>PNEP01000013.1:2995000-5990000 GCA_002939055.1 Hypocreales sp. Mo6-1
CAAATTCTTCATCTTCGGGGACCCGCCGTCTCCCGAGGTGACGGCATCGCTAAGGGCCACGGAGAGGAGGGCGAGGACGCTGGCCCACAAGCAGTCGCTGCTGAGCCTGCGCACCGCGAGCCAGCGCCAGGCCCTGGGCCGCAAGAAGTCGAGCGTGCTGAGGAACCCGCCGGCGTTGACGATAGGGTCCATCCTGAGCAAGACGTACTACAATGTCGACGGCCACCAGCCCGAGAGCCTCGACTGGTTCAACGTGCTGGTCGCCCAGACCATCGCCCAATTCCGCAGCGACGCCCAGCACGACGACGCCATCCTCAGCTCGCTGACCAAGGCGCTCAACGGGACGTCGCGGCCAGACTTTGTCGACGACATCCGCGTCACCGAGCTGAGCCTGGGCGACGACTTCCCCATCTTCAGCAACTGCCGCATCATCCCCGTCGACGAGGATGGCCTCACGCTCGGGAACGGCATCAAGTTTGATGCCGCCTCGGCCGCCAGGGACGGCGCGCGTCTCCAGGCCCGGATGGATGTCGATCTGAGCGACATGCTCACGCTGGCCGTCGAGACGAAGCTCCTCCTCAACTACCCCAGAAAGCTCTCTGCCGTCCTGCCCGTCGCCCTGGCCGTGTCGGTTGTCCGCTTCAGCGGGACGCTGTCCATCTCCTTCATCCCGAGCAACCCGTCACAGTCGACGCCAACCATGATGACATTCAGCTTCCTCGACGACTACCGTCTCGACTTTTCCATCCGGAGCCTTCTCGGCAGCCGTTCGCGGCTACAGGACGTGCCCAAGATTGCGCAGCTGGTCGAAGCACGACTGCATCGGTGGTTCGACGAGCGCGCGGTTGAGCCGCGCTTCCAAGAAATCGCGCTTCCAAGCCTGTGGCCGAGGAAGAAGAACACCAGGGGCCCAGACGATGCCATGGCCGACGGCGGGGGCTCTGTTGGGCGGGCCAAGGCCAAGGAGGTTGCGCGCGATCTACGGGATGAAGCGTGGCGCAAGGAGGGCATCGCCGACGACGAGAGGAGGGATTCGGCGCCACTGTTGAGGCACCGGAGGCCCCCTGGCGCAAAGGACGAGGGCGAGCTTTCAATGCCGGGTTCGCTTCCAGGCCCGAAAATGGGCATGTGGCCCTAGGTTGCATGAAGAACGGAGGGAACGACGGCCGCTGGAGTGAATTGAGGCAGGTCTCATCTAAAAGCCAACAGCCAACGCCATGGGCGATTGGGTCAATGAGTAGAGGTTTGACCACCAGAGCATCGAGCCAGCAACCAGGAGGACGTAGTAAAGACCGGTCCATGGCACGAGGGCCGGGGAGCGTGAGGGCTGGCTGGTGGACAGCCAGTATGGCTCGACAGCCCCCCATAGCCGGGGGAGGCCGATGGAATTGCACAGGGCGTGCACGGATACGGCGGCGAGCAGGGAGCCGGTGCGCAGGAAGATGAAGGTGGCATAGGCGCCGAAGAGGGAGGTGTAGGAGAGTTGGAGGACAGAGCGGGCGATGGCGATGACGAGGGGCGTCTGGGGGTGAGTGGTGCGGAATTCGTAGAAGTGGTGAAGGTGAGCGAGGCCGAAGACCAGGGGAGACAGGAAGATGATGCTTGCGAGGCTCGAGCCGGCCAGGAGGAGCAAGGGGACGGCGGCGGAGCGGAAGAGGCACTCTTCGGTGACGGGACCCTAGCAGGAGAGGCGGGCGCGAGACGGCCCGTCGTGGTGAGCAAAAGAGAGGGCGCGAGAGTGCGCGGGAATGGGAGACAGTTGGGGGGGGGGGGGGGGGCCCTACAGCGACGATGTTGCGCCAGGTTGGCCAGTGAGACCAGACGCACCTCAGGGGCTCGAGCTGCGGCCACTGCTGCCAGGCGCCGTCGACGACGAGGCGCTCGTAGAGGGGGCCGGCGAAGAGAAGGGAGGTGAGGAACAGGGCCTTGGCGGATTCGACGAGGCCGACGGGCCAGTATCCCATGAGGCGGAGGCAGAAGCGGTAGTCGCTGGGCGCGGCGCGGGCAAGGATGACGAGGGTGGCCAGGGAACAGGCGGCGGTGGAGAGGGAGACGACGCGTATCCTGGCTCGGATGGCCTCTGGCGCGTCCCGGGGCCGGGCTGGCGAGGCCCTCGTGGCGGGCGAGGCGTACAGCGGCAGCACGTAGACGAGGCAGTAGGCCATCTTGAAGTGTTGTTCTCTCGTCAGTGACTCCCAAGGGCGCGTGGCGGTGCCGCTGCGGAGGCGGCGGCGGCGGCGGCGGCGGCGGCGTCGGCGGCGGCGTCGACTCACCAGGAGGCCAAAGGCGCGAGACTGGCCGAGGCCCGACGAGTCCATGGCTGGGCGACGAGGCCACGGGTAGACGGGCAGGCGTGGTGGTGAGGGGTGGAGGTCGGAGTGTAGTGGTCAGTGGGCACCCAGTAATGGGCACCTAGGATATCTAGGATACCCGGGAGCCATCCAGGACAGACAGTCACGGCACGATGCATTGTGCTGTTGGGACAATCAGTAAGCTGTGCCTTGCAAGGCATTTCTGGTGGTAACCGACCAACAACCGGGTTGTCCGCAGTAATATTCTCCGCAGCGGATAGCATCCGCAGCGGCCCAGTATATAGGAGATTAATTAAAAATACGGGCGCGTCAACGCGACAGAGACGCGAACCGGCATGTCGCTTTCTGTCCTAGCAGGTATCCTCGGCTCACCGCCGGTCCGGCCCCCGAGCACTTGGCGGATTCCAGTCTCACTCCACCGCGGCAGAGACAGCGCCCGCGAGGCTCACACGGACGTGTTGCGTGCACAAGTCGGCGCAACGCAGGATGCTGCGAACCGCTGGGCCGCAGGTGAAAACCGGAGGCTGGCCTGACTCGGCTGCTTCATGCGCGCCGGCGACGGGCCCGGCCAAGGCGCCCGTGAGTTCGTGGCAACTCCTGGAACCCCTGACTCTGCCTGCTGCGCGCGTAATTAAACCCTGTACGTGCTATAGGCACGTAAATGGAACTCAGATGCGCCTCCGTCCGGCCCGCGTCACTTGCATTGCATGTCATACGCACCCAGCGTCCATTCGTCCTAGCCCGTCCCCTCTCCCCTGCCCAGCTGGCCGTCCAGTCGGTCATGTGAAGGGACAGGCCGTGAGGCGGCCTAAAGCCGCCCGCCGCCCGCCTCGTCGTCTCCTGTGCCCTATGCTCTTCTTCTCCCTCACCATCATGGCGATGCCCTTGCCGGCCCTCCCCGTGGCGGCTCCCCCCCACGCCCTTCCTTGACCCGTCTCTTCTCCTCTCCTCTGCCTCTCGCCGAGGGCTACTGGTCCCAGCCGCCTCTGGCACCCTCGTTGTCCCCCTCATTATCGCCCCCTCTCTGTCTCTCGCTGCCGTCTCTCGCCGCCGTCTCTCGCTGCCGTCTCTCGCTGCCGTCTCTCACTCTCCGTCTCTCGCCGGCTCGCTCCCACCATCTTATGCCCTCGCTCTCTTCCTCGCCCCTGTGCCGTCACTCCTTCATGTACACTATATCCATACATAATCGCCTCACAGCTTAATACGCCCTCCTTGCCGCGGCCCAGCCTGGGAGACGCAACAGAGCAACCGGACCTCCGACAGCCCTCGCTCGCCCTGGCAATGCGACTAGACGCTCCCACCAGACGGCACATCAACTTGACAGGAGCATGCCTCCCCCGCCGGAGCGCCGCGTCCTCGGCGAGCCGTCGTCGTCGGAGCACAACCGGCTCCAGGTCCGCCTCGTGCCCTACACGCCGCCCCGTCTCAGCTCCGACTCGGCCCCGTTCCCCCCTGCCGGCCCGGACAGCCCTGCCGCCGCCGGCCTCGGAGCCGCCGCCGGCCTCGGAGCCGACACGGCCCCGATATGCCCGGGTGCGTCCCCCTCGTCCCAGCCGCCCTGGCGCCGCCGGCCCAAGTTCGTCGGCATCCACGGCGGCCAGGCCTTCTTCTCCCCGCTGCCCCCCTCTGCCTCGACCTCGTCCGCCGCCGACTCCTTCGCTTCCCCGCGCCACTCGTCGACCGTCCCGAGCGCTTGCTGCGACCTCTCCTCCTCCTCCTCGGTCCGCATGCGCCCCGCCTCTCTCCTGACGTCGCCCCCCCAAGTCCTGCCGCCATCGCCCGTCGCCGTTGCTCCTCGATCCGACGCCGACCACTCGCCCCGGTCCTCGCAGTCGGCTTCCACCTTGTCCGAGAGGTCCAACTACAAGACATACGCCCACAGCTCCCCCGCCGCCGCCTTGGATGTCGAGGCCTTGGCCCCAGCCTCGAGCCGCTCCGTCCGCGGCGAGTCTTGCTCCGACCAGTCTGTCGACGCCCAGGCAAACTACCTCGTCCACGGCCATGGGTCGCCCTCGTCGTCGGCCCAGGCGAGCCCCAGTTCGCGGCTCGCGTCCGAGTACTCGAGGGAGAGCCTGCTCGTGCCGCCGCTGAGGCCTGCCAGGAGGGGCCTGTCGGAGCATCCCGGCCTGTCGTCGTCGCGCCGCCGCGATTCCGTCCGCACCGGGTCTCTGAGCTCCATGTCCAGCGTCATATTCGAGGAGGCTGCTCGTTCCCTGCTGGCTGGCGTGGCCACGGGACACCCGCGCCGCATCGACCTTCCCCCGGCCGTCCACTCCAGGGGCCCGCTCCGGGAGCCCAATCACAGCACCATACGTCTCATTCGTGACCACGACGAGCACGGCGACGGCCTCGCCGATCTGGAGCAGCTCCACCACCGCCCTTCCCGTGCTCGGCTGTACAGCCTCCTGTCCAACACGTCGACCGACCGTAACCTGCAGTCGTCTGCCAGCTCTCGCAGCAGCAGCAGCCTCACCCGCTCCTCCATCCCTGCCTGGGCCAGGTGAGGAAGAAAGCCCGAGAGCGCCCTCGTGGCGACCGAACCCGGCCGTCGTGGCTGACTGGCTCTGCACGCAGGCTTTACTATGGCAGCGGCGAACGCCGCTTCTTGGCCGCCCAGCCGTCGTCGGACTCCTTGTTCTCCCAGTTCAGCGCCAGCTCACAGAGCAGTCGCTTTCTCAGCCGCTCCCCGAGCCTCGGCCGCTTCCCCGCCGCCATCTACAGTCCCCGCCGCCGTCCACGAGGCGCGGTGCCGCCCGAGAGGCACGACGAGCCAGACACCGAGGCTGACGGCGAGACGGCGTCAGATGCCGTCGTCTCCGTGGCGCGTGGGCTGAGGCAGCAGACGTCGAGCATCTGGTCGCCGCATCTTGACCACGACAGGCGCGCAATCGGACAGAGCATCTGGGAGCCCCCGTCGGCTGTGTGGTCCATCGACGGGCCCGTCTTCTGCCGCCGCAATCTCCAGCCCGTCTTGTTCGTCGTGGGCTTCATCTTCCCTCCAGGTACGTCTTGTCGCCCGTCGTCTTGCGTCTGCTCCCCCAGTCATGACGGCTGACAAGCCAGTCCGGCAGCCTGGATTGTCGCCTCCTTTCTCTCGCTTCCGCCCCGGCCGCAGTACGAAATGATCCAGGCCCATCACAGCACGAGCCATCTCCATCTCCGGCTTGAGGCCAGACATCCGCTGGAGAAGCTGGCCGACGCGCGCCGCTACAGCCGCGCTCGATGGTGGAGAAGCCTGAACCGAGCCATGTCGATAGTCGGCATGTTCGTCATCGGCGCAGTCATTGCCCTCATCGTTACCGGCGTCCAACAGCGGTGGGGGTCATGACTGTCCGTCCGCTTGTGTGAGGCTTTGCCAACATGGACGCCACCCAACCCTTCCTGATGACATTGACGGCACCCTCGACGACTTGACGAACTGACGACAATGCTTCGCCTCCCGACTTGTATTCTCCACCCTTTTTTTCTTCTTTCCCTTCGCATCTTAATTTCATTTAACCCGGGTTCGATGTTCGCTTCCTATCCATATGATCCATATGACGGCTTCATCGCGGCGGCGTCCTTTTCCCTTTGCATGCAGCGCCCCGGACAGCCCGACACGCATATACCTGCTACAGGCTTGGCGACCGGATGTTGGGGCTGATGCGCAGTCATGGTCCAGGCGACGCCAGGCCAACTTATGCTTTTGACGAGACTTTCGAGTATGAGGGTTAGACGACGATATTTGGGCCACGTCTCGAGAGCTGGTTATGATGTATGTAGATGTCGAATGTCCCCCCTGTGCCCGAGTCCGGGCACGAACACCGCTCCGAGGTAGACGGCACCAGTCCAAAGCTCACCGGCGGGCAAGCTCGCAACCAGTTCGCTGTCATGATACCTTCTTCGTTTGGCGGGCCTCCAACTCGGCCCTGATCTCCTGAACGGCTTCGTTCACGTCCCCCTCGGGATCAGTTGAGATGCCCAAGATGGGCTCCCTGCCCGTCAGGCTGTCGGAGCTGATGGACCGCACCAACTTGGCGCTGGCCTTGCCTTGCCTCTTTTCAAGCTGCGACTTCAACTTGGCTTTGGCGGGTGAGGCAAAGAGGGCCAATGACGCGGCGGTCCAAGCAAACCCGTAAAAGTACACCCGCGACCAGGCGCGCATAGAGTCGGCAAAGCCAAGGAGGAGAAAGGGAGTCGTGGCGAAAGAGAAGGTCAGCTGCGTGGCGACGAAGCTGACAAGATCGTAGTAATTCTTCCTGGGAGACGGTCCACCGGTGATGGGATCGAGGAAAAAGGGGCGGACAATGCGGCGGAAGTCTAGAATATGTCTGTCAGCGCCGGAGGCAAGGCAAGCATCGAGCAGGATATCATCATCTCCCGCGGAGAAAAGCACGGGGTGGCGGGACCAGACGTACTCTTGGCGGCCGTCTGGATCAGACTTGCCAAAACAAAGGCCAGATAATATCCAGGATAGAAGCCGTGCCAGAGGGCACTGGTCACGAAGGTGGTCATGCTGGCGCGGAAGCCTGGCTTCTTGCCTCGGGGGGTGACGCGGAGATAGACGTAATTCCTCAACCAGTTGTTTGTGTTCATGTTCCACCCAGCAAGGTAGCTTCGCGGGTTCTGGGCAGTCTCGACCATCCAGGGGTCGATGTTTTGCAGACGGTTCCACGAAACCTTTCCGGTGACAGGGTCAACGCCGTTATAACCCAGGCCCGCGAGTATGCAAGCGCCTTCGGCCAGGGTCCAGACGCCGTAGTACTTGAGCCTGGCCACCAAGTTGACCATGTACATGATCCAGACGCGGCGGAAAAGACCATGCTGCATGTACGAATCCGCCACAAGCTGGCCATGGCCGAATCGGGCCGACAGCAAAACAAACAGGGCGACCCAGACCAGGCCGCGGAGAGCCTTGAACGCTGCGGGGGTGCCGCTCCGCGGTATCTTGCGTCTCTTCCTCACCGGCGGTTTCTTTGCCGGGTCGATGTCGGAGGGGACGTCAAACATGGACGTGTCGATCCAACGGCGGTATTCGGCATAGTCGAAGGCGGGGCCGGCGAGCAGGCCGGGGAAGAAGAGGACGTATCCGGCAAAGTCGAGGATGGAGGGCAAATCTCTGAGGGCGCGGTCCTTTTGGAAGTCGGACAGGCGGTCGCCTTGCAGCCGGCCATCGGCAACGTTCCAGCAGAACGCGCTGAGCTTCATGACCAGAACCATCTGGGCGCCGGTGATGTCGACCGTCGATGGGCTGCCGAAAGCCTGGCGGCGGATGTGGCTGAAGGACATGTGGCCCATGACGAAGACGAAGCCGATCCAGGGCATGTAGGGGCTCTCGCGCAGGTAGCGGGCAATGCAGAAGGCGCCAGCGGCACTGACGACGAGAGTCGCCAGGCCATGCCACAGATCGAAGAGGCCAACCAGATAGAAGATGGAGGTGCTGCCAATGGGCGGCAGGTCAGCATCAGGGGCGCATCCGGCCACAGGCAGGGCTGTGTGTACCAGATGATGAAGATGTTTTTGCGCACGGGTTTCGCGTCCGGAACCCGCTTCAGGAGTCCGGCCAGCGGGTAGGAGAGGAGAAGCGAGAAGATGATCTTGACTGGTCGGTCGTCGACGGCGTCAGGAGGATACCGGCTCCTCTGGATGCACGGGAGGGGTTCTTCGCTCACGCTCGTCTGGGGAGGCGCCAACGGCGGCCGAGAGGGCCTCGAAGGCTACAGGGACGAGTCAGCCTGGCGGGACGACGGGCGCGGGGAGAGAGACTGACGCCGATGAAGGAACCGAAGCATCTGGGACAGCCGACCGTCGAAGCAGTGCAGATTCGACCTCGCGTGCGACAGCGGCCGAGCTATATTAATCCCAAACGGTCATCGTTATTCCGCTCCCCGATATAAAAATTGGTATAAATATAGTTTATATAAATATAAATATATTTTTATTTTGAGTTAATTATCTTGTATTACTAATCGAGCATTTATAGTTATGTATTTTCATATTATAAAACATTATAAAGAAGTAATATTTTATTTTTATATTTTCTGTATAAAATTAAAATAGTATTAGTTTTAAATCATATAAGAATATAACATAAAATAAAAAAATAAATATTGTATATGGCTCTTTTAATATTTTTGTATATTATTATATTTTTAATTTTATACCGTCGAGCTAGTGCGCCTGGTCTGGGCGTATCCGCGAGGGGCGCGGCTGACGACCCTCCACGTCGCCGCGAGTCCCCGCCCTCAGGTCGCCGCAATGGACGACAAGAAGAACGAAGATTACGTCGTGCGGATGCCGGAAGGTGCTGGCTACGCCAGTGGAGAGAAGGATCCGTTTCTAGCCAGGTTGCCAGCGAGGCGGGCGCACAATGCTGGCGCCCTCAGCCTCACCCAGTCGGTGTCGAGGCTGGACAACAGCCCCCCCCTGTCCGTCCTCGCATACTGCCTGTCTTCCATCAGCATGACCGTCGTCAACAAGTATGTCGTGTCGGGCAGGTTCTGGAACCTCAACTTCTTCTATCTTTCTGTGCAGGTACGCGCCGGGCGCATGTCGCCGTCCGGGAGCTGCAGCCGCTGACCTGGGGCAGGCCGTCGTGTGCATCGGCGCCATTTCGACGTCCAAGCAGCTCGGCTTCATCCGGAACCTCGCGCCCTTCGACCGGGCCAAGGCGAGGAGGTGTACGTGCTCCGTGGGACGTCCTGGGGCGAGCTGGCCAGGCTGACACCGCATGTGCAGGGTTCCCCATATCGCTCCTCCTCGTCGGCATGATATACACGAGCACAAAGGCGCTGCAGTTCCTCTCGGTGCCCGTCTACACCATCTTCAAGAACCTGACAATCATCGTGATTGCATATGGAGAGGTTCTGTGGTTTGGCGGCAGCGTGACGCCGCTCGCGCTCCTGTCGTTTGGCTTGATGGTTCTGAGCTCCGTCGTGGCGGCGTGGGCAGACATCCAGAGCGCCATTGCCGGCGAGTTGGGGTCTGCAGACACGTCGACGGCCATGTCGACGCTCAATTCCGGCTACGCGTGGATGGGGCTCAACGTCTTCTGCACCGCCTCGTATGTCCTGGGCATGCGCAAGGTCATCAAGAAGATGAACTTCAAGGACTGGGACAGTGAGTCTTCCACACGCCGTCTTCATCCTTGGTGACGCTGACCATGCACTTGCCAGCCATGTACTATAACAATCTGTTGACCATCCCGGTCCTTCTCGTCTGCTCCCTCTTCGCCGAGGACTGGTCCGGCTCCAACTTTTCCAAGAACTTCCCCGAGGACTCGCGCAACCGCATGATCATCGGCATGGTCTATTCGGGCCTGGCCGCCATCTTCATCTCGTACTGCTCGGCGTGGTGCATCCGGGTCACGTCATCGACAACGTACTCGATGGTTGGGGCCCTCAACAAGTTGCCTATAGCCATCAGCGGCCTCGTCTTTTTTGCTGCGCCGGTGACGGTGGGCAGCGTCTCGGCCATCTTGATTGGCTTTGTTAGCGGAATTGTCTACGCCTGGGCTCGGGTGCGGCAGTCGAGCGCCCCGAAGGACACTTTACCGACCACGGCGAGGCCGATTTTAAGCGCTAGCTCCCAGAGCGGCCGGGATGCTGTAAACTCGTAAATAGAGATGACGCTACTCTTCGCCTAGCTTTATATTAATGACGTTTATTATAGTATTTTATTTATTTATTCAGCGTTTGCTACAAGTAGCGCCCTTACTACATACTTGGTAGAGAATCTGTTTTTATGGTAGTAATTAGGTCTATCTTTTTTAAGAGGTATTAGGTCTCGTGATACGATCCCCTGGTCGTAGTCAACTAGCGCGGGGCCGGGCGTAAGGCAGCTCTGTCCGGATAGGAAACAATTAGAAGGGCTTTTCGTTTTAAGTATTGCTATTCGCACAACAATAAATCTCTATTCGCATAAAGTGGCCCGTGCGCGCCCCCACTCCCCACCATACTCCCCGCAACCATACCGCGCCATATAATTTTAGTATAACCGCATAGTACGCCGTGCCCTCGAGCCCCTAAGCAGCCGGCTGGGCTACTATGCCCGGGGCCCCCGGAGCCGACGATAACGGAGCCGTAGTCCTACCGCCCCTGCCCCGTCTAGCTCTTAATCCCCTTACCCTAGTGTTGCCACCGTATTGCGATCGACCGACCGACGGCCCGCGGGCCCGTTAACTTCGCTATATCGCTACGGCTTCGTCGAGCTCGTCTTAAGTCCGGCGGCGGCGTACGCTTAGGTTGAGCCGCCGCGAGCTCTGTTAGCTAGAGCTAGGTAGCTATAAAGCCGGCTGCCTCGGCTCTTGCGATGCCGCATTTAGCAGGGATTGAAGGTCCATTGCGGCGTTATGACTGGTGATAGCTTTAACTAAGGGCGTTGGCGGGCTACGATTACGTCAATCCCATCGTGCCCCATACAAATTAGGTATGGCGGCGTGGGAAGGCGCGAATGTAGTGGGGCGCGCACGGGCCACTTTGTGCGAATAGAGATTTGTTGTTATGCGAATAGCAATACTCTTCGTTTTTTAGTCACGATCCAAATCGCGCCCCAAGACGCGCAGAACCGGCACTCATGGCCGACATCCGTGTCCTGCTCATTGGAAACGGCGGGCGCGAACACGCTCTGGCCTGGAAGCTGAGCCAGTCGCCGCGGGTCGAGGCCATCTGGGCAGTCCCCGGCAACGGAGGCACGGCGACGTGCCCCAAGGTGACCAACGTCAGCGCCGTGTCTGCCGACGACTTCGCCGCGCTCGTCGAGTTCTCCCGGTCGAATGGCGTCAACCTGGTCGTCCCGGGGCCCGAGGCGCCGCTCGTCGACGGCGTCGAGGGCTTCTTCCGCAGAGCGGGCATCCCCTGCTTCGGACCGTCCAGGGAAGCGGCCCGCCTCGAGGGCAGCAAGACGTACTCCAAGGACTTCATGAGCAAGTACGACATCCCCACGGCCGCCTACCGCAACGTCTCCGACTACGACGAAGCGGTCCGGTACATCGACAGCGTCGGCCACGACGTCGTCATCAAGGCCACGGGCCTGGCCGCCGGCAAGGGCGTCATCCTGCCCCAGACCAAGGAGGAGGCCAAGGATGCCGTCAAGCACATCATGGTGGACAGGGCCTTTGGCGCCGCCGGCGACCAGGTCGTCATCGAGGAGCGCCTGCTCGGCGACGAGCTCAGCGTCCTCAGCTTCTGCGACGGCTACACCGTCAAGTCGCTGCCCCTCGCCCAGGACCACAAGAGGATCTTCGACGGCGACAAGGGCCCAAACACCGGCGGCATGGGCTGCTACGCGCCCACAAACATGGCCACGAGGGAGCTCATGGAGAGAATCGACAGGGAGATTCTCGGGCCCACCGTTGCAGGCATGCGCCGAGAGAAGCAGCCCTTCCGTGGCGTCTTGTTCACCGGCCTCATGATGACGAGCTCCGGCCCCAAGGTCCTGGAATACAACGTTCGCTTCGGCGATCCGGAGACGCAAACCGTCCTGCCGCTGCTGTCTGCCGATACCGACTTGGCCGAAATCATGCTCGCCTGCGCCGAGGGATACCTGGACAACTGCCGCCTCGAGGTTGACGACAAGTTCAGTGTCACCGTGGTCCTTGCCGCGGGAGGCTATCCCGGCTCCTACGCCAAGGGCATCCCCATGACGGTCCGGAGCCCTCCGGCGGGCAGCATCATCTTCCACGCCGGCACCAAGATGGAGGGAGACGAGCTGCGGACGTCGGGCGGCCGCGTCATTGCCATCAACTCGGTTGGCGACTCGCTGAGGGCTGCCGTCGACGCATGCTACGCTGCCCTGTCGTCCCGGGTGATCGAATTCGAGGGCATGTTCTTCCGAAAGGACATTGCCTACCGAGCCTTCAGGGCGCCCGGGCCGGGCAAGGAGGCCATGACGTACGCCCAGGCCGGCGTGGACATCCAAGCGGGAAACGACTTTGTCGAGAAAATCAGGAAGGCGGTTGCCAGCACCAAGCGGCCCGGCGCCGATGCTGAGATCGGCGGCTTCGGCGGGGAGATTGACCTCTCCCAGTGCGGATACCCGGGCGCCCCCGTCCTGGTCGGCGCCATCGACGGCGTTGGGACCAAGCTGATGATTGCGCAGTCGGTGAAGAAGCACGACACGGTGGGCATCGACCTGGTGGCCATGAACGTCAACGACCTGATCGTCCAGGGAGCGACGCCGCTCATGTTCCTCGACTACTACGGCTGCAGCAGACTGGACCTGGCCTCGGCAGCTTCGTTCGTCGAGGGCGTCGCCGACGGCTGCCGCCAGGCCGGGTGCGCCCTGGTGGGCGGCGAGACGGCCGAGATGCCGGGCATGTACCGGGGGGACGACTACGACGCGGCCGGCTGTGCCGTCGGCGCCGTCACGGCCGCCGGCAGGCTGCCCAAGAAGGACGCCATGGCCGAGGGCGACGTCCTGCTGGGGCTGGCGTCTCACGGCGTCCACTCCAACGGCTTCTCCCTCGTCAGACGCATCCTGCAGAGCGCGAGCCTCGACTACGCGTCAAGGGCGCCGTGGGACGCGTCGACGACGGTCGGGGAGTCTCTGCTGACGCCCACGCGCATCTACGTCAGCAGCCTCCTGCCCGTCCTCGGCCGGGTCAAGGGCCTGGCGCACATCACCGGCGGCGGCCTCGTCGAGAACGTGCCGCGCATGCTGCCCGAGTCGCTTTCGGCCGAGATCGACTTCGGCTCGTGGGACGTGCCGCCCGTCTTCGCCTGGCTCAAGGCCAGCGGCAACGTCGCCCCCGCCGAGATGTGCCGCACCTTTAACGCGGGCGTCGGCATGGTGGTCGCCGTCGACCCGGCCGACGCCCATGCTGTCGCCCGCGCGCTCGGCGACTCGGAAAAGGTCTACACCATCGGCCGGCTCGTCCGGCGGGGTCCGGAGCGGCCCGGTTGCGTTATCCGGAAGCTCGAGACGTGGGTCTGAGCGCCAGGGTTGTGAGGGCTGCTCTTGGTCCGGATTCCGCTGCATATATATTGCAAGATGCATCGGGTTTTGAAATCTCTACCCGCGCAATTGGGGACCATACACTTCCTACTATAGAGGAAAATCGAACTTCATTAACTAAGGTAACCGCTCTGATGTATGAAGAGCATATAGAAAAGTTTGTGCTAGGTCGAAAATAAGGAGTCCTCCGTCGTCCCAATCATTGGACCTGTTCGCTGCAGTCCCGTGACGTCGCCGGTGCATTGGAGCCACCCCGGCTGTCCTTACACGGTGACCGGATCCTGGCAGAGAATGCCCTGTCCAACCTACAAGATGGTGGATTAGATGTCTGCTCGGGAGACGATGAGGCTAAATGACTCGTTTACTCACCAATCTGATAACACAGCACTTGGCCACCATTGATGACCTGCTGCACATCGACTTGAAGTGGACGGCGTTATTTGGGACACGCGGTGCTTTATTAATATGTGAGATGACATTCTACTGTACCATTTTACGCTGTTGACTGGGTGCGAGAACTTACCCGGATGGCAGTCGATGTCTGCAACTCCCAGGACGTCCGTGCTGCAGCACAAGGGGGTCACGTAGAGTTCGCCCGTGCAAACCTCGACAGGGCCTCCCTTATTACCGTTAGGGGGGTTGTTGCCATTGCCGGGGTTGTTGCCGTTGCCGGGGTTGTTGCCGTTCCCCGGGTTGTTACCATCTCCGGGGTTGTTGCCGTCTCCCGGGTTGTTGCCATCGCCGGGGTTGTTACCATCTCCAGGGTTGTTGCCGTCCCCGGGGTTGTTACCATCTCCGGGATTGTTACCATCCCCAGGGTTGTTACCGTCGCCGGGATTGTTGCCGTCCCCCGGGTTGTTACCATCTCCAGGATTGTTGCCATCTCCAGGGTTGTTTCCGTCTCCTGGATTGTTGCCGTTGCCGGGGTTGTTGCCGTTGCCGGGCACATATCTGTAGCCGGGGGACCCATTGCTCGGAGGGTAACCGTGGCTGGAGGGATAGCCGTGGCTCGGGTGCTTGTCGTAGTCCTCAGGACGGCGGTGATCACAGTCGCCACATTGGGTGGTGGGGACAGCGAGAGCGCTGGAGAGGAGAAGCGCGGCAACGGTGAGGAACTTCATCTTGACAAACGGAGGAAAGGTCGAGAGGCAGAGGATGTTTAGATGGCTCCTGTTCAGGGCAGCGATGCGCGTGAGGAGGGGATGAGAGGTTGGGGCAAAGTCATCGTGTCACAGCTGGGCGGGAGCGTCCAAGGTATTTATATCCGGTAGGCTCACATGTTCAGACTGTTGCCCGCGCTCCCTTCCAAATCAAAAAGGGGGGGGGAGGGGTTGACTCCGATGGTACTGTATGCAAGGACAACAGGCGTTATTTCACGCGGTCTCGGGTGTCAGCGGCCGCCCTCTCCAGAGCCAGTACGGTTTAGATACACCCACATGGAGAGTTGCAAGCTGAGAAGGTGCTGGTGATGGATTGGTTGGCAGCGCAAGTGTGTCTGATTTGACCCTACTAGTCTATGCCATGTCCTGCGTCTAAGGACAAAGTCTTTCCTGGAACAGGAAGCAAAAGAAAGGCAGGGCGGTGCTTTTGTTTACACCACCGTGGCCAAGGGGGAAGACGGCAAGGCTCTTGGGGCCTGTCTTTGCAAGCAGAACTGGACAGCGGCATGGCCGTTGACTCGCACCTTGGCAAAGACTTGCGATATGGACGAGGCTGAGCTGGGTTGCCACAACGGCGAAGCCTCGCGACCCCAAGGCAAGGGACGGGCGGCTGCCCTGGTGAGACAGGGCCAGACACGATAAATGAGGGCGAGACAGAGACAGCCGTTCCAAGGTCAGCCCTGAGACAAAAGCGGTTGACTGCTTGCTTTTGCCAGAAGCCGAGCTGAGATGGCTACTCCGGCTTCAGAGGAGGCAAACGCCATAGGACCTGTGTACGTAGTCGAGGAGCAGGCGCTCGGACCCCCTTGTCAAAGGCAGCCCCCGGAGCCCGCTTAGTCAGGTGGCGAGGCGGGGTCCCGTGACCGGCTGCCTGATGGCGGCCGTACCGGTACATGATGGCGTTGCCGGAGGCGGCGGCAGTCGCTTCCGATTCGCTGCGCCAAGAATTGATGCGGAAGCATTGCAACCCCCCTTTCTCCTTGCCCAGTCTCTCCAAAGGCTGCTTGCACGACGCCCGATCCGTCCTGCGCTCGCTCTCTCGCCTCTCTCTGTCGCCTCTCTCTCGCTCCGCGCTCTCGCGCTCTCTCGCCCTCACTCACACCACCACAAAGGGCTGCTGGCACAGGCCCCCGACGACCGCCCCCGTCTCAGCCGTCGCGTCCACACCCGCCCAAACCCCTCGCCCTCGACGGTGATGGCCCTGGCGTGCTCGTCTCTGCCCGAATCGCTTCATCGCTGGACCTGGACTGTGGGGGCCCTCGGACTCCGGGCCTTCAAGGATAAGTACCACTAGAGGCCGCCCTGCCGCCTGCATCGAATGGACCCCCTCGCGCCGCAAGCCATGGCCGACCAGGTTGACACGCCCACCAGCCAGCACAGCCAGCGCCAGGCGGCTATCCTGGACCGGTTTCTCCCAGAGGGCTACTCGGCCGACCCGGAAGTGAGCCTGTCCGCCGAGCCCGTGGCGGCTTCGCCGACGCAGCAGCTCCGTTGCCCGTCCCCGACGCCGCCCGCCGCCTCGGGGCCCGCCGCCTCGGGGCCCGCCTCCTCGGGGCCCGCCGGCCCGGGCCCCGCCGCCTCGGCCTCGGCCTCGGCCTCCGTCTCGGCCTCCCTCTCGCCCTCGAGCACCGGCGTGCCGCCCAACGACGATCGCTCTCCGGCCTCGGAAGTCGTCGAATCCTCCCTCAAGCTCCAGGGCGGCGACATCCACCGCGACATGTACAGGATCAAGGCCCGCGCCAACTCGCTCCGCCGCGCCGCCACCTTCTCTCACAAGCCGTCCCCTCGCCTCCACCCGGCCGACGAGCTCTCCTACCCGGAGCAGCGCGAGCCCGGGGGCTTCCGCCGCCAGCACCTGCAGCGGCGCGCCCGCCAGCGCCGCCTGAGCGGGCCCCTCGTCGTGGCCAGCAGCTTCGTCGACTTCCTCGACCTCTACGGCAGCTTTGCAGGCGAGGACTTGGAGGATGTCGACACGTCCGAGGAGGACGACGAGTCGGCCATTGCCGACGGTTCTGAAGACGAGGGCGAGCCCCCGGAGCGGCGTCCCCTGCTCGGCCGCCGCCGGACTTCCCGACGCGTTGCCCGCGAGGGCGACGCCAGCACCGTCAAGACCTTCTTCACCCTGCTCAAGGCCTTCATCGGGACCGGCATCATGTTCCTGCCCAAGGCCTTCCGAAACGGCGGCATCCTCTTCTCGTCGCTGACGCTCGTCGTCGTCTCCCTCGTCAACTGCCTGTGCTTCCGCCTGCTGCTCGACTGTCGCCAGAGGTACCGAGGCGGCTACGGCGAGCTCGGCGCCGCCATTGTCGGCCCCGGGTTCCGCAGCCTGATCCTCGCCTCCATTGCCCTCTCCCAGCTGGGCTTTGTCTGCGCCGGCCTCATATTCACGGCGGAAAACCTGGCGGCCCTGCTCGGTGTCGTGGCCCAGGGCCGGCCCGGCTTCGATCTCGGCGTCACGAGCCTCATCGCCCTCCAGCTCGTGCCTCTCATTCCGCTAGCCCTGATCCGCAACATATCGAGGTTGGGCCCCGTCGCCCTCCTCGCCGACACCTTCATCCTCGTGGGCCTCGTCTACATCTGGTACTACGATACGTGGGCGCTGGCGACCAGGGGCCTCGCGCCCACTGTCCGCTTGTTCAATCCGTCGGCCTTTACGCTGACGATTGGGTCGGCCATCTTCACCTTTGAGGGCATCGGTCTCATCCTGCCCATCCAGTCGAGCATGAGGAAGCCCGAGCACTTCAGCGGGCTCCTCTACTTTGTCATGCTCCTCATCACCATCATCTTCACTTCTGTCGGCGCGCTGTGCTACGCCACGTTTGGAGAGGAGACCAAGATCCAGGTGATATCCAACTTCCCGCAGGACTCAGCCCTCGTCAACGCGGTGCAGCTGCTCTACTCGCTGGCCGTGCTCGGGGGCGAGCCCGTGCAGCTGTTCCCCGCCGTGCGCATCATCGAGACGTCGCTCTTTGGGGAGCGCGCCACGGGCAAGAAGAGCGCGGCCATCAAGTGGAAGAAGAATGCCATCAGGACGGCCGTCATGGCGCTGTGCGTGGGCGTCAGCATTGTCGGGGCCACCGACCTGGACAAGTTTGTGGCATTGATTGGGAGCTTCGCGTGCGTTCCGCTCGTGTACATATATCCGGCGTACCTGCACTACAAGGGCGCCGCGGACACGGACTGGGCCAAGGCGGTCGACGTGGCACTCATGGTGCTCGGCGTCGTTGCCATGGTCTACACCACTCTCGTGACAGTCTTGCAGTGGATAGAGACCTAGGGGGGGGGGCAAGAGTCGTTTGGATAACCTCGTCTGTTCCCCCCTCGGGGGGCCCCGGCCCTTGGGCTCCCTTGGCTGGGTCTCTTCCCTGCCATCTCGCTCGGCCGAGCTGGAGAGAATCGCCTGTCGTAGAGAGGCCCCGGTTTGCGACGCCACGGCCCTGAGTCAATGGCAAGTGACCTTTTTTCATCGTCGTCGTCATCGTCGTCGTCCTTTTGGTCCGTTTTAGCCGACGTACCATGTGGCACATGTTTGCCGTTTCGGTCCGGGGGGTCGAGACTGGGCCTGAGCCGAAGACGGCAAAGGCGAAATGGGGCGCCATGGTGACCTGGCAGTTTTACCGCAAGCGGAAACGCCGGCCAGCGGCGGCCGCTCATGTGATGCAGGCGGAGAGCAGAGGGCAACGAGCCCCGGCACGGAGGCGCGGCGCCGGCGGCCGGAGGTCCGGACAACAGCGCCGGGCGGAGCGGAGTACTTGGTCCGTCTCGGGCGCCGGCTAGCCGATACGGGCAATCCGAAGGATGAGGTCGGGCACGTACCAGCTCTGGCATGCACGGTCATGTGGCCTCGGAAGGCGTTGGCGCGGCGGTGCATCATGCTGGCTGACATGATGGCGGCCGACATGATGCTGGCTGACATGATGCATCTCGACTCCCGACACAGCGGCCCTCCTCGCAGCAGCAGCCGTCTTCGCAGCGGCCGTCCTCGCAGCGGCCGTCCTCGCTCGCCCTTTGCCCTTGGCCCTCGTCGCGTGCTCGCCGTCGCCGAACTCCTTTGGCCGAGCTTCCTTGGCCGAGCTTCCTCCGCCGTGCCGCCCAACGCCGGGCTCCGCAGCCGGACACGGCAAGACGCCAGGCCGGGCCATGCCCCTGCCGCAGCTGGCGTGCCCGTACAAAAGACCCGAGGCCCGCCGTCCGCAGCTCTCGTGCCCGTACAAAAGACCCGAGGCCCGCCGTCCGTCGCTGCTCGCCCTCCCCCCTCATCTCGCCCCTGCCGCCAGTCCTCGTCTCGGTGCCGCCGCCCGTCGCCCATGTCGCGATTCGCTCCAGCCCTCCGGCTGCTGGCCCGCCGGCCCGTCGCCGCCGCCGCGCCGCTGCCGCCGCCGCCGCCGGCTCCGGCCGGACGCCGCCTTGCCCCCCCGCCGCGCCGCGCCTTGCACACCGCCCCGGCCCGCGGCGCCGCCGGCGCTCGCCCCCATCTGCTTCCCGAGTTCAGCCTCCAGGACAAGGTTGTCGTCGTCTCGGGCGGCGCCCGGGGCCTCGGCCTCGTCCAGGCCGAGGCGCTGCTCGAGGCCGGCGCTACCGGTAGCCGCCCCCCCCCGTCCCCCCGTCCTCCGGCCCCCCGGCCCCCCGGCCCCCTCTCCGGCACACGGCGAGCCGCTGCTGACGCCCTCGCCGCCCAGTGCACTGCATCGACAGGCTCCCTTCGCCCGCCAACGACCCCAGCTCCGGCTTCGCCCGCGTCTCGGACCGCGCGCGCCGCCAGCTCGACACGGCCCTCACCTACCACCAGGCCGATGTCAGGAACGCGGCCGAGCTCAACGCCATCATGCGCGCCATCGCCGACCAGGCGGGCCGCCTCGACGGCCTCATTGCCGCCGCCGGCATCAACCACGAGACTCCCGCCCTCGACTACCCCGCCGACGAGGTCGACAGGATGATGAGCATCAACGTCACGGGCGTCTTCATGACCGCCCAGGCTGCCGCCCGCCAGATGGTCCGCCTCAAGCAAAAGGGCAGCATCTGCCTCATCGCCAGCATGAGCGGCACCATTGCCAACAGGGGCATGTACGCGCCGTCAGTCGCCCCAGCTCCATTCTGTCGGAACGACCGAGGCTGACAGCAAGCACCAGGGCCTACAACGCCTCCAAGGCTGCCGTCATCCAGCTGTGCCGCAGCCTGGCCGCCGAGTGGGGCGAGCATGGCATCCGAGTCAACACTCTGTCGCCGGGATACATCCTGACGCAGATGCTCGAGTCGCTCTTCGACGACCTCCCCGAGCGCAAGGAGCGCTGGCCCAAGGAAAACATGCTCGGCCGTTTCAGCCTGCCCAACGAGTACCGCGGCGCAGCCGTCTTCCTGCTCAGCGAGGCCAGCAGTTTTATGACAGGCAGCGACCTTCGCATCGACGGCGGCCATGCGGCATGGTAACAACGGCGGGCGTGTCGACGCTGGCCACCGACCTTGCACAGCGCTCCAGGCCGACAGCCCCTTGTGTTCGTGTCCGGGAAAGACGTAATGAAGCGGCGCCGCGTGGAAAAGTGTGGCTGCTGGCGGCCACATGTGCACCATGTGCTGCGCGTGCAGCGACACCACATCGGCCTTGTTTCTCCTCTTCCCCTCTTCTTCCTGGTCCTGTCTTGGCTCCTGTCGAATAGATAATCATAATCAAGACACTCGATTGGCCGCCTGCCGTGTTCCGTCGTCTGGCATCGGCAATGTGCCTCGTCGCAAGTCGTTCATCATTTGCCGCTAGCTGACACGTGCGTCAGCACTCGGTCACGACCTAGCCTGTCCATTATGCCAGGCTCGAGCCTGAGTCTCTTCTCAATGTCCGAAGGCGGCATGCCGCCGTCGCGCATTTGCACCGCGTCGACGACTGTGCGCATGTCGAGAAATCGCCGTGCCTGGGGCCCGTGACGGCTCCTGGCGTCCAGCTCGTCGTCGGCCCGCTCCTGAAGGGCCCGCCTAGCCTCGAGGACGGAGAGCGTGGCGTTGTTGTGGGCCGAGGGGAACACGGGCGCGGCAGCTCCCGTCCGCGAGGCTTGAGTCGCTGCCCTGGACGACGGCGAGAAGGTCGGCCGGGGACGCGCCATGCCCATTTGGTGGAGGCGCTGAGAGAAGTCGCCCGACGTCGAGTCGGGGTCCATGGCGTCTGCGCCGAGAGCTGTTGTGGACGACCCGTCAGCAGGCCTGTCCGCCTGGCCTTCCCCCTCTGTGGCCCACGACGGGCATGGCCCTACCTTGATTCTTGGAGCCGTCGCCCAGGCGCCGCGGCATTGGCCCTGACTCTGGCCCTGACTCTGGCTTGCTGGCCCTGGGCGCGCTGCGAGGGAGCGACGCACCGGGCGCTCTCGACGGGAACTTTCGGGCGGCGCCTTCACGCCTCACAGCCGTGGCCGCTTTGGATGGCGAGGATCCCATTGCGGCCAGTCAGCAGAAAAATGAAGAGGGGATGAGAGGTCAAGGCCTGGAGGCCTTGACATGAAAAAAGAACCTACCTAGGCACGTTGGATACTTGTTGCGGTTGCCGGAATTTCATATGTCCGCGCCGAGTCTAGTACCAGGAAGTTCGAACCGCAAGCCTCGCGAGTTTACGATGACGTTCTTTAACATATTAGCTGTCGCTTGTCGCAAGTGGCCAATACGTGGCAATCCAGCCTGCTCGTCGAGGAAGAGTAGAGTATTGCCTATTCATCACTTATGACGCCCTGTCGACGCAACTCGACACGAGCTCCCAAAGGCAAGGCCCCGTTTGGCTCACTCACTGCATCGGAGCTGTCTCGTCGGCACTTGGCAATTATAGCCCAATGGGGGCCGGGTTATAGTCCTGCAAGTACTTGAGGCTGCCACCGCCATCTACCTTCCACACGCGAGAGACGTGTCCCAGTTTTTGTATGTATTGCTTCGTGCGTCGGGCTGCCGTCCATCCCCGACCCTGCCTCGACCGTCGACACCCTCCGTCGCAGAAGACGTGGATTTGCGGTTGCGTCTCACGCTTTGCGGCTCCGCACCC
The DNA here is from genome assembly GCA_002939055.1 of Hypocreales sp. Mo6-1. Lineage (NCBI taxonomy): Eukaryota > Fungi > Ascomycota > Sordariomycetes > Hypocreales > Hypocreales sp. Mo6-1. The sequence goes on from PNEP01000013.1 coordinate 3,016,417, forward strand.
TCGACGCTGAGGGCTCTTTGCGCCGTGGCTGCGCCGCTGCGTTGACTGCCGATGGACACTCGCCGTTTGCGGGCTGAGATCGGTTCACGGCCGGGATCCTGATCCTTGCATGGGCGCCGCCGGAGCCCCAGCCAAGTCGGGTATCGCGGAAGCTTCTCGACGCTCGTCACCCTCATGGCCCTGGGCAGCCGCCAGTCCGCTGACCACGCCATCGCCCAGAGCCCTGCCGCCTGCATGTGTCTGTCGTCTCCGTCAAAGCTGGCCCTAGTCCCGGCCGGCTGGCCCGTCTCCGTCCGGGAATCCACCTCAACTCCCGTCGTTGACAGATTCGCCGCATGACGACAAGACGTGACCGGCCGTCATGCTTTCCCCGTCGCTCTGTGCACCGCTGGTGGCCCCAAAGGACGGCTTCCTCGACGGCGTCTCCTCGGTGTCACTGCAAAACCCCTCAAAGACGTCATCATCATCCGTCTCACTACCGGCCTTGTCCACTGCCGCCCGCGTCTCGTCATCGTCCAGGGCTTCGGCTCGCCGGCGCTTCCTGGGCATCTCGCCGAGCCTGCCGCTGCGGCCGCCGAAACCATCTTCGTCTTCGTCTTCTGCCGAGGAAGCTGGCGTGAACCATGGAATCTTGCCCCTCATGAAGTCGTTCAGCACCATCTTTGCCACTCCGTCCAAATCGGGCTCCCCCCCGCGGAGCAAACGGCCGCTCTTTCTCGCCAGCAGTTCCAGCAGCTCCGTGGCATCCTCCCAGCCCTTGAGTTCGTACGTCTTCTCCATGTGATGGCGCTTGACCCGGCTCAGAAGTGCCGGAATGTACTGTTCCGGATGCTCAACCTTTTCGACCCGCACCACACCCCGCAGCACCAGGTCTGTCGGCGTGTCGGTGCTCGAGGGAGGCACCACGCCAGGACAATCGATGAGGTAGATGCGTTTCATGAGGCTCACGTACTGCCACACCTTGGTTTCTCCGGGAATAGGAGCCACGGAGCACACCTTCTTCTTCAGCAGCGTGTTGATAATGGACGACTTGCCCGTATTCGGGCCCCCGATTAATCCCACGGATATTTGCTTCCTGTCCGAGTGGAGGCTGGAAAATTGCCTGAGGAGCTGGATCAGAGACCCCTTGCCAAACGAGTTGGTGATGCTCGCGTGGAATGCAAGGGTTGGGTATTCTTTAGAGAGACTGCGCACCCAGCCGGCCTGCCGTTGTGTTAGCCAAAAGACAAGACAATCAAACAAAAGCAAAATGTATGTACGGGCCATCACTAAGAAGTCTCCCGTCAATCGCCCTCAACAGAGGACCTTGGTAGGCTTCAACTCATTTGACTCGCGGACCATCTCATGATAAGTGACCAGAACGGCACCCATCAGCAACCAGCACAGAACTGGTGCAGTCGAGAATGGCAAATCTGATCTCCCAGTGTTGTAACAGACGACCTCCATGGAAAAAAACAAGGCAAAAGCGGAGGGGTCCTGACAAAATACACTGGGGCCCGTTTGGGGCTTGGAGAAAGACGTGCAAGGAAATCGATGGAGGGCTGACGTACCGCAACGCTGGTAGGGACCAAGTCGCACTTGTTCAGAATGAAGATCAAATGCTTGTGTGGCGCCTCTTCCCTGAGATACTTTTCGATGCTCCTGCATCGAGTCCCCACGGGGTCTCTGGCATCGAGAACGTGTATGACCACGTCCGACGAGTCGATGACCTTGTAGAGCTCGTTCCAGATTCGCTTGCTCTGGCCCTTGTCGAAGACGGGTTCGATGGCCATTGTCGCTTGTCTCTCTTCGCCGTCGTGGCCGGAAGTGCCGCTCAGCAGCTTCGCTTGCTCCAGGCGATCCTGGTACGAGTCCATGCTCCGTTCCGTGCCGTCGGCCAGGTCGGCTAGGCTGCTTACGCCCAGCTTCACGCGCTTGCGCTGCGCCTTGGGTCCAAAGACCTCGGCGAACGGGGAGCTCTCCACCGTCATCTTGGCCTTGTGTTGCTTAATGCCGCTGGTGTCCTGGCCATCGCGAATAAGGCTCATGGGGAGCTTATTGGACTTGAGGAGGACCTGGTACGGATCCTTTGCCTTCTCTGCCATTGCTTCGCGGAAGGCCGTGAGCGTGTCCTGCGAGACGACTCGCGTGTTGGTGAACCACTTGCGATTCGGCTCAATCCGAGCGTTGGGCACGTCCCGCGACTGGTACGTGGCGGCCTTGGTGATCTTGCCATCTGCGTTCCTTTGCACCTTGCCCTCCTTGTACATGCTCAAGGTCTTGACTTTCTTTGCATTGCTGCGTCTCGTTAGTCGGTCGCGTTCATCGAGACCCAGCCGCACCTCCGGCATCGGAAAGCAGCATACCGATAAAAGTTTTCGCCCTTGACCCGGACGTTTCCCAGGCCATCGCCAGTCTTGCCCTGGCGGGCACGCCTGCTCGCTTCTTTCTTTCCGGTGCCCATGGTGCTATGGTGCCCTCGCCGGCCACAAGGGGCATTGGGGAGAAAGGCAGAGCAGAGGTTGAAACTTGGGACTTTTTTTTCCCACCGCCCCAAATGGCCCCACCTGGGTCATCGGAGGCGGATAATCCGCTGCCGCGTCAGGGACACCACTTGTAGAAGGCATTTTCTCTCAGACTTCACGCCTCCTTCTAGCTGCCACACTTTGACGGCGCTGGGACCTGGAAGCGCCGAGAATGTCGCTCCATTACCCAGGTCCCTGCGTGCGACCCAGGCTTCGCCATTTGCTGGGGGCGTCTCGAAGCTTTTCGACGTCGCAGCCCATGCGCTCCAACAACGTCCCTCCCGAGTCCCCCTTCTACATTCGCCTCCCCAGCCCCCCCCAGTCTGACGAGACGAAGCCGCCGCGCGTGCGAGGACACCTGCCGGTCCCGCGCGAGATATTCCCACGGATTGAGGGAGACAGGAAAGTCCGGCCCGACTACATCCACCGTACGGCGCCACGGCCGACCAAGCGCCGCGAGCCGTCCACCGAAGCCCAGCAATGGAAGGCTGAAATGGCGGAAACCCGGCGGGCGAACCTCGAGGGCGGCCTGCAGGCACTTTGGGCGCGGCGCGCAAGGAGCGACAGAATCCGCAACGCCCGAGTGAGTCGCAACTTCGAGCAGAACAACAAGGCGGCCGCGGCGCCGGAGCGGGAGGACGACCGATTGACCCGCAGCACCGTTTTGGACGCCATGCTCGATACCAAAGTGTATCCTGATCCCGAACGCTTCTCTCGCGCCGAGCACAGCCGCGTCAATGTCATGGCCAGGGAGAGCGCCAAGCGCGAGGCCAGGCGCGATGCACTCATGGAGCTCTACATCAGCGCCTCCAACTTCATCGTCCAAGAAAGCGAGCTCAAGGCCGAGATTGACAAGATATTCGCCGATGACTACTTCAAGAAGCAGAGTCAGGCGACCAACAGCTATGGCGCCACGGAGAACACATGGGGTGTCTACGGCAAGCCGCCTTCGATTGCCAGCATGCTCGAGACCACCGCCGGCACTTCGACGAAGCTCATGGACTACTACGAGTCCGAATATGACCGGTCCGTCAAGCGGCACAAGAAAATCGCCGAGGATCTCACGGGCGGGAAAATGGAGTGACGGCCTGCTTCGCTCCCTGCACACTCTTCCGGCCGCGAGGCGCGTCGTGCCTTGGCTTTCATGTACCAGTAGCGCCATGCTTCCCCTGTCTCCCTCGAATAACTCGAGTGCCTGGGTCCCTCGCAGCGAATGCCTTGCGTCCTCTAAACGCCGCCGCCCGTGAAAAGTTGTCCAAAAAGCCCGCCAAGAAGAGACATATATATATGTACGTGGTTCGCTTCGGCGTCGCAGGTCAGCACGCGGAGCCCGTACGCGGCGCTGACCGGCGCGCGCCGTCATCCCAACAACCAAGGCTCTACCGCTTCTCGACCAGGAGAACATGCATTGCTGCATATGCCAAGACGATGAACGATGCGGCAAAGATGCCGAGATTCCGAACATCTGCCCAGAGCGCGCCATTGTCGAATCCAAAGGAGCTGAGGATGGCCGCGCCCGGGACGGTGATGTCCAGCCCGTACTTCTTGTCGACAAGGGTGAGCTCGACCACTTCGTTGACAATGAGGGATTCGAAGCCGTAGTGGAAGATGGATAGCGTCTGGAGCCACAGCGCGCCGGCAGGAGTGGCATCGTGATTGAGGAGGAACCCGGCAAAGAGGAGGCTGAAGAGCATCACCAGGCTTCCGATCAGGCTCGCCACGCCCCCGTCCTTGCACACGATCCCAATGAAGAGACAGATGGCGGCGGCGGCCAAGTTGAACAAGACCAGCACCAGCATGAACTTGAAGAAGTGGGGGACGTCGGGAACCAGGCCGGTCATTGGGTATATGATTGAACCCATGAGAATGGGCGGAACGATCCTCAGCGGTATGATGTCGAAGAGAACCTTGGCTGCGAAGTATGTTGCGGGCGCGTAATACCCGTTGGCTCGTTCACGAACAAAGAGGAGGCGCTCGGCCGCGAAGACGTTTAGGCTCGTCAGCGTGCTGAAGCCAAAGAGGGCCAGAAGGAAGAAGAAGAGGCCCAGGCGGTTCTGGAAGCCGGGGATGTCGTCCGTCAGCCCGTAAAATAGATAACCGGAAAAGACGGCCAGTATGATGGCGATTGCGTAGTGGGTAAGCATGAGCATCGGGTCCCGGTACAGGTTCTTCCACGTCCTCTGAGAGAGAATGACGAACTGGCGGCAGTAGCCGACACGGGCGTAGCCCCTCCCCACGGCGCTCGTGTTGATGTTGATGTTGGGGCCTTCGGCATTGTAGCCGTTGGAATTCGGCCCATTGGCCTCCTGCGCGGCCGATATGGCCTGCTGGATCTCGTCGCGCGTCGCGCGGGCCATGTCGGACTGGGCAAACGACTGCGTCATGAGGTCTAGGTCGGTGCTCGTGGCCGCAGACGGGGGCAGGTCGTGAGGGTCACCCGGCAGCTGCGCCGACAGAGCGTTGGCGGAAGGATTCGTCTGAAGCCGATACGTCCCAATCTCCTCGCCGCCAGCGTCCGACGAGGCCGCCGTGTCTTGGGCCGGGTGCCTCCTCCGGGTGAAGAGCTCGCGTTCCTGTCGCATCCGAACCGAGCCACGGCGGAGGTTCCTTGGCCGCGGAGATGCGAACGGTTCGGCGCTGCTGTCTTCCCCCGTGCTAGTCCCGGAGATGCTGGCTATCGACTTGACCGCCTTTGTGCTGCTCGGGCCCACGCTGGCCGCATCGGCGGTCACGGTTCCGTCGTCGACGGACGTGCTGATTCCAGCATGCATGGTGAGGTCGACGAGATAGTCGGCAATGTTGAAGCCCGGCGGGCATTCATAGCCTATGGCGTCGAAATACGGTTGGCACTGAGAAAAGGGGCCCGAGTAGACGGCCTTGCCCTGGGCCAAGAGCACGAGCCGGTCGAAGAGGGCGACGATGTTGGACCGGGGCTGGTGGATGGTGAAGATGACGGTTCTCTTGTAGTCCTTGGCCAGCGTGACGAGGCATTCGACGACGTTGTAGGCATTGAATGAGTCCAGCCCGCTCGTGGGCTCGTCCAGGAACAGAATGGACGGGCTCGTGACGAGTTCGCAGGCGATTCCAACGCGGCGCTTCTCGCCGCCGGAAATGCCTCGGCCCTTGCCCTCCTCGGATCCAATGAGCGAATCCCGGATGTGGTGGATTCCCAGCTCCCTCTCCACCTCCAGAACCCTCTGCTCCTTGGCGGCACGGCCCATGTCTCGCGGAAGCCGCAGCAGCGCACTGTTGAGGATCGTCTCGTGAACCGTCAGGGTGGGCAGCATGGTGTCCTCCTGATCAACGAATCCGACCACGTTTCTGTACACGACGTCGCTGACCTTTTCGCCGTTGACGTAGAACTCCCCAGAGACTTGGCCGCGCTTATTCTTGCGAGCCAGGATGTCCAGAAAGGTTGTCTTTCCCGCGCCCGAGGCACCCATGATGGCGGTGACCTCGCCGGGGCGGCAGATTCCCCGGATGCCCGCGAGGATGTTCTTGCCATTGAGCGAGTAGGAGACATTTTCGAAGTACAAGGCCGCGGGTTTGTGGTCGGCCATGAGCTTGGTGCCCTCGTCGTCGGAATCGTCCAGGTGAATAGGCCCGTACCTAAGCTTGCGGCGGGAGAGAAACCAGGTCAAGATGATGACGGCAACGACGAAGAGGGCGCAGCCTGCAATTACACCGGCAATGAGTGGCGTGTTGATTTGCTTCACCGGGCGCCTGTAACCCGGAACCTCGGTCTCGTACAGACATTCACCCGCCCGGCAATCCAGGAGGATGCTCGAGTCGCCGATCAAGTCATGGATGAGCTTGTCCATTTCGGGCTCGGTGAAGGCGCAGTCATGGGTGCCGCCCAGCTTCTGCGTGCACGCGAAACCGCCGGGGCCGCGAATGGCCTGGCCGAGGAAGTCGGTCAGATCGACGGAGCCATCCTTGCCGCAGAGCATGCGCCCCGGGATGCAACTGCAGCCGATGTGTTGGCACTTGTACGAGGTGCTGTTTGTGTCCTCGTCAAACTGTGCACCAGACTCGCAATCGCTGAGGTGGCAGTAGAACGACTCGACGGCGTCGACCCAGACTGTGGAGGCCAGGGGTCAGCGGCCGGCGGTCGCGGGCAACGGGGCCCGACCTACACTGAAAGTCACATGTGGCCTCCTCCTTCTTGCAGGTAAAGGTCACCTCGGGGATCTGCTTGCCGAGGAGGGTGGTGATTTGCTTGTTGGTGACATTGCAGATCTGGTGGTTGTACTTGACCACCTCGCCGTTTTGGTAGCAGACACCGCCGCTTCCCGTCCCCGTCAAGGCGTCGCAGGCCCTGTCGTGCGTGCAGACGTTGCAGTTGATGCCGGCCCAGCCTTGATCACATTCGCAGGTCTCGCCGGAGCGCATGGGACGCTCCTTGCCCCGGCCAAGGGAGCCGCAGACTGGATGCGGGCGAGGTCGGGTCAGCTGGGGGCCCTGCAAGCAGCTCGCGGCGGCGCGGAGAGGGAGGGCGGTCGGGGCGTCGACATACGCGGCTCGAGGCAATCGTCGCCTCCGAATCCATCGGGACAGGCGCACTTCCCGTTGAACTCGTTGCAGCCCGCGTACTGGGCACAGGTGTGTGCGGGCAGGAGGCAGTTGAAGCTGTGCCGAGGCCGCCGTCAGGAACGCGCTCACCGTGCCCTGCACTGACCGGGGGCTCACCATGGGGGGCAGCCGTCGGGGCGATGGTCCACGTCCATGAGGGCCAGTTGCGCCCGCAGCGCGTCGACGCTGCGGTACGTCGAGTTGGCATACGCCCGGCCAAGGACAGGCAGGCACGCGGCAGCGACGCCGGCAAGCAGGCTCCTACAGCTCGGGGGAGCCATGACGGTCTGGATGCGAGGGCGGCGGTGCAGTCGCGCGGAGGAGGCGAGGGGGGATGGGTGATGGCAGGGCGTCTTTGGCGATTTGGACAGGCGACGTCCGGGCTCTGCTGACTGCTGAGCTAATCATGGTGCTCCGTACTCCGTACCTCGGCGAGAATGAAGGGGTCCCCGCATCGGGTGGCTACCTAGCCACGTGGGCGTCCCGTGCGCCGCATTCGTCCGGATCCATTGTCACGCCCAGGGCTGCATGGAGGATGCAGGTGCGTCTGATGTAGGTAGGAGGCATGCGTGCACCCTGGGTCGCAGAGGGAGCCCTTCACGGCAGGCAGCCTCCCCTAGTGATGGGCGGCATCGACTCTGCTGTGCATCGCCATGACTAAGCCAGCCCTCCGCCTCGGATCGCTGTGCCGTGTGCGCCTTGCCCGAGCCGACGTCCGAGCACCCCGGTTCCCAGAATAGCACCCAATCAGGGTCGTGACGCGGACGCCGCCCACGGCCGGGCCAAAACGGCGACAGCGGGCAGGACTCAGCCCCCGGCACTCGGCCTGATAAGGCAGTACCGCAGCAACACAGCCACATGCTGCTTCGCAGCGGCAGTTTCGGAGTGCCGCCTTAACCGCCCGGGCCGCCCATGACCTTCGGATGACCCGCCGATGACGACGCCCAGTCGTCGCCTCCACCATTCTTGGCTGCCGGGCCGCGCGGATGCCTGGCCTTCGCCCCGGCTCCTCAGCTGCCGCCGGATTTGGCTGCACAGCTGGTGCCCCGGGCCAGGCTGACTTGGCGACGCTGGGCAGCTATAACTATATCATACCGCGAGCCCCCCCTCCACCGTCCCCTTTCCACCGCTTTGCCGTTCAGTCCAGCTGCCCGCCCTGGGTCAACGTCCTAGCATCCATCCTTATTGCGTCGTTCGGACCCCCTTGGTTGTCCCTTCTGGTGCCGTATGCCATGAGGCTGTCCCCGGAGGCCATCTCGGCGCTGGCCCTGTCCCCGGTGGCCCTGGGACAGGTTGTACAGTGGGGAATTGCCAAGCGCCAGGGCATGCCCCTAACACGCCGCCTCGCCAACTCGACCATCAAGGACTCCCTCAGCAACAACTTAGCAGAAGGAGCCTATTTCGCCACTGTCAAGATCGGCTCTCCGGGTCAGGAGGTCACTCTTCAGCTCGACACCGGCAGCAGCGATGTCTGGGTCCCGGACAGGGGCGCCGAAATATGCTCTGCCAACAACAAAGGATGCCCGCTCGGAAGCTGTACGAGACTGCGAAACCCAGCACCACGGCCGGACAGGTTGCTGACCCACCACGGCAGTCACTCCTCGAGACTCGAGCACCTTCAACGATGTGGGCAAAGGCGCCTTCAATATCTCATATCAAGATAACAGCTCGTCGACGGGAGACTACTTCACAGATCGTTTCCAGCTCGGCGCTGCCTCGCTCGACAACTTCACCATGGGACTGGGCATCCAAACCACCATCACCTTCGGCGTCATCGGCATCGGATACGCGAGCAACGAGGCGGCCCTGGAAACCACGCAGAAGTCGTACCCGAACCTGCCCGTGGCCCTTCAGGATGCCGGCTTGATCAACTCTGTTGCCTTTAGTCTGTGGCTGAACGACCTGAACGCCAGCTCGGGAAACATCCTGTTCGGCGGCATTGATACCGGAGAGTACGTCGGCGAGTTGACCAAGATGCCCATCCTGCCCGACAAGAACCGCAATACCTACGACGCATTTGCCGTCCCCTTGTTTTCCCTCGAGGCCACGAGTCCCAGCGGGAGCGACGTGCTGGCCTCGGCAGAACTGCCCTTTGCCGTCATGCTGGATTCCGGCACAACCCTCACCTACCTGCCCGAGGACATTGCTCGGCAGGTGTGGGTCGAGGTAGGGGCAAAATTCGACACGGCCGCACAGGCGCCGTTGCTACCATGCTCGGCTGCAAGCAACAAGGGCTACTTCTCCTTTGTCTTTGTCGGCCCCAGCGGACCGCGGATCAACGTCACAATGAACGAGTTGGTCCTGCCACTTACCAAAGGCACGGGCCACGAGCTCTCTTCGGGCTCGGATTCGATTTGCCAGTTTGGGATCCAGAGCCAGCCGGGGCCCCCGTACCTGCTGGGCGACACGTTCCTCCGGTCAGCATACGTCGTATATGACCTGGAGAACAACGAGATAGCCATTGCTCCGACCGACTTCAACTCGACCAAGTCCAACGTGGTTGCCTTTGCGAGCCGCGGCGCCAGCATACCCTCAGCGACACCCGCGTCGAGCCAGGGCAGCAGTAACCCCCCGCCCCAGCCCACCCAGACAGGTAGCATGAGTGCTGCCAAAGGGTTCCAGAACCAGACCGACAGCGCTGCGGCATTTCGACGGCCCTTGTCTGGCCCGCGACTGGCCGCCGTGGGTGTGACGCTGGCGTATCAACTCATGACTAGCTGGTCGGTGGGCCGCGGGCCGTGACGTGCTCGGTTTCATGAATGTATATAACGCCACGTGAGGGTTGGCGAATTTTGGATAGAGGCCTGAGCTTTCACCTGTTGAAGCGGCAACGATGAACCTGGCGGAGTTGGGGCGCGGACGTACGTCGGGAAGGGGCGTTGATAAATGACCCTCATGGATGAATAGATACCCAGGGTTCGTAAGGAGCGGCGTCGAGAAGAGTCCTGCGACTGTTTGCCATCAGCCCGTTCTCGAATGGCGGCAGCATGGTGAACTGAGGTTGGGGCAGCGTTGTCTGGGCCAATGGAAAGCTACCAATTGCAATTACCAAGACGGGTTAGTGGTGGGGCGCGACCGCCCTGAAGAAAAAAAAAAACCCAAAGCAGCATCGAGAAAGACGCATCACACGCATGATGAGTGCGCTCGGGGCCGCCAGATGGCTCAACCGCCGTCTGCTCTCGGAGACTCCCAGGCTGATTCTGGGAGGCCGGGAATCAAGGGTCGCGGTCCCTCTCCCAGGCTGTCAAACCGCACGGCCTTTCAGCCAAACGTCGAGGCGTGCTGCGAGCGCGGCCCAGGAAGCGTACGATAGTGACCCATCGACATTGTGCAACGGGATGGACGGCTAACTTGCACCCGGCGAACCAGCCTGAAAAAGGCGCAGGAAGACGCCGCGAGCTTGACGGCCGAGCATGTCGCGGCCAACATGGCTCCGGAGGAGGCCCAAAGGCTGTCGAGGGTCCGGAACATTGGCATAGCGGTACGCAAACGAGATGCCGCACTGGGCATTCGGCCCTCTGGTCGGCCCTCTGGTCGGCCCTCGGCTGACGTGAGGCGTCGCATAGGCCCATATCGACAGCGGCAAGACTACGGCGACGGAACGAGTCCTGTTCTACACCGGTCGAATCAAGGCAATCCACGAAGTCAGGGGCAAGGATGCCGTCGGCGCCAAGATGGACTCGATGGAGCTTGAGCGGGAAAAGGGAATCACCATCCAGTCTGCAGCCACGTTCTGCGACTGGAACAAGGTGGAAGACGGCAAGGAGAAGACGTACCACTTCAACCTGATTGACACGCCAGGCCACATCGACTTCACAATCGAGGTCGAGCGTGCCCTTCGCGTCTTGGACGGCGCCGTCATGATTCTCTGCGCCGTCAGCGGGGTGCAGTCCCAGACGACCACGGTAGACCGCCAGATGAAGCGCTACAATGTCCCGAGAATCTCCTTCGTCAACAAGATGGACCGCATGGGTGCCAATCCATGGAAGGCCATCGAGCAGATCAACTCCAAGCTCAAGATGCCCGCCGCCGCCGTCCAAATCCCCATCGGAGCCGAAGACGAATTCGAGGGCGTCGTCGACCTGATCGAGATGAAAGCCCTGTACTTTGAGGGGCCTCGCGGAACCAAGGTCCGGGTCTCGGACCAGATCCCAGGGCCCCTGCAAGATCTGGCTGCCGAGAAACGTCAAGCCTTGATCGAGAAGCTGGCAGATGTCGACGACGAAATGGCCGAAATCTATCTCGAGGAAAGAGAGCCGACCAAGGTGCAGATCAAGGCTGCTGTCCGCCGGGCGACCATTGCGCGCGCCTTCTCCCCCGTCCTGATGGGCTCCGCCCTGGCCGACAAGGGGGTTCAGCCCATGCTCGATGCCGTTTGCGACTACCTCCCGAATCCGTCCCAGGTCGACAACATGGCCTTGGACCGGTCCAAGGACGAGAAGCCGGTCAAGCTCGTGCCGTACAACTCGTTGCCCTTTGTCGGGCTGGCCTTCAAGCTGGAGGAGAACAACTTTGGACAGCTGACGTACATCCGCGTCTACCAGGGCACGCTGACCAAGGGGGCCTATCTGTACAACTCGAGGACGGACAAGAAGGTCAGGATCCCGCGCATCGTGCGCATGCACTCCAACGAGATGGAGGACGTGTCCGAGGTCGGCGCCGGCGAAATTTGCGCCGTCTTCGGCGTCGACTGCGCGTCGGGTGACACATTTACCGACGGAGGACTCCCGTACACCATGTCGTCCATGTACATCCCCGACGCCGTCATGTCCCTGTCAATCATGCCGAAACGCACCGCCGATGCCGACAACTTCAGCAAGGCCATGAACCGATTTCAGCGCGAGGACCCGACCTTTCGGGTGCATGTAGACCCCGAGAGCGAGGAGACAATCATCTCGGGCATGGGAGAGCTGCACCTCGAGGTCTACGTCGAACGCCTGCGGCGGGAGTACAAGACGGAGTGCGTCACGGGGCAGCCCCGGGTGGCCTACCGAGAGACGATTTCCCGGCGCGCCGACTTTGACTATCTGCTGAAACGGCAGAGCGGCGGGCCCGGTGATTTTGCCCGGGTGGCTGGCTGGATCGAGCCCAACGACAAGCCCGAGGAGAACCACTACGAGAGCCAGGTTGTGGGCGGGCACATTCCGGACAAGTTCCTGACGGCCTGCGCAAAGGGATTCGACCTCGCCTGCGAAAAGGGACCCCTGCTCGGCCACCGGGTGATTGGGACAGAGATGGTCATCAACGACGGTGCCACCCACGTCACGGATTCCTCCGACTACGCCTTCAGCCTGGCCACGCAGATGGCGTTCCGCAAGGCCTTCCCCGATGCTGGCGGCCAGGTCCTGGAGCCGCTGATGAAGACGACCATTACCGCGCCCAACGAATTCCAAGGCAACATCCTGATGCTCATGAACAAGAGAAACGCGACCATCCATGACACTGAAATTGGAAGCGAGGATTTTACCCTGATGTGCGACTGCAGCCTGAATGCCATGTTCGGCTTCAGCTCCCAGCTGCGGGCGGCGACACAGGGAAAGGGGGAGTTTACCATGGAGTTTAGCCATTATGCCCCGGCGCCTCCTCATCTGCAGTGAGTGTCGTCTCTTCCTTTTCCTTGCCCAGGGTCGCTCCGCGCTAACAGGGCTTCCAGGAAGGAGTTGGTTGCCAAGTACCAGGCCGAACTCGAGGCGAAGCGAACCAAGTAATGGCTCAGTCGCTGACTGACGACGCTGCTGGGCGGCCACGGGCACTGGGGCGGTGGGCACTCCCCTCTTGTACGATACGGAGGACTGACGACTACCCAAAGACCTTGTTGTACCTGTTCTTCTTTCATATGGGCAGCAGGACCTTGTAAATTCTCTACTTGTACTGGACATTGGAACAGAAGGCCAAAGTTGGGTCCATCAAAAGTCTAATGGGTACGCGCACGAATAGGGTGGTGCGATGCCTCCTGGTGCCCGACTGCATGTAGAGTACCGCCAGGTTCCGCGGATGTATGTAGGCGACTGGAAATGGCTTTATGAGCAGCCTTGGATTATACCAGCAGCCCGGGGCAAGGTTGTGCTGCGAGCAGTTTGTAGACGTCGCAAAGCATCCCAAAGCCAAGGTCGGTCGCTTGTTCTGGGTGCCCAAATGCCTACCTAACGTGCCCAAGGAGGTCATACATGAGGTACCTCCCGGGTACATCTTCTCCAGACCGAGACTCAGGCCCGAGTCCTCCGTACCGCATAACGCAGACCCGGTACCTCAGCGGGCTCCATGTCGGCGCCGGGGTACCTGGACGGGGTCGCGAGGTACGCATGCGCTCCATCCCCCCCCGGCTTCCTGGTCGACCACGTCTCCCTTATTTCTTCCTTGCTCTCCCGCGGCCAGCTCAGCGTGCTTAGGGCGCATTCCAGATCCATGGTCCCATGGGCTGCTGTTTCCTCCTGCCCATACAGCTCCGTTTTACTTGCAAAGAACCCCCCCCGTGGGTCACGACGACGTCACCATGAGCCAGGTCAGGAACCTGAGGGCCATGTTCGAGAACAAGGCGGACACGAGCCCTCCGGACAGAGGAAGATCACCTGCAGCCGGTGTCTCAACCTCGACGGCAAACCCTGCAGGTCAGTCGGGCACACAAGCCGTCTCCCAGCAGGCAATCCGTCTGCCTTGTCCTCCCCTGCCCGCCTTTCCTCTCCCGTCATCCGTCATGCGCCCGCCGTCGACGACGAGGGCGAGGCCAGCCCTTTTGCCGCCACGAGCCGCGCCGCTGACGAGACGACGCGCTCGCAGGTCCCAACGGCACCGCATCTCCGAGGCCGCTGTCCAAGGTGCGCACAAACTTCGTGGCCATTGAAAAGGACGGCCGCATGGGCCTCCGTCGAGACCACAGCGGAGAGTCGTCTCTGTCCAGGCGTCGCATGAGCACCGAGACCGACGCCGAATCCACCTCGACCTTTCCAGACAAGCCTGCAATGGCCTCAGACGACGCCACAAAGCCCACGCGCCGCCCGCTCGTCAGCGAACCCATCCCCGAGTCCCCGCGCCAGCCTCTCGACGCCGTCCCTCCCTCCCAAGATGCGGCCGGCGCCGTGCCCGACGCCGCGCCAGACGCCGTGCCCGACGCCGCGCCAGACGCCGTGCCCGACGCCGTGCCCGACAAGCCGGCCACAAGCCCGGCCAAGCAGCCAGGAGACGACCGCTCCTCTTCCGCCCCCGGCCCTGCCGCCCCAGAATATACCGAGCCCAAGGAGCCGACGTCTGCCTCGTCCCCTTGCGGCAGTCTGGCCGACAAGTCCACGGCGCCGTCGGGAGCACCGGCGCCGGCGCAGTCCAAGGGGGCCCCGCCAAGCGCCGTGTCTGCCAAGCCAGCCACCACAAGGACGGCCGCAACGGCCCCTCTGGCGACCAAAGCATCCTCAGGGGCACCAACAAGGGCCGATGGCAAGTCCGCCGTCAAGGCGTCTGAGAAGCCGGGTGCCAAACGGGATACGGCTGGCGCGGCCAAGACAGCGACTACCGCATCCAGACCGAGGCCAATGTCTTCCACCGCGGCCAACCGGCCCCAGCCTCTCAGGACAGCAGGCCACGGTGACTCTGGTTTTGTCAAGCCAAAACCAAAATCTCCCACCAAGCCCGTCGATCTCCCTTCCTCTCTCACAGCACCAACGGCCTCTTCCGTATCCAAGGGCAGCGCCTCGAGGCAGTCACTCTCCAGGCAATCCGGAAGCCTGCAAAATCTCGACGCTTCTCACCCCTCTACCCGCGAGAGCAGACGGCAGGGGCCCGCCGCCAGTCGTCTCAGGCCCAGTGTAGGCCCCCCACCAAGCAGGTCGTCGCAGTCAGACACGGCCACGGCGGCGAAACGACAGAGCCACGTGGACGAGGGTTTCTTGGCAAGGATGATGAGGCCAACCCAGGCCTCGTCGTCCAAGACATCGGATAAGGCCCCCCCGACAACCCCTCCTAAAAGGATAGCTGCCCGGCCGTCGGCAGCAGCAACGGATCGCGGCTTGCGGAAGGAAGCCAACGCCCGGAAGCCAGCCGTTGCCACAGACACGGCAGCCAGGAGGCCCGGGACATCGAGATCGCAAGAGCCAGACGCTAGGCGGTCCCCTGACCCTGTCGCCCACGAGCAAGCCAAGACGGAGACAACAGCGGCGGTCGCCAGCGTTGCCGGGGATGCCGTTGTCGCTGCGACCGCCCAGGTTGAGGAGGCGGCAGAACTCGCCCAGCGAGCCGACCCGGCTGAGACGCCGGTAGAGCCGCGAGACATGGCGTCAGCTCCCGAACCGGCGACGGCCCATGACCTGGCTTCCGAAGTTGCACACGTCGAGATGGTTGGGACAGCTATCGGTAACGTCAAGCCAGAGAGCCCGGAGCCCGTAGAATCGGCCCCGTCTGGCGGGCCTGCGCCCCAGATGGCTCACAGTGAAGCGACCGAGGGGGGTGAAGGACCGCCCCACGGAGTTACCAGCCAAGGGGTTGGGCCTTCGGAGAGGCCAATCGTGCCGCTTGATGCCGCTGGACCATCCGAGAACACAGGGGGTGATGCGGGTGCTTCTGAGCGCAGGGCAGAGGAACCACCCTCAACCCCCGCGGCTGCGGCGTCGGGAGACGGGTCTACAGCTGCGACCGAAGCCCAAAATGGCGAGCCCGTTTCTCTGCATGGTGCCACCCAGGGCACCGAGGACCACCAGCACGAAGCCGAGGGCTCGCACCTTGACCCGCAGAGTGTGCCAGCGCAGGAATCCGCGCCGATCGAGGCCGAGCAGCCGTTGTAGTGGCCCATAATTCCGGCTGCTCAAGTCAGCGCGAGTCAACCTGGCAGGAGTGCAATTGGGGATTGGGCTTGGGGAGTCGTTGAGTACGAGGTCAGCTTGTTCGAAGGGCGTGTGGTTTTCCAGTCAAGGGGCGTGTATTGCCCCCGAGATACCTCAGGTAGGATACCGATTGTAGCATGGCTGAAGAGTGAATACAAAGCACCCTCTTCATCTACTCTTACATTACGCTGTGGGCGCGGCTCTACCTGGCCACCTGATTCCCTCTGCGTCTTGTCGACTTGGCCGTCTCCCGGCCCGGCCCCCCTCTCGGCATCGCCGAGGGGCTCGCTCCCTCGTTGTGCGGGCAGGCGTCGAGGCTCAGACAGGGCGGGAGCCTGGCATATATACAGCGGTATACCCTGCCCGTCCACGGCAGACGGGCCCGTGGCTCATGACGCGCGGCACAATATCATCCCGCCCACGTGTCGCGACAGAGCCTCGCGGGACTCGAGGATTCCGTGTGAGGTCGCGATGAACATGCACTCGCCCAGGTTCAGGCCGGGGACGATGCCGTAACGCAGATTGGCCGGAAATCCCTTGGTCATATCGGAAAGATCCTGGATTTTTATCGTCATGAGGCGCTTGGGCTTGCTGACGGCTTCCATTTTGGACAGGACGGGCTTGCCCTGCCAGTACTTGAGGCCGAGCCATATCCGCATGGTGGAGGCGTTTGCGTTTGTGACGGGCTCGGGGGTTTCCGAGACCATCTGCTCGAGGGTGGGCGGTTGAGGGCCTGCGCGGTAGACGGCGGAGAAGAAGCCGGCGCGGTGCAGGGCGAGGGCGAGGTGGAGGTTGTACTTTGTGTTCTTGACCGACGTGATGGCGAGGCGGGCCATCGACGCGTTTTGGACATGGGAGCACATGTTTGCGATGTTGACGACGGACGGCATGGCGGGCGACGTTTGGCGGTGTTGCCGCTGTTGTCGTCGTCGTCGTTTAGGTTCCAATGATCCGAGGCGAGGTAGCGGCGATCGAGCACGTCTGGGTTCCCTCGTGCGGGCCACTCGATCGGTTCGACTGTGAGGGACACGGGATGCTCAGCACCGCGGCGTGGCCCAGGCCGACGGAGGCTGACGTACAAGCATGCATGCGCCTGCCCGTTACCCGGGGCAGCGACGGCGTTCCTGCGTTTAGGCGGCCGCTTCGTGGCGAGGCGTTTCTCGTCTGGCCGGGGGATGCCGGAGCGTCGCTGTGCGCTGCGTTACCTCGAGGATCGAGGATCGTCAAGATGGTTTAAGTCTGCAAGCGAAGTATCAAAATTTTGAGCGTTTCGCTGACTAACTACGGATAAGATACGGGTACGGAGTACGGAT
Organism: Hypocreales sp. Mo6-1; assembly: GCA_002939055.1. Lineage (NCBI taxonomy): Eukaryota > Fungi > Ascomycota > Sordariomycetes > Hypocreales > Hypocreales sp. Mo6-1. The sequence continues at coordinate 3,033,613 of PNEP01000013.1, forward strand.
ACTCCGTTATCCGGGGTCCGCATACTCGGCCCATACGCCGTACTCCGTATCCGTATAGGTATCCAACGAATTTGCTTCGGCCATCCAACGGGCAGGAGCCTCAGAGGCTATCCAAAATCCCTGCGCCATGGCCGCAAGTTGCAAGTGCACGGGGCTCGCAGTCGCGTCCCCCCTGGCTGCTGGACAGCATAATCCTCGGCTCTCCAGGGCTTCAAGTGCCAGCGCATCTGGCAAGGCTCGGCGGAGCTGGGAGAGTGGTGAGAGGAGGACCCCCGGCATGTCCGAGTCGGCCGCTCAGCTCGACGAGGCGCCGCCAAATCCTGCCAGGCCAAGAAGAGCGGAAACGATGGCCCTGCGGTGTCTGTAGGCGAGGACGGCCCCTGTGATGGCGAAGGGACTCGCCAGCAACGCCGCAAAGCCCCCCATCAGTACCTTGTCCTGGTGCTCGCTCTGCCGGACAATCTCGGAGTAGCGCTCGGTGCTGAAGGCGACCCTCGAGTACTTGGTGTGCCAGCCCAGACCGGGCATGTTTACACTCATGAACTCCTCGAGGAACTTGCGAAGCCGGTACCGCCTGGAGAGGACCGACGATCTCATCTCGACGTAGTTTTGCAACGCCAGGTCGTTGATGGCATGGGCATCAGGCTCGCGGACCGCCGAGTACTCGGCCAGCGCCTGCATCCTCTGAGACGCAGACATCCGGGGCTCCTTGTCGCACACGTCGGCGTGCTTGTCGAGAACGGAAAAGAGGATGCGCACGTCCTCCATGCCCGCATTCATGCCCTGGCCGTAGAAGGGCACCATGGCGTGCGCCGCATCGCCAATGATGACGCCCGACGATCCGTGGTGGTAGGGTCGGCACTTGAGGCTGATTAGCGGAAGGTGAGGGTTTTCCTCAAACGACGACACGAGGCTTTCGGCGGCTATCAGGTCGGTAACTCCGGGGAAGTGCTGGTCGAAGAAGGCCGGAAGAGCAGACGGGTTGCTTTCCAGCTCGGCAAACTGCTTGCTGGGGAGAAACAAGGTGCACGTAAACGAGCCGTCCTGCAGTCAACCCGGAGTCAGCAATCGCCCAAGCCGGCGCAGACACCAGAGAGACGTCGAGGGCTGGGCTACCTCGCTAGGTATGGCGATGAACATAAAGTCCTTGCCTGGCCAGATGTGCAAGTGGTTTGGCGATATCTGGAACTTGGCCCACGCATCACCCTCGCCGTCCTCGGTCCCAGTCTCACGCGGGCCGATGCGGAACTCGCACCAGAGTGTGTCGATGTACTCTTGCTGGTAGTCCATGCGGGTGAACTTCATCATGTGGTACCGCACGGCCGAATGTGCCCCGTCTGCCCCGATCATGAGATCAAAGGCGATTTCAATCTCCCGGGGGCGGCCGTTGGGCGAGGCGTCCCGGTCCCGTGCCTCGAACCAGGCGCGACAGGTGTGGAAATCGGCTCCGGTAAGCTTGTGGTTGAAGAAGAGCTGGACGTTTGGCATTGAGTCGAGCACGTCGAGAAGCCGCGAGTTGAGGCCCGAGCGATCAATCGCGTATATTGCCTTGGGGTGGTTCAGTCAGTCAGCGTCCGTCAGCCAGCCTCTTCGCCATCTTCGTACCCGGCCCTTGGCATCGTAGTCGTGGCCGTGCTCGTACAAGCCCCCAGACGGACCGCGGCCGTGGATCATGCGGCCTCGCATGGGGATGGTGTCGTTCATGACGGACTCGAGGAGAGTCGGGTGGCCAGCCAGCCGCATGGCGCTTATGCCGCGCTCCGAGACGGCCAGGTTGATGGACTTTGTGAAGTTGAGCGGCGTGATGCCCGGGTTTCGCAGATCTGGAGCAGCCCGGAGTCAGCCGGGGACGAGCGCTTCATTGCCGGGGACGGAAACGAGGCTTTGTCCCTGCTCGCGACAAGAAAGCCCATACCTGGGCGAAGCTCATATAGCTCGACCTGATGGCCTCGCTGGGCGGCGTACAAGGCTGCCAAAGAGCCGACCGGCCCAGCGCCGACAATGACGGTTTTTTGCGGCGACTCCATGGCTGGTGTGGAAAGAGTCGCGTCGACTTGTTTTCCAGGTCAGCATCTACCTTGATGTGCGAAGTACGTACAAGAGGGAGAAAACAACGAGGTGACTGTTCGGAAATATTCCGTATTCGAGGAGAGGCGAGACGAGAAAGCAGAAAAGGGCCCAGACTTTTTTATTTTTTTTTTAATTAACCAAGGCCGTTGAACGAAGCCCTGTGCAAGGGACAGATTTCTCGGCGGCTGTGCCACTCTATTCGGACCGTCCAAGGGACCCGAAGCATATTTTTATCTGGTTTCGGCAGCTATGAACAACCCTGAATACGGCGGCGATGGGGGACGTTTGGGCCCATGGCGAGGAACGGATCCAAGTCGGAATTCGTCGTCTGAGAGGTCCGAGAGGTCTGAGAGGTCTGAGAGGTCTGTCTGAGACATCTGCTGGGTCAAAGACGGCCGAGGGCCGATACTCGGACCCGGGAAGCTGACGTGGTTAGGTAAGCGAGTGAGGAATGAAGCTAGCGGAGACGCACGGGAGTGGCATTTCTTCGCGTCTCCCAGGTCCACCGCACAGCAACGCGACGGCAAAAGCAGCCGACGAGCTCCTCATCGCCCAGCCGTGAACTTCAGACAGTGGCGGGTGCCAGACCAGCAGCCAGACCAGCAGCCATGGCATCCGAGCCGCCGGCCAAGAAGAAGTGCCTGGGCGTCGACTGCGACAAGGACGCCGGCTCGCTGCAATGCCCGACGTGCCTCAAGCTCGGCGTCAAGGACAGCTACTTCTGCTCGCAGGACTGCTTCAAGAAGAACTGGGTATGGAGAATCGGCCCACCTGTCGATGCGCCGCGCTCTGACCGCGTCTTCCCTTCCTCTGCAGGCCAGCCACAAGAGCGCGCACAAGACGCAGAGTAACATCCTCCACCACATCATGCCGCCGAAAGCAATCTCACCAGATCCAGCTACCGGCTACTACAACCCCTTCCCGAGCTTTCCATTCTCCGGCCCCCTGCGCCCCGTCTACCCCCTCTCGGAGCACCGGACTGTCCCCAAGTCGATCCCTCATCCCGTGTGGTGGCAGGACGGCAACCCCAGGTACAGCCGCTCGCCGGCGAACCGCAACAAGATTGAAATCCTTGACGCCAAGGGCCAGGAGGCCATGCGCAAGAGCTGCCGCCTGGCCCGAGAGGTGCTCGACATCGCCGCCGCCGCCGCACAGCCGGGGGTAACGACGGACTACATCGATGAGGTAGTCCACAAGGCCTGCGTAGAGAGAAATGTGAGCGTCCGCAACCCCTCTCCCGGTAACGAGCCTTGATCTCGTGGCTGCATGCGACGCGGGGCGAGGAAGCTGAGCGCGTGGGTAAAGCAGAGCCACGGGGCTCCGGCACGGACAAGAAGCGACATGTTCTGACACGCAGCCCCAGTCGTACCCGTCGCCCCTGAACTACAATCACTTCCCCAAGTCCTGCTGCACGTCAGTCAACGAGGTCATCTGCCACGGAATCCCTGATCAGCGCGTGCTGCTCGACGGCGACATCCTCAACATCGACATTTCCCTCTACCACGAGGGCTACCACGCCGACCTCAACGAGACGTACTACATTGGCGACAAGGCCAGGGCCGATCCGGAAAACGTGCGTGTCGTCGAGGCAGCGCGCGAGTGCCTTGACGAGGCCATCAAGGCCGTCAAGCCGGGAGTGCTGATACGCGAGTTTGGCAACATCATCGAGAAGCACGCCAAGAAGAAGAACTGCAGCGTCATCAGGACGTACTGCGGCCACGGCATCAACAAGCTCTTCCACTGTGCCCCCAACGTGCCGCACTACGCCAAGAACAAGGCCGTCGGCGAGTGCAAGCCCGGCATGACCTTCACCATCGAGCCCATGATTGCGCTGGGCAAGTACCGAGACATTACTTGGCCAGACAACTGGACCAGCACCACGATTGACGGCAAGCGCACGGCCCAGTTCGGTGAGATGGCCAAGGAGCGAGCTGGAGAAGGCATGCATGCTGACGGGCTGGCCAGAGCACACTCTCCTCGTCACCGAGGACGGCGTCGAGATCCTTACTGCACGGAAGGAGGACTCTCCCGGCGGGCCTGTCGCCGTGCCGGGAAGCGAGACGGCCAACGGGGAGGCAGCGTCGACATGATGGGGACGCCGTGTAGGCCGGGCACCCCCGAGGAGGCGACGGCGGGTGTATTTGGCGTGGTGGCCGGCCGCAAGGTAGAAGCTGGTGGCCTGGGCCGTTTCCGCTTGATTTCGTCAGGCCATGCCTCAAGGCACGAGACGAATCCACAGCTAGGGCGCGGGAATGAGGCCGTCGTCATCAAGCGACGCATTACGTAGCGCCGTTGTTGTGGCTGTGGCTGGGCTGTGGCGGAGCGGTTCTGCAGCCGGTACGACGTATCTGTGGCGTCAGCTCGATCGCACAGCACGGGCCGCCGATTCGCCGGGCGCCAGAAAATTCCACCGCCCCAGGCGGGCAGGCGCGGCGGCAAGCCTTGTGACTTGTCCGAGATTCCTCAGAGCCGACAACAACAAGCCACCCTGCGTGCTGACAACGGCCCTCTCCATCGCCACCGCTCTGGTTGCCAGCCCCGGGGCCGCTCTCCCCGATCTTTCCGCCCGTCTTCCGCCTCGTCTCCTCCGTCCGCGGCGCCGCGCTCAACTCGTCCGGCGACCGTGTCGCTCCCGGCCGACTCTGCCCGTCTCGACCGACCGTGGTCTGCGCCGCATCCAGAGGACCTCCCGGGCGACGGTCCCTCTTCTTCTTGCGCCCCCGCAGCTCTCCTCGTTCTCCATCCCCCTTGCGGCAGCTGCGAGCCAGTCATGATGTCTGGAGAGGCGTGGCTCTTCCTGCTGGCGGTGTTGATCAACGCCGTCAACCTCTTCCTCCAGGTCTTCTTCACCATCATGTACAGCGACTTGGAATGGTACGCCTGGCAGGCGCGCGCTCGGCTGCCGCCGCTCCCTACCTGCTGTCCTTGGGCTTCCCAGGCTGACTGACGCTCGGGCAGCGACTACATCAACCCCATCGACTTGTGCAACCGCCTCAACGCCTACATCATTCCCGAGGCGGCCGTACATGGCTTCCTGACCTTCTTGTTCCTCATAAATGGCTACTGGCTAGCACTCCTCCTCAACCTACCTCTCCTCGCCTGGAACGCCAAGAAGTGAGCCCCCCCACGCGATTGTCATGTTCTTTGTTGACCCGCCGCCAGGATCTTCGACAACACCCACCTGCTGGATGCCACTGAAATATTCCGAAAATTGAACGTCCACAAAAAGGTGCGTCCCGGAACTGCCTCGCCGACACGCCCCTCTAACGGTCAGGCAGGAGTCTTTCGCCAAGCTCGCCTTCCACCTCGTCATGTTCTTCTTCTATCTATACAGCATGATCGTCGCCCTTATCCGGGACGAGTCTTCCTAGAGCTCGCACCCGGCCGGCCTCCAGTCCACGCATAATCCCAAGCACCACCGACAGGGCGTGCCTCGCGGCACTTGGCTTCATGTTGAATCACCTGGCCCGCCTGGCCAGCAAACGAGTTTGTTTGTGACGGAAGGACGGTCGTGCAGGATGAGGCGTTTGTCTTACTGATGGTGGGACGGATCGGCCGTGGCTTTGAAGACGCGCGCTTGGGCAACGCCTCGAGACACAGTACCTAGGTACTTAGCGGCGCCGCTCCCTGGCGTTTCTGCTTCTCTGGGTCCAAGGCTTCACTTAGAAGCTACTTCTCGTTGGGAGACTATCTCGCTGCGTTGTTGTACGACGACCTCGTCGCTGTCTAACTGGGGGCTGTCCAGTCGACATGACCGAATAATGATAAATTGTAAATGATGTAGGACGCCATCTTACGGAATCAATAGATTACCATCTCTTTGTTATATTGCTCTTCTCCTCAGAAAGACATGAACCAGAGGTGTCAACGTAGGTACCTTGGGCACAGCCCCGGCCGGCCCCACGTGACTGGCTAGACACCTTACTGGCGTCGCCCACCATAGATATCACGTGACTGCCGTGGCACTGCGTGCTTGCCCTCTACAGAACTTCTCGACTCGACTTCTTGGCCTCCTTCCGCTGCCTCAGTAGATCCCTGCCATCGCCGCGCTTCGCCAGGCTTCGAAATGGCAGACCTTGGGGAGTACCCGCCGAACATGCCACCGCAGGATGCGCTCGTGGTCCGACAGCAAGCAGGGCCAGACCACGCCGTCGTCCCTTACGCGGCCGAAAACATATCAAAGCCCAGCTTGGGCCCCGCAAATCCCTTCCGAGACGACTCGAGCGCGCAGAAGCGGAGAAACGTCCTGACGGGCCATGCCGAGGAGACGTTTCTGAGCGAGCACACATTCCGGAGCAAGCACAGGGCGGTGGAGAGGCGAGGAGGGCCGGAGCGAGAGTACCGGAGCGGCGCGGCGACGAAAGAGGTGGCAGCACGGATACGCGCCGGCCGGGAGAAGAAGGGCGACGCTACTATTGCTGAAGGCCCTGGGTGCTACGTCGGTCCCTGGGCCAAGTACTCGAGAGCCGAGTACGAGGTGGTCGGAGAGGACGAGGCGTTGGCAAGCGACGAGGAATACGAGACTGTCGATGAGGACGAGGACGTCGTCGAGAGCGGCACCGTGGTGCAGGCGCCGGCCGCGGCGATTGCGCGGCGGAAGGAGGTCGAAGAGCTGGGCGAGGAGACGACGACATTCCACGGATCGGCAGAGTACGACTACCAGGGCAGGACCTACATGCACGTTCCGCAAGACCTTGGCGTCGACTTGCGCAAGGAGGTTGGGAGCATCGCAAACTACATCCCGAAGAAGCAGATACACGCCTGGAAAGACCATGGCAAGGCGGTCACGGCGCTGCGGTTCTTCCCTGGCTCGGGTCATCTGCTCCTGTCGGCCAGTGCCGATGCGACTGTGAGGATCCGCGACGTCCATCACCAACGGGAGCTGCTGCGAACGTACTCGGGCCACTCCAAGGCAGTCTCGGACATATGCTTCAACAGCACGGGCACGCAGTTCCTGTCTTGTTCCTACGACAGGATGATGAAGCTGTGGGACACGGAAACGGGCGCGTGCATCAACAAGTTCACGACTGGAAAGACGCCGCACGTGGTCAAGTTCAACCCGGACCCGGAGCACGCCAACGAGTTCCTGGCCGGCATGTCAGACAAGAAGATTGTTCAGTTTGACACGCGAACGCCCGGCGAGGTGGTGCAGGAATACGACCACCATCTCGCGGCCATCAACACCATCACGTTTGTCGACCAAAACCGCCGGTTCATGACCACGTCGGACGACAAGTCGCTCCGCGCGTGGGACTACAACATCCCCGTGCCCATCAAGTACATAGCCGAGCCAGACATGTATCCCATGACCAACGCGGCGCTCCATCCCAGCGGCAAGTACGTGGCGTACCAGAGCTCCGACAACCAAATCCTGGTGTACGGCGCCAACGACAAGTTCCGGCAGAACCGGAAGAAGAGCTACCGCGGACACAACAACGCCGGGCTGGCCATCGAGCTCGACTGTAGCCCAGACGGCCAGTTCCTGGCCTCGGGAGACTCGGGCGGCTACGTCTGCTTCTGGGACTGGAAGACGTGCAAGATGTACCACAAGGTGAAGGCGGGCAGCCAGGCCGTGACGTGCGTCAAGTGGCATCCGCAGGAGACGAGCAAGGTGGTGACGGCGGGCTTGGATGGCGAGATTCGGTACTGGGATTAGGGTCGATGGCTTGGGCCTGTAGGCACGCGACGACGGGGAGCACGGCAAGGGGTTCATAATTCATGCGACATTCGGCATTGCTGCGCAAGAAACAGGGACTTGATGGACTTGTCGTTGATGATGACGCTGGGCAGCGGCGGATGGCGATGGCGATGGCGATGGCGATGGCGATGGCGAACAAGGGCGACGCGGCCCGGCTTGAGCAGCGGCAGCAGCCCCTATTCAGGTGCTCGAGGCAGCTCCCGGTCATGGCAATACCCATGGACGTGCCTGCCCTGCCCAAGGCGGGCCGTCCCCGGGACTTCGCCTGGGTCGACACAACGCCTCATCCATCATCCTCGAGTCGACGACAGGACCGCTGACCATGTCTGCCGCCGACGGCTCGTCTCAGCTGCGCCTCCGGAGGCCCAGGATCGGCGCCAGTGCACAGTCCTTGAGCGGCGACCTCGCTTCGTCGGCCCACGACGGCGCCGCCGACGACGGCGATGGCGAGCCCTCGTCGCCCTCGTCGCCTGGCCACGGCAAGCGGCGCTTCGTCGTGGCCTTCAGGTGGTGGACCGACGAGTACCGCTGCGCCGTCGTCTGCGTCGCCGGCCTCGTCGCCCTCGGCCTCGTCCTCCGCTACTTCGACGGCAAGCTGGCCCCCGACTTCGGCCCCGGCCTCGAGCTCGACATGGTCGTCATTGCCATCATGACCGTCGTCCGCGTCGCCCTCGGCAACATCGTCGAGTCCTGCATCTGCCAGGGCGCCTGGATCTGGGTCTCCAAGTCGCACCAGGCCCGCACCCGCAACACCGCCCGGCTCGAGGACTTCAAGCTGTTTGACGACGCCTCGAGAGGCCTACTCGGCAGCCTGGCCCTGCTCTGGCGCCTCAAGGGCCTGTCCGTGCCGTGTCCCCCCCTCCCCTTGCGCCCTCCATCGCTAACGACCCCTCGCCGCCCAGACACCTCCCCTGCATCGGAGCCCTCATCATCGTCATCACTCATGGTTTCGAGACCTTTTCCCAGCAAATGTTCGTCTACGTCCAGAGACCGCTCGTCTTCGGCAACGAAACCTCCCGGCCTGCCCCTGCCCCTTATCGGAGCGACTACTAGGACAATGTTGTCCGCAAGGGAATTCAGAACGGTGCGCTGGAGCCCACCACCTCTCGTGGTGCACACGTATGCTGACGCCCGCCCCTCTTTAGACTACTCGCTTGCGCTGTCGACCAAGTCGGCCGTCTACAGCGGCATCCTGGCTGCCCAGGTCCGCGATATCGAGCCGCAGTGCCACGCTGCCAACTGCACCTGGCCCGTCTTCCCCAGCCTTGCCGTCTGCGGCCAATGTATGCCCGTGGCGGTCAAGGTGCACTGCACCGACGAGACGCAGTCCTGTACCTTTGGCGTCTCCCCCAGTACCAACGTCACGGTCCCCAAGGCGGCCGAGGTGGACCTGTTCGAGGTGAACCCCGTCGGCACGAGACTGGGCAACACGACGGTGCAGACGAGAACCTACGTGTCCATGTTCGAGATCATGACGGTGTCGAAACGGACCGGTGCCACCCATAGCACCGCGGCTGAGTGTGCCCTGTGGTTCTGCCTCAAGGCATTCAACGTGTCCGTTGCCGATGGCAGGTCGCAGCAGACCGTCGTGGCCACATGGAACGAAAGCCGCTTTGAAGCAGCAACCAGCGCCCACTCGGACGAGTACGTCTTCGTCGACATTCCCGACGGCATGAACACGCAGCCCAACTCGCGGTACAGCGTGTCGGACCGCTCCCTCAAGGCCTTGCGCACCTTTGTCGAATCCCTGACCAGAGGCTCGTTCGAGTACGCCTCAGGCGTCGTCAACTTCTCGTCCGACTGGATCGAAGCAATGTGGCAGGCGACGGTCGACCTGGGCTCCTGGATCGACAAGCTGAGCTTGAGCTTGACCAACGAAATTCGCGAGCACGGAACGGTTCGCGACCCGCACAGGACAGACTACGAGGGCAGTGCCTCGACCATGGCAAACTACGTCCACGTGCAGTGGTACTGGATGGTTTACCCGGCCTCCTTCTTCCTCATCAGCCTTTACTATCTCTTCAACACCATCCTCGCCGGAGCCCGGGACGAAGTTTCGGCATGGAAGTGTGACTCGTTGCCCATGCTTTTCAGCCGCATCGACCCTCGCATTCTTGCCCTCGGCTTGGAGAAGATGGACGTGCCCAAGGGCCTGGACGACCTGGGCAAGTCGAGGGTGGCCCTGACCAAAGACAAGGATGGGTACTGGACCTTTGAGCCCCACGATTCCAGGGAGACGCGGGACCAAGACGGACAAGACGTGGTTGCTAGAATTCTGAACATCCTATAAAGAAGTGGCAGAGGCCTTGGAGCATCTGCTATCGGAAACAAGTCCCAGGTCAGCGTGTAGGTGGCTGGAGGAGACTTGTCGGTTGCATCTTCCCTGCCTTGACATGGGCAACGCAAGATTTTAGTTTGCCCGCCCCGATGCCACTGGACATTGGTCTTAGACCATGCCGATACCGGTGAGACGGGGAGAAGGCGTCTTGGTGGTTGCATTGGGAACGCTACTTAGCCGTAGGAGCCAATTTGCGGCGTTGCTTCGGACCATACAAGCAGCCCCAACATCCAAGCCGCAAACATCTAGATCTATCCAGCCGATAATCCCAGGACTGCCCAGATTTGGCCGACACAACGACGACCCAAAGAGAACGCCGGCGCCGACAGATGCTCGGTGAGGGGGGAGAGATAAAGAAGGGTGGCCACGGGCGTAGACGGACTACCACTGAGAGGTGAGCCTTGTAATGTCGCCGTCTGTCAGACCCGGGCAGGCTCCGCACCGACAGCGGAAGCCGTACGTCATATATAGCTCGGCCACGGTGCGGTCCCTGCCGTAGGATATCTTCAGCTCGTCCCCGGCGGCAATGGCGTCGGCGCGCACCGACAGCACCAGACACTCCGACTCGTCATCGAAGGAGAAGTTGATATTTTGGGTCGGGTGGCAGGCGTGGTTGAAGCGCGCCGCGACGGGGAAGAGGCCTGCCCGCCGGCCCCCAACAGTGAAGCTTAAGTGCGTGCTTAGCCTAGACGGCGGGCCGGCGGTGAGAGCCTCGACTCACCAGTTGGTCGCCCAGACGGCCTGGATGTCGGGCGTTCCTGGCTTGACGAGCTCGTTTGCATGGAGGCTGAGGGCGACGTCCTTGGCCAGGGGCCCCAGCTTGTCAAATTCGCGGAACAAGCACGCCTGGTCGGCGACGAAGAGCGGCCTCTCCCTCAGTATCACGTCGCCGCGCCCCAGGGCTTTGGTCGCGAAGGCGCCCCAGCCCGCGATGTCGGAGCGGGCGACCTCAAAGAAGTCGTTTCGGAACCGGGGGCTCGGGCAAGTTTTGCCGATGGGCGGCGGAAGAGACGGCTTGACGATGGTGGTTGGACCCTCGTCGGGGGGGCCATTGCCGCACTCGACGTCGTGCTCCTCGTCTCGTCTGCCGGAGACGGATGGCATTGACCCGGAGGGCCGTCTCTGGGGCGCAGGCTGAGAAGCTTGGGGCTCGACGGAGGAGGCGGAGTCCGAGCTGCTCCCCGCTGCATCTTGATGGTCCGCGCTGCCGGGGCTGTCAGCCCCTCTGCAAGCCGGGAGATGAGCGGACCGACAGACCTGTCGGCAGCATCGTCATCCAGGACGGTGTCAGCGACACTTGGGCTGGGCTCCGACAGCAGAAGGCTGCCCAGCAATTCGCCGTCATGGTGAGTTGCTAGGCTTTCAGCCGGGGTGTGTTCCTGACGAGGGACTCTGAATCAGCAGATGGAATGACGCAGGCCGGGAAGTTTGCCGCGTCGTCATGCCAGGCAGGTTTCCTTTGTCCGTACCGGATCTCTCACTGCAGCTTGCGTTGGCATCAAGGTCATTGTGGGTGCTGCTCGTGCGAGGAGGGGAACAGATGGAGCGAGGTGAATGGAGAGTCAAAGAAGACCTAATGCTGCCAGTCGGAGGAGCTGAGCTGCGTGTGACTGTTGCCAAGGAACGTCGACTGAGGCTGGTGTATCGACGGTTTCGGCCAGTGTCGGGGGATGTGCAAGACGGGCAAGGGAGGATGAGGAAAGACGGTGGCAGTTATCCGTCATGAGAAGGCCCTTTGTGTTTGCTGTTGTCTTTGTCTCTTTCTCTCGACGAGCGAGTTGAGGATGCGAGGTTAGGAGAAGAGAGAGGCAGCCGATGAAGCCAGCGGCGACGCTTCATCAAATAGCGGAGGGCCAAGGAGGCCATTGACGAGCGATTCAAGGGCCGCTGGAGAGCCCCGTCATCTCGTGCTGCGGCCGCGACGCACAGGAGAGCCAGCATCTGAGATTGACGCGCGTTTGCCGTGCTCACGCGCTGCCGGCGAGCTGGCAGCGGGCAGAGGATGCATGAAGGCCGCCGCCTGAGCTCGGGCGGCTGCAGCGAGAGGGGGAGACGGCGGCGAGGCCGACTAGATGGGCTCTGCAGAAGGCGATAAGTCACGGTAGCCCGTAGGTAGCGGAGAGCAGTATCAAGGTGAGAAGAGGACTGGGTAGAGTGGAGTCAAAAAAAGGTGAGTGAAAGTACGGGCACGTCACAGCCGATGGCCAATTCCAATTGGACATTGGATCCAGGGGCAGCGGCTCCACGGGAGCCCTGGGACGGCAGCAGCGGGACGGGTGCAGCGGCCAACGACAGAGATGGTGATTGTATGCTTGCATTATTGGATTTAGCAATTCAGGCGATTCCCAGACCCCCAGACCCCCAGACCCCCAGAGCCCCAGACCCCCCGGCGCCTCTATACCCGTCCATAGTGTACATACACGGCCAACAATCCAAGCTCGGCGCTACAGGTGCTTCCGCCTCGGCCGCAGCGGACAGTCCCCCCTGCAGTCGGGGCAGCGCAGACATGCCGGCTTGGACCAGACCTGGCGGCAGCTGCACACCCACAGGTCCTTGCCGGTGCGCGTCGTCAGGCAGTCAAAGGGGGCGTGGAGGCCCTCGCGGACGCCGCAGTCGATGCAGAAGCGGCGCAGCATGACGTGCCTGTCGGAGCGCGGGTCGGGCTCGCGGTTGCGGACGACGCGGCCGAGGCCGTCGACAAAGGCGGCCTGCGGCTGCAGCACGTCGAAGTGGTCGGGCGAGCGGACGCGGAAGCAGACGTAGCACTCGAAGTTGCCCGGGCGGTAGTCGTGGCCCTTTTCGCTCGGCCGGTGCTGGGGGAAGTCCTTGGCGGCGCGCAGCACGAACTGGGCCTTGTCCAGGGGGTCGGCCATGGCCTGGGCGTCGATGGCGCGGCGGAAGTGGCGGCTCGTCGACGACAGGAGGATGAGGGACTGGTAGTCGAGGTGCGAGAAGACGAGGCGCTGCAGCTCGCCGGGCAGCCGCTCCATCAGGCACGCCCTGGCCGCCGGCCGCCAGCCGGGAGCGGGCTGCTTGGCGGCGCCGGGAGCGGCGCCGGGAGCTGCCGTTAGCGAGCAGACATCGTGGCCTCGTATCTGGGGCGCGGCGGGCGTTCGGGGGAGGAGGATCATGACTGGCGGCGGTGCTTCAGCGGCGGATGCGAATCGTCGTCGTCGGCAACAGACACGCCAAGAGACAGCAAAACAACGGGACATGGGCCGTACAAGAAGGAAAAGGAAAAAAGGGCAGCCCCGGCGGCAAGGGGCGTTGGTGTGCGAGCCGCCGCCATGTTCCTCGCCGCCGTCGTTGGCTGTGTTCCATCCAAGGCTGAGACAGGCTCGCCTCGCTTCCCGCTGGTGGGCCTCGGACGACGACAAAGGTGCGTTGGTTTCCCATACGACTCCCTTCTCACATCCGTACACAGTCTGTCACTGCCGTTGGCGCCACAGCGATGCCGTCTGCTGCTCCGCAAACCGGAAGCCTTCCGCAGCCGCGGGCCACTCGCCATCGAGGAGCCCATCTCGCGCCCTGGCCGTCACATCTGCGAACCAACGCGCCGGTTCCGGGTGCACAAGCACCGCCTCGTAAGCACACGCATGCACGCCTGCAGATCCGTGGCTTGCCTGCGAGAGGGAGTGAAACCGCCATGCGCGTCTTGCCCATCTTGGCTTGGCTTGGATATCAAGCCAAAGAGCAATTCGTCACGCCACGCCAACTCGGCCTGCCTGCACGTGTGCACAACCAATGCAGGGAGCGAACATGCTCGAGGCAAGCCCGCAACAAGGCTTCATCAAACCGCCAATGGCTAAAAAGGGCACTCCTGCGCCTTGGTCCAACAATGATTGGGCTAATAATAGGCTCCAGGTGCCGCGTTGGTACCATCTGGAAATCCGACAACGCGCAGCTTCGGGCCTCAAGGGGGCGCCTCCTGGGCAACGACGTCATGGCTAGTTGCAATAATAAAAGCCTGCGGGCCTCGGGAACGGGAGAATGACACGCGGACCGGGGGGCCTGATGATGGAGGAGCCAGCTGACACACCTCAGGAAACCACTCGACCATTCGCCGGAAGCTCTTGTCCACGTCCTGCTGCTCTGTCGTCGGCTACAGGTGCGAGATCAACGTCGCCGCACGCCCAGGTACGATGATGTCGTGCGTGGCCGAGTTGTGCCTTCTTCCCGGCTGTTCCTCTGTAGGCGCCGACGGCAACAATGCGTTTAGCACCGCCGCAGCCTGTTTCGGCGTTTGCTCTTCCGCGCGCGCTGGTGACGTGCTGGAAGGGGCCGTCTTTGACCCCCACGGCTGGGATTCAGGTTCCCCGGCAAGGGCTTACAGCGAAACAGGGACCGCAACGTCTGCAACATCGGCAAGACACGTCTCTACGCTTGTCGGTCAACCGTAGACCTGGCTCTTTCTTTGCGTAGATGTATCGTCTAGAACCGCGGTTCATATACCAAGCTTCTATATGGCAGGGCAGTTGCGGTCCCTTGCTCCCTCTGCCCGGGGCCTTCCTTCTCATGCTTGGATTGCAGTCGTTTCCCATGGATCGCTCCTGCCAACATGAATCCATACCTAATTAAGAAGAGGCAGTCCTGGGAATCCTCCAGGTCCCAGGTTGTCGTGTCCTCTCCGTGCCGTCCTTGACCATATCCATCTCACCAGCAGCCGGCGACGCCCCAGAGCAGCGCCACGATGAACCACAGTCGCTTCCTGTTCCCGCTCTTCTCCCTCGCCGCCGTCCTCTTCACCCTCGCTCTCGTCCATCAACGGGGTAGCGAGACGGCCCAGCTGCTCCAGGCCAAGCTCGCTCTTCTCGCCGGAAAGGGCTCGTCCAACGAGGCCCAGAGCCTCCCGTCCTTCGTGGACGTGGCTCTCAAGCATGGCACCGACAAAGTCACGACGCACAGCTACCAGCACATGTACGACAAGTATCTCTCGCCCCTGCAGAGCCGCCCGGTCAAGTTGCTTGAGATTGGCCTGGGATGCAACATGGTGTGCCGCCTCGCCTCGCCTCGCCCGAGAGATGCCGCTGACCAGCATCAGGACTATGGTCCCGGAGCGTCGTATTATA
This sequence comes from Hypocreales sp. Mo6-1, assembly GCA_002939055.1. Lineage (NCBI taxonomy): Eukaryota > Fungi > Ascomycota > Sordariomycetes > Hypocreales > Hypocreales sp. Mo6-1. The sequence continues at coordinate 3,048,788 of PNEP01000013.1, forward strand.
CCTGGCTCGAGTACTTGCCCAAGGTCCAACTGCACTTCATCGAGTACGACGCCCCGTGCGCAGAAAAGTACAGGCACAAGACGACCAATGCCCACGTCTTCACCGGTGACCAAGCGGATGGCGCCTTTCTCGACAGATTCGCCGCCGACACGACGGCAGACGGCCTGTTTGACATCATCATTGACGACGGCGGCCACACTATGCAGCAGCAAATGACGTCTCTGGAGCATCTGTGGCCTATTGTCAAGCCGGGGGGGCTCTACGTGATAGAGGACCTTCAGACGAGCTACGAGGACAGCTATGGCGGCGACCCGTCGACGACCAACGGAGAGAAACACACCACCATGAAGTTCTTGTTCCACGTCTTGGACGACTTGATGGCCAAGCGGGATTCTAAGCCCTTCAACCACGACCTACTGTCGGTGGACTGCATGGCAGAAATTTGCACTCTGCGAAAGAAGAACGACACGACGTAGCGGTCCGAGTGTATCATTGGGCATGTACGATTCGATTCGGGAAGAACAAGCACGGCATCTATTTATGCAAGACAGGGCGGACCGACGGACAGGATTGCTTCATAATATGGCGCACTTGACAGGCAGACCGCAAGGGCCCTGCTTTGGCCCAGTCTGCCTCCCCTCCTCTGGCTGCTTTGTCCCAGCCTGCCTTTTCTCCCCCGGCTGCTGCTGCTCTTTCTGCTGCTGCTGCGTGGCACTGCTGTCTCCAGGCGCGGGTTGCTCCCCCCCGGCCGTCGTCGTCGGCGCAGCCTGGTTGGAAGCACTGCCATGCAGTCAGCCGGACGCCTTGGCAACGGCTTCGTAAAAGCTCTGGCCCTGGATAGTGGCAATCTCGAGCTCGAGGGCGCTGGGCTGGCGGGAGCCATCGCTGGCGGCGAAGGTGCCGGCGCCCCAGGGGCTGCCGCCGTGCACCTCGGCCAGGTTGGTCAGCTGGGGGAACGTCTTGGCGTAGCCCAGGGGCACGAAGATGATGCCGTGGTGGGCGAGGGTCGACATGGCGGCGATGCACGTCGACTCCTGGCCGCCGCCGTGGCCGCCCGTCGAGACGAAGAGGCCGGCGTGCTTGCCGAAGAAGCCGCCCGAGGCCCACTGGCCGCCCGTCTTGTCCCAGAAGGCCTGGCGAGGGTTAGCCTGGCGAGCAACAACAAGGTTCCCCGGGCGGTCGATGCTCCCCGTCTGCTCTGCTCCGGGCGCACATACCTTCCACTGCGCCGGGAAGTTGCCGAAGCGCGTCGGGATGCCCAGCAGGAAGCCGTCGTACTTGGCCAGGACGGCAGGGTCGTCGAGCACGGGGATGTCGCTCGGCTTGGCCGGCGCGTGCATCTTGGTCAGCACCTCGGCCGGCAGCGTCTCGGCGATCTGGAACATGTCGGCCTTGCCGCCCGCCTTTTCGATGCCCTTCTTCTCCGCCTCGGCCAGCTGCCGGATGTGGCCGTACATGGAGTACTGGGCCGAGGCCGCGGGCGTCAGCGCAAGCGGCACGGCGGAGCGGGGGCGCGACGCACAAAGACGATGGCAATCTTGGGAGCCATGGCGGTCGAAGCGGTCGAATGCGGTCGAATGGGAAGCGTGTTGCTGCGACGGTCCGTTTTCCGTCCACGAGGTCGGGTGAGAGCAGGACAAGGCCAACGGGCGCCGTCCGGGCGGGCGACCCAGGGCTCTTATACTCGCTCCGGCGCCCGGCACGCGCGGAGGTTGGGACGTGTCTTGCCCGAGGAAGAGACAGCCAGCCAGCTTCCCCAGGCGTTCGCCCGTTCCGGGGCTTGACAAAGCCTGACGTAATGCTGAGCAACGGGCCAAAGCTTCCAGGACTAGTGGCCGGATTCGTCAGCCTGCACACCAGCTGGGCTGGCATTAGCGTGAGCCGCGTCGAGCAAAGCTTTGTAATGTGCAGCTCCGCCGCTGGCCCGGTTGCCGGGGGACGCGGCCGGCTCGAGACAAGGCGAGACAAGTCCGTGGCTCGTCATTACCGGTTGAACTAGATGCAGAAACACCGCCGCCGCGACAGGACTCGACTATCCAACCAAGGCCTAGCTCCAGCCGCCAGCCAGCCGCCAGCCGTCTCCGTCTTGCCCGCCCGACGGCTCAACCACTATGGCTGGCAGCCTCGAGATCCTCAGGCTCGGCAGCTGAGGCGCGCCGCCGACGCCGCGCCCTGTCCGCTGCCCGCCCGTCTCGCCTCGCCGTGTCTGTGCCGCATAGCCCGGGGGCGAGAGCCCGTCGCCGTCGTCGTCCAGCGCGACATCGTCGTACTCGGGCGGCGGCATCGTCTCGTCGCCCAGGTCGGCCTCCGCTACGGGCGCCGCGCCAGACGCGGCCCCGGCGCCTCCGCTGGCGGGCCGCGGCGTTGCCGACCGGGAGGCTGCTCCCCTCGGCCGGGCCAGCGCGCCGAGGTCGCTGTCCACGCTCACCAGCGAGCTCGCGCTTGGGTCGCGGCGGCGTAGCCTCGGGCACGGGTCGCCCGGCCGGTGCGAGGCGGCGATGCTCGCGGCGTCGGACAGCAGCCCCATGCGCTCGCTCTCGCTGCTGTTGGTGCGGAGCCTGGTCCCGTCGGGCCGCGCAACGCCGAGATCGGCGTACGAGACGATCGACACGGACCGCTGTCGCGTCTCGTGGATCCGGCCCAGCTCCCTGCGGAGGTGGTCGACCTCTTGGTCGTTGCTCGCCGCCCTCGACCGCGCCCGCAGCTCGGCCAATGCCTGGCCGCCGTTCAGCCGTCTTGCCTCGCTGCGCTGCCTCGGCGGCTCGTCCCTCTCGGCAGCGTGCTGCCGCCTTGCCTCTCTGATCTGGTACATGGCGTCCATCTCTTGCTCGCGCAGAGCCTCCTCGTCCTCGGCTGTGGGCAGGTCGATGATGGTGTCGATGCCGTCCCTGTCGCCCTCGCGGCCCAGCACCTCCTCGTTGCTCGAGGCCATTGGCCGGTAGGGAGGAAGCGTCTCGACCGAGGCGACCGAGGCGTTGCGGCGGACATTGGCGGCAGCGGCCGGCGGCCTGTTGGCGGCGGCCCTCGGGCTGCTGCTCGACTGGTCCGCCTGTGGGCCGCGCCCAAGCGCCGCGTTGCGGGCCGGGCCCGGAGGCGCGCGGCCGAGCCGGAGCGACCGGTCTCGGCTGTCTGCAGGGCCGTCCGCGGGGCCGTCGTGGCTCCGGGCCTGTTGGTACCGGCCCGCGCTCGACGGCCAGTATCGCACCATGTTGTCCCAGACGCCGCGGCCGCCGTCGTGCCCGGGCGTCTTTTGCCCGCGACGCTGGCGGCGGCGGCGGCGGCGGCGGCGGCGGCGGCGGCTGGCCAACGTCAGCAGCAGAAAGGCGGCTGCCGTCAAGACTACGAGGATGGCGACAATGACCTTGCAGCGGCCGGTTAGCCGTCAAGGGCGCGTGCTCGGGCCGTGTTGAAAAGGGCAGCCAACTCACGATGACGGCCGTTTTCTTGTCGCTGCCATTGCTTCGGCGCAGCAACGCCACGGCCTGCGTCGCGTCAGGGCCCGCGCCCCCCCCGACGAGCGCCGTCCGGCGCTGGATATGCATCCCTGGGCGCTCTGCCCTGCGGCACGTAGAGGGCGCGGCGCGGCGGATTGGAGGCGTCCGTCTGCGTGCGAGCCGATTCACGCCCGGACTCAGCAGCGTCGAGCGAGGCTGACGGCTGGGCCAGCAAACAGGCCGACGGTCGCGTCACCGCATTGACGGCGCGCTGCTGCCAGTCGACGGCTGATAGTCGGAGCGGTCCGGCGGCGAGGCGCAAAAGAGTCGCCCAGCGGCGCCGAGATGGGACTGGCGAGGGTTGGCAAATGGCGCCGACCGTCGATTATTATCTTATATATGTACTTTTTGCCCTTTTTTCCTTTTCTCAACAGGGCAGGCGGCCTGTCAGATCGTCCCCCCCGGCGCTACCCTCCAGCTCGTTGCCCTGCCGTCCGTAAGCACGCAGACGGGTGCTTGTGCGGGTGTCAGGACGAAACAAGCACTCTTCAGACCAGCTGCTCTGACTTCACCATCACGAGGCACGCGACTCTGACTCTCCCAAGTCTCCAGCGGCCAAAGTGCTCCGGACACGGCGTTCGATGGCCTCCGTGCCTTCATCCAACAACAGCTCCGACGTGCAGCCTTGTGCCCACAGCCAGAGCACGCTGTCCAGTCAGCGTCCGGTCGCTTGCTGCCAGTGGCACGCCTGCGTGCGCCCATCAATCAGCCTGCAAACAGTAGTATTAATGCCTTCATCCCTACACCTGCCGGCTGACATGCCCAAGGCCCGTCATCCAAACTTCTTTTCAATCTTCTTCAGCATGCCGCTGACGCCGCGCTCCAGCTTTGCCGCGCTTTCCTCCAGCCTTCCCCTCGGCTCCTGTTTCTGCTGCTGCTGCGGCTTCGGTCCCATCTCTGCCTCCGTCGGCCGGTACACCTGCTGGTGAATGGAGTAGTCCTGCATCAGCTGCCGTGCCGGAGCCTGCTGGCTGTACGAGTAGCTGGCATAATCCCCCGCCGCCTTTGGCTGCGATGCCGCCTGTGGCGCGGGCGCCGCGGCAAACCCGGGCGACCCTGGAAAGCTAGGGCCGTACGGGCTGGCCATGGCTGGCTGCACGGGCATCGTCGCCACCCGCTGAAGCCCCAACGGTTGCGGGGGCCCCGCGAACTGCGGGGGGGGCACCCCGGGGCTGCTGATTCCCGTGGCAAGCTGGCCGGGCGGAGGGAAGCCCGGCGTGAAGGGCTGCTTCTGGTAATCATGCGCCACGGCCACGGCCAAGGGGTTGAGAGGATCCTCGTCCGGAGGCGGTGTCTTCTCGCGATGCCGTATCGCCTCGGGCGCGGCCGGCGCGGCCGGATTGTACGCCATGGGTGCGAAGTCGGCTGGCGGCGGCGGCGGCGGCGGCGGCATGGCTCCGATTGCCTCCGGGGAGCCTTTGGCAGCGCCCCCAGGCGCCGAACCCGGGGCGGTGCGCTGGGACGATGCCGTCGAAGCCCCGTACTGAGGATCCGCGATGGCCGCCTTCTCCAGCTTCTGCACGACAGAGCTCATGCCCGCAGGCTGCTGCTGGGGCAGTGGTCCGGGCTCGTCCAGCACTTCCACCTGAGGCGGCGGCAGGACGCGCCTCACACCGTTGACGAATTGCAGCGCATCCTGCTGCGTCCAGAAGTAGATGTCGAGCGAGTGAAGCTTGTAGTGGTACTTGTTCTCGTTTCGGGGGTCGTACGTGGGCAAATGCCACTCGCCCTGGTCCACGGCGTCGGCGACAGTCAGCGACACCATGCAATGGTGCCTGTACGTGTATCCAACACGAGCCTGGTCGAGGACTGCATGAACCGCGCACGTTTATTAGCCCATCAGATCCCACGGGTGCCCAGGGACGGCGCCCTTACATCCGTCGAACGCGTCCTGGTCGTCCGTCCCAGCATGGTTCGCAATCTCAATGCGGCATCTCTTGTCGCTGGCATTCTCAAAGAGATAGACGTACGAACCCTTGTCGAACCGATGATGGCAGGGCTTCGTGTCCGGAGGTGCATAAAAGTAGTGGACATCCCCAAAGCTGAAAAATCCATCATTAGCATACCTGGCAGCAGAGTCTCTCCGTTCGCACCGCGCCACTCACAGGGCGGCCACGTTCTCTTCGCCTGGCCGTGCCGCCATGGCCGTTGCAAAGGCGGCCGAGGATAGGTGACTGGGTCTTCCGGCGCGACAACAGCGCTCCACGGCTATATCGCAGCCCTCGTCGCTGGATGAGAGCGGCAGCACCAGCAGGCAGAGGGGACAATGACACCTTGCCGCCTCCGCCCCTGCGGCTTTTGTACGTCGTCCGTCCGGGACATGGCGCCCGTCAGCCGCTGGACCCTCAGCGTCGTCGTCGGCGCTTATACGCCCTGTCGTCGAGGGGGTGCATGTGGCAGCTGGCCAATCGAGACGTCGAGAGCGAGATTGAGCCCGCCTTCTCGCAGCACGGATGTGCGGAGTATTTTTTCTCCACACCCCATTACTCTCCATTACTCACCATCACGTGCTTTCGCGCGCTCTCCTCGACGCGACCGTCTCCACGCGCCATCGACGTTGGTCATCGTACGCGACCCCTGGCGGTATTCCTCCCCGATCTGCCATCGCGACCTACCTCGTCAACGATGAGCCCCTCAAGCCTCGTACTCTCCTTTGGTCTTCTCAACAGCCCGGCTCGACCCGTCGCTCGAGATGGCCACGACGCAACTCACGGAAGATCATCCGCCGCCGGCGGTATCGGAAACGGACCGAGACGACAGCTTCACGACCCTCAAGTACCACTTGCTGGGACCGTCCTTGACCAAGGCCGGCCAGGAAAAAGTTGACCAGCAAAAGGTTTGCTGCTCGTACCAGCCCCCCGCCGAGGCGCCCAATGCCGACCGCTGTATTAGGTTTCCGAGATCATCTACAACGCGTCCAAGGGCTCCAAATTCTTCAACAGAGAACAGGTCAGGGACAAGGTTCTGACCGAGAAAATCGAGCAAATTCTGGAGCGAAAGCGGCAACTGGAGAAGCAGGATCTCGCTCGCGACCTGCGCAACGCCGATCGGCTCATCACCGAGCTCGAGGTGTCCAGAGACCTCACCCAATACATTGTTCACATCGATTGCGATGCCTTTTATGCAGCGGTGGAGCAGCTCGAAAGACCGGAACTCAAAGACGTGCCATTCGCCGTCGGCGGCGGCGTCCTGACGACGTGCAATTATGTCGCCCGACAGTTCGGCTGTCGCTCCGGCATGGCCGGTTTCGTGGCCAAGAAGCTGTGCCCCGACCTCGTCCTGATCAAGCCCAACTTCCAAAAGTACACCGCCAAAGCTCACCAAGTGAGGCAGGTCCTCGCGACGTACGACCCACGGTTCGAGAGCGCCAGCATCGACGAAGCCTACCTCAACCTGACCGACTTTTGCGCGGCAAACAACATTGGTCCCGCCGAGGCAGTTGGCCAGATGAGGAGGGAGATACATCAACGGGCGGGAATCACCGTCTCGGCTGGCATTGCGGCCAATACGAAACTTGCAAAGATATGCTCAAACATGAACAAGCCCAATGGCCAGCACGTCTTGCCAAACGACAGAAACTCCATCATGGCCTTCATGCGGGGGTTGCCGACCAGAAAGGTCAACGGCATTGGCCGAGTCTTGGAGCGCGAGCTCCTGGAAATCGGAGTCCGAACATGCGGCGACATCTATGAGCAGAGAAAATACCTGCACGAGCTGTTTGGGGACAAGACGTCTGAATTCCTCTTCAACTGCTACCTAGGACTGGGACGCACCAGAGTCCAGCCGGCCGAGGACTACGAGCGAAAGAGCATCGGAACGGAGAGCACGTTTGGCGAAACGTCCGACGCCGCAAAGCTGAGGGAAAAGTTGCGTGGGACGGCGGAGGAGCTCGAGAAGGACATGAGGCGGTCCGAGTGCAAAGGCCGGACGCTGTGCCTCAAGGTCAAGCTGCACACCTTTGAGGTCTTAACGCGGCAGCTGGTCACGAAAAGGGCTATATGTCTGGCAGACGATCTCTACAACCACGCCCTGCCAATGCTTGCGAGACTGGAACAAGACATGCCGGGCATGAAGCTGCGGCTCATGGGCCTGCGGTGTACGCATCTGGTCAGCACCAAGAAGCCCGATACAATGGCCTTCTTTGGCTTCAGGCAGCGGAGAAGCGCGGCAGAGGAGCAGGAGGGGCTGACTCCGGGCGATGCCGGAAGAACAGCTCCGGAGTCATTGGGAGGAGAGGGCGACGAGGAACGGCTGCCTGACGAGGAGCCGTATCCGACCGAGGCCGACGATGCGCCGGAGCCGAACCCAGTGGAGCTCACGGATGGCTATGAAGAAGCGCCGTATGGCAGACATGGCAAGGAGGTTGCCCGTCACCAACAGCAGCACGAGCCCCAGCCCGAGGAGGAGTGGTGGGACTGTCCCGTCTGCCTCCGACCGCAGAAGGCAAACGAGCGAGAGTTCAACGAGCACATTGACCTGTGCCTGTCCCGTCAGACGATTCGTGATGCCGTCCAAGAGGACGGGCCGGCGAGGATGCGGGCCAGTCCTCCCGAGAGGAAAAGACCGAGAGTCGCGGACAGGAAGAGAGGGCCGAGGGCGTCTGGCGTCGACCCCAAGCAGAAGCGGCTGTCTTTTGGGAGGCCACCTTGTGGCGGCAGCTAATGATTCACGACGGGCGATTCTTGCTTCGACAAAGTGCCTACATGGCAAGATAGGATTGCTCTACACAGTGCCGGTAACGAGCGCCTGGCAAGGAAGGCATCCCAGGCACTGCACCTCGGTGGCTGGTCTATGTTCAACCTCGACAGGACCACCTCGTCGCGGTGACTCGATGCAAGCTCCAAAGCCGGCGGGCCCTTGGGTAACCCATCGACCGACGACTGCTATGGCTACATTACAGCTCCTTGTGTGCCTCGCCATGGTCGGTATCGGCAGCGATGGTCTCGGCGGCATCAGCGGCATCCGAGACGGCGCCGGCTACCTTTTCGGCCGCGCTGTCGCTGGCAGCCTTGGTCTTGATCTTGTCGGGCTTGGGGACACCGTCAATGGCCACGAGCTCCGTCTCGAAGACTGTGACGGCAGTGAGTCGTCGGCTGCTGGGCCCAAGGTTGGAGGAGAGACATACCGAGCGTCGAGCCGGCAGGGATGGGGCCGACGGAACGCTGGCCATAGCCGAGCTTGGGAGGAATTATCAAGGTCCTGCGCCGCGCCATGTCAGCCCGCGATGCGACGACGGCAGCAAGGCGCAACGAGACTCACCGCTTCTCGCCAATGCACATGTCGAGAAGGCCTTGATCCCACCTAGATGGAAACGTCAGCTCACGCGACGTTGGGAGGTGAGTGGTGGCGATCGAACCCCTTGATCACCTGGCCGGTTCCCAGCGTGAAGCTGAGGGGCTGTTTCCTGTCGTGGCCTGGAAGAAGGGCGAGTCAGCACGGCCGTTGGATAGGCGACGACGCAAGAAGACGCTTTCTGCCGCATTCTGCCCCCTGTCACGTACTGGAATCAAACTTCTTGCCCGACTCGGCCAGGGTGCCTATGTAGTGCATGGATACGCTGTCTCCGTCCTTGGTCTTGCGGTCGCAATCGACAGCCAAGGTGACCTTGACCTCGAGCTCTTGGGCGGCGGCGAGGCTGGCGGCGGCCGAGGCCAGCACGGAGAGCAGCAGGGCGGCCTTCATGGCGACAGGGACTGCCCAGGCAGGGGGGGAGCACGGAGAATGGGGGTAGGGGGCGGCTGGCCGTTTGGATATGGCCGTTTGGATATGGTGGACGGGCGTGGATGTTGGCTTGTTGGCGTGTTGACGACAATGTTGCCAGCGAGACCTTTCCCCCGGCCAAGCACGGTAGCAGTAGCGGCTAGGTATCGTGGCGTGGGGGCCTAAGACGCTGCTGCGCCGCCGCCAGGCCACGTCTAGCTAGGCGGCTATCTTTGGAACTTGGGGGTTAACATCTGCGGCGGGCGGAGTGCCTGGTGGGCATGTATTGCTCCGTACCTGCACTCCATTCTAGAAGCATGCGCGCAGCGACCTGCACCAACGGGCAAGGCGAGGAAGAAGAGGCATTGGCCAATTGACAGCCCTTCTCAGGAACGAGTGTGCAGAGCTCGAGAAAATAAGAGGCAAGCAGGACATGCAGATACATGAAGCAGGCGCCTCGTACCCATGTATTGATTATTCATGCTGCGGATCGCCCGCCATACTCGTCTACTTGTCCCTTCTCTTCCCTGCCATCCGTCTTGTCCCTCCAGGTACAGACGCACGGAGCAGACACGACAAGGCCTCCCGACGACACGCTGCCTCGGAAGTGCGCATCCACCTACATACAACTACGCCTCCCAGGCGGGCGAAGCCCAACGCCCCCTTGGGGGCTGTGGGTGGCTGTGCTTGGAACGCAACTGACGTCGTTGGGCCTCGTCCTGGGTTGCTGCGGCGACGGCTCGAGTCGTCATGGGGCGGCGGACATGGCACTTCCAAGGTCGCTTGACTGGCCTCGCTCTGCGCAGCAGCCGGGCTGTGCTCCTTCGCCTGGGGGTTCCTGGGGACAACCGACGCCCGCCCAGAGTCGAGGAAGCCATGGGGCCATCCGGCAGACGAGTCATCGGACAGGTCGGACAGCAACGGGCGTCGATGGGCGAGGCGTCGAGCGTCACCGACCTGGCCCTTTGCAAGGCAAGGCAGGCTCAGCCAATGGCCCGCTGTTGCGGCGTCACCGACGGCGAGGCGAGACAGATGGACGAACAACTCACGCGTCCCGTCACGATGCCTGATGCCTTGACGGGTGCCGGCTTCCAGAGTGGGACAGGACCAAAGAAGAGTCTTTTCCTGCTGACGAGGCGGCAGCGGCTCACGGCTCCACCGCGTCTGTCCGACTGCCATGCAGGCAACAGTGAAGGCATCTCGAAGTGTATCATGTATGCTATACATGACACATCCGTGTCTCGACTGGGAGACCGAGGCCTGCCCCTCAGCCAGGGGCGGATGACCTCAGTTGCAGACGCTTGCGCCATCTAGCAGGCGTGTGCGTGCGAACGGCCATGCGGACAAGCCTTGCCGCCTCAGCTGGACGACCCGGTAGCCGGTTTTGGCCCGTCAGCACTGCAGGGCTTGTCCTGATATAGCATGGCATACCCCCAGGAGAGTGGCCGACTTGGCCAGTCGATGAGCGTCGCCGGTCCCTCTCTGCTTCGTCCCTGTTGCCAACAGCAGCGCTTGGACCGTGCCTGTCGGCCGCGTCGCACAGAGAGAGACGTCGGTGCATCACATACATAGCACATAGCGAAGCAGGCGGCTGACCAAGCTGACTGGCCAGACAGCCCCGCGGGCACCCCCTGTTTCGGCGGATGGGGGCCGGCTGGCGTGTACGAGGAAAGCGGACGCGAGGCTGTGCCCGGCTGGCCGTTCACGTGTCTCAGCTGGACGTGAGGGCGACGTCGACGGTGTGTTGGCTCGACGCGCCTGTCTTGGCTTGACGCCGGCTGGTCCCGCCGACTGTCTGAGGCCATGGCGGCCCACGCGACGGCTCGCTGGGGGCCCCAACTCGCCTCATGCCAGGGCCAGGGACGCGCGCAGGGTCGAGGCGAGCAGCAGAGGCTCCTGGCCACGGCCGGCGTGTCCCGTCCAGCCCAGCCGGGCCCAGCCCAGCCCAGCCCAGCTCACGCCTAGCTCAGCCCGTCGGCTCCGTCAGTCAGTCATACACACAGCGGCTACATGGCGCCTGCATGTCGGCGGCCAGGCAGGGCGCAGGCGGCGAGCACTGTGGCCAGGCCTCCAGGCCCCGAGCCCAGGGCTGGCCCGACTTACACGCCTCGACGTCTACCCATACCTGGTCGCTTTGCCACCTCGCCTTGCCTTCTGTCTCTCTCCCCCCCAAGCCGGTTCCCTCTGTGCCTCTGTGCCTGTGTGCCTGTGTGCCTGTGTGCCTCTGTGCCTCTGTGCCTCTGTGCTCTGTGCCTCCTGGCCCCAGGCTCCCTCCGATACCTCCATCCGACACCAGGCTCCCTCCGACACCGAGGCAAGCCAAGGTTCGCGCCCAACCAGGCCGTTTCGCCCCGTTTCACCCCTCCCGCTTGGCCAGACGTGCGTCTATCCAGCGTACTCTGGACGTGCGCGTCGTGACTCACTCTTGCCTGTGTCCGGGGCTGTTGCCTTTTGTTCAACCTGTCTGCTTGTCAGGCGCCTGATCTGTTGAGCCACCTTGGCTGCCTGATTCCTCGCCGCCCATAGCCTACCTATTCACGGTTCTACCATGAGTACTTGGCCTGGTACTCGTTTCACACATGGCCGCTCCTCCATAAATAGCCCTCGGCCGGCTCCCTCTCTGCCCCGGATTCCTTCTCTTCTCCTCTACTCCCAGAGACAGACCGCGACCACCGACCTGGCTGCCTGCCCTACCTACAGACACGCCTAGCTACAGCCTGATACGGAAAACCGCTACAATGGCCGGCCCCTACAACGCCCAGGTCCACCAGGCCCCGCGGGAGGCCTCGCTCGGCAGCTCGTACGGAGCCTACTCGCGATCCAGCGCATCGTATGCGCCCTCGTCGGCGACGTCGTCGACGCCCCGTTCCGTGTCGCCCGGGATCCGCCGGGTGTACGGCGCCGGTAAGCAGCCGTCCCAGACGGAGCCGCGCCGCCGTTGCTAACCCCAACCGCAGAGGGACACGCGGCCGAGGTGACGAGGTCGCCCAACGGCACCACCGTCATCAACCACAACAGGACCGGCTACCAGGCAAACACGCCGAGCCCCGGCTACGGCGGCGCCTACTCTACGAGATAGGCGGCGCCCCGCACCTGTTGCGCGCCGCGGCCTCTGCCCGGCGGCATGGGGCGGCGGTTTGTTCTCCTGGCTTATATAGACTATGCAAAGGCAACTTGGGATCGTTACATGGGCTTCGGGGGCATGTATTAGGCGACATGGGCACATAAAGAAAGAGAAAGAAAAAGAACTAGAACGGGCAGAAGACGCAGAAGACTTGTTCCTGTATGATATGGGCGGACGTAAGATGAGATTCTGTTTCATGTACTGAGCATCGAGCATCTACTCTGACAAACTGGCTTGGATGGCGGCGCCTTTCTTTGCTTCCTCACTTGCGGGCATCTATCGTAGCAGAGTCCATGAATGATGCCTAGGGCAGAGAGTTGCTCGCCTCGGCGACAAAGGGCCCAGCAGATTGGTGCCGGTGCCTGCATTGCATGATGCTACGGCTGCAGGAACCGTTGCTGCCCGAGCTCGTCCATCTTGGCACCTTGGGATGCAGGGACCTGCGAACCATACTATGGCATGCCTATAAGGGTTGTCGGGTCGGGGGACCCAGGGATACCATAGGCCTGTTCCGGTGCACGCTGGCGGACGCATTATTGGTTGTGACGAGAGCTGAGCTTTTGCATGTGTCACCAGCCGGGGAGGAAGCACAGTGGACAGAGGGTGCGGACGGAGCAAGAGCAAGGGGGATGGCAACGTCGAAATCCGTGCGACAGGAAATAGCATAGCAGCAGTACTTTTGTAAACTGTTGCAGCAAGTCCATCAAGACACCCCGGCGCCATAAACAGCCAAACGCCCCCATGGTCCATGTCGCATCATGCGCCGCCCTCGCGCTTGGCGTACTCTTCCTCGATGGCCTCCTCGTACTTTTGGTCTGCCGAGCGGGGATCCTCGTGCAGGACGCCCTCCCTGACGAGCTCCTCGGGGTTGGGGCGGTGCGAGATTTTGTCGTTGAGCTTGTCCTCGAGCATGCTCCTCTCCAGCTGCAGGGGGAGGGGGAAGATCAGCACAACAGGGCCCAGTCGCCTCACCGGACGAGGAAGGCTCACCTCCTTCTGGTTCGCCAAGAGGCCCGGGGCGGCCGAGGACGCCGGGAGGATGTTGCCTGGGCGGACGAGGCACTGGTCAGCGGGCCGTCGACGGTTCCTGGAGAGTGAGGCGGACGGGGCGGCGACGGGGATGCGGACGGGGCGGCGGCGGGGATGCGGACAGGGCGGCGGCGAGGATACGTACGGTCCACCAGCTCGGAGCGGTTGGGCCGGTGCATCAGGTGGTTCTCGAGCGAGTTCTTCCTCGCGTGGTCGGGGCGGACGGGCGAGATGGGCGTCTCGTCGACGTCGGCGGCGGGCGTGGACTCGACCATGGCGGGCGATTCTCTGCGCGGCCGAGGGCGAGGGGAGCGAGGGCGAGAGGCGCGAGGGTGAGGGTAGTGAGTAGTGAGGTAGTGAGGAGCAGGACAGTGAGGGGGAGGGCAGGACAGTGAGGGGCACGGCGCCGTACTGGAAAGCGGCCGTCGCCGGCTTTGGTTGACCCGGCAGCCGGCAGCAAGGTACCTGTACATGTGCGTCGCTGCTGGCGGCGGCGTCCGCCATGTACGTGGACATTCCCCGCATGCGAGGCTCGAGTGAAGCGGCGCATCGCACACCGCGCATAGATTCCTACAGGCAGACACTTGTGTGTACGCTCCGGCGATAGCTGCCGGAGTCGGACACGGACTGGTGGAGCCCCAGGGGAGCTTATCCTTGGGCGCCGTACGAAGTAGACACCCTTCTATAACGGACGCTGGCCCGGCCCGGCGCACAATGACGACAGCCAGCGATGAAGGGTCGAGGTGCAGAGGCCAATACGTACCAGGACTCGTCATCGCCCGCCTCCGCCACTCTGCGCGTGCATCGGGAAAACCTCGGCGCCGGTCGCGGCCGTCAGGCACCGCCAGGCCCGCAGGCACCGCCAGGCCCGTCTCGTCGCGATGCTTCACAACCTCCCTCGTTTGCTCTCGCTCTCTTGCTGCCGCACAGCCCCAGCGCCCCCCTGCTCCGTACCGGCTGCTGGCACTCTGATGCTCGCGCCATAATCCCGCAGCCCCCTTCTCCTCCGCCATGGTAAGCCGACGCGCCGCTCCCCCCGATGCCGATGCCCCCTCGGGCCCGTCGCCGCGAAGCGCTCACCTTGTGCAGGGTATATCAAGGCGCCCCAAGAACAAGTCGGCCCAGCATGCCCAGCCGGGAGCGGCGGGCGCCCTGGGTGGCGGCGGCGGCGCGAGGCCCAAAAAGGCCACCTTCGAGGTGGCCAAGAAGAAGGAGATTGGCGTCTCCGACCTGACCCTGCTGAGCAAGGTCTCCAACGAAGCCATCAACGACAACCTCAAGAAGCGCTTCGAGGGCGGCGAGATCTACACCTACATCGGCCACGTCCTCGTGTCCGTCAACCCCTTCCGCGACCTGGGCATCTACACGGACCACGTCCTCGAGAGCTACAAGGGCAAGAACCGCCTCGAGATGCCCCCGCACGTCTTCGCCATCGCCGAGTCGGCCTACTACAACATGAAGGCCTACAGCGACAACCAGTGCGTCATCATCTCGGGCGAGTCGGGCGCCGGCAAGACCGAGGCCGCCAAGCGAATCATGCAGTACATCGCCAGCGTCTCGGGCGAGCAGTCGGGCGACATCAAGAAGATCAAGGAGATGGTGCTGGCCACCAATCCCCTGCTCGAGTCGTTTGGAAACGCAAAGACGCTCCGCAACAACAACTCGTCCCGCTTCGGCAAGTACCTGCAGATCCACTTCAACTCGTCCGGCGAGCCCGTCGGCGCCGACATCACAAACTACCTGCTCGAGAAGTCGCGCGTCGTCGGCCAAATCACAAACGAGCGCAACTTCCACATCTTCTACCAGTTCACAAAGGGCGCCCCGCGCCAGTACCAGGAGCTCTTTGGCGTCCAGGGCCCCGAGACGTACGTCTACACCAGCCGCTCCAAGTGCTTCGACGTCGACGGCATCGACGACGTCGCCGACTTCCGCGACACGCTCAACGCCATGAACATCATTGGCCTGAGCCAGTCGGAGCAGGACGACATCTTCCGCATGCTCGCCGCCGTCCTGTGGATCGGCAACATCCAGTTCCGCGAGGACGACAGCGGCTACGCCGCCGTCGCCGACCAGTCCGTCGTCGACTTCGCCGCCTACCTCCTCGAGGTCACGCCCGCCCAGCTGGTGCACGCCATCACCATCCGCATCCTGACCCCCCGCAGCGGCGAGGTGATTGAGTCTCCGGCCAACCCCGCCCAGGCCTCGGCCACGCGCGACGCCCTGGCCAAGGCCGTCTACAACAACCTCTTCGACTGGATCGTCGACCGCATAAACAGGTCCCTCAAGTCCCGCCAGGCCACCGCAAACACCACCGGAATCCTCGACATCTACGGCTTTGAAATCTTCGAAAAGAACAGCTTCGAGCAGCTGTGCATCAACTACGTCAACGAGAAGCTGCAGCAGATCTTCATCCAGCTCACCCTCAAGACGGAGCAGGAGGAGTACGCGAGGGAGAAGATCCAGTGGACGCCTATCAAGTACTTCGACAACAAGGTCGTCTGCGACCTGATCGAGCAGATCCGCCCCCCCGGCGTCTTCTCCGCCATGAAGGACGCGACAAAGACGGCGCACGCCGACCCCGCCGCCTGCGACCGGACCTTTATGCAGAGCATCAACGGCATGTCCCATGCCCACCTGACCCCCCGCCAGGGCAGCTTCATCGTCAAGCACTACGCCGGGGACGTCACCTACGCCGTCGACGGCATCACCGACAAGAACAAGGACCAGCTCCTCAAGGGCCTCCTCAACCTCTTCCAGCAGAGCGGCAACCGCTTCGTCCACACCATCTTCCCCCACCAGGTCGACCAGGACAACCGAAAGCAGCCGCCGTCGGCCGGCGACCGGATCCGCACGTCGGCCAACGCCCTGGTCGACACGCTCATGAAATGCCAGCCCTCCTACATCCGCACCATCAAGCCAAACGAAAACAAGTCGCCGTCCGAGTACAACAGCCCCAACGTGCTCCATCAGATCAAGTACCTGGGCCTCCAGGAGAACGTCCGAATCCGCCGGGCTGGCTTTGCCTATCGGCAGGCGTTTGACAAGTTTGTCGACCGCTTCTTCCTCCTCTCGCCCGCCACCTCGTACGCCGGCGAATACACCTGGCAGGGCTCGTACGAGGACGCCGTCAAGCAGATCCTCAAGGACACAAGCATCCCCAAGGAGGAGTGGCAAATGGGCGTCACCAAGGCCTTCATCAAGGCCCCCGAGACCCTGTTTGCCCTCGAGCACATGAGGGACCGCTACTGGCACAACATGGCAACCCGCATCCAGAGGATGTGGCGCGCCTACCTCGCCTACCGAGCCGAATCGGCCACGCGGATCCAGCGCATGTGGAGGAAGAAGCGGACGGGGGCCGAGTTCCTGCAGCTCCGCGACCAGGGCCACCGCGTGCTCCAGGGGCGCAAGGAACGGAGGCGCATGAGCCTGCTGGGCTCTCGCAGGTTTCTCGGCGACTACCTGGGCGTCAATGCCACCACCGGCTACGGCGCGCACCTGCGAGGCGCCGCAGGCATCGGCTCCAACGAGCGAGCCGTCTTTTCCTGCCGTGGCGAGATGCTCGAGGCCAAGTTCGGCCGGTCCAGCAAGCCGAGCCCGCGCACCATCATCGTAACCAACAGCAAGTTCTACATCATCGCCCAGATGCTCGTCAACGGCCAGCCGCAGGTCTCGGTGGAGAGGGCCATCCCCCTGGGTGGCATCAAGTTCATTGGCACCTCGACGTGCCAGGATGACTGGTTCTCGCTCGGCGTCGGCTCGTCCCAGGAGCCCGATCCCTTGATGAATTGCGTCTTCAAGACGGAGATGTTGACCCAGATGCAGCGCGTGATGCCCGGCGGCTTCAACCTCAAGGTCGGCGACGCGATAGAGTACGCCAAGAAGCCCAACAAGATGCAGCAGGTCAAGGTCTTGAAGGACTCGCAGCAGCGGGCAGACTTCTACAAGAGCGGCGCCGTCCACACCCACCAGGGAGAAGCCCCGAGCTCCGTCTCGAGGCCCATGCCCAAGGCCAAGCCAGTGCCGCCGAGGCCGATTACGCGGGGCAAGCTCATCAAGCCCGGAGGCCCGGGGGGTCGGCCGTCCAGGATCACAGGCAACCGAACTCCCCGGCCGAGGCCGGGTGCTGGCGCCGCCAGAGCCGTGCCCCAGCCTCCTGCCGCCGTCAGCGCGGCTGCTCGCGCCGCAGCGAGTGCGCCTGTTCCTGTCGCCGCCGCCGCCGCCGTTGCACATAGGCCTCTCCCAAGCCATACGAGAAATCAGAGCAGCGCCGGCGGTGGCGCAACTCGTGCTCCCCCTCCCCCGCCTCCAGCCGCGCCTCCGGCGAAGCCGAAGATCATGGCCAAGGTGCTGTACGACTTTGCCGGTCAAAGGGACAACGAGCTGTCCATCCGCGCCGGGCAGATGCTCGAAATTGTCCAGAAGGAAAACAACGGTACGTCTCTGGCTTTAGGGAAGCAGTCCCGCCAACTAACGCTCCTGGCAGGCTGGTGGCTGGCGAAGAACGCGCAGGGTCAGGCTTGGGTCCCGGCAACTTATGTCGAAGAACAAGCGGCCCCGGCCCCGGCCCCGGTCCCCCGGCCGCCTCCGGCTCCGCCGTCTGCCAAGGCGAAGCCGATGCCGCCGGTGAAGCGCCCGGCGGCTGCGCGCAAGCCAATCGACCTGGGACAGCGTGACTCGGGCATGAGCCTCAACGGCGCCAGCGGCTCCGAGGGCAGTCGTAGTACGACGCCCACACCCAGCTTGGGCGGCAGCCTGGCGGATGCGCTCCTGGCGCGGAAGAATGCAATGCAAAGGGACAAGGACGACGACGACTGGTAGTCGGGGACACCACTATGAAGCTACGCCTTGACGACCCTCGGCGCGGCGAAATCTGCGCGCTTCCGTGTTTTGTATCAAGAAGAATCTGCGAAAGAGCAGCCCGCCATCCAAGGAGATGGATGGGGGTTGTGTGAGTGACTGGTCGACGGGGAGCAGCCGAGTCTGGTTGCACTTGGGCAAGCGTTGGAGTGGCAGACGTCTAGACGCACGCGCGTTTCTTGAATGAGCTCAGAGAATGTTCAGTTGATCCATCAAGACTCTCTTGCGGCAATGCTTTGTACCTTAGTCTAGAACCTGGCCTGTAGGTTGTTGATACAGTTTGTTTTACATTGATATTCCTGTCTTCCCTTTCGGCCTTGGGTCTAGTCCGCTTCGTCCTTGTGCAGGAGATTTCTGCGGCGCAGCAATTCCGAGATTGGCACGTCGTGGTTGACGCGCCGTGCTTCAGCGTCAGCGTCTTCCGCGTCCTCATCCACGCCGTAGTCTCGAAGTCGCTCACCGTCCGAGTTGATCCAACCGGGTCCGCCGGGATCTCTGCCGTCGTCGTCGTCGTCGTCGTCGTCGTCGTCATCGTCGTCGTCGCCGTCGACCTCGTCCATCATGTCGTAGTCGTCGACCTCCTCGAGCTCCGCAAGAAGCATGTTCCGCCGCTTCGCGTCTTGGTACTGGCGCTCCTTGAACGCCCGTATCGCCTCCTCTGGGCTCGTGCTTGCGTCTAGCAGCGGGGCTGGGCAGTCTCGCCGTGACGCGGCCGCCCGCCGCATCTTTTCCGGGTCTGGGGGCGGCCACATGCCTGGGCTGCGGTTGAAGCCGTTCTCCTCCCATTCCCAGCCGATGCCCTGCCCGTCTCGGCCGACGGCGGGGCCGCCGGAGAGGGGGAGAAACCAGAGCAGCACGTTGGGGGTGCCCATGGCCTGGGCCATGTTGGCCAAGATGCCAATGTCGTACGGGAACTCGACTCTCTCAAAGCGCATCTTGGCACCGTCTGGGCCGGTGATGTCCCACCAATCGCGGCCGCCTCGGTCGACGACAGCCTGGTGCCGGTCCAGCTGCCAGCCCTCAATCATGGTGCAGTTGAAGAGCCACGACTTGACGGTGGTGACGAGCATGATTCCGAGGGCCAGCGAGGTGAAGAAGCAAAGGAAGGACATCAGGGCCAAGGCGACGAGGGCCCGCAGGCTGGGCCCGAGGTATGCGGGCAGGTGGCGCGTCTCCCAGAGGGCATGGGAGCGCTGCCAGAGCAGGTAGGCCAGCATCCAGAGCGACAGGTTTGCGTAGACGAGGAAGCGCAGGAAGTGCGGAAAGGTCGTCATGGACACGCAGTTCCGCGTCCAGGGGCAGTGGTGGTCCATCTTGGGGATGCAGCGGCGGCAGTGGCGGCAGTGGTGAGCCCTGGGCGGCTTGGGGGCAGCGCACTTGTTGCACCAGCCGCCGTCGACGGCCTTGGCGGCGGAGACGAAGCGGCCCGGATCGACCGTCACGGCCTTGTAGTAGGCGAACCACAGGCACAGCACCAGCGTGTTGAAGACGGCGCTTTCGGCTCGAGACGGCGGTCCGGGCTCGAGGCTCGAGCGGTGGAAGACGTACTGCGAGAAGCCGCTGAGGAAGGCCATGAGCAGGCAGACGGCGGGGACGGCGAGGCGCTCGACGAGCGGCGCGTCGTTGAAGCCCGCCATGGCGACGATGCCTGAGGCGAGAGTCCCCAAGTTGCAGCGCATGAATGAGCTCTCAATGTCAGGCACGCATGCGGCGTATTACGTAACTATGAGGGGGGGTTCGCGCCAACATTGCCCCTGACTCGACAACTCGACAACCCCGTAGCACCACAACCGCCAGCTTTTATCACCAACTCGGATGCGGATTGCATGAGAGCGGCTGGGATGCGTCTGTCGACTCTAGTGCCCACGGTAGCGACAGCGGGCCATGGCCCGACATGTGGTTGTACAGCTCTTGGCCTTGACGTATGCTCCCCTGCTCCTTATCCCTGGCCAACTGCCCGTGCTGACATGTCTCCAGCTGCGTCTTGTCGTTTGGCCATGTATCGCAGTCGCTGGGGCGTCATTCTCTGACTGGTAGGCCCCTGCCGCTTCTCCAACTCTGTCCGCAGGATGCGCTGACAGGGCGAGCAGAGCGGCCACGGCTCTCGTGGTTCGTTGTCTTGCTCCTGTCGGGAGGCCTCTGCCTCGCTGCCAGTTTCCGTCCGGGCTGGCTTTCCGGCGCAGACGGCCGTTTCGCATCCGGCCGCCGTCGCCAGAGCCCGGACAAATCGACGCCGTTACCGGGAGCCGCTTCGAATGAAGCGCTGCTGCACGGCTCCGGCTGCCATCTTCCCCGTCGCCCGAGGAGATACTCGCTGCCGGCACTGATATTCTTCATCGCCTTGCGGCTGGAGATATTCCACGGCATCAACTATCGCCAGCAGTGTGCCCGTCCTGGGATACAGGTAAGTGCCTTGAGCCTGCTCGCTGGCCGACGCAGCTCGGCTGACGCGGTCTTGACAGTCGTTTCTGTGCCTGCTGCTCATCGGCTATGAGATCTTTTCGAACCGGCGCAGATGGGGCGTCCCGCCGACAGAGGACGACGACGATCCCTGGCGCAGCGTCTTCGACGACATCTACGACTGGTTCAGCGGGCCGCGGGTAACCATGGTCATCATGTATGCCAGCGCCGGCCTCTTCTCCCTCGGCACCTATCTCGCTGCCGGCCAGATCACGCGGTCCACCTACATCTGCTTTGGCCCCGTCGACAGCCGCCCCCTGACGCTTCTCCTGCAAGTCGCGGGTCTTGTCCTCGACGCCACCATCGTCATCTTGCTCTGGCGGATTCTCGCCTGGACAAGGACCGCCAGGATGCGGCTGCGCGCGCTGGGCGGCGTGCTTGTCCTTTCCGCTCTCTCCACGGCAGGCCTGTGGCTGGGCAGCACCCTGCTGAGCGGGTCTCGCAGGCCCGGTATGGGTTTTGGATCCTTGCATGGATTCGATTACTTGGCCGACAGCGTTGCCCTCGCCGCCTTTGCCGTGTCGGCGGCCTTCTGGGTCTGCGAGACGTCTCCAATCACGCCGGCAAGCGTCGTCACCTTCCTTGTTGGCACATGGACTTCGAGCCTCAATGTGGTTGGCCTGGGCGACTGGATGCACGTCTCGCGCGTGGCAAGCCTCCTCCCGGTTTGGCTCATCGCGTTTGGAACCGTCCTTTTCACCTACACGCACGACCTTCGATCCGTCATCTTTTTCCGGCGCTCCTTGTTGACCTTGATGTTCATGGTGCTCCTCATCGTGGCTACCGTTGTCACCTGCACCAGGCAGCCCGAGACGTTCGACAAGCGTCATCCCATCAATGATCTCATATTCGACGCTCAGACCAGGCACACCCGCTGGCTGTTGAAGGCGGCCACGAGCCAGAGCCTCCCCGTGGCAGTCGAGGTCTACCAAGAGCGCCATTCAGGCAGGGCACCTCCTCCCAACTTTGCGGAATGGTATCAATACGCCTCCGGATCTCCTGTCATTGACGAGTTCAACCAAATTGACCAAGATCTTGCTCCGTTTTGGGGATTCACGCCAGCAGATCTGCGGAAGAGGGTAGATGCCATGGCCGCTCATCCGGATGTGGGTGCCATCACAATCAAGAAGGGCGAGGTAACCAGGAGCGACGCCGGCGACGATGACGGGAACTTGGATCTGGACGAGCTCGTTGGAATGATCAAGAAGTTCTCGAGGCACCTTCCCGACATGGTTTTGCCCATCAACCTCGGCCCAACGCCACGGATACTCCCATCGTGGAGAGATGTCCAGTTGAAGGGTCGTGCAGACATGAGTTACGTCGTCGATCTCATCTCCAAAAGATGGCCGAGAGACCCAGGTCACCCGCTGGAGACGAGAGACGGGAAGCATGGCTCCAGCACATGGGAACAGGGGTTAATGCCGGCGAGCAACTTCCGTCAGATGCAGATAGAAGCCTGTTCTGCAACGTCACGGGCCAGGACGAGGCCGCATTGGGACTTTGGCCAGTTTTGTTCTGAATGTGCCAAGGGCCACTCGCAGGGCCAACTGCTGAGCAGCTTTGACCGGTCACTGGACGTCTGCAGCCAGCCAGATCTAAGGCACTTGCACAGCTTCTCGTTGACCGATGCACGCTCGCCGCCAATCAGGCAGCTTGTTCCTCTATTCAGCGCGTCCAAGACTGACGATTTCCGAGACATCATCATCCCGCTACCGAGATCTAGGCTGGAGAAGCCGGACACGTCGTGGCAGTTCTCGAGAAGATACGACAATCTTTTTTGGCGGGCCTCTATTGGAGACGGCGCGATCAACGGACGGACGCTTCGCGGAAGCCACAAGTTCAGGCTGCTGCACCTCATCAAGAGCCCAGATGCACAGGATGAGATTTCCATGATCCTCCCCGTCCCGGTATCGGCGGCGGCGGCGGCAGCAGCAGCAGCCAAAGAAAAGGAGGAGGAAAGGAAAGAGGAGGAAAAGGAATTGTGGTTGTGGGGGCAGGAGGAGGAGGAAGAGGAGGAAGAGGAGGAAGAGGAGGAAGAGGAGGAGAAGGCGGAGGAGCCCCAATTCAGAACGGAGAAGGTATCGGCCGCAGAAGCCAGTAGGGCCATGCCGTTTTCCATCGGCATCGGTAACTACTCGGCTTGCGTGGGGGGCTATTGCCAGCTGGTCAAGCGAGCCTTTGGCACCGAGGCGGACATGGAAGAGGCGCTCGAGTATCGCTACGTCCTGCTGACGGACGAGGACGACGGCCCGCCGGCAGAGATGCTGCGGACGATACGCTCGGGCAGCGTGCCGTTCATCTCGACGATATTCCGGACGTGGTGCACGGAGAGGCTGGAGCCGTGGCTTCACTTCGTGCCCATCGACGTGCGGTACCAAGGCCTGCACACAACTTTTTCATACTTTACCGGGACGGAGAAGCGGCCCAAGCTGAACGGGCGAGACACGGCACTCAAGGGGCGGGCCAACGACGGCGAGTGGATCAGCCAGCGAGGGCGGAACTGGGCGGAGGCGGCGCTGGCCAAGAAGGACATGGAGATTTACCTGTTCCGGCTGCTTCTGGAGTGGGGGAGGCTGATTGACGAGCGGAGGGGGGAGATTGGCTATCGGGTCAGCCGCAAGGGGGAGCATGAGAATGACGGGTGGACAGGAGGGCGGTGATGTGGCAGACGCGGGCGTCATGGGATCTGCACCATGGGGCAGAGCAGGGAGGGAGAGCAAGCGGTTTCACAGGCGGACGGAGATGGCCAGAGACAGGTGGCACCAGCAGGTGAGCCTCGGCGAATTGTTGCATGCAGCTCTCATTGCCCTTACACCGGGGAGGGGCCTCTCGGCCGTGATTCAAGGTATTTGATGAAGAGACAGGCGACGGGTGCACTGCAGGGGACAGCGGCATGTCTCGACGGCGGGGGGGCGTGGCAACTGCGGCGTATGTATGTATGTATGTATGTATGATGCAGTTTGTTGTATAGGGGAGTGGAACCTCGGTGAGGGCCGGGATGGTTGGTGGCCGTGGAGGGATGGTGTGAGCGCTGCATGTGTTTGTGAGGAGAAGCAAGGGCTCGCTGGACGAGGCCAACTATAGCAGTCATGTGTATCCGTTTATGGGTTGTACACGATATGGGTTGCACACGGACATATAGAAAGACAGCAGATGGCCACGGCGATGAGGCAAAAGCAACCTGCGGAGGACGGTGATGTGGCTGGTCTGACTTGCATGAGGCAGGCACCGGGCGCTGAGCCTCGCGGGCGATGGATGACGCGCAAAGATGACTGGCGTCCCGAGGCCGTCATGTTGGCCGTTGGGAGCTTGGTGGCCGTCGGAGCAGCCGTTGGCCCGTAGGTCTCAGATAGATGCTCCTGCTCGGTAGCACAACTGACAGGCGTCGGTATGTGCTCTCAGGATGTTGCGACGGCTGGCCAGGGGGGCACGCGCCCATCTCGCCGTCGGGCGGTGCCATTGGCCTGTCTGGCGATGTCGAGAAGCGCTGCAACCGTGATGCATGCTGGAGAGCTGGGGGGCAGGGACGGGCCTACCGCGACAGTGCCCACGGTATGGGCGTGGCTAGGATAGACATGTAAATGCCTCTTCCAGAAGATGCCGTCCCAAGCTCGCCAGCCAAGCCCCGGGCCTCGAGTCGCGCCGCTGGTCGCCGGCACCCGTTAATCTATGCTGCAGCGGACGATGATGCACCTTGATCGCTGCCTCGAGCGGGGCGTGCCTGCTGCCGATCGAAGCCGCCCAGCTCAGCCGCTGTCGACGCCAGCATACATCATCATGCAGCCTTCACCCAACGTGTACGGAGTACGAAGTACGAATACTCCGTAGCTGTAATTCACACCGAGCCTTCGGCGGTGCTGGGCGAGGTTGGCGCTCGGCAGGTACCAGTACCCGGAGCTACCCCCTGCCTTATCCGATCTGCTGGGATTCGGCGCCCACCAATCACAGCATGTGCACGCGACAGTACCGCACGGAGTACTCTATACATGTCTCAACGTTGGCCGTACTCTGTACACGAAAAGGCGTCTATACAGGTAGAGTACGGGGTGCTCTGTACGGAGTACCTAGGTACAGACAGCTCGAGGACCCCGGAGGAGGGTAATAGTGGGGGCTCCCGCTCGCGTGACGTTAGCAGGCCCAGGTGCCCGGTAGGTACCAGGGTACGTCTGCGGCGCCGTACCGGGTACGCTGCACAAAGTACTCCTACACTGGAGCTTGTGCCCGTGTCCCAAAAACACCAGGCCGTCTCATTACTAAGCGCCTCGCAGGGTGCCGCGTCGACTCCGTTGTCGGCCCGCGGCGCAGGAAAAAAAGGCCCCGGACGTGTTCGTGTCTGCTCCTACAAACAAACCATCACCTCCCGTCGCGTGCCATGTCGGTCCGCACCCTGAGAATCGGTAAGACGGCCTCGCGGCGCCAACGTGCCTTGCTGGAACCTCGCTGGGCTGACCTCGGCGCTGCCCGGCTCAGGGCTCATACCCGGAGATGGCATCGGCAAGGAGGTCATACCCGCCGGCCGCCGCATCCTCGAGGCGCTGCCGTCGTCACTCAACCTCAAGTTCGACTTCGTCGACCTCGCCGCCGGCTTCGAGACGTTTGAGCAGACGGGCACCGCCCTGCCCGACGCCACCGTCGACACGCTCCGCAGCGACTGCCATGGCGCCCTCTTCGGCGCCGTCAGCTCCCCGACGCACGCCGTCCGCGGCTACTCGTCGCCCATTGTCGCCCTGCGCAAGCGCCTCGACCTCTACGCCAACGTCCGCCCCGTCAAGACGGTCGTGAGCGCCCCGCGGCCCATCGACATGGTCATTGTGCGCGAGAACACCGAGGACCTCTACGTCAAGGAGGAGAAGACGTACCAGGCGCCCCACGGCAAGGTGGCCGAGGCCATCAAGCGCATCTCCAGCAGCGCCTCGTTCCGCATCGCCGCCATGGCCGGCGACATTGCCCTCCGCCGCCAGAAGATCCGCCAGTCGGGTGCCCAGAGCATCCACGCCCAGCCCCTCGTCACCATCACCCACAAATCCAACGTCCTCTCCAAGACCGACGGCCTCTTCCGCGAAGCCTCCAACGAGGCCCTCGCCCAGGCCAAGTACGCCGCTGTCCGCGTCGAGGAGCAGATTGTCGACTCCATGGTCTACAAGCTCTTCCGCCAGCCCCAGCACTACGACGTCATCGTCGCCCCCAACCTCTACGGCGACATCCTCTCCGACGGCGCCGCCGCCCTCGTCGGCAGCCTCGGCCTCGTCCCCAGTGCCAACGTGGGCGAGGGCTTTGCCATTGGCGAGCCCTGCCACGGCAGTGCCCCCGACATCATGGGCAAGGGCATTGCCAACCCCATTGCCACCCTGAGGAGCGCCGCCCTCATGCTCGAGTTCCTCGAGGAGCCGGCCGCCGCCGCCAACATCTACGCCGCCGTCGACGCCAACCTCGAGGACGGCAAGCTTCTGACGCCGGATCTTGGTGGCTCGGCCACCACCGACCAGGTTGTCGACGACATCATCCGCAGGTTGTAGTTGGGCCGTGGTAGCTGTACGGTACAAATTCCTGATGCACGGCCGTCTGCCGTCTGTTGTGCCGATACCGGTGCTTGCTTTCGATGCCTGTTTCCAACTCTACCTCGTAGGCCCGAAATTTCTCATCTTAATCCGGCCGGTCCCGCATCTGCGCTCCCTGCACATTTCGGATGCGCCTGCCACCCGCAGCAGCGTCCGCGATATATGACCCATTGCGCCGCCGCCGCCGGCTGCGATTGGCTCAAGTCCGCTTGGCCAGGCGGACAGGCAAGACCTGGCGGCCTTGCCCGTCAGCTTTCTCGTGCGCCTCTGCCTGCCAACCTGGGCAGGCGCTGTCGGTCTGATACGTGCAGCATAGGCAGGCTGGCGGGCTCGGCACGGCGCTGGCCGGGAATCGACGCCAGAGGTACCCGGTACGCGCGGGCGCATGTACCTGCCGTACCGAGTACGCGGGCGCCCCTCCCTCGGCTAGCAGGCTCGTCGACGACAACCTGGAAGCCGCAAATTCTCTCGCTCCTGCTGCCCCTCGCTCGTTGCACGCGCGCGCTTGGAGGGGTCGCATTGGATCCCATTCTTCCCTCACCTGCTGCCTGCGAAGATGCACCCGTCAGCCAGGCCATAAGATGAAGACATTGCCTCCTCGCGCCGCCTAGCCCGCTGCTCCTGGCATTGCCTGGCCGATCCCCCGCGTCCTCGATTTCGCTCGGCCCGGACGGCCTCGGACAAGCGACGGCCTCGGACAAGCGACGGCCTCAAGCAACGGGCACCGGACAGGCAACGGGCGCCGGCCAGCCTTGCTCCTCGCCGTCCCGCCCTTCCGCCCGGCCTTCGAGACGGCCCCCGGAGCGTCGCCTCGGCCGAGGCCTTGCTGCGCGCAGCCCGCCCTCCGCGCAAGCCTGCTCCCGCGGCCGACGCCGCCGCGCCGCCGCCGCGCCGCGTCTCTTCCGTCGCCGCCCTGACTCCTCCGACACCCTGCCGATGATGCGCCCTTGACCGTCCGCGAACCCTCTCTTACTCTCTCTCTCTCTCTCTCTCTCTCTCTCTCTCTCTCTCTCTCTCTCTCTCTCTCTCTCTCTCTCTCTCTCTCTCTCTCTCTCTCTCTTTCTCTCCCCCTCCCCCCGTCTTCCTCTCTCTTCTCATCTCCCTCTCCTCTTTTGCTCCTTTCTCCCCCTCCCTTCCTTCTCCCTCCCTTTCTCCCCCCCCCCCCTTCTGTCTTCCTCTCCCTCCCCTCCCCCCTTCCCGCCTCCTATGGACCCCGTCCACAGCTTGGCCGACACCGTCTCGGCCTCGGCCTCGGTCGCCGCCGCCCACGACGAGACCCGGCCCTCGACGGATGCCGCCTCTCCCCCTCCCGCTCCGGCCCCGGCTCCGGTTCATGGTCAAGCCCAGGCTCCGTTCCTAGCCCAGGCTCAAGCCCAGGTCGCCCCCTCCGGCCTGGCTCCGTCCGCCTTCTCCCCGGCTCTCTCCGCCGCCTCGATCCCCAGGCCAGACGACACGCCGGTCCGACCCCCAATGTACTCGCCCTCTCCTTCGGCCGCCCTCCCGGCTTCGCCTCCGCCCCGCAAGGACACTACCTCGTCCATTTCGACCCAGGCCACCACGGCCACCCTGGCCTCCACCGAGACCAGCAACACATCGTACAGTGCCGACACCTCCCCCAGCCTGCACCAGTCCATTTTTTCCATCAAGGATGGGTCCGACGTCTCTAACGCCCGCCGCACCAGCAGGAGACGTACCGGGCCTCTATCCCAGCAATCCAGAGAGCGGGCTGCCTTGATAAGGAAGCTGGGCGCATGTCCCGACTGTCGCCGCAGAAGAGTTGCCGTACGTCGTCTGCCTGCTGCCCCCTTGTCCCGCTGCCTGCCCGTCGCTTGCTTGCCCCCAACCCGTCCATCTCCCCTTCTTCCTCTTCTTCTCTTCCAATCGCCGTCTGCCATGTCGCACACGTGCGTGCCTACTGACGTGGTCGCCCGCTGCCGTCCAACAGTGCCACCCGAGCCATCACAACTTGACATGGGAAGACCTGGTCAACAAGTTCCACAGGTCCCACAGCCCGACGATCCAGGACATCGCCCCTTCTCTCGCCGCCGCCGGCCGGGCCCTGAGCCCTGCTGCCTCCATCGCCGCCACAACCGCCGCGCAGCCGGCCTTTCCCGGCGACCCCCAGGACATGGACATTGACTCGGCCACGCCCCCCTCGCATCATCAACCGGGAAGACACCCTCTCAGCGAGACTCGCATCCGCACCCCTCTGCCGTCGGGCCCGCGCCTCGAGAAGTCGTTTTCCCTGCCGGGCATTGAGAGCCTTAAGAACGAGCTGCAGGCCAATGTCCCCCGCATCCTGTCGACGTCGAACCGCGGCCGGTACAACGCCGTCCAGGCTCTCCTGTTGTTCTGGCAGGATGACGACGACGTGGCCATTGTCCAAGGCGCAGTCGGGGAGCTGGCCGACGTCTTCGAAAAATACTACCACTATACGTTTCTCATCCAGACCATCCCATCCTCCTCCGATGGCTGCAGGAGCTCCTGGAGATGGCTGTCGCGACAGCTCAATACATTTGCCGAGGATCGCGATCAGCGTGACGTTTTGAAGATTGTCTATTACGCCGGGCATACCTATCTTGATGGCAATAGGGAGATGATTCTAGCCAGGTAGGGAAATCACCGCCTTGAAACCCATCTGCCTGCCTGCCTGCCAAAGATGGCGGACGGGCGCCAGCGGTGCTGACGGGGCGGTGCTGACGGGCCGGCAGCTCGCGAGACCACTCCAAAGCATCCACCATCCGATGGGGTGGCATTCAACAGATCCTGGAAGAGGCCTGTTCCGACACGCTCATCATCATGGATGCCGCGTACTACCCGTCGTCGAGAATGGTGCGGCAGAAGGGAGTCCTGGAGCTCATCGCCGCCTCGGCGTCGGAGGAACACGTCACCGCCCTCGACCGCTGCGCCTTCACCCGGGCGTTGGTGGAGCAATTGCGCACTCGAGCGACTCGGTCGAACCCCCTTTCCGCCGCGGAGCTCCATTCCATCCTCCTGGCAACCTATCCCAAGATGATCCGCGATAGGAACCCCGAGAAGGAAACCATCACGAGCTTCCCCGCGCCCTTGCACGCCATGATGTCGGGCAACTCGAGGCTCCCGTCCGTTTTCCTCTCTCCCGTCTACCAAAACAGCCCCCTGCGCAACAGCTTCTCGTACGAAAACAGCCCTCAGCTGCATCTCTCGATAAAGCTTCACGACGACAATGTCGACATTGACAGCTGGAATGAGTGGCTGCGCCTGATGCCGGAAGGCATCAAGGACGTCAAGGTCGACGGCCCGTTCCGAACATCGTTCAGATAGCAGCATTCAACCACGCCATGTGTCTGAGATGCCGGTACGCCGTGTTTGCTGTCTGTCGGCCTTGCGGCGCACAAGGCAGTGTACAGGGAGCGGAAAAGGAGGAGAAGAAGCAAGGGAGAAAGCGGGAGGCGAAATCTTCGAGTCCTTGTACGACGACAGATGGTTTGGTTCTTTTGGTTTGATATTCCCCCGACTCACGACTCCCGGGGGGCTCTTGTCTACATTTTGATCATCCGCGCTCATGCCATGACGAGTTCACGAATGATTGCCCATTAGCGAGACTACAGAGAATTGGCTGGAACAGCAGCCGGCCGCATGACTGAATTAGAAGGGGGAGGATGCGCATTGTCGTATATATACGTGTATGTATGTGTGCGTGCGTGTTTGGCGGCGTCCTCTTTGAAGGCTGCTTTCTGTATATACTGATTCTGCGATATGTGCAACTTGCAACTTGCTCTTGGCGAGAGGCGTTGACGTCATATGTATGTAGATGCTGCTGTACCTAAAGCTGGAGTGGGGCCGTTGCCGGTTGCCGAGCAACGGGCCGCAAACGAGCTGAGCTCCGTAAACGGTGCGCCACGGCGACGCACGGCGGATGCACACTGTACAACCACAACAAACCCCCCACCCCTGGGGGAAAACAGGACCGGTGACGACGTCTCTGACCAACACTCGTCGGAGCAGAATGTAAACATAATCTGCTTACCCCATCCTTCTCTTCTCCCCCTTCTTTCCTTAGACTAACCATAACCCATTTACTTATACAGCCCATCCGCCTCGCGCGCCGCCGCGATGGAGTCACCGCCAAAGCGAATGACGCGTGCCCGAGCAGCTGCAAAGGCCAGCGAGTCGGCGAGCAAGACGACCAAGGTCGTCACCGCCGCCGCCAGAGCGAGGGTGGCGGGAGCGGCGACGGCAGGGACCAAGAGCACCGCCGCCAAGCGTAAGACACGGGCGGACGACAACGACAACGAAGACGACGACCAGGAGACGACGGCGCGGCGGGCCCTGAGGGCGCGGCCCAAGAGGGGCGCCGGGCCCCAGGGAGGACAAGGAAACGAAGAGGCTCCCGCGCCGGCGCCGGCGAGAGCAGCGCGCGGGCGGCCAGCCAAGAAACCGGCTGTCGAGTCGGCGCAGCCGGAAGACAGGGCGGCGCCCCCGGCGAAAGCCCGCGGTCGACCAAGGAAGGCGACGGCCCCGGAGGTCGCGGAGGTGCCGGCGAGGAAGTCGACGCGGGCCCGGGCGGCAACGGCCACCAAGGCCAGCACGGCGGCAACGGCGGCAGGCAGCAAGTCAGCCGTCAAGAAGACGGTCAAGTTCCAGGAGCCCGACAAGGAGAACATGGAGCCGGAGGCCAAGGCCAAGGCCAAGGCCAGGACCAAGGACAAGGAGTCGGCGGCGACGACGGGCCTCGGCGGCCACGCGGCGCGGCGCGGGGGCGCAGCAACGGCAGCGCGAGCGACGACACGTGCACCGGCCAAGCCGTCGGACGGCGGCGAGAAGAGGCCCCTGAGCCCCAAGAAGGTGACGCAGCTGACGGTGCCGCGGGACGGCGACAGCTCCGAGGACGAGCTGGCGGCGGAAAAGGCCAAGGCGCCCGTCAAGCCGCTGATGATGAGCCCGATCAAGCCGCCGGCGAGCGCCAGGAGCAGGATGGCCGAGGCGGCGCACGACGAGGCTGAAGCGTCGACAAGGGCCAAGGCGCTCGACGCTGCGGCACTCGCAGCTTCTCTGGGGGCAACGCCGTCTCTGGGGGCAACGCCCCGGCGACCGCCGCCGTCGCCGCTCAAGGACGCCGAGTCGATCACGTCCCCGGCCAAGCGCATGGGCGCAGTGCCGCTGCCGGCGTCGACAGTCAAGGCCTCGTCCGGCTGCGGCGCCGAGCCTGGTGGGCAGACGCCTGGCCCCAAGACGTGCCTGCTGCAGTCGCCCATCAGGGGCCTGATGCTGCCGCCGGCCTCGGCCAGCAAGCCGCAGCAGGCCCAGTCGGCCATGAAGAGGACCATGTTCCAGTCGCCCGCCAAACGAGCCATGCCGGGCTTCCGGCCCCTGACGGAGCCGCGGCGGCCTCGGGACGCCTCGTCGCTGGGCGGCTCGCCAACGATGCAGCCGCTCGTCCTGGCGACGCCGACGCCGGCCCACACCAGCCGGCCGTCGCAGAGGCTGCTGGCGGAGGAGCAGGACCCCGAGAGTCTGGAGGAAGACGAGCTGTTCAGCGAACCAATCGAGAGTCCCCAGTTCTCGGGACGTCTGTCTGCTGTCTTGCCTCGCCATGTCGACCCCGTCTTGATGAACGAGGAGGCGACAGCTGCCGACGGCGACGACGACGGCGACGACGGCGACGACGATGACGACGAGATGCAACTTCTGGACGAAGCATTCGCCGCTGCTGAGCCCGCTCGTGAGGCCCGACAACAAGACGAGCCACCCGCTTCGGCGCCAGTCTGCACCACGGAAGAAGGCGTCGACGACGACCCCATGACCCTCGACGATATCGTCGCCGAGATGGAAGAGTCGGACGAGCTGTCTCCGAGAGAGGAGCAGGCAAAGCTAATGTACCAGCTGCGGCAAAAGGACATGGACATGGATCGTTGCCACGACCTCGACTCGGACTCGGACTCGGAGGATGAGCTGCCATGTCCCGTCAGGGATATACCCCCCACGCCCGCCCGCCGGGAGGCAAGAAACGATGCCGCCGCCGTGTCGAGGGATCCTCGCCGGTCTACACTGGGACTGACATCCCTGGCCGAGCAGTTCGGCTCCTGGTCAGCGGGCAGCTACAACAAGGCGAATATCGACACAGCCACCGACGACGCCATTTGCGAGACGATATACGGGCAACAAGAGCCGACGGGAAGAGCCCCTGAAGCCAACGAGTCGCCGGCGAGGATCAGCTTCTTCGAAGACGACATGTTGGCCGACGATGACATGGAGAAGGAGCCGATGCCGCAGACGGACGGCGAGGATGAAGGGGACAGGCCGCTGCTGGACGACATGATGGTTACGGACGAGGACATGGCGCTCGCGCAGGAGGCAGACGACATGTCGGTGGAGGCGATTGTGGGCGGCCAGTCGTTCGACGATGGCCTGTCCGAGGCCAGCCAGGAGTACGGAGACGAGAACCAGGTGCCGGCGAGTGCGGAGCCGCGGACGCCTGCTCGGCCCGTCACGCAGCCAAGGGGCTTCTTCACGACGACGAAGGTGCCGCTGAAGCCGGCGGACGAGTCGACGCCCAGCCCGCTCAAGACGCGCAGCCTGAGCGCGTCGCGCGTCAGCTGCGGGCGGCGCGGCGGCCTGGCGAGGAGCGCCACCGTCATCTCGTACTCGCCCGGCAAGGAGGCGAGGGAGAGCCCGGGCGCGGCGGGCGACGAGGCCACGGCGGGCGACGAGGCCACGGCCCGGACCGACGCGTGGTCGGCCATGGGGACGCCGGCCCGGACGCCGCGCCGCGACGTGGACCCGGCGCTGCTCCGGGGCGCCGTGGTGCTGGTCGACGTGCACACGACCGAGGGCGCCGACGCCAGCGGCATCTTTGTCGAGCTGCTGGGCCAGATGGGGGCACGGTGCGTCAAGACGTGGCACTGGAACCCAAGCGAGGGCGAGGCGTCGACGGCCAAGGTGGGCATCACGCACGTCGTCTACAAGGACGGCGGCAAGCGGACGCTGGAGAAGGTGCGCGAGGCCAAGGGCGTGGTGCAGTGCGTGGGAGTCAGCTGGGTTCTCGAGTAAGTGTTGGCGGCCCTGGTCGTCGTCTGCAACCTGCTCACCGAGGGGCGGCCAGCTGCGAGCGCGAGAACGAGTGGCTCGACGAGGCGCCCTACGGCATCGACACGAGCCAGATGCCGCGCGGAGGAGCGCGCCGGCGCAAGAGCATGGAGCCCAAGGCGCTGGCCAAGCTCAGCGGCGCCGTCGTCGGCAGCCCGGCCAAGGCGCGGACGCCCAGGACGCCCATGAGGCGGCGCGACAGCGCCCTGTGGGTGCACACGCCCTCGGACGAGGACCAGGGCGACGAGGAGCCGGAGTGGTCGTGCGTGCTGTTGACGCCGGTGCCCAAGACGCCGGCGCCCGAGGCCGTGGCGCGGTACGCCGCCGAGCTGCCCGAGACGCCGGGCGACGACGACGACGTCGACTCGTCGCCGACGAAGCAGGCTCTCGTGACGCAGACGTGCCCGCCCAGGAGGCGGAGCCAGTGCGGCGACATGGGCGAGGGCATCCTCGGCAGGCACAAGGACGAGACGGTGCTGATGCGCCTCATGGCGGCGCGGCGCAAGAGCCTGCAGTTTGCCCCCAAGGTCGGCAGCCCGCTGTCCAGGACGTGGGACTGACGGAGCCGTTGCGTTGGCTGCCGTTGCGTTGGCTGGTGGTCTTGCTCGGAGGTGTCTCGGGCGAAGTGTCTCGGGCGAGGTGTCTCGGGCGAGGTGTCTCGGGCAAGGGCTGTCACGGAGGCTTGTTTGTGCTTGGCGTGAGAGCCTGACTTGACTATGACGTGCATACCGGTACACGAGCTGCGGAATGGACTGCGGCGCAGTGCGTCTTGATGCATGGCGGCCCGTGAAAGCATGACGCGGACGCTCACCGTCCCCCTTGGCGCCCCCTTCCTCGATGGCTCCGCGAGCTCGCCCGGCCGGGCTACGCGTTGACAAAGGCGCGCATGGCGGCGACGGCGTCGCCGTCGTGGGCCTTGAGCAGCTCGGTGGCGCGGGCGCGGGGCAGGTCGAGCTGGTCGACGACGAGGGCCACGTCGGCGGCGTCGACCTTGACGCTGCTCTTGGCGGCGGGCGCGGCGGCGGCGGCGGCGGCCCTGGAGGCGCCGGCGACGCCGCTGCCGAGGCGCTTCATGGCCTTGTCGACGGCCTCGCGGTCGACGACGTCGCGGGCGCCGGCGCCGTCGTCGCGGCTGGCGGCGTCGAGGCTGGCGAGCGCCGAGGCGGCCTTGCGGTCCTCGGCCGACTTTGTGGCGGGCGGCGGCGCGTCGTCGTCGACGTCGGCGCCCTCGACGACGTTGGGCGGCTGCGGGTCGGCCATGATTCTTGTGCTGGAGCTGCCCAAGGCTGCTGTCGTGAGGTTGAAGGTTGAAGCGTTGAAAACGTCTGCTTACTACAGCCTATTAGTCTGCGTGCGCGCTTCACGTAAGATCCGCCGTCGCTGATTCGCCAATTGCAGCCTGCCTCTAAAAATTTTGGAGTACGTACTCCGTACTCCGTACGGGTACTCGCTCTTATTGTCGACTCATTCATCCTGCATCCTCCATGCTCAATCGTTCAGCTCGCCATTGTCATCGTTGGCTCTCTCAGCCCTTCAGCTGCCGCCCGTCGATGCTGTCCGTGCCCCGGCGCACGCGCACGATACAACTGGCCCGCACGTGCTGCGCTGGGCTCTGCTCGTCGTCCCGCCTGCCGCCCGCCTCGACTCGACTTGCATAGCATCGTCTCGTCGTCGGCCATGGCCTCGCCGTCGCCGTCCGCCACGGCCTCGCCGTCGCAGCAGCAGCAGCCGCCTCTGCCCTGGAGCCCCGCGTCATGGCGCTCCAAGCCCATCAAGCAGTCGCCCGTCTACCCGGACCCGGCCAAGCTCTCGCACGCCACCCGCGAGCTCTCCCGCCTGCCGCCCCTCGTCCACGCGCACGAGATCCTCGCCCTCAAGGCCCACCTGCGCGACGTGGCCCGCGGCAGGGCCTTCCTCCTCCACGGCGGCGACTGCGCCGAGCTCTTCGACTACTGCGAGCAGCGCGCCATCGAGTCCAAGATCAAGCTGCTGCTGCAGATGAGCGTCGTCCTCATCTGGGGCACCAACAAGCCCGTCGTCCGCATCGGCCGCATGGCCGGCCAGTACGCAAAGCCGCGCTCCAGCCCGACCGAGACGCTCGACGACGGCCGCCAGATCCCCAGCTTCCGCGGCGACATCCTCAACGGCTACCACGTCGACGAGCGCGACATTGACCCCAGCCGCATGCTCAAGTCGGTCGCTCCCCTCGTCCATGCTCCCTGCTCCCGCCAAGACTCACGCGCCCCAGGGCCTACCACCACTCTGCCGCCACCGTCAACTACATCCGCGCCGCCCTCGCCTCGGGCATCGCCGACCTGCACCGGCCCTTCGACTGGGGCCTCGGCCACGTCAAGGACCCCGTCCTCAAGGAAAAGTACTCGACCATCGCCCGCAGCATCCAGCAGACGCTGCGCTTCCTCCAGGTCATCAACGCCCGCCCCGGCGAGCTCGAGACCGTCGAGCTCTTCACCAGCCACGAGGGCCTGCTCCTCGAGTACGAACAGCCCCTGACGCGCCTGTTCGAGACGCCCCCTACAATCACCACCACCACCACCACCACCACCACTGGCGGCGGCAGCGGCAGCAGCGGCAGCAGCAGCAGCAGCAGAAACGCCAGCCCTCCATCCTCGCCGCGGAAGCAGCGGCAGCTCCCCCTCGACAGCTCCCCCGAGACCGGCAGCGAGTACTTCGACACGTCGGCGCACTTCGTCTGGATCGGCGACCGCACGCGCCAGCTCGACCACGCCCACGTCGAGTTCTTCCGCGGCATCGCCAACCCCATCGGCGTCAAGGTCGGCCCCAGCACCCCCGCCTCGGACCTTCTCGACCTCCTGCGCACCCTCAACCCGGCCCGCGAACCGGGCAAGGTGACGCTCATCACGCGCTACGGCGCCGGCCGCGTCGCCGACCTCCTCCCCCAGCACATCCGCGCCGTCGAGGACTCCGAGTACCGCCGCTGCGTCGTCTGGCAGTGCGACCCCATGCACGGCAACACCCTCTCCACCGACGCCGGCATCAAGACGCGCCGCTTCGACGACATCTACCGCGAGCTGCAGGAGTCGCTCCGCATCCACAGGGAGCAGGGCAGCTACCTCGGCGGCGTCCACCTCGAGCTCACCGGCGACGCCGTCACCGAGTGCCTGGGCGGCAGCGAGGGCCTCGCCGAGGACGACCTCTCCACCAACTACACCTCCTTCTGCGACCCCCGCCTCAACGAGAAGCAGGCCCTGGAGCTGGCCTTTCTCGTCGCCGACCACTATTCCCGCGAGCACAAGACGTCGGCATGAACGCCGAGAAGAATCAGGGGCTTCGGTGAAGGAGAGGCCAGCAGGCTTTCGCGCCCGTCACTGAGCGCACGCCCCGTCACGGGCAAAAATGTCATGCTATGAAATGGCCACAGCAGGCGACAGCAACCATGATGATGATGCTCAACTCTTGCACTGAGATGTGACGGAAGCATAGAGAGAAGGAGGGGGGGCAAAGGCCCGCAGGCTATGGGGTCACAGATTCAATCCTTTGGAAGAGCACCTGCATCCTCTACCACATTATTCACGGGCATGGTCGGACGCCTTGCCTCTTGAGCTGTGTCTGGCGCCGTTGTCTGGCGCCGTTGTCTGGCGCCGTTGTCTGCGGCCGGTTGCTCATGCTCCGTGACGATTGCTGGTCTCGGCACGAAAGCCCTCGTAACCCCTTTGTTCTTGCGCAGAGGTTTCTTGGCTCTGGATCGACCACGGGCGCCTCTCAGCACAGCCAAATGGTCTGGGCGCCCTCAAAGGCATCGCCCTTGTCCAGCTTCTGCCATCCCTCGACGCTGCCGGCCTCGACGCACACCATGTTCTTCCAGCCACCCTTGGGCGCAAAGTCGGCCATGGCCTCGGCCTTTTCCGTCCAGGGATTCCACACAACCACTTGGTCGAGGTTGTCGCGCACGATGCGGAAGCGCGGCTTGCCGCCGTCGAAGATGACGACGGGGTGCTTGGGGCCCTTGGCGGGGGTGTAGACGCGGTCCGTCTCGCCAGAAAAGGTAACAGACGCCGAAGCCTGCATCTTGTCCTTGGCGCCGCCAACCTTGTCCTTGTATGGCGACTCCTCGAGGCCGCCGACCTGGACCGAGGAGACGTCCTGCCTCATGGTCGGTTATCCTGCCCACGCTGGCTCGAAGACGGGGGTGGCGCTCTCCCACTGCATACCTTGACCCTGAAATACGTGTGCATGAGCGTCTGCATCTCAAATGGCTCGTCACCATCGTTGGAAACGACCAGCGTCGTGTTGAGGCTCTC
Organism: Hypocreales sp. Mo6-1; assembly: GCA_002939055.1. NCBI lineage: Eukaryota > Fungi > Ascomycota > Sordariomycetes > Hypocreales > Hypocreales sp. Mo6-1. The sequence continues at coordinate 3,086,358 of PNEP01000013.1, forward strand.
GCGGTCGAGCGTGACGCTGTACAGCAGGCCGAACTTGTAGGGCCAGAGGGCGCGGGCGGCCTCGTCGAGGTTGTCGGGCGAAAGGCCAAAGTCGAGCTTGACGCTCGAGCTGGAGCCCTCGCTGGTCGACTTGCCGAGGAACTCCCACCTGGCGGTGCGGGCGAAGCCGTGCTGGGGCAGCTTGGAAGTGGCCTTGTGGTTGGCGTCGGGGGGGCCAAAGACCTACAAGGCCCGTCAGTCAGCCGTGTTCGTGCGCATTGCAACCAAGGGGCCGCGACATACGGGAAAGACGAGGGGGATGCCTCCGCGGACGCCCTTGGAGCCGTCCATCTTGGAGGCCTCGCTCAGCCACAGCTTCTCGTCGCCGGCGGCGTCCTTCCAGCTGAGCACCGTGGCGCCAAAGAGCAGCACCTCGACGCTCTCGCCCGTGGGCAGCGCCGCCGCGACGCGCGAGCTGCCGTGCGAGATGGTCACCTGCGCCTGCGGGGGGAGGCCCGGCGTCGCCGCGAGGGCCGACGGCTTGTTTGGTCTGTCCACCATGATGAAGGCGACGGCGCTCGAGGCTGCGTCTTGCTCGTTGGGGGGGCGCCTCGGGGCGTCGTCGGAGCCGTAGACGAGCCGAGGAGATGCCGAGGAGTCGAGGAGCCCGCGTCGATGACGGGCGAAGCGGAAGGGGGGACGTCGGATGATGCCGGCGTCGATGGAGATGATGGACCGAATGCGCGCGCGACCAGGCGGAATATCTGCAAGAGGGATGGAGAATGGATGGCTGGTTAACGGGTAATGCGGATGAAAGCGTCAGAGCGGAGGCAGCAAGGCCACGGCAAGATGGCGGGGTAGCTCTGGAGACTCGACTGTTTGGGCAGGCACGGGGGGCACTCTCACCCCCTCACATCCTCGCCTGCTCACCTTCGCACCTTCTCACCTTCTCACCTCACCTCACCTCACCTTCACCTTCACCCTCACCCTCCTCTTCTTCACTCCTCACTCTCGTCGTGGGTGTCTGGCCTTCGCCGGCAATTTATTCAAAACGCAAACGCGTCCCGTATATGCACCCGGTCGGCCCTGCTGCATCCTCAGACATCTTGGCAATAAATAGGCAGCGACCTCTCTGTCCCGTCTACTCTATCGAAAAAAAAAAAAATCCAATGGGGTATATCAGAAAGCCTCTCTCCCAAGCCTGTCCCCGTCGCCTTGCATATTCATGTCTTGGTTGTGGCGCATTTCCTATTCTTTCCCACCCCCTCCGTGACTGAGCGATGCAAAGTCATGAATGACCAAACAAGCACGGCCATGCTCATTCTCGCTGGGCCCTGCGCTGTGCCTCCTCGTCCTTGTTTGTGAACATGCCGTTGTTGGCGCCGGCGCTCGTGTCACTCGAGCTGCCGTTGTGATGCTCCGTCCCGGCCTTCTCGTCCACCTCGTCGACGGTGATAAGCAGCTCGCCGTTCTTTCCATAGCGACGCGGCTCAACCTCGGCTTGGTGGATGACAGTGAAGGCGCCTTTCCAGCCCGACACCTTCTGGAAGATGCTGTCCATCTCCTCGAGCGACCGGTACGCCGTCTCGGGAAAGAAGAAGTAGACGGACGGGACCATGAAGGCGTTGATGACGGCAAAGATGATGTACGTCTTGTACTGGATGCTTGAGAAGGACACGGGCGTGATCATGACGACCTGGCGGTTCAACCACGTTAGTCGGCTGCGACATGCAACGCGATTACGAGCCGGAGAGCGGCTGTTGGGGGGGAAGACTGACGAGAAAGTTGAAGATCCAGTTGGACGAGGTAGACAGGGCGTTTGCAGGCGCGCGGGTGCGCAGCGGCGTGATCTCGGCCGGGTAGAGCCACGTCATGCCCAGCCAGCCGACAGCAAAGAAGGTGTTGAAGACGAAGAGGAAGGCGATGCCGGCGATCTGGTAGGGCTTCTCATCGGGCCTCGAGTTGACGCCGGCAAGGATGGCCATGGTGATGGCCTGACCGGCGGCGCCAAAGAGCATGAGCTTGCGGCGGCCGACGCGCTCGACGAGGAAAACGGCGGGCCAAGAGGCGATGAAGTACTCGGTGCCGTTGAGGGCGGCGAGGAGGCGGGAGAGGAAGGGCGACATTCCGAGGTCCGAGTAGATCTTGGCGGCGTAATAGGTGATGAGGTTGATTCCCGAGATTTGCTGGAACATCTGGTTGACGTAGGCGATGATGGTGCGGTGGAGGGTGCGGTTCCGGTCGCGGGCGAAGAGGTCGGCAAAGGTGCCCTTGCTCATCTCCTCGACCGTCTCCTTGATGGCGCGAAACTCGTTGTCGACGTACTTGTCGTTGTCGTCAACGTCAGCGATGGCGGCAATGACTTCGCGGGCCTCGGCATCACGGCCCTTGAGGATGAGCCAGCGGGGGGACTCGGGCAGGCCGAGGACAAAGGCGAGGATGAAGATGCAGAAGGCGATCTGGAAGGCAAGGGGGAAGCGCCAGGCGACGGAGCCGGGGGCAAAGGAGAGGCCGAGGTCGACCCAGTACGAGATCATGATGCCGCCGGTGATGAGGGCGCCCTCGATCATGACGAGCTTGCCGCGCTTGTGGGCCGAGCACGTCTCCGACTGCCACATAGGCACCGTCGACGTGTTGGCACCGTTGCCCAGGCCCGTGATGATGCGGCCGATGATGAAGTGCTCGAGCTTGAAGGCCGAGGCCTGGAGGATGGCGCCGACGATCATGATTGCGGTGCCGAGGAAGATGACGCGCCTGCGACCGAGGGAGTTTCCGATGAAGATGGTGATGACGGCGCCGAGGAAGCAGCCCAGGTTGTACGAGGCGACGGCAATGCCCTGGTTGGTGGAGCGGCTGGACCGCAGCGCGCGGTCGTCCTGGATCAAGGGGTCCTGGTCGTTGATTTCGGGGAATTGGTTGAGGAAGACGGGCAGCGTCAAGATGCCGCCCATGACTCCCTGATCTGGAGGAGAGGGGCGCGTCAGCGAGAGAAGGCCCGAGTCGCCGGGCCCCTGCAGGCTCCGGGGACGCCGTCGACGACTTACCGTAGCCAAAGAGGAGGAAATCACAGCCAGCGACGGTGCCAATGGCCCAGTTGAGGAGGTGGCCGCGGAGGCCAAAGTATTTGCCCATGGTGGATGGACTCGCGGTGTACTGGCGAGGGCCAGGCAGGCGCGGCTGGGGATAGGCGTCTTCGTCTTGTTTCTTGGTCGTTGCCGGCCCGATCGGCGACGGAGACAGCCAGGAAAGGAGGGACGAGGTGAAAGAGAGGAGAGGAGCGGCTCGAGATGCAGCCGAGGGGAGGGGAGAGGGAGTCGGGGTACTCCAAGGGTTTTATAAGTCGCGAGTAGACGGGCAAGCGCGCTCGCTTGGCTCCTGCCTCGCCATGAGACAGCAAGAGGTAGGTACTCGTTGCCCAGGTACCTCTTTGCCAGGTACCTCTTTGCCCAGGTACCTCTTCGCTCCGTTTTCCAGCGCCATCTCCAACGAGGCCCGACATTGGAAAACTGGGGCGTCACCGCAGGCTCCATGGCCATGTTGCACTCCCGTCAGCCCGTCAGCACAGGCAAGTGCAGGGTACCCCGTACATACTGTACACGTTACTTCGTACATGGGAATTACAAGGATATGCTCCGGTCCTGTTGGTTCCTGGCTGCAGGCGGAATCCGGAATCGGCTGCGATTCGTTGCTGTACGATGTTGCAGGCATGTGAGAGAGCCACGATCATCCAGCTCCAAAGGAGCGGCGGGGACGCAATCTGGAGAGAAGTCTGTCGAGAAGTCTTGGGAAGTCCTTCCGTCTGGTCCCTACAAGACGGAGCACCGAGGCGCGAGCAGCTGCCGAGATGGACGAGACGGCAGTGACAGACAAGGCTGGCATCCATGGCCGTTGGCTGTGCTCCTGGCCTCGCACAAGCTCGCACAAGCTCGCATAAGCTCGTACCTCGTACCACCTGGGCAATCCGGCCCGTCGAGTGCCAAAGGCCGGGGTCGATGGTCGAGAAGGCCCCTGCCCATCGTTGCCCCGGATTCCCGCTTCGCTCCCAAGCTCCGCTTCCGCCGCGCGCCATGACGATGCCCAGGCCCGCCGACGCGCATTAAAGGAATGGTTAACGGTTGCCGTCCCGTCTTCTCCGTCTTGCACTATGTATACGTTACGGATATCCAGAGCGTTATAACAGGACCGAGCCTCACGGCTGCTCCGTCTCCAGCCGCCGACGTGAATCTTCTGCCTCGAGATTCTACAAGGAGAGGACCCGTTCTCTTTGATTTTTACTTCTCCTCCAGAAGCATCTAGGACAAAAGACCATCGCGGCTCGACGCCCCCAGTCCTCAGCCTTCCGACTACATGCCTCCCGAGCACAGGTCCTCTCCTGGCTCAAGCTCTTCATCACACCTACACCTCGTGCCAACCGACCGTAAATATCCGTCGGCCGACTCGCACGTCGGCTCCTCGTCCTCCCCTTCACCCCCTTACCCTCCCCCCCCCCCAGGAACACCATTGTCGGATTGCCCAAGTAGGAAATCCCGGCCTCCCTCTACCAACGCCGCCGCCAAGACGGCGTATTTGCTTCTCAGCGTCTTGTTGCTTCCCAAGCAACTGTTCCTCTCGTCTTGTGACTCTGCCCTCATGCATGCAACCTTGTCACCGACCGCCTGGTACGGACAACCCTCTCAGCTCTGGGTACTCCGTAGATATGCAATGCAATGCAACAATAATATCGTGTTCCATGAGCCTCTCTACAACATATGACCTGTCAACCGCATTCCTTCAACGCCAGTGATGCACATCGCCCATTAGGCCCTCTGCTTTCTCCCCCTGCCCCTTCGCTCCGCCTCGTACAGCTCTCGCCTCATGTCCATCAGGATGTCTTCCAACTCGTACACCTCGTCCCGCGAGAGAGCCGCGTTGCGCAGCTGCTCCAGCCCAACCCGCAGTGCCTCCATGATTCCCGGCTTCTTGTCCCCTCCCCCTGATACCCGCTCGCCTCGTGATTCCGCCGGGGCCTCGCTTGCCCGCGTTGCATCCACGTGCTCGCAGGGACTCGCCGGATCCTTGGCCGTTGCACGCACCCTGCCCGCCACCTTGGTCGACTGCTGCGACTGGCCCTGCTGAGACGCCGCAAACGACTCCGTTACCAACTGCGACATGACCTCTTCGTCCGTGTCCCCGATATCCGGACCCGGGCTCGGCTTCTCGGGAACTGCCTCCTTGCCATCCGGCGAGCTGGCAGCCTCCGCATCTGCTGCATCGGCTATTCCCTGCTTCTGCTTCCGCCAGCTTCGCCTAGTCTGCAGCCCGGAGCCTTGTCGAGTGGAATGGCTCCTCGCCGGCACTGTCTTGAGCTCGTCCTCTGCCTGGCCTCCCGCCTCTGATTCTGCACATCGCCTTTTCTTGCCGCGGCCTCCACCATGTTTCGTCCCGCCTCGCTTCCTCTTGCGCTTTGCCTTGCTCTCGGCCTCTCCATCCGTGGCCTCGGCTGGCGTGCATGGCCCGACCAGGGAAGCCAGCCTCTTAGATTCCCTACGTGTTATGGGGCCCGCCGGAGATGGCAAAACCGCATGGACCACCGTGCGTCCATTGCTCTCCTGCTCTTCCGGATCGCTCTCCTTTTCGGGACTGCTGTCTTCCTTGGTCATGGGCAGTTCATAACGCCGCGACTCCAGCTCGACAACCAACTCCACCATGCGGCTTTCGACGCCTTCGCTGAGCGCAAACGACGTCTCCTTTGCAGCATCTCCAGAATGGGCTTCCCTGACAGAGGCCTGCCCCTGACGAGGCGGGGACAGCTCCGGGCTGCTTCTGACGTCCACAAACTCATTTTCACCCGACTTGGGTGTTTCCCGCACCTCGCTTGGCGGCACCAGGCGGCGCAACGGCGGTGTGGCTGGCGCCTCGGCGGGTGAAGGAGATCGCCTCTTCTCTCCGGTCGGTGCGCAGCCTCTCGGCGGGGACGGTTGTTCCCTCAAGGAAGCAGGCGCAGGTTCGCCATCGTGAGAGGTTTGCCGGGGTCTTGCCACGGGGGACCCGGTTGGCGAAGAGAACTCCCAGTTTTCCAGGGAGCTGCTAGCTCTCGAGCGTGACTGGATCTCGGACAGCAGAGGATACGGGCGGGGCACGGGCGGCGACGATGGGGGGTCGTTGATGTCGTCCATGGGCAAGAATTGTCCTCGCCTCGGGGTAGGTGTAGACCTGATCAAGTCATCATAAGACTTGTGCTTTGGAGTCGTGTCCTTCGCCAGACATTCGGCGCGGCCATCCTCCGCGCCTTTTTCATTCTCTTGCGCGGTACCTGCGAAGCCAGGAGAGCTGGACCGCATGTCAAGAAATAAAGCAGCGCTTTCCCGCTGCCGCTCTCGAACCTCCTTCTGACGGTCCGTAAGGTGCTGAGACTCGTCACGGGGCGGCGACGAGGGCGCGATGGCGGCAAATTGAATCTGCGAGTTGTCGTGGCGAGGCCGCGATGTGCTCGGCCTCTTAACCGGAATTTCGCGGGCCTCGGCAGTCGCTTCCATCCGGCGCTTCCTGGTCGTGGGACGCTTAGACGCTGAAGCTGCGGGAGCCGTAGCTTGGTTAGAATCATGGCGTGAAGTTGCCGATGAGAGGGCGACGAGGCTCTCGTCGTCAGGGTGACCGATGAACGAGAACGTCTGCGCACCAAACCCGCCGCTCGGAGGGTCGGCAGCCCCGGGCACAATGAGGTCTACCCTCGATCGCAAGGATGAGATCATGGACAGGAAGCCGTGCGAGCACTCGGCCTCGTCTTCATCCTTGACAAGCGCATTCCAAGCATCCGCAGCTTTGTTGATGATGTACGCATGCCTGCTCTTGAACGCAGCGGTGAGCAGGGGCTCGATCTGGACAAACTCATTCTTCTCGAGGCGCCCGTGCGAGACTAGCTCGGTGCAAACCCGGTCCCAGAGTTGCCGTAGCTGCAAGCAACGGTCAGCCGCTGCCCTAGACTGCTGGGCTCTCTTTCGACTTACCGTCTTGGACATTGGAGACTCGTCGTGCAGTCGGAATCGAGTCCTCTCATCCTGGATCCACGGACATAACCCGTATTGCATTTTGGAGACGGTTCTGACCATGGACTGGGATAAGCATCTCTCCACGAACAACCCGACAGCCTCAGCAAATGCATCCACCCCTGCAGGTGCATCAAGGTCGGTGTACTTGTCATAAAAGAGCTCCATGGCTTGATTGCCGAGCTTGTAGAGGTTGTCGAAAGGATCAGACGAGCCAGCCTTGGCTGCAGCCGGAGGCGCTCCCCACAGGCGAAGGCGAGCCGCGTCGAGAGCCTGTCGATCGCGAGGCAACTTGGCAACATGGAAAAGCGCCTTCATCGCCTGGACAGACGTGGTCGACGGCTTGGCCAAGCCACTCGGCAAGTTGTCGAGCAACGCCTTGGCGAGAGGTTCGATAACAACAAGAGCACGGCCCGCGTCGCCAAATTCCTGAGCCACGGTGGCGGAAACGAGGTCGAACAAAGACTGCCAGTGCGCGGCAGGCAAGTTTGGGTGGCATGCGAGGCCGCGCTCGAGGAGCGAAACGACTTCTCGATATTGAGGGCCCAGCAGCTTCTCGCCGCTGGATCCGCTGGACCCAGTTCCGGAAAGGCCCTTGTCAAGGGAGGCCTTGGTGTACTCGGCAGCCAGCAACCACGGCCCAAAGGGCGAGAGGGCATTGCGCGGTAGCAACTGAATCAGCTCCCGAGAGAGCTCTGCGCCGCCCTTGGCACTCCGGCCCTTGACAAAGGGCTCGAAGACTGACTGAAACAGGCTGGCCAGCTCGTCGTCGTCGGAGCAGCCGGGGGGGGCTGAACAGAGCATGGCGAATAGGTGTTGCAGAGGCGTGCGGAGAAGGCCCCGGGGCTTTTCGGTCTTGTGCAGTCGTTGCGAGGGCGTGGAAACGGTCTCGAACGTGTTGGAAAGGCCCAGGGAGAACTTCTTCTCGGTAAATGGAAGAACGCGCAGCCCATCGGTCAGCAAGTTGACAAAGTGCTTCACACTGGCCAAGAACTTGGCGTTGGTCGAGCCATTGTCGCCACCGAGTCCTGCCGACCAGACCTTGGACAGAAGGTTGAAGCTGCAGGCCAGGAACCTGGCGGTGTCGTCGGATACTTTGATGTCCTTGGCCGATGCCGCAGCGACAGACCCAACCAGGGCTTGCCACAGCCTGAACACCAGGCTCTCCTTGTTGGCCAAATCGATAAACTTCCTTTCCAGAATGGGCCCGACTGCCTGCAATACGCTGTCGCAGTTTCGGCGGACCCATTTGCAGTCTATCGGCAACAGCTCCTCTGGCCGGAGCGGTGCCGCGTCCATGATGCGTTCTGGGTTCCGCGGGGGCCGAGGAGTCGAGACGTCCAGGAGGCCGATCAGTATGCGAGCCGCCTGCATCATGCAGTCCCCCGGGTAATCCGGTTTCCCATCGAGGCTGATGAGCCCTGTCATGACGGGCTGGATGGCCACGTCCCAGACGGCCTGGGTGGGATACTTGTCGTCGCCTTGGGCCAGAGCGTAGTAGTAAAGGCTGCACACGCCGCCAATGACAACCCTCCGCAACTTCATCGCCTCCTCTTGCTGCTTGGGGTTGGTCTTCCTCCGCAGCTGGCTCAGTAGGGGCTTGCAGAGGGTCTCTATCCCCTTGGAGGGCATTTTGCTGTCGAGGATGGATAAGTAGACGTACCGAATCCAGGCGTAGTTGGCTTCGTGCTTGGTCGGGCTGTCCGTCATGTTGAAGGCGGACTGGGCGATGGTCAGCCAGGGACCATAATGCTGCCACCGGTCTAGCGGGCACCGCAGGAAGAGGATGACGACGCTCCAGATCTGGGGCACGGCGGAGCACGTCTGCCTGTCCTTGCTCATCAGCTCGAGCCGCTTGACGTAAAATTCAATGTACGTCTCGTCATCACTCGCGGCCCTGAAAATTTCGGCGACCTTGCGGAAGAGGGCTTTGTCATGCCGAAGAGCAAAGCCAGCCTCAGTGCCAAGGCTGATGGCTTGGGCACGAATATCCTTGACGGTGCTAAGCATGTCGGTGAACATGTCCTTGAGCCAGTCCGAGTGGGTGAGCATGGAGCCCCGAGCCTGCTTGACGAGACGTTTGTAGATGAGCAGGCGGCTCATGATAATGCTCTTGCCCCTGAGGTGAGGCTCGATCTTGTGGAGGGCGGCGACGAGTCGGCCAACGCGGTCGGGCGTCATGACCTTGGGAGAGAAGTTTTGTAAGGCGATGACCTGCATGAGGTGGCGAACAACGTCCTTGGGCACCGACGCGTCCTCAAAGGACCGGGCCGCATGGTCGACGAGGAAGAGGCCAAAGTCCGAGGTGAGGGTGAAGGCGATGGCGGGGAAGTGGAGGAAGGTGGCGAGCAAGGTGAGGGCGTGGTTGACAAGGGAGCTGTCGAGGGCGCCGTCTGGCTTCTTGGATGTGACGTCGCGCTGGATGAAGTGCATGAAGAGGCTCATCTTGTTCTGCAGGGCGACGCGATCAGGCAGGTTGTTGGAGGCCTTGAGAGCCCTGGCGAGCATCATGTAGGCGTCCAGCTTGGAGTCCCGGTCGGGGCCGGCCAGCTGCTTGATGGTCGAGTCGAGCATATCGATGATGTTGGGCTGGGCGGCGGCGCCATGCAGCTGGGGCCCGAGAGCCGAGGCAAGCGGGTTGGGGGATGGCGAGCGCTTCAGGATGCCCTTGAGGGGCTTGGAGGAGGAAGAAGGGGGCGCGGAGAGGGGGAGGAGCCTGTCGGGACGGGGGGCGTCGGAGTACTGGGGAGGGTCTTTGTACTCGGTATGGTTGGACCACTCGACTTTCTTGCGGGCGCGGATCGAGCTCGGATGCGACGAGGCGGGCGAGTTGGTGCCGGGGGGCGTCTGGAGGCTCCGGCGAGGGTCGAAGGGCTGGCGGCGCCCGAGGACGAGGGATCTGAGCGAGACGTCGGCGTCGTGGTTCGCCTCACGGGGAGGAGTCGGCGGCCGCGGCGGCAACGAGTTGAGGAGGCTGGTGGAGGCCACGGCTGCCGAAGATGCCATGGCCGCTGCCAGGCAGCACAGGCGATCTAGACAGCAGGGGAGCGGCCGGCGAGGCTACGCGGCAGCATGAATCGACATTGGGGGGGTTGAAGCGAGCGAGGCGCGACAGGGCGGCGGCCGGGATTCGTCGAGGCGGCCGCTGGCGAGCAGAGCGGCGACGAGCGGCGGCGGCGAGAGCGTGGAGGCGGATTGCGTGCCCATGCCCGGGTCTGTGGACGAGGACGGAGGATGGAGGCGAGATGGAGGATCGAGGACCGTCGCTTCAATAAACGCGACTTGGGGTCACGTCTGGACGCGTTTTAGGGTTTAGCGGACAGCTGGTGGGGCTCGGGGCTTAGTGGCCCGTGCTGCCGCGTCGCGAGCTGCCTGCTAGAGGTACGGAGTACTTGGCTTGGTGCACGTGCTCCGCTCACCTGCTAGCATCGTGCTGCAGATGCCCAACGTGCTCAATTCGCCGCTGCTGCTCAGCATCAGGCACCCGCATCCCGGTCCGTGTATCTGCGCTGTCAGGTGCTCGCCGACGTCGGCACGCTGGCGGCTTACTAACGAGCATCAGGCACCTCCTCCCAGGCGTGCGAGCTGCATCCGCCGCCGCGGCGTTGGCTTGCCTGCCCTTGCACGGCCGATAGAGGGGACTTGCAATGTAACTGCCTGCTTCACACTGGCCTGGCATCGTCCCCACGCACAGCCTTGCCGACTCTCGACGCTCGATCCTGCAAAGAACACCCGCATCGACCATTTTCCAGCATTGCTGTAGACACTCCTTGCCTCAACCACTCTTTGCATCCCCTTTGCCTGCATCGCCTCCTGGCTCCGCGAGCTGCCGCGGGCCCCGGCTTCCAGCATGGAAGAGCTCGGCCTCGGCAGCCAACAATACCCCGTCATTCCCGCGCCCGCCGTGGACAACCTTACTGGCCCAGGTCAGTCTTCCAGTCGATGCAGCACCGTGCAATACGACGCTGAACATGCCCTCCTAGCCAAGCTCAAGGCCGTAACGGAGCTGGTCGACCTGCTCACCAAGGACCTTATACATATCCGGCTCCTCCCCGAAGGTCCCCCCCCCCCCCCCCCCGCAACAACTCACGACAGGCCGACAGTCTGACTTCGGCAGACCGCGCCAACGCTCTCGAGCAGCTCAAGATCTACGGCAGGGACCCCACCGATGCCGACCCAATCTACACCATAGAGGTCAGCCTTGTCCTGACTCCCCCTTCGTCCGCCGGCGACTCCTCTTCTCGCCGAATGCTGAACCCCGCGCGCAGGGCATTGACATGCTTCTCCGGCATGCATTCTACAGCCCGTCGTCCAGAACGGCCCGGGCCGCGCTGAGGGTCTTGGCCAATGCCTTGCTACTCAAGCCCGAGACACGCCAGATGTTCGTCGACCTCGGCTTCGTCACGAGGGCCTGCAGCGAGCTGAAGATAGAGAACTGGGACAACGAGTTCCTCACGGCGCGCCTCCTCTTCCTCGCGACTTACAACACCAACATAGACTTACTCAATCTCGTCGAGAACCACAAGCTGGCCGACCGCATTGTCGACAACATCCACCGCCACGCCAAGTTCATGTCGTCCAAGGCCAAGGCCAAGGCTGACCCAATGGAAGAAACGGCCCTTGTGGAAACGCTAAAGCTCCTGTTCAACGTGACGCACTTCTGTAGGGAGAAGGTCTCTTGCTTCACTTCGGCCGTGCCCCACGTCGTTTCGCTGCTTTGGAAGCAGGACATATCCGGCGCGAAGCCCCTTGACCCGCCGTTTGGCCCCCTCGTCAACGCCCTCCTCAACCTCGACCTCAAGGCCGACAAGATCCGGTCCTCGCTGTATCCCCGGAGCCAGCCTACCAAGGTTTCGGCGAGGCTGGTAGAGCTGCTTGGCCACGCATTCCAAGCGTACGGGGACGGCGAGCTCGAAAGCACGGTAACGCCCCTCGTCAGCCTGGTGGGCAAGTTTTACGAGAAAGCCCCGGATGCGGTTCGGCAGCATTTGCGAGACTCGCTGCTGCCCACTGACGAAGACCGAAAGGCTGTCCTGGGACGTGGGGAGACGCTGTCGGCCAGGCTGCTCAAGAATTCGACGAACCCCGTGACGCCAGCCCTGAGGGATGCCATCTCGCAGCTCCTCTTCGATCTGTCGGATAGCGACGCGTCAACGTTTGTGAAGAATGTCGGCTATGGCTTTGCCTCGGGCTTCCTCTTCCAGAACAACATGCCTGTTCCCGAATCCGCGTCGGAAGCTTTCAGCACGGGCGAGCCGGGCGCCGCGCAGAAGCTCGTCAACCCTATTACTGGGCAGTTCCTCGACAAGGAAAAGCTGGCTCAGAGGCCCGAAATGACCGAGCAAGAGAAGGAACGAGAGGCTGAGCGACTGTTTGTGCTCTTTGAGAGGTTTGTCAGGACGCGCCGCTGGAGATTGCACGATGCTGACATGGCGTACCCGTCCTCAGGCTGAAGATGAGTGGCGTCATCGACGTGCAGAACCCTGTGGAAAAGGCAGTCCAGGAAGGGAGATTTGAGGAACTGGAAGACGACGAGGAGGAGGAGGGAGAGGCCTGACTGGGCCCGAGCAAGCGATGAGCCGGGCCTCGGAAGGGCCCGCCTAGGAAGTGCGAAAGCGGCAGATGCATGCATCAGGTTGGACACCAGCGATTCTGTCATGAACATGCTCTCTTTAGCATCATATTGGAGCAGTCACACGATTTCAGTGCGGGCAGGGGGCGGGGATTGGAGACCCGGGGAGTCAGCTTTGTGCCACTGGGCAAGGCATGTTTATCAACAGAGTTTGATGGCTACGACTTGTGCTTCTCGTGACTTGACACGGATGCGTGGTAGTCGACGGCCGGGCGTTTGATATTCCAGCCCTAGGCAGCGTTCTTAGCTGCCAGGGTGTCTACCTAGTAGGAGAGATTTGGTGCCTTAGGTGTCTACGCCAGCAGGTGGTGTCCTAACCAGCTGTTTGCTTTCAATTACGTTGAGGAACGCGGACTCTAGCGCAACCCCAGGAATCGTTAAAAAACGCCATGCTAACAAAGTCGCAAAGCCTACGGGTTCTCGCATCCTAGCCTTTCCCTGTTCATTGTTTCTGTCTCTTCTCGCTCAGTGGGTAACCTCTTCCCTCTGCAGCCACCAACTTCCTCTGCCCTTCCTGCCGTTGTTTCCCTGTCCCGCAGCGCGCGCGCGCAGGCAGAAGACGATGGCGCCACCAAAGAAGGTTTCTGTTTTCATCGGTCGCGAAACTATGGTGGATCGCGATGAAGTTGACAGGTACATCGCGCCCTGCACACAGGGCGGCGTTTCGGGACTGACCCAAGCGTGCAGGATTCGCCCGAGCACGGAGCCGGGAGAAGATGCCCTTGGGGAGCTGCCAATCGTGACGTCGGATCTTGTGGGTGGCGACTACGGCGCAGGCAACGAGACAGACGGCGACGCGGCTTCCAGCGGCACCGAGAGGCCGCCGGAGAGGCAAGCGCCGCAGCTCTCTGGCGAGGACGATGGCCCTGCCACGCCGCCTCGCAGGCCCCGTGGTCGGCCCCGAGGTCGGCCCCGTGGTCGCCCCGGCGGCCGGGCGGAGGCAAAGAGGCCAGCTACTCCCGGCCGCCGCTCGGACCGGATCCGCTCTGCCGCAGCGGCCAAGGCGGAGGAGACGATTGCGGCGGCCAAGTCGACGGGCGCGAGGGGGAAGACGCGGGGGAGGAAGACGCGGGGGAAGAAGGCGAGGGGAGGGGGCTCGGGCGCGGGCGTGGCGGCCAAGGCGAGCAACGAGTGGGAGATTGAACGCATCGTCGACTCGCGCATCGAAGCGGGAACGCTCAAGCACTTCTACCTGGTCAAGTGGAAGGGCTTCGCCGCCAGGCACAACACATGGGAGCCCAAGAGGAACCTGACCAACTGCGCGGCGGCCATGGAGGCGTACGAGAGGACGGCGGCCAAAAGGGCGGCGGACAAAGGGGGTCAAGCGGGGTGAGGGTCTGGGGCAGACGGCTGTCGAGGAGCAGACGGCCCTTGAGGAGCAGACGGCCCTCGAGGAGCATACACGGGCGCGGCGCGACGACTCGAGGCGAACGCGTCCAGTGCCGTTGAGGCTACCTACTGCCTACCCTAGCTAGGCCTTAGAGTTGGGATTCGAAACGGAAAGCGATCAGTCTGGCAAGCGTAGCCGTCACAGGACGTTGTCCAACAGGGCCTTGACGCCGAGCAGCGTGCCGGCAAGCGGCAGCAGCCCGCGCACCAGGTTCATGGCGGCCCACGTGTCGACGAGGCTCGCGACGGGCTGGGCGGCGTCGCCGGCGGCGGCGCGGTGCAGCGCTGCGTTGGTCGTCTTCATGACGCCCAGCGTGAAGGGCACGATGGACACGGCGCAGGCCGCCGCCGCCGCGAAGCCGCCCCAGCACGCGCCCCCGCGGCGGCGCACGTCGACGGCGGCAAAGACGAAGGACAGGGCCACGGCGCCCGCCACCTTGGGCATGAGGCGGGCGCCGCGCGCGTATACGTGCGACCACACCTGCGCCGTCGTCTGCGGCACCGCCTTGACGGCGGGCACCGTGATAAGGGAGGTGCCGACGATGGCTCCTGTCGGGAGGCGTCAGCAGGGCGCTCGGTCGAGAGAGAAAGGGGGAAGGGGGGCGCTACCGGAGGCCCAGGCTGATCCGACGATGCCCGTCGCGACGGCGACGAGCGACGGTCCCGAGAGCTGCGGCATGCTGGAGGGCAGGATGGCGGATGTGCCGGGGTGCTGCTGCTGGCGTCAGGTGGTTGGAAGCAAGTCAGGAGTCTGCGCGATGTCTTGCAGTGGTCGCGGTGAAGAGGTGGTCGCGGTAAAGAGGTGGCAAGGTGGAAGCGCTCGGCCGCTGCAGGGTAGCGTAAGACGGCCAGTTTTAACGCGGCCCCTGGCAGGCATGGTACGGCTTGCGGTTAACGCGAAACGGCGATAGCGCAGGAGGTCCCGATTATGCCGTCGGCATGGATGCCCCGGCCGCCGGGCCACGTCGCCGTCCAGCGCCGCCCGCCGCCGCGTCGCGTCCTGACGCGCTCCAGCGCGCAGGTTGCCGCCGACAATCGCGGTCGCGTGGCCCCGACAATCGCGGTCGCGTGGCCCCGGCGCCCGACCCCGGCCACCGCAGCGCCCCGGCCAACCCCGAGCCCGAGCCGCCGTGCCCGCCGGTCCCCCGACCACTCCGCGTCCCGGTCCGCATGCTGGAGCCGCGACCACGTCATCCGCGAGCCGGCCGCGCCCCTTCGCACGCCAACAGCATTCACGTCACGCCGCCGCCGAGTGGTCAGTAGCCCTGCTTCATTCGCTGCCCCCTGCATCGGGCAAATGCACTTGATATTTCCATGATCCGTAGTGAACACCTGCAGAACCTGCCCAGCCGTCCTCGAAACCAAAAACACTCTAAGCGAACGTCGACGGCCGCTGCGCGCTGAACAGCTTCTTGCTGGCCGCCTTGTTGACGCGGTGAGGGAGGGGGAACTTCAGGTTCTTCGTGACGAGCTGCTTGATGTACGGTCGCTTGATGTCCTCCGTCTTCTCGAGCTCGACAACGCGGAGGATCTGCCTCATGTCAGCCCGCCTGCTCCCAAGACGCAGCCGTCCCGCACGTACGTGGATCGACCTGAAGCGGGCGCGGTGGCGTGCCGCCATGTCGGCATACAGAGCCTCAACGGCATCGGTGCGCGACATCTCGCGGTACTCCTTGTACATGTTGTGGGTGCCAGAGCGCGAGTCGTAACGGAGCCAGATGCCAAAGTTCTTGACCTTCTGGGGGTGCTTCTCGTGCAGCTGCGCAACGTGAGCTTGGTCCAGGCCACCGCCGTCTTATTCGATCCTTACTGTCTTGACGCTGACAATCTCGCCCGTGGCCTTCTTGACCTTCCGCAGACCGCGCAAGAAGTACCAGAATCGGGACTTGGCCACCGTCTCGTTGGGGGCGAAGATGGTCATCCGGTACATGTCGGGCGTAGGGTTGGCCTCGGTGGGCAGATGGCGCCCGATGACCTCGTACTCCTGAAGACGACCTGTAGACGGTTGAGTCAGTGTCGGTGCGATCAAGCCTTGCTCCAAGCAATGAATTCGACGCCGTTCGGCGGTTGAATTGACGATTCGTCGGAATCTCGCTCGCAGTCGCATGTGGCAGGTCCTCGTAATCGTAACCAAGCTGGCCGGCCCCTCGTCCTCAAGCTGTTACGGCGGCAGTCCGAAGCAACTCTCCCTAGGAACATCGGCCTCTGCATTTCGTCG
The DNA here is from genome assembly GCA_002939055.1 of Hypocreales sp. Mo6-1. NCBI lineage: Eukaryota > Fungi > Ascomycota > Sordariomycetes > Hypocreales > Hypocreales sp. Mo6-1. Next base: position 3,102,601 of record PNEP01000013.1, read on the forward strand.
TCGCTCAGGTTCTAAGTCGAGGTCCAGGCTTGAGATGTTTGGGTGTCGGCAGCGATCGGTCCTCATCCTTCAAAGGGTGCGAGACGTCGAATCACGCAGCGGCAACAATAAGGGGAAAGGAAAAGTCTTACCCATCTGTATCTGGCGTCAGCAACCCGGGGGATTGACGATGCGCGTTCGACTTACCGTGACAAGTGGTCAATGTCTTCGACTGCTGGAGAGGTTTGAGGATGTCCGAGTCGGGAGACGCACGATAATTTTTGTGTGCGGAGGGACTGGCTGCAGGGCTTTGCTCCCCGGCAGCGATTGGCCAAGCAGTTGTGGATCGAGTCCCACCCCCCCTCTTCGAGTCATCACGTGTACCATCACGCTTCACGTTCCCGATGACATAATCCAGGTCCCAAGCCAGCTGGTTCGGTAGGTACGTACCATCTCTTCGAACTTCCAAGGACTTGCTCCCCAGTATCAACGTCTTGCAGGAGCTCAACCCTTTGACCACTATTTTCCTGCCCGGGCCTGGGCCTCACTCAAGAAACCGCCTTTGGCAGCTGGTCGGCACTGGAATCCTCTGCGGGGCCTCTGGAACGTTCCGCGAGCTCGATACCATGAACGAGCTCTTTGAAGAGTTCGCCAAGGCACATGCTGTGCGAAATGGATACTTGCTTGCGCAGACTCTCTCGCCCGTCGCGCCGCCTGAGGGCGCCTTCAGGCTGAGGAAAATCTGGCAGAGCACCAATTCCCACAGCGCCAAGGGCGACATCAAGCACTTCATCAAGACGCAAGCAAACTTGGACCCTAACGAGGTCAGTGGCTGGGTCGAGGTGTATGTGGCCTACTGGAAAGCCCTTGGCGAGATTCTTGCCGGCGAGGATGGAAAGGTAAGTCATCGCCTTGCTGGCGATCCGAAACGACGCTTCTGACTCAAGCAACAGTCGTCATGGACCAAGGCGTATGAGAGTTGGAGGGACCTTGGGTCGATGCTGATCCGAGGCTACAACAACCATGGTTTTGAAGCCTGGACGATTCCCAGCCTGTACATTGTGGGCAAGTACCTCAGATTGTTCGCCATCAAGTCCGACGATGAACGCAGCCGTACCGCTGCAGAACCCTCTGGTGCCACCGCGCTCATGCAGGACGACTTTGACCCAGAGACAGAGAAGCAGGCACAGCTCAGGGACTGTGAGCAGCACCTCAAGCGAATTTTTACGTTGTGCCTAAACGACAGGTGAGTGAGGGCCCCTGTAGCACGGACGGCGAGCTGACATTGACGACAGAGCTCCTCTGGAGGAGTCACGAAAATGGGGCATCTACTTCGTCATCAATCTGCTGTTCAAGACTTACTTTAAGCTGAACTCGGCGTCGTTGTCCCGGACAATCCTCAAGACACTAGCGGTCTACAACGACAAGGGAGACATGCCGCCCCTGGAGAGTTTCCCCAAAGCTCAGAGGGTGACGTTCAAGTACTACGAAGGCGTGCTCTTCTTTCTCGAGGAAAACTACGTTCAGGTATGTTCCCATAGCCATGGGCCGCTCGGGGATACTGACCCAACGACTTAGGCCGAGAAACACCTAGACGAGGCGTGGCAGCTCTGTCACAAAGACGCAAAGGAAAACTTGGAGTATGTGCTGACCAAGGCTACCGCAGCCCGTAGCAATTGCTTACGCATCACAGGCGCATCTTGACATACCTCGTCCCCTGCAAGCTGTTGACGAGCCACGTTCTCCCCACGAAGAAGCTGCTGGAGCCGTTTCCCCGGCTGCAGCAGCTCTTTCTCCCTCTGTCACGATGCATCAAACGAGGCGAACTGCGGGGCTTCGACATGGCCCTGCAAGAGAACGAGGACGAGTTCGTCAAGCGGCGCATTTACCTGACCCTCGAACGCGGTCGCGACATTGCCCTCCGCAACCTCCTGCGCAAAGTCTTCATAGCCGGGGGATTCGACGAGCCAAAGGAGACGGACACGGCGCCGGTGCGGCGGACACGAGTGCCGGTGGCGGAATTCCGCGCTGCCATTTGCATGGGCAGTGGTGGAGAACTCTTAGACAATGATGAGGTTGAGTGCCTGTTGGCCAACATGATCTACAAGGTCAGTGCAGCGCTTGGCACGCAGAAACATGAGGCACTAACGGACGTCTACAGGACCTCATGAAAGGTTACATCGCGCGGGAGCGAGGCATCGTGGTGCTGTCTAAGAAGGGCGCTTTCCCAGGAACCGGCGTGTGAACGCAGGTTCGAAAGCCCCGGCCGGGATGCGCCACGAGGTATGAGATGATGCGGAATGACAGCGTTACTGGCTTTTATCCTAGCCTATGCCTAAAGTATGAATCACACTCGGCACAAGAGCTCAGCCGACTTGGCTCACCCCGCCTCTGGCACCCTGTCTCCGTTGGCCCCGTCCTTCCACTATGTGAGTCACTTGGGTAACGATCCTGGTTGAGTCAAAGGCAAGATGTATAGTTACGAATACAATCATTCTAGGGCAATGGTGTGCAATGAGCGTTCTGAAAGTAATGACACAACTCGTCCTGCTACAGGACGTCGCCAGTCTTGATTCCGAATCCAGCTACAAAGTACCCTTGTGCATAACATGGTGCATTTCCCGCCGGGAGCTTCAGTCTGCCGAGAATCACGTTATGTTGCAACCTTTCCTTTCAATAGATGGAGAAGAGCGATTCGTTACATGGGTACTGCGAGGCGCAGAGAAGCGCCCAAAGCTTGTGCAGAGATGGATACAGAAGCCAGGATCATAAACCCAAACGCCGGTGTGATTTTGTAGTCGATTATAGTCGTCTTTTCACGCCGACCCATTTCGTCGAGGGCTGAGATGAATGAGGCGGCAGTGCGTGCAGTCGTTACGAGCATGAGACATGAGAGACCTGGTGCTCATCAGAAATAGGGATTGGACAGGGGAGCGCTCCTGGAAACGAATGGGGTCAGACAGCACACACATTGGGCGCCAAAGGGGAGACGGGGCTTACCGTGCAGCCGAAATGTCGTCGACATGGTTGCAGAGTGCCACAAAGAGGTCGAAGAAGAGCTGGGTGCCGCCGTTGTACATCTCGAGCTGCATGGTGCCGCTGCGCTTAAAGGTGCTGCGCGAGCGGATGATGAGGGCGAGGTAGTGCGCCCTCAGTTTGGAGTCGTCGTCGGGCGTGTTGGCATAGGCGTACCTCGCCGACGCCAGGATGGTGCTGCACTGGATGCCAGACTCTGGTGCTCAAGGCGTTAGGGCGGGCAGCGTGCAAGCCGGGAGACACGTACGAAGACCCTGCTTGCGCAGCGCCAGCTTCTTGAGCTCGTCGAGGCCGTACTTGTGGGCGGCGCAGTAGATGACGGTGTCCTTGAGGAGGTCGCCGTCGACGCTGCGGTGGTAGACGGTGCTCTCGGCAGCGGCCGCTCGGTTCTCGTCGGTGGCGGGCTCGAACTGCCACGAGTCGCGCCGCTGGTTGTGTACCAGGCGGGGGAAGTAGTCGCCCTTGTAGAGGTATTCGAGCACGGAGCTGAAGATCTCGGGCTCCTCGTCCGGGAGGGCGACGCGCTTCGCGGCGCAGTCGACGTAGGGGCTTCGGAGGGCGTTGAGAAAGAAGGGGCTCGCGCAGAGGACGTCTTCGTGGACGGCGAAGAGGCGCTGCTGGGCGCCGACGACGAGGGTGACGATGGCAGGGGCCAGACGGCTGCCATGTGCATTAGTCGACGCACAGGGTGCATGCTGCATTCACATGTTTACCTGCTCACGGCCGAGTCGTCGGCGGGTGTGGCGGAAGAGGCCGTCGTTGGCCTGCGGTGGCGGAAAGACTCATGGCGTCTCTTTGACACGCCGCGGTCCCTGCTAAAGGAGGAGCTGGACTTGGACACCTTGTGGCCCTTGGAGAAGCTCCCGTTGGCCGTCATGCCGAACATGGTGACGTGTTGCGGGTCGACAGCCGGATCTGAGGCCGAGTGCAGAGAATGACGAGGGCAGAAAAGCGAGCGCGGCCGTTGACGGCGTCGAGGAAAAAAAACTGCCCTGAGCCCAAGTGCTGAAAGCCTGGTGCCGAGGAAACGAGCGGAGGCCGCCCGTTTTATACCTGCGCAAGCGAATGCATGCTGCAGGCCCGTGCGACAAGCATCGGTCGCCTCAGGCGTCTAGGGGCCCCCAGGCTTCTGATCCCTGGGCAGGCGTGAGGCGAGACAGGCCAGATCTTGGTGACTCGAATCCCGCGAGGGCGGTTGGTGGGACGCGTCTCGCTGATAGGCTGACGCGTTCCCCGTAGAGAGCAACGGGATATTGGCGCGAGGGCACGTGATGTAGGGTGCGCAATGGCTGTACAACGGCCTTGCCTCGGCCCAGCGGCAGGGATCCATGGATATCCTTCGAGTCACGTGTGGCCCCAGCTACCTCGCCCCGCCTGCTTGTAATCCGTCCTCTCAACCTTTCGCGGATCGTGACCCGTCCAGCCTGCCATGACCAGCCCTGGGTGAGCTCGTCCCAGCAGCCTGCGGCCCGACCGTCCGCCGATGCGTCCCGCGCCTCGTCCTCGATGGCGTCGCGACTGGCGCTGGCGAGGCCACGCCTGACGTGGTCACGCTTGGCGACGGCGGCGACGGCGGCAAGACGGCAGGGCGCTCTCGTTGCGCATGCGAGACGCCTCCATCTGCCGTCCGTCGTGCTGCCCCCGCTCATCTTCTCCGGGCTCTTCGCGGCGCTGTGGTGCTGGAAGTGCGCCATGCTGGTCCTGTTCCAGAACACCATCATCTACAATCCCTTCATCCCGCCGAACGCAAGGAGCATGCGCATCGCCGACTTTGCGCGGCAGTGCGGCGGCGTCGAATGGCGCGAGGAGCGGATCCGGTCCCTGGACGGCACGAGCATCGCGCTGTGCGTCAGCGAGTTGCCGCCGTCGCCGGCCAAAGCTGCCGTGTACATTCTGTACTTTCAAGGTGCGCTCCGTCGGTGCAGTCGTGTCTATGGCGAGGCTTACGCGCATGCGCAGGGAACGCGTCGTCGCTGCCGCCCCGGCTCCCCGACATCTCGGCGGTCCTCCGCCGGCTGAGAGACGCCGACGCCGACGCCGACGCCGACGCCGGGGAGCCGATCCAGTACACGACGGTGTGCCTCAGCTACCGCGGCTACTGGACGTCGCACGACCGTCCCTCCGAGGGCGGCATCAACATGGACGCCCAAGCAGCGCTGCGATGGGTCTCGCAGCTGCACCGTGACAGGGCCGTCGGCCGCCTGCTCCCCGAGCCCGTCGTCGTGCTCTGGGGCCAAAGCATCGGCTGTGGATTCGCGACCAACCTGGCGGCGATGTCCGGCCGCCCCTCGGACCTGAGCATCGACGCGCTGGTGCTGGAAACGCCCTTCACAAACACGCGGGCCATGCTCCATGCCCTGTACCCGCAGCGCTGGCTGCCCTACCGGCACCTGTGGCCCTTTCTCCGCAACCACCTTGACAGCTGGAAGAACCTGGGCGCCATCGCGGGGAAACAGCAGCTCCGCCCGCCGGACGTGTACATTATCGAGGCAGCCAAGGACGAGCTTGTGCCGCCGGACCACGGGGCCATGCTGCAGCGGCGGTGCCAGGACGTCGGGCTTTGGGCGGAGCGGCACACGGTTCGCGGGGCGCTTCACAACGACGTCGTGGTGCGGCGGGAGGGGAGGCGGGCCATGGCGCAGTCGATCCGCACGGCCGTGGCGAGGGCCAGGGGTGAAAAGCAGCAGGGCAAGCGAGCGTGAGCTGTACTCGATCCGGGGGACTGCACTGGGAACTGGCCGTCGGAAGACGTGTCTATATACTGAAGCAAATGTGGATACGCCCTCGTGGCATATAATCAAGAGTACGAAGTACTGCCACTTGCACTCCTATCGCTGTCTGCATCTGTGTCTAGCTTTAGCCACCCCTTCCTCTCTCTTTCTACAGCTTTCCGGCTTCCCCTCCCCTTGCCGTTTACTAGTGCAGACAGCACTACGTACCAAGTATCCGCACTGGCAGGTCGATGCCCCGCTTTTATGTTCGCGGGGGCTGATGTCACCGTTTCTCCGTCACGGGCCCAGGCTCGCTCCAACCAACATCATACCATCATCGAATCAGACTCTCCGTCGCGTCTTCAGTCCCGGACATCGCCATCATGCCCGCTCCGGTGAACAAGGAAAACGACACGCCGGCGCAGCACATCGACATCCACGACGACCGCGCGGCGCCGCGAGAAGAAGGCGATGCGAGCCCTGGCCTGCGCAACAGCAAGGGCTGGGACGGCAAGCTGCGCGTGCCCAAGTCGGCGCTCGTGACCAACCCCGAGGCCCTGTCGGACCCCGAGTACTCGGACGACAGCAACGTGCTGCCCGGCGACGAGATTCGCGCCGACGAAGGCGAGCCCGAGCCGTGGCCTGCGCCTGCTCGGGCCCCGTGGCTGACGCTGCGGCAGACCTGCTCGAGAGCGAAGCCTCGGACACGGACGAAATCATGTGCTCTCACTCTCGCGTCGCCGCCATCGCCTCGCTGCGGCTCGAGCGCTTCAAGAAGGTGGCCCGCATCTGTCTGCGGCAGAACAGCATCCACGACATCGACGGCCTCGCGCCCCTCGCGCCGACCCTCAAGGAGCTCGACCTATACGACAACCTCATCGCCCACATGCACGGCCTCGACGACCTGACCAACCTCACCAGCCTCGACCTGAGCTTCAACAAGATCAAGCACATCAAACACATCGGCCACCTGTCGCACCTCAAGGAGCTGTTCCTCGTCGCCAACAAGATCGGCCGCATCGACGGCCTCGACGGCCTCGACAGCCTGACGTCGCTCGAGCTGGGCTCCAACCGCATCCGCGAGCTCAACAACCTCGACGGCCTCCAGAAGCTCGAGGAGCTGTGGGTGGCCAAGAACAAGATCACCGAGCTGACGGGGCTAGGCGGCCTGCCCAACCTGCGGCTGCTGAGCATCCAGTCCAACCGCATCCGGGACCTGTCTCCGCTGAGCCAGGTGCGCGGCCTCGAGGAGCTGTACATCTCACACAACGCCCTCGAATCGCTCGAGGGCCTCGACCAAAACGTCAACCTCAAGATCCTCGACATTTCCAACAACCAAGTCGGCAGCCTCAGGGGCCTGGCTGGCCTGGACAAGCTAGAGGAGATCTGGGCCAGCTACAACCAGCTGGCAGACTTTGCCGACGTCGAGAAGGCGCTGAGGGACAAGGAGCATCTCACGACGGTCTACTTCGAGGGAAACCCCCTCCAACTCCGCGGGCCCGCGCTCTACAGGAACAAGGTCCGTCTGACTCTGCCGCAGGTGAGCCAGATCGATGCGAGTAAGTCGTGACATGGTGCCGTCCCGGGAGCGACCACAGAGCTTACTCGATGCCCGCTTTAGCATTCGTCAAGGTATAGTTGTCACGGTCCATGGCGCAGTGTGTCTGTGAGCAAGGTGTTTTGCGGCGTTTGTCCGGCGTAACGGCGAGCTCTTGGAGAGACGGGTCTCCAGGCAGGACAGGGCACCGATTTGTTGTTAGGGTTGAATGGTGGATAAATATGGCAGCCCCCTTAACGCACTTCTTTTTTCTTTCTCTCTTTTGTCCGATTCTGGGTCAGGGCCCTGGCGCCCGCGCCGTCAAAGGAGACGACGCGCAGCCGGCTTTGATCTGACTCTTGTCGTTTGTTGAGCCCAGGTTCACCATGTTTCGGCCAGCTCGGCTTTCCTTGTCCTTTGTCTACTCGAACTCGCCAGCCTTGGTTGACCGAAGGGCTCCGACGACGCCATTGTGGCCCCCCGACAGGCAATCAGTCACCAAGGCGCCCTGAGTCACGGCTTCGAGCACAATGAATGCGAACAAAACCTGGATAGCGTCCTAAAAGGCCAGCAACTGCCCGCCGCACCCACGCGGATTTCGCTTGTTGCGAAACTCGTCCCCGGGCTCTCTCCTGACGCCAACGCCGGGACCGGAAGCAGACGTATCCCAATGGCTGACGCTGTCAGATACATGCGATTCCGCAAGCGGAGCGTGCGGCCGACCAGGTTGACAGACGACCACAATCTCCAGACAGTCCAGTCGGCGCTGCTCCGGGGCGACCGCGAGGTGACGCTCGAGGCATGCGGGGCGCCTTCGCAGAAGCTCCTCAGGGAACTCCGCTACCCCCACGACTCGCAGAGGCCACATTATGCGAGCTTCAAGGAATCCTACCGGCGGGAATGGAACCCGAGACGGCGGCGCCCGAGCCGGCCCGCCGTCGTCAGGCACCTGCTCGCCAGTGGCAGCCCCAAGACTTTCGACGGCCTGGAGCTCCATTGGATCAAAGTGCTCGGCAAAGGAGGCTACGGCGTCGCCACGCTATGGGAGGCCGTCTTTGAGGACGCGAGCACCATGAAGGTTGTCATCAAGTTTGGCCTGGGAGATGATTTCGAACCCGGCATGGAGCGTGGCTGGCATCTGAGATACGAGGGCGCCTCTCACATCGTCCAAGCCGTCGACCTGGCGCAAACGGCTGCGGACAAGCGAAGTGCCACGCAGCAGTTGGCAGGCAGCCGAGGACGCAGCATCTCGGGCCGCGCGTTTGATCCCTCGGAGCTCAATGTGCTCACGCTCGAGTATGCAGAGCGCGGCAACCTGACGGATCTGCTGGGCCGGAAGGCTGCGCTCGGGTTCGATTTCTCCGACAAAGTCCTGTGGGGGATATGGGAGAACTGTGAGTACTGCAGCCGCGCCTCATGAGACGCAGGATGCTGAGACCGGCGCGCCAGTGGTCCGGGGCGTCGCCTCATCAGCCTACCAGCCGTCTCTGCTTCTTCATTCAGCGCCCGGCATCGACGAGGTGCTGAGGGAGGCGGACAAGGGGGACCACGGCAGCTGGATCGACATGCTGTCCAGATACCAGGATTCCCACGACCTCCACCTGGACCTTGAGGAGAGCAACAGTAAGTGCTGGCCCGGGACAGACGGCGCACATGTGCTCGGCGCGCTGACCGTGGTGACGCCAGTCCTCGTGAGCTCGTCGCCCGACTATCCCCACGGTCCCGTCTTGAAGGTCAGGCGGGCGCTCTTGTCCGGCGTTTCCCGAAGCTCCAGCCCGAGACTGACGAGTGGCGCCAGCTGAACGATTTCGGGCCCTTTAGCTGCAAAATGATGAGTGCGTGGAGCGAATGGGAGTACGACGACTATGTCTACGCGCGCATGCCCCCCAAGATGAACCGGCCTCTGCCAGTACGCTCGCCCTTGGCCGACGAGAATTACTGCAACGGCTGACCTTGCCCATCAGGAACAGGTTGCCAAGGAATGGGATGATTTCGAGACAGCCAACCCGCCGGACGTCAGCTTATTCCAGGGGGCCAACCTGGCCCGGGGGTGTGAAGTCGCCGGGCGATTCGGGACCTGGTCCAACATCTTTTTGATAGGTTCAATCGTAAGCCTGGCTGGCCCCATCGAGGAGGAGCGGCAACCGCTGAGCTGACTTGGGCCGCGGCAGATGCAGTCCATCATCACGGGAAGCTGGGTCAGCCACCCCTTTCGGCCGCTTCTTTACGAGACGGTGGCCGGCAACAAGACGGCCAGGACGTACGGCTGGCGTCTGACGAGGCCGGAATACAAGAACGTCGACCCCGAGCTCATCGACCTCGTCCTCCAGTGCCAGTTCGAGAAGCCTGGTGACAGACCGCGCATCCTCCGCCTGCTGCAAAAGTGCTTCGAGCGCAAGAAGAGGGGGTTTTCCGAGACGGACGACGAGACGGCTGCGTTTTGGGACATGTTCTGGACGCCGACCCGGGAGGAGGCGGACATGAGCATGTCGGAAGACGACCAGGACCTGGAGCGCCCGGGAAGTCTGACCGTACGCCGGGCAGGCAGAGGGGCCAAAGAGCCCCCGAGACACATGCCCGGCTACGGCAAGGGCAAGGGCGGCAAAGGGGCTGCCAGGGCCGCGGCACCGACAGCCTGGCAGGATGAATACGACGACGCACAATGGAACCTCATGGACCCGGGCGAGGCCTACCCCGAGGCCGTCAGACGCGGCTGGGCGTCCCCGATGAGCCAAGAGACGCAGAGCCCCGAGGGCGACGGCGACGAAGACAGCCCGCAGCAGCAGCCCCGTCAGCCGCCCGGGACGGGGTTCCGAGCCATCAACGCCGGCATGGCTACCCCTTCGCCTGTCGCTGCCGCGGCGCCGCGGCCGGACCCGAGCCCCGAGCCGGACCCGATGCTCGACATGGGCCAAGGCGATGTACCGCTGCGATTGTCTTTCGTGGCAGATGCTTCCTCCGAGCCAGACCTCGTCCCGTTTGTGGTTGAGTGAGCCTGGAAGCAATGCTCGTCACAGGGAGGGGAGGCAGGGGTTGCCCGTTGATGGCGGGCCAGGGGAAGCACGTTGGCGGCTCGTTACAGAAGCGACCCGACAGCTGGGGAGGCGTTGGGGTTGGCCAAGGCAAGTTTCCCCCCTTCAGCCGTGCGTGTCTTGCGATCAAGTTGTTTAGATACGTCGACATGCCCGTGGCTGAGACCACCGTCATTGGCATCGTCAATCCTTACCCCAACCCCCGTCCCCTGAGCATGTGTGTGTCCTTGACCCAGGTGTTCATACGTATACATACAGAGAAATAAGAACAAACAGGCAGAGTCAAATGCTCATCTGCTCGGCAAATCCCCAAAACCCTCGGCCGCGTACTGGCACTCGCAGATACCCCCAGCGGCCTGCACATCCGCGATGCGCGTGCCGGCGCCATCCTCGCACGCCGGCTGGCCGGGAGTCGATACCATGACCTCGGCCACGTCGAAGTCGCCGGGCCACCGAGGCCGCTCCGTGCCGCCGCCGCCGGGCCCCGCCGAGTCGCCGGGTCCGTCTCCGCCGCGCCGCCGCCGCCGCGTGTACAGCGCGGCCGTCCAGACGGTGCCCCCGTACCGGCACCGGGCAGGCCGGGCGGGCGGCGCGGCGGTGCCCGAGGCGCGGGCGACGGCGACGGTCTTGGTCGTGGGGAGCGAGAAGACGAGCCGCTCCGCCGCCTGGCCGCCGTCGACGAGCCGCATGCTGACGTTGGCGAAGACGGGTAGGGCCGCGAGGGGGCCACCGTCCGCCGAGGAGATGGTGTAGTGCGCATGGGGCCCGCTGTGCGCATGGATGGTCCAGTGGAAGACAGCCGTCGAGCCAGAGCCGCTCAGGGGCAGGCATCGCCACGTCGCGGCGCTCGAGGTGCACCCCTCGGACGTCCTGTTGAGGGTGGCCGCGAAGGCGTAGGACCCGGCTGGGAACGCGGGACGGGGGCCATCGGGGGGACTGTTTGCTGCGGTGCCGCTCCTGGGTTGCGCGCGCTCGTCAGCCATGCCCCCTTTTCCCGTCAGGGGGAGTGCAGGGACTCACTGGCTGCGCAATCCGACGCCGAGCCCGACAGCGAGCCCGACCATGACGATGGTTATGACGCCGACGACGATGAGGAAGCGGCGCCATCGCCTCCTCTGCGCAAGCCAACCGCCCTCGTCGCCCTCGATGGTCCCTGCGGCGGACGGCGCCTCGCCCCCGTCGGAGCCCCAGACGCTGGCCCTCTCCTTGCCCAGAGGCCGAGGCAGAGCCGGCGAGTGCCAGGCGTACGGCGGCGGCCATGAGCCGGGCCTCCGGGTGTGCCTCTGCGGCACGCGGAGCGGGCCCCGGGGCAGCGCGCGGGGGTTGTAGCCGTCCAGGGCCCGCTGATGGTATAGGGGACTGGCCATGGGCGGATGGAAATGGACACGGCGGAGAGGGCGCCAGCTGGGACTTGTTGGACGAGCAAGGGCCGTCAGTCGACGGGTGACGGCAGTGAGCCGGCTCTCCTTGCGAGCGGCTTCACGGCTGAGGCCCCCGAGCGACGGGGAGCAGGACGCTCTTGCAAGACGCTTTCCTTGCCGTCCGGTCCTTGATCTCACGCACCGATCTCTGCTTCAGGGGCAGCAGGGCAGAGGATGAGCGGGAGCTGGTGCTTCTTTGAGAGCGAGCGGGCATCGCCCCTCTCCCTTGAGGCGACATCTCTGGCGACGGTCGTATCCATCGACCTCTCCGGGTCCAGAGACAGCCTCGTCGAGGTATGCGTTCATGTGCGTGCAACCGCCCAGCTCTTGTTATCCAGGGGTAGAAAAGGGCACCGTGGCGCGCGCCACTGCAAGTATTGGCGCCTCTCCCTGGAACCCGTTGCTTGCCCTTGAACAAATGATGCAAGAAAATGGACAATGATTCCAGAAGTGCGAGGGATGGGCGGCCAGGGATGAGTGTCTCGGCGCCACGAGGAGCGACCGCAACTACTCCGTGCCTCACACTTTGCATGTACAAGTGCTTCTTTACACAACAAGACACAACACGAGCCCTGTGGCCAGCCGTCTACCCGTCCACATCTCGCACGCCCGACTCAAGCAGCCGTCCCCTCCTCTTGCCCATCCGGCCCCGGCCGAGGCCCGTCCGCCTCCCCCCCGGCCTCCCCCCGGACCTCCTCCGGCTGCTCCGTGCCCTCGGGCGCGTCCAGCCGCTCCCCCTTGTCCGTCCACACGGCAGCCAGCTCGCCCTCAATCTCGTCGCATCTCCGCTTCCACTCGTCCACCTGCGCCAGTCGCTCCCGCAGCTCCTGCAGCTCCTTTTCCACCTGCAGCTTCTCGCGCTCGGTCCCGATCCGCTCAAACTCCCACGCGTCGCCCTGCTCGCCCATGCCGAGGGTGAGGTTGAAGGTGTGATACTTCTTGAGCGACGCTCGCGTCGATATCGTGATGAGGGCTGTGGCCGAGACGACCAGTCAGTGACGCCGCGCAAGAGCAGCAGGAGATGCAGGAAAGAACTCACTGATGCCCTTTTCCTTGCACGTCTCGTACAGGAGCCCCTCGACATCGCTCGACACGGCGCTCGTGCCCTCGTCAATGACGGCGTACTGCGGCTCGTGATACAGCAGCCTGGCAAACGCCATCCTCTGCTTCTCGCCGCCGCTGAGCACGTCCTTCCACTCCTTGCGCGTGTCCCATCCGCCCTCGCGGTCGGGCAGGTAGCCGAGCTTGGCCTCGTCGAGGATCCGCTTGAGGTCCTCCTCCGACTTGCGCTTCTCGCGCATGTCCACGTGGCCGTCGGGGTAGATGACCTGGTCGCGCAGCGTGCCGGGGCTGAGATAGGGCCTCTGAGGCAGAAACATGATGCCGTCCTCCCCGGTCGTCTTGGGCCGGCTGACCAGGCCCCGGTACACCGGCCACAGACCGGCGAGGATCCGGGCCACGGCGCTCTTGCCCACGCCGTTGGGCCCGGATATCTGCAGCGCTCGCGTGTCAGCCGACGGCCACGACGGTGATTCGCCATGGCCCAAGGGACGGGACAGACGTACCAGGAGATGCTCGCCACTGCGGACAATCATGGACAGCGACTCGAGCAGCTCGTCGCCGCCCTGCGGCCACAGACCCGGCGCAACGACGGGCACGTGCTCGAAGCGGACGCCGTCGAAGCCCTTCTGGATCGTGCCCTGGACGTCGGAGAGCGAGAACAGCTCGCCCTGGCCGCCTCGCAGGTAGTAGGCGTTGGCGTGGACGCGGTGCAGGGTCGATATCAGCGTGTACACGCGGCTGGTGTAGCCTGCCAGCTCGGCCAGGTCCTTGATCGAGTACATCATGCGGCCACCAGCGTCGGCCAGCGACAGCATGAGGCGCTTGTTGGTGATGAAGTCCTTCATCCGGTTCCGCTCCCGGCCGCCCCTGTCCGAGCTCTCGGCCATCTCGGCCGCGCCGCCGATGCCGCCCCAGGCCGGCAGGAAGACGGGCAGCGAGGCAAGCAAGTAGCCGTAGGCGCTCCAGGTGTACTTGAGGATGAAGTCCTCGAGAATGTTGTAGCGGATCTTGAGCATGTAGATGCCTTCCATCCAGCTCTTGAGCGACTTGTACTCCTTGTTGAGGAAGGTCTTCTCCATGTCGGCGCCGCCGTAAAAGGCCACCTCCTCGGCGTTGGCGATGAGCCGGGCGTGCAGGCTGCGGAAGTCGCCCTCCTTGCGGCCCTCGACGGCCTTGAGCTTGCCAAAGGGAGGCGAGAGGCGGCGCAGGATGCTGGCCGTGAGCACGTAGTTGCTCAGGATGCCCGACAGCGCCAGGGGCCCGAGCGACCGGTAGAGCTGGAAGCTGAAGACGCACAGGTCGACGAGCGGCTTGCCGAGCGACGAGTACAGGTTGGCGGCGGCGGCGCAGAAGAGCGTCAGGTCCTGCGTGATGAACTGGTCCGCGCCCTGGCCGACGCCGCCGTCGAGGTTGGACAGCCTGTAGTAGTTGAGGCTGTCGTTGAGGTACAGGTCGTGGATGTACCTCGTCAGCCGCGTGCGGAAGGCGATGGACACTTTGGACTCGAGGAACTTGATCATGGCATTGGTGTAGGACGCGAAGCCGCCCAGGCCACACCACTGGGGCCGAGCCGGGTCAGCGGGCGCGAGGCGGACGGCAGCAGGGACGCGCAGGGGGCCTACCTTGACGATTCCCCAGAGAAAGGCTCTCCCGTGGCCGGCGACCAGGTCGCGGACGAGCTCGCCGTCGAGGCGGGCGACGACAAGGGACAGGTAGGTCCTCAGCAGGAGGAAGGCGCCGTGGCTGAGGAGCAGGCCGGCCTCCTTGCTCGACCAGCGCGGGATCATGATGCTCATGAGGCTGAGGAACTGGTGCAGAAAGGCCAGGTTGAGGCCGGGCTTGGTGTGGGCCGAGGGCACGGCGCCGTCGCCGAGGCCCGAGACGCGGGGCGGGTTGAGGAAGAGGCGGCGATGGGCCTCGAAGGTCAGCGGGTTGGTCGAGTGGATGGTGACCTTGGAGGTGCCCTGCTTGTAGGGGACGTAGATGGTGCGCGAGCCGTCCTTGTTGTGCAGCCACGAGTTGGTGCGGACGAGCTTGCGGCCCTGCTCGCGCTCATGGCGCTGCCTCGACCAGCGCCGGCGCGTGCCCTCGGCGGCGGCGACGATGGAGAGGACGAGGGCGACGGTGGCGAGGAGGCGCGTGGTGCGCGACGTCTTGCGCAGCCGCGTCCTGGCGGCTGCCGTCCATTTCTCGACAAAGGCTGCCAGCGCGTCCTGGGCCGCCGTTGTGCGGAGGCTGGACTGCGCGGCCATGGCGGGCGTCGGGGGAGCGGAGGCGGAGGCGGAGGCGGAGGCGGACCCGGGGCCCGGGATCAGACGGGACGGCGGAGATGGCTGACCATGGGCAGCAGGGCGGTCATCGAGGCGGAACAGACGCCAGGCGGAGATGGTCAGCCAGCTGCGCGTGCGGCGACCGGCAATGGACAGCAGTGGTGTGCTGGAGAGAGGGAGTCGAGGTCGGGCGTTGCCATGGCATGTGAAGGCCCGAGGCCGTCAGCAGCCGCACAGGTACCCGGTACGGCGGGCCGGGGGACTCACGGGAGGCTGCGCGGGTTCCTCTACAGCGCCACGGCTCTCGACAGGGCGCCTACGCATCAACGGGCTCGTTTCCAGGCGGACGACGCTCGTCTGGCTCCGTCGGCGCCTCCTGTCGGCGCCATGGATGACGAGCCAACCTTGGACGTGCTGTCGGCATACCTGATCAGGCACGTACAGCGTACCCCTCGGAGGCGGTCTTATGTCATCGGGCCGCCGGCACGTGCCCCCGACTTCACATGACGCAGGCCGGCGACATCGGATCTGGTCTTGATCTCATCACCGCACACAATGCGCGGAAGCTAAGGCACGGTCAAGTCCGCCGCCCAACCGCTGCGTCTGCCTGATGCTTTGCGCCAACGATTTGTGGCTTAGGGCATGCAGGCGCCCCCGTCGTGGCATGTTGGACAAAGCAGTGCGGAGGCGGCACGGCGAGCCCCCGACTCCTCCGGCGCGAGCGCTCCGACGCGAGCGGCGACTGCGACTGGGCTCTCGCTCTGCATGGGACAAGGGAGCCCGGCGGCAAGACGGCCAATCATGCCAATCACGGCGCCGGGCCAAGGCACGGAGGGCCGACGCAGGCGTCTCGTTTGGCTTGTTGAGCATTCCTCGGCGTCGCATTGTTGGAGACGAGGGCCTCTCGACGGGCGGCTGCCCCAGCGTTCGCCACTGCCATTGACCGCGGCGAAAAGGCGCAGAGGGCAGGCTGTGCGATGGGCATGTGCAAGACGTTGCAGTCGTCGAGATGGTGGTGCTGCGGTGGTGCTGCTGTGGTGCTGCTGTGGTGCTGCTGCTGCTGCCATCACGCGTGCCGTGTCAGCGGACGGCGCGGGTACCTGAGGCATCCAGTCGCCCAAGTACCCGCGCGCCCCGGCTGCGCCCCCGCGGCACCTGCCAGTGGCCACCCTCCTTTGTACCCGCCTAGTGAGAGCGGCCCGCCTCGCAGCGCCCAGCCAGAAGCGCCTGTTGAGACGAGAGCTTTTGGCGGGCGCCGTCGCCGAGATTGGGACGCCGCGGCAGGTCCCGTCTGGTCACGGGCTATCCTGGGCCGTGTTAGCCGGGGCTCATGACACATTGCCTGCGGCGGCAGAGAGTTGCACTACCAACGTGCCAGACGGCCGCGCTCGCACGTTGGAGCGATCCTGCCCTATCAATTTTCGTCCCAAGGCCCAACTCCACTCACACCTTTTGTGCTTGGGTACCAATGTACCTCCCTGTCTCCCCTCCTCCCGGCAGCCAACTCCTACGGGCTGCCGCTACGGGCGAGCTCCGGTAGCGACTAATCTTCGGAGCCGCCAGGCTACCTTGGTCCGCCGCCAACTGCCGCACACGGCCCATGTACCTCCCGATATCCAGAAACCCGAAAAGCAAGTACCCGCCTGATAGGTAAGGCTACACCAGCCCCCATCTCTCTCCCCCCCCCGACCTGGCTCATCCAGAGTCCATCACGTTTAAAGCCATCATCTCGCTTGAGTGCCAGGTTCCTCAGCCTCCGATACGCCGTTTCCTCCCCCCCGTGTCCGCGCCTGCTCACCGTCGCCGCTTTCTTTTCCTGCTCGCCGCGATTCCTGCCTCAGAGACGGACGACGCGAGAGGCACGTTGGACCGCAAGGGCACCGGATCAGGCCTCTTGGGTGCGTGCCTGTCGCCGTTTGCGACGGTCTGGCCCATGCCCGCAGCGCCTCAGCCGTCTTGCCACTGCCCAACCTCGCGCTGCCCCGGCCCCGAGGCCTGGCCGACTCCCTAATCGCCTTTGTCACGGCTGTCCCTCCGCGGCGCCTCTCCTTCGTTTCTTTTCTTCCCTTCTCTGCCCTCTCGACGCGCCGCGAGGCACGGGCCGACTCTTGTCCAAACCGCCCCTCTGGACGGCCGACTCTCTCTTTTCTAGGCTGGTCCGTTGGGTCGAGTGTGATTTCGAGGCGAGTACCTCCTAGCCTGCCTACCCACCAACCTGCCTCTCTTCGCCGTCCGCCTTGACTGCCCAATTTCCCCCCTCTTTGTCTTTTTCTTGGCCGCTCGAGTCGTCGCAACGGGCCTTGATGCACCGTCCCTCCTGGCTCTGTTGCCCACTGGCCTACATCGCATCCCGAGAGTCGGGGTGCGTCAGGCAATCGCACCGCGTGTTCGTCCCCGTCAGAGCGACGTCGGCCCCCTCCTTCGCGCTCGCCCGCTCTCCCGCAATGGAAGCTAACCTACCGCTGTCCCTCCAGACACCATGTCAGAGACCGTCGTGCTGTCGACGTCATCCGCTCAAGCTGAAATTCAGCCCGAGACGGGCCGGGGGTGTTCCGAGATGGGTGCAAAGGAAAGCGACCAGCCGTCGTTGGATGATGCAGGCGCGTCCAAACACGGTCGCGGCGGCCTCCTCAAGGTGCCGTCAAGATCCTCGTCCCAGCAGCGGAATCCATCCTCGGCGGCTTCGACCGGTCTGAGCGGCGCGACCGTCACCGATCACCGGAACAGCATCGGCGGGCGGTCGGGCGAGTCCAAGGGCAGTTTCGCTGGCAGGCAACGCAAAGGCAGTGCCTCGAGCAACCGAAGCGGCGGCGACAGCGACCAGGGAAACACGCTCAGGAACTCGCAGCCCAGCTCGCCGTCGGCCAGCGATCAGAAGAAGAGGAAGAAGAGAGCCGCAGGTTTCTTTTCCCTCCTCGGATGCTGTGGCGTGCCCGATGCCGCCAACGCGGTCGACGACGGAGACACTGACCACGTCCATAAGGTGGAAAAACTGCCTCAGCGGCCGGCTACGGCGAAACCGCCGCCGCAGGATGTCCCGGATCACCCACCTGTACAGCAGCTCAACGAAAAGGAGCCGCACCACGAGACGGCCGCGCCCAGCAATGACGACGGCCCCCAAGCGTCCGGCAGCGGCGAGAACGCTGTCGCAAGTGCCGAGGAGCACGACGAGGAGCCGAAGCAGCCCGCCCCTCCCGCCGTCACTGTCAACCCGCCATCGCAGGCCGAGTCCCAGGAAAACGACTCGCCAGCAAGCGACAGTCCTGACGACGACAAGGATGACGGAATGCAAGACTCCGTGCCAGAACCTGGTCCGCCGGATGGCCCCATCGCTGCTGCTGAACGCGAGGAGCCTCAACAGAAGATGATGCCCCCACCCCCGCCAGGCCCAGGTCCGGCTGCCATCACGCCTCTGCCCCTCATCGAGCAAGGCCCGGCTGCCCAGGAACCCCACAAGTGGCTGTTGCCGCCTGTGAGGCCGGAGCACAAGGGGAGGAAATGCCTCGTCTTGGATCTGGACGAAACTCTGGTCCATAGCTCGTTCAAAGTTGGTCCCGCTTGCTGCCCGGGGTCGCCGAACAAAGGGGAGCCCAGCTAACGGCATCGTCAGATACTCCATCAAGCTGATTTCACAATACCGGTGGAAATTGAGGGTAACTATCACAACGTATATGTCATCAAGCGACCAGGAGTCGACGAGTTTATGAAGAGAGTCGGCGAACTCTACGAAGTCGTTGTCTTTACGGCGTCTGTCTCTAAGGTGAGCCCGCGACTGCCTGCTCCCGTCGCGACGGGGCTGTGTTGACTTGGCGCTGCAGTACGGCGACCCCCTGCTGGATCAGTTGGATATCCACAACGTCGTCCACCATCGGCTGTTTCGCGAGAGCTGCTACAACCACCAGGGAAACTACGTCAAGGATCTCTCGCAGGTTGGGCGCGACCTCAAGGACACCATCATCATCGACAACTCGCCAACGTCGTACATCTTCCACCCGCAGCATGCCGTCCCCATAAGCAGCTGGTTCTCAGACGCTCACGACAACGAATTATTAGACCTTATCCCCGTTCTCGAGGACCTGGCCGGCCCCAATGTCACCGACGTCAGCCTGGTACTCGATGTCACTCTTTGAGATACCACCACGTCGTCTTCCTTTTGTGTTTTCTCCCTTCTGTTCCGCTTTCCTTTTCGTTGGTCGTGTCCCATTTGCAGACAACCCCCGATTCCCAGTATTCCCATCATAGCGGAAGGCGTTTGGTTGAGATCTTTCGTTTCCTGATGTAGATGTATTACTGTCTAATCATACATAATCGGCCTCGATGGGGGAGCAGGGGAGGCAAAGATCCTCTGCACCAGCTAGGTGTCCTCTTTCAATCGACAGCGCCGGAGGTCACGGCGAGAAGGCCAGTCCTCGAAGATTCGTCTTGAAACAGGCAAGCTCACTACATCCAAAGGGTTCGAAAGCGGAAAAGGTGGAACAAGGAAGCCTGTGGGGAGAAAACGGAAAAACAGGGAAAGCACGGGACTTTTGGCTTTGATGCGGAGGACGAGTCGGCCATTCCCCTCGCATAGATCAGCGATGGCAGTCTTGTCTCGATGCTACCCGCATCGGCGGCGTTGATTGACCCTGTGTCGTCGTAGGTAGGGCCACATGCTCCATCTCGGTCATGCCCATGGAGAGCTGCGAGCTGGAGCTGGCGGCTGGCCACAGAGTGCTTCTCGGCAAGTCGGAAGGTTTTGTTACCTGTGGCTTCCTTTGTCTTGTCAGATACGCGTCTTCCTGTGCTGCCACAGTGTTGGGTTGTACATGGTATACACGGAAGCGAGTCAGCAGCAGATTCAGGTACGATGGGAGAGCAGCGGCACGGGGAGAACCCTCAGTTAGACACGGTCTCCTGCCAAAGTTGCAAAATCGACAAGTGTTATTTCTCTCTTGACTGACTTCCTTCTGTCTTTTATTTTACTTGATTTTTTAAACTGGACAATTGGCTGGTTGTCGATGATGCATGTATCAGGGGTGACGGAGAATAGTTGAGCCGACGGCGGTACCTTCAAGGTGGCCTCAACTCGCTCCCTCATGTACATACAGCACAAGCCCGTCCCCCCATCTCCCATCTCGATTGAGGAATCCAGCAGCGGTTCCCAATCTGCTGTTCCTTGGAACCCATCGCCTCCGTGACAATGGTAGGCGCGCTCCATCCGCGGGCCTTGGGCGTTGGCCGCCGGCTGTCGCGCCGCGCGTGGCAGCGGCCTCGCCAGAGCCAGGGAGATGAGCGGCCCTGTGATGCCATGGGGTGCAGAGCTAACGCGAGAGTGCTTCCCAGTCTTCTCCTCGCCAGGCGTCGCCCGCCAACTCGCCGGCAGCGGCCAGCGGCACCAGCGGCAGCCGCCCGTCGTCGCCGACGCCCCCCGGCGGTGCCCGAACGGCGATCCGGCGACGGGCCGCCGCCGACCAGAAGGAGAAGATTGCCAATGCCCGACCGACCAGCACGAGGGCGGCCGGCGCTGGCGGCTCCAGCAGCACGATGCTGAGTACGTCGGCAGGCGACTTGGGCAGCCCCCGCGGCGTGGGCTGGGTGCTGGACCTCGAGTGCTGACGCTTTCGCGGCAGGGCTGTACACGGATGAGTCGCCCGGCCTGAAGGTCGACCCCGTCATTGTCCTGGTCCTGTCTCTGGTCTTCATCTTTAGCGTCGTTGCCCTGCACAGTGAGTTTGCCCTTTGGCTTGGACGGCCGTTCGGCAAGGCGGTAGGCAGCATCTAACGACGTGGCGCAGTCATTGCCAAGATCACTCGGCGGTTCTCGAGCTAAGCGAAGCCTTCGGGGTGGCGGACGTGAGGACGAGGCGCGCGAAGCGGGACATGGTTGCACATGGTTATGGATTTGGCTGAACCGTGACGAGGCGGCAGGGCCTACTGTACTATACCAGACAAAACAAGTCGCGGTGACGGCGTTGTGGCTTTGCACATGCCCGTACATGCCGTGGAGCCGCTGTGGTGCCGGATGGGGCTTGGAGGATGACGACACCTCCGAGCGCCGGCACCCGAACGAGGGTGCCGGCCGTAGCCCATGAAGTTCTGTATGGGTATTAAAAACATTCGAGGGCCTCGAGCAGCAGCTCGTTGAAGCACGCCGTGACAGTCACGATGGGAGTTCAGCAGGGGAGAAAAGCGGCAACCACACGTTTCATGGTCGCAATGCGCTAGCCAGGAGCGGCTATTACAAGGCCTGGTTGAATGGGGCACGTTGCCAGGGATCGTCATCCCTTCACATGCCCTTGAAGATTTGGCATTTATATTTTTATATTTATTTAGGCCTGCTGCCCAGAGACTGGACTTGGACTGTAGTACGGACAGACAAGTCGTGGCACGCTGACGTCCCCTGTACTGCGGGGCCCAGTGACCAAGCGTCGTTGCCGGCCTCTGGTTGTCGGCTCTCGACACCTCTTGGCCTCTTGACCTCTCTCCCGAGGGCGCTTGACTTCGCTCACCTCGCTCGCTCCGTGAACCGGCGCCGTGCAGTCACATGTCGAGCCGGTGAGACGGTCGAGCGCGCGCAGCTGGGGCGCAGCAACTCTCAGCCTCAGCCTCTGCTGCCGTCAGCTCCTGGCAGAGACGCCCAAGGCGGCGACATGGGGACGGCCGATGAGATGCAGAGCCTGGCCAGCCAGGACCGCCGCCAGCCGCCGCCGATGCTGCTGCTGCCGTGCGAGGCCCGCGGCGACGACGGCTCCGAGGCCCTCGTGACGGATGGCTTCGTCGTGCCCTCGCTGGCGCCGCCCAGCGACATGCCGCCTGCGTACGGCGAGCACCGCGACCAAGTCCAGTTCTCCCAGCCAGGCTTCGAGGCTGGCGCGGCCGTCACGGGTGCGCTGGCCGGGCCCATGAGCGCCGCTGCTTGCTGACAGCCCGGCAGACGATGGCCGCGTCAACATCAACATCAACACCAAGACCCGGAGGCTGGCCGATCTCCTCGCGCCCACGATCCGCGGCCAGGTCTCGGTTGAGCCGCAGCCGGCACAGCCCTGGCAGCGTCCGGCCTCCGTGGCCCCGCGCGACGAGGCGCCGCCGCCGCGGCTCAACGTCGTGATCCAGATCGTCGGCTCGCGCGGCGACGTCCAGCCCTTTGTCGCGCTCGGCAAGGTCCTCAAGGCCCGCCACGGCCACCGGGTCCGCGTCGCGACCCACGCCACCTTCAGGGCCTTCGTCGAGGACAGCGGGCTCGAGTTCTTCAGCATCGGCGGCGACCCGGCCGAGCTCATGGCCTTCATGGTCAAGCACCCCGGCCTGATGCCCGGCATCGACGCCCTCCGCAGCGGCGAGGTCAGCAAGCGCCGCAGGGGCATCCAGGAGATGCTGCTGGGCTGCTGGAGGTCGTGCATCGAGGCCGGCGACGGCTCGGGCCCCCCCCCCAAGCCCCATGGCCGCAACGAGCCGCTCCATCTGTCGGCCGGCATGCCGGGCGACGAGAGCCGGGAGCCCTTTGTCGCCGACGCCATCATCGCGAACCCCCCGAGCTTCGCTCACATCCATGTTGCCGAGAAGCTGGGCATCCCCCTGCACATGATGTTTACGTGAGTCGTTGCTCGTCCTGTCCATGTCGGTCGCTAACCCGACTGACTGCCCCGGCCAGCATGCCGTGGTCGCCCACGAGAGCCTTCCCTCACCCGCTCGCCAACGTCCAGTCGTCCAACGCCGACGACGTCATGACCAACTACCTGACCTACACGCTCGTCGAGATGATGACCTGGCAGGGCCTCGGCGACGTCATCAACCGCTTCCGCGAAAAGGCGCTCGATCTGCCCCCGCTGTCCTTCATCGGGGCCCCCGGCCTGCTCACCCGTCTCAAAGTGCCCTACACGTACTGCTGGTCTCCCTCGCTGATCCCGAAACCGAACGACTGGGCCGCCAACATCGACATCTCGGGCTTCTACTTCCTCGACCTGGCGTCTTCGTACGCGCCCGACCCCGACCTGGCGGCCTTCCTGGACGCTGGCCCGCCGCCCGTCTACATCGGCTTCGGGTCCATTGTCGTCGACGACGCCAACGCAATGACGCGGATGATCTTCGACGCAATCCACCTCGCTGGCGTCAGGGCGCTCGTGTCCAAGGGCTGGGGCGGCCTGGGCACCGACGACGTCGGCCTGCCCCATGGCGTCTTCATGCTGGGAAACGTGCCGCACGACTGGCTGTTCCAGCACGTCTCCTGCGTCGTCCACCACGGCGGCGCCGGCACCACGGCCGCCGGCATCAAAGCCGGGAAGCCGACGCTCGTCGTCCCCTTCTTCGGCGACCAGCCCTTCTGGGGCGCCATGATTGCCAGGGCCAAGGCCGGCCCCGACCCCATCCGCCACAACGACCTGACGGCCGAGAAGCTGGCCGAGGCCATCAAGTTTTGCCTCGAGCCCGAGACGCAGCAGCAAGCCAGGGAGCTGGGCCTCAAGATCCGACAAGAGCAGGGCACCGCCGCCGGAGCCAGGAGCTTCCACAGCCACCTCAATGTCGAGACTCTGCGCTGCTGCGTGGCCCCCGGCGAGGCGGCGGCATGGCGAGTAAGGCGGACCCAGTTCCGTCTCTCCCCCCTTGCGGCGGCGGTCCTCGTCGACGAGGGGCTGCTTCAGTACTCTGACGTCAAGATGTATGGGAAGCCCCTGTACCAGCGTCCCGTGCTCGTGCTCGTGCGGCTGCTGACCCGGGGCCCAGCTATCGGCCATTCGAATACAACACGGAAGACCAGCCTACCGACCCAATCACGGCGGGCGCATGCTCGCTTGTCGGGGATATCAGCAGCATCGGCATGGCCCTCGCCGACATGCCGCGGGAGATATTCAGGTCGAGCCAGCGGAGCAAGGAGAGCCAAAGCGCCCAGTCACCCCTGCTCGGGGGCGACAGCAGGCAGACTCTTGCCTCGAGCGACATGGGTTCCAGGGTTGGATCCAGCACTGACATCACAAGCTCCTCATCTCCCGGCCCGGCGGAAGCAAGCCGTCTCGGCGCCGGCTTTGCTCATGACCTAGCCCCTTCTGCCAACGCGTCACAGCAGTCGCTGCCCGACACGCTGTCCCTGACGCCGCCTGGCACGGACCTCGAACATGGCAGTTCTGCAGAGCAGCTTCGCCCCCAGACTTCGAGCAGTCAACTGAGGCAAGCCATCTCTCGCCGGGACGCGTCTCCCCTCGGCGTCAGCGTGGGCGCCGCCGTGGGCGCCGGAAGAGGCGTTGGCCGCGCCGTGTCCACGGGCGTCAAGTCGCCCATGAACTTTTGCCTGGGCCTGGCCAAGGGGTTCAGAAACATGCCGCGGCTGTACAACGACGACACGGTGCGTCCGATCGAGAAGGTTACGGATCTGAGCAGCGGCATCAGGATCGCCGGCAAGGAGCTCGGCTACGGCTTCTTCGATGGCATTGCGGGGCTCATAACGCAGCCTATTCGGGGTGCCGAAAAGGAGGGCGCGGGCGGCTTCGTCAAGGGCGTCGGGAAGGGCATCGGGGGCCTGATTGCGAAGCCCGCGGCTGGTTAGTCGCTCATGCGCCCGGCGTGTCCGGCGTCCGGACAATGCTAATGTTTCTTCCAGGCATATGGGGCCTCCCAGCATACATGATGCAGGGCGTCCACGCCGAAGTCAACAAGCTCTTCACGAGGAGCGTCCAGAACTACATCATAACCTCCAGAGTTGTCCAAGGAGAGCGCCAACTCGGCCAGGCGACCGCTGAGGAAAAGGCCGACATGGTCCGGCGCTGGAACAATTCCAGGTTTGACCTCAAGGACTTTTACATGATGAAGAGGAAAGAGAAGACGTCGGGCAAGGCGCCGGCAGGAGCCGAGTCGGATAGCACAGTCGAGTCGCCGTTTTCGCGACGAAAGACGAGCTGGATCCATACTCGCCATCTGACGTCGGAAGAGAGGAAGAAGCTTCAGGCTCAGAAGGAACTGCTAAAGAGAGGCTACGTCGACGCGCCGGTACCGCCGCCATCGAGCAACGGGTCGAGTGCCCGGCCGAGCCTTTCCGAGGATGCGGAATACGAGCAGGCCATCCAGGCCTCGGTCCGAGAGACGTCGCGCGGCAACGACGAAGAGGATGCCATGGTTGAAGCAGCAGTCCGTCAGAGCGTAATAGCGATGCGGCAGCGGGCCAGCCTGCCCAAGGCAATTTCGGAGCTGCACGAGAAGAACGCCAGCATCTTCGAGGACGAGGAGTTTCAGGTTACAGACGAAGAGTACCAGGACCTCGTCGAACAGGCGATCCAACAGAGCTTGGCCCAGCACATGGCCGCCGCATCTCTTTCGCCGGGAGACGGAGCAAAGGGCCCGGACGCAGCGGCAACGGCCGATGGCGGACCCAACGACGAGGACGCCGAGCTGCAGCGAGCCATCGAGGCGTCCAAGAAGGAGCCGGCGCGGCAGGAGGGCGACGACGAGGAAGAGCTGCAGCGCGCCATTGCGGCGTCGAGGGAGGACATGGAGCGGGAGAAGAGTCAGCGCCTCGAGGAGGAGATTGTGCTCGAGTACGTCAAGAAGCAGAGCCTGGCGGAAGAGGAGTACAGCAGGCAGATGGGCAAGGGCAAGGGCAAGGCGGCGGCGGCGGCCGGCGGCGGCGGCGACGATGAAGAGGACGACGAGTTGAAGCGGGCGCTCAAGGAGAGCCTGCGGATGCACACGGGCGGCGACCAGGGGGGCCCGTCGGGATCGAGCGTCTAGAGGAATGGGAGGATGCCGGCTGGCCTGATTATACATGGATGAACACATAGGATACCCAATGCCACTGTTTTGTGTCTTTGCAATGTATGCCTTGGACATACAGTGAGAATTGAGTTGTGCCTGTATCCGACACTCCTGGGCCAACGGGCTCGCCGATGTTGAAGGGAAACAAGCCCGAAACCGGTGCGCGAAACGCCGAGCTCCCGTTACTCCCCATTTCCAAAAAAGAAAATAAAACGAAAAAAAAAAGGATACTCCACAGAGCCACCCCCTGGCCGTTCACATACTGTACATGCGCGAGCATGCGCTTGCGAGTCGAGGCTGAATCGCACGAGACAGGACGACGGAAGGAGGTGGAGAGCCTAGCAGCTCGTCGCCGAGCCTTGAGCCTCCTTCACCTTAGCCGTACTGCGGCTGCTGGGGCGGGGGCTGTGGCTGCTGGGGCGGAGGTTGCGGCTGGTACTGCTGCCCCTGGCCGCCGCTGGCCATGGCCATGACGTCTGGGCGGTTTTCGAGCGGCTGGTGGAAACTGCAGATATGGCAGGCCACGTCCTTGTACCCGTGGATAGAGAAGGGGATGACGGGCTGCGCGGGGTCAGCAAGAGGGTGGGGAGGTGCGTAGACCTGTACTCACGACGAAGCAGATGGTGAACCAGGGGTGGCTCTTGATGACATGGCCCGCCATGTTGCCGCAGTGGTGGCACTGGCAGACGATGCCCTCGTAGCCAGGCACCTCCTTGCGGAACGTGTGCTCGCCGCACAGGAAGAAGAAGAACATGGCTCGTCACTGCGCCACAGACTCGAGGCTGGGGCGAAGCGGGGGATTCTTGGCACGGCGGCCTCTGCGACGCGGCCACGTCACGGGCTGGAGTCGCGACGGGGAGCGAGCGCGGCGGTTCGCCTGGCGTTGCGGAGCGCAGGCGCGTTGCTCGAGGGAAAGGGAGGCTGAGCCGACGCCGGCTGGGTGTCGCTGATGGCGCGGAAAGAAGAGCGATGGAGGCGAGAGAGCGAGTCGAGCGAGCGACGAGGAGAGACCGTGGGGGCGGGGGGTTGTGGAGGGCTGTGTCCCGGGAGCCCAGATTGATAACTTTCTCTTGGGGAGGCAGCCGCGCGATGGGGCTCGGAATATCAAGGACAGGCCTGTACGACGAGACGCAGCGGGCATGGACAAGGCAGAGCAATGAGTGTTGCGGATTAACAGTGACAGACCACTTGGGGTTGATGGAGAGATGGGGTGACTAACGCATTAGGTAAGCACCGACGTCTGCTCATCGCCGCCTACCCTAGACCTAAAGCCCATGCAGAAATTCGACGAACTTGATAACTCGATCCATCACAACCACAAGTCCATTGCGAGCCACCGACGCAGACAGCAGCACCGCTTGCCTCGGCGCTCGTCTCTCGTCGCACGCACCATGACGCGCCCCAGTCTTGCATCGCTCCCCCCGACAGGCATCTGACAACGCCCCAGCCATCCGACGCCAACGCGCCCAGCCGCCGTCACGATGCTCTACGACCTCAACATCGCCTGGTCGCCCGCCACGGCCCCCGACAGCCTCGTCGAGACCCTCGCCCTCGCCACCACGCTCGGCTACGCCACCGTCGCCCTCAACCATACGCTCGAGCTGCCCCTGCCCGCCCGTCCGACGTCGCCTTTCCCCCCTCTCCCCTCATCGCCCTCGAGGAGGCTGCCGCACGTCCTCCGCCGCGCCACGCTGCCCCTTGCCGACCCTGCCGCGTCCAACTACCGCCTGCCCTCCCTCGCCAGCGTCTACGACATCCTGGCCATCCGGCCGCTGACGGAAAAGGCCTTCCAGAACGCCTGCCTGACGCTCGACATGCCCATCATCTCGCTCGACCTGACGGCCTTCTTCCCCTTCCACTTCCGCCCAAAGCCCTGCATGGCCGCCGTCGCGCGCGGCGTCCGCTTTGAGATATGCTACGCACAGCTGCTCGCCGCCGACGCCCGCGGCCGCGCAAACTTCATCGCCAACGTCACGGGCCTCGTCCGCGCCACCCGCGGCCGCGGCTTCGTCATCAGCAGCGAGGCCAGCAAGGCCCTGCGTCTGCGCGGCCCCGCCGACATTGTCAACCTGCTGAGCGTCTGGGGGCTCGCCACCGACAAGGGTCTCGAGGGCTTCCGCTCCACCCCCCGGAGCGTCGTCGTCAACGAGGGCATCAAGAGGAACGGCTTCCGCGGCGTCGTCGACGTCGTCCAAGTGGCCGCCCAGCCCGGCGACGCGGGAGACAAAGGCGCGACCGACGACGCGCAGGGTGCGGGAAACAAGGCCAAGAACCAGAAGCGCAAAAACGGCGCCGGCGACGGCAGCCAGCCGATGAGCAGGCGGCAGGCCAAGAAGATGAAGCTCGCGGCGCGCTCGGCTGACCCCGACAAGGCAACAATGTAATGTGAAACATGCATGATACCCAATAGACGACGCAGTCAGGTCCGTGTCTATTTCTTTCCCACTTCTGCCCTTTCTCCTCCCAGAGGCTTCCAAAGATGGGCATCAAAGAATGTCTACTGCCCTTCAGGGTATCAACAGGAATGCCATTATCCTACCTACGTACTCTGCGGCACAAGCGCCTCTATTACACTCCGTCCCGATCCATGTGCACATTAGGCAGCCCCGCCACCCCTGACGGCCGCAACTTTGGAAGTCTGCAGCGGGCCCAGGTCTATCGCGCTGTTGAGCGTGAGGCCAGAGATGTTGACTGCGGGCTGCTTGGCCTGCAACGAGAGATTGGAGCCGGGGGGGGGGGCGGCGGCGTTGGGATCCATGGCAGGCTCGGGCTGTGCGCCGGCGTTCGGAGGAGTTCCAGAGGTTTCGGGGTTCGCAGCTACGGCGGAGCTGGAGCCGGAGCCGGAGCCAGAGTTACCGCTGCCTGGGTTGGCAGGGCTGGTGACGCCGGGGGGGGGTTGGACACCGACAGCGCTCGTGGCGCCGTTGCTCCCCGAGATGCCCGAGGGGCTGCTGTTGCCGCCGCCCACAGCGGGAGCTGGAGCAACAGAGGTAGCGGAAGCCGTCTGGGACGTTGTCGTCATGGTCGTGGACCCCGACGACCCCGAATTCTCGCCGCCAGAACCCCCGGTGCCGCCGGTGCCTCCAGTGCCGCCGGTGCCTCCAGTTCCGCCGGTGCCGCCGGTGCCGCCGCCCGGCTGGATGACTTGGATGCCGCTGGAGGCGTCTGTCTGGTCGCCAATGATGATGATTGTGTCGTCAGAACCCTGCCAAGAGTTAGCATCTCCCCTGTCAGGGTGGCGAGGGGTGAGAGGCTTCTTACGATCTGCTGCTGCGGGGGCACGACAGCAGGTGAGCCCGTGTTGGCATTGCCGGCTGTGCCCTCCGAAGGCTGCTGGATTTGACCCTTCTGGGGCTTTTTCACGGTCAGCGCATCCCGTCACTAAGGGGAGGGGCGGGTGAAGATACCAGGACGTTCACGGCTGACTGTTGAGGCGTGGGCTGGACGGTGGTGAACTGGGTGACGGTGCTGGCGAGCTCGGTGATGGTGACGGTGACGGTCATCTGGCCCATTCCCTGGCCGCCTCCATTGCCCACTAGGTTGCCTCTTTGGCAGCCTCCGGCTCCGCTGCCACCCCGCGCGTTGCCGCCTCCAGCAACGTCTCCTTGGCCGCCTCCGTTGTTTGTGTTGCCGCCTCCAGAATGGGCTCCTTGTCCACCTCCTTGGCTGCCTCCGGCGAGGACTCCGTTGCCTCCATTGATGGCCCCTAGGTTGCCTCCGTGGCTGCCTCCGACGAGGATTCCGTTGCCTCCATTGATGCCTCCTAGGTTGCCTCTTTGGTTGCCTCCGGCGAGGGGAACGCCTATTAAGCCGACGACAACTCCGTTGCCACCCCGCGTGTTGCCCCCTAGGTTGCCTCCTTGGCCGCCTCTGTTGTTTGTGTTGCCGTCTCCAGAGAGGTCTCCTTGTCCGCCTCCGCGGCTGCCTCTAGCGTTGTCATCTTGGCTGCCTCCAACGTTACCCCCTAGGTTGCCTCCTTGGCCGCCTCTATTGTTTGTATTGCCGCCTCCAGAGAGGTGTCCTTGTCTGCCTCCTTGGCTGCCTCTAGTGTTATCTTCTTGGTTGCCTTGAGCGTTGTCTTGGCTGCCTCCAGCGTTGTCTTCTTGGCTGCCTCCAATGTTGCCCCCTAGGTTGCCTCCTTGGCCGCCTCTGTTGTTTGTGTTGCTGCCTCCAGCGTTGTCTTCTTGGCTGCCTCCAATGTTGCTCCCTAGGTTGCCTCCTTGGTTGCCTCTGTTGTTCGTGTTGCTGCCTCCAGAGAGGTCTCCTTGTCCGCCTCCTTGGCTGCCTCCAGCGTTATCTTCTTGGTTGCCTTGAACGTTGTCTTGGCTGCCTCTAGCGTTGTCTTCTTGGCTGCCTCCAGCGTTGTCTTGGCTGCCTCCAGCATCGTTTTCTTGGCTGCCTCCAGTGTTGTCCCCTGGGTTGCCTCCTTGGCTGCCTCCGGCGAGGACTCTGTTGTCTATCGCTTTGCGGCTTCTGCTGCCTCGCGTGTTGCCTCCAGTGCCCCCGATGCCTCCGTTGCTTCTGCCGCCGGAAACGTTGCTTCTTCCGCCTCCATTGTCGTCTTGGTTATCATCTTCGTTTTCAGCGGCTGCTGTCCCGCCGCCTCCTCCTATTCCCTGCGCATCACGCGTGCCGTCATCGCTATCCTCCTTTCTCAGCTGGGCACCTCCCAAAGTCACTGGGTCTGCGACTGGGACTCCAGCCAACGGGTTCAAGAAGCGTATATTCGCGTTTTGTCCATTGGGCCCGAGTGCTATGGCCTGCCACACAGTGTCAGCTGTTGCTTTGGGCATCTGCCTTTGAGCGCGTGGGCACCTACCTGCACGACGACCAGGGCGATCAGGACGCAAAAGGCCGCTGCCCTCATCGTAGCAAGGCGAGATGTCTTCCAACTCTCACGGCGCACGTAACGCTGCGCAGCAGCAGCACGTGGTAAGAGGAGGCGATTGCGCTGTAGGCACGACGATGACAACAGGCCAGCTGTTGGACGGGAAAGAGAAGTAAAGGACAGGAGGAATAGATGGAGGGGAAGGGGGGAGGGGGGGGAGCGGTTGACTCAAGGGCTGTGCATCAGTCAAGTCGCAGATCCGACAACGAGAGTTTGTTCCCCGGCAACTGATCTGCAACTTCTTCGGACGCGATGAAGCCCAAGATCAAAAGGATCTGCAAGATGAAAAGGAGAGGGGGGGACAAGGGTTGAATAGAGACGAGCGTATGGGTTCATAAGTCTGCAGTGTCTTCCGACTCGCGGGCGCGCGGCATCCGGGTGTGAGGGACGGCCAGGGAGGCAGACGAGAACCAGGGGGAGTCAGAGATGCTCGAGGTTGGGCGTCTGATACCAGCAGCGGAGAGGGAGCCGCAGCGGCGGCGGCGGCGACAGCTGAAAGCATTGTGGCCAGGGGGAGGGAAGCGGGGAACGAAAGTATGGATGAATGATGTCTGGGAGTTTGTTTCGACGCAGAAACCCAGGGCCGCGGCCCAAACACAGCAGTCGCGAATAGTGAGGGGAGCGAGATATCTGAGACGGCGCCGCGACGGCAGCTGTTTGGGGTAATGGGGGGTGGCAGACACCACGACACGCGCCGAGAACTGCTCGTCTGGAAAGAGAAGTTAGGGCCGGGTCTCTGGCAGGGCATATTTCCAAGGAACCGAGTCCATTCATACGGACTGTGGCTCGATGTGGCGAGCTGACGGTTGTTGCGCCGTCGACGTGGACAAGCTGGAACGCATGAGTGCGCAGTTTGAAGCGCATGAGACGCGGTCAATACCCGTGGACTGCCGCAGAAAACATAAATAGAATAGCGCTCACGGAGCCGCTCGGCCCGACAGCTGTGGCACGACATGAGTCGCAGCGTTTGAGAAGGCCATGACGCGGGTAGGTTCACGACAGGTCAGGGGGCCCGAGGAGAAACGCGCCGAGGCTTGCTCACCTCGGCGCGCCGCTTGGCCGGCCACGTGCGCAGCGCAGCCGCGGGCCAGTCGATGGGCGGCGGGCGTGAGAAACGGAGAGCGACGGAGCACCGCAGCTGCGTCCCGGCAATCTGGCTCTTGCGTCACGGTCCCGGGTGCCCGGGTCCATTGCCGTCTCCGTCCCGCGGCTCCGGGCCCATGTACTTGGTACTGCACTAGTACTCCGTATCCGGCCGAGTGATGACGGTGTGCGCCGACGACGGGCGATGGCATGCGATGATCCAGACCAGCGACTCGAGGCCACGGAGCGCCTCGGCCACGCTCAGCGCGCATCCCCAGGCCAGTAGCGCATGATGGCGCCGGCCCACGTCCTCGACGGCTACTACCTGGCCATCACGGCCATCGTCACCGTCGCCTACCAGCTCTTCTTCTTCGCCATTGCCTTCACCCTCAAGTTCGACAAGCTGACGGGTATGCCGCCGCGTCCTCCATCCGCCTCCGCCGCTGACCCAAGGGCAACAACTCAGACCTCGCCGGCGGCTCCAACTTCGCCCTCCTCGCCGTCCTCACCCTCGCCCTCTCGGGCCGCAGCAACGCCCGCCAGCTCGTCGCCTCGCTCTTCCTCATCGCCTGGGCCCTGCGCCTCGCCGGCTTCCTCTTCTTCCGCATCCTGCGCACCGGCTCCGACGCCCGCTTCGACGACAAGCGCGACCGCTTCTTCCCCTTCCTCGGCTTCTGGCTCTTCCAGATGCTCTGGGTCTGGACCGTCTCCCTGCCCGTCACCGTCCTCAACTCGCCCAACGTCACGCGCTACCCGCAGCACCCCTTCGGCACCGCCGGCGACATCGTCGGCGTCGTCCTCTTTGCCCTCGGCTTCGCCGTGGAGACCGTCGCCGACGCCCAAAAGTACCGCTTCCGCCGCACCCGCGACGCCGCCGCCGTCTGCGACCGGGGCCTCTTTGCCGTGTCGCGACACCCCAACTACTTTGGCGAGATGCTGATTCAGTTTTGTACGTCTCCCGGCGAAAAGCATGACCCTCTGGGCTGACGGTCGAGAGCAGCCATCTACATGGTGGCCGTCTCCCCGGCCGCTGACGGATACGTCGCCGGCCAGGCCTCCAAGGCCCTCTACGCCACCATCGTGGGCCCCATCCTCCTCACCCTCCTCCTCCTCTTCGTCTCGGGGCTGCCTCTGTCGGAGCGGCCCAAGGCCAAGGAGCGCTACGAAAGGAACAACAACTGGCAGGGCTACAAGCGCTGGCTCGACCGCACCAGCATCCTCATCCCGCTGCCGCCGCAGCTGTACGCAAGGATGCCCGTCCTCGTCAAGCGCACCCTCCTTCTCGAGTTCCCCATGTACGTGTTTGACCCGGCCAAACACTCGGACGTGGCGCACCCGGGGCGCACGGCAGCGCGGGACGCACAGAGTATCGAGGAGAGACTGGTTTGAATATATTCAAGGGGCGGCCCCCGTGATGTAGACGACGTCGGTGGACTGCGGCGCGGGGCGTCAGCGCACGAGAAGAGTCAGGGGTCAGAGGGCAGGCCAGGACGGGAACCACTTATAAACGGCGCAGCACGCGATGGGGAAGCCGGGAATCGAAACAAAACCAAGGGTATAAAGTAATAGTAATAACAAAGAGAGACAGGTGGGCAATATCCCGCGAGGGCCGTCAACTGGGCGCTCACGGCCCATATCCATCGTGTAATCAGGGCATCACGCCCGCCGAGTCGTCCATGTGTTCGCTATCGTGCTGCTGGCCCCCAGGGTCCGTCGCCAGCCCAGCCTCGGCCGGCGCGGCGCCCTCGAGCCTCTGCGGCGGAATGTTGACGCCCTCGAGCCCCTTCTTGGCGCCCGCCTTTCTCCCGTACTCGACGTTGCGCGGCACGCCAAAGTCTCCCCGCGCCGCGAACCACAGCAGCGTCTCGGGCTCGGGGCCCCTGGGCGGCTGTTTCTTCTTGCCCTTGCGGCGGCGACCCTCGCGGGCGCCGTCATCGTCGTCGTCGTCGTCTTCGTCGTCGACCATGTCAATATCCTCGTCGCCGTCGTCCTCGTCTTCATCCTCGTCGTCGCTCTCGTCGTCGAGGGCGCGGAGCAGCCCCGTGCGGACATTTTCGATGCCCATCTCACGCTCTTCCTTGGTGTAGGGGTCGTTGGCCTCGTCGCGGACGTAGGCGGCTATGCGCTCATGCGTCCACTTGCGCCCCTCTTCCCAGACGGCCTGCAGCGCTGCTATGCCTTCGGGTGTCGCCAGGCGGGCCGTCTCGCGGCCTTGGGCCACAAGCTCCTCGACCTCGGGCTCGAGCTTCTTACGCAGCAGCTGAGTCAGGACGTTCTCCTGCGTGCGACCGGGGAAATTGGTCGAGGGGCGGATGGCAATGCGCGAAAACAGCTCGGAATTCTCGCTCATGCAATCGAGGACCGTCTGCATGTTGCGCTGGAGGATCTGGGTCGAGGCCTGCATCGACGAGCTGGGCAAGCCGCCATCAGCTGCGGCTGCGGCGTCGGGGCGGCGCAACCTACTGGGAAGGGAGCGTGGTGCTCTTGAGGATGTCGAGTTTGAGGCTCTGGATGCTGCTCGACAGCTGTGCCAGCCTAGCGACCAGCTGCTCAATCGCCTTGAGCTCGTCTTCGTCGAGCCCCAGCGTCGCCATTGTGCCTCGGCCCGCCTGCCTCTTTGTCCTTGAGCAACGTTGAGATTCTGCTAAGAATTTGCGGTATCAGAGGCTTTTGTTGACGCGACGCGCGGGGACTTGCCATGGCTGGTGGTGAATCATGGAGCTGTGAAGGGTGCGAGGAGCTTGGGGAAGGTACAAAACGACGAGCGACTCGCCGCGGCTACCCTATACACGCAAGAAATAAGTCAGGACCCCATAACTACGGCACCCCTAAACTCCGGCATACGTGGCCACACCACTTTTAGTATTAACGCAATGCGCCCACATCGTGATTTCTCGCGCTAATTGACCGTTTTCCTTTAAATAAGTTAGTAAAGCTATTCCTTATACCTAAGCGCACCTAATACTCCGAGGAGGCCCTCTAATTAGCCGTAGCTACTATATAAAGTAGTTAATCGTAAGTCTAAGCCGCCCGGGCGTATAGAATATCTCGAATAATACTCTAATACTATTTATAAGGGGCCCTACTTATAGTAGCTATAAAAGAGCCTACCTAACGTCTCTTATAGTAATAGGAAAAGTACTTTAGTAACTAGGTCCTTACTTAAGACGCCCTAGGGTTCCCTCTAACCTATCTATAGCTAAGGGTATTTATAAGCCGGATCTTAACTACTAGTAGCGATCTTTAACCTTTTAGTAAGAATTAGATAGCTAGCTTCTTATACTATAACCCGGAGGTTAAGATAATAAGGGGTAAGTTTATTAAATCTATATAAATTAATAATATATTAACTTTATAGATATAAGATTAGTTCTAATTTCTTAACCTTCTAGTTATAAAGGCAATCCCCCCTAAATATTAATATAATATAAATAAAATAGGTATCCTAAAGGGCCTAAGGGTAAATAGACTTATATTTAGAAGAGTAAATAAATTATATATATTAAAGAAGTAGCTAGGCTCGCGCTATTAAACTATAATTATAAAATATATCTTAATTATAGGCTAGGCCTTAGATCTTTTTATTATTTTTAAAAGTTAAGACTTTTAATAATAATAGTTTTTAGATAAATTAGCCTTCTTAAGGAATTAAATCTTTATAGTAACCCTTAAGAGTTAGACTAATAACTCTATTACCTTAAAGTAATTTAAAGAGATCTTTATTCCTTAAATATAATACTTAAAGACTTTATTAATTATTAATAATTATAGTAATTACTAAATTAATACTTTTATATATAAGTATTATAAGTATAATATCTATCTTTTTATTTTATTACTATATATATTATATATTCTCTAGCTACTTAATATATTATACTTTTCGTTAATTAAAGCTATTTACTATAAGTAATTAAAGCTTTTTATTTCCTTTAATAATATAACTTTAATTAAAAAGGCTATCTTCTTAAAGGCTTATTATAAGGCTTAATAAATTAAATTAATAGTATAAATTATTTAAGGCAGCTAGCGCGACTTAAAGCTATAGCTAGTTAATATAACTAAGCCTTTAATAAGTTATTTTATCTTATAAGACTTAATTATACCTTAAATATTAAAAAGAAAGGCTTTTATTAAAGAAGATAATATTTATAAAATACTCTAAAAGTTATATAAAGTCTAAGCTCTTATTATTAAACTAGTTAAATAAAAAGAAATAAATTAAACTATATAGCGCCTTTTTAATAAAGTAGGCTATAGCTTTAATTAATAAAATATAGCCTTTATAGTAATTTAATAAAGGAAAAATAGACTTAATAAGTAAATATATAAATATAAATACTTTTAATTAAATAGTATTTATAATAGGAGAGTAAAAAAGGTTACTTAAAATAAAAGTATTAATAAAAGTTAAGAAGGTATCTTTACTTAATTTATAGTTAAAAGTTATATTTTTAGTAATTAACTTAATATATAAACTATTTTAAGTCTTACTTTTTATATATATTATTTTTAATTAAATAATTCTAAAAGGCCTTTTCCTTTTTTATATATTTATTAGCCTTTAATTACTTTTTATAATAATATTATATCTTTTAGTAAGTACTTTAATACTTTATTAAACTCCTTCTTAATATATAAAAGCTACTTTAACTAAAAGAAAGTATAATAAAGAAATAGAATATTAAGTAATAAGTTTTATAAAACTATAAAGAAAAGATTAATTAATATAATTAAGTATTTATAGAAAGAAAAGTTATTATAAAATAAAATTATTATATAAAAAAAGCTTTATAAAGGAAAGTATAATTTATTTCTATACCTTTTAGACCTTTTAATTTAAATTACTTTAAAGCCTTTCCTTAATTTAGGCTTAATTTAACTTCTCTTTTACTATTTTTCTCTTAAAGTTTCTCCTTAAGTCCCCCTACTTACTATTATTAATAGTATTAAAAATAGAGTTTTTACTCTTTTACTTAATTAACTTTAGGCTTTTTATTTATTTTATTAATAGCTACTTTAACTTTATTTTAAGTATATAAGTCTATTAAATTAAGAGGAATTAAAGAAATAAAAGTCCTAAAAGGTTTAATATTTAAGACTTTTAGTATTCTATAAATAAGTTTTAGGTATTAATTAATTATTTTAATAATTATCTCCCTCCCTTCTAGCTAGACCTTTTATTAAATATTAATTTATTTAATATTAAAGCTATTATATATAAAAACCTTATCTTTAATCTATTTATAG
This sequence comes from Hypocreales sp. Mo6-1, assembly GCA_002939055.1. Taxonomy (NCBI): domain Eukaryota; kingdom Fungi; phylum Ascomycota; class Sordariomycetes; order Hypocreales; species Hypocreales sp. Mo6-1. The sequence goes on from PNEP01000013.1 coordinate 3,139,589, forward strand.
TAATTAAAATTAATAATTAATTAACTTTTAGGCTTTATTTATTAATAAGTAGTTATAGGAATTACTTTTAAGAACTTATTTAATTTACTTATAGTTATAGGGCTAGAAGAAGAAGCTTTATAATATATATTTAGAAGGGGAGTTTATTATAGGACCTTTATAGCTTATTAATCCTTTTAAACTATAGTTTTTAGGCCTATTAGAATTCTTTAAGTAATTATAAGAGTTATTAAAGCTTACTTATTAGCTCCCTTAAGAGTTTAGGGTATAAAAGAATTAATAAGCCTTATAAAAGTAATTTAAGAAAAGTAATATAATTACTAAATTAATAGAATAATAGTTTTAAGAATAGCTATAACTTTTTAATTAATTACTATAAAAAGCTTATTAACTTTTTAGGGTAGCTTTATTAATTTAATTAATTATTAAAGAAAAAAAGGCTTTAAGGGTTTAAGAGCTATAAAAGATATTTTATTAAGCTTAAAAGAGTTACTTAAACTTAAGGATTATAAAAAAGAAAGTAAGCTAGATCTTTTTAATATAATAATAATAAGTAAAGCTATAATTAGGTTAAGAGGCTTAAAAGTTATTAAAGGGAGTCCTAAAGATTAATAAACTTTAGCTTTAAGCTTATAGTTTATAGAAGAAGCTTTAAATATATTACTAAACTTAAAAGAGTTATTTAAAGTAAAACTACTAAAATATAAAGAAAAGAGAATTAGGGTTTACTTTAATATTATAGTCTATAAAAAAAGGGAATTTAATAATTACTTTAATATTATAGTAATAGCTAGGATATATTTTAAGAGACCTATAGACTTAAAAGGGGCTCTTAAAAGCTATTAAGTAATAAATAGAGCTCTAAAAGGCTATTAAGCTATTAATAAGACTCTTAAAGGAAGTAAAAGGCTAGAAGCTAACTTTATAAGTAACTTATCTTTAATTAATATAATAATAGGAGTTAAAGTACTTATAAATAGGCTTTTTCTTATAGGCTAGTTTATTTAGGGAGCTTAAAGCGCTTAAAGAGCTTTCTATATTTATAGGAATATTAATTAAGCCTATTATATCTCTTTAACCTCTTTTAATAGCTTTAGTTTTTACTTTAAATCCTTTTAGCTTAATTTAAATAGTACTATAGCCTAAGAATTATATAATATTATTAAGGAGTTATTTTAAAATAATTAGTTTTTATTATAGCCTATCTTTCTATTAAAACTTCTTATTAAGTAAAAACTATTAATAATAATAATTATATTATTTAAGTAGATAGGCCTATAAGGGCTTTAGAAATAGACCTTAAATCTATTAAGGTCTTAAGAAAGAACTTTAAGTTAAGAGAAAGCTTAATTAATTTAACTTAAGCTTTAAATCTTAAGTTTATTTTTAGTAATTATTAAGAGATTTTTAATAGTTTATTAAAGATAGACTTTATAAACTTCTTATTATTAAGTTAAGGAGTATAGGTATTAATTATAAAAGAAGAAGTCTTTAAAATTATTTAATAAAAGGGGGAATTTAAAGTATAACTTAATCTTAATTTAATTATTATAGCTAAATAGCTCTTAGTAATAAATATTAATTAGGCCTTTAATTTAATATTAAATTATTTAAATAGTTAAGTATCTATACTTCTAGCTTTTCTTTTAAGCTATATAAAGAATAAAAAAGAAGTTAAAGTTATAAGATAGGTTAGCTTTATATAAGACTTATATTTAGTAATTAGCGAAAGCTTATAGTCTTTATAAATAATTATTAAGCTTAGTATTAAAATATAATAAAGTCCCTTTAAGGTAATCCTATAGGAAAGCTCCTTAATATACTTTATTATTATTTTTATTTATAAAGTTAATTAAGTTAATATATAGATAGCGCTTATATACTTTAATATAAATATTAAATATAAATAAGCCTTAAACCTTAATAATATTAAGGGGTATATAATAAGTAAACTTCTCCTTTTCTTAAATAGTCTAATTAATTAACTTATATTCCCTATTAACTATAATTATAACTAGAGTCTTTATAACTATTATTATATTTTTAATACTTTTAGTAAGAATTTAAAATATTATTATATTACTAAAGTTATCTATTTATTTCTTTTAAAATATATTAACTATAAAATTATAGATATTAATTATATAATTACTTTAAGTATAAAGCTTTATATAGCTAGGTATAGCTTTTAAGCCTAAATAGTATATACTATTTTTAATCTTATTTAATTAGACTTCCTTATTAAGTATATAAATTAGGACTATAGGCTAGTATTTATATAAAATAAATTAAAAGAGTTAATACTTATATAATATCTTTAAATAATATATAGTATTATCTTCTTTTTTATTATAAAAGCTTTTAATACCTCTATTAAGGTAAATACTTTTAGTAAGCCCTTTAAGCGCTATTTTAGCGCTCTTTTTAAAATACTTTTTAAAGAAAGTTACCTTAAAGACTTAAAGACGCGAATAATTAAGTTATTTAAGAGTTATAATATTAATTAAAATAAAGTTAGAAAATATTATAAAGGAAAAGAAAAGAAAAGGAAAATATTTTAATTAAATAATTAAATATAGTTTATAGGGTAAATAAAGAATAAGTATTTCCCTAGGGATAATATATATAAGTTAGAAAAAGGGCTTTTTAAAATAAGATCTTATTTATAGTTCTTTACTAAGGTTTTTTATTAAAATAAAGAAAATTAGGGTTATTTATAATTATTTAATTAATCTATAGGCTTATTAAAGGATTATAGGGCTTAAAAGTAATATAAAAAAGAAAGAATTATACTTATAGAAAAGATATAAAAGAAAGAAAAGGTACTATATATATAAAGTCTCTTTCTATATATTAATATACCTTTATAATAAATAAGATATTTATTTATAGAGTTAGAGAACTATTTATTACTATAACTAGATATATTCCTACTATTTATTAACTTAAGGTATATCTTTTTTATAAAATTTTATTTATTATTACCTTTTAATTAATATATTACTTTTTCTTACTTATATCTTAATTTTATACTCTTCTCTCTAGCTAGAGATCTCCTTACTTTCTTTTAATTATTTTTTATAATATTATAGCTTTTACTTTCTTTTTTTCTTTATTTTAAGCTATACTATTAGTTCTTTCTTCTTTTCTTTCTTTTAGCCCTTTAAGATAAGTAATAATATTTCTATAAGCTCTTTAAAGTAAGTAAATCTTCTAAATATCTTTAAGAATATTTTAATAAAGGAAAAAAAATAGACTTAATAAGTAAATATATAAGTATAAATACTTTTAATTAAATAGTATTTATAATAGGAAAGTAAAAAAGGTTACTTAAAATAAAGGTATTAATAAAAATTAAGGAGATATTTTTACTTAATCTATAGCTAAGAGTTATACTCTTAATAACTAGCTTAATATATAGGCTATCTTAAGTCTTACCTTTTATATATATTATCCTTAATTAAATAATCTTAAGAGGCCTTTTCCTTTTTTATATACTTATTAGCCTTTAATTACTTTTTATAATAGTATTATATTCCTTAATAAATACTTTAATACTTTATTAAACTCCTTCTTAATATATAAAAGCCGCTTTAATTAAAAGAAAGTATAATAAAGAAATAAAGTATTAAGTAATAAGTTTTATAAAACTATAAAGAAAAGATTAATTAATATAACTAAATATTTATAGAAAGAAAAGTTATTATAAAGTAAAATTATTATATAAGAAAAGCTTTATAAAGGAAAGTATAATTTATTTCTATACTTTTTAGACCTTTTAATCTAAACTATTTTAAAGCCTTTCCTTAATTTAAGCTTAATTTAACTCTTCTTTTACTATTTTTCTCTTAAAGTTTCTCTTTAGATCCCTTTACTTACTATTACTAATAGTATTAAAAATAGAGTTCTTACTCTTTTATTTAATTAACTTTAGGCTTCTTATTTATTTTATTAATAGCTATTTTAATTTTATTTTAAGTATATAAATCTATTAAATTAAAAAGAATTAAAAAAATAAAAGTTCTAGAAGGTTTAATACTTAAGACTTTTAGTATTCTATAAGTAAATTTTAAATACTAATTAATTATTTTAATAATTATCTCTCTCCCTTCTAGCTAGACTTTTTATTAAATACTAGTTCGTTTAATATTAAAGCTATTATATATAAAAACCTTATCTTTAATTTATTTATAATAGCTAGAATTAATAGCTAATTAGCCTTTAGGCTCTATTTATTAATAAGTAGTTATAAAAGTTACTCCTAAAGGCTTATTTAATTTACTTATAGTTATAGGGCTAAAAGAAAAAGCTTTATAATATATATTTAGAAGGGGAGTTTATTATAAGACCTTTATAGCTTATTAATTCTTTTAAACTATAGTTTTTAAGCCTATTAGGATTCTTTAAGTAGTTATAAAAATCGTTAGGGCTTACTTATTAACTCTTTTAAGAGTTTAGGGTATAGGAGAATTAATAGGCTTTATAGAGGTAATTTAAGAAAAGTAATATAATTATTAAATTAATAAAGTAATAGTTTTAAGAATAGCTATAACCTTTTAATTAATTATTATAAAAAGCTTATTAACTTTTTAGGGTAGCTTTATTAATTTAATTAATTATTAAAGAGAAGAAAGTTTTAAGGGTTTAAGAGCTATAAAAAATACTCTATTAAGCTTAAAAGGGTTACTTAAACTTAAGGATTATAAAGAAAAGAGCGAGCTAGATCTTTTTAATATAATAATAGTAAATAAAGTTATAGCTAGATTAAAAGGCTTAAAAACTATTAAAAGAAGTCCTAAGGATTAATAAACTTTAGCTTTAAGCTTATAATTTATAGAAAAAGCTTTAAATATATTATTAGACTTAAAAGAGTTATTTAAAGTAAGATTATTAAAATATAAAAAAGAGAGAATTAAGGTTTACCTTAATATTATAATTTATAAAAAAGGGGAATTTAATAGTTACTTTAATATTATAATAGTAGCTAGAATATATTTTAAGAGGCTTATAAACTTAAAAGGGGCTTTTAAAGGCTATTAAGTAATAGATAAAGCTCTAGAAGGCTATTAAGCTATTAATAGAGCTTTTAAAAGAGGTAAAAAGCTAGAAGCTAACTTTATAAATAGCTTATCTTTAATTAATATAATAATAAGAGTTAAAGCGCTTATAGATAGGCTCTTTCTTATAGGCTAACTTATTTAAGGAACTTAAGGCGCTTAAAGAGCTTTCTATATTTATAGGAATATTAATTAAGCCTATTATATCTTTTTAACCTCTTTTAATAGCTCTAGCTTTTACTTTAAATCCTTTTAGCTTAATTTAAATAATACTATAGCCTAAGAATTATATAATATTATTAAGGAGTTATTTTAAAATAGTTAGTTCTTATTATAGCCTATCTTTTTATTAAAACTTTTTATTAAGTAGAGACTATTAATAATAATAATTATATTATTTAAGTAAATAGGCCTATAAGGGCTTTAAAAGTAGACCTTAAATCTATTAAGGTTTTAAGAAAGAACTTTAAGTTAAGGGAAGGCTTAATTAATTTAACTTAAGCTTTAAATCTTAAGCTTATTTTTAGTAATTATTAAAAGGTTCTTAATAATTTATTAAAAATAGATTTTATAGGCTTTTTATTATTAAGTTAAGGAATATAAATATTAATTATAAAAAAAGAAGTCTTTAAAATTATTTAATAAAAAGGGGAATTTAAGGTATAACTTAATCTTAATTTAATTATTATAGCTAAATAGCTTTTAGTAATAAATATTAATTAAGTCTTTAATTTAATATTAAATTATTTAAATAGCTAAGTATCTATACTCTTAGCTTTTCTTTTAAGCTATATAAAGAATAAGAAAGAAGTTAAAGTTATAAAGTAAGTTAACTTTATATAAGACTTATATTTAGTAATTAATAAAGGCTTATAGTCTTTATAAATAATTATTAAGCTTAGTATTAAAGTATAGTAAAGTCCCCTTAAAGTAATCCTATAGGAAAGCTCTTTAATATACTTTATTATTATTTTTATTTATAAAGTTAATTAAATTAATATATAAATAGTATTTATATACTTTAATATAAATATTAAATATAAATAAGCCTTAGACCTTAATAATATTAAAAGATATATAATAAATAAACTTCTTCTTTTTTTAAGTAGTTTAATTAATTAATTTATATTCCTTATTAACTATAATTATAGCTAAAGTCTTTATAATTATTACTATATTTTTAATACCCTTAATAAAAATTTAAAGTATTATTATATTATTAAAGTTATTTATTTATTTCTTTTAAAGTATATTAACTATAAAATTATAGATATTAATTATATAATTACCTTAAATATAAAGCTTTATATAACTAGATATAGCTTTTAAGCTTAAATAATATATACTATTCTTAATCTTATTATAAGATATAAAGAATATAATATACTAAAAAGAAGAGCTAGTAAGGGCCCCTTTATTAATTAATTATAGCTAGGCCGCGGAACTTATATAATATAAAAGGGAGGATATATAGTAGCGTAACCCCTTTAAGTTATATATATAAGTAAAGCTACCTAAACCTTAAAGGAAGGTTATTATAGGGCTATTATTAATATATAATTATATTTACTTAAGTAATAAAGTAGGGGGGAACTTAAGCTTTAGTTTTATATAAATCTAAAGGCATTTAGCTTACCTAGCCCTATATTTACTATTAATTATTATATTCTAAAGCTTTTACCTAAGGGCTACCTAAAATAAAAATACTTTAAGAAGCCTTTAACTATATATATACTATATAGCTAAATACCCTATAAATTAAAATAGTTTCTAGCTTAAGTAACTTAAGGTTTAGGGTATAGCTATAAAAAGATATTATTTTAATAATAGTTATAGTAAGGCCTTATAGTTATATATAGAAAGAATTACTTAAGTATATAGCTTAATTAAAAGAGTTATAATAACTTTAGGAAAGGGAGTATAATTTACTCTCTAACCTTTAAGTAATTATTAATTAAAATATAATTAATAAATTAAGGAAATATTATTAAGAATCCTTAAGCTTAAGGGATAGTTAGGGCTAAGAGGTTAAAGTTAAAAATATTAATTAATTATTCTAGTTAACTATATTAAGGAAGAGGCTTAATTAATTAAATAACTTATAATAAGCTTTTAATAATACTTATAGATAATACTATAAGGATTATTAAAAGATCCTTTTTACCTTAAATAATATATATAATAATTATAGAGTATAATAGGACTAATATTTAAATATATAGTTACTAAACTAAAAGGAAACTATAGCTAATAACTAAAAGGCGTTTAAAGAATAGACTCTTACTTTTTTAAAAGACTTTATAAATTAGGAAGCCCTTATTATAACCTAAATATAAGATATATACTAAAGGGAAGAATAAACTCTAATAGAATTTAATATCTATCTTAATTTACTAAAGAAATACTTTATTTACGGGAATAAAAAAACTCGCGCCTTAACGTTCTTTACGAAACTCTATATTAAATTAAGGAATTATATTACTCTATATATAGGGTCTATTATAAGGAAAACTAAAAAAGAAATAGTTTAACTAGCTTAATAATACTAGAATATTATAAGACCCCTTAAGAAATAAAAAGCTAATAGTAATAATACTACTAAAAGCTATAAAAAACCCTATTAATATAGGAACTTTAATAGCTTAAGGATAAAGGGAAGCTCTATAAATAGCTTTTAATAGAAGGAAAAAGGAAAGAGAGATAGTATAGCTTTAATACCCTTTAAGTTAACTACCCGCCTAAATCCTAAGGATAGTAACGGAAAATAACTTAAGTATTTTAACTATAATAATAGGGAATACCTTTAAAATAAGTACCCTAACCCCCTAAAAGAGGATTAAGATAAAGGCTAAAAGGGAAAATTAAAGGGGTTAAAATAATAGTCCTAGCTTTAAATTAAACCCTAGGGATAGTCCTTAGATTATAGGTATCTATAATTATAAAGGGGTATATATAAATAGAGACTTATATTAACCTAAACTTTAATATAGAGGTTAATTTTATTAACGTTAGACTAGTAAAATAATTAGAATTATAATACTTACCCCTTATAATATTAAGACTAAAGGGAGTAAATAAATAATAAATCCTATAGTATAATATTTAGGAAGTATTAATTACTATTATTAACTATTAAGGTAAAGAAAAGGTATTACTATACTTATATATTAAAATTAATTAAAACTTTAGATTAAAAGAAAGCCTTATTTTATTAAGGATATTTACTTTATAGTCCTAAAGAATCTATCTCTCCTTAAGGGATTATAAATAATAGTTTAAGTATATTTAGTAAGAAATAAAGATTCTTAACCTAAAAAAGTTTACTTATTAAGCCTAAAATAAAGTAGTAGTTTATATAATTATTAAGAATAAAGATTTAATTCCTATCCTATAAGAAGGTAACTCTATATTATTATTAAATTTAAAGTAATTACTATTAAAATTCTAAGAGTTTTAAGATATATTTATTATAGTTAAGGTAGAGATATTACTTAAATACTATATTATTAATTATATAATAGACTTAATACCTAAAGCTAGTCCCCCTTATAGGTTAATATATACTTTATCTTAAAATAAATTATAAGAATTATACTTTTATATTTAAAATAACCTTAAATAGAAATAGATATAATTATTTAAGAGCCCTATTAAAGCGCTTATCCTTTTTATATTTAAGAAAAATAGGATTTTAAGACTATATATTAATTACTATAAACTTAATAAAGTTATAATAAAGAATTACTTTACTTTATCCTTAATTTTAGAAATTCTTAATTAAATTAAGGGCGCTAAATACTTTACTAAAATTAATATAAAGAATATATATTATTAAATTTATATAAAGAAAGGGAATAAGTAGAAAACTACTTTCTATATAAAGTATAGTTATTATAAATACTTAATACTACCCTTTAAATTAATAAATATACTAATTATATTTTAATATTATATTAACTAAACTTTATAAAAGTTAATAAATATTATTTATATTATATACCTTAATAATATTCTTATTTACTTAAAGATAAAAAAGAATTATATTTATTATATTAAATAAATATTAAAAAGGCTTAAAGTTACTAAACTTTATATAAAGCCTTTTAAATATACTTTCTTTTAGGAATTAGTAAAATTTCTAGGATTTATTCTATTTATTAAGAGAGTAGTAATAAACCTATAAAGAATAGAAGTAATTATAAATTAATAGGTCCTAGAGATATACTAAAAGATTTAAGTCTTTCTTAAATTTTATAATTTTTATTAATAGTTTATTAAGGGATACTTTAATATTACCTTACTATTAATCTCTCTTCTAAAAGGAGTTAAAGGGGGAAAGAAATTAAAATAAGTATAATTATAAAAAGATAAGCTTTTAGTCTTTTAAGCCTTAAAGGAGGCTTTTATAAAAATACTCTTATTATAATACTTTAACTTTTAGTAATTAATTTATATTAAGATAAATATATCCCGCTTTATAATAATAAGGATTTTATTATAGTTAGCTAAAGATAGTAAATAGTATTTAGTAGCCTTTTAATTAAAGAAATTTTAAGGAATAGAATTAAATTAAGGAACCCTAAATTAAGAGTTATATATAATTATTAAGTTATTTAAATATTAATAATAATATATTAAAGGGGCTATATATTTAGTTAAAATACTCTCTAATTATTAAAATCTTTAGATCTTTATATAATACTTATATCTAAATAGAAAATAAATATAGTAATATATATATTTAGTACCCTTTAACTTTATTATTAAGTATTATATTAAAAAAAGTAATCCTATAAATACTTTATTAAAAAAGCTAGAATATAAGGGTAAATTATCCCTAAATTAAAATCTCCTATTAGAACTTTAGAAAATGTTAAAGAATACTTTAATATAAATAATATAAATAATATATTATAAAGGCTATAATAAGATATCTTTATAGAATAAATTATTTTAAGTCTCCTTTTAGTTTAAGTATAGTAAGATATCTTTATAGAGTATAGGAACCCTAACTTATTACCTATAAAATAGGGGAGATATACCCTTAAGTTAGGAAGGCTTAATTAATTAAATTAAAGTAATAGCTAATTATAAATAGCTTACCTTAAAGTATTTAGTTTAATATACTATTAAGTATAAAGGGGTCTATATAGAAGAGATATTATAGCCCCTTAAAGACTTAATTTAAGAAGCTTAAGTATAGAATATATAGATTATTACCTAAAGAGGCTATACTCTTTTAATAAAAGAATAAGGAAATAAAAGTAATTAAATACTTAATAACTTTAAGATACTATACCGAAAGAGTAAAGTAGTAATCCCCTAAGACTTAATACTATAATAAGAGCTCTTATAGCTATATTATAATAACTTATTAATAGAGTATTTTAAAAGGAAGTATACCTTAAAGCTATTATAATAAAAGTTTTATTAATTATATATATATTAAGATATTATAAAATATATTTAGAGTTATCCTATTTATTAAAAGGTTATTATATAAAGGTATTACTTTTATAATACCCTTAAATTACTATTAATATTAATTAGTCCTTAATAGGAGATTACTATAAATTTTATTATAGGGTTACTCCCTATTAATTTCTAAGAATAAAAAGTTAATACTATTCTTATTATTATAAATTAATATATAAAATATTTAGTATTTATTTTAGTTTATATAATAATTATTATATTTAATTTAATATAATTATTTTATTATAAAATAAAGCTTTATTTTAGAGCCTTAAGGGGTATTATTATAAATTAAGGATCTATTTTTATTAATTAATATTAGTTATAGCTCTATTATCTTTTTAAAATAAAATAGAAGCTATTTATAGTATTTTACCCTTAAATTAATAGTTAAATAAAATAAATAAACTAAACTTTAGAATATTACCTTTATTATTTTATTAATTCTAAATAAATTAATTAAATATCCTTACTATATATAGCTTAATTTACTTATAATAGTACTATTAGTTCTATAACTAATCTTTCCTTAAATAAAGCTCTATTTAACTACTAACTATTAATTTATTTTATTATTAAGGATAATAATATAATAAAGGAGGTCCTTAAAGTAAAAGTAAAAATAAAAAGACTAGTTACTTTATAGTAATACCTTAAAGAATAGTAAATAAAAGTAGTATAAATATAAGTAAAATATTATAATTAGTAATATTAGCCCCTATAACTAAAAAGGGGCGATCTTATAGCCTTATTAATATAAAATATTAAGTTTAAGGAGGGAAAAAGAAAACTCTTCCTAAAATACCTTAAGCCTTTCTAAGTCCTATAAGTAATAAGTAAATAAGCTTATAGAGTAGCGTTATTAATAAAATATATAGGCTTATATAATATATTTTATATTAGCCTATTAAAACTATAAAAAGAAGTAATAACTAAATGCCTAATAGATAAAAATTTATTAATACCTAACCTTAAAGATAATAAAGATAAATAGGAGGTTAAGGAAATAAAAGACTATTAAGAAAAGGGTAACTTAATAGCCTACCTTATTAAATAGAAAGAGTAGTTAATAGGGTATAATTAATAGGTATTAATAAGTAATATAACCTATATAAATAAGCTCCTTTTAGCTTATTATAAGGGGGTTAAGTTATTTAAATAAGTAGGTACTCTTAAGGGGAGGAAAAAGAAGTAACTTACTTAAGAATTAAACCTTAACTTACCTAAAATTAAGGATCTTATTTTAATAATTAAGAGTAATAAAAGAATAATATATATTAGAAACCTAAAGGATATTAAATAGACTATACTTATTATAATAACTAACTATTAAAATCTAAAAAGAATAGCTATAAGAAAGCATAGCGAGTAAATTAAATTTAAATTCTTTAATATACCTTTTAATATAATAAAGAATTTAAATTAAATATAATTATTATACCCCCTTATAGTAATAAGAGACTTATTATTTTTCTCTATAAAGTCCTTTATTAATTATAATAAATTACTATATTACTAAAAGAAAGTGTCCTTAAAGGAGTTATTAATAAGGAAGTAATATAATAAGGAATTAATTATAATATATATATATATTATATACTAAAAGATATAATATAAAGACTAGATTTAAGCTTATTTAAATAAAGAGAAACTTAACCCTAAATAAGGGAGATATAAAAATAAAGACCTAAAACTTAATAGATAGGTAAATATAATTATAATACTATAAGGCTAAATCCCTTACTTCTTTAATATAAAAGTTAGGAAGGGAAATATTACTTAATAATTAACTTTAAAGGCCTTTAGGATATTATTCTATTCTATAAGGACTTTATTTATATTAGCCTAAAGAGAACTCTTAGCTATAGCTTAGGGGAGGGAGTTAATATTACCCTTTAATAAGTAAAGATATTATAAGTCCTCTTATATTTATAGCGCCTTTATAGTCTAGCTAAAAAGTTAGCGAAAAGGCTATAATATATTAAGTAAAGATATTATTTACTAAAGCCCTATTAATTAGGCCTACTTATATTAAAGGATAAAGGTACTATAATATTATTAAGTAGTAATACTTTTTAATAAATATATAATAACTTTCTATACTTTAATTATTATATTAATAATATTATATTAAATATCTTTAATTAAGTATTTATATACTAGTTTTCTTATAAATTAGTAAGACTTTAATTAAACCTATAGGCCTACTTAATTATATTAAATATAATAGTAAACTATACCTATACTATAATTAAGTTATAATATATCTCCTTAAAGAGTAAGAAATAAATATTAAAGGGAGCCTTTAATAAGTTACTATTTATATTAAGTAGCGGGTAGGGGGCGCGCGCGTTTTAATAATATAATATCTTTAGCTAACTAATAGCTAGCGCTAGTTAGCTTATAGTTAATATATTATTATTACTATTAGTAATAAGAGTACTATTAATTTAAGCGGCTAAATTAATAGTAGTATAAGTTATATTACTCTTTACTATAAAAGCGCGCTAATTAATTAGGATAGTTATATTATTATAATAAAACTAAATAAAGCTATCTAACTATTTACCTATAACTATTAGGTTATAGTAATTATTAATTATTTTAAGTATAGCCTAATTATAACTATTAGCTTACTAAAAACTAAATAATATAGGGTTACTTACTTTATAATAACTATTATTACTATTTCTATAGCTTTTATAATATAAGAAGTTAGTACTTATAAAAGCGTAAATAATAATAAGTAACTTATTAAGTAATACTATTACTTTCTTAAGCTTTTTAAGCTTTAAGTAAAAGTAATTATATATTAATCTTATAAGAGGCGGGTTTTATAAATACGCTTAAGGCGCTTATATTACTATACCTTTATAAGTTAATAAGTATAATATAAAGGTATTATAATAGTAATAAGAGAATAATTTAAGAGAGAAATTAAGATAAATATAGTACTCCCTAGAAATAATACTTTTATTATCTAACCTGTTTTTATAATAATTAATATATTATAATATAGTATATATAATATATATATATAACTTAAATAAAAATAATAATACTTTACTTACCTTAATATAATTAGGATATTTATATTAGGAAGAGGGGATAATTATAAGGTATAAATAATATAATACGCTAAAGAGAAGGGCTAGTAAGGGCCCCCTTATTAATTAGCTATAGCTAGGCTATAGAACCTATATAATATAGAAGGGAGAATATATAGTAGTATAACCCCTTTAAGTTATATATATAAATAAGGCTACCTAAACCTTAAAGGAAGGTTATTATAAGGCTATTATTAATATATAGTTATATCTATTTAAATAGTAAAGTAGGGGGAAACTTAAGCTTTAGTCTTATATAAATTTAGAGGCATTCGGCTTACTTAGCCTTATATTTATTATTAATTATTATATTTACTTAATTAAACTTCCCTATTAAGTATATAAACTAGGACTATAAGTTAATATTTATATAAAATAAATTAAAAGAGTTAATACTTATATAATATCCCTAAATAGTATATAATATTATCTTCTTTTTTATTATAAAAGCTTTTAATACTTCTATTAAAGTAAACGCTTTTAGTAAGCCCTTTAAATATTATTTTAGCGCCCTTTTTAAAATACTTTTTAAAGAAAGTCACCTTAAAGGCTTAAAGATATAAATAATTAAGTTATCTAGGAGTTATAATATTAATTAAAATAAAGCTAGAAGATATTATAAAGGAAAAGAAAAAAAAAGAAAAATACTTTAATTAAATAATTAGATATAGTTTATAAAATAAATAAGGGATAGGTATTTCCCTAAAGATAATATATATAAGTTAAAAAAAGAGCTTTTTAAAGTAAGATCTTATTTATAGTTCTTTATTAAAGTTTTTTATTAAAATAAAGAAAATTAAAGTTATTTATAATTATTTAATTAGTCTATAAGCTTATTAAAGGATTATAAGGCCTAAAAGTAATATAAAAAGGAAAGAATTATATTTATAGAAAAGGTATAAAAAAAAGAAAAGGTACTATATATATAAAGTCTTTTTCTATATATTAATATACTTTTATAATAAATAAAGTACTTATTTATAGAATTAAAGAACTACTTACTATTATAACTAAATATATTTCTATTATTTATTAACTTAAGGTATATCTTCTTTATAAAATCTTATTTATTATTACCTCTTAATTAATATATTACTTTTTTTTATTTATATTTTAATTTTATACCCTTCTTTTTAATTAAGGATCTCCTTACTTTCTTTTAATTATTTTTTATAATATTATAGCTCTTACCTTCTTTTCTTTTTTATTTTAAGCTATACTATTAATTCTTTCTCCTTTTCTTCCTTTTAGCCCTTTAAAATAAATAGTAATACTCCTATAAACTCTTTAAAGTAAATAGATCTTTTAAATATCTTTAAGAATATTTATTAATTTATTCCTATAAATTCTTTTATAGTAAAAGTCTAGCTCTCTTAAAACTATTATATTAAATATATATTAAACTTAAGCTCTATAGGCTATTTCTAGATAATATTCTTTAGGACTATTTAATCTTAAGTCTTTAAAAATACTAATAGTTTTTTTAAATCTATTATTACCTTAAGGTTTAAGTCTATAGAGGTTATAATATTAACTATTAAGATATCTCTATTTTTATTAAAGTCGCTTTTTAAAAGGAGTAGCCTCTTTTTATACTTAACTTTATCTATAAGGTTATAAGAAATTATTTATTAACCCTTTACTTCTTTAAAGAAGTCTTATTACTTAAAGAGCTAGTACCTTTTAGGCTAAATTAAATTATCTATATATTAACTAAAATTACTTATTTAAATAGTTTTTTCTTTACTTAATTAATTAATTTATACCTTAAGTATATTTTAACTTTTACTTTTTTATTTACTAATTATTAAAATAATTATATATATAGCTATTATATCTAGACTTATACCTTAATTATTATTATAGCTAGAGAGTATATTCTTTACCTTTTCTATAAGTATATTTTAAGTTTATCCTTTAGTAATAATACTTATATTAATTATATTTAAAATAAGAGTTATATTATAATATATAAATAGCGCCTTTTCTTAGGTTATACTCTTTAGCTTTATAATAAAGAATATATTAACTCTTCCTTCTATAATTATAATAAGTTAAATCCTAAGACTATTATACCTTTTATAGAGTATATTACTAATAGTAACTACCCTTAGATTATAAAGAATTCTCTTTATTTATTTCCTAACTTTATAGTAATTAAAGGTAAAGGTAGTAAGGGTTAGAAGTAATTAGAGTTTTAGCCTTTATATATAGGGAATTTATAATTAAAAGAATATTTAATTATTTAATTTTAATATTATTATTTTTATAAAAGAAATAGAAATAAAAAAAAATTATAGGGAGGGGTTAATTTTTATATATTATAGCTACTCTCCTCCTTAAGCTTTAGTAATAATATTTTTATAAGCTATAGGCTAAATAGACTATAATATAATATACTTAAAGGAAAGATTTTATAAAAAGTATTTTATATTATTTCCTTTTTTTAGTACTTAATTATAGAAATTAGACTTTAATAATTAATAGCTCTTTTTTTATTAGTTATAAGTCTATATTATTTAATAATTCTTTTGAGGGAATTAATAATTAAATATTATTAATAACTATTTAATTAAAGGCTATTTATAAAGGGTTAAAAAGAAGATTTTTTAGAACTTTCTCTTTAAGTAATAGCTTATTTCTTAAGACTATTCTATTTTAAAGTAACTAATAGTTAGAAGATAAAGTCTATTAATTATTAAGATCTTAAATAAATTTCTTAATATATTCCCTTAATATAATTTTATTAAGGCTAATCCTATTAAGAGTTTTAAGTTAATAAGCGCTAGTTTTAAGTACTTAAAATTTAATTTAAAAAGAATTATTTTAATATAATTAATACTTTATATTTCTTAATAAATTATTTAATTTTTAAATATTATAAAGTAAAATAAAGTCTCTTAAAAGAAAAGTATTATTTTCTTTATATAATATATATTAGTTTTTAGTATTAATCCTAAGAGTTAAGTATTAATAGTATTTAGCTATATATTATTAAGTAAGCTTAATATCTTCTTTTTTTTATTAAAGAACTTTTACTTAAGCTTTAAAAAGATTTTTTATAATTATAATATTATTTTAATTAATAAGTTATTAAATTAAGTTTTTAACTTTAAGGGGTAATACTAACTCCTAACTATAAATAAAATAAAAGATAGATATTTTATATAAATTTTTAATAATAGTTTAATTAATAAAGATAATATAATTAAAGAAATACTTCTATTTACTTATTCCTTAACTTAACTTTATTAAAGTAAATAAAAAAATAAAATAATTACTTTCTATAACTATATTTACTTTAAGGTTATAAATAGAGATTTATATAATTTTTAACTTAAAGTCTTTTATAATAAATCTAAACTATTTCTTTATCTTTAGGCCTTTATTAATAATTATATAAATAGGAATTCTATAATAAAAAATAATTAAAAGTATAAAATATATTATAATTTAAGTATTAAGTTTCTTAATAAGTTATACTTTAAGCTAGCCTATAAGGTTATAATAAGTCTCTAAAAAGTAAGAGTATTTTTAATTAAATAGTAAATATTAATAGTTAAAATATATTTTACTTATAGAATATCCTAAAGTTATAGAAATTATAGGCTTTTAAAAATATTAAAAGGAAAACTTTTAATATATTTTATAAGTATTAATAGTAATATTAATATTATTTTATATTTCTTATTATTAATAATAAGTTATTAAAATATTATAAATAACTTCTCTTTCCTTATAGTTTAGCTAAATATAAGCTTAAATTATAAAAGTCTTTTATTTAATTTTATTATTTATTATTAATTTTAGTCTTTTATTAAAATAAGAAAGCTTTTACTAAAGCTTTTACTTTACTATAAAGAAGTTAAAAGCTTTTCTTTTTAGCTTATAGAATTACTTTATATTTTAATTAAATAATTATTTTAATATTTAAAGGAAATAAATAATTTATTAAGACTTTTTTAAGTAATTATTATTAAAGTTAGTATATTTAATAAAATTAAAATAAAGGTTAATAAAGTCTTTAATATTATCTTTAAGCTTCCTATTAAGAGTATTAAAAGGTCCTTTTAATTTCCTTAAAAGGCTATTTATTATTATATTCTTTAAGCTAATAATATATTAAACTATAAAGTTAAAAAGGAAAATATAGCTAATTTAATAAGTAATTAAGGCATTAAAAATATTCTTAATAGTACTTTTTAATTAATTAATAAAGACTTTTATATCTATTTTAAAAAAGAAGTAAATTCTATAAATAAAGCTATATAGTTATCTAAATATATATAAAATTACTTTATACTCTCTCTTTATAGTATTATATTTTTATTTAATATTAATCTAAGTTTTACTTTTAAAGTAAATTAAGTACTATTTTCTATAAATAATTTATATTAAGACTACTCTTTAGCTAAAAAGGCTAGTATTATATATTAAAATAATCTTTTTATATCCTTTAAAGATATTAAAGGATATTAAAATAAATAAGTTTTAAAACTTTATTTTTAAGAGCTTTATAATAGCTTTTTACTTATCTCCCTATTCTTAAGGAGTACTTTTCTTTAAGAGATATATTAATAGTAAAGTAATTTAAGCGAATTATTTAATTTAAATTTAGTAATACTTAATAAGTCTAAGGAAAGCGTAAACTTTTAATATATCCTTATAAATAACTTACTTATAGATTTTAAGGACTTTCTATTCTTTTAAAGTCCTTTTATTAATCCTATAGATATAATTAACTATATTAATAGCCTTTTAATAAAACTTAGATTTATTATAACTCTAGCTATATAGGCTGTAGGATGGGCTAATAAGGCTATATAAAATATATATAATAGGTATAATATAGAAGAAGGTTAGGATATATAGACTAATAGGGAAGGATTATTACTATAGGTTAAGTAATTTAATAAAGGGATTACTAAATTATAATAGTAATTTAAGGTAATTTAAGGAGGATTATTAAATTATAATAGTAATTTATAATAATTTAATAAGAATTACTCTTAAAATAAAAGTAATCCTAGGGAGAACTAATAGGTATATAAAGACCCCTAACTTTTACTCTCTACCTAAATAGCTAGTTAGTACTTAATACTATACTAAGATCCTAACTACCTTTATATTATTAATTAAACCCTTAAGTAATACCTCCTTACTTAACTAACGCCTTATTCCCTTTATTAATATAAACTTATAATATGGTTTATCCCTTAAGAAATACCTATTTTATTATATATTAAGTACTCTTATTTAGTAAAATATTATATTACGCTAAGTAATATTTATTACTATTAATATAGCTCCTAATAGTAATACTTATATCCTTATAATTAATATTAAGGACTTTATAAGAGCGTTTTAAGCTCTTTATAAGGAGAATAAATAATTCTAGGAAGCCCTTATAATACTCTAAGAAGAATAGAGGATACTAAAGGAAAAGAACGGTAGAGAAAATATAAAGGTTCCTACCCTAATATATTTTAATAGGACCTTAAGATACCTCTAAGCCTTCTTAACTTAAGTCTATATCTATTATTACTTTTATATAATATTCCTACCTAAGTAGAGCGATAGAGTCCTTAATATAAGATTATTCCTAAAAGGAGATACTTTAATATAGTTTAAACTATATATAAAGGAGTATCTTAAAAAAGGAATTAATAGATATAAGCTAAAGATAAAGGCTATACTTAATAACTTTAATAACTTTAAAAAAGCCTTATAAGTAGTATTTAGAGACCTTAATAAATAATAAGTTAATAAGAAGAGACTTATATAACTTACCTAAAAGGGATTAGCTTCTAAATATATTATAGAATTCTAATAGGTAGCTTTACGTATCTCTTAGAGTAAAGATACTCTTATAGCTTAATTCTATAAAGGACTAAAGGAAACCGTTAAAGATAACTTTATTAAAGAAGACTAACTAAACTAGCTTATAAAGTATATTAAGATAATAGTTAAAATTAATAATTAATAATATAAATAATATATAGAAAAAGGTAATAAGAAGGTTAGCTAAATTAATAAGTTTTTATATATATTAAATTAAAAGAAAAAGTGAGAATCTTAAGAATTAATTGCCTATAAATATACCCTTAATCTAGGATAGATAGAGGTTAATATAATTTAATATAATAAGAAAAAGAAGGATAGTAAGAAGTATTATAATTATAGAAAGTTTAAATACTTTACTAAAAAATATAGATAATTAAAGAAGCTTAAATAGAAATTAGCTCTAGAGAGTAAGAAATAACTTAATATTATTAATAAATAGATTCTAAATAAACTAAATTATATAAGTTTAAGTTAGACTAGATATTATAATAATAGTTATCTTATATATATTAGCGATAAGTAAGGATTAGGATAGTTCCTAAAAAAGCTAAAAGGGATTAAGATACTTACTATAATAAGTTAAGGAACCGCCGCGAATGGTAAGAGGACTTAACGCTAGAACTATAAGGAAATAAGTTTAGAGAATAAATACTTCCCGGAAGATTCCTATACGCCCCTTAAATCGTAAACGTTAATACTATAATATAAAGACGCGACCCTTAGGATATATACCCTATATAATAAGGTAATAAATAATATTAAAATATAAATTAAATTAAAACCCCTAAATAATATCTAATAATTAACTCTTATTTAATATTAGCCGGTACTATATAGGAGTAATCGCGTAATAGTAATAGCTACTATTAATACTATAAGTATAATTAAAGGAGAATAATAACTAAAAGAAGAGTTTAGAGATAACTTATAAATTTTACTTAATTACTTATACTATATAAAACTTTTATAGGTATTTTATATCTACTTAAACTATAAGATATACTTTCTTTTAATAGTATAATATAATATATTTCTAATATAATTTAAAAAATAAATTCTTTAGTACTTATACCTTATTATAGAACTTTAAGAATAGAAGATAATAAGATAACTTATATATAATTAAGTTATAGTACTTAAACTTAATAATAATATATTACTTAAATATAGAAATAATATAAAGATTCTTAGAATATATTATATTAATACTTATAAGATTTACGAATAGGGAAAGATTTAATAATAGTACTCCTATTACTTAAAAGGATAATACTTACTACTTATATTAGAAGTATTACTTTAATTAACTACTTATAAATAGGATAGATATAATAAATATCTATTCTTAAGTTACTTAAAATATATATAAAAAAAAGTATAAAAATAGTATAAAGAATACTATAATATATCTTAAAAGTATAAATAATAAATTAACGAACTATAATAATAATATATATAAGGAGAACTTACTATAATATAAGTTATAGAAGAATTATAATATAATAAGAAAATACTTAACCTTTAGTATAAAGATTAAGTTAAGGAAGTTAAAGAATACTAATAAATATATATAATTAACTATAAAAATAATAAATATAAGAAGTATTAATAAAAGAAGTAGGGACTTTTACTATAGCTAAAAGACAATCTATTTAAATAAGTTATACTACTAGTAGAAAATAGTAGATATTAATATTAATATAATAAAGCTATATAATAAATTAATAAAGAAATAATTTAAGTAAAAAATAAGGTATACTATTTATAAAAGGGCTATAGATTAATAAAATATAAAATAGTCTAAGGACTCTATATATAATAAAAGTAAGTTATAGTAATAAATTAATATTAAATATTTAGATTATAGGATATTATATAAAGGCCTTAGTAAATAGTAGTATAATAAGTAATTATATCTTATTAATAGTTATTAACTATTACTAACTACTATAAAAATATAAAAAAGACTACTACTAGCTTTATTATATTAAAGGAGGAGTCTTTAACTATAATAATAGGATTATTAATATAAAGATTAATTACCTTAATATTAGGATCTAAAACTATAATAAATAAGTTAGCTTTAATATAATAGACTTAATAAATAATAACCTTATATTAAGATACCTATAGCTTATAGTAAGTAACCTATTAATTAACTAAAGAACTAGCTAGCTATAATAAAATAGAATTATAGACTTTAATAAATAGTAAATTTAAAAGGAAGTAAAATTTCGCGATAATTTAATTACTAAACTAAATAATAGGGATAACTATTTAAACGAATTATTATAAGCTATAACGACCTATACTCTAATTAATATAACTAAGTAACCTAAATAATAATTATAGATATAACTAAATAATAAGATTAAGGAAGAAGAGTAACTTAATACTTAGTAGTACGAATAGCTAAATAAATAAATATAAAGGCTACTATAAAAAGGATCTAAGAAATAAGATAATAAAAAAGTACTTACTAAACTAATAGTATAACTAAAGATTTAATAATAATAGAATAAAGGTTATAAAACGAAAATCTAAAGAGTTATTATTACTTTAAGGAAGAGCCTTAAACATATTAATAATAATATAGAATTAATCTATAAGGAAAGCCCTAAAAATAAAGAAAATAGACTTAAGGATATCCTATAGGAATATAGAAAGTATAATAAACTATTTTAGGAAATATTTAATACTTAATTATTAGAATATAGTTAATAGGATTATAAGATTTACCTTAAGGAGGGAATAATACCTATATTCTATAAGATTTATAACCTTAACGAAAAGTAATTAAAAACGTTATATAACTACTTTAATAATAACTTATAGAAAGGATATATTTAATCTTTAATATTTAAAGTAAGATATCTAATTATATTTATTCTAAAAAAGAACGGAAAACTATAACTAGTAGTTAATTACTAATAACTTAATAATATTATAGTTAAAGACTGGATATTACTATTACTTATTATAGAACTTAAAGATTAATTATATAATAAGAAATAATTTATATCTCTTAACCTTAAATTAGTCTATAACTTAATATAAATTAAGAAAGGTAATAAATAGAAAATAGCTTTTAGAATTAAGTTTAGACTTTTCGAATACTTAATTATACTATTTAAATTTATAAACGTACTAGTAATATTCTAATAAATAATTAATAATATCTTATAATAATTTCTAGATATCTTTATAGTAATATACCTAAATAATATCTTAATCTTCTTAGAGAACCTTAAAAAATATAAGAAATATATCTATAAAGTATTAAGTATACTCTAAAGTATAAAGTTACTAATTATACTAAAGAAAAGTAAGTTTTATATATAGAAAGTAGACTTCCTTAAATATATAATCTTACTAAGCGAGATATAAATATAAAAGGATAAGATTAATATAATTAGAGACTAGCTAATACTAAAAAATATTAAAGATATATAAAGCTTTTATAGATTTATAAATTATTATTAATAATTTATTAAGAATTTTAATAAAATTATAATATTAATAAATAACTTAATAAAAAGGATAAAAATCTTTATTTAGGGACTAAAAGTAAATAAAGCTTTTAAATAAATTAAAGAACTTATTATATTAGAATTAGTTTTAATTATATTTAACTTAAAATAATAAATAGAACTTAAAATAGACGCTTTAAACTATACTCTTAGAGTATAAATTAAATAATAAGATAACTAAGAAAGACTATAACTTATAGCCTTTTACTTAAAGAAGTTATATAAAGTAGAACTTAACTACTTTATTTATAATAAGGAATTTCTTATAATTATTTAAGCCTTTAAAGAATTTAAGCACTACTTTCTTAAAAGTAAGTATAGAGTTAAGGTATATATAGACTATAAGAATATTTTATATTTTATAATAATATAATAATTAAATAGATAATAGATCTAATAGGCTAAATATCTTTTAGAATTTAATTATAAAATAATTTATAGGAAAGGATTAGAGAATAATTAAATTAATATACTTAATTAATAAAGCGATTATAATATAGGAGAACCTATTAAATTAAGTTAACTCCTTAAATTAAATAAAAATAGTTATTATTAATAGAAATAGCTTAATATAATATTTTCTATCTTATTAAATAAAAGTATTATAAAAAGACTATAAAATACTTATAAGAACCTTAATAAGTAAGAAGAGCTATTTATTATTAAAAATAGTAAAATAGCTTAATATAATAGAAAGACTTATATTATAATAGTTAATAATAAATATAGGGCTAGGTAAGCTAAATGCCTTTAGATTTATATAAGACTAAAACTTAAGTTCCCCCTTACTTTACTACTTAAGTAAATATAACTATATACTAGTAATAGCCTTATAATAACCTTCCTTTAAGGTTCGGGTAGCCTTACTTATATATATAACTTAAAGGGGTTATACTACTATATATTCTCTCTTTTATATTATATAAGTTCCGTAGCCTAGCTATAGCTAATTAATAAGGGGGCCCTTACTAGCCCTTCTTTTTAGTATATTATATCTTTTACGCTTTATAATTATCCCCCCTTTTTAGTATAAGTATCTTAATTATATTAAGGTAAGTAAAGTATTATTATTTTTATTTAAGTTATATATACGCGCTATATACGCTATACCGTAATATATTAATTATTATAGAAATAGGTTAGATAATAAGAGTATTATTTCTAAAGAGTATTATATTTATTTTAATTTCTCTCTTAAATTATCCCCTTATTACTACTATAATGCCTTTATATTATACTTACTAGCTTATAAAAATATAGTAGTATAAGTACTTTAAGCGTATTTATAAGGCCCGCCTCTTATAGAATTAGTATATAAGTTACTTCTACTTAAAGCTTAAAAAGCTTAAGAAAGTAGTAATACTACTTAATAAGTTACTTATTATTATTTACGCTTTTATAAGTACTAACTCCTTATATTATAAGAGCTATAAAGATAGTAATAGTAATTATTATAGAGTAAGTAACCCTATATTATTAAGTTTTTAGTAGGCTAATAGTTATAATTAAGCTATGCCTAGAATAATTAGCGACTACTATAACTTAATAGTTATAGGTAAATAGCTAGATAGCTTTATTTAGTTTTATTATAATAACGCGGCTATTCTAGCTAATTAGCGCGCCCTTATAGTAAAGGGCAATACGGCCCGTATTACTATTAATTTAGCCGCTTAAGTTAATAGTACTCCCGCTGCTAATAGTAGCAATAATACGCTAGCTGCAAGCTAGCTAGTACTAGCTACTAGTTAGCTAGAGACGCCGCGCTACTAAAACGCGCGCGCCCCCCGCCTACTACCCGATATAAGTAGCGACTTATTAAAGGCTTCCTTTAATATTTATCTCCTACTCTTTAAGGAGACGTATTATAATTTAATAAAGAAAAAATAGACTTAATAAGTAAATATATAAGTATAAATACTTTTAATTAAATAGTATTTATAATAAGAAAGTAAAAAAGGTTACTTAAAATAAAGATATTAATAGAAGTTAGGGAGGTATCTTTACTTAATCTATAGTTAAGAGTTATACTTTTAGCGACTAGCTTAATATATAGGCTATTCCTAAGTTTTACCTTCTATATATATTATACTTACTTAATTAAATAATCCTAAAAGGCCTTTTCCTTTTTTATATACTTATTAGCTTTTAATTACTTCCTATAATAGTATTATATCCCTTAGTAAGTACCTTAATACTTTATTAAACTTCTCCCTAGCGTATAAAAGCCGCTTTAATTAAAAGAAAGTATAATAAAGAAATAGAGTATTAAGTAATAGGTTTTATAAAACTATAAAGAAAAGATTAATTAATATAACTAAATATTTATAGAAAGAAAAGTTATTATAAAGTAAAATCATTATATAAGAAAAGCTTTATAAAGGAAAGTATAATTTACTTCTATACTTTTTAGACCTTTTAATCTAAACTACTCTAAAGCCCCTCCTTAATTTAGGCTTAATCTAACTTCTTTTTTACTATTTTTCTCTTAAAGTTCCTTCTTAAGTCCCCCTACTTATTATTACTAATAGTATTAAAGATAGAGTTCTTACTCTTTTATTTAATTAGCCTTAGGCTTCTCGTTTATTTTATTAATAGCTATTTTAACTTTATTTTAAGTATATAAGTCTATTAAATTAAGAGGGATTAGGGAAATAAAAGTTCTAGAAAGTTTAATACTTAAGACTTTTAGTATTCTATAAGTAAGTTCCGGATACTAATTAATTATTTTAATAATTATCTCCCTCCCTTTTAGCTAGACCCTTTACTAAATATTAGTTCATTTAATATTAAAGCTATTATATATAAAAACCTTATTTTTAATCTATTTATAGTGGCTAGAATTAATAGTTAGTTAGCCTCTAGGCTCTATTTATTAATAGGTAATTATAGGAGTTACTCCTAAGGGCTTATTTAGTCTACTTATAGTTATAGGGCTAAAAGAAAAAGCTTTATAATAAGTATTTAAAAGGGGAGTTTATTATAAGACCTTTATAGCTTATTAATCCTTTTAAACTATAGTTTTTAGGCCTACTAGAATTCTTTAGGTAATTATAAGAGTTATTAAGGCTTACTTACTAGCTCCCTTAAGAGTTTAGGGTATAGGAGGATTAATAGGCCTTATAGAGATAACTTAAGAAAAGTATTATAGTTATTAAATTAATAGAGTAGTAGTCTTTAAAATAGCTATAACCTTTTAATTAATTACTATAAGAAGCTTACTAACTTTTTAGGGTAGCTTTATTAAATTAGTTAACTATTAAAAAGAAGAAGGCTTTAAGGGTCTAAGAGTTATAGAAAATACTTTATTAAGCTTAAAAGAGTTACTTAAACTTAAGGATTATAAAGAAGAGAGCGAGCTAGACCTTTCTAATATAATAATAATAAGTAAAGCTATAATTAGGTTAAGAGGCTTAAAAGTTATTAAAGGGAGTCCTAGGGATTAATAAACTTTAGCCTTAAGTTTATAGTCTATAAAAGAAGTTTTAAATATATTACTAGACTTAAAAGGATTATTTAAAGTAAGACTATTAGAATGCGAAGAAGAGAGAATTAGGGTTTACTTAAATACTATAATCTATAAAAAAGGGGAATCCGGCGCTTATTTTAGTATTATAGTAGTAGCCGGGATACGTTTTAGGAGGCCTATAGACTTAAAAGGGGCTCTTAAAGGCTATTAAGCTATTAATAGGGCTCTTAAAGGAGGTAAAGGGCTAGAAGCTAACTTTATAAGCGGCTTATCTTTAATTAATATAATAATAGGAGTTAAAGCGCTTATAAATAGGCGCTTTCTTATAGACTGGCTTATTTAAGGAGCTTAAGGCGCTTAAAGAGCTTACTATATTTATAGAAATGCTAATTAAGCCTATTATATCTCTTTAACCTCTTTTAATAGCTTTAGCTTTTACTTTAAATCCTTTTAGCTTAATTTAAATAATATTATAGCCTAAGGATTATATAATATTATTAAAGAGTTATTTTAGAATAGTTAGTTCTTATTATAGCCTATCTTTCTATTAAAACTTTCTATTAAGTAAAGACTGCTAATAATAGTAATTATATTATTTAAGTAAATAGGCTTATAAGGGCTTTAGAAATAGACTTTAAATTTATTAAGATTTTAAGAAAGAACTTTAAGTTAAGGGAAGGCTTAGTTAATTTAACTTAAGCTTTAAATCTTAAGCTTATTTTTAATAATTATTAAGAGGTTCTTAATAGTCTATTAAAGATAGACTTTATAGGCTTCTTATTATTAAGTTAAGGAGTATAAGTATTAATTGCGAAAGAAGAAGTCTTTAAAATTATTTAATAAAAGGGGGAATTTAGGGTATAACTTAATTTTAATTTAACTATTATAACTAAATAGCTTTTAGTAATAAATATTAACTAGGCCTTTAATTTAATATTAAATTATTTAAATAGCTAAGTATCTATACTTCTAGCTCTTCTTTTAAGCTATATAGGGGATAAGAAAGAAATTAAAGTTATAAAGTAAGTTAGCCTTATATAAGACTTATATTTAGTAATTAATAAAGGCTTATAGTCTCTATAAGTAATTATTAAGCTTAGCGTTAAAGTATAGTAAAGTCCCCTTAAGGTAATTTTATAGGAAAGCTCCTTAATATACCCTATTATTATTTTTATTTATAAAGTTAATTAAGTTAATATATAAGTAGCGTTTATATACTTTAATATAAATATTAAATATAAATAAGCTTTAGACTTTAATAGTATTAGGAGATATATAGTAAGTAAACTTCTTTTTTTTTTAAGTAGTTTAATTAATTAGCTTATATTCCTTATTAATTATAATTATAGCTAAAGTTTTTATAACTATTACTATATTCTTAATACTTTTAGTAAGAATTTAAAGTATTACTATATTATTAAAGTTATTTATTTACTTCTTTTAAAATATATTAATTATAAAATTATAGATATTAACTATATAATTACTCTAAATATAAAGCTTTATATAATTAGATATAGCTTTTAAGCCTAAATAGTATATATTATTCTTAATTTTACTTAACTAGACTTCCTTACTAAATATATAAATAGGGACTATAGGCTAGTATTTATATAGAATAAATTAAGAGGGCTAATACTTATATAATATCCCTAAATAGTATATAGTATTATCTTCTTCCTTACTATAGAAGTTTTTAATACCTTTATTAAGGTAAATGCTTTTAGTAAGCCCTTTAAGCGCTACTTTAACGCCCATTCTAAAATACTTTTTAAAGAAAGTCGCCTTAAAGGCTTAAAGATATAAATAGTTAAGTCGTCTAGGAGTTATAGTATTAATTAAAATAAAGCTAGAAGATATTATAAAAGAAAGGAAAAGGAAAAGAAAATATTTTAATTAAATAATTAGATATAATTTATAGGGTAAATAAGGGATAAGTATTTCCCTAAGGATAATATATATAAGTCGGGAAAGGGTTTTTTAAAGTAAGACTTTATTTATAATTCTTTATTAGGGTTTTCTATTAAAATAAAGAAAATTAAAGTTATTTATAATTATTTAATTAGTCTATAGGCTTATTAAAGAATTATAAGGTCTAAAAGTAATATAAAAAGAAAAGAATTATATTTATAGAAAAGGTATAAAAGAAAGAAAAGGTACTATATATATAAAGTCTCTTTTTATATATTAATATACCTTTATAATAAATAAGGTACTTATTTATAGAGTTAGAGAACTACTTATTACTATAGCTAGATATATTCCTACTATTTATTAACTTAAAGTATATTTTTTTTATAAGATTTTATTTACTACTATCTCTTAATTAATATATTACTTTTTTTTATTTATATCTTAATTTTATACTCTTCTCTTTAATTAGAGACCTCCTTACTTTCTTTTAATTATTTTTTATAATATTATAGCTCTTACTTTCTTTTCTTCTTTATTTTAAGCTATTACTACTAGTTTTTCTTTCTCTTCTTCCTTTTAGCCCTTTAAGATAAATAGTAATACTCCTATAAGCTCTTTAAAGTAAGTAGATCTTCTAAATATCTTTAAAAATATCTATTAATTTATTCCTATAAGTTCTTTTATAGCTAAAGTCTAGCTCTTTTAGAATTATTATATTAAATATATATTAAACTTAAGCTCTATAGGCTATTTTTAAGTAATATTTTTTAGAACTATTTAATCTTAAGTCTTTAAAAGCGCTAATAGTTTTTCTAAATCTATTACTACTTTAAGGTTTAGGTCTATAAAGGTTATAATATTAACTATTAAGATATCCCTATTTTTATTAAAGTCGCCTTTTAAAAGGAATAGCTTCCTTTTATACCTAACCTTATTTATAAAGTTATAGGAGATCGCTTATTAACTCTCTATTTCTTTAAAGAAGTCTTATTACTTAAAGGGCTAGTATCTTTTAAGTTAAATTAAATTATCTATATATTAATTAAGATTATTTATTTAAATAGCTTTTTCTTTATTTAATTAATTAATTTATACCTTAAGTATACCTTAACTTTCACTCTTTTATTTACTAACTATTAGAATAACTATATATATAGCTATTATATCTAGACTTATACCTTAACTATTACTATAATTAAAGAGTATATTCTCTACCTTTTCTATAAATATATTTTAAGCTTAACTTTTAATAACTATATTTATACTAATTATATTTAGAATAGGAGCTATATTATAATATATAAATAGCGCCTTTTCCTAAGTTATATTCCTTAGTTTTATAATAAAGAATATATTAACTCTTCTTTTTATAGTTATAATAAGTTAAATCTTAAGATTATTATACTTTCTATAGAGTATATTACTAATAGTAACTACCCTTAGATTATAAAGGATTCTTCTTATCTATTTCCTAACTTTATAGTAATTAAGGGTAAAGGTAGTAAGGGTTAGAAGTAATTAAGGTTTTAGTTTTTATATATAAGAAATTTATAATTAAAAGAATATTTAATTATTTAATCTTAATATTATTATTTTTATAAGAGAAATAAAAATAAAAAAAAAATTATAGAAAGAGTATTAACTTTTATATATTATAGCTACTCTCCTCCCTAAATCTTAATAATAGCGTTCTTATAAGCTATAAGCTAAATAAGCCGTAATATAATATACTTAAAGGAAAGATCTTATAAAAAGTGTTTTATATTACTTTCTTTTTTTAGCGCTTATTTATAGAAGTTAGACTTTAATAATTAATAGCCTTTTTTTTATTAATTATAAATCTATATTATTTAGTAATTCTTTTAAGGGAATTAATAGTTAGATATTATTAATAACTATTTAATTAAAGGCTATTTATAAAGGGCTAAAAAGAAGATCTTCTAAAACTTTTTCTTTAAATAATAGCTTATTTCTTAGGACTATTCTATCTTAAAGTAACTAAAAGTTAAAAGATAAAGTCTACTAACTATTAAGATCTTAAATAAATTTCTTAATATATTCCCTTAATATAGTTTTATTAAGGCTAATCCTATTAAGAGTTTTAAGCTAATAGGCGCTAGTTTTAAGTACTTAAAATTTAATTTAAAAAGAACTATTTTAATATAATTAATACTTTATATTTCTTAATAAATTATTTAATTTTTAAATATTATAAAATAAGATAAAGTCTCTTAAAAGAAAAGTATTATTTCTTTTATATAATATATATAAGTTTTTAGTATTAGTCCTAAGAGCTAAGTATTAATAATATTTAACTATATACTATTAAGTAAGCTTAATATCTTCTTTCTTTTATTAAAGGACTTTTACTTAAACTTTAAAAAGATTTCTTATA
The DNA here is from genome assembly GCA_002939055.1 of Hypocreales sp. Mo6-1. NCBI lineage: Eukaryota > Fungi > Ascomycota > Sordariomycetes > Hypocreales > Hypocreales sp. Mo6-1. The sequence continues at coordinate 3,170,377 of PNEP01000013.1, forward strand.
GTTATAATATTATCTTAATTAATAAGTTATTAAGTTAAGTTTTTAACTTTAAGGGGTAATACTAGCTCCTAACTATAAATAAAATAAAAGATAAATATTCTATATAAATTTTTAATAATAGTCTAATTAATAAAAATAGTATAATTAAAGAAATACTTTTATTTACTTATTTCTTAACTTAACTTTACTAAAGTAAATAAAAGAATAAAGTAATTACTTTTAATAACTATATTTACTTTAGGGTTATAAGTAAAGATTTATATAATTTTTAACCTAAAGTCTTTTATAATAAGTCTAAACTATTTCTTTATTTTTAGGCCTCTATTAATAATTATATAAATAGGGATTCTATAATAAAAAATAATTAAAAGTATAAAATATATTATAATTTAAGTATTAAGTTTTTTAATAAATTATACTTTAAGCTAGCCTATAAGGTTATAATAAGCCTTTAAGAGATAGGAGTATCCTTAATTAAATAATAAGTACTAATAGTTAAAGTATATTTTATTTATAGAATATCTTAGAGTTATAGAAATTATAGGCTTTTAAGAATACTAAAAGAAAAACTTTTAATATATTTTATAAGTATTAATAGTAATATTAATATTATTTTATATTTCTTATTATTAATAATAGGTTACTAAAATATTATAAATAACTTCTCTTTCCTTATAGCTTAATTAAATATAAGCTTAAGTTATAAAAGTCTTTTATTTAATTTTATTATTTATTACTAATTTTAGTCCTTTATTAAGGTAAGAAGGCTTTTACTAAAGCTTTTACTTTATTATAAAGAAGTTAAGGGCTTTTCTTTTTAACTTATAAAACTACTTTATATTTTAATTAAATAATTACTCTAAAGTTTAAAGGAAATAAGTAATTTATTAAGACTCCTTTAAGTAGTTATTATTAAGGTTAGTATATTTAATAAAATTAAAATAAAAGTTAATAAAATCCTTAATATTACCCTTAAGCTTTTTATTAAGGGTATTAAAAGGTCCTTTTAGTTTTCTTAAAAGGCTATTTATTACTATATTCTTTAAGCTAATAATATATTAAACTATAAAGTTAAAGAGAAAAATATAGTTAATCTAATAGGTAATTAAAGTATTAAGGACGTTTTTAATAACGCCTTTTAATTAATTAATAAGAATTCTTATATCTATCTTAAAAAAGAAGTAAATCCTATAAATAAAGTTATATAATTATTTAAGTATATATAAGACTACTTTATACTCTCTCTTTATAATATTATATTTTTATTTAATATTAATTTAAGTTCTACTTTTAAAGTAAATTAAGTACTGTTTTCTATAAATAATTTATATTAAGACTACTCCCTAGCTAAAAAGGCTAGTATTATATATTAAAATAATCTCTTTATATCCTTTAGAAATATTAAGAAATACTAGAATAAGTGGGTTTTAAAGCTTTATTTTTAAGAGCTTTATAATAACTTTTTACTTATCTCTTTATTTTTAAGGGATACTTTTCTTTAAGAGACGCGTTAATAGTAAAGTAATTTAAGTAAACTATTTAATTTAGATTTAGTAATATTTAATAAGTTTAAGAAAAGCGCAAACTTTTAATATATTCTTATAAATAACTTATTTATAAATTTTAAGGACTTTCTATTCTTTTAAAGTCCTTCTATTAATTCTATAGATATAACTAATTATATTAATAACTTTTTAATAAAACTTAAATTTAATTATAAAGATTAAATAATTAATTAGTTTAATATTAATAAAAACTTTATTAATATTAATTAAGTATTCTATTATAAATTAATAGACTTTAAGGATAATAAGTTTATCTTTATATATTATATAAGGGCTTTTAACTATAATATTATTAAGAAATAGTTAATAAATACTAAAAATTAGTTCTTAAAGAATTTTAAATATAATTTATATAAATTAATCTATAGAGTTAGTTACTTCTTATAGAAAAGTATATATTTAATAAAGTCTAAAAGGTATAGCGAAAGTTATTAAGTCTTTACTCTTTAAATTAAATAATATTTAATTATATTTAGAGAAAAGGTTAAGTAAAGAAAGAATTTAATATATTATAAAGTTTTTATTATATTTATTAATAAAAGATAGAAGTCTAATATTACGTATTATTACTTTATTTATTTATATTATTAAATTAATTAATTTAATATTTCTATTCTTTTTAATTATAAAAAAGAAGGGGTTTTAGTAAGTAATATATAATTCCTTAAAGATTTTAGTCTTTAAATAGGTTTTAAAGACTTTTATAACTTTTTATTTAAGGCCTTAAGGAATAGGGATTAAACCTTATTACTATACTTTATAGTTAATAGTTTTAATAACTTAAGAAGAAATAACTATTTAATTAATAGTCCTTTAATAAATAAAGTTTTATATTAATACTACTTCTTTATTATAAAGAATAGTAATTAAAATATCCTTCTCTTTAAGGGTAAGAAAGTTATTAATTTACTTAAGGATTTTATTAAGTCTCTTTTATATAAGGTATAACCCCTTTTTAATCTTAAAGAACTTCTTAGTAATAAAGTTAGAATAATTAGTAGGTTAAAGTTAATCTTTAACCTAAGCCTACTTCTTTTCCCTTTACTTAAAGTCTCCTTTTAGGATATTATTATTTAATAATATATTATCCTTTAGGTTTTTCTTATTTACTTTATATTTATAAAGTATATTAATATTTAGACTATTTAATTAGCTAGTTTTAACTCTCTTAAAGTATTAAAAGTAAAGCTATATCTTTTAAAACTTTTTATATATCCTTTTCTAATCTACTTTATACTTAGTAATTTTAGTCTCTATAAGGATCTTTAGAATAGCTATAGCTAACTTTAACTTAATTAAAAGGATTATAATATTATTATCCTTAAGTAATAATAAGTAAATACTTAAATTATAATTAGAGTCTTCCTCTTTCTATAAAGAGAGGTTTTAGTTAAGCTCTTTATCTTTAGAGTCCTAAAAGAAGGATTCTAAATAGAAGGAAGAAGTAAATCTATTCTTATTATTATTAAAGACTATAAAGATAATATTAACCCTTAAGGAACCCTATAGGTTAGTATTATTAGGATATTTTTATTATATTACTTTAATAATAAATATAACTACTTAAATAAAGCTTATTTAGTATTAAACTAAAAGGTCTTTATTTTTTAATAAATAATTAAATATTACTTATATTAAATAAATAAAAGGTATCCCTAAAATAAAGGGAATTAGAATATTATTTAATATAATATAAAGTCTAATTAATATCTAAATATAACCTATAAAAAGATTAATCTTAATTTTACTATTTATATAAATAAAAGAGTTAGAGTAAGATATAATAAAGGCTTTTATAAGTTATATTTTAAGGCTATAAGTTTTAGTATAATACCTATTAATTAGGTTCTCTTTTAAGCTTAAGTCTAAGAGAGTAGTTAAAATTTTTCTATAGGTAGAGTTAAAGTAAACTTAGATCCTAGGAAGGTCTTATATATATTTAAGGGTCTTAGTCCTAAAGGTAGTTATAAGAGTTCTAATTATAACTCTAGATTTATTATTATTATAAATATACTTCTTTTTAAGGGATTTATAAATTAAGTAAAGTATTATTATTAGTTTATATTAATAGACTTTTAAGTTCTTCTTACTTTAATTAAATAATTCCTATACCTAAAAGATAGTATTAATAGTTAGACTCCCTTTAAGTTATTTAAAGAAAGCTTAAAGTCTCTTTTATAGCTCCTTAAAGAGTATTATAGTACTATTACTTAAAGGGTTAAGGAATTTAATAATAAAAGCTCCTTAAAGTTCTTTTCCTTTAATTACTTTTTTTTATTAATAAACTTCCTTAATCCTATAGACTTTATTATAGTAAAGCTTACTAATAGCTTCTCCTAGGTTTAGGATAAAGTTAATAAAGTTATTTAATAATATAAGGACTTTTTAAGTAAAGATATCTATTACTAAAAGGTTAGTATACCTTTATATTCTTTTAGTCTTATTACTTTAAGGTAAAAGTATATAAAATAAAGGGAGTTACTTTTCTTAAGAAGAATCCTTAGCTTATAGTTATAAAGAGGGTAAAGGTTACTTAATAATCTTAAGGGTTTCTTTTTATATAAAAGCTTCCTTAATTAATTAATTTTTATTAATATCTTTTAAAAACTATACTCTCTTTCTTTTATATATATTTATATTAATTAATAAAGGGTTTAAAGGTATAGAATAGGGTTTTTACTCTTTTTAAAAAAGAATAATAATTATAGAACTACTAGCTACTTAAGCCTTTAGTCTTTTCGCTATATTATTTTATAAAAGCTTCTTTAAGATTTAGGCTTTCTTATTAGCCTATTTAAAGAAGGTATTTAAAGTATTATTTTCTTAATTATTAAATTTTTAAGTAAAGTATTTAAAGAGAGCTTTATTTTTTATTAATTTAATTAAAGGGTCTATAAAGTAATTAAGAAATAATATAACTTAATATATAATAAGTTATTATATATAGCTACTTATTATAGTATACTAGAAATTAAGTCTAGGGGGTATAGTATTTTAGTTATAAGTTTTATTAAGGTAGATTTCCTTTATAGTAATATTATAAAGATAAAATCTAAAGTTATTATTATATTAATACTTAAAATAGTTATTAAGGTAATATTTAAGTATACTATAATATTAATACTTTCTTTCCCTTTTATTATTCTTAAAAGTAAGAGTGTTAATACTAAAGTTATTAATACTATTTTAATTAAATAATTAATAACCTTAAATTACTTTAATATAGCCTTCTCGGCCTTTATAGGTATTTTAACGGAGCACTAGGGCACCCGCTAAGGGATATAATGCTATTATAGGAAGTGATCGGAGGCTAACAAGTATATAAAAGAGGAAAAGGCCTCTTAGGATCATTTAATTAAGTAAGCATAGTATATATAGGAGGGAAGACTTAGAAACAGCCTATATATTAGGCTAGTCGCTAAGAGTATGACTCTTAGCTATAGACTAAGTAAAGATGCCTCCTTAACTTCTATTAATACCTCTATTTTAAGTGACCTTTTTCACTCTACTATTGTAAATACTATTTAATTAAAAGCATCTATACTTATATATTTACTTATTAAGTCCATTTATCCTCCATTAAAGTATTACCTTAAAAGGGCTAATTATTCCCTTAGAATCTTTATACTTTATAAGTTAAGAGCTCCTTAAGTTTATTATTTTCTTTAGCTATATTAATTTAAAGGTTCTTTATTTACTTTATAAAGTCTTTAATAGTAAGTCTTTATTTAATTTCTATAAGCTTCTTCCTTTCTATTTTAGCCTTAAGGTTTAAGTTAATACTCTCTTTTAATTAATTAGGTTTAAAGTATATTTAAGTTATATTATTAAAAAGCTAGACTATTAAATCTTTTTAATTTATATTTAGTTAAGGTTATAGATAAATATTAATTATTTAAATAAGATTTTAATAAGGCTTTAAGACTAATTTTTTAAATAAAAGCTTATTCTTCTCTATAATATTAATAATTAAATCTCTTAATATAACTTAATAAATAGTATATAATTAATTATTATTAATAACTTAAGAGTTAGGTCTTATCTTATATTAATAATATATATATATAATTAATTAATTAGCTATCTTTAAGATAGACTAAAAATAAAGAGTATTATAGTATTTTAGCTTATTTATAGTTATTATTACTTACTTTATATTTAAGGTATAATAATATTTAAGAAGGGCTTTTTTAATACTTTTTTAAGTAATAGTATCTATAAGTATCTTAATATTAAGGGCTTCTTTTTTATTAATATAAGAGTTAAGCTAGCTAGCCTTTTTATTATTAGAGATATTATTAACTTTTATTTCTTTTTTAAACTTAATTAAAAAGTTAGTAATATTCTAGTTATTAAATTTCTTTAAAGAGAGGAGATATTAAGGTTAGTAGAGCTATTTAAGAAGTTAAGACTATTTTACTTAAATAGACTCTTTAATAGTATAGCTAAGCTTTCTATAATTAATTTTAAGTATTTTTAATAATTAATTAAATAGTCTAGCCTTAATTAAAGGTTTAGAATACTTTAGCTTATTTTAGTTAAATAAAAGAGAGATAGACTTAACTTTAGGTAGGGATAATATCTTTCTTTCCTTTTATTTTAATTAATGATTCTTAAAGGAAATCCTTCTCTTTAAGTATTTAAGTTTATACCTTTCTTTCTTATAGTAAGCTATATAGTATATTATAAAGTAAATTATAAAAATATAGCTTTTAGTTAAAGTTTAAGTAATTATTATATAAATAAAGACTAGAATAAATTTAAGTTATTAAAATAAGTTAAGCTTAATTAAGCTTTAATTAAATAGTTTTAGCTATCTATAAGGCCTCTATATATTAACGCTTTACTTCTAAAGCCTAACTAAATATTAATTTTATAAAATTATTAATATTAAAATTACTTCCCTTTAGTTAAGGTAATTACTAATAAGATAAGCTTTTCTCTTTCGTTTTATATTATAAAGAGTTATATATAAGCCCTTTATATAATCTTTTAGCTAAAAAAGCTACTTTATTATATTAATCCTAATATTAAGGTATTAATTTATAATTATAAAAGGTTAATTAATAATTAAATAAAGGGAAAACTATAATTATTACTTCTTTAAGATAATTAGCTTTCTCTTTTTCTTATATTCTTTAATTAATAGCTAAAAGGTACCTCTATTATTATAAGAGGAGTTAAGGACCTTTTTATATTAAGAATAAACTCTTATACCCTAAAGACTAGTTTTAATAGAGGATAAATAGACTTAATAAGTAAATATATAAATATAGATACTTTTAATTAAATAGTATTTATAATAAGAGAGTAAAAAAAGTTACTTAAAATAAAGGTATTAATAGAAATTAGGGAGATATCTTTACTTAATCTATAGCTAAGAGTTATACTTTTAGCGACTAGCTTAATATATAAACTATTTCTAAGTTTTACTTTCTATATATATTATATTTACTTAATTAAATAATTTTAAGAGGCCTTTTCCTTTTTTATATACTTATTAGCCTTTAATTACTTCCTATAATAATATTATATCTCTTAATAAGTACCTTAATACTCTATTAAAATAACTTAATTATAGTATAAATATAGTTTATTATTACGTTTAATATAGTTAAGTAAGCCTATAAGTTTAATTAAGGCCTTATTAATTTATAAGAGAATTAATATATAAGTACTTAATTAAAGACGCTTAATATAATACTATTAATATAATAATTAAAGTATAGAAAGTTACTATATATTTATTAAAGAGTATCGCTACCTAACGGTATTATAATACTCTTATTCTTTAATATAAGTAGGCCTAGCCGGCGGGGCTTTAGTAAGTAATATCTTTACTTAATATATTATAGCCTTTTTACTAACTTTTCGGCTAGACTATAAAGGCGCTATAAATATAGGAGGACTTATAGTATCTTTATTTATTAAAGGGTAATATTAACTCCCTCCTTTAGGCTATAGTTAAGAGTTCTCTTTAGGCTAATATAAGTAAAGTCCTTATAGAATAAAATAATATCCTAAAGGCCTCTAAGGCTAATTATTAAGTAATATTTCCCTTCCTAACTTTTATATTAAAAGAGTAAGGGATTTAGCCTTATAGTATTATAATTATATTTACCTATTTACTAAGTTTTAGGTCTTTATTTTTATATCTCCCCTATTTAAAGTTAAGTTTCTTTTTATTTAAATAAGTCTAAATCTAGTCTTTATATTATATCTTTTAGTATATAATATATATATATATTATAATTAATTCCTTATTATATCGCTTTCTTATTAATAACCCCCTTAAGGATACTTTCTTTTAGTAATATAGTAATTTATTATAATTAGCGGGAGACTTTATAGGGAAAAATAATAAGTCCCTTATTATTATTTTAATAGAGTATTAAGGTATCCGCTAAGGGATATAATACTATTATAGGAAGTAATTAAAGGCTAATAAGTATATAAAAGAGGAAAAGGCCTCTTAGGATTATTAAATTAAGTAAGTATAGTATATATAAGAGGTAAAACTTAGGAATAGTCTATATATTAGGCTAGTCGCTAAGAGTATAACTTTTAGCTATAGACTAAGTAAAGATACCTCCCTAACTTTTATTAATACCTCTATTTTAAGTAACTTTTTTTACTCTCCTATTATAAATACTATTTAATTAAAAGTATCTATACTTATATATTTACTTATTAAGTCTATTTTTCTTCTATTAAAACTAGTCTTTAGGGCGTAAGAGTCTATCCTTAATATAAAGAAGTCTTTAGCCCCTCTCGTGATAATAGAGGCACCTTTTAGCTACTAATTAAAGAATATAAGAAAAAGAGGAGGATAGTTATCTTAAAGAAGTAATAATTACGGTTTTCCCTTTATTTAATTATTAATTAACCTTTTATAATTATAGACTAATACCCTAATATTAGGATTAATATAATAAAGTAGCTTTTCTAGTTAAAAGATTATATAAGGGGCTTATATATAACCCTCTATAATATAAGACGAAAGGGGAAAGCTTATTTTATTAGTAATTGCCTTAACTAAAGGGAAGTAATTCTAGTATTAATAATCTTATAAGACTAATACTTAATTAGGCTTTAGAAGTAAAGCGCTAATATATAGAGGCTTTATAGATAATTAAGACTATTTAATTAAAGCTTAATTAAGCTTAGCTTATCTTAATAACTCGAATTTATTTTAGTCTTTATTTATATAATAATTACTTAAACTTTAATTAGAAGCTATATTCTTACGATTTACCTTATAGTATATTATATAACTTACTATAGGGAAGAAAGGTATAGACTTAAGTACTTAAAGAGAAGGATTTCCCCTAAGAATCGTTAATTAAAATAAGAGAGAAGAAAGATATTATTTCTACTTAAAGCTAAGTTTACCTCTCTTTTATCTAGCTAAGATAGGCTAGATTATTCTAAACCTTTAATTAAAACTAGACTATTTAATTAATTATTAAAGATACTTAAAATTAATTATAGAAAGCTTAGCTATACTATTAGAGAGTCTATTTAAGTAGGATAGTCTTAGCTTTTTAGGTAGCTTTACTAACCTTAATATCTTCTCCCTTTAAAGAAATTTAATAGCTAGAATATTACTAACTTTTTAATTAAGTTTAAGAGAGAAATAAAGGTTAATAGTATCCTTAATAATAAAAAGGCTAGTTAGCTTAACTCTTATATTAATAAAAAAGAAGCTTTTAGTATTAAGATACTTATAGATATTATTACTTAAGAAAGTATTAAGAAAGCTTTTTTTAAATACTATTATATCTTAAATATAAAGTAAGTAGTAATAGCTATAAATAAGCTAGAATATTATAATACCCTTTATCTCTAGTCTATTTTAGAGGTAGTTAATTAATTAATTATATATATATATTATTAGCGTAAAATAAGACCTAACTTTTAGGCTATTAATAATAGTTAATTATATACTATTTATTAAGTTATATTAAGGGATTTAATTATTAATATTATAGAGAAGAATAGGCTTTTATCTAAAAAATTAGTTCTAAAGCCCTACTAGGATCTTATTTAAATAATTAATACCTATCTATAACCTTAGCTAGATATAGATTAAAGGGATTTAATAGTCTAGCTCTTTAATAATATAACTTAAATATACTCTAAACCTAATTAGCTAAAAGAGGCTACCTACTTAGACCCTAAGGCTAAAATAGAAAGAAAGAAGCCTATAAAAACTAAATAAGGACTTACTATTAAAGACTTTATAAAGTAAATAGAGGACCTTTAAATTAGTATAGCTAAAGAAAATAATAAACTTAAGGAGCTCTTAACTTATAAAGTATAAAGGTTTTAAGGGAATAATTAGCCCTTTTAAGGTAGTACCTATAGAGACTAAGGAGGCTATATTAAAGTAATTTAAAGTTATTAATTATTTAATTAAGATAATATTAATAACTTTAGCGTTAATACTCTTACTCTTAAAAATAATAAGAGGGAAAGGAAGTATTAATACTATAATATACTTAGATATTACCTTAATAACTATTCTAAGTATTAATATAATAATAACCTTAGATTTTACCTTTATAATACTATAATAAGGGAAATTTACCTTAATAGAACCTATAGCTAAAATGCTATACCTTTTAAACTTAGTTTTTAATATATTATAATAAGTAGCTATATATAATAACTTATTATATATTAAGCTATATTATTTCCTAATTACTTTATAGACCCTTTAATTAAGTTAATAAAAGATAAAGCTCCCTTTAAATATTTTACTTAAGAACTTAATAATTAAGAAAATAATACCCTAAATACCTTCTTTAGATAGGCTAATAAGAAGGCCTAAATCCTAAAGAAGCTTTTATAAGATAATATAGTAAAAAGACTAAAGGCTTAAGTAATTAGTAGTTCTATAACTATTATTCTTTTCTAAAAAGAGTAAGAACCCTATTCTATACCTTTAGACTCTTTATTAATTAATATAAATATATATAAAAGGAAGAGAGTATAGTTTTTAAAAGATATTAATAAAGACTAATTAATTAAAGAAGCTTCTATATAAAAAGAAACCCTTAAGACTATTAGGTGACCTTTACTCTCTCTATAACTATAAGCTAAGGATTTTTCTTAAAAAAAGCGACCCCCTTTATCCTATATGCTTCTACCTTAAGGTAATAAGACTAAAAGAATATAAAGATATACTAACCTCCTAGTAATAAATATCTTTACTTAAAAAGTCCCTATACTATTAAATAACTTTATTAACTTTATCCTAGACTTAAAAGAAGCTATTAGTAAGCTTTATTATAATAAAGTTTATAAAATTAAAGAAGTCTATTAATAAGAAAAGGTAACTAAAGGAAAAGGACCTTAAGGAGCTTCTATTATTAAATTCCTTAACCCTTTAAGTAATAATACTATAATACTCTTTAAGGAGCTATAAAAAAGACTTTAGGCTTCCTCTAAATAACTTAAAGGAGGTCTAACTATTAATACTATCTTTTAAGTATAGGAATTATTTAATTAAAATAGAAAGGACCTAAAAGTCTATTAATATAAACTAATAGTAGTGCCTTACTTAATCTATAAATCCTCTAGAAAGGAGTATATTTATAATAATAATAAATCTAGAGTTATAGTTAGAACTCTTATAACTACCTTTAGGACTAAGACCCTTAAATATATATAAAACCTTCCTAGAATTTAGGTTCGCTTTAGCTTTACTTATAGAAAAATTTTAACTACTCTCTTAGACTTAGGCTTAAAAGAGAACCTAATTAATAAGTATTACGCTAAGGCTTATAGCCTTAAAATATAACCTATAAAAGTCTTTATTATATTTTATTCTAACTTTTCTATTTATATAAATAGTAAAATTAAAATTAATCTTTTTATAAGTTATACCTAAATATTAATTAGACTTTATATTATATTAAATAATATTCTAATTCCCTTTATTCTAGGGATATCTTTTATTTATTTAATATAAGTAATATTTAATTATTTACTAAAAAATAGAGACCTTTTAATTTAATGCTAAATAGGCTTTATTTAAGTAGTTATACCTACTATTAAAGTAATATAATAGGAATATCTTAATAATACTAATCTATAGGGTTCCTTAAGGGTTAATATTATTTTTATAATTTTTAATAATAATAAAAATAGATTTACTTCTTCCTTTTATTTAGAATTTTTCTTTTAGGACTCTAAAGATAAAGAGCTTAACTAAGACCTCTTTCTATAGGAAGAGGAAGACTCTAATTATAATTTAAGCGCTTACTTATTACTACTTAAAGATAATAATACTATAATTCTTTTAATTAAGTTAAAGTTAGCTATAACTATTCTAAAGATCCTTATAGAGGCTAGAATTACTAAGTATAAAGTAGATTAAAAAAGGATATATAAAAAGTTCCGAAAGGTATAACTCTACTTTTAATACTTTAAGGGAGTTAGAACTAGCTAATTAAATAATCTAAATATTAATATACTTTATAAGTATAAGTAAATAAGAAAAACCTAAGGGATAATATACTATTAAATAGTAATATCCTAAAAGGAGACCTTAAGTAAAGGGAAAAGAAGTAGACTTAAGTTAAAGATTAACTTTAATTTACTAATTATTCTAACTTTATTATTAAGAAGTTCTTTAAGATTAAAAAGGGGTTATGCTTTATATAAAAGAGGCTTAATAAGATTTTTAAGTAGATTAATAACTTTCTTACCTCTAGAGAGAAGGATATCTTAATTACTATTTTTTATAATAGAGAAGTAGTATTAATATAGGACTTTACTTATTAAGGGACTATTAATTAAATAGTTATTTCTCTTTAAGTTATTAAAACTATTAACTATAAAGTATAGTAATAAAGTTTAATCCCTATTCCTTAAGGCTTTAAATAGAAAGTTATAAAAGTCCTTAAAACTTACTTAAAGACTAGAATTCTTAAGGAATTATATATTACTTACCGGAACCCCTTCTTTCTTATAGCTAAAAAGGATAAAGGTATTAAATTAATTAATTTAGTAATATAAATAAATAAAGTAATAATATATAATACTAGACTTTCGCCTTCTATTAATAAATATAGCGAAGACTTTATAATATATTAAATTCTTTCTTTACTTAACCTTTTCTCTAAATATAATTAAATATTACTTAATTTAAAAAGTAGGGACTTAATAACTTTCGCTATATCCCTTAGACTTTATTAAATATATACTTTTCTATAAGGAGTAACTAACTCTATAGGTTAATTTATATAAATTATATTTAGGATTTTTTAAGGACTAGTCCTTAATATTTATTAACTATTTCTTAATAATATTATAGTTAGAGGCCCTTATATAATATATAAAGATAAACCTATTATCCCTAGAGTCCGCTAATTTATAATAGAATACCTAATTAATATTAATAAAGTTCTTATTAATATTAAACTAACTAGTTATTTAATCTCTATAATTAAATCTAAGTTTTATTAAAAGGCTATTAATATAGTTAGTTATATTTATAGGACTAATAGAAGGACTCTAAAAGAATAGAAAGTCCTTAAAATCTATAAGTAAGTTACTTATAAGGATATATTAAAAGTTTATACTTTCTTTAGACTTATTAAGTACTACTAGATCTAAATTAAATAGTTCGCTTAAATTACTTTACTATTAATACGCCTCTTAAAGAAAAGTACCCCTTAGGAATAGGGAGATAAGTAAAAAGCTACTATAAAGCTTTTAAAAATAAAGTTTTAAAACCCGCCTATTTTAATATCTCTTAATATCTCTAAAGAATATAGAGAGATTATCTTAATATATAATACTAGCCTTCTTAACTAAACAGTAGTCTTAATATAAATTATTTATAGAAAATAGTACTTAATTTATTTTAAGGATTTTATTAACCTCTATTTTAATCTTATTAAATACGCTAATCTTAATAGTAACTACTTAAAGGAATCTTAATAAATTACTTATTTCCTTTAAATATTAAAGTAACTATTTAATTAAAATATAAAGTAGTTCTATAAGCTAAAAAGAAAAGCCTTTAACTTCTTTATAGTAAAGCGGAAGCTTTAGCGAAAGCCTTCCTACCTTAATAAAAGACTAAAATTAATAATAGATAATAAAATTAAATAAAAGACTTTTATAACTTAAGCTTATATTTAGTTAGGCTATAAGGGAAGAGAAGTTACTTATAATACTTTTATAACCTATTATTAATAGTAAGAAATATAAAATAATATTAGTATTACTATTAGTACTTATAAGATATATTAAAAGTTTTCCTTTTAGTATTCTTAAAAGCCTATAATTTTTATAACTTTAGGATATCCTATAAGTAAAATATACTTTAACTATTAGTACCTACTATTTAATTAAGGATACTTCTACCTTTTAAAGGCTTATTATAACTTTATAAGCTAGCTTAAAGTATAACCTATTAAGAAACTTAATACTTAAATTATAATATATTTTATACTTTTAATTATTTTTTATTACGGAATTCCTATTTATATAGTTATTAATAGAGGCCTAAAAATAAAGAAATAGTTTAGACTTATTATAGAAGACCTTAGGTTAAAAATTATATAAATCTTTACTTATAACCTTAAAGTAAATATAATTATTAAAAGCGGTTACTTTATTCTTTCGTCCGCTTTAATAAAATTAAGTTAAGAAATAGGTAAATAAAAGTATTTCCTTAATTATACTATCCTTACTAATTAGATTACTATTAAAAATTTATATAGAATATCTACCTTTTATTTTATTTATAGTTAAGAGCTAGTATTACCCCTTAAAGTTAAAAACTTAACTTAATAACTTATTAATTAAGATAATATTATAACTATAAAAGATCTTTTTAAAGCTTAAGTAAGAGTTCTTTAATAGAAAAAGGAAGATATTAAGCTTACTTAATAGTATATAGTTAAATATTACTAACGCCTAGCTTTTAGAACTAATACTAAAAACTAGTATATATTATATAAAGGAGATAATACTTTTCTTTTAGGAGACCTTATCTTACTTTACGATATTTAAAGATTAAATAATTTATTAAGAAACGCGAAGTATTAATTATACTAAAATAGTCCTTTTTAAATTAAATTTTAAGTACTTAAAACTAGTGCCTATTAACTTAAAACTTTTAATAGAATTAGCCTTAATAAAACTATATTAAAGGAATATATTAAGAAGTTTATTTAAGACCTTAATAGTTAGTAGACTTTATCTTCTAATTATTAGTTACTTTAAGATAGAATAGTCCTAAAAAACGAGTTATTACTTAAGGAGAAGGTTCTAGAAGATTTTCTTTTTAACTCTTTATAAATAGCCTCTAATTAAATAATTATTAATAATATCTAACTATTAATTCTTTTAGAAGGATTACTAAATAATATAGAATTATAATTAATAAAGAAAGGGCTACTAATTATTAAAGTCTAACTTCTATAATTAAGCACTAAAAAAAGAAGGTAGTATAAAATACTTTTTATAAGATCTTTCCTTTAAGTATATTATATTATAGCCTATTTAGCCTATAGCTTATAAAAATACTACTATTAAGGCTTAAGGAGGAGAGTAGCTATAACGCGTAAAAATTAATACCCCCCCTATAATTTTTTTTATTTCTATTTCTCTTATAAAGATAATAATACTAAAATTAAATAATTAAATATCCTTTTAATTATAAATTCCTTATATATAAAAGCTAAAACCCTAATTACTTCTAACTCTTACTACTTTTACCCTTAACCGCTATAAAGTTAGGAAATAGATAAGGAGAATCCTTTATAATCTAAAGGTAGTTACTATTAGTAATATACTCTATAGAAAGTATAATAGTCTTAGGATCCGGCTTATTATAACTATAGAAAGAAGAGTTAATATATCCTCTATTATAAGGCTAAGGAGTATAACCCGGAAAAAGGCGCTATTTATATATTATAGTATGGCTCCTATTCTAAATATAATTAATATAAATATAATTACTAAAAGTTAAGCTCGAAATATACTTATAGAAGGGGTAGAGGATATACTCTCTAGCTATAGTAATAGTTAAGGTATAAGTCTAGATATAATAACTATATATATAGTTATTTTAATAACTAGTAAATAAAAGAGTAAAAGTTAAGGTATACTTAGGGTATAGATTAATTAATTAAGTAAAGAAAAAGCTATTTAGATAGGTAATTTTAGCTAGTATATAGATAATTTAATTCGGCTTAGAAGGTACTAGCCCTTTAAGTAATAAGACTTCTTTAAAGAAGTAAAGGGTTAGTAAGTAATCTCCCGCGACCTTATAAATAAAGTTAAGCGTAAAAGGAGGCTACTCCTTTTAAAAGGTAACTTTAATAAAGATAGGGACGTTTTAGTAGTTAATATTATAACCTCCGTAGACCTAGACCTTAAAGTAGTAATAGATTTAGAAAAACTATTAGCGCTTTTAAAGACCTAAGATTAAATAGTCCTAAAGAATATTACTTAAAAATAGCCTATAGAGCTTAAGTTTAATATATATTTAGTGCAATAGTTTTAAGAGAGCTAGACTTTAGCTATAAAAGAACTTATAGGAATAAATTAATAAATATTTTTAAAAATATTTAGAAGATCTATTTACTTTAAAGAGTTTATAGGAGTATTACTACTTATCTTAAAGGGCTAAAAGGAAGAAGAGAAGGAAGAACTAGTAATAGTAGCTTAAAATAGAGAAAAAAAGAAAGTAAAAGCTATAATATTATAAAAAACAATTAAAAAAAAAGTAAGGAGGTCTCTAGCTAAGGAGAAGGGTATAAAATTAAGATATAAGTAAGAAAAAGTAATATATTAGTTAAAAGGTAGTAGTAAATAAGATTTTATAAAGAAGATATACTTTAAGTTAATAAATAGTAGGAATATATCTAGTTATAGTAGTAAGTAGTTCTCTAACTCTATAAATAAGTACTTTATTTATTATAAAGGTATATTAATATATAGAAAGAGACTCTATATATATAGTACCTTTTCTTTTTCTTATATCTCTTCTATAAGTATAATTCTTTCCTTTTTATATTACTTTTAGACTCTATAATTCTTTAATAAGCTTATAGACCAATTAAATAATTATAAATAACCCTAATTTTCTTTATTTTAATAGAAAACCCTAATAAAGAATTATAAATAAAGTCTTACTTTAAAAAGCCCTTTCTTAACTTATATATATTATCCTTAGGGAAATACCTATCCCTTATTTACCCTATAAATTGCGTTTAATTATTTAATTAAAGTATTTTCCTTTCCTTTTTCTTTCTTTTATAATATCTTCTAGCTTTATTTTAGTTAATACTATAGCTCCTAGACGACTTAGCTATCCGTATTTCTAAGCCTTTAAGGCAACTTTCTTTAAAAAGTATTTCGGAAGGGGCGCTAAAGTAATACTTAAAGGGCTTACTAAAAGCATTTACCTTAATAGAGGTATTAAGAGCTTTTATAATAAGGAAGAAAATAATGCTATATACTATTTAGGGATATTATATAAGTATTAGCCCTCTTAATTTATTTTACGCAAATATTAGCCTATAGTCCTTATTTATATACTTAATAAAGAAGTTTAGTTAAGTAAAATTAAGAATAGTATATACTATTTAGGCTTAAAAGCTATACCTAGCTATATAAAGCTTTATACTTAAAGTAATTATATAGTTAATATCTATAATTTTATAGTTAATATACTTTAAAAGAAGTAAATAGATGACTTTAGTAATATAGTAATACTTTAAATTTTTACTAAAGGTATTAAGAATATAGTAATAGTTATAAAGACCCTAGCTATAATTATAGTTAATAAGGAATATAAGCTAATTAATTAGATTACCTAAAAAGAGGAGAAGTTCGCTTACTATATATCCCTTAATATTATTAAAGTCTAAAGCTTATTTATATTTAATATTTATATTAAAGTATATAAACGCTACCTATATATTAACTTAATTAACTTTATAAATAAAAATAATAATAAAGTATATTAAGGAGCTTTCCTATAGGATTACCTTAAGGGAACCCTATTATACTTTAACGCTAAGCTTAATAATTACTTATAGAGACTATAAGCCTTTACTAATTACTAGATATAAGTCTTATATAAGGCTAACCTACCTTATAATTTTAATTTCTTTCTTATTCTCTATATAGCTTAAAAGAAGAGTTAGGAGTATAGATACTTAACTATTTAAATAATTTAATATTAAATTAAAGGCTTAATTAATATCTATTACTAAAAGCTATCTAGCTATAATAGCTAAATTAAGATTAAGTTATACCCTAAATTCCCCCTTTTATTAAATGATTTTAAAGACTTCTTCTTTCGCAATTAATACCTATACTCCTTAACTTAATAATAAGAAGCTTATAAGATCTATCTTTAATAGACTATTAAGAATCTCTTAATAATTACTAGAAATAAGCTTAGGATTTAAAGCTTAAGTTAAATTAATTAAGCCTTCCCTTAACTTAAAGTTCTTTCTTAAGACTTTAATAGATCTAAGGTCTATTTCTAAAGCCCTTATAAATCTATTTACTTAAATAATATAATTATTATTATTAGTAGCCTTTACCTAATAGGAAGTTTTAATAGAAAGATAGGCTATAATAAGAACTAACTATTCTAAAATAACTTCTTAATAATATTATATAATCCTTAGGCTATAGTATTATTTAAACTAAGCTAAAAGGATTTAAAATAGAAGTTAGAGCTATTAAAAGAGGTTAAAGAGATATAATAGGCTTAATTAATATTTCTATAAATATAGTAAGCTCTTTAAGCGCCTTAAGCTCCCTAAATAAGCCAGCCTATAAGAAAGCGCTTACCTATAAGTACTTTAACTCCCGTTATTATATTAATTAAAGATAAGTTACTTATAAAGTTAGCTTCTAGCCCTTTACCTCCTTTAAGAGCCCTATTAGTAGCTTAATAGCCTTTAAGAGCTCTATCCGTTACTTAATAGCCTTTAAGAGCCCCTTCTAAGTCTATAGGCCTCTTAGAATATATTCTAGCTACTACTATAATACTAAAGTAAGCGCCGGATTCCCCTTTTTTATAAATTATAGTACCTAGGTAAACCCTAATCCTCTCTTCTTTATATTCTAGTAGTCTTACTTTAAATAACCCTTTTAAGTCTAGTAATATATCTAAAGCTTTTTCTATAGACTATAAGCTTAAGGCTAAAGTTTATTAATCCTTAGGACTCCCTTTAATAGCTTTTAAGCCTTTTAACCCGGCTATAGCTTTACTTACTATTATTATATCGGAAAGGTTTAGCTTACTCTCTTCTTTATAATCCTTAAGTTTAAGTAACTCTTTTAAGCTTAATAGAGCGTCTTTTATAGCTCTTAAACCCTTAAAGCCTCCTTCTCTTTAATAGCTAATTAGATTAATAGAGCCGCTCTAGAAAGCTAGTAAGCTTCTTATAGTAACTAATTAAAAGGTTATAGCTATTCCTAAAACTATTACTCTACCGGTTTAGTAACCGTATCGCTCTTCTCGAGTTACCTCTATAAGGCCTATTAATCCTCCTATACCCTAGACTCCTAAGGGAGCTAGTAGGTAAACCCTAATAACTTTTATAACTACCTAAAGAATTCTAATAGGCCCGAAAACCATAGTTTAAAAGGATTAATAAGCTATAAAGGTCCTATAGCGAACTCCTCTTCTAAATACTTATTATAGAGCTTCTTCTTCTAGCCCTATAACTATAAGTAGACTAAATAAGCCCTTAGGAGCGACTCCTATAACTACCCGCTAATAAATAAAGCCTAGAGGCTAACTAGCTATTAATTTAAGCTACTATAAATAGATCGAAGATAAGGTTTTTATATATAATAGCTTTAATACTAGACGAACCGGTATTTAATAAAGGGTCTAGTTAGAAGGGAGGGAGATAACTATTAAAATAATTAATTAATACCCGGAACTTACTTATAGAATACTAGAAGTTTTAGGCGTTAAACCTTCTAGGACTTTTATTTCCCTAATCTCTCCTAGTTTAATAGACTTATATACTTAGGATAAAGTTAAAGTAGCTATTAATAAAATAAATAAAAAGCCTAAGGCTAATTAAGTAAAAGAGTGAGAACTCTATCTTTAATACTATTAGTAATAGTAAGTAGGGGGACTTAAGGAGGAACTTTAAGAGAAAAATGGTAAAAGAGAAATTAAATTAAGCCTAAATTAAGGAAGGGCTTTAAAGTAGTTTAAATTAAAAAGTCTAAAGGGTATAGAAATAAATTATACTTTCCTTTATAAAGCTTTTCTTATATAACGATTTTACTTTATAGTAACTTTTCTTTCTATAAATACTTAGTTATATTAATTAATCTTTTCTTTATAGTTTTATAAAACTTATTACTTAATACTTTATTTCTTTATCGCGCTTTCTTCTAGCTAGAGCGGCTTTTACGCGCTAGGGAAGAGTTTAATAAAGTATTAGGGCACCCGTTAAGGGATATAATATTATTATAAAAAGTAATTAGAGGCTAATAAGTATATAAAAGAGGAAAAGGCCTCTTAGGATTATTAAATTAAGTAAGTATAGTATATATAGGAGGTAAAACTTAGGAATAGCCTATATATTAAGCTAGTCGCTAAAAGTATAACTCTTAGCTATAGATTAAGTAAAGATACCTCCCTAACTTCTATTAATACCTCTATTTTAAGTGACCTTTTTCACTCTCCTATTATAAATACTATTTAATTAAAAGTATCTATACTTATATATTTATTTATTAAGTCCATTTTTCTTTTATTAAACTATAAGGGGGTATAATAATTATATTTAATTTAAATTCTTTATTATATTAAAAGGTATATTAAAGAATTTAAGTTTAACTTACCCGTTATACTTCCTTATAGCTATCCTTTTTAGACTTTAATAGTTAGTTATTATAATAGGTATAATTTACTTAATATCCCTTAAGTTTTTAGTATATATTATTCCCTTATTACCCTTAACTATTAGAATAAGGTCTTTAATTTTAGGTAAGTTAAGGTTTAACTTTTAGGTAAGTTATTTCTTTTTCCTTCCTTTAAGAGTACCTACTTATTTAAATAACTTAACCCCCTTATAGTAGGCTAAAAGGAGCTTATTTATATAAGTTATATTACTTATTAATACCTATTAATTATATTTTATTAACTACTCTTTCTATTTAATAAAATAGGCTATTAAATTACCCTTTCCTTAATAGTCTTTTATCTCTTTAATCTCCTATTTATTCTTATTATCTTTAAGGTTAGGTATTAATAGATTTTTATTTATTAAACGTTTAGTTATTACTTCTTTCTATAGTTTTAATAGGCTAATATAAAATATATTATATAAGCCTATATACTTTATTAATAATACTACCCTATAAGCTTATTTATTTATTACTTATAGAACTTAAAAAGGCTTAAGGTATTTTAGGAGAAGTTTTCTTTTTCTTTCCTTAAACTTAATATTTTATATTAATAAAGCTATAAAATCGCCTCTTTTTAATTATAGGGGCTAATATTATTAATTATAATATTTTACTTATACTTATACTACTTTTATTTACTATTCTTTAAGGTATTACTATAAGGTAATTAATCTTTTTACTTTTACTTTTACCTTAAGGATCTCCCTTATTATATTATTATCTTTAATAATAAGATAAATTAATAGTTAGTAACTAAATAGGGCTTTATTTAAAGAGAGGTTAATTATAGAACTAATAGTATTATTATAAGTAAATTAGGCTATATATAGTAAGAATGCCTAATTAATCTATTTAGAATTAGTAAAATAATAAAATTAATATTCTAAAGTCTAATTTATTTATTTTATTTAACTATTAGTTTAGGGGTAAAACGCTATAAATAGCTTTTATTTTATTTTAAAAAAATAATAGAGCTATAACTAGTATTAACTAATAAAAATAGATCTTTAATTTATAATAATACCCTTTAGGGCTCTAAAATAAAACTCTATTTTATAATAGAATAGTTATATTAAGTTAGATATAGTAATTATTATATAAACTAAAATAAATACTAAATATTTTATATATTAATTTATAATAATAAAAATAGTATTAACTTTTTATTTTTAGAAATTAATAAGGGGTAACCCTATAATAAAATCTATAATAATCTCCTACTAAAAATTAATTAGTATTAATAGTAATTTAAGAGTATTATAAGAGTAATACCTTTATATAATAACCCTTTAATAAATAGAATAACTCTAGATATATTTTATAATATCTTAATATATATATAATTAATAAAACTTCTATTATAATAACTTTAGGGTATACTTCCTTTTAAAGTATTTTATTAATAAGTTATTATAATATAGCTATAGGAGCTCTTATTATAATATTAAGTCTTAAGGAATTACTACTTTACCCTTTTAGTATAATATTTTAGAGTTATTAAGCGTTTAGTTACTTTTATTTCCCTACTTTTTTATTAAAAGAGTATAGCCTCTTTAAGTAATAATTTATATATTCTATACTTAAGCTTCTTAAATTAAGTCTTTAAAGGGCTATAATACCTCTTCTATATAGACCTCTTTATACTTAATAATATATTAAACTAAATACCTTAAAGTAAGCTATTTATAATTAGTTATTACTTTAATTTAATTAGCTAAGCCTTCCTAACTTAAGGGTATATCTCTTCTATTTTATAAGTAATAAGTTAAGGTTTCTATACCCTATAAAGATATCTTACTATACTTAAATTAAAAGGAGACTTAAAATAATTTATTCTATAAAGATATTTTATTATAGCCTCTATAATATATTATCTATACTACTTATATTAAGGTATTCTTTAACTTTTTCTAAAGTTTTAATAAAAGACTTTAATTTAAGGGTAATTTACCCTTATATTCTAGCTTTCTTAATAAAGTATTTATAGGATTACTTTTCCTAATATAATACTTAATAATAAAGTTAAAGGGTATTAAGTATATATATTACTATACTTATCTTTTATTTAGATATAGGTATTATATAAAGGTCTAAAGATTTTAATAATTAAAGAGTACTTTAATTAAGTATATAGCCCCTTTAATATATTATTATTAATATTTAAATAACTTAATAATTATATATAACTTTTAGTTTAGGGTTCCTTAATTTAATTCTACTTTTTAGAATTTCTTTAACTAAAAGGCTATTAGGTACTATTTACTATCCTTAACTAGCTATAATAAAATCCTTACTATTATAAAGTAAAATATATTTATCTTAATATAAATTAATTACTAAGGGTTAAAGTATTATAATAGGGGTATTTTTATAAAGGCTTCCTTTAAGGCTTAGAAGGCTAAAAGCTTATCCTTTTATAATTATACTTACCTTAATTTCTTTCCCCCTTTAACTCCTTTTAGGAGAGAGATTAATAATAAGGTAATATTAAAGTATCTCTTAATAAACTATTAATAAAAATTATAAAATTTAAGAAAGACTTAAATCTCTTAATATATCTTTAGGACCTATTAGTTTATAATTACTTCTACTTTTTATAAATCTATTACTACTCCCTTAATAAATAGAATAAATCTTAAAAACTTTATTAATTCCTAGAAGAAAGTATATTTAAAAGGCTTTATATAAAGTTTAGTAACTTTAAGCCTTTTTAATACTTACTTAATATAATAAATATAATTCTCTTTTATCTTTAAGTAAATAAAGATATTATTAAGGTATATAATATAAATAGTATTTATTAGTTTTTATAAGGCTTAATTAATATAATATTAAAATATAGCTAGTATATTTATTAATCTAAAGGGTAATACTAAGTATTTATAATAACTATACTTTATATAGAAAGTAGTTTTCTATTTATTCCCTTTTTTTATATAGATCTAATAATATATATCCTTTATATTAATTTTAATAAAGTATTTAATACCCTTAACTTAATTAAGAATTTCTAAAATTAGGGATAAAGTAAAGCGATTCTTTATTATAATCTTATTAAGTTTATAGTAATTAATATATAGTCTTAAAGTCCTATCTTTTTTAAGTATAAAAAGAATAGACGCTTTAATAAAGCTCTTAAATAGTTATATCTATTTCTATTTAAAGTTATTTTAAATATAAAAGTGTAATTTTTATAATTTATTTTAAAATAAAGTATATATTAGCTTATAAGGGGGACTAGCTTTAAGTATTAAGTTTATTATATAATTAATAATATAGTACTTAAGTAATATCTCTACCTTAATTATAATAAATATATCTTAGAACTCTTAGAATTCTAATAGTAATTACTCTAAATTTAATAGTAATATAAAGTCACCTTTTTATAGGATAAGAATTAAATCTTTATTCTTAATAATTATATAGACTACCGCCTTATTTTAGGCTTAATAAATAAACTTTTTTAAGTTAAAAATCTTTATTCCTTATTAAATATACTTAAATTATTATTTATAATCCCTTAAGGAGAGATAAATTCTCTAGGATTATAGGGTAAGTATCCCTAATAAAATAAGGCTTCCTTTTAGTTTAAAGTCTTAATTAACTTTAATATATAGGTATAGTAATACCTTTTTTTTACCTTAATAATTAGTAATAGTAATTAATACTTCCTAAATACTATACTATAAAATTTATTATTTATTTACTCCCTTTAGTTCTAGTATTATAAGGGGTAAGCGTTATAATCCTAATTATTTTATTAGTCTAATACTAATAAAATTAACCTTTATATTAAAGTTTAGGTTAGTATAAGTCTTTACTTATATATACCTCTTTATAGTTATAGGTACCTATAATCTAGGGACTATCCTTAGGGTTTAATCTAAAGCTAGAACTATTACTTTAACCCCTTTAATTTTCCCTTTTAGCCCTTATTTTAATCCCCTTTTAAGGGATTAAGGTATTTATTTTAGAGGTATTCTTTATTATTATAATTAAAATACTTAAGCTATTTCCTATTACTATTCTTAGGATTTAGGTAAGTAATTAATTTAAAGGGTATTAAGATTATATTACCTCCCTTTTCTTTTTCCTTTTATTAAGAGCTATTTATAGAGCTTCCCTTTATCCTTAAGTTATTAAAGTTCTTATATTAACGGGATTTCTTATAGCTTTTAGTAATATTACTACTATTAGCCTTTTATTTCCTAAGGGGTCTTATAGTATCCTAATATTATTAAGTTAATTAAACTATTTCTTTCCTAGTTTTCCCTATAATAAACTCTATATATAAAGTAATATAATTCCTTAATTTAATATAGAGTTTCGTAAAGAATATTAAAGTATAAGTTTTTTCGTCCCTATAAATAAAGTATTTCTTTAGTAAATTAAGATAGATACTAAACTCTATTAAAGTTTATCCTTCCCTTTAGTATATATCTTATATTTAGGTTATAATAAAGGCTTCCCGATTTATAGAGTCTTTTAAAAGAGTAAGAGTCTATTCTTTAAACGCCTTTTAGTTATTAATTATAGTTTCCCTTTAGTCTAATAGCTATATATTTAAGTATTAATCCTATTATACCCTACAATTATTATATATATTATTTAAGGTAAGAAGGATCTTTTAATAATTCTTATAGTATTATTTATAAGTATTATTAAAGGCTTATTATAAGTTATTTAATTAATTAAGCCTTTTTCTTAATATAATTAATTAGGATAACTAATTAATATTTTTAACCTTAACCTCCTAGCCCTAACTATCCTCTAAGCTTAAGGATTCTTAGTAATATTTCCTTAATTTATTAATTATATTTTAGTTAATAACTACCTAAAGGTTAGAGAGTAAATTATACTCCCTTTCCTAAAGTTACTATAACTCTTTTAGCTAAGCTATACGCTTAAGTAATTCTTCCTATATATAACTATAGGGCCTTACTATAGCTATTATTAAGATAATATCTTCTTATAGCTATACCCTAAACCTTAGGTTACTTAAGCTAGAAACTATTCTAACTTATAGGGTATTTAGCTATATAGTATATATATAGTTAAGGGCTTTTTAAAGTATCTTTATTTTAAGTAGCCTTTAGGTAGAAGCTTTAAAATATAATAATTAATAATAAATATAGAGTTAAGTAAGCTAAATACCTCTAGATTTATATAAAACTAAAGCTTAGGTTCCCTCTCGCTTTACTACCTAGGCGGATATAATTATATATTAGTAATAGCCCTATAATAACTTTCCTTTAAGGTTTAGGTAGCCTTACTTATATATATAACTTAAAGGGGTTATATTACTATATATCCTCCCTTCTATATCGTATAGGTTCCGCGGCCTAGCTATAGCTAATTAATAAGAGGGCTCTTACTAGCCCTTCTCTTTAGCGTATTATATCCTTTACGCCTTATATATATACTAAAGGTATTATAAGAGTTAATACTTAAGGAAATCTATAAATATTTAATATATAGATATTAAGGAATCCGGAAAACTATAGATTAAATATAAAGGATTTACGACTTCCTAAATATAAAGAAAACGGTATAGAAGATTTTTAGTAAATATAAGCTATATATATATAGTAAAGTAATATAATATAAACTTTATAAAGAATTATAACTATTATTAATATTAAAGAAATTATAAGATTTAATAGCTTTTAATTATATTATAAAGCTATTACTATTAGAAGAACTTATAATAAATATAAAATATAATAGTATCTTTATTATTATAAATAGACTTATAAAATATAAATACTTTATATTATATAGAGAAAATAATAATATAAAAGAACTTATATATATATTCCTATAAATAATTATTAATAATTATAGGTTACTAAATTAAATTGTCTTTAATAGAGGAAGTATATTTATAGTAAAATTTTAATAAACTCTTATAGTATAGCTTAGAATAAAATATAAGCTTAGTACTATATACTATCTATAAATAGATAGTTAAATAGAATAACTTAATTAAATATTAAAATAATACCTATACTATTATATTAATTATAATTAAAATAATTAAGTTAAATAGTTATTAATAGTATAATTAATATATAATACTATTACTATAAAATTAATAAAGTTATTATTAATATATATTAATTATAAATATAACCTAAAAGTATATTAAGTTACTTAATAAAGACTATAAGTTAAATAAATAATCCTATAAGTAGATTAACTATAAAAATTATATAAAGAAATATAATAAGAACTTAAATTTATTAAAGAATAAATAGTTACTTACTATAATTAGAAAAGATTAAAGGGACTAACTTTTTAAGAGAGAGATATAGTCTACTTACTTTAATAAAATATTAAAATAACGCGACTAAATAATAAATTAAACTTTAAGAAACTTAGACCTTTTAAAGTTAAGAAGGTTATTTTAATAAATAACTATAAACTTTTATTACTAAAAATAATATAGATATATTTAATATTTTATATTTTATTACTAGAAATAGTATTAAAGAACGCTAAACCGTAAATATAAATTAAAGTTAAAGATAATCTTAAATATAAAGTTAAATAAATCCTAGATATATAATAAAAGAGTTAGCGTAAAGAGTACCTTATTAAATAGAAGGGATATAGACCTAAAGAAAATACTTAAGAACCGCTTAAGTATTTAATATATTATTATATAAAGCTTTAATAGTTCTATTAGTAAGTAAAGGATTAACTATAAAGTTATCTAATAGACTAAAGGTACCCTAATTAATAATATTAATACTACTAGTAGCTTAAATATTAGCTATAGCCT
This sequence comes from Hypocreales sp. Mo6-1, assembly GCA_002939055.1. Taxonomy (NCBI): domain Eukaryota; kingdom Fungi; phylum Ascomycota; class Sordariomycetes; order Hypocreales; species Hypocreales sp. Mo6-1. Next base: position 3,197,650 of record PNEP01000013.1, read on the forward strand.
CTAACTCCTAATATTTAATAGTATTTAACTTATCTAGAGATTATATTCTTTAGCGGAATAGTTTACTTCCTTTCTTTTTTAAGAAACGCTTCTATTACTATAACTAGAAAAGATAAGATATCGTTTTTAATAGCTAGAATTATAAAATAGATAGCTTCTCCTCTATTCTCTCCTCCTCGGACTTTACTTACTTCTACTTATTTATAATATAAGTAATTAAAAAAAATTAGTTATAGTAAAATAAGGAATTAGAGAAGGACTAATATAATAACACTATATTAATACTATTATAGGAATAGCTACAATAAGTATATTTAGAATACTAGGACGAGCTCTTCTCTATTTTATATAATAGCTTATACCTATAATAATAAGTATAGGGTATTACCTTAATACTATTCGCTTTAATAAAAGCTACTAAATAGAAACGCTTAGATAACTTTTTTAACTGCTAGAGTTTAGTTATATAGCTTGATATTATATTAATACTATTATTAAAAAAGAAGAAAGATATAAGACCTATAAATAATAATAAGGGAAGGCATAGGGTATTTATATAGCGCTTAGGTCTTAAGGGTAAGACCTTAAGAGAGAGAATATTATATTATAACCCTAGCTATATAGGCTATAAGATAGGCTAATAAGGCTATATAAAATATATATAACGGGTATAATACGAAAGAAGATTAGGATATATAGACTAATAGGGAAGAATTACTATTATAGGCTAAGTAATTTAATAAAGGGATTACTAAATTATAATAGTAATTTAAGGTAATCTAAGGAGAATTACTAAATTATAATAATAATTTATAGTAATTTAGTAGGGATTACTCTTAAAGTAAAAGTAATTCTAAGAAGGATTAATAAGTATATAAAAACCCCTAACTTTCGCTCTCTACTTAAATAACTAGTTAGTACTTAATACTATACTAAAATCCTAACTACCTTTATACTATTAATTAAACCTTTAAGTAATACCTCTTTACTTAATTAATACCTTATTCCCTTTATTAATATAAACTTATAATATAGTTTATCCTTTAGGAAATACCTATTTTATTATAAAATTTAACTATAAAGATTAAATAATTAATTAATTTAATATTAATAAAAACTTTATTAATATTAATTAAGTATTTTATTATAAATTAATAGATTCTAGAAATAATAAATTTATTTTTATATATTATATAAAGGCCTTTAATTATAATATTATTAAGAAATAGTTAATAAATATTAAGAATTAATCCTTAAAGAATTCTAAATATAATTTATATAAATTAACCTATAAAGTTAATTACTTCTTATAAAAAAGTATATATTTAATAAAGTCTAAAGGGTATAGTAAAAGTTATTAAGTCTCTACTCTTTAAATTAAGTAATACTTAATTATATTTAAAGAAAAGATTAAGTAAAGAAAGAATTTAATATATTATAAAATCCTTATTATATTTATTAATAAAAAGTAAAAGTCTAATATTATATATTATTATTTTATTTATTTATATTATTAAATTAATTAATTTAATATCTCTATTCTTTTTAGCTATAAGAAAGAAGGGGTTTTAATAAGTAATATATAATTCCTTAAGGATTTTAGTCTTTAAATAGGTTTTAAGGACTTTTATAACTTTTTATTTAAGGCCTTAGGGAATAAAAATTAAATTTTATTACTATACTTTATAGTTAATAGTTTTAATAACTTAAGGAGAAGTAATTATTTAATTAATAATCTTTTAATAAATAAAGTCTTATATTAATATTATTTCTTTATTATAAAGAATAGTAATTAAAATATTCTTTTCTTTAAGGGTAAGAAAGTTATTAATTTATTTAAGGATTTTATTAAGCCTCTTTTATATAAAGTATAACCCCTTTTTAATTTTAAAGAACTTCTTAATAATAAAGTTAGAATAATTAATAAGTTAAAGTTAATCTTTAATTTAAGCCTACTTCTTCTCTCTTTACTTAAGGTCTCTTTCTAAAATATTACTATTTAATAGTATATTATCCCTTAAGTTTTTCTTATTTACTTTATATTTATAAAGTATATTAATATTTAAATTATTTAATTAACTAATTCTAACTTCTTTAAAGTATTAAAAGTAGAGTTATACCTTTTAAAACTTTTTATATATCTTTTTTTAATTCGCTTTATACTTAATAATTCTAGCCTTTATAAAGATTTTTAAAATAGCTATAGCTAACTTTAATTTAATTAAAAGAATTATAGTATTATTATCTTTAAATAGTAATAAATAAGTACTTAAATTATAATTAAAGTCTTCCTTTTCTTATAGAGAGAGGTCTTAATTAAGCTTTTTATCTTTAGAGTCCTAAAAGAAGGATTTTAAATAGGAAAAAGAAATAGATCTATTTTTATTATTATTAAAGACTATAAAAATAATATTAACCTTTAAGGAACCCTATAGGTTAATATTATTAAGATATTCTTATTATATTACTTTAATAATAAATATAATTACTTAAATAAAGCCTATTTAATATTAAATTAAAAAGTCTCTATTCTTTAATAAATAATTAAATATTATTTATATTAAATAAATAAAAAGTATTTCTAAAATAAAGGGAATTAAGATATTATTTAATATAATATAAAGTTTAATTAATATTTAGGTATAACCTATAAAAAGATTAATTTTAATTTTACTATTTATATAAATAAAAGAGTTAAAGTAAAATATAATAAAGGCTTTTATAAGTTATATTTTAAGGCTATAAGCCTTAATATAATATCTATTAATTAAATTCCTTTTTAAGCTTAAGTCTAAAAGAGTAATTAAAATTTTTCTATAAGTAAAGTTAAAGTAAACTTAAATTCTAAAAAGATTTTATATATATTTAAGGGTCTTAGTCCTAGAGGTAGTTATAAGAGTTTTAATTATAACTCTAGATTTATTATTATTATAAATATACTCCTTTTTAAGAGATTTATAAATTAAGTAAAGTATTACTATTAATTTATATTAATAGACTTCTAAGTCCTTTCTATTTTAATTAAATAATTCCTATACCTAAAAGATAGTATTAATAATTAGACTCCCTTTAAATTATTTAAAGGAAGCTTAAAGTCTTTTTTATAGCTCCTTAAAGAGTATTATAATACTATTACTTAAAGGGTTAAGGAATTTAATAATAAAAGCTTTTTAAAAACCTTTTCCTTTAATTACCTTTTTTTATTAATAGACTTCCTTAATCTTATAGACTTTATTATAATAAAGCTTATTAATAGCTTCTTTTAGGTCTAGGATAAAGTTAATAAAATTATTTAATAATATAAAGACTTTTTAAGTAAAGATATCTATTATTAAAAGGTTAATATATCTTTATATTCTTTTAGTCTTATTACCTTAAGGTAAAAGTATATAAAATAAAAGGAATTACTTTTTTTAAGAAAAATCCTTAGCTTATAGTTATAGAGAGAGTAAAGGTTACTTAATAGTCTTAAGGGTTTCCTTTTATATAAAAGCTTCTTTAATTAATTAATTTTTATTAATATCTTTTAAAAATTATACTCTCTTTCTTTTATATATATTTATATTAATTAATAAAGGGTCTAAAGGTATAAAATAGGGTTCTTACTTTTTTTAAAAAAGAATAATAATTATAGAACTACTAATTATTTAAGCTTTTAGTCTCTTTACTATATTATTTTATAAGAGCTTCTTTAGGATTTAGGCCTTTTTATTAACTTATTTAAAGAAAGTATTTAAGGTATTATTTTCTTAATTATTAAGTTCTTACATAAAGTATTTAAAGAGAGCTTTATCTTTTATTAAATTAATTAAAGGGTTTATAAAATAATTAAAAAATAATATAACTTAATATATAATAAGTTATTATATATAGCTACTTATTATAATATATTAAAAACTAAGTCTAAAGGGTATAGTATTTTAGCTATAAGTCTTATTAAAGTAGATTTCCCTTATAATAGTATTATAAAAGTAAAATTTAAGGTTATTATTATATTAATACTTAAAATAGTTATTAAAGTAATATTTAAGTATATTATAATATTAATACTTCTTTTCCCTCCTATTATTCTTAAAAGTAAGAGTATTAATACTAAAGTTATTAATATTATTTTAATTAAATAATTAATAACCTTAAATTACTTTAATATAATCTCTTTAGTCTCTATAAATATTACTTTAAAAGAGTTAATTATTCTCTTAAAATCTTTATATTTTATAAGTTAAGAGTTCCTTAAGTTTATTATTCTTTTTAGTTATATTAATTTAAAAGTCCTTTATTTACTTTATAAGGTTTTTAATAATAAGTCTTTATTTAATTTCTATAAGCTTCTTTCTTTCTATTTTAGCCTTAGGGTTTAAGTAAGTAGCCTCTTTTAATTAATTAAATTTAAAGTATATTTAAGTTATATTATTAAAGAGTTAAACTATTAAATCCCTTTAATCTATATTTAGTTAAAGTTATAGATAGGTATTAATTATTTAAATAAAATCTTAATAAAGCTTTAAGATTAATTTTTTAAATAAAAGCCTATTTTTTTCTATAATATTAATAATTAAATCTCTTAATATAACTTAATAAATAGTATATAATTAATTATTATTAATAGCCTAAAAGCTAAATCTTATTTTATATTAATAATATATATATATAATTAATTAATTAATTACCTTTAAGATAGACTAAAAGTAAAGAGTATTATAATATTTTAATTTATTTACTATTATTATTACTTACTTTATATTTAAGGTATAATAGTATTTAAGAAAGGCTTTCTTAATACTTTCCTAAATAATAATATTTATAAGTATCTTAATGCTAAGAGCTTCCTTTTTATTAATATAAGAGTTAAGCTAACTAGCCTTTTTATTATTAAGGATATTATTAACTTTTATTTCTCTTTTAAATTTAATTAGGAAATTAATAATATTCTAATTATTAAATTTCTTTAAAGAAGAAAGATATTAAGATTAGTAAAGTTACTTAAAAAGTTAAGACTATTTTATTTAAATAGACTCTTTAATAGTATAGCTAAGCTTTCTATAATTAATTTTAAGTATTTTTAATAATTAATTAAATAGTCTAGCCTTAATTAAAGGTTTAGAATAATCTAGCCTATTTTAGCTAAATAAAAGAGGGGTAGACTTAACTTTAGGTAGGGATAATATCTTTCTTCCCTTCTATTTTAATTAATAATTCTTAAGGGAAATTCTTCTCTTTAAGTACTTAAGTCTATACCTTTCTTCTTTATAGTAAGCTATATAATATACTATAAGGTAAATTATAAGAATATAGCTTTTAGTTAAAATCTAAGTAATTATTATATAAATAAAGACTAAAATAAATTTAAGTTACTAAAATAAATTAAGCTTAATTAAACTTTAATTAAATAATCTTAACTATTTATAAGGCCTTTATATATTAATACCTTACTTTTAAAGTCTAGTTAAGTATTAGTTTTATAAAATTATTAATATTAAAATTACTTCCCTTTAGTTAAGGTAATTACTAATAAAATAAGCTTTTCTCTTTTATTTTATATTATAAAGAGTTATATATAAACTCTTTATATAATCTTTTAGCTAGAAAAGCTATTTTATTATATTAATCCTAATATTAGGGTATTAATCTATAATTATAAAAGGTTAATTAATAATTAAATAAGGGGAAAACTATAATTATTACTTCTTTAAGATAACTAGCCTTCTCTTTTTTTTATATTCTTTAATTAATAATTAAAAAGTACTTCTATTATTATAAGAGGGGCTAAGGATCTCTTTATATTAAGAATAGACTTTTATACCCTAAAGACTAGTTTTAATAAAGGAAAAAAAAATAGACTTAATAAATAAATATATAAATATAAATACTTTTAATTAAATAGTATTTATAATAGGAGAGTAAAAAAAGTTATTTAAAATAAAAGTATTAATAAAAGTTAAAGAAGTATCTTTATTTAATCTATAGCTAAAAGTTATACTTTTAGTAATTAACTTAATATATAAGCTATTTTAAGTCTTACCTTCTATATATATTATCTTTAATTAAATAATCTTAAAAGGCTTTTTCCTCTTTTATATACTTATTAGCCTTTAATTACTTTCTATAATAATATTATATCTCTTAATAAATACTTTAATACTTTATTAAAATATTTATTAATTTATTCCTATAAGTTTTTTTATAGCTAAAGTCTAGCTCTTTTAAAACTATTATATTAAATATATATTAAACTTAAGTTTTATAAGCTATTTTTAAGTAATATTCTTTAGGATTATTTAATCTTAAGTCTTTAAAAGCGCTAATAGTTTTTTTAAATCTATTATTACCTTAAGGTCTAAGTCTATAAAGGTTATAATATTAGTTATTAAGATATCCCTATTTTTATTAAAGTCGCCTTTTAAAAAAAGTAGCCTCCTTTTATACCTAACTTTATTTATAAAGTTATAAGAGATTACTTACTAACTCTTTATTTCTTTAAAGAAATCTTATTACTTAAAGGGCTAATACTTTTTAAATTAAATTAAATTATTTATATATTAATTAAAATTACCTATTTAAATAGCTTTTTCTTTACTTAATTAATTAATTTATACTCTAAGCGTACTTTAACTTTTACTCTTTTATTTATTAACTATTAAAATAACTATATATATAGTTATTATATCTAGACTTATACCTTAACTATTACTATAATTAAAGAGTATATCCTTTACCCCTTTTATAAATATATTTTAAGCTTATCTTTTAGTAATAATACTTATATTAACTATATTTAGAATAGGAGTTATATTATAATATATAAATAGCGCCTTTTCTTAAGTTATATTCCTTAGCCTTATAATAAAAGATATATTAACTCTTCTTTTTATAATTATAATAAGCTAGATCCTAAGATTATTATACTTTCTATAAAGTATATTACTAATAGTAACTACCCTTAAATTATAAAGAATTCTTTTTATTTATTTTCTAACTTTATAGTAATTAAGGGTAAAGGTAATAAGAGTTAGAAGTAATTAGGGTTTTAGTCTTTATATATAGGGAATTTATAATTAAAAGGATATTTAATTATTTAATCTTAGTATTATTATCTTTATAAAAGAAATAGAAATAAAAAAAATTATAAAAGGGGGTTAACTTTTATATATTATAACTACTCTTCTCCTTAAGCCTTAATAATAGTATTCTTATAAGCTATAGGCTAAATAAGCCATAATATAATATACTTAAAAGAAAGATTTTATAAAAAGTATTTTATATTACTTCCTTTTTTTAGCGCTTAATTATAGAAGTTAGACTTTAATAATTAATAGCTCTTTCTTTATTAATTATAAGTTTATATTATTTAATAATCCTTTTAAGGGAATTAATAATTAAATATTATTAGTAATTATTTAATTAAAAGCTATTTATAAAGGGTTAAAAAGAAAATCTTTTAGAACTTCCTCTTTAAATAATAACTTATTTCTTAAGATTATTTTATTTTAAAGTAATTAATAATTAAAAGATAAAGTCTACTAACTATTAAGGTCTTAAATAAATTTCTTAATATATTCCCTTAATATAATTTTATTAAGGCTAATTCTATTAAGAGTTTTAAGTTAATAAGTATTAATTTTAAGTACTTAAAATTTAATTTAAAAAGAATTATTTTAATATAATTAATACTTTATATTTCTTAATAAATTATTTAATTTTTAAATATTATAAAATAAAATAAGGTCTCCTAAAAGAAAAGTATTATTTCCTTTATATAATATATATTAGTTTTTAATATTAGTCTTAAGAGTTAAGTATTAATAGTATTTAGTTATATACTATTAAGTAAACTTAATATCTTCCTTTTTTTATTAAAGGACTTTTACTTAAGCTTTAAAAAGATCTTTTATAATTATAATATTATTTTAATTAATAAATTATTAAATTAAGTTTTTAACTTTAAGGGGTAATACTAACTCTTAACTATAAATAAAATAAAAGGTAGATATTTTATATAAATTTTTAATAATAATTTAATTAGTAAAAATAGTATAATTAAGGAAATACTTTTATTTACTTATTCCTTAACTTAACTTTATTAAAGTAAATAAAAAAATAAAATAGCTACTTTCTATAACTATATTTACTTTAAGGTTATAAATAAAGATTTATATAATTTTTAACTTAAGGTCTTCTATAATAAGTTTAAACTATTTCTTTATCTTTAGGCCTCTATTAATAATTATATAAATAGGAATTCTATAATAAAAAATAATTAAAAGTATAAAATATATTATAATTTAAGTATTAAGTTTCTTAATAAATTATATTTTAAGTTAGCCTATAAAGTTATAATAAGCCTTTAAGAGATAGGAGTACCCTTAATTAAATAATAAATATTAATAATTAAAGTATATTTTACTTATAAAATATCTTAAAGTTATAGAAATTATAAACTTTTAAAGATATTAAAAAGAAAACTTTTAATATATCTTATAAGTATTAATAGTAGTATTAATATTATTTTATATTCTTTACTATTAATAATAAGTTATTAAAGTATTATAAATAACTTCTCTTTTTTTATAGCTTAACTAAATATAAGCTTAAGTTATAAGAATTTTTTATTTAATTTTATTATTTATTATTAATTTTAATCCTTTATTAAAGTAGGAAGGCTTTTATTAAAGCTTTTACTTTATTATAAAGAAGTTAAAAGCTTTTCTTTTTAGCTTATAGAATTACTTTATATTTTAATTAAATAATTATTTTAATATTTAAAAGAAATAAGTAATTTATTAAGACTCCTTTAAGTAATTATTATTAAGGTTAGTATATTTAATAAAATTAAAATAAAGGTTAATAAAGTCCTTAATATTACTTTTAAGCTTCTTATTAAGAGTATTAAAAGATTCTTTTAGTTTCTTTAAAAGGCTATTTATTATTATATTCTTTAAGTTAATAATATATTAAATTATAAAATTAAAGAGGAAAATATAATTAATTTAATAAGTAATTAAAGTATTAAGAATATTTTTAATAATACTTTTTAATTAATTAATAAGAACTTTTATATTTATCTTAAGAAAGAAATAAATTCTATAAATAAAGCTATATAATTATTTAAGTATATATAAAATTACTTTATACTCTCTTTTTATAGTATTATATTTTTATTTAATATTAGTCTAAGTTCTATTTTTAAAGTAAATTAAGTATTATTTTCTATAAATAATTTATATTAAGACTACTCCTTAACTAAAAAGACTAGTATTATATATTAAGATAATCTCTTTATATTTTTTAAAGATATTAAGGGATACTAAAATAAATAAGTTTTAAAGCTTTATTTTTAAGAGCTTTATAGTAACTTTTTACTTATCTCCCTATTTCTAGGGGGTACTTTTCTTTAAGAGATATATTAATAGTAAAGTAATTTAAGTAAATTATTTAATCTAAATTTAATAATATTTAATAAGTTTAAGGAAAGTATAAACTTTTAATATATTCTTATAAATAATTTATTTATAGATTTTAAGGACTTTCTATTCTTTTAAAGTCTTTTTATTAATCCTATAAATATAGTTAATTATATTAATAGCCTTTTAATAAAACTTAAATTTAACTATAAAGATTAAATAATTAATTAATTTAATATTAATAAGAATTTTATTAATATTAACTAAATATTCTATTATAAATTAATAGACTTTAGGGATAATAGATTTATTTTTATATATTATATAAAGGCCTTTAATTATAATATTATTAAGAAATAGTTAATAAATATTAAGAATTAATTCTTAAAGAATTTTAAGTATAATTTATATAAATTAACCTATAGAGTTAATTACTCCTTATAGAAAAATATATATTTAATAAAGTCTAAAGGGTATAGTAAAAGTTATTAAGTCCCTACTCTTTAAATTAAGTAATATTTAATTATATTTAAAGAAAAGGTTAAATAAAGAAAGAATTTAATATATTATAAAGTCTTTATTATATTTATTAATAAAAAGTAAAAGTTTAATATTATATATTATTACTTTATTTATTTATATTATTAAATTAATTAATTTAATACCTTTATTCTTTTTAGCTATAAGAAAGAAGGGGTTTTAGTAAGTAATATATAATTCTTTAAGGATTTTAGTCTTTAGATAAGTTTTAAGGACTTTTATAACTTTTTATTTAAGGCCTTAAGGAATAGGGATTAAATCTTATTACTATACTTTATAATTAATAGTTTTAATAACTTAAGGAGAAGTAATTATTTAATTAATAATCCCTTAATAAATAAAGTTTTATATTAATATTACTTCTTTATTATAAATAATAGTAATTAAAATATCCTTTTCTTTAAGGATAAGAAAATTATTAATTTACTTAAAAATTTTATTAAGTCTTTTTTATATAAAGCGTAACCTCTTTTTAATTTTAGAGAATTTTTTAGTAATAAAGTTAAAATAATTAATAAATTAAAGTTAATCTTTAATTTAGGCCTATTTTTTCTCCCTTTACTTAAAGTCTCCTTTTAGAATATTACTATTTAATAATATATTATCCCTTAAATTTTTCTTATTTATTTTATATTTATAAAGTATATTAATATTTAAATTATTTAATTAATTAATTCTAACTTTCTTAAAGTATTAAAAATAGAGCTATACTTTTCGAAACTTTTTATATATCTTTTTTTAATTTACTTTATACTTAGTAATTCTAATCTCTATAAGAATCTTTAAAATAGCTATAGCTAACTTTAATTTAATTAAAAGAATTATAATATTATTATCTTTAAGTAATAATAAATAAGCGCTTAAGTTATAATTAAAGTCTTTCTCTTTCTATAGAGAGAGATTTTAATTAAGCTTCTTATTTTTAGAGTCCTAAAAGAAGAATTTTAAATAAAAAGAAGAAATAAATCTATTTTTATTATTATTAAAGACTATAGAAATAATATTAACCCTTAAGGAACCCTATAAGTTAATATTATTAAGATATTCCTATTATATTACTTTAATAATAAGTATAATTACTTAAATAAAGCCTATTTAATATTAAACTAAAAGGTTTTTATTTTTTAATAAATAATTAAATATTATTTATATTAAATAAATAAAAAGTATTCTTAAAATAAAAGGAATTAGAATATTATTTAATATAATATAAAGTCTAATTAATATTTAAATATAATTTATAAAAAGATTAATTTTAATTTTATTATTTATATAAATAGAAGAGTTAGAGTAAGATATAGTAAAGGCTTTTATAAATTATATTTTAAGGCTATAAGCCTTAATATAATACCTATTAATTAAATTCTCTTTTAAGCTTAAGTTTAAAAGAGTAATTAAAATTTTTCTATAAATAAAGTTAAGGTAAACTTAGATTTTAGGAAGGTCTTATATATATTTAAGAGTATTAGTCCTAAAGGTAGTTATAAGAGTTCTAATTATAACTTTAGATTTATTATTATTATAAATATATTCCTTTTTAAGGGATTTATAGATTAAGTAAAGTATTATTATTAATTTATATTAATAAACTTTTAAGTTCTTTTTACTTTAATTAAATAATTCCTATACTTAAAAGATAGTATTAATAATTAAACTCCCTTTAAATTATTTAAAGAAAGCCTAAAGTCTTTTTTATAACTCCTTAAAGAGTATTATAATATTATTATTTAAAGGGTTAAGGAATTTAATAATAAAAACTCTTTAAGGACCTTTTCCTTTAATTATCTTTTTTTATTAATAGACTTTTTTAATTCTATAGACTTTATTATAATAAAGCTTATTAATAGCTTCTTTTAAGTTTAAAATAAAATTAATAAAGTTATTTAATAATATAAGGACTTTTTAAGTAAAGATATTTATTATTAAAAGGTTAGTATATCTTTATATTCTTTTAGTCTTATTACCTTAAGGTAAAAGTATATAAAATAAAAGGGGTTACTTTTTTTAAGAAGAATCCTTAACTTATAGTTATAAAGAGAGTAAAGGTTATTTAATAGTCTTAAGGGTTTCCTTTTATATAAAAGCTTCTTTAATTAATTAGTTTTTATTAATATCTTTTAAAAACTATATTCTCTTCCTTTTATATATATTTATATTAATTAATAAAGGGTCTAAAGGTATAGAATAGGGTTCTTACTCTTTTTAAAAAAGGATAATAGTTATAGAATTACTAGTTACTTAAGCCTTTAGTCTCTTTATTATATTATTTTATAAAAGCTTCTTTAGGATTTAAGTCTTTTTATTAATTTATTTAAAGAAAGTATTTAAGGTATTATTTTCTTAATTATTAAATTCTTAAATAAAATATTTAAAGAGAGTTTTATTTTTTATTAAGTTAATTAAAGAGTCTATAAAATAACTAGAAAATAATATAGCTTAATATATAATAAGTTATTATATATAGCTATTTATTATAATATATTAGAAATTAAATCTAAAGAGTATAGTATTTTAGCTATAAGTTTTATTAAAGTAAATTTTCTTTATAATAATATTATAAAAGTAAAATCTAAGGTTATTATTATATTAATACTTAAAATAATTATTAAAGTAATATCTAAATATATTATAATATTAATACTTCCTTTCCCTTTTATTATTCTTAAAAGTAAGAGTATTAATACTAAAGTTATTAATATTATTTTAATTAAATAATTAATAACCTTAAATTACTTTAATATAGCCTCCTTAGTCTCTATAAGTATTACCTTAAAAGAGTTAATTATTCCCTTAAAATCTTTATACTTCGCGAGTTAAGAGCTTCTTAAGTTTATTATTCTCTTTAGTTATATTAATTTAAAGGTCTTTTATTTACTTTATAAAGTCTTTAATAATAAGTCTTTATTTAATTTCTATAAGCTTCTTTCTTTTTATTTTAGCCTTAAGGTTTAAGTAAGTAGCTTTTTTTAATTAATTAAGTTTAAAGTATATTTAAGTTATATTATTAAAAAGCTAGACTATTAAATCTCTTTAATTTATATTTAGTTAAGATTATAAATAGATATTAATTATTTAAATAAGATTTTAATAAGGCTTTAAAACTAATTTTTTAAATAAAAGTTTATTCTTTTTTATAATATTAATAATTAAATCCCTTAATATAACTTAATAAATAATATATAATTAATTATTATTAATAACTTAAAAGTTAGGTCTTATTTTATATTAATAATATATATATATAATTAATTAATTAACTACCTTTAAGATAGACTAAAGGTAAAGAGTATTATAGTATTCTAGCTTATTTATTATTATTACTATTTACTTTATATTTAAAGTATAATAGTATTTAAGAAGGGCTTTCTTAATACTTTCTTAAATAATAATATTTATAAATATCTTAATATTAAGGGCTTCCTTTTTATTAATATAAAAGTTAAGCTAACTAGCCTTTTTATTATTAAGAATATTATTAACTTTTATTTCTCTCTTAAACTTAATTAAAAAATTAATAATATTTTAATTATTAAATTTCTTTAAAGGGAGAAGATATTAAGGTTAGTAAAGCTATTTAAAAAGCTAAGACTATTCTACTTAAATAGACTCTCTAATAGTATAACTAAGCTTTCTATAATTAATTTTAAATATCTTTAATAATTAATTAAATAGTTTAGCCTTAATTAAAGGTTTAGAATAATCTAGTTTATTTTAATTAAATAAAAGAGAGGTAGACTTAACTTTAAGTAAAGATAATATCTTTTTTCTCTCTTATTTTAATTAATAATTCTTAAGGGAAATTCTTCTCTTTAAGTACTTAAATTTATATCTTTCTTCCTTATAGTAAGCTATATAGTATACTATAAAGTAAATTATAAAAATATAACTTTTAATTAAAATCTAAGTAATTATTATATAAATAAAGACTAAAATAAATCTAAGTTATTAAAATAAGCTAAGCTTAATTAAGCTTTAATTAAATAATTTTAGCTATTTATAAGGCCTCTATATATTAATACCTTACTTCTAAAGCTTAATTAAGTATTAATCTTATAAGATTATTAATACTAAAATTACTTCCCTTTAGTTAAGATAATTATTAATAAAATAAGCTTTTCTCTTTTATTTTATATTATAGAGAGTTATATATAAACCCCTTATATAATCTTCTAGCTAAAAAAGCTACTTTATTATATTAATCTTAATATTAAGGTATTAATCTATAATTATAAAAGGTTAATTAATAATTAAATAAAGGGAAAACTATAATTATTACTTCTTTAAGATAACTAGCCTTCTCTTTTTCTTATATTCTTTAATTAGTAATTAAAAGGTACCTTTATTATTATAAGAGGGGCTAAAGATCTCTTTATATTAAGGATAGACTCTTACGCCCTAAAGACTAGTTTTAATAGAGGAAAAATAGACTTAATAAGTAAATATATAAGTATAGATACTTTTAATTAAATAGTATTTATAATAGGAGAGTAAAAAAAGTTACTTAAAATAAAAGTATTAATAGAAGTTAAGGAAATATCTTTACTTAGTCTATAGCTAAAAGTTATACTCTTAGCGACTAGCTTAATATATAGACTATCTTAAGTCTTACCTCCTATATATATTATCTTTAATTAAATAATCTTAAGAGGCCTTTTTCTCTTTTATATACTTATTAGCTTTTAATTACTTCCTATAATAGTATTATATCCCTTAGCGGGTGCCTTAATACTCCGTTAAAGTAGTATAGGTATAGATATAGTAATTAGAATACTAAATTAAATACCTTAAGCCTTATAAGAAGTAAAAGCTTAAGCTAGACGCGAATACTCGGTTTAGTAATATTAATTAGATTATAAAAACGTAAGAGAGGCTATTATAAGCTCTAGAGCTAGCTTCTAACGCTAATTCGACTGCCTAATAGGAATTTAAGGCCCTATACTATAATTAGTAGCTTAAATAACCTTATACTAGATTTAATTACTTATATACCCTATTTTTAAGTTCGTAGCATCGCGATATTACATACGGTGTGGTGTGGCCACGTATGCCGGAGTTCAGGGGTGCCGTAGTTGTGGGGTCCTGACTTACACAGCGGCTGCGGCCATGCCCCCACGACGGTTGGCCCCGGCATCTGCTAGTTCGATGCGGCAAGCACGGATCTCACCATAGATCCCCAAGCCAGCGGGGCGCCACCAGCGAATAGCGGGGCGCGGGCTGTTGCTGGGCCGTTGCCAGTTGTTTGTTTACTAGGTCATCTCCGTACCTGCCAGCTCAACACCACGGCCGGGAAAAAACGGCGCGACCCCGCGCGAGGCTCGCATCATCCATCTCCAGGCCTTCTCCCATGTGACGCAGCCAACAGTCGCCTCGTCATTCCATCTCATTCCATCTCAACCCGGCCATCGGGCATGTCTTAGCACCGCTTCTCGCCTCCATACCGCATACCCGCATACATACCAGTCATCCCTTTGCCTCGCGCATTCCAAGCCCCCGAGACCGACGCCCGGCCCGAAACCATGCGCTGACGGACGAGGCGCCCAGCCCCCCTGCCGCGGAGAAGAAAGAGATTGCCGTCGTCCACCACCATGTCCTTGCCGCCTCACCCGCTCCGGAAGTCGCCAGCCGCCAACCTCAACCTCCCGACCAGCAGCATCCTCGACCGCTATCCGTCGACCACGTCGTCGTCTGCCTCGTCGGCCTACTCGAGCACGTCGGACCGCAGCCTCGCCAGCCAGTACACGTCGGCGTCGGCCTCGAGCGCCCGCCACAAGCGCGGCCACAGCGATGTCCTCGCCCGCGCTCGCAGCCTGGAGCAAGGGGCCATGAACGGCGCCGCCGCCGGCCACGCTGTCCCCTACGCCACGGCCCGCCGCTCGCTTCGCCCTCTGGCGCAGGCCCCCGCGTCGCCGCCCAGGCCGCCCGTCACGCCCAGGTCGCCCGTCACGCCCAAGTCGCCCGTCACGCCCCCGGGCCACGGCCGCGGCAAGAGCTTCGACGCCGCTAAGCTGTCGCTCGCCCAGACCGACGGCCCCTCGTCGCCCTCGTCGCCCCCCCGGCCCCTGTCCCTGCGGCCCAACTCGATGCTGCTCACCCGCTCCGACTCGCTCCTCCGCGGCAGCGTCGCCGTCCCCCACAACCACTCGCCCCAGCCCGTCCACACGGCCCACATCGCCCGCCCCGACCTCGAGCTGCTCGGCCGCTCCTCGACGAGGGAGCTGCGCACCCTGTCGCGCCTCGCCCAGTCGCAGTCTGCCGACGACTTCGCCATCACCGCCCACGCCCAAGAGGTCGTCGGCCTGCGCGGCCGCCGCCGACTCCAGCGCACCGACAGGCCCGCCAGCGCCCGCGACTCCAAGACTGCCGGCTACGGCTGGGACGGCCGCAACTGGATGGACAAGCAGCGCCAGTTCCTCCAGGCCTACGAGTATCTCTGCCACATCGGCGAAGCCAAGGAGTGGATCGAGGACGTCATCAACAAGTCCCTCCCCGCCATCGTGGAGCTCGAAGAGGCCCTCCGCGACGGCGTCACCCTCGCAGAGGTTGTCGAAGCACTCAATCCCGACAGGCGCCACCGCATCTTCCACCACCCCAAGCTGCAGTACCGCCACTCGGACAACATTGCCATCTTCTTCCGCTACCTCGACGAGGTGGAGCTGCCCGACCTCTTCCGCTTCGAGCTCATCGACCTGTACGAAAAGAAGAACATCCCCAAGGTCATATACTGCATCCACGCCCTGAGCTGGCTGCTCTTCCGCAAGGGCATCGTCGACTTCCGCATAGGAAATCTTGTCGGACAGCTCGAGTTTGAGCACCATGAGCTCGAGGCGACGCAGAAAGGCCTGGATAAGCTGGGGGCCAATATGCCCAGCTTCGGCAACATGGGCGCCGATTTCGGAGTCCCCGAGCCCGAGCCCGAGCCCGAGGAGACGGACGAGGAGAGAATCGACCGCGAGTTGGCCGAGCGCGAGGCGTCCGTTGTCGACTTGCAGGCCCAGGCCCGGGGCGCCCTGCTGCGGCTGCGCCTCGGGAAGACGATGCAGCGCCTCTGGGACGGCGAACAGCGGTTGATCGATCTGCAGGCACGCGTGCGCGGCGACTTCACGCGGCAAATCATGGGCTATCGGCTCCAGATGCGGCGATCCGCCATCCTCGTGCAGAGCGCAACGCGAGGATTCCTCGCCCGGCAGAGGCTGAAGAAGAGCGACCAGCTCTGGAAGGCCCGTGAGCCAGACATCTTGGCGCTGCAGAGCCTGGTCCGCGCCAGGAAGGTCCGCGACGAGGTGCGGGATTTGAGGTCCCGGTTGGCGGCGTGCAAGGGGCCTGTCCGGGAGATCCAGGCGGTTTCCAGGGGCTTCCTCGTCCGCAAGAACCACGCGGCCCAGCAGCAGGAGACGGAGCAGACGTCTGGATCCGTCCAGCAGCTCCAGGCTCTTGCCCGCGGGATGCTGCTGAGGGCCCGGGTCGTCCACGACCTCCGTCTCCTCGAGGGCCAAGCCGGCTCCATTGCCGGCCTGCAGGCCGCTGCGAGGGCCTTGCTGACCAGGAGTCATATCGGCCGCCAGCAGGAACAGCTG
This sequence comes from Hypocreales sp. Mo6-1, assembly GCA_002939055.1. NCBI lineage: Eukaryota > Fungi > Ascomycota > Sordariomycetes > Hypocreales > Hypocreales sp. Mo6-1. The sequence continues at coordinate 3,215,165 of PNEP01000013.1, forward strand.
TGCGCGTCTGGCCCCGAGTGGACGGCGCTCCAACGCTTTGCTCGAGGACGCGCCGTCAGAGCCCGCCATCAAGCGTTCAAGGCCGAGCTGGGGCAGCATGTCTCCGGCGTCGTCGGTCTCCAGGCGCTGATGCGAGCCGCGGCGGTGCGCAGGCAGATGACGACGCAACTGGGCGCATTGGACGGAAGCAAACCCGAGATCCTGGCCATCCAATCGCACGCTAGAGGCCTGCTCCAGAGGCACAAGGTGGTTGCGCTGCAGCAGCAACTTGGTCACCACGAGGATCAGGTTACCAGCCTCCAGGGCCTCGTCCGAGGATGTCTGTACCGCAGGCAGCACACGGCGCTGGTGAACGGGCTCAACTCGCACAACGAAAAGACGGCAGCGTTCCAGGCCATCCTGAAGGCCATGATGGCTCGTGCCAGGATCGACGACCTCATCACGGAGCTCACGGAGGAGGAGGAGTCGATCGTTGCTCTCCAGGCCGCCGCCAAGGGATTCGTCGTCCGTGCGCGGTTCGAGGAGAAGAGGCGGTACTTCAACGAGAACATGCAAAAGGTGGTCAAGATTCAGAGTTTCGTGCGCGCCAAGGTGCAAGGGCAAGCGTACAAGAGCCTCACGACGGGCAAGAACCCGCCGGTCAACGCGGTCAAGAACTTTGTGCACCTGCTCAACGACAGCGACTTCGACTTCAACGAGGAGGTGGAATTCGAGAGGATCCGCAAGACGGTGGTGCAGCAGGTGCGGCAGAACGAGATGCTGGAGCAGTACATCGACCAGCTCGACATCAAGATTGCCCTCCTGGTGAAGAACAAGATCACGCTCGACGAGGTGGTGAGGCACCAGCACAATTACGGCGGCCACTCGGTGGGCCTGCTGGCAAACTCGAGCATGTCGTCGACCAACCAGTTCGACCTCAAGGCGCTCAACAAGAGCTCGAGGAAGAAGCTCGAGTCGTACCAGCAGCTCTTCTTCAGCCTGCAGACGCAACCGCAGTACCTGGCGCGGCTGTTCAAGCGCATCCGCGAGCAGGGGACGGCCGAGAAGGAGTGCAAGCGGATCGAGCTCCTCATGATGAGTCTGTTCGGCTATGCGCAGAAGCGACGGGAAGAGTACTATCTGCTGAAGCTGATCGCGCGGTCGATCCGCGAGGAGATTGAGGGCGCGGCGGTGCTCCACGAGTACAGCAGGGGCAGCTACTTTTGGACGAGGCTGCTGGGCAACTACACGCGCTCGCCGCGGGACCGCAAGTACCTGCGGAGCCTGCTGGGGCCGCTGATCCGGGACAACATCGTCGAGGACCCGGCGCTGGACCTGGAGAGCGACCCGATGCAGATCTACCGGTCGGCCATCAACAACGAGGAGCTGCGGACGGGGCGGCCGGACCCGCGGCCGCTCGACGTGCCGCGCGAGGTGGCCATCCGCGACCCGGAGACGCGGCGGCTGTTCATCGACCACCTGCGGGACCTGCGCGAGATCTGCGACCAGTTCCTGGCGGCGCTGGAGGAGCAGCTGCATAAGATGCCCTACGGCCTCCGGTTCCTGTGCGGGCACATGTTCGAGGCGCTGTGCCAGCACTTTGGGCGGGAGCCGCGGGAGCAGCTGCTGCAGGCCGTGTGCAACTGGCTGTGGAGGTTCTACCTGCAGCCGGCGCTGACGGGGCCGGAGCACGTGGGCGTCATGGAGAAGACGCTGAGCCCGCTGCAGAAGCGGAACCTGGGCGAGGTGGCCAAGGTGATGGGCCAGGTGGCGTCGGGGCGGCCGTTCGGGGGCGACAACATCTACCTGCAGCCGCTCAACGCGTTTGTCGGCGAGTCGGCGGAGCGGCTGCGGCAGACGACGCGGGAGCTGATGGCGGTGCCCGACGCGGAGCGGACGTTTGACATTGACGAGTTCAACGACCTGTACGCCAAGAACAAGCCGACGCTGTACATCAAGATGGCCGACGTGTTCGCCATCCACGGCCTGGTGGCGGGCGAGCTGGGGTCCATGTGCCCGGGGCGCGACGACGTGCTGCGGGAGATCATGCAGGACCTGGGCAACGCGAAGAGCAACGAGAACGAGATGCACGCGGCCGGGTCGTCGGACATGCACATGTTCCTGACGCCGAGGCTGCACGACGTCGAGGACCCGGAGGCCGAGGTCAAGGCGCTCTTCATGGAGACGAAGCGGTGCGTGCTGTACATCATCCGGGTGCAGACGGGGGCGAACCTGCTCGAGATCCTGGTCAAGCCCATCACGGGCGACGACGAGCAGCGATGGGAGGCGCTGCTGCGCGACGACTTCGCCGAGGGCAGCAGGACGCGGGGGGCCTACTCGGACGCCAACATGGTGGATGTGACGCGCATGACGTACTACGAGCTCAAGCGGACGGCGCTGGAGAACGTGATGCGGCTGGAGCAGCTGGGGCGCATCTCCAAGCACAACCTGTACCAGGACGTGCTCAACGCCATCGCGAGCGACATCCGGACCAAGAGCCGGCGGCGGGTGCAGCGGCAGCGGGAGCTCGAGGGCGTGCGGCTGACGCTGGGGAACCTGCACGAGAAGGCCAAGTACCTGGAGCAGCAGCGGCGGAGCTACGACGACTACATCGAGCAGGCCATGGCGACGCTGCAGAACAAGAAGGGGTAAGTCGGGCGAGGGCGAGGGCGAGGCCAGTGGACGGATGCTGACGGTCGGCGCACGACACAGGAAGAAGCGGTTCCTGCTGCCCTTTACCAAGCAGTACAACCACCAGCGCGAGCTCGAGCGCAGCGGGCGGGTGCCCAAGTTCGGCAGCTACAAGTACAGCGCGCGGGCGCTGACGGAGAAGGGGGTGCTCGTGTCGTGGACGGGGCTCAGCGAGCGGGACCTGGACAAGATCAACCTGACCATCTCGTGCGACGAGGTGGGCGTGTTCGCGCTCGAGGGCTCGCGAGGCCACATCCAGATGCCCGGGGCGAGCGCGCTGGTGCCCGTCGAGGACCTGCTGCAGGCGCAGTTTGAGGCGCACCAGTTTATGAACTTGTTCGAGGGCAACCTCAGGCTCAACGTGAACCTGCTGCTGCACCTCGTCTACAAGAAGTTTTACCGGACACAATGAGATTATGAGATTTTGCGTCGGCAGCGTTGGGCGGGCACGAGAGCACGAGACGAGGCAACACGGACACGCACACGCACACGCACACGCACGCGCGGACTGACGACGGACGGCTTGACTGATTGAGAGCGAACGGGGCAAGGGGGCGCACGAGGGCATATGGCAGCCTTGAGTGAGCATAATGGACAGAGTCTGGACGAGACGTCCGGATGCCGGAGTCGTCTTGTTATCGTCGAGACGCTTTACGTAAAGCGAGGGCGCTTGGCAGAAAGGAGGCTTGCTGGACACGAAGAAAAGTGACGGCGGCAGTCGGGCGGGCGGCGTCCGAGTGGCCCGGGCAAGCAGGGATGCGGCAATGGCAGGCCGGGGTAGAATTTATAATCGACGTTGCCAACACGAGGGAATGAAACTGGCAAGGCACTGGCGCCATTGTGCCCTGGGGGCACGCAATGCCAGGGGGCTCGCAATGGCTGGGGGCTCGCAATGCCTCGGGGCACGCAATGGCTGGGGGCACGCAATGGCGGCAGGCAATGTCGACACGAGCCCATGGCGTCTCAGCGATTGCGCCATCGAGCGAGCCGACCGGGCACTGTTGGCGCACGGAGACGGCGTCGAGAAGACGGGGAGAGGATGAGGCAGCACAGGACAGGCGCAGGACAGGCGCAGGACAGGCGCAGGATAGGCATCCGGAAGGCATGCGGACAGGCATCAGGGCAGCAGAGGCGTCCAGTGTGCAGCAGACACGGAGCCGCCCAGGGGGCTCACGTGGACGCGGCGACGGTGAGGCGCGCGGCATGTGACAGCTGGGGTCATGTGCCGTCCTTGGCTGCAGGCAGGGCAGGGACAATTAAGGTTGCCTGCAGCAAGCATCGCCAACGGAGACGGTGAGACGAACGTCGGCCGTGCGCCTGGCCAGCGCGCACGTTATGGCCATGGTATTTAGACGGTCCGCAGCCCCTGGGCTCGCCGCGCTGGAGGAAGCGCTGCCGGAGACGCCGATGCACGCCTCGATCCGCGACCTCGATCCGCGACCTCATCGTCGACTCGATACGCGGCCTCATCGTCGACTCGATCCTCGACCTCATCGTCGACTCGATCCTCGACCTCGTCCTCGACCTCGTCCTCGACCTCGTCCTCGACCTCGATCCTCGACCTCATCGTCGACCCCATCCTCGACCTCATCCTCCCCCCCATCCTTCCCCCCATCCTCCCCCCCATCCTCCTACCTCATCCTCCTCCTCGATCGCTTCCCCCATGGCCCCCGACATCAACTCCCTCCCCCCCTCGGCCGGCCCTAGCCGCGGCCCCGACGGCTCCCGGCCCAACATCCTCTACATCATGGCCGACCAGCTCGCCGCCCCCCAGCTCCGCATGTACAACGCCGAGTCGCAGATCAAGACGCCCAACCTCGACCGCCTCGCCGCCGCCGCCGTCCAGTTCGACTCGGCCTACTGCCCGTCGCCGCTGTGCGCGCCGTCGCGCATGAGCATGGTCACGGGCCTGCTGCCCATGAAGATCGGGGCCTACGACAACGCGTCGCAGATCAGCTCCGAGATCCCCACCTACGCCCACTACCTGCGCTCGCGCGGCTACCACACGGCCCTCGCCGGCAAGATGCACTTCGTCGGCGACCAGCTGCACGGCTACGAGCAGCGCCTCACCAGCGACATCTACCCGGCCGACTTCGGCTGGGCCGTCAACTGGGACGAGCCCGACGCCCGCCTCGAGTGGTACCACAACGCCAGCTCCATCCTCCAGGCCGGGCCGTGCGGCCGCAGCAACCAGCTCGACTACGACGAGGAGGTCATGTACAGGAGCGTCCAGTACCTCTGGGACCACGTCCGCCAGGCGCCCGACAAGCGGCCCTTTGCCCTGACGGTGAGCCGCCGTGATGCCCAAGGCGCAGCAGAACGCCGCCGGCTGACGGACAGCAGGTCTCCCTCACCCACCCCCACGACCCCTACACCATCACGGGCAAGTACTGGGACCTCTACGACGGCGTCGACATCGCCCTGCCCAAGGTCCGCCTGCCCAAGGACAAGCTCGACGCCCACAGCCAGCGCCTGATGCGCGTCTGCGACCTCTGGGACCACGACTTCTCCGACGACCAGATCCGCCGCGCCAAGCGCGCCTACTACGGCTCCGTCAGCTACGTCGACGACTGCATCGGCAGGCTGCTCCAGACGCTCGACGACGCCGGCCTCGCCGACAACACCGTCATCATCTTCAGCGGCGACCACGGCGACATGTTGGGCGAGCGAGGCCTCTGGTACAAGATGAGCTACTTCGAGTCGTCGGTCCGCGTGCCCCTCCTCGTCCACTACCCCAAGTGGTTCGACCATCGCCGCGTCGCCCGCAACGTCTCGACGCTCGACCTGCTGCCCACCATCTGCGACCTCGTCGGCACAAAGCCCGCCCCCTGCCTGCCCATGGACGGCGTCAGCATGCTGCCGCACCTGCTCGGCCGCGACGGCCACGACACCGTCCTGGCCGAGTACACGGGCGAGGGCACCGTGCGCCCCATGATGATGATCCGCCGCGGGCCCTGGAAGTACGTCGTCTGCCCGGCCGACGAGCCCCAGCTCTACCACCTCGGCCGCGACCCCCTCGAGCTCGACAACCTCGCGCGCTTCGCCAAGCTGCCGCCCCGGACGCTCGAGCACGACGAGGCCAAGGCCGCCCTCGACGCCTTCGAGGCCGAGGCCAGGGCGCGGTGGGACTTTGACGCCATCACGGCCCGGGTGCTGCAGTCGCAGCGCAGCCGCCGCCTCGTCTGGGACGCGCTCAAGGAGGGCGCCTTTACCAGCTGGGACTTTGACCCCGTCGACGACGGCCGGATCAAGTATGTTACCTTTGCCTCGGCTGATCTGGACCAGCCAGGGCTGACTGACGGATCCAGATACATCCGCTCGACGATCCCGCTCGACGACCTCGAGCGCCGCGCCCGCTACCCGTTTGTCGACTCGCGCAGCTACGCCGTGAGCAAGACGGTCGACTCGACGCGCGGGTGAGGGCGTAGACATTATTTGGACGACATGAAGTTTTGGGCATTCAGACAGACGCATCTACGACGAGCTTGCCAGAGATACCCGATGAGATCGATATACACGGCTGGCGAATTTGCACAGATTTGGCGAGAAGCGCATTAGAATGTTTGGGGCCTACTGGATTTGCCTGGCATTTATATTATATCATCTTTATACGAATACCTTCCCATAATATCGAGGTTGAACGGTATATGGTGCAAGTGACCTAGGAGGTGGGGCGGAGGGGTTTAGGCCAATAGGAGCACGTATATTAGGGCGTACTTATGTATGTATATGCTTCCGAACGCCGCGGTCAAGACAAGACGACGTAAGCTTAAATCCCCACCTATTTCGACAACCATCCATTTCAAAATCAACCAGAGAACAACGGACGTCATCCATGCTGTCTCTCCGCCGACACTGACGACTGACGACACGCCGCGCATCGCTGCGAAGCGCCGACACCGCAAGAGACCACCATGTCGTCGGCGAAGCAGCGACCGTCGGTCCTGGTGCGTCTCGACGGGCCCTTTGGGCAGCGCCGCAACCGCTGACGAGCCACGGGCGCCGCAGGTGACGGACTCGCGCGAGAGGCCCGGCCCGAGAAGGCCGACGCGGCGCCGGGACACGTCGTCCGGGCCGGCGGGCCGGATGCCGATGCGCTTCATGACGGTCGACAACGTGCTGCAGCACAACTCGCAGATCCCGTCGGGCCAGCCGCGAGGCCCGCCCGCGCCGGCGCAGAGGCCGCTGTCGGCAGGCCTGGGCCGGCGTGTCGCGTCGGGCGGGCTCGCCAACGTGCAGTCGCGGGCGGGGCAGCCCATGCCGTCGCGGACGACCAAGATCAGCGAGAAGCTGGTGCTGCTGCCCGAGACGGACGACGGAGACGACGACGAGGCCGAGAGGCGGCTGGACGGCGACGGGCTGGCGGGCGACGGGCTGGCGGGCGACGAGAGCCGGCCGCTGCGCGACGAGGAGCTCGACGTGCTCGGCAAGAGGGGCGGCATCCGCGGCAGAAGCTACGCCGAGCGGCTGCCCAAGGTGCAGCGCACCGACAGGGTCAGCCGGCTGACGGCATACTGCACGGCCCAGGCCTTCAAGGTCGCCGCCACGTCGGAGTTCCTGAGGAGCAGGCACGAGGCCAAGACGAAGCTCTACGACGACTGCCTCTACGTCATCTACGCCCTGCCCCTGCTCAACGGCACCGAGGGCTACCGCGTCCGCGGCCGGCCCATGCTCAAGACGCCCGGCACCGGCAAGACGATGCTCGACCTCGAGATTGAGCGGAGCGAGCGGCGCGACCACCACGAGGGCTACTTTGACGACGACGCATACAGCGCCCCGGAGAGCCCCGAGAGGGGGCCCGGCCGGTCCCCGGGCGGGCCCTTTGGCGACGACGACGACATAGCCTCGCACATGAGCCGCCTCGCGCCCGACGCCAAGAACTTCGCCGAGGTGTTCGTCTTCTCCTACGGCGTCGTCGTCTTCTGGAACTTCACGGAGCGCCAGGAAAAGGACATACTCGCCGACCTGACCTTTGCCGACGCCGAGAAGGGCATCAGCCTCGTCACGCGGCCCCTCGAGCAGGACGACTTTGAGACGGAGGAGTTTCACTTCGACTACAGCGCCGACGTGAAGCGGCCGCGCGTCTTCAACGACATGATCACGCTGCTGCCGCGCTCGGACCACATGATCAAGCTGACCATCAGCCACGCCATCGCCCAGAGCACCAAGCTGTGCTTCTTCGAGGAGCGCCTGAGCGAGACGATGCTCGACGCGCAGCACGTGCCCAAGACGCTGGCGCTGACGGGCAAGCTCAACATGACGAGGACCGAGATTGTCAAGATGCTGGGCAGGCTGTTCAAGAGCCGCGTCGACATCAACCTCTGTACGCAGCCCGTGCCCCGGGGACCGGGAGAGTTGCTGACGTGCACGCGCGACAGCGTCCAACATGCTCGACGTGCCCAACTTCTTCTGGGAGTCGGAGCCGACGCTGCACCCGCTCTACGAGGCCGTCCGCGAGTACCTCGAGATCGACCCGCGCATCACGGTGCTCAACGAGCGCTGCTGCGCCTTCCTCGACCTGGCCGAGATTCTCTCCGACTCGGTGGCCCACGCCAAGATGAGCACCATCACGTGCATCATCATCGTCCTCATCGTCATCAGCATCCTTGTCACCCTGACCGAGGTCGGCCTGCGCTTCAGCATGCTCAGCAAGCCGTGGGACAAGACGGGCCGGAGCAGCAGCGCCGCGTCGGTGTCGTGGGGCGGCGGCATCAGCCCCGCCGCCGCCCCGGAGGCGGTGGTGGTGCCGCCGGCCCCGCCTCGGCCTGCGGACCGGGCCGGCATCGGGGGCATGGCCGGCCCGGGGGGGGTGGCCGGCGCCGGGGGAATGGCCGGCCCCGGCGATCTCGAGACGCTCGCGCTCGCGCTCGGCCTGCGACCCAACGCCACCGTCGAGGACATCAGGCAGGGCATCGTGAGCCTGAGACGGGACGCGGCCTCTGGGGCTGGGCGCGCCGCCTGACGATGCGGCCGCAAGAGGCTCCCTCCGACGACGACGGCGAATAAGCGCGAGCTTGCGCGTCCCTCGGCCGACGGAGCCGTGCTACGACTTGGCGCGCCATGCATCCATCATCACATGCATATGTACATACAGCCTCACGTCTCCCCTGTCGTATCAGCGCCGCGGGTGACGTACGTCAGCAGCTTACCGACCCGTGGATACGGCCTTTGTCAACGGAAGCAACGGCATCCTCCCTGGCGCGCTGAATCAGAACGCGCGCCGCGCATCTGCGTCCGTCCTGGGCCGCCTGCCTGCGGGACGAGGCAGAGACGGACCACCGTCTCGACGAGGCAGAGACGGTCCGTCGTCTCCCCCTGCCGGCTGCCGCCGCGAGTGCCGCGCGTCTGCCGCTTCGGCGCCGACGACGGCGCTCGGGCATCAGCCTCTCAGCCTCTCAGCCTCACACATGACCAGCATTTTAATGTACGAATAACGCACGCAGTCCATGTACGTGCGCGCCCTAGGTACCGAGGTACGCAGCACGCAGGTACTGCCAGGTACTGCCAAGTCTTGTAGCAGCCATGTATGCGCACCGCCGCCGCCAACTGAGATCGGACTACATGGCGCGGGGCCCAACCGACACAAACGTCATCACCTGTTTCATGCCATTGTATTGTGCCGTCGTGATTAAGCGACGCCCTTTGTCTCTCTTCGCCTAGGCATGCGCGCTGGAATCCTGAGAGAAGCCAATTCAACACGCTTGCCCTTATCCTGACGGTGCCGCAGCCTATATTTCCGCTGGCACCCACGCCGGCCGTAATGCCCCAACGCCGGTCGCAATGCCCCAACGCCGAAAGCCCGTCGCCATGCCCGTCTTCCCTTTGCCAAGCCACCGACTCGATCATTGCCACGGAAGCAGTGAGAGGCCGCCATGCTCTGGAGCGCCTTCGTCTCGTCAAAAGGGGCCGCAGCGTGTATCCCATCGCCGGGATACGGCATCGTTACCCGTACATGCCAGCCTGGCCCCCCTCTAAGTCCCTCTATGTTCGTCGATCTATATATAATAGGGGAATGAAAAAGAACGCAAAAAAAAAGGGGGGGGAAACATTAAAGGACGAGGGGTATCAAGTCGTTTCGGCGTCGCTACCTGGATTCCTGGTTTATGGGCTTGTATGCCGTCTGCCGTTGCCGCTTCTTGTGATCCAGCTCGGCCTTGCTGTAGACTGCGGCGCCAACCATGGTGACGGCCATGCCGGCGCCGTTGAGCGCGTCGACCGAGATTCGGAACATGAAGATGCCGATTAGCACCGTCAGGCACTGCTTCAGGTTGCCGCAGACGGTCATGGTCAGGGCGCCGGCCAGCTTATTCGTCTGGAAGGAGGCAATGTTGAGGACAAAGGCGAGGAAGCCATTGCCGCTCAGGGACGCGACGGTGGGGGCCAGCGAGAAGTTTCCCGACGCGACGAGCTCCCGGAACCCGGCCACCTCACCGGTAATGGTGGCGCAAGCCAGGGCTTGTAGGGCAGCCAGGGGAGACATGCGCATGACGAACTCCATTGGCGGCAGCGCCAGCGACCCCGTCATGAAGCGGTTGGTGACGACGGTCTGGGAGCCGTCAGAAGGCGTCAGGAAAACGGGCACGAGGCGGCTGCGCGTCGACGTACCTTGACAGCGGCGAGGACGACGCCGAGAAGGGTGAGGAGGAAGCCGGCATCGGTAAAGGTCATTTCGCCGGCCGTCGTCATGGCGGCGCCGACGATGAGGGGGAGCAGGGACAGATACGTCAAGGTACTGTAGGTGCGGCCGTACCAGGCGCGGTAGATGAGGATGGTGAACATGGGAGCCAGCATGCGCATCGTCTGGTAGAAGGGCACCGAGACCATGGCCAGCGACAGGTTGGAGAGGGCAATGTTTGCGGTGAAGAGGGCGCTGAAGGCGACGAGGGCCAGGTTCTCGCGGCGGCCCAGGCGCGACAGCTTGAAGTAGCCCATGTGCATCATGGCACAGGTGCCTAGGCTGGAGAAGGAGGCGTGGAGGAAGGTGAGGAGCCAGGGGAAGGAGAACTGTTGCGGACTCGGGCGTCAGCAGGCGAGAGGGGCACCGGCGGCACGGCAGCCAGCATTCCAAAGGGGGACACTAACCAGGCCCAAGACAAGTTTATTGTAGAGCGTCAGGGTGAGTGAGAAGAAGAAGTAGGTTCCGAGCCAGGCGAGCTTGACGGTATTGGGAATCGAGTATTCGAGTTCGAGGTTCTGGTCCGGGGGAGGCTCTGGGCTGCCCGCATCGCTCTCGACATCGCGAACGTCTGCCTTGGACTCGCGAACTTGCTCCTCGGGCGTCAGCAGGGCCAGGGGGTCATTGGCTCCGGGGGGAGGCATTGCGTCGTCGGGGGACGGAGGACAGGATGGGCTCGACGGCGATGGCCGCGCGTGGCCGACGGGGACTTGGTGGCCGTGTTGCGGCGGCCGGGTGCTGCAGCGCGGTCGAAAACGAGCGGCGGCGGCACGAGGACGAGGCGGGTTGGCGGAGCAAACACGGCCGGCCAGGACGAGGCGAGGGCGGGGCGGCAGAGCAGACGAGGACGGGGCGGCAGAGCAGACGACGGCGGCTCTGCTGGCGGCAGCTTGGGGTCGTCGGGGCAGCTTGGGGCCGTCGGGGCAGCGTAGGCGGCAGCAGAGGGGCTGCTTCTGCGGCGGGCGGTGGTCGAGACGAGGCGCGGACCGAACAGAGAGCGGAGGGGCGACGGACGGCGGAGAGGCGACGGACAGCGGAGGGGCGACGGACGGCGGACAGGCGAGAAAGGACGAGGCCAACGGGCAAGGGCAGCGCAGGACAGAACAAGGGAGCGGCGGGGGCAAAAGAGAAGAGAAGGCTCGCAATGGAGGAAGAAGGACGGAGAGGAAGCGAGCGAGGGCGATGAGGGGAAACAAGGAGCAAAACGCGCAAGGCAGGCACGGAGCACGGAGCACGGAGCACGGCAACGGCACCGGAGGGGGCCACGTAGGGAAGGAGCCACGAGCCAAGTAACGGGTACTAGCGCTGGAGGTTCCCGGACCTGCGCGCAGGAGAGGCGGCGTCCGCGCTGAAGCGGACTTGGCGGCGATCTACGGGGCTGGCCGATGGAGACTGCCAAGTATCGCTACGCCCCGGCCAAGCGACGCGAAACAGCGTGGGGCGGGCGGCTGGCCGGGGCGGAGTAGCGGTACCTGGGGCGCGGCGGCGCGGCGGCGCGGCGGCGGGTACCGTGACGGCGGCGGGGCCTGCCAAGCGGCGCCAAGCGCTGCGTCTTGGCGGGCCGGGGGCCCCTGCATGTACCCGTACCAGGGACGGCGCACGGCGACTGCGCCGTCCGAGCCTGTAGGGCGTCGCCTGGCCGCGAGACGGGAGGCGTGTGCAGGCTTGCGTCTAGAGGCTTGCGTCTAGAGGCTTGCGTCTAGAGGCTTGCTTCTAGAGGCTTGCTTCTACAGGCTTGCGTCTACAGGCTGCGTCTACAGGCTGCGTCCGTACGGCACGCGCTGCGCAAGCATCTCGTGCGCCAAGGCGTCGCAGCACACGGCGATGGATAAGCATCTCGTCATGGTGACTTGCGTCGACGGGGGGCAGGCTTGCCTCGCGGCGCATCTTGGCCGCTGCGTCGGGCAAGGCGTCCTGTTACCGCCTCGGTGAGACGACTCGTATGTGAAACCGACGTGGTCGACGGGTCGCCGGCCTGCCTGTCTCGCCGCCAACTGAGGTTGCCCAACCGCCGTGCACGTGACGCCGCCCTGGTTCCCGGCCGAGCCCCGGAGCCGGCCAGCCGGCCCCGTCCCGGCGCCAAGCGCGGCCAGACAAGTCGTGCGAGATGAGACCGCGTCTGGCTGCCCTGGCCGCTTCCGCCGGACCTGTGTGTCTATGCGCAGCCGGCTGGACGAGCCGCTCCCTCGGGTGTCGCCCCCCCGAGAGCGCTGTGCTCAATGTCGCGCCTGGCTTGGCGAATAGACTTATCAGGATATTCCCTACCGACACGGCATTACTCCTCTTGCCCAGCTTTGCATTCGGACAAGAGGAATAATAATGCCGAGCCGTATATCACACACTTCTCTGGCCCCGGGAATTAAAACCCGCAAGGGCCCTCGACGCCCGCGGAGCGAGTCAGTCGCCCCCTGACGCGCCTGGCCCTGCCGACCTCCGACGGCGTCTCATCCCGCTGTCGATCCTATCAACTTTCTTTCCCGTTATACCGGGGGAAGGAACCGCCTGCGATGCCCGGACGAGACGTAGTTGCAACGCCCGCATCTCTCACCGAGCGCCGAATCATGCGTCCCTGGCCTTGTCCAGCTTGCATTTGCAAGACGCTCTCCGCCGCCCGCTTGGCATGGAAGAGGAAGCCGGACCCCTATCAATGCTCTTCTCTTCATGCCGCCTTTCTTAACGGGCCCAATGTCTACGTGTCTATTCCCTTTGTTGTAGGCAGGCAGAATCACCCACGACCCGTGTAACTCTTCGTCCAGTCTCGCCACCCGTTTCGTGTCCCTACCACGACTCTTCGCTCTCCTCCTTGTCCTTGCCCAAGTTGCTCCTACTCGTCTGCCCGTTGGCCCGTTGTCCTAGCAGCCAGCATTCGTTACCTGGCACGTCGCCTTTCTTGACTTGCTCTTCCATTAGCTCTCAGAGCGAGCAACACCATTGCTCTTCTTCCTCCTGCCCTCGCTCTCGCCACGTCGCCGCCCGAGCTGCTGCCGCCATGGCGGCCACCATCCGCCCCTTCCGCCGCAAGCTGGCCCTCGCGGGCTGTGCCGCCGTCGTCACTCTCTTATTGCTATCCACGCCGCGGACGCTCAACATGGTGCGTCGAGAGCGTCTTGCCGGCCTCTCTGCTTCCCCTCTTTGTCTCTGGCCCCCCCTGTCCCTCTCCCTCTCTGTCCCGTCCTTCTCTTACGCTCCCTCTCCCCTGGCGCCCCGAGACTGACATGAATCGTCAACTGCCCCACAGGACGCGGCCAGCGCCATCATCAGACATGGCCCGGCCGCCAAGACGAGCCCCGGCAGCGGCCACAAGCTGCGGCCAAGGACGGCGCAGCTGCACTACCTCATCCCGGCCAGCCGCCCTAACGTGGAGCTGTGCTACAACCTTGTCTCGTCGGCCGTCACGCGCTATCCAGTCCCGACCATCCTCGGCTTCAACGGCACGGCCGAGCTCGATGCCGGCGTTACCCATCTCGCCAAGCTGCGCGCCCTCAAGCGCCACCTCGACTCGCTGCCGCCCGAGGACGACGACGACCTGGTGCTCATCGTCGACGGCTACGACGTCATCCAGCAGCTGCCGCCCGACGTGGTCATCGAGCGCTACTTCGACCTCGCCGACGCCGCCGACGCCCGCCTGGCCGAGCGCCTGGGCCTCGGCGTCGACGAGGCTCGCCGCCGCAACCTCCGCCAGACCATCTTCTGGGGCCCCGACAAGTACTGCTTCCCCCTGGACACGACGGCGCCGCGCTGCTGGCTGGCGCCGCCCTCGCCCCTCGGGCCCAGGGCCTTCGGGCCCAACTCGGGCAACGACGACGGCCGCTTCAACGACCCGCGCTGGCTCAACTCGGGCACCGCCATCGGGCCCCTCGGCGACTTCAAGAGGCTCATCGACGTCGTCGACGCCGAGGTGGCGGCCACGCACGACCCCGACTTCCCGTTCCGCGAGTCGGACCAGTACTACATCGCCAACGTCTGGGCCCGGCAGGAGTACTGGCGCTCCAAGCTGGCCGTCCACGGCGCCGAGGTCGAGGGCGGCCCGCCCGACCGCGTCGTCCCCACGTGGAAGTCCGGGGACCCGGAGCTGCACGTCACCGTCGACTCCGAGTCTGTCCTCTTCCAGACCAGGGCCGCGTACGAGCCCTACCTCGAGTACCTCGACTTCGCCGGAAGCGGGCTCACCACCGCCATCGACGTCGACCGCATGGAGCTCGGCGACGCCTTCGAGCCCTTCACCATGCGCATGCCGGACAACGTGGCGGCGGCGCTGACCCGGCTGTACGACGCCGTCCCCGACGCCCACCCGGGCACGCCGGCCCGCGACTGGATCCGCACCGTCCGCCTCGGCGCCAACCTCGTCTCCAGGCGCATCTACGGCCTGTGGCACTGCACCGGCGACAAGAGCGTCCGCGAGGCCGAGTACCGCAAGCTGTGGTGGTACCCCTTTGCCGAGTCGATGCTCAAGGCCGCCGTCAAGTCGTCGCGGGCCGGCGACGCCATCTCGACGCGGCCCATCGACGGGCGCACGTGGCTGCCCAAGCGGCGTCTTCCCGACGACGGCACGCTTGCCGGCGAGTACGGCGGCGCCTGGTCCGACGTCAACGGCCGCTTTGTCCCCTGGAGCGAGCTCTGCGGGCCGCACGAGGAGAGTCTCTTCCGCGGCCAACGGGGCAGCGCCGAGGGGTGAAGCGTGAAGCCGGTAGGCGCGTTGATTTCCATGACTATGTTTCACCACTAGGGAGCATCTGTCCGAGGCGTTTGCAGCCAGCATGTACACGTACCAGGTAGACCTAGAGAGCGAGGAGAGCAACCTTGAGCATCTCTGTAGCGCCTCTCGAGATGCGCCCTGCGCAATATTTGGAAGCTGTCCGTTGAAGCGACGTCTAACCAAGAGGAGGCAACCTGACGTTCGAGATGCCCGCATTCCTCGGTACTTGCATGCGGGCCGTCTCCACTGCCACGTGGCGTGCCCGGGCACAGGGTACCGGCCGAGTACCTGGGAACCTGGTTGTTCCGCTCCGACTACATCGAGCTTCATATGTATAGAGGACACGGGAGCAGAGCGCGACAACAAACGGTAGCTTTGTCGCTCTATATATCCTCCCAAGTAAATAGACAGAGAAAATTGAACGCCGCAGATGCCCGCCCCTGCGCAAAGAGTTCTATACAGCCGACCCCGCCTGCCCGTCTATTAGGAACCAAGACAGCCGCCACCGCGCGCACGACATCATCGCATCGCACAGCATCTACACATCCAGGTTCTGCAGCGGCACGTATCCCTCGTCGCCGTCGCGCCGCCGCCGGCCCAGCGTCTCGCGCACCCATCCGGCGACGCCGCTGCCGCTCGCCCACCGCGCGCCGCCCTTGGCCTCGGCCTCGGCCTCGTCCATCCAGCGCGGCCGGCGCCACAGCTTCAGCAGCAGGCTGCTGACGACGACGCTGACGCTGCTGCACGCCATGGCCAGGCCCGCCATCATGGGGTGCATGTGCAGCCCCAGCGGCAGGAAGAAGCCCATGGCGATGGGCAGGCCCAGCACGTTGTACAGGCACGCCCACGCCAGGTTCATCTTGATGCGCCGGAAGATGGAGCGCGTCAGGTGCAGCGCCGCGGGGATGCTCATCAGGTCCGTCGGCCGCATCAGCACCATGTCGGCCGCCTCCATGGCCACGTCGGTGCCGCTCGACATGGCCACGCCCACGTCGGCCGTCGCCAGCGCCGGCGAGTCGTTGATGCCGTCGCCCACCATGGCCACCACGTCGCCCTGCGCCTGCATCTGCTTGACGATGCTCTGCTTCTGGTCCGGGCTGACGCCGGCGTAGACGTCGTCCTCGGCCACGCCGACCGCCGCCGCCACCGCCGCCGCCGTCGACCGCTGGTCGCCCGTCACCATGGCCGTCTTGACGCCCATCCGGTGCAGCGCCGCCACCGCCGCCGCCGCCCCGTCCTTGATCGTGTCGGCCAGGCAGAGGTGGCCCGTGTACTTGCCGTCGATGGCGACGAAGATGTTTGTCGTCCCCGCCGCCGACGACTTGGACGGGCCCTTGCTCTTCCTCGTCGCCGCCGCGTTGAGCGCCTCGGACGCCTCGATGGCGTCGTCGGGGATCTCCACCCCGTTGTCCCGCAGGTGGCGCGCGTTGCCGGCCAGCACCCTGTACCGCACCCTCTCGGCCGCCGAATGCGGCTCCACGACGGCGCCGACGCCCCTGCCCATGGCCACCTTGAACTCGCCCACGCTTCCCGCCAAGGCGCCCTCCGGGCCCACGCCGAGCTCGTCCTTGGCGGCGGCGAGCACGGCCTTGCCCACGGGGTGCTCGCTGCCCGTCTCGGCCAGGCCGACAACGGACCACCAGAGGCGCCGCCGCCACTCGTTGTCCTTCCACAGGGGCACCACGCTCATCTCGGCCACGCTCATCTTGCCGTGCGTGATGGTGCCCGTCTTGTCCAGGACCACCTTGGTGACCTGGGTCGCCCTCTCGAGCGCGGCGCCGCCCTTGATCAGGATGCCGTTCTCGGCCCCGATGCCGGTGCCCACCATGACGGCCGTCGGCGTGGCGAGGCCGAGGGCGCAGGGGCAGGCGAAGACGATGACCGAGATGCACAGCTTGACGCACACCATGAGCTTGCCGCCGCTGGCGTTCTGCAGGAAGATCTGGGGCGGGTTTGGCAGCACGTGGCTCAGCACCATCCACGTGAGGAACGTGCCGAGGCCCAGGACGAGGATGGTGGGCACGAAGTAGCCGGCCAGCGTGTCGGCCAGCCGCTGGATGGGCGCCCTCGTCGTCTGCGCGTCCTGGACCAGCTTCACGATCTGGCTGAGCTGCGTGTCCCTGCCGGCACGCGTGACGCGGAAGTCGATGCGCCCGTCGCCGTTGACGGTCCCCCCGATGACGTTGTCGCCGACGCGCTTCTGCACCGGCATGGCCTCTCCCGTCACCATGCTCTCGTCCACGTACGTCTCTCCCCGGACCAGCGTGCCGTCGGCCGGGATCTTATCGCCGGGCCGGATCACGACTATGTCGCCAACCTGCAGCAGCTCCGTGGGGATGAGCCTCTCCTCGTAGGCCGAAACCGTCGGCTCGCCCGGCCGGCGAGGCGTCAACGGAGTCCGTTGGCCCTCGGGAGCCTTGGCCCAGGCCTCGGCGGCCTTTTCGAGCGCGATGGGGTCCGCGTATATCGTCGCCATGGACGGCGCCAGCGACATGAGGCGGGACAGGGCCTTGGACGTCTGCCCCTTGGCGCGGTTCTCTAGGTAGCGGCCAAAGGTGATGAAGGTGATGAGCATGGTGCTCGTGTCGAAGATGGTGCTGGGCCTCGAGTGGGGAGGCACCAGCAGCGACACGAGCATGGAGCAGGTGCTGAAGAAGAAGGCGCACGACGTGCCGAGGATGACGAGGACGTCCATGGTGGGCGAGCCGTGCTTGATGGACTTGTAGGCCGAGACGTAGAAGCGCCTGCCGATGCCGAACTGGACGGGCACGGTGAGGGCCAGGCAGATGACGTCGCCGAGGAAGAGGCCGGGCATCAGCTCGAGCTGGCCAATGTCCAGGGCCGGTAAGCACATGGGCAGGATCATGCCTATGAAGAAGACGGGAATGGCAAACGCCAGCGACGTCCTGAA
This sequence comes from Hypocreales sp. Mo6-1, assembly GCA_002939055.1. Taxonomy (NCBI): domain Eukaryota; kingdom Fungi; phylum Ascomycota; class Sordariomycetes; order Hypocreales; species Hypocreales sp. Mo6-1. The sequence goes on from PNEP01000013.1 coordinate 3,233,117, forward strand.
GGCGGTGCGCCACTCGGTGATTTCGCGCGTCTTGGCCAGCGACTCGAGCTGCGCGTCGTTGTCCTGGCCGTCGGCGACGAGGGCGTTGAGCCCCTGGGCCTCGACGGCCTCGACGATGGCTCGGAGGCCGATAACGCCGGGCTGGTGAGAGACGGTGAGTCGGTCCGTGGCCAGGCTCAGGGACGCTGACGCGACGCCGGGGAGGGCCCGGAGCTTGTCCTCGAGAGCCTTGGCGGCGACGGCGTCCGGGCTGCCGTAGATTCTGAACTGCGCCGTCGAGCACGACGCGCCGTGGTCCCCCGTGTCGTGCACGGTCGACAGGACCGTGGCACCGAAACCCCGGCCCTCGACTGTCTCGGCAATTTGGTCGGGGGACAGCTTGGTGACGTCGTGGGTGATGACGGCCCGTTCGGCGAGCAGGCTGATGTTGAACTTGACGACGCCGGCGACGCCCTCGAAGCCCCCCTCGACGGCCGAAGTGCAGGCGCCGCAGGTCATGCCCTCGATGGCAATCGTGGTCGTGGCGATGTTGCTCGACGGAGCGGCGGCCCTGCATGTGCCGGCCGACTTGGAGGTTGCCGTGTCGACAATCTCGGCATCGAAGCCCCGGTCCTCGATGATGTCGGCGATTTGCTGGGGCGTCAGAAGCGCCGGGTCGTGCTTGACGACGGCTCGCTCGGAGAGCAGGGAGACGCTGACGCTGTCGACTCCGGGGACGTGGTTGAAGCCGCCCTCGACGGCCGAGGTGCAGGCGCCGCAGGTCATGCCCTTGATGGCGACGGTTGTCGTCGCCAATGCGTCGCCGTCGTCGGCGGCGGCCGTCTCGTCGCCGGGGAAGCGGGTGGCGACGGGGCTCGGCAGATCGGTCGAGAGGACCTCGGCGTCGAAGCCGCAGGACTCGATGATGTCGCAGACGCGGTCGGCGGAGATGGTGAGGGGGTTGTGCATGACGACGGCGCGCTCCATGACGAGGCTGACGGAGACGTTGCCGACGCCGACAAGGCCTTTGAAGCCTGCTTCAACGGCCGACGTGCACGCGCCGCAGCTTTGTTTTGGGGCCGAGGAGGCACGAGTCAGTCGAGGCTCGCGGGAGGCTGGGGCTGGAGGCTCGGGGACTCACGTCATGCCGCCCACGCGCAGCGTCGTGGTGGCCATGTGCGGGCTGGCGGCCTTGGCCGGGATGGCGATGGGCGACGGGGCCATGGTCTTGGTGGAGGCGTGCGCCTCGGCGAGAGTGCCTCGGCGAGAGAGTGCCTCGGCGAGAGTTTGCCTCGGCGATGCGCCGGCGTCGCCGTTCGGTCGTCGGACACGCGGCTGGAGAGCAAGATGCTGCGAGGCGGGGGGGCTCGACTATATGCGCCGTCACCGGCCTCCGGTGCGCATCTCGGACCCAGACGGCGGTGCGCGGGCAGTCGGCGTGAGCCGGGGTCGAGGCGGTGCGCGGCAAGTCGGCGGGAGCTCAGGTCGAGGCGGTTCGCGCCAGGCCGGGTTAGCAGCTGACGGGTGCGTCAGCGGCTGCTAGCAATACATGGCGAGAGAAGGCGAGAGGAGCGGAGGAGGGCGGCGGACGGAGGAGGGCGGCGGACGGAGGAGGGCGGCGGAGGGCCTGTGGCGCGAGGGTGTGTCATGGGAGGGGCCCCTGCTGACGAGAGTTGAAGCCGTCATGTCTGGCTCAGGTGTGAAGGCTCGGGCGCAGGACCCGGTCGGAATGGTCGGCAACGGCGCGCGGGTGGGGCCTACCGCCGAGCTGCATCCCTTGGGACCTGCGTCTCGAGGCGCGCTTTGCACCGAGGCTCTTTGCACTCGTTTCGTGGATGAAACGTTGCTCCGATCCGTCGTCGACGCCTGCGTGCCTCCTTGTCTCGGGCCCCGGGCGCAGGACGAGCCGCCGATCCCTGTCTGCAGCAGATTCGCCGCACGTCCAGGCGTCCGCCCGGGCGTCCGTGGCCAAATCAGAGCGCGAGGGCCCGCGCTCGCCGCTCACCGCGCTCCCCAGCCGCCTCAGGTGTGTTGACGTCGGTTGTCTAGGCTGCTTAAACGCCCTTAGCTTCCAACCGACCGTGACTCGCCACTGGCTGCTCGAGCAACCTGCCGCCCCGCAGCGCTCTGGCAGTCTCCATCCGTTGCTCTGCCGCCTCACCTCGACCACGCCCACCGTCTGCGGCCCAAACTCACCTGACACGCCTTGTCGGCGTCCCATCCACCGCCCGTTTCAGCATTGTCCGTCGATCCTCTCAGCCTTGTCCGTCGACGCTCCTCAGCCTCGTCCGTCGACGTTCCCCGCAGCCTCGTCCTTCAGAGCTCCCCCCAGCCTCGTCCGTCGACGCTCCCCTCAGCCTCGCGTCCCGCCGCCCAACCTCCACCCAGCGCGCGAGGCTGCAGCCGCGTCGAGCAACCATGGAGCAGGCCAAGGCCCTCAATGCCCTCGAGGTATGCGCTGCCGCCCCTCTCCCTCCCCAGCCGCCGCCTCGCGCACACAGCTCATGCATGCCCGCTCTACAGCCCTTTGTGGCCCTCGCCAAGTCGGCCACGTCGCCTCGCGCCGCCGCCGACCTCGTCGCCCGCGCCACCTCGGCCCCAAACACCTTCGTCTTCGCCGAGCTCCTCGACACGCCCCAGATCCAGGCCCTCGACTCGAGCCCCGAATACCGCGCCCACCTCGTCCTCCTCCGCATCTTCTCGCACGGCACCTACAAGACATACCGCCTCACCCCCGGCCTGCCCAGCCTGACCGACGCCCAGACAATCAAGCTGCGCCAGCTGTCCCTCCTGACCCTCGCCCGCGACCCGTCCAACCTGTCGTACGCCGCCCTCCAGGAGGCTCTCGGCCTCGTCTCCGCCCGCGAGCTCGAGGACCTCGTCATCAAGGCCGTCTACCAGGGCCTTCTCCACGCCACCCTCGACCCCGCCCGCCAGGCCGTCCAGGTCACAAGCATATCCCCCCTGCGCGACCCCCCGCCCGGCGCCGTCCCCGGCATCGTCTCGGCGCTCAACGACTGGGACCGACGCTGCGACGCTACCCTCGGCGACCTCGAGGACCACATCAGGAACATCCGAGCCGGCGCCGCCACCCGCGCCAGGGAGGCCAAGGCCGCCGATGACAAGCTCACCAAGCTCCTGTCGGAGCTGCGCGAGCCCGACAGCAACAAGACGGAGTTGCCGGGCGGCGACAGCCTGCCGCGCAGGGCTCTTAACAAGCGGTCCATGCTGGAGGAGCACCTTGCGGCCGACGACACCATGGACCTCGACGAGCCGTACCTGTCCGAGGAGCACCCTAAGCGGGCCAGCAAACGGAAGATCTGACTCCCGACATTTTGATTTGCAAAGGCAATGCTACCACGGAGATGACGAAATAGATGATGACTATGATAAACGCTGGAAATCGGTTTCTCTCCCTTAAAAAAAGGAAACTTCCATTACCTCCATTACTGGTCGACGACGAGAATCTCGACCCTAGACTCGAGGCCTGTGATTAACTTCTGGGTCCGCAGGCGACATTGCGCGGCACACATGCAGAGACAAAGGGAACGGGGGATGAAGAGAGCGCGGCGAAACACAGGGGGCAGGGAGAGGGAACTCAAGAAAAGAAAAGCCGATGAAATGGCCAAACGCAAATCCAGCGCTGATGGTATTTGTACAAAAAAGATCCAGTCTCCCCACATGTCGTGACAGTCGTGAAAGCCCAGCGCCTCGTCATCTGCCAGAGATGGCGTTGCAGAGAGCGACAGCCGGCCCAACGCCCTGCATCTCGCCGTCGGGGCCGTGAGCACGAGTGCCTGGCCGGCTGGCTCATAGCCTCTTGCCGGGCACGAGGATGAAGAGAAGGCAGAGTGCAGCATCGATGAGGAGCGTCACCGCCAGGACCATGACGGCTCGCTTGGCCAGGAGCTGGCGGACGTAGGGCTCTCGTATCCGCGAGAAGTTGAACGGCGTGTATTCGCTGAAGCCGATGAGAGCCATGATGGGGTCCAGTGAGTACTGGTACGAGGCGAGAAAATAGACGCCGACGGTGAAGGGCAGGATGAGCTGGACAACCGTCAGCACGTCGACAGAGTCCCGATGAAACGGGCAAACCCACCCAGCATTTCGTGGCTCGAGGCTTGTCGAGGAAGATGAGGATGAAGCCAGCCCAGAAGGCGCCAAACAAGGAGACGAGGCCAAGGATGAGGCGCATCACGAGCGTGGCAGGAATCAGGTTGCCCAGGGCCTTCATCCTCAGGAAGCCCGGGAAGGCGTCTCGCTCCATGGCCTGGAACACGTAGTCCTTGGCCACATCAAAGACCTCCGGGTCGTCCCGGCCATGCTCCTCGATGGCAGTGGTGACGTCGTGCGTGATGGATCCGGGCAGCGTGATCTCTCGCTCGGCCCCCGGGAGCAAGAACGTGTACAGGATCTTCTCGGCCGAGGCCCGGATGTCCTGGCGCGCGACGGTGTGGGCGGGAGAGTTTGAATCGGTCAGGTCGCGCGAGTTGCTGAACGGCGGGCTTGGCCGGACAGGTCCCGATCCGCTGTGAGGTGAGTCGTGGTTCTGGTCTTCGCGCAGGAAGGCTGACATTTGAGCATCCTGGTCCCTCTCCTTATCCGTCGCATACATCGAGGGGCCAGCGGCGCGGTTGTCGAGGTCGCCAATGCTCTCCAGAATCGCCGACGATCGCTTGGAGCCAGTCTTCTCCAAGTCGGGCGTGGCCACGAGAACAGAGCGCCGCAGCTCGCGCACGTAGTGACGGCACAAGGACATGTGTTGAGCAACGTCGAGCCTGGAGGTGGTGTAAGCAGGTACCCCGGCCCGTCCAGTGTTTGCCGACATACCAAAAGTCGAGGTAGTCGACCGACCGCTGCTGGTCTCGCATGTATATGTAGAACGAGAACAGGTCGACCGGCGGCAGGGTGCGGCGGCTCAGCACCTCGAAGAGGGTAGGAAGCCGGTTCCGATTCAGATCGGGCTGCGGCGATGGCGGCGGCGGCGCCGTCACTGTTTGACTGTCGGCCATGATTCTGTCGGCCATGATTCTGTCGGCCATGTTTCTGTCGAGCTGGGCCGGGCGATGGTTGCTGATGGGGGTCGCCTTGGGCCAAAACGAGAGCAGGTCGATGCTGGGAAAACACGGTGGCTGGCCGCCGGGGCCTGTCGTGGCACGTCGTCTCGCAGCGCCTCCTGAGCGGCGATGTCTCTGGCCAACAGCGACCCCCTTTGTCCTCGGTCGCCGTCGAACAGCGTGCAGCTGCCCGCAAGTCGGCCGCTGACGATGCGAGAGCGGCAGAGTCGAGGCGCTTTGGTTTCGTCAGAGGCAGCAATTGGGTGGCTGGCAATGCAACCTGCGACTAGGTTGGTAGGCGGCAGGTTGACAGCAAGTGGCAGGTAAACAGTTTGCGCGGCGTGGATCATTTCACGCCGACTGTCAGGGGTACGTAGAATCCGCACGTGATTCAGGATGCCGCCGGGCGGAGTCTGCCCCTGATTGGCTCGCTAGTCCCCACCACCACCGCACGCTGAGCCTGCCCTACGCACAGAATTTGCGGATTTTGCCTCTCCGACTTTCAACTCCTCCACGCCAGACCCTGACGAGACGATCCGCAGGTACGAGCCGCGCCCGCCGGCAGCAGTGGTCTTTGTCGCTGCAGCTGCATGGCATCCGCCATCGCCCTTCGCACACACGCATCAGACCGGCAAGACTGACTGACGGGAACCAGAAATGTCGTCGACAAAGGGAAAGAAGCCTGCGGGCAAGCCTCAGCGCTCCGCCATTGCGGATGTCGTCGCCCGCGAGTACACCATCCACATGCACAAGAGAGTACGTTGGCCTATGGAGGGCTCGGCGAGTCTGGAAGCCGTCGGAGACCGAGACGGCTAACAGTCGAATAGTTACATGGCGTCACCTTCAAGAAGAGGGCGCCCCGTGCCATCAAGGAGATCAAGGCATTCGCCACCAAGGCCATGGTATGACGAACCGAAGAGCACGGGCCCGCCGCGTCGGCGTCGGGGCTGCTTGAGATGGGCCAGAAGCGCTGACCTTGATCCAGGGCACCTCGGACGTCCGCCTGGACCCCCAGCTCAACAAGAAGGTCTGGGAGTGTGGCATCAAGGGTGTTCCCTTCAGACTCCGCGTCCGAATTTCCCGACGACGAAACGACGAGGAGGACGCCAAGGAGAAGCTGTACAGCTACGTGCAGGCGGTGAATGTCAAGAACCCCAAGGGCCTCACCACAGTCGTGGTTGAGGAATAGAGCAAAAACGTTTCTCTGTTGGACTGGTTCTTGGGGTGGCATTGGCATTTCGGAGTTGCAACCGGCTGTTCTAGCTTTTCACGCTGACAATACAGAGGGACATGTGGACCACGCCCGGTGTCGGTTGAAGGACTGCGCGAGCAGGCACACAGAGCAACTGGACTTGAGCCCCGGCAAGTAATGGTTGCTGAGTTTCCCTGGATTCGCTGATACCTCGCCCGGGGCTACGTCGCCGTCCAAGACACCGCTCTCTCACGCCCGACAATTACCTATCCAGCCCAGAGAGGGGTCGAAAATGCAATCCAATATCCATGCAAAACCACCCAGGTATCCATAGACCCAGGACGCCAGTTCTCCCAGTTGAAAATGCGATGCTCCTCGTCGAGCTTGGTTGCCTCATTCGTCGTCGACGTCCCTGTGCCGCCCCATGACCTTTTTCTTGAACTCTTCGGCATCTTTGTCCCACAGCTCGGCGGCCTCGCCGTTGAGAGGGGAGGCGCTACACAAGGTCGTCAGCCATCGACTGGGTCAAGCGGGGGGGGGGGGGGGGGGGGTAGCGCTCACTTGTTGGGCTCGCCAAGCAAGCTCTGGAGGCTCAAGAGGACAGTCTGGATGTTGTAGGCGGCGGTCCACTTGTCCTTGAGGATATCAAGGCAGATGCGGCCGGAGAAGTCGACGTTGGGGTGGTAGATGGGCGTCTTGAAGAGGACGGTTGGCGGGGCGTAGGGGTAGTTGGCGGGGAAAGCGAAGCTCAGTTTGAAGATCAGGCCGGCGTAAGGGGTGTCGTCGGGGCCCTCGATGGTGGCGGTCCAGGACATCAGGTTGCCGTCGGCCGAGGGGAAGGCAGAGATGCCGGGGGCAGGCGACGTCATGAGCTGCATCAGCTCGGTTTGCAACCTGCCGGCGGGCAAGGTCAGCCGTCGAGACGCCATGCGCGAAGGGGGCGGGCCAGCGCACCTCTTGGTGACGCTGTGCGAGTCGGGGCCCTTGCGCGAGCCGCCGAGCTTGGCGGCCTGGACGCCGCTCAGGGCCGGGTTTTGGTTGTCGTCCATGGCGTAATCTATAGTCCGGGGCGCGTGGTATTAGCTGCAAGCCAAGCTATGTATGTCCCAGCGACACCCAAGGCGGCGGCGGCGGCGGCGGCAGTCTCGGTCTGGCTCAGGGCGGCCGACGACAGGAGGCCGAGACAGCGAGCAGCGGAAGCAAGCAGCGGAATCAAGGAAGAAGGCAGGGCCGAGCCGGAGGCCGGGAGGCAAAGCCCAAGGCTTGGCGCGACAGAGCAAGGCGCGGAGGAGCGTCGGGCGAGGAAGGGCCCAGGTCGCGCGGGAGGAATGATTGACTTTAGGGTTAATGCCAGTCTGAAGGCGGTGGACGGAGGGAAGGGGACCCAGGCCCTCGGGGAGAGCGTCTCAGGGAGGGACTCAGGGAGGGACTGCGGCTGGACGTCAGTGTTGTTTATTTTGCCGCAGCAACGGCAGGGCCAATCGGAGCGGCGGCTGGTGCGCCGTTGGGACGGAAGGCGGGTCCCGGCGCGTGCATCGGACGGCCGCCAGGCTTTACGCGCTCGGACGCGACGGACGCGACCTGCCCGTCTTTACCCATCTTGGATGCGCAGCCCGACCAACGGCCGCTGCTCATTGGCCCTGGCTGGCGCGACGACGAGGCGCGGATGAGACGCTGAGGCGTGGATGAGACGCTGAGGCTGGCGCTGAGGCTGGCGCTGAGGCTGGCGCCGACTCGCCATGGTAAGCGCCTCCGCGTGCTCACCTCGCGATGCGGCCCGCGACACAATGGCAGCCGAGGCGCGCCCCATGCCGGCGTCTTGCGCCTCTTGCGCCTCTTGCGCCTCTTGCTCCTCTTGCGCCTCTTGCTGCTGCCGCCGTCAAGGCCGCCTCGCTGACGTGGACATGCGCCAGTCCCAGCTCGACCCCCTCCCCCGGGAGCTGCCCTTCCGCATCATCTCCAAGACGGTCGGCCGCGGCGCCTACGCCAGCATCAAGAAAGCCGTCCCCCTCGACGCCCAGACGCCCGTCTTCGCCGTCAAGCTCATCCACAAGGGCTACGCCACCAAGCATGGCCGCGTCTCGGCCAAGCAGCTCGCCATGGAGGTGTCGCTGCACTCGCACATCGGCCAGCACCCCAACGTCATCGAGTGGTTCGCCTCGGGCGAGGACGCCGTCTGGCGCTGGATCGCCATGGAGTTCGCCGAGGGCGGCGACCTCTTCGACAAGATCGAGGCCGACGTCGGCGTCCGCCAGGACATTGCCCAGCTCTACTTTGTCCAGCTCGTTGCCGGCGTCAGCTTCATCCACTCCAAGGGCGTCGCCCACCGAGACCTCAAGCCCGAGAACATCCTCCTCGCCCACGATGGCAGCCTCAAGATCGCCGACTTTGGCATGGCCACCATGTTCGAGTACAAGGGCCAGCGCAAGACGAGCTCCACCCTCTGCGGCAGCCCCCCCTACATCGCCCCCGAGATCCTCGCCTGCGCCCGCCCCGACAAAAAGGCCGCCGCCGCCGCCAAGTACGCCCCCGACCTGGCCGACCTGTGGTCCTGCGGCGTCATCCTCTTCGTCCTCCTCGTCGGCAACACGCCCTGGGACGAGCCCGCGCCCACCAGCTGGGAGTTCAACGAGTACGTCCGCACCGCCGGCCACAGCTCCGACTCGCTCTGGAAGCGCGTGCCCGCCGAGGCCCTCTCCCTGCTGCGCGGCCTCATGTCCGTCGACGCCCAGAGGCGCTTCGGCTTCCCCCAAGTCCGCCAGCATCCCTGGTACACGCGCCGCAACCCTCTCTTGACGTCGGACGGCAAGGTCTCGGACCCCCTCAACCTTGCCACCCAGATGCTCGAGAACCTCCGCATCGACTTTAGCCAGCAGTCCTCGGCCTCGGCCTCGCAGCGGATGGACATCGACCAGGACCCCGGGACCGCTGCCAAGTTCTCCTCGACGCAGCCCGAGACGCCCATCTCGGACAAGGACTGGGACTGGGAGCAGCCCGTCCTGCGCTCCGCGGCCATGCCGGCCTCGTCCCTGCCGCCGCGCGCCGCCGATGCGCGCCGCATGGCCCTCGGCTCTCTGGCCGACGAGCCGTCCATGTCGCAGTTCTCCCACACCCCGGGCCCGTCCATGACCCTGACGCAGCAGGCCCGCCGCTTCCGCGACATCTGCCCTCCCGAGTCGCTCACCCGCTTCTTCTCTCACGTCCCCGCCGCCCACCTCGTGCAGATGCTGGGCGCCGCGCTGCACCAGCTCAACGTGCCCGTGGCGCCCGTCTCGCCCAGCACGGACGGCAGCCCCGTCGCCAACATCAAGGTCAAGGCGCTCGACGGCAGGCAGCAGAGCCTGCACGGCGAGATCAGGGTCGACAAGCAGCCGCTGCCCGACGGCACCGAGGTCCTCGACGTCCGCTTCGTCAAGGTCAAGGGAGACCCGCTCGAGTGGCGGCGCTTCTTCAAGAAGGCCGTGGTGCTGTGCAAGGACGCCGTCTACGTCCCGGACTCGTAGGGCGGGGTGGGACCCTTGGCTCGGACCCGGGACGCGGAGGCGAGGGCACGCCATCGGGTTTCTCTGGATAGGGACAGAGTACGGGATATGGACGTGTAATGATTGTGTATGTAGTAGCATGGCATAACGGCGTAATGAATGCATCGACGACTGCGCTCTCCATCAGCGTCTGCCAATCAGCAGTCCGTAACTCGTCGTCTCGTAGTCGACTTGTCGTCCCCGCGGCCATCTCCGCCCCCGGATCCGGGTACCGCGTCTCGGAAATTTCAGGGTCGGGAGCTGAGAGCCGCCATCTGCACCTCGGGCCGGCCTGCAGCGCGGCATGGTGGATGGGAGGCAGCGCCCGCGCTGATTGGGCCGACGCAAGATTCACGGCGCAATGGAGCTCCTGTGAGGGTGTGGTTGATGCTGTGGCACGCCGCGGGGGCGCCATGCGGGCGCGTTTCGACCGGCGGCAACGTCGGCGTGCGTTGCGGTCCTGTCCGCCGTCACTCGGCCGCAGAGGTGGTATCGTCGGCCTGGTCGGCCCACTCGAAGGCTGCGACGAGTCAGCCGCGGGTGCGTCCATGGCTTGCGGCGGGGCGCGCGCACGCTGCCGACACATGGGACACTGGCCCCGAGCCGAGTCCTGCTTTATCCACTCCATGATGCAGTGCTGCGTCCGGGGGTCAGCACGAGAGCGCGCTCCGTCGACCAAGGCAAGCGACGGCCGGCTCACCATGTGAAAGTTGTGGCCGCATTTTCCCGAGACTGGAGTCCTGGTCAGCGGCACGTCTCGCCATGTGACAGCAGCGAGGCCTCACGCAGACTACAGTCGTCGCCCGGGTATTTGCACGCCGGACACGTGCCGTCGAAATGGACCTGGCAGATGCCGCAGACGTCGTCCTCGGGAATGTCCCAGCGCCAGGTCGCAACGGCGTTCCACTCCTTGATGGTGACCTTCATGGCTCCTCTGGCGATTGTTTGTTGATGGAGGTTGCAAGTTCCCAGGTCGGCAGCAGGGCTAGTGCCAACTCGGATGGCACCTGCAAGCCGCCATCCTGGTGTGGACCTTGGACGGTTTATTATTAGCGCCCGGATTGGCCCAGCTCCCCCGCAGCTCCAGCTCCTCCAGCAACAAGGATCCACCAGCATCATTACTTATTATCGTCAACCTCGCAAGCATCGACAGCCCATCCAAGCTCGGTCGCGCCAGGCCCACGACACACCTCTGCCGCGACGAGGCCGACAGCTCCAGAGACCCTCGCACGCCAAGTCCTCTGGCTCGTCGAATCCGACCCGGGCCACAAGCTCCGACGGGCTCCTTGGACCTCGGCCATGGCATCCATTGCCCTCGCCCGCACGGCGCGAGCGGGGATCCCCCGCTGGGCCACGACGAGGGCCTTTCAGGCGACTGTGGCCTCGCGGCGGAGCCTGTCGTCCTATCTCGTCACCCCCAGGGAGCTTCACGAGGCTCTCCGCAAGAACCCGCCGTCGCCCATCAGCCCCGACCCCCGAGTCATACCGCTGTGCGCCGCCTGGTTCCTGCCCAACGACGAGCGCTCCGGGATCCAGGTGTTCCGCGAGCTGCGCATCCCCCGGGCGCGCTTCTTCGACCTCGACAAGGTCATCGACAAACGCAGCCCGTACTCGGTCATGCTGCCCGACGCAAAGGGTTTTGCGGCGGCCATGAGCGAGCTCGGCATCCGCAAGGAGGACACGGTCGTGGTTTACGACACAAAGGAGCTCGGCATCTTCAGCGCGCCGCGCGTCGGCTGGACGCTCAAGGTGTTTGGCCACAAGAATGTCCACGTCCTCAACAACTTCCGGCTCTGGGTAGAGCAGGACCTGCCCACCGAGTCGGGCGAGCTCTACAGCGTCGAATGCTGCCCCTATCCCATTCCCGAATTTGACGCGCCCAAGGTGGCCAGCTTCGACGAGGTCAAGGAGGTCGCTCTCGACTACAACAAGGAGGGCGCCGAGGGCGTCCAGATCCTGGATGCGCGGCCCGCCGGCCGGTTCCACGGCACCGACCCCGAGCCGCGCGAGGGCCTGTCGTCGGGGCACATGCCCGGATCGATAAACATTCCATACAGCGCGGTCCTGGACCCCGACACCAAGGCCTTCCTGCCGCCGGAGAAGCTGAGGGGCATCTTTGAGGCCAAGGGCGTCGACCCCAACAAGCCCATCATTTCGAGCTGCGGCGCGGGCGTCACTGCGTGTATGATTGAGACGGCTCTGGGCGTGGCGGGGTATGGCTCCCCCGAGTCTCGGAAAGTGTACGATGGCAGCTGGACGTGAGTGTCATTTCTCTCTCTGCTGATGAAGCGACGCAACTTACTGACTGTCAATGGCAGGGAATGGGCTCAGCGGGTGCAGCCGACGGAAAACCTGATCCGGAAGACGGAGTAATAGGTTGTGTCTCTGGGCTGCGAACAGGCCGGGCAATGCGGTTGGAACGCGGCGTCTGCTATGTACCCTCTTCACCTGGATCTTCCGCGGTGCGCTGTACAAGCACATACCTATGTACGAATACCTATTCCACTCATAGCCGAGGATGGCCTGGCCTGATGGCCTGGGTGCACGACTGTAGTCACCCTCGGAACATGGCCTCACCGAGATTTCACCGAAGACTCACCGGGGTGAGAGGCGGGACGTTGAGGGCCCCACTAAATCGACGGGCTTGGTGCCTGACCATTGAGGCAGCAGCAAATCCATTAGGGCTCGCCTAGCCCCAGCACACCCCCGAAAATTCCACAGGGCAGCGAGCACCACCCCGCCAGCAAAAAGTCACAGCCAGCACCGCGCCGACTCGCTCCGACGACGAATACGACGACAAGGACGCCGACAAGGGCAGCGACGACTTGCGACCTGATTCATCATGGCTGACCGTGGTCGTGGCGGTGGTTTCGGAGCGCGAGGCGGTGGTCTCGGAGGCCGAGGCGGTGATCGCGGTCGTGGCCGCGGCCGTGGCCGTGGCCGACGCGGCGGCAAGAGCGAGGAGAAGGAGTGGCAGCCCGTCACCAAGCTGGGCCGATTGGTCAAGGCCGGCAAGATCAACAGCATGGAGGAGATTTACCTGCACTCGCTGCCCATTAAGGAGTTCCAGATTGTCGACAACTTCCTGCCCAAGCTCAAGGACGAGGTCATGAAGGTGCGCGAGACCCTGCGAGCCCACTACCTACGATGGCTGTCCAGGGCTCCAGGAGGGCAGTCGTGGACAAGGAGACGCCGTCGCTCCCTGACATGGGACACTCGCTGACATGGCGTTGGCCCCCTGCAGATCAAGCCCGTCCAGAAGCAGACGCGTGCCGGCCAGCGGACGCGATTCAAGGCCGTTGTCATCATTGGCGACTCTGAGGGCCACGTCGGCCTCGGCATCAAGACGTCCAAGGAAGTGGCCACGGCCATCCGGGCCGCCATCATCATTGCGAAGCTCAGCGTGATCCCCGTCCGACGAGGCTACTGGGGCACCAACCTCGGCCAGCCTCACTCTCTGCCCTGCAAGCAGAGCGGCAAGTGCGGCTCCGTCACTGTCCGGGTATGTCCCTTGTCAGTGGAGGTGGAATTGCTGCGCAGGGCGCTAACATGGGGCTCAGCTCATCCCTGCTCCCCGCGGCACCGGCCTCGTTGCGTCGCCCGCTGTCAAGCGGTTCCTCCAGCTCGCCGGCGTCGAGGACGCCTACACGTCGTCTGCCGGCTCGACCAAGACGCTCGAGAACACGCTCAAGGCGACGTTTGCTGCCGTGTCCAACACGTACGGCTTCCTGACGCCCAACCTATGGAAGGAGACCAAGCTGCTCCGGAGCCCGCTCGAGGAGTTTGCGGATACCCTGCGGGACGGCAAGCGGTACTAGAGGCAGAGCGGAGGCGGGCTGGACTGGAAAAGAGAGGCAGGGCGCGGAGTCACGCTGGGTGTTTGATTGCATGGTTGGCCGGCTAGGACATGCGACTCGGGGCCACGGGTTATGACGCTGGCCACGGTCTAAATGATAAGGATTTGTTGCTCCTGAATGATTCCGAGGCGTGGTGCATCATGCGTTTGCTCATTGCTAACTGCTGCCTCGTGCTGCCGAATTTTGTGCTGAGCTGCTACAGAATTGGCTGGACTCGACGTCGCGGCGCGCTCTCGGAGGGCGGCACGCCTCGGAAAGAGACGACGTCCAGAGTTGCTGGTGGTCAGCTCGCCCCCTCGTCAGAGTCATGGCTGGCGTCGACGACCTGCAGCTTCAACGTTTCAGATTGCAACCCGTTGCCCCAGGGGAGCCAGCCTCGCCGTGAGCCGGGTGGCCACGGGTCGCTCCGGCCGGCGGCGCGCCGGGGCTCCTGCGCCGAGGTTTGTCGCGCCGTGGGCTGTGGGGGCTGCTCGTCATCGCTGCCGCCTGCGGTAGCGTCCGGGGTCTCGGGGGCGGAGAACCCGGAGGAGGGGGCGAGCCCGGAGGAGGGGCCGAGCCCGGAGGAGGGGCCGAGCCCGGAGGAGGGGCCGAGCCCGGAGGAGGGGCCGAGCCCGGAGGAGGGGCCGAGCCCGGAGGAGGGGCCGAGCCCGGAGGAGGGGCCGAGCCCGGAGGAGGACCGGTCGTCGGCTTCGGGGGACGTCGGCTCGGCCGGGGTCGAGGGTCGCGGGGGCGGCGAGGCTTTGTCGGCCTCTATACCCCCGTCGGCCTCGATGCCCCCGTCGGCCTCTATGCCCTCGTCCCCGGCCGTCATGTCCTCGTTCTCCCGCACCTCGTCGTCCTTGTCCTCGCCCCCTTTCGATCCGGGCTCCGCCGCCGCCGCCGCGGCGAGGGCCCGCCTCACGGCCCGCTGAAGCGACCTGTGCTGCCGCGTCGGGCTCTTCCGCCGGCCGCGCGGCGTGTCGCGGGCCCGGGCGGCTGCGCAGCTGCCCGGCTCCGGCTCGTCGTCGTCGGCGGCGGCGGGCTCGTCGCGGCGGCGGCCGAGCAGGCGGCCCAGCCAGGTCCGCGTCGTCAGCGGCTTCTTCGGCGGGCGCGACTCGGCCCCTGGCGCGTCTCGGTCAGCAAGCCGGACTCGACGGTCGGGTGAGGGGGGGGGACTTGCTGCTCCGGGGGCGCTTGGCGGCGCCGGGCGTCTCGTCGCCCTGGCCGGGCGGCGACGGCGGCAGCGCAAGCGTCGGGCCGGGCCGCCAGACGGCGCGCTTCTCGGCGCTGTCCACGGCGTTGAGGCTCTGCTGCAGGGCGGCGCGGGTGCGGCCGCGGAGGCGCGCCAGGGCCCGGAGCTCGTGCTCGCCGCCGTCGCCGCCGGTCCGCCGGAAGTGCGCCTCGGCGGCGGCACGGAGCGCGGCCGTGCGGTCCGGCCCGCGGCGCATGCACTCGTCGTAGTGCTCGCTCTCGAAGCGCACCATGTTGAGCCGCCGGGGCCGCCCGCGCCGCGCCTCTTCCGCTTCCTCCTCCTCCTCTCCGCGAGCCCGTCCGACGCCGGCCCAGAAGGCGCGCGCGTCGTCGCGGTACCGCTGGGAGAAGCGCTCGAGCAGCGTCGCAGCGGGCGTCGCCGACTCGCCGTCATGGCCCGGGTCGTCCGAGGCGGCCGCGCTGTCCGGCGGCCGGCTGCTCCGGCCCCGGTCTTCGGACACGGGCTGCAAGGCGGCCGCCGTGGCGGTTTTCCTCGCCGCGCCATCCCGGGCACCGTCCGGCACCGGCGGCGGCGGCGGCTGCTGCAGCTCGAGGACCAGCTCCGTCCGGGCCATGCCGGCCGCGGCGCTGCCGTGCCGCTCCGACACGTCGGCCATGAAGAGCACGTCCTCGAGGGCGCCGAGCTCCCGCCGGTCCAGCGGCCGCTGCGTGTCGGCGCGGAGGAGCGTCCCGGCGTCGGGCGCGGGCTCGAAGCGGTCCAAGGCGTCCATGGCCATGCGCACGATCCAGGCGCGCGGCCCGGCGAGCGCCTTGGCGGTGGCCTCGTCGCGCAGGTCCGGCACCCAGGCGAGGGCCGGAGCCGTGGCCTCGGGCCGGCGGACCGGCGTCGGCGCGTCGGGGCCGGGGCCGGGGCCGGGGCCGGGGCCGGGGCCGGGGCCGAGGCCGGGGCCGAGGGGCCGGTGAGACGGCCCGCCCAGGTCCCAGAGATACGGGTACCGGCAGCCGAAGATAAAGGCGACGCCCTGCCGGCACTCGGCGTGCTTGCGCAGGAAGTCGTCGAGGACGCGGTCGCGCAGGTAGGCGTCGAGGGCCCGCGCCAGGGGCCAGTCGTCAAGGGCGCCGTCGCGGCGGGCCTCGGCGGGCAGGTCGGCGCGGTGCTGGCCGAAGGAGGTCCGGATGCCGGCTGGCCGGGAGACGCAGGGTCAGACGGCTGGGCTCCCGCGGCTGCGTGGACTTACCAATGAGGCGGTGGAGCTTGGCCTCGAGCTCCTCGTGGTCGCTGTACGAGGACGCGGAGCCCGACGATGCCAGGCTCAGGGTGCTGCCGGCCGTGGAGGGCGGCGTGACGGACCCGAACTTCATGGTGTCGATGGGGAGCGCTGGAGATGGGCATGGAGGAGGCAGACGAAGCACAAGCAGCTCAGGAGAGGGCCCCGGGGGGCGGCCAGTCTTGTTGATCCGATGGACGTGTCGACGCGGCGATTCAACAGCACCAAGAAAGACGACACATCGCCACCGACAGACAAAGCCCATTGCCACCTGCACTACTTGTTCGGCTCCAGCAGACCATGGCTGCCCACGACTTCGACGCCGGCGCCGCGAAGAGCACGGCCCGCAGCCCGGCATGCCCGTCGGCAACAATCGCAAGACAGAGAAAGGCGTGCCAAAGCCAGCCATCGGACAAGAGACGAGGCGCGGCAATGAACAGCGGCGCGCAAGTCAACAAACAGCACAGGCCCGCCGCTCAAAGAGGCAGGCCGCGAGACTCTTTGTTCTTGGGCGTCGAGGCCGCCATGCGGCGCGCGACAAAGGCGGCGACAGGGCGCTCGCGGGCGGCAAACTGCCCGATGCCTTGGGCTCGAGTCACGTACGGGCGAGAAAACCGTGGATGCGGTGCTGCCAAGGTCGCTGCTCGCCGGCGGCGCCCTCGTCCAGGGCGAGCTCCTGATGGTGCCAGCCCGGGCCGAAGGCTTCATGCCGACCGGATACAACGAAATGGCTTAGATCCAGACCTGTCAATGCCGCCCCCGACGAACCACCACCCCCCCTCGTGGCCCAGGGACATGCCTCTCGCGCGATTCAATGCAGCCTCTCACCCCCCCCCCCTGGCGACGGACCCGCGCCTGCCACGTCACATCGATGAACGTGCATCTTGGGACGGTCAATGACTCTCTGCTCGCGCGATGGCCCCCTCGGCCCGGCTCCGAGCCCGGCGCCGTCGCCCCCCCGCGCCCCTGACTCAGGCCGCCGGCCGGCCGGAGGCGCGAGACAGCCGCAGGGGCGCGGGCCAAGGCAGGAGACGGGCCGAGGGGGTTGCGAGAGGGCCGAGGGGGGTTGCGAGAGGGCCGAGGGCGGCTGAGAGAGGGCCGAGGGGCGATGAGAGAGCCTCGGCGCATTCGCTGCGCTGCCCTTTGCATGCCAGACGCCAGCATCTTCCACGCACGCGGATTACGTACTCGGTACAAGTTCCCGCGCACGTGCATGGAAGCCTTCCAGAAGCCGCCCCGCCCCAGCCGCGCCTCCTTGTCGGACCCACAATTAGGCGCGTCTCCGCCTCGCCCGGCTCCTGGGACCTGCACCCTCCTTGGACTGGACCTCCTTGGACCTGCACTCCTTGGGCCTGCACTCCTGCACTCCTTGGGCCTGCACTCCTCGGATCCTGGCACTCGCGCCGCTCCTTGCCCTTCGGAAATGAGGCAAACCATCCCTCTCCACGCCCTAAATGCCGTGTCCAAGGCATTGATCCGCCAGCAGCACCCCCCGTGCTCGAGCCCCCGTATCTTGCCCCTCGCCCCCTGACGTCACCCGCCAGAGCCGCATCGCCGTATCGCGATCCCCTCTCGCTTGTGTCGAAATGCTCCGTAAAGGAATGCGCCCCTTCATCAGCCATCTCCTAATTTCCCGCCCCTGCAGCCACTGTACGGATACGGCACTCCTTTTCCCCAGCGCCCATCGTGCTCCGTACGCGCGCCCAACACGGCAATGTGCCCCCTCATTTGCGCATTCCCATCACACCAACCACCGTCCGCTCGTCACCACCTGCATGCTCCCTAGACACTGCACTTCTTGGCAAGAATTTTATACCTCTTTTTTCCTGTCTCCTTTTTACAGCTGCACGAGGTCCAGGGGCTTGCTGGAGCCATCTACCGCACCATGCATCCGCGGCGCCTCGGCCCCTCATCAGGCAGTCGCTTGCATGTCCCCTCGGCCCCTGATGGCGACATGGCGACTGTGTCCATCCCCTGGCCAATTGTACACAAATTCCCTGCGCGAGCAGAACCGAGTCTGCCTGTCGTGCCAGACCAGGGACCGCCGTCCTCGACTGCTTTTCCTTGCCCCCGTGTCTTTCTCGCCCCGCCCCTCACTTTAGCAGTCTCGGCCGTCCCCTTTCCTGTGGCCAGTCCAAGCTTCGTTCCCCGGGAGTCGATCCTTTCTGAACCGCTCCCTCCAAAGAGAAAGAGATAGGGAAAAAAGGGGGGGTGGGGTAACACGCTCCAACCCGAGGTGCATCATCCCTAGCCTCGCCATGCATATGCCAACGGGCACCTATGCCAGGCCAGTTATCCCCAACTTCATATGCGGAAATCGGGTCAAGATGAAATAGAGAATGGGAAAAAAGGGGGTCTGGGGTATGACATGTCGATCGGTGCGCCTTGGTTTTTTTTTTTAGTTTGCAAGGGGGGAGAAAGACGTGTTGGGTAATAATCGCGAAATAGACAAACGTGAAAGCAATCGCTAAATGCCGGAACGTAGATGAGAAATGCGAGCATTCTGAATTATGCCAATGGCACGGAACCCCTCGAGCATCCGGGCCCGGCGCTGGTGAGCAACGTCGGCCGGGCTCATGTCGGCGATTTTGTCCTTGATGGGCTGCCACGTGTGTCTCTGAGCCCAGCCCCAGAGGGTGATGATGCTCGAAGCAGGCACCTTGTGGAGCGGCCAGCTGAACAATGCCGACAAGCAGGGAGACTCCCACCAATTACCCTATTGCTGGGGGAGACAGTGCTGGTTCGGCGCCGCCACGTGGCGTGCGTGCTGTGTGTATGACGAGGCGTGGTGCTGCTGCGGCGTCGGCGTCACCGGGCACCGCGGCGGCGGCGGATATGGCTCCCTGGGAATCGTGTTGCTGCCAAAGCACGCGCCGTCGGGGGTGATGGGCGGCGTCAGGTATCCGTCGAAGGCGTTGGCGGCGCCGTGGCCCTTGTGCGGCGTGCTGTATATGTCGCTCGGCTTCGACAGCTCGGCCGGCGGCGACGGGGGGAGGGCGCCGCGCCGCGCGTGGGCCAGGGCGGCGGCCCGTGCCTCGACAAACTCGGCCAGGCGCTGCGAGACTCGGAACGTGCTCGGCGACGAGTACTTGCGGGCCAGCGTCGGCGACGGCTGGTCCAGGTGGTGCGTCAGGCTCTCGGCCACGGCGCTCTCCTCCTGGTCCAGCTCGCGGTCCGCCAGCTCGGGGCGGCCCAGGATGGCGCGGGCCACGGCCAGGGAGGCGCGGGCCATGGTCGAGGGCCTCGTCGAGACGAAGTCGCGGTGGTAGAGGGCCATCTCGCTCAGGTACGACGCCATGCAGTCCACCTCCTTGTCGTCGCGCTCGTACGCCACCAGCAGCTGCGAGAAGAAGTCGACGGTCGGGTGGCCGATGGTCCACTCGAGCGTGTTGAGAACGTGCATCTCCATCTGCGTGAACATGCCGGCGTCGTAGAGGCCGCAGCACATGTTGCTGAGCTCCGAGATCTGCGGCACGCGGTCCTTCTTGTCGCCGTACTTGGCGGCGATGAGCAGGGCGGCACAGCCGACCAGTTGGTAATGTTGCTTGAACACCACTCTCCTGGAGCAGTACCGGTCGAGCAGGTTGACGGTGAGGAAGAGCGTTTCCGGCAGCAGGACAAAGGCGGCGTGGGCCTCGACGAGGAAGTCGATGAGATAGGGCCTCATGTACCACTGAATCTCACGCTGCATGTCGATGAGCGTCACGTCGGGCAGCGTTTCGTCCTAGGCAGAATGGTCAGCGGCGGGCACGGATCGACGAGGCGTCGTGAACATGCCTCCATCGTCTGCATGTGCCTCAGGATGTCCTCGAGGTACTCATCGGCGGCCAGGCGCGAGAGCTCGCCGGAAATGGCCTCCTGTCTTTGGCGGGCGACCATCTTGGCCGCGGTGCGGGCGTCGACGCGTGATTGCCGGGGCTCATCGGACTCGACGAAGAAGGTCTCGTCGGCGCGCGAATAATCCATGGTGAGCTGGGCCGCCGCGTCTGCCGTGGGGATTCGGGAGCGAGTGTATAAACGGGCGTGTGTGTGGGGTCGGGGTCAAGGAGCGACTGCTGAAGTTCCCCAGGAATCTCGAGGTCGGAGACGGCTTCCGGTAATGAACGGACTCGGGTGCGTATCAAGGAGTGTATCGCAGCCGAGACGAATTAAGGGTATTAAGATATTAAGGAGCGTGATGAAGAACTAACGGAAAAGAGTGACTGTGGCTGGGAACGGAGCCAGAACCATGGACTCGAAGTTCGCAGAGGCAAAGGAAAAGGGAAAAAAGGGAACGGAAAGGGGGGCCGGTTTAAAGGCGAGGTCGACTATGGGAGCTCTATAAAGAAGCACGTCAGCAAACGGCCTCTGGGTGGCGCAGACACGGCGGCATTCCCGGGGGCCGTGGTGCGCCGCCGGCGCAGCGGCCGCCCTTGAGAGTAGGGGTTTGGCTTTGGCACGAGGAATGCGGTGGGCTGGCACGAGAGGCAGAAGAAGGGGAGGGCACGGCTTACCTGGCACCCACGGGCGAAAGATGGGACGAGACAAGACGGGACGAGACGCGTCGTGGGATTGGCCGGATCAACGAGTTAACGTCTCCGGCAGAGCAGAGGATCGAAGGCCAACGCGACGGTGGAGAAGGCTGAGAAATGCAAAGCGGCCAGGACGGCACGCAGCTGCAGGAGGGAGCAGTCGGAACATTAGATGCCACGGAAGCCTAATCTCGAGCCGGGCCCACGGGGCATACCTTGAGCATCGACAACCCGAGCGGTGGTGATTTGCGGCCGGCCACCAATTGGGGCGATGAAGAATGCCAAGTGCAATTCAAGACGCGTCTGCAGCCCTTGGGGACGGACCAAGCCGAGTCTCGTCGTCGGCGGGAGCAGGACGAGGCCTCTGCGTTGCGGCTGCCTGGATGGACCGACGAGACGAGCGTTTCGACGGACCGAGACACGAAGCGAGTGTGTCGGAGCGAGGCAGGCCCGGGGAGAGGCAGGCCGGGGGGAGGCAGGCCCGGGGCGAGGCACTCGTTCGTCTGGCCGCGTTGACCAAGGGAGCGGGTGGCCTGGTGGATTGGATCGAAATTCCTCGGTTCGGCGCCGAGGAATTCTGCAGCTGTAGGGCGGGCGAATCGACGAGGCGGAGGCGTTGGCGAGATGGGGTAAAAGGATGAAATACCACCGGGTGCCGTCTGGTCGACTGCGTCTCCCACCTCTCTTCTTCTTTTCTCTCTCGGGCGGGTCGGAGGTTTTGGTCCCTACCCGCGAAGAGCGTCCCGGGGGGGGGGGGAGGGGGTTCGGGCCGGGAGCCGTCGAGACGGGGCGGGCTTCTGCTCAGTCAGGATGGCGGGCTCGAATCCGACCTGCTGCTCAGACGGGTCAGACGGATAGGGATGGGAGGGGAAGAGAGAAGGGGAGGAGAGGAAGGAGGAGAGAAGAAGGAAGAGGAGGCGGGAGGAGAGATAAAAAGGCAGGAGAGGGATGGAGCAGAGGAGCCAGGACTGGAGGAGAGGCAGCTTTAACGAGCGGCAGGCCTGTCGCGCGCGGGTGGAGGAGCCTTGGTTTGACCAGTTTTTTTTCTTTGGCCTGGCAGCGCCCGCACCAGCAGCGTCGAGCAGCGAGCGCCAGGCCGTGACTTGTGCATCGGTACCGCGTCAGGTCGCCTGTGGGCTGCGCATGCAACTGGGGAGGGGAGGGGGTGCGGCGAGGAGGAGGCGGAGGTGGTTGGTGGAGGAGCAGCGAGCCATGAGGGCCTACCAAGCACTGGGTGGAGGGGGGTGTGCCTTGGGGTCGCAGGGACGGGGGTCCGTCGTGGTGATGCATGCATTGACAGGTACCGGGCAGGGTCGGGACAACTGACAGACGGCGCAGGGGACTCACCAGTTGCGAGGACGCGCTGGAGAGAGAGGGGGGGGGGGGATAGAGAGAGAGAGAGAGGGAGAGAGAGAGAGAGCGAGAGAGACAGAGAGAGAGAGAGAGAGAGACGGAGACGGAGACGGCGAGCGCGCGGGACGCAGGGCAGACGCGAGACAGCGCTGTGAGACGAAACGACAACGGGCGGCAGCGGTGATGACGGCGCTGCAGAGCGGACGACAGACTCAGCCTTTTTGCTTTTGGGCTCCCTCGGCTGCCGTCAGGGGTTCTGTCTCGTACCGTGTTTGACTGCAGAGGACGGAGGCAAGGCAGCTGCGCGCAGTCGAGGGGTTTTAGGAGCGGAGAGCGTGGCTAGGCCGGGTCATGACGCCGCTACTCGGCACCTGTTCAGCGGGCGGGCGGCTGGCGGCGGATTTGCCAACGCCTACGGGGCCTGTGTGTTTATTGTTGACGGCCTCGCCAGGCGAGCCGGCCTGCGGCCAGAGGCTGCCCTGCCCGCCTGCGGCCAGAAGCTGCCCGGCCAGAAGCTGCCCGGCCAGAAGCTGCCCGGACAGAAGCTGCCCGGCTCTCGACGCGCATGTGGCACGGCAGAGCCCCAATATGCACACGAGGATAGACGTCGCCGTGCTGTGCACATGGACGCGCTGTACCCAGTATGTACCTACGGGCCTTCCCCAGATCCACTGCCAAAGGCCGTCCACGGCTGCACGGCCTTTGGCGCTTCTGATGAATCTCTCGAGCCGGTGCTAAATAAATGGCAGTGTCACGCGTGGCTGGGACATTATTGGCCGTGCAGCTCGACACAGTGACACCCATTTCCAACACCACGGCTGACCGACGTCAACGGCAAGGGGCCTCGCGGCTCCGGAGCGCCGCCAGGCGCCGCTGTGAAAGGCGCCGCTGTGAAAGGCGTCGCCATGGGCAGCGGATGGTGGTTGCCGTGCGCAGGAACAGGCCTAGCAGCCCTCCCGCACAACGGGCCGTCTCGTGCGGCTCAAAGTTAAGCAGATAATACAGCAGAGCATCGCGGATCAACACACACCACATAGAGTTGACCACGGCCGGCGGCCAAGGACCAGGGCCGCTCGCTGGGCCGCGCTATCGCCAGGTACTCGCCAGGCAAGGGAGGCGGCTGCTCCGCCCGCGTACCTGGTCTTTACACCCAGCAGCCCAGATCCCGGGACGGCCAATCACGCGGCCACGACGCGCTTCGGCACGACCTTGCGATGCAATTTACTTACCCAAGGCGCCAGGCAGCCTCCTCTCTGTCTCGAGTGTCGCCGACTGAGCCTGTATGGCATCCATGCGCGCCGCCGCCCTGCTCTGGCGGCCGTCGCCTATGTTCGGACCATGTATAGTATAATCGTGCAAAGACAAAAGCAACGGCGCTGCTCCGCCCGTCCGGGCAACGATCCCCATGGGCCATTTCAGCTCTCATTACTTGTCTGCTGCCGCCTCTGACCAACAAGGCGCACAAAAGTATATTTCACCTCTGCAGTCGAGTCTCAGCCGGCGTTGCAGTCGGGCTGGGAGCTCATGTCATGCAGCAATCGCCAAAAGCTACCGCCTCAGCGCCGTGCAATGGCTGCTTACCTGCATGGCCAGCCTCGACGGCCAGAGGCGAGCTTCGCGTCGGCAAACAGCAGGCAGCAGATGCACGGAGCGTACGGCCAACAGACACGCTCCGCGGCTCACTGACCGTCCCGTGACGGGCCACGGCTGCGCCGAAGGGGTGCGAGAAGTGCAGCTCAGCCTGCTGCAAGGTCACACGCGCCGATGCACCACGTCGGCTGTTTCAAGACACGTCCCGTCGACGGACGGCGAGCGACAATGGATGCTTGTTCGAGATGGGGCACCCGTTCGGACGGTCGCGACCTCGCTGTGCTCCGTACTCCGTATCCGTACCAAGTACGTCCGTCAACTGACGACGGCCGCGATGATGGACATGCATGCTTCCTACATCCACCCAAATCGGACATATTACCGTCCGCTTAGGATCGAGACGCGTCCGAAATAATGGGCCGCGCATCGGTGGTGTCGATGAAATCTTGAACACTGCCCAAACGGGCAATGGCGGAACCGTCGTCTCGCAACCAATCGGCTGGATATGCTGCAGTTGTCATGAAACGCATCTATACTGTACAGCTGCATGTAATATCGGTGCGTCGGGCCTTACATAGAGTACATGCTCCGTACATGGCTCGTGTGTCACCAGGCGCGCGCTCCGTCGCCTGCCTGCCTGCCTTGGCCAGGCGTGTGCGCAAAATGCATGTATGCACCGAGTCTTGGATCTGGCAACGCGTTGACTGACTGCCTCACTTAACGCGTGTCTCGGAGACCAATGGGACGCGCCGACGCGTCCCATGCACAACATGAGAGCGAGGATGCCCGGCTTCACAGGCCGCCGGGTGGTTCGTCTCAGGCTCCAGCCCTGCGGCGTTTGCCGGGCGGAAGCTAGGTTTGGGGGAGCCCATGGCTGGTGAGGCCCGTCGACGAGGGCCGATTGGCGCCTCAGCGCGAGCGAGCATGGGCGGCGGGGAAGCGCGGTGGAGAGGCGGACGGCTCAGCAGGAGCTCCGACGGCTCGACCAAGGCCTGGCTTTTGCCTCGACATCAGCTGCGGCGGCTGCGGCGACGACGCCGGCCTGCGGCGAGGGCGCTGGCCTATGGCCACGGCGCGCACACCACGGCGCGCACACCACGGCGCGCACAGGGCCCCCGCCAGGAGGCGTCGAGCAGGCCCGAAAAGCCCGTCCCGTCGTCCGCCGTCCGTCCGAGGTCGCAGGGCCGCCCGCGGCCCACGGACACGCGTCGGCGGCGGGCCCCGAGGGGCGGCTCGGGCCAGAGGCTGCCCCTCCGAAACAAGTCAGCGGCCGCGGCCCTCGCCAGCCGCCGAGGCCGCCTAGCCGCCGGCCGGGCCTTGCGTGGCCGGGCCTTGCGTGGCCGGGCCTGGCCTGGCCGGGCCTGGCCTGGCCGGCCCGGCGCCGGCCCGGCGCGTCAGGCGGTGCACGGCGATGCGCTGGCCTCGGCGCAAGCTCGCCGTATGACGTCCTATGGACGCTCTAGTACAGACGGAGCAGGGGACCTCAGACCTTGCCGCTTTAGGCAGCACCTCGTCCCTGAGCTCTCCAACTGCCGACAGCCCAGTATGTGAAATGTGAACATGCACATCCGCGGTTGGCCGCCGCTGCTCCGACCCGGCCTCGGTTCCGGCGGTGGCAGGGCAACAGCTGTTGGCAGCCCCAGAGCGCCGGTGGTCATACGCATCACACGACAGGCCATGGGTGGTATACTAAGAATACCTCGATATACCGTACATAAATTAATGAGGGATCCACGGCCGAATGCAGGGGAACAATCTCATCTCGCCCGGCTGCTGCCATCGTGTCCCGTGCATTTGCTTGCATGTCCGCCAGGGACTCAGGGCCCAAAGACACGTTTTCGCCTCGCCGCGAACAGGCAAAAGGAAAAAAAAAAGGCGCTGCTGGTAATAGAGACCAAGGCAAGGGACGAGCGCTCCGTCTCAGGGCCCTGACAGCTCTGGCCCGTTGCCTCTGCTCGCCTCGTGGGGTCGTGTTTCGCCCACCCGCGTCTTGGTACCCCCGAAATGACGACTCAGATCATTTTTGCGCTTCTCTTCTTAACCTGTACCGAGTATATCCGTATATACGGGCTGCCATATGCACGATATTCCCTGGGGCTTCTCGACGCGAGCATGGCTGCAGGACGCGTTAGCAGGACCAGAGCCCAGAGGAGCCGCTCCCTGGCAGATGCATGCGCAGCACAAGACAGAGTACTTGTATAGACACGAAAGCAAGGATCCTGCCGACGGAACTGGGTCTCCCAGGTTCCAGGTTGCCAGGTTGCTCTTTGCGTCCTCGTTCGAGAGCCAACGGCGTCAGTCAGAGGCCGGCCCCATACAGGGACCCCGGCTCCTAACAGATCCCTCCTGTGCCTATCCGCGCACGACGAGGCTTGAGACAGGGAATCCGGCACGAAAACGGAAGCAAGAGGGGCCGTGGCGACACGTTGGTTGAGCCGTCGCGAAGCCGACTCCGTGTACGAAGTACTCGGTATCCGTGCTTGTACATGGAATCACGGAGCGACCGACAGGATGGAAATGATGGTATATGACGGCACGATGTCGCCTGCACGAGAAATTGCATGCAAAGGACCCCGGAAGGGGCCGACGGTACGGGGTACGTACCGGCAGTTCTGGAAGCCTTCCCCAAACGGCAACGCCTATGACGACAGCTGTGCATCTGTAATGCGGAGTTGTGTGACGAATTGCGAATTGCGTGGTGGCTGGCCGTGCACAAGCTGCGGGGGAGCGCCACATGTGCCGTGGCTGGTGCGCCAAGTGCGGCCCTTGGACGACACCTCTCGTTATGCCGCGTCGATGAATACCCACGGTGCACACGACACGTGTATGTGGAACGACAGACTTCGGTACACATGTATGTATGTACAGCATTGCCCCAGCAACTGCTACCGTAGGACCGGTATTCCATGGACTGCCTGGCAAGAGCGCCGAGAGCTTCCTTCGCCGCACGCCCAGTTCTCCGCCGCGGCGACTACCGCAGACAAGGGCCCTATAATGAGAACCCACCCCTATTGTCCACCGCCGCCGTCCGCGAGGTAACGGTAACCGTGACCGTCTCCAGCTGCGGGCAAAAAAATCTTTTTCTTGCTGTGGAAGCACCGGTTGCGGCTAGGGAGAGGAGGAGGATAGGGCCGTAGAGAGGGGGGGAGCGTGTCAGCTCGAGGGTCCGCGGTGAAGCACACCCCGTTGCTTGGCTTCCAAGACGACCGCTGTGCGTATGTATGATGTATGTATATGTATGTTGTATGTATGATGTATGTATGATGTATGTATGTATGATGTATGTACTTATAATGTACGTATGTATGCATGCACTGCTTGGTGCAACGCGTATGCCTTGAGCGCTGAAGCCCGGAGCTCGCCCTCGGGGTCCAAACTCGGGCGAGATGAATAAGTGTTTGATGAGCCATCTCACCAGGTCTCAGGCGCGGGAGCCAAGGGGCAATGTTTGATGGTCAATTAACGGCACCCAGGGTCCTGGCGGGACGGGGAAAGGGGCTGCAGAGCTCGTCCACGTCGGCTGCTTCGTCGTCTGCTTCAAGGTCGTCTGCAACCAGCCTCCCCGTCTCTTGTGCACCGGCTGTGCCTTCATAACCGCGTGCGGCCGCCTTGACCGTTCTGCCGGCGTTTCGACGCCGAAAAGCGTGCAGCTGCAGCGTTGCACTGCAGCCTCTCCTACCATGTCGCTTCCCGCCCGCCGACCGGGGTTGCCTCGATGCAGTCCAGCCTTTTGTCCCGGGGCGGCAGATTTCTCAGCCGCTCGCTGCCTTTTCCGTGCCCTCGTGCTGCGTACAACTGACGCGGGCCAGACGAGCTGGCGGCCGTCTGCCAGGCGCCACGGATGCTTCGTACTCTGCGCGACGTCGGGACGCACACGCTGCTGCTCGACACTGCAACGCTCCGTGGCAGTGGCAGGCTGTTTGCAGGCGTCGTCGCCGCCCCGGGCCCCGGCAGCGTTGGCACGCGCACCGCGACGGGGTATAAAGGGATAAAACGCCAACGACGGTGCAACTGCGGGCCGCGCCAGCCGACTCCCGACAATAGCCTTTCCCTTGGACCTCGTGGCGCCTTGGACGACAAGGCCGTGGCCAGCGGCTTGTCGCGCCCAGGCTCGCCGCGCCCAGCGGCTTACCGCCGCGGCACGCGAAACCGCCGCGGCACGGCAGACGTCGTCTTGGCCGCGTTGGTGCGCGCGTCGCCGCGCTTTCTCGACCTCTTCAGCGTCCTTGCCGGTCTCGGAGGAGCGTCCGTCACGGCTCGCGTTGGCTTGGCGGGAAAAGGCTGCTGAAAAGGCTGCCGAAAAGGCTGCCGAAAAGGCTGCCTGCCACGACGTGCCCAAGCTCAGCAAAGCTTGCCAGACCTATCCGCGCACCCATTCTCGCGCCGCTCTGGCCGAATTGACGTGTCCGGATTGCATCATCGAGGTACGCCCGTGATTTCTCTTCGATTTCTCTTCTTCCTTTCAGGCCATGTCGCAAAGGACACTGCGTCCTCGTCTCGAGACGGGCGCCGCCACGCTGCATGTCGGGCTTGGGCAACAGGGGACCCTCCTGTTGTACGTCCGTTGAGGCCATCCAACAACAGCTCCGCCTCGACCTGCCAACAGCCGGCCTCGGAAGCTCGGACGGGAAAGAGGCAAGACAAGGACAAATAAAAGCACAAGCACAGGCGACGCGGCCGGCGGCTCATGGCGGAATCGAGATAATCGAGACTGACGCCGTGGCGTCAAGCCCCATAGCCGGGCCTTGGCGAGAATCGATGATAGCACGTTTCGCATCGACTATCGGCGTCGACTGTCGGCTTTGCGCCCGGGGACTAGGGCCGATGTCGGTGGCTGGCTGGTTGGCGAGTCGCCGTCATTGTGAGCTCACATACGGGCTCTGCCAAACCTACTCCGTACGCGAGCCAGACGCGTCCACGGCTGCCAATTATTGGCCCGTGGGTGCGTCGCCGTGCGTTGAAGCTGGACGTCGGTGATGCTGCACGTCAGGTAAGCAGCTGCTCAGCCGCCGCCGGCGTAGGTGCACGCGCGCGTCGGGACGCCCTGGTTCGTCCGAGATGAGGCCTTGCTGTTGTGCGTGTGCGCTCCGTGTGCGCTCCGTGTGCTCCGTGTGCGCTCCGTGTGCTCCGTGTGTGCCGTGTGTCCTCCGAGTGTGCCGTGCGTCCTCCGTGTGTGCCCCGTAGGTGCCCCGTAGAGGCGGCATCCGTCCATCCGCCGTCTCCGAGGCTGCCCCGACCCAGACCCGCGGCTACGTGGAATCCATGCTGCATCGGCTGCAACAACCGCGAACCGGGCGAGAGGGAGCCCGTCTCCGCCGAGTCCGGCACGCCGTCGTCGCCCTCGTATCGCTCCACGTCGTGCTAGACGATGACGGGACAAGGGAAACACGGTCACTAGATTCTGCAGCGCTTCCGCTCTATTCTCGCTTTGTCCACCCATAGCCCAGCTCGTCGGGCCGCCCCTCGCGAGGCATGCACCGCCTCTTTTGCGACACATGCGTACGGCCTCGGGCCGTCTCTCAAAGCACAAGCAAGCCCTCCGCGCACAACGCCTAACAAGTAGAAAAGACCGAGGAGAGTCGGAGAAAAGGGGGGAGATATCCAGACGATACATCCCCCGTTTCGAGACACGGCCTGTCAAAAGCAACAAAGGAAAGCGGGAAAAGGGAAGAGGAAAGAGGGAATAGGGGAAAAAGTCGTATCTTTGCCGCGAGGCAGAGATGACCAGCATACACCTCCCCCCCGGCCGTCTCGTCTATGGTGGAGAGAACAGCCCAGCTGCTCAAGCGACGCGTCGTCTCAGGACTGCTGGCGAGGCGCGCACTCGGACGAGTCGCTGCCGCGGCGCGTCGACGACGCCTTGGAGGACGCGTCCTGGCTGGGGCAGCAGCCTTGGGCCTTGCAGTCGTCGACGCACGCGAGCAGGCAGGCATTGTCGGCGGCGCCGTTGGCCGCTCCGTCCAAGGCCAGGGCCGCGGCGTCGCCGTCGTGCTGGTGCTCCTGGTCGAGGCAGAACTCGGGCTGGATCGTGGCGCTGTGGATGCCGTAGCCGTGGAGGCACTTGCGCGCGCGCTTGGCCAGCTGCATGTACTTCTCGCCGCTGTGCGTGTTGATGGGAAACGACACCTGCAGGTGCAGGCTCGCCACCACCTTGGTGTCCGACAGCTGCCAGACGTGGATGTGGTGGCAGCTGACGACGCCGGGCAGCCGCTCAATGTCCTGGCGGATCTCCTGGATGCAGATGTTCTCGGGCGTCGCCTGGAGGAGGACGCGCGCCGTCGCCATGGTCAGGGGGATCGACGTCTTGAGGATGATGGCCGTGATGACGAGCGACACGGCCGGGTCGGCGTAGTGCTTGCCCGGCCAGTCGGTCAGCCAGATGATGAGGGCCGTGATGATGACGCCCACGTTGCCCAGCGCGTCGCCCAGGACGTGGAGCATCATGGCGTTCATGCCCATGTCGGCGTGGTTGTGGCCGCTGGCCTTGGCGGCCGCCTTGCGAGGCAGCGTGTGGTGGTGGCCGTCGTGGACGCTCGAGTCGCGACGCGACCTACACTTCTTCGAGGCCGAGACGGAGCGCCCCTCATGGGCGTCCATGGTGCCGTTGTTGCCCTTGGCGTTGCGGAGGAGGGGCGACGCTTCGTTGGCCTCCGTCTCCGAGTCCAAGGCGGGCGCGTCCTCGCTCGTGTCGCTCTCGGCCGTCGTGACGGCCGGCGACGACGTGGCCATACTGGCGGCAGCGATGATGTCCTGCCGGAAACTGGCGGGATGGATGCTCATGTCGTCGATGCTGGCGAAGCGCGAGTGGCCGCTCTTACTAGACCGCCGCCGCCGCCGCCCTCTCGACTGGGCAGGCGGACGGCTACCCTTGGTGCCCGAGTCGTCTCGCGCCCCGAGGTCGGCCCCGAACCGGATGCGACGGGTATTGTCGGGGCCGTCGGTCGCCGATCGGCCGGCCGAGCCGGTGGCCTGCCTGGCGACAATCACCTCGGGAAAGACATCGTAGGCGGCGCCGTCCTCGTCTGCCACGTCGGCGGCGAGCTGCCTGCCCGCCTCGACGTCGTGACCGTGGCCGTGCGCGTGGCCGTGGCCGTGGTCGTGGCCGTCTTCGTCGTGGTCGTGGTCGTGGGAGTGGCCGTGGCCGCCCAAGACGAAGAAGCCGAGGAGGTTGGAGAAGAGGCCGGCGCAGCCGACGATGAGGATGAGGCGGGGGTTGTTGATCTCGGGGGGGTCGACGAAGCGCGTGAGGGCCTCGAGGATGATGGAGACGCAGAGGGCGATGAGGAAGACGGCGTTGAAGAAGGCGCCGAGGATCTCGGCGCGCACCCACTGAGGCGGGCGATTAGCTGAGGGCTGCGACGTCTCTCCCCAACGGCAAGCAGAGAAACGAGGGCGGGTGGCGGGTCTGGGTGCAACGTACGCCAAAGGTGAACTGGTCCGTCGTTTCCTTCTGCGCAGCGACGACCGCCCACAGGCCAATGACGAGGGAGATGATGTCGTTAAGCTGGATGAACAAGTCAGCGCGGTCTGGCAGCGGCAGAGGGCGAGGCGGCGCGACGGACCATGTGGAAGGCATCGGCCGTCAGGGCGAGCGAGTGGGCGAGGAAGCCGCCGACAAGCTCGAGCAAGAAGAAGGCCGTGTCGATAGCCAGCATCACCTTGATGCGCGTGCTTTTGGACCACGCCCATTTGGAGGAGCCCGCCATGGCGAATCACGGCGGCGAGAGCGCGGGCGCTGGAGGACGGCGGCTGGCGAGAGAGCGGATGGAGGAGGGCGGAGGAGGAGGGCGGAGGAGGAGGTCGGAGGAGGGCGGCGGAGGAGGGCGGCGGAGGAGGGAGGAGGAAGAGCAGGGAGGCGGCGAAAGCTGGAGAGGAGAGATATTTGTTCGGCGTGGAACTCGAGGTACGAAGCACTGCTGCTGCTGCTGCTGCTGCTGCGAGCGCCTCGTGTTTGTTGTCCGGGAAGGCGCGGAATGGAGGGGTCCCCGGTTGCGACTGCAGCGCGCATGCGTGTCAATCGGGAGAGAGAGCGATGGGAGGCCAGCGGGCGAGCAATTTGATGACGAAACGCAGACCGGCCAGTGCGAAACAGGCTAGGCTTGCGCAGGCCTAGTCAAAGCAGTCATGCAGCGCGGTGGAGACGACCAATGTCTGGAGCGTGTTTGCTCGAGCTGGCTGGAGGCGAGATAACTCTTTCCTCGTCCAGGCCACGGAGCACTGCCAGATGTCAGGCAAGCCTATCCGTGCGCATATATTCGTCCCAGCCGACGCCGCCGGCAATGGCCATGGCCTGATGGGCGCCGGCTCTGGCATCGGCCCGTCCGCCGGTCCATCACACGTGCCGTTGCACCGCCTCGGCTGTCAGACGGCGGCGGCGGCGGCGATAGCAGAGGACGACTGCCAGCGCTGGGCGGCGGCGGCGGCGACGACGAGACAAGCCTCCGGGCACGACGACAAGCCTCCGGGCGCGACGACAAGCCTCGGGCGACCACGTGTAGGCGGCGACTATAAGCACCGAGCCAAGCTGCTCGACGTCGTCGCAGTCGCACTCCGTACGGCCCCACGGCAGGACAAAAGGCCTCCATGCGGAGCGCTGGAAGTCGCTGGCTGGAAGCCGCTGGCTGGAAGCCGCTGGCTGGAAGCCGCTGGCTGGAAGCCGCTGGCTGGAAGCCGCTGGCTGGAAGCCGCGCAGCCGCTGAGCTGTATCGCAGCGTCCCGGCGCCTTGACTGCGTGTTTGCCGACTAGACTTTGGCACAGGCGGCTTCTCCGGCGAGTGCCCCGATACGGCCTCGGTTGCCATCTCCATCGTGGACCGACCGGAATATAACATACATCATGTATCCGTATCCGCACTTTGTAAGCCTCTACACAACCATGCAGCATGGATGCGATCCCCGCCGGCCTCCGGCCTCGGTGGGTCCCCGCATCCCGGCCCGGAGCCCGGCGCGATTGGCCGGCGCCGGCTGGAAGAGGAAAATGGCAACGGGGGAAGCCGAGGACGTTCCGAATACGGCCACACAACTCGGTGCAGCACCTCGCCACCTCGGGCGTGTGTACATTCAGTATATATAGATTCAGTATGTAGAGATGGCCAACTCTGCCTCTCCCTCAATCCAGGGACAAGCCTCTGCCCTCTGTGACCCTCCCCGAGTCTCCCCAGAGCTCCGTCTCCTTGTCTCCCTCTGTCTCTCTCTGTCTCCCTCTGTCTCCCTCGCTCTCTCTCTCCTCCCTCTCTCTCATCCCCCGGCTGCATATCCTTCTTCAGCCTCCTCCGGCTTGGCGGGCGCCGTGACGCAGCAATATTGGACGCCTGCAAGCGCTGCAGGCCCCGCTCCCGCCTCCTCTGCAGCCATGCATGCACGCCAGGCAGGCTGGCCTCGGTGCAGAATCGTGTCTTCAGTCATCGGGCTATCGCTTTACGTACTCGCCAGACGGATGGCGCTGATGCCCCCGCCCCGACGCTCCGAATGACCCGCCGTCTTACTTGCAGCCGGCCTCTGCCTGCCCGAATCTCCGTCCACCATCGTGTCACCTCGCTCGTCTCTCGACTCGGCTGACAGGAGAGGCCGTAGCACCATAGACAGAGTTCACGCCCGGATTCGCCGCCCATGCATGCGGGGCCTCAACTCTATCGTCGTCACTCCACCATGTCCACATCGCCACTCTGCGCCTAAGCAACCGTCAGTCGTGCCGAGTTGGTCCTCCGTTAGCCTAGCTAGCACGCATTCGGCAGCAACCACTTCCCTGCCTCGTCCTGGCTCAATGGAGCACGTGCTGGATGCATCCCGATCCCTGAATTTGCACATGAATCAGGCTCGAACCGGCAGCCATCGATCCTTTCGTAGACCGCTGCGTCCTCGACATGGGCCCGTATGACTCGGGCAAGCCTGGCGCATTTTGCCTTCTCAAGTACTGGTCCAGCAGAAACCCCAGGTTGACCTCGAGTCCGATGACGCCTGCCGAGGCCTTGGCCGGGTTGGTGTCGAAAGAAGCTCTTTTCAATGAGGCTAAATAAACGCCATTGGACTCGGGTTAGCCAGCTGATGGAACCATCGGTCCATTTCACACATTTCCCTGTGATCGACGAGCAGGACCGTGTTCACGTGCACGCACCACGACGTACGCTGGTCCAAGTCTGGCCCTGCCTTCAAGACGCCAGCAATGCCGCAGCATCTGCCGCTCTCGGCCGAGTTGTTGACCTCATGAGGATCTTGTTCAAGAAGCGGCCAAACCCGGTCTCGAACGCGGCGAATTTTGAGTCAGTCTTCAGGCACCAGCGGAGGAACCGACAGATTGATGCCCTTGTAGTTCACGTCGGCTCCCAGCGACAGGAGCAATGTCACCAAGCGGCCGAGGGAGGGAGGCCCGTCCTCGACGAGAAACTTCCGAACGTTCCACATGTCCCGGAGCATGTCGGTAGCCAATGACGGCCCCCCCGGTCGAGTTCTGCCGTGTGGCCAGCCGTGCCCATGGGCCCGAGGGTCCGTAGCGTCCAAGATACCCTTGATGAGTTGGTGCAGTTTTCGCTGAGCGAATGCCCGTCGTGGCTCAGTATGCGATTGCCTTCTTCGGTGTCCGTGATAAACTCAACCGCCGTGCGGTGAACAAACTTGACCTCCGTGTTGACGCTGTGCCACACGTCTTTGTACCCGCTCCTCGGCTTCTTCTGGGAGTACTCGTGGACTTGGATGTCTAAGGGGCCGGAGCTTTTGGTGCGGGCATCATGCCAGACTCGAGCGCTCTTCTCCTCCAACTCGGAACTCAGCAGCGCTCGCCGCCCCGAGGTCTACCTGCGCGTTAGCGTCTGTCATGGCCATAATTTGGAAAGCCGACACGCCATGAAATCTCCTGAATCGCGAAATGCGTGTTGACAGGCCCAGGTTGACGGAAGACCTGTCGTTCCAGTACTGCCGCGAAGCTCTGTGCAGATATGAAATATATAGCCCCGTGCTCGTTTAACCTGGCCCACATGTCTGCGTACGTATAGCTTCTCTAGCTCGGAGGGCATCTGCTCCAGGCGCCGGAATCCATGGATGCGGCAAGATCGAAACTGGAAAGAATACAATCGGCAAGGGCGGCGTCTTGGCACACCAGGTCGTGGCCAGGGAGCACAGGAGGCCCTTGACGCTTTTGTACATGCCCGAGCCCGGCTTTCAGAAGAAATGTGAAATGATGGCGGCTCCTGGGTTCCACCGCTGAAGGGCGGCTTTGGTGTCGACGTGTTTCGGCGAGGAGCTTGACGAGCGTGGTCTTGCCTAGGTTTCCCTTGAACCAGAACAGGCGGCTATCGGACCGATGCCACGCGACGAACTCGCCCCGAATGCCTGTTCACGAGTGACATCTCATTCGCCCGTCCCGGATTCTGGCAGGGCTGCTGTTTCGCCGTGCCCTGGCCAAATGGACGACGCAACCGGGTAGCCTGTGCTGGCCGCAAACGAACTGAAGATGCGGGTGTAGCTTCATGGGCCGCACACCTGGTTGCGCCGCTCATTCATGGCAAGAGACCCGAGGCTCCGAAGCAGGCGGTCGCGCCGTCTTTGGCGGAGCTCACTGGAGGATGCATAGTCCAGTTGCGAGCTCAGATTCGCCTTGATGGAGTCCTCGAGTCGCAGGATCTCTCTGGTGATGTAAGGTATAGGGTAAGCATGACGATGTAAAAGCAACCCCGCATGACGTGCATCGCCCAGCTCCGTGACCTCGCGACCCCGCTCGTCCGTCAAGAGCATCTCAAGGCATTTTGATCGACTCTTGCGCCATCGGAAAGAAAATGGCTACGCGGCCGGCAGCCAAGGCTGGCGAGTGGTACACGGACAATGCGGGGGAGCTGGACAGCCAGCTCAACGAGTTCCTGGCCGGCGTCCCGGAGACGATAGACGGATCGACGTTGCCCATCCCGGGGGCCAGGATGATTATTGCTCCGTGAGTGGTTTGATGGCGGAGACGGGCGCCGACCGCCCGTGTTGATGTCTTGTCCAGACACGCCGGCTACCGATACTCGGGCAAATGCGCAGCCTGGGCGTACAGCTGCCTCGACCTCAGCCGGGCCAAGCGCATCTTCGTCCTGGGGCCGGCGCATGCCTACTACCTCGAGGGCTGCGCCGTCACGACGTTCGCCAAGTACGCCACGCCGCTGGGCGACCTGGTTGTCGATCAGGACACGATTCAGAGGGTCAAGGAGGCGGGCGACATGGCCGACGTGCCGCGGCGCCGGGACGCGGACGAGCACTCGCTCGAAATGCACATGCCGTACGTCTACAAGTGCTGCCAGCGGACGTTTGGCTCTCCGGACAAGTTCCCGCCCATCGTGCCGCTGCTGGTGGGCGACAACAACCGGGCCGAGGAGAAGGACGTGGGCCGAGTCCTGCTGCCGTACGTCAAGGACCCCGAGAATGCCTTCGTCATCAGCTCCGACTTCTGCCACTGGGGCGAGCACTTCCGGTACATGGTGTACGCGGCCAACAACGACGTGGGCCAGCTGACGTCGCTGAGCCGGTTCGACGCGGCGCCGGCCGGGCCGCCGATCCACGAGACGATCCGGCTTCTGGACGAGGCGGCCATGGAGGCCGTGCGGAGCGGCAGGCACGACGCGTTTGTCGACAACCTCAAGCAGACGAAGAACACGGTGTGCGGCAGGCACCCGATCGGGGTGGCCATGGCGGCGCTGGAGCTGCTTGCGCGCGAGGCCGGGGACGAGACGAAACACCGCTTCAGCATCGTCCAGTACGACCGGAGCAACCTGGTGCGGAAGCCGAGCGACTTTAGCGTCAGCTACGTCTCTGCGTACGCCGTCCTGTGAGCGGGCAGCTGTCGGGGCAGTGACGGATACGCAGCTCCCGCTGGCCTCGGATGAGATGACATGGTGACGGCGCCGGGACTCGGCAACGCAGACAATGGCGAGGCGGCGGATGGCACGGAGGCAGCGGACAGACGAACCGACGTCACATGAAACGGCACACGCACAAGGCGGCGGCGGCCATCCTTGTGCGAGACGAGGGCGTTTCGCACATGGACGCTGTCGCGCAGCCGTAGGCGCCTCGGCCACAGGGGCCGTACGCGCCTCGGCCACCCTGTGCCGTACTGTACGGAGTAGACGCGCCGCACCGTTGGCGCACAAACTCCCCTCTTGGTCGAAAACGGCTGCAGCTGAGATTGT
The DNA here is from genome assembly GCA_002939055.1 of Hypocreales sp. Mo6-1. Lineage (NCBI taxonomy): Eukaryota > Fungi > Ascomycota > Sordariomycetes > Hypocreales > Hypocreales sp. Mo6-1. Next base: position 3,269,790 of record PNEP01000013.1, read on the forward strand.
CACGAGTGCAGAGGCCAGCCTGCCATCGTCTCGTGTCATTAGCGCAGGGGCTGGATCCTCCGGAAGAAGCCTTGTACACACAAGCGGTACAGGGTACTTCCCTGGCCGAGCCCCCTTTCGGCGCCGCTCGCCGTCATCGAACCTTCTCAACCGCCATCAACATCCAACGCGGCCTCCCTTTGCCATCCCTGCCGCCTCTCCCTCTGTCCCCTCTGCATCAACGCCCAGCGACCCTCGCGCCGGCGCCCTCACAGCCTCAGCAGGGCCCTCTCCTGCCGTCTCGAAACCCCGACGAGGGTTCGCTCACCATGAGTGTCAGTGTTTCACCCCTGCTTTCCTACCACGGGCGTTTCAACCCAGCGATGCGGCGGGCCAGGCAGGACACAGCCATTGTCGGTGTCGCCGTCGGTGTCGCCGTCGCCGTCTCGCTGGGCCAAGCCTGTCCTCCTCTCATCTCCATTCCCCTCGCTCATTAACTGCTCCCACGACGACGACGTTTGCTGACGACGATGCAACAGTACGGGTTAGTACCGCCGCCGCCGCCGCCGCCGCCGCTCGTATTCCATCACCGCACGCTCCCTCCCTCGCTCGAGTCTGCCCAAGGCTGACTGTGACTCTCCAGATACGGCGGGCGACCGAACCCCTTCGACCAGCGGGACGATGGCCCCAGCTATGGCGCACCCGTGAGGCCCCCCCAAGCCGCCTACGGCCAGGGCTCCTACGGCGGCGGCCGTGGCTACAATCAGGGCTCCATGGACGGCGGCTATGGAGGTAATGACGTCTCGGCCCTCCCCCGCCAACGACGGCTGGCTGACAGCGTGCGCCAGGCGCCAACGTCGAGATGGCCCCCCTCGCCCAGAACGCCGGCGCCTTTGCCGGCGGCGACCCCAACGGCATCCTAAACGAGTGCAGAGACATTGACCGCGGCATCGACGACGTCGAGCGCAACCTCAACCAGCTCCGCATGCTCCATCAGCGCGCCCTCGACGACGCCGACAGCTCGGCGTCGAGCACCGCCAACCGCCAGCTCGACAGCCTCTCGTCCGAGACCATGGCCCTCTACCGCAGCCTGACGGAACGCGTCCGGACCGTCAAGTCGAACCCCGACTCGCGCACGCCCAAGAACAACCCCCAGGTCAGCCGCGTCGACCGCCGGCTCAAGGCGGCCATCCAGCAGTACCAGCAGGTCGAGTCGCAGTTCCGCAAGCGCACCCAGGAGCAGATGGCCCGCCAGTACCGCATCGTGCGCCCCAACGCCTCCGAGGACGAGGTGCGCGCCGCCGTCGAGGACACGAGCGGCGGCCAGGTCTTCAGCCAGGCCCTGATGCAGAGCGACCGCCAGGGCCGCGCGCGCGCCGCCCTCTCGGCCGTCCAGGACCGCCACGCCGCCCTCGTCAAGATCGAGCAGCAGATGGTGGAGCTGTCCCAGCTCTTCCAGGACATGGACACGCTCGTCGTCCAGCAGGAGGCGGCCGTCATGCAGATCGAGCAGAAGGGCGAGGAGGTCGTCGACAACCTCGACAAGGGCAACGAGGAGATTGGCGTCGCCGTCAACACGGCCCGCAAGACGCGCAAGAAGAAGTGGATCTGCCTCGCCATATGCGGTACGTCTGTCGAGCCGGCGGCAAGAGTCGCGTCTGACCCGAGAGACAGTCATCATCCTCATCATCGTCGTCGTCATCGTGCTCGTCTACATCTTCGTCATCCGCGGCACGAACGGAGGCGGCAACAGCACGAACAAGCGAGACGTCATCGAGCCGGCCCTGACCATGACGCTCCCCGTCATCGCGCCACGCCATGGCCGCCTCGGCGCACGCGCGCCCATGGACCAGAACGCTCCGCGGGCAGTGGCCGACATTCCCGCGTTACCACTATGAGCTTCCGTGTCGCGCCACGGGACTCGCACGCTCAAGCACTCCACAGCGCAGCGGAACATTTTGCTTTCATTTGTTTTGTCCTTGAAAAGTATTGTACAAAAGAGAGCACCGACATATAGCAGCCTTGCGCGCCCGATTCCCACTTTGGACGCAGGGGAAGCATTGGATTTTGTTTTGTATTGTTTCCTTTCGTGGCAAGGGGGAAGAGGCTGTCACCACGTTGCGACTGGGTGCGGACAGGTTTGTGCACGCCGTCTCGCCTGATGCTTGGGTCCTGTTCATTTTTGCTCCATCTCCTTGTCTCGTCTCTGGTTTGCGTGTTGGATCCTCTATCCTCGCCCGCCTCTGCTTCGCGTTGTTGGTACCGTGCTTGGAGGGAACGAGAGCTTCTGAATGCCGGAGTTTAGCATAGGGGGCGTTGAGCGCCGCGTTTCTAATCACATTTCTTTCTGCCGCGTTGCGCGAGGGTGAATCGCTGGACCGCGTGCATCCGTATGCTGAGCGACGTCGCCGGCTGCGTGAGACCCGTACGCCGTGCACGAAGCGCTGCACCTGGAACAAAAACGCTTGGGCGCCAGCTGGTAAAGCAATGCTGTGGAATCGATCGATTTCCTGTTCCCGGGGTCAGCACGGCGCCCGCATCATCTAGCACGGGCCGCCGTGACGAACCGTGCCGGGAGAGAAGCAAGACCCGGCATCGGCGCGGATGGATCTTGCTGTCGCCATGGCGCGGCGGCGAGCGTGTGTCCGGAAGAGGCGCGGCGGCGGCGGCAATCAGCCCTGGCCCTCGGGCCCTCCCCGGCGGCTCGCCTCTTCGTCGGCGGGCTGGTCTTTGGCGGCCTCGTCGCCGGCGGCGGCGGCGGGCGCGTGCGCCTGCAGCGGGTGCTGGTGCTGGTGTTCCTGCAGCAGCTCCTGCTGGCGCGCCATGGCCTGGCGGCGGCGGTCGGCCTCGCGCACCACCTTGCGCAGCACGGCCATGCGGCGGCGGAACTCGTCGGCCAGGGCGTCGGCATGGTCGCGGGCGGCGGCGGCGGCGGCGGCGCTGCTGGCCGAGGCGCTGACGTCCTGGCGCGGCGGGGGCGCGGCGTCGACGGGCTCGCGCTCGACGCCCTCGACGCGCAGGACGGGGCCGGCGGCGGCGGCGGCGGCGGCGTCGTCGTCGAGGGCGGGCGCGGGCGCGGCGAGGCCCGACGCCGTGACGGCGAAGTCGCGGCTGAGGCTGGCGGCGCCGGCGACGGTCCAGCGCGCGCTGTCGGCCGACGGCGCCAGGTCGACGACGACGGCGCGGTGCGGGCGGCCGTCGCGGTCCGTCGCGGCCGGCGGGTCCGACAGCACCGACGTGTCATCGTCGGCGAAGAGGTACTGCACGCGCGGGTGCACCGTCGCGTTGGTCGTCGCGTTGGTCAGCAGCGTGAAGAGCGGCTCGAGCGGGGGCAGCGGCGGCGGCGTCGACTCGTCGTCGGGCTGCTGCTGCTGCTGCTGCTGCTGCTGCTGCTGCTGTCCCTCGGCCGGCGGCGGCGACGGCTGCTCCGTGGCTGCAGCGGGCGCAGAGCTGTCGACATGAGGCGGCGCCTCGTCGGGCTCTCTCGCAGACATGGCGACACCCGGTCAGCGACGGGTCGATCGTCGAGAAGCTTCGCGGGGCTCCAGCGGATTCAGCAACGGCGAGGCTGTCCGGCCGGCACGGCGAGAATCATGAGCGCGGCGCTCGATGGGTCGTCAAGCTGGGCTGAGGCTCCGGAGGTTGGTTGCTCGGCGAGAGCTGCGTGATGGTGATGGCTGGGCATGACGACAGGGGTTATCTTATCGGCACGTGAGCCCAACGCACAACGGCGCCCACGTTTACAACAGAGTCTCCACCGCTTGAAGTAAGTATCATCTCCATCATCACGCTCCCGTCACCCCCTGGCTCTCGTTATCATGCCCAATGGCCGAATCCAGCCCGTGTCACCGCTGATGCCTGGGGCTGGAGCCTCTCCGCTGCGCAGGCCCGTTTTCTCGACCCATCGACACACCACCATGCCACGCCCATCTTCTTTTGCAAACTTCTGCTTCCTCGCGGCACCGCTGGCCGTTGGTATGCCGACGACGATGCTGAAAAGCCCAACAATAATCCTGCAGACCGCAACCTGTTGTGGCGCTCGTCATCATCCGACGCATCACGACGTGTGCAGCGCGCGGAACCCAGCCGCCACCAGGCTTCTCGCCTTGTCTTTGGAGTCAGCTGGGGCGTCCCAGTAGAAGAGCCCCTGCACATTCGTCAACAAATATCCGTCTTCCTCGCAAGGATCCATGGGGGCTGTCTGCCGCTATCGAGCCAGCTTGACTTACACCTAGCCCCTTTTGCTTGCAAAAAGCCGCCTTGGCCTTGACGGTGTCCGGGTTGTCGTACGAGACGAAGCCCCCGTCTGCCCCGACGCATTGTGCCGCGATATGACGCTTGTCCACGGCCTCGCTGCACCCTTTCCGCGGAAGCTGGCTGTACTCAAACAGGCCGCCATCTCCGCCGCCGCCCTTGAACATCTGGCCCGGGCCGCTGGCGTGCAGAAAGCTCCTCCCGTGCGTCGGGATCCCCAGCAGAATCCCCTGAGCCGGGAATCCCTGGGACATGGCGTACGCAACCCCAGACGCCGCAGAGGCTTCGTCGCTTCTCATGGCGTACAGCTGGGCGTGGTGGCCGCTGGTCGGTGTCCAGGCGCCGAAGAAGTCGTACGCCATCAAGTTGATGGAGTCGAGATGCTCGGCCGCCCGCGTCAGGTCTATAAACTGCAGGGCCGCCTTGGTCGCGGGCAGAGCGGCCGTGAGGATGAAGAGGTCATCGGCCAAGTGGACGCGAACGGCCGCCAGCAGCGCCAGGAAATCCCCGCCTTGCTTGGCGTCGGAAGGATATTCCCAGGCAACTGTGAGTTTGGCGACAAACCACATCGCCTCGTCAGCGCTGGATGCCGTCGCCCCCGAGTCACAAGGGGGAATAGACTGACTGTCAATGCCATCCAGGCCCGACGCCTCGACCAGGCCCAGGGCTGAGCGTGCAAAGTTGTCTCTCAGCAGAGCGTTGGCCGCCACGGCGGGATATATCTGGGACGAGTTGCCTCCGCCAATGGACAAGACGACCTGCAGATGAGCATGCCTCTGCTTGAGGTGCATCAAGGACCCCAGGCCTCCCTGCACACCGTCGACCGGAGCCCTGGCGTCAGCCCACTCGTCGCTAAGCTGGCGCCGGCGCGCGGGGGCACGAGTCAGATCCTAGACGCTCAGACCTCGGGAGGCCCGTATCTCGGCACTTACAAACACACCGCCATCTGGGGCGACGCTGGCATACGCGTAGTAGACGCGGTTGATGCAGCTGTAGTTGAGCATAGCCGGGGTGTCGCCTCGATATATGCGGTTGCTGGGAAAGTAGACGGCATTGGTGTACATGACCCTGGCACGGCAGGCCGCGATGCGCGACTTGCGCGAGCGAGACGTGCAGCTCATGTTGCCGGCGGCAGGGACTCGAGACGAGGGTTTCGGCCGAGGGAGCAACAAGGACCACCAAGCGGGCATCAGGCCAGGAGCGAGCGGAGGCGACGAGTTTCGTAGACGAACATGCTGGCGACGGGACCAGCACCGAGTGCTGGCAGGACCCAGGACCGCAGGCCAACAGGAAGAATGGGGGCACGGCTCAAGCAACAATGGCAGCCGTCCAGAAGGTCCCGGCGCAGCAGAAGAAAGCCTCAGCTGGAGTCATGGCCAAGCAGGCTCGCCCAGCTACTTATATGCGCGTCCGAGTGCATCGCAAGGGAGGCGCCCAAGAGCCAAGAGTGGGCGGGGAGGCCAGAGACGGGTGGAGAAGTGACGGGAATAGGGCAGAGCAGAGATGGGCCAGCAGAGGGCAAATCGGCGACCAGAACCGACGGGCCAACCCAGGGGCATCGTGCCATGACATAATTGCGGGGAGGCGGCCGCGACTGGGTCGTGAAGGGAGAGCCATGGCGAGGCCGCGGAAGCGTCCAACATGGCCACCATACGCCAGCATTTGGCAGCGCGAGAGGGTCCCGAGGGCGGGCCAGCACCAGCCCCGATTTGGCCTGGCATGCGACTCTCCGTTTCTGTAACGGCGCGCAACGGCGAGGGTCCACGTGGGGAGGGTGAGATTGGGGCCTGCTAGGGTCCCTGCTGGATGCCAGCTGGTCGAGCTTGCGACGGCCGGCTTGCCTCTCTGCTGCTGCCTGCTAAACTGCGCAGCGCGAGGCAGCGTCTATTGGGTCGGGCCGACCAGCCCATGGAGTCGAGTGGTTGTGCCACAAGGGCGCGAAACAGAAGCGGGCTCTTGTCTTGGCTGATGGCATTCCGCGTCGCCGCTTGCCGATGGCCGCCGGTCGAGCAGCCCGGGAGCCGGCATCGGGGCCGCTGGTCCGAAAGGAGGGGGCTTGAGACACGGAAGAGCCGGAGACCTGGCAGGCCGCTTGCGGAGAGCTCGTTCGTCCAGCTGGCTCGCGCAAGGGAGAGACCATGGCGAAAGCCCTCGACAGCTCGCCGGCTTGCCTTGTGGTCGCGTACGCGCCATCTCGACTCGGCGTGCGTCTGGCCCTGGACCAAGAAGAGGCAATCGAGTCCGTGAGCCATCTGACGTGAATGTCTTGGGCGGTCGCCGACGATGGCTGCTGTTGGGAGTTGAAGTGATGCGTAGAGGTAGCCATTAATAATAGCAACTGTCACGTACCATCTCCGCCCGGAAGCCAGACTCCGTACCTGCCTGTTGGGTGTGCCGCAAGCACCGTCGACGGCTCACGGAAGGAAGCATGTGGGAAACGGCCACCCGAATCAACTTACCTCAGACACCCCGTCTTACCTGCCCACCTCCTTGCACCTTCCCTGTCCGAGCTGTTTGATCTCACCACTCCGGATTCAAGGATGACGGAAGTGTATCGTCACATTTTGAAGTACAATCTTGGCTGCACCTGCTTGGTATTTAACGTTTGGGGAGGCATGGAATCATTGCTGACTCCATCCTGCTGCAGCTACGCGCCACCTATTAGCCTTCTTACCTTTTATATTCCAACTCTTTAACATCTCCCCGTAAGCTTATCTAATTCTGACTACGTATGTACATACGAGTAGGACGATACGGTTACGGCTCTTTATTAAGGTTCGAAGTATTACACTAGACATAAAATGCAGATTGTATATCTAAGCTGCATAGTGCGCTTGACGTTCCTGGAAGCCGGTTATGCCTAGTTGCGTTAGTATGCCATGAAAGCACTCAATACGAGCCCACAGTGTCTCACGGAAGTGAGGTGCGCGAAAGTAGCCGAGGAGCGGGCAGGGTCGGAATCAGCGCGCGACCCACTAGAACTCCAAGAGAGTATCAACTCCCAATGCAATACTTGGGCCAGGTACAAATTACTTTAGTACATCCTTAGTGGCAGTTGCTTTCTCTCCTCTTCAGCTTAGCAACCAAGGGTATTAACTCGCACAATCTTCGAGCCGTCTGGGAGTGTACCCCTCAGATGAGGATGCTTCCGCCGGCAGTGGCATGATTCTCGTGCTGCATGTGTCATTGGTGCTGTGGTGCCATTGCGGGTATCCTGCTGTGTGCATGTATATCTACCATCATGTATGAATGTATGCATGAAGTATAACAGACGTGCTGGGGCCGTAGCTAGCGTGGCCATTGCCGGGAACACCCCGCGTTGGTCACCGCCATAGCAACCTCACCGTAGCCCGCAACCTCTGCCGCGGAGCCCGGTCCTCGTGTCCATATCAGACAAAGCTGGGTGCGAGGCTCCTTGCCAGTATATCCATAGCGAGACAGATGAGTGTTGATACTCGGCGGATCATCTTGCCGGCCCAGGGACAGGATGGCGTGTTCATGCAGGTGGAAGTCGCGCTCACTTGCGGCACTCTGTCGTCTCGTGTATGTACGTGCAGAGTCGCATTCGAAGGAACATGCGCATGAAGCATGATTTCAGCCCTGCTTTACTCATCTATCAGCATACCGTTCGTGTGGACAAGCCGCCATGTCCGATAGTAGACGTTAGGCGTCGCCATATCGTGGCACCCGACCTCGGCATCGATTGATGGCACGTGGCATCGTTGATGAAAACACGGAGAATAAAGGAATCATCTGACTTTTGCCCCTTTGGGCTCAATCTCCTGTCATCTGTTATCTATGCTCCACCGTCGTGCTTCTCATGAGTACACAATAGATAGCTTTAGGTAGGCGACAGTTCTTAAACATTCTGGACAAGCAATTGATATTGATATAGCAATTTTTGAACGCATCCGCAAAGGCAAAAGTAATGCTGTTCACGGGTCTCTAGGTCTGAAGAAGTAAGAGGATGGCAGGGCTCGCAGCCATATAACAGCCCTGCCCGCGAGCAAGCTCTGGCCCGTTTGGCTGGCCACATTATCTGACAGCCCCCTGTCATCCACCCATGCGTGAACGTGGCATGTCTGCATTCACATGTCGACAACCAAGGGTGATTTTAGGCGAGAGACTTGATATAGCACAGGACGAAGTACCGTCTATCACACATGCAATCGCGACATTGGCCTTCCCATTCGTATCAAGATATCACCGCCGCTACTGCAGGGGAAATCGAATGATGCTTGGTGAGACGGGATGTCGGGATGTCCCGGGAGACGTCGTGGATGGAGCGAAACGGGCTGGATAGCAGGATAGACCGAGGACCGGCGTGGATGGAGATGCCGGGACTCACAGCTGCTGCTCCAGGCACCAATATATAAAGACGACGACGACGACCAAGTACCCGGGAATGAGAGCAGTCTCAGCTCACCAGGCCCGTGCCCATCTGCTTCACGCCTCCTCATTGCCCACATCTTCCTACCTGCTTCTTAACGAGTCCCCCGAACCATCATCATGCTCGTCGCCACAATCTTCTCTGCTGTCACTCTGGCGGCCTCGGTCCTCGCAGACAGCAAGGCCATCATCGGCGCCATCGACACCGTCAGGACCCAGGTGGACGCGCTCGGCGAAGCCGTGTCTTCGTGGCCCGGCAACGCGCTCGGCGTGCTGCCGCTGTCTATCAAGTCGAGCCTCCTCCACCGGGACCTCCTCCACGGCGCGACCGTCGTCTCCAGCTCGGGGGCCCTGTCGACGCACGAGTATGCTCAGATCATCAGCGCCACGGAAGCTCTCGCCGCGCATGTCAACAACACGCTCGAGATTGTCATCTCGGCAAAGCCCAAGTTCGACGCCTTGCTTCTCAGACCCGTCGTCCACCTCAGCATCGAGTTGCAGAAGACCCACGCCCATGACTTCGCCGCCAAGATCGCCGCCAAATTTCCCGCCGACCTGCAGGCCAGCACCAGGCGCCTCATCCAGCTTGTCGACGACAAGTTCGACAAGGCCATCGCCGCGTATCGGTTGCTTAACCTGTGATGAGTGATGGGAAGGATCGGGGCGACAAGCTCCCATAAGAAGCTCCTGTCTTGCAATAGCAGCACCATTTCCGCCTCCTAGTACATAGGCACGAGGATTATCGTTGAGTATTACTATTCGCATAAATAAATAAAAATCTCTATTCGTATAAAATGGCCCGTATATAGACCCCGGTACCGCCCGCGTCTATACTACGTTATATAATCATAGAGTAAGGCTAAGCTCAGGTCTTCGTTGGGGCCTTGACTAGCTCCAATCGTATCGGAACGCGGCGTCTTCCTCATGACCAGACTGCGCTCCTGGCGTCGATGGTTGAATAGGACGACTAGCATATGCGTCCAGGGTACCCCCGTGGTATGTCCATGCGAGCGAGTAGGCCTCGTCATAGCACGGCTCTGCAGCACCGTAAGGTTAGAATTATGCCATCCTCTTATAGTTAATACTGACCAAAAAGCATTACTGCGCCTGGGACAACTCTCCATAAATGCGCCGACAAACCTCCATATAAACCGTTGAGGTTTCTTGTCTCCGCACGAGCTTGAATGCTTGAATAGGCCCTGTATATCTCCGCTTACCACTCGCGGGAGGCGATTGTCTGAGGCGAGTTCGTACCACCTGAAGAGAGTTTGTTAGTCGGGAACTGCTATAAGAGAGAAATTAGAGTCACCTCATGCTTCGACAAACCGGCAGCACCAAGTACTCCGAGATGACGTCGAGCGGGAAAGTTGTCGTTGTCGATACGACAGCTCCGGCCCTGGATTTTACAGTTAGAGACGTCAGGTGGTTTCACGCAGTCTTCACTTACCCGCCAGCATGAAGTGAACCCAATCTCTATTTTCAAGAGACTGCCGAGGCTGTTCGTCCTGCATTTTTGCATCCGGTCTAACGTGGATGGCTTCGTTGAGTCGAGATCTTTTTCCCTTGCTGAAATTTGCAGTGCAGCGATATCTCCTTTACTGACTAACTAATTTAAGAGCAGTAGCGACAGGACCGTGGCGCGCGGTCTCACAATCCACAGAGTTGATCACACCGTCGACTCTGGAATCCTGCTGACCGAGACAGCCATGTACTGTGTGACAAGGGAGTCCATGCCGGGCCCTCGCACCCAGGCCAGATTGCACGGCAAAGATTGGTGGCCTTGGAACAGGTGTCATGGCCCACGAAGGTCGGGAGGCTCTCACATGTGCTCGCAACGCCCGTATGGAAATGCGGGCGTTTGCTCTAGCCGACTGCTTGCAATGGCCAAGCCTCACGCGAGCAGGGCAGCATGGCAATAAGCCCGTGGTCGAGACCCTGAGCGGCTTGCTGTAGCCAGCCGCCCCCTGGCTGTGATGCCGTGCATGTGGTCTATCTTCTGTGACCACATGTACTGTATGTGGACTCCTGAGCCAGCACTGGCAGACAGGGGAACCCCCTGGGCTCAGCAACGAGCAGCGCAGAGCAGCAGTGGCGTGGACTGCCGAGTCGGCCGCGTTCGGAGTTCGCGGATCCATGCCCCGTCACTTCTTCTTCGGCGCGGATCCATGGCAGCCGGCCTGCTCGTTCGGCTGGCGGCTGCATCGGCCAATGCCTGCAGTCTCGTACATACAGGGCACCAGCTGGGGGGGGCAAGGGGACCGCGATCCAGAAGGGGTGTGGTTCGGCGTGGCAGACCATGTTTTGCATAGTCTGTGAGATGCACGCGGCGATCCGATGGCCTGCCGGAGGGAGATTGAAGGGGTCCTGCCCCTTGGCCCGGCTTGAGAGTCGAGATGGGTCTGGATGTTCTCTCCCTGCCGCTCCTCAGCCCCCGGGCCCCCGGCGACACGTCAATTTTCAGCGATCACGGGCTTACTCAGACGTCGTGGGAGAATGCTCCGGGCCATCTTGTCTGGCGGGAGAGCTGCAACCATGTCGATGTTAATCGATGAGCCCTTGTGGAGTATGGGGAAGCCAAGCCAGATGCGGGCGGCTCGTCGGCTTGCTGCTGCCGGGGCCAATGGCCCGTGGCCGTCTCCATCTTCGGCTCGTTGCCGTCGACGCCGAACGACCAAAGACGGATAGCCGCAGGCTGCGAATACCCCGGTCTTTGGCGGCCGCGTCCCCGTCAAGCCAGCCTCACTCGCGTCAGAGCTGGTCAGTGACCTTGGTTGATCCAGGCCCCTTTCTCCAACATTTGCCTCCTCGCTCGCAGCTTCAAGGACCGGCACCTCCCTTCTGCTCTGAAGGGGCGTTGGCTCGGGTCCTGGAGTCGACTCGCCTCGCCGTCGCACAGATCCGTCTCGTCGTAGGCTGTGGCGTGAGGTTCCACTTCTGTGCTGACGCTGTTCAGGCCTTGCTTGCCTTTGAGTCGAGTTGAATAAAAAACAGCGCTCGAGGTGCACCATCTGTCGGCTCCATGACCTTTGGCGGCATCGCCTGGCCCTGCACAATGTCTCGCGACGCGCGCTGCTCCTCGCTGATGGACAGCTCACTCGACGACGACGACGGGGCTTTCTCTTTCGTCTCGACGACGCTCGATATCGAGACGGTTCACACCCCAAGCGAGATCAGCCATGAAACCGACGACTTTGCCGAGCTGTTCCCGCCAGAGGAGACCAAGGAGGAAGATGACTGGACATGGGAGCTGTCCTGCGGCGAGTCGACCTCGATCTCTCCCAGCGTCTTCGACGACGAGATAGCACACGGTCGAAGGTATCATGGCTATAGAAGAGGCCTCTATCCCCTGCCCAACGACAGGCAAGAGCAACAGCGAGAGGAGCTGAACCATGCCATGATGCTGGAGGTGACGGTACGTACAGCCCGATGCCCTTGCCAGGCCGCTGTCCTCTAAAACGGATGGCGATGGGAATCATCACGCCTCTGGGGTTTTGATGCTGAAACGCTGCAGGGAGGGCACCTCTTCTATGCTGACATCGGCGACCATCCCCGCAAGATCATCGATATCGGGACCGGGACCGGTATGTCGCGGTGCTCCGGGTGCCGTGTGTGCAAGGCTAACCGGAGAGGACGCAGGAAGCTGGGCCATAGACGGTATCACGCATCGTGTCCCGTGTCGCACAGCTAGGGTCTAACATGTCCTCCAGTGGCCGATCTGTACCCAAGCGCCAGTGTTATCGGGACGGACCTGTCGGCGATACAGCCCAGATGGGTGCCGGTGAACGTGCGCATGTTCGTCGACGACTGTGAACAGCCCGACTGGCTGCACGGCTCCGGATACGACCTCGTCCACTTCCGAAACATGGCAGGCGTCCTGCGGGACCCGGACCGGGTGCTGGCAAATGCTTTCCCGTATGTCGTCAAAGGGCGGCTCTCCGCGACCGCTGACCATGTCATGAGCATAGGCGCATCAAGAACGGGGGCTGGGTCGAGTTCCAGGAAGTCATACCGCAGATCCTGTGCGACGACGGCAGCATGAGCGACGACGATCCGCTGCGCGCCTTTTACGATGCCGCGGGCGAGGGCCTGCGCACGTTCGGATGCGATCCCCTGCGGGGAGCGCGTCTCGAAGAGATGCTCGACCGCGCCGGATTCACAAACATCCGCTGCGTCACCAAGAAGATGCCGATATCGACGTGGGGGCCTGACAGCCAGCTCAAGACGCTGGGCCTGTTCATGGCGGCGGTCATGCACGATTCGCTCGACGCGTTGGCTGCGAAGCCGCTGGCAGCCCTGGGCAGCTCGGCCGCGGACCGGCGGGAGCTCGTGAGGCTCGCGAGGGAAAGTCTCGAGGACCGGCGCTCGCACCGTTATGTCAGCTGCTGCTTCTGCTACGGACAGAAGAGCGGGCAGTACGTGTCGGACTCGGAGCCGTACCGCTGATGCAGGGTTGCCGGGAGTAGTCCATCCTAAGGGAAGGGAGGCTCTCCTGATTGGTCGTCTGAGGGTGCATCATGGCGTCAGCTCTTGCACTGCGTCGGAAACGACGATAGAGACCCGCGAGGGCCAAGCTGGCGCGAGCCTGGACAGTGAGCGGCGTGTATCGTGAAGCTGAGGTTGCTTCTTGCTCCATGGCCGACAGCTATGGCCCCCACACGTGCCTGCCTTGCCCCCACGCCTCCCCACGACCCCCACACAGTGGCTGACAAAGCAACCGCAACGTCATCCAACATCAACTTCTTCCCGGAGCTCCTACAACCTCTCTCGCCTACACAACATCGTCGACACGCGCTCCAGTCGATCGACGACAAGAGCAGCCCTCGCCTCTGCACAATGGCTAACACAGCGCCGGCGGCACCGGCCAAAGACACCCCCGCGTCGGCCGTCCTCTCGCACACGGCGCCGCAGCCGTACAGCTTCCGCTTCTCGCCCTTCCTCCGGCAGACATACCAGGTCGGCCTGCCGCCCGACCGCCCCGTCTGCAAGTCCTTCCAGACGGGCTCCTGCCCCAATGGCACGCGCTGCGCCGAGCGCCACGTCTCGGACGGCCGCGCCGCGCAGCCCACGGGCGGGCTCAACTCGCTCGTCTGCAAGCACTGGCTGCGCGGCCTCTGCAAAAAGGGCGAGCACTGCGAGTTCCTCCACGAGTACAACCTGCGCAAGATGCCCGAGTGCAACTTCTTCATGCGCAACGGCTACTGCTCCAACGGCGAGGAGTGCCTCTACCTCCACGTCGACCCCCTGTCCCGCCTGCCCCCCTGCCCGCACTACGACATGGGCTTCTGCCCCCTCGGCCCCCTCTGCGCCAAGAAGCACGTCCGCCGCAAGCTCTGCGGCTTCTACCTCGCCGGCTTCTGCCCCGACGGCCCGGACTGCAAGCAGGGCGCCCACCCCAAGTGGTCCAAGGACCTCGACAAGCCCACGGCCAAGTCGGACGAGAAGAAGGACGACGACGCCAGGATGGACATGGCGCCCCCGCGCGGCGACGACGACGACCGCGCCAGGGATGGGCCGCGGGATCGCGACGACGGGAGGTTTGGGCGCCATGGGAGGGGCGGCGGCAAGTGGCGTGGCAGAGACAGGCGCTTCCGGAGAGGTCATTAGACTGGCCGACTCTGAACAAAAGCGGAAACGTGTACAGCGGCTTTCTAGTACCAAGATACCCATGCGATTGGAGGGGGGAGGCCTAGCTTGCTGGGCCAATCACTACTTCCCGAGGGCATGGCGTTCCGGGCTGCTTTTTTATTGCCCGGCGTACGTGAGAGACCGAACAATGAATGATGAAGCTTGAATGAATGAGCCGTGACCCTCTATAGCCAAGCTGAGAAGATTCTCCCATTGCGTACATGCACGTTCATTATACAATTCATGATATGCAGAGAAAACAAACGCCTGGAACAACCAATCTGACAGCACCTCACCTTAGCAAGACCGGGCGGCCACGGCCGGCGCCCAGAGGCTGCTGGTCTCGGCCTGGTCCGAGTTCCACACGTTGCGCTCCGACGGGACGGCAATAAAGTCGCTGGACGACGTGGCGGCCTCGTCGTCCTCGCTCTCCTCGCGCGACGAGCCCTCGCACGAGCTCGTCTTCCACGCCGACAGCTCGTCGACCCTGCGGATGCCCATCATCCACGAGACGAGGCCGCGCGGGGCCCATCGGCCGACGAAGCCGTAGACACTGGCCCCGAGGCCGACGCGGACCGAGTCGGCCGTGATGGAGCCGTCGATGACGTCGAAGACGGTGCTGTGCAGGCGCCGCAGCGAGCTGCCCTTGAGACCGCGGATGCGGCCGCCCGAGATGGCGGAGCTCGTCTGGGCCACAAAGTTGCGGCCGTAGACGTGGCGCGCACCGTCGGGCCAGACGAGGGTGTCCTGGGGGCTCCCGGCCGGGGCGACGGCCGCGCGGGTCGGGACGAAGCCGGAAAAGTCAAAGGTGCCCAGCTGCATGTGTGTGACGGGGATGTCGAGGGGCCGCAGCTCGGCCGTCAGGACCTCGGTAAAGGCCGACAGGGCAGAGCAGACGGTCGCCTCGGGGGCGTGGAAGGGCGGGTTGATGGACGAGATGATGGAGGGCGTGAAGACGAGGACCTTGGGCGGGATCCACTTGTCGCCTATGGGCTGGAGGCGCGACGTGAGCAGCGGCAGGAAGGCCTGGATGGTGAGGATGGGCTGCAGCAGATGGGTGTTGAAGAGGTCGGCGAAGCTCGAGGGCGGGATGGTGGCGATGGGCGACGTCTGGTAGTGCACGCTGGGGATCAGGATGACCGACTTGAGCGTCAGGTGGTTCGGCTTTATCTGGGGGCCGGGGGCCTGCGGCGACTGCAGGTAGCAGGCGAAGCGCTCGATGGCGGCGCCGGCCTTGGGCGGCTGGAGACGGCAGCGTCAGCAAGACGGAGCGATGCGGCCAAGGGGGCCGAGCAGGCACGAACGTCGGTGGTGTCGATGGACAGCGGCCGGATATCGGGGCGAGAAAAGGCGTGGACCATGGCCTCGTCCTCGGCGGCGTTGCAGACGACGTAGACGATGAAGCCGCGGCGCTCCATGTCGAGCGAGAGGGACTTGGTCAGGGGCAAGGCGGGCGAGCCGGCGACGACGACGACGTCTGTGCGGCCGCCGTTGCGCGCCCTCGGCGCCCTCCGCGCCTTGCGGAGCGAGCGGCTCTTGCGGTAGCCCCTGGAGACGGCGACGGCGCAGACGACGACGAGGACGCCCGTCAGGAGCTTGTGGCGCGCGACCCAGAGCTGCACGCGCTCGAGGCGCGACGCGGCCAGGACGGCGGCCGACGACGGCGGCGGCCGGGGCCTGATGGCGCGGGGGACCCACGGCGTGTCGGTGAGGGCGTCGCGGAGGGCATCGGCGGCGCGGTCGACGGTGTGGTCGATGACGTCGGCGACGCGGTCCGAGTAGTGGCGGAGGTGGACGGGGATGCTCGAGAGCTGCGGCCGGTCAGCGGCGGCGGCGGCCAGGCGGCGCGGCCAAGCAGCGCCAGCGCGCAAGCACGCAGAGGCATACCACGTCTAGAAACTGTTGGTCGTCGGCGGACATGGCGATGGCGATGGCGCTGCTTGTCGCGGGGGCTTCACATGGCAGATGTTGTTGATGCCGTCAGATAAGTGGCCAGGGGCTGCGGGGCAGGCGGCGCGGCGCCGTGATTGGTCATCCAGCGGCCCGCTGCGAGCATTGGCCGCGCGGGTTGCTGCCCGGCGACGCGTTGTTTACTTAAGGCGAGCATGAATCCTGAATGCATTTATGTACACGCCCGGGCCCCGGCGCCGTGAGAGGCGGCCCGGGCGCCGTGTGAGGCCCCGGGAGGCGAGTCTGGCGGTGCTTGGCCGATTCCACGCAGAGTCTGCCGCGGCCCCACGCACAGCACCCGTGGCAGAAGCATTCCCGGGTGCTCCGCCGCAGCCCCGGCTCGTCCGGACCGACGCCCTCGTCCGCCGTCGGGGGCGCTGCCGGCCTCGGGGCCGGGCCCCGGCCGTTGCCGACAGTGGGGCCCGCGGGGCCTGCCGGGTCTCAGCGGCCGGCTATCAACGGTCGCTGCTCGGGCCTGCTGTACGTAGCTCCGCACCCCGTGACCTGACCTCCTCACCTGCTCCCCCGCGGTGCTGCAACGTCGGCTCGCCAGACCTTCCCCTTCCCACACCTCGTTGTCCTCGTCCCAAGACGCGCTGGAGCTCCGTCATGTTCCTGCTCGACTACTTGCAGCATCGCCGAGACTGGTACGTGTCCCCGAGCCCAGCCGGCCCGCCTGTCTTTGCTGCCATGTACATACGGGTAAACAGTGACGCCTGCCTGCCTGCCTGTGCTCACTCCTCGCCAGCCGGTTCAAGCAGGATGAGCGCGCGCGGCGCATCGGGGCCCTGACGGCCTACCGCTCGCCGCTCTCCGCCATTGAGCGCGACATGATCAGCAGGCCCATCGAGGACCTCGTCGCCGACGTGCACAGGGACCCCGGCAAGGCGTCGGCCCTCCTCGGCGCCTACGTCAAGGTGGCGCTCAAGGCCCACGACAAGACCAACTGCCTCACCGAGGTGCTCGTCCAGGACGCCGAGAGGTGGATCAGGGATGGGTCCGTCAACCTCAAGGGCCCGCTGGCCGGCATCCCCGTCAGCCTCAAGGACACCATCGACGTCGAGGGCTACGACAGCACCGTCGGCATGACGTGCAACGTCGGCCGGCCCAAGGCCGAGGACGGCGCGACCGTCAGGCTGCTCAAGGAGCTCGGCGCCGTGCCCTACGTCAAGACCAACGTCCCCATCACGCTCCTCAGCTTCGAGTCCGCCAACGACGTCTGGGGCCGCTCCACCAATCCCTTCAGCAGCAGGCACACGCCCGGCGGCTCCACCGGCGGCGAGGGCGCCCTGCTGGCCCTCGGCGGCCGCATCGGCATCGGCAGCGACGTGGCCGGCAGCGTCCGGTGCCCGGCCCACTTCTCGGGCGTCTACTCGCTCAAGTGCTCCACCGGCCGCTGGCCCAAGCTGGGCATGAGCACCAGCATGCCGGGCCAGGACGGCGTGCCCGCCGTCTACAGCCCCATGGCCCGCACCATGAACGACCTCGCGTACTTCACCCGCGCCGTCCTCCAGCGCGGCACCTGGAACTTCGACCACTCGTGCCACCGCATGCCCTGGCGGGCCGACGTCGTCGACGAGTACAGGGACAAGAAGGCGCTGCGCGTCGGCGTCTTCCGCACCGACGGCGTCATCGACCCCAGCCCTGCCTGCAAGAGGGCCTTGGACATGGTCGAGGCCGCCCTGCGCAGGGCCGGCCACCAGATGGTCGACATCGACCCGCCTTCGCCCTACGAAGGCCTCTGTCTCGCGTCCCGGCTGCTCTGCGCCGACGGCCTCGACACCGTCATGGCCTTCTTCCGCGCGGGCGAGTGGAACGACCGCGGCGTGGCCCAGATGCGCTTCTACGCCAAGCTCCCCAGGTTCGTCAAGTATCTGCACTACCTCTGGGTCCGCTACGTCCGCCGCGACCCCCTGTGGGCCGGTCTGCTCCGGCACTGGCGTCCGACGAGCACGCACGAGTACTGGGGCCTCATCTCGCGCCGGGAGGCCTACAAGCGCGGCTGGTTCGACATGTGGAACAGGGCCAAGCTCGACTTCATCATTGCGCCGCCCAACGCGACGCCCGCCGTGCCGCACGACGGCATGCACGACGCCGTCAGCAGCTGCGCCTACACCTTTCTCTTCAACCTGGTAAGCCCGCGCGACGGCGGCGAGTGGCAGTGGCTGGCCCGCTGACGCGTCGGGCGACAGATTGACTACACTGCCGGCGTCATGCCCGTCACGCACGTGGACCGGGCCAAGGACCGGCTGCCGAGCGGCTTCGACGTGCGCAAGCTCAACGGCATCGCCCGCGGCGCGTACAAGCTCTACGACGCGGACGCGATGCACGGCCTGCCGGTGGGCGTCCAGGTCATCGGGCGGCGGCTGGAGGAGGAGAAGGTGCTGACGCTGATGGAGAGGGTCGAGGAGGCGCTCGGCGACGACAGGTACACGCTCCTCGACGTCGACTAGGCGGTTCCGGTGTCATGCATTGGTTGGGCGCATGCATGATGGGCTCTGCGCGTCTGCACCGCATGGCTGCTTGCTTGTTATGCGACGAGCACGCCTCCGTTGCTGCCTCGTACTCTGTACTTTGCGCATGATATTGGCCGGGATCGACGGATTACGGTGCCGCTCACCTGCATGATGCATGCGACCCCGGTCTTGATCCAACCCGCTGCCATGACGGCGATCTGGGCGGGTCCGATCCCGGCCGCCGGGATGGGCCCCGGCCCCGGAGCCTCCGCAAGGGGCGGCGCATCGGGGCCTGAAGGTGGGTGTCTGAGTCATGTTGGGGGCCGTGTACATGACACGCGCTAGGCAGCTGCCTGCGGATATTCGAAGGCGAAGAAGGCATCGAGCGGACGTCGGGCAGCGCCGTGCGTGCGGTCTGATGCCGTCTCGATGGATGCACGCGGCCTACCCTAGACACCCCGCCAACCCCCCCACGGCCACCCCTCCTGCGCGTGGGGGACGGAGCAGATGAAAGGCGCGGGCTGGGCTTGAACTCAACTCCAACTTGCCCGATGCTCGATGCGGCCGGCGGGAGCAAAAGCGGCCGCCGCACGTTGCTCATATGGGGATCGCGTCACAGGTTCAGGCACCGTCAGGGCGAGGCGCTTAGTCATCGAGACTGGGCACGAGAAACTTCGAGACGGGCGTTCCGTCAGCCACTGCTTGCTACCCTTGACGGCGGCCGTGGAGCGAGCTGCCGTCGAGGGTCGTTGTTTTTCTCCTCCTCCTCCTCCTCCTCCTCTTCTTCTTCTTCTCCTTCTCCTTCTCCTTCTTCTCTTTTACTTTCAAGACAAAGGCGTGCTGACCGACCGCCTCCAGTCCAAGATCGCCGGCGACATGCCGGAACACAACCCGCTCGTCAGCTCCTACGTCCACCTGGGCAAGGAGCGCCGCGCAGACGAGGCCCTGCACACGCTCAAGAAGGTGGCCTCGCTGGTCAAGCCCATCATGCGGGACCGCGGGTGGAAGGTCGGGCAGCTGGCCGAGTTCTACCCGCAGGAGCCCAGCTTGTTAGGCATGTCCCACGCACGGAGCCTGCGGGCTTGCAGGTGGCTGACTCGCCTCTACCAGGCCTCAACGTGGACAGTGGGAGCAAGATCTGTCTGCGGCTGCGGCACCCCGGTGACCGCAACCAGTTCCTGCCGCTGGACCATGTCGTCGACACGATGCTCCATGAGCTGTGCCACAACGTCCACGGCCCCCACAACGAGCGATTCCATGCGCTCTGGGACGAGCTGCGCGACGAGCTGCAGGGCCTCATGATGAAGGGATACACGGGCGAGGGTTTCCTGTCCCAAGGCCGCCGTCTGGGAGGCGCGAGAATGCCGGAGCACGAAGCGCGCCGTCTGGCCCGCGAGGCGGCAGAGAAGCGACGCCGCCAGCCCGTGGCGACGGCAGCGGGCCGTCGTCTCGGCGGCGCGCTCCCGCGGCCGGGCCAGGACATGCGCAAGACCATCACCGACGCCGTCGAGCGGCGCAACAAGGTGCTCCGGGGATGTGCCGCAGAGAAGCTCGACGACCGGCAGATCCGGGAAGTCGCGGAGACGGCGACGAGGAACGGGTTCCGCACGCAAGCCGAAGAGGACGAGGCCAACGACGTGGCCATAGCGCAAGCCTTGGCGGAGCTGGCCCAGGAGGAGGAAGCGCGGCTCGAGCAGGCGAACGCGCCACCCTTGCCGGAGCGCCCGGAGGGCTACGGAGGCGGCTCTGCCGTTCCCGGGCGGACGCGGAGCAAGGACCCCGAGGCCGACCGGGACGGGGCGAGTTGGCGAGCGTCATGGGCGATGGTCGATGGCGAAAGGCAGGCGGACGAGGCGAGCTTTTGGACGTGCGAGACGTGCACCCTGCACAACCCTCTTCAGTATCTCTGCTGCGGTGCCTGCGGCGCCGAACGGGGGGTCGAGGCAAAGATGCCAACGATGGCGAGGCCGGCGGGCGGTGCCCCGGGCGCCCCGGGTCCGCGGCCGACTAGGATGGACCTGACGCGGAGCCGGCCGGGCCCGGAGCGAGAACGGCCGGGCACGCAGGCGGCTCCGCCGACGTGGATGTGCAAGTTTTGCGGGAGGCAGATGGAGAGGCAGTGGTGGACGTGCGCGACGTGCGGATGGATCAAGGACAGCTCGCGGTAGCGGCCGTTGGGGTTGGAACTGGGACGACGACTCGACAGGAACTGGCATGACGTTGGCGGCGAGAGTTGGAGGCTCAAGACGGACGGCGGCGACGAAGCTGGAGAACTGGGCTGGGTGGGACGGCGCGAGCTGTCGTGCAACGCGGCAGGGGTGTATATCAAAGGTTGTGGAAGCGGTTGCGCAAAGTTTTTCGCGTCCTTTGGGGATGGACGAGCTGCAGACAGGCGCCAATCACAAGGCGGGACGACGGCGGCACTGGCCTCTGCGGTGTCTTTTTGCGGTGCCTTTTTGCGGTCTCGTTTTGCGGCCTCGTTGTGCGGTCTCTTTTTGCGGTGGCTCGTGCCCGCGACGGGGGCCCTGGGGCCCTGTTGCAATGATCAGCGCGCAAGAAGCGGATGGATGCGGCAGGGGGCGTGGAAGCGAGGGCAGGCTGTCTCGCCTATGCGTGCTCTGTGCTGTCGTCGGTCTGTCGAGTGTCGCGCAGTGCAAGTGCAGTCTGCAGGCCTTGGCAGCGGCGTGCATGGCGCGAGGGCGGCGCGATTGGGCGGCGGCGAGGCAGCGCGCGGCTGGGGGGCGGCGGCCTGCGGAGGCGAATCCGGAGGCCTCGGGGGCGGCGGCGGCGGCGTGACGACGGCGAGGGCTCGGGGGCGGCGGCGGACGATGGCTGGTGTCGCGTTGGCTGCGGCGGCCAGGAGCAGCGCCAGGAGCAGCGCCAGGAGCAGCGCCAGCAGCGGCGCAGCGGCGAGCAGCGCGCTGCTGGGGAGCTCCACTCTGTGCGCAGACAAGGGGCGCGCACGGAGTACATGGTTATTAATAGACGGGCGCTGCCGGGGATGGTCTGGACCGCCTCTGCCCGCGAGCTTCTCTATCCTCGAGCGCGCGCGTCCGCTGCGCCCGATAGGCCGGTGCGGCGTCGGGCGCTGCGTCTGCAACGGCTGCGAGCAAAGGGCCAGCGCGAGGTGCAGCCGTGCCGGGCCCTCGGCTGCGTCGACGGGCCCGGCGCGCTGCTACCGTGCACGAGCGCGTGCTTACCCGGGCAGAAGGTATTCTCCGTCCGGCCAGCGCCTGGTGTTTCGGAGGCTGCCTCGATGCGTCGCAACGTATCGCGCGGTAGCAGCCACCTCGCCGAGGTACCGGCGTGTCCGGCGTGTCGAGCGCGTTGGCCCCGGCGCGCCTCGAGGCAACAATGGCGGGAAACGAGACTCGTGCCCTGCCGCAGTGCCTGGATCGGACTGCTGTGCATCCATCCATCATCCGCTGGCCCAGAAGACCCCTGGCCCCTGGCCCCTGTCCCTGTCCACGGCCCCTGTCCCTGCCCCCCTGCCCCTGCAATGGACTTCTGGGCTGGCTGTCCCCTCCACCCGCCCCGCTCTGGTGAAGGTCTCACCAAGCTTCGGCCACGGCATCGTCCATCCATCAGCAGGTCGTGCGTGTCGGTTTGCCTTTCACAGCGCGCGCCCGGCCCGTCTGCGCGCCAGCACCAGCTCCCGGCCGCGCGGCGCTCTACACGCGCCGTGCTAAGCGGTACCTGGCGGTACTTGTGCGCCGTGCTCCCGAGCCGCAGGCCCCGGCAGAAGCCCTTGGCTCAGGGTCTCCATCCTTCGATCCATCCCGTCCGCTTGCACATGCACATGCAGCAGGCCCCCCCCCCCCAAAGGCCCCCAGGCCAGGCCAGGCCCAGGCCCAGGCCATGCATCCTGGCCCTCCTGGGAAGCCAAAGTACCCGGTTCCCAGGCGGTTTGCCAGCCAGATCCCGTGCTAATGCCCTGGGTCGCCTCGCCTCTTGGACCTCGTCCTCATCACTGCCTGCCTCCCCTGCCTGGCCTGCTTTTGCCCTCCTGCCTGCCAGCCACCTGCCAGCGTTGCTGCCGGCACCGCCTGGCTCCTCTGCCGCCGATTGAGCGCCGCCGACGGCCAGACCAGCCCTAGCTTCAGCTACCGTCTGCCGCGCCGTGCTAGACTGACTGCTTGGGCATAGCGAGCCCCCCGGTGCCGAGCAGCCGACCGCCGCCACCCATCCATCGCGGCGGCCGTCAACCGCCGCCGCCGTCAACCGCCGCCGCCAACCGCCGCCGCCAACCGTCGCCGTCAGCCGCCGCCGACCGCCGCGCTGCGCCGGACCCCCGAGCACCAGCAGCAGCGGAGCGCTGGAGCCGCCCAGCCATGCTTCGCCCGAGCCGCCTGACGCGCGCGCTCTGGTGACTTCCGCCTCGCCCTGCCGTGACGCCGCCGTCCAGCCGCCCCCCCCCGATGCCGCGGCGGCGAGGCCCGACATGACCTCCGCCGAGAAGCCCCGCGAGAGCAGCCACCCACGGGCTGCGACGCCCCTTGCTGCCGCCGCAGGCCCCGGCCCCGGCCCGGCCGATGCAGCCGTCCCGCGCTCCGAGACGGCGCCGACGGACCCCGGGCCGTGTCCGTCGGCAGACGCCAGGCCGGCCGCCGTCGCCGAGCCCGTCTCCAGCATCCACCACGCCAGCCCTCGCTCCGTCCCCGGCGGCCGCTTCCTCCGCGACCCCCTCGGCCTTCCCCCCCCCCTCGCCAAGGCCCGCTCCCAGTCGCAGAGCCCCCTTCGCCTCTCCATGCCCTCCATCTCCCCCGGCCAGCTCGCCTTCTCCGCCATGCAGTATCTGCCCGTCCCGACCCTCGTCCTCAACGGCCTCAAGACCGTCGTCCTTGCCAACGAGGCCATGGGCCGCATGATGGCCATCGTCACCGACGACTCGGACCACGACGACGCCACCGCCACCTTGGATCGCCTGCGCGGCCAGACCCTCTCCCAGGTCGGCATCGACATGCTGCAGGACGGCCGGCCCGTCTGGATCTCCTGGGAGTCCTTCCTCGACTCCCTCGTCGACGAGGTCGCCATCCGCCCCCCCGCCGCCGAGCCTCGGCGCCGAGAGTCCCGCTCTGGGGGCGACGCCACCCCGACCATCAGATCCCTCGACGCCGCCGCTCGCCGCCAGGCCTCGGACGGCCCCTCCAAGCAGAATGCCGTCGTCGAGGTCGTCATAAGCCGCAAGGACATCAGCAAAACCACCATCGACAGCCGCTACAAGTCCAGGGACTTCGAGTACCAGATCTTCGCCAAGATGATCATCACCATCTGGGAGGTCGAGGACCGCCAGACGTACTTCACCCTGACCTTCACCAACACGCAGCAGCCCACTCCCTCGATGCCCCTCAACGCCAGAAGGTCCATCGTCCGGTCGAGCGTCCTCGAGGCTGCCGACCGCAAGTCCATCATCAACTCGAACCCCTCGTCCGTCGCCTCGAGCCGCGACTCGAGCTCGCCTTCCTTCCACAGCCCCGGCGTCGTCACCATGTCGTCGAGCCCCTTCCCCCCCATGGGCCCGCCGTCCATGGCGTCGCACTCGAGCACGCCGTCGCTGCTGCAGAAAATCACCCTCATGAAGGACGCCCTGCTCGACAACACCCAGATGCCCATCGTCGCCATGTGGAAGGACGGCAGCGTCACCCTGCCCAACAAGGCCGCCAGGCTCATGCTCCCCCCCGACGCAGACCTGGATACCTCGGCCGAAGGGTGCGACCTCATGGTGCACTGGCCCTTGTGGAAAGAGGACTTCTCCCGGCAGCTCCACGTCAGCGAGTATCCCATGTCCATCCTCCTCCGCACCGAGACCCCCTTCGACAGCATCCGCGTCGGCATGTACGACGCCGAGGGCAAGAAGATCGTCTTCGACGTGCTGGGCGAGGTCATCCGTGACGACACCACGGGCGAGTTCCTCGCCGGCGTCACCACGGGCAGGGACGTCACAACCATGACCGAGGAGATCACCCAGATCAAGGAACGCGACGACGAGCGCTTCAAGCTCATCTGCGACACCATGCCCCAGCTTGTGTGGACGGCGACGCCCGACGGCGTCAACGACTTCTTCAACACCCGCTGGTACACCTACACCGGCCTGAATCCAAACGAGTGCCTGGGCTTCGACTGGCAGAAACCCTTCCACCCCGACGACGTGGCAGAGGCCATGGCTCGCTGGCGTCACTCCATACGCACCGGCGAGCCCTTCATGACCGAGTACCGGTGCCGCAGCAAAGAGGGCGACTGGAGGTGGTTCCTCGGCCGCGCCCTGGCCGTGAGGAACAAGGACACGGGCGACATTGAGAAATGGTTTGGTACGCTGGCCTCGCCCTCCCCTCCTCCTTCGCCCTCGCCCCCCCCCCGTCTAACCCGTCTAACCCGTCGCCCAGGCACGTGTACCGACATCCACGAGAGCATGGAGACCAAGTTCACCGCCAAGCGCACGCGGCAGCAGCTCCTCAGCGTCATTGCCCACTCGCAAGTCACCATCTTCACCGTCGACACCAGCCGCCTCGTCACCATGCTCGAGGGTGCGCTGATATGGAACAACACGTACGAGGAGAGCCACGACGGGAGCCGCTGGTTCATCGGCGAGAACATCTACACCGTCTTCAACCGCCTCACCGAGCAGATCCCCGAGGGCGAGCGGCCGGGTTTCCTGCGGCCAATCGAGGATATACTGAATGGAAAGTCGGCCGAGGATGTCAAGGAGCATACGCTCGGTATGGAAGCACCCCGCGATGCTCTCCTCGCGGCGCCCGGGGCTAACGAGGACAGACGGTCGCTTCTACCGAACTCGGTTCCTGCCCATGTACGGCAAAAAGTCGCAGGACGGCAAGGCGACGGGCGAAAACTGCATCGAGGGAGTAATTGGCGTCATCATGGACGTGACGGAGCTCAAGGAGCGCGAGGAGGCCATCCGCGAGCAGTCGCGGGAGAAGCGCCGCGCCATGGCCAACGAGGCGGCCGCCAAGGAGGCAAACAGGCTCAAGAGCCAGTTCCTGGCCAACATGTCGCACGAGATCCGGACGCCCATCACGGGCGTGCTGGGCATGGCGGAGCTGCTGGGCGACATGGAGCTCGACGAGGAGCAGCGCGACTACGTCGACAACATCCAGAGCTCGGCCACGTCGCTGCTCACCGTCATCAACGACATCTTGGACTTTTCCAAGGTGGAGTCTGGCCGGCTGGACGTCGAGGAGGTGCAGTTCTCGCTGTCCGTCATCGTCAAGGAGGTGGTCAGGATGCTCAAGTTTGCCGTCGAGCGCAAGAACCTCGACTTCCGATCCGACATTGGCGGCGACATCGAGAACGACCTGGTGGTCATCGGGGACCCCGGCCGCGTCCGCCAGATCATCACGAACCTCCTGACCAACAGCATCAAGTTCACCACGCAGGGCTACGTCCGATTTTCCGTCGTCAAGGAGAGGGAAACGGCAGACTCGATCGAGATCAAGTTCGTGGTGGAGGACACGGGAATCGGCATCCAGGACGACGTGCGCAAGAAGCTCTTCCAGCCCTTCCACCAGGGCGACGCGTCGACGGCGCGGCGCTTCGGCGGCACCGGCCTGGGGCTCACCATCTGCAAGAACCTGCTGGACCTGATGCGCGGCCGCATCACGCTCGAGTCGACGGTCGGCACGGGCACGACGGCGACCTTTTGGATCCCCTTCAGCAAGCCGCACGGCCCCCGAGAGCCGGGCCTGGTGCAGACGGTAGGGGCCATCCCGGA
The DNA here is from genome assembly GCA_002939055.1 of Hypocreales sp. Mo6-1. Lineage (NCBI taxonomy): Eukaryota > Fungi > Ascomycota > Sordariomycetes > Hypocreales > Hypocreales sp. Mo6-1. The sequence continues at coordinate 3,296,169 of PNEP01000013.1, forward strand.
CCGGCTGCAGTCGGAGCTCAGCCTGTCGTGCAACAGCTCGGAATACGACCAGGCCTCGGCGACGTCGCCGGGCTGCGACGGGGCGCCGCTCTCGGCCGCGCTGACCTTCCGGCGCCACTCGGCACGCACGCCGCCCAACGTGGACCAGGAGCTGCCCCGGGCGGAGCGGGCCAGGATGCACATCCTGGTCGTCGAGGACAAGTGAGTGCGAGGGCTGGCTGGGCTGGACGGGGTCCCGTGAGCCGGCGGCATCGCTGACCATGTTCTCAGCCCCGTGAACCAGAAGATTGCGACGAGGACGATAGGAAAGCTCGGCTTCAAGGTGACGGCGGCGTGGAACGGCAAAGAGGCGCTCGACTACTTGCTGGGCGCATCCCAGGGGCGCAACGCGAAGCCCGACATCATCCTCATGGACGTGCAGATGCCCATCATCGACGGCTACAAGTGCACGCACCTGCTGCGGCACCACCTGCCCTACAAGGCGCTCCTCCACGACGTGCCCATTGTGGCCATGACGGCCTCGGCGATCCAGGGCGACCGCGAGAAGTGCACGAGGGCCGGCATGGACGACTACCTGGCCAAGCCGGTGACCATGACGCTGCTGGAGAGGATGCTCATCCGCTGGAGCCTCTCGCGGCGCCGCGTGCCGAACCAGGACGCCGCCGCCGTCGTCTCAGACTGCTCCGAGATGAGCGAGCACTGCGACAACGCCGACATCCCCCACATCGGGCTCGAGGACCAGGGCCTGCCGGCGACGGGCCGCATCTCGGAGGAGTTCCGCAACAGCCCGGTGACGCCCCGGCCGCTGACGAGCACCAACGGGCAGCCCGAGCCGTCGCCGTTTGACTCGCCCGCCGCGGCCGAGCTGGCGCCGCAGATGATGAGGCCGCCCGACGGCGACGAGGAGTGGTCGAGCATGCTCCAGGAGACGAAGCTGATCGACGCGGCCGGCGGCCCGGCCAACTTTCGGAGCAACTCGCTGCAGGAGCCGGGCGCCGGCGAGGCGCTGACGGAGGAGAACGTGAACAGGCTGAAGAGCGAGACCAGCAACCTCGGCGGCGGCGGCGGCGGCAGCCCGTGAGACCGACGCCATGGTCATGGGTGGTCGCCTCGTGCAAGAGACGACGCGGCCCTGACGCGACTCTGAGCGGGGATTGGGTCGGCAGCGGCGCGGGACCTGCGGATGAACGACACGATTCTGACGATGGGAACTCGGATCTGGATACGGAGGCTTGACGCATGCCAAGGGCACGCAATGCCGCGGTGGATGGGTATGGCTCCCAACCCCCCCTATTTCTACTGTTTTGCTCGATTCCCTCCCCGGCTTTCCTTTGTTGGCTGATACACGATTTATGGGACCGAAAAAACTAGACGGATCGGGATATCCTTGGACGTTGGCTTGCTTTGCCTTCTGCTTCTTCCCCCCTTCTTTCTTTCGCATCATGTCTCGGAGCAAGGGGGCCCCAAGAGGACGGACGAGATACTAAGCGGCAGGCTCGGAGCTTGCAAGATGCGTCGATTAGAGCGGCTGACCATGTTAAATCTACAAGTCTTGCTCCGACTCGGCCGTCGCTGCGTGGCACTTGCAGATGCGACAGGCCCGTGACCGGTAGAGACAAGACGCGTTTGGTGTGGCCTTTGAAACGCCATAAATATCCAACAAGATGCAGATTGACGATGAGCATGGCAAGGCAAAGCCTCAAAAGTGCTCCTTCCAGAAGCGAAAGCGGACCTCGCGGGCCGTGGCCGTCTTGCAGGCCGACTTGATGCTGCGGGCTGGGCACGCGTCAGCGCCGAGGGGACAAGGGCTGCGCGCAGGAAGGACGACTTACCGGCGGCCGAGGGCCCGCAAAAGTAGACGCCGACCGTGGTGCGCATGCTGCCCTCGAGGCCGTTGAGGTAGGTGCCGTCGAGGATGCCGTTGCGCATCGTGGTGAAGAGGCGGCGGAAGTCGGGGCGGCCAAAGTGAGTGCGCGACTGCAGCTCCGTCAGGGGGTCCATGTCGGCGCCGACGCTGTTGAGGACGATGTTCTGCGTCGTGTCCATGTCGAGCTTCTGCGTCAGGTAGATGTGGATCTTGAGGAACTCGACGCCCGACGAGCCGGGCAGGCGGGCGGCCTGCGTCGACTGGTCCTCGAGCGACGAGAGCAGGGTGTGGAACCACTCGAAGGAGCCCGTGTCCTTGCAGACCCAGATGAACTCGACGCGGCGCAGGCGCGTCGGGGGGTTGGGCGAGTTGCGCAGGTGCCAGATGTTCTTGAGGATCGAGGCCCAGGGGGTGACGCCGATGCCGGTGCCGATGAGCACGGCGATTTCGTTGTCGAAGACGTCCTCGGCGGGGGCGCCGTAGGGCCCGTCGATGCGGAGGGCGGGCATCTGCTGGCCGTTGTGGAGGGCCACCTCGTACATGCCCGAGGGTTCGACGGCGTCGTAGAGCTTGGCCTGGGCCGAGCCGGCGCCCGTGGCGTCGCCGAGGGCGCGGGTGAAGTCGCCGACCTGGCGGACGTGGACCGAGACGTAGGGGTCGAAGGGGCACGACGTGATGGTGAAGGGGTGCCACTGGTAGCGCGAGATGGAGGGCACCTGGAGGAAGAGCCACTGGCCGGCCTTGTAGCGGAACGAGGGCTTGGAGAACTGCAGCTCCACCACGTCGTAGGGGTGGCGGATGACGCGCGTGATGGCCGTCTCGCGGCGGGCGCGGACCTCGCGGTAGAGGCGCTCGATGAGGTAGAGGCCGCCGGTCCAGAGCTCCCAGCGCCAGCCGAGGTAGCCGATGCAGTGCGTCCAGTAGGGCTCGCCGGCGAAGGGGGAGAAGGCGTCGACCGAGTCGCGGACGAAGCAGCCGACGGTGTGGGTGTAGAGGGCGAGGAGGAAGGGGATGAAGAGGTGGTGCGTGTACCAGAACGACTCGAACGACTGCTGGCGGATGCGGGCGTGGGCCGTCGTGTACATGAACAGCATGCAGAGCAGCATGACGTGGCCCGTGATGCCGCCGGGCTGGGCGTAGTGGATCTGGAGGGCGCTGACGGGGCGGACCTGCGACAGCTCGACGTTGTAGAAGTTGACGTAGTGGGCGGCGACGTGGAGGACGGTGAAGAGGAGGAGGGCGTAGGCGAGCTGGCGGTGCATCCAGAGGTTCTCGTCGAGGGGCAGGAAGCGGATCTTGGGGCGGATCCAGCGCATTATGGTGCGGCAGACGGGCAGCAGGATGAGCATGCCGTCGACGGACAGGACGAGGCCGGCGCCGCGCGAGATCCAGACGGAGAAGCGGAGCGTGTTGAGGGCGGCGAGGCGGTCGTCGGCAGCCTGCTTCCACCTGGGGGGCTGGTTCAGCGAGAAGCAGCTTGAGAGGCCAAGGGGGACTCACCAGCCATAGGCGAAGATGCCCCAGTGAAAGGACCAGAAGAGGAGGTGGAACAAGAGCTTGGACGCAGTAAACTGCTTGCGGATGAGCTCGCCGTAGCCGAGCTGGCCTGCCATTGCGACTGCGTCGTCGTGCGCTCTCCCGGTGTGCGTATTAGAATTGAGATGGCTAAGAGAAGGGGTGTCGGCCGGCGACGGGCACCGGCAGCGGAAGCCAGGTGCGACAAGAGGCGACAAGAGGCGAGGGGCTTTGTACGGGATGTGGTTCAATTATCGGGAGGCATGTATAAAACAAGACGGCAATACGGTGTCACGGGCTGTGCTGCAGAGCCATGAAATATAGGAACAAGAAAGGAAGCGAAGAGTGGTCGAGAAGCGAGGAGGCGATCTGAACCAGCAGCGAGCGAGGACGAGAGAGGAAGGAGGCCGGTGAAGCTTGGCAGGCGGCGCGAGGCAGGGACGGGGGGGAAAAGAAACGGCGGCAAGAGCAGCAATTCTTTTAACTTGGCAGGAGCGACGGCGGCGGCGGAGGTGACGCTGATCGGTTTGACGAAAAGGTTTGACGACCAGGTAAGAAGAGACAAGAAGCGACGACGGGAGAGGCGGCAGGAAGAGGGAAGGAGGAGACGGGAAGAGGATGGCGGCGTCGCGATGGCGCCGGGTCGGGCGACGGCCGGGTCGCACGAAGCTGCCGCAGTCGGATGAAACGCTGGCTGGCAGGGCGAGGGCCGCTGGCGGCGCTGCGAGGCGCTGGGCGGCACTGCGAGGCGCGAGGGCGAAGATCAGACGTAGCAGCGGAGCGGCAGGGATCATGCGCGGCCGAGGTGCGACGCAGCGTGTCTGGGCGGCGTGTCGAGGCAGGGCGAGAGCGGCGGCAGCGAGAGAGGCGGCGCGAGAGGAAGCGACAGAGGAAGCGACAGAGGAAGCGAGCGAGGCGGCGGCAGCAGAGGGCGGGCGACGGCGACATAAACAGCCAGAAGGGCGCCGTTGGCCATGTCCCGCCGTTGGCCGTTTCCTGCCCTGGCCGCCAGACGGCCTGCGGTGCTCGGCGCTTACACGGCCAACGACCGCGCGGCACGACTCGCGATGCGACAGCCTCCTCGACAGGGCCCCGGCCGTGGTGCGGTGCGAGACGTGTGATGGCCGTCATGCGCCGAATGCCGTCGACGGCCAGCCCTAGCGACGAGCCGTCCATGGTGAGACGCTGGCGGCGCTGCCTCGTCGGCCGCGCAGTCGAGCTGGAGACGAGCCGCCGTCGACGCCGCTGGACGGCGGCTCGTCGGCAGTTGGGCCGGCGGCGGCGCTGTCGAGGCGGCCGTGCCGTCGAGGCGGCCGCGCAGCATCGCCTCGAGCCCGTTGCGCAGCGGCGAGAAGCTTGCGCAGCGGCGAGAAGCGCATCGCCAGGTGCAGCCGGCCACGGCTTTATGTACGGATAGGTATGTATGCCCTCTACTCCGTATATGCCGCCCGGCTCTCGCGTGGCAGCCTGACAGGCATCCGTCGTCCTGTCGCCGCACGCAGCCTCCCCGCCCCCCCCCCCCCCCCCCCCCCTGTCCGGGCCGCTTCATCGGCCGTGGGGAATCGTACGATGGCCGACGCCGTGTGTGTCTGCGATAGACTGCGGGCGCAGTAGAAAAGGCCTCGTTGGCCCCCGTGCTGGCTCGTTGGCAGAGAAGCTTGTCATACGACTCATCGCCCAACCGTCACGCGCCCCGGCCCGACCAGGCATCCATATCGGCCGCGAGCCGGACGTCTGCCTGGTCCGACACGACGAATCGTTGGCGACTCGCGCCGCCCGGCCGCCCGGCGCCCGGCCGCCCGCCGATGCCGGCCCGACCGCCACGCGCGACGGATGCAAGCAGCAGCTCGGGGCGGCAACCCGTCTGTCGTCGTCGCGCCCCGGAGCTTCGGCCGTCTCCCGAGCCCCGCGCGACGCTGACTCGGACCCGGCCGGATCCCCGTGGCCCGAGGCGAAGCGGATGCTCCGTCTCCCACGGCTCCGCGGCGCCCCCGTCTGCTGCTCCAAGCCGTCTGCCGTCCCCCGCCATCCGGCGACCCGGCCGCGTCCGGCTGGCCGTTGGTTGCCAGCGGCGGCCGAGTTGCCATAGCGTAGTTGTCGCCGACGTGCCCGTAGCGCTCCTCCAGAGAACCCGGGCCGCGCTGTCCTGCTGCCGGCCTGCTGTAATCCGCGTCCTAGGCCTGCCATGGAGCATCTGCCAAGAAGCAAGCATATGACGTAAGGCGACATTGCGTTTAAACGCTCGCCAACCTCATCCTCACCTTCTATCCCTCTGACTTGATCGACGTCGACGCGCTGCTGGCCTCCGCACAAGACTCGCTCGCCTGGGCTGACTGGCAGCCGCCACCTCGAGGGCCATGGCGGCCAAGGACGACGTCGACGACGTGCGCCGCTACCAGGCCCCGTACAGCGCGCGCCGGCCCATCCCCACCATCTCGAGGTACCGCGAGGAGAGGGCCGCGCGGCAGCTGGAGGCCCTGCGCGGCGACGATGCCGGCGATGACGACGGCCCGCCGGCGGCAGTTCGGGGCGCCGGCGGGGACGGGGACGGGGACGGGGGCGGGGGCGGGGACGGAGACGGGGGCGGAGACGGGGGCGGAGACGGAGACGGAGCCGCAGCCGGAGCCGGAGCCAGCGGTGACGGTAGCGGCGGCGGCGGCGGCGACCCCGACCCCGGCGACCCCCCCAAGGACACGTCCCAGGCGGACCCGGCAGCCACGGACCCCCGGCGGCGGACGAGGCAGCTCCGGCTCCGCAAGCGGGAGCGCGCCGAGCGCGACGTCACCGACCCCGTCACCCACCTGCCCGTCACCATCCACGACTTCACCAGCGAGGCCCTCGACGAGCTCGACCTCGACGACCCCGGCCCCGGCCCCGGCCACCGGCCCGCGAGCCAGAGCCAGAGCCCCCCGCGCCGCCGCGACCCCCTCGCCGCCCGCTTTCCGCCGCCCGAGCTGGATGCCCTGCGCCGGCAGCTCGCCGCCGTCGCCCGCCGCGGCCTCGCCGTCGGGCTCGCCGGCACGGCCGCCATCGTCGTCGCGGCGCTGGCGCTCGAGAGGCGCGCCGTCGTCGCCGACCGAGGCACGGCGTGGCTCGCCCTCGTCGCCCTCGCCGCCGCCGCCGCCACGGCCGCCCTCGTCGCCGGCGTCTGCGGCTACACGACGCGCAACGTCGACGGCCTCCTGCAGGACCGGCTGTGGGCCGCGCAGCGCCGCCGGGCCGAGGCGGCCGGCGAGTCCGAGTCGGCGGCCTGGCTCAACTCGCTCCTCGCCGCCGTCTGGCCCCTCGTCAACCCGGACCTGCTGGCCAGCCTGGCCGACACGCTCGAGGACGTCATGCAGGCCTCGCTGCCGCGCCTCGTCCGCATGGTCAGCGTCGAGGACATGGGCCAGGGCAGCGAGGCCATCCGCCTCCTCGGCGTCCGCTGCCTGCCCCCGGCCGCCCCCGGGCCAGGGCTCGACGACGACGGCGACTTTGTCAACGTCGAGGTGGCCTTTGCCTACCGCGCGCGCCCGCGCGCCCGCAGCCTCAAGGACCGCAGCCTCAAGGACCGCAGCCTCAAGGACCGCTCCTCCAAGGACATGCACCTCTACCTGGCCTTCTACCTGCCCGCCAACGTCAAGATCCCCGTCTGGGTCGACCTGCTGGGCATCGTCGGCGCCATGCGCCTGCGCCTGCAGCTGACGCCCGACCCGCCCTTCTTCGCCCTCTGCACCATGACGCTGCTGGGCCAGCCCAAGGTCGACCTGAGCTGCACGCCGCTCAGCCAGCGCGGCCTCAACATCATGGACGTGCCCCTCATCAGCAACTTCGTCCAGGCCGCCGTCGACGCCGCCGTGGCCGAGTACGTGGCGCCCAAGAGCCTGACGCTCGACCTGCGCGACATGGTCGCCGGCCACGACTTCAAAAAGGACACGGCCGCCGCCGGCGTCCTCGTCGTCCGCGTCCGCCGCGCCTACGGCTTCGGCATGGGCGACGCCGCCATCCCTCTGCTGCGCGAGGCCAGCTCGGACCCGTACGTCTCCGTCGGCTGGGCCAAGTTCGCCAAGGTGCTCTGGAGCACGCGCGTCCTGCGCTGCGAGATGGAGCCCAGCTGGGACGAGACGTGCTTCGTCCTCGTCACCCCCGACGAGCTCAACATCGGCGAGCGCCTGCGCGTCCAGCTCTGGGACTCGGACCGCTTCACCGCCGACGACGACCTGGGCCGCCTCGAGGTGCCGCTGCGCGACCTCATGGCCGACGACCGCTCCCGCGCCCGCATGTGGGACCGCGTCGACGGCTTCCGCGCCCTCGCCGGCGGCGACAGCGTGCCCGGCAAGCTCGAGTGGAGCGTCGGCTACTTCGACAAGGCCGCCGTCCAGCCGTGCCAGCTGGAGCGCCAGACGCACGACCCCAGCGTCCGCTCCGTCGACCAGCTGCGCGCCAAGGTGGCCCGCGGCTGCGAGCGCAAGCTGCGCGAGACGCCGCTCCGGACGGCGCGCGACGAGGCCGAGCTCGAGCAGCTGCGCGCCCAGGCGCTCAAGGCCGAGCAGGACGCCGTCGTCAACTCGGCGCCGCCGCCCGACGACCTGCCGAGCGGCCTGCTGAGCCTGCAGATCCACAACATCGTCGGGCTCGAGCTGCAGAGGCTGAACAAGCGCCAGGCCGACGACGACGCCGCCGACGAGGCCTGCGACGAGGAGGAGGCGGGCGAGCGGCTGCCCAGCGCCTACTGCACCGTCATCGTCAACCACAGCAAGACGTTCCGCACCCGCACCAAGCCCCAGAACGCAAAGCCCTTCTTCAACGCCGGCTGCGAGCGCTTCGTCCGCGACTGGCGCGACTGCGACGTCTTCGTCTCCGTCCGCGACGCCCGCCTGCACGAGGACAACCCGCTGCTCGGCATCGTCCACCTGCCGCTCGCCGACGTCTTCCGCGACCGCTCCCAGCTCATGGGCTTCTGGCCCCTGTCCGGCGGCATCGGCTATGGCCGCATCCGCCTGTCCCTCGTCTGGCGCAGCGTCCGCCTCCAGGCCCCGCGCGCCCTGCTCGGCTGGAGCTACGGCACCGTCGAGGTGCAGCCCCTGGCCACGAGCCCGGACTGCCCGGTCGACCTGCAGCCGAGCAAGCTCAAGCTCAAGACCAACATCAGCATGGGCAAGCTGTACCCGCACCAAGACGCCGGCGCCGAGGCCCGGTGGAGTGCGAAGAAGGGCCAGAACGTCAGCCTCGCCGTCGCCCGCCGCTACAGCAGCTGCCTGTCCATCGCCTTCGGGGACAAGAGGGGGGGCCTCTTCAGGGACAAGGTCGCCGCCTTTTGCGTCCTGTGGCTCAAGGACATTGCCGACGACGAGGAGCGCCACGTCGAGCTGCCCATCTGGAAGGGCGACTTTGAGCGGGCCACGGCCTGCTGCCTGGACGAGTGTGGCGAGCGCGTCGGCACGCTGAGGCTCAGGTTGACCTTTTGGGCCGGCTTGGTGAGTTCGCCCCATGTTCTTCTGCCGTGAGCACGCGGAGCTGATGACCTTTGTCGCGCAGGGGACCGCGCATTCGCGCTGGGCGTCGCGCAACCAGAACCTCCGCGACGTGGTCGAGGTCATCGAGACGGCGCGCGACAACCTCGACACCGACCGGGCGCACCGGGAGGCGGGCGTCGCGGGCGACGGCGCCGGCGCCGACGAGGCCGCGTCGAGCGACAGCGACAGCTCCGACGGCTCCGGCTCCGGCTCCGTGCCCGCGTCCGTGCCCGACAGCACCGCGGAGCGGCAGGGGCCGCTCGACCGGATCCGCGACTACCGGAGGCGCGACAAGGCCCTGCACAGGCAGCACCGGGGCATCATGCAGTGGAAGGTGCGCGGCCCCCTTTTGCGTCGAGGACAGCGGAAGAGGCTGACGGGCGTCGGGGCTGGCAGATGCCACGCACCGCGCGGTGGATGAAGCACAAGTGGGAACGCGTCGGCGACGGCGTCTCGGGGCTCTTTGACCACCACGAGAAGCAGGCCGGCATCGAGACCGAGGTGTAGGCCCGCGTCCGGGCGTCCGGACCCGGTGGACGATGAGTCGGGGATGGAGCATCGTGAGTCCGGCGTCCAGGTCGAGCTTGCGGCAGCTCTGTATGCATGTCAGCTCCAGCACGGCCGGCCGGATCGCCGTCTGCGGGGGATCTCATCATAAGCACGGCACGGTAATCTGTGTCTGGGCCGGCGCGAGTCAGATGACGCAGCCTAGAAGCTCCAGCCTCTTGGTCATGAGCTGCGCGGAACGCCAGGAGGCAGGCAGCTGAGAAGATGGCCAGCCCGCTCACGGGGCCGTGGTGCCGTGGCCATTGGTCGGCGTCTGCGGCATGAATCGCCGCCGGCGGGCATCTGATGGGCCGTGGCCCGGCTTGGCTCCGGCCCGGCAGCCGTCGTCGCCGGCCGGTGCGTGATTCCCGTCTCGCCGCCCGGTATAAAGCCGCGTGTCTGCTGTCCTGCCGCCGCGCTCCGTCTCCACACGCTGCGACCCCGATCCCTTGGGCTGCTGCAACGACAAGCCATGGACTCGCTCCACTGTCGATACGTCGACCCGGCCGGCTTCGACGCCATCGCCGGAGACGCAGGCCGGATCCGCGAAGGTCTGGCGCGCGCCGTGGCATCCATGGGGCGATTCCTCGCCGGGGACAGGCCGCTGGAGGACCTGTACGACGAGTCCGAGGCGCTGCTGCTCGCCGTGTGTCCGCAACGTACCGACTGGCCGGCGATGCTCCCGCGGTGGCCGCGGCCAGGCGGCGGCAGCCTCGGACAGCCGTGCCCCGGCACGACCGAGGCGTGCGGCCGCCACGGCCTCGACTGCTTCAAGCGCTTCTACATCATGTCCTTCATCCGCTGGCACGGGCCAAACTCGCCCATGGACGGGACCTGCTGGCCGTCGCGGATCCGCGAGAGCGTCGGGCGTCTGACGTGCGTCCCGCAGTGGTGCTGGCAGGACGGCGACTGCCCCTGGCCCTTCCCGCGCGCCATCACCCGGCTGCAGACCCAGGGGCTCTTCTACCTCGGCAACCTGGTCACGGCGGTGGTGCTCTGCTGCCTGACGGGGTTCGCGCCCGGGCGCCTCTTCTTCTTGACCAAGGTCGGCCAGGTGGCGCCGCGCGTCTTTGAGCTGCTGCACACGGGCCACGATGCCGCACGGCCTCCTTCGCCGTCCGCGGCCAGGCGGGAAGACGGCGGATAAGAGGTGATGCCGGCGCTTCGGCGCTTCGGCGCTGCTGCTCGCTGTCAGGCCACGAACGGGGGGCTTGCCCGGTTGTGTAGTTTATATACGGCGTGCATGGCGCAGCCAGAAGCGAGCATCGCAATCGCGCGAGCATCGTCATCACGCGTAGACGCGAGACTGGCGTCCAAACCTGGCGTCCAAACCTTGTGGCGTTGAAGCGCCCGTGTGCACGAACCACGACTCGGCCGTCGCTGAAGCTCGGGGCGGTTTTTAGCGAGATTTACCCCCAGATGATCCCGACAATAGAACAGAGTCTGCCGGCGGGCGCCACTGTTGGCTAGGTATTCATCGTGAATTTTTTTCCCCCGTCATGCAACTGATTTTCGGTATTTTCTGTCTTTCGCGTCGTTTCGGTCTTTATTTTTGATTTGTTTTTTGCCGTCGTGTTCTGTCAGCATCTTGCGATTGCGGCTCCGCAGCGACGACACCGGGTTGCAGACGGGCGTGAGAGCGCTGCCACCATGGTCATCTCGCTCTTCCGCTGGTACGATGGCGTCCGTCCCATGGCGCCGTCGACGCCGCTTCTGACCCGGCGAGCAGGTACAACAGCAAGCTGGCGGCTCGTCCGTTGCTCACCCAGAGCGTGACGACGGCGGTGCTGTTTGCGACGGGCGACATCACGGCGCAGCAGCTGGTCGAGAAGCGCGGCGTCAAGGGCCATGACTTCAGCCGGACCGGGCGCATGGTGCTGTACGGCGGATGTGAGCTGTCCGGCCCGCCGAGCCTCGGTCACGTTCGGCTGACCGTCCTCAGGCGTTTTCGGCCCCGTGGCGACAAAGTGGTTCGGCTTCCTTTCACGGCGTGTCACGCTGAAGAACCCGCGCCTCGAGATGCTGGCCCGCGTTGCCTGCGACCAGACGCTCGCCGCACCCGTCATGATCGGCGCCTTCCTCAGCAGCATGGCAACCATGGAGGGCGCGAGCGCCCAGGAGCGGCTGGAGACGAAGTGGTGGCCGGCGCTCAAGGCCAACTGGATGATCTGGCCCTTTGTGCAGGTGGTCAACTTCACCTTCCTGCCGCTTCAGCACCGCGTCCTGTTTGCCAACGTCATCTCCATCGGCTGGAACAGCTACCTGAGCTGGGTAAACAGCCAGTCACCGGCGTGACCGAGGCCGCCTCGATTGGGCCACGCGCGCCCTTTGTTTCCTTTGTACAGGATAGACAGAGATGCGTGAATTGTCATAGACGGCGCCGGGGGTGGCGCAACACTAGAATAACACGGCCTCGCGATGCTCCATTCCGTTGTCCCTGCGCTTAGACCTGTCCTGGCTTTGACCCGAGTATGGATGGCCCTCGCAGTGTCCAGGCTGCAGGGTGCCGAGCAGGGCGTGCATCCGTCCGAGAAAGGGTTGCTTGCCCACGGGACTCCGGACGCCAGGAAGGCTCGTCAGAGGCGCAGAAGAGCACGCAAGCAGACAATAACAAAATGCTAAGACCAGCGTGATGCTGGAAAGGGCAGCGGAGTCAGCATCAGAGCGCGTGCTTGGGCTGATGGTGTCGGGTACGTACCCCGTTGTCGCTGCCTCAGGCCACCCCTTGAACGCTTTGCCGACGTGCGGCGGCATCCGACGCAGGTCAAGCGGCAACATCACCAACGCAGCCTCCTCTCTTCTCCCCTCCTTGCCCCCTCCCCCATCGCAGCCCTGCGCCAGGCGTCGCCATGCTGCCCTCGTCGGTGCGGCGCGTGGTTTCGGCCGCTCCGTCGCTCGCCTCGTCGGCCCCCAAGGCCCTTGCGGCGGCCGCGGTCCCCGTCTTCGTCGGCAGCCACCAGCGGCGATGCTCCTCCTCCAAGCCCTCGAGATCCGACAACGGCTCCAGCGGCATATCGACGGGCCAGTCGGTCGCGCCCTCGTCGGCCTCGGCGCGCTCCGACGCCAAGGCGGGCGGCGACAAGAGGAAGCGCAAAAACAAGGACGCCGCCGACGGCGGTGCCTCGTTCCGGAAGCTCCCCAGCGTGCCCAGCACCCACCACATGTCGCAAGAAGGTGAGCGTCCCGTCGAAGCGGCGCAAACGGCCGTCGCCTGACACAGCCGCAGCCCTCGGCCTCTCGAGCTTCTTCTCGCTCCATCGGCCCATCTCCATCACGCAGACGATGCCGAGGACCGTCACCAACGAGCACTTCGCCTCCATCTTCACGCCGCGAACCAAGGCCAACAGGATGGCCGACGCGGTGTCGACCCTCTCCGACACCATCGATCAGCTGGAAAGCCCCATGGCGCAGGTGACGATAGGGGGCCCCGACCAGGGCCACGCAATGGGCGACGGGATGCACAAGGTGCAGGTCAGGAACCCCGACGGCAGCGAGTCGAGCATCTACCTGCAGGTGGATGCCATGTCGGGCGACTTCTTGCCCTTCCGCCCGCCTCCGCTCCCCGAGTCGCCGGGGGCGGCCGAGGCTGCCGGGGCTGCTGCCGAGGCCGAGGCCGTCGACGAGGCGCCGCAGCACCGCGTATACAAGGCCATGTTCACCATCGAGGAGACGACGGAGCCCGACGGCCAGATCCGAATCGTCGCCCACAGCCCCCGCATCATCAACGACGAGCAGCCGCGCGGCTTCCTTGAGCGAACGGGCCGGCGACAGCTGCGCTTCGACGAGGCCCAGGGCCGCCAGGCCATGCATGCCCTCAGTGTCAAGAGGCAACGGAAGCTCAAGATCAAGAAGAAGAAGTACAAGAAGCTGATGCGACGGACGCGCAACCAGCGTCGCAAGCTGGACCGGACCTAGGCGCACGGCGGTGTATATAGACGCCTGATCTCTTTGTGTCTTTGTCGCGTCGGGCATGGCAATGGGGTGACTTGGCTGGAGCTGGCATTGCACATGGAACCGAGTGCTCTCCGTAACTCATACTCATAGACATGCGAAGGACTAATCATTTGCATTGAAGCCAGCCACTTGTCGGTGAGCGTTGCCGGTAGACGGCCTGGTGTTATTGACCCTGCAGCCTGGCGAGTGCTCGGTGAACCAAGGTGAGCACCCCACTGGCCCACACCGCCAGCGGCCGACCTCACCGCCTGCTGATTCTGCCACCCAGATTTTTGGGACTTGCAACCACCAAAGATCTTGATCCGGCGAGGATAGAGCATTCTTGCATGCTTGCGCACCCGGCATCATGTCGCGCAAGCAAGTGTATGCACCCACGATGCCGCGCTGGCGAGACGCGCCACTGACGCTTCCGCAGGGACCAGCGCATCCAGACTCTCATCCGCAATGGCCTGCAGGAGAAGAAGAGGAGCTTCTTCGTCGTCGTCGGCGACCGGTCCAAGGATGTGATTGTGCACCTGCACTACATCATGTCCAACTTGGACATGAAACAGAACAAGTCGGTGCTGTGGGCATATAAGAAGAAGCTGCTGGGCTTCACGAGGTGAGCCATCCGTTCTCTTGGCGGACATGGCCGCTGACGGCAGACGCAACAGTCACCGCAAGAAGCGCGAGCAAAAGATCAAAAAGGAGATCAAGCGGGGGATTCGTGAACCGCACTCGGAAGACCCGTTCGAGCTCTTCGTGTCCCTGCACAACATCCGCTACACGTACTACAAGGAGACGGACAAGATCCTCGGCAACACGTTCGGCATGTGCGTCCTGCAAGACTTCGAGGCTCTGACGCCCAACATCCTGGCGCGCACAATCGAGACGGTCGAAGGCGGCGGCCTGGTGGTGATGCTGCTCAAGGGCATGAACAGCCTGCGGCAGCTGTACAACCTGTCGATGGATGTCCACTCGAGATACCGCACCGAGGCGCACCACGACGTGGTCGCCAGATTCAACGAGCGCTTCTTGCTGTCTCTGGGCCGATGTGAATCCTGCTTGGTCATCGACGACGAGCTCAACGTCCTGCCCATCTCGGGGGGCAAGGACGTCAAGGCCTTGGCTCCTCCGGACCTGGACCAGCCCAAGTCGGCGCAGCAGGTGGAGCTGGAAAGCGTCAAGGACGAGCACAGGGAGAGGGAGCCGCTGGGCTCGCTCATCTCCCTCGCAAGGACCGTGGACCAGGCCAAGGCGCTCGTGACCTTCACAGACGCCATTGCGGAGAAGACGCTGAGGAGCACGGTCGCTCTGACGGCCGCCAGAGGCCGCGGCAAGTCGGCGGCAATGGGCGTTGCGGTGGCGGCGGCCGTTGCGTACGGGTACAGCAACATCTTCATGACGTCGCCGTCGCCGGAAAACCTCAAGACGCTCTTCGAGTTCGTCTTCAAAGGCTTCGACGCCCTCGGCTACGCCGACCACGCCGACTACTCCATCATCCAGAGCACAAACCCCGACTTCAACAAGGCGATTGTGCGGGTCAACGTTCACAGGCAACACCGGCAGACCATCCAGTACATCCGACCCCAGGACGCGCACGTGCTGGGACAGGCAGAGCTGGTCGTCATCGACGAGGCCGCCGCCATCCCGCTGCCCCTGGTCCGGAAGCTGATGGGCCCGTACCTGGTCTTCATGGCCTCCACCATCAACGGTTACGAAGGCACCGGCCGGTCTCTGTCGCTGAAGCTCATCAAGCAGCTGCGGGAGCAGTCGAGCTCCGCCGACACGAGCGGAGACACGGAGCTCGCCGACCGGTCGACGGGCAGGGCGGCCAAGGCGGAGGGGCTCCAGGCGGCGAGAAAGCTGCGAGAGGTGACGCTCGCGGAACCCATCAGGTATGCGCGGGGCGACGCCGTGGAGAAGTGGTTGAACAAGCTGCTCTGCCTCGACGCGACGCTGCCCAAGGCCAAGTCGAGCATGCAGGGATGCCCGGATCCGTCGCAGTGCGAGCTCCTGGCCGTCAATCGCGACACGCTCTTCTCCTTCCACCCCGTGTCCGAGGCGTTCCTGCAGCAGATGGTGGCGCTATACGTGGCCAGCCATTACAAGAACTCGCCGGACGACCTGCAGCTCATGAGCGACGCGCCGGCGCACGAGCTGTTTGTGCTGGTGGCGCCCAAGGCGGAGAGCAGCGGGAGGCTGCCCGAGCCGCTGTGCGTCGTCCAGGTGGCGCTGGAGGGAAAGATCAGCAGGCAGAGCGTGCTCAACAGCCTCAGCCGGGGACAGCGGCCGCACGGCGACCTGATACCCTGGCTTGTCAGCCAGCAGTTCCAGGACGAGAACTTTGCCTCGCTGTCGGGCGCGCGGATCGTGCGGATAGCGACGAACCCGGAATACGTGTCGATGGGCTACGGCACCAAGGCGCTCCAGCTGCTCGTCGACTACTACGAGGGCCGCTTCGCCAGCCTGTCGGAAGACGACGACCAGGCGGGCGAGGACAAGGTGCGGCGGGCGACGGACGCGGAGCTGGCCAAGGCGTCGTTGCTGGACGAGGAGGTGACGGTCAGGGACCAGGCGCAGATGGCGCCCCTCTTCGCCAAGCTCAGGCAGAAGAAGGCCGAGGGGCTCGACTACCTGGGCGTCAGCTACGGCCTGACGCCGGCCCTGCACAGGTTCTGGAAGCGGTCCTCGTTCTCGCCGGTGTACCTGCGCCAGACGGCCAACGACCTGACGGGCGAGCACACGTGCGTCATGCTCAGGCCGCTGGAGAGGAGCGACGACAGGACGTGGCTGGGGGCCTTCTCGCGAGACTTTCACAGGCGGTTCCTGTCCTTGCTGTCGTACCAGTTCCGGGAGTTCCCCGCCATCACGGCGCTGAGCATCGACGAGTCGGCCAGGGCGGGCGCGAGGCTCGACGCGGTCGAGACGACGCCTTTGGACAAGGCCGAGCTCGACAGGCAGTTGACGCCGTTCGACCTCAAACGCCTCGAGTCGTATGCCAACAACATGCTGGACTACCACGTCATCCTCGACATGATGCCTACGGTTGCGGCCATGTTCTTCACGGGCAAGCTGAGGGCGGACATGAGGCTGACGGGGGTCGAGCAATGCATCCTGCTGGCCATTGGGCTCCAGCGCAAGGACGTGGACGCGGTGGCGCAGGAGCTGTCGATGGCGTCGACGCAGCTGCTGGCCATGTTCATCAAGATTCTGCGCAAGGTTGCGTCGCACTTTGGCTCGCTCGTGTCGGCAGCGGTGGACTCTGAGCTGCGGCGGCCGGAGACGCCGGGGGTGACGAGGGAGAACGCCAGCGGCGCGCACGACGACGAGGTGATAGACGAGCGCTTCGTGGCGCTCGACACGCCTCTCGGGGACGAGCTGGACGAGGGCGGGGACGAGGCGCTCAGGGCGCTGAGGCAGAAGCAGAGGGAGCTGATAGACTCCCTGCCCCTTGACCAGTGAGTTTCGGGCTCGGCAGCTGCCGCGTCGCGCCTAGGGGTAAACTTTCTGACAGCGCGCGCCAGGTTCGAGATCGAGGGCGACGCGCCGGCGTGGGAGGAGGCAGAGAAGCAGCTCCGGAGGGCGACCAAGGAAGGGAAAGCCAAGCCGGTCGTCAGCGTCAAGTCCGGCAAGCCGAAGCGCAAGGCCGGACAGACGGCGGCCGACATTTACGAAGAGGCGCTGGGCGACAAGGCGCGCAAGAAGGCCAAGAAGGGCAAGAGGGCGGCGTGAGGGGCTCGAGGAGCGGATACTTTGTTGGCCCTGCGGGGGCGGGCCGGGCTCTTGGAGAAGGGCGCCTTGTGGTGCGCTTCGCGAGAGTTGTGGCTTCGTCAGAGTTTGTCGGGTTACCTTTTGCGACGACGCCCGGAGACGCGGCGATGGGGTATATATAGGCGTCATGCCCTCGGCCGCGTCTGCGTGGTTTGTTGCCCCTCGTGCGCCTTTCTTTACCTGCTCCTGTCCGGAAATCCGGGCCGGCACGCTTCACGGACACGACATCAGCATCATGTGCCTCAAGCGCTTCCGGGGCTGCCACCGCGCACGCTGCGTCGCCCGGCGGTTCGTCTCCTGGATCCACTGCGAGGCGTACCTGCAGCAGCTGGCGCAGGCCGTCGTCTACGGCACGCCGACGGAGATGCCGAGGCCCGAGGACTGCCCGGCCTACCGCGTCGAGACGCAGGAGCCGGCGACGGGCTGGTGCCCGGACCTGGACGACTTCGCGGTGCGCGACGGGCGCTTCGAGGCCGAGGCGGTGGCCGACGCCGTCGCCGCCGACGCGGCCGCGGCGCAGGCGGTGCGGCGCGAGCTCTTCCTCCGGCGCGACCACGAGCGCGCGGGCGGGCGGCCGCCGGGGCGCCCGGACGGCGGGGCGGCGGCGCCGGCCGACGCGGCGGCGCGCGCCGTGGCCGAGGTGCGGCAGCTGCGCGGCGCCGACTCGGGCCTCTGCGCGCTGGGGCGGGCGATGCGGCGGGCGCGCGGCGGCGGCGGCGGCGGGCACGAGGACGAGGACGCGCGCGACGCGGCGCGCGTGCGGCGCGAGCGCGAGGCCGGCCTGCAGGCGCTGCAGCGGCGCGCCGACGACCTGTGGCGGCAGCGGCGCGCGGCCGAGGCGGAGGGCCGGCGGCGGCGCTGGTGGCTGCCGCGCGCGCTGCTCGGGCCGGGCGCCGGCGCGGACCCGGAGCGCGACGGCGACGGCGACGGCGACGCCGGGGACGAGGACGCGGAGCAGGTGGAGCTGGCGCGGCTGCGGCACGACGTCATGCTGCACACGGCGGTGAGCGTCGGGCTGCTGGTCATGATGGTGCTGTGCGTCGTGTCGCTGCTGGTGTAGGGCTGGGCTGCTGGTGTAGGGCTGGGCTGCAGGCCGTCATGGTAAATCCATGTCGGGCGCTCCAGGGCCCCGGCACCTGACGTCACAGACCCGGGGCATGGTTAAGCTTAAAGGATCCGTCCCGCCACAATTTGTTGAATGGCAAAGGCAATCCAGCCGCGCCCAACTCTGTCCGTCGCGGGAAAAAGTAAAAAGCACGAAATGCACCACGGCGCGTGGGGGCCAGTTGCGCTCCGTGGGGGCGCGCACGCGTGCGCGACAGCAGCTGCAACATACACAGGCGTGCAGCGCCTCCACGTAGCCCTGCGTCACGGATGGTGCGGCAGCTTTCCTGGGGCAAGTGTATTGGTAGACTGCTTGGAACTAGGACGCCTCTGTCGTCTGCTAGGGTGGCAATCTGCTGGCCGCTCATGCGCGCACAAGGGCTCGTGCTGGCGTCGCCCAACCAGGCGCCCGTCTCCCTCGGCGTCGTCGTCGTCGTCAGGCCGCGTCGGCCATGGTCGCCTCGAGGGCGGCGAGCTCGGCAAAGGCGGCGACCTGGGCCTCGAGCGCCTTGCCGTCGGGCAGGGCGCACGGCCTCCGCGGCGGCCCGCCGTAGCCGTGATAGCGCTGCAGGGCGGCCTTGACGGACACGAAGCCGCCCTGGATGGCGGCCCAGTCGGCGCGCGCCACGACGGCCTGCAGCTCGACGGCCTCGGCGGCGCTGCCGGCGGTCCACAGGCGCACGACGGCGTTGCAGGCGCGCGGCGCGAGGTTGGCCAGGCCGGCGATGACGCCGTGGCCGCCGACGGCCAGCGTCTGGATGGTCATGTCGGCGCTGCCGCCGAAGGCGCCGAAGGGCGAGGGCGAGGCGCGCGTGCCGGCGACGACGCGGGCCAGCTTGCCCGTGTTGCCGCACGTCAGCTTGGCGCCGACGATGTTGGGGTGCGCGGCCAGGGCCAGGATGGTGTCGGAGCTGAGGTCGAGGCCGCCGCAGGGCGCGGGGAAGTTGTAGACGACGACGGGCAGGGGGCTGGCGTCGGCGACGGCGCGGAAGTGGTCGACGATGAGGTCCGTCGTCAGCAGGGCGCCGTAGTACGAGGGCGGCAGCACCAGGGCGTGGCTGCCGCCGGTCGGCGGCCTCGCGGCACAGCTGCACCGTCTCGCGCGTCGACTGCGCGCCGCAGCCGACGACGAGCGGCAGCTGCGGCTTGCCGACGGCGTCGAGGGCGGCGCGCGTGGCGCGCGTCACCGCCTGGCGCTCGCCGCGGTCCAGGTGGACGGCCTCGCCGTTGGAGCCGTGCGTGACGAGGCCGGCGACGCCGGCGGCCGCCAGGCGCTGGGCATGGGCGGCCGTGGCCTCGACGTCGATGGTGTCGTGGGGCGTGAAGAAGGCCACCGTCGGCACGTAGACGCCCGGCTCCAGGGGAAGGGGGGGGGCCGCGGCGGCGCTGCCGTTGGACTGCGAACCGTTGGACTGCGAGTTGGACTGCGTGCCGCTGGACTGCGAGCCGCTGGACTGCGAGCCGTTGGACTGCGTGCCGTTGGATGCCGTCATGGTTGCGTGCCCTCGCGTCGACGTCGCTGGCGCGGACTCGACACTCGACAAGTGAAGGGGTGAAGGAGGCAGGGGAGGCCCGTCGCCGCCATCGCGCACCATGGCCTTAAGAAGGCACCGCCCTCGACCCCACAGCGCGATATCGCCGGATCCTGCCCCCCACGACGGCTCTCGCCCGGCACGCCATGGTTGGCCGCGGCGGGCGTCTGGACGTCGGTGGTGTGTCGACCCCCACGGACAAGGACGGGCCACAGGGAGCGTTCGTGGCCGCAGCTGCGGATCGGCGGCGATCCACAGCCGTCGGGCGGCTTCCGGGGGGGCGCCGGATCGACTCCGTATGGCTGGCGAGACGGGAAATGCTTCAGTTGCCGTCGGCGGCGGCGCTGGAGCTGGCGGCGGCGCTGGAGCTGGCGGCGGCGCGGGCGGCGGCGGCGGTGCTGGAGCTGCCGGCTCGGTGCAGCGTCGGCGAGGCACATGGTCGACGGCTCCTGCGGCCAGCCGCGCGCCGACGGAGTCGTCTGGCGGTAGACGCTCGCTGCAGGCTTCGAGGATGGCGTCTGCAGACCGAGGTGGTGACGGGTGACTAGCGCCCCGGCACGTGAGCAGTCGGTCTGCTTGATGGCGCAGACGACGAGGCTCGAGAGTCATGGCCATTGACTGCCCAGAGTCTCCTCACGGCCTGACATGTGACATGCGTCTCAGCCCGGAGTCTAAACGGACGCACCCCAGCCGCCTCGAACCTTGACCCCGTCCTCGACCGTCGCCGCCGCACCGCCTCACCCTCACCACCATGCGCGCGCCCGCCATGATGCTCGCCCTCGCGCGCCTCGCCGCCGCCGCGCTGCTCGCCCGCCGCGACGCCGCCGCCGCCGCCTCGGCGCCCGGCCCCGCGCCCGGCCCCGCGCCCGGCCCCGCGCCCGGCCCCGCGCCCGCCGCCGCCACGGCGCCGTGGGTCCGCGTCGACGACGCCGGCCGGCCCGCGCGCACCGTCACGCCGCGCCTCGCCTCCGCCAGCGGCGCGCCCGTCGCCGTCGTCGACGGCGCGCCGCCCGACCTCACCGCCTCCGTCTTCACCCGCACCTCGTGGGCCCGCGTCTCCACCAGCTCCGGCGCGCCGCCCAACCCCACGGCCACGGCGCCGCCGCCGTCCGCCGAGGGCGCCTTCTCGCGCTGCGTCAACCGCCACGGGCCCGACGCGCCCTTCTGCCGCCCGCTGCGCGCCTCGACGCTCGAGACGGGCCGCGTCTACTACGGTCCGCCGCCGCCGCCGCCGCCTGCGCCTTTGCGCCTCCGCCTCCGCGCCCGCTGACGACGCCCCAGTCACCTGGGACCCCGACTTCTACGCCGACGCCGCCAACGCCTCGCCCGACCTGGCCGTCCGCCTCGACCACCTCGACCCGTCGAGCGGCGCCATGCTCGAGCTCGCCACCTCGGACCGCGTCCCCGCCCGCTGGGGCTTCTGGCCGCTGCGCCTCGACGACGCCCTGCTCAGGGGCCGCCGCCGCAGCAACGTCACCATCTCGCTCCTCGCCGCCGACCAGAGCCGCTCCGTCGCCCTGCCCGTCGCCTTCGCCCGCCCGGCCCTCGACCACATGGACCCCCCGCGCGTGCCCCGGCCCGCCACCCTCGCCGTCGCCATCCCCCTCTCCCTCGCCGCCGTCCTCCTCCTCGTCGTCGGCCTCTGCCTCTGGCACCGCCAGACCCGCCGCATCGCCATCGGAAACGTCATGGGCCGCGCCCGCCACGGCTACTCGGGCCGCCGCGCCCGACGCCGCCGCCTGCGCGACAAGGACGCCGACGCCATCCAGCTCGTCGAGACGCCCCTCGGATCCCCGCCCGCCGACTACCGCGACGTCGCCGGCCCCGGCGCCTCTCCGAGTGCCCCCGCCTCCCCCGCCTCCCCCGCCTCCCCCGACGCCGCCTTTGAGCAGCAGGGCACCACCGGCACCCCCCGGAACGCCTTCCGCGACGAGGTCCAGCGCCAGGAGCGCGAGCGCCGCGGCGACGCCTCGTGAGCCGCAGTGCGTGGCCCAATCTCTCAGCACCTGCTATTTCGTAATCTTTCACATCTACGAACGGTGCAGTATCTCATCGCGTGGTCGGGGGCTGATGACGCGGAATGCGCTCCACGATAATCCTAATGGAATGACGACCCATTGCCAGGCACAAGGGCGGCTGTACATTGCTCTACGACGTTATAGAATACAAACCAAATCAACACCCCAGCAAGAAGTGCGTGCCCCCTCGGGCCTCCGCGCTCGTCCCGTCTGCCCGACGCCGAACCCCGTTGTCCATGCCTCTGGCGGGAGAGGGGGTATATTGCAGCAAACAGGAAAACACCCGTCCATGCCGTTCCCTGACCGTCGTCGACCCGTGATAGTGAGGAAAGCGGAGAGTAAAACAGAAGAGAAAGGAAGGGAAAGGGAGCAAGACGAGCGGAAACCGTCCGATGCTAACACATAGAGAACGCCAGTCCCACCCTTTGCGACACCGCCCTCGGCCGTTGCAAGAATGGCATGCGTCTCACACCTTGATTCGCTTGGCATCGCGCTCGTCCATAGACGCCGCCGCCTCTTGGTTGGTGGACCCCGGCGTCTGCGCTGCGTTGGTCGCAAAGCCAAAGCCGCCGTCGTCCCACGGCCGCTTGCCCGCCGCCTCGAGCGGAGGAACGGGACCGAGCGGCGCGACGGAACCCGGCGGCGCGACGGACCCCGGCGGCGCGGCGGACCCCGGCGGCGCGGCGGACCCCGGCGGCACACCGGACCCCAGCAGTCCCAGCGGCCCCAGCGGCCCGAGGACGCTGCCGCCGTCGCCGTACGCCGCGCACAGGTCCAGCCTCTCCTCGCCCTCGGCCAGCGGGCGCATCAGCGCGGCGGGAATGGCCGTGGCCAGGCGGCAGCGCTCCTGGCACGGCTGGTACGACTCGGTGCTCCAGGCCTCGTCGGCGTAGTTCTTGGCCTCGGCGATGGTGTAGCCGGTGCTGAAGCCCTCGTGGTAGGCGTCGGGCAGGATGACGACGGTCTCGCCGGGCCGCTGGTCGACGAGGCGGTACGGGATGCCCAGCTTGTCGAGCTTGTCGGGGAAGAAAAACTCGGCGCGGTGGCGCATAAACTGCGAGCAGCCGTCGGCGCCGCGGCCGAGGGCCTTCTCGGCCACGTCGACGGCGGTGGCGGGCACGACGATCCAGATCTTGCGGCCCTTGTACAGGTGGTTGAGCGAGGCGAGGCGGAAGTCCTCGGCGTGGATCTGAAAGGTGGCGCCGAAGAAGGGCCCGCTCTCGTAGACGTAGGGCGTGTGGATGCCGGGGATGACGGCCTTGGTGCGGTCGAGCTTGTCGCCGCGGAGCGGGTGGATGGGGCTGCGCTCGGGCACGCCGGCCTCGCGCCGCTGCCGGGGCGTCCAGGCCGGCACGTCGACGCGGTAGCGCACGCTGCGCATCTGGCGGTCCTTGTTGCTGCGGAAGAGGCGGCGGAGGTTCTTGATGGCGGCGTCGACGCTGCCGGCGAAGTCGGGCCCCGGGTTGGCCGAGCCGAACTCGCCGTCCGACGGCACCGTGCTGACCTGCCAGAAGGCGGTGCGGCGCATCTGCTTGACCTTGTAGGCGTTTGCGGGGACCCTGGCGGCCGCCTTGTCGGGCAGGGGGTCGTGCAGGGCGCGGGGGATGGACACCTTGAAGCAGCCGTCGCCGTCGGCGCCCATGGAGCGCGCGTAGGCCAGGACGGCGGGGAAGTCGAGCCACTGGGCGGCCGTGGGCTTGAGCCGCAGGATGCGGTGGCCGTGGACGTCGTCGAACTCGTGCTCGATGGCGGCGGGAAGATGCAGGGGGCGCGGCGGCGCGGCGGACGGCGGCGCGGGGGGCTGGGCGTCGGCGGCGACGGGCTTGGAGCCGGCGTGGCCCATTGCCGGCGCGCCGGGGGCTGGATGCGCCGGCCCGGGCGCCAAGGGCGGGTGCGGACGAGGGCTGCTGGCGAAGCCGGGCGACGGAGCGGCGGCGGCGTGCGAGGTGGCGGGCGGGGACGCGCGAGGCAGGCCGGCATCGACGGCGTCAGCGACGTCGGCGGCGGCTGGCGGGCCCATGTCGGCGGCGGCCAGGCCGCCTATCGGAAGGGCGTCTGACGCGGCGCCCTGTGCCGGGCCGGCGGCGGCAGACGCATGCGGCGACGCCATGGTGGTCGGCGTGCTGACGGGCGGATTGGGTCGGACAGCGCCTGGGGTCGGACAAGGTCGCCGGAGCGCTCGGGACGCCAGGGGGGGGGGCAGCGGCGCGACAGAGCCTTTTGCCTCGGCTGGCAGGCGGCGACCAGGGCGATGGCGGCGACGAGAGCGACTGGCGGCGACTGGCGACGACGAGTCCAACGAGCCGGATGGCGGACACGGTGGCGCACAAGGTCAGCGCGCCGACGACGACGCACAGCAGCCCAGACGCGCGACGCTTGGCGGCCGCGGCTGCATGTCCCGATGCCGGCGAGCGCGCTTCTGCAGCGATGGTGACTGGCGCGAGGGCGGATGCGAGTGTGAATGGCCGCAGGTGAATGGCCGCAGCGCAGGCCGCCCCCTGGTCGTTGACGTCGCCGGCGCACAAGTCCCCCCCGTCGCCGGCGAAACAGGCCCGTGCAAGCTCTGTTAGTGCATACACCCCGCCGCCGACGGCTCCGCGCGGCTCGCAAAGTATCTTTCATCGCCCGCGGGGGCGGGTCGCTGCCCTCCTTGCCCCTTTTCCCGCCCGGCCGTTTCAGCGACAGCCTCGAGGTACCCGCGTGCCGAGTACCTCGGACCGCTGCCTCGGACCGCCGCCTCCGACCCGTGCGCGCGCCGCGCCGCCGCCGCCGAGCGCCCTTCCGCGCCGTGTACAAGCCCGTCAAGTACCGCCAACCGCTGTCCTCGTCCGCCCGTGCTTCGTCCTCCCTCCTGCCGCCCTTCTCCGCGTTGCTATTTATAGCCGTGCTGCCACCGCCTGTCCTACCCAGTCATCGCCTTGACACCCGGCCGAGGTAACCGATCTGTCGCCGGCCCCGTGGCCCCGCAGATCCTAGCGTGGCATTCGCCCCCGTCACACCCTGCCTACCCTGCACCTTCGACTGCCAGCCCCGTATTACCCATCTCGTCGCTGTGACATGTGACGGCAAAAAACGTCTGCATTCAGCCCTGCAAGAGCCACTCCCCTATGCTACACCAAGCGATGCTCTGCCCCGGTGCCGCCGCCGGCCTCAACTGTTCCTCTCCAAGCCAGCGTGACCCTTGCCCGTGACCCTTCCTCCATCGCCCCCATCTCGCCTCCGCCGCCACCTCCAGGCGCGACGGGCAAAAAGACATTAAGCCGCAGAACGAGAGGCGGTTCGTAAAAGGGTATGCAAGCGCATACAAGGGGGTATCAAAAAGAAGAAAAAAACCGTTCCTCGTCGCATCGCCCGAGAAGAAAGCGTCGTCGGCGGCGACATGACAGCCTCGTCCTCTCCCCTTGTCGCATGGGCCGCAGGCCTTCTTTCCCCTCCTCGCCTCACCAAAACTCCCTCACGAAAACTCGTCGGCGTCGCTGTCCGCAGACAGCCGCCCTATCCGCCGCGACAGCTCCTTGGCCTCGCGCGCCACCTCAAAGGCCATGGGCGGCAGGCTCTGCGTCCACATGCGCCACCCGCCGTCGCCCGCTCCCGACCTCGACAGCTCCCGCCCGCGATCGCTGGCCTGCACGAGCCGCTGTCGGCAGTCGCCCAGCCGCGCCGCCTCGCTGCCGTAGCCGCCGGCCTTGGCTTCCGCCGTCATCTTGCCCACGCCGGCGCTGATGGACTCGACGGCCCCGGCAATCTGCCCCATGTCGCCTTCGCCGCGCACGCAGCTCACCAGCCTCTGGATGTCCGACACCAGCAGCGCCGTCTGGTCGTCAAGGTACATCTGAACTACCGTCAGCTGCGTCGACAGCCATCGCCAAGCCGCTGCTCTAGGTGCCGTAGCCCTGTACCTTGAGGTCCTGGGCCCGGCCGTTGCGCTGCTGCATCCCGTAGCCGCCGCCGCCCGCGCCCGGGAGGCCCTTGCCGAGTCCCATGTAGCCGAGCCCGTTGCCGATGCCGTTGGTCCCGTTGCCCGGATACCGCTCCATCGACTCCCTCGGCGAGCTGACGGGGCTGTACGCCGACGACTCGGCGCTGGCCCGCATGCCCCCGATGCCCTGGAAGGGCGGCGGTGGCGGGAGGCTTCCCTGCGCCGACGCCTGCGTCGTGCTGCGCGGCGAGAAGAAGCTCGTCGAGTCGACCGGCGTCATGGACCCGTCGTCGTCGTCGTCGTCGAGCTCGCCCGACGGCGTCGCCCGGATCTTGAAGGTCCGAAGGAGCTCGACAATGGCCGCCGTCAGGTGCGACGCCGCCGCGTCGACGAGCGACACCGGCGAGATGCCCGCCGCCGCCGCGAAGTTCTTGGACGCCGTGATGAGCCCGTTGGCGCTCGTCGACACCTTGGCCTTGAGCTTGGCCTGCTGCTGCGCCAGCTCGTCGTCGTGGCTCGCCGACTCGTCCACGTCCCTAGTGATGCGCCGGACGCTGACCACGACGAGCTTCATCGCCTCAATCACCCGGTCTGGCGCTTCGCCGCGCGCCGTCTGGAGCAGCTCGTCGATGGCCGTCTGGAACTTGGTCACGTGCACGTCCTTGACAAGCCCGTTGTCGTCCAGGAACCCCCTTTCGCGCACGAGCTTGGCCGCGTCTTGCTCCATGGCCAGCCCGAGCGACGAGGCGCGCATGTTGCGGAGCTGCGTCTTTGCGCGCGAGTAGCGGTTCCTCCAGTCGCGGACCTCGCGCTCCAGCTGCTCCATCGTCTTCTCCATCTCGGCCTGCTTCTCGTACGTCGACCCGCTCTGCTGCGACAGCATCCTCATCTCCTGTAGGAACCCCTGCGCCTCGCGCCGCACCTCGTCCGTCACTTGCCGCTGCTGCCTCAGCGATTCGCGGAGCTCGTCGTTTTCCCGTCGCAGGTCCGCGTCGCCGTTGCCCGGCCGCGCGCCGCGCGAGCCCTGCTGCAGCGCCGACAGCTCGTCCCGGAGCTGCCGCGTTTCCTGGCCGTGGTCGTCGCGCATGCGGTCCAGCTCTTGCTTCATCGACTTGTTGAGGTTCTGGGCTTCGGCCACTTTGTTCTCGAGATCGAGGCGGATGTCGGCCCATTCCTTCTTCTCCCTGTTGGCGGCCGTGGACCGCGATCTCTCGCCGTCCAATACGCTGCTCATCTCGTCGTCCTTCTTCTTCATGGCATCTTCCATGAGGTCCAGCTTGTCCCGCAGTTCCCGGACCTGCGCCTGGTAGTCTTCGATGAGCTTCTTATCCGTCTGCAAACGCCGTTAGCCCCAGATTGCCGCAAAACAAAGGGGGGGAACCCGCCTCGGAACCCCCGGCGCTCTCGCCGCTCCGCTTGCTCGCTCTCTTGTTGGCGACGCGCTCCAGACTGAAGACGTCGGGTCCGTCGTCGTCGGCGCCATTGTCGTCGTCCTCCTCCAGCATCGTGCTCTTGTTGGGGACGATGGTGTTGTTTTGGTTCAGCTGCTTGGGCGTCGGCCGGCCGTAGTCGCCGTTGTTCATGCCCGGGGAGGGCGGTATGCCGTAGGCGTCCGAGGGGCCCGGGCCGCGGACCGAGCTGGCGTCGGAAGGCCGGCGCATGCGGCTCTGGCCCCGGGGGGGGAACATGGCGCCGTTGACGGGAGTGCCGGTGCGGCTCATGGGGCCGCCGCGCATCGACATGGCGCTGCCGGCCCTGGGTATGTCGCCGCCGACGAAGTGGGGAAACCTCCTCTCGAGCTCGTGGTAGACGTCTGCGGCGAGGTCTCGGAATCGCGGGGGCCCGAGGGACGACAGGCGCTGGCGGGCCTGGTTTCGCTTGGGGTGGAAGGCCTTCTCGGGCAGGAGGAAGGACGGGGGCCCGCTGGGGCCGCTGGGGGGCGCGCGGGCCGTGGCCTGGCGGCGCATCAACTCGTCGTAGACGTCGGTGCTGAGCTCGTAGAACTGGACCGACGAGAGGCGCAGGAGCTTGTCGCGGGCCTTGTTGGGCTGCTGGCGCGACGACGAGTCGCGGGCGTTGAGGAAGGCCTTGAGGGCGACATAGTGCTCGTTGAGGATGGAGTCGTCGATGTCGGTGCGGATGCTGTTGCGGTTGCCGTCGCTGCGGCCCGAGTACGTGTTGGTGCCGTTGCTGGAGCGGCCGACCGAGGGCGGCGGCGAGGGCCCTCCGTTGCTCCGGGGCGCGGGGGGGAAGCCATTCATGCTCATGGTCCCGTTGAAGCCGCCCGAGTCGGGGGGCGAGGCGAGGTTGCCGCGAGGCTTGGGGTAGGGGCCGCCTTCTCCCGTCGACAGGATCTTTGAAGAAAATGACCACTCGCTTCCGCCTATGGAGACAGGAGACAGCGGCGCATTGCGGCCACCGACGCTCATGGTCGGGGGGGCACGGGGAGGGGGTCAAGGTTTGGTGGGGAGGGGGGGGGGGAAGCGAGGGAGGAGTGCGCGCGAGGAAAGATTTCGGGCGTCGCGAGAGTTGACGGCTGTCTTACACAAAGGCCCAGGGGAGGAGACCTTAATTCGCTGGTTCCACGGCGGGTGCGGCCTGTATCCGCTGGCTCCCCACACAGCTGCACTGCCCCCTGCGCTCAAGATGCGTGCTGCCGGCTTTCTGGGGCCTTTTAGGGCTTGTCGGGAGGGGAGCTGGAAGCACCGGACGGCGCCGTGCCGCGCTCGAGGCTGGCGGCAGCGACTAGCGGGCGCCCGCGTTGCTTGGCGGCTATGGATGCCGTCTGTCGCTCGCGAGGCCGGCCGTACAGTGCGTGGCTCGGCTCGGTTGCAGGCGCGAGGTGGTTGCAGCAGCCAACGCCCGTCCCGTCTCTCTGGGTTGGCCCACGCGCGCTGCGACGGACGCTGCGGTGGTCTGCAGGCGGGCGCCGTATCGCAGGCGGTATCGCAGGCGGTATCGCAGGCGACGGGAATCCGCGACGCCGCGACGAGGCGTGTGAAACGGGCAGTGCGCGAGGCCAGGGATGGCCTGTGGCAGGGGCCCCGGAAAAGGGGGCGATCTCTCGCCTGCGGTGACGGCTGCGGTGCCCAACGGGAAATGAGCTATGCTTCCCTGCTGGCGAAAAACAATATCGGACTGGCAATTTCTCTGCCGCAGCCGGGCACCGGCCGACGAGGGACGGCGGACGGCGGACGGCGGCAGCGGCCAGACGGCGGCAGCGGCCAGAGACGGCGGCGGCAGCGGCGGCAGCGGCGGCGACGGCGGCGATGACGCGCTTGCGAGGGGCGCTCGACGGGCGGAGGCAAAAGGAAGACTGTTGAAGAGGGAAGAAGCGAGCTGGGCGCGAGCCATCGGCCAGGCACACCCTTGGCAGCGCAGCCTGCCCTGAGCTCGATCCGTCCATGGATGCCCCCTGCTCGGGTCCCCCTTTCCAGCCCAGCATTGATTGCTCCTCCTCCACTCACGCAGCGCTTGATTGCTCAGAACAAGCGCCATCGCCCAGCCACGAACGCCTCCACCGCGGCCGTTGGACCTTGGCGTGCGTGTGCTGAGATTACGGAGGACGCCGGACGGAACGGACGCCGGACACGGCACGTCAAGGTCGCAGCTGAGCCCGGCCAACTCGACGTCTCGCAAGCCGGCCGTCCAGACAATCTCGGCTGCGCTCGTCATGTCAGCGACGGCACGGCAAATTGCACCGCGCGGCCCCGGTCGGCGGCCAGCAGCGGCCCAGCAGCGGCCCAGCAGCGGCCCAGAACCCAGCCTCCGGCCACGGCAGCTCATCGCGTGGCTGGCGTCTTTCTGCGCTTCTGCACGTCTTCTGCAACGGCTTGGCGGTGGCCAGCCAGCCACACAGCCCAACGGGGCAAATGGGCCGCCCTCCGGGCTCGGACCCGAGGCCCGTGTTCCTCGTCGGAGAAAAACAGCGCAAAGCATCCGATCGCAAACTTTGATATACACATATGGATGTACATTGCCCGATAAGGCTCCAAGAAGCTCGCCATGCCAAGCTTTTTGCGGCAGCTTGGGCCGATTGGCTCTCTAGAATGCTAGCAGGTCGCAGTCCATGGCAAATGTCGGGCATTCTGGGGGCCCGGGACGCCCGTCAGTGGCTCCGCCATGTCCTCGTCTCGGCTTCAGTCTCGACCACCAAGATACGCTTGGAACCCAACGGCCGTCAGAACCAGGCCAGCGTCCACGTCGACGGCAGATTGGGCCACCGCTCCTGCCAGGCTGCGAGAATCTCGGGCACCCTCTCGTCGAAGCTGGCGCGCCCGGCCGCGCTGCCGCTGTCAAAGGCCGCCGGGCCCATGGCCTCGCGCTCCTCGGCCGCCGCCGCGTTGAGCGAGTTGGCCAGGTCGAGGATGCCCTGCCCGCCGATGTGGGCCTCCTCGTGGTTGTCCTTGATGTCGACGTTGATGACGTGCACCGGCCGGTTCAGCGGCGCACCTCTGTTGTGCAGGTCGTCGACGACGGCATCCCAGCAGCGCTCTTCGCACGTGAAAACCACGTCCACCACGCCGCCCTCGGTGCCCTCGTGCCCGCGGTCCCTGGTGTGCTGCAGGCGCGGGATCCCAATGGCCCAGTCCTGCCACCTCTCCGGGCCCCATTTGACCTCCCTGTTCCTGTCCAGCATGTTGAGGATGCCGTTGTTCTTGTACAGCCGCGCGTCCTTGGCCTCGAGCTCCTTGTACATGCTGTCGTACGACGTCTTGTTGAACTGGTACACGTTGGGCTGCGTAATCGTCGGCCCGGGCAGCCGCACCAGAGACCCCGTGCCAAACGAGATGACGGGATAGTTTGCTTGTGACAACCGGAGATGGGCTTCCATAGATCTGTGCCCGTGTTAGCCCGGCCAGCAACACTCTGGCCGCACGGCTACTTGCCGGTTCTGGTTGCTGGCGCAGACCGTGCAGAACTTGAGCTTGAAGGACCCTTGTCCCTCGCCGCCGCCGTTCTGTGCCGGAGCCGCGGCTGCGCCATTCGCCGCCTCCATTTCGAGCGATTATCCGGGAGTCAAGGCCAAGCAAGAGCTCCGTGATGCGGCTTCGCGCATTATTCGAAGAGGGGTTAAGGCTAGACCGGTTCGCGTCAGCGGGTAGTCTCGGCTTCCAGAGGGCAGCACATGGAGGCAGGGAAATCATCAATCAGAGAAGAGTTGCGTAAAAGTGTGTCTTGTCAACAGGGAGGTTCAGACAGCTCCAATGTGTAGGTCATCACGGAAGGGTCGAGCGCGCGCCGCCTTGACTGCTTACCTGTTTTCTTGTGGCTGTCGGTGGGCAGGAGAGAGTGCGTCAAAGATGGTCAGAGATGTCACCAAGATGTTTCCCGCCTTCTCGGTAGCGGCGGTATGTGCTTTGCGTTTGGCTGTCTTGAGGATGCTTCGTTTGGGAGACGGAGAAGCGATCTTGCAGAATTTACGCCGTCGGCTAAACTTCGGAATACGCGTCTCTGTTTCGGCCTGTGACCAACCGAAGACTGGGAGGGGACAGCAGCAGCCATGACTGAACATGCTCTTGCAAGTTCTTAATATTCTTCTCGCCATGTTACAAGATGACTGCCGGTGGATTGTGTTTTTTTATGGCATCAAGGCGCCGCGGTTGAGCTCCGGTGCGTTCAGCAGGGCAGCATCGTCTGCAGGGCAGCATCAGCTGGAGGATGAATGAACAGAGCCATGTACCAGTGGTTTCCGGGGCCGAGCCGTGCTGGACAATCGTATACGGGCGGCAGGCAGACGATGGTGGGACTGCTGGCAGCCTTTGTCGTGTCTGGGTGGCTCACTCTGGTTCCTGCTGTCAGCCTCTTACATGGGCCATCTGAACTCGAGTCGCCATGCGAGGCCGCTTTGGTTTGTGGGGCGGCGGGACCGGCCTGCTCGTCACAGCCCGGCCGGAGTGCCGAGCGCCGGAACAGATGCTTGCCGTTCTGTCTTCTCTCGCATTTGGGGCGGGGGATTCGCGTCTATTGCGGAGAACGCGATAGACGGCGACGAGGATTCAGAGACGAGAATCGGCGCTTGTCGAAACGGCAGCTTGAACGCCGGTTGTCCGTGCCCAAGCTTCTTCAACGGAGGCACAACATAAGGCGGGGCGGGAAGTCGGTGGGAAGTCGCCGAGAATCTTACGACCCTCTCGCATGACCCGATGCAGCAAATCCTCCGAATCCTCCGCCATATACTTTCGACTTCTCTCTATTCTCGAGAGCGCTAACGGAAAAAGAAACAAGAACAAGACAGAAAAGACAGAATGGCCTCGGGCCTCTTCTTCGACCCCCTCGTGGCCCTCCGCGCGACCCCCCTCGTCTCGTCGACGTGCTCCCTCCTCTTCGCCTGGGACCAGCACTTCTTCCTCGGCATCTTCAACCGGCCCGAGAACCGCCGCCGGAGCCGGCCGCTGCTCCGCCCCTACTTCACCACCTTCTTCTACCGCGGCCTGGCCTTCGTGGCCGGCGCCGTCGCCGTCTCGACGTGGGCCGGCGTCGGCAACCTCTACGCCCGCCGCGACGCCCTCCGAGCCGCCGGCGCGCTCCGCTGGTACGCCGCCGGGTCTGCGCTCGCTGCCGCCCACTTGCTCTACGTGCCCTTGATCGCGCCGAGCTGCCAGGCCCTCATCGAGGGCGACGACGCGGCCGACGCCAACGCGTCCCTCGACGACTGGCTCTCGGTCAACGCGCGCCGCATGCTGACCGTCGACCTGGCCGCCTGGGCCGCCTTTGTCGTGGCCGTGACAAAGTCGCTGCGGGCCTAGGGCTGTATACACGGATTTCTGTTCGCTCTTGTTGCTCGGTGCCGTCAAGCGTGACCAATTGGATATTGCGGGAACAGACGGGTCGCGGCGTCCAAGTCTCCACGATGCCGTCAGTGCGTGCCGAGATGGATCAGCCCGTGCCAGACACGATGCCAAGGCAGCCCAAGCGTCAGCCGAGCGTGGTCCGGGAGACGGAAGGGTTCCCCCTGTGGCGGCATTGTTGTCTGAGACAAACTTGCCATTCAGATGACTGTACCCCAGGCCCCAGCCCCGCCACGGGAGGAAACAGGCCAACCCGCTTCAGAAGGGTCTTGGAAGCTGCGCGGAAATGCGGCGCCGGGGATGCTGCAGTCCTAGGCGCCCGCACTCGCTGACTCTGTCTGGACCGCCGCAGAGGCCTTTGCAGCAAGGTTTCGAGAGCCAAGGGCTGTTGGTCTAGCCTCGTTCCATAGGTGCCTATCTACCTGACTGGTTAAAGTGCGTTGGCTGCTCTGGCTCTCCTCTTCAGCATCAGACTTCAGTCCATGAAACGGGCAGTTGAAGAACAGCGAGCAATTTGGTCCCTAGTCGCGGCGGTGAAGGCGGTAAGAGCATGATGGCCTTTCAGACGCCTGGTACTAGAGGACCTCGATTAACCGGCCCCCGGAATACGTCAACTTGCTCTTCAACCCCTGAGCCTACGCTTCACGTAGTTCCCAAGCTTGTTACAGACAAAGCGCTGAGCAAAGAACTGCTTGCAGCAGGCCTTGTGGTTGGCTCTACCGGGCCTGGATTCTGCACCGGGCGAGGGTGGTGCACACGGTTTGTTTCAAGACTACTCCGGAGAAGCCGTTCAATCACACCTAATAATAGTCCAGGCATAACAATATCTTAGCGGAAAGGCGCTCACAAGCGAAAGGCACGCGCAGGACCCGATCATGGTGCATATGCAGGCGAAGGATTGTCATATAAATAGAGCCCCGGGCCACGGCAAGGCGAGCGGCTGCTCAGTGCGTCGGTGGTGCATCGGCGAGGGCCGTGAGCAGCAGATCAACTGTGCAACGTCGTCCATGGCGCTTCCTCAAAAATAGAACCGGGCCTGTCCATGTCCCAGATGCCTGGGGCCCCAGCGGGGCAGCATCAGGGCACATGTCAAACCGGGAATGTGTGGCAGAAGCCTCTTGGAAGCCTGGAGATGGCGCGCCGTGGAGTGCGGCCACGAGCCCGCTGGACGGCAGCGCCGGGGCCGTAAGCGACGGGCGACGGATGCAGCCCGTAGCCAGCACCTGCGCCAACACCAGCAACGTCGCCGGCACCGGCATTGTCGTGCGTCAGCCTCACGATGCTGTGCTCGAAGACGGCACTGGCGCTGGGGTTGAGGAGCGCCCCCCAGCGAGTCAGCCAGCCCCCTACCGCCGGCTGGCCAGTAGCATCAGTGCGCGACGCGCTTACTTTTAATTGACCTAGTGCAGCGGCAAGCTGCCCGCCTCCAACCACCACCTCTCCTCCTCCGCCTCCTCTTCAGCCGGCAGCTTCTTCGCCTCGCCGTCCATCGCCGCCGCCGCCGCCGCCCTGGCCATCGCATCGGATCCGGCGCGCCGCCGCCGCCGAACCGCAGAGCCCGCCGCGCCGCCTCCGGCCGCCGGCCGCCGTTAGGGCTTGCCGTTGGGGCCCAGCGCCCTCGATCCGGCCTCCACGCACCCGGCCCTGTGCGCCCCCCCCTATCTGTATCTGGCCTCCCTGCGTCGGGCGCTGCGACCCCCGACGGACAGCCTTCCCGCCGCCGCGCGCCCCAAGGCAGCCGCCGATGCGCGACGCCGACCTCGCCAGCCGCCGCCTGAGCGCCCCGACATCGCGACAGGCGCACGTCGACGTCGACCACGAGCCCGCCCCCGCCCGTGGGGTCAGGTGTCGCGGCCCAGCGGACAGCACGGCGCGCCGCCCTCCAACCCCTGCAGGCCGCGAGAGCATGGCAGCGGCTGCCGTGACGGAGACGTCGCCCCCCTCGGCCTCGTCGCCGCCCGCCGCCGACGACTCCCTGCAGCCGCCGCCGACGGCCCGCCGCGGCAACCCGTCGTGCGCCGCGCCGCACGCCCCCAAGAGCAGGCTGTCGCAGTGCTCCGAGTCGAGGTCGCGCCCGCCGTCGCACGTCTTCCCCATGTTCCCCTCGAGCCTCTCGTACACGCTCGTGCGCGACTTTGCCTACCCCGTCGCCCACCCCATGCACTACGGCCCTCCGCCGGCGCCCTCCGGCCCGCCCTCGGGTCTCACCACCCCTGCCAGCGAGCACAGACGGCTGTCGGACCCGCCCGCCTCGTGGGAGCAGCGCATGCCCTGGGACTCGTGGACCGCCGACGCCTTCAACCGCGGCCTCGACATCCCCCCCATCCAGTTCGGCGACGGGCCGCCCTACAGCGAGGACGAGGACCTGCAGAGCCCCGTCGTCGCCACCCGCCACCGCAAGCACAAGTCGACGTCGGCCGCCGTGGCCGCCGGCAGGCCCAGGCCCGCCCGCGACTCCGACGCCCAGGGCCCCGGCATCCTCAACTCGTCCAACTACGACAGCGAGAGGGGCTACTTTGTCGGCACGAGCGGCGACGGGAGCGAGCGCTACTACGTCAACCAGGGCGGCGAGGCCAACGGCCCGGGCGGCGAGTTTGTCACCTACCCGCCCGACCAGGCCAGGCACAGCCGCGCCTACCAATGCCCGCAACCGCCGCCCCAGCCCGGCGGTGACAGCCAAGGCTATGCGTCGGGCGACTCGAGCTCCGCGTCGTCGCCGGGATGCCACGACGCCGACCAGTCTCGCTACTCGAGAGACTACCAGTTCACCATCACGTCGCCCGACGAGGAGTTCCACGGCAAGGCCGTCGCCCTGTACGACTTTGCGCGGGAGAACGAGAACGAGCTGCCGCTGGTCGAGGGCCAGATCATATGGGTCTCGTACCGCCACGGCCAGGGCTGGCTCGTGGCCGAGGACCCCAAGACGCAGGAGAGCGGCCTGGTGCCCGAGGAATACGTCCGGCTGCTGCGCGACATCGAGGGCGG
This sequence comes from Hypocreales sp. Mo6-1, assembly GCA_002939055.1. Lineage (NCBI taxonomy): Eukaryota > Fungi > Ascomycota > Sordariomycetes > Hypocreales > Hypocreales sp. Mo6-1. Next base: position 3,331,648 of record PNEP01000013.1, read on the forward strand.
CATGAACAGCCTGACGGGCCAGATGGCCGCCGACGGCTCCGCCTCGCCCAACGAGGCTGGCACGCCCACCCAGGCGGAGCACGGCGGCCAGGACGGCCACCAACGGACCCTGAGCAACACGACAAACGGATACCACCAGCCCGTCGTGTCCACCTTCTCCACGTCGAGCAAGGACCTCAACCCCTACCCGACGGAACAGCTGGGCATCCAGGCGGGACAGGCGCCCCCCCAGGTCGTGCATTACCACGGGCAGAGGGGGGGGAGCCAGGCCAACACGCCCACCCTCTCGCAGCACAGCGACGCGGGCATGCTCAGGAGAGAAAGCCAGGACTCGGGCCGCAAGGGAGACGCCGCCGCCAGCCCGACGCACGAGCGGCCAGGCCCGAAAGCCGCGGGCACAGCGCGCGAGGCCATGGAAACGGATCGGTGAGCGTCTCGGCGAGAAGACGGGCGCCAGGCGTGCCCAGCCTCTCTCGTGCTTGCGCTCCTATCCATGCAAGCCGCGCGTCCGGCCGGCGGCTCTTGTGTGGCTGGTGACGGGTTGGAGGGTGCACTGCCGGGACGCGGAGTTTATGCAACGGGGCACAAGAGATGACAGGAAGCTTGGTTTCGGCGTTGGCATGCAGGGGAAAACCTGTACAAGACAGTGAAGACCATCCGGCAAGGTCGCCTTGGAGCGGCTCGATGGTGGATTGTACGAGTTTTAATGATACAGGGCCCATGGCTCAGATGCTGAGCGCGCTGCTGCTTGTCGTGGAGATCTGCTTGTCGTGAGAAGGGCATTTGTCAGCCAGGGCCGAGCCTGTCACGTGGCGGTTGCGTCATGCCCGGAGCTCCCCGACCAGCTCCGAAATCTGTTGAGCCCCGAGACTGTCCCGCTCCGTCCGTCATCCGGCGCAACTCTCGGAAGCCCTCCTCGCAGTCGACCGCTCCCGATTGATCCTCAGAATGTTTGCCAGGTCTGCTCTCCGCGCGGCCCAGCCGCTGAGGATGGTGAGGGACTCCCCCCTGCGCCCCCCCCCCTCCCGGCGCCGGGGCATCGCGGGCTGACGGCGCGCCGGGGCAGCACGCCGCGCGGCGCTGCTACGCGACCGAGTCCGGGCCCAAGGGCGGCGGCGCGGGCGCCTTCGTCTACGTGGCGGGCGGCGCGGCGCTCGCGGGCGCCGCCTTCTGGTACCTGAGCGGCACGCCGGCGGCGCAGGCGGCCGAGCGCGGCTCGCCGGCCGCGAAGCCGGCCTTCACCGGCGGCGACCAGGGCTTTGTCTCGCTGAGGCTGGCCGGCGTCGAGACGGTCAACCACAACACCAAGCGCTTCCGCTTCGAGCTGCCCGAGGGCGACATGGTCTCGGGCCTGCACATCGCGAGCGCCGTCCTGACGCGCTTCAAGGCGCCCGACGCGGAAAAGGCCACGCTGCGGCCCTACACGCCCATCAGCGACGAGGGTAGGCTGCCTCTCCTGCTCCCCTGCCGGTACCGGGCTGAACCCCCTCCAGGCCAGCAGGGCTACATGGACCTCCTCGTCAAGAGGTACCCCGACGGGCCCATGAGCTCCCACCTGCACAGCATGGAGCCCGGCCAGCGGCTCGACTTCAAGGGCCCGCTGCCCAAGTACGCGTGGTCCGAGAACAAGCACGAGCACATCGGCCTCATCGCCGGCGGCACCGGCATCACGCCCATGTACCAGCTGCTGCGCACCGTCTTCAGCAACCCCAACGACCGCACCCGCGTGACGCTCGTCTTCGGCAACATCTCCGAGGACGACATCCTGCTGCGCAGGGAGCTCGCCGACCTCGAGAACACCTTCCCCCAGCGCTTCCGCGCCTTCTACGTCCTCGACAAGCCGCCCCGCGGCTGGGCCGGTGCCGCCGGCCACATCACCAAGGACCTGCTCAAGACGGTGCTGCCCGAGCCCAAGACGGAAAACATCAAGCTCTTCGTCTGCGGGCCCCCGGGCCTCATGAACGCCGTCTCGGGCAACAAGGTCAACCCCAAGGACCAGGGAGCGCTGACGGGCGCGCTCAAGGACCTGGGCTACTCGGAGGAGCAGGTGTACAAGTTTTAGGGTCTCGTGCAGACTTGTACAGTGTGTCGATAGAGAATAGATTGTGATCCGCGGTGATGGCCGGCGCGAGGCCTACGCGCAGCTGAAACTGAGCAGCCCTTTGGCCTTCATCGCCAGAACCAAAACATAAAGGTGTATTATTGCCCAGCGCATCCAAAGACTTAGGCCATAGCTCATCGTAAATCATTCACGCACATCAGACCGTGGCAGCCTACGCGATGCTCCGCGTGGCCCGGACGACGCACCGCTCAATGATGCCCGCCCACTTGAGGCCGTTCATGTAGTCGCTGGCATCGACGCTCTCCATGAGGCCGGGGAAGACGGCTAGGTTCGTCAGCATGTAGCCCAGCACGAGTTCGCGTCCATGCTCACCTCCCGAGTAGCCCGTCCACAGGCCCGGCGCAAAGACGACGTGCTTGAACCAGCTGCGGTTGTCGAGCCCGCCCTCGAAGAGAAAGTGCCGCTCGAGATACCTGTACCGGCTGTTGACGCTGGCGATGGTGAGCCACAGCCTGATCTTGCCGACCACATCCCACCAGGGCAGCCCGGCGTCGAGCCTGGCGTTGGCCCAGGCGGCGCGCGCGTCGAGGGCGCCGGCCCGGGCGCGGAGCTCGACGAGGGACCGGCGGACGGCCCGGAGGCTCTCCTTGAAGGCGTCGACGCTGTGCGTCACGTTGGCGGCGGCGGAGCGGAGCCTGTCCTCGACCTGGTCGAGGTAGCTGCCCAGCGCGTCGGCGTACTCGGCCGCGCCAAAGGGGATGACGATGATGTTGCTGAGCTCGCCGACAAGGACGCCGAGAAGCTTGGCCATGGTCTCGTGGTAGCGGAAGCCCGGGTCGGCAAACTCGCTCATCCAGTGGAAGCTGTCGTAGTTGCTGTGGTAGTGGTAGACGGGGCCGTCTTCGGCCGCCTTGAAGCCCATGTCGATGCAGGGCACGCCGGCGTAGTCCTGGAACGCGGTGAAGTCGCTGCCGCTGCCCATGGTCCTGATGTGGCCGTCCCAGACGTCGCCGACGGTCTGGCCCCGGGTCGTCTGGTTCGGCGACGGGACCAGGCGGGTGGCGTCGCGGAGGACCTGGTTCAGCAGCGGCGCCGCCGAGGCCGTGAAGTGCGTCCCGCTGACGCCCACGTCGACGTTGAGGTAGGCGACGTTGGCGGCGGAGAGCCAGGGGAGGTACTCCTCGACCCATTCGGTGCTGCCAATCAGGCCGTACTCCTCGCCGTCCCAGCTGGCGAAGACGATGGTGCGGAGGGGCTTCCAGCCGGCCTCGACGGCCTTGCCGATGCTGCGCACCACCTCGTTGAGGACGGCCGAGCCGCTGTTGGGGTCCGCGGCGCCACCCGCGATCCAGGCGTCGCGGTGGTTGCCGACGACGAGGACCTCGTGGGGCATGGTTCCGTTGACGAGGCCAATGACGTTCCAGATGGGCGTCGTCGTGTAGGCCTGGTCGTTGTAGATGCGGAGGACGAGGCTGTCGGGCGACGGGCCGATGTTGTAGCTGACGCCCTTGCGGCCGAGGCCGAGGTTCTTGTTCCAGGACTCGCTCAAGTCGGCCGCCTTGGGGCCGTGGCCGTTGAGCGCCTTGAGGATGGGGATGGCATCGGCGTACGAGACGGGGATGGACGGGATGGAGGGCGTCGAGTCGTTGACGGGGGCGCGGGGGACGCCCGGCTTGGAGGGATAGCCCGGGGTTGATCTGTCGACGCGGTCAATGCTGTGCACCGAGGGAGGGCGGGGAAGCGCCTTACGGGTCGCCGGGGCGCACGCTCAGGAACTGGACGCTCCCGCGCTGGACGCTGCTGGGGTTCCGGGCCGGGCCCTTGGGGTAGGGCTCGTAGCCGTTCGCCTCGGTCACGGGGCCATCGTCGCCGGGGTCGCTGTATATGAGGACGCCGACCATGCCGAGCTCCTGCGCACGCTTGACCTTGAGGCCGCGGAAGACGCGGCCGTACCTGGCGACGGCGATGCAGCCCTCGAGGGCGACGCCGGCCTCGACGAGCTCCTCATAGTCGCGGTACGTGCCGTAGTTGACGAAGACGAAGGGGGCGGCGACGTCTCCGCTGGCCGAGTAGCCGTGGAAGGTCGGGATGCTGTCGGCGAGGGCCGTCGTGGGGTCCTCGTCGAGGACGTCCTCGACGAGCGAGGCGTTGAAGACGACGTCCCAGGAAGGGCCCTTGCTGGACTGCTGGAGCAGGGAGAGGCCGTGGTCGACGGGGTAGTTGAGGTAGACGTCATAGGTGGCGATGGAGGCCTGGACGCCCCAGCCCTGCCACTTGTTCATGGTCCACTCGGCCTTGGGGCCGTCGTTTTCAGCTGCTGCATGTCTGACGCGGCCGGCATCTCTTACCTGCGAATAGTTCTTGCCGGCCAGGTGAGGCCCCGAGGTGTAGTAGCGGCTCCATTCGCGGGCCTTTTCGGCCGAGGGCGTGTCGAGCAGGATGGAGCGGAGCCTGTCGTGGTCGACGGAGCGGGCGCCGGACAGGGCGTAGTGGCTGCCATGGCCGTGATGGATGTGTCGAGGCCACAGGACGAGGACGTGGACGAGGAAGAAGGCGAAGCCGGCGAGGAGCAGACAGCCGCAGGCAAGGGTGCAGAAGCGGCGGCACGTCTGGTGCGGGTACCGCCTCCGGGGAGGACCGACGCGGACCGTCTGGAGAAGGGGCGTCGACTCGAAGACGCGAGGCATTGTTTGCTGCTGGTGGCAGAGAGGGAGGAGGGTGAGGCTAGGCCATCAGCTGGCTGGCTGAGGTGGTAGTCGAGTCTCAGACGCGGCATGATTGGAGGAGGTTGTCAGGGCCAGGCGAGGCGCTGATTGGCCGAAGCTGTCGCCTTGACGCAGAAATGTACGACGGTGATGCAGATCCCTGGCCAGCACGGCAGTGCAAACTCGGGCGAGGCCTCGAGCTGGCGACGAGTCGAGCAGAGGGAATGACAGGTTTAGCCGAGGTTGCTGGGAGGCCTGGCGCTTTGCAACTTGCAACCGTAAGCTGCATGGTGGCAAGTGCAGGGCGTCACACAGCGAGGAATCACGGCTAGGGGAGTTGGCCAGCTCGAATCAGGTGCCTGCAGCTTTCAATTTGTCCGAGATTCACTCCGTCGGTGTCGCCATGGGCGAGGAGCGCTTGGATCTGCTGCCGGGCACCGCCACGCGCACCAGCCACAGGGAACGGTGCTCTGGTTGGTACTACGTAGTATTACTGCACCACGACAACTTGGGCTCGGCGACGGCGTCGACGACACGGAAGACGTGGGAAAAAGAAGCAAGCAAAACCCTGGCCTAGCGGTCGATGCTGGCGCGGCGCTGGCCCCAGGTCGCGCACCCCGGCCGCCCCCCTGCCTGAGCGGGTGGCCGCATCAGCCTGCCCGAGTCAGCGCGACGAACGGCTCCGAGTTGTCGAGGAGGGGGCGGAGATTACGAGCCTCGGGCCCGTCTGCAGCTGCGCCGGCACCGCCAGCGCGCCTGGCCTGAGACAGAGACGGCGGGCGGAAGAAGCAACGGTGCTGCCCAGGTAGGCAATCCTCCCGGCAGCCAGGGGACGAGGCCGGGACGAGGCCGGGACGAGGCCGGGACGAGGCCGGGACGAGGCCGGGACGAGGCCGGGACGAGGCCGGGGCGAAGCCGGGACTTGGCCAGGTTGCACAGCCCCGGCAAGCCGACGCCTCGATGCGCGTGTGCACGTACAGTCGAGGAACCATGGTCGAAGCCCCGGGCGCTCGCTGCCGCCTGCTGCCACGCCCGGGACTGGCGACGGCGGCCGAGTCCCACTTGGCGGCGTCGATCACTGTCTCGCTCTGCGCTGCCCAGGGCCGTCAAGGGTGCCCGCCAGACGGCGATGGCTTCATCGTCGGGCTTCGGCCGCCGAGCCGAACCAGGCGCCGCCGGCTGCTTCTGGCAACCGATCGGCCCGTCACATACCGCATCGGGCGCCGCTATGGATGCAGGACTCGAGACTTGCAGCGCCCATCTCGCCGCAGGGGCTCGCGCGAGATGCTGCTCTGGACCGCGCACAAAGCGTGCCACAGCTGTCGCTTGTTTCGCATTCCAGTCCTCACCGACAAACCCCACGGCGGTGCTACGCAGCACAGGCGTCGACAGCTTCACGTCAGAAGACTGACTGCCAGGTAGCACCGCCACGGCCCAACCCCAAGGGCGCCAGAGACATTGGCCGGCTTGGGCCCATCAGCTTGTTGCTTTTGCCGTCAGCTCAGCCAGTGGCGGCTGCTCGACAAGTCACGGCCGGCCCGACCGTCTGCTCCCCCTGCTGCCAATTTGATCGGCCCGGCCATGGCATCACCGAGTCCGGACTGCGGTCCACGGCCACGGCCGTGCTGGGCCATATATATCCCGTGCTCCTCGTCGCCGCCGCCGCCGTGGCTGTTCTCTCCCGTCATCGGCGTCGAAGCCTTCGTTCCCTCGCTCCTCTCTCGCTCTCATAGCGTCGGACGCGTCTCGACCACGCGCCCTCGTCGCCGCTCATCGCCGCAGCCATGGCGCACGAATGGAAGCCCCAGCCGCCAAAGCTGCCCGTCCAGCAGCTGGCGATTCTAGGTAAGGACCGCAATGGCAGCATGTCTGCTACCGGCAGAGAATAGAAGAATGCCAAGCCTGTCGGCAGTCCGTGCTGCTGCCCCGGCCCGAGGGACGACCTGGCTCGCCTTCGTCTTGGTCCTCGTGCCATGGTGCTCGCCCTGTTCGCTGTTGCTTGCTTTGGCTTGCCAGCGGCAGCACGAACCATATGGTCGTATGGCCAGACGTGGACGTGTGCCAGCCCAGCCGGATGCCTAGGTACACGAGCGCTTCTCCATTGCCAGGGCGCTCCTTGACCAACGTGTCTCGCGCTGCGACGCTGACTGGGCACGCCAGTTGTTGCGAGGCTCGCCGAGCCCATCGCCGACGCCTCCATCTACCCCTATCTGCCCGAGATGATCCGGGACTTTGGCATCCCGGAGAACGAGGTGGCCAAATGGGCCGGCCTGACCGCGGCCGTCTTCGCCGTAGCCCAGGCCGTCTCGGCCGTGCCCTGGGGCAAGGCGTCGGACCGCTATGGGCGCAAGCCCATCATCCTCTGCGGCCTCGTGAGCACCATGATCTGCTTTCTGCTGTGGGGCATGTCGACAAGCTTGCCCATGGCCATTGCCGTCCGCGCCATCCAGGGCATAGGCAACGGAAACGGTAGGCCCCGGGGTTCCGCCTGGCCGGCCGGACGCGTGCTGACCGCGGTCAGTGCCTATCATCCGGACCGTCGTGGCAGAGCTGGTTCCCGAGAGGGAGCTGCAGCCGCGAGCCTACTCCATCATGCCCTTGGTCTGGTCCGTCGGCTCCATCCTCGGACCAGCCTTTGGAGGCTTCCTGTCGCAGCCTGCCAGGAAATATCCCGGCCTGTTCGGCAACATGGAGTACTTTCAGCGGTTCCCGTATGCGCTGCCGAACCTGGTGGCGGCCGTCTTCTTCCTCGTCTCGGCCGTCACGACGGCCCTTTACCTCAGGGTATGAGCTTCATGCCTCGACCCAATCCTACGCGGCGACGCGGCTGACAGGCTGCCAGGAAACGCTGCCATCCAAGCGCGGCCAGCCGGACTGGGGAGTCAGGATGGGCAGGCGCCTGAAGAGGGCCCTGGGGAATCCGCTGCGCGGCCGTCTCCGAGACTCGCTGGTAGACATCGAAGCCACCGCGCCGCTCTTCCCGGGCGCGACGCCGTCCAAGAAGGAGCTGGCCTGCGAGCCAGGCCCGGGGATGAGGGACATCTTCACGCGCCAGACAACCATCAACCTGATATGCTACATGCTGCTGGCCTTCCACACCATCTCCTTCGACCAGAACATCACCGTCCTCCTCCACCACCCCGTCCAGGAGCACACGGCCGACAACACCGACCTCCCCTTTTACTTCAACGGCGGATTCGGACTGCGCTCCAACGAGATCGGAACCATCTTCACCATCTACGGCATCGCCTCGGGCGTCGCCCAGCTTACCCTCTTGCCGCCGCTGGTCAAACGCTTGGGCGTGTTGAGGTGTTGCAGAATCGCCTGTGGGTTGCGGCCTGCCGGGCACGGCGAGGGGCTGTCAAGGCTGACGGGAAGACCTAGGCATCCTCCTGCCGCTGGCGTACGTCGTGACGCCCTATGCCTCGTTGCTGCCGACCAAGGGGACTCGGATCGCGGCCATCATGGCGGTCCTGATGCTCAAGGGGTTCAGCACCGTCGTCGTCTCGCCATGCGCCCAGATCCTCCTCAACAACTCGTGCTCGTCGATGCGCGTCCTGGGGACCGTCAACGGGCTCGCCACGCTCTTCAGCGGCGTCGCGCGAGCCATCGGGCCGGCCTCGACGGGCATCACCTTCTCCTGGGGGGTCGACAACGGGTACATTGTGTCGGCCTACTTTTTCCTGGCGCTGGTCGCCGCCGTCGGCGCCGTGCCCGCCTTCATGGCCGTCGAGTGCGAGGGGCCGTCGGTGGCGACGGACAAGAGGGAGGGCGCTGGCGCCGCCAAGGACCGGCGATTCAGCCTGCCCAACGAGTCGGCGATTGTCGACGACGAGGCCGACGTCTCGTCTCCGCTCCTGGGCAACGGGAGGAAGCAGGGCGCGACCTACAGCACGATGAACGGGCACGAGCGGCGCGGCGGGTGAGGCCGCTCGTGCCACGGCTGTGGATGTGCGCTTGGACGGGGGACGCCCGAGGGTTGGCTGCTTTGGCGCACTGCATCTACGGCGTTGGTGAATCGTCTGTTTCCGGAGTCGTTGCGTCTTTCGCGCTTCCAAGCACATGGTCTGTGGTGCCGGGGTTCTCTTGGAGCCGACAGCGTCCAGGGCTGCTCGGGTCAAAAGCATGGTAGCGGATTCTGAATTTATCATCTACGCCGAGTCTTGCCGTGTCGCTCTAGCCAGGTCCCGACAAGTCCCGCGGCGAACCCATCCAGGGGTTCGCATGTACAGCCATGGTGTAGCTCATGCAGGAGCGGCGGCGGGGACGGGCGGCTCAGTAAACGTATGGGGGACGGGGTCTGAGGTGGTCGGGGCGATGGGGCTGCCAGGGGCCGTGGGCTTGGGGCTGGTCTTGGTGGTGGTGGAGGTGGTGATGCTGGTGATGCTGGTGATGCCGGTGATGCCGGCGATGCTGGCGATGGGCCAGCGCCGCCCCCGGCTGGACGACGAGGCCGGAGGCAGCCTCGGCCTCGTCGCGGAAGAGCTCGAGGTCGGCGCGCAGGTCGGCGAGGCGCAGGCACTCGGGCCCGCCGGCCCAGTCGTCGATGAGGGCGGCGATCTGGCGGAAGCCCGGGGTGTGGCCGCCGGCGGCGCGGGCGGCGGGCCCGCAGACGACGAAGAGGAAGCTGTGGATCATCTCGTGGACAAAGGTGGAGATGAGCAGGCGGCGGCCGTAGCGGCGGCGCGGGTCGCGCAGGATGGGCGCCGACAGGACGATGAGCGTCTCCCAGCCGCCGAGGCGCGCGCACGGGCGCAGCGCCGTGGTGCCGACGATGTGGCTCGCGTAGCGCGCGCTCGCCGGGTGGCTCCAGTCCCAGGCGACGCGGCGCGCGAGGCGGCTGGCGAAGAAGAGCTCGTTGGCGGCGGAGAAGAGGCTGCGCAGGGCGGCGTCGTCGAGCGGGAAGTCGGCGGCGCGCGACCGCGGCGCGATGAGCGCGCGCAGGATGCGCTCCGGCTGCGAGTCGGGCAGCCGCCGGCGGTAGGCGGCGAGGTGCGCGCGCACGAGCGCCGCGGCGCCGAGGTCCGAGAGGCGCGCCGCGCCGGGGCCGTCCGGGTCCGAGTCCGAGTCGGCGGCGGCGGCGGCGTCGGCGTCGGCGGCGGCGAGCAGCAGCGCCGAGTCGTCGGACGAGATGGACAGCCCGGACGCGGTGCGCTCCATGGGGGCGGCGGCGGGCAGGTCGAGGCCGGAGGGGGCGGCGGCGGGCTCCGGGGCCGGGGCCGGGGCCGGGGCCGGGGCCGGGGCCGGGACGCCGCCCTCGCGGATGACGAGGAAGGCGAGGTTCCGGACGGGCACCGGGCCAAGATGGTCGAGGCGGGCGCGCTTGCTGGGGCGCTCGTCGGCGAAGCCAGCCAGGCTGCGCTTCTTGCCGGCGTCGTCAGGGAGCGCGGCGCCGCGGCCAAGGACCCAGAAGGCCATTGACCACGCTCCTCTTCTGTTTCTCCGACGTGCAATGAATGAATGAGCGCGCGAGCCACGAACGGATCAACAAAGCGACAAAGGAGCGACGGGTCGAGGACGGAGCAGAGTCAGGGGCAACGGCCGAGGGGTGGTCGCGCCGCAGGACCAACGGAGAAATAAATAGCAGCAATAACAGCCGTCGACTCGCCTCACTGCTGCGCCTCGCCTCGGCTATCTGGCTCAGCACCCCTGCACGGCTAGCGCCCAGGCCGGTGAGCCGTCTGGCTGCGGGCGTCCAAGGCCAGACATGCGTGCCTGCGTCCAGCCGTGTCCATTCGCCGCCTCGCTCGCCTACCCTGGACGCGCGCGCCACTGGCAGCCCGTGATGCGACGCTGCCGCCACGTGATGCGACGCTGCCGCCACGTGATGCTACGCGACGCCACGCCCTGCCGCGCTCTGCTGGCATGGCTCCGTGCCTATGGCCCCGTTGCCAGCCCCGTCACCCCGTCGTGGCCCTGCGCTGGTCCGCCGTTCCCGCAGAGGCTCCGCCCGTTGCAACAGAGGCTCCGCCCATTGCGACAGAGGCTCCAGCAATGACGTCGGCTCCGGATGTCTGGCGCGCACCGTACGCGCCTCATGCCCTCACCTGCCCTCACCTGCCCTCACCTCACCTTCACCTCACCCTCACCTCACCCTCACCTCACTCGCCCAGACTGCCCATAAACCTCGCCTCGTCCGCCTGCCGCTCCAGCACGCTGCGCAGGCTCTCGGCGTACGCCCGTCTCTGCTCCTCGTCCGCCGCCGCCGCCGCCGCCTCGCGCCCCCCCTCCTCGCCAAACAGCGGCCCCGCCGTGAAGCTCACCATGCCCAGCCGCTCGCCCGTCCAGAACAGCACGTTGTCGTCCTTGTTGGGCCGCTCCCGGTCCCCCCTCGTCGCCGTCGACACGATCTTGCGCGCCAGGTCGTCGGGCGCCGGCGCCGCCGCAAACAGCGACGACGTCGGCTCCTCGGCCTCGCAGTGCCCGATGCGCACCCGCCGGCACTCCGTCGTCCCGTCGCGCTCCAGCCACTTGAGCAGCCCGGCGCCGTCCGAGAAGACAATCTTGGCCCCGTGGTTCATGACCGACAGGATCGTCGCCGACGCCGCCGTCTGCCGGTTCTTCATGGCCGACCTGTGCAGCATGCCGTGCGCCCCCGCCTCGCCCGCCGCGCCCAGCCCGTACATCTCGAGCGACCCCTTGTTGTTGTAGCCGCCGCCGGCAATCAGCGTCTGCCCCGGCCCGGCCGCCTTGGTCTGCGCCGCCCGCTCCGCGCTCAGCTCGCCCCGCCGCCGCAGCTCCGCGTCCACGGCCGACAGGGGGAACGGCAGGCACGTCAGGCTCTTGATGAGCGCCCCCGAGTAGATGGACCCCACGATGGCCGGGAACTTGCGCCGGTCGTAGTGCAGGATGTTGGAGAAGCGCCCGGCCACGTACATGTCGTCGGACGCCTGCTCCGGCGCCCCGGGCCGCGGCAGGTGCAGGATGCTGACGGGCGTCGGCTGCGACAGCGGCGCGTACGGCGGCAGCGGCTTGGGGTCGAAGATGGCCTTGAGCACGTCCGTCTCGGTCCGCAGCGGCCCGTCCAGCCGCTCCGCCCCGTCATGCGGCGCCCTGGCTCGCCCGCGGAAGTCGTGCAGGTGTATGCCGAGCGACGTGCCCACCGTCAGCGGCACGCCCTCGTGCACCGCCGACAGCGTCGTGATGGACCACTCGAACGACTCGCGGCTGACCGCTTCCAGCCGGTTCAGGTCGACTTCGATGAGGTCTGCAATGGCGGTTAGAGGCCAGTCTCCGTCGCCGCCGCCGCCGCCGCCGCCTCATCACTTACGGCTTTGCACGGCGAAAAAGGCCCGGTGGCCGCTGTTGTCGACGCTGACGCTCTCGGCGATGCCGCCGTCGACCTTTTTGGACCGCCGGCTATGCTGGCCGCCCGGCCCGTCGAGGAAGAGGACGTCGGGCTTGCTCCGGGCGACGATGGCGCCCTGGCGCCCCCGAGTGCCCTTGACGTCCCACAGACACACGGACCCGTCGTCGAGCGGCGAGACGGCAAGCATGGTGCCGAGGCCGTCGTCGCCGCCGTACGGGCTGTAGAGGGCCATTCCGCGCGCCTCGATGATGGCCTCGAGGCCCCTGTCGTGCATGCGGGGCGTCTGCAACCAGTTGACGTGGGCAGGGCCGTTGCGCTGCATGAACTCGTCGTACCACGAGACGCGCTCGCCGGGGTAGACGGGATCCCAGTTGGCCATGTCGCGCAGCGCCAGCCACCGACGGCGCCGGCGGCCGAGGTGCCCGAGCGGCCCGTCGCCGTCCGAGTCGCCGTCCGAGTCGCCGTCCGAGTCGCCGGCGCCGGCGCCGTGGCTCGGCGGCTGGAGCATGCGGCGGTCCTTGAGCGCCTGGTACCAGGGCGAGTCCTCGAAGCAGAAGCGCTTCCACAGCTCGTCGTCGAGGCAAAACTTGCGCAGCCGGCGCGACACGAGCTGCAGCCTGGTGATGTGGCAGGGCTCCAGGTCTGGCGGGGCACGGTAAGCTTCTGCGGCGGGCGATCCGGGGATGGGCGGCTTACAGCGCAGGATCTGGAGCAGCATCTCGTCCGGGAGCTCGTCCCAGCGCGAGGGCCTGTCGGGCGCGGCCATGGCGGCGGTGGTGACGGAGGCCGACGCTGCTGCTGCTGCTGCTGCTGCTGCCGCTGCCGCTGCCGCTGCTGCTGCCGGCTATCCTGGCAGAGGAGAGAGGGCGGCGGAGGCGGAGAGGCAGCGGAGGAGACAGTAAGAAGACGGCGCCATGGACGGCCTGGCGGGGCGGAACGTGGAGAGCCGGGGGCGGAACGTGGAGGGTCCGGGGCGTGACGGGAATCATGGCGTTCGTTAGTGCGCCCCAGTCTTCCCCGGCGGGGCCCTAACAGTTTGGATCGCCTGGAACTGCCGACGCAAACCTTGTGCAGAGCCTAGGTCTGGACGGCAAGACGCTGGAGGCGGCCCAAGTTGCGATACGAGCGCCCGGCCTGCACGAGACGCCGCGTCCAGGCCCTTCGGTGGCTGGAGGCAGATGGCGAGTCGAGCTGATGCGCGATGCCTCAGGTATCCTGTCCGCCGCAGCCACGATCCGACGTCAATCTGCCCTCTGCCCTTCTCAGCCCTCTTTCTCGTACCCGATGGCCCTCGGCGCGAGCCTCCTGAAATCCCCTGCGCACACGCATCGTCGTTTCCAGCCCGTGCAGTTCGGATAATTTCGAGGTGAATTGTAGCCTGCCTTGTCCTCCTAAGCTGTGACAAGAACACCTGCCCGGCACGCTCGCCCCATCTCCCTGACCGCCGTCCATGGCCTCGAGAGCCTGGTCAGCGTTTCACGTTTCCCAGAATCGGTACCGACGGGGGTACCGACGGGGGAGGCTGGTCGTTGCCTTGATGCCTTGGCCGGCTTCTAAACAACAACAACATCGCGTCACGGGACTCGCTCTCCTCTTCCACTCACCCTCTGCTCGCCCTCCTCCTTCAGCCCGAGGTGCGCTCTCTCTCGTCCCCGACCCAACTCAGTGCTGCCTCATCCTTTCTTCCCTCATCACAGTGAGTCTCCGAGTATCCTTCTGGCTGTTGTTCAGCCCCCCCATGCCCTGCGCGCGCCCCGAGTTCCGCCCGCGTCTTCTCTCCAGCTCGTTCACTGACCCCCCGAGCACCATCACAAGCACGCGTTCCCCCTGGCTCTCGTCCGTTGAGCCAGCGGCCCGTTCTGCACGTGGCGGGCTGTCTTGGACAACTCGGCCTTCTTGGACAACCACCCGCTTGTTGCGCTCGCCCTCCTCGTTCCCCGACTCACAACTTGGTTCCTTGGAGTGAGCCAGCCTCCCCAAGTCCTATTCCATCGCCGCCTTGATCAAGCTGACAAGGTCCACGACAAGTACCGCGTCTTGGGTCTGCCATCGTCCATGATGCAACCCGTCCCAAAAGGCGTATGTCAGGCCTCTTGACAAAACGCTGTGCCGATGAGAATCTTAATCAATCAGTCTACGCCCTGGGTTGGCGGCAAGGAACAGGCCACGGACGATGCCCCCTACGGCTTCATTGCCGCCGGGCCTGCACCGTCTGCGCCCCATAACCCCTTTGCGGCTCCCGAACAAGACGAGATGCAGCTCCAGGGCTTCCCTTCACACGCTGCCGCCCCCCCAAGATCACTTACCAGAAAGGCGCCGCCAGCACAGCTCGACAAAGCCGCGGCTGAGTGGGAGACGGTAGCAGACGACGACGACCTGGACCATCCGGCAGTGCTGATGCCTGTGTCCCAGATCTGCCTCGGCAATCACCAGCCGGTTGCGTCTCACGCGCAGAATCCCGTCAAGCATTCATCGCATCAGGCTTCATTCTCGCACCAGCCTTCCTTCTCGCACCCGCCCGGCGCCATTCTGGATCGCACCAGTGTGCCGCTCCCCAATCTCCTGTGGCAGGGCGCTGCGCGGGCCAAGGCGTCTCTGCATGTTCCGTCGAGCGTCTACAGCGATGCTGGCAAAGGCGAATGGGCTGTTCAGGACCTCGTCGGCGGCTTCGACCTCGACGGCACCAACCGCAACCAGCTTCGCAAGCGGCCGGCCACTCTGGGGCTGGACAAGGACATGTCTTGTGAGCTCTCGAGGAGCCTCTCCAAGTCGAGCAGCATCAGCGCCGACCGGTTCAAGTACGACGGCGGTCTCTACTCCGTCTTTTTGCAGTCCTCTGCCGAGCGAGAGGTCAGCGGAGCCCTTCGCCGCGCCGACATGGCCACTGACTCGAATATCACCTTTTCTCAGCCATTCAAGAGGGCCGACCTCGAATCCGTCGGCGACATCCGCCCTGTCTACGACGCCACCTTTTACGATCCTGCCGCCATCCAGTCGACCTAGAAGGTCGACGATGCGGTCAAGGTCCCAGTCATCAGAGACGCTGCGCAGACCCCTCCGGCCAACCGTGCCGCGTCTCTCCAAGCTGTCCACCCTCTCGTCCGAACCGACACCAGGCAGGACACCGATGGAGACTGGCAGACCGTCACCACGGAGAGACCTCTCGAGCCGACTCGACAAATCGAATTGACATTTGCCAAGGGCGCCGGCAGCAGCCTGGCTGATGTGTCCGACACATCCGGGGACGACATGCCCGCCGTGAAATACGCATCTGCGGACCGTATCTTTCAGACCTCGGCATCCAATGCCGTCGGACCCAACAAGCTCAAGAAGCGCACCAGACTCGAGCAGCCGTGGTGGACGACCCAAGTTGCCAAGGCTAGCTTCCCAGACCCGCCGCCCAAGGTGCCTCAGCTTCCTGCTCGTGCTGTCGCTGCCATCCGTCGCTTTTCGAACCCTTTCCGTCAGGACGTGGGGCCCTCCCGCTGGGAGAAGCCGAGCGGTATTTTCGAGATGGAGGACTTCAGCAACAGCTACGAGACTCTGGACTCGGAACCGAACCGACGAAAGGCAGACACGGCGAAATGGTCCCGTCTTCGACGGAATGGGGAACGACATCTCCCCCAGACGCCCCTGAACGTGTTCGACAAGCCGCTGTCCGGAACCAACGGCAGACAGGCGCATGACAAGCATCAGGGAGGCGCCCCGCGGCTGCCGTTTCCTCTCATCAGCCTGACAGAGGCGGCAAGGCTGCAATCTTTTCGCCGAGAGCGCGGAGAGGAGGACCACACCGATCCCCCGGGCTCATTTGCTGCCAAGGCGAGATCGGCCAGGTCGGGAACCATCAGCACCATGTCTACCATGACCACTCCCCTGACCCCGTTCTCACCTGTCGGGAACTGGGACGCGTGCTTTGCCCCAACGGGCCCCGCGAGGCCTCTTGCGGCGTATCAAAGCCTTCACGCACGAGGACAGGCGACGGGTAAGTCGGAGCCCGCCGGCTGCTCGAGGGTCACTCCGAGCTGATACAGCGTCCAGTCAGCATCGACACCACGCAGCCCTCCTCGGCCATCCTGGGCAACCCTCCGTCGACGGCATCTTGCCACTACTCGAGCGAAGAGCGCAACGGCAGGTCCTCTGGCGACAGCGAGTCGATGCTTGGCATCCACCCGGAGAGACTGCGTGGCTTGCCGTCGAGCGCGAGACAGGGAGGCGTCGCGAACGGCCAACCGAACGCTGAGCGCTTCGCTCGCTCCGAGGCCGACCTCATCGAGTCGGCCAGGGATGACATCCTGTTCCGAGACGTCTCTGACGGATTCAAGCGGCAGAAGTTCCTGTTCATCAACCTCGTGGCCGCGACCGCCCTCTTTCCGCCCATCGGCCTGCTTGCGCTGTATGGGCGGTTCGATTCCATGATTGCCTGGTACTCGCACGGAGAAGTGCATTCGCTCACCAAGCAGCAGCGGACCCTGCTGAGGAAGCAGTTGCTGGTGCAGACGCTGCTGTACTCGGTGCTTGCTATTGTTCTGGCGATCTATTACGTGGTCGGCGGCTTCTGAGAGGGAGGAAGCTGCTGCTATTGTCAGGTATATCGCACGCTTGTGCTCGTCGCCGATCTCTGGACGATTGGCTGGGCATTGGCTTTGGGAATATGGGATTGTGTGGACGGGATCTTCGACCTTCACCACATGTGAAGAGCTGTGTTGGGGCTTTTGGACGACTCGGGAGGATCAGTGTGCGCATGGCTATAACACCTGGATCCCTGGGGAATCTTTGGCTTCAGAGCGCAGATGATTGAGCTCGTGAAAATGGAGAAGCAGATGTACCCGCAATGAACAATGTTTACCGCGGAGGCGCCCACACTGATGATCCCGAGAAAGTTCGACTGCTCTTCGCTACAGGGTTTGCCGGTCGAAAATCCGCGGGTGGATAGACCTTGCTAGTTGGCCTTGGTGTCCGTGTTCCCGGAAGCCGTTTCGCTGCTCTGGCTGCAGTCCGCGCTGCTCTGGCTGTTTCCGCTGCCGTCAAGTCCAGAGACGCGTCGCACGCCGCCGGGGGAGGTGTAGACGGAGCCGCCCTGTCCGTTGTTGTAATAGGTGCTTCCATTGGGGTTGGCGTAGTAGTATGAGCCATCGCTGAACAAAGGACGGTCAGCTAGAGCACATACGACTACTCTCGAGGGAGCGTACAGGTTGGAGTAGTGATACGAATTGGGGTTGGACGCGCTGCTGTCGTGGTCGCGGGAGCAGTAGTGGTTGCCCTGCGAATGTTAGGACAGAAAAGGCGGGCGTTGGAGAGGGTCCTTGCCTAGCTGTTTGTGCCGGAGCTCGTGTATATGAAGTCGCGAGTCATGGATGCTGCTTGAATGTGCGAGTTGGATGGTGTTTTGGGAGGGTTGAGCTCTGGTTGTGGAGGGAGTGCAAGCCGGGCGGTAGAGGACAGAACTACGACGGCCAGTGTTGGTACAGGTTTGGATGTTTATACGGAGTATGGACTACTCTGTACTATCCTCGACTATCCCCGCTCTACGGGCCTTATTGCTAGTAAATTGGGTGTATAGTCTCCATCCAAAGGAATTGCGAGATGGTCCAGCTCCAAAGAAGCAGACGCCGGTTGAAGTTCCGTGGAAAGGAACTGTTTAATTTAGGAAGTGTCACGGGTGGGCACCACTGCGTGTGACCCGCTGACATGAAGCTTCCGCAGGCTGCCGGCCATGTTGCAGGGTTTTACACATTTGCTTTTTGTATCGTACCACTACGCACCACATGATCACAGTGACATTTCCCTTTGACGATACCGTGGAAGACTTCTTTTTTATTCCCGCGGACACTTGGTGGGCTCGTCGGTTCCCGAGTGCCTGCTCTCTGCCTCGTAACAAGCCACCTCACGGATGGACCAGGCCCGAGACTAATGGCCCAAAACTCGTACCAAGGAGCTGCAGGGTCAAATGGCCCCTCGCAATTCTTTTCTCTATTCACAGTCGTCACCTCTTTCTTAACGTTGGCTGACGGCAAGCAGCGGCATGGACAATCAACTCCCAGCGACACGCCGCTGCAGAACTCCCTGGCCAGGCTGCACGTCTACTTGCTCTTGCTGCCGCCACTGGGGGGCGTGTAGGTCGAGCCGCCCTTGCCGTCGTTGTGGTAGGTGCTCCAGTTGGAGTTGGAGTAGTAGTACGAGCCGTCGCTGTGGCAGCCGGTCAGCGGGGAAGCCCGTCGAGGCAGGGGAGGACGTACGTGTTAGAGTAGTGGTACGAATTGGAGTTGGACGCGCCGCTGCCGTAGTCGCGGGCGCAGTAGTGGTTGCCCTGAAGCACGTCAGCGCGCTGTGGAGAGGATGAGGACGGGGAGCGTTGCCTGGCTGTTGGTGCCGGAGCTCTTGTAGCTGTAGTTTCGAGGCATGGTTGCTGGATGAGGTGCTGGTGGCAGATGTTTTTACACGGCGTGGGAGATGGGAGAGGATGAAGAAGAGAGAAATGAAACCGGGAGCTGTACCTTCTTCCCCTCCGGAACGCACGGGGGGGGGGGGGGGGTGAGTGATCCCTGACGCATTTGTGGAGCCCATGAAGGAAAGGCGGAATGTGATTCACGGGCATCCTGGTTGCGGTAAAGTCTATCTAGGAGTTTGACGCCATGTTCTACGAGGCTTCCGGAAACTAAAGCGATTGCATGCCAAGGAAAATAGCGTAGGTAGTTGTCCCGAGGTGGTGTTAATACACATCCGAGACCTCCTATGCCTTTAATGGGCACAGAAGTCAGGGAATACGCAATGCAAGACTTTAATCCATTGAGGTCATATACACTATGCAAGCATTAAGGTATGTGTCTCCGTCACCTGCCTATGCGCACATATGTCCGTACAGGTGGTCGCAGTTATAGTCTGGAGACGGGCTAAAGCCCCGGATTTGAAACCACCGATTGACACCCTGTTATTAATCAAGGCAACGATAACGTAGAGACATGTTGGACTTTATTTCCACCACTACAGTCCCCCGCCTGTCCGAATGAGGTGACGCGATGCGAGCAACTCAATGACGAGGCTTCTCGCTTCTCCCCTGTGGTCGTCTGCAAAACTGCACGTTTGGGGGCTGCCCTGCCGGGACGCGTCTTGGGGCGAGTTGACGTCAAGGCGAAGACGGGCTGAGGGCTCTCTTGAAAGATTCTAGAGCTGTCTCTAGAGGACCATCCTGACGAGGTCTCGAGTCAGCTGACACGAGCGAGTCCTGAAAAGTCAGGCTTCTCCGCTTGGCCCAGACAGGCCTAGCGTCCCTAGGCCATTTTTCTCGCTACCCGCGACCCCACCCACGCGGCCCAGCAACCGCGGGCAAAAAGGTTCACAAATTTTCTGGCCCATCATCAACCTCAACTTTTTTCCTCTCTCGTCGCCATCTTCCTTTCCTCTTCTCCGCATTCTCTCCTTCACCGTCCTCGAGACAGACGAATCCTAGCCCAACACCCTGCAGAATGGCAGACGAAGTCTACGACGGTGCCATTGGCATCGACCTGGGTGAGTCTTTTGTCGAGACGGCCATGGCGGCCGGAGCCCTTCCTCTTCCCCCCTTCGCCCCATCCGACAAGTCGACCACGGCTGACGGGCGGGCGGCCAGGCACCACATACTCGTGCGTTGCCACGTACGAGGGCGCCAATGTCGAAATCATCGCCAACGAGCAGGGCTCCTTCACCACGCCCTCGTTCGTCTCCTTCACCGACAAGGAGCGCCTCATCGGCGAGGCGGCCAAGAACAATGCTGCCATGAACCCCAGGAACACTGTCTTCGACGCCAAGTGAGCCCATGCTCCTCCAACGATGAACCCGCTCCGCTCCGATTCTGACCGCCATCCCTTGCAGGCGCCTGATCGGTCGTCGCTTCGATGACCCTACCGTCAAGAAGGACGTCGAGTCGTGGCCCTTCAAGGTCACCGACGACGGCGGCCAGCCCAAGATCGAGGTCGACTACCTTGGCGAGAAGAAGACTTTCTCCGCCCAGGAGATCTCCTCCATGGTCCTCCTCAAGGTATGCCTTTGGTCCCCCCCCCCCCAATGCGGCGACGTTTTCCCCTTTCCCGCTCTCTGACCCTTGCCACAGATGAAGGAGATTGCCGAGACCAAGCTCGGCAAAAAGGTCGAGAAGGCCGTCATCACCGTGCCCGCCTACTTCAACGACAACCAGCGCCAGGCTACCAAGGACGCCGGCGCAATTGCCGGCCTCAACGTCCTGCGTATCATCAACGAGCCCACCGCCGCCGCCATTGCCTACGGCCTCGGCTCTGGCAAGTCGGACAAGGAGCGCAACGTCCTCATCTACGATCTCGGCGGCGGCACCTTTGATGTCTCCCTGCTCAACATCCAGGGCGGTGTCTTCACCGTCAAGGCGACGGCCGGCGACACCCACCTGGGCGGCCAGGACTTCGACACGAACCTCCTCGAGCACTGCAAGAAGGAGTTCACCCGCAAGGCCAAGAAGGACCTGAGCGGCGACGCCCGCGCCCTCCGGCGGCTCCGCACCGCTTGTGAGCGTGCCAAGCGGACCCTGTCGAGCGGTGCCCAGGCCACCATCGAGATCGACTCCCTCTTCGATGGCGACGACTTCACCATGACCATCACCCGGGCCCGTTTCGAGGAGCTCAACGCCAAGGCCTTCTCGGGCACGCTCGAGCCCGTGGGCCAGGTTCTCAAGGACTCGGGTATCGAGAAGAGCGCCGTCGACGAGATTGTCCTCGTCGGCGGTTCCACCCGTATCCCCCGCATCCAGAAGCTGCTGTCGGACTTCTTTGACGGCAAGAAGCTCGAGAAGAGCATCAACCCCGACGAGGCCGTCGCCTACGGCGCCGCCGTCCAGGCCGGCATCCTCTCGGGCAAGGCCACTTCGGCCGAGACGTCGGACCTTCTCCTGCTCGACGTGGTCCCCCTGTCCCTGGGCGTCGCCATGGAGGGCAACATCTTCGCCCCCGTCGTGCCGCGCGGCCAGACGGTGCCGACCATCAAGAAGCGCACCTTCACCACGGTTGCCGACAACCAGCAGACGGTCCAGTTCCCCGTGTACCAGGGCGAGCGCGTCAACTGCGAGGACAACACGTCGCTGGGCGAGTTCACCCTCGCGCCTATCCCCCCGATGCGGGCCGGCGAGGCCGTGCTCGAGTGCGTCTTCGAGGTCGATGTGAACGGCATCCTCAAGGTGACGGCGACGGAGAAGACGTCGGGCCGCAGCGCCAACATCACCATCAGCAACTCTGTGGGCAAGCTGTCGACGGACGAGATTGAGAAGATGATTAGCGAGGCCGAGAAGTTCAAGAGCAACGACGAGGCCTTCAGCAAGAAGTTCGAGGCCAAGCAGCAGCTCGAGTCGTACATTGGCCGGGTCGAGGAGATTGTGTCGGACCCGACGCTGTCGCTCAAGCTCAAGCGGGGCCAGAAGGAGAAGATTGAGAGCACCATTAGCGACGCCATGGCCGCCCTCGAGCTCAACGAGAGCACGGCCGACGACCTCAAGAAGCAGGAGCTTGCCCTGAAGCGCCTCGTCACCAAGGCCATGGCTTCGCGATAAGTGAGCGGCAGCGCGGGAGGCTAAAGACGGCCGGGGGACATGGAGTTGGATGCGGGCGCGGTGCTCCTGGAGTTGACAATACCCACCAGCCCGGTGCGTGTCGGGAAAAGGGGGAGGGGATCAGCAGGCTGGGGCGGTGTCATTTTCATTTGTCATGTTCCCTTTGTCATTTCATTTTCCGGATCTATGGTCATTGAGGCAGCGGAACGCGGCACATGCAAAAGTTGTCCAATTTGCTGTTTCATGGGGTCTCGGGTTGATGCTACGTCGAGCTTGGGAGTCATGACATGGGGGATGTAGGCTGCAGGCCTGTGGATCAGCATAGACTGTAGTAGAATGGACGTGGGGACGAGCTGCCAAGAATAACCCGGCTGGGGTCTGTTTAGGTTCCGAAGTGCCACTCTGCTACTCTGTTGTGGGCCGCGTCGACGCGACAGGACGTCAAACACGCTCAGGCACCAAGAGGTGCCATCGGACCGAGGAGAATGAAGGGTGACGAGGGCATTCCTGCCGTCACCGCCATTCGCGCCGATACGGGACCCGAAACAGTGTCTCACGCGCGCGTCGGCGGCGGGCCACGGATGGGACAGACAAGCTTAAGTCGTAAGCATACGATGTTTCACCCGTGCTTATGCGCGCGGCGAGGCTGGACAGGCTGGGACGGGGGAATAATAACACATGTACTTGCAATAATAGAGGAGCGTCGAGGAGCATGGATAGTATAAATAGACGAGAAAGCGGGCCGCGGGCGATCACGCCGGGCGGGGCGCCCTAGTTTGGCGCACGGCACGTTGAGCCAGTCTTCTTTTTGTATGGACGAGAGCGAGAGATGGAGTGAGAGACAGAGAGTAGATACAGACAGACTAGGCACGGTGTGGCCCGGTGACAGGAAGCACGGGCGTCGTTCCAGACACGCAGATGGCAGGCAAAAGCAAGGAAAGAAAATTCAAGACACGACCAGCATTGCCATCCAGCAGCAACACAGCCCTCGCGGCCCACCTACGGCAGGACCACGGCGTCGTAATAGTCGGCCTTGTGGTCGTCGAGGTGCTCGCCCCAGTGCACGGGGCCGAGCTTGAGGACGCGGAAGCCGGTGGCGCTGGCGGAGCTGCAGCTGGCGCTCGAGGAGCGGCGCTCGAGCGCGTCGGCGGCGCCCGTGTAGCTGGTGGCCCGGCTGGCGGGCGGCCGCGGGTACGACGACGACGTGGCCGGGGCGAGCGGCAGGAAGGCCGAGGGGCGGTGCTCGGGAGACATTATGGTGGTGGTGTGTGTGTATGCAGGAGCCGGTGCCGGCGGACAAGTGTTGTGCGTATTAGGGTGAGTGAAGAGTGCGGACGGGAGGACTGAGGCTCAGAGATGACGGGCGGGAAGAAAGAAGGGACAGAGGCCGCGGACGAGGTGCTCTTTTATGCTGTCCGGCGGCTGCCCCGAGGCGACCAGGCTCCGGCCACCTCTGACATGCGGGCCGCCGTCGAGGACCGGTAGCTGGGCCGGTTTCACCCCCGTGGCGCATCCTGGCGACATTGTCTCAAGGCGCAAGACCAACGACATGCCCCCTCTACCCGTCGCCAGGCGCGGGGCCCCTATCAGAGACGCTTACCCGGCACGCGCGGCGGTCGAGCTGACATGTGCGAGGTCCCAACCGGCATAGCGTGCTTGTCCAGGGGTGCAGAGGCAATTGGTGGCCGTTGCTTCCCGGGCGCGAGGCCTCGTCGCCATCATGGCGGCGCACCGGCCGGCGGTCACAAGCCAGACGCATGCCGACGCTCTGCCCGAAGCGAGAGAAAGACCCGGCGGTCTCGGCCGCTCGGCTGGGATTTCCCGGAGCCGGGGCAGCGGCCCATGTGCTTGCTGCCGCCGACGCCGAGGGCGGAGGGCGGTGCGGGGCTCGACACGGCCGGCAACGGATGTCCAAGACCGGGCTTCCGTGGCGCGCCGAGGGTAGCCGGCAGGCCGTGGACGCCTTGGCCCGTGCCGAGGGGCCGGGCGGCGGCAAGGCTGTCTTGCGCATCGGCGGCGGAGCCAACGTGACAGCTCGCATGTACCGCGGCGACGGTTCGGAACGTGGCGTGGCAGCGCGGCCGTCCAAGGGCACGCGGCCGTCCAAGGGTTCGCGGCTGCCGGCATCGTCGAATCCTCCATGGCTGCGACGTGCCCCATGGCTGCGACGTGCTCCATGGCTGCGACGTTGGGCGCCAGCCAAGCGCCGCTCCGCTCAGCCAACAGACGCCGGAAATGTGCGGCGACATAGCCTTTCGCGCACAAGTCCCTCGCATCCGGACCTGGAGGGAAACGAGGCAGACAGAGAAGAGAAGGATTCTATTGCCAATTGGACACTCACATATGACAATGCGGCCGCTTCGGTGCTGTTGGCTTGGGTGCGTCAAGCAGGCGCAGGGCATCGCCACCATCACAGGGATGCTTCGCCGGGCGCGTTGGGCCTCGTTCAGGGTTCGCGAGGGCCGAGGGGCGCTTGCGAGCGACCCAAGGCGGCCGTCAACGACGAGAGAGAAGGCGTCGACTTGCGACTCAAGCGGAGGCTCTGTTGGTGGCGGATGACGGACGCGCGGAACAAAGCTGGCCATGTTCCGGCTCAATCTCTCACTCGCCGGCGCTGGCCCCATTCGTTCGTCACCTGCGCCGACGCGTGAGCCCTCGGCCGTCGTCCTCGCAGAGGGCCGTCGAAGACGCGTCGTCTTCGCCTCGGCTTCGTCGGCCAACTCGGGCCGCCACCAACGGCAGCTCTTTGGCCGGATGCGCCGGTGGCCCCCGAGAGCAGGCAGACGCCGGTCCGGCAGACGACTCGTTCGCCGCGACGTCGGGCTTGAGCCGCATCGCGCAACTCGGATGGCACTGCAACGAGACCCCCGGCTTTCTTCAGCCCTACCGGGTCGGATCGACAACGCGCATGTCATGCAGGATGCAGCTCGTGATTGGCCGTCCCGGAAAACGGGGACCGGCCTCACATCAGCAGTGCTCCCGACGACGCTTCGAGAAACGACGACGTTGGCGAGAGTCCAGGGGGCACAGAGCATCATAAAACCGACGCGAAACCGATGGCCTAGGGGACTTCTCCGGTCGGTCGGTGATGAGCTCGGTGATGAGCGCGCCAGACAGAAAGTGCCATGTCTCGATCCGTCGTTCACGTGGCCGTCCAATGGCCTTGAGCGAGTCTCTCAAGCCAAGACTTGCCCAGAGGCCTCTCTCCGGAAAGAGCACTCTGCATAAGCGTGCTGACGGCGACGAGCAAGTTCGGCCAGGCCAGAGCCGCATCATGGCTGCGGCACGGCGGAAAGGGTCGTGGCCTTGCTCGACGGCATGAGAGGATGGACAACGGACTCGCCGCGGACACGAGAGGCAAAGGAGACGCGACAGGTGAGACGGAGTTGCTGACCAAACATGAGACGGGCGAGGGCGATTTGTAACATGCAAATCTGACGGGGGGCTTGGCACATGGGGAACGAGGCTCTCGCAAGCTGTCACAGCTTGGACAGACAAGGGCGTCTTGGCCGGCGACGGACACGGGATTGGGGGCGGACAGGAGGTGAGGGGGAAAAAGACGTGCTCGCAGCAAAGCACAGGGGGTGAGCCAAGCGGGAAAGGAGCCGACGCTGTGCAACGAGCCACTCATGCATGCAACATGCAACATGTTGGCCGTCTGGCAGACTGCTGGGACGGTTGGGCCCCCAGATGGGCGCGGCAAAAGTCACTTGACAATTGCAGGATGTGCCAGGGCCTGGCCGTTGGGCGGGCACAAGGCGGAGGAGCGGGCCCGTCGGGGGGAAGGCGGAGAGTGCCTTGGGAGTCGAATGCCGATGCGGGCGGCGGGGGTGGCCGTTGCGGCCGGGGGTGGTCGTTGCCGTCTTGGCCCGGCGGCGGCAGCCGTGGTTGACAGCCTGGTCCATGAAGGGAGCGAGGCGCGGCCGGCAGATGGACGCAGACGCGCCGGGGGAGCAGGAGCCGGGAGCCGGGCGCGGCGAGGGTGTCGACGTCGAGGGAGTCGAGGACGTCGAGAGTGTCGAGGACGTCGAGGGTGTCGAGGACGGCGACGACAGAGGCCGAGTCTCAGGCCGTTGGGGCGGCTGCGACCAGCGGGGGGCGCCTCGAGGACAGCCGTTGGGCCAAGGCGTGAGGGTGTGTGCTCGGAGCGAGGAAGCTGGGGAGAGGCAGACAGTTGAAGAGCGTTGAAGAGCAGACAGTTGAAGAGCAGACAGCTGAGGAGCAGACAGCTGAAGAGCAGACGAGCAGACACCCTTCAGCTGCCACAGTGTCACGTGGGCGGCAGAACTGTGCGGCGCAGGCCGGGGATTGGCGGCCGCAGCCTGGCGGGCCGTGGCGCAGCAGCGGGGGACAAGCGCTTGCTCGGGGTGCAGGACAGGGTCCGTCTGCATGCGAGCCCGTTAGCGGCTGCCTGCTGTAACGTTCTGTCCCCTGGGGACGCCACACAGTAGCAAGCACCGTGCTGGCCCAGACGACGAGGACACTGAAAATAAAAGAGGCCCAACACGTCGTCCTGGCGCCGCCTCAGCCGAGACGCATGCGCCGGGCCCATGATGCGGCCTCAGTCTGCCCTGCACCACGGATCCAGGCCGCGCCCCGGCCGGCATCCGGCGTCGACGTCGAAGCTGCCAGCTCACCGCCTGAGGCGAGCAAGCGGCGCCCCGTCGCGAGCCGCAGCCGCCATCAGCGCGCCGCCGCCATCAGCGCGCCGCCGTGGGGGCTCGCCGTGTTTGCGCCCTGCAGCAGCGCCGGGGCCGCTGGGCGTAGTGGTGCCTAGCGCCGGCCGGCGTTTGCCATGCGTCGCGGGCCCGGTAGCATCGACGGCTTCCCGGCCGGTAAGGCTGAGCCCGATTGCCTCTGGCCGCGCCGGGGGTGCCTGCAGCGGCGCCGCGCCCGCGACGCATCGTCAGCCCGGCCAGGAGACGCGGCGAGCAGCGGCCGGAGCAGCGGCCAGCGCAGCGGCCGGAGCAGCGGCCAGCGCAGCGGCCAGAGCACCACCGACCGACGACCCGGCGCAAGACGCTGCAAGACGCTGCATGGCCTTGCCGCCGGCTTCTAGAAGCACCGGCTGCCGGCATCACATCGGCCCCGTCCGTGTCTTGGACCCTTGGCCTCGCATCCGCCCGTGCCCCTTTCCGCCTTTCCACCACCCGCCCTTTTCCACCCGCTGTCTCACGCCCTCTCACGCCCTCTCACGCCCTCTCACGCCCCCCTGCCGCCTGTTGGCCGCCGCCGTGCTTGCTGATGCTCCTCCTCACCGGCCTCGTCGCCGCCAGCGGCCACGCCGGCGGATCCCCGCGCCCTGCCCATCTCAGATGCACCCGCTCGCTTCCGCCCCCCCCCCACGTCTGGAGACGCTTCGCCTTGCTGTTGCAGGCCTACATATGCATCTCGGGCCCGGCTGTGCCTCTTGCGTGCCCCCTCCCCCGTGCCTTGTCGTAGTCAGAGACAACAAACACGTAGTCCCCGGGCTAGATACACGTCTCGTCCGCTCCGGACCCTCGCCCGCCGCCTCTGCTCCCGGCCTCTCAACGACTCCTCGAGGCAAACACAGGCGCCGGCCCCGACACCCTCCCCCCCCCGTCCTCCTCCTCTCACCCCCCTCCTGCACCGCAGCTACGGACAGACACACGGCCAACACCCGCTGCAGGACCAAAGCCGCCTCGGCCTCGTCGGGCATCTGGAAAAAGACGACGAAGCCGTCTGCTTGGGGGCTTCGGTTGGGACAAGGTCAAGCAAACACCAACACGTCTCTGCAGCCACAGCTAGGTAGCCACCTCGCCGCCGCCGTCGGTTTGTCCTCGAGACGTATATAAGGCCCTCGCGGCTTCTGCCTTGCTTGGGACAGCTCGATCCATCTCGCCCACAGAGACACTCGCCACGTCCATCCCCTCTTGTCCATCTCGTCTTGCTTCCTCCTGCCGCTGCCGGTCTCCTCGAGCAGGCCTGATACGTGGGTTGTCACCCCCGTCACCCGGGGACGTGCACAGAGACGACTAACACGCCGCCAGACACCCTTACGCTCCCGCCACGCACCACCAGGCCCTACCCGTCGCCACTCGCAGCCACTCAACCTCGCGGCGCAACCATGTGCATCTGGGTGACCAAGGAGCACTACACCCTGTGCGGGTGCATCATCGAGAGCACCACGCCCAGGCCCACGTGCAAGTGCGGCAGCGTCGTCGAGCTGGGCACCCAGGTCTGGGAGGGCCACTGCCGAAGGGCCCAGTGCCCGAACCCGCAGTGATGTCTGTGTGTGTGTATGTGTCCCCGTTTCCACCGCCTGGCGCCCCAGACTGACCCTCCTCCCAGCAGCGGCGGCGGCGGCGGCAGCAGCAGGCATGGTGGACGGTGCCGGCGGTAAAAGGGGAGACGGTAAAAGGGGAGACGGCGCGCGCGGAAAATAGACGCAAAACCATATCTTAGCATAGACGGCCACGCGGGCAGAGGTACGGGGCCCGGGATGCTCCTGTGCGCCCTGTTAGGGGCCCGACGCCGCGGGAGGATCCGTGAAACCTTGTCCTCAGATGCTTTTCCCTTTGCTCTACTCTTCCTTTGACTTTGCTCTCGCTCCTCGTCGACGGCCCTTTGCCCCCGACTTCTCGCGCCCCTCGTCGCCGTGCCAGAGCGCCCTTGTTGGCCGCAGCGCTCGCTTCCTCTCTGACTCACGCGACCCCCTCTTTTGACGGGCCCGAGAGAGCGCCATGCGGCCGGTTCTGCGGCCGGTTCTGCGGCCGCGCCCTGCGCCCAGCCCACAACCAAGGCAGAACGGGCTCGTGCAAACGCGCTCGCGCTCGTGCAAATCGCGCTCGTGCAAATCGCGCCCGTGGCACCGCGGCGGGCGGCGGAGGCGCGCGCCCTGCGTCCAGGCAGCCGGCGCGCGCGCGCGCACGCCCGGAGCACACGGGCCCGCAGCCGCCCCGCGCCGGCTCGCACCGCCGCCGCCCGTCGCGCACCGCCGGCACCCGTCGCGCACCGCCGCCGCCCGCGCCGACAGGCGTCACCGTGACGCCAGCCGCAACCGTCCCAGCGCGGCCGCGGCAGGCGGGTGTCGCCGCGCGCCTGTCGGCGTCGCCGCCGTGACTCCCCGCTTGCGTCACTCCGGACGGGTGACGGGTGGGGCTCGGGACCCCGTTCGGGGGGGGTCGCACTGCGCCGGCAGCGGCCCGTGACGGAAGACCCGCTGCTGAGCCCCGAGGCTGACAGGCCCCAGGCCGCGTGCCGCTCACAGCTGCCGAGCGTCATACCAGGTATCATACCAGGTACTCCGGCATACCGGATACGAGAGCTGGTACTTCGTACATCCGAGCCGGCACACCCCTTTGTCGACGGGGACCCCTTTGTCGACGGGGACCCCTTTGTCGACGGGGACCCCCTTTGTCGACGGGCACCACCAGCGTCCAGCGCCTTGCATGGTCCGCGCATCCGTGCTGCGTCACGTGACGCCCGGCTTGACGCCTTCACGATGCCTGAGCTGCCATGTATCAGTTATCATCTGCCAGCGCCAGCAGAGCCCCGAGTCCCAGGCAGCAAACCCCGTCGGAAGCCCCGTCCTGCACCACGACAAACAAGTCCGGAAAACGAGGAGGCGCCCCGTGCCACCCGACCCGTCACGTCGCACCCGTCCCTCGTGTCATGCCGTGTAACCATAGTTCGCGCCCCTGATAACAGCAAGGCTGCACAAGGCTGCTCACAGACATCTCCCACTGCTGCCTGCCATGCAGTCCTGCACGTCCAGACAGAACAGGCCGTCGCAGCCCTTGTCCGACTGCCTGGTCGACTGTCTCGCCCGTTTGCCTCATCGACTGCCTCGTCGACTGCCTCGTCGACCGCCTCGTCGACTGTCTCGTCCGACTGCCTTGCATCTAGACCAGCTGCATCCAGACCAGCTGCATCCAGACCAGCACGCTCGTCACAGGCCACTCCGCATCATCATAGGCCAATCCTATTTCGAGTCTGGCCCGCTACCCTGCCCGACTCTGCTGATTCCAATCTGCATCCCCTTCAAAGTTGCACAGCTGGCAACACCGCACGCCGACCGCCATTCTGGGTCCCTGGCTACTGTACATGTCTGCCTTCCGTCACGGCCGCCGCGTCGCTCGTTTGCTCGCCTCTTTCCGCAACCGCTCTGGCAGTTTCTGCCCCTCGTCTTTTTTTCTGCCTTTTCCTTTCCTTTTTCTTTCGTGAATCCGTCTTTCACAACTCTCCCACCGCCCTCCCTTTATCGCCGACACCTGGTTTTGCGCTCTATCATGCCCAGCAAAATCCCTCGCACCCTGCCAACCACTAGGCGCAGCTGCTTGGTGATAAAGGGATGAAGAAAAGGAAAAGGAAGAAAAAAACAGTGAAACGCGAAATCCGGGGACAGCCTGTGCCTCGCATGCATTAAATATGGGGAAAATCAGTCATTAGCCGGCGAATTAGGAGAGCTGTGTCCACACGTTAGCCACTGTTGCACAACGCGAAGCCGTCAACCGGGCTCGGAACTCACTATTGGTTTCCCGACGAGCCCGGGCCAGGCGTCCGGGGAGAGAAGGAAGGAGAAGTCGGCGAGTAGCTCGGGCTGGTCGGCGACTGCTGCGATCCTGGGCTCCGCGAGAAGCCGGGGCTCGTGGGCGAGTAGGCCTCGGGCGACGTCGGCGACCACGAGGGCGACGCCGGCGAGTACGAGGGAGACGTGGCCCCCGCCCCGTGCAGGTTGGGCGACGCCGGGCTGTAGTTGGGGCTGGCCGGCGAGTAGCTCGGCGACGTCGGCGAGTTGAACTGCGCCGGCGACGTCGGCGAGTAGTGCCGCGGCGACGACGGCGACGCGGGCGAGTAGCTGGGCGACGTCGGGCTGTAGTTGGGGCTGGCCGGGCTCGTCGGCCGCAGCATCGGCGACGTCGGCGAGAAGGACGGCGACGACGGGCTGAACGACGGCGACGTCGCGTACCGGCCCGCCCCGCCGCCGTCGATCAGCGGCGACGTCGGCGAGTACCCGGCGTTGGGCGACGACGGCGAGTAGCCGCCCATGCCCGCGCTGAAGGGCGACGTCGGCGACGTGCTGAACGGGCTCGTCGCCCCGCGCGCCGCGTACGGGCTCATGGACCCGATGCCGCCGAAGCCGCCGCCGCCGTACTCGGTGCCGAATCCCGCAGGCGTCTCCGACCCGGCGCCCTGGATGGGCGAGAAGTTGCCCGCCGCCGGCGAGCTGAGGCTCAGGTAGCCCGAGTCGGCCATGGGCGAGCCCGTGTCGTACGGCGTCGCCGCCCCGTCCGCCTCGCCCTCCTTGGCAGGCATTCCCGGCATCAGGCCCATGCGAGAGTTGTCCGAGATGACCGTCTCCAGCATCTTGGGGTCGAGCAGCACGTCAAAGTTGCCCGTCCCCATGGGCGCCATCTGCCCGAGCATCACGTTTTCAGAGATGCCGCGGCAGTCGTCGAGCTCGCCCGTCGCCGCCGCCTCGAGGAGGATCTCGACCGTCTCCTCGAACGAACACCGCATGAGCGCGCCCGTGTCGGCCCGGTTGATGCCGTGCCGCGTCACGGCCGAGATGCTGCCGCGGTACGTCATGACGTCGACCAGCAGCGCAATGTGCCGGTGGTTGACGTACGACCCGTCAAACGCCAGCACGTTCGTCAGCTCCTTGACCAGCGCCGACCGCGCCGCCTCGATGCCGAACACCTCGACAATCTGCCACAGGTCGTTGGTGTACGTCCGCGTCGCGTCGACGCCCTCGACGGCGAGCACCTCGCGCAGTGCCGAACCACTAGTGTCGAGGTACCACTGGGTGCATCGCGCGTCGTCCTTGATGGCAATCTCGGCGCCGTCGGGCGTCTCGACGAGGCGCGTGCCCTTGGTCAAGAAGGCCCGCTCGATGCCCGGCACGCCGCGCAGAGTCAACGTGTCCAGGAGGTGTGCCTCGAGACGCTTGAGCATAACGTCGTCCTCGATCCGCTTCTGGCCGTGCTCGTCCTTTTCTTCCCCCTGGCTGACGGTTCGGATGCGGATCACCTGCTCGTCCGCGTTGTTGTCGCTGAAGATGATGGCCAGGTCGTTGGGGTACTCCTCCTTGATGCGCTGCGCAACGTCGTCGATCTTGATCTCCTTGTCGAGCAGCTTCTGCCGGTCCAGAGTGATGCGCAGGAGCCACCTAGACTGTTGATCGAGAGGGACCTGGCTGTCGTCCGGAATCAAAAAGTACGACTCGACCATGTCGACGTCCTCGGCGATGCTGGTGCCCTGGATGTCCGGGTCGTAGTAGATCTCCGTCACCGACGTGATGGAGCGCAGGTTGGTGTACTCGACCATGCTCCGCAGCTTCTTCGCCTCCTCCTGCTTGCCCAACTGCGTGTTCAAGAAGACGGCCATGCTAGGGGTCTTGATGTCTTTCGCGAGGTTGAGGATCTCCTTGAGCCGAGGCACGCCGAGGGTCACGTTCTTGGACGAGACGCCGGCGAAGTGGAACGTGTTGAGCGTCATCTGCGTCGCCGGCTCGCCGATGGACTGCGCCGCAAGAACACCCACCATCTCGCCGGGGCTGATGAAGGAGCGGTCCCAGCGGTTCTGCAGCTCCCCGAGGACGTGGTCGAAGGCGAGCTTGTTCAGCCGGTGCTCCTTGACGATCTCCTTGAAGGCCAGGCGCGACCGCAGCATGGCCTTGAACAGGATGGTGGCGCTGGCGTCGGCTTCCTGGGAGATGTGGTCCGAGCCCCGAACAATCTTGAGCTTGCTGAGGACGTTCTGCACGACGGGGATGACGTCCGAGGGGCGGAGGTTGCTGCGATCCGTCGCTTTGATGTTGAAGACCCGCTTCGCCGTCTCGATCATGCGCGCAATGTTGAGCGGGAGCTGCATCATCTCCTCCCCCATCTTGGCGCGGTTGATCAGTCGCACCTCGCGCCGGTCGGCCATGAGGGCCTCCCATTCCTCGTCGAGGAGCGCCATGGACGGCTTGTCTCCCGTCAGCTCGTTGCCGTACTCGTAGTCCACCTTGAACCACTCTGGCGGATTGGCCAGGTCGAGGCGGTACTTCTTCTCGAACGCCGCGTCCGACATCTTGAGGACGCCCAGCTTCTGCTTCTCGATGCACATGGCGTCGAGGCCGTCCTCGCCGTAGAGGAACTGGACGATGTCGCCGAGAGAGTTGCGGACGGTCCCGTCGTAGCGCGCACTGAGGTCCTCGAGGGCCTTGACCAGCCGCCGCTGGATGTAACCCGTCTCCGCCGTCTTGACGGCCGTGTCGATGAGACCCTCTCGGCCGGCCATGGCGTGGAAGAAGAACTCGGTCGGGGTGAGGCCGCGGAGATACGAGTTCTCGACAAAGCCACGGGCTTCGGGCGAATAGTCGTCCTTGGTGAAGTGCGGCAGCGTCCGGTACTTGAACCCGAACGGAATGCGCTTTCCCTCGACGATCTGCTGGCCGACGAGCGCAGTCATCTGCGAGATGTTGATGGACGAGCCCTTGGAGCCCGACTCGGCCATGGTGACGGCGTTGTTCGAATCCTTCAGGCTCTTCTGCGTCGTCGTGCCGGCCTGGTCACGGGCCTGGTTGAGGGCCATGGAGACCTTGTTCTCGAACGTCGCCCGCACGTTCATGCCGGGGAGCGCCTCCAGCTCGTTGGCGGTGGCCTGCGCCGTCAACCGGGCCACCTCGGCCTTCTGGGTGTCGATGTGGACCTGGACCTTCTCGATGGTCTGCTTGTCGGGGACGGTGTCGCCGATGCCGATGCTGTGTCCGTTGTGCAGGAGCCAGTACGTCACGACCTGCTGCACGCCATTGAGGAAGGCCATGGCTCCCTCGGGGCCGAGTTCGTTGTAGCAGAGGTGGACGATGCCGCCGGCAGCCGAGCCCACGTTCTTCTTCTTCAGCAGGCCGTACATGAGCTCGCCGCTCTGGATGAGGAGGCCGGTGTCCTTGGGCGGAATATCCGAGTCGCCCTCGGGCGTGTGCAGGCTGATCTCCTGCGGGATGACCATGCTGATGATCTGCTTGCCGGTCCACCGCGGCCGAGGCTTCAGGATGGCGGGCGTCGGGATGACGCCGTCCCAGTTGGGCACCCAGAGCATGAGGTTCATGACCATCTCCTTGTCGAGGAAGGTGTCTCGCCGGCACAGCTTGTAGACGCCAGCCAGCGAGTCCTGGACGATGCCCATCAGAGGGCCGTTCTTCTGGGGCGAGACGATGTTGTTGGGGACGAGGCACAGCTCCTTGATCTCGGCACGCGTCTCCTCGCTCTGCGGGACGTGCAGGTTCATCTCGTCGCCGTCAAAGTCGGCGTTGTAGGGCGACGTCACGGACAGGTTGAGCCGGAAGGTCGAGTAGGGCATGACGCGGACGCGATGGCCCATCATCGACTCCTTGTGCAGCGACGGCTGACGGTTGAAGATGATGTAGTCGCCGTCCATCAGGTGGCGCTCGACCTTCCACCCGTACTCGAGCGAGATCTGGCCCGCCTGCCTGTGATGCCGCAGATCGATGCGCGTGCCGTCGGATCTGATGACGTACTTGGCACCCGGGTGCTCGTTGGGCCCGTTCTCGACGAGCTGGTGCAGCTTGCCGATGTTGTAGGGCGTGACCGTCTCCGGGTACGTCAGGGTCCTGGCGATGCTGCGAGGCACGCCGACCTCGTGCAGCGAGATGTTGGCGTCGCCGGTGATGACGGTACGGGCCGAGAAGTCGACGCGCTTGCCCATCAGGTTGCCTCGCAGACGGCCCTCCTTGCCTTTTAAGCGGGCCCGGATGGCCTTGACGGGCCGGCCGCTCTTCTGCAGAGCCCGCGGCTGGCCGGCGATGTCGTTGTCCATGTACGTGGCCACGTGGTACTGCAGCAGCTCCTCAAAGTCCCTGGCGATGTGCTGGGGGGAGCCTTCGCGGATGGCCTGCTTGACGTTGCCGTTGGCGCGGATGATGTCGCCGAGCTTGTAGGTCAAGTCGTCTTCGTTGCGCATGCCCGTGCCCGTGCCGTCCATGGAGATGCTGGGGCGGACGGGCGGCGGCGGGACGGGCAGGACGGTGATGATCATCCACTCGGGACGGGCGTAGTCGCAGTTGAGGCCCATGTTGCGCAGGTCCTCCTCGGAGATGCGACGCAGGATGCCGTGGGCCATCTCGGGGGTGATGGCGACCGTCTCCTTGCGCTTGGGGCCGTCCTCCTGGGGCACCTCGAAGGCCGCCTTGAGCTGCAGGGCCGCCTGGCGCACGGCGGGCTGGGCGTTGCCGCAGCCGCCGTGGTTGTCGACGGTCTGGGTCGCCTTGATTCCCGGGACGAACTCGTCATCCTTGTCCTTGGTCTGGCGATCCTCGTTCTCGCACCTCCGCTTCTTCTTGCACACGGTCCAGACGCGGTTGAAGCGCAGCTTGGGGTCGCGGGTGCCGATGGCAGCGGCGAACTCGGGGTCGCTCTGCGAGGCTCAGGTCAGCGTCGGGCAAGGGGAGAAGAAGAACCTGAAGACAGCAGCATATACTAACAGTGTCGGACAAAACCTTGCTGCAGTTATGGCAGACAATCTCCAAGATCTTCTTGACCTTCTTGATGAAGCCCGGGTGGAAGACGGGTTTGGCCAGCTCGATGTGGCCAAAGTGGCCCGGGCACTCGCCCATGGCCTGCGTGCACGTCTTGCACTTGAACTGCCGGTCGATGGAGCCGAGGAGCGGGTCGTTGAGGCCGCCGTCGCGCGGCTTCGTCTTGTTCTCCTCCATGGTCTCGGGGTAGAGGATGTGGGCGACGCTCATGCTCTTGATCTCCTCGGGCGACATGAGCCCGAACTGGATCTCCTCGACCGTCTTGAGCGGCGCGCTCGAGTGCGTGAAGTACAGGTTCGCCATTTTGGCGGCTCTGTTGTTGTCCTTGGGAGCGGGGGCGCAGCAGCGAGCAAACGGCCAGAAGCGCGCCGCGCAGCAGCGGCGATGCGGCGCAGAAAAACGAGGGAAGCGAAGGCGAGGCGCGCCACGCGTCGGCGGAGAGCGCCCGGAGGATGGAAATGGCCGGCGGGGGCGGGTGGCGGATGGCGCTCAAACGCAGCGCCCTTCCTGGCCCAGGGCCCAGGAGAACCTCAGGCTGCTCTCCCGATCTCCCCCGTCGCCGCCGTCGCCGAGGTCGTCCAAGCCGTCGATGCGCAGGTGTCGGTGTCGGAGAGGTCGTCGGGCAAGCCTCGGAGCGCTGCGCGCGATGCCTGACGCGGGTGGTGATGCCGCCGGGCCGTGAGGCAAAGTTTTGTCGGGTGTTGAGGCGAGACGTCGGAGGGCGGCGTGAAAGAATCTCGAGATGAGGCGGCTGGCCAGCTGCCGCCGGCGCTAGTCCGCTTTGGGGCGAGGCGACGCCCCTGCGCCCCCAGTGGGTGCCTCAGGCCGCAGGGGAGCCTGATGACTAACCGAAACCACCTAACCAAAGCAAGGCCCTGGCGCCGGGCCCGCAGCCAGGGAGCCACGGTTGCTCAACCTCTGTCACAAGCCTCGACCTCTGTCACAAGCCAAGCAACCCCTACTCACCGCGCAGCAATGGGTTTCCCAGCTTCACGCCGGTTTCATGCCTCCACTGGCTATTCTTGCCATCCGTGCCCGCGCCAGAGCCCATCGCCCGCCCCTGGCCGTCGTGGCGTCATTTCTTCCTGCTCCTCCCGCCCTTGCCTGCGCCGCCCTTCTTGGTCGCGGGCACCGCTTCCGCGCCGCCGTCGCCGTCGCTCTGGCCCTCGCCGGGGCTCCGCCGCCGCATCGTGCCCGTCGACACGGCGACGAACTCGTCCTCGCTGTCGCTCTCGCCCAGGTTGAACAGGATGGGCATGCGGAACTCGCCGGCGTCGTCGCCCGCCTTGGGCGGATCCAGCGTCAGCACGTCGACGTCCTCGTCCTCGGCGTCGAGCCGCCGCCGGTGGATCTCCTCCTGCGCGTATATGTCGAACTCGTCCTCGCGCTCAATGTACTCGACGTTCTCCTCGACCTCGGCAAAGTCGGGCGCCAGCGCCGACCACTTCTGCGGACTGACCACGGACCATATGTATATCCTGCCCGTCTCGAGGCCGCATGCCGCCAGGAGCGCCCGGGCCGGGTGCCACTCTATGACGCCCTGCTCTTCCTTGGGGTCCTTGAGCATGCAGACCAGACTTCCGTGATTCCGTTCCCATACGTAGAGCTCGTGGTTGTTGTACGTCGACGCCGCGACGTATTCGCCGGTTGCGCTGAAGGTGACGTGGTTCCACGACAGCTTGTTGACGACGTCCTGGAACTTGTGCTCCAGAGGGACCTGGATGGTGTCGGGGTCCAGGTCGTCGACGGACAGGTCGGGTATCCTAAAGGTGCGGATGATTCGGTCCTGGGAGTTGACCAGCAGCTCCCTGCCCGACCTCGTGATGCGCATCGTCGTGATGACGCCGCCGCAAACCTTGTCCGAGTAGATGATTTCGAGGGTGCGGGCGTCGATGATGTTGAGCCGGCCCTTACTCGTGCCCGCGATGATGTGGTCGCCCGACATGGTCCAGATGGCCGACGTGGTCATCTGCTTGGCGTCCCCCTTGGCCTGCTTCTCCTTGAGGGCCGCGTCGCCGTCCGTGGTTGGTCGCTTCGGCACCGAGGGCAGGATGTGCTTGACGTCGACGGGCTCCGTCATGTCCACCAGGACGGGCTGCTCTTCGAAGAGCGACGCGACGAACCGGAGACTGCTCGCGTCAGCCAGGGGGTTGCCCACGAGGGCAGCGGCGGGCCCACGCACTGGTTCCAGGGATGCAGCTCCGCCATGTACGCCGGCGCGCGGAAGCGCACTTCGCGGCACCGCGAGCCGTCCTGCAGATCCCAGAGAATGGCCTTCCAGCCCTGGCAGGTCGACAGCAGGTACCGGCCGCAGCGCGACCAGCTGAGGAACGTGATGCTCTTGCTATGGCCCCTCAGCTTCCTCGCGACGCCCATCGTCTCGAGGTCCCAGACGACGACGGTGCCGTCGACGCGGCCCGAGGCCAGGTAGTCGCCCGTGTGGTTGAAGCGCAGCATCGTCGCGTGGCCGGAGCGGATGGTGTTTGTGATGCTTTCAGGGTAATCCTGCAGCAGGTAGTCGTCTGATAGTAGGAGGTTCATCGCTGCCGCTCGGGACGAGGCGCCCGTCCGAGGCGATCCGCTGGGCAAGCATTGAGCGAGGGGGGCGTTTGGGAGAGTCGAGAGGCTGCGATGCCTCGCGCCGCAAGGCTGAGGAACTTTCTGGGACCTGCACGCCCTGGGGTGATTCTAGTATACGGGTTGGGTAGCGTCCCCACCGACAGCCTGTCGACGGTCTCCAGTCTCCATACCAGGACGACCTGCGACTAACAAGACGACTACACAGGAGGCATCCACGGCTTCAGGTGCATTCAATGCCGAAATGGCAAACTCAAAGTAAGCGGCACGTGTCAATGGCGAGCGAGACTGACGCCGCCGAGGTTCGAATATGTCCGCGGCTTCGAGCAGACAGACTCGCTGCTGCCAAACACGTGGATCGTGGTCCGCATCGACGGCCGAGCATTCACAAAGTACTCGCCCTTTTCTGCCTTGCCGCCTTGGTCTGACTCAATCTGCTAGGATGTGTGCCAAGTACGGATTTGAGAAGCCCAACGACCGGAGGGCGCTGGACCTGATGAACGCCGCCGCCAAAGCGGTTGTCTCGGACCTGCCCGAGATCACCATCGGGTATGGCATCAGCGACGAATACAGGTATGGGCGCTTCCTCGGAGCTTTTCCATGCTAATCCGTCGCAGTTTTGTCTTTCACAAGTCCTGCGATCTCTTTGAGCGCAGAGCAAGGTCAGCCCGTCGCGTCGGCTACGTCGGCGAGTCTGCTCACGGCTTGCAGCAAGCTTGTCAGCACTGTTGTCTCTACCTTCACGGCAAACTACGTGTATCTGTGGCCAAGCTGCTTTCCCGACACGCCGCTCTCCTTCCCGCTGCCTACCTTTGACGGCCGGGCAGTCTGTTACCCCAGCGTGCAGAACCTCCGCGACTACTTGAGCTGGCGGCAGGTAGACTGTAAGCCAGCGCCTCGCGTCATCAGATGCTCGCTCGCTGATACACCAAGGCCACATCAACAACCTCTACAACACGACGTTTTGGGCCCTCGTGCAGCTGGGCGGGCTCGACCACAAAGAGGCCGAGAAGACACTCGCTGTGGGGACCCCGTCCGCCGCGTCCGGCCTGCGCTGAACTGAGCCTCGCAGGGAACCCTCGCTTCGGATAAGAACGAGATTCTCTTCTCTCGCTTCCATATCAACTACAACAACGAGCCCGAGATATTCAAGAAGGGCAGCGTCATCTTCCGAGATGTGGGTCTCCTCCCCTCAGTGCCGAAACACGTGCTGAGCGGTGACAGTACGAGCTTGTCGACCCCAGCAGCCACAAGGTGGCTGACGAGATGGACGACCTCGCAGAGCCGCCGCAGCAGTCCAAGAGCCAGGCGGAAAAGGACAAGAAGCGGCGGTCCAAGGCCAGGGTCGTGGTGGAGCATCTGGACATAATCAAGGACGACTTCTGGGACAGGCGGCCATGGATACTGTCCAACAAGCCGGGCAAGGCGCCGAAAGAAACTTGAAGCCGTCTATTCTTTGGGTATCGAGGAGGCCAATGAACTCCGTGCTCATGCAGACGCCGCTTACCCTGCCCATATAACCAAAGGCCCTCAGTCTCTGGATTTGCCGGCCACTTTGTCCTTCCTCCGCCGTTTCTCTTCCTTCCTTGCGCGCCGCCGGCGTTTCTCCGCGTCCGCGTCCTCGTTGGGGCCCGGCTCGCCAGCTTTGGCCGGCTCGCCAGCCTTGGCCTTGCGTTCGCGCCGGGCAGCCCTGTCCTTTGCTCGCTCTTCTTTGCGCCTCTGCTTCGCTGCTTTCCTCGCTCTCCTCTTCTCTTTGGTCTCTTTTGGCTGCGGCTCGTCTGACTTGGCTGTTTGCGCGCCGTCGTCAGAGTCGCTGGACTGCTTCTCATGCTGGTTCCCAAATGTCCCTTCCAACAATCCCCCTCTTACAAATGAGGTATACAGGTAGTATTTGCCAAGGGAGCCCTTCTCAATCGAGTTCAGCTTGCCTGTCGTGACGGTCTGCAAGACCTCTCCCTCCTTGGACGTATCCAGGCCCTTGAGCTGCTCGTCGAAAGCATCCATCCACCACTGGTCGCTCGTAAAGTGCTGCTTGGTGCCGAGGCCCTTTGTGTCGTCCTTTCTCGACAGCAGCAGGGGCTTGGCGAGGCCGATGGCGTCGTCGGTCTTGTGGAGGGAGTGGCCTTTGCCGCGCCATCCCTGGGCGGTGAGGAGCGCGTGGGCGTTCATGGCAGGCGGATGCTGCCACTGCAGCCGTGGGACGGGGGTTGTATCGCAGGATTCATCAAGGTCCGGGGCAATTGAGGGCGGTTCTTTGGCTGCGACGAGTTGCGATGGTTGGTGGACGTGAGAACTGGGATTTTTTTGGTAGCGGCGCCGCCTTACGTAATCATGCTGCTATCAGTTTTGGGCAGCTCCCGATTCCCGATGCCATGCCAACATGACGTCCAAGAGTCCTCCCAGCCAAACTGGACTCTTGCCCCGAGTCCAGAGGGCCGTGATCAGTCGGCCACTCGAATCACCACCTTGCCCTTGGGATGCCCCTCCTGGACCCTCTGGAAGGCAGCCTCGAAATGCTCAAAGTCGACGACGCTGTCCACCAGGGGCCGCGCGAGGCCCGCGTCGACGAGGCTCGAGATGCGCGCGAGGTCGCTCCCGCGCGGCTCGACGAGGAACCAGGCGCTCTTGGCCGGCTTCCGCGTCGCCGACGGCGGGCGGGCGCTCTCGGGCGGCGCGGCGACGCTGAGCAGGACGCCGCCGTCGCCGACGGCTGACCAGCAGCCGGCCAGCGTGTCGCCGCCGACGCAGTCGAGCACCATGTCGCACGCGCGCGCCGGGTCCTGGCCCGCCCAGGCGGCCAGCGGCTGCGCCGTGTAGTCGATGACGAGGCCGGCGCCGAGGCGGCGCACGGCGTCGGCCCGGGACGGCCCGCACACGGCCACGACGGCGCCGGCGCCCGCGGCGGCCGCCAGCTGCACCGCCCAGCCGCCGACGCCGCCGCTGGCCCCCGTGACGAGGACCCGGAGGCGCGCGTTGCGGGCCCGCGCCGCGGCGCCGCCGCCGAGGGCGTCGCGGTCGAGCGGGCCGTGCTCGAAGAGGCCCTGGTAGGCCGTCAGGGCGCTGAGGGGCGTCGCGGCCGCCTCGGCCCAGCTGAGCGACCTGGGCTTGAGGGCCATCTCGTCCGGGCGCGCGAGGGTGTACTCGCTCAGGCACCCGCGGTCCCAGGCGTTGCGGCGGAAGTAGACCTCGTCGCCGGTGCGGAAGCGGCCCGAGGCGGAGGGCGTGCCGACGACGACGCCGGCGCACTCGGTGCAGGGCACGCGCTCGCGCTCGGGCGGGTAGAGGTGCGGGAAGCTGGCCTCCCAGGTGAGCTCGTTGAGGCACGGCGCCGTGGCCTTGACCTGGACGAGGAGCGCGTCCTTGTCGTCGGGCGCCGGCACGGGGAGAGGGGTGCTGGTGAGCCTGAGGGAGCAGGACTTGGGGTCTGGCTGGATGACGGTTCTGACCGTCTGGGGGAGAGGAAGGGACGCCATGGTGCGGGAAGGACGATGACGGCCGAGGGAGCAGCAGGTCAGTCGCCGCCCGGCCGCCGTGATTTATAACGGCCGCGATTTATAACGGCCGCGAGCGCCGCAGACGGCTAGCCTCGCGCGCCGCGGTGCCGCCTAACCACGACGGACTGCGGCTGACGCGCCGTGGCAACTAGCAGCCTATCCGCCGCGGCGCCGGGAATAACCGGAGCGACGCCCGCCGCGACGCCCAGTCGTCAGCATCGGATAGGCGACGCCCTCGGCTCCGGGCTTCCCCAGGCGTGCCCGGCGCCCCGGGTCCTTGGCGCCCGTGCCGACGTCACCGGCTCCACTGGCCCGAGCTCCTCCTGCACGTGCCAGCTGTGAGCTCAGGCCAGCTGTGACCGCCTCGACCACGGCATCTCGACTGTCCCTCGCCGACTTGGGCCCAGCTGCCGCCGCATCCCCATGAGACGCGCCTCCGACGCAGCAGCTCTCCGCCATGGCGCCCCTCTGTGCTGATCCGCGCCAGCTCGTCGTCGCCCTCGACCCGGCCGCCCGCCGCGCCCTCGTCCGGCTCGTCGCCGACATCGCCGCGCACATGCTCGCCCAGCTCGCCGCGCCCGCCGACCAGCTCGGCGCCGTCGCCCCCGAGGACCCCGACCAGCCGCCGCCCGGGGCCGACGCCGCCGCGGAGCCGCCGCCCGCCGCGGAGCCGCCGCCCGCCGCAAAGCCCGGCCGCCAGGCCCGCGGCGTCCAGCGCGCCGCCCGGCAGCACGTGGCGGCCTGGCGGGACGAGTTCCTGCCGCGGCTCGAGGAGCTCGCCGCGGCGCCCGACAGCGCCGAGACGCTGGCCGGGCGCCAGGCGCGGCGCGACGCCCTCGCCGGCAAGGAGGCGCTCCCCGGCAAGGAGGCGCCCGCCGCCGACGACAGCGACGACGACGAGTCCGCCGACGTGCCCTCGCTGCAGGCGCTCTACCCGCCGCTCCCGACGCCGCTGGCGCAGCTGCCGCCCGAGGACCGGCGCGAGGCGCTCGTCTGCGTCCTGCTCGTGCTGCTCTCGACGGGCAAGTACTCGGCGCACTCGCGCGCGCTGGTGCTGTACCTCGCGTCGGCGCTGCACCTGCCGCAGGCCTTTGTCAACCGCGAGGAGGCCGAGATCGCGCGCACGCTGGTCGCGTCGGCGTCGGACGCGGGCCGGCGCGAGGCCATGGCGGCCGAGGCCGAGGCCGAGGCGGCGGGCCGGCGGCAGCAGAACCGCTTCAACCGCCTCTGGAAGGTCGGGCTGGCGTCGGTCGCGGGCGCGGCCGTCGTCGGCGTCACGGGCGGGCTGGCGGCGCCGCTCGTGGCCGGCGCCCTCGGCGGCATCATGGGCGCCGTCGGGCTGGGCGGCGTCGCCAGCTTCCTCGCCGTCTTCTGGACCAACGGCGCGCTCGTGGGCGCCCTGTTCGGCGCGTACGGCGCCACCATGACGGTGCGTGTCCGACGGTGCGTGTCCGCCGCCGCCGGTGCGCGCGCGCGGCCGCGGCAGACGGCCCGGCAGCTGACGCGGACCAGG
Organism: Hypocreales sp. Mo6-1; assembly: GCA_002939055.1. NCBI lineage: Eukaryota > Fungi > Ascomycota > Sordariomycetes > Hypocreales > Hypocreales sp. Mo6-1. The sequence goes on from PNEP01000013.1 coordinate 3,374,356, forward strand.
GCGGCATCATGGACAGCTACGCGCGCGAGGTCGACGACTTCGGCCTCGTGCCGCTCCGCGACGACGGCGCGCGGCGGCTGCGCGTCACCGTCGGCGTCAACGGCTGGCTCGCGTCGGCCGACGACGTGGCCAAGCCGTGGCGTGTGCTCGGCGGCGACTCGGAGGTGTTCGCGCTGCGCTACGAGACGCAGACGCTGCTGGCGCTCGGCACCGCGCTGCGCGACCTCGCCCGGTCGACCGCCTGCAAGGCCCTCGCCGCCGAGCTGGCCAAGCGCACCGTCCTCGCCACCCTCTGGGCCGCGCTGTGGCCGGTCCAGGTGCTCGCCGCCGCCGCGTCGCTCGACACGCCCTTCGCCCGCGCGCGCAACCGCTCGCGCAAGGCCGGCCGCCTGCTCGCCGACGCCCTCGTCCGCCGCGTCCAGGGCGAGCGGCCCGTGACGCTCGTCGGCTGCTCGCTCGGCGCCGCCGCCGTCCACGCGTGCCTGCAGGCCCTGGCCGAGCGCCACGCCTTCGGCCTCGTCGACGCCGTCGTCCTCGTCGGCGCCCCGGCCCCCGCCGATGCCGCCCACTGGCGCGCCCTGCGGCCCGTCGTCTCGGGCCGCCTCTTCAACGTCTACTCGGAGAACGACATGGTCCTCGGCCTCGTCTACCGCATGCACTCGCTCTCCCTCGGCGTCGCCGGCCTGCAGCCCGTCCCCGCCGTCGACGGCCTCGTCAACGTCGACCTGAGCGCCCGCGTCAGCGGCCACCTGCGCTACCCGCTCCTGACGGGCGAGATCCTGCGCCGCTGCGGCTTCGTCGGCGTCGCCGCCGGCTCCGACATTGCCGAGGACGACGCCGTGGTGCGCCTCGAGGACCGCTGCCGCCCCGATGCGCCGTCCGAGAGAGCCGCCCTCGACCGCCGCGCCGCCGCCGCCGCCGCCGCCGACTCGAAGCGCCAGCCGACGCCCGACTCGGACAGCTCCGACGAGTCGGCAGAGGGCGAGTACGCCGAGAGCGCCTTGGAAGACGACTTTTGCGACTAGGTAGGTAGGGAGCCAGGCACATGCCGTCCGTGCCCAGCAGCGCTTCTCGACTCCCCACACGTCACGATTCCATTCGAGACCGGCGCCCAGGTTGTCTCTCGCTTCCGTATATAACTTGGCTACATCTCTCCACTGCGAGAGATTGCTAGACAAACTATCGCGAGCGCAACAAGACACACGGCACCCTAGCACAAATCAGAACGGCAATAATCCAGACCAAACACAAGCCTTCAAATCCGTGGTATCAACTCTTCAGTCTTCACTCGCTGGCTGCGGGCCTGTCCAAATCGAAGAATGAACGGGGGGAGGGGGCTGAGACGTCGTTGATTCGGCAATTAGAAGCAGACGTTAATTTCTGCTCCCATGCTGTATCCGTCGTCCCGTGGTATCATGTGCTGCTAAAGTGACGCAAATTGGAAAGGGGGCAAAGAGTTAAAAAGAGAAGAAAAAAGAAGAAGAAAAAATAGCCCAGACAAATGAGAAGAAGCGAGGGCTCGTATTATGAATAGATGGGCTAATCCGAACGTCACCGCCCCGACCCATCGCCGAAACGAGGTACCGGGTTGCGAAGAAGAAAAGGGGGTCAGGAGCTGTCAATGTTCGCCGTCGCCAAGTAATCCGCTGGATCCCGCAAACGTCACCAGAAAAGCGATCGGCTCTAACGTGCTCTCGGCACTGCCTGGGGCCCGGCGCTGCCCTCCATGTTGCCCGTGAGCTCGGCCACGCGAGCCTTGATGCGAGCAACGCGAGACTCGATTGCTGCCAACGCCAGTCAGCAACGTCTGCCACGAAAACAGCCGGCACTTACTCTCTTCTCCACTGGTATCCTCGTCGCCATCGGCGGCCTTGCTGCCAACGGGTCGTGTAGGTTCGTCCTGGCGAGTGGCGGCCCTGTTCGCTGCATTCTTGCGGATCTGCGCCCAGCGGTTCTGGACGCCGGGGCCCGCGCTGTGGCTCAGCTCCTCCCGCGGCTTCATCTCCGCCGTGACCTTCTCCTGGCGAGTGGCGTGACGGGCGATCGGCGGCGGAACCGCGTCGTCCTCATCCTCGTCCTCGGGACTGAACGCGGGCTGGTCGGCGAGGGGTCCCTGGTCGAAGCGTGAGAACTCCCGGCTGGCCTCTGCGGCATCTTGCGTGTCGACGCGCGACAGCTCCTCGCCGGCAGAGGGATCGTAGTCAGGCTCCGCATGCTCGGCTGCGCCGGGGGCCTCGGGCTCGCCGTGGGGCACCATCGGGGACGGCCGTCTAGCAGTCTCTTCTTCCTGAGGGGGCTCGAAGGCTTGCTCCTGGGCTGGAGGCGGCGTTGCGGCCGGAGTTGGGGTTTGCTGCACAGCCGGCTCTGCCGCGGGCGGCACCTGTCGCAGCATGTCATTCAGGTCGGCCGAGGCGTTCTCGGGCAGCTTGGACGCGCGGTGCTTGCGGGCAAACAGCTTCCGCAGGCCCCCGGACTTCTCCTTGTGGCCCTTGTGCAACTTTGCCCTCTCGTGGCTCGCGTGTGCCGGGTCAGGGGTCACCGACCGCTGAACCCCGGCGTCGCCATCGCTCGGCTGAGGGACCGGGCTGAGGCTCTGATCCGCACTCTCTCGGGCCATGGCCGCCTCGTCATCATTGTCCGGCGAAGACACGCGCGGCGGTGCCCTGTCTGGCTCCGGCGGGGGCGTCTGGACGGAATGCGGCGGCGGCACGGGCGAGGGACTGGGGGACGGCGACAGTTTGGTGGGTACTTGGGGAGCGCTCTGCTCCAGGTACGAGCCGCCGATGCCGATGGTGTTGACGGCGAGGCCGCTGGCACTCGCGTGTTCCGACGGAGCCGGGGACACGGCGATGCCACGGCCAGCATTGCTGTTGGCCAAGTACGCATCCTTAATGGCGCCCTTGTCGTACTTCTTGACCCATTTCATCGCAGACGAGGCCTCGCCGACAATGTTTGGCTGCAGGGTGAAAACGCTGTTAGTCTTCTCCGCCAGCAGCTCTGCATCTGTGCGGCCGCGACGCTGGGGGCTTGCCGCCGCCGCCTGCCGTTGCTCGTATTCCTTCATGGCCCGGAGCTGCGCAGCCTTGGCCTGGACCCTGGCGTGAGTGTCGGCGCCAATGCTCGTCTTGCTGTCTGCCGCGTGGTTTGCGCCCTTCTTGTCGTCCTTGTCCCGAGCACGCTTGCCCGTCGACTTCCGTCGGGATACGGCCTTGCCGCGCTTCGTCCAGCTGAAGAAGCGCTTCTTCTCCGCAATGTAAGCGCCTTCCTGGGGCTCGGGCGCGGCACCGGCGATCATCTCCTCGACCACGATCCAGCGTGAGCTGTTGATCTTGGTCTCGATGACGGCACATCGACCAAACGCCGATTTCCGCTCCGCCGTCTCCTCGGGGGCGAGGCTGCTCATCCATACCCACCAAAAGGCCTCGTCCAAGTCCATGATGGTGATGCTCGCCAGCTCGCCGGGCTCCAGGTTGCGGTCCGACTCTGGGAGGGGGCGGTGCGACTGCGAGCTCTGCTGCCTGACCTGCGTCTCGATGGGCGGCAGGATCTTGTCGGGGGGGAGGAGCAGGTTCGGCCGCTGAGCATCGTCGACGAAGCCCGAGGACAGGAAGTCGGCCCAGGACGGCGTCGTGGGCCGTGCCAAATCGTGCCCGGAAGCCGGAGTGCTTCTGAGGCCCTGCGACTGCTTGGGCGCCGCGGCCCCTTCGTCCTCGTCGTCCTCTTCCTCGAGCGTGCCGGAGAAGCCGATGTCTTCGAATCGGGACCAGGACGCGTCGCGCAGGCTCGTCGAATGCTTGACGCTCGAGACTTGCGACTGGTTCGCCGACGAAATGGCCTTGAGCACGCGGAAGCACTCTTCGGTCAGGGCCTGGACCGGGTCCTCGTAGTTGGAGAACTCCTGGAGACCCCTGTCCGAGTCGCGGTACTGGAAGTGACCGGCGCGACGCAGGAGGGCAAAGGGGGTAGGGGAAATCGTGTCGACAATCATGACCAGCTTGTTTGTGCTCGACATCATCTCTCGGGGCCTCGGCGGAGGATACTGCGTCTCCCGAAGCAGCTTCTCGAGCGACCTGGGCAGCATGGAGATGCCGGTTAGGTTCTGCTCGGGAGACAGCGACCGAAGATAGGCAAAGAAGAGGTGGCTCGTGGCGTCGGCAGCGCTGTGGCTGTTGTTAGCACAACGACTTTTTGTACGAGCGGCTCGAAGCCGACGGCTGTCTGACCTCAGCCAAGCCATGTAACCGCCGTCGAAACCTTTGCCCGTGTCCTTGTGCTCGAAAGCCCACCAGGCAGCCATGCGGGACAGCTGGCGGCCCCCAAAGCCGTTGGTCTTGCCATGGGCCGCGACGGCTGCCACCAAGTCGAAGAAGTCGAAAATAATGCGCTGCCTCGCACCGTTCTCCACGCTGATCGGGATGAAGGTCTTGAACGAGTCGCGAGCCCTGTTAGAGTCTGGAGCGTGACGGTCAGCGCACGTGACGGCACGGCGGCGGCGTCACATACCGTATTCGCCGACCTTGAAGAGCTCGTAAGCGTCCCAGCCTACGACGCCGCCCTGGAGGCGGCTCCAGCACCACTTTGCGACACCGGATATGACCTATGAATGGGCATGTAAATATCGTCTGGCGCAGACGGGCACGGCGAGTTGGCCCTTACCATGGGTTCGGCCATGCGGAGCTCCTGGAGCAACAGCTCGCCGCGCAGGGAGTAGCCATTGTCAAAGAAGTGCCGGACGAAGGTGCGCACAGCACTCGGGTCGGACGTCGGTCGGAAGGGCAGCAGAAGGAAGGGGAGGTCGAGGCCTAGCATGGACGGGGGTGCAGGTTAGCCAGGGAGATGGGCATGGGGATATGGTGGAGCGAGTGCCGGCTGCAGACGTACCTCGCGCCTTGAGTTCGGCCGTGCAGAAATGCAGGAGCTCATGGACCTCCTCGGGCTCGACCGTCTTGCGTGCGTAGGCGTCGTCCCATTGCGGCTTCTGGGACAGCAAGCTGGCGGGATCCTGGACGGCGCCCTTCTTCTTGGACTTGACGCCATCGCGGCCCTTGAACCGGGAAAAGAGGCCAGGCATGGCGGGCAGGCGGTGCTCAGGGACGGGCGTGACTGGGAACCATCCGGGGGGAGGAAGGGAGGACGAGGCGCGCAGAAGAATGGGTTGTACGGAAGCCCAAGGCAAAAGCCTCAAAGCTGAAGGAATCGATGATAGGGGGGCTGGCTGGCAGGTGGCGGGCAGTCCTGTGGCTGGCAGAGGGCTGCGCCGCGAAGCCGTCAGAGGGCAAGAAAAGCAGCGGGAAGATGGACTAAAAAAGCAACGCCTGCTAATGGTGGCCGGACGAAGCGCCAGACGGCGTTTGAAACACGAGGCTGGACGTCGGGCTCGTCTGATGAAATTGGCCTGGGCACTGCGACGGTGTAAGTGCGTGAGGGGCCGAGAGGCGGAACCGGGTTTAGAGTTTGGCTGGGCGAGGGAACGACAGGCGGTCGGCGGGTATCGAAAAGGACCAAGACGACGAAGAACAGCAGCAAGGATGCGGCGCGCGGCGGAAGCAGAGACGAGAGAGGAAGAAAAAACCAAGGGCGAGCTGAGGGCGAGGAAGAGAGGAGAAGGCGAGAAGGCGTCTGGGAGATTTGTGGTGGGCTCTCAGGGGTCGATGTGACGCGCGACCAGAGGTAGGGGCCTCGGGTCCTTCCCAGCCTGCGCCCGAGTAAGATTGGGCGCCGCGGTAGGTAGGATGACGGGCGGGGTTGCTGCCAGGTACCGGCCGCATTGGGGGTACAAGGGCGGTCCGGGGCGGCGGTTCCAGGCTGGGCGGGCGGCGCCACCAGGGCGCGGCGCGCGCCGTCGCGGAACTCGCAGCGCGGCAGGGCGGCGTACCGGGTACCTGCCGGGTACCTGGCGCCCTGCGCGGTCCAGGCCATGGACGGAGCAGGCACAGCAGAGCCGTGGCGGCGCTCGCTCGGATCGTCACAATTCGAATTGCCTCTGTGGCCGCGGCAAGGGCAGCGTGGAAGCAGAAACCAAGGAAGCCAAGGCTAGCCGCACATCAGACGCGCCGCCCTGCCGCCGCCGTGCAACGCCGCAAGGTTCCCGCTTGCACTGCTGGCGTCCAAGTACAACAGGTACATGCGTCGTCGAGATGCCGCCCAAAGCCAGAGCCGCCGGCCGCGGGCCAGCCGCCGTGTCTCACCGCGCCGCTCTGTTGGTCCGCGGATGCTGTGGCTCACCAACAGACATGGGCAGGCAAGCAGGCTTTGTGTGCGAGCTCGCAGCCGGCCGCGGACAGCAGTGCTCGGTACCTCGCTGTACTCCGTACGTCGAGACGACAGATCTCTCAAACGGAATGTGACAATCATCGGGGCAATTTAGCGCAGGGGCCAGTCAGTTGGCGCAAGCTCTGAGCTTGTGCCGTGCCTGCTAATTGCTCCCGCCGTCCCATGCTGACGTGCTCCAATACGCAAGAGCCTCTCCGTCGTCACAGGCGATCCCCACGAGCGTCCAGCCTCGAGCTCTGCCGCCGTCTCGATCCCCGGCTTCTCGTGGAGCCTCGGACCGGGGCCAAGGCCTCCCGGCCCCACTGGGCTGCGGAAGCCGGGTCCGCGACAATGCTCGAATTCCTCGATAAATCAGGCTACAACAAAGCAAAGCGCTTGTCATCAGCCCCCCTGCCGCTGCATGCGTGTGAGCTGGCACCGGCCGCCAGCAGGCTCCCGGTCTCAACCGCCATGCTGCGGCCCTACCGAGACCCTGTCGATTGGCTGCCATGGCGCCCCCAGAGTCTGGTTGGCAACTCGAAACAAGGCCGCGCCCAGGCAGCATGAATCATGCGCCGCACGAATCGCTAGCAGCCGGCGGCTTGCCTGGGCCCGACGTCATGTCGCGGGAGCGTCTCCCGGACCGTCCTGGCCCGTTGCCACGCCCTGCCCCGGGACGAAATGACGCTGCAAGCCACGGCGCCGCTCACCTCTGAAATTACCCGTTACCTGCCCCATGTTGTACAAGGCGCTCGTGTGCCAACCCTTGATATCGTGCTGCCAACGGGCGGCCGTGCATGCTGATGCAACGCTAGGCAGAGTGCCCAGTCCTGCATGCTCCCCACGTGTAGCGGGTACTCTGCAAGTACCCGGTCAAGGTGTAGCCTCACTTCTCGGCCGCCTGCTCGGCCAGCTTGACGGCCTCCTCGAGGGCCTCCTCGAGGGCCTCCTCGTCGTCGGAGCCTGCGTCGTCTCCCAACTCGGCCGTGTCTGCAGGCTTAGGCGAGGGCCCCTTGGCCGCTGCCGTCTCGTCCGCCTTGGCCTCGGCCTCGGTCACGGCCGGCTTCTTGGTCGACGTGCCCGGCGTCAGCGCCCAGTCGACTTCGCCCTCGTCGCCGTAGCGCGTCGCCAGCCACTCGTTGGCCTTCTTGAAGTGTCCGCACTCGAAGAAGCCCCTCGAGGCGCTGAGCGGGCTGGGGTGCACGCTCTGCAGGACCAGGTGCCGCTGCTTGTCCACCTTCTGCACCCGCTTCCCCGCCGGCGTGCCCCATGCCATGAAGACGACGCCCCGCGTGCGCTTCTGCGCGACGAGGTCGATGACCTTTTGCGTGAACCGCTCCCAGCCCCGGTTGGCGTGCGAGTTGGGCTCGTGGGCCCGGACGGTGAGGCAGGTGTTGAGCATGAGCACGCCGCGGTCGGCCCACGGTATCAGGAGGCCGCCGTTCTTGGGCGGAGCGACAAAGCCGGGGTAGTCCTTCTTCAGGGCAATGTACATGTTCTTGAGAGAAGGCGGCGCGGGAGTGGGCGGCCGCACCGAGAAGGCCATGCCGTGGGCCTGGTTCACGTTGTGGTAGGGGTCCTGGCCGACGATGACCACCTTGACGCTGTTGAAGGGCGTGTGGCGAGACCTTGTGTTTGCCGCTGTTAGAGCAGCGCCTCGGCGCCGAGGGCGAGAGGCCAGACGTACCACGAGTACACGTCCTCCTTGGGCGGGAACCACTTCTTGCCAGCAGCAGTCTCCCTGTCGAGGAACCGCTTGAGCTCGAGAAACTCCCTCGAGGTGAGCTCGTCCTTGAGCTGCGCCAGCCAGCTGTCGTCGAGGGATTCGATCTCGAGCCGGAGGAGGCCCTTGTGCTCGGGCGACAGGCCGGCAACCCATTTCTGCTTGTCGAACTTGGCCGCCGACGCAGAGGCCTCGGCGGGCTTGGCCTTTGGCGCGCCAAAGAAGGACGCGATGTTGCCGTCGGCCTTGAGCTTCTTCGTCTCCGACTCGTTCGGCAGGGAGCCGCTCTTGCGCTTGGCCGCCGACATGGTGAGAGGCTGTCCGCGAGGCGTAGTCGGGCGGACAAGGCCGAGCCACGGGCGAGCAAGCGACGCTCTGAAGGAGGCAAGGGGAGAGACGTTGAAGAGCTCGACAGACCAGTGTCTGCAGAGGAGCATCAAGGGCAGATTGGCGGTGAGGCGAGGCACGCGTTGACGACGCGCATCAGTCGACGCGCGCCTCCAGCCACTGGCGCGTCGGGACCCTGCAGTAACGGGGTTCGGGTGGTCTGTGCCACGTACCGGATACGGGCCGGGTGGGGCCGAGCCGAGTCGGGAGTCGGGCAGCTGTTCACAATGGTGATGGTTGTGTGGCCGTAAAGGAGGCGCGGTGGCTGTGGTTCAGTGACGGCTCCGGCGTTTGTCTTGCTAGTGGTATTCTTTGCCGATGGCCATCATACCCTCAGGTAGTGGCGATGCTGACGTCTAGCCTCGCCAACTACATAGGTAGTCCAGGGAGGAGAGATCGCTTTCATTGCTCGTTAAAAGTCCCCAGTTCGTATAATAAACGCCCGGGAGAACTGCGGCATTCCTACGTCCGGATACCGGAATGCTTGCCACATTAAACGGGGCCTCTCTTCCCACTAGTCGAAGCCAAATGTTTATTACTGCCTGAATCGCAGTCTCAGGAATCTACCGTCAAAGTTGCCTAGAAATGGTGGTAATTGAATCAGAAGTTTCTCCAGCATCTGCTTAATGGACTGGACGACAGATATTGTTCTGCAAAACTCTGCCACGATGCCAGCCTGTCTGCTCGCGAGTCGCTACTGACTCGCCCCAGTTCCGCTGTGGGCTTGGGACTCCACTCCGCACGGAGTAGCATGACGGCAAAACATATGTATAAAAACGTCTCCCTTGGGCCGTTATCTGGAAAATTATCTGGAAACAAGCTTCAGTCTTTCCCTACTTCCTACCTACATCACACACACCGTCGCTTTATGCCCCCCAACGAGTACCAAGCCTTGCCACAACGATGGCTCGCCTTCCGTTCAAAACATTGGCCCTTGCGGCCTTCATTATTTGCGGTCTCTTTATCCTCTATTCCCACTATCAAGATACGTCCTCGCAGATCCTCACCGGCATCCGCAACAAGGCAAAGTCCCTCACCAGGGCGGAGGCGAGCATCCCGAACCACGTGCACTATGTCTTCATCCTAGAAGACCCCAAGGCCGACTTCCCCCTCAAGTTTTACCATTATCTTTCTGTCTATGCTGCCTGGTACTACATGCGGCCCGATCGGATATACCTAAGCACCAACGCTCGGGACGATCAAATATCGCGCGCACGAGATGGTTCGTCGGGCAAATGGGCCAAGCTTATTATGGGCATGCCTGGGCTTACTATAAATCATGTCGAGGTTCGTACCCATGTGGATAATGGCATCGAGGTCAACCATGTGGCGCATAAGTCGGACTTTGCTCGCGCTCAGGCGGTTAGCGAATTCGGAGGGCTATATATCGACTTCGACGTCTTCGCTTTACGGGATATTAAAGTGCTACGCGAGAGCGGCTTTAACGCTATAGCCGGACGCGAGGCATACGATAAACTAAATGATGGAGCGTTCTTATCGAAGAAGAACAGCAAGATGATCAGGAACTGGGCTGAACAAATGCCTAAGGTATACGACCAGGGTTGGATAACGCATTCTAATATATTGCTTACCACTATCGGCGAGCGACTGGTCGCGGAACCAGGGGAGATGCTCATTATGGATCGGGAGGCCTTCGCACCCTACAGCTGGGAAGCGAACGATATTGCCGCATTGCTCGAGATCCACCATGATATCCCGTCAAACCTCGAAAACATCAGCAAAGGAGACCCGCTGCCATCCGACAAAGACGACCACCCGCCATGGGCCCGGGACTGGCACAAGACGTACCTCCTCCACGCATTTCAAGTCGAGGACGCTGAACGTCACCTTACGCCACGCAGTATACTGGAGAGACGGAGCAATTTTGCCCGCGCGCTATACCCCGTTGCGAAGTCGATGTATGAAGACGGCTTAATCACCATCGATGAGGCATGATGGAATACCATGTCAATGGGGCGTTTACCGGCTTTCAGTTCGGTCTATGTTGGCTTCGACGTTCGCATAGCGTGGGCTTGCTTTGGTTCCCGGCGTTTAGACAGCGTGGACTCTTAGAAGGGGAGTACCTTGCATGTACGAATATGAAGGTTCGTGCATACCTGTGCATACAGCAGCACACAAGTAATCAATGGCGATCCTCGCTCGTTAGTCATGCAACTGGAAGCAAGTTCCCCTGTCTTTTTAGTCAGCATCAACCTCCGACGTAACGGCGCCAAGTGGACAACTCTCACGACAGCTCCCAATCCCGCAGCTTCCACCGCTCGCTGCACTCGCCTGAGGCATCAGCCATGCTTGGGGCTCGCTCATCGCTCTCCGGCACATAGAAATTGCCCGACATGAGGCGTTGGGCCGTTTGGCTGCTCCGTACGTCCCCCCCCGCTGGTTCCGCGTCGCCCGAATCCCATTGACTCGTCTCGCGCAGTGCTTTTGCAGGCGGCCGCCGTGCTGGGCACCAACGCGCAGTACTATCACGAGACCCAGCGAGACAGGGCCGCGAAGCGCAACCCAAAGAGCCATGGCCTCGGCCCGAAAATAGACGTCGAGGAACAGCGCCAGCCCGTGGCTCGGCAACCGGGTCCGCCTGCCCGCCCACGAACTGCGGCTGCATGCAGTGCTGACGGTGCCCAGCTGCTGATGTCGTCGATGCTGCTCTCGCGGAGCTCCACAAAGTCCCGCGATCGTCACACCGCCGGCGGCGGCAAACGTCGGGCGTCATCGGATCCGTCTTCCGGTACATCTTGAAGACGATGCCGACTGGTCCCGCCGCCGCGCCGTCCCCGAACAAGCCCTCCAAGGCCATCGGCGGCCCCCTCCTGGCCGCCGTTGAGCTTCTCCAACAGGCAGCTCAGCAGAACAACTCGGACGCGCTCTACATCCTGGCCGAGCTCAACTTCTTCGGAAACCACAGCCACCCCCGAAACCTCCACGCAGCCTTCAGCCACTACCAGCAACTGGCGTCGGGCTTCGGCAACACCACGGCGCAGTACATGCTGGGCCTCTACCACTCGACCGGGATAGGCGACGTCGTGCCCCGCGACCAGGCCAAGGCGTTGCTCTACTACTCGTTTGCCGCCATCAGGGGCGACACCCGGGCCGAGATGGCGACGGCTTTCCGGCACCACGGGGGGATCGGCGCCAGCAAAAGCTGCGAGACGGCCGTCAAGTACTACAAACGAGTCGCCGACAAGGCCATCGATTGGTACCGGTCGGGCCCGCCCGGGGGCATGTCCTGGGTCCATCAAGGCTGGCGCATCGCCGACGACGAGGGCGGCGTCTACGGAGAAGGGGCCAGCGTGTCGAGCTCGGGCATCAACTCGCGCAAGGCCAGCCTGCACTCGGACGCGCATGCCGCCATCGGCGACGTCATCGAGTACCTGGACCTCGTCTCGCAAAAGGGCGACTCCAAGGCGTCGTACAACCTCGGCAGGATCTACTACGAAGGGCAGCGGGGCCTCGACAAGGACTTTGAACTGGCCAGGAAGTACTTCTTCCTGGTGGCGTCGCGGTATTGGAAAAGGGACAACCGCGTGGTGGAGGGCTACACCAAGGAGATGGAGAAGATGGCGGCCAAGGCGGCCGGCTTCATCGGCCGCATGTACCTGAGGGGCGACGGCGTGGCCCAGAACTTTGAGCGGGCGAGGGTCTGGTTCGACCGCGGCATCTCGCTCGGCGACGCGCAGTCGCAGTACGGGCGGGGCCTGATGCTGCTCGGCGGGTACGGCGGCCAGGAGAACGTCAAGCTGGCCACGGAGCTGCTCACGGCGTCGGCCAACCAGGACTACGCGCCTGCGCAGGTGCAGATGGGCCGGCTGTACCTGGACCAGGGCGGGCCCGAGGACGTCAGGATCGCCAACAACCACTTTGAGCTGGCGGCGAGGCACGGCAGCATCGAGGCGCACTACTACCTGGCCGAGATGGTGCACCACGGAGTCGGTAGGGAGAAGCTCTGTGGCATGGCCCTGGGATACTACAAGACGGTGGCGGAGAAGGCGGAGCCGCTGGTGTCGTCTTGGGCCGACGCCAACGAGGCGTACGAGGCCGGAGACTACGAGCTGGCCTTTCTCGAGTACCTCATGGCCGCCGAGCAGGGGTACGAGAGGGCGCAGACAAACGTGGCCTACATGCTCGACACGGCGCAGTCGCGGATGCCCGTCTCGGCCTGGCTGCGGCGGCCGGGCGAGGAGAGCAGCCTGCTCGACAACCCGACGCTGGCGCTCATCTACTGGACGCGGTCCTCGCGGCAGGCCAACATCGACTCGCTGGTCAAGATGGGCGACTACTACTTTTACGGCATCGGGACGTCGGCAGACGTGGCCAAGGCGGTCCAGTGCTATACGGGCGCGTCGGACTACTCGCAGAGCGCCCAGGCCCTCTTCAACCTGGGGTGGATGCACGAGAACGGCGTGGGGCTGACGCAGGACTTCCACCTCGCCAAGCGATACTACGACCACGCGCTCGAGATCAACGAGGAGGCCTACCTGCCGGTGACGCTGAGCCTGCTGAAGCTGCGGGTACGCAGCGCCTGGAACACGCTCACGCGCGGGCCCGTCCACTCGATCCAGGACGAGCCGAGTAAGACCCCCTCCTGACTGGCTGACGGATGCGTGCGCGCGTGATGCTAACTCGGGACCCCCTTTCAGAGAAGAGCAAGGACTGGTCCTTGGCCGAATGGATTGCCAACTTTCTGGAGGACGAGCTGTACCAAGACGAGCTGTACGAGGAGGACGTGTTTGAGAGCAGGATTGGCGCGGGCGAGGAAGGGCTCAACGACGGCGGGGTGCTGGAGAGCGTCCTCATCATCGGCATCACCATGGCGCTGGTGCTGCTCCTGTGGTGGCGGCAGCGGATACAGCAGGCGCACGCGCAGGCGGAGGAGGAGAGGAGGCGGAACCAGGGGCAGCCGCCGGGCAACGGGGGCGAGGGCGAGGGCGTCGACGGCTTCCGCGGCTGGGCGGCGGGAGGGCTGGGGCTGTAAGAGGGCGCGCAAGCACGGGCAGGCGTTTGCGAGGCAGCATGATAGCGACTGGCTTTACGGGATATCTTGGCTTTATTTCCGGGACGCCAGTTGTTGGCCCCGAGTCAGCCAGGCGGCAGAAGGTTTGGCTGGCATGACGCATGGCCGTTATGTGAAGCCCCGTTGTCGGCTCGTCCGAGAGCCAAACCTTGAGCGCGAACGGACAACCGACGCGCGGTCCCTGTGCCTGGGCGGCGTCGGCTCGACGGAGAGCAGCCGCCATGGGGCCTAGTTCCTGGATATAATGAAACAAAACGGCGCATAGGCCTCCAATCCCGTGGTGCGAAACGCCGGCAGCGGCTGCTCTGACGCACTTGATACGCACTTGGGCACCTACGCGTACCCACCGCTACACTGCCCGCTGCTTCGCCACCGGCTGTGCTCGTCTGCCTCCCTGGCGTCAAATAGCCTTCGCCCGCCTTGGCAGCTTCTAGTTTCGTACTCGCGCAACCTGTCCAGACACGAAGGCGTGGCGTGACGGCTCTGCGGCATCGCATCGCATCGCATCGCATCGCGTCGCATCGCATCGCATCGCATCGCGCCCTCGACCAACGCGACGGACCAACGCGCACCTCGTCTCGCCGCTCCGACGACCATGGCGCTGCATGCCAGAGCCGACGTGCCCCCGGGCTGGGTCCGCGAGGGCGACCTCATCGTGCCCTGGTGGCACAGCAAGGTCGGTGGTGGCCGGGCTGTCTGGGCGGGCGGCGCTGACGGCGGAGCAGACGGGCATCATCGTCCGATGGGTCATTTTCCTCGTCCTCTTCGTCCTCATCATGGGCTACATCGTCGGCGGGTACCTTCACGCAAGGGCTAGGATCAAGAAGGGCCTGCCGCCGCTGGCGTACCACCGGGTAAGCGCCCTCGTCGACGCCGCCCTCGTCGACGCCGCCTTCGTCGACGCCGCTCTCGTCGACGGCCGCCGGCGGCAGCTCGCTGACGCCTTGGCTTGCAGTGCCTGGTCAGCCGGTCCGCGAGGCAGCCGCAGTACCAGAACGAGTGGCCCCCGCAGGGCGCCTACGGCTACTACCAGCCCAACGCGTACATGATGGGCAACATGGCGCCGCCGCCCGTCTACGACCCGAACCGGCCGCCCATGTACACGATGCCGCCCGAGGGCGGCTCCAAGGTCGACCCCTCGCAGTGGGCGAACGAGCCGACGCACCGCCCGCCCGAGGCCAACGCCGCGCCGGGCTACTACGCCTCCAACGCGAGGTGAAGGGAGCAGGCAGGCAAGCAGGCACGGGCGCTGCCGGAGTGGACGTGGCGGGCGCGGCGCCGAGCCTTGCGACGATGCTTCCCTTGGCTGGCGGCGGGGATATTCAGGCTAGTACTTGCTGTAGGACTCTAGAGGACCAGTTCGTCTCATCACCCGCACGTAGTCGGTAGCGAGTACTGTTATAATGCAAAGCTATGACCAAGACGACCCTTGCGCCAGCCGGGTATACATATCCCATCAGTCCATGTCCATGGCATCGCCGTCGGGCTGCGCTGCCGCCTCGCGCTCGAGGCGCTGCCTCTCGCGCACGCGGCGGCGGGCGTCGATGACGGCGCGGCGCACGCCGTCCTTGTCCTCGGGCACCGACAGCGAGCGCGGGTCCTGGTAGAGCACCAGCTGCATGCCGGCGAGCTCGCCGTCGCTGCTGGCCAGCACGTGCGGGGGGATGCGGTTCTGGCGGAGGTGCCTGTCCACGTCCGGCAGGAAGACGAGCCGGCCGTCGTCGGGCTCGCTGTCCGACGAGAGCTCGTCGTCGATGTTGTAGATGTAGACCTTGTGCTTGGAGTCGTCGACCTGCATCAGCGAGTCGTCGCGGCGCGCGTGTCGGCGGCCGGCCGGCGTGTCGACGGAGCCGCGCTGCTCTGCCGCGCTGTCAGACGCGCTGCCGCCCAGCGCACGCAGGGGCGACGCACCGAGCTTGAGCAGGCTGAGCCGCTTGGACAGCCGCTCGTTGTCCTGCGACTCAGCCTTGCGCTTGCGCCCGGCCGTGGCGGCGGCGGCGTCCAGGGTGCCGGGCGAGCACGCGCTGCCGCTGCTGCTGGGCGCCGATCCGCCGGGCCCTGGTCGATAGCGGTCCCCAGCGCCGCCAGCGGGGGCTCCATAGTGTCCCGCTCCCTGCGCTGGCTGCACCATCATCTTCCCACTGTCCAGCCTCGACGCGACCCCCGTCTTCTGCCCGCGCCGGCCCAGCGCGCGCCGCCGTCGTCCAGCCGCAGCGTCGAGCGATTGCAGCCGGCCGTCTGTCCGATCACGTGCGCGGCGCCTTGCTCGCGGAGCGCGCAGGTGCAGGTGGTCGTGGCCGTGGTTGAGGAGGCCTAGCAGCGGCGACGGCCAGATGGGGGCAGCGGGCCCTCTTGTATCCCTGACTCACTCTTCCACAGCTTTCCACCAGGCGCACCACCATCGCCGCCTCCTCATCCCCCCCCTTGGCCAGCTCGCGCACGCCCATCGCCGCGTCCACGCAGAGCGCCTGCTGACGGCGCGACCGCCTCGGATCCCGGCTCTTCTCATCTCCCAGCGGCGCCGCTCCTCGCCAGCCATGGGCGACGTCAAGTGGCCTGCGGCGCTCGTGCGCAAGACCTTCTTCGACTTCTTTGCCCAGCGGGGCCACACGATAGGTACGCCTCCTCTCTCGCCACGGCCTCTCTCGCCACGGCCGCTGTCGCCGCGGCCTCTCGCCACGGCGCAGCTTGGCGCAGAGCAGCGCCGCAGTGCCGAGCACCCAGCACCCAGCACCCAGCTCCCAGCTCCCAGCACCGTCTCTGCCATCCACAAGCTGACCTGACGCCCCCAGTGCCCTCCGGCTCCGTCGTCCCTCACAATGACCCCACGCTGCTCTTCACCAACGCCGGCATGAACCAGTTCAAGCCCATCTTCCTCGGCACCGTTGGCAAGACCGACCCCATGGCCGGCCTCAAGCGCGCCGTCGACTCCCAAAAGGTGATCCGCGCCGGCGGCAAGCACAACGACCTCGACGACGTCGGCAAGGACAGCTACCACCACACCTTCTTCGAGATGCTCGGCAACTGGTCCTTCGGCGACTACTTCAAGAAGGAGGCCATCGCCATGTCCTGGGAGCTGCTGACGACCGTCTACGGCCTCGACCCGGCCCGTCTCTACGTCACATACTTCGAGGGCAACCCCGACCTCGGCCTCGAGCCCGACCTCGAGGCCAAGGACCTGTGGCGCGCCATCGGCGTGCCCGACGCCCAGATCCTACCGGGCAACATGAAGGACAACTTTTGGGAGATGGGCGACCAGGGCCCCTGCGGCCCCTGCAGCGAGGTGCACTACGACAAGATTGGCGGCCGCAACGCCGCGCACATTGTCAACCAAGACGACCCCATGGTCGTCGAGATCTGGAACATCGTCTTCATCCAGTTCGACCGCCAAAAGGACAAGAGCCTCAGGCCGCTGCCCGCCAAGCACGTCGACACGGGCATGGGCTACGAGCGCCTCGTCTCGGCCCTCCAGGGCACGCAGTCCAACTACGCCACCGACTGTTTCACCCCTCTCTTCAAGCGCATCCAGGACGTGACGGGCGTCCGCCCCTACACCGACAAGTACGGCAAGGACGACGCCGACGGCATCGACACGGCCTACCGCGTCATTGCCGACCACATCCGCACCCTCTCCTTTGCCATCTCGGACGGTGCTGTGCCCAACAACGACGGCCGCGGCTACGTCGTCCGGCGAATCCTCCGCCGCGGCGTGCGGTATGCGCGAAAGTACCTCAACGCCGACATCGGCTGCTTCTTCTCCAAGATCCTGCCGGCTCTGGTCGAGCACATGGGCGAGCAGTTCCCTGAGCTGGTCAAGAAGCAGCAGGACATCGGCGAGATGCTCGACGAGGAAGAGGAGGCGTTTGCGCGCACCCTGGACCGAGGCGAGGCCCAGTTCGAAAAGTTCGCGGCCAAGGCGGCCAAGGACAAGGCCAAGAAGCTCGACGGAGACGTCGTGTGGCGACTATACGACACCTTTGGCTTCCCCGTCGACCTGACCAAGCTGATGGCCGAGGAGCGCGGCCTCGACATCGACGAGGACGAGGTCAGTGTTGCCCGGGAAAAGGCCCGGGAGGCGAGCAAGGCGGTCAAGGACTCGGTCGACGAGTTTGCCAAGCTCGACGTCCACCAGATTGCGGAGCTGGAGCAGCAACGCAGAGTCGCCCGGACAAACGACGACGCCAAGTTCGTCAGGGGAGACAGCAAGGGCAAGGTGCAGCTGATCTTTGACGGCAAAACCTTCCTCAACTCGACCAAGGACATGCGGCCGAGCACGGCCGTCGGCATCCTGCTGGACCAGACCAACTTCTACGCCGAATCCGGCGGCCAGGTCGCCGACACGGGCCGCATCGTCATCGACGGCGTCGCCGAGTTCAAGGTCATGGACGTCCAAAACTACGGCGGCTACATCCTGCACAGCGGCTACGTCGAGTACGGCGCGCTGTCGTCGGGCGACGACGTCATCTGCGAGTACGACGAGCTGCGGCGGTACCCCATCCGCAACAACCACACGGGCACCCACGTCCTCAACCATTCTCTGCGCGAGGTGCTCGGCGACGACGTCAACCAGAAGGGCTCCCTGGTCGACAACGAGAAGCTGCGCTTCGACTTCTCCCACAAGACGCAGGTCAAGATCGACGAGCTCCGGAGAATCGAGGACATGTCCAACGCCTACATCCGCCGCGGGTCCAAGATTTACGCCAAGGACGTCGACCTGGATCTCGCGCGCCAGATCGCGGGCGTGCGCGCCGTGTTTGGCGAGACGTACCCCAACCCCGTGCGCGTCGTGTCCATCGGCGTGGACGTCGACACGATGCTCAAGGACCCCAAGAACCAGGAGTGGCGCCGGTACAGCGTCGAGTTCTGCGGCGGCACGCACGTCGAGCACACGGGCTACATCAAGGACCTCGTCATTGTCGAGGAGAGCGGCATCGCCAAGGGTATCCGGCGCATCATCGCATACACGGGCTCGGGGGCGCACCAGGCCCAGCGCGAGGCGGCCGAGTTCTCCAAGAAGCTCGACGCGCTCGACGCGCTGCCCTTTGGCCCCGAGAAGGAGGTTCAGGTCAAGACGGTGTCGCAGGAGCTCAGCCAGCTGGTCATCTCGACGCTCACCAAGGACGAGTTCAACCAGCGCTTCCAGAAGATCACGACGGCCGTCGTCGGCGAGCAGAAGAAGCGGCAAAAGGCCGAGGCCAAGACGGCGCTCGACGCGGTGCTCAAGCATTTCGAGTCCAACGAGGGCTCCAAGTGGTTCGTCGGCAAGCTGCCCGTCAGCGCCAACGCCAAGGCCCTGATGGAGGTGATTAAGCACTTCCAGGGCAAGGACAAGGAGAAGTCGGTCTACGTGTTTGGCGGCAGCGAGGACGAGGGCGCCGTCGCGCACGGCGTCTACGTCGGAACGGTGAGTTTGCCCTCTCGGCCGCGCAGAGCCGAACGATGGCTAACGGGCATGTCCAGCACCTGTCCTCGCGGGGCGTGACGGCCGAGCAGTGGGCGACGTCGGTGACGGAGATTGTCGGGGGGCGGTCCGGCGGCAAGGAGCCGACGCGCCAGGGCCAGGGCACCGAAGCCCACAAGATTGACGAGGGCGTCGAGAGGGCGGCGAAGTGGCTGGAGGAGAAGCTGAAACTATGAGGCGTAGGTTGGTCTTGGTATTGTGCTGTGTACGGGAGGGTTGATAAAAGTAAGTTCTGGTGGAGATGACCATATTGCCGTCGGATCGGGCGAATATGGCAGGGCGCGGCAGCAATGTAGGGCGCATGCATGGGATGCAGTTGACAACGGCCTTTACCTGGGGACGAAAGGAGGAAATAGAAGAGGGACATTGACCATGTCTCTTGTTCTACATTTCGCCGAGGAGCCAGCGTCGCCCGCAACAAAGGGGGTATACAGCAGGTCCCTTGGCATGCGATTTCCTTGCAACGGCCCGAGCCCCATTCATACAGTCACCAAGACGCTGGCGTTCTTGTAGTGCGTCAGCAGGGGGTTCTCGCCGCTGCGCGTCTCCGTGTCCTCGACGTAGGCCCAGCGGCGCATGAAGTCGCCGTGGGACATGACGCGGGTGAGCTTGCCGGTGATGGCGCGGTAGATGGCCTCGGTGACGCGGAAGTCGGTGGGGAAGAGGATGTCGAAGTAGCCCTGGTGGACCTGGGGGTTGTAAGCCGAGGGGCTTCCTCGACTACGGGGGGGGGGGCTTTGCATACCAAGGGCGTCGTGACGGGCACCGTCTTCCGGCGGTAGCGCGTCTGGACGACGGGGGCGTTGAGGCCGCGGACGGCTTGCGGCAGCGAGTCGAAGTCGGAGGCGAGCAGGCGGTGGGCGGGGAAGTACTTGTCGAGGATGTCGAAGAACTGCATGAGGCGGGTGGGGATGAACTCGGGGTCGGAGAGGTTGGCGGCGAAGGGCACGCGCGAGGCGAGGAAGCGCAGCAGGCGGCTGGTCGGGTAGGGACGCGGGTAGCAGCCGGCCGTGGCGGCGTGGCGGACGCGGAAGAAGCGGGCGGCGACGGGGTCGAGGGTCGGGAGGTAGAACTCGTAGAAGTCGCCGTCGGCGTCGACGAGGACGTGGCCCTGGAGGGGCTCGCCGGTGGCCACGTCGTAGCGGATGCCGTCGTGGGCGAGGTTGTCGAAGACCTCCATGGCGAGGAAGAAGCAGGGCGAGGGCACGTAGCGGTCCCAGTCGAAGATGGAGGCGTTGACGACGTCGACGCGGTCGGCGTGGACGTGGCCGCGCAGGCGGGCCTGCTGCAGGCGCGCGAGGGCGGGCGAGATCTCGATGATGTTGAAGCGGGTGCGGGCGTAGACGTCCGGGTCGACGGCGCGGATGTAGTCGAGGATGTTGAGCATGAGGGTGCCGCGGCCGGCGCCCATCTCGAAGATGACGAGGTCGTGGTAGGGGAAGGTGGTGAGGCGGTAGTTGGAGACGAGGTAGCGGGCGACGGCCTGGCCGTAGAAGGGGCGGAAGAGCTCGGTGGGCGTGTGCCAGAGCTGGCGGGCCGGGTTGTCGCCGTCGGCGGCGTCGAGGCGGTCCTCGAAGGCGCGGTAGCGGCGCCCGAGCTCGGCCTGGAAGTCGAGCTCGTCGCGGAGGCGCGCGAAGTCGAAGGGCTCGCCGGGCGAGAAGATGACGGCCTGGCGGGCGAAGTAGCCGTAGGCGGGGTTGTAGAGGCTGTCGTCGATGAAGTCGCGGAGGAGCATGCGCGCGCGGCGCGGGCGCTGGGCGCGCCGCCGGAGGTCGGCGAGCGAGAGGAGCGGGAAGTGCGCGAAGTCGGCGCGCCGGTCCTCGGGCAGCACGTGCGAGCGCTGCTGCCAGCGGCTCTCGTTGGACCGGAGGCCGCGGTCGCGCGAGGGCCGGGCGCCGGGGCCGGGGCCGGGGCCGGGGCTGGCGCTGCCGCGGGGGGGCGCCGTCGACAGCGGGCGGCAGCTGCCCGGCCGCCGGGCCAGACACCCGCGCGGCCGGTGGCGCAGCAGCTGCCGCAGCAGGCGGGCCACAGCGGGCGCGTCCATGGTCGCGGTGCGAGGCTCGAAAAGAGGCTGCGACGAAAAATGGTCGACGGTGGTGACGTTGGTAGCTGCCGACGCGGGTAAACACCGGCAGTCAAAGTGCCTCGACTTCAACTTCACAACCTTGACCAACGTTTTACCACGGCATCCGCCTGCCAGCCATGGCCTGATGACCGACTGACCCCCTCGCCATGCCCCTGAGCGACCACCCCAAGGCCTGCGGCTGGGCCGCCGTCACGGCCGCCTTCGCCGCCGGCGTCGTCGTCACCCTCGGCTTCAAGGACCTCTACCCGGACCTCGAGCGCCGGTTCCAGCGGCGCCACAAGGACGCGCGCGCGGGCGTCGGCCGCCAGAGCAGCCTCTTCTTCCGCGGGCCCCCCGTCGAGCTCGAGGACCGCGAGGAGAAGCCGCCGCCGCCGCCGCCGCCGCCGCCGGCCGCCGGCATCGAGGCGTGCATCGGCAACACGCCCCTCGTCGAGGTGCGCTCCCTGTCGGCGGCCACGGGCCGCACCGTCCTCGCCAAGGCCGAGTTCCTCAACGGCGCCGGCAACAGCCCCAAGGACCGCGTGGCGCTCAACGTCATCGCCGAGGCGGAGCGCGCGGGCGCGCTCGTGCCGCACCGCGGCGACACCATCTACGAGGGTTCCGTCGGCAGCACCGGCATCTCGCTCGCCGCCCTGGCGCGCGCGCGCGGCTACCGCGCGCACATCTGCATGCCCGACGACCAGAGCGGCGAGAAGGCGGCGCTGCTGGCGCACCTGGGCGCCGCCGTGGAGCGCGTGCCCGTCGCGCCCATCACGAGCCCCGGCCACTTCGTCAACCTCGCGCGGCGCCGCGCTGCCGAGCACGCCGCCGCGGCCGCCGACGGCAGCGCCGGCTTCTTCGCCGACCAGTTCGAGTCGCCGGCCAACTGGCGCGCGCACCGCGCGTCGACGGGGCCCGAGATCGTGCGCCAGACGGGCGGCGGCCGCCTCGACGCCTTTGTCGCCGGCGCCGGCACCGGCGGCACCATCTCAGGCGTCGCGCGCCACCTCAAGCTCGACGCCGGGCTCGCCGGCGTGCGCGTCGTCCTCGCCGACCCGCACGGCAGCGGCCTCTACAACCGCATCCGCCACGGCGTCATGTACTCGCCAACGGAGCGCGAGGGCTCGCGCCGCCGCCAGCAGGTCGACTCCATCGTCGAGGGCATCGGCCTCAACCGCGTCACCGACAACCTCGAGGCCGGCCGCGACCTCATCGACGACGCCGTCCGCGTCTCCGACGACCAGGCCTTCCGCATGGCCCGCTGGCTCGTCGCGCGCGACGGCCTCTTCGTCGGCAGCAGCAGCGCCGTCAACTGCGTCGCCGCCGTCGTCACCGCCCTGTCGCTGCCGCCCGGCAGCACCGTCGTCACCGTCCTCTGCGACTCGGGCACCCGCCACCTGAGCAAGTTTTGGAAGCGCATCGCCGAGCTCGGGCTCGACGACGCCGAGGCCACCGACCTCTTTGCCGAGCTGGGCATCGCCGCGCCCGGCCCGTCGGCCCAGTCACCATAGCCGTACGCACGTTGCCAGTCGCCTGCACGTAGTCATTCTCGCCGAAGCGGCCGCCTCGCCGGATCCCCCCGCCGACGGCGATATCAACGTTTCCTCGCGTATAAGAAAATCCACCCCCAGCAGCAGGCTAGGTATAAAGGTATAAAGGAAGCATGCCATGTTCCCCCCTGGGTAGTCGTCGCCAAAAACCGAAACCCCCCGTTCCCAAACTCCCGTCGATATCGGCCCAATGCGACGGCCTCGCGCAAACCAAACACCGCGCTGTCTATGACGCTGGACGGCGGGGTCTCATGAAAACTGCACACGGTCAGCAGGCATGCCGTGGGCCTCTGGCCCAGGCGTGGGCCTCTCGCCCAGGCGTCGACGCAACGTACCTTCCACCGATGGCCGCAGTTGATGCACTCGCAAAAGGTGGTCATGGGCTCGTCGGCACTCCGGGTCTGGGCCTGCGTGTAGCTGACCTTCTTCTTCTTACAGCGGCCGCACTCGAGGCTGTCGCTGATGCTCTTCTCGGCCATGGGCACCTGGGCCTTCTTCATGTTCTCCTTCTCGAGCTCCAGGTCCTTGCGGCGCTGGTCCTCGCTCTTGAGGTCGTCGTCGGTCATGACGGCGAAGCGGTCGGGCGCGATGTCGCCGGCCATGACGCGGCGGCCGAGCTCGCGGTTGCTCTTGGTCTTGAGGTTGGAGAAGAGCGAGCGGACCTTTTTCTTGTAGTCGGCCGACTCGCCCCTGTAGGCGTCGAAGACGGCCTGCTCGACGGCGACGGCCCTGGCCAGGACGTCGGCGGCGGGCTCGGCGGAGCGGTAGGCGAGGCCGTTGTAGAGCAGCCCGACGCACTGGTTGCGCACCGTCGAGTCGGTGCGCTTGATGTCGACGCCGTCGCTGTCGAACCGGCGCTTCTCGGGGTCGCCCGTGAAGGCCCTGCGCGGCGGGCCGGCGGCAGCGGCGGCCGGCGCGGGCGGCGACGCGGCGGCCGGCGCCGGGGAGCCCAGCTTGGCCCGTTGGAGCTTCGAGTTCTTCTCCTGCTCCACCAGCTTCTTCCACTTGATGACGAGCTCCGAGGCGGCGCGCGCGATGTCCTTGTTGGGGTTGGAGCGGAGCTTCCCGACGAAGACGCCGGCGCGCGTAGCCTGGACACCTGTGAGCGCACGGCTGGCGAGCGCACGTCTGGCCCAGACGCAGGGCGGGGGGACGCACGCGGAGCATCTCCTCGGTCGGGGCGGCGTCCTTCTTGAGCATCTCCATCAGGCCGATGGCCGTCTCGGGCGGCTCGTTGGCCGCCACCGACTTGGTCAGCGCCTTGACGCGCGCCTCGAGCTCGCGGGCGTCCATGGTGCTGCCGTGGTCTGGCGATGGGGGAGCGCGGGCTGGGGGCAGACGGAAGCGTCCATGCTGGGAACGGCCGGCGCCGATGTTTACCCGTACGCCGGGCTTTTCCCGGCCGCCTCCGCGCTGTACGTAGGTACGAAGCACGAAGTACATCTACCCCTGAATGCGCCTCCTGAATGCTCCCCCCTGAATGCTTCCCCCGAGTGCTTCCCCGAGTGCTTCCCCCGAGTGCTTCCCCCGGGTGCCTCCCCCGAGTGCTTCCCCCTGGATGCCCCCCCTGACTGCCTTGCCCCGACTGCAAACAGAAATCCTCTCCCCGTTTCCGCGCCACCACCGCCGACCTACTCGCCCCTCCTCCGCTTCGCCCTCAGCCTGTCCACGGCCGCCGCCATCCTCTTGCTCCCCCGAGCCCTCTGCCGCGGCGCAAACGCCTCCCGCGCGCCCGCCCCGACGCCGCCGCTCAGGTACCGCGTCATGTTGCTCTGCGTGCCCTCGGCCTCGCGCCGGTTCATGTCCCGCACCACCGGCACCAGCACCTCGTCCGTCCGCTCCTTGCTCCAGCCAACCGTCGCCATGAGGAAGCGCCGCAGGCCCTCGAGGTCCGGCACGCCCCACCGGAAGGGCTCCGCGCTGGCGTCCACCTCGGGCCGCAGGTACGCCTCGTCCACGGCCGCGCTCGGGAAGCCCGGCGGCAGGAACAGCTTGGCGGCCTGCGACCTGCGGAACTTGCGGCGGAACGGCGACGCCGCGTCGGCCTCCTTGGGCCGCTGCTGCGACTGCACCGCCGCCCACCACTCGCGGAAGTCGTCCAGCCCGCCCCGGCCCGGGAACTCGGACACTATCTCGACCGCCGTCACCGGGCCGACCCCCGCCAGGCCCTCCGTGTAGTCGGACCCGAGCAGCTGCGCGAGCGCGATGAGCTGCTCCCGCGACAGCGACAGCTCCCTCTCCATGTCCGTGCTGAGGTAGCACTCGACAAACTTGTTGCTGTTGAACATGTTCTTGTAGACGCGCGTCCCGCCAAAGAGAAACGTGTCCGAGTCGTCGGTCACGATGCCGTCGACCATGCCCAGCCTGACCAGCTCGGCGCACTGCGCCTCGGCCTCCATCGGCGCCGTCATGTACGGGATCCCGAAGAGGCGGAGCAGCGACTGGCACTCGCTGATCATCACCTGCGTCACCTCGTCCGCGTCGCGTCGGTCCTTTCTCTGCTGGCTTCGCAGCGCCCGCAGCTCCCTCTCGTAGTCTTCCCGGTTCTGCGCCGCCGGCTTCTGGTTCAGCTCGCTGGCGAATCGGGCGTGCTCCTCGGCCTCCTCGGCCATCTGCGCCATGAGCTCCTCATCTTCCGCGTCGCTCGCGTCGTCGTACTCGGCGTCTGCGAACGCCTCGTCGTCGTCGGG
Source organism: Hypocreales sp. Mo6-1 (assembly GCA_002939055.1). Taxonomy (NCBI): domain Eukaryota; kingdom Fungi; phylum Ascomycota; class Sordariomycetes; order Hypocreales; species Hypocreales sp. Mo6-1. The sequence continues at coordinate 3,399,516 of PNEP01000013.1, forward strand.
GACAGGGGACTGGCTTCGAGCGCCGGCAGTCTGAGCGCCGGCTGCCGGACCGTCCCCGAATAGGGGAGACGCGGCCCGGGATGCGGTCGGGATAGCAGACGAGTGCTCGGCGACGGGCACGTCCTCAAATTGCGGCTCTGGAGACGCCGAGGGCTGTCTTGACCCGGTCGAGGGAATGCCCTGCTCAGCAGGAGCCTCATGAGTTCCAACGTCCCCGACTGCCGCTTCTCGCCACGGCTCCTTGCTCGCCCCCTTGCTCGCTTCCTGGGCCAAGGACACGGTCTCTCCTGCGTCGGCGGACTTGAGTTGTGCCGAACCCGGGGGCGCCTCGATGATTTCAACATCGCTTCCGCCATCAGATGAGTCGATTTCAACCAGCCGACCCCGCATCTCTCGACGCCGGAGTCGCTCCTCTTCCTTGGCCTCCTGTATGTCCTCTGCATTAATCTCCCTCTCCGCATCCTGCTGCTTCTTCAGAGACTGTCTGATGTCCGTCTCATCGGTCAGCCAAGGAGGCAGCGGTCTCGGGCCATCCTGTTCCAGAGGCTCAACCTCGAATCCTCCAGCCAGATCCCCCGCAGACTCGGCCGCAGACTCGGCCGCAGACTCTCTGGCGTCGCTCCTGTGCAAAGGCTCGTCCCCTTTCTGGGCTGCCTTTGCAAAGAATGACGAGCGCCAGTCGAGCTTGGGGAAAGGAAGCGGCCCGTCAAAAGGGTTCTTCCTATTCTCGGTCACGGGCTTTGGCTGGGCAGCCCTCGCCCTCCTGGACCTCGCCAGGACGGCCTGCATGTCGTCGTCGCTGTCGCTCTCCGCAACCTTGTCCTCCTTGCGCTTCGGTACCGCGGCGTTGGCGCGATTGTTGACAATGTGAGCAATCACGGAGCCACTCCCCCCCTTGATCGGTCTCGACGCTTCCACGGCCTTTTGCGTCCACTCCGGCTCCGCCATCGGCACGTCCTCAAACTCATCGTCGCCAAGCCCCTGGTCAATGTCGTACTGATTCTTCAGAGACAGGGCTATTGCCCGGTTGATGTCGTCTTCCTCCTCGGGGTGCAGCCGCTCTTCCGGCTGGCTCTCTAGCAGCGCGCGTGCTTCGCCCGTGTTTCCACCCACGAAGAGTGATCCTTCCTCACCGCCGTCCCCGTCCTCGGCAGGCTGGCCCCTTTGACCGTCGTCAGGATGCCGTGGGCGAGCCGCCATGTCTCGCGCGGCCTGCGCACTTCCTACACTGTCTGCCGGCTTTGGCTTCGGGAGACGATTGAGGCCTTCGATCGGCACGTCCTCAAATTCGTCGTCGTTGTTCTCGTCGTCGTCGTCTTTGGACTGATACTGGAACTGGATGGCGTCCACGTCGATGGGCTTGTGGGCTTCCCCAATGTCCTTCTCCTTGCTGACGACGCCCAGCGCCCAGCCGCCCTCGACGCCTTCGTTCTTGACCAGGATATACTCGCGATCTTTTTCCCCAGCGATGCGGGCGTTGACACCCACCGTCAGATCCGTGCCCTGCATGCCAATCTCGACCATGAGGCGCTGCGTGAGGTGGTTCCGCTCCTTGACCCTCTCAATCTGGAATTTCGAAAAGGCCATGCGGTCGGGGAACATGTCATCGAGCTGGTCTTTGCTCAGGCCCATCCTGAGCCGGCTCCTCAGCCTGGCAGCGTTGAGGATGTTGTATCGATCGGCGGGGGGCAGGCTCTTGAAGAAGTCGCCGTCGAAGTCGATCTTGCCAAAGTCGTACAGGTTGATGTCCTCGCCGCTGTTGAACTGCCGCGCGTACTCTTCGAGCTCCTCGACGCTCATGATGCGCGGGTCGTCGGGCTTGCCCATGGCGGCAATGCCGCCCTCGAGCTCGGGGAGATGATACGCGTCTTGCTTGTGGAACGTCCGCGGCTGTGCCTTTTCCCGCGGCGTCATGCCGATCTCATCCACGTAGACGACCTCGCTGCTCGCCACGTCCTGCTCTTGAAGCCGGGCCTCTCTAGCCGCGACGTCATCGTCGTGGCCCCTCTTCCTCCGCTCTTCCTCCTCGACGGCAATGCGCTGCATCTGCACGGCCAACAGCTTGCCAGCCGTCCTGACGGCATCCTCCCTGCGGCCCTCGCGCCTTCGCTGGCGCTTCTGCAGGGTCGCGCGCTTGAGCGCAGGGGCGCCGCCGTCGAAGACAAAGACGGGCAGAATGCCGAACCAGAGCAGCTTGCAGATGCGGCGGAAGAAGCCGACGACGTGGGCGTTGCGAAGCGCGTTGCCCTCCTTGTCGCGGACGGCCTTGAGGAACTGGTATATCCATATCGACGCATCGACGGCGAGGCGCTTCCGGTTGAGGGTCGCGAGGTTGGTGGGCCGCGCGCAGGGCTGAACCACGGTCCAGAGACCGTTGACACCCATGGCGGCAAAGTTTCGGGTCCAGGGCGCTGGTCATGCCTCGCTGGGAGACGGGAGTCTGCGTTGACGGTTGCTCGTTGACGACTCTCTGAAGGCGATCCGAGACGTGACGTCACGTGGGGTGGATCATCATTGACTTATCTAATCTGTATCTGACAATGTTCCCGAGACCCAGCGCTCCAGGCTTCGCGACCGCCTCCATCCTGGCCATGGACAGAGATGAGGCGCAAGCGTACCTCGAGTCGCTTCTGAACAAGAACCTCCGCATTGTCACCACGGATGGGCGCCTTTTCTTGGGATCCTTCAAGTGCACCGATGCGGTCTGTTAGCTTAAAGCATCCTTGCGCGCTCCTCGCCGCTGCTGCTGACCGAACCGTCATTGTTTAGGAGAGCAATGTCGTCCTGGCCAATACGTACGAATACCGGCAGCCGTCCGCCGACACGGTCCAACGGCATCTGCACGAGACGCTCGAGGGGACGGTTGCGGTCGCTATGACGTCGCGGTATCTCGGCTTGGTCGTAGTGCCAGGGCGCCACGTCGTTAAGATGGAGCTAGAGCAGTTTGCGAGCCAGGTCGGAGGTGAATCCGGATCTCTGCAAGGCTGATGGCGGATAGGAGTCCTGCCACTGTCGGCGGACTAGCCCTACATTGGCTGCCATGACGGTAGCATTCACGGCAAGATGGTTGGGGATTTTTGCCATGTACAGGGAGGCTTCAGGGCCAGCTAGTGATGGAACTCTGCGGCCTTTGAATGGGCGGAGACTACGGTGTACCGGTCGCCAATATTGAGTCGGTGGTGCTGGGCTTCTTGTTCCATGAAATTGCTTCTCGCCCAAGATTGCAATAAATCTGAAGGAATCCAAGGGAAGACTCTCGTTGATGGGTGCGTAAATAGATAGACCTGACCTCCTGCGGGGCCCGCCAGCTGCGACGATGAAGAAAAGCTACAAGTAGCATCGTGTCAAGGAACCATTTGCTCAAAATAGCAACTCCGTAGCTTCAACCAGCTTGCAGCTAACCCCCATTTTCGATTTTCTTCATCAGCTCGGCAGTCTCGGCGGCCTCTTTCCTTGTGGACTTCTCCAAGACAGTGACCTTGCTGATCCACTCAAACCGCTCTCTCCAGTACGAGAAACGCTCCTTGGACCAGCACTTGGGCCCGTTCCAGTTGGTGGGGTTCCAGTCGTACTCGTACGTCATGGGGCCCTCCATCTCGTAGAGGCCCCTGCCGTCGATTTTGTACCACAGAGCAAGGATGGGAACCCAGTTGTTGAGCTTCCTGATGTCGCGGAGCTCGAGCTCGTGTTCACGCCACTCGGCGACCGTCTCGTCGTCGGGGTACTTGGCCTCGTGCTCGTCGATGTCGGGGTGGTGGAAGACCTCCCAGGGCGTCTTCTCGAGTATACTCCGCATTAGTAGCCCTGCGTGGTGGCGTTGGTCGAGCCGCGGGACGCCATAGGTCGAGATCTTTGCGCAAAAGGCATTCATGTTAAACCAGGCCCGCCACTTGGCAGCTCGGTCTGGGTCTGTCGAACTTGGGTCCTGGACTGGGACGGGTTAGTGCTTAGGCATCTGGGGTATGCAATGCGCATAACGTACAATTGAATGCAAACTCGGTCCAATGCGCCTGAAAGTCTTGCATAAACGCAATGTACCCAAGGGGGTCGGGGACCTTCTGGATCGCAACGACAAGCTCGACCAGCCGGTCGTTGTACTCTGTCAGCTGGTTGATGGCAGCGGTCATAGTGTTCCATAGCCTGCCGTAGTCGTATTGCTCCTCCGCCTCCGGGTTCTCTTTCCTCGCCTCGAGCGCCTCGAGGATAGGCTTGGCTATCTGGTTGGCGACGTCGGAGATAGGTACGGAAGGGTCAGCGAAGAGGGTTCTCAGCGCAGCGAGCTGCTCCGGCGCAGTCGGGTACTCCCCCTTTCCCTGCGCAGAGAGGAAATCGAGGTACGTGATTGAAGCCATGATTAGGGAGTAGTGAGGATGCTGGGAGGAGCTCGGAGCGACGCTCGATTTAAATGCTCAAAGCGGGTCGGGGTGGCAGTGAAAGAAACCAACGGCATGCACTCATCGACATAATATGCCGCAATGTAAGGATACGGAGTATGAGCGCGTTAAACGCGCCAACTGGGGAAATCCGCAACCACGCCCACGGCATCCACGATGCCTCTGCACCATCATCCCCCATGAGCTTAGTAACGGCCCGTCCGCTGCACTGTCAGCCAGCCACGACTGAGCTCTTGCGAGACAATCATAAATCATAAATCATTAAGCATACCGTCAATTGCGGGGGCGGGGGCCACCTCTCCCGACGCCAAGCTCGAACAGGGATGCCAGCACATAATATCATAATATCGAAAACGACCAATCACAAATCTGCCGCCTTGTTCCTTGTTGCGTTGCGCCTTTTCTCAGGATCGCGATATCACCGTGCCTCAATACCCGTTGGCCTGTTCATTGCTGTCTCCAGGTCTTAATCCGTTAGGCCGCTTCTTTGGTGCATTAACTCACTAACGAGACACAATGAGGTACCAACAAGGGCATCTTTTCCACCTCCCGACGGAACATTTCAAGGGCTCACGCGTAGGCCCTTGACATTCACCGCCGGATAAAGCGGCATTTCTGGGATTCAGCCCGTGGTTGTTTCTAATTTTGAACACGCCATCCGCGGCCCGGCCCCATATCTCCCGCGGCCCCACCCCCGGACGCCCCTACGCGCTCCAGTGCGTAGGTGGGGGACCCTCTGCATAGACCAGCCCGGCTACCTGGCGGCCGTACACCCCCCGTTTACGGGTATAGGTTTTTCTTCCCCGGAGGGTTTTTCCTATACTATCTATTAGCCGAGGCTCTAGGACCTCTCGATAGACTCTCTCTCGATAGGTAGCTAGCTAGTGGAATATTAATAATAATAATAACACGCCATCCGCCCTCTTACAGCATAGCTATCAGTTCTCAGATAGAAATCGCAAGTCTAGGCATCCGTAAGCGATATGCATCGCTGCATGTATCATAGAACTTCAAGACACGGGATCCATCATCACCTGCTGCCGGCAAGCTGCAGCTCGTGTTATGCCGCCAGCAGGCAGTAAGATCTTCAGCACCGCTGTCTGCCGCCCCGAAACCAGTCAGAAATCGTAAGCTTACTGCTGCAGCCGCCTCCAAATGAGGCACAATATTGCAGTCAGAGTCTCAAAATCGGCTGAGGGTGGTGGTGGTAATGCCGGTGATGCATTGGCGTATCCTTAGGGCCCAGGTAACCACGATTCAAGAGTTGTCACTTTGAATACTCGAATGGCGGGAGAATACAAACCCCCTGTCGCCGCGGATTCTTGCAAGTCCAAGACAGTCTCATAATATTGCATTCAGCGACTCAAAATCAGCTGAGGGTGGCTAATGGTGATACCCTTGATCACCAGAACCCATGTAACAACGGTTTTAAGGGTGGCCACATTAGAATAGCTTTGTCTTGTTATAAAGAAGTCCCAATATCGCCGTGGATTCTTGCAAGTCCAAGTCAATCTTCCCGCAGTCTGCCACCTTCAACGTCTGGTTCACAGCCCATTTCCCGCAACCTGCCACCTTTAAAATCTAGTTCAACGCAACCCAATTTTCTCTCACCATGCGTTTCATCGATATCGCCATGTCCCTCTTCATTACGGTGCTCGGCCTCAGCCGCTTCGTCGGCGCACTTTCCTCCCACACCGAGGGCCACCTCGACAGTCGAGGCCCGGATCTGAATACTCTCAACGCGCTGAATCTGAAACTCAATGTTGCTGTTGGACCGACCAAACCTAGCACGTGTCCGGCCACAAACAACGGCGCCGATCAAATGTATCCTGAGCACAGATATACCGTCACTCAGATAAAAGCCGCATTCACCGGTGGTGCCACATTGGCAGCCAATGGAAAACAACTGGGGCGAAGTGAGTGCTCGCTCCCCTCGCACGTTTCCCCATGTTCACGGGTTTCCTGCTCGAGCTGACAATCGACCCCCTGGGTTGGTTCAGACAATTATCCGCACGTTTTTGACAACGCCGAAAAGTTGCCCTTTCCATGCGGAAAGGCCAAGTTGGAGTTTCCCATTCAAAGAAACAACTTAGTTTACAATGGCGGTTCTGTCTCCACCGAACCTGACAGGATAATATTCGAATACAGTAAGTCGAAGAAGGAGTTGACCGCGAGATATTGCGGAATTATACGCCACGGGCCGGGCAAAGATTTCCTCAGCTGCCGGGAATAGCTGGCTGCGTGGTTGAAAACGAGACGTTTAGGACTGTGGTTGCGCCGGGCGGTCCTGTCGCCGTTTTCAAGTCGAGGTTTCTCTTTGCATACCAACGAGCTTGATGCCCTGTGAGGAGCTGGATTCTTTAATCTCAATTTTCACGCTTGGCAGGGAGTGTCTCGTTATGGGGTGGAAAGGGGATTTTCGACTCGTCTCATATCGTCATGAACTTGACGTATTTGCAGACTCTTTTCATTCTGCGCACCTCTTCTCCATTCTTATGATTTCGCGGGTCAGCTTTATATTTATATATTCCGGTGGTCCCCCCCAGTGCTTGTAGACGTGAAAGCTACCGGCCATGGGCCTTGCCCGATCGAGCCTTATTCTTGTGCCATCGATACATGCCGTCGGTTTCTCCAATGCAAGCCCCCGCATTGACTTTTCCTTGCTAGCCCAGTCTCGCGAAGAGCCTAAATCAGAAAGCGCTTGAATATAGCCTTTGATTCCTGCTCTGGGACGTTGATGGCCCGCGGCATTCTCCAAGAACAAAGCTGCGCGTTCCTTCCCCATTAGTGACTCATGTCCTAAACACATGGTATTAGCAAATAACAGTACGGAGTACACCAGAAAGCTACCCTGCTAAGAATAAAGAGAAAACAAAAAAGTACAGACCCAGGCCCAGCTCATTCGTCACTTCAAGCTTGCCGTCCAACTCCGCGACGGTCGCGGCCCAAGCTCTCCTAGTCGTCGACATTACCATCATTATTTCACCCGTCGACAACCTAGCAGTCGTTTTTCTCTAATTCCCACGTGATAATATGGAACCTTTCCCGGACGGCGTCGTTGGAGCCCTCTACGCGGCAACGGCCTCCTGGGTCCGGCCGCGGTTCTCGCCGTTGAGAGGGCCTTCGGTGTCGAGGACCGAGTTGCGGTGCTCCTCTTCCTCCTCCTCCTCCTCCTCCTCCTCCTCCTCCTCCCCCTCCTCGCTCTCGGCCTCGCGGCCGACCCAGGAGCTGCCGTCGTTGAGGGGAGCGTCCTGGGCAGACAAGTCGTGGCCCTCGTTCCTGGCGCGGATGTTGTTCCGACGTCGTTGGGACAGGGTGCGGGAGCGGGTCGACAGCTTGGAGGAGACGGCGGCGTTGGCAGAGACCCAGTTGGTGAGGGCGTCCTCGCAGTCCTGTATGATGGCCTTGCTGGCCTCGTAGCCGTCATATGCCTGCCGCGTCTCGCCGGGGGTGACGGGGGTGTCGTCGATGAGCTCGAGGAGGTGCTTGCCGTAGCCGGCAATGATGGCGACCTTTTCGCAGTGCTCGCGGAGGGCGTCAAACTGGTACGAGTAGGCGGCCTTGACCTTTTCGCGGGTGATGTTGGACAGCTGGGCCTCGGCGACAAGCGATTCGGCCTCGGCGCGGACAAGCTCCTGCTCCAGGACGACAATCTTGGGCGAGTTGGGCTCCTTGTACTTGAGCTGGGCGATCTGGTCGGTGATCTTCTGCTTGCCTTTCGGGGTGTCAGTCCCATGCACACGGCAGGTGGATTGGCGGCGTCTTACGGTCTCGGCTGGGCTGGACGGACGCCTCGATGTTGCGAATGCTCTTCATGGTGATGCGGTACTGGTCATATCGGTCCACGTACTGGTCCTCGAGCTCGCCGATTTCGTAGAGGAGGACGCCGAGCTTGTCGGTGACGTCGGAGACATCTTCGTCAGTGCCCTCGCCCCAGAGGGAGAGTTGTTGCTGCCGGGGCCCGTCAGCCTAGACAGCGGGTTGGCGCGAGCGCAGCGGCACGTACGGCGACCTCCATGCGCTCCTTGGCGACCTGCTCCAGGCTTCGCATCACGTTCTTCTCCATCTTGACGAGCTGGGACAGCTTCTTGGCGAGGTCGGGCCCGAAGGCGCCGCCGGCGTTGCGGCGCAGGGCATGGCCTGTGGCATGGATGCATGAGCGTTGCCGAAATCAACCAAAGGGCCTCGCGCGCTACTCACCCAGACTGCCCTTTCCGAAGATGCGGCCAGACTTGGTCGACGAGGGGGGGGCGGCGGGCTCTGCAAGGGCACGCTGGCGTGAGCGATGCGTGCCGGCCGCCGGCTCTGGGCGATGGGATGCTCACCTGCAGCTGGGACGCAGTAGGTGCCCGGGTGGCGCGCATCGAGTAGGTGCGGTGCATGGCGGACGGCGTGCGCTGGCTGGCGACGGGAGCTGAGCGATTCTCGGATGCGCTGTTTTGGGCAGCGGACGCGGGCTCGCAGCGGTGGTGCGCGAGGGAGGGGGTCGGCGATGGGCACAGGGCATCAAGGGGGGGGGGGAAAAGGAGGGAGGGAAAGGGGAGAGACGGGACGGCTTTATGTGGAGGAGTTTTGTTGCGGAGTCTGAGAGAAGAGGAAGAGGAGATGGTCGTTTGGGTGGTTTCTTCGGCGACGTCATCGGCCGCTGGAGCGGGCCCCACAGCGCCAGGTTCCATCTGCCTCGATGGTTCCGGTAGAGCCGAAGACCCTTCTGTAAGTGCCAAGTACAACAGCGTTGCGGCAAGTCCCGGGTCCGGATAGACGGGCTCCGGAGGCTCTAGGCAGGGCTCGAGAGTCGGCAGCGCCGTGGCCGACGTTGGGCTCGGCTTGCTCCAACCTTGGCCTACCCGGCACTCATACACGCCCTCTGGGCACAACGCACAGAGAAGCCACCCGTGCTGCCGCGGCATATCAGGTGACTCCTGGCCTTGGGCGTCGTCAGCTTTGCACGCGCGGCCAGTTGGGTGCGCAGCATCTCGAGACGCAATGGGCCACATGAGGTCATAGGCGTTGCGCAAGGACTGCCCAGAGTCGAGGGCCGATGACGTAACGGTAGAGCCTCCTCGATGAACGTCGTTGATACCCCAATAGGCTTAAGTTGCACGGGTGTTTCTAATTCGACCTGGGCTGTTTGTAAACTCTGCCGCTCGATGGGTGAGACTCTTTTCCATTTCGTTGCATTGTCCCCCATCCTGGTAGAGGGATTGAGATGGCAATGGCACTTTCGTCAAACCATCCGTTTCGCCTCAGACGCAGCGTGCTAGCACGCATGGTACGTGCAAATTTGCAAAGAATTCCTCAACCCCCAGCCCCGCTGCGAATAGGCACCCCCCCTGGCCTCAACCGCGTTTGATGTGCGACGCAGGTTTCGCCGCGGCGCGATACTTTGACGCGGTAATTGACACGGTTTTGCGCGTCGCCGCCGCCCCTCGCCAGCGCGCACCATTCGGCAGGCCTCGGCCGTCATCCGACGCCCTCAACGCTCGCCAGGGCCTCGCCAGGGCGCCCGCCTCTGCCATCGAGGCCTCACGGCCTTCAACGGCCTCGTCAGGGGTCTTTGCCTGTCGCCTCGGCGCGACGCAGCCGCTGTGGTGGCGGAGAGATCGCGCCTCTGGCTCAGGCCTCAACGACTCGCAGGCAGGGACCCTTGGGAAGCAACGACCAACGCCTGCCCGCGCGCTGTCAATTGCGCGAGGGAACAAACGGAATAGGCCCGTCTTAGTCATCGGGCCACGGCCATGGCTGCCTCTGCCAGCGCCGCTCGCCAGTCCAGCGCCAGCCTCGGCCACGACACGAGCGACGATCGCCTGTCGGAGAGAGACTCGTGGCCCGACGAGCCCGACAGCCTGGCGTCGCGCCTCGAGGCCTTTGGCGCCCGCAGACCAGCGCGCCTCCCGGCCGGCAGCCGGGGTCCCGTCAGCCCGCCGCCGCGCCGGAGGCCCTCGAGGGCCATCTCGAGCCGGAGCGAGCGCTCGGCTGCTGCGTCCGTCGCCTCCGGCAGATCCTCGCCCGCCGCCGCCGTCGCCGCCGCCACCGCCCAGGCCGCCATGTCCCGCCTTGGCTCTCCGGCCGCGTCGGCGGGCGCCGAAACGGACCGCAGCGGCTCGCCGTCTGCCCAACCAGACGCCAACTTCGACTGGACCATGCCCGAGATCGCCGAGCAGCTCAGCCGCTTCCGCCAGGACGTCAAGGACGGCCACGCCCAGCTGGCGGCGTACATGGTCGAGTTCACCGAGGTCACGGAGCGTCGCGTCCACCACGGCGCCGACCTCTTTGCCGGCGTCAGGACTGCGCCCGTCTTCGAGAAGAAGGGGGAGACGCTGAGGTTCAAGTTCAAGGTGAGCCGCGCGCTCCTCGGGGCCGCATCGACCACTGACGCCCTTGCAGCAGCACCTCAAGTCCAGGAGGGACCAGAAGGAGGAGCACTACGCCGCCGTGTGCACAAGGACCAACAAGGACCGCGTGCCTCGGTACCGCTTCCATCACGTTGGCATCAAGAAGAACGTCCTGACCCCAAACACCATGCTGACCTTTGTGCCCCACCTCCGCGACCTCGAGAGCTCCGAGGAGACCAAGTACAACTTGTGGCTTAAGGAGCTCGAGGACATTGATCTCAAGTCGGGCTTCAAGCCCATGAATCGCGAGGAGAAGCAGGCCCTGACGTACCAGCTGGAGCGCGCCGCGACCGTCTCTCTCTACCTCGACACGTGGCTCGAAAACCTCGTCATCCCCGGCTGCAACAAGTCGGCCCTGATCAGCTACATGGCCAGCCAGGAGCCAGACGACGCCATCACGCCGCAGCAAAAGACGGACATCCTCCGGTCCCATCGTGAGACGGACCGCGCCGCCCCCGAAGCCTACGCGGCCGCTCAGATGTTTACTGATGCCTTTCAGCACGTCTTCAAGGACAGCCAGCCCCCCGAGAAGCAGGTCGACCTCCGCAAAGTCTTGTTGCTCGACGAGTCTGTCGACAGCGTCATGGAATCCAAGCCCACGGCCAAGGACGGCGCCGGCACCCAATACGACGACGAGGACGAGCTGGCCGAGTCCAGCCTGGCCACCTACTGCATCCTCGGCTGTCTCATCTGTTTCAGCCATTCGTGCGACCACGGAGAGTATGACAACAAAAACCTGAAGCGCACCTTTTCCATATCCTCGTGCTCTCACCTCTCGGATGCCTTGCAGCGACGTCGGCGGCAAGGCGCCGGTGCCGCCAACGGCAACGCGGCGCCCGGGGCCCCTTGCCAGCGACAGTGCTATCGCCGCGGCCGCGCGTCGCAGGATGCAGACTCGCCGCCCCGTGCTTGGTCCGAGGACGAGGAGGTCGTGCTGCGGACCATATTCACGACGGCCTCGGGCAGCGCCTTCAAGGGAGATGCGATATGCCTCGCCGCGAACTTCCTCAACCGGAGCTGCAGCGAAACACATGCCAGGTTCCGGTCGCTTGATGTCGTGCTGCCGCGGGCCAAGCCCCTGGAGCCTGCCCGGGTCAAGAACCTGTCGTGGTATGACCGCCGCAAGAAGGTCCTGCTGGGCGACTGGCAGGACCACACGGTCAGCCACGAGCACCAGCGCCGCGAGACGCTGGAGCCGTGCTCGCACGAAGGGCCCTGTGGCCCGCGGGTCTGCCCCTGCGTCGACGCGGGCCTGCTGTGCGAGAAGTTCTGCGGCTGCTCCGTCGACAACTGCGCCTACAAGTTCACGGGGTGCGCCTGTCACTCGCAGGGCAAGACGTGCCAGCAGAAGCAAAAGGACAAGCCGTGCATCTGCGTGCAGCTGAACCGCGAATGCGACCCGCAACTGTGCGGTTCGTGCGGAGCCCTGGAACGTGCGAATGCGCTCAACGCCGACGACGCGCAACTGCACGCCACGGGCTGCCAGAACTGCGACCTGCAGCGCGGAGTGGGGAAGTGCCTGGTGCTGGGCCGCAGCCAGCTGGAGGGCGTCGGGTACGGGCTCTTCACGGCCGAAGACATTACCCAGGACGACTTCATCATCGAGTACGTGGGCGAGCTCATCACCCACGACGAGGGCGTGCGGCGCGAGGCGCGACGCGGAGACGTCTTCGACGAAGAGTCCAACATCTCGTACGTCTTCACGCTCCTCGAGAACGAGGGCATCTGGGTCGACGCCGCCATATACGGCAACCTCAGCCGGTACATCAACCACGCGTCCGAGAACGACAAGCGCGGGTGCAACATCACGCCGCGGATCCTCTACGTCAACGGCGAGTACCGCATCAAGTTTACGGCGATGCGGGATATCCAGGCGGGGGAAGAGCTCTTCTTTAATTACGGCGAGAACTTCCCCAACCTGACCAAGAAGCTCCTCGACCACAAGGCGGGCGAGCAGCCGGCAAAGGCCAAAGGGGCACGCTCGCGGCGGGCGGAGCCAGGGGACCAGGTGGCGAGGAAGGCACCCAAGCCGGAGCAGAAAAGGGGCCCGGGGAGACCGAGGATCAAGAGGGAGGTGGTGACAGAGTACGAGTTTCACGACGAGGACGCGCCGTCGCCCGAAGAGGCGGCCAAGTCGCGCAAGCGGAAACGGCGGTCGCAGGAAGAGTCGGGAGAAGAAGAATATCGCCCGCCAGCCACGGAAGAGGCTTCGCGCGCGGCCGAGGCGGTCGTCGAGCCGGAGCAGAGCGGCACGGGGGCCATGACCCGTCTGCGCAAGAGAACCAGGGCCACGGCAGGGACGCTGCAGCCCGATCCGGCAGGAAAGCGCGCCGAGCCGCCCAAGAAGAAGGGAAAGCGAGGCGGTGCGCGACCGGGAAGCGGGCGGCCTAGGAAGCACCCCCGACCAGTTCCCAAGCCGACGCAGGCCTCGAACGTCAAGGCGGACGAGGAGAAGAAGGGCGAGGCGCCGTCCGAAGGCGGTGCGGCGACTGCAGCGGGCGCCGTTCCCGAAGCGCCGGCGGAGCCTGGACAATCCGGACAGTCGGAGCAGGCTGCGCGACGTGCAGAACCGGGACAGGCCGCAGAGCCTACAAATCCTGCAGAGCCGGGAAAGCCGAGGCAACCAGTCGAGCCCGAACAGCCTGCCGAGCCTGAACAGCCTGCAGAGCCCGGACAGCCTGAAGAGCCCGGAAAGGCTGGGAAGCCTACAAGGCCTGCAGAGCCTGCAGAGCCAGAAGCGCCTGCGCTGCCTGCACTGCCCGAAGCGACGGCGACACCCGGCGCTTCGAACACGCGGCAGGCAGAGCAAGGCCCACCCGCGAGGGCCGATGTGATTGAGATCCTGGACAGCGACGACGCCGAAGCGGTAGGCTTCAACACGGCCTCGCTGGAGGAGCTGCAGGAGGACTCGCTGCGGCAAGACGACGAGGACGAGGACCAGGATGTGGTTGTGAGGAAGCGGAACGACCGGGCGGCGAGGAATCGACGGCCGCCGGCCAAATTTCGGGACGACGATATATGGAGCTAGATGGCTGTGCGCGTAGGCGACCTGGCTTTTAGAGTATTGCCATTTGCACTTGGGAGTAGAAGGCAGAACGATGGCCGTAGAAGGGGGAGGGAGAGTAAACGATGAGGAGGGGGGGGGTGTGCGTGGAATCTAGGAACTTACCCCCCTCCCCCCCAAATTTAGGACCCCCCCCCCCCCCCTTTTTGGTTGCAGCGATGACGTAACCCGGGAGGCGCTCTGCAAAACGTCGCGGCAAGCGAGGCCAACCTAGCATCTGGCCACACCTCCAACGTCAAGCTGCAAATCCTCATCCTACGTACGGACCACGCATCCGCCTGCCTTGCACGCCGACGATTCCCCTTGCAAAGCCTCCAGGAGACCGAGGGCTCGCCGCTTGACCACGCTGCTTCCCCAGCCTGCAACCGCGCCGCCACAATGACGCTCTACTACACCATGGTGAGATGGCCGGCTTTGCCCCCGTGGCCACGGCCCGGGCTGACGGGCGCAGGTGTTCTTCCTCCTGATGCTGGAGATGGCCTTGTTCATGCTGCTCATCGTGCCGCTGCCCTTCAACGTCAAGCGGACGATCTTTACGTACGTCGGCCATTGCTCCCCGTTGAGCCGGCGGTGGTTTTTGCTCGGATTGCTGACGGACGCGTGGGCAGCTTCATCTCGGAGAACCCCATTGTGGCCAAGATCCAGTACTGGATGAAGATTACCTTTGTCTTCATCCTCATCCTCTTCGTGGACAGCGTCAACCGCGTGTACCGCGTCCAGCTCGAGCTTTTGGCTGCCACGGAGCAGACGTCTAAGGGGGCGTACGTGTATTCCCTTGTGCTCGACGCCTTGACGATGGGGTTGCCGGTGGATTCTAACGGCCTTTTCTGCTGCAGTGCCGCGGTCATGGGCCACGAGCGGCTCGAGGTGCAGGCGCGCAAGTTCTACTCGCAGCGCAACATGTACCTCTGCGGCTTCACGCTCTTCCTGTCGCTCATCCTCAACCGCACCTACGTCATGATCCTCGAGGTGATGCGGCTGGAGGACCGGCTCAAGGCGTACGAGGGCACGCGCAAGGAGGCGCGCGAGAGCGAGAAGCCGGCGGCGGCGGCCAAGCCGGGCGAGGTGGCGGCGCTGCGCAAGGAGCTGGAGAAGAAGGAGCTGGACCTGCAGACGCTGCGCAAGCAGAGCGAGCAGCTGCACAAGAGCTACGACGAGCTGTGCGACAAGTACGCGGCGGCGCAGAAGGAGGGCGAGGCGAGGAAGGAAAAGTAGGACATTTGCCTGTCGGGCGAGACGTGGCCGGCGGGCTGGCGACTGAGCTGGGCCCGCCTACTCGGCTGCCCTGGGCGGACGGCAGTCTGGGGGGCACAGGCAATCTAGAAGGTTGGCACGGTGGACTGTCGAGACGGAGGGAGAGAGAGTGCAGCAGGGGCCAGTGTAGGGACGAATGGGACTTGATTGAATCATGGCTTGAGCCGTTTGGAGCGCCGTAGGCCAGCAGCTTCCTCCCCGCTGGCGGCGGGCTTGCGCTTGGCCGCCGAAGCTGCTCGCTTCCCAGCGGCACGGGCGGCCTCGGCCTTGGCAGCCGTAGGCGGCGGCGAGGGCTCAAGACTCTTGGGCTCGGCGGCACTTGCGGGCTCGGCAGGCTCGGTCCCGGCGGGCTCGGTCCCGGCGGTCTCGGGCCCGGGGCTCGGCGGGGGGCGGCGCACGAGGACGTAGGCGACCTTTTCGACGTCGAGGGCCGAGACGCCGAGGCGGGCGGTCAGGCGGCGGGCCTCGGCGCAGAGGGCGCGGTACTCGGCGAGCGAGTAGCGGACGGGCCGGGGGCCGGGGCACAGCCAGGCGTAGGCCTCGTCGGAGAAGAAGAGGACGCGGCGCGGGTCGTGGACGGCGAGCAGCAGCGACGCCGTGGCGGGGCCGACGCCGCGGAGGGCGCGGGTCAGCGCGGCGACGGCAGCGGCGACGGCGGCGCCCTCGTCGTCACCATCGTCGGAGGAGCGGCTGCGGAGGGCGGCGACGGCGGCCCGGAGCGCGTCGGCGGCGGCGGCCGGGGGGTTGGACGCGACGAGGGCGGCGAGGCGCGGGCGGAACTTGCCGCGGCGGCTGGACGGTGAGCGCCGTGCGACGCGGGGGGGGGGCGGGGATGCGAGACGCGGCGCGTACAGCTTCCACTCGACGAGGCGGCGCACGTCGGCGAGCGTCATGGCGCGGCGCGGCGGGTCGGCGGCGAAGGCGGCGACGGCGTCGACGTAGCGGAAGCGGTCGAGGGCGCGCAGGCCGGGCGTCTCGGCGGCGAGGGCGGCGTGCGCGGCGAGGGCGGCGTCGAAGGCGGCGCGCGAGATGCGCGCCGGCGCGGGCGGCGGCATGGCGGAGGTGCAGGAGGAGGAGGAGGAGGTGGGCGATGGTCGGGGCCGGGCGCCGGACGCGGGGGCGCGCCATGACGCGGGGCCGGCGCGGGGCCGGGGGAGCGGCTGGGCCATGACATGCATCTCGCACCCCCGGAGCCCGTCGCCGCCGCGTCCGCCGGCAGTCCAGCACTCGTGGCGGCCCTCGTCCTCCAAGAGCCTCGGAGACGGCCGGCAATGGAGCGTCCATCCAGGGGCGTGTCGTCAGGAGTGAGAAGGGACAGGACACTCTCGGCCAATCACAGAGAGCGCGCTGAGAACCACCCCGTTGCTTAGTCATCCTCATACACTCAGACAAACACATCATCCCTCTTCTCAACTCCAAGCTTCCACGACTACCTTTCCATCCAAACAAGCCATCTCCCTCGTCTCCGCCCCTGCGTACGGCGCGCTCTCCGCCCCCCCGCGAAAAGCATCGACCTCCCGCCGCAGCCATGGGCAACGTAAGACCGACGCACCCGCACCCGCCCTCCGTCGCGCCCGGCTGACGCGCAACCCCCCCCCCCCCGCGCGCAGGGAAACAGGGCGCAGCAGAAGCGCGAGCGCAACCAAAAGGACCAGAAAGTCGCCAAGTCGCAGCTCAAAGTCGTGCGTCTACCGCTCCCGCCTGGCCCGCCTGGCCCCGCTCATCGTCGTCCGCCGCAGAACCAAAAGGCCATGACCATCCAGTGCCAGATCTGCAAGGCCACCTTCCTGCAGACGACCAAGGAGCCCGCGTTCGTCGCCTCTCCCCCCCGCTCCCCGACTGCGACTGACGTGCCGCGTCTCGCTCGCTAGCCTCTTGGAGCATGCCTCCAACAAGCACGGCAAGGACCTCGCCGACTGCTTCCCCGCCGGCGGCCAGTGAGCCAAGGGGAGCGAAACACGGGCCGTTTATTAACAGGGGAGCTGTCGGGATCGGGGAGCTCGCAGCGACGTAGCGGGGCGTAGCGGGGCGTAGCGAATGTTGTAAAACAGATACTGATGGCTTGTGATGAATTCGGACACGATACGGAATTCCCTGGCCGCTCTGCGCCCCCTTTCCTACCTCTCAACGCGCTTCTGCTACCGACTGGCGCACGCCGCCCGACGGCGGCCCTTGGCGAGCCCCCGATGCCCCCTTTGCCCGCGCCTCCGCCTGCTCCTCGCGAATGGCCCTGAGCATGTCCGGGTACCACCTCTCGCCCACGTCCGGGTGGCTCTTGACCCTGTTGCGCAGCGTCGCCTCGCCCAGCGTCCTCGCCGCCGACCCCTTCCTAAAGGTAAACTCGACGTCGTCGACCCGCCCGCCGTTCCGCTCGACGACCCGACGCCGCTGCTCCCTGACCTCCTCGGGCACGACCCCGACGCCCACCGTCTCGAGTTCCTCAAAGTCGGCGTCCAGCTTGACGCCCTGGAAGAAGGGGATCGAGAAGCGCGAGCCCGAGCCGGCCGCGGGCGACAGCACCCGGTGCGTCGTCGACACGCACACGCCCTGCGTCAGCGCCTCCAGGCCCTGCCCGATGGCCACGACGAGCGTGCCGTCGACGGGCGGGCAGTCGATCCACTCGCCCTGCACGTTCTGCACCTGCAGCCCCCGGTGCGCCGTCGCCTGGAGCAGGTAGCTCGTCAGCATGCTGTCCTTGTGCGGGCCCACGCCCTGGCCCTGCGCGTCGCCGCCGCGGCCCAGCTCCGCCAGGTCCGGGTACTTGACCATCTTGAGCTTGTGCTGCTGGTCCTCGTCAAAGTACTTGTCGAAGGCGTCGCGCGGCAGCTTGATGGCCTCGGCGATGAGCGACGTGAAGTCCATCGACATGGCCCCCATGCGCCGCATGTAGTCGGTAAACACCGCGCGGAAGCCCGGCGCGCTCTCCTCCGGCGGCCACTGGTTCGGCGCGAGGAGGTTGTGATACAGCGGCGCTCCGGGCTTCGGCAACGGGTGCTCCGTCGAGAGGTCCATCTGCTCGCGGTCGTCGACTGCGCCGGCCGTCACCTCGGCCGACAGTCTCGAGTAGCCGAGAAAGGACGGCGCCTTCTTCATCTCAATCTTCAACCTGGACAGACGTCGCGTCAGGAGCCGAGCCTCGCAAGCTTGCCGGCGGCGTGCGCGCGTACTTGTCTTCCAGTGGCATGTCGAACAAGGCCTTGCCCCTGTCGATGACCTCTTGGAAGAGCTCCGGCGGGATGCCTACGTTCTTGAGATACAGGAACCCGACCTCCATGAGGGCGTGGCGGAGCTGGTCGAGGAACTCGGGCTTGGTTGCTGCATCCCGGGCCAGCTCGAGATCCAGGACCGGGATCGACGTGAACGACATGGCGTTGCTCAACCAGACAGCAGCTGTGCCGCGGCCGCAAGGCGGACATCAAGCCTGGGCTTTGATGATTGATCTTGGGACTTCTGGACAGTGGTCGAGGATTGCGCCATCGCACGGCCCCTCAGCCGGCAGGATTCCGCCACTCCCCCGCGCCCCACTTGTCTCCGTTGCCGGCTCCTGTGCCGGCTCCTGCGGCTGCGGGGCGAAGGTGCGGAACCCGGAGACTCGGCCACCCCCGGTTGGCCTCGGGACCAACAGCCGTCCTGCCGTGTGCAGGCCGAGTAAATCTCGAGATGAGGCCCGGTCCGGAAACGACCAGCTTGGGAGACTAGGCCCGCGACGGCCCCTCACGCCGAAGCGGCCGACAGCGGTTTCGTTGCCAGGAGATCCGCCACCTTGTAGAACATGTCCTCGATCGGAGGCGCAGCAAACGCAGGGGCCGCGTCGAAAATGTCGGCCAGGTACTGCCGCGGAACAACGCTGGGCTGGCCATCGTCCTCGTCCATGTCCACGTCTTCATCCTCGCCCGCCTCGTCTCCTCCCATCTCGTCGTCGCTCGCCATCTCTGCGTCCTCGGCGACGAGCATGCCGTCTCCCCCCTCTTCTTCGCCGGCGGCAGGCCCGTCCAGCCGCAGGTCCTGCAGCGGCTGCACGGTCGCGAGCGCCGAAGGGTCCGATCCCTCGGCAACGACCCAGATCTGAGCCGCGTCGTCGAGGGCAATAAACCCGCTAGACGCAGGCGCCGAGACAAAGCTGACGATCCTGTGCGGCATGCTGCGCACCAAGAGGGGCTCCGGATCCTCGGGGTCAAACACCCCTACGCTCGAGTGGCCGCCCATGGGTAGCGTAACCGCGAAGTGGCCAGAGGCATGGTCCACGGCGAGCTGGAGCAGCTCATTGGCCTCTGTATCCTTGGGCACGGCAATGCCGTAGCGCAGCTCATCGCCGACGACATCGTACACGCGCAGGTCGTCCGAGAGGACCACCACAAACGACGAAAGCGCGCGGACTGACTGCAGCTGGCCCTCCCACAATCCTTCAAGCCTCTTCACAATCTGGCCAGATGCAGCGTCGATGACGTAGACGACGCCAACATCGACGGGCCCAAAGGCGGCGAACAGCGTGGAGCCGTCTTCTGAAAAGGCGACGCTCCCCCGTACGTTGGCGGGAGCAGCGGTATCTGACGCATCTGGCGCGTCCTCGCGGCCCGAGTCGTCTCCTACCGGGATCGCTTGCGAGCAGCCCCACGAGGCCGTATCAGAGCCCGCCGCGCCGTTCTGCTGGCGCGTGCTCGGCCGCCACAGGCGGACAACCCCATCGGCCCCGATCGTCGCAAAGCGGGTCGAGCTGGCATCGGACGCGAGGTCGAGCACGGGTTCGGGGTGGCTCGTGGCATGAGGAGTGTTGATCCTCGACACCAGAGCCATCGATCCGTCGCCGTCACGCACTTGCCAGAACTTGAGGTAAATCTCATGCCTATCGCGGAGGAGCTGGTCCCTCAGATCGGCGCCGACATTCTCCACATCCCTCGTCGAAGGCTTCCACTCATCCACGCTCGCCAGCCAGTTGCCGTCGCTAGAGAAGGCGATGTGACCGACCAGGGGCTCGTCGATGGCGTAGCCCTTGTTGGTCATGTTGACGTCGGTCGGTTGTGTCCGGGCGAGGGCCTGCTTGGAGACGCTCGTAAAGGTGTCCAGATCGAAAGACTGCAGTAACGGGGCCGACAAGTCTCCAGACATGGTGGCCTGGCGGCCGGTGCCCACGCAGACGTGAAGTTTGGACGAGTCCGTCGGCCTGATGGCCGCCGGAATGGGCCGCCGGACGCGGTCGGCCACGCTCCAGGCACGCTTCACCAGGAAGTCCTTGAGTGTCGAAACGTCTCTTACTGCTGACTGGATGCCGGAGACGTAGGTTGTCGGCTTCATCTCAGCTGTTGAGATGATCATGGCGGAATTGTCATCGAGGTGGAGGACGTAGGAAGAACCCGACGGTGAAACCACAATGTTTTCCACGCTTCCAGACAGGTGCGGCAAGAAGTCCTCCTTGGCCGTGTCGACCTGCCACAGGACGAGAACGTTTTCGGATCCTCCAGAGATGAGATAGTTTCCTGTACCCGGTCAGCAGTTGACCAAGATTTCTCAGTCGACCGCAGTACCATCCCGAGACCACTTTACAGAGTGGACAGCTTTGCGGTGCCAGTGCAGCTTCTGGACCTGGAGTCCGTCCTTGGCCGCATGCGGCTTCCCGAGGGCCTGGAGCCGCGAGAGCACATCGTGATAAGCGTAGATGGCTCCGCGTGACCCGCCGGCGACGACGTCAACCGCCGTGCTGGATCCTCCGGTCGAGAACGGCCTTGCGTACACCCTCAGGTCGAGAGCAGTGATCAGATCGGGCACGTCGAAGGAGAAGAATTCGTACGGAAGCATCTCGAGCTTCCCCGTTCCCGTTCCCGTTTGAGATGCCACGGCCAGAAACAGACGATCCTGGAGCGCGCCGACCAGGACTTGGCCGTCTGCGCTGGCCTCGAGCAGCTGGAGTCCATCGCCGGTTCTCTTGATGACGAAAACACTCTCGGACTTCGTGGCCGACCCGAGCTTTCTTTGATACGCCATGATCTCCATTCTTTTCGGGCTGTCCGATTCTGCGACCAGGACAATATCTCCCTTGTCGTGCCTGGCAGCGCCCGGTACGACCACCATGGTTTTTGCGGTGCCGGAGACTGTGCGAAAGCTCGGCAGTGTCTCCGCGCCGCGCGTCCAGTTGACATGGTACACCTGGCCGTCCGAGCACGCCACCCAGACGAAGTCGGGGTCTTGGGTCGATAGCCGAGTTGCAACAATGGTCGCCGGGGTTGAGCCCTGCGGCGCCGCGGCATCGAGAGTGCTGATTGGTATCCGCCTTACCAGCAACGAGTCTGCGGTGCTGTAAACTTGGATCGACGTGTTGTACGACAAGATGAGGTGCCTGCGTCACGTCAGCAAGACGCCCTGCCGAGGTCCCAGGGCATGCTGCTTACTGTTCGTCGTCGGTCAGAATTGGGTCAATATCCAGCATCCTTCCGCCCATGGGCTTCGAAATCCTCCAGCCGGCCTCGCCGTCGTCGGAATAGGGAACGACTTCCTGAGGCGCCCGGTTGGTCACATCTTGCCGCGAGTCAGCCGCAATGACCTTGCCGCCCTCCGGAGTGTCGTCAGATTGCTGCTCGTGCCGGTTGGCTTCGTCTTGTCGCTTCTGCTGCCGGTGTCTCTTGGACTTTGTCTCGCCGTCGTTTGTCTCTCTCTTCCGCTTCTTGACCTTGTCATCCTTGGCCCTGGGACTCTTGTGGGCTGGCATTTTGCGACGGAGCTCCGCGCCAAGAGCAGAGCTTTCGGATTTGAAAGTTGCAAGGGCAGTCTCTGTTTGGCGACGGCGCTCCTCAAATTTGGGTCCCGCGATGAACTTTTTTGTAGCGGCGATAAGATAAGGCGCGGCGGGAAAACTTCGGCAGCTGGGGCATTTTACTTGGGCGCCGTCCAAGTTTCTTTGCGCAAACCACCACCTCGTCGCAAGCTTCGTTGACAACGTCGCGCAATAGCACTGAAAACGGGCCAGGATGATTATCCCCATACGCTGCTTCTCCTGTGGCAAGGTGAGTTTCCCGCTCGGTCTTTCTCGAACTTTGTCGTTGACCAGGGCAGGTCACGGGCGACCTGTGGGAGCGCTACCTCCTGCTCATCGCGGACCCCCGGAAGACTGACGGGTGAGGCGACACGGCGACGCGACTCGTGACACAGGGGGTTGACACGTATGCCAGCGATGCCATGGACGAACTCGGCCTGAAGCGCTACTGCTGCCGCCGGATGATTATGACCCACGTGGACCTGATCGAGAAACTCTTGAAGTATGAAGTGGCCCAGAGACGGGGTGGTCTTGGTGCGAGAAGCGTGACTGACATGCTCTCAGGTACACTCCGGATGGCCGGAACGAGAAGAAGCAGCAGTTGAACGAGCAGGCCTAGACCGCGGCCCTGGTGTCGAGGGAAATGTGCATACCCGGCGTTATTCGGTGCCGCTTCGATTACGGTGGGCTGGCGTATAGGATTCTTCCAGGGTGGGTTTTGATTTCAGTGCGCACTGGAGGGCTCGTCTTGCGCGTGGTCTCGCCAAGACAGGAGCATTGTCTCGTTGTGCATCTCGCAGGACAGACCAACGCAGGCGAGAGAGGACCGTGGCGCATTCTCTTTCGCGCTTTGCCCAAGAGGGGATCCGTCGAGGACCGTGGCAAGCTTGGCGAGAGAGCGGCTGCGATTACACGCCTAGCAGTGCGCGTACGATGCAAATGCTGCCTCGCCGAGCCGCGGGCATCCTGCCAGCCACCGACATGGCTGCGGAGTCTGATGGGCTCGCTGAGGCGAGGGCACATTGCCATGACAGCAACGGGAAGCGAGCATGTACATTTCAGCCGTAGTTGAACGTGGCCTGGCATCTGCAGCTGCCATGTTGCGCTGTTCTTGCAGAACTCCCTGCACCCACCACCGCCTCTCGAGTCTTACCAACAGCGTCGACGCCGTCGAAGTGGAAAAAGCCCCTCGCAAGGCCCTCGGCCAGGCTGCTGTTGCCCTGGGCCAGCAGCGAGCGCCGAGCCGCATTGCTCCTGCCGCGCATGTCGGTCCGCGGACGAAAATATCTGCATCGTCTCCCCTCCCTCCTTCATCACCGTCCTCCGACCACCTCTGAGGCACCGCGGACTGGGACCGGCCGGGCCGGGCCAACGCCTGGCCAGATCTCCGGGACAAGAGCGCCTCCGCAGACGGGCAAGCGTCGCCAATAATCGCATCGGATGTCTCACACCGCCAACCCAAGACACGCCTGTCGCCCTCGGTTCGTAATCCGACGAATAGCGCGGTGCCGCGACGCCGGCCGTTGGCCTCGCCGGCTTGCATGTCCCGCGGACTGATGCGAGGCGGAGGCCCGTTGACGACGCCTCCGTGGCTGCCGCAACCAGCGCGCTTAAGCAGCCGGCCGTCGGAGCTGCGCGCCGCCGCCTCAACTCCCAATGCGTACATCCACGTCGACGACACCCTCGCGGAGAAACAAGGTGCCGGCGGAAGCGAGCCCGCCAACCTGCTGGCACAATAAGCGCCGAGCCCTGTCCTGCGCTTCCGCCTTGCAGCCCCGCGCGTTGCCCGCTTGAGCGCCCGTCCGTCCAGGGGGCAGAGTGCCAAGTTCCGCTGTAACACAGCCGCTGGCGCCCTCTGCCGGCGTGTCGTCACGGCGGCTCCATGGCCTTGTCCGCTGCCCCGGATCTCCAGATCTGCTTGGCGTCCAAGAGCACTCATATCCAACTCGCAGATGGCCCTCCTCGCGAAAGAGTACGGTACAGACAACGATCCATCAAGGCATACATACGCATGTTGGTCGACCACCTGCCACGTCTCCACCATCCACTCCGCGACACGCATCTGCTTACTCCGTACATCCATCGCCGAAGGATTTCGTCCGCCCCCGACGCTGTGATTCGTCGTACGAGGGTAGCAAGAGGCGTGCTGAGAGTCAGCCCCGACTGCCTACTTCGGTGTCTGCGGGTAGGCAGCCCAGCCTTGCTCGCAAGTCGGCCAACAACCGCCCGTCATCTATCTAATACAAGGGAGTTGCCGAGCCACACGCCCGTCTGCCGCAGAACCCCTCGTCCGCGGCCTGATCGGTCGCCCATACGCGCGCTACGGATGCGGCTTGGACACTTCAGATCTCACCACCATTCCCTCCCTACGAGCTCGTCCCTTGGGCCTTTCCCGTCTTCCGCCGGCCAGCCCATCTCCTTGTTGGGGGCAGGCTGACAAGCCGCCGTGGTCACGCCTCCCAGCAGCCGTCTCAGCCGCTAGGTCCTGAAGCGCAGGCCCCAGCCAACTGGCCGCATCGCGGCTCACCAAGAGAGCTCACAGGGGTCTCTGCGAGCCTACTGCAGCCCCTACATCCAGAGCACGGCGATTGGCCCATTCCCGACCACCCTGGCCCGTCCGCCTGAAGCTCAACCGCTGCCGAGCCTCTTTAAGCCAGAGCCGCCCGCCTGCCCCAGGCACTCCATCTCCCACCCGACTCTTCAGCCTGCTTCTATTCTGGAAGTTGGCTGATACACCGGGCCCGTCTCGGCGACCTCGTCTCCCCTGCTGCCCCGGCTGCTCTGTTGACACTCGGACTTACGCGCCTTGTTTCCTCCGCCACCGTCTTCATCCGCCCTCGGCCTCGTTGGCCTTCCGGATCCCAGGCCGCCTGGACCTCGGCCCCCGTAGCCTCGCGCTCTTGGGCGCGTCTCGTGGCGCACCCAAGGCGCTCTCCTCTTTGCCTCCATCGCGCTTCGTCCCGGTAGGCTGCCGACAAATAAATAACCCAGAAGCCCCGCCATGGCTCTCGAGGCGCCTCTGCGCTCTTCCACTCGCCACCTGCATTTCCCCTTCTCCACGCAGGCAGACATGTCTCCGTCGCCGGAACCCGACGGGCTTCGGTCCCCGTTGCGGGCTGTGTAAGTCGAATCGCTTCTCCACGACCAGCTTTGCTTGGCTGACGCTCGGCGCCGAATGGATGTAGCTCGTCCCCGCCTGCTGCTACCGACCCGGCTTCTCTAAGACCGACCTCTGCCCATCGAGTGTCTAACCCAGCACTTGCCTTAAGTCCCAGCGACATTGTTGGGCCGTCGCCAGTGACATCCAACGGGACCGAGACTACCGAGATCGACGAAGATGAATCAGAGGAGGTACACCAGGCGCACATGACGGATGTTGATGCCTCACGCCGCTCCGGGGTAGGTCGAGCCGGAGATGTGAAGTGAACAGCTCACGCTGACTATCGGGTAGCTCCTCGTGCTCGCGACTGACTTGCCCGACACTGTCCGCCAACCAAGCAGCGAAGAAGCAGTCTCGGTTATCCATGCTCCCGAGGGCTTTGTGAGCTGGGTGGGTACCTTGACCTGTCAGGGTGCGGGAAGATGTCGCCAACTCACGCTTGTAGACATCTACCGAGCCCACCACCCAGAACAGCCAGCCAATCGATCACACTTCTCCCGAGGACGACAAGGACAGTTCGGCTGCTCTCGACAGTAGCCCTCAGAAGGTTGGTTGACCACGTGCTCTTATCGAGACGGATCCATGAGCTCACGGGCTATCAAAACAGTCTCCTTCGCTCCCGCCACGGCCGCCAATATCGACCGACGTCAAACCTGTGCGGTACAATGGCGAAAGGGCGACACCCCGAGCCCAGGACTTGCAAGGCATGTTGAAAGAGAGCAGCCGGCTACGGTCGAGCAGCACCAGCAGCCTCGAGAGTGTGTATCCCCGGCAATCTCCTGGGATTAGTACTGATGATCCGCCAGAGATCGACGAACAGGCCGAGGCTGAGGCAGATTACGACGACGACGGTGAATATGCCGGCTTGCCGCCTGCGAGGCAAGTCGATGAGGTTGCCGGATTACGGACAGCACTCCAAGAATGTTGGAAGCTCTGCAATACCTTGGCCAACATGAGCTCTATCCACAGAGCCCGAGTTTTCAGTCACTCGGGAACCCCGGATGCGCACGAGAAGGCGTGGAAAGCCTGCTGGAAGCTCTGCCAACGCCTTTACGACAGCAAGGACGAGGAATCGGGGTCCCTGAATGTGCGGATGAATCTCGAACTCTGCCGCGATTTCTGCCAGGCCCTGTTCGATGTACGACAACGGAAGGATGAAGCAGCTGACTCGGTGCTGCGCGTCAGCTTCGAATTGAACAACCAGTCAGTTCTCTGCATTCCCACAGTCTCGGCCAAGGCTAACGTTGGACGTGTCTAGCCTTTACAGCGCGCAGGATAGGCCAACGCTACCGGAGGCATTCAAGGAGAGGACCTTGGACTTCTACATTACGTTGTGCCATCGCCTGATGAAGCAGCGCAGCGAGCATGCCGAGGAAACAGACCAGCTTCTGAAGGCTTGCTGGGGCTTGGCCGAGATGCTTTTCAGCCTACGTCAGAGCCGACGGGACGGGCACGCGCCCGACGAAGAGCTTCTGGGATCTGCTGTGCAAGCGTGCTGGGAATTGTGCGACATTTTCAGAGACGGCTGGACCCAGCTTCGTCCGGACAGGAACACTCCACGGCCCAGCCATACGAGCATGTTTCTCCAGCAGCCCGCGGACCTGACGGGTCGTGAGAGCCGACAGTCGAACCGCTCGTCTCTGCACTCGAAGCGGGGGAGCGTGAAAAGCGGCGGCAGCCACCAGGACGACCGGCCGCGAAAACCGCCGCCGGTTCCGGAGACGCCCGTCACCGAGTTTGAGGACACTCCCGTCTCGCCGGAGAGCCGCTCGCCTCAGATGCCCAACATCATGGTCCTTGGAACGACGAGCGACGGCGGGCGCGGGGGGCGATGGTCGAGCAACGCGTCCAACATGTCGAGCTATTCCCGCGGCAGCAACCGCACGTCGAGCACGGCCACGACGACGACTGCCACGGAAGACCCCAACGTTGTCCACTCCAAGGTGCTCGTCGTTCGGGCCGCGATGAATCTGGGATTCGACCGCGACGCGGTCACGGACCCAAAGGCGGGCGCGGCTGTCTTGTACAAGTTCGTCCAAGGGCTGCCCACGGGCTCTTTTGGCTCTCTGCCGAGCCACGCCACCCTCCTCCAGCAGTACAAGGACTCTGTCCTGAAGGACTCGTTTCTGCCACGCAGCCAGGCCCTCCCTGTCCGCGGCAAGCGAGTGTCAGCCCAGGACATGGCGAGGAGCGTGCAAACGATAAGCAACAGCTCGCCCCGATATGCCTACCTCCGCGAACTGTTCAAGTTTGTCTTTCAGTTTTCCATTGACGACGTGGAACCACGAAGGAACGTTACTATTTCGGTGTAACCAGGGACTGGCATTTATCATTGGTGGAGTGTCTGCTCGGCAGAAGACAATTCGCAAGGCGTGAGCGGCGGTCTACTCTTTTGTCATACAATAGATATCCTTCCTTGTGTTCTCTCACGACTGCAGCGCATCAGGGAACGGGCGGGGGCTTTACAATGTCAATCTCTGCACTGGCGAAACGATTTCTTGGGTGTAAGACGCCTGATATTCTACTGCGGGTAGGAAACAAAACAGGATGCTTAACCGCCATGGTTGTTGCATCCGTGAACTGCGACGACACGAGCAGGCATCAACAGCCTTGGTCATGGCCGGCTGCGGCAAGAAAAGCCTGTCATTGCTGAAATCTAGCAAGCAGACAAGGTAGCAGCCACCGGACCAGCGATCAACAGTCTTGGCCATCAACCAGGCAGTAGGAAAATGCCGTTCCATTACCGAATCCCGCAAGCAAACTAGGGCAGAAGAAAACCGACGGGCACTTCCAACACTGACGGGACGATCAATCAAGCCCATCCGGCGTCATTTCCACCAATTTTCAAAGCAACGGCGGACAATCAGTGAAGGCCGTCCGGTGCCGCTGTCGGATGTCAACAACAGCGGGACGGTCAGTCAAGGCCGGCCGGCGCCACGGGCCAGATTCCGCCCAGCTCCCTCCGTTGTCATGATCTGTTTCCCCCGCGATGTTTGCTTTTCTTGTTTTGTTGCTCGGTCGTTGTGTTGTTTCCGCGACTGCCCAACTCGACCGCAAAGCCGGTAGAGAAAAGAAACGTCAATGCTGGCCCTTGTCTCGCCGGATGCCGCCGCCACGGTGATGCCGATCCAAGCACACGCGCACTCGATATCGCCAACTCGAAAGCCAAAAGAGAGGCTCCTTGGTGATTCTCGGACGGCAGCCCGCTATTCGGGAGCGGCGTCGTCCTGCTGTTCTGGCGGGGAGCCGGTCTTGGCCGAGGGATCGGAGTCGGCGGCGCGGAGCGGGGGGGTCGGAGAGGCGAAGAAGAGGGAGTCGAGTTCGTCGTCATGCATGGCAGGATCTGGTTCGGGCGCAGGCTGCGGCTCGGGAGCGGGCTCCGGCTCGGGAGCGGGCTCCGGCTCGGGCACGGGCTCCGGCCCGGCGTCTTCGGCGAGGGCCCTCTCCATCTCCTCGGCGCGCTGGATGAGCGGCGCGACGCTGTAGTCGTGGCGGTCGCGGGCGCGGCGGGTGCGCGTGTCGGGCGACTGGGTGGCCAGATCGTCCTCGTCCTCGTCCTCGTCCTCGTCCTCGTCTTGATACGCGGCTCCGGCATGTGCGAGGCCGTCGGCAAAGGGGCGGGCGGCGCTGTAGTCGCCCGTGTCGTACTCGAGGCCCGTCCGGGGGAGCTGCGGCGGGTCGAAGGAGACGTCGTGGAGCGCGTCGTCGACGGATGCCTCGCCGAGGTAGGGCACGGGGGCTCGGGGGGCGTCCTGCGCGGAGCTGGTCTGCTTGCTCAGGGGGGCCGCAGGTCCGGGGTTCCGAGCAGGAGACGGGAGAGGGTGCGGAGGGTTCATGGTTCCCCAGTTCCGACCAGCATCGTTGCCGGCGAGCGCTCCCATCGACGGCGCCGGGTTTGGATAATACGGACAATGCCTATTGTCTCTGATCTGGTCCCTCATGCTCACAGGGGGCAGATGCATCTCATGGACGGGATCCTGGATGGGCATGTTCTCCTGGCCAGCTTCTTCCTGCTGCTCTGCCTGCGGCTGCAGGGCGTCCGGGCGGAAAGCCGTGCCAGGGTCGGCAAAGACGAGCTGGTTCCCCTGGAACGGGGGGAGCTGCTGCCGGAGAGCCGCGCGCTGCTCCAGCATCCGCCCGCCCAGACACACCTCGGCGCTTGGCTCCTGACGTTGCTGGCTCTGGGCCGTGTTGCCATTCCCCTGCTGAGAGAGTTGCTGGCTGAGGGCCAACATATCCGCATCCATCATCGCCTGAAGATGCGCCGCGAGGTCCGGCAGGCTCTCGTCAAAGCCCGCTACGATGTTTCTGGCGGCCTCGTTCTGCCACTCCTGCGGAAAGTCTGGAAAGTAGTCGTAGGCCTGGGCCTGGGTGTCGTCGTTGGAGCCGTCGACGGGGAGAGTCAGCGAGGTCTGGCCTGTGCCCCGGGAAGCCGTGTTGATGCCGGAGCCGGAGCCGATGTTGCTGCTGGAGCTTGACACGGCAGCTACATGCTGCGAGTCGGCCGGGTTGAGGAAGTCCATCGACGTGTTGGAGCCCAGGGGCCGATTCAAGTTGGGCAGGCTGGGCCCAAAGTTGCCGCCGGAGCCCCAGCTCGTGTTCGGCATGTCGCCGCCAAAGGCAGTGCTTCTGTTGTAGCCTGTCCAACTGCTGTCGTTGAGCCCGGCGCTGTAGCCTGTCAAGCTGCCGGAGCCAGCATTGAAGCCTCCACTGTCGTTGACGTTGGGGGGTTCGTAGAAGCCTGAGAGCCTGCTGTCGTTGATGGACCCGTCGTTGAAGCTTGCCAGGCTGTCGTTCGGCCCGACGTTGAAAGAGCTTGCCAGCCGACTCGCACACAGGTGACTTCTGAGACCGGCCACGTTGTCAAGGGTTGGCGCGTTCAACGAGTTGCCCATGCGGCCGAGGGCCATCATGCTGCTCGAGCTGTTTGAGGCTGACGGCGTCGAGGAGAAATGAAAGTCGTACAACGAGTTGCCAGTCAAGGGAATCCCAGCCGCTCTGTTTTGGCTGAATGAGGTGGTGCTGGAGCTGGCAGCGGCAGAAGAATAGCCGTTGGATCCCCCCGTTCCGGCCAAGTTCGCCTGTGCCCCGATGTCTCGAGGGGCACTGCTATAGCTCGTGTTCACTCCTGACGCAGCCATCTGGGGGCCGCAGGAAGGGGGAGTGGCGCTCAAAGACGGATAGGAGGTGGACCGCGTGCTCTCACCAGACGCGGCCTTCTGGGCTTGGTGGGCGTAGTACTGGGGCGTGAAGGCGCCAGCAGGGAGGTTGAGGTTGGCGAGGGAAGTCCGCCGGGGCCCAGGACCTGGACGGGAACTCGAGGAAGCAGAATTGGCCTCGTGCTGGTCCTGCCCGGCTTGCTGAGACGGCCTGTACGGGGCCGAGTTAGCTTCGCTGGGGCGCCTTTCGCTCCGAGGAAGCAACGCACAGTTCTCCGGCCGAGGCGGACCGGTCCTCTGGCTCGCCGGGGCGCTGCTGGGGGGCGGCCGGCAGGATGAGGCGGCTGCGCTTGGGCACCGGCCGGGGCTCGCCGTTTCCAGAGTCCGAGTCCGAGTCCGAGTCGCGCCGACGGCGAGCTCCCGCGAGAGGGAGTTGGGCAGCGGCAGGCAGTCCCGGGCCGGGGCGCGGTCCGGAGATGCTGGCGACCTGGGCCTGGCCTTGGGGCCCCTGGCCGGGCGCGGCACGAGATCCGGCCGAGGCCGCCAGGGAGGGGGAGCCCGAGGCTCGGTTGATGAGCGGGCTGCTGTTGAGTTGCAGCGGCATCAGCAGGGAGGCCAAGGGCTCGGGAGGAAGCGAGGGAAACGAGAGGGAACAAGAGAGGCACTCACTTGAAGCGCGGGTCTCGCCCGTACTTGTTCTTGATGTATCGGAGCTGGCTGGCCCCGATCTCGCGCCCGAAACGCGCCTCGAAGCCCGCCAGGATGTCGCCGGGCTTTGCCTTGGCGATGACCTGGTCCAGCACCCAGGTGATCTCGTCGTCGGTGTAGGTCGCGGCGCCGACCATTCTGAATCCTCGTGTACCGCTCTATCGGGCGGCGGCAGACGGGACGACAGTGTTTTTCTCAGCCGTGTAGGGCACGTCGTGTGCTGTGGAGGAGCCTGGTCTGAAATGTATGTTCAGCAATGTGCAACTGGCAACTGGTTGCTAGGCACAAACAGATCAGTACTGTGCCTGGCAACGTGCCTGGCACATTTCCTTCCTAAACAGGCCACGAGGCACGTGGCTTTCCCCTCTGCTTGCTTTCACACAGGCCAAAGATAGGGGCACGTCATCCTCGCGCTGTGGCCCAGGTAGAGGCAAACAGGGCTCTCAACACAACTTACCGCTCAGCCAACTGCTCCCTGGCACCCGTGTCCGTCGTGGTACCCAGCTCACAACAATCTTGTCGTTTCAACGTCGTCCACCGTCGCGTCGTGGTCGTCTCTCGTGCCAGGCATAAGCCGAGTGTTCCTCAACCAGGCAGTCGACACGGTTCGAGAAAGCCATGGAGAGTAGAATGGAAGGAGAAGGAGAGGGGACAGCCTATTGGGAGCAGGCGTCTATTTAAACGCCTCCTGTCGTTCAGATAGAGGCTACTCTTGATGACCTTCCCCTGGCCATGTGCACCTATGCATCCGGGTGACGGTTCCCCTCCTCCGTGGTGTTGTACATCTTGGCACATGGCGATCCCCGTGTTTACCACATGATTCTGAGATGAAATATCAAAAATGCTGTCCCCCTGACGAGCTAGTTTATTCACCAGCTCGCTCCCCACCCACCCCAGCACTGCCCACGATCCATGAATGCCTGGAGGCCTTTTCTTGATTCCATTGGCCCGTTCTGCCGTTCGGATAGCCA
Organism: Hypocreales sp. Mo6-1; assembly: GCA_002939055.1. Taxonomy (NCBI): domain Eukaryota; kingdom Fungi; phylum Ascomycota; class Sordariomycetes; order Hypocreales; species Hypocreales sp. Mo6-1. The sequence continues at coordinate 3,431,366 of PNEP01000013.1, forward strand.
TCCGATGGCGATCTCGGCACCTTGTTTGCCCCTCGCGCCATACCACGTCCATATGGCCTGCTGCCGACATCACCTCGATTGCTGCTACACGGGATGACGGCGTTGGTGGCCCCCGCGTGAGCACCATCCCCGCCTACCACCTGCGTGAATTTGCCGCTCGGAATGATTCAAAACGGCTGCTCCTATGCGTCCGTTATTCAGAGCAGCGCGGCAGGCGGCCCGTCAGCAGCTTCGTGGCCAGCCACCCGGCCATCACGCGGGCGAACAGAATACGGGAAACGGCTCTTCAATCAAGAGACATGCCCGTGGCCTCTCGTGCCGTTGTTGCGTGGAGAGGCGGCGTTTTGTGCACAGAGCCCTGCGCGCAGCATCTCCACGCACATAACCATCCCATCGACGCCCCCAGAAGCTCCGCACCTCATCAGGAACGCTGAAACCCGTCCGAACTCTGTCCGTACCGCTTATTTCGCGCTGAGAGAGTGTCATGATCGCTCCATGGCCGTTAATGGCCGCTGCACCGCGACGAGAAGCCCTTCCGGCATCTCCGCAGCAGGATGCCGAGCAGAGCTGTGGCTAAATCTGCAAAAACACTTATCGCAGGCCAGAGGCCTCCCTGGTAGACCTGCCGTGCCCGTCGCCTGTTGCTCGCTCGATCGTGGTCGGTCGCGGTCCCCTGACAAAAGTGCGAAAGAAACAGCACATCTGTTGATCGCATCCTCCCAACGTTGATTCACTTACAGGAACTCACATGTACGCTGCTAGTCTCGCTTTTGTCTTCATCCTTGCGAAGTCGAACCTCGGTGGCAACAGCTGCCCCGTTCTGGCGGCCGAACCCGCGCGATTCCGACGAGGCGACGTTGAATAAAAGCACAAGCGCTTGCCGGTGTCTCTGAATGTCCCTGCAGCCTTGTCTCCAAGACTCGTCCCAGTGTCTGGGCGGTTGTGTCACATCACCCAAGACCGGAGCGACTCCACCCCTGCATTATCGGCGCAAACAGCACCAACATGCTCGATCCAGTCAGACGATGATACTCGAAAGATCTTGCGGCGTCGGGGTAGCGGAAGCGTTGAGCACGTTTTCTCTACTGCGTGCGGCGTCTGACCCGGCTTCGTCGCAATGCCTCCTGTTCTCGGGGCAGGGGGAACACCTGAATGGCATGACGGGGACGCACTTCTGCTCTTTGTACGTGTTTCACCGCCCAAGTCCTTTGGATGAATTTTTCTAGCTCCCGTTTGGCCCCCGCCAGCATCGCCATCCGATATACACGGACAGTCTGTGACTAACATGCTCACACACCGCCAATTTGACTCACGAGCCATTCTTCGTCCAAACTGTGACGGCCCACTCGACGTACTGTCTACGAACCAGTTGTTGCCAAGTCCTGGCGCTAGCACGGCTCCCGGTCAGCGAGAGATGGGAGAGTGCGGGCAAAAGCGGCGGCCTCTCTTTTCGATTTGCATCCTACGCTTTCTCCAAGTCTATCTTCTTACTCGGGTTCTCAGCTGCTCGTATATGTACTCGATGCACAACACCACTTAGGTTCCTCGACGCCCCAGAGGAGCGCAACCCCGTTCTTCGGCCCAGAAGCAAACTTCAATCACATTGCTTGCCTATTCGGGTCTTGCAGTCTCGCCAGTTCCAACAAAAGCCGGTAAGTATAGATGCTTAGATCAACCTCTCGAAACGCCGTAGAGAACCAGTCTCGGCCCTGCTCCGCGATCTCCTTAGCCCTTTGTTGTCCAGCTTCAGTTGACGTCAGATAAGAGATCAGTTCCGGGAGCTCTTCCATGCTCTGGCTGACCGGTATATAATGGACCCAGGGCATAAGACGCTCGTCATGCCATTCTCGGAAAAGTGTTTGCTTTAGCGGAACCGACTTTGAAGCCAGTAACTTGTAGAAGCGGCCGCTGATTCCATTTCCGTCAATGTCTAACACCAGACGTGATCGCAGAGCGCGGTCCTTATCTGCCCAAGGCTTGACGTTGAAGTAGGAAATTTGCTCTATACAACGTTTTCGTTCACATTGGAATATCCTGGTGAAGGCAACGTCGAAAATCCTGCTTCCCAGAAATGATATCAGACGATCGACTATACCGCCTCTTTCTCGAAGATAGGAATGCTGCTGTTGTTGCAAACTTTGTGCCAACTTGACGAATCTCTGTCGATGGAAGTGTCGCCACTTGTTGTCCGAGGCAAAGCCGCCAGTGGTAGAACCGGCCCAGTAAAGGTTGCTCCGCTTCCTATCCCATTCGCTGTCGTGTGAGCCATCGTACTGAAACTCGGACTCCATATACGCTGGGCTTGGAAACAAGATATCGCCCATTGTTGAGGGCGAACCTGTTGAGAGTATTGGCACTAAGCCTTCGATTAGGAGGAAAGACGTAGGGCTCATAAAGAGACCGTGCATGCTGCTATACTCGGGGTGCCGACACAGGTCCATGGCCGAAGGGCGATCCGTGAGAAAAGGGAGCAGAAAGGATCCCAATTTGCGTTTCGCCCGGGCGCTTCGGGCGCTTCGCCGAGACACGCAAAATCTCGTAATTGTGTCCCAAATAGGTCGTCTTGACATATCTGTGATATTGAGTTGTCCGGGGCCGTGGGGTTCTCCTTCTCCCGATGATCGTGGTGGAATCAGAACCCTTGGTTCATCGAGGTGATTCACAAGAAACTTGACATCGGGAAGGATTCCGCGCAGATCTCCTAGTAACTTGTTGAAAAAGTGTCCGATATGCCTGTCGAAAGTGCGATGAAGATGGTTACAGTGAGTCTTGCTGTTGTCACCAGAAAATGTACAAAGCCACAGTTCGCTGTTCGGCGCATTTTGCATGTCACTCATTATCTTGACGACCTCATTACCATTCAGTTTCCAGAATGGCGAAATGCCTTCGTAGATCATGTCGAAGTCGTCAATAATGGGTGACTGGTGCGACGCAGCAAATTCATACCAGGCTTCGAAGCCTGGCGGCGGTTCTACACCGTATCGACGCAGATATTCGCCATGAGCGGCTGTGTAGGTTTTTGACTGTCTTTGCAGTTGATCGTCAAAGTCTGCCTTGGCGCTATGCATCAGAGTCTCGACAGGATGCTGGTGGGAGTGGCTGAAGCTCGGCGGCGCCAAAAATGGTGTGGTTCTCATGGCCAAAAGGTTCGCCAGGTATGGGGCGAGAGAGACCAAGGAAAACACCCAGAGGGTTGATCTAGATTTCGCTTGTTTTGGAAGCATGTGACTGACCTGGCCGAGGGTCAGGAGAGAGGCTATGACGTGCGACAAAGCTTGAATCTCAGAAGGTTGCGTGAAAGGGTCGCGGGTGGACATGGCGCTAAATGTTCCTATCGCTGTGGCAATGCACCAAGAAGTGTATCGAGCCTGGAAATGTTAGAATCCTTCAAGTTCCATGATATCGAAACCCACATACTGTTCGAGCCGCAAAATACCAAGACAGAGCTTTGGCCATCCCTAATAACAACGTGGGTGCAATTCTGCTTCTGGGGAAGCCGAATGCGACTGCCTGCATGCCCAGTGCAGAGAGTAACATGACCAAAATCCTCAATGAAAGAGAAAAAATATCGTCCTCGAAATAAACAACCGGAAGAAAGCGAGTGCTCTTGGGAGTCTTGGGTATGAGAGCGATGTAAACGACTAGCAGTGCAACAACCGGAACAATCGACAGGGCAGATCCTCGGAGATCCCAGTTTGACAAGGTAAAAATGGCATACGAAGCGGCCAAGGTTGAGCCCCAGGCCGTGTTGACAAGAAGGGGAAAGAGCCACGAATCGGACCTGGACATTCTCGAAGCACGAAATCCCGGTTGAAGATGATCTTGAGCCATGAGAAGAAGTGGGCATAATGCTGGCTGCTAGTGCTTAGCTTCGAGTACGTGTCTCTTTAACTAACGTGGGCTTCTTACCAGAAATCCAACTATATTGTTCTTTGCCTTGTAAAAACTGAAAGCAGCAACGCCTGCAGCAACTAGCCATAATGATGCTGAAGATGTAGATGTGACTCTAGGGTTGTTGGAGAGACTTGCTCTGGAGATTGGGTTAGTTTCCGATCGTTTTGCAATATTGATTAGAATCGGCAGCATTATCCAGCATATCGTCTCAGAACAGAGCTCTGATTGTGTGGAGGATAGATACTGCGCCAATGTTGTGCATAGCACCGCCGCTGCGGCTTGCCTCACGAGTGAGACGACGTCAAATTCTGGTTTCTCCATTGTTGGAACTTGGAATCTGGGACAACAGTATCTTGCAAATAAGTGCCGATATTTTATTCGGCGAGCTTTTGAGTTAAAAGCACCTTGACCGTGTATGGGCCGTTTATGGAATGCAGCGAAGATGAAAGAAAAACCCTACTTCAGAGAATCCGAAGAAATTACATGGTCTTATTCGGACCTCATATACGGAGGAGCCCTTCAGATATTCGAGCCTTGGCGTGTATCGTATGGCTAATCTGTCCCTTAAAAGTTTAATTGTTATCCACAGTAGTAAACGCAAGATAATGGGAAGAGAATCATGTAGCCTGACTTTAAGTTTAAAAACCTCTATTCGCATACACCCCGCGCCCACACTGCGCCACACAATTATAGTGCGAGGTATAGTAGCCGGAGGTAATCTATAGAGTCTGCCTACCTATTAATTATAATATAATACGCCCGAACTCCTCGATTCGTTTACATAGCTTATCTTCATATGATGTGTTTATGTTGACGGGCCGGCTGTTATTCCGGCGCTGCCGGCTGCTGCGGTGCCCGCCGTGCTGGCTGGTGCCGAAGACGACGGTGCCGTAGTCCTGCCGCGCTATCTAGCCGTCGTTACGGGCGCCGTTACGGCTAGCCTTAAGGAATTGGTCTATTGTTGAAGACTCTATAGAGTACCTAGCTGCTATGCTCTCATACTGTAATTGTGTGGCGCAGTGTGGCCGAGGTGCGTGCGGTCGGTAGTTCGGGCAGCCTCGCCACCGGCCCGACGGTTAGTCCGATGAGGGCATCACCCTCCCTCGCTTGTATGCTGGCTCCTTAGACCTCGCAACAGCATCATCACTCGTGCCCTTGCGTTGCCGATCCACAAGTGCGGAGTAATCCTCTTTCTTTTCTGTTCAATCATCGCAGTCACAGCACACCCAGATTGAGGATCGCAATCCCAGGTTTTCCCTCTCTGCGTTTAAAGCGTGACGCAGTTAAAGACATTTGACGGAATTTTAGAACACTATTAATCGGAGCATGGAAACCGTGCCTTCCGAGGCTGCGGCCGTCTAATGCGTAGTTCACCCGTGGACCGTAGCCTGATGTTGCAGATGTTGCAGACGCACAGCATGGATGACTAGCTGGCGACCGAGAAGGTCCCCTGTGAGTCGGGTAATGAAAGACAGTTGATTCTAGCTGAGTGAATGGAGCTTTCTACCCCTTCTATCATAGCTTTCTTGAGGCCAATAAATTTGCAAAGCCGAAAAAAGAAGGATACTGGCCGAAGCATAAACGTAGGACACGATTTTGATGGAGGAGTGTGGCGGGCAGCGGGGATAGAGAGAGAAAGAGAGCCCTCGCAGAGGAGGCCAAAATCGGGTCTGTGGACAAAGAGATAGTGTAATTGGCAATGGCATTCTTCTCATGCCGTCATAAGTTATACACGGGGAAGGGATGTCGGAGGGTTTAAGTCAGATATTCCTGGACAGTGATGTCCACAGTTGTCCTCAGCTGGCGAAGACCGGCCGTTCTCGACGCAGATATCCAGCCTCCTTCACTTACTTTTGCCTAATAGGGGCAGTCTGATTTAATAGTAAACCGGCCCTCAGAACGGCAACAAGTGTTGAAAGAGCGTAGATTCTCGGAGATCGAAGCGGCTCTGCAGTCATCGCCATATCCGAACTCGCCACCAAGTTGATTGCAGCACTTCTGTGTGGCGGCAATATTGTGCGACCTATCAACTCTCCAGAGGCATTTGCAAGCTTCGACCGAAGCAGAGAGTGTGGCAGTAATGCCCAAGAGTATGAGGTTAGGGAACTGCATGTCGAAGATTTAGATAGATGTTTCTAGTGAGGCAAACAACAGTGTGCAGAGAAAGGAATATAGCCAGCTACGTGGACTGTTACCGGGATTTATAGCTTATGTTTCCGGTAAGTAGATTTAACTATTTTCTTATAACTCTGAGTTGAGCCATTTTCTCCATTAGTGTTTACTGCAACTGTACGTTGAGAGCCCGACACAACCCAAGTTACGACATCTCGTCAACCGCGATTTCGCCAGAGCGCAATTCCTTTTTGAACCCCTTTGGTCTCGAACGTCCGGGATCGGCCGCTACTCTTGGTTTCCTCTTCATCGTCGGCTTCGTGCCTCGCTGGAGACGGTGGGAGTTGGCCTGTCTTCTGTGGCTTCATCAATCGAGACAGGACAAACTTCCAGATTCCTTCGGCAACCACCATCGGCATAGAAGAGGAGCCCGCCCTAGGATTGCCTGTCCAATGGCGAAGGTGCCCCTAGCAGAGGCTAGGTACCTAAGCCCATATGTTAACCTACTGCATCAGGGCCCGGACAGCCAACCATAGCTGGGGTTACGTTTTTCGGGCGAATGCCGCTGGCTTGGGATAGTGTCAGAAGCAAGTACGACCTTGAGGCACAACAAAGGCTCCAGAGAATGGAACGTTCCACTTTTGCTGGTAGCATAAAATATCCCGATGCCGCTCCTGACCTTGGCAAAGTTGCGGGGACTTTTGTTTTCTTCATTTTTCCTCCGAAGGCCCTCGGCACCTCCCCCCTCCGAGCAGAAGAGGCAGCCGATATAGCCGATATATACGGCCGATGCGGTCGATGCGGTCGGGATGTGTAATGAAGAATTTTACGAGGGGCAGGGCCATAACGCCGTAACGCGTCATTGTGAACGCGAATTAGAAGGCACCCGTAGCCTTAAGAAGGCACATATAGGGCTCTACGGTCAATGGCTATAGTATGGCTTAGTCGTCTCGAGTCGAGCATTAGACTAAGTGATCGTTTAGCGGAGAAACGCTTTGGCCATTTGCCATCTCACTGAAGAGGCAAAGCTGGAAGCTGCGCTCGCACACTGGCGTGTTGTTCTGACACCATGTACGGCTCTGCTTAAACATAGCCTACTGATCATCTTCACAAACGGAGACATCAGCAATGAACACAGGCGAGGCGGCATCCGGCAGTTTTGACATGTACGTTTAACCGGGGTGCTTGGAAAGAGAAACCCGCTGGATTGCTCCTAGATAGGTCGCACTTCCGTCGCCGTTGGCGCCGCCAGTCGACGAGGGTCTAGACTCCATGGCAAGGTCCATCCCCTCATATAATACCACATAGCAGCAAAAAGAAGATGTCTATTCTCTGCACCCTTTCTTACTTTGCATCAAGTAACTCAGGGTTTATTCCGCTCCTCATGTCCTGCGCGTGAGTACAGGTACCTTGGAAACTAGCCAACTCCTCTATGTCCATGTCTATGTCTACGGCTCTATCTGTCTATCCCATGCAGCGCCAGTATCCTCGCATCAGCTGCCCCGGGCAAACACGCCCAGCCAGCACCGCACGCGCGCCGCCTCGCCGCCGTCGCCCCAGTCGTCGCGGCCGTCCAGCTCGTCCTCGTGCTCGCACACCAGCGGGTCCTCGCGGTCCGCCATGGCCCGCCGGAAGGCGCCCAGCAGCCGCTCCGTGGCACCGTCGCGGCGCGGCACCGCCACCACGGCGCGCGCGTCGGGCCCCAGCGCCAGGTGCCGCGCCACGGCCGCCGCCAGCAGGGCCGGGTGGTCGTCGTCGTACAGCGGGTCCGCGGCGAGGACGATCTGCGCCGTCAGGCAAGGCGACCAGTGTCGGCAAGGGCTCTCACCTTGAACTGAAAGGGCGCGCCGAACAGGCGCGCGTCGACGCCGCCGCCGCCGTCGGCGCCCCAGACCAGCGGGCCGACGGCCACGGCGCCGCCGCCGCAGGCCCGCACGCGCGCCGCATTCTCGGCCACGTTGTGCCGCAGGTTGGGCACGATGGCCGGCACGTCGCTCAGCGCCACGGGGGCCTTCCACAGCGCCGCGGCCGCGAGCCCCAGCAGCCCCGTGCCGGCGCCGAGCTCGAGCACGCGCGGCGGCGGCCGGCCGAGCGTCTCGTCGAAGAGGCGGAAGAGCGACGTGGCCGCCAGGCGCGGCAGCCGGCGCGCCAGCAGGTACGACGCCGCCCACGTCTTGAGCCCCAGCGCGTCGCCCGTCAGCGCCGGCTCGCGGATGGCCAGCTCGAGCCCGCGCTCCGGCAGCGGCCACCGCCGCACCACGTCGCCCATGGCGGCCCGGCCGCACCGCTCCGACATGCGCCGGCTGGCCAGCTCCCACAGCCGCTCGCGCTGCGCCTCGTCCGCGATCCACGCCAGCGGGCTCTTGACGATGCTCGACAGGTACCGCGTCGTGTCGCCGCGGCGCCGGCTGGCCAGGGACTCGCCCGCCGGCCCGTCGTCGAGGCCCCAGACGGGCGGGCTCAGCGCCAGGTCGTTGAGCGTGTCGAGCAGGGCCTCGTAGCCGGGCTGCTGCCACATCTGCGGGAGGTCCAGCGGCGAGGCCATTTCCTGTTCCAGCCGCATGTCTCGTTCCCGGCGCGAGGCCCTAAAGGCGGTCCATTGCTTCCCTCGGCTCGAAAAGTGAGGCTGATGGCATTACTCTCCTCCGCACCAGTACTATCCGTACCAGGAGCAAAATTGGCCTCTGAAAAATTAGCGGGCCGTGACTATGTTGTGATATGCGTGCGTCCGTACGAAGTACGTCCATGTACTTCGCACTTGGTACCAACGGCCAAGCGCCGTCGCGGGTCCGCTGCATGGACCCACTTATATCCCGGAGTGTCCGCCGCCATGTCACCGGGCCCGGGAGCCGGCAGGACTGCAGCCGTCGACTAGGGCCGATGACAAAGCGCAACGGTCTTCGCAATGTACGTACTGCATCTGATTGCAGGCACCGCATCACTGCAGCCACTGCATCATTGCAGGCAGCCGTCTCATGCGCAATGCCTCCGCAGACCCGCGTGTCTCGTGTTCGCGTGACATACAGAGTGCTTCGTACTTCGTACCGCGTCCAGACTCGCGGGCCTTCCCGCTGCCCTGCATCTCCCGTCGTCCTTCGGCGAGCTCCCCCACGTCCAGCCTGACCGGCCCCCCCCGTCAGCAAAAGCAACCCATGGAGCCTCGGCCGGGCATGACGACACCCCCGTCCTCAGCTGCCCCCCCGCCTCGCACGGCCAACATGATTCTCGTTCGTGTCGTTGCATTTGTTTATTGCCCTGCCTCTCCTCCTGGCTTTGCCTCCGTGGTGGTATCAAGTCCGTCAGCCTTCCCCGCGAGCTTCGTCGCTCACCTCTCCCGGAAATACAGCCCGTTGCTCCGCGGCACATGCAAAAACTCCCTTCCGTCATGCAGATGCAAAAAGTAGGCCTTATCCTGTGCGCCTTTGCCAACCGTGCCAACTCGGTGGTTTTTCCTGAAAAGCAGCGCTCCCTTTCCTGCCCAAAACGTGAAAATAGCCAAAAGAATCAAAATGCCCTCAGCCGTCTCTCCTCTCCGGCGAGTACTGCTTGTAAATCTCCTTCTTCATCATCTGCAGCCGGTCCCGCATGTCCAGCAGGTCGGCCAGCTTCTCGTGCGGCGGGTTGTCGAGCGCCGAGATCTCGTAGTGCAGCGCCTCGTACTTCTGGTAGTACGCCTTGAACTTGAGCGCCTTGGTCAGCACCTCGGACGGCACGCTCTCCACTGCCCGCCGCTTCGCCGGCGCCACCTTGGCCTCGCCCTCGGCCTTGCGCTTCTTCGGCTGTGGCGGCGGCGGCGGCGGCGGCGGCGGGGGGCTGGCCTCGTCCAGGTCCGACGCGTTGGTCGGCGGTGACGACGCCAGCGGCGACGACTTGGTCGGCGACGTGTTCTTGGTCCTGGCCGACGACGTGCCGGTGCTGCGCGACGGAGGCGGCCCCTTGGGCGGTCGCTGCTTCGAGCTGGGCGCCGGCAGTGGCTGCTTCGGCTTGATGCGCTTCGACAGGGGCGTCCCCGAGCTACTCGAGCTCGAGTCGTCGTCCTCGAGGGGTCGCTTCGTCGGCTGGTGCTGCGGCGGCTGCGGGTGCTTGACGAGCGGGTCCCGGCCGGGGGGCCTCGTCTTGACGACGACCGTGTCCTTGGGCTTGGACGGGGCCGCGGGCCTGGGCTTCGGGGCGGCAACGGCCTCGTCTCCCGAGGAATCCGAGTTTTCGATGATGGCCGCCGACAAGACGCGGCCGCCCGTCGGCTTGGGTCCGGGCTTCGCCTTGACCGGCGGCGGCGGCTTCTGGGCCGGAGTCTTGGGCTTCTTGCCCAGCAGGCGCTTGGCCTGAGCCTCCTGCGCCGTGGGCTTCTTCGTCTTGGCCGGCAGCGGGTTCGAGCTCGATCTCGACATGGCCTGCCCGCCGGCCCTGGGCTTGTCGCCGTCCAAGCTGTCCCCGTCGTCCCTGGACCCGGAGCTGTCGTCGGCCCGCTGGACCTTGATCTTGGGCGCCGGCGGCGCCGGCCCCTTGGCCAGGTTGGCCTGCAGGCGGCTCAGGCATTTGCCCTTGCCCCGCTCCTCCGTGGGCAGCAGCCGTTGCCACTCGACCTCGGACGACGACAGGCGCTGCTTGTCGTATTGCCGAATGGCGTTGTCGACGGCCGTTTGCCGCTCCTCCTTTGAGCTGTAGTCGTATTTCCAGACATCCAGCTCCTTCCAGCACGACTTCTTCATGGCCCACCTCTTCGTCTCGGCGCTGTAGTCGGCCGTCTTCTCCAGCGTCGGCCGGAACTCGTCCTCCTTCCCGGTCCACTTGCCCCGCAGGTACTCGGTCGTCCGGCCCTTGACAGCCAACTCATGGACGAGGACAACCCGTTGCTCCTTCTTGCGCTCCATGACCTGTTGCGAGGCCGACAGGACGGAGGTCGAGGAGGGCGAGTTGGCGGCGTTGAGGGCGGGCGACGTGGGCATGGACTTTGGGGTGGCGTTGTAGCCCGCCCAGAGCTTGTTCTTGACCTTTTCCGACACCTTGCCCGACGGGGGAAGCCTCTCGACGAAGTGAGTTCTTGGGTGGGGCGTGTTAGCATTGCAGCAAAGGGCGGGAAGCGGCTGAAGCCTACCTCTCCCGCGCAGCCTCGTGGGCTGCCAGACCGTTCTGGAGGGCCTCGATGTCGGGGTCCAAGGACGAGGCGGCCTTTGCCTTGGCCGGCTTCTTCTTCTGGTCCGGGACGGCAGTCTTGGGCCTGGCGAAGAGCGACGTGGTTCTCGGGATTCTCTCGGCTCGCCGCGTCGACTCGAAAGGCTTGGTGAGGAAGAGGTCGTAGGGTGCGTCGTCGCGGGGGGGGGTGACCTGGTGCGAGTGAGGGCCGTAGTGCAGCGTCTTGACAGAGACGGTCAGCATGGCAGACATGATTCCCAGAGGCTCTACACCTCGGACCGGGGCGGGGCTCAGGGTCCGACGTACCGGATCATCACCCAAAGCCAAGTACAGATGCTCGCCGGCGCGGGCGCTCTGGATCAAGCCCTCGACAACGTCGTCGGAGAGAGAGAGGAAAAAAGCCTGGGGAGGCACGGCAGAGTCGGCGTCCGAGGAGCCATCGAGCACCAGGCCGCTCTCGGGCACCTTGAGCGAGTTCATGGTGGCCAAGTCTGCGGCGGGAAGCGGAGCGGGTGCGGCGGTGGTGACGGTTGGACGACGGGGACGCCAGGGTGCTCGGGAGACGTCGATCCGGGCGGGTGTTGAGGAGCCAGGGAAGGGTCGGGGGTAGGTCGGTCGGGGGTAGGTCGGTCGGGGGTAGGTCGGTCGGGGGTAGGTCGTGGCAGGGGGCGGGCCTCGAGGAAGTCTGCTGGGCTTTGTCTTTTGTCGAGCAGGCAGGCCGTCACATGGTCGACAGTCGCTCGGCGGGAGGGTCGGCTCAGTGAATTGCAGCGTGCCGCGGATTGTCGAGCTGGCGGCCGGGAACAAGGGCAATTCACTGCCAGCGGCCCCCCCAGAGGGACAGCGACGGACGGGGGGCGCGCAGTGCGGCAGGACAAGGGGCCGGGGCAGCGACACGGGCGGGCGAGGAGGAGGACGGCGGGCAATGGGCTCTGCGGGCGAGCGTGGCGAGGAGAGAGAGGAGAGGAGAGGAGCGGCGAGGAGGAGAGGAGAGGAAGATGTCGCCGCGGCCGTGAGGGAGAGACTGGAGGGTTGGAAGCTTAACCAGTCACTGGGGGGGGCGGAGGGCCGCTCCACTGGAGACATGGAGGGCGTGGACGGAGGGACGGCTGTGGAAACCGCCCCAGGTGGCTGCCACGGGTACCTTGGAGGTACCGGGAGCTAGCGGCAGCCTGGCCAGGTCGCGGCGCGGTACCGCCCGGGTAGCGCCCGGCTGCGGCTGCTGGGCGGCGGCGGCGGGCGGCGGGCGAGGCGGCGCGGCGCAGCGCCGCCGACGCGCCGAGGGACCCGCGGGGTACATGCTGGGTACGGGGCGCGGCGCTGGCGGCGGCACGGACAGGGGTGGAGGCGAGAGACGGCGGGGATTGCAAAGGTGCATGGCGGGTACCAAGGGTACGAGGCGTGTACTTGGTACATGGCTGGAGGATGCGGCCAGGGACGGCGGCAGAGGAGGTAATACCGACTATTCTTTTGCTGAGACTGCCTATTTCTGCTGAGACTATTTCCGCCGAGACCATTTCTGCTGAGAAGGGCGCCGCTCACGGGTTTGGCCGCACATGCTGCTGCGCGCATGCAGCAGCGTCGCAGGGCCGCGCAGGCGACGACGCATTTGACAGGTACCGGCCGGCCGCCTGTGCGACGCGCGACGCATGTCATGCCTGGCTGTGCCGAGCATCTAAGTTTTATGTTCGGCCGTGTTTTTATTTACATGTTTATCGGCCCTACCGACAATCATGCACATCCGGGCACGCCGCCCGCTGGCCCCCGTCCGCCGCGGCTGTTGACGGCAGCCGCTCGGCCGTGCTTCAGACGCCGGCCTGGACAATGGACGGTCCGTCCCAAGCTGGGGGCGCCAGGCTCGCGTGCGCCCGGCCGTGGCACGTCGCCGTCAGCAGCGCCGACGAGGGGGAAAAGAAAGCAGGAAACAGGGTCGGCCAGGTCTCACTGCATCATCAGACAGCCATCGTGTACGTAACCCGGCGCCGCACTCGTCCAGACGCGGAGCTCAGCGCCGCCGCCGCGGATTGTGTGCTTACCCCGTCGCCCTTTCGGGCCCAAGTGTCTCGCGACCGACGGGCTGCTGGATCTGGCAGGGCTCGCCAGGTCGTCAGCTGCCGCCGGAATGGCCGTCGAGCAGCCCGGCCGCGACACGCCGCGCTGCCGTGAGGCTGCCGTGAGGCTGCCGTGAGGCTGCCGTGAGGCCGCGAGGCCGCGGTGCCCCGATGCCCCGATGCCGCGGTGCCCCGATGCCGCGATGCCCCGATGCCCCGATGCTACTGCCTTGCTGGCCGCCTCGCTGGCACGCAGCGCTGGCACGTGCCGGGCCCCGAGGCCGCTCGCCGTGCCATCCAGAGAGCCATTCTGCAGCGCCGCACAGCCCCTGGTGAGGCTGGCCGTGGCGCTGGCTGCGCTTCGAGGGGCCCTTGTCGGCGCTGACATCACCAGGCCGACAGCCCAGCGGCAGTCGTCTGTCTGCTGCCTCGACCAAGGCCATCTGCATCACACGTCGACGAGCCCAGCCGCGAAACATCCGAGACCTCAGCGCACTCGCCGCCTTTTGCCAGGCGCCAAGTACCCCCCAAGTACCGGCGCACAGTAGGCAGTCCGCACATTGCAGATGGCCATGTGGGGAGGGCGTGGCTGCAGCAGCGGCGCCGCTTCGGTCAGCCTGCCAGCGCACGCCGTCGACTTGTCAGTATCCGTACGCGTGCCCTCTTCGTCTCTCCCCTGCGTCTCAGCAGACGGCGCTGCATCTGCCAATCGCCCAGGGCCTGCCGCGGCCCGTCTTCTGCTGGCCGGCTGGCTGCTGGCGGGGCGGCTTTTGCCGGAGGGGAGGGGCGTGTCTGCGGATGCATCCATCCATGATGGGACGATCTGAGGTTGGCTGACGTCCTGAAACGCCGCTCAACTCTGCTCCGGTGCCTGGCGCTCTCAAACGCAAACCATGCGCCAGACGGCAAGGCGGACGCAGGCCACCTGCACAGTCCCTGTGATACACACAACATTGATGCCTCGTCCCCACAGAGACCAAGCTCGTCCAGCCTCCAAACCGCCACCATCCTGCCTAATGTATCCGTAAAAGATGCCTTAGCCATCCCAGCCAGGTCTCGTAGAGTTAGCCCCGGGCATCGAATCACGGGCCGCCGAGCACGCAGGGACACCCCAAACACTCTGATAGGGCATCAACAATCGAGCTGACGATGCCGTACCGTACGAAGGCGCACTCGTTCCAGATTCATCTCGCCGCCGTCCTGCAGCGGCACCACCGGTACAAGGGCGGTACCGGCCGGTGCGGATTACGTGAGGCTGCAGGCACAAGATTTATCCAACGTTGCAGACTCGCGCGCTCGGCCGCTGCGACTCGGCGTGACAGTCCATAGTCCATGGCAGTAGAGCAGAGGCCACTAGCAGATTCACAAAGGCAAAAAAAAGCCCAAGATTCTCAAAGATGAAGGCTAGCAGATTCACAAAGTCAAAGGCAAGATTCACAAAGGGAAAAGAGGCCCAAGATTCACAAGCTCCCGTCTCTCCGTCACCGCCGCCCGTCGGCCGACAGGAGCCCGGACGGCGTGCTTGGCCAGTCATGCCGGCGGAACCAGGCCCCTCGCCGCGCCCCCCCCCGCGCTGCCATGGCCCAATCCGCGGGGCACAATGACGTGTGCGCCGGCCTTTGGCTCGGCCGGGCGCGCCGCCGTCGCGGACTGCTTGCCCTCGTGCCGCAGCGCCGAGGCGGGCCGCCGCCGCCTTGTAGACCCGGGCCCCGGAGACGAACCGGCCGTGCCGGCCGCCCTGCCGTGCCGGCCGCCCTGCCGTGACTCGCCTCGTCGCAGCGCCGCCGGCTAATGCATGCGCCTGCCGCCCGGCGCAGGATTCGCCCTCCCTTGGACGGATCGCCTGCGCGTGCCAAGTCTGCATGCATGACGCATGGAACTCGAAATTTCGACAGGCAGCCGAGTCGTGAGGCGCCAAGCACAGACTGTACATACATGCCGCATTTCCGGACGCCGCGGCGCTCGGCTCGGCTCGGGCACTCTCGCCCCGACGATCAGCCGGCCCAGCCCGCCGCAAGCCGCCAGGGCTGCCGCACCCTGCAGCACGTCAGGCACGTCAGGCACGTCAGGAACGTCAGGCACGTCAGAGCCGTCCTCGAGGCACGGCGTGTCGCATCGTATCGGCGCATCGGGAGACTGGCCGGCAACGGCCTCGACGCTGCACATACATCGTCGGGAACGCAACCCCCCGTTGCCGAGGCAGCCAAGTCCAAGGCAACTGCGGCGCCGCCGGCCGGAGACGGCCACGGCCGCCGATAGACGGCAGGCCAGGTCGCTGCCCGGCTCCAGACGCTGCGCCGTGTGCCGTCCGGCGCTCGTGTGGCATCCTGCACCAGGCTCTCAAGTGCCGGCCCCCCCTGAGACATGCCGCTGTAATGTAGGTCAGTACTCTGTATGGACGGGCTGCCACGGTACCTGCATGCCGTCCCGGCCATCGCCTCCACGCACGTGTCACAACGCCGCCTGGCAACCGAGCAGAGCCGCGTCAATCGTCTTCAACCAAGGCAGCAATGGTAATGTACAACCCTCGGGACATGCCGGCAACCCGTCTCATCGCAGACTAGCGTGCCATGGCCGTCGTCGCCCCTCCTCTTGGCCTCGCGGCGCCCGTGTCCCTCGTCATTCGCCAAGCTCGTGTCTCGGTGCTCGCACCCGTCGGCTTCGCAGCATCGTCCCTACTGCGTCTTGAAGAGCAGGATGGCGCAGTGGCCGAGGTAAAAGTAGATGAAGTGCTTCGTCTCTGCGTCCGCTCGTCAGCCCACAGCCGCGCCCACACCTTCAGGGCCCGGCGCCTCGACGGACCGTGCGTCACAAAGCTGCCAAAGTTGCGGCCGACGATGCAGTGCCAGGTTGGTCCCTTCCTCTCGTCAAACTGTTGGTTGCATCGGCGGTTAGCCTGTCGCTACACCGACGCCTGCTGGACCACTGACGGTTCGCTTAATGTGCTGCGCGATGTCCTATGTATCGACGCCGAGTCAGCCGCCTTCGCTCCGCCCCAAAGGCCCCGTGCCGTGCTGACCTTCTCGATGGTAAACTTGGCCATGGCTTCCTGGGCTGGGCAGGCACGCAGCCTTGTCAGCCTCCATCGGCCCGGGGCACCGCCGTCGCCGACGCACCAACTTCAATCGACTCTTGTTGCATTTCGTCCGTCTTGCCTCGCGTCAGCCACGGCACCGCGTCGCCACCCTGCCCGGCCGGTCCTCACCATGTCGGCCGACTTGATCTGCGCTGGAGGCCGCCGTCAGCGGCACGTTTGGCTCGCAGCCGACCGGGGGCCGGGGCGTACCTTCGAGCTTCTCCCGCGGCGCGGGCGTCTCCTGTTTCTCCGACATTCTGGCGACGTTGAGAGGCGGCCGACACGGCGTTGGTCGTAGCAATGCAGCCTGCGAGGCCCCAGAGTCAGCATGCAAAATCTTGCCGCGACGCGACGCCGCCTGCGCCAGCTCGACCTGCGCAGCGGCTGAGCCCTTTTCGGCCCCGGCCCCGGCGGACAGGAGCCGCGCAGCCGTCGGCGCAATTCGGCGAGCATCACGTACAACAGATGTTCGCAGTGCCTCGGGAGCAGCTCGCGGCCACGATGGGGAGGCGATGGTGTTTGCAGTCTCGCGGTGTCGTCGCTCGCAGCCTTGTTGACCGTGCTGAGCGCGTCTAATCAGGAAAGTACCTGCCTAGCGGGCCCAGCCGTCCGTGCACCAGCCACAACACGTGCCACACTCGTCTACCGTCAACAAGGGACGCATCACCAGCTTTCGTCACCCTCGCTGGCCTCATCGCCGCGTCGGAGCCGTTGCGGTGCTGAGTGCTGCGCCGACGTGTTTCGCCGTCAGATGATGGCCTGTGGCCTTGGAGACGTGTAAGCTGCGAGCCGTGGCTGCCCGTGTGACTTGCCATGCTGCTCATGCCCCATCGTCTGATCGAGCTGTCAGTCGCACATATTGTGTTTGCCAGTCATCTGTTCCCTTTGCCGGGGGAAGTGATTGCTACCCACACGTCTCCAGCTTCTACCGCCTGTCTCTGCCGATGTAGTCAGCGGCTCTCGTCGTCTCACGCGTACCGCCAGAGCACTAACAGCTCACCAAGCATACCAAATGCAGACCAAAGGTGCATTTGTAAGCACGATACGGTGAAACAGGGCAAGACATGGCAAAGATTGTCAACCATACCACTCACGTGGTATATTGTCGAGACTAGTGGGTTTCAGGTGTCTGGCACGGCAAGCCAGCATCCGTCCTTGTGACCATTTATAGCATTGCTTACCCAGCTAGAGTATTGCTATTTATACTCGCTAGTATTTACCCACCCCTAACATGGCTATCGCTTCCTATATCTTACCGGCTTTTCCCCCCTGTTTGTTCTCTATATCTTACTAGCTTTTATACTCCTTTCCGTATTGACTGTCTGCGCGATACTTTATGTACCGGGCTATAAGTGCCTATAAATAGAGCTATACCTAAGTGCAGAAGCAATGCTCCCCAGATATACACAGTAAGCAGCAAGTTACTGTAGACGCCTGATGTCACCCTTCTTACCGCAAGCGAGTAGGGCTGGCCCCTTCTGAGGCAACATTGTACAAGTATGTTGAAGACTTTCCCTTTAAGGAGGCTCCGGGTTTCAGGCTCGGTAGCCTACAGTATCCGGCGATTTGTGTCATCTGCTGGTGACTGGAATCGGTTGCAACGGTCGGGCCCATTCCTCATGCATCTGCTAATTTTTCACTTGCGCGGTTTCGCCAAGTCCAGAAGTGCTAATTCTGCGTCCAAGGTCCCTCTTTCATGTTTTTTGCGCCATTCGGTCTCCTGCTTCCGTTCAGGCGTCGAAATGCGAACAAACGCCATGTTACCATTCATGTTCTGTCTACACCGTCGTCATCCCGAGCCTTGGTATGGTCGCTGTCCACATTCTGAGGACACGATGGCATCACGCTTCTTGTTGTGTCACACGCTTTCAAGTGTCCTCGGCTACGGGCTGTCTCGTACAGAGGTCCGAGATTTTATTCTCTTCCCTCGTCATCGAGCCCATCACCCTGCTACACCGTCACTTCTTCGTTCGCTGTGATGCTCTGGCTTTTGGTCAGTCGATCTATGGGTCTATTAGGGCACTCAGCGGTTGTTCCCATCAGCAGCGTGCCCCCGAGGCGCGTTACGATGCCACCCGCCATGGCGTCTGTCAATGTCATCGCTAATTGTTCCATGTATCCTCAACTCGCGAGAGTATAATAGATACAGCGGTTCTATACGTCGTTTCTTATTGCGCTCTTCTATATCTTGCCAAACCTCGCTTTCTTCCCCATCTTCACGAAGGCGTCTCCTCAATCTATGTTGATGACATCTCCCATAGACTTTAGTGGCCTTGTGGATATGTGCGTGCAGTATCGACAGCTGTTCAACGTAGTTTACACATTCTCTCCATGCCGGCCCACAAGCTTGGTCCACGATGTATGCGACTAACAAACGGAGCCCAGTCATTTTTCTTCCTTACTGTAGAATAAACAGGCGTTGGATCATTTCATTTTCGCAAAATACGGCGCGTTACGTCGAATCTTGCGGGATACAGTGAATAGTAGTAAAAACTTAGTTGTCACCGTTCTGTCGACTCTTTCAGATGTTTTTAACTCGATTCCGTCGCTTCTTCTACTTCATACCAGGAGTGGCAGTCGTTTTACCGACCAGGCACTCGATCGAGACACCGGTCGTCATAGCCGCCAAGACCGCGGCGGACGGACCCGTAATCATCCCGGCCGTGGTACAATTCACGGTCATCCTGAAATTGATCTCCGAGGCAACCATCTCTCGTAGCAGTTGGGGCGGGAAATGCGGTGCCCAGGCACTGCAGCCTCGTAGTGTTGGTGATGGCCTCCTGGGGACGACTTGAGCTTCCCCTATCTCGTTCACGCTGTGGACGATGACATTTACACCCAATGCTGCTGTCGTTGGATAGAGCTGTGGAGAACCCGAGCTTGTGAGTTGTGCGAATAATGGTCTGCGACAGATAGGCAGAGACAACTTGGAATGGAGACTCCGGGAATGATCGGCCGGGCAGCTTAAGCGTCTGGGGAAGTTGGTGGGACGCAGATCCACTAGAGAACGACCGAGGGATTTGCTCACACAACTATACATACATTGCAGATTTAAGCAACGCGGTATCTGGGAGTATAGCAGCAAAGAGGGACAGCAGGCAACGTTACAAAATCTTATTATGACGAGCGAGTCCTGCAGGATCTAGCCGTAGGTTTCTGTGGAGTGAGAGTAAGCTCTACAGTACAGTACATGTGCGGTTACTATCGCTTTTGGATGGTGATATATTTTGCTTTTTGCAGTTAGCCACGGGGTAGTCGCCGATAATCGGTCTGGACCTTGAGCGAAGTAGAAAGAGGTATAGTGCGAACAGAACCAACAATCATGTGCGAGGGGAACAGTGCGACTAAGCTGGGGGGAATCAACACCCATGTGACAAAAAGGCCTGCTATCTCAGCGGGGGGGTGACAGACCACACGCCGGCACGCCAACTAGACCCACCAGGCGGGGAGCCGGCCGGCGAGCACGGCAAGCGCCGTGTGGAGGGAAACTTACGGGGAGCCGGCCGGCGCCCCAAATGCCGGGCAGTCGGAAGCCGCACGATTCTCCTTGACGATATCAAAGATGGGTTATAAGTTTAGAAAGCGATAAAAAGAATATTCTGCAGGATTGCAGAGACGTGCAAAAATTATGTGGCAACACTGGGACTCGAACCCAGGAGGATTGCTCCATCAGGAAACGTTGCTAAGGTAACCTTAACCTGACGCCATAACCAACTCGGCCATGTTACCCACTGCGGGTTGTTGGCGTGTCATCAGTTAAATGGCTATATATTTGATAGAGTCGGTCGTAATCCATCGATTCGCCTTGCCAGCATTACTCGCAACACGATGTTAACCGGACGGGCGTTCCTGAAACTATTAACCTTATCGGCCCTAGGTAGATTTCCCTACTTAAAACTGGACCCCTAGTTCAATGGCAAGGTGATGAGTGACCATTGGTTGTTGTGCCGAGCGCGCCGTCACTTCATCCCATGTCACTGGCGGCCAGTGTCGTCAAAGTCTGTGCCGGCAGTACACTGCTGCAAAAAAATCAGCTATGGAGTGATCCAAGGACTGGTATGCAGCCGATATGCCCAAGGACCGCATGGCAGGGATTCCAATGCCGTTGGCGAGAAAGCTTGTCGCATGACATGGACGGACGAGGCTGACCGAGGTCTAGGGTAGGCGCCGCCATGGCTTGGCGCGGTTGGCGCGCGGACTAAAAAATAGCCGCCGCTCCTCAACCACGCGACGTTCGTCAACACCAATTTTTTTCTCCCTCCCCATCACCACAACCCAACAAGCCCATGGCAGGGCATTGAGCGCCGTCAATCCATGGCCACGTCACGGATATTCGTCAAGGGCCTCCCGCCCAAAATCACAGAGGCCGAATTTCGAAAGCACTTCTCCGCCGAGAAGCGCCAAGTCACCGACGTCAAGCTGATACCTCAGCGCCGCATCGGCTATGTGGGCTACAAGAGCCCGGAGGACGCCTCCCGGGCCGTCAGATTCTTCAACAAGTCGTTTATTCGCATGTCCAAAATCTCGGTTGAACCGGCGAGACCTGTAGGCCCGACGACCCTCGCCCCTCCCCACCTGCCATGCTGACGGAATGCTAGATCTCGGACCCAGCCCTCACCAAGGGCCGCAATGCACCCAGCTCCGCCGGTGCGCCGGCCGGCGACAAGGCTCCGCAGCCAACTGCCGACGGAGACGGCAACCGGAAGAAGCGGAAGCGAGAGGGCCCGAACGAGTCGGACCCTAGGCTGTGCGAGTTCCTGCAAGTCATGGGGTCCGGAAGGGAGGCCGTGGTTGCCGACGAGCCAATGCTCGACACCACCAGGCAGATGACTGGCGAACCAGTTGTCCCCGAGGCCGAAAGCGACGACGAGTACGACCAGATCCCGGCGAGAAGGGAGAAATCGCGGAGGATCTGTCCCAAGGCTAGTCGCGACCAAGTGGCACACCCGGCGTCAGCAAGGGATGGGGCAGCAGAAACCATCTACCCGGCGACGGATGCCGAAGGCACGGCCTCGATCGTTGATCCAGACGGCAAGGCCTCGGCCGCCGACGCGACCGACGACGATTGGCTGCGGTCTCGGACGAACAGGTTGTTGGACCTCGTTGATCCCGACGACCTCACGGTGGGGGCAGCGCCGAGACGTGACGACGGCACCGCGAAGCGAGACATGGAGCCTGATGAGGATTCTTCTCATTCCTGCGGCGAGACGACACATGACGTGGCCGAGGGCGCGGGCAGTACCACCGAGATTGCACATGACGACGCCGTGGGCGCAATCTCCAAAACATGCCGGCTCTTTGTCCGCAACCTGCCCTACAGCGCCACCGAGGACGACATCCGCGACACGTTTGAGAAATATGGCGCCCTGGAAGAGGTACGTGGCGATTTTCGTGACCAGTCATGTCGTGTCCATCGGACACAGGGCGCAAGGATGAACCCCAACGATAGGGACAGCTTACACCATACTTTGGTGTATGATGCGAACCTGGGCGAGTATTTTAGTAGATGCCTCGCTTTTCTGACTGCGTTGCCGCCGCGGCCGTCGCCTGCACATGATGTTGAGCTTCACGGTGGCTGATGGATGGCTGACGGACGCTTTTCTACCGCCAGGTTCACTTGCCCACCGATGCCGCGGGATCTGGCAAGGGATTCGCCCTTGTCTTGTTTACAGATCCATCGGACGCGGTGAAGGCATTCCAAGCCATGGATGGGGCGACGTTTCAGGGGCGCATCATTCACATCATTCCAGCCAACGCGAAGAGGCAGCGCGGATTGGACGAGTTTGGAATTTCCAAGCTGTCACTGAGGAAACAGAATTTGATTCGCAAGAGGAACGAGGCGGCGTCGACAGCCTTCAACTGGAATTCGCTCTACATGAGCCAGGACGCCGTCAATGCCTCCGTCGCCAGCCGCCTGGGCGTCTCCAAGTCGGAGCTGCTCGACCCGACGTCGGCGGATGCTGCCATCAAGCAAGCCGTTGCGGAGACGACGGTCATCCAGGAGACCAAGGCGTATTTTGCCGCCAACGGCGTGGACCTGGATGCCTTCAAGTCGCACAAGCGGGGCGACACGTCCATCTTGGTCAAGAACTTCCCGTACGGCACGACGACGGACGAACTCAGGAAGATGTTCGAAGAGTCCGGGCCGGTGCTGCGGGTGATGATGCCGCCGAGCGGGACAATTGCTATTGTCCAGTTCGCGCAGGCGAACCATGCCAGAGCGGCCTTTGGCAGGCTCGCCTACCGACGCATCAAGGATAGCGTCCTCTTCCTGGAGAAGGGGCCGAGAGAGCTGTTCAGCGGCGACCGGCCGGACCAGGTGGCCCGGGTGGCGGGCGATCAGAGGGCGACAGGGGTCCAGAAGCTAAGCGTCGGCGAGCTGCTGTCAGGCAGCGATAAGGCGGACCAGGCGGAAACGACATCGCTCTTTATCCGCAATTTAAACTTCGCCACGAGCACTAGCAGGCTGGCGGAGGCCTTCGAGCCCCTAGACGGATTCGTCGCGGCGCGGGTCAAGACCAAGATGGACCCCAAGAAGCCGGGGCAGACGCTCAGCATGGGCTTCGGCTTCGTCGAGTTCGGGACCAAGGAGCAGGCGCAGGCGGCGCTGCAGGTCATGGACGGGCACGTGCTCGACGGGCACGCGCTGGGCGTCAAGGCGTCGCACAAGGGCCACGACGCGGCCGAGGAGCGGCGG
Source organism: Hypocreales sp. Mo6-1 (assembly GCA_002939055.1). Classification (NCBI taxonomy): domain Eukaryota; kingdom Fungi; phylum Ascomycota; class Sordariomycetes; order Hypocreales; species Hypocreales sp. Mo6-1. Next base: position 3,454,332 of record PNEP01000013.1, read on the forward strand.
CGGGAGGATCGGGCCAGGAAGGCGGCGGCGCAGAGGACAAAGATTGTCATCAAGAACCTGCCCTTCCAAGCGACCAAGAGGGACGTCCGGGCGCTGTTTGGGAGCTACGGGCAGCTAAGATCGGTCCGCGTTCCAAAGAAGGCGGACCACACTACAAGGGGGTTTGCATTCGCCGACTTTGTCACGGCGAGGGAAGCAGAGAACGCGGTCACGGCGCTGCGGGACACGCACCTGCTCGGGCGGCGGCTGGTGCTCGACTACGCCGAGGCGGAGGCGGTCGATGCCGAGGAGGAGATTGACAAGATGCAGCGCAAGGTAGGGGGCCAGGCCAATAAAGTAGCCCTTGAGCAACTCATGGGCGGAGGGAGGAAAAAGATCAATATTGGCAACAATGCGGAGGAGGATTAGGGACGGCGGACAAGAGACTATTTGGGCTGGCGGTGCCGGACGAGAGGCAGAGAGTGGTATTCCGTTCCCCTGGCCCACGCTTCCATTTTCCCTGAGGGCAAGGCAAGAGCCCCCTTTTCCTCCCTTGGGAAGGGGTGGAGGAGGAGCCGGACAGAGGACGAAGGGGGGCCCGGCGGCAGAGGGCAGGCGGAGCGAGAAAAAGGGCCGGGCGCCGGGGGAGCGACGACATCGCGTGGTGGTGAGGCGAGGGCGACTTTGGAGGAAGAATTCGGATCTCGGGAGTGGAGGAGGTTGAGGCTCGTCTTGTCTGATGTCAATCTCTCCGCATACCTGGGGCGGCTTCGGGCGAGGCGTGTCTCTCGGGGGGGGGCGTGGTGGTGATGAGACAGACTCATGGGCGGCGAGGCCCCGCACCAGAAGCCTCCCTTGCATGCTAACGCCCTCGCTGCAGACCTCAGGCTGCCATGTGCTCAGCGGACGGCGGGCGACGGGCTCGCCATTGGCCGCGGCGACGGGCAGGCTCAGCAGAGGACGACGGCAGACGGAGGAGGCACTTGGATGGCCGGAGGCCATGTCAGGATGGCATAGCCCAGCAGGCAACAACCCTGCGGCCCCCTCCCCCCCTTGGCCTCGAGACGGGCTAAGGCGAAGCTGTCAACCCACCCACCAGCACAGACAGGCTAGGGACACCCTCCTCGATGTCGTGCAGATGGATCTTGATCGTTTAGGTTGATGAGGGGCCCAGGACGGCTAAACCCTGTCAGCCCTTTGTCAATAGCTACTTGTACAGGGCATACGATGGCTGGCCGGCGGCCGTCTCTCCTCGGCAGGCACCAGGTCTTGGATTTATATGGTCTGGAGCTCTCCTTGGGCGGCGGCGGCTTCGTTCCAGTCGAAATCCTCGCTTCCTCGAAAGCATACATCTATCCCACCATTCCACGTCCCCAAATTCCTTGCAGCATTTCTCGTCCTCTCTGCATCCTGCTGCTCTGCTGCTCTGCTGCTCTCGCCCGGCTACTTGGCGGCTCGTCCGAGGCATTTGCGCTGACGGGAAAGGCTGCAAGTCGCCTGGCCGAGCTCCTCCGCCGGCATTCCTCGTTTGGGCGGCGGCCGAGTGAAATGTCGTCGTCGCTCTACCAGCCGAGGCCGGTCGTGTCCTCGCAGGCGCAGAGATACTCGCCGTCCCCGGACGCCGTCGACGGGCGACGGAGCAGCGGCGGCTTCCCCGTGCAAGCCGGAGCCGGAGCTGGCAGGCTGCCGCTGCGGGAGTCGACGGGCAATGCCCAGCAGGCGCACGGCTTCGGCGGCATAGTCTCGTGCTACCAGAGCCCGGTGGCGCTGTCGCCGTCGATGCAGCAGCCCGGCATGGCGGCGGCCATGGTGCCGTCGCAGTCGTTCGACAGCCTGTACCGCGTGCCGACGCCGCGCCAGCAGGCGGGCGGCGGCCCGGCGCCGGCGCTGGCCCGCTACCACCGGAGGCCGCGGAGCGCCGTCAACCCGCTGTACTTCTGGCCGGCCTTCCGGCAGTACCGCAACCGGCAGGCGCACAAGGACACGCAGAAGGACAAGGGCGGCGTGTGGCGGCGGCCGGAGCTGGAGGACGCCTTTGTCGACTGTAGGTGCCCCCGGGGGGGGGAGAAGCGGCGCGAGGCCGGATCGGACGGGGGAGCTGACGCCGGGCAGCGGTGCTGCTGATGCCGCACATGGGGCGGCGCAAGTTCTCCATGGGAGGCAAGCTGCACGGGCGCAACATGCTGATCAGCGAGTACATCTTCGTCATCTGCGTGGCGCTGCTGGGCAGCAAGGAGATCTTCCGCATCGACAACAGCAACGAGAGCATCGAGCAGATGGGGCGCAAGCAGGTGTCGAGCCACATGCAGGTGGTGAAGAAGTTTTTCGAAGACTTGCGATGCTGTAAGTGGTTGTCTCTTGTCCGGGCTGTTGTGTCCTTGTCCGGGGCTTGTTGTTGGGCTTGTTGTCCGGGGCTTGTTGTTGGGCTTCTTGTCCCAGGCTTCTTGTCCGGGGCCTGTTGTTGGGCTTCTTGTCCCAGGCTTCTTGTCCGGGGCTTGTTGTTGGGCTTCTTTTCCCAGGCTTCTTGTCCGGGGCTTGTTGTTGGGCTTCTTTTCCCAGGCTTCTTGTCCCGGGCTCCTTGTCCCCTTGTCCCGGACCCCTTGTCCCCTCGGTGCTCGAGGTCGTCCCCCTGCTGACCGGCGGCAGTCCACTTCCTCTTCCCGTCGGAGGAGAAAAAGGAGCCCGGGTCGACCAACTCGGACGACTACTACGACGAGGAGGAGCAGGAGTCGTTCAAGTCGAACCCGGTGCTGACGGCGCTGGCCGAGGGCCGGGTGCCCGACGTCAAGCCCAACTACGAGTACTTCTCGCAGCTGCTGGGGCTGCAGTCGTCCATCTGCGTGCGGCCCAAGACGTGCGAGATCTTCGTGTCGTCGTCGGAGATCAAGATGCGCGACGACGTGGCCTACGACGCGCACGACACGGCGCTCGACCCGGCGTCGTTCCCGCACCTCAACAAGTACAGCAACTGCGACGACAGCCCCAACGTGCTGGGCAAGGACGTGCTGCTGCACGAGTACACGCGGTCGCTGGACCGCAGCACGTCGGCGTGCGTCAAGACGGTGACGCGGCGGTGGCAGAAGGACGCGCCGGCCATGTACGAGGCGCTGGAGCTGCCGGGGCGCGACGACGACTGCCTGCTGCTGGAGATGTGCGCGACCATGGAGCTGCACGAGCACGCGCGCTTCCCGTCCGGCTCGGAGCTGACGGGCTTCGTCGAGGTGGCGGTGACGCAGCCGGCGCTGCAGCACGCGCGCTGGAAGTGCGTGACGCGGCTGACGCGGCCGGCCGAGCTGTACGGCGACGACGGCAAGCCGGGCGTCTACACCAACGACTCGGGCATTCACCGGCGCGGCTGCTCCGACGCCAAGCCGGACTGCGACTGCCACGCCCGGGCCCGGCCCGACATCCACGTGCCCTTCCCGGCCGTCGAGTGGGCCAGCATCCTCAGCATGGCGGTGCAGTATCCGGACGTGGAGCACCAGCGCGTCAAGGAGCGGCGGCGCCGGGCGGCCGACGGCGACAAGAAGGAGCTGGAGCGCGCGGGCAGCAAGCGGAAGCGCGCCGAGGACGAGGGCGACGCGGCGTCTTGGGCGCGGCGCGAGCCGACGGGCAGCGACCTGATCTGCCGCGTCGCCATGTGCCAGGAGCTGTGGTCGTGCGCGGCCGACGCGACGCAGTGGACGCGCCAGGCCATCATCTTCTGGCGCTTCAACACGACCAACCAGTGGCACAAGTACAGCCCGGTGCTCAAGCCGGCCGGCACGACGTGGCGCTGGCTGACCATCAACGACCCCATGTCGCGATACCACCAGCAGAAGGCGCTGGTCTACCCGTCGGCCGGCGTGTCGCGCGACGCCGTCATGTCGCCGACGCCGACCATCAGCCAGCACCTGACGGCGGCCATGAGCGAGACGTTTAGCGCGGCCTGGGACGGCCAGGCGCCGGGCCCGGGGCAGGGGCAGGGCCACGGCCACGGCCACGGCCACGGCCACCACGTGCCGCAGGTGCCGCCGCCGCTGCAGACGCCGGGGAGCGCGGGCGGCGGCGGCGGCGGCGGCGGCGGCGGCGGCGGGCTGAGCCTCTTCGAGTCCTTCCCCAGCGGTCTGGCGACGCCGCCGCCGACGGCGACGCTGCCGGGCACGGCCGCGCTGCCGGGCGCCGCCGCCGCCGCCGCCGCCTACTCGACGGGCGGCGGCTTCGACGCCGGCATGGGGCCCGGCGCCGTCGTCGGCGGCGGCGGCCACCACGCGCAGGCTTACTTCGACGGGCAGGCGGCCTTTGGCGACGTCAAGCCGCTGGGCACGGCGTACATGGCGGCGGCGGCGGCGACGACGGCGCTCGACATGCCCAGCCAGCTCGTCTACGACAGCTCGCCGTGCGACACGGGCAGCATGCAGGGCTGGGACATGGCCGCGCTCGACGGCTGGGCCGGGGGATCGGGCCCGGGGCCGGCGAGCGCCGCGGCGGCGGCGGCGACGGAGTGGCCGGGGCCGCCGCCCAAGATGGAGGCGCCGGGCGAGCACCAGCACCAGCAGCACCACCAACACCAGCACCACCAGCACCACCAGCAGCACCACCAGCCCCAGCACCACCACCAGGCGCACCACCAACACGCCGCCGCGCTGTGGCCGCCTCACCAGTGGCCGCTGCCGCCGCACGAACGGGGGGGCAGCCCGCGGGCGGCCAAGCGGCGGAGGGACGCCATTGACAGCCATGTGCCGGTCACGGCTGGGTGGTAGCAGTCAGTGTACGAGTACGAGGCGCGGCCAGCCTCGGATAGACGGGAGAAAAAGAGAAAAAGGAAAAAAAACACGACGGACTGGCCTGGGACGGGCGTTGCACGCGGACATGTATGGCTATGAGGGATGCTACACTATCATGTTTTAACGACCAGTAATACCACATGATTAGAGGCCGTGTGGCGCCGTTCGGGCCTGATTCATCAGCGTGTCTCGCGTGGCCGAGACGGGGCGTGTACAGAGCGTTACCCTGGACGGAGCATCACACCCTGGAGCGGACGCGGATATGCGGAGCGGGAATATTCGTCGAGGGGGCGCGACAAGGGACTGCCTGGCACGGAGGGAGCAGTATGGCGGCTTGGCGGACGGAGGGAGGCGGGGACGAGGGAGGCGGGGACAATAGTCGGACAATAGGCTTTTGCAGCGTTGCTCGATTAGACTGGACGACGGCCAACGCCGCGCCGGCACCGTGACGCAGGCGCCGTCCGGGGACACGCGCGCGCTGGCCGCGGCGCAGCTGTTTCACGGGGCCCCGGGCGCCGCAGCTTCACGGGCGAGGCCAGGCCGCGACGGCTCCGAGCGAACGCCGTCAGCCAGTCGCGGCGCGGCTGCTCCGGGCGCTTGCGGCGGCGCTTAGCACCCGCCGCCCCAGTCCCTGCAGGCGGGGCATGCAGGTCCCGCCCGTCGCGCCAGGTACCGCGCCCGCCGCCGCCGCGCGGGGGGTACCGCGGGGTACGCAGCCCCGGGGGGCCCCCTGCGCGGCGCCAACGGCGACGACCTCGACGACGACCGCTCGAGGACCGCGGCCACGGCGGCGACTCGCCTCGGCGCCTCGCCTCAGCGCCTCGCCTCAGCGCCTCGCCTGGCAGCGCGCGCGTCCGCCGCGGCGCCGCCGCACGCCGCCGCGGCGCGCGTCGCGCCGGGCCGCGCCCCCGGCACACGTGCCCGTCGCTCGTCCCCCGTCGCTCGCAGCAAACACGCCCGTGTGAAAAGGCGACGGCAGCCCCGTGCCTGGCCGCGCGTGCGAGCCCCGTGATTCACCCGCCTGTTCCGCCCGGCAAAGGGGAGACGGAAACGAGCGGACAAGGCGCCCGCCCGCCGACCAAGGCCGCGCCCCCGGCGGCCTGAGGCCAACACGCGCTGCCCCGGCGACGTCCTCGGCCTGTTCACCACACGCCTCTTCGCCACACGCCGCCCTCCCCACGCGTCCTCACACGTGCCCTCGTCTGTTCCCAGCATCAGCAGCCGCCCGCCGCCTCTCCTCGCCCCCCCCGCCTCTCTCTCCTTGTCCTCGCACCCGTCGACGCCAGCCCGGCAGCCGCGCACCTCGACCGCCCCCTGACTCACCCTATTGTCGGCCGCGAGCGCCATTGTCTCCGTCGTGACGGCTAACGAGAGCCTACTTAATCCGCCGCCGCCCGCGCCCCTCGTTTCTTCGTCTCCTTCTCCCGGCGAGAACGAGCGTCCGCTCCTTGGCCAGCATCGATAGCCCGACTCCCTCGCTCACGCGCCCGCCGCGACGCTCTCCCCAGGCACCCGCTCCGCAGACGCCACCATGAGACCCGCCGCGGCCTCGCTGCTCGCCTCGCTCCCCGCGGCCGCCGCGCACTCCTGGATCGAGTCGGCCTTCCGCCTCGCGCCCAACGGCTCCTTCGTCGGCGCCCCCGGCTTCCCCCGCGGCTACGTGCCGCGCTCCGACGCCGCCTTCAGCGACAAGCTGGCCCAGCACCTCGTCCCCGACGCCGGCGTCTACCGCGGCGACGAGCTGCTCAACAAGCTGCCCCCCGACGCCAGCCCGCCGCACCCGCTGCTCGAGGCCGCCCCCGGCGACACCGTCGCCATCCTGCACCTCGAGAACGGCCACGTCACCCTGCCGCAGAACCAGGCCGACAAGCCGCTCAACCGCGGCACCGTCTTCCTCTACGGCACCGCCCGCCCGCGCGACCGCGAGCGCCTCTTCGACGTCCACCTGGCCTGGACCCGCGACGGCGCCGGCGGCGACGCCCGCGGCCGCCTGCTCGCCACGCGCAACTACGACGACGGCCAGTGCTTCCAGGACAACCGCCAGCCCCTGGCCCGCCAGCGCGCCGCCCGCCTCGCCGCCGCCGGCGCCTCCGTCGACCGCGAGCTCCACTGCCAGTCCACCATCACCATCCCCGCCGACGTGCCGCCCGGCTCCCTCTACACCGTCTACTGGTACTGGGACTGGCCCACGCTCAACCCGGCCCGCATCGACATGCAGGCCACCGAGCACGGCCGCTTCCCCTGGGCCGGCTCCTTCATGCGCGGCGACCGCCTGCCCGACGGCTGGTCCATGGACATGATCCGCATCAACGAGAGCTACGCGAGCGTCATCGACATCAAGGTCACCGACAAGCTGCCCGGCCTCGTCGCCAAGGAGGGCGACGACAAGGCCTGGGCCGCCCGCAGCGACGTCTACAAGATGGGCATCAAGGCCCAGATGGCCAGCCCCTACGACGTCAGCGTCGACGACTTCGTCGGCCGCGACGCCGCCCCGGCCCCGTCGGTGCCCGCGCCCCCGCCCGAGTCTGCCCCGTCGGTGCCCGCGCCCGGCCCGTCGTCCTCGCGCCCCAAGTGCACGCGCAAGCCGACGGCGACGACGACGACGCTCATCACCGTCACCCGCACGGATGCGCCGTCGACGCCCTCGTGCTCGCGCAAGACGACGACGACGACGACGCGCGTCACCGTCACCGCCGCCCCGTCCGCCGGCCCCGACCCGGCCCCGGGCGCGCCGCCCGCTACAAAGACCGTCACGGTTCCCGCGACGACCGTCCTGCAGACCGTCTACGTCGCCGGCCCGCCGCCGCCCTCGACACTCATCGTCACCCAAACGACGCACGTTGCCGCCAAGCGCCACATCCAGGGCCTGCACCGCCGGCACTAAGCAAGGGAGAGCTTCGTCGAGCTGCCGGGTTTCGGACCCCGATGGACCATTCGTTTCTACCGTACATAGACAATTCTTGATGCCCCTTACTCTGACACGACGGCCCCTTTTCTTTCTCTCTCGGCGCGGCCATGGGCTTCTATTCTACTCTTCGTGTACCTACTTCGAGCGGCCCATCGTCGGCCCCTGGTAGCGCGCCGACGCAGCGCCGTGCGGCACGACGGGGATTGGAGAGTGCAACGGGGGAGCGGGGGTAGGATAGAGGGGGGTGACGACTGACGATGCACACGACACGTCCTCTGCGCCGGTGATTGCTGCGGCCTGCGTGTCACATTTCACGGTGCCTGCCAAGTAGGACGCCTGTGCCGCCGAACCAGTCTATTCTCTGCGCGCTGAAACGGGGCGTCGCACGCCGTCGCGTCCCAGGCGGCAGGACGGGCGTCACGTCTCGCCGCACGCCGTCGCGCCCCAGGCGGCAAGACGGGCTCACATCTCGCCGCACTGCGCGACGACGACGTCGAGGTTCGGCACGTCCTTGCCGCGGAGGCCCGTCTTGGTGGCCTCCATCTTGCGGACGACGTCGAGCCCGTCGACGACCTTGCCGAAGACGACGTGCTTGCCGTCGAGAAAGGGCGTCGGGACGGTGGTGATGAAGAACTGCGAGCCGTTGGTGTTGGGGCCGGCGTTCTGCGCGCGTCAGCGGCGGCATGCGACAGGCCTGGGGCGCGAGAGGCGCACCGCCATGGAGAGCAGGCCCGGGCGGTCGTGCTTGAGGGCGAAGTTCTCGTCGTCAAACGCCCTGAAGCCCCAGATGCACGTGGACCCGGAGCCGTCGCCCTTGAGAAAGTCGCCGCCCTGGCACATGAAGTTGGGGATCTGCCGGCGGGGAGCATAAGGTCAGCAAGCGCGCACGCACGACAGGCGCGCGGGCGGCGCACGATGCGGTGGAACTTGGAGCCCTTGTAGCCCTGGGGGCGGCCGGCGGCGTCCCTGGACTCGCCGGTGCAGAACTGGCGGAAGTTCTCGGCCGTCTTGGGCACCACGTCGCGGAAGAGCTCGAAGGCGACGCGCCCGAGCGGCTCGCCTGCGGGGGTCAGCGTTGCTGCGCCGCCGTCTCGCGGCCCTCGGCTGGACGGACCTCCGAGCGTGATGTCGAAGAAGACGCTGCGGATGCGCCGTCAGTCTCGTTGAGCGCTGGCCGGACGGGGCACGCGCACGCAGGGGCACGCTGACGTACAGCGGATTGCCCGACTCGGGGAGTTGTGTCGGCGCCATGGCTGGCGCGCGGAAGCACGACGGCAGACGGCGCTCGAGGCTGTCTTGCACGTCGATGAAGTCGTCGACTTGCAGCCTTGCAGTGATGCGACTCGTGCGGGCCTAGCGCCATGCAGCCTCGGCTGACTCACTTCTAGAACGGCTGTCAAGGGTGAAGACACGTGATATAGATCACGGGACCCATATATACAAGTAGAACACGCACGGAACCTAGGTAGCTAGATCATCTCAGACTTCTACACGCTCACGGCTGCTACAAGGGCACCTGGGTTTCTCCATAAAGCGGTATGAACCGTGTGAAGGAAGCTGTGAGGGATCTACTCCGTAGTACGAAGTACTCCGTACGAAGTAGCTGCCTGCTGCATGCCGTTGGGAGCTGCCTGCCACCGTCCCACGTCCCCTGCACGATAACAACCAACAAGTCGGATTCGAGTTGGCGGAACATTGAGCGATTAAAATCATTATATTCGACTATTATTAATGCCTCAAATAAGAGGCATATCGAAGGCGAACGGCACGACTATTTAACCATGATGTCCCGACTATAGTCAACCCTCTTTATTATTTAATATAAGTACCCCGTATCTACTACTACCACCACCACCGCCTATGTTCGCCATTGTTTTTTGCGCCCTCCTTGGGCTGGCGTACGGTGCCCCAGGCAGATCTAACCAGGATTTCGCTCGCTCTATTGGCGTGCCTGGAGCCTTCGAGGTCGCTATCGAATGGGATGTCCAGGCCTTTCCAGGAGGGCCAGTTCTTACGCTCAATGGCACTGTGCAGGAGGTGCATAAGAAGCTCCTAAAGATTAACCCAAACTATAACTCAGACTTCAATAAATTGGAGCGTCGCGACTCGCAGCTTATTGCCCGCACCGACTTCTCGAATACTAAAGTTATATGTAAAGGGTTTTTCCTAGCACCCGCCGACCGCGTCAGGCAGGGCATTAGCTACCTTCGAGGCATACACGGTCAGCCACGAAACAGAGGGGGACCCGGCGCGTGCGGGCGGGTTAGCTGCGGGTATCACGCGGGTATCTTCTGGTGTAATGACGTAAGTTGGCCGGATTCTAAACTTGAAGTTTGGTTATTAATACTGTACCTTAGTCAAGGGAGCCGAAGACTTTAAACAGCTGGAGCTCGATTGCGGATGGTGCGCAAAGGGTTATAGACGCTTGTGGGACTTGGGGTGATCATGTCGGCGGACAAGCCTTCCACCCAACAGATTGGAATGTAATTGTACAGTATGAGAGCTGCTAATATCTGGGGTCCTAATTGTCCTCCATTTCCGCTCTCGAGTCTTTTAGACTGCCTAATGGCTATCCGTAGATAACTCTCAACCCTACCAGTCCATGCGACGCTTCAGGTGGCCCCGCCGGCAGAGAGCGCGCCATGACGTCCGTCCCATCTGACTCGACATGCGCGACGAGAACCGGTTCTGGCTGCATCTGCCCGGGCTGTGCAACCGCGAGTCACGCCATCCAACGGCTCCGAGTAAGCAGCGCTGTCAGGCTGGCCCAGAACACCCGCCGTTGGAAGACTAGTTCTGCACTTGGGCTTAGCAGATGGCGCCGCCTCGGGTAGATCGGCTCTGGACCCTGCCAGCCGCGCCGACTGCGAAGCAACACAAACACCACCATCGAGGCGACACGTCAGGTGAGCGCCGGGCCGATCGTCAGACGCAGCCGTGCATGCATACGGCGTTTACGGAAGCCGGGCGCCGCTAAGCACCGTGCGTCAGCGCCCGGCGGATGCACGGTGCCGCGGCTGGCCTCGCCCGTGGACACTTGCCGGCCCAAGCTGCAGCCGACGGGGCTCGCCACTGGCCCCGTCATGCTAGGGCGTCGTTCGTTACAGAGTCCGAGGCGCCCTGAGACGGCTCGGAATGCCGGCACCGGGGCCCGGACGGCGCCTCGCCTCGCGCTGGAGCTGAGACGGAGGCAGCGTCTCGCTCGGGGCGGCAACGGCAGGAGGCGACTCCTCGCCATCGTCGTCACAAACGGCCGCAACGGGCGCTTCCATGGTGCGCCTTGGCCCACCCGTGGGTTCCGCATCGCGCCCGGCGGCCTGGGGCGGCTCCTCCGGATGCGGAGATGCCGACGGCGCGGGCCATCAGGGGACCCCGTGTCTCGCGCCTGGGCGACGCCGCCGGGCGATTCCAGAACGGCCCGCCAGATCGCTGGGCCGCGTGCTGATCCGGCGGCGTCTTATTTGGCCACCATGGAATCATGTCCGTAGGGTTGCAGCCTGCCCGCGGATGATGCCGTCCCGCCGCCGTTGGTGAAAAGATTTCGTCGTTGAGCCGTCCTTCGTCGCCGTGCCCTTTCCTCTTCCGACGCCCTCGCTCCTTTCCTCTTCCGACGCCGTCCAGCGCAATCTTGCAGCCAACGGCCAACAGACACAGTCAACAGCGGCCAACGTCGCCCGCTCAGCCCCAACCCAGACGCCCGGCTGGCCGCGCTCCAGCCAATCAGCGCGCCCGCGCATCTGCATCACCACAGCGCGCGCGCCGGGACGTGGCATGCTGCCCGTGTACCGGTACGCGCCCGCGCGCGCCGGGACGTGGCATGCTGCCCGTGTACCGGTACGCGCCCGCGCGCGCCGCCGCCCGCCAGCCGGAGGTACCGGCCGTAGCGGCGGCGGCGCCTGCCAGCGCTCCTGCCAGCGCTCCCGGCAGCCGCTGGCCGCCGCTGGCCGCCGCTGGCCACCGCTGGCCACCGCTGGCCACCGCTGGTGTCGACGCGCCGCCGCACAGTGCACAGTGCCTGAGCGCCCGCCCCCTAACAGCTGGCGGGCCCGCCTGCGCCGTCGACCCCGGTCGGGAAGCCACCACCTCCCTCGCCTCCTGCCGCCGCCCCCAGCAGTCGTGGCCCTCTCCTCTTACCCACTCTTCCCTCCTGCACTCCGCAATCCTCGCTCCTCGCATCACGTCCAACGTCGATTCGACGACGGCGGCTCGGCGCAGTCGCTGCGAGCGCCTCTCGTCCGACTCGCCCAGGCCATTTCCCTCTGCCGCCTGCCGCTTGCCAACGGCTGCGCGGCTGCACCGCCGCTGAGCCCGTTGGCGGCCGCCTGAGCCCCTTGCTGGGTGGCCCTGGGCCTGCGCCTCATCCGCCTCGTCCTCCTCGTCCGCCTCGGCCGCGGCGGCGACGGCGACGACCCCAGCCCCCCGACCACACCGCCCTTCCATGCTCGTCGTCTACCACGCCCACCCGAGTCCTCGATGGCCGTAGTCAACGAGCTTCTGGGCCAGGCGGCCCTCCTCGTCGCGAGGGCCACCGACACCCTGTCCGACTCCCCCTCGCCCACGACGACGGCCGTCAGCAACCCGCAGTCGTCCAGAGCGGCCGGCACGAACCAGAGCAACGACAATACGGGCAACAACAACAACAACAACGGCAACAACGGCGGCGGCTCCAGCTCGCCGCTTCTCTTCTTCGTCGCCCTCGGCTTTGGCGTTGTCTTCACGAATCTCTGGTGACCAGCCTGCAGCCTGCCGCCAGATGCCCGCAACCAGAAAGCTAACGGCCCCAGGATCATCGTCGGCGTCAAGTACTGCTTCCGCTACAATGCACGCAACCGCGCCCGCATGACCAACGACGACGGCGAGCCCATCACCCTCGAGACCGTCCAGCGCCCCCATCGCCGACGCCGCGAGAAGAAGCTCATGTCCATGGACGAGGTCAACGAGAAGTTCCCCATGATGAAGTACAAGAGCTGGGTCTCGGAGCGCGCCCGCGAAGGCCTGCCAACCGCCGGCGGCGTGTCGATGGCGCCTAGCCGCGCGAATAGCCTTCGCGATGCCGGCGGCATAGTACCAGACGCCTCCGCCAAGGCCCGCCGTTCGGGTGACCAACGCCGCTCGTCCGAGGCGTCCTCCGACCCTGCCCCGCCAGCCGCTGCCGACGAGGCCAAGGCGGATGCCGAGAAGAGCGAGCCCGTGTCCGAGCAGCCTGCAGACGCCGGCCAGCCATCTGGCACCCAGGGCGCAACACCCGACGGCCTGCAGCGCGTGGCGAGCGACGACGACGCCGACGACGACGAAGAGCACATCGACACGGCCCTCCCCCCCGAGGCGCTCGGCGCCCCCGGCGACACCTGCGCCATCTGCATCGACACTCTCGAGGACGACGACGACGTCCGGGGCCTCACTTGCGGCCACGCCTTCCACGCCGTCTGCGTCGATCCCTGGCTGACGAGCCGCCGTGCCTGCTGCCCCCTCTGCAAGGCAGACTACTACACGCCCAAGCCGCGGCCGAACCCCGAGGCCGGCGAGGCCAACGCGGCCAACAACGCCAACCTCGACCCCCGCAACAACACTCGTCTCAACCTTCCCAGCGGCCTGCGGTCGGCATGGTTCCGAGGCGTCAGCTCCAATACCGCGCGCTCCGGCGCATCCCTGCTACGCCCCGGCGCCAGGTCACGGAGGTCCAACCGGAACCGCACCCAGGGTCAGGGCCGGCAGGACGGCGCGGATGCCGCTGCGCCCGCTCAGACGGCCCAGGCCGCCCCCGCCGAGCCGTCCTCCGGCCGAGGCATGCTCGCGTCGGTCCGCCAGGCGTTGCGCTTTGGTCGACGGAACAACGAACAAGCCGCGGAACCGAGCACCTCGGAGGCTGCCGACGCCGCCGTGACCCCCTCGCAGCTCGAGTCGGCAAGCCGCCCCGCTGCCGCCTCTGCGCAATGACACGGCCTGCAGTGCCGTCCTTTTCTCTCTCTCACGACTCGACTCCCGCGGGCGACGGCTTCGTCCCGCTCGGTCCAGCCCCGAGCGATTGGCACTGCAATCACCCACGTCTCTTCCTTTACACTCATCTTTCCATCTCGCAATGCGAGAGTGCCACCCAGGGTCTGACTTGCGGTCTGCGCCGATTATCTCCTGAAACATGGAACACGGTCAAGGAATAGCTCCAACTTTTACGACCCGGCAGAGCCGTCCGTGGGGCTCGGGCCCAGGACCGGAATAGTCCTGCTTATATCTGATATCCTGTGGGCCGAACGGATGTTTTGCTGCCGTTTCTATCAGCAGGACTGGAACGCGCCGGGGGATTTCCTTTTTTTTTCCTTGTCTCTTTGTTCCCTTATGCCGGCTTGGGAAGTGATATGACTCGGGATTTTGGAGCGGAGGAGTTGGGTGGCTATGTGGGCACCTTGGTTGCTGGATGCTTTTACCATAGGCAAGAGATGGTTCTCGCTGCAAGTTGCGCCACTGTGCGGCCTGTGCGTCCTTGATCCGTCATGTCTCATTCGATCATGTCGCTTCTGTGCAAGCTGAAGCTCCAAGATGTACAGCTATTGTTACAAGTATGAGCCTTTGTGGAATCGGCCGCCAAAGTTGGCCGACTTGGAGATCAGCTCCCTCCTCTGCGCCGTGCCTATCTTGCCGCCCAGCGCCATGTCCTTGTCGCGGTCAAAGGCCCTCTTGCTGGGGTCGTCGTCGTCGCCCGTCTTGGCGGCGGCCTCGCCCCTGCGGCGCTGGCTGTGCTCGTCGTAGAGGCTCGCGCCGCGGCGGGCCTCGACCGAGGCGGCGATGCGGCGGTCGCGCTCCAGCCGGTCGGCGGAGGGCTGGCGCGGGTCCGCGGGCGCGGGGTCGGGGCCGGCGCGGCCGAGGACCGAGTCGCGCAGCCGGCGGAGCTTCTCCTCGGGGGTCTCGGTCCAGACGGAGGGGCCGGCGGACGGGGCGGCGGGGGACGGCTTGGAGGCGAACTTGCGGCTGCGGATGCGGGTCGGGTCGCGCTCGGCGAAGACGCTGCCGGGCGGCGGCGGCGCGAGCATCCACGCGTCGCGCTGGGGGCCGGGCGAGGCGGCGGGCAGCGAGGGGCCGATGGGGGCGGCGGGTCTGCTGGCGGAGGCGGCGGGGGGGGCGGGGCCGTAGTCGTCGGAGTCGGAGGAGGGGTCGGAGGGCTGGGGGTCGGGGTCGGGGTCGGGGTCGGGGCCGGGGTCGGAGGCGGAGGGCCGGGGGCCGGGGTCCGAGTCGGAGAGGCGGCTTTCGTCGTGGTTGGCGGCGGGCGGCGGAGAGGGGCCGACGGGCCTGCTGGCGGGCGGGCGGCGGCTGCGCCGAGGGGGCGGCGACTCCGCATCCGAATCGTCGAGGCTGATCTCGTCCCTGTTCGCGGGGCCCATCACGGAGGCGCTCGCGGTGTCGCGGCGGGGGTGCTTGGGCGGCGCATCGTCGGCGTCGGCGTCGGGCGCGCGCTTGCGCTTGGCGAGGTGAGGGGGCAGCTGGGGGCCGATGGCGGACATGGCGGGTGGTGGAGGAGAGGGAAGCTTGGGCGGCGTCGGCTGAGAGCGAGAGGTCGTTTTGCGATGGCGCTGCGGCGCCTGATTGGCTGGGGGCCTGGCCGAGGCTGAGGTGGAGCTGTGAGTCCCGATGAGTTGACGCGACTGTTGCACAGTCTGATGAGACATGGGGACAATGAGATTGTGGACAAGGGCCTCGCGATCTTGATCGACCTGGACTCTGCACCTCCTCTGTCCAGCTGAACTGGCCCTGTGAGACTACGTCCCAAACTGCGGCAGATTCGAGTATTCTGTTTGCACTCACGTCATTTATACTTATTGCCATAACTCGAATGACCGCTGCGGCTGGTCTCGGCCGGAGACGCCTCGGCTCCTCGCTGAGCTTCGGTGCTTTCTGACAGATCGAACACAACACCGAGTGAATTCCCACCTCAGCCCTGGGGCGTGCTTGCATCAGCTAGGGCTGGATAGGCAGTGTCTTCAAGACTGAAGGTCTCCTGCTTGCAGGCGGCAATGGCGAAGCTAACCGGCCGCTGCGTCATGCCAGTCCTAATCGCGGCAGCTCTGAACAGACCACAGACACCAGTTACGTCAACGGTCAACGACACGACACATGTTCCTGGAGTGCGGGGACGTCACCGCGAGTGCAGCGCCGGCAAATCCTCGGCCCGCGCGCCAACTGGGCGGATCCTACAGGTCACACTTGACAAGCTGCCTCGTCTGCACAAGGCTGCCGCCGTCTTGCCAACACCGAGTCGCGGCGTGGCTGCGAGTCGACACCCCAGACACAAATTGGCTGCGATAGCTTCCTCCTGAATCTCGCAGGCGTCGAGCCCTCCGACCACCGCGCGGCTCACCGACAGCAGCCCGAGCCCAGCCCCCGCTCCGCTCGCCCTCAGCTCACGACGGACGATTGCGCGGCCGTTGGTTGACGATGTGATGGAAGCCGAAGCGCAATGTCTGATCCACAGGACACGTCTCCGACGAGAGACCAGAGCCCGGGCGACGCGGAGACGAGCACGCCCCCGCTCAGCAGTGTCGACGCCGATGTCCCCCAGCTGGAGGAGCAGGACGAGCCGGCGCCGGCGGACCGACACGATGCTGGGCCCCAAGACGGCTCCGAGATCAGCTCCGTGGACGCGAGCCTGGTCGACGCACTGCCCAGGAGAGCCGGTAGCCCTGTAGGGTCGCTGGCTTCTGGCCTGGGAGAGTCGCCGTCCGTCCAAGCAAGTCGAGCTCCCCCCCGCGCCGCAGCAGCTCGCTAACCCGGGCAGGGCTCGCTCATGTCTTCGCCGTCGAGCAGCGTCCTTCCATCGGTGGCCTCTCGCGCCGCGCTGAGCAGCCCTACGCCGTCCTTTCGGCCCTTCGACCGGCGCTTCCAGTCGCGCATTTCCTTGTCGCCCGGCCCCTACAGCCCGCGCCCCTCGTCGCCCTCCTTCCTCTCCCCCCACAGCCGCAACGTGTCGCTCAGCGCAAGCCTCCTCCTCGACCAGGCAGACGGCGACACGCCGCCCCCGCCGTGGGAAGTGGTGCGGTGGACAAGGCTGAAGAGGCTCAACGGCCATGCGTTCTCCGAGGCCGGGCGCCGCAACCTTGGCTCGCCGACCTGCCTTGCCGCCGCGGCATCGATTGTGCTTGGGACGTCCAAGGGGATAATCCTAATGTTCGACTACAGCCAGAATCTCAAAATGATTATCGGGCAAGGGACGAAAGGTTGGTGCCGCGCCCCCTTGCTGCAGCAGTTGACCAACCGGCTCCAGCTGTGGAATCTGGCGCAATTACATCGGTTTCCATCTCCGCCGATCATACCACCATCGCGGGCGGCCACGCAAACGGAAACATCTTCACCTGGGATACGTCGAGAGCGGCGCGGCCCTTTCTCACGATACCGCACCTCGACGCCGCCCAGGCGCAGAACCGCACCGCGGATGGCCATGTCGCCAACGTGTCCGTCGTCCATCTGGGCTTCTTGGGAACCCGACACACGGCGCTGGTGTCGGCCGACGATCGAGGCATGGCCTTTTCGCACCTTGCCACCCGAGGCACGGGCGCGCTTGGCAGGACCATCAAGACAACCAGGATACTCGGCAGATATCCCAACACACCTCCCCCGGCTGGCAAGCCGCTCAAGCCGAGCACCGTCCTTGCGTTTGCGCCCTTGCCCCTGGGCAACGTCGAGCGGGCGACGGATGCCATGGGCCTGACGGCCATGCTCACCCCGTACCTGCTCGTAATCGTGTCCACGACTCCGGTGGCCCAGACCCAGCACAAGTCTGCCCGGCCCAAGGATGTCCCGGCCCACAGTGCCATGACTGGCTGCCTTGCCTGGTTTCCGGCGGTGAAGCTCAAGGTCCCGGACCCCCAATCCGGGAGCGACGTCTCCAAAGTCAAGCTCGTCTACTGCTGGTCCAACGTCCTCACGGTGCTCGACGTCGACGAGGTTCCCAACGAGGACAGAGACCAGCCGCCCTTGCTCAAGTTCAAGGCCCGCAGCAGATGGAAATGCGAAGAGGCCATTGTCGCCGTGCAGTGGCTGAGCCGCTCGGTGCTGACGGTGCTCACGATATCGCAGCGACTGATTGTGCTGGAGGACAGGAGCATGCGCACGACGGAGGCCTTTGACTTGCTGCACAAGCACATCTACCACACGGACCTCTTCTCGACGCAACTTCACGCCTTGGTCGAGCAGCTCGACGACGAGGACCAGTCGATGCACGGCGTCGTGGCCGACGCATTCTACATGAGCTTCAAGGCGTACAGGGGGAGGATCTTTCTTCTCGGCTTCAGCGAAGTCTCGATTGGCGCGCTTTCGAACTGGGCGGATCGCCTGATCGCCATGATGGAGCACGGCGACTACATCGGCGCCATTCGGCTGGCGACCTCGTACTACACGGGCGATGCCGATAAGCTCACCATTGGCCTGCCAGAGGACGCAGAGCTACGGCACGCCATGGTACAGGACAAGATCATGGAGATTGTCGCGGCCTCGCTCAAGTACGCCTTCGGCCAGAGACAGAGGAACGGCGACGAGGCCGATGACGAACACCTCGGGCAGCTGGCCGAGGCCTGCTTCGTTGCCTGCCAGGCAATCGGAACCACCGACTACCTCTTCGAGGACTTGTACGAATGGTACGATGATGCCGGCGCTGGCGGTATTTTCCACGAGACGCTGGAGCCCTACATCCTGGAGGGCTCCATCACGACAGTGCCGCCGACGGTGGTCAAGGACATGGTCAGCCACTATGTCGCCAGGGGCTGGGAAAGCAGGCTCGAGGAGATGATTTGCCACATGCAAACGGCGACCCTCGACCTTGATCAGATGACGCTCCTGTGCAAGCAGCACGGCCTCTACGATGCCCTGAGCTATGTGTGGAACCAGGCCCTGGGCGACTACATCAGCCCCATGATCGATCTCCTGAGCCTCCTCGTGCCGCTGACGACCAACGGCAACCCCGTCACGGAGATGGCCGACGACGACTACTACAGCGTCAACGCGCTCAAGATCTTCCCGTACCTGTCGTACAGCCTGACGGGAAGAATATATCCCAGCGGGGTAATGATGGAGGAGGAGACGGCAACGAGAGCCAAGTCGGCCATCTACTGGTTCTTCTTCTCCGGAAAGACGGTTGAGTGGCCGAGGGGCAGCAATCGAGAGTTCCTGACGCGGCCGGGCGACGAGCCGGAGCCGGCGTTTCCGTACCTGCGGCTGATTCTCAATTTCGACGCCCCGAGCTTCCTGAGCGCGCTGAACGAGGCGTTCGAGGACAGTTTCCTCAACGACTCTCCCGACAAACAGATGGTCAATGGCGGGTCGCGGACGGACATGCCCGAAGAGCAAATCTTTGGCATGACCATCAACCGTCAGTACATCGTGACAATCCTCCTGGATGTCATGAACCCGGCCGAGTTCGCGCCCGAGGACACCGTCTATCTCGACATGTTTATTGCCCGAAACTTGCCCAAGTTCCCCCAGTATCTGCTGCTCTCCGGGTCCACGCTCTCCAAGGTTCTCACGGGACTCTGCAACTACCCGGGCGACGACCTGGCAGACGATGCGCAGCTCAGCGCCGAGTACCTCTTGTCTGTGTACCATCCCTCCGACATGCCTACCTTCATGGCGCTCTTTAGGAAGGCCGGCTTTTATCGCATACTCAAGCGCGTGTTCAAGGTGGAGAAGCAGTACGGCAAGCTCGTGGCCTCCTACTTTGAAGACCCCGAAGACCAGGATGCCGTGTTCGACTGCATCTCCGAGTGCCTGCGGCCTCGGAGCGGACTGGACGGTCGCCAGCTGCAGGCGGTGCGTCAGGCCATCGAGGAGCACGCGATGCAGCTGCTCGATCTCAGTCCGAGGAGGACGGCGGCCACTCTCGCATCTCAGGGGACGGCGGTCCACAGCCACATCATCGACTCGGCACAGGATCGCCCGGAGCTGCAGCATGCATACCTCAAGGCGTTGCTGGAGTGCCAGGAGCCGGCGGGCGAGCAGCCGAGCGAGTCGCCCGATCGGCGTCTGGTCGAGCGCTACGTGCAACTCATGTGCAAGTTCGACCCCCTGCACGTTTCCGACTACGTCGGCACCGTGCAAGCCGTGGATCTTCGCCTCGAGAACTTGCTGCCGACCATGGAGGAAACGGGCGTCGTGGACGCGGCGGTCGTGCTCATGGCGCGCGACGGCCAGGTGAGCAACGCCATGGGGCGGCTGGTGAAGCACCTGTTCACCCTCGAATCCGCCATCCAAGGCCTCCTGAGCGGCGGAGACGACGGGAGCGGCGATGTGGATCTTGAAGCGTCGGCGGAGGAGCTGCTCCAGAGCCTGCAAAAGTATGTCCACGTTGGCATCTGGCTGTGTCAGGGGCAGACAAAGACGTCGAAGAGGGTCAACGCGGTCGAGAAGAAGCGGGCGCTCTCGCCGGACAGCCTGTCGGCAGACGAGGCCCTCTGGCTGAGTCTGATCGACGGCTGTGTGCAGGTGACGAGGCGGCTGTCGCCGGCAATACAGACCGTCTGGGACGACGAGGCGGGCGAGAGAGAGCGGCTTCTCACGCTGCTCCGATCGCTGGTGCAGCACACGTTCACCTCGTTGCTCACCGCGACTTCTGGCCAGGCACACGGACAGGCCGGGCCCAAGGTGCTGTCGAATGCCGGGTCCAACCTGTCCTTTCTGCGGGTCCTGCGGGCGTTCCTGGCCCAGGCGGCGGCGTCGTCGCCGAACCTGGCCGACCTGCGCGGGGTGCTGGCGTCCATCTTCTCGGCCTACGCCTACGAGGAGTCGATCCTGCGGCTGTCGAACCGGCTGCTGGAGCGCAGCCTGTTTGTCAGCGTCAACCGGGCCGTCGAGCTGCGGCAGCGCGGGTGGCGGCCGCGGGGGTCGACGTGCGAGGCGTGCGGGCGCCGGGTCTGGGGCCCGGGGGTGGCGGGCGGCGCCGTCCTGGAGGCCTGGGAGGACCAGCAGGCGGCGCACGAGGCGGCGCGGCGGGAGCGGCAGACGCGGACGGCGGACCGGGCCAAGGGCCGGGCGGGCGAGAGCGAGGCCAAGGGCAAGGGCAAGAGTCTGGCGACGCGGCCGACGAGCGTGCTGGAGGCCGAGGCGGCGGGCGGGGCGGGCAGGGAGGCGCTGGGGCGCCTGGTGGTGCTGGCGTGTCGACACGTGTACCACCAGGGCTGCCTGGAGGCGCTGGAGAACGGGGGGGCGCCGGGGAGGGAGTATCGGTGTCCGATAGACGGGTGAGCGTGTGATGGAGAGCGTGTGATGGAGAGCGTGTGTGGTTGTTCACTCGTCTGGCTTAGTCAGACAGGGCGCTACTCACACCACCGTCAGTCCCGTCAGTCCTCTCCAGCATCCTCGCCAAACTCCTCCCCGCCGCCGCCGCCGCCGCCGCCGCCGCCATGTCGGCCTCGTCGGAAGACGAAGACGGGCACCTCTCGGACAGCCGGTCGTCCGGGTCGTCCGGGTCGTCCGGGCTCGAATGGCCGCCGCGGCCGCAGTCGCAGATGCAAAACTACTTCGCGCCGCCCTTCTACGGGCGGCCGCCGACGCCGCTGCCGCCGTCGCCGTCGCTGACGTCGCTGCTGCGGCCGTCGCGGCCGACGACGCCCGACGCGTCGGACGAGGACGCGGCGGCGGCGCCGGTGCCGCGGGCGGCGGCGCAGGTGCCGACGTACGAGTACTACGGCTTCGTGCTGTACCTGCTGAGCAGCCTGACGTTTGTGCTGTGGCTGCTGTGGAGCTACCTGCCGGCGCCGCTGCTGCACGGGCTGGGCATCACGTACTACCCGAACCGGTGGTGGGCGCTGGCCATCCCGGCCTTCCTCGTCATGGCGCTGTGCTACGTGTACGTGGCGCTGGCGGCCTACAACACGGAGCTGCTGACGGTGCCGCTGGCGAGCGTCGAGACGGTCGTCGACGGCGCGGGCAAGCTGGCCGTCATCGACGCCAAGGGCCGCCTGCGCGGGAGCAGCCGCCGCGAGCGCCGCTGCGACGCGGGGGGGAGGCTGCGCTGGCGGGAGATCTGGAACGAGGGCACCGACGCCGTCATGGACGTGCCGCTGGCGGGCGTGTGCGAGGTGCTGTACGGCGAGGGGCGCGAGGGGGGGGACGAGGCGTGAGGGCTGGATGGGTGTGTTGGCTGGCGTGGAGTTTCTGGAGTTTGAGGCTGGGCAGACGCCGCCGAGTTTGAGGGCTGGAGTTTGAGACTGGGCAGACGCCGCCGAGTTTGAGGGCTGGAGTTTGAGGCTGCAGACGCCGCTCCACGACAAGGCGCAGCTGTAATGCTAATTGGAGCAAACTACAATGCCAGTGGCTAAAGACGACGGTCAGTCAACGTTGGCAGCCTTGTCGCCTTCAACGGCGCATCCTGGATCCGCCCCACCACAGCCTTGCGGCAAGGCTAGCTGCAAAATTTCCACCAGCATCACAACCACAACCCGCCATGGACATCCTCAAGGTCCTGTCGCGCGGGACCAAGCGCAGGCCCAAAGCAGCCGCGCACGGCCCCGCCAAGCTCCCGTCAGCAGGCACCAGGACGAACCCCCAGCTCTTCCACGATGCCGTGCGCGGCCAGAAGAGGAAGCGCAGCTGCGACGAACCCCCCGAGGAGACGGCCGCCGACCTCCCCGTCGTAGACTTCTTTGCCCCGAAAGATGAACCCACCGCGAACAAAAGGCCCGAGGCGCCCACGACCGACCGGGCGGCGAGTCCTCCCGCGGCGCCCGCCAGGAAACTCAGCGAAGACGAGTGTCGCCAGCTCCTGCGCTCGCACCGGGTCAAGATAACGCTCATGTCGCACCCCGAGGACCAGAAAAAGGTCAACAAGTCCAAGGCGAAGAAGAACGCGGCCGTCGGGGCGGACAAGGCGGATAAGAAGCAGCTGTTTCCGCAGCCGCTCGACTCGTTCGGCGAGCTGCGCAGCACGTACGGAATCTCGCGCCGCGTCGCCGAGAACCTCGTCGCGCAAGGGTACCGGGTGCCGACCGAGGTCCAGCTCGGCAGCCTGCCGCTGCTGCTGCGCCCCGAGATTGCGCTGAGCGGCGAGGCGGGCGTCGAGGCGGGCGTGGACTTCCTCGCCGTGGCGCCGACGGGCAGCGGCAAGACGGTCAGCTTCCTGATACCGGCCATCAACGGCATCATGCGGAGGAGGGCGCAGGCGAAGCGGCAGGGGGTCCACGAGCTCGAGGCTGTCGTCGTGGCGCCGACGAGGGAGCTTGCGTCGCAGCTCGTCAACGAGGGCCGCAAGCTGGTGCAGGGCGCCGGCGTCAAGATTGTCGGCATGCGGAAGGGCATGAGGCTGGCTGTTGAGCAGCAGGAGCTGGTCGACGACAGCTCGGAGAACGAGGCGGACGACGAGGGCCAAGATGACGACGGGTCTCGGTCGGAAGACGAGCACGAGGCTACGGGCAAGCCAAGGGCCGTGACCAAGGCAGACATACTGGTCACGACGCCTCTCCTGCTGCTCAACCTGCTCACCTCCGGACCAGCTGGCACATGCAGGGCCCTCCCGACTGTGCGCGACCTGGTCCTCGACGAGGCCGACGTGCTCCTCGACCCGCTCTTCCGCGATCAGACGATGGGCATCTGGACGGCCTGCAGCAGCCCAGAACTGCGGGTGTCGTGCTGGTCGGCGACCATGGGGTCCAACATCGAGTCCCTCGTCGCCGACAAGCTCACGTCGCGGGCTCAGGCCCTGGGCATGACGCCGCGGCCGCTGGTCAGGCTGGTCGTGGGCCTCAGAGACACGGCCGTGCCCAACATCGCGCACAGGCTGATATACACGGCGAGCGAGCAGGGGAAGCTGCTGGCGCTGCGGCAGCTGCTGCACCCGACGTCGCACGACGACTCGGGGCCGGCGCTGCGGCCGCCGTTCCTGGTGTTCACGCAGACGATCGAGCGGGCGACGGCGCTGCGCGAGGAGCTCAAGTACGACATGCCGGCCGAGGCCGGGGGCGCGGCGCGCATCGCGGCGCTGCACAGCGGCCTGTCCGAGGCGGCGCGGGCGGCCATGATGCGCAAGTTCCGGGCGGGCGAGGTGTGGGTGCTCATCACGACGGACGTGCTGGCGCGGGGCGTCGACTTTGCGGGCGTCAACGGCGTCGTCAACTACGACGTGCCCGGGTCGAGCGCCGGCTACGTGCACCGGGCCGGGCGCACGGGGCGGGCCGGGCGCGAGGGCGGCGTGGCGGTGACGCTCTACACCAAGGAGGACATCCCCGTCGTCAAGACGGTGGCCAACGCCATCGCGGCGAGCGAGCGGCAGGCGGGCCGGACGGGCGACGGCGCGGGCGTGCAGCAGTGGCTGCTGGACGCGCTGCCCGACGTGGCCCGGGCGGAGCGCAGGAAGCTCAAGCGGCGGGGGGTCGAGGCGCGGCGCAGCGGCGGCGGCCAGGCCGCGATTACGTCGCGGAGCGGGTACGAGCGGCGGAGGGAGCACAATCGACGGGGCGCCATCGAGGGCAGCAGGCGGCGGAAGGCGGCGGAGCCGGAGCAGGAGCCGGAGCAGGGGCCGGGGCCGGGGCCGGGGCCGGGGCCGGAGCAGGGTGCCGGCGACGAGGACGGCGGGGAATGGGCCGGGCTGGGGGACTAGGCGTTGTCGACGCATCCCCGAGGACGGCCTCGATTCTGCGGCGGGCGCGAGCAAGGGGCAAGCTGAGGGTTGCGGCGACGTCGAGGCGCGCGCATCCGATGTCGGCGGCTGCCGTCTAATACGACGCCCATGCGCACGCGGTTACGGTTACGGCAGCATTCGGCGGCAGCATTCGGCCGGAGCATTCGGCGGCAGGCATCTCACGGTGCCCGTAAATGCGGCTCCTCGGCGTCTATACAAGGAGACGGGAGGGCGCAGTGGTTTCCCAGGGGCCACGAGATTGGCGGGGGACGGCCCATGCAGCCATCTGCATGAAACACCAGGGTTCGAATGGGTAACACGAACACGGTCTTATTGATAATTTCGGCGCACCGACATTGATCAATGCTTGGAAAGCATGTCTACTTGTTGTACAGAAGACGCGCGGCAGGGCGGTTGTCATTCCACGGGGCGGCGAGGCTTCGAGGCCGTGGCCGCTGCGGCATTCGAGGGATTGTGTCTGTTATATTACGTCGCACCACCCGTCGAATCTTCAACGCCTCCCTCGCCCGCGCAGAGCCCTGGAGGTGTCTGATGTCAGCACGTGTCGTCACGGGCCGTCTGAGACCTGCAGCCGTTCCTGCCGATCGCAACGCCCACGTGCTTGTACTGCCAACCTCTGCCTTACGTAAAGACGGCGGCTTGACGACGACACAGAACCATCTCCAGCCTCGCCTCACCTCTCCCTCCTCCTTGCTCTCGCGCCGCCGACAGGCTGGCAGCGCTGGGGCTGGCAGCGCTGGGCCGTCTTGTGCGAGGCCACCAAACGCTATGGCGCTCCCTTGGATGCCCGACTCCGCCGGCTCCGCTCCGACAAGCTTCTTGGCCCTGCAGCGCCGCGGCGGCCCAGAGCTGGTTGCTGCAGCTGCCGTGCTACCAGTTGCCGTCGAGTCCTCCCTCCGTCCGGCCGTCGCGGGTCCTTGATTCGCCTGGCCCGCCGTCCTGGGCCCGCCCTGGTGAAACGGATGGACATGGACATACTACATACGTGCGTATATTGTGCGCCTTCATGTGCAATGCGCGCAGGTACTGACTTTTCCGCTAAGATTGCCGTGGGACGACCTCGCCATGCAGAGTTCCTCGGCCCTCCTCTGTGAACTCTGGGTAAAGAGGCCATTCCCCTGCCAAGGACGGCATGCCCGCCGACTCAGCATACCCCAGCGAGTCCTGGTGCGAGAGGAGCTTGGCGGCTATGATTGACTGCCCACGCCTCCATTCCCGTGCCGTATCGAATGGGCCGGTATACGTGTAGTATTATATATGCCTCGTCCTCGCCCCGAGCCCATGCCCACCCTTTCCAGCGGCAAGAGTCTTGCACGACGAACGAGCTCGGCGCCTTGTTTTTGCGTCCTGCGTCCTGTCCTTGCCTGGCTACCCGTCGACCGCTCCCCGGGCGGGAGGTCAAGGCGAAGAACGGCATCACTTGCCTTGACTGCCTCGTCAGTTCACTCGTTGCCTCGAAATCCGCCCCGTTCGCTTCTTGTCTCTCCTTGACCGCGTTCTCGACTTACCGACGCCTCGCCTCTCGACGTCCGACAGCACGGCAGCTCCGGCTCTCACACAACACGCCTTTCCGGCTTCACCACAAATACCAACACGAAAAATGAAGTACAGCGCTGCGCTGTTGCTCGCCTCGGCGGCCTGGGCGTCGGCGAGGAAGGATTGCACCCCCCGTCCCGGCGCCGCGTCTGGCGCTGTAGAGAACGGGAACTGGTTCTGCGGCGAGGTCGACAACATCCGATATTCGTGTTTGCCGCAAACCGGAACCTATCAGGACGTAGAGGGCAAGGACGGAACCGAACGCATCAAGTTCACGGACAAGGAGTTCAACCACAAGCTTGGTGCGCTCGCCGATCCTGTAAGAGATCCCTTCCCGCCCTCTGTTTTCTGAACCTAGTCCCGGTCTCTGACAAACACAGCTCGCGTTGCACGTTCGTGGGCCCGCTAAGATCGATAAATTCGCTTTCTACAATGCCGCTCCCAAGCAGAAGCGCAGCATCACCCCGCGACACCACGGCCATCACCACCTGCACCATCGGCGCAAGGTAGGAGACTTGGTCGAAGTTCCCGGGCTCGGCAAGTGGATCAATACGTACGACGGAAAGAACGAAAACAAACCCAATGCCGGCCCTCCGAAAAAGGACCCGCCGTGCGATCCTCCCGTCGCTGCTGCTGCTTCTCAGGAAGATGCTCCTCCGCCTAGCTCTGGTGCGGAGCATCCGCCTGTCCAGCCATCTCATGGCAGTCCTCCGGCTGTCCAGAATGCGCCCGAGCAGAAGGCTTCGGCTCCTGCGGACGATTCCGCTTCAAAGGACGCCGCCCCCAAGGGCGATGTCCCCAAGAGCGATGCTTCCAAGAGCGATGCCTCCAAGGACGATGCTTCCAAGGGCGATGCCTCCTCCAAGGACGACGCCGCCCCGAAGAACGTTCCAGCCGGTCCATCTAGCGGCGACTGGGTCCGCGTCTCGTACTACAATGCGAAAGAACAGGTTGCCGAGAACCTGAGGTTCATGGGCAACTACGGACCTCTACTACCCGGAGAAGACGAGTGCGTCTCCCGGCCTGTTGGCACCATTCGCCCCGTGCTAACCGTGGACATTGCAGAGAATTGAAGGCCAGTCTTGCCTACCTCAACGCCGATGGCACCGGCCCTGCCAACTCGAACCAGACCTTGAAGGATGCCATGGTTCCGTCCAACAATGAGTTTTCAATTTTCACCGCCGAGAAATGCGACGACAGCTGCGGCTACCTGCGCAACCCCGAGACTGCCTACAGTACGTTAACCCAACATGTTCGCCGGAAGCTGCGTCCAAGACTGACACACGTATCCCCGAGCAGAGGGCTTTGGTGGCCAGAAAAGGCTCTTTCTTTTAGAATTCACGATGCCTCACGACGCCCAGGCGGGCGACAAGTCGATATACTCCAACGATGACAAGCCCTCCATCTGGCTCCTCAACACCCGCATCACTCACATCGGGCAGTACAGCAAGTATAGCTGCTGGAAGACGGGCTGCGGCGAACTCGACGTTTTCGAGACCATTGTGCCGGGCGACACCAAGATGAAGAGCGCCTTTCACTTCGAGGAGGGCACCACCAATTCCGGCGGCAGCTCCGACTA
Source organism: Hypocreales sp. Mo6-1 (assembly GCA_002939055.1). NCBI lineage: Eukaryota > Fungi > Ascomycota > Sordariomycetes > Hypocreales > Hypocreales sp. Mo6-1. The sequence continues at coordinate 3,481,709 of PNEP01000013.1, forward strand.
CTTCTCGCGCCCCGTCGACAAGCCCACCAAGGCCGCCGTCGTCATGGATGGGGACGAAGGCTCCGTCACCATCACCATGCTGCCGGATACCTTTGACTTTTCTGAGAGCCTGAGCGATGAGATTGTCGACAGTGTGAAAAAGGGTTGGGGGGAGAGGAGCAGCGTTTTCGACATTACCTGTTGAGAGGGAAGGGAGCCCAGCGGCAGGGGGGCAGGGATTTGGGGCGGTTTGACGGGGTTGACGAGCGGGAGGACTGTCAGGGCCTTTTTTTTCGTCCCTTGTCCTTATTCTTTTCGTTTTCATCTTCTTGTTCCTCCCGCGCGTTATACCTCGGGGTTTCCTGCCAGCGTTGGATAAGAGGCCCCCTTGGCCGCTGTGCTGTGCGAGACGCTGGACTCCTTGGGGACGTTTTCTATCACTCCTCGAGTCGACATGTATTCATAGTTTTATTATACCTTTCGTTTCGTCCAACTTGGCTAGTGGACATGGCCTCGTCACACATGCCCCTTGGACGGCGTCGCGGGCTCCTCGTAGTCCCCCTTGTCTTCCTTGTCGTCGGCCGACAGCCCCACCACGTTGCGCAGCGTTCCAAAGCTCAGGCAGTCGCTGATGCGGTTGGCGCCCGAGAAGAGCATGACGAGGCGCTCGACGCCGCAGCCCCAGCCGCCCGTGGGCGGGAGGGCGTAGTCGAGGGCCTTGACGTAGGAGCGGTCGAGCGGAGACGTGGACCACTCGTCGACGTCGCCCTCGTCGCCCTCGTCGTCCTCGGCCGGCTCCTGCCGGGCCGGCCTGTCCCCGAAGCCGATGTCGCCGTTGGGCTTGTTGACGAGGCTCCGGTGCGCGGCCAGCTTGCGCAGCTGCGCCTCCGGGTCGTTCTCCTCCTCGTACATGTTGGCCAGCTCGCGGCCGCCGACGAAGAGCTCGGCGCGGGCCGATACGAGCTGCAGCGTCTTGGTGCACAGGAAGCTCTTGGCCAGCGGCGACATGCAGGCCGGGTGGTTGGTGAGGAAGACGGGCTCGGCGAACGACAGCGGCTCCAGGTGCACGGCGGCCAGGCGGTCGAGCAGCTTGGGCAGCGAGCTGGGCGCCTCGCCGGGCACGCTGGCGCCGGCGAGCTTGAGGACGGCGAGCAGCTCGGGCAGGGCGCCCTCGCCCGTCAGCTTGGGCAGGCGGATGCCCAGGGCGCGCTCGAGCGCGGGCACGAACTCGACCTGCCTGAAGGGGCGGGCGAAGCGGGCCGGGTCGACGGGCGGCAGCGAGGTGAGCTGCGTGGCGATGAGGGCGCGGGCGTGCTCGGCCATGCTGCACAGCAGCTCCTCGGTCTGGGCGATGAGGTCGCGCAGGTTGGAGTAGGCGCTGTAGAACTCGCACATGGTGAACTCGGGGTTGTGCGTGGCGTCGACGCCCTCGTTGCGGAAGGCCGGGCCGATCTCGAAGACGCGGTCGACGCCGCCGACGACGAGGCGCTTGAGCCAGAGCTCGGGGGCGACGCGCAGGGCGAGGTCCCTGCCGCGGAGCTCCGAGGCGCTCGTGACGAAGGGGCGGGCGACGGCGCCGCCGGCGTTGCGGGCCAGAATGGGCGTCTGGAGCTCGAGGAAGCGCCTCGAGTGGAAGTGGTCGCGCATGTGCTTGGTGATCTCGGCGCGCAGCCGCAGGATGTCGACGGCCTCGCGGTTGACGAGCATGTCGACGTGGCGCTCCTGCATGCGCGTCTTGGCGTCGGCGAGCTTCTCGGGGATCTGCTCCATGGCCGGCGCCAGGAGCTCGGGGAGGTCGCGGGCCTCGAGCGTCAGCTGGCCGCTCGACGTGCGCGTCGCGACGCCCGTGACGGCTGCCGGAGCGCCGGGTCAGCCAGACGGAGCGCGCGACGAGGGGGGGGAAGGGCGGCGGGCGTACAGATGTGGTCGCCGACCTGGACGAGCTTCTTGAAGAGGAGGAAGCGCTGGACGCGTCCGTGGTAGCCGGCCACGCACTTGTTCTTGTTGATCATGACCTGCACCTGGTGGAACTCGTTGACGATGTCGACGAAGAGGAGGCCCCGGCCGACGGCGCGCTTGTGCCGGATCCGGCCCGCCAGGACGACCTCCTCGCCGGGGATCCTCTCGTGGAAGGCTTCGAGGAACTCCGAGGCGCTCATGCGCTTGGCCGACGACTCGAGCCGGGGGTACGGGTCGGGGAACAGGGGCTCGTCGCTCTGCTGGTCCTCGCGGAGCGCCTGCTGCCTGTGCAGCTTGAAGGGCGACACGTGATGGTCGCGGCCGAACCTCGAGGCCTTGGGACGGGCGTCGGGGGCCGTAGAGAGAGCGGGGGCCGTAGAGAGAGCGGGGGCCGTAGAGAGCGCCCGGGCCGGACACAGCGCCCGGGCCGTAGAGAGCGCCCGGGCCGGAGAGAGCGCCCGGGCCGGGGCCCCGATCGGAGGCTCTCGGCGCGGCGCGCCCGGCGCAGAGCCGGAGGTCCGTCCGCACGCTGCCGGCCGGCAGGCGAGCCCGAGGCACCTGGCTGGCCTCATCGCGCCTGGGCACAGTTAGCCTGCGCGTCGGGCTGGTGGTGTCGGCTGGGAGCAGAGGGGATGGGCAGAGTCAGACAGGGCATCTTGTAATCACGCACGGCAGGCCGTGTCAAACGCAGCGGTTCTGAAGCGGAGATGCGGATTCATCACAAGGGAGGTTTCCAAAACAATTGGCTCTTTCACTTACAATCATAGCGATGGCATGGAACTGCATTGAGTCCATGGACAGCAGGAAAGATGCATTTTTGCCGCTGGGAAATCTGCAGCCAATCCTTGTTAGCGACACGCCCCGGCATGCACCAGCCTCACTCAGCCTCAGCCCAGCCTCGCAGCCTCAGCCCAGCCTCGCAGCCTCAGCCCAGCCTCGCAGCCTCGTCCACCTGTACGCCAGGCTGAAATTTGTTCCGCCGACGACAGGCATCACCAGCGACCACCATCCAGCACAGCCATGGCTCAGCAGCCCCTGCCCACGTCGGCACAGCCAACCGACATCTACGGCGGAGGTGCGCCCGCTCCCCCTCGCGGCTCCGAGTCGACGTTGCAGACCCGCTGACGGCAGCCGGTAGATGAGGTCTCGGCCCTCGTCCTCGATCCCGGCTACTGCAACACGCGCGCAGGCTTCGCCGGCGAAGACGTGCCCAAGTCGATCCTGCCCTCCTTCTACGGCCACGTCGCCGGCGACGCGCCGCGCGACGTCTTTGGCGACGAGTGCCTCATCCCCCGCGCCGGCCTCGAGGTCCGCAACTACATGAACAAGGACAGCGTCGTCGAGGACTGGGACGTGGCGTCGCGGATCTGGGAGCACATGCTCATCAAGCGCCTGCAGCCCGAGCGCCCGACGCCGCCGTCCAAGAACGGCCTCAACGACGACGTCAAGGACCAGGACGGCGAGGGCGACGTGGCCATGGAGGACGCCGAGGGCGAGGCGCAGGAGAAGCCGCTGCAGGAGAACCCGCTGCTGCTGACCGAGGCGCCGTGGAACACGCCCAAGGCGCGGGAAAAGGCCATCGAGATCATCATGGAGAGCTGGGGCTGCCCGGCCTTTTGGCTGAGCCGCACGCCCGTCCTGGCCGCCTTTGCCGCCGGCAAGGCGACGGCCCTCGTCATCGACGTCGGCGGCGCCAACACGTCCGTCACGGCCATCCACGACGGCATGGTGCTGAAGCGGTCCATCCAGCGCTCGCCCGTCGGCGGCCTGTGGCTGTCGCAGCAGATCCGCAGCATGTGGGACGCGTCGGAGCCGCGGGTCGGCCTGGTGCCGACCTTTATGGTGGAGAACAAGACGCCCGTCGACGCCGGCGCGCCGGCCCAGGCGCGGCTGCGCAGCTTCCGCTTCCCCATCAGCGACTCCTTCCGTGCCTACGAGCAGGAGCGCGTGCTGACCGAGTTCAAGGAGTCGGTGGTGGAGGTGTGGCGCGGCCCCAGCCGCTACAGCGGGCCCGGCAACGAGGAGTACGTCAAGTCGCAGCCCGGCCGCGTCTTCGAGATGCCCGACGGCTACAACCAGATGTGGCGCGAGCAGCGCTACAGGGTGACCGAGGGCATGTGGGACGACAACGCCGGCTTCGCCGTCGCCGAGGCGGAGCGCCTGACCAAGGCCCAGACGGTGCCCGAGCTCATCCGCGCCGCCGTCGGCGCCGTCGACGTGGACCTGCGCGGCAACCTGCTGGCCAACGTGGTCGTGACGGGCAGCACCAGCCTCATCAACGGCTTCAACGACCGCCTCAACAACGAGCTGACGGCCATGTACCCCGGCCTGCGCATCAAGATCCACGCGGCCGGCCTGACGAGCGAGCGGCGCTTCGGCGCCTGGATCGGCGGCAGCATCCTGGCCAGCCTGGGCACCTTTCACCAGATGTGGATATCGCGCAAGGAGTACGAGGAGAACGGGGCGGGCGTGGTGGAAAAGCGGTGCAAGTAGAGGGGGCAGGCTGGCGTACGGAGTCGGAAGGGCCGGGCAGCAGAAGCCACGGCTTGCAAGAGTTGTCTTTTTATCCATGACTGATTGAGTTGTCTTTTTTATGCATGACTGATTGGAGTCGTCTTCGCATTGTAAACGCCGGGCGCTCGGAAAACGACGGCAGATGTATCAAGATGGTGGTGGCATTTCCCCCTCGTCCTGCTCAGCCTCCGCCTCCCTCTTTTCCTCCGCCTCCCTCTCGTCCTCCGCCTCCCTCTCGTCCGCCGCCTCCCTCTCGGCGCGCCGCGTCTTGACCCAGGCCCCCAGCTGGGCCCAGATGGCCTGCTTCTCGGCCGGCGAGAGCGAGGCGGCGAGGCCGCTGGTGCTGGTGGCGACAAAGACGCGGGCGCCGGGCCACTCGCCGTCGACGGCGCCCATGTTCTCGGCGTCGTCCTGCCAGCCGTAGCGGAAGTCGGGGCCGACGGGCCGGCCGTGGCGGACGCGCCAGACGCTCTCCCAGATGCTCTTGCCGACGACGCACACGGCCTCGGGGCGCCAGCGGCGGGCCTTGGCCTCGAGCAGGGCGACGCCGTCGTCCATCTCGCGGCGGCTGAGCTCGGCGCCGGAGCGGCTGGGGCGGGCGACGATGTTGGTGAGGCCGAGGGCGTAGCGGGCGGGCAGCTGGCGGTCCTCGTCGGCGCGGCAGGGGCGCGGGGTGACGCCGCTGGCGAAGAGCAGCTTCCAGAAGAGGTTGGAGGGGTGCGCGTAGGCGTGGCCCGAGAGCGCCGTCTGGATGCCCGGGTTGAGGCCGACGAAGAGGACGAGCAGGCCCGGCGCGAGCGCGTCGGCGAGGAGCGGCAGGTGCGCGTACGTCGACGGCGGCGCGTACCCGGCGCGCCGGCGCTGGCGCCTGGCGGCCGCGGGCTTGTCGCTGGACGGCGACGGCGGGTCCGAGGACCCGGGCGAGGCGGAGGCGGATCCGGAGGCGGCTGCCGCGCGCCGGCGGGGGCTGCGGCGGGGGCGCGGCGGCTCGGGCGCGCTGTACTTGAAGCGGTCGAGCTCGAGCCGGCCCTGGAAGGTCGCGGGCGGCGTCTGCGAGCCGGCAGGCTCTTGCTGCGCGGCCATGCGCCTGGTGGTGCTGGGCCTGGTGAGGTGGTGACAGGCTGCTCTCCGCTGGGCACCTGCTGCGACGTGACTGACGTACCTGACACTACCAAGGAAGGCGCGAATTCACGTGGTGGCGTCGGCTGCTTTCTCAGCCCCGTGACCTTGAGATTGCTATTTTGTGCTCACATGTTTATTTGCTCTACTCCGTCTTTCTATATCATACCGGCTTTGCTCCCCGTCCCGAACAAGCCTGACCAACGACAGCCCGTCCAACGTCATCCAGCTCCGTGCACCGCCAAGGATGCCGCTGCTGCTATTTCGAGCGCGGCCAATCTGCTGCGCCTTGCCAGCTTACAGGTCAGTCCGTGGCTGCCACTGGCAGGGACCGTTGCACCAGGGCCAGGAAAACTTCTACGCCCCTGCCCATGGCAATAAGCCGCGTAGAGGGGGAGGGAGAGAGAGAGAGAGAGAGAGAGAGAGAGAGAGAGAGAGAGAGAGAGAGAGAGAGAGAGAGCGTCAAGAGAAGCTTGCTGACAGGCCAAACGCCGCGACTATGGCCCTGCCCGACTCGGCGGCCGGCAGCGGCGCGACCTTGTGCGTGACGGCGCGCGGGCACAGCTCCTTGGCAAAGTCCAGGCGGCTCTCCGAGACGTCGGTGACGACGAGCGGGCAGGCGCCCGCCGCGGCGCAGCACAGCAGGGTGGCCCGATGGGCCCGGCGCCGCAGACCAGGACCGCGTCGCCCAGCTGCACCTTGGCCCTGTGCAGGCCGGCGAGGGCGACGCTCAGGGGCTCGAGCATGGCGCCATTCTCGTACGACATGTTGCCGATCTTGTGGCAGAGGACGGCTGGGTGGTTGACATAGCGGCGCAGCAGCCCGGGCACCGGCGGCGTCGATAGGAACTCGACGCGCTCGCAGCCGTTGTACCGGCCCGTTAGGCACGGCTCGCAGGCGTTGCAGATGACGTTGGGCTCGCAGGCGTTGCAGATGACGTTGGGCTCGACGGCCACGCGGTCGCCGACCTCGAGTTGCGTGACGGACGGGTGCACGGTGGATGGGGCGCTCGGGGATATCGGACTCCAGGGGCTCGCACCGCTCGCTGCCGTCCGGGCCCGCCGTGACGCAGCCCGCTGTCGTGTTCTATCGCTGCATACTCTCAAAAAGGAGTACCACGATCCCCTATAAACCCATTAGTGAAAGCAAACAAGACAGAGAAACCACTTACTACCAGCCAGATTGCAGCCGACTATACTGCATGAATCTATATCGTTGCCTTGATGTACCTTGCGTAGAAACGCTTGTACTAGGGCATTAATCGGATCTTCTCTTTAAGGTCTCTCTCGACCTCGAGGCGACATTGCTTGGGGTTCTCATCCAGACGCGAATTGATCGCATCCAGACGCGAATTGGTCGCATCTAGACGCGAATTGGTCGCATCTAGACGCGTATAGATGGACCGTATGGACCGCCGTAGCTCATGGGTCCCCTGCTATCGCGCACGATGTGCTTGCTGTATGGTTTTGTTCATGCTCGATCGAACATTATCGACTCGCAGGCGTCGTACTGGTGGCGGCTCGTTCCCTAATCATATAAGACATTTAGCTTAAGATACGGAAAGGATATGGAAAGGATAAAAGGGACGGACTTACTTGAGTGTAGGGATCGAGCTGTCGCGATCTATCTCGTGGCACATCGCGCGTCGTACGTTATGAAGCGCCATATAGTATGCAGACAACGAGACCTGATGATTAGGGAGGTTGGTGGTAAGGATGCCAAAGAAGAAAAGAAGAAAAGGAATTCTGTAGCGGAGAGAAGGGTTTAAATTAAATGACTCACCACCGCCCGTGTCTGGGTAAACGTCGGCTGCCCCTATCCTGCCAATGGTGGAGCCCATCAAACGACGTCACCCATCGTTTCCTGCTTGGCGCTCGGGCACTTATACGGAGTAACTCCCTCCAAGCCCTCGTACCAGCCCCTCCTCAGCCGCCTCCTGTCCTCTCTTCTCTTCTCCTCTTCCCTCTCACTGCCTCACCCAGAGGCGCCCGGATAACCAAGGCTTTGCCCTCACCCCCAATTGAGCGTCCTCGGACCTTTCCGTCTCCGCCTCCGTCTCCCCGACGTCCCAATTCGACAAGCAACAATAGCAGCCTCCCCTCTGGATACTCAGCCGTAACAATCGCGCACCCAGACTCTCAGCCATCCGCCATGGACAAGGTGAAGAACATGCTGCACTTGGGCTCCAAGGCCCCCTCTTCTGCGCCCCCGGCCGAGCCGTCGCCCGACGCCCTCGCCGAGCTCAAGGCCAAGTACGCAAAGGCCGGCCAGGACCACGTCTTCACCTTCTACGACTCGCTCAGCGGCCCGCAAAAGGGCCTCCTGTTTGAGCAGCTCGCGGGCTTTGACCCCGACCGCATCAACGACATCGCCAAGCGCGCCCTCGCCCCCGCCGAGGCGGACAAGTCCCCCGACACGCTCGAGCCGCTCCCCGACTCGGCCACGGCCAGCATCCTCGACTCGAGCCGGCAGGACATTGACAAGTGGTACGAGTCGGGCCTGCGCCTGATTGCGCAGAACAAGGTGGCCGTCGTGCTCATGGCCGGCGGCCAGGGCACGCGGCTCGGCAGCTCGGCGCCCAAGGGCTGCTACGACATCGGCCTGCCCTCGCACAAGTCGCTCTTCCAGATCCAGGCCGAGCGCATCCGCAAGATGCAGCAGCTGGCGGGCAAACAGGCGGCCGGCGGCTCCGCCTCGGTGCCCTGGTACGTCATGACGAGCGGCCCGACGCGCGAGCCGACGCAGGCCTTCTTCGAGGAGCACAAGCACTTTGGCCTCGACGCCGCCAATGTCAAGATCTTTGAGCAGGGCGTCCTGCCCTGCATTTCCAACGAGGGCAAGATGCTGCTCGAGAGCAAGCACAAGGTGGCCGTGGCGCCCGACGGCAACGGCGGCATCTACCAGGCCCTGGTCGTGTCGGGCGTGCTCGACGACATGCGCAAGCGCGGCATCGAGCACATCCACGCCTACTGCGTCGACAACTGCCTGGTCAAGGTGGCCGACCCCGTCTTCATCGGCTTCTCGGCCGCGCTCGACGTCGACATCGCGACAAAGGTGGTGCGCAAGCGCAACGCCACCGAGTCGGTCGGCCTGATCGTGTGCAAGAACGGCAAGCCCGACGTGGTCGAGTACTCGGAGATCGACGAGGCCACGTCGCGGGCCGAGGACCCCAAGCAGCCGGGCGTGCTCAAGTTCCGCGCCGCCAACATTGTCAACCACTACTACTCGTTCCGCTTCCTCGAGACGATCCCCCAGTGGGCGCACAAGCTGCCGCACCACGTCGCCCGCAAGAAGATACCCGCGGCCGACCTCGGCACGGGCGAGACGGTCAAGCCCGAGTCGCCCAACGGCATCAAGCTCGAGCAGTTTGTCTTTGACGTCTTCCCCCTGCTGCCGCTCGACAGGTTTGCCTGCATGGAGGTGCGCCGCGAGGACGAGTTCTCGCCGCTCAAGAACGCGCGCGGCAAGGGCGAGGACGACGCCGACACGAGCAAGCGCGACATCATGGGCCAGGGCCGGCGCTGGGCCGAGGCGGCGGGTGCCACGGTCGAGGCCGACGGCGGCGTCGAGGTGTCGCCCTTGATCAGCTATGTAAGTTGCCGAGTCTCGCTGTGCTGTGTCGAGCTCGCTGTGCTGTGCCGAGCTCGCTGTGCCTGTGCCGAGCTAACGCGCCTTGACAGGGCGGCGAGGGTCTCGAGAAGCTCAAAGGGACGACCATCACCGCTCCGGCCGTGCTGGAGCTGGAGTAGCGGATGGCCTCGAGAGAGAATTGCTGCGCACGGCGTTTGAGCCCGGTCGGGAACAAGGGCTTCTTCATTTATCCACCAAGCTGAGAAGAGACGGCTGCCGGCTGAATAGGCATGCATGGCACATGTAGATGACGGGAGAGCACATATAATAATGGGTGGTGGACAGGCAGCCTCGCAAAGGGTACCCCGTCTATACGTCGGTAGATTGCACATTCCAACGAAAAACAGGAGCAAGTCTAGCTCTATCTATCAATGCGCGCGTCTATGCGTTGGTCAGCAGCCTTGCCCTTTGTCCGGCTGGCCCTCGTGCTCGGCGAGGAACTTTTCGGCGTCGAGGGCGGCCATGCACCCGGTGCCTGGGGCCGTCAGCGAGGAAGAGGGAAAAAAGGAGAGCGGAAGCCAGACGCACCGGCGCTGGTAATGGCCTGGCGGTAGCGCTTGTCCTGGACGTCGCCGGCGGCAAAGACGCCCTCGACGCTCGTCAGCGAGGAGCCCGGGCGCGTCTTGATGTAGCCGTCGGCGTCCATGTCGAGCTGGCCGCGGACGAGGGCGGTGGCCGGGTCGTGGCCGATGGCGTAGAAGAGGCCCGAGGCGGGCACCTTGTCGTCGGCGCCGGCGGCGTCGCGGACGACGAGGTGCGACATGAGGCCGTCGGGGCCGCCGAGGACCTCGACGGCGCGGCAGCCGAAGCGCACCGTGACCCTGGGGTGGGCGAGCAGGCGCGCGGCCATGGTCTTGGAGGCGCGCAGGACGGAGCGGCGGACGAGGACGGTGACGTGGCTGGCGTACTTTGTGAGGAAGAGGGCCTCCTCGGCGGCCGAGTCGCCGCCGCCGACGACGAAGAGCGGCTTGTTGCGGAAGATGGGCACGGCGCCGTCGCACACGGCGCAGGCCGAGATGCCGTTCTGCCAGTAGGCGTCCTCGCCGGGGAGGCCGAGGCGCCGGGCCGAGGCGCCGGTGGCGACGATGACGGCGTCGGCCGTGTGCGTGTCGTCGGGCGCGAACTCGGTGCGGTAGCGGAAGGGCCGGCGCGAGAGGTCGAGGCTGGTGACGGTGTCGGTGACGATGCGCGTGCCGAAGCGCTCCGACTGCGCGCGCATGTTGTCCTGGCGGCACGGGGTCAGAGCGGCGCGGGGTCAGAGGCGGCGCAGCAGCTCACCATCAGCGCCTGGCCCATGACGCCCTTGGGGAAGCCCGGGTAGTTTTCCACCTCGGTCGTCGTCGTCAGCTGGCCGCCGGCGGCGGTGCCGTTGGCCATGAAGCCCTCGTACAGGACGGCTGGCGCGCGTCAGCACCAGGCCTGGTAGCGGGCGGAGCGTGCTCACGCTTCAGCTCGGCGCGGGAGAGGTAGATGGCGGCCGTGTGCGCGGCCGGCCCGGAGCCGATGATGACCACCTTGGAGTGCATGGCCTTGGAGTGCATCGTCCTGGCGCCGGCCTCGGCAGGCTGCCCTCTCGTCGTGTGCAACGCCGTCGCCGCAGCGGCAGCCGATAGCCCAGCGCTCGATCTCAGCGTGCGCCCGAGCCGTGAGGCGAACAGTTTGGCGGCGGAGCTGGGCCTGGGCAAGGGAGCCGTCGTGTGCGATGTCGCAACGGGGGCGCGTTGAAGAGTCGGAGCTGTTGAGACTGCTGTCGGCCGCCGGTTTCTAAGCAGGGGGAAAAGGGCGTGTGGTTGCGCCATCCGAGGTCGGCCCTTCCGCTGACTAAGCAGCCGTGTAGGGACGCATCGATAGCCCGAGAGCATCTCGCGAGCATCATCTCGCATCTCGAGACGGCACTCCGTCACTCCCTACGGACTCCGTAGACGCCGCCGTCCACGACATCTGCTACCGCTGCCCCTCCTCGACGCTCCCGTCCCGCTTCCCAAAGCGCGCGCCCAGGCCGCCAAAGTCCTTCTTGAAAAACTTGCCAAAGTTGCGCAGGTTCTCGTTGATGGTGGCCTTCTCGGAGCCGCTCGGAGCTCCGCGGTCGGCGCCGGCCGTGCCCGTGCCAATGTCGCGCGCCGCGCTCAGCAGCTTCTCGCCCAGCGACCCGGCGTCGAAGCGCGCCGCCGCCGACGCCGCCCCGGCGTTGAGCGACCCCATGGCTCCTCCTCCTCCTCCGCCGCCGCCGCCGCCGCCGCCGCCGCCGCCGCCGCCGGCCATGAGCGGCGTCAGCAGCGGCGAGCTCGCCACCAGCTTGTCGCTGAAGCTGCCGCCGTCGCGGTGGACGCCAAAGAGCTCCAGCAGGTGCGCCTGGTCCTGCTTGCGCACGCCCTTGAGCTCCAGGATCTTCTTGAAGTTGCTGTCGGAGCCGTCGCCGATGTGGATCAGGTAGGCCTGCACCAGGCCCTCTGGCGGCGACGCCCGCACCTGCAGCGTCTTGAGCAGCGGGTCCATGCGGTTCATCGAGTGCTCGACCCTCCGGACGAAGCTCGACGGCGGCGGCGCGCTCGGCGGCGGCGACGGGCTGTGCAGCGACAGCAGCTTCGCGAACGCCTTGCCGAGGGCGTACTTGTCGACGAGCATCTGCGTCGTCAGCGCTCGCCGGCCTCGTCTGTAGCAGACATCAACAGGCCCGTCCTACCTGCTGCGCGCCGACCTCGGAGATGGGCCGGCACTGCACGATGCTGTTGACGTAGCCCGTCGCCAGGTGCTCGACGAGGTTGTCGCAAAAGGCCCGCGCGTACTGCTGCTTGGCCACGACGGCCAGGATCTCGCCCGCCTTGGCGTTGACGTGCCTGACCAGCTCGCCCACGTACGAGCTCTCGTCGCCCGCGCTGTCCATGGTGCTCCAGTTGGTGTTCTTCATCTCGCGCCACGCGCCCTCGCACTCCACCTCGACCAGGTGCACCAGCGCCAGCACCGCCGCGCTCGCCACGCCCAGGAAGGCGTCCGACTGCGACGTCAGGTCCACCTTGGCCACCAGCTCGCCGTCGATGCGCTTCTTGATGTTGTCCTCGAGCTGGTTCGTGTTGGCGTGCCAAAAGTCGGCCGTGTTGAGCACCAGCACCGCCTCGTGCACCGACGGCCCCTGCTGGCCGCCCGCCTGCAGCCTGTGCAGCAGCACCTGCTGCGCGTACTCGTCCAGGTACTTGGCCAGCGTGCGCGACAGGTCCAGCAGCCGGTCGCTCGTCGACAGCTTGGCGCACTGCGACAGCGTCAGCTTGTAGAGGTGGAAGAGCTCAATGGCCGACGCCATGACGGCCTGCGGCGAGAACTCGTCGCCGTCGGCCAGCGCCGCCTGGCTGCGGTACTTGGGCATCATGGCCGCCAGCTGCCGGTCCTGCGATTCCACCCACAGGCTGAGGTAGGGCTCAAAGGCGGCCGACACGAGCCCGTGGAAGCCGTGCGCCGCCCTGTCCTCGGCCGACGCCAGCGTGTCGATGCTCGCCCGCGCCTCGCCCGCGAACCGCTTCTCCACGCTCTGCTCGAAGTCGAGCGTCTCCTGCAGGCAGCTGAGCAGCAGGTTGACGTCCACCTTGGCGTCGCCGCGCCGCATGCTGCGCTCCAGGATGCCGCGCAGGTCGTCGCGCGTGCCCTCGCAAAAGGCCGTCGCCAGCTGCTCGCCCACGCGCCAGTGCGCCGGGAAGAGGCCGGCGTGCTCGTCCTCGTGCGTCTTCATGGTCCGCCGGAACCAGGCGTACCGCCGCCCGATGTTGTCGAGGCTGCCCGCCTCGTCGCTGCCCCGGAAGACCTGCCGGTACTCGCGCAGCTCCGTGTTGACATACCACGTCGTCAGCCGCGCCCGCGCCGCCTCGCCCAGCGCGTCCGTCACGAGGCACGCCTCCGTCAGCATGCCCCGGTTGGCCGCCACCTCGCCCTTGGCAAAGGCCAGCTCAAAGTCCTCGCACACCTGCTCCAGCAGCTGCCGCTGCTGCTCCGACACCTCGCGGCTCAGCGTCGCGATCTGCTCGATGCTGCGGTAGCTGTTGAAGTGCTTCATCAGCTGCAGCACCGCCTGCAGCAGGCCCGCGCACTCGCGGTACTGCCGCGTCCGCCCCAGCACCCGCAGCTGCTCGTACGCCGTCGTCAGCATCTGCAGCCGCTTGAGCGCCGTCATGCTGAGCGTCAGGTTTCGCTTCGTCCCGTCCAGCCGCTTGATGTCCGCCGTCATCGACGTGATGTTCTGCTCCGTCTCCATCGCCCGCGACTGCACCGTCTCGATCTTGCCGAACAGCTGCGCCAGCTCCGTCTGCGCCGACTGCATCCGCTCCAGGCTCGAGTCGGGCTGGTACGCCTGCGCCAGCTCCAGCCGCTCCACCTCGCCCGACAGCTCATTCTGCCGCGCCCTGAGCGCCTGCGACACTTGGCTTATCGACGACACCGCCGACGGGTGCGAGAAGAGCAGGTTGAGGTGCCTCATGGCGTCGTAGTCGACTGCCCTCTCCGTCAGCCGCAGTCGCCAAATGGCCCGGCATAGGCCGCCTCACCCGCGTCCAGGCATGAAGCCTCCCCCGCGCTGCCGTTCATCTTTCCAAGACGTGTCTATGCGGATAGCGCTGCTGTCGATATAAGCGATGCAGGGACCTTGTCTGTCGCAGGAGGTCCAGCTCGCGGTCGAGCCGCCGCCGTCAAAGGTGGGGCCTTTCCGACTGCCTACCCTGTACTTCGTACCCAGGACCCAGACATCACCTCTGTGCGGAAGCGCCATGTGCCAGGAGGTCGAGGAATGTTTTCCTTGAAGCGCTCGACTAACGCTGCCTTGCGCTGCCTACCTACCCGTTGAGCGCTGCCAGCAAGGGGGCCCCCATCCTCTTTCCAAGCCTCGTCACTCCTCGTCCGGCGCCCGGTCCATTTCCAGACTCTCCTTCTCCTTGCCCTTCTTCTTAATCGACGACATGGAGAAGCGCCACGAGCTCATCCTCACCTCCCTGCCCTCCTTGGACCTCGAGGGCCCAAGAGAGGGGCTGCTGGCCATGCTATCGTAGCTGCGCCCTAGTGCCGCGCCATCTTCCCCGAGGTCGTCGGCGTCGCCAATGCTCGACCGATGCTCCGCCGACGTGTTCTTGTCCGAGTTGGCGGCGCTGCCCGGACTCTTCTTAAACAAGCTCGAGTCTTTGCCCAGCCTCGACGACAAGCTGAACTTGCCGGAGCTCCCCTTACGGAACAGCTTCCTGACCACGTTCTCCGGGTCCTTGGCGTTCGATGCAGAAGCAAGGTTGACGTCCGAGGCCGTGTTGGACACGGTCGCATCCAGCTGCAACGACTCGCGCGACTCGGACACGGACGTCTGCGTGTGGACAGAGTACGTGTCTCGCGACGCCCGCGAGTCCGATGGCGACTCGTCCATGCTCGGCGGCAACTCGATGGTCGGCGTCGTCGCCTCTCTCGCCTTGCCCTTGTCTTCCTTGGCCCTGTCCTTGCCGCGGTCCCTGTCCCTGTCCTTCCTGAAGATATGTGCCATGAACGTCGGGGCGGCGGGGTTGAGGCGCTGGCTCATCGACCTGGAGGCGCCGGGCGGGCGAGACCCGATAACCCCCACCTGGCTTGGCAACGTCTCGGGGTTCAGCAGGTCGTCCTCGCCCAGTATCTCGTCGTCCGCCGATGCGAGCGTCGTCGTCAAGGCGTTGGAGCCCTGGAGCGAGGGCCGTCTGGAGCCGCTCCGGGACGGCCATCGGCCGTCTGGGGACCAAAGGCGGTTCTTGCTCAGCCCCAACCCGTCTCCCGGAGCACCCCAGATTGATCCGCTGTCCGTCGACGGCCGGGGGAGATCTGTCGAGGCAATGGATGCGGGTCTCGAGAGCTCGTGGCCTTGGTCCGACACAACCACGGCCGGCGAGCCCTTGAGCGAATTCAGCCGCAGCGCCGAGAAGGGCTTCGACGCCGTCGTGGGGGTCCCTGACGAAGCGCTGCCCGGCCCTATCGAGCTGCGGCCCATCCAGGCAGAAAGGTTGAGCCGGCGTCTGCTTGCCAGGGCGTCGCTTTCGTCGGTCGCTGTGGGAAACGACTGGCTCTGTCCCGCCTTCAGGGTCCCTATCAGGGGCCCGCCCTCGTCTGACGATTTCGCGCCTCGGCCGCGCTGAAAGGTTGACAGGAAGCTGGCGATCTTATGGCCAGTGGCCGGGGGCTGGGCCGGTGACGACTTGGCATTCAGTGAAATCCTGTCGCTGTTGTCCATGTACTGTGGGAAGGGGAGGTTTTGGGTAGAGCCGCGCGGGCTCGAGAAGGCGTGAAAGGACATGCTCGACGAGGCTGGGGATCGCGGCCCTTCTTCACCCGTGGGCACGGCCTCGGGCAGGGGGCTCCTAGGTCCCATCGCATCCGTCTCCTCGCTCTCCTCAAAGATGTTGGAAGGCAGAAGCGTCTGGGCCGACGGGCTCAGCGGTCCATTGGTTGTCTTAAAATCCGATTCCGCCTGGGACTCGCTGGCGCCGTCGGCCGTGACGCCCATGAAGAGGCTTGGTGCAAATGCCGCGTTGCTGAACCCCACTGCTCCCTGATAGCTGGGCTCGGCAGGCGGTATCCGGTCAGGCGACGGCAGGTTTGCGCCGGGGAGCGAGTTGCTGCCGTGGCTCAGGCGCTTTGGGTCCATGTTGGCAGAGCCGGGCTGGTTGTAGAAGGGAACGCCGGCCTGCTGGACCATGTGCAATTGCTCGCCCACCTCGCGAATCTGCCTCTCCAGGTTGCGTCCCTCCTTAACCTCGACCAGCAGCCGGTTGTGGAGTTCTCTCCTGTGCGCCTCGCAGTCTCTCCTGAGCCTCAGGTCCTCTTGCTTCCACTGCTCGTCGTCTGCGCCGGAGAGCTGCTGGCCCGCTGCCTTGAGATTCTGGAGCAGCTTGCCCTTGTCGCTCAATTCCGCCTCGAGCCTTGCGCAGCTTTCCTGGAGCTCCGCGTTTTCCTTGTCCAGCTGGCGGATTTCGCAGTCCCGCTTCTGGGTCAGCTCCGCCTTTTGGGCTTCGAAAGCCTGGCGTTCCGTCTTCATCCTCTCCACCTCGTTCTCGAGCTTGGTGATGCTGTCCATGATCTTGGTCTTCTTGGTCTCCTTGTCCTTGAGATGTTGTTCCTTCTTGGCCCTCTCCTTCTCGGCGGCGCGCATCTGCTCCATGGTCGTTCGCACCATGGCTTTCAGCTGCATCGTCTGCTCTTCTTTTTCCTTGAGGACCTGCCTCTTGCGATCCCTCTCCCTCTTGAGCTCTTCCTCTTGCTGCCGGAATTCAGCCTCGTCCCTGGCGTGGAGAGCCAGCGTGTCGTCTATTTCTTTTCGGATCCCTTCGAACTTTTCGTTGAGCTCGGCCAGAGACATTTCTGGCTCGTCGGGCGGCGGCGGCCTCGTCTGGGGCTGATCGGAGCTTGCGACCGACGGAGAATGTCGACGATTGACAGTGTTTCGGCGCTGCCCGGGAACGACGACGGCCGAGTCCCGGGGCAGGGTGGCGTCGCTTTCCGGCACGAGCACAGCGGCCTCGACCATTGGCAGCGAGGGCGCAGCCCTGTCGGACCTATTGTTCTCATCGCCATTTTCGCCGCGGGAACGATCGGCATCGACGAAGCCGGGGGGCAGGCGCGAGTTCCCGAGTTGAGGCCTCCCATCCTTGCTGAGGGTCTGAAGACGAATAAAGGGGCTTGCAGCGCGAAAGTTGCTCGAAGCGACGGCGACGACGCGTATGTTGTAAAAGTGGTTTGGCCTGAGGCCGGTGACTGTTATTGCCGACTCGCTACTGGGCGACTCTCCCACTGTCGCGACAGAACGTCAGAGACCTTGCCGACGAACCGCGCCATGGCGAACTGACCCAGGATTCCGTTGACCTGTATCAAATACTTTTGGACGGGGTGGTTCGTGGAGGGCTTGGCCCAGTTGATCGTCGCCGACTCGGGACCTATGCCGGCGAGGCAGACTTCGGGCGTCTGGGGGATGTCGAAGGCGAGGATGCTGACCAGCTCCGGAACGGGCTTGCGGAGCGTCTGCCACGTGCGGTAGGCGAGCCTGGCGACATGAGGGCGTTGGTAAAACCAGCAGGAAAAACGAGGGCGAGGACAACCCACCACAAGACGGCGCCGTAGGGCAGGGTCAGTATCGTGCGGTCCAGAGGCGTGCCATTGACGACGAGGTCAACGGGGTATCGGGCGAGGCGCAGGGCGGCGCGGCGAAAGTCGATGAGGACGGCGAGGGCGGCAAGGCCAAGGTGAGCCGAGGCGTGGGCAAGCCTAGGACCGCCGGTGTAGCGGTTGAGGAGCCACCAGAGGCTGAAGAGGGCGAGGCAGACGGTGGTCAGGATCGGCAGCTCCCATGACATGTTCTCAGCTCGGGGAGCGCTGCCGGGGAGACGACAGGGCGCCTGAGGGAGTCGTGAGGCAAACGGGGAGGTGCAAGAGAAAAGAGGCGACGGCGGATGATGTTGGATCTGGACGGAGACTGGAGATGGAGGTGCGCCTCGAGCAAACGGCGCCCGCTGATTGGCCGACGTCGATGAGTGGGGGCCAATGCAGCAGCGCAGCGGGCCCGTGCAAAACAATCCAGGAACCTGGGGGGAGGTATTTCCAAGTATGCATAAGCACCTCGTCTGAGAACGAGGCAGTCCGGCTTCATGCGCGAATGGATGCTTGTACGAAGCGAGTGGCTCTGCGTTGGGCGTTGGACGGATGGATCAGAGGAATGCGCGCCTGGCGACGGACGACGGCGGCACGAGACCCAGAGAGCCTGCCTTAGCTGTCGCGGTCCAACACAGCAACTCCCAACCGCCAAGCGCCTGCGAGCGTGGCGCAAACGTCCATGCGGGCTCTCGCGGATGCATGACATGACAAGAGGCAAGGGGAAGACATTTGATTCATCTTGCTCAGGCAGCAGGTTTGAGCATGGACAGGCAAGCGATTCGACGCCGAGTACGGAGTACTCCGTACTCCGAAGCTCCAAACATATACCTGCCAACGCCAGGACCTACCTACATTAGCTCCGACCCTGTGGGCAGATGCCCCGGGACTCGAGAGCATCTATTGTTATTGCGCTTACGAGTCTCCAAGGCATGGTATTGCACTTGCAAAGCCCCGCACTTCCTTACGTACCCATGATCCAAGCCATAGGTATTTATAGTGAAAGCCGGTCAGATATCGAAAACGTCTGCAAAGTCGTGGAGTACGCGGGGCCGGCCGCGACCGGCGATGACATCAGCCGGTACAACAGGGAGTACCTTGCGTTCTTTCAGCAGAGGTACAAGTACTTCGTACACGGCCTTCACGCTCTCATCATCCCAGTGCGTCACTATGGAGTCTTCCGTTTATAGTCGTAGTTGCACGGTGGAACATTCGAAAAATGGTACGTATAGGTACCGGATACTTCCAGCGCACCGTCATTTGTTCTGGAAGGCTTGGCTGGGCTGCCGTGCCTGCCTGGCTCAGGCCAGCTTGGGCCGCGGCTCAGGCGCCTCACGCAGGTTGTCGGCACTTCCCAGTACTCCCAGCGCCCCAGCCCTGGCCCCTCCGCCTGCCTAGACCAAGGTATCGCCCTCGTACCGCTACTTGGGACGCCAACGGTGATCATGTGCTGCCGCCATGTGGATCTCTCAACTCTCAACAACCGCCATCGCCAATCCTCACCTCACCTCATCCGTCTCACCTTACTGCATACGGCCTCCGCCCCCTGCCCTGCCTGTCCGCATATATTTACGCTGCTCTTCTCTTCGTCCTCGCCTTGACCCCATCGTGTTCCTGTCTTGTCTCCATAGCCGACTGCCTGGTGATATCCCCTGCCTTCCGAATAGCCGCCATCGCATCTCTCCCCGGCCTCTTAGTCGCGCGGTAACGGCCACGGCCCCTCCTTGGACAACTGTCCCCCCTGTCTTTCTCTGTGCCGACGTCTCCCTGCGGCGAACAGGCGGTCCAAGGCTCCAAGCATCGCGGAGCCCAACGCTGCCCGGCACGCCCCCCGCTCTCGACCAAGTCCGACCAGCTCGTCCTCGCTGGCCCCTTGCCTTCGCCGGCTTCGCAGCGGCAGCGGGAGCGGCCCAGGAAAATGCAGTACGTCCGAAACCTCAGCGACTCGGTATCGACGGCGTGGAACTCGATAAACCCCGCCACTCTGAGCGGCGCCATCGACGTCATCGTCGTCGAGCACGAAGACGGCTCGCTGTCGTGCTCCCCCTTCCACGTCCGCTTCGGCAAGTTTTCGCTGCTGCGGCCGTACGAAAAGAAGGTCGAGTTCAGGGTCAATGCCATCAAGCAAGAGTACTCGATGAAGCTGGGCGAGGGCGGCGAGGCCTTCTTCGTTTTCGAGACGACCGATACAGTCCCCGAGTCTTTGCAGACGTCGCCCCTTGTGTCGCCCGCCAGCAGCCCGCCCTTGGATCCGGCGCCCGGGCTCCAGGACCCAGATCCTCTCGAGCTCGCCGCCGACCCTGCGAAACCTCACAGGCCGACGCCCGCCGTCATTCAGCCCCAGCCTGGTGACAATGGTCTGTCGCTCTTCTGAACCCCGACCAAGCCCGACCTCTTCTCGCGCTGACCGCGTCCAAAGGCATGCTTACCCCTCTGTCGACGTGTCCGTCCCTGTCCAAAGCCCGACCTGCCTCCGGCGACTGGTCCTCGACGACCATGATGCGACCCCGTAGCGACGAGGTCCTTCGCCAATCCGCCCGCGCCTCGGACAGCGACGCCGGCGGCTCTGCCGAAGCGGAGGACGGACCCGAGAGGTCGCATAGTCCCCCATCGCTGGCTCCCAAGGAAGCCATGGAGCGCGCTCGCGCCTTGTCCAAGGGGCTGTCGGCCGCCAACATTCCCACCCAAGTCACCGACACTGGGGACCTCATGTTGGACATGACCGGCTTCAAGAGCAGCGAGGAGGACATGCTCCGAGCCGAGGTGCTTGCCAGACAGATTCTCTCCGAGGAGCTCGATGGCAACTACGACATAGGCGCCCTCTTCGGCTTCGATGAGGAGGGCAACCTCTGGATCTACAGCAGCGAGGAGGCAAAGCAGGCGGCCATGAACAAGACGATAGAATCGTCCTTGCAAGCCCATCGCCAAGCCGTCGCAGAAGATGCCGTCTCCGACCCGGGCTATCAGAGCGACGGAAGCGACGTCGCTGCTAGCCCTCGCGTTCCGTCACACCGACGCTCCGAGTCCGACGCCGGTCCGTCCGGCATGCACACGCCTCCCCGAACGCCCCCCGGGCCGGCTCATGCGGGAGATCCAAACAGAAACTACGCCAAAACCCTGCGGCTGACTAGTGATCAGCTAAAGGCATTGGGTCTGAAGCCGGGCGAGAACTCGATGAGCTTCACCGTCAACCGGGCGACCTGCTCGGCCAACATGTACCTCTGGAAGGAAGAGACGCCAGTCGTCATCTCGGACATTGATGGCACCATCACAAAGTCCGACGCCTTGGGTCACGTCCTCAACATGATCGGCCGCGACTGGACTCATTCGGGCATTGCCAAGCTGTACGGCGACATAGCCTTGAATGGCTACAACATCATGTACCTGACTTCGCGGTCTGTTGGGCAAGCCGACACCACCAGAGCCTACCTGAACGGCATCGTCCAGGAGGGGTGCAAGATGCCCCATGGCCCTACCATTCTGTCCCCGGACCGAACCATGGCGGCTTTGCGCCGAGAGATCTACTTGCGCAAGCCCCATGTCTTCAAGATGGCTACTCTTCGCGACATTCGAAACCTCTACGGGCCTGACCGGGGCCCCTTCTACGCCGGCTTCGGCAACCGGCTCACGGACCAAATCTCCTACAGGACCGTCGACGTGCCGAGGACGAGAATCTTCACCATCAACTCGAATTCCGAGGTGTCTCTGGATCTCCTGAGTCTCAACAAGCTCAAGATGAGTTACGTCAACATCAACGAAGTCGTGGACCATTACTTCCCGCCTGTCGACACCCTGGTCAAGGGTGGCGGCGAGGAGTACACCGATTTCAAGTACTGGCGAGAAGAGCTCCTGGATATCGACGAGTTCACAGCGAGTGAGAGTGAGGCACAGGACGGTCCGGCAGACCAGGCTAGCACATACTCCGAGGATGAAGACGAGGACATCGGCGACGGCCTGGCGGACAGCTACATTTCGCGCGACTCGGTCAACGAGGGTGCCGGGGGGCATCGAGAGGCCAGCTCGGCGGGGAGCTTCGACGACGACGAGGGTGACGACGGCGACGAAGACGAGGAGTACGAAGACGAGGACGAAGAGGCGTTCGACGACGGCACACAGTTTTCCCAGCAGCCCGTGGCGGAGTCGCATTTCGTAGCGGAAGATGTCGCGGCCGAGGTCATCACAGGGGTTGGTCACTTGTCCCTCGGGGAGAGCGGCAAGAAAGTGGGCTAAGAAGAGCAGTTGAAGGGCGACGGCATCGACATGCAGGGCGGGCAGCAAGTTCCGCTATGGCTGGAAGAGCCGGTGGAGATTCGGGCCTCGCCGGGGCCTCGCCGGTAGGAAGCGGCTGATCGGCTGCTGGGACTTTTGGGGGGGCAGAGGCTGCATTTCGACTGTTCCTGTCCTCTCGCGTGTCTGATTTCTTGCATTGCGCAGCGTGTCCATTGCGAGCGCGGGAAGAGCTGGGAGGGAGCGCGCTTGGATGGGGCCGGTTTTACAGCGCATAGCGTGGAGTTGGCATCATCTTGCGCTTGCAGGTGCATCGTGACTATATGCGAATTATACAAGCGTCTACTGTCGTTGACCGGATCTGCGTTGCAGCGTGACGGCTCATCCTATTCAAAACCAGCTGCTCCTCTCAGGCGGCAAGCCCCCGACCTCGCATACTTTGCTCACGGGTTCATCGAGTTCATGAATTCACACCCCCACCCCTACTGTCCGTCCATGTGCTTGATCCGAATCTCTACCGCTCTCCTGTGCGCCTCGAGCTCCTCCACCTTGGCGAGCTGCATGACCGCGGGCCCGACGTTTCTGAGCCCGTCGGCCGAGAGGTTGGAGCAGGTGATGTGCTTCATGAAGGAGCCGAGGTTGACGCCGGAGTACTGCTTCGCGAAGCCGTACGTCGCTGCGGAGGAGCAGCCGTCAGTCTCGCTGCAACGGGAGCAGGAAAAAGGGGGGGGGGATCTTACGCAGCGAGTGGTTCACGCCGGCCGAGTAGTCGCCCACGCTCTCGGGGGTCCACTCGCCGATGAAGACGCTGCCGGCGTTGATGACCTTGTCGACGAGCTGGGGCGCGTTCTTGAGCTGCAGGATGAGATGCTCGGGGGCGTACTCGTTGCTGATGCGCATGGCCTCGTCGACCGTCTTGACCAGGACCGTGAGCGAGTGGGCGATGGAGGCGCGGACAATGTCGACCCTGGGCAGGGCCGTGGCCTGCGTGTGGAGCTCGTCGTCGATGGCGCGGAGCTGCTGCTCGCCGAGGTCGACGGCGATGAGGATGACCTGGCTGTCGACGCCGTGCTCGGCCTGGGAGAGCAGGTCGGAGGCGACAAAGGCCGGGTTGGCGTCGCGGTCGGCGATGACGAGGACCTCGGAGGGCCCGGCAGGCATGTCGATGCTCACGCCGGCGTTGGTGTCGTTGCTGACGTGCATCTTGGCCGCCGTGACGAACTGGTTGCCCGGGCCGAGGATCTTGTCAACCTTGGAGACGCTCTCGGTGCCGTAGGCCATGGCGGCCACGGCCTGCGCCCCGCCCGCGAGCACAATGCTCTCGGCGCCGACCTTGTGGGCGGCGTAGACAATCTCGGGCGTGATGCTGCCGTCGGCCCGGGGCGGCGACGCAAAGACGATCTTGCTGCAGCCGGCGACCATGGCGGGCACTCCCAGCATCAGGGCCGTGCTGGGCAGGACGGCCGTGCCGCCGGGGATGTACAGGCCCACGCGCTCAATGGGCCTCGAGAAGCGGCCGCAGACGACGCCGGGCATCGTCTCGACCGAGAGCGCCTTGTCCTCCTTCTGGGCCGAGTGGAACTTCTTGATGTTGTCAAACGAGGTATCCATGGCCTTGACGGTCTCCGGGTCCAGCTCCATCAACTCGCGGGGGAAGGGCGCCCTGAGGACCGGAGACGTCAGCGACGTCGCCTTCTCGAACTTGTGAGTGTAGGACAGGACGGCCTTGTCCCCGCCCTTGCGCACTTGGTCGATGATGGGCGTGACAATCTTGAGAATGGCCTCGGGCGACTTTTGCGATGGGCGCTTCAGCTTCTCCAGCAGCTCGGCCTCTGCGGCCTTGGCCGCGTCGATCCTCTGCATGGCGATGCGTCCGTCGGCCCGTGGCGGTCCGGCAGGGACAGCCTCGGCGGATTTGATGCCCTCCTTCTCAGCCCACTTGCCCTTGGCGTCGCCCGTTCGCCTCGTCACCTTGAGGCTCTTGGCATCCAGGTTGGCCTCGATATCAGCCAAGCTCACGCCAGCGCCGACAGCCTTGGTCAAGGCGAAGTAGATCAGGTCCGCAGCCTCAAAGGCAACGTCCTGGGGCGACTTGGCCTCGCAGAGCTCCTCGGCCTCCTCCATGATCTTGGCCCGCAGAAGCTTCTCGTCCGAGAATAGCCTTGCGGTGTAGGAGCCGGCGGGGGCCGATTGCCTCCTCGACTGCAGCGTCTGCTCGAGGGCCGGAATGCCCCTCAGATTTCCAAAGCATCCAAACTGCTCCAGGTGGCAGAACCGGCCCTTTTGCTTGACGACGAACTTGAGCGTGTCGTTGTCACAGTCCAGGGACAGGCGCACCAGCTCTTGCGTGTCGCCAGAAGTGGCCCCCTTGATCCACAGGCCTCTTTTGCGGCTCTGGTAGACGCCGGTCTGCGTCCGCATGGCCTCGAGAATGCTCTCTTCGCTCGAGTAAGCGAGACCGAGAGCGACACCGGCTTCGTCGGTGACGACGGTGGGAACCAGGCCATCCGGGCGGTCCGATTTCCAGAAGCCCGCGACGACCTTGGACAGCAACAACCGCGTTGCATCAGACTTGTCCGTCGTGAGCCCGGTGGAGGGCATGACGGGAATGGCGTGGCACTTGTGCGCAATCTCAATAAAGGTTGCCAGGTCGGCTTCCGCGCGCGGCTTTAGATAGAGGTTCCTCATCCTAGCCGAATGGGCCTGCTCAATGAACTTGTCCACGCCGGCGGCATTGGCGTCAAAGTCCTTGACCAACAAGCCGTCCCTGGAGGCGGCAGACAGGTCCGGCCTCGAGACGGCGGGGAGGACGCGGGCCCCGAAGTCGGCGTATGCCGGCAGTGCGTCGGGCGCGACGAATACCTTGCGCGCTCCTCGGTCCAGCAGCGCAACCACTTCGTCCTGCGACGCCAGGCCGGTGGCGTCCACGTGAGCGTGGAACTCGTAGTTGTGGCGGTTGAAGAAGCGGGCCAGCTTCTCCTGGATCCTGGGCGTCGCCTCCAGGAACGGGTTGCCCAGCAGCGACACCTCTTCGCGGTTGAGGCCCTCGAGGTTGGCCAGCCCCGGCGGAATGGCCACGCTGACCAGGAACGGCAACGGGAGTTCTGTTTCCATGGCGACGGCCTCGACACTGGCTCAATTGGATGCAGACGAGCTCGCGAAGGCCAGGTGAGTCAAGCTGGATCACGATCTCGGAGAAAGATGACAGGTGGGGCACAGCCGTTTCTCAGCGAACTCAGGCCGTCCCATTGGCCCAGCAAATAAGATGTGGTCTGTGCGCCGAGCACTGCGAATCGGATTAAGAATTTCCCGGGCTTCCCAGCTGCCAGCTCGATAATGCGTGCACTTCAATCTATTCCATCCCCTCTCACCCCATAGACAGACGCCTCGACCGCCGCGAAGACGAACTCGGCCCTGAGATCGGGGCCTTTTCGGGCCTTATAACCTTATACCGTTTTACGAGTTCGAGAACAATCACAGGGGACGCGCGCCACGCCCTGCAGTGTTGACTGCCTGCCCAGGCAGCATCTCCAGTCGGGGCGCATCATGGCCTCGAGCCAGCCGCAGACCAACGGCGTTCCCGCCGCTTCGACAAGCACCTCCCAGACCGTACCAAACACCCAGACTACCGCGTCCAGCCACCCAGCCGCCGCGGCCGCGCAGCCAGCCCCCCAGCCGACGTCTTCCTCGGACCCGAGGCCACGCGATGCGCGGCTCATCGAGCTCCTCCTCACCTCGCAAGGCGTGACCGCCTATGAGCCGCGGGTCCCCCTCCTCCTCCTCGACTTCGCCTACCGCCACACCTCGTCCATCCTCAGCGACGCCCTGCACCTCGCCGGCGACCCGTACGTCACCCAGGCCGGCGCTAAGCCCTCGGCCTCGTCCGGCGCGACCGCGACGGCCCCCGGCGAGGCCGCCATCACCGCAAACGCCGTCAAGCTCGCCATCAGCGCCCGCCTGTCGTACCAGTTCCGCGGCGGGAGCTCGGGCGGCGGCATCAGCAAGGAGTACATGCAGGAGCTCGCCCGCGAGCGGAACAAGGTCGCGCTGCCCAGGATCGTGCCCAACGAGTGGGGCGTGCGCCTTCCCAGCGAGCGCTTCGTCCTCAGCGGCACGAGCTGGGGGCTCAAGGACATGTGGGAGGGGGATGGGGCCGACGACGACGACGACGACGACGACGACGACGACGAGGACCAGCCGCGGGGCGGTGATGCCATGGAAGGCGTTCAGGGCCCAGATCCCGAGGATATCGGCGGCGATGGGGTCGAGGGAGGGACAGTGGAGGATGTTTTTGGAGACGACGTGGATGAAGAGATGTTGGAGGACGGCTAGTGGACCTCCGATCCGACCATTGATCAGTCTCCTCTCGCTGGATAGAAGCCGGGGCTGTAGTGATGGCAGTTTTGGACTGGTGTTTCGGCGTTTCGTGGGCTCGTGGGCCCCGGCTGCAAATACCTCGGTTTGAGATAAGACGACATCGAAGAATACCTAGTAACTGGAAAGGGCATCTCTCTATGGAGACGGATTCCTGCTCGCGGCAACGGCTCCATCCAGAAATGTTCATGGTCTTCTCACAAGTCCACGCTGGACCTTTCCACAGACAAGGCTGCTTCCACGGCTCCGCGTGCCTACCTAGGTAGTATGGACAAGAGGAACTACTATATGGTACACTAGGCAGCAACGGTATCTCATACACTCTATACCCTAGTCGCCCTTTTACCATCCCGGCCGGCAAGCCCAGTCTAAAACTTGGGCTTCATGGTGTTCCTCAGTCTCTGGTAGTCGAACAAGCCCTCGATGCCTCCCACGGCGCTGATGGCAATGTCTCTGTCCCACAGCTTCCGGTTGGCAAAGTCCATGACGTCCTTCTCAGTAATGGCATCAATCATCCGCTCGATCTCGCCCGGCATCATTCGGCGGCCGGTGGTGATGAGCTGGCGGCCAACGTCCTCGGCAACGGCCGTCGTGCCGTCCAGGGACAGGAGGATGGAGGCCTTGAGCTGGGCCTTGGCGCGCTCCACCTCGGCCTCGCTGACGTTGGTGCAGAGGCGCATCCACTCACGGATGGCAAAGTGAACAAGATCATCCAGCCGGGTGAGCTTGTCCGTCACCAGGTAGATACCCCATAGACTGCAGCAATTAGCCAGGGACCCGCAACAAGACGGCGCTCGAGAACATACCCGGTGTCGCTGTAGCTGGTGGAAAAGCTCATGAAGCTGTTGGCCAGCTCGTGCTTGTGGACGAAGCCGCTGAGCTTGCTGCCCTGGTGGGGGGCATTGCCCATGGCCTTGTCGTAATTGCCGACAATGGCCTGTGTGACCAGAGCGGTGAAGTAGTCGTCCGAGTTCCAGCTGACACCCTCGACAGCCAGAGCGACGTTGGCAGTGCCCATGGTGTCGTCGCGGACGCGGACATCAGAGCCGATGAAGTCGGCCTTTTGCTTGGACAGAAGGTAGGCCTGGTTCTCGGGGCCCTTGCTGGGGAGACCGGAGAAGTGCTTCTCGGCCAGCTCGACCAGCTTGTCGTGAGGGATGCCGCCGGCGCCGACAAGGACCATGCGGTCGGCGGTGTAGTTGGTCTTGATGTAGTTGACCAGCTCGGTCCGGGTGATGTCGCGGATGTTTTCGCGGGGGCCGAGGATGGTGCGGCCCAGAGGCTGATGTTGAAAGGCGGTGGCATGCAGGTGGTCGAAGACGACCTCCTCGACCTGCTTCTCAACCTCCTCCGACTCGCGCAGGATCACGTCGCGCTCGCGCTCGATGGCCGCGTCGTCGAGCTTGGAGTTCTGGAGAATGTCGGAGAGGATATCGACGCACTGGGGAACGTCGGAGTTGAAGGCCTTGGCGAAGTAGACGGTGTTTTCGCGCTGTGCGACCGTCAGGCACGCTTCCAGGCCTCCCTGGCGAGGAGCTTACCGAGGTGTAAGCGTTGAGGTGGCCGCCCATGTTCTCGATCTCAAGCTCCAGCTGCTGCTGCGTCCGCCTCGCAGTGCCCTGGCCCGCGTTTAGCACCACCGCGTCGGCCATGCGCCGGGGACCCGCGAACCTTGAAGGCCAGGTGCTCGAGGAAGTGCGCGGTGCCGTTGGTCTCGTCCGTCTCGGCCCTCGAGCCGGCGTCGATCCAGACGCCGACCGTCGACGTTTGCGCCCATGGCGAGTATTCCGTCGCAACCTGTTTCCCAGGGGTCAGAGCCCGCGCGACGGGACAACTGGGAGCCTCGGGGCATCCTCACGGTCAGTCCGTTGTTGAGTGTTGTTGTCTGCGTCTTGCCGACGGGCGAGGGCGTCGCGAAGCCCCGTCGCAGGGCACCGGCGGCCGACAGACCAGCGCGGCTTCGCAGGCCCTGAGCGAGGTTCAAAGCTAGCCTGCGGGACGCCATGGGGGACGTTTTGGGGGTCGGAGATGGAATTGAGCGGTTTGATGCAAGGCCTGCGCTCGCGCTCTCGGCTGTGAAGCTTTCCAGAGGCAGCTGGTGGCCTGAAGTCCCAGGCGGCAATTTTGCCGTTCCGAGCAGCTCCGAGGCTTAGCCCAGCCAATGAGACGCCGCCATTACTAACTCGGCCCATGACACGTTCGGGCACACTCACTGCATCTTCACATAGCTTGTTTTCCTCAGCGGCTCTTGTCTCCTGCTCAGGGTCTAAGCCTCGCCGTTGTCGGAGACTGTCCCCCCGCGGCTTGTTTCACGCACTTAAAAGCAAGGCAGCAATGCTCGAGCCCCCGTCGACCGAGAAATATGACTTCGCCGAGGAGTTCCAGAGAGTCTACATGTCC
Source organism: Hypocreales sp. Mo6-1 (assembly GCA_002939055.1). Classification (NCBI taxonomy): domain Eukaryota; kingdom Fungi; phylum Ascomycota; class Sordariomycetes; order Hypocreales; species Hypocreales sp. Mo6-1. Next base: position 3,510,038 of record PNEP01000013.1, read on the forward strand.
CGCCAGAGACCTGCCCCCGCCCCCGTTCCCGAACACATGTTCCGGCTTCAGAGTCATCCTCCGCTGGGCCAAGTGACCGCGGTCGGAATTGGTGACGTGACGCTTACAGCTGTGCTTGAAGTTCCGCATCGTCGTGCTGGAGACCCTTGGGAGGTCGCCTTGTGGTTCTCGTTGGATGGCGCCGCGTGGAAAGAGGCCTTTCTTACCGTCGTCGATGGCGGCCTGAAGCCACAGACACTGCAAGTTGCGCCAAGCTCCGTGTCCACCCTCTACTTCACGTGTTCCTTGTGCATCTCGGCGTCGCTCCAGTTCACCCTGAAATTCCGTCATGGGGAGAGTGAACCTTGGAGATGGGTTCGTGATGAACAGGGCCTCAACGATGGTCTTATCGTGGCGACGCCTTCTGCGCCGACGCCGCAGTCCCTGCGGCATCTGATACCAGATCTCAGCCAGGAATGGAAAGTAACCTCGCACATGAGCCAGTCGCCTCAAACTCAGTTGTGGTCTCTCGAAGCCTTGATACCCCCAGCCGACGGCGACCTGTCCTCCAACAGGGACGTTGAGATTGGTACGCCATGGGGCTCATACCTAAGGTAAGCTTAGCTACCTGTTGGTCATCACATGCTTGCTCTCTTTGTCTCCAGCCAAATATGCGACCTTCACGGCTAACACGGATAGGTGGTTCGCGCTCGTGCGCATCTGGTCTCCCTGGCTGGCTCCTCGACAAGGCAGGGCTCATTTCGCACTCGACAAAGACGCCATTCTGTGCTCTTTCTTGAGCTCTCGAGGGGAGAATGTCGTCTTTCTTGCCGTCGGTGGGCTCGGTAACGTGCTGGCCACGTTTCGCAACACCGAGAAAGGCGGCGTCTCCGTACATGTACGAGCCAAGACTCATGCTCAATGTGCGAATGCTCAGTTCCAGTAGGCCCGCAACGACGGAGACTCGGACGAAAAAGTGATCGTGCTGGTGTCACGAGGATGCGACTTCGAGCGATCCATGGCCTCCGTGATGTATCATGCCAGGACTCTCCTCTCACAGGCCGACAAGGACACGCAGGAAAGGGACAAGGGGCTCAGGTCGCTTGTGGGAAAAGTTAACCCGGAGTGGAAGGAGAACTGGTATGACGGGCTTGGATATTGTTCGCTTCCCTGCGTGCTCAATCATCTCTGGGTCTAGCTAACAGAACCAAGGTACCTGGAATGCACTCGGTCAAAGACTTACCGAGCAGAAGGTCTTGGACGCAGTGCAGAAGCTGGCCGAGCATGAGGTCAAGATTACGAACCTCATCATCGACGACAATTGGCAATCCATCGATTATAAGGGCGACGGCCAGTTTCAGTATGCGTGGCTCGAGTTTGAAGCCGACCGCAAGGCTTTTCCCAACGGCCTGAAAGCAACGGTGTCGCGGATCCGACAGCAGCATCCGGGAATTCAGCACATTGCCGTTTGGCATGCTCTCCTCGGCTACTGGGGCGGCATCTCGCCCGGAGGCAAGATTGGCCAGATGTACAAGACCATCGACGTTGTCCGCGAGAGCTCGAGGCGTCGGAATCTCGCCCTCGGCGGCTCAATGACGGTTGTTGCAAAGGAAGACGTTGAGCGACTTTACGATGACTTCTACCGGTTCCTGACAGATGCGGGCGTCGATGGCGTCAAGACCGATGCGCAGTTCATGGTCGATACCTGGACCAGCGCCTCCATTCGCCGAGAGCTCATCAAGACGTATCTGGACGCATGGGACACTGCTTCGCTGCGGTATTTCGGGGCCAAGGTCATTTCCTGCATGTCTCAGTTTCCGCAGGCTCTTTTCCATTCCCAGCTGCCGCAGAATCGGCCGCCATTGCCGGTACGCAACTCGGACGATTTCTTCCCCGAGATCCCAGCCTCGCACCCGTGGCACGTGTGGACGAATGCGCACAACAGCATCCTTTCGCAGTTCTTGAACGTGCTTCCGGATTGGGACATGTTTCAGACCGTACACGATTACTCTGGGTTTCATGCCGCGGCGAGATGCGTGAGCGGCGGCCCCATCTACATCACAGATGTCCCGGGAGAGCACGACATGGACTTGATCGGGCAGATGACGGGCGTCACGCCCAATGGCAAGACCGTCATCTTCAGGCCAAGCGTTCTGGGGAGATCCATCTGCCCGTATATGGGATACGACGACGATTCGCTGCTGAAGGTCGGAAGTTATTACGGTGAGCCGTGGCCGAGAGCAGCCGGCCATCAAGCGCTAACTGAACGATGTAGGAGCGTCGGAAACCGGCACCGGGATCCTGGGGATCTTCAACATCTCGGCCCGGCCACTCACGGAGATGATCCCTCTTGCCTGCTTCCCGGGAGCTGTGCCATGCATCGAATATGTCGTCCGTGCTCACACGACAGGCAAGGTGTCGATGCCCACGAGACTCGGCAGCCCCGACTCGCTGATTACCGTATCGCTCGACGTACGAGGCTACGAGATACTGTGCTCTTTCCCATTGACCCCCTTTACCGGCAGAAAACATGAGGACGGCTGGGCTTCCAACCTCGGGCTGGTGGGGAAGATGACGGGCTGCGCGGCCACGGTGGCCAGCAGCATCCGTCAGTTCGAAAGCGGGAGCGTGTCGGTGGAAACACGGCTCCGGGCTCTCGGTGTTCTCGGTGCGCACCCACTGTCCCGTACGGCCGTGGCGGTCTAACGAGATGTCAGGCATATACGTCTCCACGCTGCCGACGATGACGGTAGATGGTGACTTCATGGCCACCATTCAGGGCCAGCCAGTTCCGCGGCACACTGCCAGGATCTCCAAGGACGATTGTTGTGTCTTTGAGGTGGACGTGCAGACGGCGTGGAAGGAGATGGGTCTGGACGGTGCCTCGAGCAACGAGGTGCAAGTCAAGGTGGACTTTAGTGCTTGATGAAGCTGAGTGAATCATGGACGCCGGCCGCAGCAGCAGATGAATTCTATGGCTATCATGAGCCCGCCGCAAACTGCCTCGAACTAGCTTTAAGTCCTGGCTTCAGAGCACACGCAGTTGCGGTATGTATTTGAAGCCCGATTTAACTAGAGAGTACTTCGTACTTGTTATCCGCACTTACCCGCCGCCATCCACCGCTTTCCGTCTTTGGAACGTCGCAGGCCGCTTCCCATCGCGCCACAGCATCTAGAGCCCTCTGCTCTAACGTGCCCTTGTTAAACTCTTTGCTCGTTTCTGCCCTTCCGCTTTTCGTCGGCCACCACTGTCGGCTGGATCTGCCCTTCATTTCACGAATTGCCCGACCACACTAAGTTTGTGCTGCTGCTGGCCTTACCCCGCTCGCCTCGCTGAATCCATCGAGTCGAAAGCTCTCGACATCCGCCTGGCGTGTGCATCTGAAGTCCATCTTCATTTTGCCCCGAATTGGAATTTGGGGTGCGTCCCGACTGTAGAAACGAGCCAAACGCAGCGCCGCCCAGAGAGAGGCTGGCACTCGACGTCCACGTTCCGAGCAGCAACTGTCGTTACTTGGCGAGTTAGACAAGACGTGCGGACCATAACTTGACAGGCGGCATACAAACGCGACCGGGCGCCCCATCATCGACATCGTCATCCACCGCCGTCTTCTGAGCCCGCGCTTCTTTCATTTAAGCGTACCGACAACCGTCGAGAATGGCTGCCCTTGAGCCTCGCGGATATCGCTCCGCCACCGAATACCGTTTCCGCGAGGAACAGGCCGACGCCATTGTTCGAGCCGCCGCCTATCATCGAAAAGACTTCTGCCTCTCTGTGATATGGTTCTCACCTCGCGAACACGTCGCCATTCGCCTGTCGATATCAACCCCCTTCGGACGGACTTCTAATACGGGACTCGGCTCCCTTGATCGGCTACCCCTCGAGCTCTTGCATGACGTGTTGTTACGTCTGGATATGCATTCTGTGTTCAAATTTCGACAAACAAATCTCAGATCGAGACAGACGGTAGATTCTCTCAAGCAATATCAGATGGCGGTCTCGCATGGACTGAATCTTCTCTGCGCCTTGTTACGAACACGACTCGCCATCGACGTTTCTCTATTCGACTTTTATCGCGCACTATGCACGAAGGCTTGTACTCTTTGCGGCCAATTCGGCGGATTTATATCCCTCTTAACCTGGAATCGATGCTGTTTTGAATGCTTGCAAGGGGCTCCGGAAACCCAAGTGCAAACTCTTGCCGCTATCCGGAAGCAATTCCGCTTCACCAAGGCCGATTTAGACCAACTCAGGTCATTCAAGACGTTACCTGGAAAATATACGATGAAGGACTCCTTGTACAAGTCCCGGATTACAGTCGTTTCTCTTCATCAGGCCGTATCGGTTTCTGGACAGCAACCACCTGCAAAGCCGGCCAACCCGGGACGAAATCAAAAATTTAACTTTATGGGGTCGTGCGCACTTCCTTATTATGATGGACGAACCGGCAAAGCCGAACACGGAATGTCGTGTGCCGGTTGTCAACTGGCTCTCGAAAAGGATATCATCGGCTCCATGGGCGAGAAATGGGCATTCGAGGCTCGCGATAAGGTATATGCGCAAGATGGCTTTTTGAAACATTTTGGATGGTGTGAGCAGGCACAACTCCTGTGGAGATCGAGTGGCGAAGGCAACAACCAGCCCACCGAGCTACCGGAGGTTGCTCGGAGAGGAGGCTGCTTCAACAACAGAGAATGACAAGGATATGGAACTAACTGTTCGCCAATGTATTGCCGCCAGGGTGTCTAAAGAGTGTTCAAGTGGAAACACCCGGAAAGGGGACAAATCCCCAGACTATATCTTGATGTAGCTCCGCAGTTCACGAGCCATGCTCTATTCCACCACAACCACCCTGTTTTATTCTCTGTATTTCACTGATGCGTTTGGCTTGACCAAGTGCTTTGAACAGTAGTTTGTCGAAATCCTGCCCAATTGTCTGGTAATTGAACTGCATTTGACGTTGGTTCTCTGGCGCTGCCGGCACTGGATGAACTCCATCTCCTTTTCGCACCGGTTCTGAACGCTTGATTGTGGCCGATGCATAGAAAGGTGGGGTTGAGATCCTGTTACTGCGTAAATAATGCTCCAAGGCACGGTTTTATAGCTATCGAGTCACGGGCTGCTCCGAGTCTTTTGGTCCCGGAGTTATCTGGAGCTGAGATTGTTGGCTGCTCTCCAGCCAGCCGAGATGGGGACTAAGCCAGTCATGCAGGCGGTATAAGCGCCGAGCCAGCCATGCAGGAGCGTAGACCAAGCGACGAGGCCTGGTGGGGGATGCGGGAGCTGTTGCGAGGGGCGAGACAAAGGAGGCCATTGGCGCCGCGTTGCCGAAAGTGAGTTGAAGGTAACATCGTATTTACGGGGTTGCGTTGATCAATCATCTGTTGCATATGTGTACAACAGCTTGGGGCCACTAACGGTAACGTATATGCACGCCTCTTCTAGCGGCCTGGTTGGGACAATTGCTGCAGTACCTCGGCTACGCCTTGATGACCGCTAATAGGGGCTGATAGCAGCCTTGTATCCGTACTACCGTTACGGCTGTGAAGTCGCTTAAACCACCCTGGCTGCGTGGAGTACGTGGCGGCATTCCGATTGGTCAAATGGCCAGCCGGCGCTGGGCCAAGGCTATAATATAAATATATGGGGTCCCAATCCCGCCCCTGTGAATCCACGTCCTCTCAGCAGAGAATAGAAGGGAACGAGACACAGCGGCGGTGAAGGAACACACAGATGTGAATGCTACATCTCTTCTGGGGTTTACTCTTTTCTTGAGGCATCTGCTGATTGTCTTATAGTGAGTGGTCCAATGGTGACCATGTCTGGGGATCATACTACAAGCCCGCCAATGCAACCGATCATCCTGTCCATGGAAGTGGATGATGACGACTCTTTTGAAAGCGAATACCGACTGCGAATCGGAAACCAAGTCAAGTATCTCGTCATCTCTCCCGGAACCTTTGACAGAGACACGCTTTCATTCCCACTCGAGTCCCTACCGCATCTTCCTTACAACGAGGAATGGACCGTGGCCCACATCTCGCGGGATAAAACCAGCGGCGACTTGAAAACTTCCGTCTCAAACAGAACATTAGCTGGCGTCAAGTGTCAATGGCATCATATCAGGGTGGATTGCCTAGAGCTGGAGAAGACCAAACAGCTCACGGCAACGGCTTTCGAAGCCATCTCACATTCGATCCCCTCAATCGCTCTCCCATCACCAGCAACCATCATCGCCAAAATAGCCCGTTTTGAATGGGAGCTACCTCGCATCGAACAAGAAACGAGAGCATATCAGTTGCTTGAGGCTTCCGAACTGGCCCCCCGTTTCCTCGGCCATGTCCACGAGAATGGACGCGTCATTGGTTTTGTATTAGAGAAAACAGAGGGACGCTCTGCTTCCTTGCAGGATCTGAGCGTCTGCGAAACCGCCCTCGGGAAACTCCACGAACTGGGACTTGTGCATGGGGATGTGAACCGATATAACTTTCTCGTCACGGAAGGAGGGGTAAAACTACTCGACTTTGAACGCCTTCGGGAGAATGCTAGCCCCGAGTCGATGAGCAAGGAATTGAAGAATTTGCGTGCCGAACTGGTCGACGAGTCAGGACGCGGCGGAGGTTTCATTTTCTATAGAGATAGCAACTAATATTGAATTGAAGCTTCGAGACAGCGGCTTGAGCACAATTGATGGAGAAGACTCGCAAATGAGCACCATCATGCCACAAGACCGCCGCGAGCCATACCTCGTTACCCTAGGGCACCGCCATCAGATGCACGCCCAGTCGGATTCTCAATCGGGATTCTCCATGTGACGCCCACGCCGGCAGCAGCACCAAATGGTCCGTTCACCGCGACGGCGGCCGGCATGAGTGCTCGCTGGGCTCGCCCGACTCGTCCTTTCGCTCCCCCGGGGACAAAGCCCGGAGCCGACTCCCCGGCTATTGAAAGGTGGGGTTGAGATCCTGTTAGTTTTATAGCTATCGAGTCACGGGCTGCTCCGTCTCTTGTTGGTCCTGGAGGGAGTTATTTGGAGCTAAGATTGTTGGCTGCTCCCCAGCCAGCCGAGATAGGGACTAAGCCAATCATACAGGCGGTATAAGCGACGAGCCAGCCACGGACGAGGCCTGGTCGGGATGCTCGAGCTGTTGCGAGGGGCGAGTCAAAGGCGGCCATTGGCGCTGCGTTGCCGAAAGTGGAGTTGAAGGTAGTACACCGTACTTACGGGGTTGCGGTTGATCAAACATCTGCAATACTCCGTACATGTGGCACAGCTTGAAGGTAACCCCGGTTGGGACAATGGCGGAAAAAAAAAACGCCGGGCAGTCGCCTTCAGCAAAAAACCAAGAATGTCCCACCCCCAAGGATCTCACCGCTTTCCTTTTCTGCACTGGTAAAAATCGCCCTTCATTTTTCTCAACTCTTTTTGCGTCATTTTTCACTCCGACTCCTTCGTTGCGTCCCTTGTTCTTATCGAGCATGGTCTCCCCACCAGGTCCATCAGCCCTTCACCGCCATCAGTATTCCCTTGAGGGTACCATCAATTTCTCCTCCGAGCCACCCTTGGGAATAGCTCAGCGTGATCATGCTATACGCATATTCTACCAGATAGTACTTCATTTTGAAGCCATCAAGGGCAAAAGAAGCGAATACAACCGCCCGTTGCTCGTCCGCCTCACTTACGAGTATGCGCGCTCTAGGGAATCTCAGGATAACTTTCTGCGAGCCTTCTTCAAGTCTATGGCGCTCTCAATGGACGGCGAAGAACAAGTCGATTTTACCGATAAGCACCTGGAAGCAGACCTGCACTCGGCTTTGATTGGCTTTGCAGAGTATCTATTTGAGAACTTCTTTCTACCATGTTCGTGTGCCGGCCCATTTCCTACTTAATTTCTGCTAATTTACTTTTAGTGAAAGCCTCAACTAGAAAAACCCCTCAGCCAACCCCTGCATACCATTCTGCAATTCAAAGAATGCAGGGAGGGTCGCAAGAATTTGTTGGAACGCCAGAACGAGTGTCCGCTCTTCGGGGCGCTTGCCTTATACGTGATCGACATCGCTGCGTTATATCACGAGCATTTGATCAGAACGAGATGGTCTCTCGTTCTGAGAGTTACGACGATAATGCTCGAGATGATGATGGGGTTCTGCTAAAAGACGATACGAAGCGATTTGAAGCTCTCGAAGTCGCCCATATCCTACCACATTCCCTGACAAAGGCCAACGCAGATGCCCAATTAGTAAGTCTGCCTGCTAGTCATTATTCTACCCCTTGGCTAACTTTATTTAGGATCCCTCGAAGCAGGCCGCACTTGCAATTCTTAACATGTTTGACAGTGGCGTTGTGCATTTAATCGAGGGTCTGAATATCGACCGGCCTTATAACGCTATTACTCTTACTCATAACCTCCATGATTTCTTTGGCAACTTTAAGATATTCTTCAAAGCCATCCCAGATCAGGCGCATACCTACCTAATCGACTCATTCCTTCCTCGCTATGCACTTCAGCATCTAGATCTCCCTGTTACCCGCAAGCTGTACCTCACAGAAACCCGAACAATCGATCCTCCTTCGCCTCGGCTGCTCGCAATCCATAACGCTATTGCTCACATCCTTCATCTCTCTGCGGCGGGACAGTACATCGACAAACTTTTTCGAGATATGGAGAAAGGCATACAACAAGATGGATCTACTGAACTTGGCCGCTTCGTCAAGCTTGGATTGGGCGGATGGCTGGATGGCACTGTTGATGCATGCCATTAGCCCGCTTCGGCCAGCGCTATTGCCCCGTAACAGCAGCCACATACCTCATTTTAGTTAGTATGAGAAGTGAAGGTACGCCTGCCACCTACTGCCCCGGATATGGCGGAACAACACAAAACAAGTCAATATATTCTATGCACCCGACCACCGCTGTCGAAGAGTAGTACTATTTACAGCGCGTATATTTCTATTTACATGGTGTTTGTGTGTGCCCGTCTACTCGTTCTACGGCCAATTCCATGGAATCTTTGTAAGAGCAGCATTTGTTTTTTAATAAGCTAAACTGTTGTTTAACGACCGACGAGTCTCGGCATCATATTTGCCGAGCCCACTGAGGAGTGCTCTGAGCCCTATGTCCTGTTGAAGATTATCTGCCAACGACGATACCTTTGAGCTGTTTTGAACGACAGCGCCGACCGCTCCTACCCTTCCTCCCCTCTGCCATCGAGTAACCCCTCGGCCTAGCCCAACGGAACTCCGGAGGTTGCAGATGGTCTCACGCCACTCGGGGCCATATTCACTCTCCCAGATGGCTTCAATCTCCCTTGCAACTTCCTCGCTCACATCTCTCCAATCTACCTCTCTGGGCTCGGATCCGTGCCTGGAAAGTGTCGTCATGTCGAAGCAGTGCCCTGCCCATACCCCCCCCCCGAGATATTGATCTTGTCACACGTACTCACTGACGAGGATGTTGACCAGCAGATGCGCGACATGGGGCTTCTCCGAATCCCAAAGCATCGATATCGGGCCGCGTGGATAAATTCCGGCCTCGGGGCAATGGCTTCGAAACGAACAGAATCCTTTGTTGCCAAGTTTCGAGGAATCCATGGTTGGTCCTCCGGGAGGTAGGTCTTCTCGTCCATGACCATCTCCGATCCTGTCCGAGAAAATGCAGCATCCTCTGAGATATCCGTCATTGAGAAGTGCGGAGGGCAGAGTTTAGTTGGTCCGTCTGTCAAAACCACCAGGCCATACCTACGCTCCAGCAAAAGTGGAACGATCCATTCTCTGGAGCTTTTGTATGCCTCATATATTGTGCTCTCGCTCTGACGCCGTCTCATTCAAAAAAATAAAAATAAAGAACAAAGAATAAATGCCTGCGGCCTTGGTCACATCCTATACCTCCCCCTTCCGCTTCCTTTTCAGCCCAGCATGACGAGTCCTCGCGCGTCCTTGGGCACATGCTCTGGTCTCGAGGCCCTGTCCATCCATTAAGGAGCCCGCCGCCACCCTAGATGGCGAATCATTGTCGAAACCCTGTTTTGGACGCGGCTGCCACTCGAGCTATCGTGGTGCACTTTCAGGACACCCTGCCTTGCCCCACCGGCCATGGCCATGATGATGACTGGAAGCTCAAATGTCCCAGTGGTGCCGATGGCCGAGAACCTGAAGCGTTCGAAATCTGCTTCGAAAGAAAAAAGCCATGTTAGCGGTGAAGGAGCAGTGCGTTATCTCATAGACGAGACGAACGGCCCAATGGAGACATTGTAAGCTGCCTAAGGCTTTGTATTCTATGCGTTGTTGCCTGACGCTCTTGTAGTTCCGATGTCCATTTCCGCCTCGGAGGCTATCGCCGTGTCTTGCTCCCCTGCTCAGCCTTTTGCCTCGGAGACGAGTGTGATGCCGGCGATTCTCGGTGCAATACTCCTGAGAGGTTGGATGGTTGCCATCGGATTTGGTCCGTCCGCATGTTGGTTCGTCCGTACGAGGCCATAACGTCTACTCTATCGAGTTCCATGGCCTGGTGCGAGACGAGGCGCCGGGGCACTCGTGTTCCGTGCGGCCGAGGGAGTGACATAACACGGCGCCGCTGCCGAGCACGGCTCGCCATGCGTCTCATAGTTTTAGCCGTTGGCTGTGTCTTGCTTACTGGCTCCCTCACCGACTATCGTCTCCCCGTTGGCTGTGTCCATGTACCGGAGCACGAGTGCTTACGACCGACGGTCTGTGCCCGCTCCTTAGCAAGGCCGAACTTGCGGGTATTAGGCAACTATCAAGTGTATAAGAGGCTTATGACTCTACGTATAAAAGCAGAAGAAGCCCCGAAGGTTTTAAACCCGAGTAGATAGACACGAGTACTCGGTATAAGATCGGCTTTGTCAACTTCCGTCCTTTCTTCCAAACTGCAATCCAGAATGCGCTTCACTCAGCTCGTCCTTGTCGCTGGTAGCCTCCTTGGCGTTGCCCTGGCCGATTCCGTCTCGATCCCTGAGGATGCCGTCTCGATCCCTAAGAGAATCCCGCTCGAGCCGGCCAAGGCGGCAAGGACGCGGCCAAGAGTCGGACGGCCAAACAGCCCGCGGCCAAACAAGTCACCACCGAAGTATCCAAGCGGCCCGCCGGCGAGGCAGCCATACAGCCCGCCACCGAGAGCGTACAACAGCCCGCTAGTAAGAGGGCAAAACCCCCGGTCAGCGAAGCAGTCTCTCAGCCCGCCAGAAGAGAAGCGGGCAAGCCTCACGCGGCCAAACCTCCCGCGACTAAAAATCCCACGGCCAGGCTCCTCGCGGCTCAACGTCCCGCCGCCAGAGCTCCCGCCAAGCAGCCCGCCACCGAGAGGATACAACACCTCGCCAATGAGAGGGCCAAGCCGGCCACCGAGAGGGCACAGCAGCCCACTAGTGAGAGGCAACAACCCCCGGCCAGCGAAGCGGCCGAACAGGCCGAGGCCGAGGCAAGTGCCGCCAAACCCGCCAAGCCCGCCACCCCTGCCAAGGGTGTCGCCGCAGACGAGGCGGCACGGACGGAAGCCGGATTTCAGTGGAAAACTACCGCCGATGAATAATCCGGAGACGCGCCGGAAAGGGCCGCATCGAAAGGCGGAAGAGCCGCCGGTTGACATGAACCCAAAGAGCACATACAACAACCCGGTCCTTCCGGGCTGGACTGTTTATTGCAGGAACATCACCCCGCAGAAGCCCCTCCCGAACCCGGTATGCACGAGCAACGTTAAAAGGCCAGACTTGGGCACCTGTTATTGCGCTCCAGCCGCTATCGGTAATACCAGAGCAAAACTGACTTGCACGACTCCCGTCTTGTATGAGGACTGCAGAGGGTGTACCTGCATACAAAGTGTGTAGAGTGTGTATTTCCGCTTATTTCGATACTTTAAACGGAATCGCTAACTTATAGTGGCTTTAGTCTGATAGGGGGTACAGACTTAACTGTGAAGAGCTGAGCAAATGGCACGCTAGACACCCGGGTTGCAGGAACAGACGCAACTTGAAATTTTTCCAGGCACTTGAAAAACGACTTCTTTTAGCACTGGCATCAATCTGACCAACAAGACACGTTTTCCGAGCAGAGCCCCCTGCGTCTGCTTATACAGAAGCCCCTTCTCGAGCTTAATTCGACGACTTGCAGCAAGCCCAGCATTGACCCTTAGTGTTTGTCAGTTAGCTTTGGAGAATCACAGGAACGACATGGCATTCATACCATCTTTTTGGCGTGCTAGTATGCTCAAGTTAGTAACCATCATCTCAATATAACTGCAAGTTATACACACGCACCCATCCTTCACTGCACGACAGCTGCACAGGAGCGCAGATCCTCGTGCAGATCTCCGGGGCCTCACCCCCCTCGATGGGCATGGCCATGGCTGCGCCAGCGACGAGAGCGAAAATAGCGACCTTCATGTTTGGCGGGGTTTGGCTTGGTAGCAGAAGAAGTGGAGGTCTTTGAGTGGCAGAGGAGAGGCTGTTAGAACAATGACAGGAGTTTGAGGGGAGACTCGCATCTTTTATAGATGAGTGTTGCTAGGGCTGGAATTCGCCTCGCTGCCCGACAGACCGAGCGGCTGGAGGGCTTTCAGGCGACAAGGTGCATACATCTTACGACATATCGAACAGTCGATACGAGGTCTTGGCGACATTAAAGTAATCATGGTATCTATGCAGTGCAGGTCCTGTGGCCCGCCGCCCGCGAGAGAGTAAGTAGTGGATAGAGAGCCGAGGTGCCAAGCCGATCGCCTGCTCCAGACGCGCCTTTGGCCTTTCCCCTGGAAAGCCGCCCCTGATAAGTAACAGCCGCCCTCCCTCTTCCAATGCCTTGCAGCCAAGGCAACCGAGCAGACGTCTGCTTCGCGCCGATTAAAGAGAATCTTCTGCAATGTCATGAGACACACGTGGGCTGTTTGTATGGCCCCCGAAACAACGTTGAAGTGGAGGAGTTTCTGCTGATCCCTGAACACTAATCCCCCGCTTTTTGCTGTAACATGTCATAAAAGGGCCAAGCCTCGCAAGCCAATCGTTTACAGCTTACGGACGTACATACCTGCAGGCCTTTTGGAAATCATTCGCTGTCGCTTATGAAGACAGGGTGACAACAAGCGGGGGTCATATTTTAATAAGAGTGCATCCGTGCCTCTTTGCCTGTGATATTGTGCTCCAAAAATCCCTTGCATATTATATGCATCAAGTTGTGGGTGAACATGAGGCAGTTGTCATGCGCGCTCAGCATACACTTTTAACATGTTCTGCGAATTAGAGTCTTCTTGAAATTTGGGTTACATGTTCTAAGTTCCACACGCCTTCCGTCAAAAACCATTAGGAAGAGTCGTCTCTTGTTTCTGCCTTCTTCGGTGCTGCTGCAGGGGGCCCCTGTATGTCGCTTTCAACGGCACCGCCGATCCGACCACGTCAACCGTCTGACCAGTCGACGGTGGCAAAAACGACGTCGCCGTTGGTGGCAAGTAGCATCAGGCACCTTTTTTGGTGGGTCGACTGGACGCATGGCTAGTTGTCATAGGCATGTGTGCCGTGCCTCTGAGGTGCTTGTGCAGGGTGGCTTACAGTTCGGTTGGCAATGGTCTTGTTCAGCCTCTCCTTGTGGATCAGGAGCTCGACGAAATAGCTTCGATCACTCACAGAGCTGCCTACTGCGGTCTCCGCATTCATGAGATCAATGTTGCAAAGGTGACCTTGTTGCACTTGTTAACGGAACCCTGACACGCAACTACGAGTCTGGTACGAGTCTGGCTGCGGGAAGTGGCGGCGAGAGCTCGTCAGATGATGCACGACTCCCCCGTACATGTAAAGAGACCACCGGCATCGCCGATGCGCTGGAGCGGGTCCTATATAAATACTACCCTCCTTCCTATAACTACTTATAGTTTCTATATCTTATTAGCATTACGCCCCTTTCTATATTTAGTACGTAGTATGTATCCACTCCGTATGTAGAATAGATAGTTAAGGAGATATGGAGCTACAAGTATAATGAGGGCGGAGATTTATATATATGTAAGAATAAAACGTATGTTCGGGCTTAACTCGATAAAAGGATTATTCCGGTGCTGTTTGCGACTTGGCCATCTCGGGCCGACTGTTAGATCCTGATCCGTTTCTCAAAGCTTGGATCTCACGCTCGACTTGGCTGCACATCCCGACCATCTTGGTCCGAAACGGAAGAGACTGATAGCCATAATATGACTATAAAGTTTTCTCTCTCTCTCTCTCTCTCTCTCTCTCTCTCTCTCTCTCTCTCTCTCTCTCTCTCTCTCTCTCTCTCTCTCCCTCTGAATCCCATATTCACCGTACGAGATGAGCCAGCGAGATGAACATGTTGGAAGCCATTCCGACCTCCAGTCACTTACAAGGGACGAAGCCATCCCCGACTTCACGGCCGTGAGGTTCCTTCACAACTATCTATGGGGCGGATCGTCCAGGATCGCTCGAGAGCCTAGCATATCACCGAGAACACGCATGCCAGCTATTCAGGCAGCATTCCATTTGAAACAACGCTCACTGCCGTCTTGCGTCTTGATCCTCCTCACAAACCCCTTCCACAGCCACGATTTCATGAGGACCGTGGTAATGTCCGCCCGTAAAAGACCCAGAGCAGTGACGCCAACACGATGACAGCGCCTATGATTACCAACGTGTAGTTCCTCGACGCGAGTTAGCCAATGATTGCAAGCATGGGGGGATGGTCCACTCACATAGTGCTTGCGGCGACAGGACTGTTCACAGGAAGTGACATGAAGAAGATCATGAAGCAGCCAACGAGGAACGCCACCGTGCACAGCCCACGCAAGCCTACCCAAGTTGAACGGGCCCTTTACTAGGCGTTTCTTGCGCAGCGAATAGAAAACGTTGACGCCGAGCGGCAGCACATAGGAAAGATGGAAGGCAACCAGCACGCCGGCCATGATGCCGTAGAAGGCCGTTGTGTTCCAGATACAGATCATAAAGACAACAGTTGACGGCACTATAAGGACGAGGTTGGCCAGAACTGGTACTTTCCACCGAGGATGCATCCTGGCAAAAGCATGAGGCAGAGCCTTGTCGCGAGCCATCGACCAGATAGCGCGGGTTGCAGCGGCCCAGAGGTCAAAGCCTGCCGTCATGGCAAGGGTCGTGCTCATGCAATTGAGGAATCATAAAGGTCCGACCTTTCCGGTGCTGTTGATGAGAATCTGGGTGAAAGGACTCGTCAGCCCGATGGGCGAGCCGAGGACTGCGTCGACGTCTTATATGACTTGGCCCATGGGATTTTGCTGTAGACGGTACAACATATGAACAGACTGAAGCACCAGAGATCACCTCTTTTCATGCCGGGCGCGGGAGATTGAGGATCTGGGGGTTCTCCTTGATCTCGTCGCCGTCCCAGTCGACGTTGTGGTAGCCGTCCCGGATCGCAATGGAGGCCATATGTGTGACGTGAGAGCGGTTGAAGCGGATGCGTTCAAGGACGCGCAGAGCCAGGGGCACGTCGCCCCGGGCCCAGCAGATGGCCACGGCCAGCGCGACGCCGTCCTCCATGGCCTGGGATCCGCCCTGGGCAGAGGTGGGGAGGTGGCAGTGCGCGGCGTCGCCAATCAGGCCTATGCGTGCCGAGGGACTGAGCCATGTCTTGAGGGGGTCTCGCCATACGAGCTTGTAGTCGACGATGCTCTTGGCGGGCGTTGCTTTAACCATCTCGCCAAGTCTCTCTTCAAAGCCGCCCTGGGCGAGACAGTCGAGGACGTCTTCCCCCTTTCCGGGAAACGACCAGGGCTCGCCAATGTCTTCCGTGTCGTGCAACGATCAGCACCGTGAAGACTCCGATATGCCTCGATGACGGTGACATCCATACCTCGCAGGCGGCATTTGATTGCTGCCGTTAGCCCGCCAAAGCCGGCCCCGACAATAAGGATATGCAAGGCGCCGGTGGCCATGAGTTAGTGAAAGGTGCGGGAGAGGGACAGGGCAGTGTGTGAATGGACGGTGACGTTCCGGATAGACTGCAGTTGACAACGGGTCAAGGACTCGGAGTGATTGCACTCAGCTAGGATAGCCCGAATCATCAATGGCCGGCTTCAAGTACAGAAAAACAGCTCTAGAAACCTAAAGCAGTGCCGGTTTCGAGTGCCAGGGAACCGGCGGGCTCCGTCTCGACCTTGTCAGCGACCTGAGCATATCATGCGCAGAATCGGACAACAGAGCTACAAGTTTAACAAACCCAAGATTAAATGCATCATTCACTGTTTGCTAAACTCCTAGAACTTTTTCCTGCCGCGGACTCCGACGCTCATAACGCGGACGGCCACGAAGTTGCCCAGCGCGATTGCGTAGGCCGCTCCGGCCAGCACAATCACCCCGAGATAGTCTCCATTCGCGGCCTGGAGGATCTGACCCCCTAGAGGGACGCCTACCAAGCATCTGCCCATGACACGTTAGCCAGTTTCACGCGAAGATTATTTGCAAAATGGAGAGCATACCCAAAGCTGCTGATGCTGTATACAGTCGTGAGCGTCTTTCCGTACTCTTCCGTCTTGCAGAGCTGCCCAATGCATACGGGAACCAGGCTGAGACCGCTGCCGCTGCCGAAGCCAAAAAGAATGGCAAAGACGGTGAGGCCTGCCGTCGTATGCCCAGCTGGCAGCCATACACCCAGCAAGGATACTACGCACAGCGCCAGAGCCGCGACCTGCGCATTGAACCGGCCTATTTTGTCTCCGAGCCACCCGGGGGGCCACCTGCCCAGCAACGTTCCGACGTTCAGCAGCGTCACCATTCTGTAGGCTGTCGCGCTCGACATGTTGTGCGAAGCTGCATACGACGTGAGGTATGTGACGGGTATAAAGATGCCCAGCTCGATGAAGAGTACCCCGACGACCAGGACGCACATGCGCGGAGCCTGCAGGATCCGGAGGTCCGGGATGAAGCTCCGGCCGTATCCCTTATTCGATGATTGTATACGACTTCGCATGAGGACGACGCCAATGGTCACCAAGGGCGCCGTGATGAGCGCCATGGCCCTCATGGCCCAGGCGAAGCCGATCCTCGGCAGCAAAGACGACAAGACCAGAGGCGAGACGATGCCTCCGACGCTCGCCCCGGAAATGGCGAGGCCCGTGGCGGCGCCGCGGCGGCGCAGAAACCAGTGCTGCACCGTGCCGACGGCAGACGTGAAGAGCAGGCTGGTGGACAAGCTCCCCAGCACGCCAAAGCAGAGGAAGAAGTGCCAGTATCGCTGGCAGACGCTGAGGACGAGGTAGGTTGCCAACAACAGCACGGCGCCGCACAGCGAGAGGATCCGCGGCCCCCGGGCGTCGAAGACGGGGCCCAGCGGCAGTCCGACGAAGAGGGTAAAGAAGTTGGCGAATCCGAAGATCCAGCCGATTTCGCCGGAGCTTGCGCCGCGGAGCTGGTCCTGCAGGAGCCAGTTCTGGTACGCGCCGGCCGAGTTCATTATGGAGAGGCCGGCGAACAGGGAGCAGAAGCAGCCGACGACGGTCAGCCACGCTCTGGGTCCGCCGTCTGGATATTTGTCGGCGTCTGTGACAGCATCTGCGCTCGCATCAGTGGCGACTCCGTTTGGATCCGGCTCTCCGGGAGCCATGGCGCCGTGGCTCGCAACTTTGCATCGCGCCATGGCACACGAGTTCATCGAGAGCTTGGCTTGCATTGTGGTGGCTGCTCCATGTTCTCTGCCGCCTCTCCATCGCCCAGGTCTCGGAAAGGAACAATAGCCCATTGGCCATGATTGAAACCCATGTCTGTCGGACCTGGTCGGGTGAATCTTTCTCGACGATGATAAGCCGGGCCTCGAACCCACGTGTTGCTGCAACCCTGCACCGGCAGATCGAGCTCCAACGCAATGACTTGGCTCCGACTGTGCAATAGACGTCTGTCTTTTCTCGCCCGGTAGCGCTTAGGGCTGACAACCTCGACGCCCAGCCGTCATTCAAGTTGATGGCTTGACGGCTCTAGGCTTCCACGGCGTCCAGGGTAGGCTACACTACATGCCCCGCCTTTTTAGCGTCACGCGTCTCCGCCAGGGCCCATCGCGAAAAAAAATTCGGGGCCTGCTGTTATTCCTCTTCTTTTCCTCTGCCTTTTCCCTCCTACGGGAAGAAGCGCCATCGCCAGCCTGACAAGTCGATCCTCGCCAACCCCGTCGACTCTCCCGCGTCTGCGACCTCCGGCTGCTGCCCGCAATCCGCAATGGCCGCTGCCTCGAACGCCGAGGTGCTCGACCACCGCACGGCGCTCGACGTGCTGGCCACGTACAAGAAGCGCGATGGGCTCGACATCCACGAGCTCATGGACACGTCCAAGCACGGCGGCCTGACGTACAACGACTTCCTGCTGCTGCCCGGCTACATCGGCTTCCCGGCGTCGGCCGTGTCGCTCGATTCGCCCATCACCAAGCGCATCACGCTCAAGACGCCCTTTGTCTCGTCGCCCATGGACACGGTGACGGAGCACGAGATGGCCATCCACATGGCCCTGCAGGGCGGCCTCGGCGTCATCCATCACAACTGCTCGCCCGATGCCCAGGCCGACATGGTGCGCAAGGTCAAGCGGTACGAGAACGGCTTCATTCTCGACCCCGTCGTCATCGACCGCAGCCTCACCGTCGGCGAGGCCAAGGCGCTCAAGGAGAAATGGGGCTTTGGCGGCTTTCCCGTGACCGGTCAGTGCCTGTCCTCCGCTTGCTGCCGCCGCCGTTCGCGTGATTATCACCCTTCAAACCATATAACTTTCGTTCCGCCGTATCGAGGGTTGAACCCTCATGTGGACACTTGATCCTATGACTCTGCACAAACCCGCTGCACACAAGACTGCGCCGCCTGCTGCCGGGACCGAGTGCTAACTCGGCCAAAGAAACCGGCAAGCTCGGCTCCAAGCTCCTGGGCATCGTCACCAACCGCGACATCCAGTTCGAGGAGGACACGGCCGTGCCCGTGTCCAAGGTCATGGTCAAGGACCTCATCACGGCTCCCGACGGCGTGACGCTCGGCGAGGCCAACAAGATCCTGGCCATGTCGCGCAAGGGCAAGCTGCCCATTGTGGACAAGGACTTCAACCTCGTGTCCATGATCTCGCGCTCCGACCTGACCAAGAACCAGCACTTCCCCCTGGCGTCGAAGCTGCCCGACAGCAAGCAGCTCATCTGCGCCGCCGCCATCGGCACGCGCCCCGAGGACAAGGAGCGGCTGCGCAAGCTGGTGGATGCCGGCCTCGACATTGTCGTGCTCGACAGCTCGCAGGGCAACAGCATGTACCAGGTGGACATGGTCCAGTGGATCAAGGCCGTGTTCCCCAACCTCGACGTCATCGGCGGCAACGTGGTGACGCGCGAGCAGGCGGCGTCGCTCATCGCGTCCGGCGTCGACGGCCTCCGCATCGGCATGGGCAGCGGCTCGGCCTGCATCACGCAGGAGGTCATGGCCGTGGGCCGGCCGCAGGCGGCGGCCGTCTACGGCGTCAGCCACTTCGCGGCGCGGTTCGGCGTGCCCTGCATCGCCGACGGCGGCGTGCAGAACGTGGGCCACATCGTCAAGGGCCTCGCGCTGGGCGCGTCGACGGTCATGATGGGCGGTCTCCTGGCGGGCACGACCGAGTCGCCCGGCACGTCGTTTGTGTCGCGCGAGGGCAAGCTGGTCAAGGCCTACCGCGGCATGGGCAGCATCGACGCCATGCAGGACAAGAAGGCGGGCGGCGGCGCCAAGGACAGCCAGCGGAGCAACGCGGGCACGGCGCGCTACTTTTCCGAGGGCGACAGCGTGCTGGTGGCCCAGGGCGTGTCGGGGTCCGTGGCGCACCGGGGCTCCGTCGGCAAGTTCGTGCCCTACCTGGCCGCCGGCCTCAAGCACTCGATGCAGGACTGCGGCATGAAGAGCCTCGCCGAGCTGCACGGGCGCACGGCCGACGGCACGGTGCGCTTCGAGCTGCGCACGTCGAGCGCCCAGGTCGAGGGCAACGTCAACATGGAGGCGTACGAGAAGAAGCTCTACGCATGACCGCAACGAATTGGTTTGGACACGGGACGGGGGGGGAGGGAGGAATCGTTTCTGGAGTTATGGGCGTGACCATGGAGGAGCGTCTGTAAACTATGGTTGCTGAATTAGAAGATTAGAACCGTGGCCTCTTGCCGCCGCCGCCGCCGCTCGTCTCCACGACGTCCCTCTTCCTGCCCCGGGCCGCTCCGCGATGAGGGCATCAAGGCGCATCTCCGAGCCGCCGAGCCCCCTCTACTGCATCGGCGGCTGCTGCACCGGCTGCTGCTGCGGCTGGTAGGCGGGCGCCGGCATGTGCATGCCCTCCTTGCGGCTCTGGTAGCCCTGGGTGATGGGCGCGGGCGGCGGCGCGGTCCGCAGCTTGACCTCGTTGTCCTGCTGGATGAGCGCACAGCACAGGCAGAAGAAGCTCGTGCAGCAGTCGCCGCAGCCGCTGCCCTCGATGCCGTACGCCTCGCGGATCTCGTGGCGCTTGATGATGTTGTACCTGCGCCGGGTCAGCTCGCCCCGGCGCCGTCCAGGGGCCGCCGGCCGACGCACACGAAGCCGCAGCCGGTGAAGCAGTGGACGAGGCCGAAGAGCAGGCAGTCGCCGTTGAAGCCGTCGGGGTGCTGCTCGCGCGGGTCCTGCATGCGGCTCGTGGTGCGGCCGAGGACTGGGCCGTCGGTCAGCGCGCGCGCGGCACGGCACGGGGGGGTGGTGGCCGCGTACGGACGCAGGGCAGGCAGCTGCCGAGCAGGCACGAGCTGCAGGGCGAGCAGTCGAAGAGGCTGTTCTGCCACTCCGGGCCGTAGGCGCCGGGGGGGGGCGCCGGGAAGGGGGGGTGCTCCATGGCGCGGGTGGTGAGGACGGGTGTAAGTCGAGCTCGACGCGACGGACGGACGGAGACGGCTAGCGAGCGCCCAGGCCAATATATGTAGCGGAGGCAGTGAAAACCTTGTGCAACGTCAGCTGCTTGGAGGGATGTGATATATGGCCGGCCGCCTGCTATCGTACCATGCATCTCCACCGGCCACCCATGCAGGCGACCACCTCGGCCAGGCAGCCCTGTCCGGACGGGGCGGCGAGTCCGGAGGGGCGAACAGCAGGCCGCTCCGTGCCCGTGCCGCCGCGTTGGGCAATGAACGGCCCTCAGCCGCGTCGCGCCAGCCTCACGCCGTCGGGCGGCCGCGCGCCGTCGGGCGGCTCAGGATGGCATAGTCGGGCGCCACGACGCGGCCGCCCCGCAGGCGGCGGGCGGCGGGCGACGCGGCGTCGACGGCGAAGCCCAGGCGCGCGTAGAAGCGGCGCGCGCGCGCGTTGCGCTCGAAGCACGTCAGCACCACCTTGGCCACGCCGGCGATGGCCTCGGCCGCGCGCGCCACCAGGCCCATGAGCAGCGCGCCGAGGCCCGTCCTGCGAGCGCGTCAGCCGGGTCCGCTCTGGGGGGCGAGGGGGGGCGCGCACCCGCGCAGGCCCGGCTCCAGGTGCAGCTCGTAGCAGTAGACGACGGGCTCGCCGGCCTCGTACGTCGGCATCAGCGACGCGAAGCCGGCGACGCGCGCGGCGGCGTCGCGCACCAGCACGTAGCGCAGGGCCGGCGACCGCATCTCGCGGCGCTTGGCCCCGGGGCGCCAGCCGGCGGCCGAGCGGCGGTAGTCGTCGCCGCTCGTCGCCTCGACCAGGCGCAGGCAGGCGTCGAGGTCGGCGGCGGCGAGGTCGGCGGCGCGCGCCAGGCTCAGCGAGTGCGCGGCGCCGGTGCGCGGGTGCGTCCACTGCGGCCAGCAGGCGGCGCTGGCGGCCGGGTCAGCCGCGGTGCGCTGCCGCCGCGCGCCCGGGGGGGCCTCACCTCGGCCGCAGGTACTGCCGGACGAACTCGTCGTCGGTCTTGTCGTTGGCCTCGTCTATCGCGTCGGCCATGCTCTCGCACGCGCGGGGCGGCTGAGGGCTGGGGAGCTTGAGAAGGGTGCCGGGGAAGACATCGTGACGACGCCATGTTACGCGAGCTTTAGCCGACGCCGCGCGCCAAACCGTCACCTCGAGGCCTTGGAACCCGCAACGAATCCGCTCCTACGACCCCGGCCCTCGAACCTGCAATGCGTCCGCTCTTATGACGCTGGCCCTGCCGCGCATCTTCGCCCGCGGCTACGCCTCGCGCCGCCGGATCCGAGGCGCCCTGGGCCTCGACCACGTAGGCACCCCGTCCCTTTACGCTCCCGTCCCCTTGCGCACCCGGCACCCGTCTGACGGCGCGCCAGTTCCTCCAGCGCGCCAGAGTCCTCGCCCTCTACCGCACCATCCTGCGCGGCACGCGGCGCATCGCCGACGCGCGGACCAGGGCCGAGACGCGCAGCCATGTGCGCGACGAGTTTGAGCGCCATCGCCACGTCCACGACGTGGTACGCACGCGTCCGGAAGCCTTGATTCGCGCTGGGCTGATGCGCCGTCACATAGTCTCACATACGGTACCTCCTGTCCACGGGCAGGACGCAGTGGGAGAGCATGGAGAGGTATGTAGGGGTAGGGGGTATGCGGTAGGCCTGCAGCAGCCCTGCCATTGTTGTACATCCACGGGCCTCGCTTCCTGGCCGTCTAGCCTCGTGCAACGCATCCAGCCACCGTGTCCGCCCGAGGCTCGCGTCTTTACCCCTGCCGCTGCTTGTGTCTGGGATTCGCCTTGCAGATGATGTACAGGTATCCGTTGTGTCGCTTGCCCGCCTTCCGCCGGACGACCTGCGGCCCCCGGTCAGCCATTGGTTTGCCGCACGAGCAGCGCCATGCTCACCTTGCAGTGCTCACACCTCTTCCTGACCGCGCTGTGCACCTTCATCCCCCGCGTCTGCTGCATCAGCGCCGGCCATGCGCTCGCCCGCGGCCCAAATGCTGACGGCGTCCAGCTCGTCGCCGAGTCGAGGCTCGTGCCCAGAAACGCTCCGGCCCAAGGTCTGGGGCCGAGGATCCTCGCAGGGAGCGACAAGGTGCGCAGCAGGGAGGCCATCGTGGGTGCTGGTCAGGCTCGACGGGCTTGACAGGAGGATAAGGTCAGAGGTCCAGAAGGTCGGAGGTCCAGAAGGTCAGAGGTTCCCGGCCCAGGCGATTTGCGACCGAGCCCAGCGGGGTCACGTGACGCCGTACTGCACATGGACAACGCTCCCCACACACACACCACACTCTCAGCACGCGATATATCAGACAGCCTTCGGAACCAGATTCTCATGCCCTGCTGTCCTTGGCTCTCTTCCCATGCAACGCCCAAGTTTTGTCTGTTGCCTGATGTATGCAACCTTGCTTCCAGCTGCAACCCAACCGCAACCTAGTCCAACGCCCGTCCATCAGTCTTGCATCCGTCCGCCCAGCCCCCAAGCACCCATCATCCTTGCCCTCAAAACGTGCCGTCCTGTGCTTCACAGCCAACCCTTGTCGTACACGTACGTCTCGAGCTCCACCACACTCCTGAAGCTGCGGCTCAAAAGCTGGTCCGTCGCCCGAGGGGGCTGGCGCTCCTCTATGTGGTCCGTCATGCCCCCGTCCAGTCGGTTGACCTTCTTGGCGACGGCCTGGTTGCCGCCCTGGGCCTCATCCTCCTCCACACGCAGCCGTCGGAGAAGGCGAGAGTACATGTCCATCTGGTTGCAGCCGTTGATCGCGGCCGCCCACTTCCTGACAAATTCTGGCTTCTCGACAAGCTCCTCGAGCGAAGGGAGCTTCTGCAGGGAATCCCAATGGATCTTCAAGTCGCGCACCAGGGGCTCTTCGTACTGGGGCGCGTACACGTAGCCTTGGTCGTTCAGCGTCAACGGCGGGTGCTCAGGCCGCACCGACTCGGTCGACTCGAGATTGACGAGGCGTCGGGCCGCCGCGCCGAGCGGCGCGTCCTCGTTGAACCCCATTCCGTTCCATTCGGGGAAGAGGCAGTCCAGTATCCGCTTCTTGTGCACCTTGAGATGGTCGTCCTCCGTGTCCAGCCGGCGCTGGAGCAGGCAGCCGGCGCATACCCGGGCGTGCGGGAGCGAATGTCGAGCTTGCGCCGTGAAGAACTCCTCGAGCGTTTCGTAGCCGCACGAGGCGCAGAAAACGAGATGCCTTCCCATGATTTCGTTGTACCATTTCGGCCGTTCATGATCCGTGTTCTCGAGGCCGAGGCGCACCGGCTTGATGAGGTCGTAGACAATCTTGTTGCGCTCGTTGTCGGAGCCCCTTTTGCGCTGCCAGTCCGCGTAGCGGTACAGTGCATCCAGAAACGACGGCACCGCAAGCGTGTAGTTGGGCACCTTGAAGAGGAATTCCCTGAATGCCTTGCCCTTGGCGAAGAGGAGGTCCAGTTTCATGGCTCTGGCCTTCATGAAAGCCTTGAGGACGATGTAGAAGAAGCCGCGCTGAACAATGTCCAGGCTCTGAGGGCCCCACGACAGCCCGTACGTCTCGGCCCACGGATGGTCAAAGGGCATCCCTTCGTGGTATCTCGGAAAGAAATCCAGTGCCTTGATGAGGGGTTGGTCGTTCTTTCGCCTCTTATTGTTGATTTCGTGGATGAGGTCCAGGAGGCACAGGACGTCTCCAAAGTGGATCAAGGGGCAGTCGTAGATGCCCACCATCTCGACACGCGGGCAGGCCCGCAGCATCACGGCAAGCAGGCGCCGGTCCAGGAAGGGCGTCTTCTGAAAGTAGAGCACCTTGAGTCCGGCTCGCTGCTCGAAAATCTTCTTCACTGCTCTGGCGTCAGCACAGCATCAACCATGCGGGCTGGGGCCGGGACTCACTCATTCGTCGCAGTCGCGTCAGGGCAAAGTAGGCCGAGGGATCAAACACCTGGCACGGCGGGCCCGACTTGAACTGGTTCGATCCGTGGATGTGCTTGACGTCGGCTAGCTGGTTGGTGCGTTTGACTATCTCGTCAGTGAGAAGGCCGAGCTTCGGCTTGTGCTTGCGCCGCCGCGAAAGGAGGCGACGAAGCTCCACAATCGAGACATAGATCTCTGTCTCTGCCTTGGTTGCCTCGGAAAACCAGCTCGACAGGGGGTTGGCGGGCTCGAGTCCGCACGGGTCGTACGTCTCGGCGTAGTTGAACTCCCCGATGGTGTACTCGGGGGCCACGGCCACGAAGACGCGGGCGGGACCGTCCGTGCAAAAGTCGCCGGCGAAGAAGTCCCAGATTTTCTGGCCCCCGAGTCAATCCCTGCCCGTCTACAGCTGGCGTGGCAGACTTACCGTGCTGTTGGCGAGTGCCGTCCACGATCGAGTCGACGTGAGGGCCACATTGTGGACCGTCTTGTATCCGTCGGCGAAGATCAGTTCGGAGATCTGGCCTCCGATGTCGATGGCATCGACGAAGCGGGCCAGGTTGTTCTCCGAGACGGCGTCTTGCACCTGCTCCTCGAACCGGCCGCGCATGAAGTCTCGGCGGAAAACCAGCAATGCCTGAGCACACATGTAAGCCGTCGTCGTCGTCGTCGCCGCCGAGGGCCGCGGCAAACTTACTCTAGTCAGGCTACGGGATTGCGAGACAGCGACGCCTTGGAAGCCCCCGGCTCCGTTGAGGAAATGCTCGCGGGTTGGTCTGACCCAGTGCTTCTTCATCTCCCTGCCACCAATGACCAGGAGCTCCGCGGGCGTCTTGCTCGTGACGGCGGGGTGGAAGCCCTCCTTCTCGAGGCGCTTCCTGGAGAGCTCCATGTCGTACTTCTCCATCACTGTCCATCCGCCGTCAGCCGCCGCCACCCGGCCAGACGAGGATGCCGCACTCACCCTGGTCACGCTGGGTGGCCTCGTTGTCCGCCATTTTGCCGCCCTTGCGTCTTCGACCGCCAGTCTTCTTCTTCTTCGTGTTCTTCTGGTCCGGGCCGGGCTTCAATGGCTGCGTCTGCTTCTTGGGATTCTCTGCTGCCGCCGACGTCGCCGTGCCCGGCACGTTCCGTGCAGCTTGGCCTGCGGCCGAGGCCTGCGTGGCAGGGCCATTGTTAGCCCTGGACTTTGCCTTGGACTTGGACTTATTCGCCATGGCGATGGAATGAGGGTGCTGTTGATGTCAGGTGTATAGGTAGCGATGGGGGGATTTTTTGCAGTGCTTGGAAGAAGGAGAGGCGATGCGGCAGTGGAAAGGCAGGAGGCAGATGGTGCAGGTGCAGTGTACAAAGAGGCGGGAGAAGGGGCGCTCAGAAGTAGGGTTGAGGGTGATGAAATAGACGCGAATGGTGATAATGTTCACTTGTGAGTCACCAGCCCGCGTGGTCCGTGTTAGCAAAGTTGCGCCTCCTCGCCAAGGCAAGAGCTTCTGTGTTATAACTTCCATGGCGTCTTGATGTGCAGAGAGAGGTCAAGCCATGACGGCGCCACGGGGAACGGGCCCTTGGCTAAACGTGAACATACCTTCGCAGACAGCCCACGCTATGGCTCGAAGCTTGTCTCAAGCCTGGATGATGGCGGCCACAGAATTGTCGAGTTTATGCGATGCTAGCCCCAGGGCCTCCCTGCGCAGAAGACTGACGATTGATCTCAAGCACCACCGGCTGGAGTATTCGCTCGTAGTGAAAGGGCAAGCTTACTTGGAAGCTCTTAGACGAGGTGGCCTCGCGGCGAAAGTTGAGATGGCGTCGAATCGAGCGAACGGCGACAGGCCTGAGTATGTCCGGCGTACATGCGCATATATATTTCCCTTGCCTTGCGCCACGGCAAGCAAACAGTGGCCTAGGGCACGCGGATGAAGGAAGAGTTCAGCAGTCGTTGCTGAGACTAAGGATTAGAGTTCTTCGCGCCCGTGGCCACGAGGCACGAGGGTCGACGAAGATAAGCTTTGGCTCTGCAGGTCATGAAGGGTTTGACGATATCGAGAGGCAAGAAGGTGATAATAACGGCTCGCGTGCAGAGTGAGGGACGTTGCAACTTAGCACGGTGACGATTGTAGGATGGAGGAGCAGCTTGCGCGATGGATTCCTTGTCCGATGAGGGCAGACGAGTTCAAGCTCCAGGGACAGCTCCAAAGAGCTCAATTGGCCTCGATCCAAACCGTGTGGGAGATTTGCGAGAGGAAGAGGCCGCAAGCGCATGAGGCGCCGCTGGAGGAGCTGAGGAGCTGCTGGAGAGGTGTTCAAGCGGGCGTGTTGATGGAACCAAGAAAAACGGGGCGGCGAGGAAGCGAGCTAACCTCGAGAGGCCACTGTTGCGCCACAGGCAATGTTTTGGAGATTGGAGAGCCCCTGGAGAGAAACGGGGGAATGGCAGAGTGCCTGTGTAGACGAGGGAGAAGCGCGGAGTCGATGGATGCCAGAGGTCGAGAAGAGCGCCAGAGGAGCCGAACCCTGCACGTTTACTCAGCTGCGCAGGAGCCATAATGTCTCGAGTGCTCGCTCACGCACATGTCTGTTGAAAGCTGGTAAGAAAGCGATGGTAGGGGAAGCAACAGCAATACTCAATGTCTAACAGCGCGGACCAGGCGCGGGACAGCTAGAGTAGATGAAATGGTAGTTCCAGAGGGCGACCCCAAGATAGGCCCGGCATGGGTCGGCCAAGATGGAGCAGGTTGGATCGTCGGGCAGGCTCCAGTTGATGAAGGCTCTCGGGAAGAACCAACCAATCCACGAGCCCATTGCCGAGAGCCTTTGCTGAGGTTGGGACTTCAATTCAGGGAGTTTGCCGCCGACGATCTGCAGGCGCCGGGCTGTCTTTATCTGGCGCAGAGGGCTCATATTATTGCTTGCTATACTGCCTCGACTCGGCCGGAGGAAAGGCCGTATGCATTCTCCGACCATGAGCCAGACGAAGCTCATACGGGGCACCGGAAGGCAAGCGCTGGTGTCCTGGACCAGACATGGGAGCCAACGCTTGCTAGGCCTCAAATGATGAAGGGAAACGGGTCGGGAAGAGGCTGGCTCTCTCGTAGGCCTCCAAGGCATAAACAAGACGCGGACGATGACTCGACCGACGCTCCCTCCGGCAACTATGCACATGTCACGCGGGACAAGAAACAAGAAGCAAGATGCAAAACGCGCCCCGTCCCAAGTCCTGGGCGGACCGGCCGACGGCAACCTCAGGCCGGGACTTGGCGTGCGGCGGATAGAAGCAGCGGCAGAGGCATTGAACTGGGCGGCCGGGGCCCATCCTGGCGTTTGTCAGGGAGCGTGTTGACGGGGGCGATCTGCGGCCGCAGAGGAGCCCGGGGCCGGGCGCGGGCGTTTGTTTCGGGCCTGGAGCTCGTTTGATGCCGGAGGAGAGAGGGCAGGCGAGTCGGCAACGGATCAGGTGTCGGTTGGCATGCGTGTAACGCAGCAGCAGTTCTCATGCACGGTGCGGATGTATGTATGTAGACGCATATGCCCGTCACATAGTGCACATGACGAGGCCCGGGACGGCAAGTTTCGGTGAGTTCCGGCGAGGCGTGGCCGATGAGGAAACTCGTGGTCCGGTCCGGACCGGCGGGCCTTGGGCCGGCTGGTGGTCTTGGGCCGGCTGGAGGTCTTGGGCCGGCTGGTGGTCTTGGGCGGCGGCTGGCGGTGCCCGGCCTTGTGCGACGACGGCGATGGCCCGAGGCAGAGATTACAGGAGCTAACTCGTTGCAGATGACGCGAAAGCCAAGCCAACTAGGCAGACATGTCGCCTGGCGCCCTAATTTCGAAACCGACAACTGACCAACATGAGCGCGGCTCTGGTTGGCCGGCGGCGATGCCAATCACGACGAGCCTTTGCGCCGCGCGCGGTTGGCGCAGGAGTCGGGCGTGCAGGGCGGCGCCAGGATCCGGAGGGGAGGCGCAAGGATCCGGAGGGGAGGCCAAGGAGGCGGAGGGGAGGCCAAGGAGGCGGAGGGGAGGCCAAGGAGGCGGAGGTGAGGCTCCTCGGCCCAAATGAGCGCCGCCATGTGCGAGCTGCCACGGTCCCGGGAGCCATTTCGTCAACGGCGTCCAACCGAGTAGGGATACGGAGGACGGAGTACGGATACTCTGCAAAGTTGGAGCCGTCGGGTGCTGGGCAGTCGGGCGCTGGGCAGTCGGGCGCTGGGCAGTCGGGCGCTGGGCAGTCGACGCTGCGTCTGAAGGCATCACGAGATGAGAGCGGAGCCCAGGCCACGCGCCACGGAGCTATTGCCACACAGACAGGACGGCTGAAGTCACATGGGCCGCGACAGCCGGCTAGCTCGTCGACCGTGGCGGCGGCTTGCCTCGTCGAGCCGTCGACGGCGGCTTGGCTGCGGCGCCTCGATGCTTTGTCCGCCCGTGGACACGCAGCCCTCGTCCATTCCTCGCCACCACGGTGCTAATGCACGACGGCGCGCCCGAGGGTGCAGCTATGACGTCCCCGCCGCAGCAGAAGCGCCTGACGCTGTGAGGCCACCCAGAGCAGCTCGACTGGCCATCTCGACCCCTTCCTCAGCCTTTGCGCTGCCGTGTCACGGCAAATGTGCCGCCTTGTATACTTGGTACCGTATGCACACATGCCCCGAGACAGCTCCCCCTGGATTCCTTTCGCTCCGTCGTCCTTCTCGCACGCGCCTCCCCTTTAAATGGCGGTCCACTGGAGCGGACACCGCATCGGCCGTCTTCTGCACGCCGTTGCCGGGACTTCGCGCCGGGGTCCACAGGTCCCTGTGCGCCCCAAGTCGAGATGCGCTGTCCAGGGTTGCCCGTCCGTCGACAAAAATACGGGAACAGCTGCGGCCCCCGGCGTTGCAGAAGAGTGAGTGCCACCAACCTCGGCCCCGGACGTGCAAGGTAGCCCGGACGAGAAGACGTCGCCGCGTCTGGAGCTGCAATGGAAATGCAGCTCGCTGCTGCCTCTCTCCGTGCCGCTCGCGTGCAGTTGGCAGTGGAAATTACGGCGAAACGCTGTCACAACTCCAGGTCTGCAGCCAGCGAACCGCAGAGTAGACTGTCATCTCCGCTGGGTCAAAAGGGGCGGCTTGTGATTCTTGAGGAGCATAGGATGCAGTCGGTATGTTTGTATCAAGTTTTATCATTATATTGAAACAGCGGCTCTTGGCGGCATGCGCTAGCTACTCATTGCCCGCCCATGCACCTATTTCCGGGTGTTTCAACAAGGGATGTGTCCATGTGAACACGGCGCCCATGAGTCGAGTGTCGTCTGCATGGCGCAATATACCGTGTGCGGACTTCCGCATGTATCCGTATACTACCTGCTACTCGCATCAGGTTGATGGATGCGTTCGAGAATAGGTAGCTCGATGAAGGCGGCGGCAATCGTGGCCGTGACCAGCATTTTTGTCGGCCAAACTAGCGCAGCCAATCTACATACAATTTCGTCCCACTTCGCTTAATAGCCCTTGCTGCACGGGCCACGCCGGATGGCCGACAGCATGAGGCGCCCTGGTATGGATGCTATCCGTACAGGTAGACCATCTGCTTGCCGGGATGAGTCACTTTTACTCTTCCACGCGACATGGACATTGAACAGACACGCAGCCGCTCGGCTCGGAGCACTGACAGTGGTGGTGACGGTGATGCGGAGCCAAGGGAGGGGCGCGCATGCACTGTACGTCGTATGGCCGTGCATTTTGGATACGACCTAGGGGCGTGTGCGAGCGAAAAGCGCACGCCGTCTGGGGCCGCGCGGCAGAGATGACGAGCAGGTACCCGGTACGCCGCGGCCGCGTGGCCAGCGGGCCTGCCTGAGGCCGGGGCCTGCCTGAGGCCGGGGCCTGCCTGAGGCCATGCCTGCCTGAGGCCTCAGCCTGTGCCGCAGCAAACGGCGCGCAGACGCGGACTGCTGGCCCAAGCACCAGGCGCATCTTGACGCCATGCCTCGCGCCCCCGTGCTGCAAGTCAGGGCATGGCAGCGTGACGCGCACAAAGCGAAACGCGCGGCAGGTGAAACGGCTGCAGGGGCGGCTGCAGCGTCGTCGTATCCGCGCCTTCCGCCGCCGCGATTCACGTGCACCCAACGGCCCAGGTAGCGCTACCTCGCCGCTACCGCCGCGCCCGGCGCCACCCCTCCGTGGCGCTGGCAAAAGGGGGAAAACGCGCGCCCTACCGGCCCACTGCCCCCCTTCGGTACCGGGTACGCGCAGGGGTACTTCTTGTACGCGCAGGGGTACTTCCGGTACGCAGGGCTACCTCCGGTACGTCGTCGCTCTGGGTCCTGCCAAGGCACTGCGGTCCACCACCCTCCTTCCTCGCTCCCTGTTCCACTGCTCCCTGGGTCCTGCTCCGGCAAGCAATAAGTACCCTTGGTCCCCTTCTGCCGCCGGCCTTCCTTCTCTCTCCTCTTCCTTCTGCTTTTGCTACCACCAGCCCAGCTTGACTGTGCGCCCATCCGAGCTCGCTGCATCCACCAGCCGTTTTCTGGATCCTCTCTGCCTCCCTTTTTCTTTTATCCTCCTGCTCTTGTTTGTTGAGATACCCCCCAGCTTGAGATACCCCCTTTCATATCCAGAATGGCCGAGGAACAGAAGCCCACCGTCGAGGTCCCCGAGGCCCCCAAGCCCGACACGGCTGCTGCTGAGCAGCCCGTCGCTGCCGAGGCCGCCGCCGCCGAGGACAAGCCTGCCGAGGCATCCAAGCCCGTCGAGGCCGCCGACGCCGCCGAGACGGACGCCGCCAAGGCCGACGACAAGAAGGATGAGGCCAAGCCCGTCGACGAGGGCCACCTGGGCCACAAGGCTCAGGGCGCCAGCTTCCCCAAGTGAGTTTGCCGCCGCCGACGCCGCCGACGTCGCCCGTCACCTGCCGCCGCGCCACAAGCGCCACCGCCTGCAGCTGCTAATGGCCCCGATCCCTAGGAACCTGATCCCTAGCAAGGAGTTTTTCTTCTTCGGTTCCGACGCCTTCGAGCCCAAGGCCCTGGCCCACTACCTTAAGAGCGAGAAGTCGGCCGAGACGGCCCACTCCAACATTGCTTGGGCTTCCCACACCGGCAAGGGCCTTCTCTTCATCGGCGACAAGAAGGCCCCCACCAGCGTCATCCACCTGGTAGGCGGCTAATGCTCCCCGAAAGCCCCGCACCCCTGCTGACTCAGCTCCCCACAGGCCGACGCCAGCGAGCCCGAGGTCGACGGCTCCAACAAGTTCCACTTCACCTCCAAGGGCAACAAGCACAGCTTCAAGGCCGCCTCCGCCGCCGAGCGTGATGGCTGGGTTGCCCAGCTCAAGGTCAAGATCGCCGAGGCCAAGGAACTTGCCGCCACCGTTGCCGAGTCCGAGACCTACAAGAAGACCCTCGACACCTTCAAGCCTGTCCTCCCCGCCAAGGAGGACAAGGCCGCCGACGAGGCCGCCAAGGCCGAGGAGCCTGCCAAGGCCGAAGACGCCCCCAAGGAGGGCGAGGCTGCCAAGGACGACTCCAAGGCGACCGAGGAGCCCAAGCGTCGCTCTGCCAGCCGCAAGCGCGCTTCCTTCTTCAACTTCGGCAAGAAGGACGAGCACAAGGCCGAAGAGCCTGCCGTCGCCCCCGAGGCTGCCGAGCCTGCTGCCGAGGCCGAGAATGCCCCTGCCGCCGATGCTCCGGCTCCCGCTGCCGACGACGAGGCCGCTCCCGCCGAGAGCCCCAAGGAAAAGGCCGGCCCCACGAAGCGCAACAGCTTCTTCGGCGGTGTCTTCTCCAAGAAGGAAAAGAAGCCGGCCGAGGCCCCCAAGCCCGCCGAGGATGTCACCGAGGCCCCCAAGGAGGGCGAGGCCGCCGCCGCCGACGCTGCTGCCCCGGTGATCCCCCCCGTCGAGTCGACCACGCCCCTCAACGTGGATGTCCCCAACCCCCCGACCGAGAACGTCGAGGCCGGTGGCGCCAACTCCGAGGCCAAGAAGGAGGCCAAGGAGAAGCGCAAGTCGTCTCTGCCCTTCGCCTTCGGCAAGCGTGACAAGTCTCCCTCCCCCGTCGACGGCGAGGAGAAGCCCGGCAAGAGTGCGTTCTCCAAGCTCCGTGCTACCATCAAGGGCAAGTCCGCATCCAAGTCCGAGGAGAAGCCTGTTGAGGAGGCCGCCAAGGACGAGGCCGCCGCCGAGGGGGCCGCCAAGGAGACGGCCGCTGCCGAGGAGGCCTCCAAGGACGCCACCGCCGAGGCTGGCAAGGCTGCCGAGACCGAGACCGAGAACAAGCCCGAGAACGTCGCTTCCGCCGCCCCGGCCGTCACCGCTGCCGCCTAGGGGGCTGCCGGTGTGTGAAGTGGCCACGACTTGAGGAAAACGAACAAAAAAAGACCGCACGCATGAAAGGGTAGGGAATGGAAGGAAGGTTCTGCATTTCTTCACAAGATACCAAGATACCCTGTCAAGACTGCTTTCATTGATACCAATTTCCATGCTGCTTTATTCCAGCAACAGTCACCGATGAGAGAAAAAGACCAAAAAAAAGGGAGGGAACAACAATCCTTAGTTGCTAGTATAGTGCTTCCGGCTGTTTTCGTTCGATACCCGGGGAGACGAGGAGATAGTAATAACTAATACACTTGCTCTTTGCCGACTCGAGATGCTGCAGGCCACGTCGCTGGATCGCGTCATTGTCCACTGGTGCGGAGCGAGTTGCGGACAAGCCGCCTCGGGTCTTGAATCACGTCTTCCCTGCATGTCCGACACGGGAGTGAACCATTCGCCTTGGTCTCATTGAAATGCCAGCAGCCACGCACTCGCTTCTCGTTCGTTAGGATAACTATATACAGTATATACGCGTCCTCGTCGCGCCCCCTCGTACCACGCGAGGCGTCTAGTTTCAACATCTCCAAATGAAAACCAAGCAGACTATCCCCTTGCCGACACGGACAGGTGCTCGTATCTGCCAACCAGCTCCTCAATCTTGGGTATCAGCTCCGGGATGCGGAACGGCTTCGAGATGACGTCGTCCTGCATCGCGTTAGGAGACCGTCGTCCAAGAGGCGACCCAGAGGGCGGCTGCGACTCACAATGCCTGCGGCCTTGGCGTTTTCAATCTGCTCAGGCCGCGCATAGGCCGTCACGGCGATGATGGGGATGTGCTTCACGATGGTGCCCTCCCTCTCGAGCTCCCGAATCCTCCTTGCGCACGTCATGCCGTCCATCACCGGCATCTCCAGGTCCATCAGGATGACGGAAATGTCGACGCCCTCGGCCTCTTGCCCGGCCCAGAACCTCGACTTCTGCAGCGTCTGCAGCGCCTCGCGGCCGTGGTTGGCAACAAACGTGTTGTTGCCGCAGTTGCGCAGCTGTCGCTGCAGGACCTTCTGGTTGACAATGTTGTCCTCGACGATGAGCACGTCGAAAAGGGGCCGGCCTCCCCGGCCCGCCGCACCGCGAGCCGACAGGGTGCCCGTCGGCGACGGGTGCGCGGCAAGCGGCGGCGCCTGGGCCTTGCGACCGATCTTGAAGGGCGAGATGCGCTCGTAGCCCGCGGGAGGGTCGAGGCTCTTGCGGCTCTGGATGTAAAAGTTGAACTTGCTCCCCGACCCCCTCACCGACGACACCCCGATCTGGCCGCCCTGCATCTCCGTCAAGATCCTCGAGATGAAGAGGCCGAGACCGGAGCCGCCGTACTGCACGTGCGTCCGCGGGGAAGCTTGCTGGAAGCGCTGGAAGAGGAGCTTCTGCTCCTCCTCTCCCAGGCCGGGTCCGGTGTCTTCCACCGAGCAGTGTATGTTGACCCTCTCGCCGCGGCCCCACTCGTCCTCGTTGTCAATGTCCATGCTTGCTGTGCGTTGGGTGTTGTTTCGGTCGAAATACAGGACGCCCTTGCTCGTGATCTCGCCGACGTCCTTGGACGCGCTCAGGGACACGGTGATGCTTCGCTTGTCCCGGCCCTGGGTGAACTTGATGGCGTTGGTCATCAAGTTGATCAAGACTTGGCGGAGCCTTGACGGGTCCATCCTGACCCATCCGACGCCGTACTTCTCGAAACTGTCGTCGACATTGAACTCGAACTCGATGTCGTGCGCCACGAGCTCCGACTCGAACATCTTGAGAGCTCGTTGAACCACCTTGACCGGCTGCTCGTCGACGGGCGTGACGGCCAGCAGGTTGGAGTCGAGCTTGGAGAGGGTCAGGATGTCGTCGACGATGCGCTTCTGGTGACTTGCGCAGAGGTTGATGGTGTTGGCTGCGTCGAGGCAGCCGTCCAGCAGAACGTCGACCTGCTCCTTGTCCCTGTGCGAGGTGAAGGCGGAGATGTTGTGCGCAATCTGGTCTGCGCACTGAAGGATTGCCGACAAGGGGTTGCGCATCTCGTGGCTGGTGATGTCGATGAAGTTTTCCTGCTGGCGCTTCATCTCGACGGCCTCCTCGCGCCGTTCGTTCTGCACCTTTTCCGCCCACTTCTGCGAGGAAATGTCGGTGATGCAGCCAAAGATGGACTTGAGCCCCCCCTCGGGCGTTTTCTCGGGAAAGGCGCTCATCAGCACCCAGGTGTCGATGGTGTTGTCGCCGCTCTTCTGCCGGTGCTTGAAGCGGAACTCGACGGATATGGTGACTCGCTCCTGGAGCAGCCTCTTCCACGCCTGCTCCAGCGAGGGCCTGTCCTCGGCTCTGACGCTGTTCATCCAGGCCAGTTCCGTCTCGTCAAAGCGGGAGTGCCTGGATATCTGCCACCACATGTCGTTGCAGTAGTTGATGTGGCCCTGGGCGTCGGCGATGAACATGCCGACCGGGGCAAACTCGGCCATGCGAGTGAACCTGTATTCGCTCTCGTTGGCCTCTTGGGTCCGCAGGATCAGCTGCATCGAGAGCTCCTGGCGGTCCAGCGCCGCCAGCCGCGCCGCTCGCTGGCCGCGGCGGATCTCTTCCTCGAACAGGACCACCGAAGCCATCGACGTCTCCAGCTGCCGGGAGAGCAGGTGGATGAAGAGCTTGTAATTGTCGTCGTACGGCCGCCTGGGGTTCAGGCCCAGGACGATGAAGCCGGTGACGGCTTCCTTGGTGGTGGGTATGACAGGGAAGATGACGATGGTGGTGCACGGATCTCCGAAGCCTCGCCAGCTGATGTCCTGGAGAATGCTCTTGGGGAGGGTGCCCGCCTCTTCGGAGAGGACCACGGGCACCCCCCCGCCGGCCATGCACTGGCGCATGAAGGGCGCGAAACCCTCGTCCGATGTCCTGATGTCGAGGAAGGGAGGGGCGGCCGGGTGCCCTTCGGGAACGCTGGGGGATCCCTCGAGAATGACCTGGGACGAGTGCATAAAGCTCCCCGAGTGCAGCGACGACACCTCGCTTTCCGACTCCTCCTTGACCGAATAGATGAGGCTGAAGGGCACGTCGTAGTCGTTGTACTCCAATCCCTTCTGGACCTGGGGCCAGAAGCCGCTGACGGCAGTTGCCGTGGCGGTCCTCTCTCCAATCTCGCGCAGCGTGAGCATCCGTCGGTCGTTGACTCTGCGGAAGGTATTCTCGAAGGCCGGGTTGTACAGGCCGACGACGTCGCCGTCGGCACCAACCAGCGGCACGATGGCCCAGGAGAAGAAGGTCTCCTCGAGGAAGCCGTCGCGCTTGATGAAGAGGCAGTTGTCGTGCTTCATGGTGGCCTGGCCACACTCTACCGCACTCTTGAAGATGGGCTGGACCTCGGGCCACAGCTCGGGCCAGGCGTCGTAGTACTTCATGCCCATGAGCGACGGATGCTGGCCGCCGATCAGCTCGCTGTACGCCTCGTTGTAAATGGAGACCAGGTCGGGGCCCCAGTACATTGCGGCGGGATGGGGGCTGCCCATGACCAAGTTTGACATGGCTCGCAGATCGTACGACCACTCCGATACGGGCCCCAGAGACGTAGCTGCCCAGTCCACCGACCTGGCCAGCCTGATGTGCTCCGGAAGACTGTCGGAGATGGGGACCTTGGTCCAGTCGAAGACTGACTTGATGGGCTGGAGCTGGAGCACCTGATTCGTAAATTCGTCGGGGTGATGGCGAGGGCCGGCGTCGTGGTCGAGCTCGCTCCCCGTGGCCCCGGGGCTTGCGATGTCGACCTCGAGGCTGGGGACAGCATCGCCGAAGTAATCCGGCGGATCGGGCACGTCTGCGACCGGGGTCACGGGCGTGGACGGGGGAAGAGCCGAGTCATCGGCGGCAGCGACGGCGGCAGGGTCAGCCGAGGGATGTATGGGCGAGGCTGACCGGGGGGCGACGGGAGCGACGTTGCCGGTGACGAAGCGGAACCGCTGGCGCAAAGTGGTACGCGTCCAGGTGATTCCGCCGTATTCGTGGAATGGCGGCCAGAGGTCGTTGTTCCTGGCAGTGGCATAGGCCCACGACCTGAAACGGTCGAAGCCGTCGGCGGCGGCGGCATCATCGGGGTCGGCGGTGACGAGGCTGTAGATGTCGGGGCACGAGCGCAAGGAGCCGTTGTAATACAGGATGTTGAGGCCAGGGCGGGTGGCATTTGCCGGGCAAGCCAGGTCGAGGAGGAAGGCCGGGCGGTCGTCGTGTTCCAGGAGCTCGATGGCGCCGATGCCCTGGACCATCTGCAGGTTGGCGGGGAGGTTGCGGGACTCGGGGCTCATCGAGGGAACGGATATATCTACGGAGGAGCCCAAGCTGCCGGGCGTGCTGCCCGACATGGCCGGGCTGGCAGAGCTGACGCTGGCGCGAGGGAGCTTGACGGTGGTGACACCTCCTCCCGGGTCGTCGCGGGCGCGCGATATCATGCTCGCGGCTATCTCGGAGGCGGAGGAGCTGGGAGGGCGGCTGAGGTGCCTGGAGGGCGCATGTGAGAAGAAGAGTGGCGAGAAGGAGCCTTCGCGGCGTGCTCGTGACGTCGATGAGGAGGGCGGCGGGGGAGGGCCTGCAGCGGCCGGGGGCACGTCAAGCCTTCTGGGCGGCGAGGCTCCAGTCCGAGGTTTCTTGACAGGCGCTCCGTCCATTGCGGCGTGGGTGGCGGCGTCGTCGTGCCTCGACGAGCGCTTGGCGGGCGGGGGGGGGCGCAAGTGCCGCGAGGCAGACGGCTTGGGGGGTTGGTGGTGATGGTGGTGAGAATGGGAGAGGCTGCTGCGGTAGTGCAAGGGGTGCAGATCCGGCGGCGGGCCGGCCTGGCCGTGGCGGTCAGTGGCGGGTGCCCATTGTCCAGCCGGGGCGCTCGGAGGACGGGCGTCGTTGTGGCGGCGGCGGCGACGGCTTTCGGACGGGGTGGCGGCGTAGTCGGCGGCGGCGGCGGCGGCGGCGGCGGCGGGGATGCCGGAGATGGACGAGGCCGGAGCCGGCGGTGCCGAGGGGCCCGGAGCAAGATGCGAGGCTTCGCCGGCGACGCGGCGCGAGGAAGAAGCGGCAACGACTCGGGGGGGCGAGGCAGAAGCGGCAGCCGGAGGAGAAGCAGGGCCGGCGCTCGACGCAGCACTGTCGTGTGGCTGCTGCATCAAGGCGCCCGGGGGGTCCCCAGAAGGACGCGGAATGCAGCCAAGCCAAGGAACAGAGGGTCAATGGATGAGTTGAGGCTCCGGGACAAGCCAGGCCGGCGGCTGTGGCATTGATTACCTAGGGAGGTACGGACGGAGCGGGCGGGTGCCGCTGGGGAGCGAAGCGAGCGGTCGAGGAGACGGGACGGACGGGAGCAACCGGCGCGTACCGGTACAAGCCGTGGCTGTTGGCGAGATCGGCGGCCGAGGCGAGATGGAGATGGGCTGCAGACGGGCTATGCAGGCGGGCGAGTACTGGTACCGGGCAGCGGATGAGAGATGCAGCTGCTTGGCTGGAGCAGCTGGAGAGCGCAGGCGAGGGGGCCAGCGAGACGGGCGTGGTCGTTGGGTCGCTGGGAAGGGGAGGGGGGGGCGGGGAGGAAGACGAGAGGCAGAGGCTGACGAGGCTCGAAGGCGGCCGACGAGCGGAGGACACGGAGGGAAAAGCAGGGGGCAGCAGAATGGCTGACTGTGCCGGGCGTCGACGTCGAGGTAGTATGGACGAAGTATCTGCCAACCTCGGATCAGCGAGGCGAGAAGCTGGGGAGGGGTTGGGGCGGTACAGCAGGCGGCTGCAAGGCACGCGGCGGCGGCGCAGCGAGACGAAGCTTGAGGCCGATGACGCAGCGGGGGGCAGCTTTGCGGACAGCGAGGCGTCGAGCGTCGAGCGGACGGGCTCTGATGGAGGTCGGAGCGACAGGTGCATTTTCTCCGAGGTGCGAGGTAGCGGAGGTTGCTTATATGGGGAAGCTCCAGCAGGCAGGTACCTGCACAGTGGAGTGGCGGGCGTGGTGGTCGCGGGGCAGCTGTCCGCTCCGGGGCAGCTGTCCGCTCCGGGGCTGTCCGCTCTGGGGCTGCTTGCCAGAGCGTGTCCGCCCTGGGCTGCTCGTCCGCTCTGGGCTGCTCGTCCGCTCTGACAACCCCCGGAGGCGTCTCCGTCCTGCCGCCCCCTGAGCAGCGGCTCTCCGGCGACGACCGACGGCGGGACTTGCCTAGCTCTGGGGACGCATCACGAGGATCGACCGGCTCGGCGGCGAACCAGCCCCCGCCGCCCCCATGGGCCGGTCCAGACTGGCGACAAATTGCCCGGCGAGACAGGGACGCGGCGCCGTACAGTACGGATAAGCCTGGCGCGACGGCGCAGGCACGAGCCGGCGTAAGCTCGCGCCGTCAGCCGCATCCAAGCCGACGGCTGCCGGCTGGTTAAGCTCCGGCTCCGCATGGCGGCTGGCGGCGGCGGCGGCGGCGCCGTCGCAGCCCTGCGGGCCCGGAGCCGGCGGCCCGGGAAGCCTCGACGGGCTCCGGACTCGTCACCCTGCATTCCATCCGCGGCCGAGGGCTCCGACGACGCATGTGCCGCCTGCTACGCGCCGACGCTCCGGCGAGCCGCGCCCCATTGGCTGGCGCCCGCATGGCCGCCGTCACGGCGCTTACAGACGCCGGCACTCATTGGCCGCCGCTGCTCGCTGCTCCTCACTGCCGTCGCCATTTATCCTGGGCCGGTGCCCAGCGTGTGCGGGCGACGATGAGCTGCCTCTCCTCGACGGGCTGACGAGCTGCCTCTCCTCGACGGGCTGACGAGCTGCCTCTCCTCGACGGGCTGACGAGCTGCCTCTCCTCGACGAGCTGCTTCCCTCGACGAGCTGCTTCCCTCGACGAGCTGCTTCCCTCGACGACCCCCCCGCGACAGACACGCCGCCCAGCCCCGGCCACCACCCCACGATGAAGCTCGCCCTCGGCAGCCACCGCTCCTATCGCGTCGTGCCGCGCGCGTGGACGCGCATCGACGCCCGGGCAACCGGCTGGCTCATGCCCGTCGAGCTCGTCGTCCTCGTGCCCATCCTCGTCATCTTCGGCATCGCCCAGCCGGACCTCTACCGCTCCGACATGTGGAAGATCGGCTTCGAGAACGGGCTCAACTCGAACCCCAACATGATCCTCTACGCCTACGCAAACCACCGCCCCCTCCCCGACGTCCCCCTCGTCTGGTCCGCGACGTGAGTCCCCCCCGTCGGCCGAGCGGCGCCGTCGTTGACCCCGGGCAGCCTGACCAACTTCAACGTCGCCATCTCCATCATCTCCCTCTTCTTCCTCCTCGCCAAGCTCATCGCCTTCATCATGAAGCTGTGGTACCCCGCCGTGGCCGTCTTGGTCAACGTGGCCTTGGTCGCCCTCTACGCCGTCAGCGTCTACGGCCAGATCGGGCCCGACTACGCCGACCCTCGCTACCCGGCGCCGGCCGCGTGGTACTTTCGGCAGGGCTGCGACCTCGCCGGGCTCTACGGCAAGCAGAAGACCTGCCAGATCGCCCAGAGCTCGCTCGGCCTCACGCTGCTCATGCTGTGCGTCTCCCGCGCCGCGTGCCGCTTGGCCCCGCCCGCCGCTGACTGGCCTCCAGCCTCGTCTATCTCGTCAACCTGGGCTTCGCTCTGCACGCCATGTGGCCCAACCGGGAGAACGACGTGGGCGACGAGGGCGACGAGAACTCGACCACGTGGGACTCCAAGGAGGGCGGCGGCTGGGAGATGCACAGCATCAAGTCTCCCGCCGCCACGGCCGTGCCGTACACGCCGAGGACGCAGGCCCTTCACACGCTCGACCGGCGGCTGCCCCTGCGGCCGCAAGAGCCCGAGGCATGGGCCTAAGGGGCGGTTGTGGATGCTGGCACACGTTGTATTATAATTGAGCCTCTCCTTTTTCTCGTATCTATGTAAATGGACATTGCAACGACAGACGGCCATTACCGCACACGGCATCCCTGCGCGAGGCTCCATCTCGGTCACGACGTCCCTAGCAGTAAGCACATGGCTGC
Source organism: Hypocreales sp. Mo6-1 (assembly GCA_002939055.1). NCBI lineage: Eukaryota > Fungi > Ascomycota > Sordariomycetes > Hypocreales > Hypocreales sp. Mo6-1. The sequence continues at coordinate 3,551,080 of PNEP01000013.1, forward strand.
ATCGGTCGTGAAGCCATGCCTCTCGAAACTGTTCCGATTATCACGCACAAGCACATGTACCCACGTAACAGTACAGACGTCATCCGTCGTTCAGCATCACCACCCCGCAAACACGGGCCAATCAGCCGACGGCGGACTTGAACTCCGCCCCTGACGCATTGCCGAGCTCGAAGCCGACACGACACGGCTGCCGATCAAGCAAGAGCTCGGGTCGCCACGGTTCTCGGTGCTCGGTCGCACGAGCCACGATGCTGCCGCGGCGGATGGGAGCTTCGTCGCTGCGCTGCTCGCTCGGGGTGCCGCCGACGCTCGCCAGGCGCGCGTCGACCATGGCGCCCAAGGTATGGCGGCCGTCGCGGCGTCCGAGGCTCGGGCTGACGCGCCGGGCCGCAGCTCAAGGACCCGTCGCTGCTCAAGCAGAACGTCTGCTACGTCGACGGCGAGTGGAGGCCGGCCGCGTCGGGCAGGGTGTTTGAGGTCAACGGTGCGTCCGTCCCTGCTCGCGCCTACGCGCGCGCCGTCGACGGCGGCTGACGGCGCGCTCGGCCGCGGCAGACCCGGCGACGGGGGCCCTCGTCGGCACCTGCGCCGAGTGCGACGCGCACGACGCGCGGTCGGCCGTCGCCGCCGCCGCCGCCGCCCTGCCCGGCTTCCGCGCCGCGACGGGCCGCGAGCGCGCCCGGCTGCTGCGCCGCTGGTACGACGTCATGGTCGCCAACGCCGACGACATCGCCACGCTCATCACGTGGGAAAACGGCAAGCCGCTCGCCGACGCCAAGGGCGAGGCCGCCTACGCCGCCAACTTCCTCGAGTGGTTCAGCGAGGAGGCGCCGCGCACCTACGGCGACACCATCCCCGCCACCGTGCCGGGGAACAGGGTCTGGACCGTCAAGGAGCCCGTCGGCGTCTGCGGCCTGATCACGCCGTGAGTCTCGCCGCCGGCGCCGGAGCCGCGCCGTGCTGACGGGCGCAGATGGAACTTCCCCGCCGCCATGATCACGAGAAAGGCCGGCCCCGCGCTGGCCGCCGGCTGCACCGTCGTCTGCAAGGCCCCCGGCGAGACGCCCTTCACGCCCCTGGCCCTGGCCGAGCTGGCCCACCGCGCCGGCGTGCCCAGGGGCGTCTTCAACGTCGTCACCACGCTGGCCAACACGCCCGCCATCGGCGAGGTGCTCACGACGGACCCGACGGTCAGGAAGATCTCCTTCACCGGCTCCACCGCCGTCGGCAAGCTCCTCGTCAAGCAGTCGTCGAGCACGCTCAAGAAGCTGTCCATGGAGCTCGGCGGCAACGCGCCCCTCATCGTCTTCGACGACGCCGACGTCGACGCGGCCGTCGCCGGCGCCGTCGCCTCCAAGTTCCGCTCCTCGGGCCAGACGTGCGTCTGCGCCAACCGCATCTACGTCCAGGCCGGCGTCTACGACGAGTTTGCGCGCCGCCTGGCCGACAAGGTGGCCGCCTTCCGCGTCGGCAACGGCTTCGACGCGGCCACGACGCACGGCCCGCTCATCCACGGCCGCGCCGTGGCCAAGGTCGAGGCGCACGTCCGCGACGCCGAGCGCAAGGGCGGCCGGCTCGTCACGGGCGGCCGCGCCATGCCCGACCTGGGCGCCAACTTCTTCCAGCCGACCGTCATCCGCGACGCGACGCCCGACATGGCCATTGCCTCGGAGGAGACGTTTGGGCCCGTCGCCGCCCTCTTCCCCTTCGCCACCGAGGCCGAGGTGGTGCGCATGGCGAACCGGAGCGAGGCCGGGCTGGCGGCGTACGTCTACTCGCGCGACCTGCAGCGCGTGCACCGCGTGGCCGAGGCGCTCGAGGCGGGCATGGTGGGCGTCAACACGGGCATCCTGTCGGATCCGGCGGCGCCCTTTGGCGGCGTCAAGGAGAGCGGCTTCGGGCGCGAGGGGTCCAAGTACGGCATCGGCGAGTACCAGATCACCAAGATGATAACCTACGGCGGCATGGGGCAGCCGCTGCAGGGCTGAGAGGATGGGGGCTGTTGGAGTCGAGTCTGGCTCGGCGGTATGACTCGGGAAGCAGCCGGCGTGTAGCACATGTGTGAAAATATTATATATTCAACGGGCTGGCATCAAGTCTTGGACGTCTTCCACGGAGCATGTAGTTCAGACCAGGCTCCCCGCCACGCAGCGGCAGACCGGCATAGTCGACGATAACGCAAGCCCTCCGAAACCGCTCTAGCGGATCCGTCCCTGGTCTGCATGGTGTAGTGGTTAACACGTTCGTCTTACAACCTCGTCCTGTGCGCACGAAAGGTCCCAGGTTCGATCCCTGGTGCAGACAGGCGCGCGCCTCTTTTTGCCCGCACGTGGTGCCCCGGCGCGGCCCGCCTATCTTATCGCCGCGGCGGCGAAAAATCGCGACCGCGCCGCCGCCTCTTTTTGGCACCCTCGCAGCGCGCTCAACGTCCGCCATGGCGCTCCCGCGTGCTGCTGCTGCGCGCAGCCTGCGCCTCCTGGGGTGCGTGCCGGCCCCGTGGTGCGTGCCGGCCCCGTGCGTGCGTCCGCGCCGCCCGCTGACCGCGCCGCAGCCCGCCCGCGGCGCCGCCCCCGGCCGGCCTCGCCCGGCGCTTCGGCAGCGCGCCGCCGCGGCTCAAGAAGCGCACCATCGCCGCCGCCGCCAACAGCCACCGCCCGGCGCCGGCCGGCGAGGGCCCGACGCCCGACGACCCGCTCGACTTCTCGTCGCTCGCCGCCGCCTTCGCCGCCGCCGACGCGCACTTCCGGCCGCGGCTGCAGGCGGTGCTCGCGGGCGGGCGCTTCGCCCCCGCGGCGCTCGGCGCGCTGCCCGTGGCGCTCAAGCCCGGCGGGCCGGCGTTCCCGCTGCGCGAGCTGGCGCACGTGGTGCCGCGCGGCGGGCGCGCCGTGTCGCTGCTGGCGACGGACGGCGCCTTCGTCAAGCCCATCGCCAGCGCCGTGCAGGCGTCGCCGCTCTTCAACCAGCAGCCGCAGCGCGCGCCCGACAACGAGCTCGAGCTGCTGCTGCGCGTCGAGCCCGAGCGCCCGGCCGACGTGGCGCGCCGCGTGCGCGCCGACGCCCAGGCCTGGCGCGACCGCGCGCGCCAGGCCCGCGCCCGCGTCGACCGCCAGCTCAAGGACTGGCTCCGCGCCGGCGCCGTCCTGCCCGACCTGGCCCGCCGCGCCGAGCGCGAGCTGCAGAAGCTGCAGGACAAGAAGCTCAAGGACATCGACGCCGAGGAGGCGCACACGCTGCGCCAGCTGGACCACGGGAAGCTGGTCCGGTAGACTAGACAGACCATGTACTGTATTGTATCATACACATCTGCAGGCCTAAGCCGCCCGCGCCCTGGCCCGGCCCGCGCCGCCGCCCGCCCTGGCCTTGTCGACGAGCGACCGGAGCTTCCGCTCGAAGCTGTCCACGTCCTTCTGCCTGTACGTCTCGGCCCGCAGGTGCCACGCCCGCGCCGCGCCGACCGGATCCGCCGCGCTCGCCGGCTTCTCGTACCGCCCGGCCACGGCCCGGTCGACGACGGCCTTTCTGACCTCGGCGCCCGCCGCGCCGACGATGCGCCCCGGGCTCGCCGCCGCCGCCTCGTCCTTGGCCGCCTCGTCGCGGCGCTTGGCCTGCAGGTGCTCCTCGGCCGCGTCGGCGTCGGCCGCGTCGGCGAAGAAGCGCACGCCCGTCGCCGCCAGGTCGTCGGCGTAGCTGCGCGCCTGCAGGCCCAGCGGCGCGCCGACCGGGTCCGCCATGCCGAGCGCGCTGAGGCTCTGCAGCACCGCGGCCGAGCGCCCGCCCGCCGTCGAAGGCGTGGCCGGCAGGAAGGGCGCCAGCGCGTCGAGCGTCAGCGACGGCCGGTACCGCGTCTTCATGCCGAAGCGCATCGCGTCGTCGAACTCGAGCACCTCCGGGTCCATCCGGTCCGCGTCGCTCTCGCTGCGCCTCTGGTCCTTGCGGCCGTTCTCGTCCTCGTCCTCGTCCGCTCCGCGTCGCCTGCGGGCTCGCCTGGCGCCCTGTCCACCGGGGCCGCCGCCTTGTCCACCGGGACCGCCGCCCTCGCCGCCCTCGCCGACGGCCGCCCTGGAGAACCGGCTGTCTCGGCGCGGCGGCCCATCGCGGCGCGGCGGCCCATCGCGGCGCGGCGGCCCATCGCGGCGCGGCCCATCGCGGCGCGGCGGTCCGTCTCGGCGTGGCGGGCCGCCTTGCCCGCGAAACGCGCCTCTCGGAAGCGTCTTGACATCAATGACGCCGGGTCGGTCTCTTGGCACCGTCCGCTTCGCCGTGGCCAAGGGCGCCGTGCCCTTCAACAGAGACGTGATTTCGCTGACAGACGCACGCGTCCGATCGCGATCCGCCGGCTCGGCGTCGTCCGAGGTGAACCATTGTGTCGTTGAGTATGTCCTTCTCGGCGTGCGTCTTAGCAGCCCCTGCCTGGGCCGCCCGCACAAGGAGCGGAAGCCCTGCCGGTTCATCGTGTCTTGGAGATGCTGTGGCCGTGTCGACGTCGACGTCGACGCTGGAGGGACGGCAGCTGGCAATTTTCTCCGAGCCTCGATGACTAAGCGCGCACGTCACGTCACGAGCAGCTCAGCTCTACCCCTGAACTCCTGACCTGAACTCCTGAATTCCCAGCTGTTCAACTCGTCAAATCGTCTCGACGGACCCATTGATACACATTGCTACTCCAAACTCCCCAGAGGCAGGCAATGTGCCATCTGCTGAGCTGCCCCAGGGCTCCTCCGCCACAATCCTCCTCACAATCCTCACAATCCTCCTCACAATCCTCCTCACAATCCTAATCCATATCCTCCTCCATGACAGGTTCAGAGGGGAATCTCGCATATTATACAACCGTCCTCCCCCAGTTCCCACAGCCAAAACATACACCTCGTTATTATAGAACCCCCGCCCATTACTCATATGGGCTTCTCACTTCCTCCTCCGCCCTCTCCCGCGTCGCCCGTCGGCGCTCGACGGTTGGGCTGCGCCAGGAGCCGGGGCCCTCGGCCGAGCAGCGGCTGCCGTTGCACCGGCTTGCGCCGTTTCTGGCCTTGGTGCAGACTGTCACGTCTCACCACCGGGACTCGGGTGCCGCAGTGCCGTCGTGAGCCGCCAGCCCGACGTGGTGCGCCGTCGGCGCAGTGGCTGCGGGCTCCTGGGCCGCGGGCTCCTGGGCCGATTCGGTCGTTCCTGTCCCCATGTCGTTCCCGCCGTGATACGCTCTGAAGCATACCCTGCTGTGCCCGCGGTAGTGTTCCTTCTAATTGTCCCCCCCCCCCAAACAAAAAGTCCGTACATTCACATATTCAACTTCAGGGGCCGACTCGTGCCGTGTGCGCCGCTTCTCCCGCTGTCCCCCGGCACGACTAGACGCTTTGGGGTTGCACGGTTGCCGGCTGCAGGGGCGGTTCGGTTAGTTGGGCCAGGCCGGCACGCGCAGAAGGGGTGGCTTACAGGGCTGTTGAGCATCTGCTGCCGCTTGTTGCGCCCCTTTTTGATGTGGCTCTTGAGGGCGCTGGAGTCGAGCGGCTTGAGCAGTTCGAAGCTGCACAGCAGCTCCGACGACACGGACATGACGGCCCCCCAGTTGTCAAATTCACCACAGTACTGGTTGCATCGTCAGGATGGCGCATGGACCGGCGGGGGACAGGGGGGCGACTCACGTTTGGAGCGCTGAAGACGGTGACGAGGACTCGGTCATTGAAGAACTCGTAGCCATCCTCGACAACCATGTGCGCCCGGCAGATGAGGTCAAAGTCGTGCGCGGCCAAAAAGTCGGTGATGACTCTCTTGCCGAAGCAGTAGCTGACGCCCCTCTCGTTGGCCTCCCAGTCCTGCTCCATGTCGGCCGGGTCGGACCAGAGGAGGTCGTTGAGCAAGCCGTAGTCGGGAACGTCGGTGGGGCGGGCAATGTTCTTGATGTCGTCCATCTGGCCCAGGGCGGGCGAAAGGCCGCCGTGGACGCAGAAGATCTTGCCCGCCACGATGGCGGCAATGGGCAGCGTGTTGAAGCAGTCGATAAACGTCTTCCAGATCTTGACGTTGCACCTCCGCTTGCACTCGTCGTAGAAGCCGTAGACGCGCGTCACGTTGGCGCACTCGTGGTTGCCCCGGAGCAGGAAGAAGTTCTCGGGGAACTTGAGCTTGTAGCAGAGCAGGAGCAGGATGGTCTCGAGCGACTGCTTGCCGCGGTCGACGTAGTCTCCGAGGAAGAGATAGTTGGCCGTCGGGGGGAAGCCGCACATCTCGAACATGCGGATCAGGTCCGTGTACTGGCCGTGGACGTCGCCGACAATCTTGACGGGCGCGTCCAGCTCCAGGAGGGCGGGCTGCGAGAGGAAAACCTCGCGAGCGCGCTGGCAGATGGCCACAATCTCGGCATTCTTGAGGCACACGCTCTTGGTCACCTTGCCAGCGTAGCCCGCGTCGAGCAGGCGCTTGATGTAGTCGTCGAGGTCCATGTCCTTGATGTCGGCCATTGCAACGTTGCCGTTGGACTCGGCCCTGATGTTGGGGTCGGCCGGGGGCGTCTTTGGGACCGCCGGGGCGGCAGCGCCGGCCCGCTTCACCAGGATGGACTGGCCGGGGGGTTGCATGTGGGTGTGGATGCTGGCGTTGGCCGACGGCGGCTGGTCGGAGACGTGGTCGACCTCGCCCGAGGCCTGCGCGGCGCTCACGTCATGGGTGCAGCCCTTGAGGGCGGCGGCCGAGACGGGAGACGGCGGGGGCTGGTCCTCGGGGATGGCGGCATCCGTGTTGGACAGGTCGGTCGAGCCGTGCCTGAGCGCGGGGAGGTCGCTGCGGCTGGCCCTCGAGGCGTTGGAGCGGCCGCTGCGTGCGGACCGCACAGAGGCGGCGTCGACGGCCTTGTCGCCGGCCGAGTCGCCGTTGGACAGGACGGCGGCCGAGTTTCGGGGGCTGTCCGTCTTGCCGCCGCCCGGAATCTTGGAGCGCAGGGAGCGGAAGGATCGCGACGACTCTTTCGTGTCGGACCTGGCGAAGGACGGGTAGGACTGGAGATGGGCGTCGCCCGAGGACCCCTGCGCGCCCGAGGCCCTGGCCGAGGAGCCGCCTCCGTCCTTGGAGGCCTGGTTGCCCATGACAGGTATGGAGGCCCACCGGAGAGGTGGTATCGATCAGGCAGGCGGCGGGCGGTGTCTCAAATACCGCGTGGGCGGCGGGGAGGGGGAGGGGGCGATTGTTCCTGGTGCCGCGTGCCAGTAATCGTGGTGCGTGGCCGAATCAAGTATGGTTCGGCAGTGCGACTTGGGAGAGTCGGTCGCCGGGAGGGATCGTGGTAGCGGCGGCGGCGGCGGCGGCGGCGGGAGCAACAGCCGAGTGCTAGGGAGGGCGGAACAGGCGGCCGAGGAGGGGGGAGGAGGAGCGCCGAAGCCTTGACGCGTCCGTCTTGCTTGTCTTGGGCGAGCGCCTCGGAGGGTACGGCTAGGACGGGGTTGACGGGCGGCCGGGTGAGGAGAGTCGGCTCGGCAACGATGACGTCGTGGGCCTCGCGATGCTGGGACCGAATCGGCGGCGGTGGAAGCTGCGACCAGAGGGTGAGGGTCGGCGACAAGGATAAAAGCGAGAGACGCTGGGAGCCGGAGACGCTACCTGTACGGGCCGCGACGCTTGGCCATGGAACTGTCAGACAGGGAGCAGGCAAGCAAGGAGCCAAAAGCAAGTAAGTCGGGCGATGTGAGACAGGCAGAATCAAGAATCAAGGCCAGCTGGGCGTCGGCGGTGATGGTGGTTGGTGGTTGGCGAGGGGGGGGAGGGCGAGGAAGGGTAAAGACGAGCGACGGCAGGCAGCAGGCAGGCAGCAGGCAGGCAGGCAGGGAGGCCCAGACAAGCAGATGACAGGATGGGGCATGGTAGGTATGTACCTGCAGATCAGATCCGGAGACGGTCTGTGACTCTGCAGAGCGACGGCGGATGGACGGCGGCGGGGCCGCGGCGGCTGTCTCTTCTGCGGCCGAGTCTGGCGGACGACGCGACGACGGCGGTCGGCGACGGGGCCGAGGAGGAGGAGGAGCGGAGGCGGAGGAGAGGAGGAGAGGCGAGGAGGAGAGCGAGGCGAAGCAGCGAGCGAGAGGGGCTGAGCGAGGCTGACGAGAGGCTGAGAGAGGCGAGTGAGCGAGGGCGAGGGCGCTGGCGAGAGGTCGAATCTGGAGCGGCGCTGGAGGCACGGGGCATGTACGGAGTTGGGTGCGTCTCGGGGCCGGCGGCGGCGGAGGGACGTGGTTGATTGATTGTCGACGGTGGCGAGGCCCAGAAGCAGTACTTGTCGCGGCACGGGCAGCGAGGTACCGGGGACCGCGGGGCGCGGCGGCGGGACCTTGGCGGCGCGCGACGAGGGCGGCGGCGCTGGGTTCCGCGGCGCGCGCCCGGGGTACCCGGTACGCGGCGGACGGGGCGCGGCGTGTACGCTTGCGGGGGGCTGAGCACCCGGCTCGAGACGACGAGACGGGCGCACGCGCGCAGCGAGGCTCGCGGCGGCAGAGCGCATGCGACGGGCGGCATGCAAGGGACTACGGCGGCCGAGGCCGTTGGACACGAGGCGGCGCCGGAGCCTGGCCGCGCCCGGGCCCCGGGGCACGGGGCATGCGGCGGGCAGGCCTCAGCAGCATCCGTTTCTTCCGTCCGCACCGCCAGCGGGACGGCGCCAGATCCGACCGCGATCCGATGGCACTGGACCGCCCCGGCCGCGCCTCGACTCGCCCGGACGGATCGACGGCAGCATGCAGCGCGCTGGCAGGGTGGCATCAGGCCGCAAGAGGGCCTTGGGCGCGGCGCGCGTTGGCCCAGCGGCCGTGTTGGCTCCGCTGGCCTGTTGGCAGCCGCCGACGAGGACAGGATCCAATTCGTCAACGGCCAGCTGGACGCCGCCACGGGTCGCCGGCCGCGTCTGCCGGCTGCGGCCGTCTGTCGGGCGGCCGAGGCGTCCGGATTGCCGGCACGGCGCCAGAGACAGCATGGGGTAACGCCTGTGCGACTGGTGAAGCCGGACCATGTCTTGGCACGCGACACATGCCAGGGACGGCGCCGGGGGTGAAGCCGGCCGTTGCATCTGGAAACGGCGTCGAGACACCGTTGAGCAGCCGGCGGAGCGTCGCAGTAGCCAACTCTGATAGCCGGAGACGTGCTCGGCAGGCCAGAGACAAACACTTGCCCGAGTGCCTATCGGTCGCAGGGGCCCCAGTCCTGCCGCCGCGCTACTGTAGCAGCTATACAGCTTCGAGCCTTGCCAACCAACTCGGTCCGAATGGCCAGCAGTGGATCAGACAAACGCCGGGCTCGAGTCCCAAGGAAATGCAGTTTCATGACATGCCCAAAGTCGAAAAAGAAGTCGAGTCTCATCCGTTGCCAAGCGGTGGCGAGGCTTCTATATTTAGGCGCCAGCCTCCGAGGCTGTGCGCGCGACTGCGCCGTGAGAGGCTATCCAACGGCCATGACACCCTTATCCCTGCAGCCTCGACTCGCCTCTACACATCGGGCCAGGCGTCGTCAGCGCTGCTCGAGGATGGGCCGTCTCCGGGCAGCAGCGCCTCAGCCATGTGGATGCCTGGCCGGCGCCGTCAAATGGCGTCGCGCCTCCGCTGGCCTCGTCCGCCCGTGACCAGCCGCGAGGCAACGCAAGAAACGAGGCGAAGCAACGGCGCCGTGGAGGCTCCATCGCCCAACGACGGCTTCGCCACGGCCCGCGCCCATCCAGCCATCCATCTCACATAAAACGCATCGACGCCTCTGTCGCTCGTCCTTTTCGCCTCCTCTCTCCGCATCTGCATCTGGCTTGTCCGTCGTTTCCGCGCTCGACCCTCGCTTCTGTCGTCCTGCGGCTGCGACTCCGGCGACGTCATCGCGCGCGGCACCCGTCAACACCATCGACCACCACCACCACCACCACCACCTCCTCCTCCTCCTCCTCCTCCTCCTCCTCCTCCCCCAGCCATGGGCGTCGGCCGCTTCGTCTGCGTCGCGCTCCCCCTCGCCCTCACCATCGCCGCCATCGTCGCCCTCCTCGTCGCCACCCTCTCCGGCGTCTCGCACCAGAGCCTCTTCCTCTTCCGCGTCAACGTCTCCGGCCTCTCCGTCGACCCGGCGCGCCTCGGCGGCATCGCCAGCCGCCTCGGCATCAACGGCCTCGGCGCCCGCGCCGATGGCGTCGGCAACATCACGGCCAAGCAGCTCGGCCTCGCCGACGTGTACGACGTGACGCTCTGGGGCTTCTGCCGCACCGCCGCCGACGGCGCGCGCGACTGCACCCGCGCCCAGTTCGACTGGGCCTCGCAGTACCTCAACACCACCTGGCTGGACAACCTCGGCGCCGTCGCCGGCGTCAAGATCGCCCTGCCGCGCGAGGTCGACGACGGGCTGAGCGTCTACCGCACCGTCAACAAGTGGACCGAGGTGGCCTTTGTCGTCGCCCTCGTCGCCCTCGGCGTCGAGCTCCTCGGCGGCGTGCTGGCCAGCCTGTCGCGCGTCGCCTCGTGCCTGACGTGGCTCGCCGCCGGCATCGCCGCCCTGCTCGTCGGCGCCGCCGCCGGCCTCGCCACGGCCCTGGCCTCCATCGTCTCCGGCGCCGTCGAGGGCACCGCCCGGCCCTACGGCGTCACGGCCACCGTCGGCGGGCCCTTCCTCGCCGCTGCCTGGATCGCCTTCGCCTGCGCCGCCGCCGCCGCCTTCTTCTGGCTCTTCACCATCTGCTGCTGCAAGCCCGAGCACCGCGGCGGCCGCAGCGCCTACCGCCACGCCGCCGGCAAGCACCGCAGCACCGACGGCGAGAAGCTGCTGCCCGCGTCCTACGCGCCCCTGGGCAACGGCCACGAGATGAGCGGCGCCGCCGGCCACAGCGCCAGCCGCCACGGCCGCCCGGGCCAGCACGACGCCGCCCAGCCTCCGCGCTACCCGGGCGGGTCCGACATGGCCTACGAGCCGTACTCGCACCGCGTGTAGCCTGAGGGCGCCGAGGAGGCAACCCGTGGAGGATGCTGCATTTCCGGCGTTGGGGGCATACTGGGGACACTCGAGCCGCCGTTGGAGGGCGTGCTTTCCACGATATACCACGGACACGACGCATAGACGCACTACTGGGATGGTTGGGTAGATAAACTGCCAATGACAAGCTGTGATTTTGCGCGAGAATTTATGGTGGTTGGGCGTCGCGACACGCGGCAGAAAATTTCCTCCTCCAACCACACCTCGCACACACCGAGACGCCCGCCATGCCGCGCCCAGGATCCCTCGGCCGCTGCCCCTGAGCACGCTTCCAATGGCCCCGGCAGACACGCGGCGCGCCCGGCTGCGCAGGGACCTGGCCCGGGTGCCCGTCACGGCGCTGGCCCTGTCGGCGCCGGGCGCCGGGCGCGACGTGCTCGTCCTGGCCGGCGAGGACGCGCGCCTCGCCGTGTACGCGGCCGGCGGCGGCCCCGGCCCGCTGTGCGCCGCCGCCGTCTTCGCCGCCGACCAGCCCGTGCACGGCGTGCGCGCGCTGCCGGCCCCCGGGCCCGGGCGGCGCGCCACCGTCCTCGCCTGGGGCGGCCGCGCCGTCGCCGTGCTCGCCCTCGACGCCGACGCGCGCACGCTCCGGCCCGTCGCCGCCGCCGCCGCCGCGCCCGACCGGATCCACGACGGCGCCGTGTGCCCGTGGCGGCCCGCGCGCGCCGTCCTGGCCACGGCGCACGGCGACGTCGTCGCGCTGTCGTGCGACGCCGGCGCCGGCGCCGTGGCCCTGCGCGCCGCCGCGCCGCGCGCCCGCCCCATGCTCTACGCCGCGCACGTGGCCTGGGCGGCGCCCGACCGCGTGCTCGTCGCCGGCGGCACCGTCTTCGGCGACGTCGTCGTCTGGCGCTGCCGCCTGGCCGCCGACGGCGCGCCCGCCGCGCCCGAGACGCTCTTCGTCCTGTCCGGCCACGAGGGCTCCGTCTACGGCGTGCACGTGTCGCCCGAGCTGACGCTCGCCGACGGGTCCGCCGCGCGCCTCCTCGCCAGCTGCAGCGACGACCGGACGATCCGCATCTGGGACATCACGGAGCGGCGCGCGCGCGGGCCCCGGACGGCCGCCGAGACGGGCTTCCGGGCCTCGGGCGACGGCACAGCCCCCGACGACGCCGCCGCCGACGCCGCCGCCGCCCGGCCCGTCGCCGTCGCCATGGGCCACGCCTCGCGCATCTGGGGCGTCCGGTTCGGCCTCACGGAGCCGGCCGCGCTGCGGGCGGGCTGCCCGCTCCCCGTCTACTCCTTCGGCGAGGACGCGACGGCGCAGCGGTGGCACCTGTCTCTCGATGCCGGCGCCGAGGGGGCGGCGCCGGCCGGCAGGCTGACGCACGGGCAGACGTTCGCCCTGCACGACGGCAAGCACCTGTGGGCGGGCGCCGTCCTCTGCCGCGACGGCACGACCGTGGTGGCCACCGGCGGAGGCGACGGCAGCATCGGCCTCATCGAGGAGCCCGTGGCAGCTCGCCCCCAAGGCCCGCGCACACCAGGCGCCGGAGCGGCGCCTCGCAAGCGTCTCGTCACCGTCGACGTGCAGGACATGCTGAACTCCCTGCCTGCTCCGCAGGCAGCCGGCGGCGGCCGCGAGATGATCAGCCGCTACGACTTCGTCGGCGACGACCAGATCCTCGCCATCACGACGCTCGGACGGCTCTTCCTCGGGTCGCTGCTGGGCGACGGCCTCTCCTGGGAGCAAGTGCGGGCGCAAGACAGCCTGGCCGACGACCTGCGGCTCGTCTACGTCCTCCGGACGGCCGGCGACGGGGCGGCCGTCCTCGGCGCCACAAACGGCGCCATCTTCTACTTCCGGCTCCCCGGCCGCCGCCTCTCGCACGTCGCCACAGTCCCGGGGCGGGTCGTCGAGATAAGCTGCCCGTTGGCGCCCCGCCAGGCGGCCGGGGACGAGTCGTCGGCTGTCGAGGTGCTGGTTCATCTCCACGGCAACGCCGAGTCGCAGTACCTCGCCCTCGACGAATCGACGGGCAGCCCCCTGCGCCACGAGCCCATCGCCGGCCTCGACGCCAGGTTCGTCGCCGTCTCTGCCGCCAGGATAGGCGACGTGCTGCTCGTGGGGTCGCGGCACGGCTGGCTGTCCCTCCTGACGAGGCGGCAAGGCGCCTGGCGTCGGGCGCTGGACCTGGCAACCCGCAGCCGCGATGCCATCACGGCCATCGTGCCGCTCCCCTCCAAGGCAGACCCCGCCTTGCCCTCGGCCTACTTCCTCACCACGAGCCGCGACGGCAAATACCGCATATACCAGGTCGAGCGGCAGGGCGAGCCGGTCCGCTGCCATCTGCTGCACGAGACGTCGCCGCCCTTGGGACCCATGATCGAGGGCGCCTGGTTCACGCGCGATGCGGCGCCGGAGCTCGTCTTGTACGGGTTTCGGAGCCGGGATTTTGTCGTGTGGAATGAAACGCGGCGGGAAGAGCTGGCCAGGGTGGACTGCGGAGGCGCTCATCGGACCTTCAGGCTCAGCTGCAGCGCCTCGGACCCCGGCCGGTGCCGTTTCGCCTTTACCCGGACGTCCAAGCTATCCATCTACTCGCAGCCCCGGCCCATGTGTCGGCCGCTCAGGGCGGGGACGCATGGGCGAGAAATACGTGCCCTGAGCTCCAATGGGCGCTACATGGCGTCGGGGGCAGAAGACACGCTGATCCGGATATGGGACTACCGCCACGCGCAAGGGCACGGCGAGGCGCTGATGCGGCACGTGGCATCCATCAAGGCGCACGCAACTGGCATCCAGCGGCTACGGTGGTTCGGCGACGAGCTCCTCTTGAGCAGCGGGGGAAACGAGGAGCTGTTCGTGTGGCGGGTGCGGACCATGGACTCTGCCTACCCGGGTCTCGCAGTCGTCTGCGAGGCGGTCTTGGGCGACAAGAGCCGGACGGGCGACGTGCGCATCATGGACTTTGACGTCGGCGGATGCAGCCCCATGGAGGGAATGCTGGTGACGTTGGCCCTCTCCAACTCGACGGTCAGAACATACCGGTACTCGCCCGACGGCGGATTCGAGCGGTTTGCCGAGGCGTCGTACACCGGGGCCTGCCTCACACAGGCGCGCCATCTCGGCGTGTGCGGAGGCAAGCTGCGGCTCCTGACGGCGTCGACAGACGGGCACGTGGCCCTGTGGGCGACGGACGCAGAGGCGGGCCAGAGCGGCGTGCGGGCGTGGACGCTGGGCGAGGCGGCGCGGGTGCACCAGAGCAGCGTCAAGGCCCTGGACATGGTGGCGACGGGCGGGGCCTTTGTCGTCATGACGGGCGGCGACGACAACGCGCTGGGCGTCTCCGTCGTCGGCGAGGGCCGGGGCGGCGGCGGCTACACGTTCCGGAGCCGGGGCGTGGTGCGCGCGGCCCACGCAGCGGCCATCAACGGCGTCGCGGCCGTGTCCGGGCCCGGCGACGGCGCGGTGACGGGCGTCAGCGTGAGCAACGACCAGCGCGTGCGGGTCTGGCGCGCGTCGGGCCGCGACGCGCACACGGTCGCGCTGGTGGGCTCGGCGCACAGCGGCGTGGCGGACCCGGGCGACGTGGCGCGGATGAGCGTGGCCGGCGAGGGCGCCGTGCGAGTCGTGGTCGGGGGGGTTGGCGTCGAGGTATGGAGCTGGGCGCTCAGCGAAGGGTCCGGCGGGCCCTGATGGCAACCCTGTCAGGCACGCCAGGCACTCCTTGCATGGGGCCTGGCGGCATTCCAAGGAGCCCCCGCCGGCAGAGGCCATGGCGAGAGACGAGGGCGGCGTGACACGATGCCACGGGCGGAGCGGCTGAGAGGATGGCGAGGCTGCGGCAGGGAGGCGACGGCAGGCCGTCTGCAGCGGCGATTGGGCGGGCGGCGAGGGAATGAAACACGGGCTGAGGGCGAGCTGACGATGCGCCTCAGGCTGGCGGGCGCCTCAGGCTGGCGAGCGCCCGCGGCCCGTCTCTGTGCTCGTGTGCCTCGTCGTCGGGCGCCGTCGCCGGTTGCGGCCAGCTCGGCGCCGCCAGCGCGCGCCTTGCCGCATCGGGCAGCGGCCGGGCCGTCGATGCCGTCAGCGCCGTCGATGCCGTCAGCGCCGAACAAGGCCTTGTCCGCAGGTGCCGCAGGCCTGCGCCCGCCAGCCAATCGCGCCCCGGGCGGCGGGCCGGGCCTTGGCGCGGCCTCCGTGGGACCAGCTTCTGGGACCAGCTTCATGCCCGGCCATGACGGCGGGCGCTGGCCATTAGCGGGCGTGATATGGCCCGTCCGGCGGTATGTATGTACTTGCGTGTGCAGCCGAGTCGCGCCCGCCTTCCGCCCTGCCTGCACGTCCGGCCTCGAGGCAGCGCCGTCGCCGAAGCGTCCTCGTCGAAGCGTCCCCGTCGAAGCGTCCTCCAGCCGCTCGTTTCCATCTGTTCTGGCGTCGCCCCCAGCGAGCCCGTCCGTCCGTCGACCCCCCGTCCGTCGACCCCGTCCGTCCGTCGACCACAGACCGCCATGCGAGGCGTGCGTCTCCTGCTGGCGGCCGCGCTGGCGCTGCCGGCCGCCGCGTATCGCATCTCGCCGCCCGCCCAGTATCGCATCTCGCCGGCCGGGCCGTGTCCGCAGGTCCGTGTCCGCTGCTCCCTCGCCGGGCCGCTCGCTGGCCGCTCGCTGACCGCACGCGCAGGCCAAGCTCGACTTGATCCTCAGCAACAAGCTGCCCTCCGAGGAGTGCTGCCCGTACGGGCGCTGCAAGAAGACGGTCGTCGTGGCCGTCGGAGAGTGACCCGAGCGGCGGCCGCGGCCTTCCCTCGTTCCTCTTCCCTTCTCCATCACGCGGACACGACTTCATCCAGCCGTCTTTCGCACGGCGGCGCTTCTCTTCTACACCGGCAGCCCGGATGGCGGCGTTGGCACCGCTGCTTTGCGTCTCCACTACGGACATGGCACACCGCCGGCTTCATCCAGAGACACCGTCTTGGACGCGAGGAAAAATCTTCAGCGCTGGCGAGGGGAACGGGTCCGCCGGAGAGCCGGCCCCGCTCCGAGTGTGCGAGGGCGAGAGGGGAAAGCCAACAGCGCAGACGCAGAAAGAAGGCAGCTCGCCATGCTCGCGTCCCTCCTCGCTCCTCGGTGACATGCTGGACCTTGTCGTGCGATGCTCGTATTTTCTGCTCTCTCCATCAGCCGGGCAGCGGGCGCGTCGGACCCATCGTGTCCCGCTAATCCGAGGCCGATGCCGAGGCCGTCACCTCGGGTGCGCATAAAAAGTTTGTCGGCTGCGACGTCGACAATGGCTGACAAGGCAGACGCCAATGCTTGGTCAGCCGGACAGCTCGCTTCTGGTTCCCGCCTTGAGCGGGCGCCGGCGTCGTGTGCGAGCCTGCGCCTGGCCGGTGCGACGCGTCCGACAGCGACAGAAGGGCTGAGCGCCGTGTTGCGTCGGACGGCTCGGAAGACGCCCCGAGGCATGCGCCTCCGACTCCGGGCCGCTCTTCGGTCGGGTGGGCCGCTCTCGGCCGCCGGCCCATGTCGAGACGGGCCGTCGTCGCCGACCGCAGCCCGGGCTCGTTGCGCAAGGAAGCCCGGCCCTGGTTGCCGCCGCCATGCTGCAGCGCATTGACGAATGTACTGGCCTTTCCTCCCCCTTCCTGTCTCTTTCTATATCTTTCCACCTTCCACTCCCCTTTCCGTATTTACTGCCCGCTGAGCGCAGCAGCCTCCGGCCCTGAGGCTCCGGCCAGCGCCCGCCAGCCGTGATTGGCGCGGCAGAGGACTGCCGTCGGCGCTTTGGTCCACCACCGAGGGCGACCCCGCGTTGCGCCGGCAGGCGGGCAAGTCGGAGGGTGACATCCGACCCCGGCGTTGGGCGAGTGCGCACCCGTGCTCCGTATAAACAGCGTCCGACGTCTCCTCACGGTCGCGACGTGATTAGCGCCTCCTCGAGCATCTGCGGGCTCTCGGAATCGTGACGTGCAGGGCCATCTCGACGACGCTGCCATGTCCCCGTTGGCCGTCCAAGGCGCCTCGGGCGCAGGCACAGCCAGTGCGCCCTTGAAGCCAAACATCGGCGTCTACACGAACCCAAAGCACGAGCTCTGGGTCAGCGCCGCCGAGCCCAGCGCCGCGAGCGTCCAGGCCGGCGCCGACCTCAAGCCCGGCGAGGTCACCGTTGCCATCCGAAGCACCGGCATCTGCGGGTGAGCGCCCCTCGCGTCCGTGGGCGAAGCGCGGGCTGATAGAGTCCTAGATCCGATGTGCATTTCTGGCACAAGGGCCGCATCGGCCCCATGGCCGTCGAGGGCGACCACATCCTGGGCCACGAGTCCGCCGGGGAAGTCATCGCCGTGCACCCGTCCGTCACGCAACTCGACGTCGGCGACCGCGTGGCCGTCGAGCCCAACGTCATCTGCAACGCCTGCGAGCCGTGCCTGACGGGCCGGTACAACGGCTGCGAGCGCGTCGAGTTCCTGTCGACGCCGCCGGTGCCCGGGCTGCTGCGCCGCTATGTCAACCACCCAGCCGTCCTCTGCCACAAGATCGGCAACATGTCGTACGAGAATGGCGCCATGCTCGAGCCCCTGAGCGTCGCCCTCGCCGGCCTGCACAGGGCCAAGGTGCAGCTGGGCGACGCGGTCCTGGTCTGCGGCGCCGGGCCCATCGGGCTCGTCACCCTGCTGTGCTGCGCCGCGGCGGGCGCCTGCCCGCTCGTCGTCACCGACGTCTCGGAGAGCCGCCTGGCCTTTGCCAAGGAGCTGTGCCCGCGCGCCGTCACGCACAAGGTCGAGCCGCTGCCGGCCGCCGAGTCGGGCAGGGCCATAGTCGCGGCGTTTGGCGGCGTCGAGCCCGCGCTGACCATGGAGTGCACGGGGGCCGAGAGCAGCATCGCCGCCGCCATCTGGGCCACCAAGTTCGGCGGCAAGGTCTTCGTCATCGGCGTCGGCAACGACGACATCACCATCCCCTTCATGCGGGCGAGCGTGCGCGAGGTCGACATCCAGCTGCAGTACCGCTACTGCAACACGTGGCCGCGCGCCATCCGGCTGGTCGAGAGCGGCGTCGTCGACCCGTCCAGGCTCGTGACGCACCGCTTCGCGCTCGAAGAGGCGCCCAAGGCGTTCGAGACGTCGGCCGATGCCGGGAGCGGCGCCATCAAGGTCCAGATACAGAGCTTCGACTAGGGGCGGCGGTCACGGCGCTGTTCCCGGAGCGAGGATGGGAAGAGCAATCGCCATGTTCAAAACGCGCAGAGCGCTGTGCTCTAGCGTGTGCGAATGCAGTGCTTCGGAATGTCGTGATGGAAGTCGAATTTTCTGCAGAAACCAGTCTCGTCAGGGACCTCCTAGGTAGCTTAATAAATAAGTACCCTGCACCCAGCACGCAGATCCGCTAGAGCTCCCCAAAGCGGCTAGGCGCGCCCGGGCCCCAGCTCCGGCTCCACGCCCATCTCGCGACTCTTCCCGAGCTGTTTTTTTCTGCCTCAGCCAGAGCTCGCAACGACCACCCGGACCGCAGCCATTGCCCCCGGCCGAAGCTGCCGCCGCCGCCGCCCGCCGCTCCGTCCGCCGCCCCGAGTCCCGCGCCGCAATGGCCCGCCCGTCGCCGCCGCCGGCGCTGCTCCGCGCCCGCCCCGTGCTCCGCCGCGCCGCCCCGGGCCTGCGCCGCTTCGAGACGACGCCCGCCGCCCGCGCCGCCGACGCCGCCCGCGAATACCAGGCCCGGGCCCAGCAGGGCCTGTCGCGCGTCGCCTCTGCCGCCGGGCCCGCCGTGGCCGCCGCCGCCCGCGGCCTCAGCGGCGCCCTCGGCCGCGTCGGCGGCCGCACCGGCCGTCTCGTTGCCCTGGTCGAGCGTGCGGCCCCCTCCCTGCCCCGTCCGGCGTGTGGACGCGCTGACGGGCTTGCCGCAGGACAAGCCCCCTTTGTCGTCTACTACTCCAAGGTCGGCCTGGAGATGGGCAAGATTGTCTTCCACGGCCAGAAGATGAGCCCTCCGTAAGCACCCCTGGGCCCCTCCCGCCCGCTCCCCGTCTCGAGGCCTGACGCCTCGGCCGCAGCTCAATCGCCACCTTCCAGACCTTCTACCAGAACCTGTGGCACTCGATCCGGAGCGGCGCCTTTTTCCAGACGCCCCAGAACCTCCTCCAGCAGCTCCGCGGCCTCAGCGTCGCCCAGCTCGCCGCCACCGGCGTCGTCGTCGCAGAGTGCCTCGGCTTCTTCACCGTCGGCGAGATGATTGGCCGCCTCAAGCTCGTCGGCTACCACGGCGAGCCCGGACACCACCACTGAGCACCCGGGCACGAGCGGGGGGGGGGGACGAGAAAGCGGATGGATAGACACGAGGCGGGATGATAATAGACTCGCTCCTGTCGGGCTGCGGTGCGCTACATCTTGACGGCACGTCGCTCCCGAGACCGGGCCCTGGCCGGGACAACCGAGGGCGCAGCTTGAGCGCCTCGCAGTCTTGGGAGCGGTTTCTGCCTGCTTTCATTTGTAACGCTGTACATCAGATGCATACCACGGCTGCCATTTCCATCTGGAAGCGCTCGCCCATTCTAACAAGAGACAATAGCTCGGATCAAGAGCGCAACTGGCGGTTGTCGTGAAGGCTGCATCGCGACAACTGCATTCGACAACTGTCATCTCTGGCCTTTGATGCCACGGTACTTGGCACTGGCGGCACTCGCCATGCCCGTTGGTTGATGACCCGCGACATACGCTTGTTGGCCGCGCGCGCGACAACGACGTCCTCTCTCTTGTCCCGTCCAGGTGAGGCGGAATCGAAGCCCGCCGCCGCCGGCTTGCGCCGCTGCCGTAGCTGGAGGGTGTAGAAGGCGCCGTTACATCCTCATGCGGCCTCAAGCAGCCAGTCAAGAGAAGACGTCCAGGAGCCTGTCAGCCCCTCCGGTCCAACTCCCTCACCACCACCACCCGGGCCGTGGACATGAGGCCTCCCCAATGCTGCGGCTTGGCGGGCAATTGTTCGCCATTTCACCCCAGGTCGCCATATCCAGGCCACGTCGTGCCAGACTCAACCGCGTAATAATGCGTATACAAGGCATGCAAAGACCCACGGCTGCAACTGGGCCGTGATGACAGCACTCAAGCTCGCCCAAGACACCCGCTTCCGGCGCGGCCAATGCCCCTGCTCCAGCCGTACACGGACGCGCTCCGTCCTGCGCCACGGTGCAGCGACTCGCGTGCAGCGCGCACAAGGCAAAAATCAAAAAGGGGGCCGGCCCAGCCCTCGCCACTTCGTCTTGACCAGCGGGGGGTGTCCCCAGCCAGCCAACCCTTGGCAGCCTCTCCCCTGCCACGACATCTCCGTCGGTGGGCAACTGACGTTACACTCGCCGTGCCTCCGCTCCTCGAGAAAGAATTTCGGCCCGCGCGAGGTCGTGCCCTGCAGTCAGCCGTGGCTGGCGGTGCATCATGACGCGACATCTTCGCCACCGGCCCGCAAACAGACTCGCAGACAGCCAAGGTCGAAGCAGTCGAGGCAGTCGAGGCAGGCGTCGTTGCTGTATGTCGTCTTTTGGTCATGGAGCACCCGTCGAGCCGGTGCGCATGGCAGCGGCCCGGCCGTTGCCGCGAAGCGCAATATTAAGCCCTGGCTCCCAGTTCCCTTCGCAGGAAGCTTTCTGGACAACGCAAAACATGGGATAGTGCGCCCCGTAGCGCCGGGGCCGGGAGTATTGAACGTATGACCCTGAGTGCAGAACCACCTTTCCGGACGCGCATGAGCCATGACTGGGCGCTCGGTCCCTTGGAGCTCCGCAGCGACATGAAGGTGGCGGAGCAGCCAACTGTTCTTCAACGCTGACTTTGTCCCCGGAGGCGGCTACACCAGGTCTCGATACGAAAGCCGACAAGGCCTTCAAGTGTCCCATATTTCCCGTTTCCTTGCCCACAACGGCTGCGAGCGCGAGTGAACGAGGCTGTCGCCTGGCTCCCGTCTTAAATTCTCCCAGGCTGCAGGTGATTGTTGCTGTTGCTCACCATTTGAGTCGGGTCGGGAGGCCGCCGGGCCGTCCAGATGTGCCTGCGCAGAATGAACAGCTGCACCGGCCGGGAGAAAAGGCCAAAAAAACGAGCGTCGACTCACATGGTACAATAACCGTGATATTTTAGTTTCGTATTCTCCTCCTTGACCCGGCCGCAAAGCTCATTCACTTCGTCGACCGTCATGCCCAGCCTCTCCACCATGGGCATCAGGCTGATGGCCTCGAGGCAATGCTTCAGGCCGAGGTTGAACCACCGCGCCGTGTCCTGCTCGTGGGGGTCGGGCGACCACGGGTTCACGTAGCATCGGATGGTTTGCTCCCTGAAGTCGCAGAAGCCGGCTTGTTCGATCAGGTATCTCGTCTTTTGCGTCGAGACCCTGGCGCTCTGGCCGAAGTGGTCGAGGGATTTCAGGAACGCCTCAGACCACTCCTTGAGCGCCGACTTTGTGGGCACGTCGCCGCTGTTCTCCCAATGCGGGACCCAGTCCATCTCGACGTGTTCCAGGAAGCCCGTCCCTGGCGTCAGGTGTCTGGGCCAACGTTAGCCCAAGTGATGCGACGGCCCCGCATTGGTGCTCGTACTCGAATATCTTGCGGTACATGTCGGGCCACACATCTGTCCGAATGCTCCCAAAGAGCATTCGCATGTGGATCAGGTCGCAGTTCCGCAACAGAGGCTCCCACGAGGACTCTTCGAGGTCGAACTGCAACGTTATCATGCCCCGGGGTATCCTGCGTCTGGTCAGCAGATGACGGGCGGCCGCGTGCGTGCCAGTCCGCTCACAAGGCGGGTTGGATCCGGTTAAGATCTACAGCCATGATCTCGGGAATGAGGACCGATCTGAGGACGGTCAGCTATGAGGCGTGGTGCGGGCCGTAGACGAGGGGGCCTACTCTTCGGCAACGTTAATGGCCCAGATTCCGGTCCCCGTCCCCAGGTCCAGGACTCTTGCAGGCCTGCCCAGGTTCAGGTTCCGCGAGCAGACGGCATTTTTGCGAGCGACGAGGAAGAACTTGTGGAAAATATCGAGCCTATTAAGCTCTTCCTGAGAGAGACAGTGTCAAACGCTGGTCGAGCAATGAGCGAGCAGAGGCACGTACGGCATCGATCGGGAAGAGATATTTCCCCGGTTTCCAGGCGCCATAGAACCGACCATGTGCCCAGTAACCCTGCAGCAACTGAGGTTGCTGGTCCAGTGCACTGATCCGAGAGACGTCAGCAGCCGTTTCTGCAACGGCTTGGCCAGCAGCGGGATGGGGCACTTGCGGATTCAGGGACATGATGGCCGCAGGGACGGGATTTCTCTGCCGTAACTGGTGCGGCCGGGCAGGGGCGATGTTAACTCGGGCTCCGTGGAGAAGAGTCGCCTAAACCCATATCAGCAGGTCGTACGAGGCAATGGAAAAGAGGAGAGAAGAAACAATGGTCAACATGATGAAACAAAAATAATCTTGATAAAGATGGGGCAGCTGAAGAGAGGCAGCATCTGGACGGATTGGAGGCGGAGGCTCTTGTAACGACAGACTGGCAGCATCCGAGGCCCAGATAGTTTGGGCAATAATGCGCGATGGGCCGGGCACAGACAGGTGAGCGAGCAACAGAGGGTGGTAGGACTGGGAAACGGATTGCCTGGTGGCCAGCGTGCTCGGCGTCGACTTGTATAGCTCAGTGGACCAGGGCTATCAGGAGATGACGAGCCATTGGGGGACGGGCTGAAACATGCAGTATCCAGCACCACGGGCCCGGTAGCTCAAAGGCAGCAGGCGGGAGACTGCATGGCATCTGCTGACTTGGAGGGGCAGCGAGGTGACATGCGGCTGAGCAAAGGCGTTTGGCGTGTAAGAGGAATCGAGGTGGTACAAGGGGAGAGGAGCGAGAGGGCGCGGCGGAGAGGAGGGGGACAAATGGTCGACTTACAAGCCAGTGCCCAATGGGAGGAGGAGAGAGAGATGCGGAAGGCAGCCGGTCAGGCGGATGCCGGTCCGGGTGGCACAGCGTCCTGTTCGTGGAGAAATAAGTAGTCAGGCAGGTGACAGAGGTCGGGTGTGTTGGAGAGGGTGGACCAGAGCCGATGCTGCTGTGCTTCCGTGGATGAGACATAAACGGTCGTCCCTGCTTCAGCCCGGCCGTGTCGTGGATGGTAGCAGCGGTGCTGCTGGAAGGCGAGACAGTCGGTCAAAGACGATGGCGCAATGGGCGAGGCTGGACGGGGGACCGGCGTCGGGGAGAGGCCTGGGAGGGCGGTTGCATGTGAGGCGGGCACAGACGGGGCGTCCGGGGATCGAGGACCGGGGCGGGCGCGCCGGGAGCCGGGCGGAGGCGAGGACTCGGCCGGGACGCAAGCCGGGCTCCGGGCCAAGGCGGCAGGCTCGCGGAGCGGGCGACAGAGGCTCGCGGCGGCGGCAGGGGGCACGGGCGGCGGCTTTAATATGCGTCGGCCAGGGTCGGGCGGGCGGGCGGCGCGCGGCATGTGTCGAGGGCCGGCGAGGCCTCGGGGGCGGCGACGGGGCGCGGGCGCGAGAGGAGGCGACGGCGGCAGCGCGAGAGCTGGCGGGTGCGGGAGCTGCTGGCGGGCGCTGCGGCCATGAGGTCCGGGGGCCTGGGGGCCTGGGGGCCTGGCCGGGGAGCGGATCGAGGAAGGCGAGGCGCCCGAGGGCAAGGGATGCTGGCTCGCGGCTCGGTCAGGGTCGACGCACATACATATGTGTGTAGGCCGGGCGCAGGAGGTTCAGAAGGTTAGGCTAAGTTTTTCTCGACATCGAGAAGGTTCAGTTGGTGGTGTGGTGATGGAAGGGACGGAAGGGAGTGCGGGTAGAAGGTAGAGAGGTACCTGGAGCGGCGCCATTGGACAGCCTGGGGCCTGCGCGGCGTCTGGGGAGGTACCGGCGCCGGGGAGGTACCGCCTCGGTGTCATGGCTGGCTTTTTGCTCCGTGCTTGTGCTCTTATTCCCAGCCGGCGCGCGCGACACGGAGTCGCGGCAGACGCCTCGCTCAGTCGCCGTCCGGCGTCCAGGCCCGTACTGACGAGCACGCCGGCGCCCTCGTCCGCCCCAGCCTCTGCCGACGTCTCATCGCACGCCCCTCCCCCGGAGTTGCGACCAACAGCCCCGACCAACCGCGGCCGCCTCCCGTCAGCGGGTCCTAGCAAACACGCAATCCCCAGCTGTTGGTGGCTTGACGGCAGGTGGCTCCTCTAGTGCCCGTTGTCGGCGCCCCGAGCGTGCCGGCTAGTGCGCTGTTGGCCCTCCAGCATGCCGTCGCCGCCGGAGGCAGCGCCGTGGGGGCCCGCCAGCCCTGCCAGGCTCCGTCCTGTCCGGCGCCGCTGATAGGCCCGGGCCTCAGGACGGGCCTCAGGACGGGCCTCAGGACGGGCCTCAGGACGGCCTCGGAGCACGGCCTCGCCTTCATATCGCCATGCATGTCAGAGCTGCCCCTATCGTCCGACGAGCCCAAGCGAGGCCGAGCCCGCCATGCGCCGGAATCCAAGCATCCGGTAGAGGAGGGCACGCCCAGCCCAGCCCGCCGTCATTGGCCGGCCCTGTCTCGGACCGCCAATATATCTGAGATACCAAGTATCCACGGCCGCTGCCACCGTCTCGCCTCGTCACACGCGTCCTCACCGACGGCGCCGTGGGCAACGGCAACGGCTTGATTCCGCAGGCAGCCTCGTGTGTCATGCATGCATGTCTGTGCCCCCGTGCTGTAGATGTCGTTGGTCCTGCTTCCGCCCCGCGCAATGCTGCCCAACACGACAGACCGGGCCCATGTGCCAAATCTCCGGCCACAGCAGCTCCGTGCGTTGCTTTGCAGCGCACCCTGCGGCGGGTCTATCCGGGCACATGGCACAGCATTAAACAGAGTTGGCACCGAGCCTTGCACGACGGCAGCATTGCATTGCCCGCGTCGGCGGAGCTCGTCGCCCTCATGCCGCCCCTGGCGAGACGACATCCGTCATCTGTTTCTTCCAAATCTTTTAGTAATAAAAAGCAGTTCTCTGTAATGCTCAAGTCATCGCTGACCGCCACCCGCCACGGCTCATCCCCGTGGCCAACGACCTTGCTTACATCCGGCACAACTCTGGCCGTTAGGTTGCAGCATCATCTCCTCCCTAGCTGAATAGGCAGCTACACTCATCCCCGGCCGGTGGGAAGGGGTGATTGTGCTCCATCTTACAGAGGTGCCCGTATCCCTTCTGGCCCCGATGTGAAGCTGGAATGCAAGAGTTGGCAACATGGTGAGCGTCTTGGCGTCGTCCAATGTACCATGGCGATTACCCTGGAGCAGATGCCGCGTGGCCTCGATCCAACAGGACGATGCTCTAGAGTTTGTGTTCTACGTTACACGCGAGCAGGCATGTAGGGCCTTCTACCCATAACCGTGACCTCCTTGCCATCTTCTCTTGTCCGAGACTGTCTGAGGCCGTCCCCTCCCCTAGCCCCTGAAGGTCCGTCTCTGGGAGCTGCTCAGCTCTCCATCTCCTGCTCTCGAGTCAGGCACCCTGCTGTGCTCCCGCCCCTCCCCGGCCTCTGCGTGAATCTTGGCCCCATTTTCAGTCGTGCGGCTGCTGCCGTGCGACGCTCCCCTAAGCGATCCGCACGTTGCCAAGCAGGAGGCCGAATTTCCACTTAAGATGTGGCTGCAGGTGAGACGCCGAATTCAACAGACGCCAAACCGCTCTGCGCAACACGTCATGTCACTGGCCCGCGCCTGTTGCGCCGCCTTGGTGCCTCAGGGGCGGCAGCTCCTGCGAGGCCGCCTCGGACAGCCCCCCCTCGCTGCCAACGGCGGCCACGGGGCGGCTCGCCCTTGCAGAAGGAGGAGGAAGCCGTCTGACTCACGTCGAGCTCGCGGCGCCGAACCCTGCCGCATGCCCCCAGACGTCATATCGGACCGGCCGCATGAGCCCGCCACCCGCCCGCTGACCGTGGTGGACCTGCCCGCAGCCTGTGCTATGATTCGTTTCCGACACGTCGGTTCATGTAAGACAGGAGGACAAGGGGTTCCCCCAGCAGCCAGTGCGTCAACAGCCCAAGACACCCACAGTGGTGCCATGTTGCCTCGCAGCCGTGCTTTGGGCTTCCCGAGGCTCCACGTCGGCCTGTACACAGCTACTCGTGCCAGGATGCCCAGGGCATCCTGGTACAGTCTACAAAGGAACCGGGGCTGAAGGGGGGGGGTTCCCGTGGGCACGTCCAGGCGAGGACCAACGGCGTTTCGGGAATCTAGACTCGCGCTCGAGAAGGTCTTTAGCAGACGCAGTGCCGCCACGCCGATGCCGCAGCGTGAGTCCTCAGTCGCTTGTCTCGTGCTTCCTCGCCGGGGCCACTCAGGGTTGCACACGTTGGCGTGGCTGGCTGCGGCAATCACCGCCTCTCCAGGGCCGGGGCGTTTTCTGATATCTCGCGGGGAAACAAGAGGCATGCCGCATGGTCTGTGCATCTCGCCCGAGCCGTAGCTGGAGCCAACACTCGCAAGCACAGCCAGGCCATGGAGCCATCCCCCGGCCGGCATCAAGCACCAAAAAGGGTCAGGTGAGGGTTTCCTATTGGCAGCGAGGCTGGATCCACGGCTCGGAGCCAAAATTAGCCAGCTACGGGGAGCAGTTCGCGCGATCGAATCTGCCCCGGGGGCGATGCAGACCCCTGAATCCTGACGGCTCCGGCCTACCACGGCGCGCGGAGGGCCTCGGGTCGGGGATTTGCGTCGGTGCCGGCGATGGCCTTGCAGGATCCAGCACGGCGCGAGCTGTCTCGACGAGGAGAGGGTGCATGCATGGCGCAGCGCGCAGGACTCGGTGCTGCAGCGCCGCGCAAGTCTCAGTCCACACGGCGGTGGTTGGCCGGCACGCAGGGGCTGCCGACGAGCCTATTTTCGCCGACGCCTGTTGTCTTGGCGGCCAGCGGGCGCGTTGGCTCGGGAGAGGCGCCCCCGGACTCGGGGCTCCGTCCTGCGGCCGCCGCGGTCGACGCTCGGGGAGCAGGGCGGCCTGTCGACGGCGCCCGGCACGCCGCCGCCACGCCCCGGCGTGCGGAGCACAGACGGCCTCGCGCCGCTTCCACCGCGACGGGGCTCGTCTCGACGACTGCTTACCGCTCCTTTGGCCGCCCGGCGGCGCAGGCGAGACGCGCCGCAGAGCCCGCGGCGACGTCTGCGCGCTCCCGGGCCGTCGTCCTTGTGCGATGCCTCGCCCATCGACCTCTCGACTGTCGACTGCCTTGGGCGCCGCGGACAGCATCTCCGACACCCCAGGTCGTTGGGCGCCACCAATGGCGCTCCCCGGCCCGCCCCGGCCGCGGCGCCTATTGGCCGATCCAGACTGTCGGGACGCGTGCGGGGGGGCGTGTGGTTGGAGTACATGTGCACCGAGTACCTCCGTACTCCGTACTCCGTACTTTGTACCTGAGTACCGACATACCCGGAATGTCTGCACCGAGGTCTCGTGCAGCTCCTCGCATCCTCGCTCCGCCCTCGCTCCGCATCCTCGCCCCGTCTCCCCTCGTGCACGCCGCCGCCCGTCCAACCGCGGACTGCACAGCCGCTTCGGGGCTCGCCGAGGCTCACCGAGGCGTCACACCGAGGCGCTACGGCCCGCGCCGTCAACTCGCTACGCTCCCTCCGTATCGACATCGCTTGTTGGTTCCCGTTCGAGTGACTACCTAGGCCCGTGCCATCCTGTCCCATCCTGTCCCCGGCCCTTCCTATGGTACAGTATAACAATACGCAAACACGATACACCAACGCCCTCTTGCCCGTCCAAAGAAGCAATCTTTTTGTCCTGTCCTCCTGCCAGCGCATCCGAGGCCGACCCTGTGCACGGCTCGTCGTATCGAGTCATGCGTCGCATCCGGCCCTCCGCCCCTCTACGCCTCCCCCGCCTACCACTCGTACTCGCCAGTGGCCTTGTGGAAGACGTACTCCTTGCCGTTGACCGTGAGCACACCGTCCTTGAGCGTGCATTTCCTGCACGCGTGCGCCTGTTAGCCGCCGCCTCGCACACAACGGCCAAGACGTACCACTTGTTCTTGACGCGCTGCACCTTGTCGTACATGCAGAGCATGATGTGGCCCAGGCCCTCGTCGTCCACCTCGTCGTCGTCGTGATCCTCCTCGGGATCGTCCAGGTCCGAGTTGATGGCGTCCTCATCGTTGACGTCGTCGTCGCCATCGTCTCCGCCGTCAAACGCGGCGACGCCCTTGCCCTTGCCCTTTCCCTTGGCTCGCGCGGTGCGGCCCTTGCTGGCCTCCTTCAGAGGCAGCATCAGGCCACCACCCTCCATGGCCTTGGCCTTGGCCGCCATCTGCTCGTGCAGCATGCGGTCGATTTCGACCCTGCCCAGCTCGCGCAACTCGCCGCCGACGCCGCGCTCGACGAGGGCGCCCTCGAAGCCGCCATCCCCGCCATCCCCGTCGTCCTCGTCGCCGGCCCCGTCCGTCTGCCCGTTGGCGATGCGGTTGACTGCAGCGTCGGCGCCATGCGAGCCCTGCTGGGTCGCGGCTTGGCCAGCCTGCGGATGCGGCGGCCGCTGGGCCAGCCGCTGGGCCTGCTGGGCCTGCTGGGCCTGCTGGGCCTGCTGGGCCTGCTGTCCCATGCGGTCCTGGATCGCATTGATGGAGCCGGCAGCCCTCATGCCGTATTGGAGCTGGAGCTGCTGCGCGGCTCTGCTGGCCGCGACGCTGTTGGCGCTGTCGATGCCGTTGTAGCTGGGGAACGAGTGCATCGCCTGCGGGCCCGACTCCTGCTTGATGCCGTCCTGCTGAGCGAGGCCGGGCTCCTGCTTGATGCCATTCTGCATGCCGACGCCTGGCAGGGACAGCTCGGGCGAGAACTGGGCCTGAGAATGGGCCTGACTGGGGGCCAGCGGCGCAGACGCCGGCTGGGCAGGCGGCGGCGCCTCGGGCTTGGGGTCCCACGGGAAGCTGGCCACGTCGAGCTGGGTGAGCTTCTGCTGCCACACCTAGACACTGTTAGTAAATAGCACATCGCCATTCGCACAGGCACGGCGCGGCGCAGGCCACCGGGCCATCAGCTTGGCGGTTGTGGCTGGAAGTCCTCCCTGCCGAGCCCGGCTCCGCGACGCTCGCCGGAGCCTCGGCCTGTGGCTGCTGTCTGCCGGGCGACACGTGACAGTCTGCTGGGGCTGCCTGGGGCAAATGCAGCAGGGGGGAGGAGAGGGAGGGGGTTGGCGGTTTAAAAGAGGCCCATATAGCGGGCTGTCCACCCGCCCTCAGGCAACCTGATCAGAGAGCCGCCGCCGCTGACGCCCAGCTCGGGGTGAGCAAGGCACTCGCGTGCTCACCCGCCGTCGGCGCCCTCACGCCGCGGCCTGTGCTCCACGGGCAGGCTGTGGCGGCGACAAAGGAGGCAGAGAGGCAGAGGGCGTGTGCATCAGACAAAGCGCGCCTGCTTACCTTGCGCAGCTCCTCGAGAACCGAGTCGTCGATGCCGCTCTCCTCGAAATCGACGCGTGAGCTGTTAATCACATCCTCGATGATGGACTGGTAGACGCCGCCGACGGCCTGGTTCGACATGGTGACGTTGCGATGCGCACCGCCTGCGTCTCTGCTCGACCGTCGTGCTCAGGTTGCTCGTGCCTCGATGCGCCTCGCTTGTCCGTCGCGTCGCAGCAGAAACAGCCAGAACCGGCGCCGCTCAGTCTCCCTCGCCCTTTGCCTCGACGGGCAAAAATGAGCGCGCCACTCCTGTCGCCGCCTCGGCCTCGGTGCACCGCCGTCCGGCGCCTGCGCAGCCTCGCAGAGAGCGATGGGCCAAATGCGTGCAGGGCAGCCCCTGTAGCAGCCGCTGGCACCCTTTCCGCCTCGTCGGCACAAAGCCTCCGCCACCTGTCTGGCAGCTCGATGCGCGGCAGGGCAAAGGCGCTGGCGCGTCGATGGGTGTCTCCGTCGTCTCCGTGAGGCTATACGTATACTCTAGCGATGGCCTCGCGCGCTCTCAGTCTGGCCCTTTCGTGCAGCCAGTCTCGTCGGTCGCCTCGCCTCGTGGGTGATGTGCACTGGTCAGAGTTCCAAGGTTGACTGCGAAGTGCGCTAAAAGCGGCCTGCAGAAGCACCGCTGCTCGCTTAGTAATCCCCGACATGCGAGCAGGCCCCACTTCTTCGACAGCATCGTCATCCGGGAACTAACGGCCGAGACCTGACCTCTGCCGTCGACTGAGAGCGCTCTCCCCAGTCAATTGCTCGACGACCGTTTGCTTTCGGCAATGATTCTGCTTGTCACGCCGCGCTCCGCTCGCTGTCCAATGCCGCTGCCTCGGGAACGGGCCGACGAACAACGGAGTCACATGTCAGACCGTCGGAGCCGGGAAGCAAGAAACATCACTGCGACAAGGTTCGTCCCCTTGTGCAACATCGCGCCGAGTATATGTACTCTGTATTGCTTGCCACTTGACTCCTTCAAGAGCTAGGTCCTTGCTATCATGTACTTGTCCATATCCTCCTACGGCATAGCGTATGACGTTGCGTCGTGACTGTCCCATTGCCTTCGTTCAGCGTCGAGGACGTGCCTTCGTCCGAAAAGAGCAGGCAGAACTCCTCAACGCCCCGCTCAGAATTCATCGCTCCCTGAGACCGAGGTGCAAACGAACCGACGATACCTACCGTTTGACGGCTTGGCACGAGACGTCTACCGAATCGTCATCTGCTTGACCATGTCCGCTTTGCCAGAGGCTCCGGCACCGCCCATGCCGCCGACGGCTCCAGCCTTCTTCTCGAACACCTTCCAGAACTTGAGGCTCTCGTCCGCAGCTGCAGGCCCAGTCAGCATCCTCCATCGGCCTGCATCGTGGGGCACATCCGACTCACCAGCTGTGGCCAGCATCTGGCCGTCGGGGCTGAGGCAGCTGTGCAGGACCCGGCTCTCGTGGGCCGGGATCTCGACGTTGCGGACCAGCGTCGGGTAGCTCCAGATGCTGAGCGAGTTGTCGGGGAAGCCGCTCGAGCTGACAATCTCGCGGTAGTGGGGGCTCCAGCGAAGCGACGTGACCTGGGAGCCCGTGTCGATGCTGTTGACGCGAGCCCCGGAGGTCGAGTTCCAGAAGTGGATGTGGCGGTCGTAGGAGCCGCCTCCCGTGGCCAGGAGGTTCATGTTCCAGGGGCACCAGGCGAGGGCCTTGACCGCGGCCTTGTGGTTCGTCTTGGTGAACTTGGGCACCGACAAGGACCGCGCGTCCCAGATGGAGACCAGGTTGTCGTTGCCGCCTGTAGCGAGCTGCGCACCGTCTGATCGCCACTCCAGGCCGCACACCTCGGACGTGTGCGAGACGAGCTCGGCCACCTTGTGCTCGGCGACGCGCACGTCGTGGTTGAAGACGAGGCCGCTCCGGGCGCCCGTGGACAGCAGGTGCTTGCTCCAGCCCATGACGCCGACGCGCGTGTCGTGGCCAAACATGCTGCGGACCTTCTGGCCCTCGGCCACGTCCCAGATCTGGACCTCGCCCGTGCCCATGCCGACGCCGACGTACGCGCCGTCGTCGGACCACTTGACGCTGCTGACGTACGTGTCGGCGGGGCTCTCGAGCAAGCAGCTGACGCTGCCCTCGTCCGCGGACCACACGTAGACGCTGCGCTCCAGGCCGATGGCCACCTGGTTCCCGGAGCTCCAGTCGAGCAGGTTGAGGTAGTAGT
This sequence comes from Hypocreales sp. Mo6-1, assembly GCA_002939055.1. Taxonomy (NCBI): domain Eukaryota; kingdom Fungi; phylum Ascomycota; class Sordariomycetes; order Hypocreales; species Hypocreales sp. Mo6-1. The sequence continues at coordinate 3,582,635 of PNEP01000013.1, forward strand.
CGTCGATGAGGCCGGGCGCGTCCAGGACACGCTCGGGGGCAGTGGCGATGCGTCGCCGCAGCTGAGCAGAGCCGGCGCTCGCCGACTTGAGCGGCCTGTTGTACTGCTGGCGGAGGTCGATGGGCTTGGACGACTCGGGAGGGGCGGGCTTGAACTCGAGGATCCGCGTGTTCAGGTTGACGCCGCAGGCGTTTGCCAGCGAGTCCTGGTAGGCAACCGTGTTGGGAGACGGCCGCGAGTAGTCTTCGGCCTCGTCGTCGTCGATGGTGAGGCTCTCGAGGGCGGCGACGGCCTCGTCGGCCGCCGACGACAGCACCGACGAGCTCTCGCCATGACCGCTCTTGCATCGTTGCCGGTCGCCGAGGCTCAGCTTGCTCGAGCCAGCGTTGGAGATGGCCGAGCTGGCGCCCCGGTTGGGGATGAAACGGTCGGCGGCGTAGTTGAGGGTCGTCTTGTTGGACTTTTGCCGGAGCGGGCCCTTCTTGGACTTGGAGCTGGCAGGGGTCTTGCCGGTGCCCGTGAGGGCAAAATCGGAAACGCCCAGCTCGAGAGCCCTGCGCGGCGTCTGGACCCCGCGGGCAATGTTGGACTTGGGGGACTCGCGATGGGAGGGCTTGGAGGCAGATCGGGAAAGATGAGCCATGAGGTTCCCGCCGTACGTGGTCGACTTGGAGGATGCGCGGTATTCGTTGCGGGACCGCCCCTCGGGGCTGCCGGGCGACGGGTTCAGGTTGAGGGGGACGGCGGTGGTGCTCGACACCTGTCGGGGCGAGGGGGTGAGAGGCATCCGCCCGCCGGCGGTACGCGAAGAGAAAAGACCCTTGTGGGACTTGACGGGAGTCGATACCGATGCCGTTGCCATGATGACTGACTCTGATGTGTATCAACTATGGGGGGAGATCTCCAACGAGCAGCAACTGAATGCGTCGACGGAGAATCGAGGCTTCGATGGTTACCGAACGAGCTCCAAGAGACTCTAGCTAAAGGTTCCTGGGGGTTAGTATCTGTATTCTGTTCACAGTGTTCGATAAGATCGAAGGTGCCTTCACGAAGGGGGCAAGTCGGTGGGACGATCAAATGGCTGCGAGAGCGATGAGATCTAATGGACTTGAAGATGATTGATTCTCGTGAAGAACGTGCGTGGTGTTGCAAAGCGTAGGCTCTGCGGAAGGGAGCAAGAGGGAGGCGGAGGGGAAGAAGGTTTGGAGGAGAGAAGGCGAGGCAAGCCGCAGCCCATCGACCCTTCCCTTTTATTTACTCTGGGCCCCACCGCGGCCTGGCCGGGCAACGGCTGGGGGCTGCCGGAGAATATTATGCGCGGCTCCGGGTGCGCCACTGCGCCTCGTGATTGGCTGGGGCCCGCTTGGGCCACGGTCCCCTGCATTTGCCCCAGAGAAATCCTGCAGGGGACGGCAGCGGTTAATTAGCCCAGCCGAGTTGACAGTCGGCCTTGGCCTCGCGTCATCTGGACTCCGACCACGATCCTGTCGTTTCCATCGCTGCCTGTCTGTCGTTTCGATCGACCGACCGACCGACCGACCGACCGACCGACCGCTCCCGGGACTGCCTGCGTCCCGCGACCCTCGTCTTGCGTCCATCGCCCAGTCGGGGGTCATGACCCCGTAGTGCCTCTCCAGAGTCACCATGGCGCACCCGTCGACTCCCGCCCAGCAGCCGCCAACAGCATCCATCTTCGGCGGCCCGGCGGCCCCTGTCACGGCTCCGGCGCAGGTGCAGTCGGGCCCGGGCCAGCAGACGGACCCCGGCGGCGTCCCGGCTCCGGCCCCCGCCTCAGCCGCCTCGTCGTCCAACACGTACATCATGCCCAACTCCCCGGCCAAGGCCCGGCCGGCGGCAGACGGCTATCGGCCCCGGATCACCCGCACCCTGGGCCAGCGGCCCGCGTGCCTCGTCAATGCCTCGGTGACGTACTGCGGCAACAACCAGATCTACGCCTTTGGCGGCTTCGACCAGTACACGGACGAGGTCTACAACCACGTCCTGCGCCTCGACCTCGCCACCCACCAGTGGAACTTGGTGGACAACTACGGCGACATACCGGGCGTGCGCATGGGTAGGGCGGCTCGGCGGCTCCCCACGGCATCGTCGTTGCTGACTCGGGCCTGGTTGCAGGCCATACCGCCACCCTCTACCAGGGCGACAAGCTGCTCGTGTTTGGCGGCGAGAACGAGCACCGCACGTACCTCGCCGACCTCATCGTCTTCGACCTCAAGACGGCGCACTGGACCCAGCCGCAGGTCTCGGGCCCGATCCCCAAGGGCCGCGCCCGGCACGCCGCTGTGCTGCACGAGGACAAGCTCTTCATCATCGGCGGAATCACGGGCCAGAACAACTATGTCCTGGACGACATATGCTACCTTGACCTGCGCACCTTCACCTGGTCCAAAGCCTGGCGCTTCGTCGGCCGCTTCGACCACTCGGCGTACATCTGGGGCGACCGGGTTTGGGTCTTTGGTGGCCTTAGCGAGGACATGGACAAGATAAGCGACCTCTGGTGGCTGGACCTCAAGGGCTGTCCCGAGTTCGACTCGCGCCCGCACTTTGGCGTCCTGGACCGGCACTCGGTCGCCAACAGGGCCAGCGGCTCTCCCCGGGCCCCTTACCCCATGGGCCCTTCTCCGGCGGTAGGGGCGTCGGGATACGCTGCCAATTCTCGGACCGCGCAGGTGAACACGCCTTCGTTCCAGCTCAAGAACTGCACCCCGATGGCCCCCGGGTCCATCTCTTCCCTCAAGTTCATGTCTGGGCCGACGATTCCGTCCCAGGGCTCCGGCATCCACTTCCACGCCTACTCGTCCGGGACGCTGCTCGACTTTTTGTCCCCCACGGCCATCATCCCTCCGAGGGAATGCTATCTCTCGGCCCTCGACCTGGGAACGCTTCGCTGGCAGAAGCTGGCCGAGGGCCGCGAGATTTTCAAGTCGGGGTACAGGTGGCACTACTGCACCATGAACGACGACGGCACCAAGGCATGGCTCCTCGGCTGCCCTTCGGACCTAAACGCAAGCGACCTCGCGGCCATCGGCTACGAGGAGTACCTCAGGTGGGCGTCCAAGGGCTGCCCTTTGTCCGTGCTCGCGGGGGCTGACGCAGGTGTCCAGCGACATCATGGAAATCGATCTTCGACGATACGGCTTCCTCGGCAATAACATGGCGCCGGAGCCGCGCATCGAGTCGAGGCCGTCTGCCGCGGCGCGGGCGGTGGACTCGCCGTCCAAGGGCCTCGGGGCCGACCTTGCCAAGCTCTTCAACCAGCCGCCCGAGTCCGGCAGCGGCACCGACTTTGTGGTGACGGCGCTGGCCGAGGACTGCGACGACGACGACGCGCTCGGCTCGGGCTGGGCCCGGGCCGACGAGCTGTCGCGCGGCCAGAGCTGGCTCGCGCCGGATGCGCCGACGTCGCAGCCCATCCACGTCCACAAGCTGATCCTGCAGGCGCGCTGGCCGCACTTTGCGCGCCTGTACAACTCGCAGATGGCCGAGTTCCACACCAGGAAGATGCACATCCCCGAGCCGTACTCGGTCGTCAAGGCCTTCCTCGTCTACCTCTACACCGACAGCATCCGCGGGACGGCGGAGGCGGACGGCGGCGCGACGACGGACCTGGCCGACGTGGCGGGCCTGCTCGTCATGTCCAACATCTACAACATCCCGCACCTGCGCCTGCTGTGCGTCAACCGCCTGGCCAAGGAGCTCGACGTGGAGTACGCGTGCGTCATCTGGTACTGCGCCGGCCTCGCCAACGAAGACTGGCTCCGCAAGCGCGCGGCCACGTTCTGCATGACGCACTGGGGCCGCATCGTGCGCACGCACGGCTTCCTGCGCCTGCCGCGCAGCGCCCTCGTCGAGCTCTCGCAGGAGATCGACATGGAGGGCCGCGTCGTCGCCGGCGAGGAGCTCGAGTGGGGGGGCGTGCCGGGGCGGTACGGCGACGTCGGCCACGGCGCGAGGAAGGCGAGCGTCAGCAGCAGCCAGACGCAGCCGCTGGAGTCGGAGGCGGACGACGAGGACGGCATGGAGCTGAACTGACGGTCTCTTCTGATTACGATTGACGATGGGTTGCCTGGCGAGGCCTGGGGTTACGGCGCGAGTCTGGCGTCGGTTTCCTTGCCCCGAGGCCTGGGGTTACGGCGCGAGTCATGTTGACGTCTGTTTCCTTTCCACCCGAGCCTGGGGTTGCGACGCGAGTCATGTTGACGCCCCTGTTGCTTGGTCTCGGCGGCCTCGTCCTTTCCGGCTTGCTGCATCGCACGGCGTTGGCTGCTGTCCCTGTCCCTCTCTGCTTGAATCAGGCCGATTTGCGAGAAGCGCCTGTCCTAGGATGCCTGCCGCCTCTCTCCCTCGCCGTCTGCCCTGTCCAGCGCCCGCCCAGGTATCTAGATCGAGTCTGTTTGTCCCACGTCAACCGCCGTCCGCGGGTGTTGGAGGCTGCGTTCCCAGGCTCGCACGTAGTGGCCAAGGAACTCGGTGGGCGCGACTCTATTGAAAACAGCCGGTGACAGCATCCATTCTATTATGAACCGACGGAAAATAGCAGCCGCTGGCAAGACCTTTTTGCCCTTTTTCTATAGCCATCAGATTGCGTCGCCTGCATCCAGTCCCGCCCGCACACGGTGCAAAAAATCAAGTCGGCCGCCGCCCGAGTCCGCAGTCTGGCCCGATCCAGCCGCGAGATGGACAGACGGGAGAAGAGGGGAAAGAAGGAAAAAGGAACATGGAAATGCCACCAACGGACAAAAGGAAAGAAAAAGGGGGAAAGAGACGAAAAAAGAAAAGGATGGCAGCAGACAGAAGCAGGGAGAGCTAACGCGGAGGTGAGGCCGGAGCAGGAGATTCACCAAACCCACGCTGGAAAACCCAAAACGCTTCCTTCGCTACCTGCCTCGGCGTCTCCAAGAAACAACGACTCATACAGATCAAAGCCAACACGTGTCAGCCGAGATGCCAGCCCGCTGCTCCCCGCCGCTCGGCACAGTCATCCATGCGTCATCCTGGCTGCCGACCCTTGACCACGACAAGAACGTCCCAGCATTCTGCACCTCGGCGGCAGACAAGAAAAGAGAAGATCATCAGTGCCGGTCGCGCTCAAACAACGAGGGGGGTATGAAAAGCGAAAAACCACACCGCAAACGCAGCCAACGGCGCCGGCGACAGCCCGGCCCGGCAGACTCGCCCGCCAGCCAATGCGGGGACGCGTCCGAGGGCACCGGCGGCGGCGCACGATGGCTGCGTGGTGCGCAAGGTATCTATTTTGGGGGGACGTGGGGTATTATCGTGTGTATGTGTCGCACTCGAGAGGGGGGAGATCGGCGGCGCCGATGTTTCGAATCCGAGACACAGGGCCATGGCGATCCAGGGCCCTGCTCGGGGAGGAGGGTTCCAGAAAAAACCGAAGCAGAAACGCCGTCGCAATGCGCCATGAGAGCAGAAGATGGGGGTTGGGGCGATGGACGAGAAGCAGCCGGAGGCGCAGGCGACAGGGGATCGAAGGCGGCAGAGACGGCGAGGCGTCGCGCCGGCGCCTCATTGCTTCATCATGGCATCCTCGGCCATCATTCCAGGCCATTTCAGGCCGGCGGCGAGGGCCTGCATTTTGAACTCGGGGTTGCAGGGGAGGGAGTGGCCCTTGTGCTGCGGCAGCCGTTAGAGCGGCCCGGGCAGAGCCAAGGGGGCTGGGTCGGGCAACGTACGTATTTGAGGCCGTTGAGGTTCTTGTAGCGCTTCCCGCAGGTCTCACAGTTGAACGGTTTTTCCTTCTCCATGCCGAGGGTGCCGGGGTAGGGGGCGCTAGTCTCGGGGTTGACAATGGAGAACGTGCCGTCGCCGTTTTCGTGCAACTGCTGCGTCTGGTGGCCGTGCTGCTTGTGGTACCTGGGCGGCCGTTAGCACGTGCGGCGGGACGACGGGAGGGGGACGGGGGACGGGGCCCGGGGGCCCGGGGGCCCGGGGGCTTGGGGGCCTTAGTGGCAAAACTGACTTCAGGCCGTTCTGGTTCTTGTAGGCCTTTTCGCAGCCGACGACGGGGCACTTGTACGGCTTGTGCTCCTCGGCCATGATGAGGCTCTGGAAGCGCTGGAGGATGGCCTTGCTCGTCTCGGGGTCGCTGAGCTGGCCCGGCTGCAGGCCGAGGGCCGACAGCTGCTGCTGGATGGTGCGGCTGCCCGAGGCGGCGGCGCTGTTGGCGCTGAAGAGGTGCTTTGCGGGGTCGTTGATGCAGTAGGTCGCCTCGCCGCCGTTGGGGGCGGCAAAGGTGGCGTCGCCAATGTCGGCGCGGTTGACGCCGCCCATGGGCATGCCGGGCAGGTCGTCGACCATGTCGTCGACGGCGGCGACGGCGGCGACGCGCTGGCTCTGCTGCGGCAGGTGGTGCTGCGTGGTGAGCGTGGGCGTGTTGACCGAGGACACGGTCGGGTTGTTCTGGAAGCCGAAGCTGGCGGCGGCGGGCGTCGGCGGCTGCGAGGTGCGGAGGCCCTGCGTCAGGCCCGACGTGTTCATGTTGAGCTGGGGCCGCTGCTGCTGGCCGAAGAGCTGGCGGGTCTGGTGCATCTTGTTGCTGTCGTCGAGCTCCATGGGCCCGATGGCGTCGTCCATCTCCATGTCGGCCACGGCGTCCATGTCGTCGCGCATGTTGGCGGCCAGGTCGGCCTGGGCCACGTGGCCGCCGTTGCCGGCGGCGCCGTGGGCGGCGGCCATCTGGAAGGCCGAGCCGGGCCCGCGCTGCTGGCCGAGCTGGCCCGAGTGCTGCATGGCGGCCTGGCCGGGCGTCGGGGTAGCCCGGGAGCTGTGCATGACGGGCGCGGGCTGGACGCTGACGTCGCCGAGCGCCTCGAAGTAGGGGTTCGACGAGGCCGAGTTGAAGGTGGGCGCCGTGTGCGATTCTTCGTAGTGCCGGAGCAGCTCGTGCAGGTTAGGCAGCGTCTTGTCACAGCAGGTGAAGTCGCGCATGAAGTTGGCCTCGAGCTTGGGGATGTACGAGGACGAGTGGAAGGAGGACGAGGGCTGGGGGACGCCGAAGTGCGAGGGCGAGGTGCCCTGCATCATGATGCTGCGCGCGGGGAGGGTCAGCACGGGACGGGCAGGACGGGACGCTGGTTGCGCGGCGGCGGCGTCGCGGCGGCGGGCGACGCGGCGGCGGCATCGGCATCGGCATGTCTCGCTCGGCGGGCGCGACGAGACAGCAAGGGAAGCGGAAGCGGTCGAGGGGCGACTTACTCGTCTCGGACGAAGCTCTCGAAGGAGACGCCCCAGCTGACGCCGCCCAGGTGCAGGCTCTCGACGAGCGACTCTCGCCGGCTCCGGTTGACCTGGCCGCGGTTCTGGTTGCTCATGGAGATGGGCTTGGGGCCGGCGCTGACGAAGGAGTCATGGCGGCGGCGGCCCGAGGCGGCGCCGACGTCGAGGGCGCCCGTCGTCATGGCGACGTCGCAGGCCACGAGGTCGTCGTCGGAGACGGCGGCAGAGGCGCAGCAGGCAAAGGGCGACGGCGAGGCCCAGTCGACGGCGCTGGGCTCCGAGGGCGCCCAGGGGAGGGGGGGGGGCCAGAGGAGGTCGTCGGGGGGCGTTGGCGGCTGCGGCGAGGGCGACGGGCGCGAGAGCGACGGGCGCGAGGACGACAGGCGCGAGGGCGACAGCGGCGAGGGCGACAGCGGCGAGGGCGACGCGGGCAGGCTGCCGAGCGAGGGCGGCGAGTCGACGGCGAGGCTGCGTGCAGAGACGGGGGAAGCGGAGGTGAAGGTGACGGCGGGCGAGCGCGGCGGCAGCCAGGAGCAGCCAGCGGCCGTCGTATTGCATGGATGGGTGGCGGCGGGGGAGGAGCAGCAGGCAGCGACGTCGCCAGCGGCCGTGTTGGAGCCGGCGCTCGAGGTGCTGGAGCTGGTGCTGGTGGCCCTGCTGGTGGCCCTGCTGGTGGCCCTGCTGGTGGCCCTGCGGGCGCTGCTGGCCCCGGTGCTGGCGCCAGCGCTGCCGCGGGCCCGGGGGGCCATGTTGGCGCCGGGCCCGCTGCCCCTGGGGCTGGACGAGGGCCCCCGCCCGCGCGTTGCCTGCCTGGCCATTGTCGAGGCAGCGGCTGCAAGGGCGGGAAGCAGAAAAGGCGCGCTGCTCGAGGCGTCGTCGGTCGAGAGCCGGCACGGGCGGCGCAAGGCGAGCGGCTGTGTTCGCGGGGGCAGGCGGCGGCCCTGAGCCGGCGCCCTTATATCGTGTCGCCAACAGAGTTTCGCCGTGTTGACGCGTAGTCGACGGGCTCTACGTGGTGCTTGGGACGGCTAAGCTTCGTCGCCAGCCCCTCGCGCCTGGTGAGTCACGGCCGTCTCAGCCAGGCGTCTGCCTGCTGCTGCCCCGCGCCCTCTTGGACGCCGCCTGTTCGTCCCTGGCGACAGCGCGACTCGCCCCCCCCCGAAACGCGCAGCGTCGTGGCAGCACGCCGGCCGCAATGCCTCGATGCCGCCGCCGCGCTCCGCCATCATCGACTCGCCGCCCGCGGGGTCTCAGCGCCTCCGCGCGCGCTAGCAAGCCTAAAAGCGCGCCCGTCTCCCCTCCATCGACGCTTCATCGAGCATCAAGCCCAAGACCCGCATCGACGCCTCAGGGGATCCGGTCCGAAGGCTACCGCGCCCTCGACGACAGCCGCGCCCGCAGACCTCCCGTCGATGCGACGACGCATGCCTCCCGAGCGCCTGCTTGCTCCGGCCTCGCGGCACTGGCGCCTCGCGGCACTGGCGCCGCGCGACTCTTCTTCCTACGCCATCGACAGATCGCCGCACCCTTGCCCCTGTCTGCCCAGTGGCCACCGCCAGATCTCGCTGTAACCAGATGCGTGCGCGTGTGTTGGTTGCCCCGTCTATGGACAGTCGTCCAACCAGCCTCTTCACCGCCGGCCTCTGTTTCCGCTAACGCGCCGATGCCTTTGCCAAGCCCGGCATTGTCGACTGCTTGGTCTACCGAGTTGTCCCGGCGACTCGCCGCCCTGGCTCTCCGCCAACGCCACGGTCGCATCCTGCCACGCGCCTGAGCCCTCGACGCCCGCCTCAGCGCATGCCCCTGCGCTAGCCATTCCCCGAGGCACAGCGACGACGACGCTGTCGTTGTATTGGATTGTCGCATCCGGAAGCGCCAACGAGCCCACGTCTCCGGAGGCCTGGAGTCCCGGCTCCACCTCGTCCTCGACAATGGCCGTCGACCCCTGGCGAGCCGAGCTAAAACAGCGGCTTGTTTGCTTCTTCGGTACTTGATCAACAGGCGTAAACATACGTCACCGCCGTCATCACCCATCAGCGTACATGCCAGCAGCCACAGACACCCTCGACTCGGCATGTCTGTTTCCCTCAATAGTCTTGCTCACCTATATCCATACCCGCTGCCTTTGATTAACAGCAATGCCAATGCCAACTGCCGTCATAACAGACCCTTTGGAGCAGGGCCAGTGGGTTCGTCTTCCCACTACCCAGGCAACGTGGAGCCGCTCCATCGTCTATGGAACGAATGGATCTCTTTCCAGAGCCCAGGCCGACCAGCCCATCCGACGGTGGGGGTCAGGGCTGGAGTCGTTGGGCCCTCCCAGCCTCGACGGGCTCTCTCGTCCTTGTTGGCGCGCCGTGACGCTTGTCTCGACCGCCGCCAGTGGGTTTCGCTCCGGCAGAAGCATGCACGGCTGCGGCTGTCGGGTTCAGCCAATGCCCGACCATCCGGTGCTGTTGCCTCGCCTGCAGGCTTGGGTAAACGCGACGAGAGAACCATATCCGTGCAAGACCACGATCCCGGACCGACTTCTGTCCGCCTAGCCGCGCTCCCTGCCCCTGCCCATCTCCGGAAACGGCCAGCGAGAGCCGCCCATTGTCTCTCCTGTAATAGCGCCCAAGTGGAGGGGATGGGGGCGCGGATCGGGAAAGTAGCCGAGGGCATTGAGTTTGCTCGCACATTCAACGTCTGAATGCCCCATAGGCGTCGCATTCGTCGTTGGCCATTGGGTGCAGAACAATACCGTCGAAAAAGACTCCTGCGCTTGTACTTCGTACAGGCGTCGTGTATTATGTTCAGCTGCGTAAGGACTAACAGGAGCTGGAGTCCCGATACGGCCAACAATACCACCGTCCGGACCGCATCCTGCCCTCGTGTCCGTTGGCCCCAGGCGCCACGCCATCAGGCGTAATCTCTCCTTCTTGAGAGATAGACTCCGTGCAGGGGCAACCCTTGGACTGGCATATGGCCGGCCAACGGCGAGCGGGTTGCTCTATGCAGCCAAGGCCGTTGGCGATGCTGGCGGCATGGCCTTTACAGATCCGTCACTCGGCCCAATGCAGCACATCAGGGTCCCTGGAGCCAACAGCGGCGTGAATCAGCGCTTGCCCTGCATTGGGCTGCCAGGAGGAGCCGGTGTAAGTCTTCGGCATAGGGTAGGGGGCCGGCCCCTGGTCGTGGGCCACTCCGTAGATCCGAGCTGATCCTCGGCTCTGCCGTCGCCGCGCCGTGCTGACGACTCACCCCATGGCTGTCCATATGGTAGGGTAGCCATGAACATATCGTGAGCATTCTCGACGTCCTTGGCACACCGGTCTCGACAGCAGTCCCGGCCAATCCATCACGACGATTGACGCCAGACTACTGAACGCAATCTAACACCAGCAACTTGGCACATGTCCCGTCCCGTGTTCGCCGCAGCCGCATCTGGACATCTTGATGGGACGCGTGCCATGTGGATACAGCCGTGCCCACGCTTGTCACGCCTGGCTGCATGCAGGCTCCATCCCGTTAGGCACGGAGAGGTGAGCTATATTATATACAGTATGCTTGCTTCCGGCGGCCGTCCCCGTAATACAATCATCGGGCTTGCCGAGTCCGCGTCTCAGAGGGCGGGCCATGTCTGCTGCCAACTTGCCGAAAGGCCCGACGAGCCCGAGAGTTGGATATGCAGATCGCGGTGTATTCGTTCACACCGGACATCGCTTCGCGTCTAATACGCTCCCCGCTGCGGCCGAGGGCGTCGAGAGGATGCGCCCCCTGGCGAGCCCATGTCAACGGTCGGCCTTGCCTGGCCCGAGCTCCCTGCGCGCCAATACTTGACAGCGGGCCTCAACGCACTGAGCATGGCAGGAGCCATGTCTCCCGTTTCTGCTAAGGAGCACGGAGCGTGTTGCTATTCTCAGCTCCGGCCAACGTCCCGCGCCAGCATATCGGCGTCCGGACACGGGACTGCCTCGTGCTCCCAACGCGCTGAACGGAGCAGTTTCGAGTCCTTGTCTCGCGATGGGCGTCCTGCCGTCTGGAGCACTGGCTGCCTCGGCGTGGCCCCCCTGGCGGTTGTGGGACGGCGGCCGCGCCGGATCAGATTGGCATCTCCTACGCTTGTAGGAGAGGCCTGGAGATTATTTACGCGTTCTAGGGTAGGCCCCGAATGCGAAAGAGGCGAAGGGATCCGACCTGAGACGATGGTGATTGTCGTCCGATGCAACGTAGGGACCATGAGAGTTTGGACGAAGACGTCTTCCTCGAGAGGCGACCAGGTACACCATTGGGTTCAATGACAGGGGCGCCGTTTAACACGAGGCGGAACTGAATCCATGAGTGCTCGGGCGTTCTCTCCGTGCCCGCAAGTGCAAGAAAGGGCCTCGTAGGAATGCCTAGAAACCTTGGAGGCTCAACAAAGCGCCCGTGGGCTTTGTCGTCCATTGGCTGCCAGCGTGGCCAGTATTCGGCACGCCTTGTTTTGGGAACTCTCGTTTCTTCGTTTTGACGTTTGCTCATGGCCCAGAGGCGAGGTGCGAGGCGCTCGCCGTGCTATTCGGTGAAGTCAGTTGAGTACACCCCCGAGTGTCAAGGCCACTGTGACCTATAGCGGTGCGTGAAACGCGTTCTGGAGAGCATGTTTGCATCCGCAGGTTATGTCCCGAGAATAGCCAAGGTTGGCTGTCGGCTCTTTCTTCATCATACATGGCCCTCAGGTTGAGATGTCTTGGTCGACGCCCGAGCTGCGCAAAGGGCGAGCTCTGGACATGTGGATGCAATCTTCGAGAAACAGGCCGTCCAGCAATCGAGGAAGGATCAAGACGGCCCTGGGCAGCGGCGTTGCATATCGGCGAGAGACTTGCTGACCCTCTGGCGCATCTGCCGGCGAGCATCTCGAGCGCCATCACGCCCTCGCAAAGCATCGCGTGACGGCTCCCCGACGGCCTGCCGACAGAGGGCCGCAAGTCCGCGGACGCGCACGGCACGGGATCGCCAGCATTGACGTGTTTATAGGCGCCATCGGGTAAAGCAGGAAGGAGGAGGAGCAGATGGTCGGGGATTGCGCGGTGAGCGGCGGCATTTTCTCGGTGTGCGGGACGGAAGGCTCCGGGCTCCGGGCGCGGCTTGGACGGAGAACCGGAGACGCGGGAAGAGCCGGCTGGGGAGCTGCCATATATGGGGCATGACGCCGCTGACGCCAGTTCCTCGGCGACGACGTTTCGTGTTTGCGTTTGCACGGCGTCATCAACGGCAGACGCAGACATCGACCGCGCCGGCAAATCTGCCCCCGTCCCCCGACATTGCAGCTCGTCCAACAGACGGCACGGCGTCGCCGAAATGAAGGTCGTCAGCAAGGACGAGGAGCAGGCGCACTACTCGGCCGTCGTCAAGGGCGGCCTCGTCGGCGGCTCGGCCGGCCTCGCCCTCGGCCTCGGCGGCGTGCTCTTCGCGTCGCGGCGCTACCCGGCCTTCCGCGGCCTGACGCTGCCCTTCCGGGCCTTCCTCGTCACCTCGTCGGCCACGTTCGGCGCCATCGTCAACGCCGACCGGCACAGCGTCATGTTCCACCGCGCGCAGCACCCGGAGAGCGGCTACCGCGACAGCGCCGCCCGCGCCGCCGACCTGGCGCGCGAGAACGAGGGCGCCTACCGCCGCTTCCTCGCCTGGGGCCGCGACAACCGCTACAGCATCGTCTTCGCCTCGTGGCTCGCCAGCATGGGCCTCGCCCTCGCCCTCGTCGGCCGCGCCCCCATGAGCACCGCCCAGAAGCTCGTCCAGGCCCGCGTCTACGCCCAGGCCCTGACCCTCGCCGTCCTCGTCGTCTCCGCCGCCTTTGAGATGAGCGACGCCAAGAAGGGCAGCGGCCGCTGGGAGACGGTCATGGTCCTCGACCCCGACGACCCCGAGCACAAGCACCTGATTGAGAAGAAGATCCACAAGGAGGAGTACGAGGGCCAGGACCTGTGGAAGGGTACGCCGCCGGCCCGTGTGCTTGCTCCGATGCTGACGCTTGACTCTAGACATGGTCGCCGCCGAGGAGCGCCGCCTGGCGGCCAAGAAGGCCAACCAAAGCAAGGCATAGATGGCCTCGTGTCATGACGATTTTGCCCATGGCCATATTTCTCTACACATCCCATCACAGTCACACATCTCGGAGTTGGGTCGGCTCTTCTGGCATTCAGGCGGATACGGAGAATAGTCGCGCAAGGCTGTACAGGCTGTACATTTGCATGTATCATTACTATTATCATATGGAAGAGATCGGTCCAGGTCGCTCGATTCCCGGCACACATGTCGCCTCCAAAAAGGGGTGGACCAAATAAAGCCCGCAAGCCTCGACCAAGCCATCAGACGGCCGGCCACCCGAGCTCCCGTCTCATATCTCAATGGTGAATTGGCTTATCTGCGAATAGTAGGCATGGACTGCCAGCTCGAGGATCACGACGTCCCCAAACACGTCGCTGCCGTCGAAGCCGCCAATCACCAGCAGCCGGCTGTCGTGCAACACGGCCCCGTGGTAGCCCCGGACGCTCGGCGGCTTGCCGTAGACCTTGCGCTTGTCCCACGTCATGGTGACGAGGTTGAGCAGCAGCACGTCGTTGCAGTAGTCGTTGCCGTCGTGGCCGCCGATGACGAACAGGTACGAGCCGACGGCCGTCGCCGTGTGCGACAGCCGGCGGAACGAGACGGGCATGTCGACGGCTTTCCAGACCTGGCTCTCGATGTCGTACACCCAGACGTCGCCGAAGCACTCCTCGCCGTCGGAGCCCCCGAACACGATGAGCTTGCCGTCGACCAGGTTGGCCGTGTGGTAGCCGCGCTCCTTGGGGCGGCTGTCCTTCCTCCCCGTCGGCGTCTTCTCGCGGCTCGACACCAGCCGCCACGACATCTTCGTGGTGTCGCCGACGTCGAGCCGCCACAGGTCGTTGAGGGCCCTGACGCCGTCGCCGCCGCCAAACACGTAGATGCCGTTCTTGTACAGGCAGGCCGAGTGCGCTCTCCGCTCGCACGGCATCCTGTCGCCCACGATGCGAGGTTTGGTCCACCGGAAGGTGAGCGTGTCGAGGACGTAGACATGGTTGTAGTACTCGAGGCCCTCGCCGCCGCCGATGAGGACGATCTTCTTGCCGACCGTGGTGCACGTCATGCCTCGCAGCGGCATCGGAATCTCCCCGATGACGTGCGGGACAGACCAATGGAACGAGTCGGCGTCGAGGACGTACAGGCTGTTGAAGCAGGTCCGCGCGTCGCAGCCGCCAAAGACGTATACGTTGGACCCGACGACCGTCGCCGTGTGAGCCCGCCGGTTGGGGTGCGGCGCGCCCGAGACAAAGGCCCGGGACCAGTACATGCCCGAGGGCGGGGCAGCTTCGACCTCGGGCGCATCCTTGGGGTTTTGGAGCGGCGGGAAGGACGTATGCTGGGACCGTGACGGACGGGTGGCCTTGCTGGCCGCTGTCGCACCGTGCGCTTTGGCCGAGGTAGAAAGAGTCCCGCGATGGGTGGTCAGAGGGGCTGGCCGCGCCGTCACCGACCTCTTGTGCCCCTTGGCGTCTCCTTGGTCGCCGTCGTTGTCGGTGGCCGTGGCCGAGGCTGGAAGCCGCTTCGACGCCTGTCCGATGGCCGTGGATGGCCTCGCGGCCGCTGGCCTCTTGCGCTCCTTGGCGCTGTCGTCGGCACGGACTTCGGGCGCGCTGCTCGAGCCTGGGAGGGGCCTGGGCGCCTGGCTGAGTGCGGTGGAGGGCCGCGGGGCCGGGGGATCCCGTGAGGGCTCCTTGCCGCTGTCCTCGTCGCGGGGGCTCTCGGTGGCGCTGCTCGAGGCCAGAGGGGGGTTGGGTTGCTCGCCCTCGGCATCCGGCTCCGAGGACGGCCTCGGGGCCGGGGCGCGCGAGGGCTCCTTGCCGCTGTCTTCGTCGCCGGGGCCGTCGCTGGCGCTGCTGGAAGCCGCTCCCGGCCTCGACGGGGGCGGCCCCGGGGTCGAGGCGACCTGCGACGCCGACTGGGAGCGGCGGCGGACGGCGAGCTCGACGGGCTTGTGGCGGCTGTCGTTGACGCTCTTGCTGGCCAGGCGGCCGGGGGTGTGGCTTCGCGGCAGCGGCCGGGGCTCGTCAGATCCGCCAGAGGCCTCGCCGTTGTTCCGCCTGTCGCCGGGGGAGCTCGTGAGCGCCGTCTGCGAGCGCGCCCGCCTGCTGGTCTTGTCGGTCCTCTTGTCTGCTGGCCTGCGCGAGTCCGCCATGGCGTTACGAGCGGCATACCATGGTCCCTGCTCCTCGGCCGAAAGAAAGGCGAAGAAAGGAGATGCAGGGTGCCCGAGGTCGAAACATGTCGCAGCAGTCCTCGATTATATTAACGATGGCACCCAAGGGCCCGGGCAGCTCCCCGCAACCCCGCTATCCTTATGTCATCGCGATCGTGAAAGATTCGAGTCGCCGGCACAGGGTGAGCCTATCCTGAAGCTAAAAAAGAGGGCTTGAGAGACTCGCTCTTCTCTTGCAGTACACGGAGGTTCATTCGCGAGCGTGCCCCTATTGTGTTTGTGCACCAATTGCAGCTTCTTGTGCGAGAGTGCAGTTTAATGTGTCACGTGCTGGCTGGCAGGTGCCTGCCAGCTGTTTGCAGCTGTTTGTCTGTAGCGCAACTCTAGTCCCTGCCAATCCCCAACTGCGCCTGTGGAAATTTCTGCCTCCACAACCTCTTCACCCCAACTCGTCGAACAGGCACAGCCACGGCCAGGGAGGCCCTTGTCTGGCCCCTGTTGCATGATGCACTGAAGCACCTCCTGTCTTTGAAGCCTTTCTTGTTACGGGAAAGATAGACATTTGTTGGCCAGCATTGCAGATCCCCGCATCGACACCGCACGAGGCTCACGCCTCAACACTCAGACGTCAAGCCAGGTGAAAGCAGCTTAGGCTTGGCCACGCACACACATCATCTGAACCAAGTCACTCGGCTTCTGCCTATCCGCCATGGCTGAGGAGTCGGACGTCAACGTGACCGACGCTCCCTCGGGCCAGGAGCACAATCTCTCCAACGGGGCAAGCAACATGGACGTGGCCCCGGTTTCCGAGGAGCGAGCTGCAAAGCGACTTAAGGTGGACGATTCAGCCGATTCCAAGGAGAGCAGCTCTGTTGAGCAATCGGTGCATCGCGAGGGCCTGCACGACGGCCCAGCCAAGGCAGACGGTGGCGACGAGCAGAAGCCCGGCGATGCCAACAACCGTGGCGACGAGCAGAAGCCCGGCGATGCCAACGACGGTGGCGAGGAGCAGAAGCCCGGTGATGCCAACGGCGGTGGCGACCGTCGCCCGGGCCTTACTCCCATTAAGAAAGAGTGAGTTGTGCCCTAGAACTTCCCGTGAAGCCGAATTAACTCTGGCACAGGTATCTCATCGACGTCCCTGCATCCAAGGCCTCATCCGATGCTGTGGACGACGATGCGGCCGAGGGCCGGGGCGCCAACGGCTCCGGCGAAGCACGCAGAGACGACAGAGATTCTGGCGGCAAGGGAAAGTGGAAGAAGGACAAGAAAAAGAAAGGCCAGAATACGGAGCGCAGCTTTGGCCGGTTCGACGACGCCATCCGCCTCTGCAACAGCAGAGCTTTCTACCCTGAATTTTCGCCCCGCGAGTGCCGGTTTGGCGACCGCTGCCGGCTATGCCACGACCTCCGCAAGTATCTTGACGAGGGTCGCCGTGATGACGTCGAGACCTTTGGCGGGAAGTGCCCAGTCTTCGAACAGTACGGCTCGTGTCCGTCGGGCTGGAAATGCCGCTTCGTTAAGAGCCACATGCGGGAAGTCGAGCATGAAGATGGACGAAAGGAGCTCGTCTTGGTCGACAACTCTGTCGACAAGGCCGCGAAGGATGGCCTTGCAGAGCAGCGCAATGCCGACGCCGGTGACGAGGACGGCGAGCAGGAGCAGAGCGGTGAGAAGAATGGTGAGCAGGGCGTCGAGAAGAATGGTGAGCAGGGCGGCGAGAAGAATGGTGAGCAGGGCGTCGAGAAGAATGGTGAGCAGGGCGGCGAGAAGAATGGTGAGCAGGGCGGCGAGAAGAATGGTGAGCAGAGCGCCGAGCAGAGCGCCAAGAAACCCGGCGACAAAATCGGCGAGAAGAACGGCAAGCAAAGCGGCGAGGCTGGCGAAGAGCACGAGGAACGCCGCCCCGGCGTCTTCAACGTCGTCAGCATCGCCGACAAGATCCAGCTCAGCCGCAAGCGCGTCGACTTCGCCAAGGCCGACGAGTATATCAAGTGGATGAACCAAGAGGCCGACATCAGCCGCGACTTCCACCACCGGCGCAAGGAGCAGTCGTCGGAGGGCATCGAGGACCTGCGGGCGCGCTTCGTCGACCCGCCCTTCAAACCGTCGGAGAAGCGGCGGCTGTACTTTGGGCCCGAGACGCCGACGCTGGCGCCGCTGACGACGCAGGGCAACCTGCCCTTCCGGCGGCTCTGCGTCGAGCTGGGCTGCCAGGTGACGTACTCGGAGATGGCCATGAGCATGCCGCTGCTCCAGGGCTGCAAGGCCGACTGGACGCTCATGAAGGCGCACGAGTCGGAGCTGGCGCCGCCCAAGTTCAGCCCGGGCACGACGTTTGTCTTCGACGACTACGACAACGCGCGCGACGTCAAGTTCGGCGCGCAAATCTCGGGCAACCAGCCCTGGATGGCGACCAAGGCGGCCGACGTGCTGAAGCGCTTCTGCCCGCACCTGCGCCTCATCGACCTCAACTGCGGCTGCCCCATCGACATGGTCTTCAAGTCGGGCGGCGGCTCGGCGCTGCTCGAGTCGCAGGTCAAGCTGGAGCGCATGGTGCGCGGCATGAACGCCCTGTCGGGCGAGATCCCCATCACGGCCAAGATCCGCACGGGCGTCAAGGGCAGCCGCCCCGTGGCGACGCAGCTGCTCGGCAGGCTGGCCTTTGGCGCCCGCGAGCACCGCGCCCGCCTCGGCGCGCCGGGCTGCGCCGCCGTGACGCTGCACGGGCGCTCGCGCGAGCAGCGCTACACCAAGCGGGCCGACTGGGGCTACATCGCCGAGTGCGCCGCCCTCGTCAAGACGTACAACGCGCAGAAGGACGCGCTGGCCGACACGGCCGCCGAGCCCGACGCCAGCTCGCTGCCCAACGCGCGCGACGGGCGCATGTACTTCCTCGGCAACGGCGACTGCTACTCGCACGTCGACTACCAGGAGCACATCGACCAGGCGCACGTCGACAGCGTCATGATTGGCCGCGGCGCCCTCATCAAGCCGTGGATCTTCGAGGAGATCGCCGCGGGCCAGTACCTCGACAAGTCGTCGAGCGAGCGCCTCGGCTACGTCGAGAAGTTTGTGCGCTACGGCCTCGAGGCCTGGGGCTCCGACGAGGTCGGCATCGGCTTCACCCGCCGCTTCCTGCTCGAGTGGCTCAGCTTCACGCACCGCTACGTGCCCGTCGGCCTGCTCGAGCACCTGCCGCCCAGCCTCAACGACCGCCCGCCGGCCTACCGCGGCCGCGACGACCTGGAGACGCTTATGGCCTCGCCCAACTACAGGGACTGGATCAAGATTACGTGGGTCCCCCTTTTCGCCTTGCCGCTCCTGTCTGTCCTTGCTTGCTGACTCTGTAGCAGCGAAATGTTCCTCGGCCCCGTCCACCCGGGCTTCCAGTTCCAGCCCAAGCACAAGTCCAACGCCTACGAGGCCGAGGGCTAAAGGGGGCGACTGACGGCGGGCCCGGCGGAGAGCGGCGACGACGACGTACCTGGTTGGCGCGAGGGGCCGACGTTGCTTTTGCTATACACACTCTGGCACAAGTGTATCTAGGGATGCCGAGCATCCAGGGCCACCCATGTGCGCCCCGCGTGACGGGAGCGCAATAAACAAGGCCTGATGACATGTGGAGACGCGACGGCTTCGCTGAAGTGTTCTTGACGTAGGATAAGTCACGGAAACGCCGACTTGCGCCGAGCAGGCCCAGAGCAACATGTACAGGGCCGTTTGCCAACGCTTGCACGCCCGACTCGCCTGTGAATACACCAACCCCGACAGCACACGACACGCCTGACACCCTGGAGCCCATCAACAGATTCGTCATGCAACTTTTCAAGGGCACAAATCACGAGTAAAAGTGACTCCTCTGCATGCCGCCGGGCGTGGCATACTCCTTCTTGCCGTCCTCGGGGCGCTCGACGGCGCTCGTCATCGAGTTGGCCCTGCTGCTGTCGCTGGCGGGCGTGGCCTTGATGGCCTTGACCTCGTGGCCGGGCCGGCGGAGCACCTCGAGGTAGGTCGAGGGCAGGTAGCCCTGGCGGCCGTCGCGCGAGCGGCACTGCCACCACTCGCTGGGGGATCCGGCGGGGTCGTTCTTGGTGAGGACGGCGACGAGGTCGCCCTTGCGGGCCTGGAGCTCCATGCCGGAGCTGGTGGCGGGGGGCACAAAGTCGTAGAGCAGGCGGCAGAACTCGAGCTTGGAGGGGTCGACGGGCTGCTGGGCCTGGAGGGCCTGCTGCTGGAGGCGGCGCTCCTCCTCGTCGTGCGAGGCGGCGAGGGCGCGGATCATCTTGGACATGAGGTAGGGGAGGCCAAAGGCGGCGGCGAGGAAGAAGAAGAGGGGCTTGCGGCTGGCCTTGGGCGGGCCCGGGGCGCCGTTGGGGCCGGCGGCGGGGCCGGCGGCGCGGCCCTCGAAGCGGGCAAAGGCGGCGGGCGTCAGGGCCGTGGCGTCGGCGGGCGGCGGCCGGCCGGTGAGCTTGGCGACGAGGGTGCGGATCCAGCGGAGGAGGGTGAAGATGCCGAGGATGGAGCCGAGCGTGTCGCGCAGGTTGCCAAACTGCTCGGCGACGGAGACCATGGCTGCGGCGGGTCAGCTGGCGCGCCATGCTTGACGCCGATTCTTCAACGCACCGAAGAAGCTGGAGTGGGTGGCCATGTAGGTGCTCTCGAGCATCTGGGCGAAGCCGCCAAAGGCCGTGACGATGCCCTCGAGCATCTGAAAGGTGGCGGCGGTGCTGTTGTTGAAGCGGTTCGTCAGGCTGTTGGGGTCGTTGGGGCCGCCGGGCATGCCGGGCATGCCCGTCATGCCGCCGTACATGTTGCCGTACATGCCGCCGTAGCCGCCGTACATGCCGCCGCCCATGCCGCCGCCGTAGCCGCCGAAGCCGCCGAAGCGCGAGTAGGGGCTCGAGTAGGGTGACGAGTAGGCGCCGCCGTAGGCGTACGGCGAGGCGCCGACGCCGACGCGGCTGTAGGCGGCGGCGTTTTGGTTGACGGGCGCCGTGAGCGACGACGGGCGGCTGGGGACGGGCGGCGCGGCGGAGGCTGCTGCCGACGATGCTAGCGGGGATGCGGACGGGGACGATGCGGCAGGGGCTGGGGCGGCGACGGACGGCGACGCGGCCGGCGGCATGGCGGCTATGCGGGTTCGCATGTCAGCCTGGCATGTGAAGGTGCCAAGGAGGCGACGCTGGGGAGCGCGGATGCGTACCGGAGGCGCCCGCGCCCGCGCCCGGTCTCTCCCAGGGCTTGGGCGGCGAGGCCATGATGGCCGGGCGGCAGCACGAGGCCGTCGAGAGTCCGGGACGGCAGGCGTCGGCGCTGCGCGAGGTCGAGGGACGGTGACGTCGGTCAGACCGAGGCTCGCGACGGGGGGGGAAGGAGAGACGAAGAAGGATATGACGATGATGAATTTGATGACGGCCAGCCGCAGCCCAGGGGCAGGGGTATGCGGAACGATGGCCCAGGCTCAGCGCACTTGGGAAGTTGGATGAGCGTTGAAGATGGAGATCCGTAGATGGTGAAGAACCGGAGGCGGCGACGTTGATGCGCCTTTCCTGCATGGGGAAGTGGCGCTAGCCCGTTCGGGGTGGCGGTGTGGGGCCAATCGCGGACATGCCTCGGTACAGAACAAACCCTACCAGACGGGCCTACAGCGCACGCGCTACCCTCGATCTACGAGGTATAGCAGCCACGCGCAGCGGGGTGTCAGACAACATGCAGCTTTTAGGAGGTATTAATATAATAATAAATTATTATTACTAATATTTATATTACATAAGTAAATCTCTCAGAGAACTTTCACGGTCTCTTAATACTTTAATAAAGTAGTAATTAGTAAAAAGGTTCAGCCCTAGCAAACATCATACCCTCGGCGGCCTCATCGATGCTGCAGTACGACTTGTTAGCGATCCTGTACAAGGAAGCCACCATGCATGCCAAGCAGGAGACGCGCGCAACCCAGCCTCGTCGGCTGCCTTTGCGTCTTCTAGAGAACCAACAGCCCATTTGGTAGAGTTGCAATGTGATTAGACCGATGCTAGCCTTGACTATTATGGCGGGCGTCTAGATATATAAAGACAGCTTTCCAAGCTCGACTCGACAAAGAGCTTTATAGCTACAGCGAGCGAAAACCAGTGCCATTCTTGACGTATGCAGGCATCATGTGTCATTATTTCGAGACCAAGACCAAATACAAGGGCTGCGAGCAGCCAACCGGCTTCAAGCATGTCAACACGACGAGAAGGTGGGACAAGTGCGCCAAAGCCGGCCCCAGGGGCCTTCCATGTGTCGACGCCACACCCGCCAAGGGGAAAAACGGCCAAGTGATCCAGATGGGCACATACCACCAGGAGGGAAAGTGTCCCAAGTGCTAGTCTTGAAGTAGGCATCAGTCCCTTGTCATTATCCTCGACCACGTCCGAACTGACACTATCGAAACAAAGGCAACGGCGGCGATGAAGGCACCAACACCGACAAGAGTTGGCGAAAACAGTCTGCCAGTTTGATGGGGCTTAGCTAGATTGTCGTGGTGCGCTGGTCCGTGTTAGCTATGAGACTCGTGGAGTAGAGTGGAAAATGGTAACCTTTTAATTCTTGGAGCATAGCATCACACCCATTATATTTCCCGTGCCAGCATTTATTAATGACGCGGCCAAGGCTACCCAGTGGCTTGGTATCGGGAAACGTCTTCTGTAAGTATAGATGCCGAATTTCGTCACTATCTCGTCCGTAGTAGGGCTCTTGCCCCGTTATAATCTCGTAGGCTAAGGACCCGAACGCGAAGAGATCCCCCTTGACCGACAAGGGCGATTCGGGACATTGATAGCAGGCCGAGCTCTCAATAAGAAGCGGCGAGTGATCGAGTGACGATCCAGCAAAGTCGGCCACTTTTGGATCGAGGTTAGCGTCGAGAAAGATATTTGCGCTAGTAAGATCGCCGTGTATGACGCCGGCGCCGTGGATAAAGGCCAAGGCCTCGGCGATACGCATAACCCAACGTATCCGCTGTTGGTGCAGTTGTCGACTGCCATCAAACGACTTGAGGTCGTGGTTAGCGGCGTATGATAGGCGGATGCCGTTTTCAAAGACGCCATGATATGCTAGTATCCCATTATGACCTCCCTTTTGGACGAAGCGCTCGTAGATTCGTCGCTCGACGTCAATATAGTGAGTGTATGCCGGGTCGAGCGGCTTCTTGATAACGGTATTCGAAGATGCGTCGAGAACAACGAGGCCAGTGCTCCCGTAGCTAACGAGGTCTTGCAGTCCGAACCCTGACGGATACTCAATCTCGTCTTGCGACATGGTCGGCCCGCGGATGAAAATGTTGACTTGCAGGCCTTGGCCACGTGTGCGAAGTACATATATATATAAGGTAGGTACCTTTACGTAGTACTTCGTAGGTACGCGCGGAACAAGTGCGCCCCGTCAACCCCGCATGTACTTCGTACCGCACTTTACTCTATACTTGCCTCACCGACCATCGGAGACAAGGATGCCCGTTGGAGAGTCGCTGTGCAGCGGGCCAGCATGTACATATACACTGGCCGCGAAAACATGAAGAAACCGTTGCGGTCGATCGGTTGAATCGGCAGCCAATGCACGGCTGAAGCCTCGTCTTGCGCAAGGAGACAATTGTGCTCGTTGCGTAGCGGCAGGAGGCGAAGCGATATAGGAGGAGCGGGCTCGCTCGGCAGGCAGGAACTGTAGTGCGATAGCCACCCGGGGGAGGCAGAGATGGCAACTATTGAAGTGAACGTCAGGCAGTGCTACCTGTAGCCCAAGAGGTATACCTCGTCCAAAACAGAAGCTCGACGGCGATCCGTGTTCTTGGTGGATGGGGGGACCTTCTTATAGATGGAAAGGGCTCTGCACAGGGGTTGATTGAGAGAGGGGACCCCAGTGTCGGATAGTGGATAGTTGAGATATGGAATCCGGCGGTGGGCGTGGAACTATTTTAGAACAGCGCTTTCTTGACTTAGTCTATTATAAGAGATAATTTTCTTAGACTCACCTATATACGGTAGTCCTGTAGTCGTATGTAGACTATATATGAGTTGGAGACCTTGTTGCATCACCCGCTGCTCAACTGCTCTCCTTTGCGTCGCGGCAGATCGGGCACTTCCATGACGTGATTAGGCCTCACCATTAAGTTTAAAGAGAGTCTCACACGTTGTTTACACTACGGATATACATATACGAAGTTCCAGTCCTTTTGCTTTTCCCGCTCATCCATATGGACGTGCGCCTCTTTTTGCCTTTTCGTTATATGTACGACGTAGCTGTTGGGTTGTTAGGTACATAGGAACACGAACCTTCATCTCGGGCCAGTTAGCAGACTCAAGCTTTACTGCTACAGAAGAGCTGACATTGTATGTTAGCACTGTATGAAGTCGCAGGCATTTATCTTGCAGGCGGGGTCGATCGTCACGATAGCACATAGCAAGGATGGATGCAAGGGAGCTAGCTCGCCACTATCGTCTTACTACAACTCACGTTCGCCATACATACGAAGTACTTGTATGAGAATACTTTCATATAACATGCAAATCCTTTCCCCGCGCCCTCGCTGTAAAGTTGGTGCCTAAATGAACGGCACATGCCTTCGTCGCCACCAAGATGGGACTGCGTTGCGGACCAGGCCTTTTTCTACTGAGAGACTAGCTAGCTAAGCTGCTGGCAACGGAGTGCACACGCAGTGCGGGCCTCGGGTAGTACTGCAGAGTCGACAAACCGGAGCTAGCTCGTTTGTCCCGGAACACTAATTGCTATACTCGCATGTCCATACTCTATACGGCGTAGCCAGGGGCGTTTCTCCGAGCCGAGTCCTCCAAATGTCAATAAAGTACTTCGTTCACAGCTCTTCGTAGATGAAAGCAAGACACAGGCCGTGAACCCGGACTGCATATATCTATGGCGGAACCTGAGCCTTAGAAACACCCCATGCCCCCGGATTTCAGCGCGCAGAACTCTGGTCTGAAGGCAGAAGGAAGCCAATGGTAGAGCAGGACGAGACAGAGGGCCCGAGTAACGGCGGGGAGGCGGGAGATGGACAGCCCCTTCAGCCTATCGCCAGCCCCGAGTAGGATGCGCTGTCACCCATGCCGGGGCAATCGGGCCATGCCGCAAGGGGAAGGAGAGTGGGGGGAGTGACTCGGGGCGGTGCTTAGAGATAAGAGATTCACAACCCCTTATTACTACTACTTCTCGGGTCGCCTCCTACGTCGTTAGACGGACCACTAGAGCAGCCTGGATATAGCATCGTGAGCCATGGGCTCGAATCATTTACCGTTGATAGGTCACCGCTTGGGGCCTAAGGCAACCGCTCGCCCATTAGCCGCTCCTCTCTTCGCCCTTTTCTTCCCGCGTCCTCCAACATGCCATCGAGCGTTCTAGAGGGCGGCGATGTATTACTCCCAACGCAGGCAGAAACTAACCTAATGCCTTAACAGCGTATATATATAGGCATATTATACGTATATTCATATTTCGTATAAAAACAAATATAAAGAAATAAGCCAAACTACCACCCCCTCCCAACAGCCAGGCTGTGCAACCTGAGTATGCGGCGTCGTCTTGGCATATCTCGTCCCGCAGCCTAGCAGACAGCCATGATCTGATGTCCCAGCTGCACACGACCAGAAACCCGTCATAAGGTTTCCTGACTCCATGTTCCTCGGGGCTTTCGGCCTTGGTAATTTCTCGTCTAGATTAACGAGTTTCGCCAAGAATATACATCTACGTGCAAATATAGACATACTTACATATAGGCTACTCTTAGATGCAAGGACATTACAGTGGAAGCAGACAGGTGAGGAGGAGCTCCGAAAAGTAAACGGCCACCACTTTGCTTCACCTTGCCGGAGCGTTGCATGTGGGAGCTAGGGTATTACGGCATGTCTGAATCAAAAAGTATATATATATAGATTCATCTATACGGGTGGGCTTGACATGAAGTATATGCCGTAGTAGAACAGCCGCAGTTACATGTAGGTATAAATATCAGCACTTCCCCCCCGTCCTTAGAGTCCTCCACCACCCAGCCCAAGCTTCCTCAACCAAATCAGATCTGCTACACTAAGTCGCATTGGCCCTCTTGACTTGCTTACTTCTCCTCTCCCAAGATGAAGATGTTGGTTCTCGCAGCTCTCGTGGCCGGCGCCCTTGCCGTCCCTGCTCAAGACACCGACGGCGGCATTACCGACCCCATTGGCTTCCACCCTTGCCCTCCTGGGTTGTATAGTAATCCGCAGTGTTGCGCGACAGATGTCCTCGGTGTCGCGGATCTCGACTGCAAAGTCCGTAAGTTGCCGGGGTTGAGAGAGCCCTTGCTTCTACATCGCTCCCCTAACCATGCTCCCCTCAGCGGACGAGTCCTACCCCGACCGCAAGGGGTTCACCAAGGTCTGCGCCGAGAAGGGCCAGCGTGCTCGTTGCTGCGTCCTCCCCGCCGTAAGTCGAGAAGTCATGCCACACACGAAGACCAGGCTGACGGGGCGTCCAGCTTGGACAAGCCGTCCTCTGCCAAGACCCTCCCGGCGGCTAAATGTTCCCCGGAACAGCCGTCTCCACCGCCTTGGTTTTAAGGCAGTTTGGCCGAGACGCCTCCGTCCTGGGTTTCTGCTTGGTGCAAGAGACGATCTGGAGGACAGGGACCTGGGCATCGGAGGAGGAGACGTTGCTATGTATGGGGAGTTTCTAATAGTCATGCAACTTCTGCATTCACTAGTTTAGTTGCAAGAAAAGTATCAGGCTTCTTAATGTGGTAACGGCCGTCTGCGCCCGGCCCCGCCAAGCCGTGGGTTCTCAACTATGTAAACCAACGTTGGCCTGTTCGTGCTCCAACGTCCCACAGCAGCAGACAAGACGCTGATTGCCACGACGCACTGAATGAGAAAGAAAACCGATAATCCATTCCGTGTCAGCCATGCTAGTCCCTGCCTGGCTCCTTCGCCAGGCAGTAGCCCTATGGAAACATCTGTGCCACAGCCAGCCGGCAAGAAAAAAGCCCCTCTCTGGCCCTGCCTGGCCTTGCCAAGGCGTGTCGGGTCCAATGGAGCCCTCCATTTCCGTGCCAAACCGCAAACGCCGTTCCGTGCGTGTTACAATGTGTCCCCTCTACCCCTGTACAGCAGACCGCGTATCCCTGTCCCTCTCGTTCTGTTCCCACGACGCTCCATGGGCGTCGGACTCGATCCTCGAAATGGCCAGCTAAGCTGCCTTGGGGGGCTCGACGGGCGTCGGCGCCACCCGCCTCTTCTTAGGCTCCTTTCCTTCCTCCCTCTCGCTCTCACTCGCATCTCTTTTCGTGCCCGCAACGCTGGCGCCCGCGCTGCGAGGCGTTTCCGGCGGCGTCGTCATGGGAACACCGGAAGCCTTGCCACCGCTGGCGGCTGTGAGTGCTGGTAGACTACCGGCGAGCAGTGGTGGATTATTGCCCACGACGCTGCTGGGGACCGCCGACGACTGCGTCGCCACAGACGATGCCGAATTCGACCTGGTGGGTGACGAGGGGCGCTGGGAAACAGGAGGCGCCGTGGCAGGGGGTGACGGGGCCGTGAACGAGCTGGCCGAGTTGCGGTGCTGGTGATGGGAACCATTGTGGAAGGGAGATGGAGGCGGGAAGCTGCTTGTCAGGGTCGAGGCCGTCGTGTTCTGATAGGCGGTAATCGGAATGCCTCCGGCTCCCTGGACCTTTGGTGGCCCGACCTCCCCCTTGTACACCTCGCCCAACTCACCTGCGGCGAAGGAGAGAGTAGAGCAGAAACCGTCCGAGGAAGAAATCACCAACGTGAGCCCGTCGCTCGACCTGTGGAATTGTTAGCCCGGGAGGCGGTCGGGGAAGAGGCTGCAGCCATACCAGGCGAGGTCGGTAAATGTGGCGCAGTGCAGGTTGCTGACGACGCAGACCG
The DNA here is from genome assembly GCA_002939055.1 of Hypocreales sp. Mo6-1. Taxonomy (NCBI): domain Eukaryota; kingdom Fungi; phylum Ascomycota; class Sordariomycetes; order Hypocreales; species Hypocreales sp. Mo6-1. The sequence goes on from PNEP01000013.1 coordinate 3,610,040, forward strand.
GCGTCTTTTGCTGTGTGTCGTACAAGAGCACTGCATCCTGCGTGGCAACGGCGTACACCATGCGGTACGGCAAGGCAAAGACCGGCCTAGGACCCGGAGTAGACGCATCGGCCTCGGCCTTGAGGGGCTTCGACGGAGCCGGGGCGGGCTCCGAGGCTGCACTGCTCGGCGGGGGGGGAGGCGGATCCATGGCCGAGGTTGCCGGGGACGGCTTCGAGATGGGGTCGGGAAGAGACGCTATGGGCTCTTCCGCCGACGAGGTGTCGATGGTGATGTTCTTGGTAGCGGGCGGAGACAGGCGGAGGGTGTAGAAGACAGGCGAGCACTTGACCACGACGGACGGCTTCTTATGGCCTGGCAGGTGAGCAATGGGTGGCTTGTTGATGCCGCCGCGGGTGTAAATGTAGACGGTGTTGATGACCTCGTAAGTCGGTTTCGCATCCTTGTCCGTCTGATGCTGGGTATGGTACTGGCCTGACGGCGTCAGGAGCAGGCTGCCGTCGGGGGTAAAGGTGAGGCGGCGAAAGAAGGAGGTGAGCGTCTCGTTTGCGTACAGGCTGGCGTTCTTCACGCCCAGGCCCAGGCTCGCAGACACGGAGTGAGACTTGGGGGAGGCCTCCATGGGCATGACGGCAGGGAGCGGCATCGAGGGCGCGGGCGAGACGGAGCGACGCGAGGAGAAGGAGGAGCGGCGGCTGTGGCTGACGACGCTGGGCGGGTTCATGGGGACGGCGAAGGAGGTCGGGGTGCCGGGCGCGGAAGCGATGGGGGAGCCGACGGAGGCGCTGGAGTCGACAAGGGACAGCTGTGTCCTGTGGCCGAAGTCGGGGGGCGCGGGGCTGCTCGACGAGATGCGGCGCGGGGGCAGGTCTGCCTTGATATGGCTGGCCAGCCTTGGAGGCTTGTCGTCCTGGCTGAGCGTGTACTGTCCATCCTTGGTCTTGAGGGAGTAGATGTGGACGGATCGGTCGGAAGACTGGGTGGCGATGTACTCGTTGATGGGGTCCCACGAGACGCCTTGGACGTAGTGGCTGTGTTCGGCGATCTGTCGAACGAGGGTGCCTGCGCGAGCCTGTCAGTGGCCGGCGGGGGCGGCATGGGGGCTGCTGACCGTTGTTGGCATTGTAGATGCGGGCAATGTTGTCCATGCTTCCTATGATGAAGTGCACGGCATCGGGAGACCAAGCCAAGTCGTAGATCTCAGCGCCGCTCGAGCGGCACATGTGCTTGGCTCTCCACGACTCCTTGTCATCGTGGGCGTCGGAGCCGAAGCCGGAGGGCGGCAGGTCGCTGGGGACCCAGAGAATGACGTTGCCATCGTCGCCGGCCGAGGCGAGCACTTCGCCTGGAGACGGGGCGTCAGCACGCATCTGACACGGCGGCGGCGAGGCTCACCCTTGGGCGCCCAGCGGACGACGTTGACGGCCTGGTTGTGCTTGGAGAGGGTGGCGAGGTAGTCGACCCTGCGGTCGAGGCCGTCGGAATCGACTCTCCACAGGCGGACGTGGTTGTCGCCGCCGGCCGTGGCCAGGCGGCCCCTTCCGGCGGGCTCGAAATGGGCCGAGTAGATTGGGGCATTCTGGTCGTGCCAATTGATGATGAGCGGCGTGGCCTTCATGGTGACGAAGGCTCTGACCGGCTGCTGCTGGGCTGCATGTGGAGGTCCAAGGGCGAGGGACGGCGTGGCGGGTGGTCGGGCGAGCGGAGCAGCTGGCGGCTGGAGCAGAGCACGGAGCAGCGGCAGCAGCGGCTGGCGGGCCGAGGGCCGGGGGAGGAGGATTGCTGAAGCCGGGCGTGTCGACGCGATGGCGGAAGGCTCACGGGCGCGGCTCAGGGTCCAGGTTGGCCGTCGAGGGGTCGACGACTCGAGGGTGAGGGAGGTCGAGGGCGGTGGTGATGCTTAAGAGGTACGGCGCAGGTACCTGCGGAAGCACGTGAGACCGCGCCGCGGAGGCGGGCCATTGCCGCGCGCGCGGGCGCGTCAGCCGACGAATGGCGCGAGCTGGTGTGGAGCCGCGCGTCGGCGGCCGGGGTTGGGCGGTACCTGCAAGTACCTCGGGCGTATCTGGGCGGCTGCAGCTACGGAAGGTTGCGAGCGCGCGTGCTGGAGGGTGTGGCGGCGAGAGCGCGCAAACATCAGCGAGGCTGATTTTTATGGAGGCCGCCAGATCACGAGCTGTGTCGGCGACGATCATCAGAAGCACCGTGCGAGACGGCCTGCTTACGGGGGGGCGCCGCCTGAAGACAGAAGCCACCGCCCCGCGACCTGTCATGTTGGCGGCAGCCTCTCACGCCGTGCAACAGCGTCAGAAACTGAGTCACGGCGGCGAGGCCTTCAGAGCAGTCCGCCTACCCGGGATCGGCGGATGCGACGCAGCGTGAATTGCCCCCTCGCAGGAGCTGGTGGCGTGCGGCGGCCTGCCTGAATGGTCGCTGACAGCTGCACATGTGTGTTGTATGTCTGCAGACATGCTGTAGGTCTGCGATGGTCTGTCTGCACTGCATGCAGCTGCAGGCGCCGGCCGTCTTTGGCATCGTCGATTGGAGCCGCCCGTTTTAAATCAACCGCTGGCCGGTGACTCAGGGCGAGCCCCGTCTCGCTGACGCAGCGTTGCCCGTCTCAGCACAATCACGGCTCGTCCCGACTGTGCTTGCCTGCACCGCCGCGCCCCGTCGAGGCAATGCCCGGCTTGCTTGTTTCGGCTGAGACACGACAAAGGTTCGACTTACACCAGCTCTGCTGCTGACCACAGTCGACCAAGGCCAATGGCCACATGTATACTGTATGCTACCTTCACACGTAGCGGTTCACAAGCCATCCTGACTCATTTGCCATTCCCATCCTTGCTCTTCCCGCATGTAGCCATTTCACCACTCCGTCCCATCCTCCTCCACCGTGGCGTCGACGTGTAACGTCGATCGAGAGGGGACAAAAAGAAAAGAGCCAGAGCAAAAAGAAAAGACACAGATCCCTGCCGTCAGCTCCCGGAGACCATCTTGCTCTCTGCCGAGCTCTCCTTGCGCGTCGAGGGCCGCCTGGCTCGTGAGTCATCGCCACTCGTCTTCGCGACCTCCCTCCTCTATCCTCACCAAGGCACCATGAGCGTCGACGCCAGCAGCCTGCTCCTCGCGCCCTCGGCCGTCGCCCTGGCCCTCGTTGGCCTCGCCTCGCTCCCTGGCCTCTCTGCCATCGTCTCCCAGCTGCGCAAGCGCGCGCCCCGGGACAACTTCTACCAGGACGAGGATGGCAGAAGCACCCCCGAGGCCCTCGCTGCCTTCTCCAACACGGCCCCCAAGACGGCAATCCTCCTCCTGGCAGCCCTTGGCTTCGTTTCCATTGCTGCCGTTTCCGTCCTCGCGACGCTCGACGCGCGCCGGGGCGACGGCCTCTTGCTCGCGAGCTGGCTGGCTACGGCCTGCTGGGTGAGCTCGATTCCCATCTAGCGGCCAGCCCTGCCTAACCAAGCTTCTCACGCTCCCCAGGCCGCCATCCTGCTGCAGGCCGTCTTCCTCGCAGCCCTCCACACACCCGTCCAGGTGCACAACCTTGGCCTCTGGGCCTTCCTGTCCTGCGCCGTCGCCGTCGCCGTCGCCGTCTTCCAGGCCCTCCATGCCGCCCGAGGCGTGCCGCTCTCCGAGGATGCCTCGCTGATACTCCGCGCCGTCAACTTGGGCGCCGCCATCGCCCTCCTCTTTGCCTGCGTCTCGGTCCCCCGGCGCCCCCATGTCTACTACCAAGGCAGCCAGGTCGACCCCGAATGGACCGTCACCGCCATCAGCCGGTACACGTGGAGCTGGGCCAGCACCCTGCTGAAGCTGGCCCGCCGCAAGGGGGATCTCGACGAGAAAGACATCCCCCAGCCAGACCACTTCGTGCGAGCCGAGAACCTCGTCTCGACCTGGACCAGGTCTGACTACCGAGGCCGTCTCATGCGCTCGCTCTTTCGCGCCTATGGCGGCCGCCTCGCCCTGCAATGGGCCGTGACCATTGGCCGTTGCGTCCTGGGCCTCGGCCCTTTCTGGACCATGCTGCAGCTGATCAAGCAGCTCGAGATGAGAGACTCGGGCCATTCGCCGTCCAAGGAGCTTTGGATCCTCGTCTTCGGCATGGGCCTGTTTACACTGGTCGAGCAGGCAAGGCCCTCCTCGCCCCAGCCCCTGGCCATGGCGCTGACCCGTGCTGCAGTGGATCGATGGTTGGGTCATATGGTATTCCGTCACCAGGCTGGCCATGCCCATCCGGGGCCAGCTCTCGGCCCTCGTCTTCGAAAAGTCGCTGCGGCGAAAGAATGTCAAGGCCGCCAGCAAGTCGGCAGAGGAAAAGATGAAAAAAGAAGATCAGGATGCCGAGGACCCGGCCCAGGAGTCCAGCGTGTTGAAGTCACGCCAGACCATCGTGAATCTCGTAGGCGTCGACGCGAGGCGCATCTCCGACTATGCGCTGTACCAGTTCTGGATCATCATCAGCGTCGGCAAGCTGATCATCTTCTCGGGCTTTCTCATCCAGCTGATAGGCTGGCTCCCCTTCGGCGCCGGCATTCTCGCCTGGGCTCTCGTGCTCCCTGTCAATGCGTGGGTGTCCAAGTTCTACATCAAGGCCGAAGACGTCCTCATGAACAGGCGAGACAGCAAGCTGTCCGTCGTCAACGAGGCCTTGCTGGGCATGCGCCAGATTAAATTCTCTGCGCTCGAGGGCCAGTGGGAGGACAAGATCTTGGAGAAGCGCGAGGCAGAACTCCGCGCCGTCAAGAGCGTCTTCGCTGCCGACGTCGTCCTGGACTTTTGCTGGATAATCAGCCCGATCCTGCTGGCTGCGGCCTCGCTGGCCGTCTATGCCTTTATTCACGGCGGTCTGTCTCCGTCGGTTGCCTTCGTCAGCGTCGGCATCTTCAAGAGCTTGGAGATCTCGCTCTCGTCTCTCCCCGAGTTCCTGGCCAGTGCGCTGGACACCCTGGTTTCGATCCGGCGCATCCAGACGTACCTCGACGGCCCCGAGATGGAGAAGACGGTGTCCGAGGGCCTTGGCGTGGCCTTTGACAATGCCGCCGTTGCGTGGCCCGTCGACGCCGAGGTGCCGGACGAGGATCGGTTTGTCCTGAGAAACGTCAACCTGTCCTTCCCCGACGGAGAGCTGTCCGTCATCTCGGGCAAGACGGGCACCGGCAAGAGTCTCCTCCTGAGCGCGCTCCTCGGAGAGGCCGACCTGCTGCAGGGGTCCATCTACGTGCCCCCGACGGCGCCGCCCCTGGAGCGGAACGACGGCAAGGCGCATCCCGGCAACTGGATCCTCGCCGGCTCTGTGGCCTACGTCGGGCAGACGCCCTGGCTCGAGAGCGCGCCGCTCCGCGACAACATCTTGTTCGGCCTCCCCTTCTTGCCGGACCGCTACGACAAGGTGCTCGAGGTCTGCGCCCTCAAGAAGGACCTCGACATCTTGACCGACGGCGACAGGACGGAGTTGGGGGCCAACGGCATCAACCTCAGCGGCGGCCAGAAGTGGCGCGTTACCCTTGCGCGCGCCATCTATTCGCGGGCGGAAATCCTCGTCATGGACGACATCTTCAGCGCCGTCGATGCGCACGTCGGCCGCCAGATCTTCGAAGACTGCATCGCGGGCGACATGTGCAAGGGGCGGACGAGGATTCTCGTCACCCATCACGTCTCCCTGGTCCAGTCCCGGACAAAGTACCTCGTAGAGCTCGGAGAGGGGACGGTCCTCCACCACGGCCTGACGTCGGACCTGGCCGAGGACGGCACTCTCCAGAAGATCAAGAGCCACGAGCAGCCAGAGTCGGAGGGGGAGGACGGGGCCGCCGACGCCGCGACGGCGGTGAACTCGGTCGACGCGCTGGTTCTCGAGCCGACCGACGGCGAGGACGACGCCAACGCGCTGCACAAGGTCCCGTCCAGGGGCGGCAAGCGCTTCGTCGAGGAGGAGGCCCGCGAGAGGGGAAACATCAAGCGGCGCGTCTACGCCACGTACATGAAGAGCAGCGGCGGCTGGTTCTTCTGGGCCGTGTGCGTGCTCCTGTACGTCGCCTACGAGGCCGGCAACCTGGGTGAGTCGCGACGAACAGCTGGCTGCTCCGAGACCGTCTGCTGACCCCGGCCGGCAGGGCGCAACTGGTGGCTGCGCATCTGGACCGACGACTCCCAGGCGGCGGCCTCGTCGACGGGCGCCGCTCACGAGCACGGCATGGCCTACGGCCTGTCGCTGCAGCACAGCTCGCTGCTCGCCGCCTCGCACACGCGCGTCGCCGAGGGCGCGCACAAGCCGACGTCCTTTTACCTCTGGATCTACGTCGCCCTGGCGGCCGGCAGCGGCATCATCGGCACGCTGCGCTTCGTGTGGACGTTTGCCATGAGCATCAAGGCCAGCCGCGCGCTCTTCCGCAGGATCCTCTTCACCGTCCTGCGCACCAGGCTGCGCTGGATCGACACGGTGCCCGTCGGACGCATCCTCAACCGCCTCTCGGCCGACTTTGACATCATCGACAGCCGCATCAGCATGGACCTGAGCTTCTTCTTCTGGCGCGTCCTCGCCCTGCTCGGCGTCTGCGTTGCCGCTGCCCTCGTCTCCCTGTCCATCCTGCCCGTCGCCGCCGTCCTCCTGCTGATGGCGGGCGCCGTCGGCAAGACGTTTCTGACGGCCGCGAGACCCGTCAAGCGCCTCGAGAGCACGGCAAAGTCGCCCGTCTTTGAGCTCTTCAACGCGACCCTTGCCGGCGTGTCGACCCTCAGGGCCTTCCACAAGACGCACGCCTACATCGGGCGCATGTACCGGCTCCTCGACACCTGGGACAGCCTCAGCGTGTACATGTGGATGCTGAACCGATGGCTGGGCTTCCGCATGGCGCTGCTCGGCACCATCTTCATCACCCTCATCGGCGTCATCGTTGTCGGCTCCTCCGTCGTCGACGCCGCCATGGCCGGCTTCACCCTGTCCTTTGCCCTCGACGTCTCGATGAACATGATGATGGCGGTTCGGGGCTATGCGGTGCTCGAGCTCGACATGAACGCGGCCGAGCGCGTCGTCGAGTATACGGAGCTCGACACCGAGGACCTGGGCGGCCAGGAGCCGCCGGCCGCCTGGCCGACTTCGGGCAGCGTCGAGGTCCAAGACCTCGTCGTTGGCTACGCCGACGACCTGCCCCCCGTCCTCAAGGGCCTTTCGTTCAAGGTTGTCGACAACGAGAGAATCGGCGTCGTTGGACGCACCGGCGCCGGCAAGTCGTCCCTGACGCTGGCCCTCTTCCGATTCCTCGAGGCCCGGTCGGGCAAGGTGTTGATTGACGGAGTCGACATTTCCAAAATTACTCTGCGCAGCCTGCGGTCCCGCCTCGCCATCATTCCGCAGGTAAGCCGGGCGCCTCGGATGTGATGTGTGTTTGATCAGCCGCTGACATGCCCAGGACCCCGTCCTCTTCTCCGGCACCATTCGCACCAACCTGGACCCCTTCAACGACCACACCGACGAGGAGCTCCGCGAGTGCCTTGGCCGAGTCCACCTCGTCGACTCGGCGCCCGACAGCCCTGCCGGGGAGTCCTCCGACGCCGACTCGTCCCCCGGCGCCAACTCGTCCCCCGAATCCACTCTCGTTTCCAAGAATGTCAACATATTCCGCGACCTCTCCAGCGGCATCTCCGAGTCCGGCGGCAACCTGTCCCAGGGCCAGCGCCAGCTGCTCTGCATCGCGCGCGCCATCGTCTCGCGCCCCAAGATCATGGTGCTCGACGAGGCCACGTCGGCCGTCGACATGTCCACCGACGCCCTCATCCAGCGCAGCATCCGCGAGGAGTTCACCGACAGCACCCTCATCGTCATTGCCCACCGCCTCAGCACCATTGCCGACTTTGACCGCATCCTCGTCCTCGACCAGGGCTGCGTCGTCGAGTTTGGCACGCCCCGCGAGCTGTGGGACAAGGAGGGCGGCACGTTTAGGGACATGTGCGAGCACAGCGGCGAGCGGGACAAGTTGAGAGAGGTCATTCTCGGCAGGTCGGAGTGAAGCGAGTCGAAGCCGTAAATCTCGGGACGAGAAAATATGTTGGCATCTTGATCTTGGAAGGAAGAAGTCTGTATTTATGTCGAGGCCCACCCAATACGCATGAACGCCTTGCGACGTGATGACCAACAACTGAAATATGGACAGTAAACAGTGGAAGGCCGAGGTGCTTCTGGACAGGCGTTAACCGAGTGTCCAGCTTGTTACGCCGCTCAAGCTGCAATCCACCATTCTCCAGAGTGCCGGGCATCAACCTTCTGCTCGGGAAGCGAGCCGACGGCCAGTGCTTGTCGCAAACGACTGCGTCAGCCCGCAGCATGGCCGCTATGTGCTCAGCCATCTCGGCCGCTTCGAGACGTGTTCCTTGGTGTCATGATGTGGCAACTGTGCCGAAGCCCCGGATGAAGCTCCATCTCTCCTCACACAAACCCGCTTTGGAAACCGCCCAGCAGACCTGGTCCCATCACCACGCCCTGTGGAACAGTCATGCTTCAGGGATTGGCGCTCCTCGCGTTCGAGCTCACGTTGCTGGCGTGGGCCAGAAGAAACTTGCAGCAGGTAAGCGTCAGCTTGCAGGCCTTGGTCCATCCGTCGTCCTGCGCGATGCCGAGCTTGATGCTCACGTCGCCAATCTTGTCTCCCTCGATGCGGTACGGCAGGGTCAGCGTGCTGCCGGTCGGCTCCGTCTGCTTCTGGACAAAGACGCCCAGCTGCCGCACCAGCTCCAGGAAGGCCACCATGGCGTTGTCAAACTTCCGATGCATAAATGTCAAGCCCAGGGGCATGTCTCCGGAGCTGTAGAGTTCCAGCACGTGCTTCTTGGGCGGCGGCTGCATGGAGCGGGATCCAAGCCGGCTTGATGTCGGGCTCGGAACGTCGTAGCGGACGATCTTGGACGTGCTGCCCATCGGCTGAGGGTCATAGCCCTCAAACTTGTAGCTGAGCTTCTCGGCCACGGTCACGAGCAGCAGCAGCGCGTGTCCCCAGGCGGCGTTGATCTCGGGCCAGTCCACCGGCTTGTTGGACAGTCTTCCCAGCCGGAGGCCGTTGATTGTCGCGAAGCTGCCGTCGTGGCTGATGCAGAACGTGTCGTTATACACGTTGGAGCGCTGCAGCCTGTCGAGCAGCTGCGAGTCGTAGCTGTACTTGGCGTTGATGCTGTCCCTCTCGGCCTGGAAATCGGTCATCCTGGTGGCAAACGAATTCCGCTCCCTCCAGAACGCCTCCTCCTCCTTGTCGAGCCGCCTCGACTCTTCCTCCAGGGCCAAGATGTCCTCATCGAGCGCATCCTTCTCCTTCTCGAGCTGCCTGAGCTCCTCCATGGCAGCCGCCTTGTCCTTCTCCGCCGTTTCGAGCGCCTCTTGCTGGGCCTTGATGTCGTCTTGGCTGGGCTGTTCGGCCCGCACTTGGCGCAGGTGCTTCACGTATGCGTCTCGCTCCTTGGAGACCACGTCGAGCTTTCTCTGGAGTCCTTCGACGAGCAGCTCTGTGCAGTCGACGCAGACGGGGTGATCGATGTCGGATCTCGCCGAAAGTATCTCGAACAGCCTGCTGATCCTCTCCATCTCGTCGCCCCTTGGCGCCTGTTGCCGGGCGGCCGCATCTCTGCCTGAGCTTGAGCGCCGACGCCGCGAGGGCGGCGACGGCTGGTCCTTGCGTTGCGCGTGCTGCTGCGGGTGGCCGACCTGTGATTCGGTGAGATAGATGAATGACATTGCCGAGTCGCGCGGCTGGCCGCCGTGGTGTCGTTTGAATGCTGGGGGCCCTGCGTTCTGCGACGCCTGCTCGTACAGCGCTCTCCTCGCCTGCTCTTGCGGCTGTACGGCCGGCGATCGCGACCGAGACGACCTGGATGTTTGGGGAGATGACGACGCTGTGAATGCGCGTTAGACATGCAACTCCCGTCAACGGCTCGGGCGGAGACGCAGCGCACAGATTAAGAGGTCATACGCCGCAGGATTCAGGTCCTCGAGAGAGCCGTCCAGCTGCAGCGGCTGGCGGCACTTCTGGCAGAACATTTCGAGCGAGGTTGCTAACGTGGCTGGGGAGTCACCAGAGACGATGGGCAAAGCAGATTGCCGTCGCTGCATCTGCGAGCTTGACAGGGCAAAGGTGAGTGAAGATGGAGGGAGGTTGGGTTCAGGTTAGGCAGGTGACGTCGGGCCTTAGCTAATGGTCTCCCAGGGTGGCCCCTGCCCGAGCTCCTGCGGGCCCAACCTTGCTGGAACCTCTTTACGCGACAGTCGCGACGCGTTCCAACGACCAGCGTCGGCATCTTGCGCAACCCGGCGCCGACCATATACCTATATATAACTGCATATACCTCCTCGGAATTGCTCCCGACTGCACAATGGAACCCCCGGCCAAGCGCCGCCGACGGGGCAAGTCGCCGCTGGACGGGCCTTCCGACGACAGCGACGACGGCGACGAGCTCTGCTACGAACCACACGAGGTCCTGGCCAAGCGCGACCCCGGGTACAAGCTGTCCCTCGAGCGGGCCTATTCCGATCGCCGATTCCAGGCCACCATGGCGCACATCTTTGACAAGTACGGCCGCGACTTCGAGGGCATTGGCGACGAGATCGACATGATGACGGGCGAGATCGTCGTCGACAACGGCCACCTCCAGAACATGCGCAACGAGGGCGACGTCGGGATTCCGGGGTCTGGGGACGAGGACGAGGGCATCTTGCTGGCGGATCTCACCGACGACGAGGGCGATGGGCCCCTTCGCCCACAAGAGCCAGGCGCCGCGCAGGGTGGCGAGGAAGACGACGAAGACGACGAAGATCGGATCATGCACGGCCGAGAACCCGATCCGTCATCCACATCCTTGATATCTACCTCTCGGTGCCGGGCGATGCTTCCCCAGAGCAACGGCCCCTCCAGCTTCTTCTCCGCCCTCTGCGACAGTGGCTACCCGCGCTTCGGGCCACCCCCAGCATTTGGGGCATCTCCCCTCGCCTTTGGCATCTCACCTTTTGCTATGGACCCGTGGGCTTTCCCGAAGGATCTGTCGGCACCCTCACGGCAGCCTCCGCATTTCTTGCCGAGATCGTCGAGACTGCTCCCTGCGGGGGAACGATACAACCTTTCAGTCCAAGACGGTGGCAGCTCCATCTGGGCACCCAACTATCGCTTCAGGAATGACGAGCCGGATAGATCGGCAGCCCTTCCGCGCCTTTGCTCAATACGGCAGCCGCCAAGAACAAGAACCAAGCCTATGAAGCGTCTTTTGCCCTCTACGGCTCCCAAGAGGTCAGATGACGAGGAAGTCGACGAAGACGCCATACTGAATGGGGGAAACAATGGCAACGAACAAAGGATCGAAGTTGACGAGACAGCCATCAGCGACGATGAAGACTTGCTGATTTCTGGGATCACGCCGCTGAGCAAGTCGGACCGCACGAGACCGAGGCCGGCCAAACCACAACCCAAGACAGAATCTCCTCAGACAAGCTTGGGGAGGGCCGAACAAGGCACCCCGGAAACATATCCATCAAAAGAGAAGAAGCCGCCCCGATCAAGCGAGGCGACATCAAGACCTCAAGCATCACCAGAGCCCCAGCCATCAGAACACACTCAGGTCCTCCCCGCGGAGAAAGAAGCCGAACAATCAAGTGAAACTGAAATCAAGTCTGCGCAAAGGCTGCCAGAGCGCACCCGAAAGCAGGCCGAGCATCCGGGCAAAATACCGTCGAGCCAGAAACGGGGGGGGAGGTGGCCCCAGAAACGCATCACAGTCCAGCTTCCCTCGATGGACCCGCTGAGTCGCGACGACTACGAGTTGGTTGATGATGTTGACGAGGTGGCCGACTCGGCTGACGAAGATCCCGGCTCGTCGGGCCCCCCAGAGCACGCCGACGATGGCACAAAGACGGAGCCGCCACGCCCGGAAAAGGTCGTTCCTGACTCCCAGGATACCGTCACGCCGCAAAGCAGCAGCCTCCAAAGGAAGGGCCCAACCCGTGGCCGGAGGGAGCCAGGCAAGCCTCAAGACGCTGCCAACTCTGCGTACCTGCTATCCGATGACGAGATGCCCATATTGTCCAAACGGAAACCACCCAGGAGCACTAAGAGCCAGGAGAAGCCCGCGGCGCGCACGACATCGCCGGCCCCTCCTGACTCTGGCATGGGCGCCTCCTTGGTGACGCTGAGGTCGCCAGAGGAAGCTGGGCAGCAAGAGACCGTGAATCCCGCGCCGTCCTCCCAGGCGGCGCCGGAACAGCCGAGGAAGCGCAGCAGGACGAGAGTGTCGGAGACATTCCCTGCTTCCAATGAGCCGGAAGTGCCAGGCGAGCAGCAGGTCTCTACAGAGCATCGACGCGCTGGAAGCAACCCAACCCCGTCTGCAGATGGCGCCTCTCGACGGCTCACCAAAGAGCTTCGGTGGCTCCAGAGGCTGAACGGGCCCCATCTGGAACCGGCACATGCCCCAAGCACGCCTGCCAAGGAAGCCAGGCGCACCGGCTCGAGGAGCAGCAGGCTCAGAGGCGGCGAGAAGCCCGTGCCTGTCCAGCCACAAGAGGAGGATGGTGATCAGCAGGGTCAAGACGACGCGCCCCCGGACACCACCACGGAAGCCAACGCCCGCCCCGACGCCGCCCCAGACACTCCTCCCAAGCCCTCGCCCGCGACGCACACGCCCAGGCCGTCGCCGACGAAGCCCGCAGCGCAAGCACAACCCCCCAAGCCCCAGACCCCGCGCCACGCCGCCATGCCCACCAAGGCGCCCTCGTCGCGACGCTCCATCCTCTCCCTCCTCTCCGCCGCCAGAGACAGCGACGACGAGGGCGACCTGGACGAGCTGGGCCGCGGCCTGCCCGCCGTGCCCCTGCCCGCCTCCGGCGCCGCGAGCCGCAAGATATGGAAGTCGACGCCGCGCACGACCGAGGTGTACCGCACGCCCGTCAAGCGCCGGCCCACGGACCCCGCGAGCCCCGGCAGCATCGTCAAGACGCCCGGCGGGACGATGCGGACGTGCGGCGTCGATGGCTACCGATGCGGGCGCGACTTTTGCTTTACGTGCTTGTGAGGATGGCGGACCAGGGGCAAACGAGTGTCCACAGCTGCATGGGGTAAACAGGAGGCAACGAACAAAGCTCCGAAGATCTTGTGCATTAGAACGCTGTCTCGAAAACACCCCCGAACGTCCCGGTCCCAGATGCTGGAAAACGCGAAATAGAGATGACGCGAGTGCATACAAGAAAAAATTGGGGGGGGGGGGGGGATGTGCAACTTCTTCCCAACCGTTCCTCCGTTCCTCATTCCCGGAACGCCATCGAACCGGTCCCGTGGCCGGTGTACGGATGCCTGGGCCGGAACACCCCCTGGAGCCGGCGCGCGGAAGACAGCAGCAGGCACAAGGACCATCACACCCGCTTCGTCATCTGGCATCTACACGGAACCCCCGCTTGGCACCATTCTAGCCCGCCAACGGCCGTTGAAGAATCCGTCTTCCCGTATCTGCGTCGCTTTGTCATCATGGCATCCACCTGACTGGCGGTTGACTGTCTTTCTCCTAGCACGCGAGTCCGTCCGAGAGGGGAGAACGTAGCAGGCCAGCGAGGCAATGCAGCCGGACCGGGGTATCATCGGGAAGGCGAAAGGGTCGTCGTAATCGCATCAACGTCGGCGACTGTCAGGACTTGTAGGCCGTTCCGTTCGGGTTGGCGAGGTTCTGCTTGAAGACCTCGGGGTCGCGGACGGGGTCAAAGTAGGGATGGGCCTGGGCCTCCTTGGCAGTGAGGCGTTCCTGTGCGGGCGTTAGAGCAGGCGCATGGATGGGGATGCGCTGGCACGAACCTGATGGTCATAACGCAACAGCTTGTCCAGAAAGTCGATGGCTTCGTTGGAGACAAAACGCTGGTTCTCCGAAGTGACAAAGCTGTGCCAGGGCTTCTTCTGAAAGCGACCGAGAATGTCGTCATACTGCGCATCCAGCTCGATCTCATACTTGTCGAGATAGTCAAAGAGGTCGTCGGTGCCGAGGACCTTTGTGATCTTGACCAGTTGATCCGAGTTGCTGTTGCCGTGGAAGAAGGGCTCCTTGCGGAAGATCATGGACGCGAACATGGCGCCAAGGCTCCACATGTCGAGGCTATAGTCGTACTCCTGAAAGTCCACCAGCAGCTCGGGACCCTTGAAGTACCGAGAGGCCACCCGGACGTTATACTCGGTGCCGGGATGGTAGAACTCGGCCAGACCCCAGTCAATGAGACGTAACTGTTTGCCGCAGGGCAAGGGCGTCAGCAGTGCAGCCGGCAGGCCAAAGGCCGGGGAGGACGTGCCTTGCGGTTCTCATGATCGATCATAACGTTATGAGGCTTGACGTCCCGGTGCATGATGCCCTTGCTGTGGCAGAAATCCAGCGCCTTGAGCAGCTCGTGGATGTAGAACCGCACATCGAGGTCGATGAACTTGGGGTACAGGCTGCGGAAATCCGTGTTGTTGACGTACTCGAAGATGAGGGACGGCGTCTTGCTCTGGAGGGCGGTCAGCGCACATTGCTGGCGACAGCAGCCGGGATGCGAACCTGGGAGTCCCGGACGACATCGAGCAAGGCAACGACGTTGGGCCCGCCGGCCAGATTCTGCAGGATCTTGATCTCCCGCTTGATCTTCTTCTTCTTGACGGGCTTGAGGACCTTGATGACGCATTTCTGGTAGTTCACGACGTTGATGCCTTCGAAGACCTCCGAGTACTTTCCGCGGCCTGCTCCGGCGGGACGGCGTGGTCAATGACGCGTGCAGCGGCGGGCTGGGACGGGCCGGCACATACCGATCTTCCTAACAACCTCGTAGTTCTCGAGAACGCCCCAGCCTGCGAGGGTGCGTCAGCCTCTGCCCAGCGGGCACACACGCGGGCGGCGGCGGGGCATCGACGCACTGATGTTGACGCTGTCGTAGTCCCAGTAGCTGCGGGGCATGCTCTGGTTGACGTCGGCGTAGACGCGCGCCATGCTGGCTGGGCAGGCTGGCAAGGCAGCCGGCGGCGGACGACGGGGACGCGGGACGCGGCACGGGCGACGTGTCGAGCGGCGGCGGCGTGTCGGGCGGCGGCGACGCGGACGCGCGCGGCCGGCAGGACGGGCAAGAGCAGCGGCGCAGTCGCGGGCGGTCGGGCGCCAGCAGCAGGGATGACTGCCTTGGCCTGGGTTGAGCCCTCGCGACCGAGGCGATGGATTGCTTCAAGGGCTGAGGGTACGGGTTGAGGGATGCCAACGCCAAAGCCAGACGAACCCAAAGTGGCATGTCGTCGGCTGGAGAGAGGGGCCCACCCGGGGCGCAAAAACAGGGCATTCCATTGGCCGGCGCGCTTGGCTGTGCACACGGCAGGGACGCTGTACCTGGTACCTGCTGCCTGGGCTGTCATTGGCCGGGGGCCGGGTTCCCGGTACTCTGCGCTCTGGCTCGGTACCTCGCGGTGACGACGCTTGACGTGCAGCAAACGAGGCCCAGGGCTTTGCTCTATTCACGATGCCGAGGGCGGTAGGGACATGAGGTAGCTTGCCCGTCTATATACCCAGCTGCTCCGTACAGTGACTTGGCTCCCTGTCAGCAGTGCCCAAGGCAGCCGTGTCTCGGCCACATCTCGGTGACGCCCAATATCAGCACGCGGCCGTCTCGCCCAAGTCATTGGCACTTCTTCGTCGTCAGCGCGTTCTTGCATCGTAAACACAGGAATAGATGAGAAGACAAAGATACAGATATGCCTCAGAGAGAAGATTATTTTGCTCGTCATGTCGCGATTGCGAGGCATCCGCTTCGGCAGGCCGATGCATCATCTGCCCGAACCAAGATCTGACTAAGGATGACGATACATGGTTCTCATCATGCAACTGGGGGGATCAAATGCTGCTGGGCAACTTACTCTTGTGCCTCGCAGCCGTGCGTACTTGACCAGACGCCTGCTTTGTCCACTCAGGCATGCTGTGGCGAGGATGCGGGCATGGCCGCGGCCAATGCCAGTCTCTCGTCAGTCGTAGTCGAGCGTGTCCAATCCTGGCTCTACCACATCCCAAGTCCGCTTCCGCAGATCTGGCTTCGGCTCGTATCTATGCACCTTGGCGGCCTTTTTCTTCTTCTTGTTGCCGCGCGTACATGGCCCGTTCGACCTCTGCGAGCATTGCTTGCCGTCGGTGGCGCACTCTTCGCGCTTCGTCGCCAGCTCGGGATTCTGTTGCCTTTTGCGCAGCTCCCTCAGCTCCGCCTGCCGGAACATTTCGATTTGCTCGTCAGTCAGGGTGCGCTTGACGCCATCCTCGTAGTAGCCCAGGCCATCGTCCTCTGCCCAATCAGGGTGCCCGGGCTGTCCAAGGAAGGCAAAGGGATGCATAAAGGACTGCCCGAAGCTGGCGACGGCCTCGGAGGAGAAATGGCTGCGCCAGAATGCCGCCGCGTCATCCTGTGTGCTGTCAGCGTCGTCTTCAGTGGGTGAGAAAAAAAAGAGGGGGGGGCAGAAGAAGCATGGAAATGCATACGTTAAATCCCGGAGGTCCTGCCGGTGGCTTTTCCCGGCAGGGCTCCTGTGCTGTCGCCATGATGGCGTTTGCGTGGAAGAGGAGGCGAGGTAGTCGGCCGCGTCAAGCAGGTGGGTACAAGATACCTTGGCACCTGGATTGCACGCTGTCACGTGCCAGCCAGCCGGATGCCTCAACAGCGTACAACTCGACGCGATGGAGCGTTGCTTGGATAAAGTACACTGACCAAATCGGAATCAAGTCCATGCGAATGTCTGAGACAGGGTCGGGTTCGCAGGTGCAGCTGCCTGCCGCCGTCACTTTGCCTGCAGCAGCGCCAGGGCGCTCTCAAACGCTCGCACCACTTCCTCGTCTTGGTTGTGCGCCAGAGTCAGTGCATGGGTACGTCGTGAAGAATGCGCACGGGTGCTCACAGTGCTGCTGCTTCTGCGCTGCCTTTTCTTCGGACAGGTTGACAAAGCGCTGCCGTGTCCGCAGGCGCTTCACGGCGCGCTCGTCGTCGTGCACCGAGGCGGCCGTGGCCCACGCGTGGAAATACTGTTGGCAAGCGCTCGGTTCAGCTCAAGCCACGGAGCAGCTGCCCGAGGGAATACCTTGGCGAGGCCCTCGGCTTCTTTGAGAATGTCCCTCTCCTGCTCGTCTGCCTCGCGCAGCGCCCTGTCGTACCGGGCCTCAAAGTCGTCCCAGTCAAAGGGCGCCAGGTGTCCCGGCGTGCTGGGGGTGTCGGAGCCGGCGCTGTGCCGGTCGGCCTGCGGCTCGGGGGTCCTCGTCTGCGTCGGCGGCTGCTTCTTAGGCTCCGACGGCGCGGCGCTGCCCCCTGGGAGCCTGTCCTCGGGAATGGGAACCGGGGCCTCGAGGGCTCTCGAGTCCGAGTCGCCCGAGGGCTCCATGATGGCGGCGCGCCAAGGCGATTGGGGCGTCCCCTCGTGTGCAAGCCCCAGGTAAGCACGCCTTTCGAGAAAAGGCTGGTTCACGCCATGGTTCGTGGCGCGCGGCAGTCAAAAATGGGGTTAAAGGTGATTCGATGCTGGGTTGGCGGAGAGTTTGATGGGTCCTCCCTGTTCGGCGGCAGTTCGTCAGCGCCAAGCTCTTCGTACCTTTGATGTACTCCCGTGACCTCAACCTCTCCGACATACAAAGCCACCTGCGCCTTCACCAGTCCCGACGTCTTCTCTTCTCATTCTCCTCCAAATGACTCGGCGCTCCTCCTCTTCTCGTTAGCTCTCTTGGAGGCTCTTGGAAACGCCTTCGCTCCCGCGGGACTCACGCTGCCGCTTCGGCAATCCAGCGACGCCATGGAGTGCGACATCTGCCGTCGCGCTCCTGATGCCAAGCGCCTGCCCTTCCTCTGCGCCGTCGATGCCCGGAACCAGCTCTACCAAGGACGCATCAGCAGTCTACAGCTGCTGCTTGAGATGGAGGCGCTCGAGGGCGAAATCAGCCGCCTCGCAGCCGAAGACGCCGTCCCCGGCAAGGTCGCCATGGACCGCACCCGCGCCCAGCAGCGCCTCGCCGAGGATCGGACCGACGAGATCCTGGCCGCCGCCGGCAGGCTGCGCGACGAGATCCAGGCGGCCCGGGAAGAGGTCAAGGAGAGAAAGGCGGCCCTGGCGCGCCGCAGGGCCGATCTCGCCTCCGTCTCGGAAGGCCTCCTCGAGCGCAGGGCCCGGCAGCAGCACGACGTGGACAAGTCGGCGCAGATGCTCCGATTACGCTGGTCTAGCAGCGCGCAGGACATGGCCCGCACGCGCGCCTTTCTCTGCTGCGAGGCTGCCCGGCTCTACGGCTTGAAGCGGACCAGGAAGGGGTCCGCTGGGCGCTACGACTATCACATCGGCAAGGTTCCCGTGGTAGACTTGACCACCATGGACTGTAAGTTGAATGTTTTTTGAGTCGGCCCACGGCCTGCCCTTCAAGACGTCCGGCTTGTCGGTTCGTCTGGGTTGTCGAGTTCTTGGTTGGGTTCTTGTCGTCGAGTTCTTGTCGCCGAGTCGAGTCCTCCAACACACCCCGATCCATCCGTACACGAATCCGCTAACATTTTCCAGCTCTCTCCCCCGAAATCATCTCCACATCCCTTGCTCACATAGCCCATATGCTGATGCTCATCTCCCACTACCTCGCCATCCGTCTCCCCGCAGAGATCACTCTCCCCCATCGCGACTATCCCCGTCCAACCATCTTCAACCTTCCCAGCTCGTACCAGCATGGGCACGTTCCGTTTCCCACGAGCTCCAGTCCCGGTTCCGCCTCGTCCCCGCAGGCCCGTGACCCCGATTCCCGTCATATCCCTCGACCTCGACCTCTGTTCGTGGACAAGCCTCTGCGCCAGCTTTCCAAGGAAGACCCGGCATCGTACTCGTTCTTCCTCGAAGGCGTGACCTTGCTGGCGTACAATGTCGCTTGGTTGTGCTGCAGCCAGGGCGTGTCGGTTGGCGACAAGGGTTCGTTCGAAGACGTGTGTCAGATGGGCCGCAATCTCTATAACTTCCTGCTCGGCGCTCAGCAACAAGGATATACAAGTCCTCCCAGCAAGGCCGCTGCTGGCGAAGACGAAGGAGCAGACTTACACTCGAACTGGATCGGTCGGTACTCTCACGGCACTTCGTACTACTTCCTTGGCGCGGCCGATGGCACCGACTTCGTTCGGTCGTTCCGGCTGCCGAGTCCGATGAAGCTCGCCGACAAGCTCAAGAGGAAACTGCTGGGCGACGCTCCCGGTGCCGACTGGGAGGTGCTGGACGACGACGCCTGGAAGGTGGAGGACGTTCCGAACGATGGTGGCGCCGTCAAGGCGAAATCGGGTGTCGATCGGTCGAAGGACTCGGATGGAAAGCCTTTGCCCCGGACGGGCTCCAACGGGTGGACTAAGGTGAAACCGAGGTGATGGTAGCCTGTTCTCAACGATATAGGGAGCGGGGGAACTTGCCTGGTTCTTCGCTTTGGTGTGTCTTGAGGTCCGGGACGCCTGTGTCTGAGGCCTCGGTAAGTCTGTCGCTCTTGGCCTCGGTATGCCTCTCGATGGTCGTACATCCCCGCTCGCCAAACCCCAACAGTACTCCAGCAAACCGGGACTCAAACACAAAAACAGACCCCGACTTGCAGGCCAGTACTGAAACACAATACACGATCCCCCTCCAATACCAAACAAGAACTCGGGCATGCGGTCGGCGGTCGATCGGTCGAACAAGGATGCGAGAGGACAGGCCTACGGCCTCAAGGAGAGGAAGCGAAAACGGACTCAAACAGTACTCTCACGGATTTTTTTGTGACTTTTCGGGTTTATCTCAACACTGCAGCACGAGGAGTGAGAGCCTTACGGCCGTCACGCATCATCGCTGTAAATCCTCCTCGTCGCCATGGGCCTCCTTCGGCGGCGCCATGGATCGCAGGCCAGAGATGGAAACGACCCGCAGGGCCTGGAGCTGGTACCCGGACAAGGCCGAGCCCGTGCCCTGCTGTCCCCAATCCTGCCGCTCGCGGGCGTTCAAGTTGACCAGGGCCTGGCCAGAGCGGAGTTGGCGGTCTCTGGCGTCAGACGCCGGGGCGCGGGACCCGGAGGCGGCCGCAAAGACCGTGTTCTTGTGGAACTCATTGACCCTGTGCCGCTGCCTCGCCTTCGCCTGCCTCTGCTGCCTGTCGCGCGTCGCGGACGCCCGCTCGTCGGTGGCCGTGGGGTCGGTCATCACGGATGGACCCCGGGGGCTCGGACCGGGCGCGGGCGGCTCGGAGGTCGGCGGCGAGGGGCCAGCTGGATGGATGGCGTTGCCGCCGGGGACAAGGAGGCCTCCGCCCATGTCCACAGAGGCAACGTGGTCGTCGGTCTTCCCAGCCGGCGGCGAAGCGGCAGGGCCGCGGGAGGCGGCGCGCGTTCTTCGACCCGGGAGCGGCGGGTGGACACGGTCGACCCGATATGCTCCGTCTCGAGACGGCTTGGCGGCAGCGGCAGCGCTCGGGGCTTGGGCTGGCGGCAGAGGAGCGCGGGAGTGCGGGGATCCTATCCCGGCTCGTCTATGCTCGCGTCGGCGGCCTTGTAGGGCCCGGCGCTCGACGGCTGTTGCGCGCGGCGACACTTGGGGACTAGCTTGGGCCGGGCCGCAACGGTGGCGGCGTCGTCCATCTTGGCCTCCTTGGCCCTGTCCCGGGCATCGTCGTCGGGGAGCGTGGATCCGGAGTTGGAGCCGGCCGGGCCTTGGCCGTTGCCGGGGGCTGGCATCTCGGTCGAGGGCAGAGGCACGTTGGCAAGCGAAGTCGCGATGACGCCGCCGCCGGGCAGCGCGGACAGAGGGGTCTCGGGATCCGGCACCTGCGCGGGCTCAGGGGAAGACGGAACCATGGCGAAGGCTTCCATCATGTCCCGGTAGAGGTCGTCGTCGTCTCGTGCCTTGGCGCCGGGGCTTTCGTCGTCGTGACCGGCGGTGGCGACCATCTCGTCCCTGGGCGTATTGTCTGCCGCGGGCTCCGGCGCTGGCGCCTCGGCGGCGACAGCCCCGGGCGCCGTCAGCTGGGTTGGGACGGCGACCGGTTCGCTGGGGGCGCTGCTTGGGCCCGTCGGCGTCGGATCCTGCTCCGTCGGGGGGCTTCCCATGGCGTCGAAGAACGCGTCGAGCGAGCTCGAGGCAGCCAGGCTCGCTTTGAAGGCAGGACCTGGGACGGGGGCTGCGTCCACGGCGGGGACGGCGGCGGCAGTGCTGCTGGCAGCCAAGTCGTCCTGCGGATAGAGAGCCGTCGGCTGGGCATCTGTCGCAACGGCGCCGTCGTCGGCAGCAGTGCCGGGGGCGCTGGGTGCGCCGGTTTCGGCATCGTGCTCAGGGGCAGCCGGGGCCGGGGGCTTGATGGCCTCCTGGACGGGCGTCCCCATGGTCACGTCGCCTTCCAATTGCGCCGGGGGGCAATCCGAGATGGTCAAGCTAGAAATCGCGGCGGTGGTGTCGTCCAGGAGGACCTCCAAGGCCGCCGCAGAAAGAGAGAGGACGTGGCCCGGCGCGGGTCCGACCAGCGCCATGTGCTCTTCTGCGGGCCTCTCGTGGCCCAGAGACCGGCCGTCGAAGACGACGACGGCATCCTCCTGCCACTCCATCGAGTGGTCGGATTCGCCGCGCACGGCGCCGGCCGTCTCCCCGGAAGGCCCGTGAGAGGCCGCCAGATTGTCGACGGGGTCGAGGTCCATGGACACCTCCAGTTCATAGGCGGCCTCGACGAAAGGAACCGCCCCTGTGGAAGCCGAACCGACCATCCCCTGCTCAATCGAGCTCTCCAACACCGGCACGACGGCCAGGCCGGTTCCCTCCCACTCCATGGAGTTTTCGGGCTCCAGCACAGCCGTGCCCATCAGATGAGGCATCAGGGCCCAGGACTCGCCGGCGTCCTGGGGCTCGGGGGCCTCCGCATCGCACATGGACACGTCCTGGTCTTCCTCCTCGGATGAGGACTCAGAGCCAGCAGCAGTGTCCTTGGGGGGGACTTGGCCTTCGCCTTCGGACTCCGCCATGCCCTTGAGCTGAGCCGCCGCCTCCTCGTGGTCAGAGGTCCTGCTGCCTTCACCATCAGACTCCCGCAGGTCGTCAGGTTCCTCGGCAGAGCCGGAGCCACAGAATATCGTCGGAGTCGGAATCGGGGTCGGGGTCGTCGTCGTCGTCGTCGAGTCACGAAGCAGCTGCTTCTCGACCGCCCACGGGATAAAGGGTCGGTACCATGATGGCTTCTGCTTCCTCGGCCCGGACACTTCGGGAGAGCCGCCGAGATGGCCATCGCTTTCGCCATACACGCCCTCCGGTTCATCAGAAATCTCACGACCTCCGCCATCGCCAGACACATCCTCCAGTTCCTCAGCCGCAGAGCGATCATCACCATCCTCAGGCGTGCCCTCCGGTTCATCGGCCGTCGGACAACATTTACCATCGTCAGACGTGTCCTTCGGTTCACGGGCCGTCTGAGCGCCTTCACCTTTGGATCCGGAGTCCTCGGGGTGTTGAGCGCTGGGGGGATCGACATTCTCGCCGTCTTTGTTGAAGGGAAGGGAGCTCCGCCGTATCGCGGACACTGGTCCAGAGGTCAGCGTCGCGAAGAAGTCCCGCAACCAGGCACTGTCGAGAATGCCCGAGATGCAGGACTTGTCGTCGTCGTCGTCGACGAAGTCATCCTGGTCCTCCAGCACGTCATGCCGCGCCACGGAACTATCGCTCAGGAGCCGGCGGCAGTCGATGTCGCAAGGCGATCCGGGATCGGTGGGCGTGTAGCATCGGATGAGGCAGCCTTGAAGCGAAATGTTCACGTCTAGCGCATGGTCGAACTGGCGACAAAACAGATGGGAACACTGTCGTGCCGTGGCCGAAGCAAGAGTCAATGCTGAAGAGGCCAGGTCGGCGAGCGCAAACATGGTCCATGCCTTCCAGACCTCGGTCAAGACGTCCCTGACGATGTTGTCGTCTGCGGCTGTGGCTTTGGCACAGCCGAAGGAGACGGTGCACGAGAGCCAGGCAACCGTCACGAAGGTCCACCCGAGGGTCGGCGACATGGTCGAGATCTGGACGACAAGGAGGATGCAGGCCACGAGCTTCCAGACCGTGACAAGACTCGCGAAGCTTCCGGCCAGCCAAAAGGCCCAACGGAAGCCAAGAGAGAGGAGGGTGAAGATGAAAGAGGAGAGGAGGGAGAGGACGAGGGAGAGGTGGTGGCCCAAGAGAGCGCGGCCCGACTCAAACAAGGCGCAGGCACGAAGAGCGTGAGAGAGCGGGAAGCGGTATGCAAGTCGAGCGCGAGAGCGACTCAAACGCATGTAGAGGTGCGGTGTCCCGGGGGAAAGAGGAATTGCGAGGCAGGCAATGATAGAAGCACTGGCGTTGCGGGCAACTTGAGTGGTTTCTGTGTGGACGGCTGTGAATCGGCACCGTGGGCAGTTGTTAAGGGGGGGACGGCGTTGCCCTACACATACGGGCGTTTGATAGAGTCCAGCTCTCATGGCAACCAGCCCAGCCAGCATCTCTTCGTGCTAGGACTTGACAAATAGGTCCTGCGAATCAACGCCGAAGCCTGGAAACCGCGGCGTTGGAGCTGCATTTTCTACGCGGACAACGAGAATACATATAGCCGTCGGTTGTATGCATTACGGTACATGTAGTCCATCCCCGACGCACAGCCATGAATGCATGTACTCCCACCCCGAGCTGCTTCACGGCTCCAACCAACTCTGTTCCTGAAATCTCGAAGTCAATCGTCGACGATATCCAACCGTTGTTGTGCGGCAATGCCAGGGTAGGCGCCGAGCCCCCAAGCTGCCGCGATTCACAACTACGCAACAACCAGTACCAAACACAGGAACAATCCCAAAGAGGGGATGTGATGTGCACTGCTCAGAAGCCTAGGGACGAAACTGTATAGCATCAATCAAGATGCTATTTGCACTCACACAAATCTAAATCTCTATTTGCACTCATTTAAGATACAGAAAACGACAGGAAGGGGGAGTACATGTAAAAGCCGGAGAGATATAGACAAGACAGGAAGGACCGTCCTCTACTTCGCACAACCCTCCGGTTTTCATCTCACGGGATATCGCCACATGTTTCCAATTAACAGCAGTTACGAGTTGAACAAGAAAGTGGTGCTGTTCTCTGCCTCCCACCCTGTGGCCTTTGCCCACTGCAGCGAGTTTGCAACCCCAATCGTCCGTTCGGCCTCACAGCTAAGACCCGTAGGAGAGTAATAATGGGCTACCCATACTAAAATTTAACGTCTAAATAGAATTATATGGATCATATCTTTTATTACTACTTCCTATAGTCTTCTATATAGTAGGCACCATAGTATTGGCACCTAAGGGATACCATTCTACGTTTCCTTAGGCCTATGGGCGCCCTATGGGCTTAAAAAAACAGCTGACGCATACTACCCGCGGGCACCCATAAGGTATACCCGTGGGCGTACCATTTTACAGCCTACCCCTTTTAACACTTACGACATGTCTTTATTGTAATACGTTAGGGATAATCAACCTACGCCTCATGAGTCGTCGACCCCGACGACCACTAATAGATGCGACAAACACCTACTCCCGTCAGTCTGCAAAACTTTATCCCGTCCGAATAGAGCACTTAGTTGCTTTGAGATTTCGGGCCGGCGTTACTTTAACCCCCTTGGGCTACATAACGCGTCGACCACCCAGAGCCAGACTAGTTCGAGGGTGCCCTGTCTCGTCGCCAGGACGGTCTCGAGTCTGGTGGTTTTCGTATCCAGTGTCCCTCTTGCAGCTTATTATCTTCGTATCCGCTGCGCGCTCGTTGCGATGGTCGTATTGCGCGGTTGGTCTGCCCAGCGAGGTCCAGAGATGCCCTGATACTCGCATATCCCCGCTAGTGCATATGACACAACGGATATGCAGATGGACGTAGCTGATCGGCTGAGTTAAAATTGAGCCCCCCATCAACGTTCGTCAGAGAATGTCCCACTGAGGACGAGCACTTGACGAACTCCAACGGGACCGAGTAACTCTACTGGTTCCAACAGCCTCAAGAATGGAACTTACCAGCAGCAGACCTGGTTCGCCCGGCATCATGCAGTATTACTGCATTAACAGTCCCCGTTGCAGGCTATGTCAATTTCAGCTCGAGGATGGAGAATCAGTACTCATAGGTATGTTCCCTATAATGCAACTATCTTAGTGGGGAATGTGCGCTCATCCTGGACTTCGTCATACGTCCAGTGCTTGAGGACGATCGTGCATCCGGGCCATTTCGTTTCTGCCGAGGTGATACATTTGAAGACAATGGAATATCGTGTCACATGTGTTGCCGAAGTGGTTGCATTCGAAGAGATCATCAAGTACCCTGCTTTCATGACGGGTGCTTTTCCTTCAAGCTCTTCTCGGTATCGTCGACCTTCCTCGCCGCCACAAAATATCGGTTCAGCCCGCCAATCTCCTCAGAACGTCAAAGACTAGATCGCATCAAATACGCGTTCGCAAGGAAACTAAAACTCGGCTTGTTACGCAAATTTCCTCAGGAGCTCTGTTATACGATTGCAGGAGACCTTGTCCGGGAATGTGCTGTCGTCACTCATCAAGAACTTGCACGAGACGTTCATCCGTCCGACGTTGCGATCGACTTTTCTCGAGATGTCTATGCGACATATGTGAGTATTGAGGGTATCACGTACGTTCAGTCGTTGCACAACGCACCATATCCCGAAAGCGAAGAAGGGAGAGGAGAGCGGATCTTTCAAGCTCGACAAGGGCATGTCATCCGAAAGATCTACGTCGCATATGACCATCTTGGCATTAGAAGCATTCGGACTACGTTGCCCAACGCCGCACACCCACCTAGCAATTCCTGCGGAATATGGTGGACGGAACTAGCTCGAAATGGTGGCATTCTACAGGTTGCCACAGAATCTGATGTGAGCTTACTCTGGCTCCATAGTTGCCGCAGCACATATCTAACAACTCACGTCTCTAGGGGTTAAAAATCAGACGGCTCCTGGATCCTACACGTTCTCCGTCTGCAAGAAATAGTGCAGTTCCTGGCCAGGGTTGGCCGGCGCCAGGGCTGGACTGCAATCTAATAGACCTAGACACTTGCGACATCGCTAAAGCGGCACCCGACAGCCTGCGGATGAACTTCTTCGAGTGCAACAAGCCGAGGACAGATGGCTACGCCGCCGCCGTCTTTGGGCTACATATAGCAAAGCTATATGCGCATCACTCTGGCATCAGTGCAAGCTTCTATAGGGACATGGACGCCGTTTCCAGCTGTATGCTCTGGATGTACATGCCTGTCGACGAAGACGAGTACTTGAGGGAGATTTGGGCTATCAAGTATTCAAGCTCTGGGTTTATAGCATTGATGGTGAGGCACAGAACTATGTTATAGCGGAACGTTCAGGCTAACGAGATACCTATAGCTTCTCACCAGCCAGGAACGAGCAGTCATCTTCGGGCACTACATTCTGCACCCCGATCTTCAGCTTCAATTCCACCGCATTTACGCAACGGCAAACCGTCCATCGCAAATATACTTTAATGACTGGGACCCTCTCATCGATGACAAAAGTATCAAGTACTTGGGAGTTGACGCCAGTACTGCCGAGACAGACATGTCGGTTCAAGGCCACGAGCAATATCGAAGTCAATATCCGCCTTCTATCATACCGTCATCACCGCCGCCATACACGCAGTACAACGAACCTTGGTACTACACGAACTGCCGACTAGAGGACGCCGTGGAAATAACGTGCTGTATCGACAAGGCCGCCGCCCACCATCCCATCATCGGCATGCTACTACGCTATGGTAACGGTCGTCGTGCCTGTGTGGGTCAGTACCGCTTGGACTGGGCACTTGATCGCTTGACAGTGGACCCTTCAAGGACACTGAGAATTGGCCTGGGCAAGACCAAGAGAAACTTGCCGTATGTCGCAAAGGTTAACTTACAGGGATATGGCAAGCCCGATTCTGGCTCATTATCCTGGATTGACATGCCTTGGCATGGGAGACTTGAATGGTGGTTTTCACAACGTCAGTGTAGACTATACTACTCCGATACTCCGACCCAGGAACATATTGAATGAACGAGATAGTGTCAGCTTGTGATGGATGGGAACACATGGGGAAAGGGGAAATGGGGTAAAGAAGGAGGGGAGGTTTTGGGGACTAATGCCTAGGTAATTCCAATGTTACTGACACAAACAGTCTTCTACTCATAGAGCGCCCACTCTTTCTTTCCATTGAGGTTGATCTGTGCCCAGTCCTTCTGACACTCTCCCTCGTCTTGTCCCTGATATCGTTGAAGAAGTATCCAGATGAAATGTATGCACCTCACGCCGAACTTTAACTCGGACTGGCTGGCTGCTTTGGTGACCCAGTCAGTGGATCATCGATGGGTGTGAGTGACTGTTGGTATTGCTGAGAAGTGGACGAGGGTTCCCCGGGGTAATACTCATTTTGAACGTTCTGGATGTTGTCGACTAGTGCCGAGATCTGGCTGAGCTTCCTGAGCAGCAAAGAGGCCTGCCTGACTCGGTAGGGTCGGCGCCTTCCGGAGGGGTCTCTCGTTCTTCACCATATCGATGCAACGCGGCAGTACCCAGGCATTGTCTGAATCAGCATCTATGTACTGAGACCGGTCTGCGAAAGTCGGTTCCCCGTGGAAACATATGAGTTCTTCTCCGTCCCTTTCGTAGAACCAGGCGCGGAAGGAGACCCCCACTGTGGTCATCGTGTAGATGAACAGCAGATCATCCGCTTCGATGCATCTTTTCGCTGCATCCAGGGCCTGATTCTCCACGTCTTTAATACTGCCACCAGGCCTTTTACACTCTACCCAGAGCAATGCGGCCATTGTGTGATGATCCGCATCAAATCGCTTCACGACCATGTCAGCGCGCCTTCGGGAGCCATCTGGCGACGCCTCGCAAGTCACGGCGTAGGTCCGTGTGTCAGCAAACTCTTGTCTGAGATAGTGCTGCCAAAATTCGGATGACTTGTACTCGATGTCGGCAGCGGCATCGTTGTAGAAGTAACGAAGGATCCCTGTATTGACGATACTCATGGCAATCAAGGAGGAATACAATAGCGAACATGAACGGGCACTGGGACTCGAAAATGTAACTGTCCGTTTTATAATTATCTTGCCAGCGCTCGGTTCAGCACCAGGTTCTCACTCCGCCTTTCAAACCAACCAGGCCAGCTCCCATATTGGACTAAAAAGAGCGGTGAACTCCAAAATGTGACTTGTGTCATGCAGTGAGATGTCTTCTGGTGCAAGGCGGCCTCGCCCCCACTTCTTCCTGGTTGTTCGCTGAGACGAGGGCGTCGTCGTGCCGCCCCCTGGGTGTGATCAATTGCCCCCGGTCCGTAGAGCCGAGGGTGGAAAAGCCAGACCAGCTATTCTAGTTGGGTGGCCGGTTCGCAAGCCTCAGCCCAGAATCAGTACTCCGCACACCCGTCGTTATGGCTAGGACAAGGGGTTGCATTGTTTCCTCTGCAGTTGGTCATAGGGGTTTAAGGGGACGAGACGACAAGGGTTGCCGATGCGTGCCAACGTGCATATTGAGTCACCCGTGCTGCGTCGTCGTCGACCAGGAGTGCTGGCACCACCATGACCAAAAAATGAGTCCTTCCAGTCGTTTAAGCCAATATTACGGAGTACTCCGTAGCTGTAAATCAATCAGCCGACGGGTGGATTTAATGCCAGAGAGGTCAAAGCAGTCTTAGAAGCTGATGGCAAGATTACGGGCTTCTAGTTGTACGGCTAGGTCTAAAGAGAGTGTGTTCTGCGGTCCGGTGTTGGCTGGCACGCAGTGACGTGTCGGGGGGGCCGGCCAAAAAGGTCCGCGCGCCGGCCCCACTCGGCCCTTTCCCCGGCCCCGCCCCCGCTTCCTCCTCAACAACCTCGCCGCCGCTGCCGCTCAGGCTATCCAATATCGGGCCCATGGCGGCTTGTCCGCGGGTGTCTACTATTGCAGTAGAAACCACATTCACGCGCGTTCCCGCCATCGGCATCTGCCCCGTCCCGAACTCGCCAGGAGACGACCTCGGTAGTCAGTGCCAACGGAGCGGGCCCGTTGCTCGTTCATTGCGGTGCGCCGGCTGACTTCATGTTGTGGTAGCGGCCCGCGCCACGGGATGCGCTGACTGCGCGTGAGAGAACCAGGGGTGCGTGCTAGTTGGTCCATGTCACCGCAGTTTGTGCTCCCGGGGACATGCTCGTCGAGCGTGAAACCGAGGGTGGCGAAGCGGCATGTGACGCCGCCTTGCTGCTCGACGCCGCCGTGCCACGGGGGACGGCCATCGCCTCATTGACGAGCTTGCCCTACGCGAGGAGCTGCACAAGGACCGAGCCGGCACGATTAGTCGATGGCATCACCCCCGAATCAAGCTGAGTGATGGCATCAAACGGGCCGTCGATCAAGAGGCCAAAGTTACCGAACCACTAAGACCGAGTCTCTCTCAAGAAAGGCTCATGCCATGCACCTGGCTTCAAACCCCACCCCTCCCCCCCCAAAAAAAACAAGTTCCCCCCCCGTGTCTTTTGAGCCCGCAGCGGAGTCGGCCCCGATGTCGACTAAAAGCTTTAGTGCTTGGGGCGAACACAGGGCCCTGGGACAAGACCCGGCTCTCGACGTGAAAGCCAAGGCAACGAATTGCAACGACGCCTGGTTCTAATTCTCAAGGACACGGGGGACGTCCGGGGGAACGAGTCTGAAAGCGTGCCACATGTGCCAGAAGATCGAGACGGCCATTGAGTACGAAGCAGGCAATGCGGCGGCCATGTTCCGTGCCATTTGCCTTCCGGGCAGTCCGTTCTGGCCCCAGCTGCTGAAGCTGAGGCAGCCAGCGATCCGAGTCATCTCTGCCTTTTGGATGGCAGCTTCGTAGGTTGGGGTGTTTCCCAGGCAAGGTGATGTTATTCAAGGGCTCCGGAGATAAGAGAGGAGGGAAAGGGCAGGCAGCGCTCGCACCTGTAGAACTAGCTGTGCCTGCGGGCCAACTCTACCTAGGTAGTAGGCGGTCCTGGCCTGGCTAGCTCCTTGCCACGGGACTCATTGTTGTGCGAGCCCATGGCGACAACAAGCTTGAGTGACTGCAATCGTGCTCGAGCATATACGGTGGTATCGTGTGGGTTACTGTACACTGTTGTACATCTCTCGACAGAGGCTCCATGGCAGTCTGCTGGGTACTCAGCTGCACCAGACGGATTGGCGCTCGAGGCCGTTGACCAGAGAACCCGCAGCCCTTCACTTCCCCCCGCGCCCAAACCAGGAGGCCACGCTGTCGCCCAGGGTTGCCCGTCCCTCCGCTATCCTCGCGTCCCGCTCCTCCTTCTGCGCGTCCCATATCTTCTGCACGCCCTGGGCGACCTCGTGCTTGGCCTGGAAGTCGGCCCTCAGCGCGGCCTCCTCGGCTCCGCGCTCGTCCTCGGGCATCTTGTCGAGCTTCTCTTTCCACTCCTTCTCCACCTCGGCCGACGGCTTCACCGCGCTGGCGCTCGCCCTGGGCAGCGCGGCGTCGAAGACCGGGACCGGCGCGCCGTCCTCCTTGGCCTTCCTGACGGCCTCCTCGTGCTCGAGCACTCGCTGGTACAGCGCGTCGGCGTGCATCTGTATGTCCTCGTCGACCTCCGCGGGCCGGCTCAAGTCGGAGCCGTATCCCAGGGCTCTGAGGAATCGCTGGCACAAAGGTGAGCAATATCCCAAAGCCGTATGGCGACAGGCCGTACCGATTGCATCGCGTAACACTTCTCAAACCGCCGCACCTGGTGCCTGCACATCTGCAGCTGGTCCTCCCAGCTGCCGCTCTTCATGCAGTTGACCCATTCCTCCTGCATCAGCGCGCAATTTTCCAGCGCCGCTCGCCCAAGTGCTGCCTTGCGCCCCTTGTAACCCTCGAGCACGCTCATCAGCTTGTCGTGCTCGGTCGCCGACTCGGCTTCGACTTGCGACAGAGGACGATATGTCTTCCACAGATGGGCGTAGCGGCCGTCTTGGTAGAGGCTCGCGGCAGGCACGATCGGCTTCTCGGCCTCTGGCTTTGCGTTCTTCTGGTCATCGCTGTGCTGTGTTTCTGGAGGAGGTTGGTTTGGCCTGTATTTGACGGGAGATTCTTTCTCGAGGAACTCGCGGAGCTTAGGGTCGAGCTTCCTCAGGGGATCAGCAGAGTTGTCGGATCCGAATATGGATGACCACCAGCCCATCTCAGCGGCGTAAATGGCAAGGATTGGGGACTGAGTGGTTTGACCGTCGATGTCGAGTTGACCTTTGGAGGCGTCGTCGGAGTGCGAACTAGAAAACGCACTGTGCGTTGGCACGCGGTCAGCGCTCTGCCGCGCCGCCTACGCATCTGCTTTGGAAGGGCATTCATACTACAGGTCGATCTCAGGTAATCTCGAACCACAGGGGTATTAACGAGCTTCGCAGCGTCGGGCATATCCAGCAATCACAACCAAAACGCCAGAGCAGGCACAGCTCCTCGACTGCCCAGACAGCGTAGCGTGTCTTTGTGTTGCATTCAAGAGCCTTATTCTCGAATGAACTACTGCTAGCAAATCATTGCCCGTCAACTTCCGGTGCCCGACCCGCCAGTGGGAATACCTATCCCCCCTGATGTTTATCACGCCAAAAATGCCAGAAGAGAAAGCCGACTCAAAACTTGCTGAACTTCTTGACCGTCTTGCCGGTCCGGGGCAGCACGCGCAGGACATTGAATCGGACCTGTCAGAGTCAGTTTCATGCCGCACCCGTGGACCGCCCGACGGAGACGTACAGTCTTGCTCAGGGGCCGGCACTGGCCGACGGTGACCTGATCACCCTCCTCGACACGGAACGCGGGGGAGACGTGGGCGGCGAGGTTCTTGTGGCGCTTCTCGTAACGAGAGTACTTGGGGATGAAGTGCAGGTACTCTCTTCGGACAATGAGGGTTCGGTGCATCTTGGTCGACACGACGGTGCCGGTGAGGATACGGCCGCGGATCGAGACGAGGCCAGTGAAAGGGCACTTCTTATCTGCACGTCCAAGTCAGCATGCCTCCGCGACACTCGGCTCGCGACACGGCTGTCCCGCCACGTCCGCCGGGCTCCATCTCTTGTCCGTCCTCCCACTGCGCCCAGCGTTTCCGCAAGACCAGCAATTCCAACCCAAGACGCTCGACGTACCGATGTAGCTGCCCTCGATGGCGGTCTTGGGCGTTCGGAAGCCCAGGCCGACGTCCTTGTACCATCGCCGCCCGCCCTTGCCCGGCCTGGCGCTCTTGGCCTTGACCTTGGAGTTCTGGAAGATGTGCGGCTGCTTCTGAAAGGCGCGCTCGGATTGAACGGTCAGTTCGGTCGCCCTGGAAGAGGACGGTTAGCCACGAGGCATGCTGGTAGTCGCACGCGACGGGATTCGCAGACTGACATCTTGAATGATGCTACTCCGCAGAGCTATCGTGTCAAGAGGGCGTGTCAAGAGGGTTGGAGAGGCGGAAGATGTTGGGCGAATGGAAGAGTAGGGCAATCGCACACCAATTTTTGCAGCCAGCCGCGCCTTAGGGCTTGCAAAATTCGATTGGCTTGTAGGCGGACCCGCTGCCTATATGCACGTGACCGAAACTGGACCGACACGTGATCGCAGGACCTCCGTTGACATCAGCGGGGGCCGGAAGAGGTACGTACCCGTTGCTCCCCGTCAAAGTAAACAAACGCGGTCGCGACCTGTCAGGGCCCAACTCATGACCTCTCCTCGCTCAACGGCCGGAATATCGCTGTTAAAATGCCCCCGTCGGCCGAGGCCACTATACCGGCGACGCGGCGCACCCGAAAGTCTATTGGCACGCATCCGGACGTGCGGAAAGCCATGGACAAGGAGAATGCGACGGTCGACGTGGGCAGCTCCCTAGCTGCCCGCCGTAAATCCAGAAGCAAGAGCATGGGCCCTGGGGGGCTGGACGCCTTGAAGCAGGGCACTGGGAACAGGCGCGCGGTACGGGAACAAAGTTCTGTTGCTGTGGCTGCTCTAACCGAGCGGATTGTAGTCTCTCGCGGCTCCTATCAAAGTTCCGCGGTCGATCCTCAAATCAACCATATCCTCGCTTCCCGAGATCCCGCCCATGAAGTCCGGGGCGCAGAGAGCAGAAAGCGGCGGCGATGGCCGCGACTCGACCAACAACTCGAGCTCGTCTGGCGACGACTCGGCCGGTTCCAGGGTCGCCGTGCGGACTGAGGAGGAGCAGCAGGCTGCGGCGCGGGAGAGGGAAGAGCGCGAGAGGCGAGACGCCCGTCGCAAGTCGCTGGCCAACCGAAGAGTGTCCTTTGCGGCAGAGGCAACGCTCCATACCTTCCACGAGGTCGAATACGTGCAAGACTCAACCACATCCACTGAATCATCCCGGGCGGCTTCCTCGGCGGCGGGCCAATCTCCCGGCCAGAGCTCTTCTGCGGGCGACCGGGAGGGGACACCTCATTCACAGGCGGACAACAGCCCCGACACGGCAGACAACCAGCGGGAGCTTCAGCTGCGCAAACGTCGCAGGAGCTCGGGGCTCCCCCCTGTCAGCATGAGCAGCACGCAAGATGACACGATAGCGTCGACCGTCTACAGCTCCGACTCGGAGCCCGCGGACGCAGTGGAGGAGATTGCAGAGGAAGAGGACGAAGCCTCCAGCAGCGACTCCGACGATGGGACCATGATGACCATTGACGCCGAGGAGGTGACGGGGACCTCGGTCGCATCGGATCGGTCGGCCGCAACAGACGAGGACTCCACGCTGGACGAGGCACTCAGAATCGCCGCGCAACGAGCCGGAACCCAGAATCTAGGGAGTGTTCATGACGAGGACGTTGACGATGGAGAGGAAGTCATACCGTCCTTTGGCTGGGTGAAGAAGAGCAACCAACCGAGCAACGAGTCTGCAAGCCGTGACGCTTCCGCCCGAAAACTGGAGCAGAATTGCCAAGATGAAGACGACGGAACGGAAATGGACGTGGACATGGACATGGACATGACGCATGCCGTTGGGCGAATCATCAAGCCCTGGGGAAGCCACGAGGTCGACCAGGACGGAGACGTCTCGATGGATGTCACACAAGCCTTCGGAGGCATCCTATCGAACAAGGCAGAGAAGGCTGGAGCTGTCCCGGACGTGGGAGAGGCTGTGGCGGACGAAGCCACAATGGAGTTCACCACGGCAATTGGTGGAATACGTCACTCGCCGCGCGAAGACCTGGACGTAGAAGACAACGAGGACATGTCCATGGAGCTAACTACCGTGATGGGTGGTGTGCTCTCTCACTCAACAGACAAGAACGTGGCAGCCAGCCGACGGAAGACCCTCAGCCGCCTGCGCGACCCAGGGCTGGACGATGCCACAATGGACATGACTGTTGGTGTCGGCCGAATCGTCTCCACCGTCGACTCGGAGAGCAGAGCCGATGGAGAAGCTGACGGAGAGGCGACCATGGGGATGGACATCACCACGGCCATTGGAGGCATCATCAAGAGCGGGGAGGCAAGCCCGCGGACGCTCAGCAAGCGGATCATGGAGGAAGAAGTCGACAGGCCAAACAGCCCGAAAGGAGCCATCATCGCGGCGGTATCCCAGCAGTCGCCAGCGCGGAGAAGCACTCGGGCCTCTCGGGCGGCTTCAGCAACTCCCTCGGAGAGCCCGGGACTGTCAGCCTTCCGAGGCAGAGGCTTGCGCCGGAGCACGGGACCCCAGGCTCAAGCTACTCCCGAACCTGCCGCGCGCTCACGGACGCCATCGCCGGTTAAGCCAACGACTCCTCAGCAACGCCCAGGCTCGACCAGGAAACATGTGGAAACGCAGAGCAGGAGTGGTTCGCCAAAGAAGCGCCACCCCGCAAGCCAGAGGACCCCTTCGCCGGCAAAGCCGAGGCAGCAACGGGCCTCTTTTTTCCAGGCCGATCCCAAAAGCGGGAACAGGACGCCAACTGTCGTCTTGACTCCCCAAAAGCGCACACTGTCCGGAGTTGGCGCCGATCGGCCTGGCTTGGGGTCTCCGCAAGTTGCTGCGCTGTTCGATCGTCGCGGCTCCATTGGCGATTCGGCGACAGACTTCGTCGCTGGAAAGAGAACGGTGGCTTTCGAAGACCCCAAGGAGCTGGAAGAAGAGGTCGACAGGGAGCGGCAGGACGAGGAGGACAAGGAAAATGGGCGGAGGATCCTTGAACGCGAGGCCGACGGGTCGCAGGAAGACAAGGATGCCACCTTCAATCTTCGGGAGATGATCAACAGCCTTAGCCCGAAGCGGAACCCCCTGAGAGGTCGGAAGAGCCTCCACGTCGGGAGTGCCAAGGGCCTGCTGGGCAAGCGACCCGCCGAGCTGGACGAAGACGACGACGCCGACGACAACGACGGGGTCAAGCGGCTAAGGGGCCACCAGAGCAGCCCCGTCAAGAATGTTCGGCTGCAGCAGCCGCCTTCAAAGGCCGAGGCGACCGGGCGGCTCACGCGATCTGCGCGGAGGAGCCTCGAGCAAGCCGGCGGCACTCACACGCCGTCACTTTCGCCGCTCAAGGGCGATCCAGCGACGACGCCCCGAAACCAAGGGCGCTTCAAAGATGTGGTTGGGGACGGCCAGACGGTCCACGAGGTCAACTTTGATGAATCGCGCGTCAAGGACGATGCCGAGCTTGAGAATGAAGCAGACGAGGAGAGGATACAGCTGCAGGACTTTTTGAACATGACGTCGATCCGCTTCATGGAGCTGACGACCACCAAGCGCCGCCACACGATTGCTCCAGGCAACCCCAAGGACGGGACGGCAGCCGACGGACAGGATGCCTTGTCCCTGGAGCGCTGCGTGGTGGCCGGTGCCTGCACCGTGCCCATGCTGGAGCTGTACCAGCACTCGTGTCGAGAGCTCAAGAAGTACATCTCCGAGGGACGGCGCATGGTCAAGGAGATTGAAAAGGAGACATTCGAGGAAAACCCGCCGCTGTTCCGCGAGTACATGTCGGCCACTCCGGACGTCAAGGCGCTCATGGACAATCAGTTCAAAAACGTCAAGTCGCACGCCAGGCTCCTGAGCAAGGCCATGTGGTATGAGTGGAGGACAAAGCTGCAGGACGGCCTCAAGGAAGGGCTCGTCAGCATCGCCCAGGGCATGGACAGCGACGACGGGCTTCTGCAGAGGCAGCAGGACCTGCTGGCGTCGGTTCTGCCTGCCGTTGCGGCGCGCTACGAAGCTCTGCAAGAGGAGAGCGGCAACCTGCAGGAGGCTGCTCGGGAGCTGGCCGATTGTGATCCAGCCGAGATGCAGTCTGCGCGGGAGCAGCTGACGGCTCTGGATGCCGACGTTGCCAAAAAGAAGCAGCTCATCGCCGAGCTCCGGCAGCAGCTCGAGGGATCAACGGCAGATGTGGAGGCGCTGGCCACGAAGAAGCAGAGGTGCCTCGAGGAAATCGACAAGTCGGAAAAGATCAGAGAGGAGTGCCGTGGCTGGACAAGCAGCGAGGTCAACGCCCTCAAAGGTACGTCGACTCCTGGATCCATTGTTGACCGGTGGCTGACGAATGGTGCAGCGCGGGTCGAGGCAATCGAAAAGGAACACGGCTGGGCAGTTACAGGACTCTCTGGGACGACTCTCTCGATGACATACAGGCGGGACATTGAGCTCGTCTTGGACATTGCCGCGTTCCAGCCCCATCGGCCGAATTCCCGCATCGACCTCTGGTACATTGCCGACGGCCGCGAGGCCAACCCGGTGCCCAAGACGACAGAAAAGGAGTTCTTCCTGCATTGCATTCGCGACCACGTCCGGGCGTTGCCTCAGAGCCGAAGAAACACGTCTTACCTTCTCGGAGTGGTTTCCGCTGGCTGGGACAGGGCTCGCCTGGTGTCGTCGCAGATCAGCCGCGTCAACGTGACGTTCCCGACGACGGTGACGAAGACGTCGGACTCGAGCATTGCCATGACGAGCTCGCTGCTTCTGGTGCCCCTCGAGACGAAAGTCGAAGTCACGCTGGGGCTTCAGGGCCGCAGCAGCTCGAGCGGGTTGGACGTGGGCATCTCCGTCGACGCGAGAGTCGTGTACGGGGAGCACTTCAACGTGGGCAAGATTGGCGAGTTCCTGGCGACGAGGATTGGGGACAGAGTGCGAGCCGAGGGCGCGGACTGGGGCGACGTGGCTGTGGAGCTGCATCAGAAGCTGCTCGCCAGAGGGAAGAAGTAGCTGCTGGTGCATCATGGGCTGACGCGGTGACGATTGACGAATGTATGGGCTTTGGGGACATGTGTTTGAAGGCGCGAGAGCAGCTGGACAGTTGGACACGAGCATATCTAGCCAGGGAAGCGATGACACACGCTGGATGAAATTCATCCATCAATTTAACGCTACTATCCGAATGCTACCTACGTGCTGCGTGAGTTGCGGGCGAGTGCTTCGCGTCTGAGCCTGTATGGGCTTGGGCTCTGTGACTGCGGTGGCCCCTGGCGTCCATGGCACTTATTGAGGAAGCAAACTTGCGTGTTGATCACAGACACTGTGTGCAGTCTTGCTTCACGAGGGGCAGATATATTAACGGGTACGTTTTGACCACTCGCTCTGCTCACAGCGACGTGAGAAGAGCGAGTGCCTCGCAACCAAGAGTCTTATCTGTTGCAGTATCCTCTTATTTAAAAATAGCGCAGCCTCCCATAACAATCAGCCGATTTCGATTCCGTGGTGTAGTTGGTTTATCACATGTCGCTAACATCTTGTGCCGACAAGGTCCCCGGTTCGAGCCCGGGCGGAATCATTTTTTGCCACCTGGAGCGGTCTAACTGAAAGTCGTGAACGGTGCGCCGTTGTTGTTTGCGATGGTGGGTAATACCGAGATACCAGGTCCTGCGAAAAGGAACGATCCTGGCTTTCGCTATGGCTGCATTCGGACGTCTCGCCTGCCGCAACGTCTCTAATGGAAGCAGACCGTGATTTATTTGACCATAGCAGGAGGCGTTCTTTTTGTTTCTTTTTTCTCAGAAGGCTGGAGACGGCGAGAGACGACGGGGACGACTGGAGAAATCGGGAAATGTGACGGTTTTAGCATATAAAGAGTGTCGCGGGATTCGTTTAGAAAGCGCTTCTTGTCCGAAAGAAATCCGGGTATAGTTGTATGCCGACAAGTCCTTTTTAACTAGACGCCGTCCGAAGGGATGGTCCCGATAGTCTTGTTAAGCTATTGAGATGCCCAAGTTGTCACTAAGTACGAAGCAGTGGTGTTGAGTGTTGAGGTGTCTGGGCAATAGAGATAGAGTTCCCTACATCGATTGATCTCTCATAGGCCCAGGACAAAAACCGGCGATATCCCGTAAGTTGAAGGCATAAAGAAAAACCGATCGCCTCACTGCTTTTAGCGATGGGGATAAGTGTACGAATACGTCGGGAGCGTGCTCCGTGGTAAACATCAGCCGTGGGCCGTCTACCCTACACCAGCTACCCGTCGACTTTGCATGCGCTTGCCTACGTACTTGCACGAATAATGACGCATAGTTCATTTACAAGGGCTGTTGCTACTGCCATGAGGCCCCTGCGCCGTACTATAATGCCTACCGAGCCGGGGGGGTTTTGCGGGGGCGCGACGACGGGGGTGCGTCGAGCTGCGCCAGAGGCGCGGGGCCGGCTTAACACTTGGGGGTAGAAACCTTCCGTAACTTTACTTAGATAGGTAATAAGCGCCTGCCAACAACATAGCTACAAAAAGCCTTGGATCTGATTCTCGCCGCATCGTGTAATGCGGCAACGGGAAGCTAACGATTGCCCCAGACGAAAATCCCATGTCGCCAAACGTCCAATGTTCGCCCCGAAACGCCGAGCCACTAAAAATCGATAAGAGGACAGGACCGAACACCACGCAAGTTGCTGAATATATGACAAAGCTCGCCTGCGCAACGACTCCGCGTCGAAACCGCGGCACACGCGCCGACTCTGCCCCAGTTCGCACACTAGACTCTTGAGTCAAGAGTCTCGACTCTTCCCCACCCACCTTCCGGTCTGGCTACCAGCGTGGTGGATACGAGATGGACGCGGTCCGGCAAGCGTTCGTACAAGCGGTAAAGGCGCTGGATGCCTGCATCAGTGCATATATAGGGCCCCTAGCGCGTAACATATAAATACTATTGTTCTCAACAACAACTCCGCCGACCCCCGCTCTTAAGGCTCCGCATCAACGACTAAATTTGATAATTTATAGAGTAATCTGAACTTTGACTTTCTAATGCCAGAGACCCTTGACGAGCATCATTGCCATCAATCTCTTACACCTCAATCGAGCCCATCTTCTCCCGGGCCCACTCCGCGCCGCCACGTAAGCAACTTGGTCATTTTGCGCGGCGGGAATAGATGTGCTGACCCTCTTTTTTCTTGATTACTGACATTCCAGACGTTTCAGTTACACTAGGTCAAAGAAGGCGCAAGCCGTTCGAAACGCAGTTGGCCATGCAGTCGTCGTCGTCTCGTAGTCAACGGGACAAGGGGTTTGCAATCTCCGAGGAGCCACCATAAGTTTCATCTGAAGATTCTGATGAATGGCCACGGGAGGCGGGCACGCCATCCGTCCGTCCCTCCGCAGAAGCATGCTCGACAGCGTGTCTACCGCTCTGGCTCCTCTGCGTCGCAGCCCAAGCCCGTTTGCCCCGCCATACGCCATGCAGGGACCGTGTGCTATTGGCAGTCAATGCTCAGCGGGAGGCATCCCAACCTCAATATTCCAGTCAATGCTCAACTGGTGGCATCACAGCCTCAACATTCTATACTAGACAAGGCCCCATTCGAGAGTCTCCGATATACCCCCAACTCAACCACGGCCAAGCGGGTGGCCTGACTCGATCCGGTCTTGCACTGTCCCCATCCGCTGCACCCTGTCGGCTCCGACTTGTCACCGGCGGCCGCCAGGGCTATTTAGCTGGCCGTTGCCGACTTCGATCAAACCGGAAGCTTCAGTCCAGAGGAGCACCACCGTCCCAAGCCTGCTTCTGCTTCCTCTTCGCTTTCCTTAACTGTCCGTCCGCTCCTTTCGACGTCAACTTTGCCTTTTTTTCTCATACTTTCATTATGAAGTACGCTCTCCTCCTCTCTGCCCTCGCGGCTCTTCAGCCGGCCGTCTACGCTCAGCCGGTTGACGATGGCGCCTGTCCCAAGTCCCTCGCCGAGACCAAAGGCGTAGGCTCAAGCGCATCCAACGGCGGCGAGGGAGCGGGATTAGGGGCAGTGCTCGACGCGGACGGGACCAAAAAGCTCGTCAACAAGGGCATTGAGAAAGTCGGTGGCAAACTTGGTCTTTCTCCGAAGACCGCCGAAAATATTTCCCGGACCCCAACAGAGGTTGTTCAAAATCTTGATGGCGGCAACGTCTCAACCTTCGATGACGTCGCCAAGGTCATTAGTACTGTCTGCAAGAACGCCGCCGACTCCACCGTCGGCAACAATGCGACCCAAATCATTGTCGGCATGTCTTCTGTATGGGGAGTCATTAAATTCATCATGCCCAACAACACTGCCCACAATCTCATCGCCGGCGCCTGTGCTTTCGCTGCCGCGGCCGGAGAGGACCGCAAGGATATCGAGAATGTGGTCCTGGATGCCATCAATTTTGGCGAGACTGCTGCGTCCGGCAACGGTACCGTATCCATCTCCACGAAATGCCAAAACGACCTATGCCGCACTGGCGTTGATGCTCTTTTTGGACTGGTCAAAACCGGCTCTGATTCCGTCGAAGTCATCGCAACCCTCCTGACGGTCATCC
Organism: Hypocreales sp. Mo6-1; assembly: GCA_002939055.1. NCBI lineage: Eukaryota > Fungi > Ascomycota > Sordariomycetes > Hypocreales > Hypocreales sp. Mo6-1. The sequence continues at coordinate 3,650,738 of PNEP01000013.1, forward strand.
AGGCTCTTGTCAAGTACAATAATTTCATCAACCTTGTCCAGGACTTCACCAAGCAGATGATCGAGGCAATCAAGCAGCTCGGCGGTAACGCTAGTCCCAAGGAAACTACGAATAAGCTGGGTGATGTCACCAACAAGATGGTGGAGAAAGATGAGTTGTCAGCGGAGGCTGCCGACGACGTCAAATCTCAGGGCAAGGAAGCTGCTGTGAAGAGCCAGAGCATCCTCAAAGATGTAGATACACCTGGCTCTGAGGGCCCCGAGAACGCCAAGGGCTCCAACAGCACCGAGAGTCTCAAGGATACCAAGGTCACCGAGAGCCCCGAGATCTCCAACAGCACCGAGGTCCCTAAGCCCGAGATCTCCAACAGCGCCGAGGTCCCTAAGCCCGAGATCTCCAACAGCGCCGAGGCCTCTAAGCCCGAGATCTCCAACGGCACCGAGGGTCTTAAGGACACTGAGGACTCTAAGGGTCCCGCGAGGTCCGACAGCTCTAAGGTCCCCGGGAGTGCCGGCGGCTCTGGGAGCACCGAGAGTCTCAACGATCCTACGATCGCCAAGAGCCCTGAGATCTCTAAGAGCACTGAGGCTCCTAAGAGCGCCGAGAGCTCCAACAGTATCGAGGGCGTCTCCTGCCCTGCGCCAACCGGCGGCCAGTGATCGGATATAGGTGCAGGACATAGATGGAGGCTGGTTCTCATCAGGCGTCGTGCCCCAAGTGAAGCAAGTTTGACAAGACTATAGCTTATCCGGCTGACCTCTCTGCAGTAGATGGTACACGGCTCATGTATATAGCCTTCTTGATTAGAACTCAAACCTTTTGTTACGCTTCGTGTTGAAAGTCCAATGCCACCTGTGCCTTGTCTACATGTAGGTGCGTGCATTCCGTTAAGTTATAGCAGCAGTAAGCTTGAGGCCGGAACAAGCAGCGTATTGATTCTCATACACGCAGTCCTGATTATCCCTCATGCTCCCCGCCGACCTAATGACATGTCGCGGAGTAGAAGTAATGCGCAGCCGCGAATGAAAGCAAGTCAGGTGCAAGGTTGGGGCCAGTCAGTTAAGGGGCGAAATGGATACCCATCAAGGTCGCTCATCTATGTACAAGACCAGCACCGCGACATGATCCGGCCATCGCTTGTTTAGAGGACACTTCGCTCGCTAAACGAGCAAGAAAATTTCTTCCGCAAAGACTCACAGGATATCCTAGTGGCCAGCTGTGCTTCAAGCACGAATAAAAGGAAGGGATACTTGGCTAAAATTGGATTCCGGTGGGCGCCAATTCACTTTTATGGGGGCAGTACCAATAAGCTGAAATTTAGTGGAGACGACTGAGTTTATATGGATCGGACTGTCGTAAATAGATGACCGTCTATATTGGAGTCGGCTAAGGATACTGGAATTCCACGTTGGGATGGCATCCTGGGGAGAGTTGCGGATATGTAACCTTGAAGGTGTCGCACTTTGCCCTGGAGTGGTTCAGGGTGCGCCATGCCGAACTTCGATACAACTGTGTCGCCAACAGCGGCTCGAAAATACTGCCCAGCCCTAAGCTTACTCTCCAAGGCTGTCGCCGCGATCTCATTCCTTCCACATTTGGACCCGAGATGTTCAAGGCATTGCCAGTTGTCCCGTGCTGGTCGCAGCTATTGCTTAGTACGTAGGGAATGAGCTAAGAATGGATGCACCTGTCTATATATGACTGTCGACTGCCACTGCGTCAGCTAGACAAAGTGGTCTTCTTCCAATTAAGCCGTTCAGCAAAATTCAAGCCCACCTCAGTTTTAATAGATTCATCTAGAAACTAGGGTCATCTGCTTTTAAAGCCTTTGCATACCTGCAGTCGTGCGAAGAAAGGTGAGCGCCTCGTGACGCTATATTATTAATGTCTACTATATAAAGCTCACGTTGATAGCCAGTGGCTTCGCCCGCTCACCGTCAACTCTATAGTTTCAAAGAGGCCTACTGTCTCTAATAATGTGCACCCAGGATTACCATGGCTTTCTCTGTGGTTGCGAAATCGACCTTGACTTTCATGCCTGTGGCAAGAAGGATTGCCGCACAATCACGAGACTCATGACGCTTTATTCTTCTGGGAATTGCTCGACTTGTGCCACACACCACGTAAGTTACCCCGAAGTGTCTAAAACCAAAGAGTTAAGACTAAGGTAGTTCAGACCATATGATAAGGTGAAATACACGAATTAACCGACCACGGCGCTGGTTTTTGCCGCATGCGGTTTTCCCATCGTCTTAACGCGAATGCGGTGGATCTGGTTATTTCGGGTCTGAATGGTTTTTCGGTCTATTTTTCGTATGTCTTGGCGATATCTACTTAGGTTAGGTTAGTTTTGCTTTAAGTAATAAGTATAGGTGGTTCCATACCCCGAATTTGGACGAGAGTTTTGTCGTCTAATGACGGAGAATAAATGCAATGTCCTGAGGGTCTGACTGCTCTTTCCTTCTCTATTGGGACATCTTGACCAATGTACCCAGCTCGGCCAAAATCGATGAGCGTCACGCGACGCTTAGAGTTCAACATAATATTGCTGATAGAAAGATCGTTGTGGATAACTTTTGTGTGATGTAGCCTTTGAACCGCCTGCTCTAGTTCGTCCAAGTAGCCAGGAAAGTCTTTGAAATGTATCCGGAAGAGTTCTTCCATTCTATAGCCGAAAATTCCGTTGGCATCCTCCAGTGGCTTAGGGCATATTCGCACAACTGGGGCGTCAGGATTCGATAAAAGTAGCTGTTGTAGAAGTAAAAACTCGTCTTGTATCAGCCTTCTTTGCCAGTCATTATTAGCGACTTTGCATATAGGGAATTCGTCGGCGCAATCGTTCAGCCGCCTTATATGCGCTTCCGAGCCGTGCCCGATTGCTGTGGACTTCGTCCATATGGCGTCGACCTCCTTGTCATGTGAGATTGCCGTGACTGTTGCATCCTCAAGGTGTGGAAACTTTGATAAATCCGGCGGCTTCCTCCAGTCTCCTCTCCAGCATACGCGAAACTCTTTTCCTTGGAAATCGAAATTACGGGCAAACAGGCCCTCAAAGTTATAGGGATCTGTGATAGGTTGGGGCAACATAGGGACTATTAGATGGCCGCGGCTAAAAATGACACTCGAGTACGTGAGGGGCGTTAACGAAGGATCTTGAAGGAGGGGCGTTCGAGAACGACCTGTGGAAGTAGTAAACCCCTGTCAAAGAACTGAGCCAATCAAATGCGCGTCAAACCTTGCTAGTGTTAGGGCTCTCGCCGTGACGCAGAAACTATTAATCCGACCGTTTCATCAGGCTCCGCCGCTCATCTAGATTAGGCAGAATGACACGAGGTCGCAAAATGAATGAGGACCTGGCGCAGGGCAGAAGTGCAGCAAGATAGGGTGCAAAAGGGATGGCCGACAGAAGCTACCAGGAGGAGTCAAGAGTACAAGTCAGACGGGAGGAGGATCAGTAGATTTCTATCAACTCGGAAATGTAAAGGGTAAAACGAATCGCCGGAACCACGGAAAAGAAAACCAAAGATTCTGGCGTCAGAGAAGCCCTTCTCAGGATGATCATTCTTGGAACTGCGCGGTAGCGGGAAGCAGAGAGAGGCTGCAGCCAGCAATTTCAGATAAGCGCATTCCGACAGCGTCTACGGCCTTGCGATTAGCAAGAGGCGGTTGGCAAGAACGAGCAGATCCGTCGTGCCATAGACGACTCTCTCATCACACATCACCAGGCAACCCAGGCACTTGGAGACGAATCGATTCGTACATCGACTATTCTCCCAATGCCCAAGGACGTGTCGTTAGTCGCTCGAGCTCGGCAAACCCACTACTGGCGGGACAGCCGTGCGGCCTTGAAACGACTGACGCGTTCCGGCACTCCTTCGGCCTCGTCCAGAGGCTGGACGGGAGACTCGTCTTCTTTGAGGAACCCACCCTGGCGCTGGATGAACCGCTTGCGCAGTCGCTGATATTCACTGGCCACTGCGCTCCGGTCCAGGGCATCGTCAAATTCGCCGGGCAGCGCGGGACCGGACGTCGGCTCTCTCTCCACGAGTCGGTCTGTCAGAGTGGCCCCATCAGGCCCCGTTGGAGGCTCCCGAGGCGCCCGGTCCGCGAGCCGCGGAGGGGCATCCAAGGGGCCCTTGGGAATGTCTCCACTTGAAGTAGTTTCGTCTCTGGCTCTCTTGAAACGGGACGCCTTCCGAGGCGCTTTGGGCTCGGCAGCCCTGGACGGGCCGGATCGCTCAACAACGTCGCTCAGCGGGTCAACGAGAGGCTGTTTGCTCTCCTTGACCGCCGGAGCGGCAGGCTTGTCGTCCGCGGCAATGTCTAGACTCTGAGCGAATCGGACACCCTTCTTGCTGGTGTCGCTCTGCTTGTCCTTGATGCTCGACTTGGACGGCGGGGGCTTTGACGCGGAGGAGGGAGTTTCGGCGCCGCGCTTGACGACTATGCGGCCGATGCCCTCGTCATCCGCTTCCGAGTCTTCGTCCTCGGCGGCATCGGTGAAACGCGACTTGATGCCCAGTCTTCTTTCCAGCTCGAGCATGCGCTGGCGGTAGTCGTCCGTGACAGCACGGCCCCTCGACCGCCCGTACCTGTCCTCGTCATCGTCATCTTCGTCATCGCCGTCGTCAAAGTCCTCGTCCTCAGTGTCGCCTTCCTCGAGTTGGAGTTCGGCAACGACGGCACCGACCTCGCCCATGCTGTATTTGAGCATCTCCTGCCGCAGAGCAGCGTCTTCGGAGTCTTCGTCTTCTGGAATCACGGGCTTCTCCTTGCTGATGCCCTCCTGCTCCCTTGCGGTCTTCATGATGCGCTCGACGCGCTTCGCCCTTCGCGACGCCTCGGGTGGGGGAGCAGCCGGTGACGCATCTTGGGGTTCTGTGTCGTCCGAAAAAGAAACAGCCCCTTTTGCTGACGTAGGTTCAGACGGCGCTTGTTCTGACCGGCCTGCAGACTCTGGCCGTAGCCGACTGGGCTTGGACTCCTGCACGGAGGGCGCCTCTGAAATCTGAGGCTCGGGCGCAGGATCCCCATCGGGCAAGTCTGTGACGCCCGCCTTTGCCAGAGCCTCCTTGACCTGAGGTACCGAGTCGCCTGGGCGATTCAGGCGGTACGACAGCACATTGTCGTCGTCGTCCAGCTCCTCGATGATTTCCGTGATGGGCCGGCCATCCTCATCGGTGGCGTCCGGCTGGCTGACGACGGTGACGGCGGCGTACTTGTTTTCCGCCGCCTCGAGCTGCTTGTGCAAGCTCTCGACATTTTTGGAGACGTAGTCTATGCGCCGCTGCAGGACGTTGACGACGTGGCCCTTGGTGCGGCGGGCCTGCAAGCCGAAAATGTCGTCAATCTCCTTGCCGTGGAGCAGCTCGCCCTCGAACTCGGTGTGGATGCGACGCAGCTCGTCGGAGTTGTCGGGGGCGGCCTCGACCTCCTCCTTGAGGGCCTCGTATTCCGCGTCCCACGTCTGCCAGTGCTGCAGAGCCTTGCGCAGCTGATTTACGTTGTCTTCCAGCCGTAGACGGTGCCTCTCGAGATCGGTGAAGCTGTCTTTGACGCGGGACATGTCGATAGCCTGCCGGCTCGAGGGGAGAAAAGAGGTGATGCAGAAAAAATTGGCGGAGGCAAGGCTGCGATTACTAGGGTGCACGCGGCTGAACACCGGCTAATAGGCGTCGATGCGCATGCACACTTCTAAGCGATCAGGAGGTCAACCTGGGATCAGAGACAGATGACTGTAGGCTGGGCGCCGCTGACGTCTGACGGGAGTATTTAAACGAGCGAACGGCCAGCCCGGAATCTCCGTCTCGACGAGCCATGTCTCTTCGGACTCGGCCCAAGCGTCAGCTTGTTCGACCGCCGGCAGCATGGCAGACGCAGACGGGACGACACTCGAGGCCAAGTGCTTCTGCGGGTCTGTCCACCTGACGGTCGACGTGCCCGCGTCCTGCCTCCCCCTCGGCGTCTATCTCTGCCATTGCAGCATTTGCCGCTACACGACGGGCTCGCCGTGCGTCTTCCACGCGCAGCTCCCCGAGGGCCTGCGGCCCCGGTTCGTCGACGGGTCGAGCGAGGGCAGCCTGACGTCGTACGTGGTCGGCGAGGCCGGCTACAGCTTCGACTTCTGCTCGACGTGCGGCTGCCACGTTGGCTGCGTGAGCCCCGGCCGACGGCACTGGGTCGTCTCCACGTCCATCTTCACGGGCCACGGACCCGACATCTTCCAGATCCAGCGGCACGTCTTTGGCAAGAGCGCCAAGGGGGGCGGGCTGGCGTCCGTCTTCACGTGCATCGGCGGCCGCGACATGGGCAGCCTGGACCCTCCGGACGACCATGCCAGCGCCCGGCTCGTCGAGTCGACGCCCGAGGTGGGCGACGACGGAGAGGACCGGCTGCGGGCGCAGTGCCACTGCGGCGGCGTCTCCTTCACCATCCGGCGGCCGACGCAGCAGGTCCTCGGCGACGGCTACATGTCCAGGTACGTCTCGCCGCTCGACGCCAGGAGGTGGAAGGCCTCGCTGGACACGTGCAGCGACTGCCGCCGCCTCTGCGGCACGCACGTCGTCGGCTGGGCCTTTGTGCCGCTGTCGGCGTGCGAGCCGGCCCTGGACGCGACGCTCCGCACCGGCACGGCCAAGACGTACGCCTCGTCCGAGGGCACCCTGCGGTCCTTCTGCGGCACCTGCGGCGCGACCGTCATGTACGCGTGCGCGGAGCGGCGGCCGACCCCGGAGCAGGCCGTCGTCGACGTCGCCACGGGCATCCTGCGGGCGCCCGAGGGCGTCATGGCCGAGGACTGGCTGACCTGGCGCACGCGCGTCGCGTTCGCACGGAGCGGCAAGGCCTTTGACGGCGAGTTTGGCGACGCGCTCGGCGAGGGCATGAGGGCCTGGACGCGGGCCAAGTACGGCGCCGAGGTGGACTTTGACATTATTTAGCCATGACGAAGAGATGAAGTGTCGGAGCAGAAAAGTGAAGTTACGTGACGGTGGTGTAGTCGCGTCGGAGCGGCGCCAATTATCCGAACTTCCGGCGCCGATCGCGGAAGCACCCATCACCACCTCACCTCATCCACCTCGCCACGAACCTCGACCAGCTGGATGCAGAATGCGTCGCGACGCCCCCGTGCCCTCGCCCCTAAGCTCATAGCCCGCGCCATGGCGTCGTCGGCCAGGTCGTACAACGTGAGCGCCGCGCCGCCGCGAGCCGCGCCGCCGCTGACGCCGCCCAGGATGCCGTCGACGCGCTCAACTCGCTGCAGACCCCCCACGCCGTCGTCGAGGCGCGGCGCAAGGCGGGCGTGCGGCCCGACGCGGCCACGATGCGGGAGATGAGGACCTACCTCGGCCGCATCGGCTACTCGGTGCGCTGCCTCGACTCCGAGACGGCACGAGTCTGACGGCGACAGCCCGCCGACCTGGACCGCCTCAACGTCGTCCACGTCGCCGGGACCAAGGGCAAGGGCAGCACGTGTGCCTTTGTCGATTCCATCCTCGCCCAGTACCGGCGCACGCACGGCGCGCCCCGCAAGAGCGGCCTCTTCGTGTCGCCCCATCTCATCGCCGTGCGCGAGCGCATCCGCATCAACTCGGCGCCGCTCTCCGAGGCGCGCTTTGCCCGCTACTTCTTCGACGTCTGGGACCGCCTCGCCGCGCCGCCGCCCGCCGCCGAGGACGCTGACGCGCCGCCGCCCGGGTCGCGGCCCCTGTACGGCCGCTTCCTCACCCTCATGAGCTGGCACGCCTTCCTGCAGGAGGGCGTCGACGTGGCCGTCTACGAGACGGGCATCGGCGGCGAGTTCGACGCGACAAACGTCGTCGAGCGGCCCGTCGCCGCCGGCATCGCCTCCCTCGGCATCGACCACGTTCTGGTCCTCGGCGACACCGTCGACAAGATCGCCTGGCACAAGGCCGGCATCATGAAGCCCGGCAGCCCGGCCTTTACCGTCGCCCAGGTCCCCGCCGCCGCGGCCGTGCTGCGCCAGCGGGCCGCCGAAAAGGGCGTCGACCTCGCCGAGCTGGACACGGACCCGCGGCTGGCCGGCGTCGGCATCCGGCCCGACGCGCTGTTCCAGAAGAAGAACGCGACGCTGGCCGTCGCCCTCGCGGCGGCGGCCCTGCGCAGGCTCGGCGTCGCCATCCCCGACGGCGCGGCGCCCCTCCCGGCCGAGTTTGTCGACGGGCTCGAGCAGACCGTCTTCAGGGGCCGCTGCGAGGTCAAGGCCGAGGACCGGGTGACGTGGTACGTCGACGGCGCGCACACGGCCGACAGCCTGAAGATGTCGGCGCGGTGGTTCGCAGACGAGACGGCCGGCTGGTGAGCGCCTCCGACCCAAGATGCTCCGCCAGCAAACTGACTAGGCCCCCCAGCCCCGGGCCCAGGGTTCTCATCTTCAACCAGCAGGGCCGTTCCGAGGCCGTCGACTTCCTCGACTCCATCCACGCCGCGGCCGCCGCCCACCCCTTCGACCACGTCGTCTTCTGCACCAACGTCACCTACGCCGCGACGGGCTACAAGCGCGACTTTGTCAACCGCCAGGTCGACCCCCGGGACATTGAGAACTTGACGGTCCAGCGGCGCTTCGCAGACAGGTGGGCGCAGCTGGACCCCGCGGCCGACGTGGTGGTGCTGCCGACCATCGAGGAGGCGCTCGCCCATGCGCGGCGGCTCGGCCAGGGGCTGCCCGAGGGGGACACGGTGCGGGCATACGTGACGGGGAGCCTGCACCTGGTCGGGGGGGCCCTGGGCATCTTGGAGCAGGCGGATGCCTTGTAGATGTATATCTGGGTATAGGAGGGATCGTAGGCGTAGAGACGGCCGGTTACAGCGGGCTGTTGGGCTCCAGGGCCCGCAAGACACCTCCTACTAGGTGCAGGCTGCCCGTGACCAGCACCTTTGGCCTCGTGCCGCGCCCCGGCGGACGCGCCATCCTCCTGGCCTCGGCAACGGCGTCGTCGACGTTGCTCAGCACGCGCGTCTCGCAGCCCGGGGCCAGGACGGCCATGGCCGCCGCTGCCCGGTCCTGCACGCTCGTGTCGGCTGCCGCTCCGCCCGCCGGCGGCGCCTGGTCGTTGCGCGTAAACAAGGCGGCGCGGAAGACGCCTTCGCGGCCTGTCTCGCGGCCGACGGCGGCGACCAGGTGGGCCAGCAGCCGCGCCGCGTCCCTGTCCTGCTGGTTGAACAGCAGCACGGCCGTCTCGTCGGCGCGGAGCAGGCGGGCGAGCCACGCGGCGACCTGGTCGAGGCTCTCCGTCGTGTGCGCGCCGTCCAGGAGCCACGTCACGTCGGGCTGCTCGACCGTCTCGCACCGGCCGCGGAGCCGGGCGTCCCGCAGGCCCTGGACCAGCTCGTCCGGGAGGTCGCGCAGCGCCGCGTACGGGGCAACGCCGCCGCGGTTCAGGCCCAGATGCTCCCGCACCGCCAGGGCGGCCAGCGCCTGGTTGTGCTTCTGGAAGTCGCCGCCGAGGGCGCCCTCGACGCCGCCCCAGCGCTCGACGGCGGCGTCGTCGACCTCGACCAGGGCGGCGCCGCGGTCGGCGGCGCGCTGGCGCAGGACGGCCATGACGGCCGGCTGGGCGTCGAGGCGGCGGGTGAAGGCGCGGACGCCGGGCTTGAGGATGCCGGCCTTGTGCCAGGCGATGTCCTCGGGCGAGGCGCCAAGCATGGCGACGTGGTCGACGCCGAGCTGCGCGATGACGGCCGCCGACACCGCCTCCGGGGGCAGCACGTTGGTCGCGTCGTACTCGCCGCCGATGCCGCACTCGACGACGACGCTGTCGACGCCGCGGGCCAGGAAGACGTGCCAGGCCAGGATGGCGAGGAAGCGGAAGAAGAAGGGCTTGGAGGCCGGGCCGTCGGCCTGGGCGGCGGCCATGCCCTCGGCGCGGGCCGCGCGCGAGAAGCGCGCCCACAGGTCGAGCGCGGCGTCGGCAAAGGCCTGCTGGCCGAGCGGCTCGCCGTCGACGGCGATGCGCTCGCGCGGGCTGACGAGGTGCGGGCTGGTAAAGGTGCCGACGCGCGCGCCGTGCCTGCGCAGCATGGCCGTGGCGAAGGCGCACACGGAGCCCTTGCCCTTGGTGCCGGCGACGTGGACGTGCCGCATGCGCGCGAGGTCCCGGGGCTCGTATCCGGCGCGCCGCAGCCAGGCCTGCATCTCGGGCATCGCGGCGGCGTTGAGGCCCCTGGCGGCCGACGGGTTGCTGCCGCTGCCTCGGCCGTCGAAGAGCTGCGTCGTCGCCCGGTTCGACTGCAGGCTGGACAGCTTCTCGAGCGCCTCGGCGTAGTCGTGCGTCGCCGTGCTCGAGGCCCTTGCGAAGGCCGCTGTCGCCGTTGCGCCCGCTTCGACGCGCCGGAGCGAGGCCGTCATCGCCTTGCCGGGCACTCTCCCCGCCATTCTGTCTCCCAGAGGCTGCTGACGGGAGTCGCTCGCGGGCGCTGATGAAGCATGGCTGGTGGCCGCTGCTGCGAGGTTGAGGTGTAGGAGCAGAAATGGTGGCCAACGAGAGACTCCATTCTGGCCTCAACCCGCGGTTGCGCCGACAGCATAGAGCAGTCAGCCCAGCCGTTGAATCCTCCGATTACAGAGTAAATACCTACGTCTAGGTGAAAATGGCCTCCGGAAGCCGCTCGCATCCCTCCAGCGTCTGTCTATTCGCACTGCCAATACATGGCCGGCAGCCTCCAACATCATGCTTCCACCAATGTACACGACGAGGAGAACCTCCATTAATCTACCCTCAAGCTCTGCAGCCGCGCCTCCGTGGCAATCACCTAGACACCAGTTAGCGACCCGCGCCGCGCAAAAAGACGCCCGTACTCACGTCGAGCGCCTGCTGCACCTCGAGCACCTTGCGCACCTCGCCCAGCCAGTCCTTGCTGAGCGTCTTGGCCCAGCCCTGCAGCCCGTTCATCTCGCGGGCCGCAGAGTCCAAGTCTCCCTCCTCCAGGTACGTCTGGGTGCGCGTCAGGATGCTCTCCACGTCGCTCCCCTCGGCGAGGCCCTGCTTCTTGAACATGACGTGGCTCAGCACCCAGCTCGACGCATGGCTGGCCACGCCCGCGTCGTCGGGCAGCAGCGACGCCTTGCGCACCTCGCCGGCGACGCGCCGGAAGCGGTCCATCAGCTGCGACGGCGTCGAGATGCCTCGCTGGTAGGCCGTCGGGTTGACCGAGGCAATGGCCGCGTCGACGACGGCGTCGTCGTTGGCAATCTCCTTGAGGGCCACAAGCTCGCGGATAAACGGCCGAGGGTGCTGCGCGTCGTCGAGACTGGCGCGCACCGCCTCGACGGCCACGTGCAGCTGCTGCGTCTTGAGGTTCGAGTCGACCACGTCGTTCCACCCGGCCATCAGCTTGTCCAGGTCCGACACTGCCGACGACAGCTCCGCCAGCCTTCCCAGGCGGCCCTCGCGCTCCTGCTCGACCCGGTCCTCGACCTGCCGCACAAACTCCCTCTTGAGCGCCAGCGCCTGCTCCAGAAGCTGGCTGCGGACCTTCTCCTCGTTGAGCTGCCTCTCGCGCTCCATGACGAGCTTGAGCCGCTCGTCGTAGCTCTCGCGCACCGTCTTCATCTCCTCCTCAAACTCCCGGCGCCAGTCAATCTCCTGCGCCAGCATCGTCTTCTCGACCCGCCTGATCAGCTCCGTCGTCGCCCTTTCGAACTCGCCGATCGAGGACCGGACCTTGCCGGCAGCCTCCTTCTCGACGCTGCTCTTCATGACCTTGAGCCTGCCGCCAACCTTTGCAATCTCGCCCTTGGCCTTGTCGATGGTCGTGCCGTACTTTGCGTGCGCCCTGTCGGCGTTGATGACCAAAATCAGGTCGTTGAGCATGTGCACGAGGTCTCGGACAATGGGCTCCCTGGCATCGGGGAGCGCCATGAGGTCGATCGGCTGCAGCGGCGGGAACTTGGACGGCTCATTGACCTCGGGCGCCGTGAAGTTGACCTCGGGCGCCTTGACGGGTTCGGAGCGAGGCGGCGCAGGCGTGACGCTGACTTGAGGCGTGGCCTTTTCGGTGGGCATTGCCACCGTGGACGGAGGGTCCTGGGCAGGGACCCTTTGCTGCGACAACGACTTGTCGGGCTCGTCCTGCGGCGGCGACAGCTGCTTGCTCTGTAGCATCCGGGCCGCGGGGGACGCGTTGGAGTGGCGCCCGGCGGGCTGGCCGTGGTCGGCGACTCTCCACGAAGCACCGCTCTGCGCAGGGATCCTGACGGGCTGGTCGGATTGGCGGGCTTTGAGGTCGCGCCCGGTGGCGTGCGGGAACCTCTTGCGGAACGCCATCTCCTCGAGGTACAGGACAGCCTGCTCTCCGAACGGGACGTACTCGGTGAAGAAGTCGTGGAAGTTGTCGTTGATGCGCGAGTACCAGACGCCGCCGCCGAAGCCGACGGCGCCCAGCAGAATCACGGTCAAGACGAAGTTTCTCAGCCTGCGGAAGAAGCCCTTCCTCTTGGGCGGCGCCGCGGTCGGAATCTTGCTCTGGAGCACTGTCGACTCGCCGACGTCGTCCGTGGTCGTGGCCGGCTTGGGCCGCGCGTCTTCCGGAGGGGTCGGCGGCGTCAGCGGGACGTTCTTGACGGCCTCGAGCTTGGGCTCGCCGAGGCCTTCCGGCGGCGGACTGCGCTCGGAGCTCAGCGTCTCGGACGCCGGCATCACGGCGGGCTTGGACGCGTCGTCGCCGCTCGGCTTTCTCTGGTCGGCGAAGGACCTCTGCGGCGCAGCGGTTAGCAACACCGGCGCTCACGAGGATGCCGGCAGACTCGACGAACCGCAACACCCAGCGGAAGGGCCCGTCGCGGCGCCGCAGGGGGCCATTGGCGCCCGGCAGCAGCCGCAAGAGGCGTGCCGCCCAGGAGCCTCGCCGACCGAAGCGATGATCGCAGCATGGGGAGTCGGATGGCCAACAGGGCGCCTGAGGTTGGAGTTGGCAGCAGCTCGTCCAAGTCGGCCTGGCAAAATACGCTCAGAGGCAAAAGTTCGGCTAAAGGCGGAAGCTGCGGCGCCGCCGGGGCCTCCCGAGAGTGACGTAACGGGTGCGGCGTCAAGGAGGACACCCAAGTCAGATATAAGACAATGAAGCAATTATCCTCTCGAATCTGTGCCGATAACATGCCAACATGCTCGCCCTGTCAGCTGTGCCTCCGGGACGTGGCGGGTTCGGTCAGGCGCAGACACTGCTTCTATTAGGTGCTGCGCCAGCGAATCGCTAGACGTCCTGATGGCACGACGTCGAGCCTTCCGAGGCGCTGCCCGGCCGAGCATCGCTCCGGAATGCGGCTGGTGATGTAAAGGTCGATATTATGAAAGAAAGCCAAAAAACAATAGATGTGTTGCCCGTGAACCCTCCAAACCCAGGACTCCGAGAAACATACGACGCACTTGAGCTCCAGAGGCCAAGCCGGCATCAACCACTGCAGTCGGTCTATCCCCCGGCGACCGCATCACATCATCATCTCGGCGTGCGCTGGACGGCACCGTTGGCCGGGCGTCTACGGATCTAGCAGCTGCAAGGCCCGCCGACATTGGTGTTGGCGTTCTCGGGCGTCAGGCTGACGCCCGGCCGCTGGCCCGGTCGAGCATGCCGGGGCCCGACCTGGTCGAGAGGCAGCTTCTTGGCGATGGCCGTGAAGAGCTCGCGGACGTTTTCGGCCGTCTTGGCTGACGTCTCGAAGAAGAGGAGGCCGGCTTCGCGGGCGTAGGCTTCGGCGTCGGCCGTGGAGATGGCTCGCTTGTCGGGCTGCTCGCTGACCAGGTCGAGCTTGTTGCCGGCGAGGGCGATGATGATGTTCTCGTTGGCTTGGCGCTGCAGCTCCTTGACCCATGCCTTGGCCTTGTCCAAGGACGACTGCGTGCTGTCAGCGGGGTGGTCTGCCTAGGCGGCGGCGGCATGGGACATACCGATTGCGTTATGTCGTACACGACGACGGCGCAGTTGGCGTTTCGGTAATACATGGGCGCAAGCGACTTGTATCGCTCCTGGCCAGCGGTGTCCCAGATCTCAAACTTGACCGTGGTGGTCTCGTCGAGCGAGATGGTCTGGGTGAGAAAGGCGGCGCCGATGGTGGATTCGCGGAAAGAGTCGAATTGGTCCTGCGCAACGGGTCAGTGTCGAGGAGCCGGACGGACCGACGGGCGCTTGCGCGGCAGAGCGGCATGTCCTACCTTGACGAAGCGCAGCACTATTGAGCTCTGGGGGCAGCAAGTCAGCCAGGCGAGGCAGGGCCGAGTCGAGCAATGAAACACACCTTGCCCACGGCAGACTCTCCTAGACACAAGGCACGCGCGTCAGCGAGGCTGTCAGAGGGAGGCGGCGACGAGCGTACCAAGGAGAACGAGCTTGAACTGCGCGAAGCGGCTGTTGATGGCGCGGCCGCCGGCCGGTCCTCGGGCTGCCATGGTGGCTCGGAGGGCGACGGAGGGGCGACGGAGGGGCGGACTCGGAGTCAGGGCGCCGGAGCTGGACTCGGTGCCGACGTCGCAGGGAGCGGGGGGCGAGGGCGGGCGACGGCCAGCGGCAGGCAGGGGCGGCAAACAGCGGCGCGAGGGATGGGCCAGCGGCGACTGGAGGCGATGCGGGCGTAGGGCGTCGGATAGAATGTACGGAGTAGGAGCATGAGACAACACGTCAGGCTCTCCGCCGCGCTGGTGGTTGGTGGCTTGGGGCGGCGGATGACCGCCTTGGGCGACGCCAGCCGCGCTTACCTAAGCGGCTCCGCCGGTGGCGTGCACCTTCACCTAGGTGGGGCGCTGGGCTCGCTCAGGGGAGCGAGACGAGCGACATACGTGTCGGGTGCATGTCTCGGCGCCAAAGCCCCAGCGCCCCAGCGGGCCCAACCCCAGCGAGCTCGGGAGCAGCCTAGCGAGGCCAGGCACCTAAAGGTCCGTGGTTGAACCCTGCTGCTGCGCCGCGGCGCGCCCCTGGGGCTGAGCCGCCGTGCAGCTTCCATCTCGACCAGCAACCAGGCGCTCGTCGCACCAGCAGACTCCTCCTCCTCCTCGGCTCGCCTGGCAGCTCCATGGCGCCCCTCGCAGCGGCCGCGCTCCCCTACCGCGACATCAACGTCCGGGTGGCCCGCGATGCCTACATCTTCACCTCGCCCTCGTCGCCCGATGCGCCGGCGCTGCTCGTCGACCGGCCCACGGGCGACCTGCACGTCGCCGACGCGGCCATGCAGGCCGGCCGCCGCGCGTCCCGCGTCTCGAGCATCGCCGGCATCCTCGGCGTCATCCAGCTCCGGCTAGGTCAGTAGCAGCCCGAGCCCCGGCCGCGCGACGCCCGCTGAGCACGCCGGCGCGCAGACAAGTACGTCGTCGTCATCACAAAGTCGCAGCCCGTCGGCCGCCTCAAGGGCCACATGGTCTACAAGGTCGCCGGCACCGACATCCTGCCCATGCACGAGCGCCGCGTCCACGACCCCGACGAGGACGGCTTCATCGACCTGCTCAGGACCTTCCTGCGCCAGGGCCCCATGTACTTCTCCTACTCGATGGACCTCACCAACTCGCTGCAGCGCCAGGCCCAGACGGACGCGCACAGCCCGCTGTGGATGGGCGCCGACGACCGCTTCTTCTTCAACAAGTACCTGCAGTCGGACCTCATCGACTTCCGCCGCCGCGGCTCGCGCACCCAGCCCGGCCCGCAGCCGGCCGTCGACCCCTACATCCTGCCCTGCATCCTCGGCATGCTCGAGATCCGGTCGACGAGCTTCGCCAAGACGCCGCTGACGCTGGCCCTCGTCTCGCGCCGCTCGCGCTACCGCGGCGGCACCCGCTACTTCACCCGCGGCGTCGACGACGACGGCCACGTGGCCAACTACAACGAGACGGAGCAGATCGTCGTCCTCAACGACCAGAGCGCCGGCCTCGGCGGCTACCCCGGCGGCCCCGACGCGCAGCGCGGCCAGCCCGGCGCCTGGGGCGAGGCCGGCCCGCACGTCGTGTCCTACGTCCAGACGCGCGGCAGCGTGCCGACCTTCTGGGCCGAGATCAACAGCCTGCGCTACGTGCCCAAGCTTCAGGTGCGCAGCACCGAGGCGGCCCTGGCGGCGGCGCAGAAGCACTTTGACGAGCAGATCCGCCTCTACGGCGACAACTACCTCGTCAACCTCGTCAACCAAAAGGGCCGCGAGTGCCGCGTCAAGGAGTCGTACGAGCACATGGTCCGCGCGCTCGTCTCGGCCCCCAAGGAGCGCCGCGAGGCCGACGCCCTGTCCGACGACAAGTTCACCACCATCCAGCCCGGGTCGCGGCGCCACGCCTTCGACCGCCTGCACTACGTCTACTTCGACTACCACAGCGAGACCAAGGGCATGAAGATGCACAAGGCCCACGCCCTCGTCGACACGCTGCGCGACGCCCTCGCCGCCCAGGGCTACTTCCGCGCCGTCGACGGGCCCTCGCACCTGGGCGGCCGCGTCGACGTGCGCCGGCTGCAGAACAGCGTCATGCGCGTCAACTGCATGGACTGCCTCGACCGCACCAACGTCGTCCAGAGCATGTTTGCCCGCCACATGCTCGACCGCACCCTCGAGGACGCCGGCCTGATGCCGCGCGGCGCCTCCTTTCGCGACCAGGACCCGGCCTTCGAGGTCGTCTTCCGCAACATGTGGGCCGACAACGCCGACGTCGTCTCCGCCTCGTACGCCGGCACCGGCGCCATGAAGACCGACGTGACCCGGACCGGCTCGCGCACCGCCGCCGGCGCCCTGCAGGACGCCCGCATCGGCGTCACCCGCTACTATCTCAACAACTTCCGCGACGGGCCTCGCCAGGACGCCTACGACCTCTTCCTCGGCGCCTACCAGCCCGGCAGCACCGACGGCGGCGGCGCCAGCCACGTCTTTGCCGACCGCCGCCCGCTCCTCATCCAGTCCATCCCCTACGTCCTGGCCTTTAGCCTCTTCATCGTCCTCGTCGGCATCCTGACCAAGCGCGACCCAGACGCCAGGGTCCTGCCGATGCGCCTCTTCGTCCTCTTCTGGAGCGCCGTCGCCGCGTGGTGCTTCCACTTCATCTGCGTCCACGGCATGCTCTACGTGCGTCGCAACAACTTCCCCGGTGCTTCTCCCTTGCTGACATGTGCAGGTCAACTGGCCGCGCCTCAACCCCCGGCCCTATGCCGTCGACGGCTACGGCGAGCACTACGCCAAGGCGCGCAAGGACGTCCTCATCGGGCCCTTTGTCGCGCGGCACGAGCGGGGGCTCAGCGCGGCGCGCTATCTCAACGCCGAGGAGGGCAAGAAGAGGATCGAGTAGACTGGCCTGGCTCCGATGTTTGCCAACACGCGCCGCACGCCCTGTGGGTGTCGTTTCCTTTGTTGCCCCTCAGACTAGAGCTTGGGGACTGCGGTTAGACACCAGCTGCGAACCCCGTCCCAGGGGCAGAGCATTTGTACAATAGGCTAGATTATTAGACGTGTTTCCCGCCCCGTTTGATGTGTATGTGATTGACGACGTTCCGCTTCTCGGACCTCGCCGTGACGCACGCCGACGGTGGCCAACACGCACCGTCGCGCACATGTCCGTGGCGCCGTCGTCGTGGCCAAACGTACTGGTCGACGGGCATCTAGTCACATAGGCGTACTATAGACTATGTCTGTCGGATTGGACACTGTAGGCCTGGCCTGCGCGGGAATTCCACTCGCGCCGCCATTGTCCCGCTCTCTGTAGTCTGCCCGCTCGCCATCGCTCTTTGCGGACCAGCTATTCCATTACAACTTGCCAAGTTAACCGCTGGGTTCAACTCTTAAGGTATATTTATCATGAGACACTTAGGGGCATTCTCTTTGGGGCCGTGGCGCATCCAATTCGTTTTCTCTTAGGGCGGGTCCCTTTCCGCCTCTAGAGGCAGTCCCATACCCTGCCGACTAGCCATAGGATCGGACTGGCACACGGAGACACGGATTCCTGTAGGTATCTATTCCAGTCGAAGCAACTAGTTACCATTTTGACAGCCTCCGGCACTCACGGCAAATCTCGCCCGTTTCCCAGTCCAAGATGGCAAAACCGCTCCACGTTCCGTCCTCGCCCTGGTCCACCATGATACGGGGGAATAACCTGAGAGAGAGAAAGAGACAGACAGACAGATAGAGAGAGAGAGAGAGAGAGAGAGAGAGAGAGAGAGAGAGAGAGAGACCTCGCAGAAGAGGTCAAAATACGGTTCACGGGGGCGTCGGCCAAGGCCTGTCCGGAAACTGTGTTAGCATACATCTCGGCCCCGCTGCTGGAATTACTTACGGCAGCCTTGTCCTTCCACTCCTTCGTAGCCGATTAGTATTCGTCGCCTTGTTAATAGATCAGGAGGCAAAAAATATCTAAGCACGTACCGCGAGCTTCGTGAGGATGTGCTATATGCAAGTTAGTATGAGCCATACCAAGCCATCCAAGGGGGGACACATACCTCGCGCTCCTCCTCGAGCTCCTTTATACCAGGACAGGTCAGCGAGTTGCCCCGTAGGAATCCGTCGCCGACACACGCACCCAGATCTTCGTCTTCACGGCCTTGAAATAGATCAGTGATCGGACAGACACCAAATGGACAAACAACTGGGATAACTCACGATGCCGCGCTGCCGCCAGAACTAGAAAGCGTCAGCAACCAAACATTCTGTAATCATGGGAGAAGGGCATGCGTACGGCCAACCGGTCTCGGGCCTCCTAAACAGCCTCGTCAGTGGACTCGTCAGAAACAAGACCATTCTGGCAGGAATTACGGACCTCCTTCGAGCCGTGCTAAGATCCCTCCGTTACCGTCGTTAATATTCCATTGGACGCAAGGCAAGCGTACCTTGGGCTTCTTCTGTCAACAGATCAGAAAGGGTATAGACATCAAGAATCTTGGGAAATACCTTTGGAGGCGGCCCCGCCTCCTTCTTGGTCTGCTGTTCCACATCTTTTAGCGTCTTTCATACTGCATGTCGTGCTGGACAGTCTTACCCCAGGCGCGGCGACGGCGGCGGCGGCGACGGCAGAGGTGGCGGAGGCGGCGGAGGCGGAGGGTGCGCTGTGTTGTTGTTAGCCGCTGTGCCAAGAAGAGCATGGCGTGTTGGACCTACCTTGCCCCCACGGGCATGGTGCCTCGCCGATCGTCACTCATCGGTGGTAAGATCTGTGGGCGGTAGGTGCCGAAGGGACTAGTCAGTAAAGGCCGGAGAGACAGCCGGCGATGGTGGAGCGTAGACGGCCCGTCGTGGAGGGGGGTCGAAACTTCGTCGACTGAGCTAGACATGGCTGATCAGAAAAATAATGCAGAATTGTTTCGGTTTGTATGAAGCCGGTAGTGCTTGTGCGGAAAGGTTGGGAAGGGACACGACACGACTTCCGCGGAACTGGGCTGGCCTGCAAGAGTGGGAAGGACGTGGCCTTACCTGCCTACCTACCTAGGTAGGTAGGTAGCGTCCTCGCAGTAATTCCAGCATGGAAGGGACGCCGCGGTGTTAATGACTCATTCTAGGGGCGAACCTGCTGCCAGGTGACGGGCAGCTGCCGCGGGTCACGTGTAATGTCCAAGCTGCCCCGCGAGCCTTCCTGTATCTCCTCTTCTTTTCTTCATCTTCACACCGAATTGGTCATTCCTGGTTTGCCTTCTCTGCGCATGAAGCATGATGCCTGGCCTCTAAGTCGGCTGCTGCTCGGCGCGACTCCCGTATGGGTCCCGCGTCTTGGCTCCGTCTCTTCCTTATTTTCTTTTCTTCAGTCTCACGAGTACCGTCAGTATCCCCCCTCTGGGCCCCTCCCCATTGCTGGTGTTTGAGTGCTTGCTGACTCGTTCATTCTGTAGCCATCGACGACCGGTCAGGCCCCCCATTCGGATTCGGACGATCAACCCGCCCTCCCTTTCTTTCCCCATTCTTGACCCCACCCCCCCTTATTGTCCAATTACTTACTAACTTGTCGATTCCAGACAGCCAGACGACTGTCGGTGCCCCATTCGCCCAAGAAATACAAGAAGGGGAAATGGGACGACATTCTCAGAGGAGTCGAAGTGAGGATGGGATGACCTAGTGGCCAGGATCGGCACAAGCTCGGAGCCGGCCGTCCTGAGCATCAACGAAGGGTCACGGAATCTGGCCATCTTTGGTGAGCCATGTGGTCAGTCTACGGGTTGACTGAACCAGGGTCCAGCGTCGGCTGAGCACAATCTGCCACCGTCGTTGAGTCCCAGAGGTCCAGCGTCGGCTGAGCACAAGCTGCCACCGTCGTTGAGTCCGAGGTCCAGCGTCGGCTGAGCACAAGCTGCCACCGTCGTTGAGTCCGAGGTCCAGCGTCGGCTGAGCGATCTGCCACCGTCGTTGAGTCCGAGGTCCAGCGTCGGCTGAGCACGATCTGCCACCGTCGTTGAGTCCGAGGTCCAGCGTCGGCTGAGCGATCTGCCACCGTCGTTGAGTCCGAGGTCCAGCGTCGGCTGAGCACAATCTGCCACCGTCGTTGAGTCCTAAAGGGCGGCGAAGTCGGACTCCAACAACCTCCTCGTGGTGCCGCCCGGATACCTGGTCCTGATATGACGGGATTTCAGGCAATGTTGGAGACGCATGAGGGAGACGGCGGGGGGGGCTGAGGAGAAACAAAGCAGACGCGGAGTCGCGAGACAGAGGGAGAACAAAACGGACGCGGAGGCGGATGTTGGGACTTGAGGTGGGGGGGAGGACGAATCTTGCATTCGAGGGTGGGAAACGCTGGTCCGGTAGGGAGAATTCAACAGGCCACAATCAGAACTCAGGTCGATTTGTTGATGGCATGTATGAAACGCTCGAGGAAATGTGCCATGGGGTGCTCGTCCCTGTGACGGATTGGCCAAGCGTCGCCCCATGCAGCAGAGCAACTCTCTACATCAGGAATACAAAGGGCATGTGACGACAGAACTGGTCACTAACGATCCCACACAATTGGCCTCCTCTGCGGTGCGAGCCAAGTGCTAAGTCTCTACCTACGGGATCAAACGAACAGAGTAGCGTTAACTAAGTAAAATACTACCGTCGCTAACCTCACGTCACCCGGGCACCTGGTCCCCCGGAAAGGCACTATGGAAGACACAGGTAGGAGACGCGGGTAGGTGCTTCGTGTGGGACGCGAGTATGAGCGTAACCTTATGAGCATTGCTATTTCTATTTACACTCACGTAAATCTCTATTTACACTTACTGCTCACCTTCCTGTCGCTTTCTTTATCTGCATAGCTTTTACCCCCCCTTCCTGTCTCTTATTATATAACTCCGGCATTTACTCACCCTTTCTGTCTATTTCTATATCTATCTAACTTATACTCCCTTTCCCCCCCTTCCCATCTCTTATTATATCTCTCCGGCATTTACTCACCCTTTCTGTCTATTTCCCCGCGCATTATTAGATAGCCCTCTTAAATAAAGGCTCTACCCACACATTCTACTAGTATACTAAGACTACGGTCCGTAGTTAAAAAAAACTTATACTAACACGGTGGCAGGGGTCAGGTGATAGGGGTTGTGGAGTCAGGCTCCTTTTTCACTCAAACTCCGTATATAGAGGTAGCTGTTATATAGTGGTTCAGTGGTCAAAGCCCTCCCCGCAGGGTAGATATTAAGGCCTCAGTACGTTTATATATCGTGAATGGTGGTTTAGCCTATATAATCTCGGCCATACTATAGCAGTAAAGTTTATAGATTAAGTCTAGAAAGCGTTGTTCTAACCTCCGAATCTGGCTAAAAGTGTCGCCGTGTTTAGCGGTCTCGACACTTAGGGGCGTCGGCGGCTCGGAGGTATTGAGTAAAGTTGGGGGCCAAAAGTCTGCGAACGCGTGCCTCGTACCACTACGCCTAGAGCTAGTATTACTATTTTTAAGGCGCCATAACTTTATTAAAAGAGGTCTTACTTATATTAGTACTTATAATAGTAGAAGAAGAATTCTATTATTTTTTACTGTCTCTATACCTTATTCCGAACTCTCCTAACTGTCCTGTCCTTCTTCCTTTCCCTACCCCCGCAGAGACCGTGTCTCCTCTATAAGTTGCCGCAATGTATTTATTAATACAGTGGATTCATTGTGACAACCGACTTAGCCACCAGAAGAGCTTCGACTTTCCGTTGGCTGTTGTCCAAAGCCGTTACGGATTATCGTGTTGCGTGCGGCGAGGTCCGAGCTGTCGACAGGAGAATAAGAGTCGCGCTGGTCGCCCCTAGAAACCGTAGAACGGACCTTAAAGTATGTTCCAGTGAGGGCTTTGCCGTCGCATTTGCTTTGGCTAACGATTTTTCCGGCCTCGTCGGTACAGCTCCATCCATCATTAGCGTCTTGTGCCTGACAAGCCGTAGCAAAGAAGGCAGCAGCTGCAAGTTGCAAAGCCGGGAGAGTAATATGCTCCCGCTTCATATTGTCGCACGAAGAATCTGCACGGATATGAGGATTAAGGGGCTCTTCATTTAAAGGGAAACTAAGCCATCTTTTATATCTACGAGATAATTATTAATTAATTATTAATTATATAGGGATTTCTAGAAGCCGGGTAGACGTATCCGTAGTATTGATAACATACGAGTCTTAGGAGGAATTTTAGATAGTAACCCCCAGCACAAATATGGCCCCATAAACACGTGAGACGGAGCATAAATATGGCCCCATAAACACGTGAGACGGCATAGATTCATTTAAGAGACTTCCATTCTTGCCATATGGCGTAGGGTTTCCTGTATCGAGCGAGTCATTAATAGGTGGTCTCAGGCCGTGCGATTTGAGTTCTGCCCGATTCATGTCCCCAAATGCGTGCTTATACTCAATGGAGGCGTCCCGACCGTCAACGGCGAGAACAACGGCCATCAATATGCCGCCGTGAAGCGTGCTTCTCCAACGACAGGGGATCCCGGTATTAGCATTGCCTTGCAGGTCGAGGCGACGGCAGCTCGAGACGTCTTCATCTCCATTATCGTCGTCTTTGTTGTCTCATTACGCCTTCTGGCCTCAGACAGTTCAAGTTGGGAGCAAGCCTGAGCGGAATATTCCGCAACGGCGCTTAGTCTTAATATAAGCGCATATACAGAGGCGTAACCAGAAGTCTTTTCCGCGTCCAGGGACACTGGGGGGCTTATAGTGGGGGCTTCCGGAATGGTACTCCGTATTATTATGAGAAAGATTAATTTTACTCCATTTGGACCGGGTCTACGATGTATGACTCTGCTATATATTACCCTCTAAAATGACGAGCTGAGGGAGGAGCACTGCTCAAGATAAACAGGCATAATCACTCCTTCCAAGCTAAGTAATTCGTTTGAGACGTTACAAGGAACACAGGACCTTTCGACACAAAATGCGACGCGTCACTGTAGAAATGCGGCCCAACGCAACGCGGCTCGTGCAGAGCCAAGGCCTTGTCTACACCAAGCCTGCCGACTCCGAAGACCCTACAGACAACTACTGGCCAGATGATCGATACTATTCCTTCACTAGCGAAGAGACCGAGCTGCTCGAAAAAGCTGGGCAAGATGTCTTTGCCATGTGTTGCGAGGCTGCCGACTATCTTGTGGAGCATCCAGAAGTGATAGAAAACAAGATGGCAATTCCTGCATTTGCCTTCCAGCAAATCAAGGAGTCGTGGGACCGCGAGCCCGCCTGGGGGAGCGTATATGGACGCTTCGATATCTGTTTTGGGGGCCTTGATCATCCGGACCCGAGGCTGCGCGTGCCCAAGTTCTACGAGTTTAACGCCGACACACCCACGTCGCTGGTGGAAGCTGCGTCGATCCAGTGGCTCTGGCTAGAGCAGACAGGAAATGGAAACGACCAGTTCAACTCCATCACCGAGGACCTCATCAAGGCATGGCACAGGAATATGACGTTGATAGAGGAGAAGTTCGGGCATCGCGTTACTGTCCATTTCGCGGTTGCAGCCGGAGATGATTGCGGAGAGGACACCATGAATACGACTCTTCTGCTGGATACATGCCAGCAGGCGGGATGGCGTACGAAAACCTTGGCCATTGAAGACATTGGTTTAGGCCCAGACGGGCGCTTCTACGACAAGCAGGGTGAGCACATCGATGTCATCTTCAAGCTTTATCCTTGGGAGATGATGGTCACACAAGGCTTCGGAGAAGCGTGCTTTAAGGATATGGAGACGGTCGGCCGGTGCAACGGGGCCGGAGAATACATCGGAGGGACTGTGTGG
This sequence comes from Hypocreales sp. Mo6-1, assembly GCA_002939055.1. Taxonomy (NCBI): domain Eukaryota; kingdom Fungi; phylum Ascomycota; class Sordariomycetes; order Hypocreales; species Hypocreales sp. Mo6-1. The sequence goes on from PNEP01000013.1 coordinate 3,674,873, forward strand.
ATCGAAGCACCATACAAAATGCTGTGGAGCAATAAGGCCATATTTGCGATACTCTGGGACCTCTTCAAGGACGATCCACGGTCCAAATGGCTTCTTCCCACCTATTTTGAAGACGAGACACCCGCCTCCCTAACCAACTTTGCACGAAAGCCAATCTTTGCCCGCGAAGGCGCCGATATCGTCTTGCAGGCAGACGGCCGGGTGGTCCAGGACACGAAGACCGGTGAGTACGGCAAGGAAGGATACGTCAGACAACAACTCGCGCTGCTTCCAGAGTTCAAGAATGATCAGGGCGTTTCGCAATACCCCGTTATCGGTCTTTGGTTCGTGGATGGCGAGCCTGCAGGAATTGGTATCCGTGAGGATATAACGCCAATCACCACGGACTGCTCGGCGTTTGCGCCCCATTCCATATCAGATGGACCTGTGAACTATGGGAGGCGGCCGATTCCGGATATTGAGGAGATTGAGGCATCGCTGAGCATGGAGAAATATCACAACGTAAGTGATGAGTCTAGGGGTATTCTTGACTATATAGAGAGTGTCGTTAACTGAATTGTTTTGTATTTCGTCGTACACTCGAGTATATAGATGGATGTGGTGGACATGATAGCAGCGGCTCATTGGTGACATTGCTTTGGGTATCTACAGAGCCAAGCGCCTGCGACTTTCAGTTGCTGCCTCGGAAGAGCGGCTCGTAAACATACTGCAGAATTCAGAAATCAGGCAACAGATTATGACGAGACAACGTGCGTCAGTCCCAGAAGACGAGACAACGTACATGGCGGTAACCCTCGGCCGCTGGTTGAACTGCACTAGCATCATTGTCTAACTCTTTGTCGATGTTGTATGTTGTACTTGTCTGTATGCTCGGAAACGTCAATTATATGGCCTGGATCGCTATCTATCCTGGCTGCCCTTGCCGCGCCCACAGCCGCGTTAGTTCTTTGCGAAAGCATTTGTTATTTGCTGGACCTGTTCGAGGTGCAATTATAGCTATGCTTTCTGAGCTAATGCCCACGAGTCGCTAGCCTCCCAGCCTTCTCCTTTCCCGCCGCGCGCCGTCGACGACGCTGGCAGGCGAGGAGCACGGCCGACCGCCCGGATGGCGTCCCGAAGCTGCCCTCCTTCCCCATGGGGCAGTCCCCGGCCCCACATCTCCGCGGTCGGCCGGCCCGGCCCCGGTCCGCGCGCCGCCCCGCCGAGGAAGACGCCTACCCCGCGCGGTAGAGTCCAGCAAAGTTTACAGACAAAGAGTCATGAGGTCACATGTACCTAACCATGTGGGGTACCTACACCTATAAATACCTCGTAGGTAGGCCACAATCCTCACGCGGACACTCTCTCTTTAACCTCAGCCGCATCAATCATCGTCTAACAACTCCTACTTTTGCAATAAGCCGCTTATTCAAAAGCCCTCCATGTCCTTGAAAATGGCTTCAACTTTTCATCCTTTCCCCAACCTGCCGTGCGAACTCAGGCTCCAAATCTGGCAACTCGCGATACGGCCGTCGCGAGGCAGCGGGGGCGTGCACCGTTTCACCATCTTCAAGGGCGGGGAGAGTACGAATTATGACGGCGCTATGCATACAATCCTCGACCAAAGCTGCTTGTTCTGCAGCTACATCGCTGCCGTTCCCAAGATGGATAATCGGTCGGTCTACCTTTGGGACGGCGGTCTCTGGACGGCGTGCCGGGAGTCGAGGGAGGTAATAATGAAGCACTTCAAGGTCAAGCAATCGAACGAACGGAGAAGAAAAATGGAGGTTTTTGGATGTGAACGTCAGGAGGATTTGGATATTGTGGCGATAGTATCGACATCGCAGGGCGGCCAGGACTGGCATCTTATGGTCCACCCGTACCGGGATTTATTCCACTTGGCGCTAGATGACTGCGCGTGGGATATCGGTTGGTTTGACTCATTCTTCTCCGATATTCCCTTCTCCTCTTTGCATAGCGGCTATACTACCGTCAGCCATCTCGCCATCGAGTTCGACCCGAGCTGGAACGACGACTTTCCTGATGATCACTGGGACCTACTTCACGAGCCTACTGCTAGAGGGTTCGTTGCCCGCGCAATCCAGGAATACGCGAGAGGAGAGATACAGTCCACTATCTGGCTAATTGATCGGAGCGCCCCTCCAGGGGAGTTCGACGACAAACTCATGGTATTCTACGACTGCGACCGGGAATATATCGAGACGGATCCGAGCGACAGAGATTTCGGTGCTGCGCTCTTTCTCCATGAATTCCAGAGTATGGGCGCGGACACATGCTGTCTTATGAATGGGGAGAACTATTCAGATTTCATTGCTTCTGATACCAGCGACTGTATCAGAATCCTGACTTGCAGAGAAAGGGACTCGAAGACGGGCGTTAAGCAACAGAACCCTCTCTTGTCCTGAGCGGCTGAAGCATGTATGAAGTAGCTACATTTTATAAACTTAACTATCGTACCCTGCGTGAAGCGGTCGAGCTCCTCGGGGGTGGCTAGGCGCCGTCAGTGTCGAGGCCCGGCTGGGCAGGGAGACGCACGTGAGGTACTCATGGTGCTCGGAGCGGAGGGGACGAGTGCTGGCAGGCGAGGGCCACGACGGGGCGGAGGAGACGGCAGCTGGAGAGGCGCCTGGCTGCGGGCGAGGGCTCGACGGCGGGCGGCGGCGGAGGAGAGAGGCCATGGGGCACAGCGAGGAGCCAAGGCATTTATTTATACGGAGTACTAGAACAGCAATAGTAACATGCAGATCGCCTTGAGTAGACGGCGCTTCGGCTGAACTCTTGGAGGCCCTGTATCTCCCTGCGCCGAAGCAGAGGCATGAGTCTTGCATTCAACCCAAGCGACCATCTGGCTATGCACCGCAACCAGGGCAAAACAATATGATTACTTGACGACCTGAATATGGGAAAGGGAGCCCAGAAGATATGACAAAAGAGGGGGTATCAAGCCGGATCCAAATAGCAGAGCATACTGGCCATCCAAACACCCATCCAGCCCCCTCGGCGGACGCCCCGCCCCTGGAGGAGCAGGAGAAACAAAGGGAAGCAAAGAAGCGAAACGACGCAGACAGCTACAGCCAGAAAGCCACCGGACGCCCCGGAGGAGCAGGGGACACAAAGGAAATGAAAGAAGAGCAACGACAAGACGGCTACAGCCAGAGAAGCCACCGGACGCCCCCCCGGACGCCCCTGCCCAGGCCCTGCACGACGCGCACCATCATGACGACGAACCAGACGAACCACATGAAGCCGACGAGCAGCCACTCGACGACGAGCCAGAGGGCGCGCCGCAGCCACCGCAGCCGGCGGCGGCGGCGGCGTAGCATCTTGTCGATGGCGTCGACGACGTGCTTCACCTGCAGCGGCTGGTCGAGGGCGAGGTGCCTGCTCGTCTCGTCGGCCTCGTCGGCGGCGGCGCGCGTCCGCTCCGACAGCTCGGCCAGCAGCGCGCGGGCCTCGTCGATGCGCCGCTCGAGGCCCGGCGCCGCCGCCGTCGCGAACCGCTCGGCCAGCGCCCGCCGCTGCTGCCCCGAGGCCCGGACGGCGCCGCCCAGGCAGCGCGCCGCCAGCGGGTAGAGCTCGCAGTACGGCACGCTCAGCTCCAGCAGCTGCTGCCGCTTGTCCTCCGAGCTGAGCCGCGCAACGTCCGCCCACGCGATGCACGCGGAGCCCGTTCCCGCGCGGGCCGCGCCGCTGTCCGTGGCAAACGGCGTGTGCAGCTCGTTGGCGCGGCGGCTGATCTCCAGCGCCTTGATGCCCGAGCTGAGAATCAAGGCCCGCGTCCTCGCAATCTCACGCCTCGACAGCCGCGTCTGCTCCGTGGAATAGCCCTTGTCCGCAATCGACCAGTGCCGACCCGGCTTCTGGCCGGGCTCGTTGGCTCCCGCAATCCCCATGGAGTCGTTGAGGCGCCTGCCTCTAGCGCTCTCAGCGACACTGCCTTGCCACGACTCCGGCTCCGAGGCGTCCGAATCACCCGGGCGAGCTTTCCTGCCACCCGGAGAGGAAGCAGCGGAAGACACGGCTCGGACGTCGAGTCGCGGAGGCTTGAGCAGCTCGAACCGCGACGATCGGCGGCTCTGGCTCACCGACAAGGGCGGTGTTGCTTCTCTGTGGCCGTCGCCGACGCTGCGCGCGTGATGGATGCCGGGCGCGTGGCTGAATTCGGGCATGGAGTCGAGGAAATGCTTCGAGGGCTGCCGACCGTGCTGAGGCCGCCTCGACCACCCCTGCGAGAGCGACCTGTGTCGCCCCCTGACCCTCTCGCTCTCCGACTCATCCGTCGAGTCGACTCCTATCGGCTCGCCGGATCCATCCTTCCGCCACAACATGTCGCCCAGCTTGGACGCGCCGCCTCGGATGACGGTATCAAGCCGAGACCCCTTGAAGATGCCACGCAAGCCGGCGGCTGCGTCGTCTGGCCGGCGGCGCAGACTCCCGGAGCTTCGCGGCGTCTTCCCCAGTTCGCCTGCCTGCTCGGAAGCGGGTTTCTTGGGGCTCGGCTCGCGTCTGCTTGGTGGATTTTCCTTCTCCACGGGCGACATGTAGCCTTGTGCAGACGATTGGCGATCCCCGTCGTCGTCCACGTCGGATAGCTGCGCGCCGCCGACGCTGCCATTCCTGTCACGGATGATGTGCTTAATCTTGCTCAACGGGTTCCTGATCGGAGACGCCGCGCGACTCCGCGCAGGCGAGAACGGGGTGCTGAGAGACCTGGGCTCGGAACTACTGTCTTTCGAAGCCCGCAGCGGTGATGTTGGCAACGACGCCACCTTCTCGATTGACGGCCTCGGCGACTCATCTGCCACGTCCAGGCTCTGTCGGCTGCGCCTTTCCGAAGGCGGCGATGCGAGCTGCCGTCTGCCAGGGACGTCTTTGCGGTCCGGGTCGCTGGCATCCGTTGCGGACCCCTTTCTGCTGTGAGGCGTGCTGGACGGCGGCGAGAATGGATTCCGGTCCGGGCTCATGACAGGCGGAGAGGCGACCTGATCGCCGTCCACAGCTGCACCCGAGAGTTCCCGTTCACGGGCTTCTTGGGCGACCATCTCCAGCATCTGCTTCTCGAGCAGGTCGTTCGTGTTGCTCGTGATGGTCTCTCTCCGGCCGCGCCGCATCCGTCGCTTCGACTCCTTTTTATCCTCCGTCTCGCTGTTGGAGAGATCCGAGGAGGAATCCTTTTTCAGCCGCATAAAGTCGTGGTGATGGTGGCCGGACAAAGAACCGCTGTGCCGATGCGGGAACGTCCTTATGTTCTGGATCTTCTGTCGGGCCCGATCCCTTGCGCTGCTGCTCGAAAATTCCGTGTCGACTTTGCTGAGTCCAAACGTTTTCAGGTCTGGAGGGCTGTCCGTCTGGAGCGAGAGAGGCGCCGTGTTGACGGGGCTTTCGGGCTCGCGGGACATGGGCCTGGACATGTCTGCCGGGGACGGCGGGAAGATCTTGCGCCACTGGCGGTCCTCGATGAGATTCTTGTGGTTATCTTGCTCCAGCCAGTACGCATCGGCGAGCATCTCGCAGGGCGCGATGAGCCAGTCGACTCTTGGGCGCCGCACTCGAGCGGCGGCCCTCGAGACGTTAGCGTCTGGCGACGTTTGACTTTCTGATCCGTCGGCGCCTGGGAACGCGGGCATAATGGAGCCGTCCTCGTCCGGGCATGACTGTTGACAAACCTCGTCAACCCAGTGCCTGACGCTCTCGACGTCGCCAAAGCCCTGTCGCTCGCCGTCAATGACCTTTCGCTCGCGGGCTCGAACCTTGCGGTTTCGGATGAACTGGAGAGGGTTGTATTGGCGGCCCGAATCGGGAGCGGCGCTTCTCTGCGAGCCGAACCTGATTGCTCTGTTGCCCGGCGGGCTCGTCGGAGGGCTGGCGCTCAGTTGGCGCTCGAACCCGGGCCTGAGCGGCGGCAGCGCCTCCAGCAGCCGCATGTATTCTGCCATGAGCTCCAGGTGCTCCTTTGCCTTTTGGGCTCGCGACAGCGTCGAGGAGGAAAAGTGGTATCGATACTGGCCGTCGACGCCGGTGTCGAGGACCGGCTGTAGAGGGCTGTCGAGCCTCACGCCGGGAGGCATCACAGACGACGGCGAGTCGTTGGGCTTGGGACTCAGGTTCCGAGAGGACCTGCGCTGCTGCTGCAGGTGCTGCCGCAGGGTGCTCCCCGCGCTCCCGTCGGGGAGGGGAGCGAGCCGCGGCGGCGTGACTCGGGAGGCGTTTCGCTGCAGTGCGATTCTTCGAGACTCGCTAAGGTTGAGGGCCATACGCACAATCTGCGCCGAGTCGGCGTCGAGCCCGGCGGACGTTGGCTGCGGCGACGGCTGCGGGCCTGCGTCGGTGGCATCGTGGTTGGACCCGCCGGAGGCGCGACCTCGAGGCGAGCTGCGCAGACTGACAGTTCCCAGTCTCGGGGAGGCAGCCAAAGGCACGGCAAGCCTGCTGTCCCGTCCTGCGTTGGACCGAGAAGACCCGGAGGTCCGGGGCGCCGGCGACGCCGTGGCTCTGGTATCAGCGGCATCCCCTGCAGAGCGCCGCTGGGCGCGATGGCCCTCTCCGTACAACGAGTCGCGGAGCAGGAACCCCCCTGCAGGCCGGTGTCGAAAATGCCTCCTCCGGGCGCTTCCTTGACGCGCAGGCGCCGCCACGCCGCCCAGGTGCCCGTCTCCGGGATCCGAGATCAGGGGCGAGCCGCCGCCAAAGTCGGGCGTCTGGCCCGCCGTCGCCGTCGCATCCAGCAGGCTGCCGGCGGCGCTCGACTCGCCCGTCTCATGGCTCGTCCTGGAGCGGTTCTCGGGCGTCGCCGCGCCGTCGTCTGCCATGGCGCCAGAGTCGACGCATCGAGGCTCGACAGATGTCGTTAGTAGGGGTGGCGCCGGGACGGGCAACGGGACCGCAGCATCCTGGCTGGAAACGCGATGCTGTCTGGGGGGGGTTTGAGCGTGGAGTTGTCTGCCTCGGGGGTCTGGCCCGAGATCGGAGTGCTCGTAGATGTTGGAGTTGGGTGTTGAGGAGTCGAGGCGTGCGAGGCGCAGCTGGGCTTGGCATGGAGGAGCGCCACACAGCAGTGTGGCTTGCTATGGCGCCCGAGCCACCGCCCCTGGGAGGACCACATGCTTGGAGGCCGTCTTGGGTTCCGTCGATGAGGAGCTAATACACAACAGATTACCATCAGGTAACCGTGACGCGGTGCGCTGCCCGACTTGTCTTACGCTGCTCGCGAAGCATGAGACATTCAACTGAGCTGAGTCAACCATGACGATTCCCATCCAGTCTCTTACATCGGTCGCCTTGGCACCCCATCTAATATACACGCTTCTATGCCGCTTCTGTTGCGCCCACAGAGTCCTCGCACCGGCCGCATAAGCCCCCATCTTTCTCCGACTTGTAGCGCCAGCATCGCGAGCACTTCTCCTGCCGGGGAGGAAGCACATGCACCGTCCCCTTGGCCGCGCCGTCAAGCTCCAGCTGCTGCGTGTAGCACCAAGCAGGCCCTTCAGGAAGTTTCTCGTTGAGAGCCACATGCGACACCACGAATATGGTGTCGAGCTCGTCGAGGTAGTCCGCCAGGGCGGCCGCAACTTGGCTGTCGTCAGTCGTGATGATGACGGAGCTCTGCAGTGAGCTTCCGAGCGCCTTGGCTTCCCGGGCTTGTTCCAGCCCTGCTTTGACGGCGTCGTGGGCGGCCGTCAGGGTGGGAATATCGCGCCGCAGCTTATCCTGATCGGCGGTCAAACGGCTCGGGTTGATCACCGGATCATCGTACAGCTGCCGGGCCGGATGCTTCAGCGAGCTGTTTTGATCACCGTCAGACAACGCCCACCAGCATCGCGCGACAAGACCTCCTACCTGTCGACCATCCACAGCGGTCGGTGCGACCAGGCCTCCTCGACCAAGACAGGGGTGATCGGTGCCAGCATCCGCAAAAAGCCGAGCAGGATAGACTCGAGAGCACCACCGCCGTCGCCGCAGTAGAGCCGATCCTTGAGAGCCTCCAAGTAAAAGGCGGACAAATCCGAAGCGACCCACCGGTTGATCAGGCCACACGCCCTGTGGAACTCGTAGTTGTCGATCGCCTCCCGGACCTGCCTCATGGTGTCACACAGCTGCACAATGGCGATCTGGTCCAGCTTCGTCAGTGGGGCCTGGCGGGTCGCCTCGTGAAGTGAGCCGAGTATCATCTTCAAGATGGTGCGGTACTTGATGAGCGCGTTATGTACCGGCTGAAGAATGGACGGCCCGATGAGCGTGTCCGATGTGAAGTCGCTGCTGGCTGCCCACAGGCGCAGGGCGTCTGGCCCCAGCGCGTCGAACTCCTCCCGACCCTTCATCGGAGGCAGCAAACGGCCAGTCATGACGTCTTTAGGCACAACTGCATTGCCTTCTGACTTGGACATTTTCTTCCCATCGCCATCGAGGATGAAGCCGTGTGTGACGAGCGTGTCGAACGGCGCGGCAACCTCGTCGTCTGCCTTGCCATCGGCCTTTTGCGCGGCCACGTATGTCAGCAGACTCGACTGAAACCAGCCTCGGTGCTGGTCGGTTCCCTCGAGATAGACATCCACCGGGTCGTTGATCTCTGTCCAGCTGCTGCCACTGTCGAACCAGACATCCATCGTGTCCGTGCCCCGGCGATAGACTCCCTTAAGCCCCCGGGGTACCCACGCCTTGTCATTCGGATTGTCGCTGAACCACGCATCCGAGGAGCGCTCGCCCATAACGGAGATGATGTGCTCAATCACTTTGTCTGTCATGACGGCCTTTCCCGTTATGACGTCGTACAGAACGGGGATCGGGACTCCCCATGCCCGTTGACGAGATATGCACCACTCGTTTCTCCCCTTGATAAAGCTCTCCAGACGGGCTCTGCTAGACTCGGGAACGAAGCGGACATGTCTCAGAGCGCCGAGACATGCCTCCTTGATGCTTCCGACGTCGGCGAACCATTGCGCCGTAGCCCTCACAACCACTGGTCGTTTCGTTCGCCAGTCGTACGGATACTTGTGTCGCAGGTCATGGGCTCCCAGAACGTCGGCTTTGAGCAGATCGAGAACCGCCTTGCCACCTCCGTCCAGGACGGACGGGGCGGACGTCAGCAGCTCGGGGCTGTCGGGATACGCCTCGTCCGTGAAAAATCCGTCGTCGTTGATGGGGGCAAACGCCTCGATGCCCAGGCGGGAACAGACTTCGTAGTCGTCCTGGCCGTGCCCGGGAGCCAGATGAACCATGCCTGTCCCCGAATCTGCCGAGACGAAGTCGGCATGGACGATGGGTTGCTCTGGCGCCCCCCTTCCACGCAGCTCGTTGCGATACTTGAGGCCCGTGAGTTGCGCTCCAGAAATGTCTTGGACTGCGACCTCAAACGGGGGTAGATATTCTCTCATGGCCTCGACTCGGCTCGAGGCAACAAGGAGGCCGTATTCGCCCACGCGTAAGACCGAGTACAGGAGGTCATTGTGCACAGCGATCGCCTTGTTCCCAGGGAGCGTCCAGGGGGCTGTGGTCCAGATGGCTGCATACAGCGGGCCATGCCAGCCCGCCAGCCCGGGCAACGAGCTGCAGTCAGAAGTTATGGGAAACCGGATGTATGCCGCGCGGGACACGTGGTCATCCTTGTACACAAGCTCGGCCTCGGCCAGGGCCGTTCGCGCCGATATGGACCAGTAGACGGGCTTGTGCTTGCGGTAGATGAGCCCATGCCGGGCCATCTTCTGGAATACCCGCAGCTGCCTGAGCTCGAACTGGGCCTCCATAGTACTCCACGGATTGTCCCAGTCCGCCATGATGCCAAATGACCGGAACGCGACAACGTGGCGTTGCATCGTCTCTCTCGCAATCCGCCTAGCCCCCTGTCGGATCTTGAGAGGAGGCCGATTCTTCGTGAGATTCCCGCTCAGGGCCCTCAGCTCTAGCGGGAGGCCATGACAGTCCCAGCCGGGCCTGTACACGACACGCCTTCCCTTCTGAACCTGGGCCCGGAGAACCATGTCCTTGAGGATCTTGTTGAGCGCGTGCCCGATGTGTAGCTTGCCATTGGCGAACGGCGGGCCATCGTGAAGAACAAAGGGGTTGCGCCGGGGTCTATGAGCCGTCTGCCACTTGTACAGGTCGTCGGTGCATTGGACAAGGTGGCCCTGGAGCTCATTTGGGAGAGGCCGCGCTCTGCGCTTGGGTTAGCGACGGCCCGGGGGTTGACGCGCGAGACGTACGGGAACGTTGAGAGGGGCAGCCTCAGAGTTGCCTTCCAGCACTTGGACATTGCTGGCTTGGAGCCAAGCCGAATGGCTGGCGGTTGGGTTCAGGCCTCGGCGGCGCAGGGCAGGCGATGAGAATTTTCGAATTTTCATTCAGCCTTGCGCCTCGAGCTCCGTCAAGGCTCTGGGCGGGGAATTTACCCGACCTTTTGCCGGCCGCAGAGTCCAAGTCTACGGAGTACACGCGGGCTGTTAGCCACCCGTTAAGGTCAGGTCCTGCCGGCCTGGTCCCGCAGGCACGGCTGCCCCACCATGGCACTAACACGAGAGCAAGGACCAGAGCAATCCGACAATGGAGGCGTTGGATGAACGCTGTGCTTGTGCTGCCAATCTGGGACAATACTCTACATTTTCCTGGAGAGCGTACAGCCGTCCCTGCTCGGTTTCTCCGCCTCATCCTCGCGCCACGTAGCACACCAAGCCAATACGTCAAAGTGAACGTCACAATATGTCGAGATTGGCCCCAAGCAAAAGATGGACGTCGTTTGAGGGTTGGGACTACAACGGCATGAAGGAAAGACTCGAGGACCTGATTGCTAAACTGGACAAAACCGTGCTTTTACGCCATGCTGAGCTCGTCAAAGGCCAGAAACTCACCATGAGCGAGCCGTTTTCCGCAGGGCAGTATTGGATCTGTTTTGAGATGGTCGCTGAGGACGACAGTCTTATCATCGCACGCGTTCGACTGCCTCGCCACCCTGACGCTCTACCAACGGTGAACGAAAAGGACGAACAATATTCCATCGCGTGCGAGATTTCTACAATGAGTTTCGTCAGGCAGAGACTGCCAACCGTGGTCGTGCCTCGCGTGTACGCCTACGAAGGTCCTGGATCCCAGCTCGCCACCGATGCTGGCGCCATCTACATGCTTATAGAGGGCTTTTATGGGAACACGCTGCTGGATATTATGCCAGACCTTTGCAATTTGCCGGTCAGTTAATCTTTTCTCTTATTACCTTCGAGGATTCTAACGGGCCCTAGTTTGCAAAGCAAGAGCATATCATGGCTCAGTGGACAATGATTCAAACGTCGCTGGCAACCTTGACATACCCACTAATTGGGTCCATCTCCGCCATAACGAATACGGGAGAACCCGTCATCGACAAGTTGTCTTGCGCTGCATCCGAAGGCTTAATGCCACAAGGACCTTTCTCTGACGCTGTCGAGTACTTCACGGCTCTCGGAGAAGCAGCTTTGCACCGGGCGAGCTCCCATGAGGGCAGTCCAGATAAAAGCCTGTCGCACTTCCACAGGCTGGGCGCGTTGGTTTTCCTTGACATTGTGCAGTCTACGACATTCTTTCAGCGGTCTCACGCACAATATCCCCTCAACCACATGGATCTCGGCACACAAAACATAATAGTCGACGATGATTTCAACTTCTTGGCCGTCATCGATTGGGAATTCGCTCAAACTGCTCCTTGGCAAGTCAACCACTACCCAATGCCTTTCCCACTACACTGGCCAGATGAGAGGATCAAAATGATCCTAGAAAATCCTCAGCACCTCGCGCATAAGAATCTATCTCGGCAGGCCGACTCCAGGCAGTTGTATTGCAGGAAGTTCCAGGAAGCCGAGGCAAAACTCAAAAAGGAAGGAGTCCGTCTTGGAAGTGGATTTACAGAGGTATTGGAGAGTGCGGCGTCCAGGATCTATGCTTGTTTCTCTCAGCTTGGAAACTCGCCGGAGTATGACGAGGACTTGGTTCTTAGTATGGTGTGTGTGGCATTTAAGTTTGATGTTGAGAGTGCCAACAAGTATCTCGAGAAGATGTCGTATAAGTTGGTACGAGAAGATCTTGTCTAGGTAGCTATGGTAGATGTCTGAGATTTGAACGGGCAAGCCCATGATGGCAAAATCGTTGCTGAGTTCGCGACCTTCTGCTTCTTAACCGGGCGCCTGGGCATATTGCTATGAATGTACTGCCAAAACGCTCGAGGGTGGCAGCATCAAGCCACATCATCTACCTTGAAGGCGCCGGAGACAAGACCTTTAATATTGGCTGCTGCTTGTTTAAAGTATATGAACCTGAATCGTCACTATTTGGTCTTTCAGCGACAAGTCCAAATCAAAGATTTTCTGCACTATTTACAAGGCTTGGGCTGAGCTCTCTAAGTTGCCTCCTTCAACTCCAAGAATTTGAAACATAGCACTCCGAAACTCTTTCTCCAGTTCATTCTCCACTGTATTGTTTTCCGTCGCCACTCTTAACAGTTCATCCATTTGCTGACGAGCGTTATTTACCGCTTGTTCGAAAGCCTCGCCTATGGCGACAAGCATGGCCTGTTGCCAAATCATTGCCCGTGTTTCTTTTCCTGCGTCTCGTTTCTTTGCTTCCTTGGTATTGGGATGACCTGCTCGCTTCTCTGGAGCTGATACCATCTTGCCACCCGGCGCCTCCGCTGGCGGAAGTGGTGCTTTCTTCAACGCCTCAAGGGTCAGCTCCTCAGCTGTCTGGCTTAACATCCCTTTCACCTCCCCAGCGGCGACGGCCACTTGTTCGACGCCCTCTAGGAGTGACATGCCGGATATGTATGGCATACTGGCAACGGCTCCAGCACCATTTGAGTTCACAACTCCAGTTGCTGTAGTCAAAAAAGCTGCCGGCACGATTGACCCCATAAGTGAAGCCACCCCACCCAGAGTGTTCGTCAGCCATTTTCCCGAGCTCCCAGCTTGCAGTACCTTGATGCTCTGAATTACCTTCTCCTTGGCCTTCTCTCCCTTCTTCCTCTTCTCGTCTTCCTTGAAATTTTCTGCCTTTTTCTCGGCCTTGCTGGCTTGGTTTTCGGCTTCAGCAACTTCGCCTGAGAGGCTTACCACTTCGCCTCTGAGGATGGCGCACTCTTTCTGAAGAAACTTCAACTCACGTTCCAGCGCTTCCTCCCTTGTCTCCCGAGTTCGTGCCCAGAGAATATGAGTATCCAATCGCTGCGTTGGGTGATTTTGGAAGTATTGCGCTCTCTCTACTGCCTCAAACCTGGACTGGATATCCCTTAAGGCTTGTTCTTTTAATCTCTGGACCATTCTAGCCTCTTCTTTCGCTTTCGTGGCGAATGCCATGGAATCCAGGCCCATTTTACTATCAGCAGCTTTCTTGGCTTTTTCTTTGTGGCTCTGGGCCATTCTAATGTTTGCTATCCTTGCGGCTGCGACGGCTGAAGTCCTGGCCCGCTCGAGAGAACGCATCGCGTCCATCCAGTGGACCGAATGAAGGGCAAAGTAGTCTTGACTTAGTTTAAATATCCGTCTTGTTGAATGCCGGGCTCTTGTCGCTGCATTCGCCGCCCTAAGCCGGGCAGCTTCGGTGGCTTCAGGGCCTCGCGTTGTTTCGGCGTCGCGGCAAGCTTTATCGGCTTCCAGGGCTGCGTTTTCGACTTCTTTAACTGCCTCTATTGCCTCTTCAGTTGCTTTCCGAAGCGTAGCCATTCTCTCAACATGATTCGGGTCCGTGAATAACGGAAAGCTGCCCTTCCAGCCTACAGGTCCACCGACCGTGGTCATAAATTCGATAGCATACTTGTATGCGAGATTGTCTGCCGCGTCTAGCATTGGTTGGGCACCGCTGGCGACGTATTGATCGTATTTCGGATCATAGTCATGGTTGGAGATAAATCCCTTGAGCGGATCGGTCGCGAACACCACGAGCGACTGAGACGTGGCATCCAAAGGGATAGGGGTCCAGCCAAGTATCTGGTCCCAGCGAATTCCTCCTAAGGCGGCAAATTCCGTCTCTTCTGGGACCGCATAATTTTTGCCCAGGCTTGCTTTCACGTCAATAATATAATATTTGGCGTAGCGTGAATGTGATACATGTAGGTTTCCTTGGCCCCGGGATTAGCACCCTCCCGAAGGAACCATAGCGTAACTAAGGGGTCGTCAGTTGTTGAGATATATGCCGAAACCCTTTTGCCGTATGGGAAATTCGAGCCAGATACATGAGAGCTTAAACGAAACCGGTCCCTTGGCGGAGGGTTGATTCGCGGCAACATTCCTCCTCGTGTCTTAAGCTCCTCCGGCCTTGTAGGATCGCCGCGATAAACTATCTGTGGACTCTCACTGTTAGACGGAAGGCCAGCGAAACTACTGCTTGGCCACAGAAGCAATAATTCCCAGATAAGGAGCAGCATGGCCTGATCCGAATTCCTGGTAGAGCCTTGAGGAGAAACCAGCTGGCTGAGTAACGTAACGAGAGAAGAGGGGAAAATCTATACCAATCCTGACTAGTATATAAATAACGGGTTCATAAAGGACAGCTGGTGACGTGGAGTGACCAAACGAGGTTTCATCTCTCATCAAGCCAATATAATACCTCATTCAATTTCCATATCTCGCTGGACATGCAACTGTAAGTAGCTGCAGCCCAGAGTTTGCTGCGTGCCGATAGTTTGTGTTTTGTTGAGGGGGATGGCGTGACTCTGCTCGAAGTGCATCAGCCATTTTGATGAGCGTTGAAGCCAGCTAGCCTTGCTATTTACTGCCAGACTTACCCAGTATAAAAAGCAATGGACTCCGTTCAGCCCACACTTATTCAGATTCTCTAATCAAGCAGCGCTAGGTACTCTCCCTGCATGCTGGATACGACGCTTTCTTTTAGTTCAATGCGCCGGAATGAGCAAGATATTTATTGTTCTTGTGTCACTCACACTCCTTACCAAAACACTCTCGGGTCCCATGAATGATGCTGCAAAGCACAATCCTCCGGTACGCGAGAATAAGGATTGTCATTGGTGGTTAAGGAAAGCTGATCCGTATAAAGTTCAGGCGCAGAGCGGAGGACTGGAACATATATTACTACTGCATCATGCACTTCCAGGCAATGGGCTATTCTACTGCCTTCGATTGCGCTGAGCACACGGCTGTAGCACAGCTGCCAGAGTGGGAGTATCCACGCCCTGACTGTCCCGTAGATTCTCTAATGAACTGCGGTGGGACTGAGGCGAACTGTAGGGGCCGCAAAAAGCTCACAAGGCGGCTCATCTGCTTGTTCTCGCGGAACCGGGGTCCATTTCTTCAACCCTTTTCTCCAAGCTGCCCTAACACCAAGCACGTTTGGGATGAGCGCTGTGTCGGTACCGCAGCATGGTGTCGAGTGCCTGAGATTGTGGAAACGTACGGAGATGCTCTCACATGTAGCAGACTTCGTCTGGCAGCTGATGCCGCTAAGCTCTTCAAGTGGCAACCAGTGTCAGGTCGTCCCTGTAATGACTCGACCGAGCAGTGCCTTGGGACGGAAGGCTTCTGTGGCCCTCTCAACTCCGACAAGAGAGCAGCATGCTTCAACTCGAGAGAAAAGGCTCCAATTTTGACGGCCAACTCGAAAGACTGTCCCCATGGCCCGGCGCGTGACGAGCGCTGCATGGGAAGCATCGACTGGTGCAAGGACTATTACAAGCCTCTGAACTATCCCGACAAGTTAAAATGCCTCGCCGTACGTGGAATCGAGCTAGCGTCATTGGCAAATGCCTTTAGGTCGGTTGCAGAGGAGGCGATCACGAGGGTGGCAATGAATGTGACGGGAAACGCGGTACTTCGGGAGCTCGTCCGATATTCTAAAACAGGTGACCAGGCCAAAGTAGCGGCGGCGAATGACGTGCACAACTTTCTGGTAAACCCTGGAGGTGGAGGCAATCAAGGGGCACGTAATGCGGGCGGCTACTGAGCGTGCCTTAGAAGAGTTCCAGTCTCCGCCCTAGCCTTGCGTATGTATAAGTTACCACGCTGCCCCTGCACAGAAGGATATTAGGATTCATGAGGATTAATTGCTAATCGATTATTGAAAGATCCTCAGCGAAAGGTATAAAGAACGCGAAAAGATAATATAAAGACGGAAAAGTCGATAGGTATTACACGCATTAGCGGGCCGGCAGGTACAACATCCATGTACCTATCCTTACATCATCACGGTCGTGGCCTGCAAACTTGGAACCAGAAAGGCCTGCGACGAGAATGCGCTCGTCGAGCATCCCGGGGAGATGGCGCCGGTCCGCCGATACCTGAGGATCAGCAAATACTCGGTCCTGGAGTGCCGTATCTACCTGGACAACCCATCGCTGGCGCAGTCATGGCTGCTGAACCCGCGCGATCCGGTCCTCCCCCGCGTCATCGAGAGCATCCGGCCACTCGTGCTGCCCAAGATACGCGAAGAACGGGAGAGGAGCAAGAAGCGGGGGTCGAAAAAGAAGGGGATCAAGGACGTCGTCGTGCAAGGTGAGTTTCCTTGGAGCGGGCGGCGCAGGACCGCTGCTGACCGGGTCAAGATGACTTTGAGGTTTCCGTCTTCTTGACCGAGACGAGCACGCGGCACTCGCTGCTCACCAAGCACAAGCACCTTCGCGAAAGGGCGGCGCCCATGATGCGGTCGAACTCGACAAGGCTCATGGGCGCGACCAGCGAGGTGCCCGTCGACGTCGACGCCGACGACGCGCCGAACCTGGGGGACCCCGAAAGCGACGGCGAGAGCGTCCGGCTCGCCGACATTCCGGTCGCCGGGCCGCACACGCGAGCCAAGCGCCAGAGAGGCAGCGCTCGCACGGGCGACAAGGGCGGCGCATCCGCCGAGGACGGGGAGGGCGCGAATCCGGAAATGCAAGTGGACTCGGATGGCGACGAACCCGCCACCAAGCGGCCGCGGGGCGCCATGGGGCCAGGGGCCGGCGACGAGGATGACGACGACAAGAAACTGGCCATGGACCTATCGTACGAAGGGTTCGCCATCTACGGGCGCGTCCTCTGTTTGGTCGTGCGGAAGCGAGACGGCAGGGCCCAGCAGGCGAGCAGCGGAGCAAGGGGCGCCAAGCCTGGTGGGCAAGGGCAGGCCCGAATGGAGAACTGGATCTCGTCGACGCAGATGGCCGTGGGCGACGAGGTGTCGTGAGGAGCCATTCAGGGCGCCGGACCGCATGGTTGTATCGACTGCTGCGACATTGGCCCGCCGGGTTTGCCCAAGCTGGCGGTCCTGCTCAGCTGCGAGGCCCCGGGTGGCGTGACATACGGTTTTGCGCCGCCGGGGGCGACGAAGGCCGGCGACGGCGTTACGTTATCAGATGCTTGGCTTCTGCCGCCCATACGCCCGTACAGCATACGGAGATTACGAAGAGAGAGGCCGAATGCTTCGCCGCGGCAAACTCTGGCGGGCAAACTCTGGGCCTCGAGGCTTGGTGTATGCAGCAGTCAGGCGGGAGCTGCAGGCTGGAAGCGTCTGATTGGGGCGAGGCGGCTCCTGGAAGGCTCCCTGATTTGGGCTGACACGGCTGTTGATCATGCGGACGCTTCCCTGACGATTGCTGCGGGTCCTTTGTCACCGCAAGTTGCAACTCGGACGGCCTGTCGATCAATCTCGCCTACCCATGGGTCCGTCCATGGCCCGATGGGCCCGTGGCTCGTCGGCCTGGGACGGGCAAGACACGGGCAGGTCATGTGCGGCTTCTGGATGCTCACCTGGACCAGATGCTGGATGCCAGCGAGGCCGCGATCCCTGCTGAGGCATGAGACACAACGGCCGTCATCCAGGATTCCCGTGCCGCCCCCAGACGGGCCCGCCCGCAGGCCGATCAAGCAATCATGACGGCTCGCAGGGGGGATCCATCGCGGCCCCCACAGAGAGGAGGCAGTTGTCATTTGTCATTTGTTCATTTGCCGCAGTTGGCGAGACGGGTTGATATGGCGTTGGATGAGCCAGAGCCAGCGCCGGTACCTCGAGCCCAAGTACCGCGGCGGAGGATCACGACACCGGGCCTCTCATGCACGATACCAGGATGACGGCCCCCAACCTAATGTGCACCGGGCACGGCTGCCCAAGGCCCAACAGGTCCTTGGGGCCGTTGGGTCCGTTCCGTCGTCGACCGGAGCGCCCCAGGGGCAGAGCATTTCCATGGGCAGAGCGTTTCCATGGGCAGAGCAATTCCATGAACGACGGAGCCAGCAGGCCGGAGCCCCAGGGGCAGAGCATTCCATGAGCGACGGAGCCAGCAGGCCGCAGCCCCAGGGGCAGAGCATTTCCATGAGCGACGGAGCCAGCACGCCGTCGCCCCTTGCTGGCATGATGGCGCGCCATTGTCGTCCCACGAGCCAGCGTCTCGCCACGCCTCCTTGCCTCGATCCGGCGGCCGTGTCGACGCCATCGGCAGCCCCCGTTTCGCCGCCAAGTTGCATCCTCAACTCGTCCGGCATTGCTCTGTAGCCACCTGCCCCCTGCCTCCACGTGGCATCGGAGTGACGAGATGAGCTAAGCAGAGCCCTCAAACCTCATCTGACATGCAGCCACAGCGTCGCATCCTGTCCCGCAACTCCCGGCGGTGCACCACTGGATCGCATGTTGCCGCCTCCAGCACGACGCAGGCACCGTTCAGGGGCCGCGAGTTGGAGGCCCCATGGTCAGCGTGCGAGCTGGCCAAGTCCAGGCTGTCGATCAACAGGCCGTCGGTCAGCAAACCGTCGATCAACAAACCGTCGACGCCATCGCCTCGACGTCACCTTATTTTCCGCCAATCATCCGCAGCCGGAGTCATTCGCAGCTGGAGCTGTCTGCTGACAGCAAGCCTCGGTCTCTTTAAGCTACGGCCTAGCCTCGGAGACGCCTGTCAGTGGGGCTTGGCCAACGTCGGGGAACCTCCGTGGCACCCAGCGGTGCTGCTCAGCGATGGTGCTCAACGTCCTCGATCCAACATTGGCCCTGTTGCACCTCGCCAACGCCGCAGGCGGCAAACGCCGCAGACGGCAAACGCCGTGCCCTCCGTCATCAGAAGACAGCCGTGCGCCGCTCCGTTCCGTCTCGTACGACAGGCTCGCAGCCAAGACGACAGTTTGGCGGGCCGGGATATTAACCCTGACTCGGGCAGGGCGGAGGGCAGCCTTGCAAGGTCTCCTTGCATATTGCGGAGTGAGACAGGGCAAGACGATGCGTCCGTCACATGAAATGACATGCTGCTGCAATGTCACACGCCAAGCAGCGCAGACTCGCCAAACGAAGCAAATAGCGCCGTCGCACAGCAGCCACGCATCTCGCCGACCCCGGCCTTTGCCTCTTCGCTCGCCTGATGCCGCCCATCGGGAAGGTCAGACGCGCGGGCCCCCGACGGCGGCGCGGTGCCGTGGAGGATTCCGCAGCAGCATCCGAGACAGGCGCGGGCACGTCCCAGCGGGCTGGTAAGCGGGAACTCGCCATGACCGCGATGGCATCGTCAGGGGTCTCGGCGGGCGATGGCTGGCGAGATCGCGGACAAGGGCCTCGGCCCGCGCCAGCCGTGTGATTAAGGAGCTCGGCAGCATGCACTCCCGGCGCATGCACTTCCGGCGCATACACTCCCGGCGCATGCTCTCCCGGCGCATGCTCTCCCGGCGCATGCATTGAAGAACAGCAGAGCACGCTCTTCGCCTGGGCACTCGGGTGGCCCGCTGCTGTGGCGCTGCGTTCATCTCGACATGCCGCTGTCACCATGCCGTCTCCGGAGTGATGCTATATGCGGCCGTGTGCTGATTGCCGGCAGATCTTGGCCTGATGCGGCCGCGTTGCAGCGACAAGTGGCGGCGAGCCCATGGCCCAACAGACGCCAGCAGACGATGCCACAGTGACTAACGGGGACGAGCAACACTGCCGGCACTATCTCCTCGGTGGCGGAACGTTGCGCAAGACCTGACAGCTTCGGACGGCCTTGACGGCGCCGCTTGACAAAATATGGGGCGCCACGACGTATTAGACTTTGAGCCGCGCGTGTTGACGGCCGTCGATCCGTCGAGCGGACGGACGGGTTGATCGTATGCTAGCCAAGCACGTCGTTTCAGCCGAGAGCTTGACGCCGCCCGACTCTAGGACAACTCCTGAAGCCTGGTGACGGCCCCCGCGGTTGGCAGCCGCCAACCCGGGGGAGCACAGATGGAGAGTTGACTCTTGATGGAGGCTGTGAAGAAGAAGAAAGAAATCACCAAATGACACGATCCTTGCTGCAAAGACCCCTATGATTTCATGGTGGCCTTCGTCGACCCGCCTGCAGGGGCCGTCTCCATCCATCATCTCCGGACGCAGTGTGGCATCGCAGATTACAAAAGGAAAAAGGAAAAAGGATCGGTCGAGGCTTGGCCGACGCGGTTTGCGCCCGCGCCAACTCTGGCCCTCAGCCCGGTCGCTCCGGTTGCCTGGTCCAGCATAGCCCCCAGTTGTTGTCCCTCAGCCGCCCTGCGCGAGCCATGGACCGGGAGCCCCCTGCGCCAGCCAGGGGTTCCGTTGGCTCCCTGCTGCCGTTGGCCCAGGCCCGTGGAAGGGCGCGCGGTAAGGCTGCAGACGAGCGCGTGATGGCTGCGGGCGTCATCATCGCCACGTCCGGGGCGTCAGCAGGACCGAGGCTGTTGGTCTCGGTCAGCCTGCTGGGGAGCGCTTCAGCCACTCGTCGAGCGCAGCGGACTGAGTCGAGTAGAGTTCGCAAGCGCCGGGAGTTGACGCCGGGCCTCTAGCCGGAGGGCGCCGGGCCCGAGTCAGGCTATGGGCTCGCGATGCCGCGACGGGCAGTGAGGCCGAACATCAGACAGCGGCCCGGGCACGGACAGAGACGGGACGGATTTTCGGCCTGCTCTGCCCGCCACGGCGGTCTGCGCGAGTCTGTCGAGATGGTCCATGCTGCTCGACGGCTGCCGTCAGGCCACGTCGCAGGCGCAGGGATCTCTCTTAGTGATGACTCTTGCAACGACACCTGACCCGTCCGAGGTGAGCCCACCCCTGCGCAGGCCACGATGGCATCATGGGCTTGCGGCTGCCGCATCGCCCGTGGTTTCAGCTTTTGACGGTGTCGAGACAAGGCCGAGTTGGCGGACGAACCATGTCCTATGCGGACGCCCAATTTCGTGGCCCCACAGTCATCAAATCATGGCTTCTTTTGCCTTTTTTCTTTTTTTACACTTTGTCACTCTTGTTCTCGCTCGTCTGCCCGGGTTGCCTTGCTGCCGGTCCCTTGCCCGGCTGACCCCAGCTTGTCATCGACGTGCAAAACTAAGAGTCGTCCCATGCGCTCCACCGCTCAAGGCTTCGACGAAGCTTCCACGTGGACGGGCAGTGGATCGGCTTCGCGGATTGATGGAATATCCAGGCAGCAGGTGGCGACACACGTTGTCACGTTGCCTCGATCCGAGGGCTGGCGGCATCGACCCGTTGGCTCACAGACGGACGCAGCTACTCGATAGGCTGGGAGTCCAAAGAGCAGTGAGGCCGTCTGGCTCACTAACCCGCCTTGGCCCGTCTCCGATCAGCGCGCCTGCCCAGCGCCTCTTTGGTGTTGGCGATCGATTCTGGCGCTAATTAACTCGAGTTGGACGACGGCCTTGCCCCCTTGCGACAAGGGCCTCCGGACTGCCTATTTCAGGGCCCGGGTACGTACCGGGCCAGGGCCTGTGTCCCCTGGCCGGCGTCACTGCGTCAGACTCACCACGGCCTAGGGTTCACAATGACACGGCAAGGCCTTGCAGGGAGATGCTCTGATGCTCTGTTCCCGCTGAATCAGGTACTTTGCGCCCAGGTACCCAGCGCCGTGCCCAGCGCCGGTACGTACCCGCCCGCCCCCATTGCATTCCAGTGCGCCCCTGGCCCTCGCCCAGCCCAGATTGCCTTGTCGGCTGCGCGGTACTTGGCGCCAGGTACCTGCTAGGAATGAGTCTGATTCCCAGCCCTGGAGCCTCGCGCAATACAAAAGGCACCGGCTGCCCCGTACCAAGCACCTCGTCTGCTCCCTACAGCTTCACCTCCTCTCGTCTTTGGACAAGGCTCCTGCTCTGCTCCTCTTCGTGCCAGCCTGCCAGCTCCTTGGGAAACGGCCCGTCCGTCCACCGCGAGCTCCTCCAGCCGCCCTCGCAGAACCACGGCCATCTTCACCACCACCATCCTCACCACCGTCTTCACCACCGCCGCCATGCCCGCCGAGCGACCCTCCCATCTCCCTCCTTGCCCTGGCCCTCCTCCCAGCCGGCCTCTGCCCGAGCTGCCCGTCCGGCGCTAAGGGATCGACTCCTCGACGGCAGTTCTACACAGCCTGGGTCATGTCCTCCCGTCACGGTCTCGCATCACTGTCAGCCTGGCTCGCCTCCTGCGGCAGCAGAGAGGCGAGCGCCTCGGAACCACGCCCCGTCTGGGAGCAGAAGAGCCGCATCCCCCGTCTGGGTACAGCCTCGACGTCGGCCGTCGCATCTGGATCGCTGCCCATGGCGGGGTCCAGCGTGCATCTGTAATCCATTTCCTCATCTGGCCTCTCTGCATGTCTTGGTCATGCGCCTCGACGACGCCGCCGCCGAACCAACGGGCCTGCTTACACCGGATTCCGCTCTCGGCCATGAGCACAGCATGGTCCCTCCCAAGGACGGCCGGCCGCATGGCGGGCCGCCTTTCCGCAGTCTTTCGCTGGTTCGAGCGGAACGCCACTCTTACTCTTCTCAGCCCGGTTGCGTGAAACGCAGCCAATACCATGTACACCTTATAATCGTCTCAACCTGGGGAGGTTGGTCACGCATCATGCTATTTCCGGTCATGTCTGGGGTCTGCCATTGGAGGCTTTCATTACCATGTTTTACGCGCTGCGGCGCTGATACCCTCGCACCACTGGCGGCAGCTGTTGGGCACACGAAGGAGAGTAATGAGGAACACGGCTCAAGGTCATCACATAGAAGACGGGTAACATTGCAATACAAGCTTTGCAATCACCGCCGGGCCACCGTGCGCTCCAAGCTCGCTGCCGTGGTTTGACATTGCCGCCCATGTCGTTGTAAGTTGTAAGCCAAGGGTCCATACGGGGTGGGGACAGGGAGGCGCCTCGTCGGCGTCGGCGGCCTGGCAACGGCGTGTCCGAACAACAGGTGTCCGTGGCACTTGACGGAAGGAAATTTTTAGCCGTGAGGACGTGCGCGCCGCTCCTTTCCGCCGGCACACTTGGCGACGTACCGAGTATAGTCTTCCCCGGCTGTGTTATTGCGGAATTGCTGCTGGTTTCAAGGGCGTGTTGAGGCTGTTTTCCAGACAAGGCCGCTCCCTGACTCGGCCTCCGACGCATCGGAGACGCTCTCGACGCTGACGTGCCGTGTCTGACTTGAAACGGGCAATGACGAAGCGCAGGCTCGTGTCGGCCCATGTGGCAAATGAGTGCATGCCAAAAGGTTCCATGAGAATTGGAGGACCTGCTGATCCCCAGGGGTCCTATTGCCACAGTGGGCGGTTCTGCTTCTGGAGGCTGTCTTGGCTTTCGTGTCGAGCCTCAAGGGAGGGCCTCAAGGGCACACTGGAATTTAGGATGTTCCGTCCCGCCGGGCGGTCACGTGGTCGCGCGTGTCTTGCCCCGGCCCGGCACGCCGCCATCCGACGTCGTGTCTGAGAGCTCGCAGCCCCAAGACAGCATGCCGAGCCTTGTCGGCCTCGACTTGCTTCCTTTTTCCCATCCCTTCCCTTCTCCGCGTTGCCTACCGTTAATTAAATTGCGACCCCTCGCCGCCCCGGACTGACGACGGCCTGCCCGGGTGACGAGTCACACCGTCCTTCACGCATGCTCGACCTCCACGTCTGGGGCCCGGCATTTGGCCTGGCCTCGATCGATGCCGAGTGCCTCGCCATCGTCGCATATCTCCGTCACGCCGCTCCCAACTCCGCTTGGCGTCTCGTCCCGAGCAACGACCCGTCCATCAGCCCGGCACGTACGTGCCCGGACTTTTCTCTCCTCCGACTGTGTCGTTGGCCCTTCCCTGCTGACGGCCGCAGATCATCTCCCCGCGCTGCATCATGACGGCGTCTGGACGAGTGGCTACCGCCCCATCGTCCGCTACCTGGCGTCAAAGTCCCTCTGCCGCGACCTGGACGAGGGCCTCGACGCCGGCCGGCAGGCTGACTGCGTTGCCTACAGCGCCTATCTGTCGGCCCATGCGGCGCCCCTGGTCGACCTCTCGCTCTATGTGTCGGCCGCCAACTGGTCCGCCGCCACGCGGCCGGCTTACACCTCCCTGCTGCCCTTTCCCCTGACCTGGACCGTTCCGCCCCTGATACGGGCCGAGGCCGTCAAGCGCGTCGACCATCTGGGGCTCGCGGAGCTTGACACCGATTTTGACCCCAACAGCGGCCTGCATCTGTCTGCAGGGCGGGACGCGCTGCCAGAGGCGTTCAGGAGACACCTGCCCGCGCGGACCAAGAAGACGGTCCGCGAGGAGATGACCCCGGAGCAGGCGGCCGCCATCAGGCTGCTGGGGCTGGTGGAGGGCTGTCTCTCCGCCGTCGACGCCCTAATGGCCGAGGGGGCCAGGGACGAGACGCATCCGCGATTTTTCGCCGGCACGCCTCTCTCTTCGGCCGACTGTCTGGCGTATGGCTATCTCGCGCTCATGCTCAAGCCCCCCGTGCCGCGCCCCTTCCTCCGGAACTGGTTGCTGGCAGAGACCCCGCGGCTGTCGACTTTTGTCGATGACGTGACGCCCGGCGACCTGCCGTGGTCAGCGCCGGAGCCGGCGACCGTGATGGGCTTCGGCGCCCGCGCAGTCGATTCCGTCGTCCGCAATGCCCCCCGCCTCGGCGATGTCTACGCCCGCGAAATGCGGCAGCGTGCCGAGCAAGGAACCAGGGGCCTGGACAAGCGGACCCTGACGCTGGCCGTGAGCCTCGCAGCCACCGGCGCGGCGGTCGGGTACGGCCTGCACTTGTACCGGTCGCTGCAGCCGTTTGGGGCCAGCACGCACCTATGGACAGCCCGTCAAGGGGGATCCAAGCTGAGCCAGTTTGGAGAACTGGGCTCGATGCTGAGCAGTGCCATGGGGGCCTATGAACCGGCGTCGACAGGTGACATGCCTGCAGGCGAGGGCCGTCTTGTAGAGGTAGATTCCGAGGTAGACTAGGAGACTGACTCTGGTACGAGATGAACCCCGCTTGCCTTGGACGAGGCTCTTTATTTATCTGAAACCTGCGATTGATAGATATTGTAGGTACTGTATCTGCAGTTGACCCATTTTGATGCCACCAGTAGCGCCTTCATGCAACGCAATATTACAGCCATCCGTCCTCTATGGATGTCCAGGATTCCGCCGCGCGATGCAAAGTCTATATCTGCTTGACGTCCTTCCCAACCATGTCGGGCCTCTCCACCTCCCACTCGTCGCGCAGCACGGCAAACGTCAGGTCCGAAACGAGGAGGCTCTGGCCCAGGCTCCACACGAGCGTGATGGCGTAGAAGAAGTTTGCGTTTCCGCTGCCGGCGTAGATCCAGAGGTGGTAGAAGGCGGGCCCGAGGAAGGTGGCGTAGAGGATGGTGGCGGACGCGACGTACGTGTAGCGCATGAGGGGCACGACGTGGCGGTAGAGGGGGAGCATGGCCAGGAACAGGCTCGTGTCGGAGATGGACGGGTAGGGCTTGAAGATGGCGAAGATGCCGAGGAGGAGGACGAGGACGACGAGGGGCTGGGAGCGGAGGCGGATGGAGAGGCCGCCGACGTACGACGACAGGTGCAGCCAGAAGACGGCGAGGAAGAAGGCGCGGAACGAGTCGAACATCTCGATGAAGAAGTACCACCACAGGCCAACGTTGGGCGTCAGGTCGGAGAGGGTGAGCTGGATGCCGTAGGTGCGGGCGAGGAAGTCCCAGGAGCGGCCCGTCAGTGCGTAGGACATGGCGAGCAGCACGGCGAGGCAGGCCGCGGTGACGAGGACGGACGCGGCGGCGAAGCGGACGACGCAGCCCGTCCGACGCGGCGCGGGCTGGCGGTCGTAGGCCAGGAGGATGAGGGGCGGCAGGAGGAGCAGCGGGTACATGGACAGGTAGGAGGCGAAGGAGAGGGCCACCATGGCGTTGAAGGGGGAGCCGTGGATGGCCCTCGAGATGGCGTGGAGGATGGCGCACGAGGTGAAGACGCTGGTCGAGCGCCCTATGCAGGTGGCAATCGTGAAGGGGTTGAAGAGGAACCTGCCGCGGCCGTCAGCTCAACCTCGGTCCGCACGCCGGGGCGCCGGACTCACGCCGCGGCGACGAGCATCCCCGACGCGCGCCTAGCTCGCCGCGGCGACGTAAACAGCCTCGACTGGCCCGCCTCGCCCGAGTCCGCAATGGCCGCCAGGGCATCGGCGCTGAGGACGTCGACGAGGATGTAGAGGAGGGAGGTGAAGATGGGCCACGTCCTGGCGTCGGGGAGCAGCGAGAAGAGCGGGAGGAGCAGGGGCGCCTGGTGATAGACGCCCCCGTCGTACGGCGAGACGCTGTGGTTGTAGAGAAACAGGCCCTCCTGCACTGCGCGGCCACACGCGCGTCAGCAAGCCAAGGCGTCGGCGGGGGCGGCGACGTACGGCGCTTGAAGCTCGTGACGGGCGTCGAGATCTCGACGCGGCCCGTCAGCAGGTCGGGCAGGCCGGGGAAGGCAAGGGTGAGGACGAGGCGCAGCAGAGCCGCGCCGGCGTAGATGCCGGCTCTGCCTCGCAGGGTCATGGTGGCGGCCATGGCCTCCTCAGGCCATTGCGAGACTGGCGATGTCGAGCTGCTGGAGAGCTGGGGCGGTCGAGGCCACTTGGCTGTTGTACCTGTACCGCGGAGCAGGGACAACGGCGGGCGGTGAGCCGTATCGGGCATTGCGGGGCGTCAATTGCCGCGGCAGCTGAGCCGCCAAGCCCCAAACGGATGGCGATCTAGGCGGTGAGGGCCGGCATTAAATTTTCCTAAAAGTCGGACGGCTCTCGTCTCCGCCGTCCTCGCCCTTCCGCCGTCGAGACAGCCAGCCCAAGCGCCACGCGACAATGGCTCGGATAAAGAAAAAGGGCGAGGCCGGCGCGGCCAAAAACTTCGTCACGCGCAACCAGGCGATCCGGAAGCTGCAGATCAGCCTGCCCGACTTCCGCAAGCTGTGCATCTGGAAGGGCATCTACCCGCGCGAGCCCCGGAGCAAGAAGAAGGTGTCCCGGTCGTCGACGGCCTCGACCACCTTCTACTACGCCAAGGACATCCAGTTCCTCCTCCACGAGCCGCTCCTGCGACGGTTCCGCGACCAAAAGGCGCTCGAGAAGAAGATCTCGAGGGCGCTGGGCCGCGGCGACGTCTCGGACGCCAAGCGCCTCGAGGGCAACGCGGCCCGGCCCGGCAAGACGGGCAAGCCGCGCTACACGCTCGACCACGTCATCCGCGAGCGCTACCCGACCTTTGTCGACGCGCTGCGCGACCTGGACGACTGCCTCTCCATGCTCTTCCTCTTCGCCAACCTGCCGTCGACGTCGAGCGTCCCCGCCAGGATGATTGCGCGGTGCGAGCGGCTGTGCCTCGAGTTCCAGCACTACCTGATCGTCTCGAGGAGCCTCGCAAAGTCGTTCCTGTCCATCAAGGGCATCTACTACCAGGCCAACCTCCAGGGCGAGGACATCCTGTGGCTGGTGCCGTACAAGTTCAACCAGCGCATCGTCGGCGACGTCGACTTTCGCATCATGGGCACCTTTGTCGAGTTCTACATGACGCTGCTGGGCTTTGTCAACTTCCGGCTCTACACGTCCATCGGCCTCAAGTACCCGCCCAAGTTCGACGTGACCAAGGACAACAACGCCGGCGAGCTGGGCGCCTTTACGCTCGAGGGCAAGGCACTGATGGCGGCCGAGGAGCCGAAGCAGCTCGAGGACGCGCCGCACAAGCCCGACCCAAAGGTCCAGGCTGCCGTGAACAAGGTTCTCAAGTCTCTGGGCAGCGGCGACGGCGAAGCGGCCGAGGAGACGAATGGCAACGCGGATGAGGCGGAGCAAGAGACGAGCGGGGCCATCGACAAGTTCGAGCCGACGGCAGAGGGCGGCGACGTCTTGCCCCAGCCATCGTCGACGGGAAGCGGCCACGGGACCCTCTTGTCCAACTTGACATTCTACCTGTCGCGCGAGACCCCCCGACAACCCCTCGAGTTCCTCCTCAAGGCGTTTGGCTGCAAGCGCGTCGGATGGGACGCAGTCCACGGCGACGGCGCATACACGACAAACGAGCTGGATCCCTGCATCACACACCAGATCGTCGACCGACCCCCGATACAGGCTGCGCGGGCGGAGGACGGGGACGGGGAAGACAACCAGACGTCGCAGAAGCTGGCGGTGAACCGGCGGGTGCCCGGGCGGATATACGTCCAGCCCCAATGGGTCTGGGACAGCGTCAACGACCAGGAGCTGAAGGAGCCTCACCTGTACGCGCCTGGAGCCTCGCTGCCGCCGCATCTGAGTCCGTTTGTCAAGACGGTGCAGGGCGCGTATGATCCGACGGTCCCGCTTGAAGACCAGGAGCCCGAGGAAGAGGCCCTGGAGGCGGCCGAGGACGCGGATGACACTGCAGAGGGCATGGAGGTGGCGGGATCAGAGGACGAGGGCGAGGGCGACGAGGGCGACGACGCGGACGAGGTCGACGAGGGCGCCGTGTCTAAAGGACGTGCGGCGGGCGACGAGTCTGCCGAAGAGGACGAGGACGAGGCCGCTCTGCGGCAGCGGGAGTTGGAGGCTGAGCTGACGGGCGCTCCTGTCAAGACCAAGCCGGTCGACGGCAAGACAAGGGCCAAGCGCGACGCGAGGCGGGCACTGTCCAAGAAGTCGCGCGAGGAAGCCGAGGAGCTGGAGCGGGCCAAGGGCATGCTGAGCAAGAAGAAGCGCAAGCTGTTTGAGCAGATGGAGTACACCAACAAGAAGAAGAGCGCCGAGGACCAGAAGCTGCGGGCGAAGCGGCGGAGGCTGGAAAAGGAAAAGGCCAAGGGAAAGGCGTAGGGGTCTGGTGGTTGTTGTTCCCATACCATGCGGTTGATAGGAGTTGATGAGTTGAAAACGGGTGCCGTCGTTTGGCGGTTTTGCTCGGCGCCACGATGAAATATTTTTTTCTGCACGTGGCGAACCTGCCACTGGCAACCATCCGGCGGCGCGTCAACGTCTGCGTCCAGCAAGAAGCGAAATCGACAGCGGCCGCCCTGGACAAGGAAATGAACCCGCTTGGTGCGCGCCGAGGACCCGAGCAGCGCCATGGACGAGCGCGCGTCGCCAGGCTGGGACCTCGACAGCGACGAGATCGCCTCCATCGCGTCCGACGAGCTGCGCGCCAGCCGGCCGAACCGCTGGACGGGGGCCCCGTCGTCGTGGCGGTCGCTGACCGAGGACGAGCGCCTGCTGTGGCGCGCCATGCGCCGCCTCCAGGACGAGGACCTCGCCGCGCACCTGTTCAACGCCCACGCGCTGGCGAGAGACGCCGGGGCGCGCCGCCGCGAGCCCGGCGCTGAGCAGCGCCGCGACGACGCGCCCTGGGCGCCGCCCCGGATGTGGACCGCCTGGCCGCTCGCCGAGGAGCTGGTGCCGCGCGAGGGCCCGGCCGGCGCCGCGGACGCGACCCCCGGCGACGAGCTGCGCGACGAGCTGGCGGCGACGGTGCTGCGCCTCGCCAAGGAGCGCTTCCGCCGCAGGGGCCGCAAGCGGAGGCGCAGCGGCAGCGCGCCGCCCCAGCCGTCGGTCGAGCCGCCGCCGTCGTCGCCGCCCGTCCGGGGCGCCGCCGAGCCGGCCGGCGACGCGTCGCCGTCGCCGCCCGGCAGCGACACCGAGCAGCCGCCGCAGCCGCCGCGCCGCTCCTTCGAGCCCGCCGTCGCCACCGACGACGACGCGTCGTACGCGCTGCTCGCCCCGGCCGTCGGCCACATCGTCGCCCGCCTCGACACCGCCCTCGCCGTGCTGCACAACGCCCGCGTCGCCGGCCTCTGCCACCTGTCCGACTCGTCCACCGGCTCCGACTCCGACCCGCAGCCCCCCCGCCGCCGCGGCCGCCCCCGGCGCGGCGACCCCGACCTCCGCTCCGCGCCCCCCGCCTCCGCGACGGCCGCCCCCCGCCGCCGCGGCCGCCCGCCCGCCGTCCACGTCCCGCGCGACGGCGAGTCCGCCGACCAGCTCCGCGCCCGCGTCGCGCGCCAGGCCCACCGCCGCCTGCCGCCGTCGCGCGCCGACCGCGACGCCGCCTTCGAGGCCTGGCTGCGCGCCGGCGAGCGCCCCCCCGCGCCCGAGACGACGCCCGCCGCCGCCACCGCCGACGCCTCCGACGTCGACCGCAAGCTGCGCCGCTGGGGCCTCCGCGACTGGAGCGACGTGGTCGGCGCCGCCGCCCTCGCCGGCTTCCCCGACGCCGTCGTCGCCCGCACCGCGCGCCGCTGCGCCGCCCTCTTCGGCGAGGCCATGCTGCTGCGCCGCCTCGACCAAGTGCCCGCCGCGCGCGGGCCCGGCCTGCGCACCGCCGCCTTCGGCCCGCGCGCGTCGCCGACGCCGTCGTCGTCGTCGTCGTCGTCGTCGGACGCCGCGCCGACGCTCGCCCAGCGCCGCATCGCCTCGCTCACGCCGCCGCCGCGCGCCGCGTCGCCGTCGCGCTCGCGCTCGCGCTCGCGCTCGTGCTCCTCGGCCGGGCTCGTCTTCTGCCCCGTGGCCGCGTGCGACCGCGCCGCCTCGGGCTTCCGCCGCCGGCCCAACCTGCGCCGCCACATGGCCCTCGTGCACCCGGACCACGCGTCCGACGCCGACGCCGAGACGGACGACGACGACGCCACCGCCGGCGCCGTCCACGTCGACGGCTTCCTGCGCCCCATCCGCGTCGCCCCGGGCTGGCGCGGCGGCGACGCGGGGGAGCGGCGGCCGCGGCGGGCCGAGCGCGAGCGGCGGCCGAGGACACGGCGGCGGCGTGACGAGGAGAAGGATGACGGGGATGACGAGGGGGGCGGCGAGGAGTCGTCGTGACGGACGATGCTCGATCCATGTCTTGTATATCTGCAGCCCGGACCGATCAATCGTATGTACATGGCTCTCCAACGTCGCCCAAACGGGGTATCTATCTAAGCGCCCAGCAGCCGGCAACATATCAAACGTGCAAAGACAAAGACGACGCCGCCACGACAACCAGCGCCCAGCCCTAACGCAGCCGCGGGCTCTTGCGCCGCGCCATGCTCTGCGCAAACGCCTCGGCCGCCAGCGGGACATTCTCCCTCCCGTCCGCCACGAGGGACTGCTGCCTGCGGGCGCCGGCGCGCGTCGTCGGCCGCGGGGCCTTCTTCAGCGCCGGCGCCGGCTGCTCGGGCGGCAGCGACGCCGAGCTCGCGCGGGGGTGGCCGTGGTCGAAGCCGATGGCGCCGGCCGTCGCCGTGCCGAGGCTGGTCGCCGTCACGTTGGGGCTGACCTCGCGCAGGCTCGCGCTCAGCGGGTTCCTATCCAGGCTGCTGCCCGCCGTCGACGGCCGGCGCGGCGGCGGCGAGCCCGTCTTGGCCGCGCCGGGGTCGCGAGTCCCCAGCAGCGACAGGACGACGCTGTCGTCGGCCTCGGAGCCGGCCTCGTCGGCGTCGGCGTCGGCGTCGGCGTCGGCCCGCGAGAGCAGCACGTCGTGCGCCTCGGTGCGCGGCAGCTGCGTCGGATACGTGTACAGCACCTTCTGCGGCGTCTCGCCCGTCGGCTGGTACTCGTGCAGCGCCGTCGAGGCGATGCCCTCGCGCAGGGTGGCCAGCGGCTGGCACAGCTGCGCGTCGAGCGGCTCGAGCCCGTCCCTCAGGTCGGCGGCGTCGAGCTCCATCTCCTCGCCCAGGTTCCTGGCCCGGTCGAGCGCCGTCTTCAGGTGCGCCGACGCGGCGCCGAGCGACTGCTCCGCCGTGCCCGACAGCGCGTGGACGGCGTGCGCGTGCGCCTCGAGGTGGCCGGCGTTGCTGCTCCTCGCGCGGGCGACAAAGTCGTCGAGCGCCTCCATGCGGGCGTCGAGGTCGTCCAGCTGCTCGTCGACGACGCGCACCGTCTCGGCGTGGACCGCCTTGGCCGCGTTCTGCATGGCCGTGCTCTGCTCGCCCGCCGCCGTCCAGTCGTCCTTGAGCCTGGCCTTGAGCTGGTCGCGCGACTTCTTGACGTCGTCGAGCAGCCGGCCCTCGCTCGCGTCCCACGCGTCCATGGCCTGGCCGTGCTGCGACGCTGCCGCCTCGAGCGTCGCCCGGGACTCGGCCACGGCCCTCTGCACCTGCGACGCCCGGTCGGCCAGGCGCGCCTCCTGCGACTCGGCCTGCGCGCCGACCAGGGCCGCCATCTGCGCCATGAGCCTCTGGCGGTCGTCGGCGGCCTGGCGGCGCTCCTCGTCCAGGGCGTCCTGGATGCGCGTCGACAGGGCGGCGTTTTGCGCCACGACGGCGCCGGTGGCGCTCTGCAGCTGTCGCCGGAGGCTGTCCGCCTCGCTGCGCTGCGCCGTCAGGTGCCGGACGAGGTCCTCGAAGATGGACTTGAAGTCCCTGCCGAGGGCGCTGTACGAGTTGTGCAGCTTGGCGTCGTCAGTCTTGGGAGTGAGAAGAGAAGAAGGGACGACGACTGACGGCGGTGTGAAAGGTGGTCATCTCGGTCAAGACGTCGGCCGACATCTTCTCGGCGGCGTGCGAGATGGCCTGCAGGCTCTCGCCCACCTTGTCCTTGACGCCGTCGCGCACGTCCTTGATGCCCCCGAGCACGTCGTCCATGTCGTCCTTGGACCGCTGGCCCTGCTCGAGCATGTGGCGCCTCGAGTCGGCCACGAGGCCGAGGTGGTCGTCGAGCAGGGCCTGGGCGGCGGCCAGCTTGCGCAGCTCGTCGGCGACGAAGCCGTCGATGCGCGTCGAGACGGCGGAGATGTGGCCGAGCTGCTCGTGGCGGAACTCGACGACGCGGCGCTCGACCATGGCCGTCACGTCGGCCACCTGGGCCTGCGAGGTGCCCCAGGCGGCGCGGTTGAGCGACTGCAGGTCCGACTTGCGCTTGTTCTTGGCGTGGAGGCGGCCGACGTCGTGGACGGTGCGGGAGAGCTTGGTGATGAGCTCGCCGCCCATCTCGGACAGCTTCTCCTCGGTCTGCTCGTGGGCGCGGCGCAGGTGCGTCTCGCGGGCCAGCGTCTTGCGCGTGGCGGCGAGGACGGCGTCGGTCTGGTCGAGCAGGCCCCTCGCCTCGTCGAGCTGGGCCCTGGCGCCCTCGTGGTCCTTCTTGAGCCCGAGGAAGGCGGCGTTGAGGGCCATGAGCTCGTGGAGCTTGCTGCGCAGGTTCGTCTCGAGCGTCTCCATCTTGGCGGCCTGCTCCTCGACGACGATGCGGCGCGACTCGCTCTGGGCCGTCATGTCCTCGTAGGCGTCGTTGGACAGGTAGACGCCGTTGCGCTGGCGCGTGGCGATGAGCTCGCTCTTGAGCTTCTCGATCTCGCCGGCAAAGTCGCGCAGCAGCATGCGCTTGTTGAGCAGCGGGTTGAGCTGGGGCTTGTTGCGGATGTTCTTTGCGCGGAAGGCGTAGTCGAGCGTCGAGATGGTCTCCTCGAGGTTGCTCTTGGCCGGCGAGATGGTGGCCATGATGCACGTCTTGGTGCGGCCGCCGAGCGAGTCTTGCAGCAGGCGCGTCAGCTTGGACTCGCGGTAGGGGATGTGGGCGCTGCGGTCGACGAGGGCGTTGATGACGCGGCCGAGCGTCAGCAGCGATTTGTTGATGAGGCCGGCCTCGGCGGCGCGCTTGTTCTCGGCGCCGGAGCGCTGGATGTTCTCGCTGCCGGCCAGGTCGACGAGGTTGAGCTTGCCGGCGCTGACGAGGTCGTCGACGCCGTGCTCGTTGGTCTTCTTGACGTAGGCGGTGATGGTGAAGACGGTGTGGCCGCGCGAGCTGAGGTCGTTGCACTTGGTCGCCGCCACCTGGCGCCGCAAGCTGCCGTCCTGCAGCACCCTGATGCCCTCGGACGCGTTCTTGATGTGCTTCTCCTCCATGCCCTGGATGATGGTGCCGGCGTGGCCCTTGCGCGACACGTCGTCGAAGATCTTGAGCCGCGCCGCGTCCTCGGCCGACAGCAGGTCGCGGAGTTCCTCGTTGTAGAGCTCGATGAAGGAGCACTTGACGCAGTTTTCCGCGCCGTCCATGTCGAGCTTGTTGAAGAGGTGCTGCAGCACGCGCGGGATGATGCCGGCCTCGTCCGAGAGCATGCCCATCGTCTCGGCCATGTCGCCCGACATGGTGTACGTCTTGCCCGTGCCCGTCTGCCCGTAGGCGAAGATGGTGCAGTTGTAGCCGGCGAGCATCTGGAGGCGCGTGTCGGGTCAGCATCTCGACGCGACGGCGAGCTTGGCCCGACCCACCTCGTCGAGGATGGGCTTGACCGTGTCGTCAAAGACCATGTTCTGGTCGGCCGCCTGCGAGAAGACGCGGTCGAAGTTGTACGTCTTGTTGCTCAGCGCGTTGGCGCCCATGGACAGGTCGACCAGCTTGCCCTTGACGCCGTCGGTGCGCACCACGACGGCGCTGTTCTCGCGCACCTCGCGCTCGCTGCGCCCGCGGCACCGCACCACGACGTTGATGTTGGTCTCCTCGCCGGCCGCGTCGTCGAAGTCGCGCTCCTTGCGCTTGGTGCCCGACGTCGACGCCGAGTCGGCCGGCGACGCGGCGCCCGTCCGCGGCGCGCCCACGATGGACGCGTGCCTCGCCGTCGACGCCCTGACGCTGCCGCCCGGCCGCACGCTGCTGCGGCTCGCGGCGGCGGCGCGCGCGCTCGAGGCGCGCACGCTCGAGCCCATGGCCGGCCGGCTGAGCTCGCGGTCGGAGCGCGTCGTCGGTCGGGAAGCCAGGCTGGGTGGTGCGCGAGGGGGGGGGGGAATGTAGGGGATCTAAAACCACCACAGCCAGCTGGCGGGCGAAAGGGTACGCATAAAGGATTTTGCAGTGAGGCGTCGATGTTGGCGTCGTCGGTGGGGATGCAGCTGCCAGCTGGGTGGCTGCTCGGGGGTTTCCCAAAAGGTCAACAGGACGCGCTCCACGCGTCGCCCTGGCAACGGGGGTACGTACTCCGTCCTGCACAGATGAGACCGGACATATGTGAATATACATCTATCTAGTACGAAGTACACCTAACCCAGACAATCCGTACACCTAACCCATCAATCCCAAAAACAGCACTCAACGCCGGCCCATGCAGTCGGTACTCGTCAGCATAACGTCGTCCCCAGACCCAAGTCAGTGCTTCTCCTCGACGCGCTCGGTGCGGTGCTTGAGCGTCGTCAGACCCGTCTTGTGCTCCGTGTGCGTCGTGCTCAGCTGCTTCTGGACGACGAGGAAGCTGATGAGGAAGCCGGCAAAGGCGAAGCAGGTGTAGACGATGAACATGGTCTGCATGGCGCGCCAGTAGGCGGCCTGGACGGCGCCGCGGGCGTCGGGCTGCAGCAGGGCGATGTCGCCGACGCTTGCGGCGGCGTCGGGCCCGCCGAAGCGCGCGGCCAGGTCGGGCCCGATGGCGTCGGCCAGCGCCGGGCGCTGCTTCTGCATCTCGTTGTTGAAGATGACGCCGCCGACGACGACGGAGATGGCGGTGCCCATCTGGCGCAGGAAGCCGAAGCTCGACGTGGCGGCGGCCACGTCGCGCGGCTCGACGGACGAATGGATGGCGATGAGCGGCGCCTGGAAGTTGGGCCCGACGCCGAGCCCGGCGACGACCTGGAAGACGACGATGCGGGCCCAGTCGCGGTCGGCGCCGAGGCCGATCATCAGGCCGAAGCCGAGCGTCATGACGAACAGGCCGACCATGATGGGCAGCTTGTAGTTGCCCGTCTTGCGGATGACGACGCCGGTGCCGGCCGAGACGAAGGACAGGGCCAGCACAAAGGGCAGCAGGTAGACGCCCGACATGAGCGACGAGGCGCCGGCGACGGCCTGCAGGTACAGCGGCAGCCAGTAGCTGCCGCCCATGAAGGCGAAGGCGTGCATGAAGGACAGGCCGAAGGCGGCGGCGGCGGAGCGCGAGGCGAAGAGTCCCAGCGGCATCAGCGGGTACGGCGCGAGGCGGGCCTCGTATGCGGCGAAGAGGCCGATGGCGACGAGGCCGGCGACGATGAGGCCGACGACGGCCGGCGAGCCCCAGGCGCGGTCGACGCCGCCGAACT
Source organism: Hypocreales sp. Mo6-1 (assembly GCA_002939055.1). NCBI lineage: Eukaryota > Fungi > Ascomycota > Sordariomycetes > Hypocreales > Hypocreales sp. Mo6-1. The sequence continues at coordinate 3,710,968 of PNEP01000013.1, forward strand.
CGAGCCCCAGCAGCAGCATCAGCGTGCCGCCGATGACGAGCGCGCTGCCGGCCCAGTCGATGGCGGCCAGCCCCGCGGCGACGGGCGTGCGCGGGTTGTGCAGGCGCAGGACGGCGACGAGGATGGCCATGGCGACGGCGCCCAGCGGCAGGTTGATGTAGAAGCACCAGCGCCACGACAGGCGCGTGGTGAAGACGCCGCCGAGCACGGGCCCGACGGCCGACGCGACGGCCCAGACGCAGCCGAAGAGGCCGAAGAAGAGGCTGCGGCGGCGCACCGAGAACAGGTCCGAGACGGCGATGTTGGGCAGCACCAGCGTGCCGCCGCCGCCGACGCCCTGCACGGCGCGCGCCGCCACCAGCATCGGCATGCTCGTGCTGACGGCGCACAGCAGCGACCCGAGCCAGAAGACGGCGACGGCGCCGACCAGCACCGGCTTGCGCCCGAAGATGTCCGAGATCTTGCCCCACGTCGGCACCAGCGCCGCGTTGCCCAGCAGGTACGCGCTGCCGATCCAGACGTAGCCTGCGCTCGACCCGAAGTGCGCCGCGATGGTCGGCACCGCCGTCGTGACGATGGTCATGTCGAGCGCCGCCAGCGAGAGCGCGAGGCTGAGCGCCACCATGATGAGCAGCGTCTCGGTGAAGGTGCGCGCGCTCTCCGGCGCCGCCGCCGCCTCGGCCCCGGCCGCTTGCCGCTCGCAGTCGCCCGCCTCGGCCTCGTCGACGGCCGTCGCCGCGTCGCCGCCCGTCGACGCCGCCGACACGGCCGTCGACGCCCGCGACACCGGCCGGTCGTCGGCCGTCGCCGCGAACGGCCGCGGCGCCGCGAACGGCCGCAGCGCCACGTCCTGCTCGGAGTCGAGCTGGTGCCACGGCCGCTGCCACGGCCGCGCCACACCCGCGTCCGTCATGGCCAATGGCGTTGGCTTGGTTGCTGTGGTTGGTGTGTCTCGCCCTCGGCCTCTGTCCAGCACAGCCACTCGCCGTCGAACCTCGCAGCTCTCAGTCCCTCGGTGACGACACAGACTCTCGGTGAGACACGGCGACGACGACAAAGCAGCGACGACGACAAAGCAGCGACGACGCAGCCAAAGCCCGCCTGAATCGCCCGCGACGCGGCGGCCGCCAGCAATATGTAGCCGCACACAATAACCGCAGCTGATCCCTCGCCAGCCAATCGCGGCCGCCTCCGTCCATTGAGACCGGTATTGTTCGCCGCTCGCGCTCTCTCACAATAGCGCCCTCTCCACCTCGCCGCCTACGCCTGCCCCGCTGGTCTCTGCACCCGGTCAGGAGCATCCCTGGGCCCGTGGTTCCATCTCGCCAACGACCTGCCTATCTGAGGCCAGCCAAGCGCTTCACAAGGTTGGAGCTGGTTGCAAGTCCGCACGCATAGGCTGCACGTTCAGGCCGGGAGGGCTGTCGTAAGCGTTATGGAAGCCCCCGGCCCCGCTGGCAAATGCCTTGGGTATTACCTGCGGAGTCGGTGTAAATCACATCATGTCGGCGAGTCGCCTGCCCCGACGACACGAGCGACGGCTCATCTCAGCATTATTCAGCCCGTCCCTCTCGCTCGTCCGCCCTCTCGCTCGTCGCCCTCTCGCTCGTCGCCCTCTCGCTCGTCTGCCTTCCAGGCCCGACGCCGCCTTGCTTCGCTGCCTCGGCGCACGGAGCCCCCTCGACCGCGTTCCTCCTGGAGCCTGGCAGCTGAAGCCCTCGTGAGCGTGAGTGCATCCCAGGCACCAGCTCCCCAGCCACCAGGCGTCCTTCTAAATATGGCACCATCCCCGCGGCCTGCTCGCCCCCGCGTCGGCCCTCGCGACAATTCGCGCTTCCGACTGACCGAATGTCCACGGCAGTCCCCATAGAGCACCGTGCACGTCCCCACATCCAACAGTCCCTTGCACACCGTGTCGATCCCATACGACGTACGACCAACCTCCCTCTACCCGTCCGACGTGTATCCAAGGCAAGGGGGGTGGGCGGTAACTTAAGGAGGTAGCCCCTTAGCGTATAGGGAAATCTAGTACGTAAATCATATAGCTATATTCCTCTTAAAAATGCCTCCATTTTCCTATATTCTTTATATCCCCGTCTTCCCTTTATATTATTATGCGTAGCTACTTAGTTAGATATTAGTCAGTATAATTCTGACCCAGTCTGACCAATTATACTTAGGCCTTCCTTCAGCTACCCCACCCTACCTCGACCGAACTATGTGAACGTGCCTCCGTGCATGTTGCGAATCTTGCGATACTCCCTGACAATCTCGGCCACCGTCCCCAGCTCCACCATCTCCTTGCCGTAGTGCCGCGGGCCCCCGTCAATCGACCAGCTGCCGTCTCGGTAGCTGACGCAAGGCTTGTCCACCGCAAACGTGTCGTCATCGTCCACCACCAACCCTGCCTCGTCCAGCAGCGTCACAATGTCGAACCGCACCAACTCGTCGGCCTGCATCACGTCAGCACAAGCCGAGCAAAGACTCCATGCAAACCCCATGGCCATCCCACCCTGAATAGTTGCGCAGGTTTCAGGACTAATATAAGAGAAACAGCGTCAGTACAGTCATGGCCCGCGCCCAGGGCCAGCTTGACGTACCTAAATCCGTCTCATAAGAAAGCTCCTGCTTGACATGTGGTGCCAAGCCCTGGACCCGAGGTGCCGGGCCTTGACCCTGGTTCGCAAGGCACCTGTCCTGCTTGTGCCCTCTTTTGCCGCAGTTGAAGCATCGCATCACGTACCGACGACGACCCGGTGGCATCCAGCCCTTGTTCCGCCGGCCATTGCCGGGCGGATAGGGCGCCGCTTGGACCATGTTGTTCGACGGCATGCTGGGCTGGGGCGGCGGCGGCGGCGGCGGAAACTGCGCAAGCTGCGCAAGCTGCGGTCCAGCCGTCTTGGCCTCGTGCTGCGTCTGGACCGGGGTCGGGGCAGGAAGACGAGCCGCCACCTTGGGTATCCGTGCAAGCGACGGTCCAGGCGTCTTGGATCCAGGCGTCTTGGATTCATGCTTCCTCTGGACGGGGACAGGGGCAGCGTGGTACGCAGGAAGACTGAGCCACGCCTTGTCGTCCGCCTCTCCTTTGATGCAAGGCTCGCGCTTCACAAACGTGCCCGCGTCGAGCTTCGCAAACGCCTTCGCATCCATCGTCGCTGCCTGACGACCGAGACGCCCAGTCAAGCCGTGGGCTTGGCGGCTTCGAGCAGACAAAAAACCAGCGGCCGAGTACAGAGAGGACACACGCTGGGAAGACGGTGACTTGGGGCGTTGCGCAGACGCGTCGCAGAGGAGGTCAAGGGGAGAAGAGCAGGAAGAGAGAAGAGCAGGGAAGCTGAAGAGAGACCACAGGGAAGCGGACGAGCAGACGGAGAGGAAGTGAAGAGACGAGGAAGCTGTCCGTCACGTCAAGATTGCTGAACCTCAGGCAACACTCAGGCAACACTCCGCGAGCAGAAAGTGCTCCTGCCGTCTTGGCGGCCTTGATGCGCTCATCTCGCGAGATCCTCCGTGCGAAACGCGAGATGCAAGGCCAGCAGTCGAGGGAAGTGCCTAGCTAACCTATCTATGCCGGGCCTGAGGTTGCCATGGATGGAGAGTCGAGGCCGCGCAGTTGTCAAACTGTCACGTCCTGGGGCGTCTAGATGCCGCCGTCGCCGTCGCCCAGTCCGCCACGACGCCACGGACACGCCGAGCGTTGAATGCTGAGTTGTGTGTGCCTTGTATCACTGTCCCTCGCCCAAGAGAATAGACCCGTCAGCCACGGTCCCTGCCATCCTGCGCAGCCGTCGATGATCCTGTCTCAAACGCCGACGAGGCCAAACGCCAACGAGGCCAAACGCCAACGAGGCCAAACGCCAACAGCAAGCCGACGACAAGTTGCCCGCCTCAAAACACCGTCACCGTGTTGACGTAGTCGTTCTTGAGCACCTCAAACACGAGCCCCGGGAACCCATACAGCGTCGTCGTCGAGTCGTGGAACCCCTCGGCCTTGCGCGCGCCGCCGCTCTCCTCCCATCCGCCGAGGAGCTCGCAGCTGCTCCCCGGGCTGTCGCCCCAGCCGCGGTTCAGGACCATACCCCGCTGCCGCGGCTGCGGCCTGCCTGGAGGCAGCACCGCCTGCCACTTCCTCTCCAGCCGCTCCTCGATGAGCTTGAATTCCGTCTCCGAGTTGACCGGGCCGCCGCCCGCCTCGTCGTCGTCGTCCAGGTAGTCGATTTCCCAGCGGCAGCGCCGGTGGCGGTTGAATTCGTACGAGCCGGGTATGTTGCCGTGCAGCACGAGCTTCGTCGCCACGAGCCGCTCCGGGTGGTGAGACCGGCTGTGCTTCTCCGCTCCGTCCGGCGCCGCCACGTCCCCCGGCGGCGCGCTCGAGGGCAGCGTCGGGGCCGACAGGAGAACGTCGAAGCCCAGGTAGAAGTAATTGTAGAAGCACTCGCCCGAGGGGTTGCTCGCCGTCTCGTCGCCAATCGGCTCCTCCTCGTCCGAGTCGTCCGAGCCCGTGTTGATGGACGACGCCTGGTCCGTGTCTGGCGGCGTGTCGTCTGGCCGCCCGGCATCGGCCGTGTCGGACCGGCTCCGCGTGCCGCTCGCCGCCCGCATCTTGTGCACCACCATCTTCTGGTCGTTTTTGCGGTAGATGGCGTTGGGCGGCCCCAGCTCCATGACCAGCTCCTGCGGCGACGTCTCGCCCAGCTGCATGCGGAACGCGCTGCCCGTCCACTTGCGAACCAGGTCGACGCTGCCGCCGCCGTTCAGCCGCACCAGCGACACCTCGTCGGGGTATACGTCCTTGGTGCGCGGCAGGGCCGACGTCGACTTGACGCTCGGCAGCACCCGAGTCCACAGCATCGGCCGGGCCTCGGCCCACGAGTCGCCGCTGAAGACGGCCATGGACGAGGCGACCTGGCTGGATGACGCCGACAGCAGCGAGACGACGTCCTTGGCCGGCGAGTACGACGACCTGGGCAGCGAAAAGTTGAAGGCGACGCCGGGGTAAGACAGCACGTAGATGCCATCCGCGTCCTCGCCCTCGGCCGGGGGGATGAACTCGCCGGCGTACGTCGGGCCCAGCAGCCGATGGTAGATGTGCCTAAAGGTCGGGCCAAGCGGCGACTCCCCCTGCACCGGCGACTCGGGCGCCGTCGCCCCGGCCGGCTTGAGCAGGTCGCGGTCCTTGAACGTGATGTGGTTCTTGGTGAAGTCCGTCACCTCGATCAGCCGCAGCCGCTGCTCGGGCCCGTCGAACCGCAGGCGGATGCCGTTCGGCGGCAGCACGATGCACACCGGCTCCGTCACGGGCTTGCCGGGCGAGTATAGCACCTCGAGCTTGGGGAACCGCTGCGGCTCCGCCTTGAGACGCGTGAGGACGTCGTGCAGCGACGCGCCGAGCGCTGCAGCATGTCAGGTCGACGCCCATGCCGCTGTCCCGCCAGGCCGCTTACCCAGGAACCCGAGCGCCCGGCCGGGATGGAGCTGCGCCGTGAAGATCGACATGGCAGGACTCGGTCGATACGGATGCGCGGTATCGCTGAGAGCTCGATGCTATAACCGTACACGCCGCATGAGCCGTCGCAGATGCGGCAATAATCCAAAGCAAATCGATGCAGCACAAGCGGTCGAGACGGGTTCAAAGACGGCAGCAGGGAATCGAGGGCGCAAAGCCCGCAACATTGAACAAGTGAAGCAGTCACGAGCAGAAGAGGCTGTCATGTGATGCACGTCATCCATGACGTGGGGCAGCTGGCTGTCGCAGCAATGACCGCGTCGCTTAGCTAATCTGCAACAGACACACGGGCGCATCACGACATCAACACGCAGCTGGCAGCTCTCTGGTGTCGACGCAGCCGTCTGCAGCTGAAAACTGTTGCACCTCGGATGGCCAGCGCCCGGAGCGCGTACAGAAACAGTAGGTACACGACCATCGCTCGCCCTACCACTCCTCCACCTCGCCCCGCTTGGGCTTCTGCATGCGCACAATCTTGTCGCAGTTGAGCAGGCAGAGGGGGTCAAACGCCTTCTTGATCTGCAGCGACGAGTCAGAAGGACAAGGAATAGGGGGAGAGAGGACATACCTGGCGCATCGCGTCGACGGTGCTCTCGCCCAGCTCGTGCGGCAGGTAGTCTCTCTTGACCAGGCCGACGCCGTGCTCGCCCTGGCGCAGCGTTAGCAGGATCCTCCTGCGCGAGAAGAGGCCGCGGGCTCACCGTGACGGTGCCCTCCATCTCAACCGCCCGCTTGACCATCCGGTGGATTATCGTCGAGGCCTTTTCCCGCTGGGCATCGCTGTACAGCAACAGAGCTACGGAAATGCCGAGTCAGTCGCGCCCTCGGCTCGCCGACGAGCCAAGGCACCGGCAGCGGCTTACCGTGGAAGTTGCCGTCTCCAGCGTGTCCAAAGACGGTCCCGACCAGGCCGCTCTTCTTCAGGTCCTCGCTCGTCTCCACCATCAGATCCGGCAGCTTGCTGACGGGCACCGCGACATCGCCCGTCCACACGTTGTCGTCCTGCCTGCCCGCAGCCATGACGCTCCACAGCGCGGCCTTGCGCGCGCTCCACAGCTCGTCCTGCTCGTCCTGGCTCCTCGCAAACTCAAACGTCTTGCTGCCGGCCTGCCGCGCGAGCGCCTGGACCCGGGCCACCTGCTCCTTGACGCCGGCGGCGGTGCCGGCAAACTTGAAGAACAGCGTGGGCGCCTCGGCCCACGAGCGCGACGTGGTGCCCGCGGCGTTGATGTACTTCATCTGGTCGCCGTCAAGGATCTCGACGGCGGCGACGGGGATGCCCGTGCCGACCACCTTGCCGACGCACGTGGCGGCGTGGCGGATCGACGGGAACGCGCAGATGGCGACGCTCGTCGACTCGGGCTTGGCCGTCACCTTGAGCGTCGCTTCGGTGACGAGGCCCAGGGTGCCCTCGGATCCGATCATGAGCTTGGTGAGGTCGTAGCCGGCCGAGCTCTTCCGGGGCCGCTGCCGCGTCTTGATGACAGTGCCGTCGGCCAGCACGACCGTCAGCCCGAGGACCCATTCGCGCATCGTCCCGTATCTGTAGGCGTTTGTGCCGCTGCACCCCGTGCCGACCATGCCCCCGATCATGGCCCCCGGTCCCGGGTCCGGGGGGAAGAAGAGGCCCTGCGCGGCCAGATCTTCGTTGAGGGACTCCCATCCGACGGCGGGCTGGACGACCACGTCCATGTCCTCCCTGTGCAGCGCCAGCACCCTGTTCATCCTGCCAAAGTCGACGGAAATGCCCCTCCGCGTCTGGGCGAACTGGCCCTCGACGCTCGTCCCGCCGCTGTAGCCCACGACCGGGATCCGCCGCTGGTGGCAGACCTTCATAATCTCCGAGACCTCCTCGGTCGAGGCGGGGTAGACGACGCAGAAGGGCTTCTCGTCCGGCTGGGGCCGGTGCGTCGACCAGGGCGATGACGCGTGGTGCTCAATGTCCGTCTCCAGCGTGCTGACGTTGTCCTTGCCCACGATCTTGACAAAGTCGGCCCACGCGGCCTGCATGTTCTCCAGCTTGGTGTTGTGCTTCGGCGGGCGCGTCTTGGAGAGGGGCAGCGTCGAGCTGGGCTCCGGGTCGCGAGGCCAGTACGTGCCGAGCCAGTACGCGATGCTCACGCTGGACACGAAGACTGCGCGGCGGAGACGGGGCGATTAGCCGTGGCCGCCGCCCCTCCAAGCCGGGCAGGCAATGGGGATCGACGGAGCATCGCCTGCCACTCACAAAAGGTGATCATCCAGTTCCTCGACGGGTCCGTCATGTCGCGCCACCGCTCGTACTGCTCCCTCTGCTCCCGCTCCCTCCTCAGCCGCGAGCCGATGCTCCCCATGACCTGGCCCTGGAACGTCCTGCCCAGCTTCGCCTCGTTGCCCTGCCGCGGCGGCTTCGGCTTCTCGGGCTCAATCTCGGTCGCGTAGCATCGCGCCGCCGGGGGAGTCCGCGCCGCCGCCCCCCAGCGCCGCAGGGCTCTCGCTCCAAGCCGCAGCTGCGCCATCGCAGGACGTCCGGGTGTCGCTGCTCGGCCAGCGATGGAAGTGCGGAGACGGAGTCGGTTCCTGTCAGTGGTGGACGATACCCCAGATTCTTATATGAAAGAATGTTCCGCGGCGGAAATATTGTCCGGTCGCGGAGCCCGCCTTTCCGCACCACTGGCAAACCCTGTTCCGATTCATCAACAACAGCATGACAAGCTGCTATGACATGGAACGACGCCGTTCCCCATCACATCTGCGAAGAAAACGATGACGAAACCGGAAATATCCCGTAACCTGCTGCAGATTCGTTCCCGTTCCGAACCCCGAGACGGGACGTCGACCGCCCAACATAGCGTACACATGAGGGCCCCCAGAAACAGGTCCAGAGGATATCATCATGGCGTCGTCTTCCACACCAGCTGGACAGCAAAGGTCGGCGCCGCGCCCTGCAGATGCGCCAGATATGCGCCCAGCTCCTGGTCATGCTCGATGGGCAGCGACAGCTCGCGCCCCTTGCCGTCCTTGAGCACGCCCTCGACGCGCAGGCAGACGGTCCCGGCAAACTTGGCCGCCGCTGCCTGGCGGAGCTCCTGCACGGAATGGGAGCCCAACGTCGCGATCCAGAGGCTCGGGCTCGCCGCGAAGTTGGACGACGGGTGCAGTCGCAGGTACGCGGCGCACACCGCCAGCAAGGGCCGCACTTGGGCAGGATACACAGGCGTGGATGCCGCGGGCCCCTGGTACTGCGGCTGCACGTACGGCTGGTCCAGGAAGGCTGCCTGGGCGTTGGTCGTCGCCTCGAGAAGCAGCGACGCCTCCATTGGTGATTCCAGGCCCATGCCAGCGGGCATCGACGGCCCGACAACTCGAGGCGGCTGCGGCAGCGCGTCGCGCGAGTCGGACAGGCTCGATGCCTCGGACCGCAGGGAGAGCGGCAAGTGGCCGCCCATGCTGCTGCTCGCCGGGCTGAAGGCCATCTGCGAGGCGTGCGACACGTCCGACATGTCGTCGAAGGCATTAGCTGCCAGCCCATCCCCCAAGTCCACCTCATCGTGATCGGCTGGTGTCGGCGAGCCCTGGCTCGGCGTCGCCCTGACACTGCTGGAAGGCTGGCTGCCCCGTAGCGAGATGGCTGGGCTGGGCGGCGGCGGCGGCCGGCTGCTCCTCTGATCCCTGCGTCCCCTGCTGTCCCGGATCCTCTTCATAACGTCCTTGGCCATGACCTCGAGAGCTCGTGCCTTGTCCTGTGCACCCCGAAACGGGTCGCTCTCCGCGTCGTCCATGAGCCTGCGGACAAGATGCGACCGCTCGGCCCATCTTCGCTTCAGGCCCTCCCATTGCTGCGGGCTGGCGGCCGACTTGCACGTAAACTTGGCCTCGGAGACGGCCTGGTGGAAGGCGAGGCGCATGCGACGCGACTCCTCCGGGTTGACGCCCAGCAGGTTTTTGGCTGCCGCCAGCGTCATCTTGGATTCGACGTCGCGCATCCGTTTGGTGACGTCTATGCAAATAACATCGAGCGCGAGCTTCCTGGGGTCGGGGCTGTCCTTGGACAGCCACGAGGCGGGCTGGAGCTGCGGGGTGTCCCGGACGAGACACGCCTTGGCCGTCTGCCACCTGTCCGCCCCGGCGAGCGTCTTCTTGGACATGCCTTGCTCGCCACAGATGCGCTGGAAGCTGGCGCGGAGGCTGCGGTACGTGGCGAGATCCAGGTCCAGGATGCGGCGCGCTTCGTCGAGCGTCGTATCGGACGGGTACCGAGCGGCCGGGCCGGCGGTAGGCTTCTTTTTCCTGCGCCGTCTCTTGTTTCCCTTGCCAGCGCCATCCTCGCCTGGATGGCCGGGGTTCTGGGGGTCTTCGGATGCCGCTCTCGGGGGTGGGCCGCACTGCCGGTCCAGCGGCGCAAGGGTCGCGTCCTCGCGCGGGGCCGGCGACGCCCTGCCCGGCGACGCCCTGCTCGGAGGCGCCCTGCTCGGGGGCGCCCCGTCCAGCGGCGGCTGCTCGTCGTCGGGGTCCGGCGCCATGGCCCTGCCGCCGCCGTTGGGGGCCCGCAGCAGCCACCTGTTCCTGGCCCTGACGCGCACCAGCTCCCTGGGCTTGATGTCGAAGCCGTCTTCCTCATTGAGGACGCGCAGCATCTCCCGCTGGGCGACGTTCCTCTCCCACAGCTCCTTGACGCGGCTCACGAGGCGCTCGTCCTTGTAGGCGGGGCGCTGCTTGCGGGGGAAGTTCCAGCGCCGGAACTGCGTCTGGAAGGCCCGCTTGCTGCCTCGTGTAAGCGACGACGATGGCCCTTGCTTTCAGTTTCGAAGCAGAAGAGAACGAGACGAGTCCAGGCACGTGTCGGATGACTGCTGGCCCACTCACCTCGGGGCAAACCGGTGGGTGCGCTTCAGGTGCTCCATAATCTCCTCGAGGGATTTGCCCTCCTCGATGTAGAGCCGGTAACATGTCTGCTGGTGAGGGCCCCAGTCGTAGGCCATGATACGGGCCGGAGCAGTGGAGACATCGCCGAAGTCCAAGGAGGAGGCGTGGATGACGGAGAGCTTTGCGGTTAGCTAGCTAGGTAGGTAGGTAGTAGACCGAGGTGAGACACTGCGACGGCTTAGTCATCGCTGTATCGCATCACGACCTCATGAACCGTATTGTGTCGCGAATCCTCTTTTGCAAGCAACGGGGCCTTGCGGAGGTGCCGCAGTTGCGTGTCGAAAGTCGGCAGTGCTCCAATTCATCTGCCAGGCCATGGAGCGCGGAGTTTGGGTTTGCGCTGTACAGGCGCCGTCCCCTGCTGCCAGGCGCCGTCCCCTGCTGCCAGGCGCCGTCCCCTGCTCATCTCAGACGAGAAGAGCGTTGTCACATGAAGAAAAGCTCAGTCATTTGCAGAGCCTCTTCTCGTACATGGAAGGACTTCGGCTCGCTTGTCGGAATCCGAGCCGGCTTGGGTTGCATTTCATGCACTTACACGCCCACCTCGGTATTGGCTGCCACACAGCCTCCCTCCATCAGCCTGGTATCAAGAACAGAGTGCCCTTCCGGACAGCTACAGTCCAGCGCCGTCTTCCTGCCCGACATCCTCGCCTCCGCCGCCCGGCCAACCGCACCGTTTGCGTCGCCGTGGACCTCGCCCGGCCCGGGCTCCACTTAGACCCCGGCGGCCCGTCTCTGATGCGCGCGAGGGCCGCGCCAGCTTCCAAGAGAAGCGCGAGCCCGACGTCAAGGCTACCGTGGACGACTCTGCCGTCGTATCCGTGGACTGCCGTCGAGTTGGGCCTAGTAAGCTAGCCCCGTTGCTGCCTTGAAGCCTGCGTCTCGAGGCCGACACTTTTCCCCGGACGATCTTGTGCGCCTACGCCGGCGACTGCAAATACTCATAGTTTTGTAGACAGATTTGTCCTCTCCGTGGCCTGCATGCTCAGATATCTCACAAATCTGACTCGACTCAAAGCAGCGCCACCACTCCAACTCCGAGAAACTGCTTCTTGTATTCACAATGCCTAGGCAACAGCAGCCCGTCGGCCCCGCCTCGATGCTCATCCAACAGCCGAACCACTGCAAGCGGCAGACCGTCGAACCCACTGCCCAACCGTGGAAAAATGTTCACCCAGCCAAGTAGCCGAACCAGGACGGGAGAGGCCACATACCCAACGGCCCTTGAACCCCGCTCCCTGTTGTGCTTGAGCAAAAGGATAAAATCAGGAACCCCAAGCGATGTTCGTTGCCCAAACCCCCGGCCCCATTTGCTAGAGATGATGATGCGGTCATGAAGAGCAAGACCCAGATCCAAGGTGACCAAAACAAGGAATTCAAAATCGCCGGTTCTTACTCTCCGTTCCTCGACGCCTTGCGCAAAAAGAAGGAAGGAGAAAGTAAACGTAACAAAGGGAACGAGTGCAAGAAAAGGATATCCAAGCGCGAGGGCGTAACCTCGCGCGAGTGTGAATGCGACTTCGACGATCCGGTGTCGGAGCAAGCATCTGCGGTCCTTGCCCTCGGTCGGCGTGCAACCCGGCTCTGTCTGGTTCAGAGCTGTCCTTGGGAGATGCAAAAGAGGGGTATCTGTCGCTTTCATAGGTAACAAGGTATATTCTCAAGGTTGCAGAGAGGGGGAGGCCGGGCCGTTGAGTGGCATCATGGCATGAGCGGCAAGGATGGAATAGACATCGGCGGCCGCAGCTGCAGCAGCACCAGTGTTCCGGCTGAAGGCGGAGGCAGCGGGTGCCCTGCTGGAGACTTTCTCCTAGCGTCGTCCGAGCTTGAGCAGCCGGGTCCTCAGCCAGAGCATAAAGGCGGTCCAGACGCCAAGGGTCTTCTGCTTGGCCGTCTTGGCCCTTCTGTGCGACTTGAACTCGACGCCTTCGGCCCTGGACTGGGATCCCTGGGCCGAGGGGAGGCCGTAGCCGCCAGACAAGACAGCCTTTTCGCTGGCTTCGGCGGACCCGCTTCCCCTGGCACCGCGTCTCCGGTGCGGGCCGGCGGAGGGGGTTGCACTGGACAGGCTGGCGTGGCTCCCCTTGCGGATGCGGGCCTGTTCGCGCTCGAGCCTCTGGGCCTCCTTGCTGTCGGCGCGTTCCCGCTTGCGCATCTGTTCGCGGGCGTACTTTTCCTCCTTGGCGCGTTCCCTGGCCTCGAACTTGCGGCGGGCCTCGCGGACGTGCTCCTGACGGGTGGCGGTGTCGACCTCGCTCCGGGAGCGGAGGCGGAAGCCGCCCATGTCGAGGGAGCTGCGCAGGGGAGACATGGGCCCGGTGGAGGAGGAGCACGAAGGCGCGGCGGTGGCGGTGGCCGGGGTCGACGAGGCCGTGGCGGCGGCGGGCGGCGGGGTCAGGGGCGAGTCGACAACGGAGGTGCCGGGGCTGAGCTGCAGCTCGGAGCGGCTCTGGTTGGCCGAGTTGGAGCGGCTGGCGGTCAGGCGCAGGGCCCGCGGGCCATCCGAGGGGCGGCGGTGCTGGTGGGGGGCGGCGGACACGGGGGCAGCGGCCGGGGCCGTGGCCGAGGCCGAAGCCGAGGCAGAGACGGAGGGGCGGAGGGAGGGGCAGGGCTCCAGGTCGTCGCCGTCCTCGGTGATGGTGGGCGAGTAGTCGCGGGGCCCGATGCCGCTGTTGTCGAGGGAGGCGCGCGAATTGGCGTAGGACAGGGGCAGGGCCGACGTCTGGGGCGTCTGCTGGAAGGGATGGACGAAGGAGCCGCCGTTGCGGGCGCCGGCGCTGTTGGAAGTGGCGATGGAGGCGTGCGAGGCGCCGCTGGTGGAGCGGGCGTGCGAGAACTTGTAGCCGCTGCCGGCGCCGGGGCCGCAGGGGGCGATGGCGGAGCGAGCGCCGGCCGGGGCGGCGGCGGCGGCGGCCCCGAGGTCGGATGGCGAGAGGGAGAAGCTCACATCGCGGGGCGAGCGGGGCGAGGCGGGCGAGGCGTGGTAGTAGTGGTAGAAGGAGGCCGAGGCGTCGCTGTCTTGGCGACGAGAGCCGTGGTCGAGCGAGCCGAGGCGCGGCGACGAGGGCTGGTCGTCCCAGCCGCGGTCGAGGTCGAGCGACTCGCGGTCCGAGAGCGAGTGCGAGTGCAGCTTCTTGAGGATGGGCCGGACGACGGTGCGGCCGCGCGTCTTGGTGAGCTTGGTGGTGGCGGTGGTGGTCAAGTTGGTGCGCGGGCCGAAGGCGCTGGCGGGCGTCTGCAGCGAGGCCATGGCGGCTTGTTTCTTCCTCGACAGTGCTGATGGTTGGCGGATGCCAGCACAGACGGCGCAGGCGTGGCTGGGTCAACAAGCCGGCCCGGCGGTGTCGGACAAGATGCAGCCTGCGTGTCTCGCGTCCGCGCTCGGCCAGGTCACTCGAGGTCACGTCAGTCAGACGAAGACGTGGACCGCTGCTGGAGGCTGAACGGCTGCCAGCTCACGCCATGGCCGCTCTGTGCGGTTCCCTCAGAGTGGCACGGCGCGCGGGCGAGGCATTGGCGCGGCGCAGCAGACAAACAGGAGCGGCGTCGCGGGCGGACGGGTGGTGAAGAATGGCTGGCCCGGCTCAGCCCTCGCCACAGCCACAGCAGCGAGGTCGACGATGGAGTCGCTGCCACGGCGGCGCGCAGCAGGAGGCGAGAGGGGCGCGGCGGCGCGGCGGGCACCAGGAGAAGGGCAGAATAGGAGAGGCGAGCAGGGCGAATTGAGCTGGACAACGGGGGGGGTGAAATGAAGATGGATGAGCGCGAGCTGAAGAGGCCGCGTGAGGGTGAGGGGGGGGGATGGTGGACGACAGGCCGGGGTACCTCGGGCGGGTACCGGGTACCGGCGCCTTGGCTCGCCGGATACGGCGCTCGCCGGGACCGAGGAGCGTTGCGGCGGCCCCAGACACAGCCTATTTATAACTGTAAAAGGGCCTAACTCCACGGCCACCCAAGTGCCGCAGAGGACTGCCGCCGTCTGCAGCGGCGCCGCGGCGCAATTGACGGGCGGCACGGCTGGGCGTCCAAAGCGCGCAGCACCGCAGGCCGAGGTACCGGGTACCGGCGGGTACCTTGGTTGGCGCCGGCGAGGGGAGGCAACGGGCGGGCCGGCCAAGGGTCCCGTCTGATCGTCACCTCGGCCGCCGCCAGCGTCTCCCCGCGAGAAGTCATGCAACTTGGCAATCTCGCGGCAAATGGGCACGTGGGCGGCTGTGGGGAGGAACAAAGGTCGACGGCCTGAAATGCTGCCCCCTGAGCCGACGACCGCAGCCGCCGACGACCGCAGCCGCCGGCGACTGCATGCGGACCAAGAGTCGGAATGGAGGCATCCGGCAGTCTATGACTCCCAGCAGCCGGCTGCTTGCCTTTTCCGGCATCGGCAGCCTTGCAACAGCGCCGCCTGCTCGACGCCGCCAGCCTCGTCGAGACTCGGGGATAAACACCACACCATCATGGCTCAGCCCCTTGGTTGCCCTGCCACCGCGAGCCGCACCCTGGCGCCGTCCAGCCGCTGCCATTGGCCGGTGCGCCGTCAATCAATCTGCCCGAGACGGAGGGTCGCACGCGAGAGCCAAGATGCGCCGCTCGTGCAGCCGCTGCTGCGAGCGCGCTTTTTTCTCCTATCGAGGCGCCTGGCTGTCCCATGCCGTCTCCTCAGATAGACAGATGCAGCACCGACACTCTCTCGGCAATGACAGGCATCTACAGTCATTACATCCCGGGAACGGAGCTGCTGATGGGCAGACTCCGCGGACATACGGGGGCACGTCGCACCGCCAACCGAGCAAACTCCAAGGCTGCGACGCGAGTGGCAAACGCCACGGCTGAGCCTCCCCTCCGCTCCGCCATATCGAGGCTGATTGGTCCAAGACGAGGAACCTCATCTTGAGAGCATCATGTACTGCGCCTGGCCCGCGGCTCACAAAACCCATTGTCCACGACGGGCCGTCATGGCGCCGCCACACTCCTTGGCACTCAAGCCTCGCGAATGACGTACGCACAGGCGTCACCGCCTCGACATACTGCGTGCGAACGCTGCCAAGCATCGCCACCGCCTTCTCCACATCGTTGCCGAGCATGTCCGGGTCACCGAGGCTTCACAGGCCGCAGGAGCCCGGCTGCGTTACGTCGATGCTGTATGACGCTCGCTCTTGGGACCATTGCCGTCGTGGTTCACGGCTGAGATATCATACGTCGAATGCAAGCCTCAATATCCAAGTTGCCTCGGTATAACCCTATGGCAGCCTCACGCTGTCAAAGCCCACGCGTGTGTTCAGATGCAGCTCACGGATACAGCTAGCATTAGCTCTTGGGAATTGCCATGTCTCCGGAAACGACTTGGCGCCGAAACCCGACAGCACAGCCGGCGCTTCAGTTCTCCCATTCATGTTGCACATGGGTCTCGCAAACTGATGTTGCAGAGATGGCTCAGGTATACTGGTGAGCCTGCTATGATCAGACCTGTCTCTCGCAGCGGCGGCTGGCTGGCCAGCTTGGGCGAGTCAACAGCCGCTTGACCCCTTTTTGGCAACGCTGCTTCAGGGCTGCACGGCAAAGCATCAATATAACTACCCATCGAGTTTGCGGCGGCCAAGACTGCAAGTCTATGCTCCTAGTCAACTGTCGGACGATGTTGCCGCTCTCGTGAGGCACAACTTGACAATCCATGAATCGATATAGCTACAGCCAAGTCACCTTGTATCCTCGGCAGCTTAAAGTAAACGGTCGCCTCTCGAATGGCACCAGTTGATCAACGGCTGCCCCGAGAAAGCAACATGACTGCGCAGGCACATCTCCCTCGGTCTCGCTGGCTTCATCTGCCACCTGCCTTTGCAATGGGAGATTGTTCGGGTTTCCGGACGACAAGATCATTCCCTAGTGGCCAAGGCCCTCCCTCAGTATCGAGAGAATCTTTGGAGCGCAAGACTCGCAGTCCCATGGTGTCTGGGGCTGCATCTCTCTAAGAGGCCACATTAACGATTTCACTAGTGGAGCGCGAGATCATGTCCACGTCGGCACCGCTGTCGCTAGCAAAGTAGACAGCGGGCCGTGAGTTCGTCCAGGCTGAGACCTTCAATAGCGGTCTTCTCCCGACAGCTCGCTCCCAGCAGCCTCAAGGTGGCTAGGCATACCAATGGCATGGAAAGCCCTGGAGTCATCTTCAGCACCCTGTGCGTGATGGGACATGCGTCGTGGCCCGCACAGTTTCCGTGTCGTGTACACCCGTACCATGTCACCAGGTCGGACCGGATGTGACCTGCAGACGTGCTGTTTTCTACAGGCTCCGCCCAAGGCAGCAGGGCATTTCGAGCGATGAAGCACAGTTGGCCGCACCTCTGACGGCAAGGGGTCAGACGTCCGACTTGCCAAATTGCACGACAGCGCAAGCCGATGGCTCCCCGGCTTTGCCAGAGACTTGGAGGACATGTTCCAAGGAACAAGAAAGACCAGAATCTCGACGGCGTCAGCCCGGTGTCGGTGATGGCACGGGCTGCATCGACCAACAAAAGGGAAACGGCAACGACGGCAGCCTAGCGAGTGTTGCTGGATCCCCTCTAGACCTGCAAAGGGACTCCAGAATCCACGGAAGACGAGTGATAGATGGAAGCGCCGTCGTTTCCATTGGCCCGTGTCATCCCTTACCCTGGGACCATCCGAGCTGATCTGTGAGTGCATGGCTAGTTGGATGCAGGCCTCGGCGCCGGCTGCAATGGCTGCGTTCTGGGAGTCGAGAGATGATATTCCGAACCCTTGGAAACGCCTACGGGCGGCGGCTGTGCCGCTTTGGGAGCTCGACGGGGCCAAGTTGGACGATCTGGTTGGCCCCTTTGTGACGCTGGCGCCGACTGCTTGGCCACGCGTGCGTCTGCAACGCCGCGGACTTGATAGTCTCAAGCACGTGGAAGCTCGTGCTTGTCAGCCCACGTCCCGGCTCCTCTTGGCCACAGCAGGCACCGGGAATAATCGGAGGACTGCAATGGCTGTCCCAGGCTGGCCGTGCCAGCAAATCCGAAGGGGCGGATGACGGCCGTCGGGAAACAGGCTCGGGTGGGGAGACGGACTGTTGTCAACGAGTGTGGAAGCGACTCGTTGCTGTCCACGATACGGCCTCCGCTGGTCACACAGCTGTCGAGGCAAGTGCAGCGCCCGGGTTCTGGAAAAGGCTCTCGGCGAGATGGATCTGGTGTATGAGAAGGATCGCCTCTTGGATGTGGGTTTCATGACCCACCGTCCGTCGGCGTGCCCGCCGTGGCGGTCATTCTGCGGTCACGGCGAAGCGACAGGTCGTGTGAGCCCTCGGAAGACGGCAGTGATTTTGGGAACGCCAATCCTCCGAAGACGGCGCAGCTGATCGCACGAGCTCTGGCCGCTGGGGCTGAGGGCCGTCTTGATCCTCCGTCACCCCATGAGGATGCAGGTTGATACGCTAGCGGTGCCCCTCGTGCCAACTCGAGCAAGAGAGCCATCGGCAAGCAAGGTACTGGGGTTTTGCGAAGCAAAGAGGGCATTGCCGAAAGTGTTGGGCTGCGCCGCGCCGGCCACCGCTGCACGGCCCCGGCAGACCCTGGCGGCGCTGCTTTGGTCGACAGGCAGGACAGGGCCGGTTTACGGCTTGGCGGGCTCCGGCACTCGGCGACGGTTCGCGGAGGGGGGCGAGGACGACGGAGGACGATGGAGGAAGACGAGGGATTCGAGACGGACTCGCGTCGTGGGCGACGGGCGCCAGTCACGCGGCGCGTCCGACACGAGCTGTTGGGCGGAGTCTAGATCCGACCCGGTCGAGGACGAGGGAGAGTCGGTACGAAACTCCGTGCGTGGCGTCGAGGTGTGAGAGTACTCGTGTCCTGGGCGGCGCGTTGAGACATTTTCGCTCAGGGTTGCCGGGAGCAGCGCAGACGTACGTGTGTGTCATTGCTAGGCTGCGGCTTGTCTGCTGTTGGGCCCCCTTGGCGGCGCTGGCTGAGGCGAGGCCTGGTGGAGGAATCGGACGGCGGAGGAAGTGGAGAGGGCACGGAATCCCGAAGCGGGCCGCTGGCAGCAGCGAGGGCGGACGGACGCGAGGAGGGCACGAAGGTCGCATTGGCGAGAGGGTTTTTGTAGCTTCCACGGCGATGCGTTGCAGCTGGAGCCGCGACGGCGGGCGGAGGATGTTGTCGCGGACTCTGGCAGGCTGGGCAGGTGCGGAGGAGGAAACTACCTGCGCAGGTGTGTGTGCTCGGCGCCGGCTCTAAGTGTTCATCAGGAAGGCGTGTCGGACGTGCATATGTAAGTGCCTGCACAGGGAGGCGTCGTTATGCGACGGAAGGATCTCCACGACGTGGCCGGGAGCGCCTGCCTCGCACGGTGTCCAATGGCAGGCGGCGCGCAAGCCGCTGCGCGCAAGCCGCTGCGCGCCGGGCCGTCGCCAGCGCAGAGTTTTCTCCTCTCGCACGCGGCCGTGGGGCTCCCTGGAGCTCGCGCCCGGGCGACGGCGCGAGTCGCAGGCTGGCCGCCGGAGCGGTGGCGGCGGCGCGCGCGCGCCGTGGCAGGCGACGGAGACCAGAGGACAGAGACCAGAGAGAGCACTGTGCGACGCGACACACACGACAGCTCGGACGGGCCAGACGCACTGCAACTCGGCCGAACCAGCCAACGGGCACGATACGGATACGGCCCACGATCTGCCGCAGCCGTCACGAGCGATCCAATCCAGGCAGCCTCGGGAAGGCCGCCCGGGCGCTCACAGCTGGCGGCTTTTTGTCCGCGCGCGAAAGGCGAGCTCCCCGCTCTCCACCGCCGCGCGCGGCCTCGAATGCGGCAGGTCGACGGCCTCGTACATGCTCGGTCCGTACATACAGGGCGCGTCGGGTCTGGTCTGGTCTGGTCGGGTCTGGTCGGGTCTAGTCTCGTCTCGTCTCGTTTTGGCCTTGTCTCGGGGGCCGGCGACGCTTGCGAACATGGGCCCTACGCCAAGCCGTCTTATTATAGTCGGCAGGCATGGTGATGATGCATGGCCCAGTAGTACCTGCATGCGATGGAAGCGGCCTTGCGTCTCCGCTGGTTGGGCAGTTCGCCGGGGGCGTCTTGTCTCTTGTCTCGCCGGCCCCGGCTCTTGCATGGGCCATTGGGTGTCTCGTGTAGGTATGCGAAGGCAGCCCGGCATGGCGAGCACGAGCGCCTGTCCGACCGTGACGGGCCAGGCAGGCAGAGCCGGCCGCGGAGCCGCGGCGGTGCCGTCGACGCCACCGGGGACCAGCCGGGGCCTTGGGCTGGGGCTCCGGTGCCGGCGGCCGGCTGATTGCATGCCGACGGGCTGCTGGCGGGCCCGAGGCCTGTATGCACGGAGCATGGCCGCTGGCCGAGGGAAGCACAGGGAGGGAAGCACAGGGAGCACGGCAGCACAGGGCAGGGCGCGGCGGCACCGGGCACGGCAGCACAGGACAGGGCGCGGCGGCACAGGGCGCGGCGGCACAGGAGCACAGGCACGCTCACATATTACACGGCGCACGCGCCACGCACGCACCACGCACCTACGCACCACCACGCACCACACGCACCACCACGCACCACGCACGCACGCCAACGCGCATATCTCCACGGCGCTCACATGCCAGGCCGGCCAGTCAGGCGGTTCTTTTGCGCCCTGCTCGCCACTGCAGCGGCCGGTCAGGACGCCGTCAGCAGCCGGCCCAGACACCGGCGACGGCCGGCGGCGGCGGTCCGGCGGCCCCCAAGGTGGTAGTCGGCGCCAGTCGACGATCCTCCTCCTCCACCCATCCATGATGCGTCGCCCGCGGCCCCATGACGATGATCCCCCTCGCCGGGCGGCTAGCGCCACGCCCCTCCTGTCGCCGCCAGACCCCGTCCACGCACATGCGTGGAGCCCGTCTCCATTGTCCTCATGCTCGCTCACCTCACCTCACCTCACCTCGCTCACCACATACATGTGCATGCGAGGATGTGCCAACGCCAGATCAGGGCCCCGGCTGCCCGAGATGTATGCACACACACATGCCTGCACATGCGTACCCCGTACTTGGCCATTGCCCTTGCGCACATGCAGTCCCTTTGGCTGGGCCCTCGGTCCGTCCTCGACGCCTGCCATGCACGACATCCATTGGACGATGCACCCGCGAGGCATGGACGGATGGAGCGACGACGACGATGGCGTCGTGCTTGCATGTGTGTGTGGCCTGCTGGTCTTGTCTATATATGATATGCTGAGGCCCTGCGCCCTCGACCCCGGCCAGCTCCCTCGTTTCTCTCCAGCCCATTGCCGACGAGGCCGCGTATATATATCCATATATATAGAGCCTCGGTCCGCCGCTCCCGCCGCCGCAGTCCCGAGTCGCTCGTTTTCCGCCTCTCTGCCGCCGTCTCCCGTCCGCCCTCGCCCTCGGTCCCCTCGGTCCGCCCCCTTGTCGGCGCCGGAAGCCCTGCCGCCCCCGAGTCCGGGCCGTCCGGGCCGCTGCCGTGTCCAGGCGTCGGTGGCATCGACGAAGCCCGAGTCTGCGTTGCTGCTGCCGCTGCTGCCGTGCCGCCGCCGGGCTTGTACATACCTACGTGTGCAAAGGGGAGCCACGAGGACAAGCAGAATATCACAGACGAGGCCGCTCCAGCCTCGCCGCCAACAGGCCGACACAGTCACAGACAGCATATTGCCCAATAGGTTACCCAGGGTTCCTGCCCGCGTGGCGAGAGCGGCGCAGCCAGTGATCGCGTTTGGGGGGAAGCTCGGTTGCGAAAAGGGACGTCATTCATCGGGCCCCGTGACGGCGTATAAACCTTTGTTGTTCTTGCCTCGAGCCGTCCCTATTCACTGCTCGCCTGGCTTGGCAGCGGAGAAGAGGGATATAAATTCCATATCTCGGGGCGGCGGAAGCCCGTCCTCTCTTCGCCTCTTCTCTTCCTCTCTTTTTGCTGCTTAAGACTGGTCAATCGATATCTTGTTCTCTCTCCCTACAGTCCAACCATCCCTAAGGAAGCCTCCCTACAGACCTGCATCCCTAAGACGTAACTCGGGGACCGTCCCCCGCCGACGAGGCCTGGCTCCCCGCGGCCCGGCGACAGGGCAATGGACGGCACGGTCGGGCAGATGACGGGCATGGCCCGCTGGGTGGTCGGGGCCTTGGTGCGGCCGTCGTTTGGCTTCGCCTCGTCGCCGGCCTTTTGGGCCTACGTCTTCTGGGGCCTCTGGTGGGTTTCCTCGCGGCGGCAGACGGGGGCTCGGACGGAGGACGACGACGACGACGACGATGATGATGATGATGCTGACGGACGGCGGCGGCGCAGGATACACCGCTATCTCCGCCTGCTCGTGCACTGCGTCAGCCATTGGGCCTACCGGTCGAAGCCGGTGCCGGACAAGGCCGTCTTCAGCCACGAGGACGTGACGGTGGTGATACCGACGATCCACAACGCCATGGAGGAGCTGCGGCCGTCGCTGCAGAGCATCCTCGCGTGCCGGCCGGCGGAGCTGATGCTGGTGACGACGTACGACAAGCGCGAGGCGCTGGAGCGGCTGGCGGCGTCGCTCGACGACGGGCGGATCCGCGTGCTGCACACGGCCATCGCCAACAAGCGGCTGCAGCTGTGCGAGGCGCTGCCCAAGGTGCAGACGGACATCACCATCATGGCCGACGACGACGTGACGTGGCCGCCGACGATGCTGCCGTGGATCCTGGCGCCCTTCGAGGACGCGCGCATGGGCGGCGTCGGGACGTGCCAGCGCGTCAAGCGCGTGCGCTCGGGCGCCTGGGCGACGCGCGCCTGGAACTGGCTGGGCGCGGCCTACATCGAGCGGCGCAACTTCGAGATCTCGGCCACGCACAACGTCGACGGCGGCACGTCGTGCATGTCTGGGCGCACGGGCGCCTACCGCTCCGAGATCCTCAAGAGCCACGACTTCCAGCACGGCTTCCAGAACGAGAAGTGGCGCCGCTGGATCCTCAACGCCGACGACGACAACTTCGTCACGCGCTGGCTCGTCAGCCACCAGTGGAAGACGTGGGTGCAGTACGGCCCGGAGTGCGAGCTCGAGACGACGCTGGAGAACGGGCCCAAGTTCCTGTACCAGTGCTCGCGCTGGGCGCGCAGCAACTGGCGCAGCAACTGGACCAGCCTCGTGCGCGACCGCCACGTCTGGCGCCAGCAGCCCTGGTGCACCTACGCCCTGCACCTGGCCACCTTCACCTCGCTGGCCGTCGCCGTCGACCCGCTGCTGCTGGCCGCCTGCTGGCGCGCCACGGCCGCCTGGGACCCGGCCCCGCGCCGCTGCGCCTTCTGGGGCCAGGTCGTCTTCATGTTCGCCTTCACCAAGGTCGTCAAGCTGCTGGGCCTCTTCCGCCGCCACCCGCGCGACCTCGTCTTCCTGCCCGTGTCCATCGTCTTCGGCTACCTGCACGGCTTCATCAAGCTCTACGCCCTGTGCACCCTCAACATGGTACGTTGGCGCCGCCGCCCCTGACCCGACGGCCCCTGACCCGACGGCCCTGCCCTGACGGCCCTGCCCTGCCGGCCCTGCCCCGACGGCCCCTGATCTGACGGCACGCTGACCTCTCCCCAGACCTCCTGGGGCAGCCGCGCCGACGCCGACGCCGACGACGAGCAGCGCCTCACCCTCGCCCCCGAGCGCTCGCCCGTCCTCCAGACGCCCCAGGGCCCCGCCACGCTCGTCCGCTACAACGACGTCCGCCCCAAGGGACGGCTGGCGTCTGGGCGCATCAGCCACGACGAGCCCGCCGACTGGGAGAAGCAGGGGGGGGGCTACGCCGCCTACGGCCTGACCACGTCGTCGTACGCGCTGCACCGCGTCGCCATGCCCAGCCTCCCGGAGGAGCCGCCCAAGTGAGCCGGCCTTTCTCCCTTTTCCTTTGTGCTTTCCCCCGTGCATCTTCCGCATGCGACCGGGCCGAGGGGCGAGGTTGGCTTGTGTGACGTCTCCCCGTCGTCGCCGGGTCTCATTGGCCCCCTCCCCCCTTTTTCGGTCCTTTTGGTGTTACCCCAGCTTTGCCCCCATTGTATCGCGACGGGCGCAGAGGAAGACAGGACTCTGCCCCGGGCAACCACTCGGACGGCTGGTGGCGTCTTGGGCTATCGAGCACCCTGTTGTTGTTGATCGTGTCCGGCGGCGGCGGCGTTTACGGCGGCAAAAACAAAAAAGGGGGGAGCGAGGCACTATGCCGTGTATTGTCCTGTCTCTGTTTTGTCTGTCTTGTCCCTTCTTCTTCTTCCTTCCCGGCCCCTGCGCACCGCCTTCTCTCGCGTCGACGAGTCTCGCCCCGGAGCGCGAGACGGCGGCCGTCGCCGTGTATGTACACAAGCGCCGTAGGTAGACGACGGCAGCAGCAGAAGCCGCAGCAATAATAATAATAATGGTAATCATACATACATACACGAACGACGGTGGCTGCGACGACGGACAGCCGGGGCCAATAACGGGCGCCGCGCGCGCTGCAGATCTCGATGCTGCGCGCGCTCGTTGCACGACAGCCTCGGCGTGCCACGGCAGAGCGGACGTCATGGGCCTTGCTTGTATCGTGAGCTCCACGCGAGCGTGCGGCCGCGTGTGAGCCCTTCGTATAAGACGGGCCATGACACGTCCGACATGGCCCGTACGCCGGCGAGCCTTGTTTGATTCTGCGAGGCCCACCCCCTCCGCAGCGGCGCCGGCACTCTGCCCCCCTCGACATGTGCCTCCTTCGCCTGTTGCTGTTGCTGTTGGAGGTGCGAGAGAGAGAGGGGGAGGGGGGGGGGGATCGTCACAGCACCGCATCAACCGGGCCGTTTTCTCGCCCAGCACCCGGCGCAGGAGGAGGGGCCCGGCCGGTGAGGCCAGACGGGCATGCGTGGCGTCTCGTCTCGTGGCCTCGCTGCATCCTGGGGGCTCCATCCGCGAGGAGAGGCTGCGAGCGCGCACACATGGCGGGTGTAAGTGGCAGCGCGCGCGCGCCGCCGCGCAGCCTTCAGCCGGCTGCACATGCTTCTCTGGCCGCCCGGCCTGGGGCTCTTCTTCTCTCGCGACACGAGGGCGCAGCCTCGGACGCACCCGTGTGCGGATGCATGTGTGCGCGCATGTACAGCGCCTGGATGTATCATGTATGCACGCCGCTGCGCCCCGGGCGGAGGCGGGCATAGCATCTACCCTGCATACATTGTACATACTGCGGACGCTGGGAGCCCAGGGCATTGGACGGGCGCGGCTGTTGTCTCACAGGCCACCGCGGCGGCTTGTCGGTGTGTCGCCGCGGCGCGAGAGAACAAGGGCCATATTAAATGCCCAGCCGAGCGGCCGCCGTGATTCCCCGGCGAGAGAGAACCGGCGTCCAGGGCCCGTCCGCACCCGTCCGTCCGCACTCGCACGGCCATGCGGCCGGACGGGCCGCTCACGCCGTCGTCCCCAGCTATGCACACGCCCCCCCCCCCCCCCCCCCTTTCTCCTCTCTCCTCCGCCTCCGCTCCCCCAGGGCTCCTCCGCCCTCCACACTCCCTGGCCGGGATTCCCCTCACCCGCCGTCACGGCCGAGCATCGCGGGCCGTTTCCTTGTCTCGGCTCGCCGCCTCATCAGCTCCCGCCGGAGGCGCGGCGGCGCCGTCGAGCGCTCCCTGGCCCCCATGCGCTGCTGGGCCGCTGCTCCATGTGGTGCGAGGTGGTCCGGCTCACCTGTCCATGTGTGTGTAGTAGTCCAGGGCGGCCCGCTGAGCTCCGCACCGACCAGAGGAGCGGCGCGTCCGTCTCGCGGCCGCGCCCGTCTGTTGCGGCTAGCCACATGGGAGCCTGGTCACTGGATTCCGCTCAGGCCGTGCCGGCTCCGGGGGCAGTCCGGCGGCGGCCGGCGTGCTCGCCTTGGTCTCCTCGTCGTGCCATGTCCGCCTCCGGCTCCGCGTCCGTCAGGCACGCCTCCTCCTCCCCCTCCCCCGCAAGGCCGCCATCGTCATATCCCAGCCGTCGTCCAGCTCCCTGATGGAGACACAGAGCGCAGGGGTCCTCCATGAGGCGCCCCGTCTCCGCATGGCCTTTCCACTCCCCGCGCGCCTGCAGCCGATGAGCCGCCGCCCCTTGTCCGTCACAGGATCCATGACCCGCGCGGGCCGGACCAGGGGTCATCCCTGGGAAGGGGGGGGGGGGGCAAGGAGGATGAGGAGGAGGCGGAGGGGGAGGAGAAGGAGGAGTAAGCATGCCGCCGAGTAGCCAGATGAGAAGGAAGGGTTACACAAAATCGGACCGCTGCCTCCTTTCGGGCCAGATCAATGTCCTGCCTGCGCAATGATTTGACGGAGCCGCCGTGGGCCATCTCAGATCAGCTATATGTCTGCTTGACCCGTTTCGACGGCTGCTGCAGCTTCACCGAGGGTCGCCTGTCTCAGGTCGACTTGCGGAGACGAAGGCGAGAGGTGGAAATAAGCTAGGGACTAGTGACGCCGCGGTGCCAGCTATTCGGACAGGATAGGGGTCGGCCAGAGCCACCTAGGAGGAGTGAGACACAGGAGAGACGCGGCGCGCCAAGGCCAACAGACGGTCGCAGCGAGGCTTTGTGGCAGCCAGTCATGTCGGCACGCGGACCTCGGCCAGCTGCAGACATGCTTCTCTGTCGACATGGCTCCGCTGGAGGCTCCGAACCCAGCCCCGATGTACGGTAGTATCGTGTGGGGTTGACAAGTGAGAGACGCAGATATGGATGCTACGCCATACAACACACCTGTGCTGCCTCGCCAGGGTCCCCGTCGCTGCGGGGAGTCGCGCCATTGGGCCTCGGGGGCCCAGGAGCGAAGCGCCCTGCACATCCGCTTCTCTTCTCTCGGCGGCTGCAGGGTGATGGGTGACGAGCCGTCGTTATTGGCACGCGGGCAGCTGGCCGGATGGGGGTTCAAGCCCCGAGGGCTCGTGTCGTGGGTTGCGTCTCGTTGGATGCGAGTTGGAGCATCGGTTGGGCCTGGTCTGAGAGGCAGCAGACCGTACCCCTATCCCCCCCCGGCACGTCGACACACTGCCGGAATCCGCCGGCAGCGCCGCCGCTCGTCTCTGCAGCCCCGTTGCATCAGCAGCGAGCTTCCGGATCCCCTCTCGGCCCGGCGGCTGCCACTGCACCGTCGATCATCCGCGTCCCGTTCTAGAAGCCAGGCCGGCCCTCTCTCCGCCGCGAGCGAGGCAACAAGTCGGCCGTGCGGCAGCCCCCCGCGGGCCGTGTCGCCGTCGACGGCGGCCGTGGCCCGCATGCCATGCAGTGTGCTGTGCGCGCCGAACCAACAGCCGTGCGAGGCCATCGCGGACCGCCGCCGGGCAGCGACAGGCGCACGGGGAGGCCCTGTCTGCGCACCGGCCCGTCGACAACCGACGACTCCTCGGGTCGCACACGCAGCGCGGATCTTCGGCTGGCGACGTGCAGGCCCGCTCGTCCACACAGCGGCCTCCCCGGCCCTGGTGTGGCTGCCCTGCCGCTTGCGTCTCGCCTCGCCTCGGCTGCCGGCCCGTGACGAGTGCAGGGTGACATGTTCCGGCGCCGGCTCGTCGTCGTCACACGCTGGATGCCGTCCATGTCGCAGTGTTGGCGCCCGGCCCCGTCCAGCTGCACCGAGAGTCAAAAATATCCGCCCAGCGGCATTCCCATGGACAACTGGCCGCCGAATGCCATTCCGCACCTACCGGCCCCTCTACCGCGGTACATCATCTACACCTTGCCCCCCAGGTGCAGCACGTTCTGCCTCACCTGTCCCGTCAGCAGCTCCGCCTCCCCCGTGTAGGCATACGCCGCCGTCTCCCTCCACGCCGCCGGCTGCGGCATCGGCAGGTACACCCGGTCGCCGGACCCGACAGCCTCCGACATCATGATGGCGGCGAGCACGGGCAGGAAAGCCCGGGCGTAGCACAAGTCTGCGCGTGCGTTGGCCGTCAGTTCGGTCCGTGCCTCCCGACAGCGCGAGGACGGGGCACTTACGGATGGGTACAGCACACGGGCCGGCGCCTCGCCACCGCTCCCACGCCGGCGACGCCCCGGCCGACTCGGCGCTCCTCGGGCCGGCACTCGGGCGCCGCGACCCGGGTGCCGAGGCCGGCCCCGGCGCCGTCGGCATGGCCCCTCCCGGCGAGACGGCGGCCAGCAGCGCGTTGCGGTCAAAGTTGGGCGACCGCGGAGACGGGAGCGGCTCGGGGATCGTCGCCCGGAGATGACGCAGGTCGAATGCCCGGCTCAAGGCCACCATCCTGCCGCCTTTGGAGCGGATTCCCACGCGGACCGGCAGGAGGCCCGTACTCGACACCGCCAGGGTCCCTCCCTTCCGGCCATCTTGGTCCAAGGCAACTGACGGTCGCTTGAGCTCCACCGGCACCACTATCACGCTTGCGCGGCCAACCCTGCCAAACTGTCCCGAGCCTCGTCGCCACAGATGCGCGCGGAACTGTTGGAAGCTCGACTCGCGCGCGGCGGCCGTGAGTGCAGATGCGGATTGTCTGCCCCGATGGGACTCGCAGCATGCCGAGTCGTGGCCCTCTGTCTCATCCAGGCTTGGCCACGCTCGAGGCCCCCGCTCACGGGTGCCGGGCAGCGACAGCTCCGAATTGGGCGAGCCGTAGGGGGCGCATCTGAGGTCCAAGCCCGCAGCTGTCCGTCCTCGGCTCGCCGCGGGTGCCGCGCCGTCTTGGTCCGTGCTGTCGCGGTTGTCCCGAGGCGCCATCACGAGCGCCGTCCCCGGGGAGACTGGAGACAGCGGACGATAGGCATTGCTACGCCGTGTCAGCGTCCTCGCAACGCTCTCCCAGTTGACGACATGCGTGTTGATGGGCTCGACTTTGGGGCGGGCCCTCGTTCGCTTGGAGAGCGTCATTGCGGAAGAGGCGGACGGGCAAGCGAGCGCGGCGGCTGAAAACAAAGCAATACGAGTCTGGTTTGCGCAGGCACGAGAGCCAGCAGGCTCAGCCGTGGTTAAAATGCCTTGCAGGCATCCCGGGTGATGGTCAGGCGTTCTGTTGGTGCTGCGCGTCGCGTCCTTTGACGATAATGACCTCGGCCATGATGCGCTGGCGCCTGGACGAAGTGAGTGACAAATAGACCAATGCCATTGAAGAGATCTCCGAGCATGGATCGCTCTCCGCCTCTAGAGCATTCCAGCTGCCTGAAGAATAAAGGCGGCCGTGAGCCGTCCAACACTTGTCGGCGGAAACAAAGGAACGCATCTCTGCGTGACTGGGCGCCGCGCAGCTCAAAGGATGACGTCGGGGATGATGAGCGGCAGGCCCGGCTTGTTGCTGTAGCGCATGGTGGAGACAGGATATGCGCTCCCCGAGGAATGTCGGTCGGCGCCCCGGAGTGCGCAGGCTGAGAGACGTCGGGGAGACACGTGATGGCAACAGCCGTGCCGCCAAGACGGCGCCTGATTGGCCCCTGCGACGACGTCCCTCAACTCCACCCCGACGAGGCTGGCCAACGTGGCCGTCGGGGTGTCCTTTCATCGCGTCTCTGGGCCCTTCTTTTGTCCAACCCGGGACACATCCTTGCCTTTGTTGACACGTCATGAGATGAGCGAGGCGTTGGCCGCGCGGAATCATCGATAATGTCTAATGCGGCCAGCTACAAGCAGCAAAAGGTGGACTTTGTGTCCAACCTCACCGGCGGCTCCGTCGCAGAGATCGGCCATGTGACATCTGTCGCGCCCGTCAGTCGCCCCGGCTCTCCGGCGGTGCCTGCGGCTCGGTATGGCTGACTCTTGCTCAGGTAGCGGTGCTGCTGTGGTCCGCCCTCCAGGCGCGGCAGTCCTTCTTCAAGCCGGACACCGTCCTGGGCTTCCTCGTCGACTATGCCCTCAACGTCGGTGCCATCCTCCTCGCCACGACGCTCTACTCGAGCAGGCCGATGCTCCTCAACATGCTCCTCGTCGCGCCGATAGCTCTGGTGTACATGCTGCCGCCGAATAGCGCGGCCCGGAAGAAGAAGCCCAGGGTCCCGCCGGCGGCCGAGTCCCGGAGCAGGGCGGCGCGGCTCGATGTCCTGCCCGTGAAGCCCTTTCTCACGACATACCGAGGCTGCATGATGGTGGTTACGTGCGTGGCCATTCTCGCCGTCGACTTCCGCCTCTTTCCAAGGCGGTTTGCCAAGGTGGAGACTTGGGGCACGTCGCTCATGGACATGGGCGTCGGGTCGTTTGTCTTTGCGGGCGGCGTCGTCGCCGCGCGGCCCGTCTTGAAAGAACGGGCGTCGGGCCGTGCGATGCCGCTGCACCGCCGTCTCGTCTACTCGGCCCGCCATTCCGTGCCGCTCCTGGTCCTGGGGGTGCTCCGGGTCCTGAGCGTCAAGGGCCTCGACTACGCCGAGCACGTCACCGAGTACGGGGTGCACTGGAACTTCTTCTTCACCCTTGGCTTCCTGCCTCCCTTTGTGGCGGCGTGCCAGGCGGCCCTCAGGATTGTTCCGTCGTATGCGGCATTGGCCCTCTTGGTCGGCGGCACCTATCAGCTCCTGCTGGAGACGACGAGCCTCAAGGCTTTCGTCCTCACGGCGCCGAGGACGAACCTGGTGACGATGAACAGGGAGGGCATATTCAGCTTCTTCGGCTACCTGGCCATCTTCCTCGCCGGCCAGGACCTGGGCATGCTCGTCATCCCCCGACGGGTCAACGCGGGGAGCGGCGCCGGCGCGGGCACGCAGCGGAACACGCTGCTGATGACCATGGCAGTGTGGGCGGGGATCTGGTCGGCGCTGTACTGGCTGTGCACGAGCTACGCGTACGGCCTCGGCCTCGGCGTGTCGCGGCGGCTGGCCAACCTGCCCTACGTCCTCTGGGTGGCGGCCTTCAACTCGCTGCAGATGCTGGCCTTTTGCTGCGTCGACACCGTCTTCTTCCCGGCCTTTTACAACGCGGCCGACGCCAAGTCGGAAAGCGAGGCCTACGACACGGCCACGAGCCGGGTCCTGCGGGCGTACAACCGCAACGGGCTGGCCGTCTTCCTGGTGGCCAACCTGCTGACGGGGCTGGTCAACATGACGGTGAAGACGCTCGAGGCGAGCCCAGCCGTGGCAATGGGCGTCCTCGTTGCCTACACGGCGGCGGTGACGGGCGTGGCGGTCGCGTTGGATGTTTACGGCATCTCCATCAAGCTGTAAGGGGGACGGGCCCAATTTACACGGCGGGAGTCGCGTTCCGGTCTGTCGGCGCATGCATTCCATTGCGTGCTGCATGACACGGCGGCTGCTATTTTTATCTTGGTGTGAGCGCACAAGTGCATTGCTGGTCGTGTGTCGACGGCGCATGACGCGGTGACGCGGTGCCATGAAGGGCCAAATTAATCGAGGTGATTCCAGAAGACTGCGAACGCGTCGGGGGAATCTGACTCGCGGCGACGTCGGGCTCTCCGCAGGATCAAGAGAGATCGAAATGCCCGGTCCTTGCGAGATGCCAATGCGTCTCATCTCCGACGTCAATGCCTCGTTACCCAGGTCGGCAGCTGCTCGTCGATGCCGCACGTGAATGCTTGTAGCGCGACGCGCGCGCGACGCGAGTTGTGGAGGAGAGAGAGGCCATGTCAAGCCATCGTGGACGACTTCAGGAGGACGGAGAGGCCATCTCGAGCCATTGTGGACGACTATCAAGTTGTCGACGGCGACGAGGCCGTCTTGATAGGCGGCCTCGACATCTCCTGGTGACAGGATCCATGTACGGACGCCCGTTTGCAGCTGGTCTCAGATGCAGAAGCATGTCTCGGCATGCACGAAATCGTTCGTGGCCCGACGGGTGGAAGCGAGCGAGGATTCCCGCGCAACAGCGAGATTGCCGTCACAGATAGAATGCTTGGTGCAACTGGTGGCTCTGGGAAGCTGTCGCGAGGACTTGGAAGCATGGCCGCACTCGACAGTGGACGTGGAGGGAGGGAACGGAACTCGGCATCAAAGTGTCGTTGCAGTCAGAGACAGTCCGTCTCGACCAGCACTGACGGGGCTCCAACCGCGATTCTTGGTAACAACAATAAACAATGACGGCGACGATAACGACGGCCGGAGCGATGGAAATCGGCCGTCGTTTGCGCGTCCAAGCGACGACCAAATGCCTGCTGCGACGAGGATGGGGCCGCCAGGGGTTCCCCGTCGCCCTAATGCAGCGGCGCGTCCAACGATGAAGAAGTTCATCTTGGCGGTCGAGGCAAAGGGCCGCTGGCATGGCGCACCAGACAGCCGTCGCCGAGGAGGGCCCAAACGGCGCCGGGTCAGTGAAATTCCATGTCATGCGCGCAGGCCCAGGGCGCGAGGCGTCTGCGATGCGGCGTGAGCGCGCCCGCTGTCGACGGCGGCCGTTGCCGTAGGCGTCGTCAGGTCCAGTGCGTCCAGTGCCTGCTGTGCTCACGCCGCCGTGCTCTAGATGCACCAGCACGTTGATGAGAATTGGCGTCGCGAGATTCACAGCGCTCGCGGCGACGCAAAGTACCCCGAGGTAGCCCGTAATTTGGCCCCGCGTCGCATCCAGGCATTGGCGGCGCCCGGGAACCTGGCCGGCCGGGCGTACCGCGGTACCTGTGCTCCACGGCCGCCAAGGTACCCGCCCCCCAAATTACGGCGCGCGTCGACCCGCCGCGCGCGCGCCGCCAAGGTACCGCAGCCCCCCGCGCAACCTGCGGCGGCGCGGCCAGCCAGGTTCCTGAAGCGGCGCGGCCCCACCTGCGGTACCTGGCGGTACGCAGGCCCAGGCGCCCCCAGGCACCCGACTCGTCGCAGCGGTACTCGCCCAGTCATCTCATCAATCTCGCCTGGAACCCGAGTCCGCCTGGCCTGCCTGCTGCCTCGACCTCCTCCTCCTCCCTGGCCTTACATTATGCTGTGATTTCCCTCCCCTCGCCCTCGCCGCCCCCCCTCGCCTCTCTGCCACGTCTTCGCCAGCCTCAGGGGAACTGCTCCCGCCGTCCGCATCCGCCGCCTCGCCGCCGCCAGCCGCCAGCCGCCAGCCGCCTCCCCGGCCGTGCCGCCGTGCATCGTTGCGCAGCCGCCCAACGGCCTGCCGCTGGCTAGCTGGAGCCTCGCAGCGTCTGCCTCAGGCCTCGGGCCCAACGACGTCAACAAGGCGCCGTCGCGACGAGTGCATTGGACCCCGAGCAAGCCGCCCGCGTTTCAGCAGCCTCTCCGCTCGAGCGAGCCAACATCACAAAGCCGCCCAGCTGCCCGGGGGGGTGCGTGCTGCATACCTGCTGCGTCGGAACAGCCTCCGTACACAGAGCCCGCGAGTCCTACAAAGCGCGACACCACCGCCGCCTCCCTGCATTGCATTGCATTGCGCCGCGCCGCGCCCCTCTGCGTCGCCAGTGCACCAGGGCAAAAATCGTCCCGCTCAGGGGCCTGCGGCTGCTTCCTGGCCCACGACACGCCGCCCGACCAGCGACGCGCTCCGCATCGCCGCCACCGACGCCGGGAACCATGAGAGAGGACCAAGGCCGGTGAATTGGTACACGCAAGCCCCGAATCCCAGCTGCGCCTTTGTTTTAGCCCCCGTCCGACGTGCCCCCTTGCTGGCGCCGTCATCCTGTCAGCCAGCCTTCCTTTCTTTTTCGCCCTTGTTAATCCCGCGTCGCCCGGCGACCAGGTCGCCGCCGGTTGCCTGACAGCTGGCCGGCGCGCGCAGGACCCTCACGGTTGCCTCTGCTGCTGCCGCCCCTTGGACCACCTGCCTGCCCTGCCTCTGCAGCTGCTTCGTTGGCTGACTCGCTGCGCTGCGTCTTCAGCATCAACGTCAAACACCGCCTTCCGCCGCCTCCGTGCCGATCCGCGACGGCATCGCCGCCGCCCTTGCAATCCACGCCCGAGTCGACCGCCTCGGATCCCTGCCCGAAGCCCCGACCGTGTTGGGGCGAGGAAGATGTCGGCTGCACTGCAGACAGCTGCCCACCAGCCAACTGCTGCCTTGGCGTCGCCTCCCTTGCCCTCTCCCTCCGGCCGGCAATACGCGTCGCCCCATTCGTCGCCGAACCGGGAGGCTTACCATGCCAACCAGAGCGCGACCGCATCGCCGTTGTCAAGACGCCCTCCGTCGCGCAAGATGAGCGGCAACGGGGCCCCTGCCCCTATGGATCCGCACCTCGTCAGGAGCGCCACGGCAGCCGCGCAGCCTCCCGAGCATCGTCTGTCGACGTCTGACCGCCTGTCGGTCCTGCCTCCCGTCGCACCCCCTCGAACCTCGTCCTCTGCCCAGCAGGGCGCGAGCTCGCGAAGAAGCCAGCATATCGATGGCGGAATGACCGGCCCCCTGCAGCAGTACGCGCAGGCAGAGGCATCGCGGAGCGGTTCGCGCGGAAACGCCAACGGCCATCCGCAGGGTCACAGGAGCCAGCGCGTTTCGAGTCCATACTCGACGCAGGACTCGGCCGGCCGACCGTCGAGCAGCCGCGACAGCCGCGCGTTCGACGTTTCCATCCCGATCCGCACCCACCCGGCCTCGGCTGCGAAGCCGCCTCGAGAGGCCAGCGAGAGCTTGATTCGCGCCATTGCCAACGCCGACGACCCCAACGGTCGCGACGGTCGAGCGGCTTACCATGGCTCTTCGGCGCAGGACGCCGCCGCGCCGCCGCCCATGGTCGCCATGGGCGGACCCCACGAGGAACGGCGAGGCGGCCGGAGCCGGCACGACCACCACGGCCGCAGCCACAAGGGGACATCCAAGTTCGGCGACTTCATCCTGGGCAACACCATCGGAGAGGGCGAGTTTGGTAAAGTCAAGCTCGGCTGGAAGCAGGACAGCAGCGTTCAGGCATGGCAACCCCCCCCAAAGCATCGCGCCCTTGGAAGCGCACTAACCGCGTCGTCACAGGTCGCCATCAAGCTCATCAAGAGAGACACCGTCGGCAGCAATCCGTCTCGACTTGGCAAGATACGGCGCGAGGTTTCCATTCTGCGCGGAGTTCAGCACCCCAACATTGTGCGATTGATAGACATGATAGAGACGGAAAGATACATCGGCATCATCCTCGAATACGCGTCCGGGGGCGAGCTGTTCGATTACATCCTCAACCACCGCTATCTCAAGGACCACTCGGCCCGCCGTCTATTCTCCCAGCTGGTCTCTGGCGTCGGCTACCTCCACAAGAAGGGCATCGTGCACCGGGACCTGAAGCTGGAGAACCTGCTTTTGGATCGCAACCGAAACATCATCATCACCGACTTTGGCTTCGCCAACACGTTCGACCCCCACGAGGAGCTGACCGACGAGGAGGAGCTGAACCTGACGGACCGCGACTTTGTCAAGCGCCTGGGCCTGGACAAGGTCAAGGCCAACGGCATGCGCAAGGGGGACCTGATGCAAACGAGCTGCGGCAGCCCCTGCTATGCCGCGCCCGAGCTTGTTGTCAGCGACTCGCTGTATACCGGGAGGAAGGTGGACGTCTGGAGCTGCGGCGTCATCCTGGTGCGTCGACGAGTGCTTACCTGGGCTCGGACACGGCTGACGCTCTGCAGTACGCCATGCTGGCCGGCTATCTCCCGTTCGACGACGACCCTGCGAACCCCGAAGGCGACAACATCAACCTCCTGTACAAGTACATCGTGTCGACGCCGTTGACGTTCCCCGAATACGTCACGCCCCACGCCCGCGATCTGCTCCGGCGCATCCTGGTGCCGAACCCCCGCAAGCGAGCCGACCTGTTCGAGGTAGCGCGGCACAGCTGGCTCAGCGAGTACGCGCACGTCGTCGAGTTCATCACGAGCTCGACGACGTCGCCGTCGGACGTCCAGAGCGTGTCGTCGGCGCCACAGGAGTTTGCGGAGCCTCCCTCGGTCGCCAGGAGTGCTTCCGTCCGCGAGACGCCCAAGCACAAGTCGCCGGTGCCGGCCTCGGTGGGCGGCCTGGCCAAGGCCCATGCCAAGATCGACCAGGACTCGGAACAGGCATACCGGACGCCCAAGGATGCCAAGCGCCGGACGGTCCAGGTAGAATACGTGGCGCCCACGACGCAGACGCAGCGTGGAGCAGACCCTGGGCCCTCGAGGGTGCTGGTTCCGCGGGACTACGAGGACGGTCAACGGCAGACATCGGCGAGGGACAAGCCCCTGCCGCAGGACCCTCCGGTTTCCGCCGATGCCTACGCGAGGTCTGGGCAGTCCAAGATGCCGTCGAGCTCTCACAGCAACACGGCACACGCCCGATCCGGGCGCGAGACGCGGGCGATATCCGACAATCCTTACCTGGCCGGTTCCTCTGGCACGAGGCCGCAGACGGGAGGCTCCATGCAGTCGGCGGCGTCGATGGGCCTGCAGTCACGAGGCAACTACGGGCAGCCCGTCCCGCCGACCATCGCTGACACCAACGCCCAGGGACGCATCCAGCAGCCGACAAACGCCGAAGACGACGACGGCGGCGGCGGCTTCATGGGAAGACCCAGCGTGGGCGTGCCTCCCAAGTTTGCGAGGATGTCGGGCTTCCAGGAGCGGCGCGGCAGCGACGCCAGCAAAGGCCACAAGAGGTCCAGCACGATAGGAGACATTGGGTCGAGGCTCTTGGGCCGCAGCGGGTCCGTCTTTGGCAAGAACAAGAAGCGACCGGAGCAGCAGGCGGAAAAGTCGAAACGGTACCCGCCCGTCAGCATGTCTAACGCGATCCCCCAGGCGGAGGAGCCGGCGCCCAGGCAATCCATGGACTCCAAGGCTTCGCGTCGCTCATTCTCCCTGGGCATGGGAAAGAAGCGCAGCGGCAGCATGACGGGCTCCCAGGCGTCGGCGGAGAAGAAGGAGCGACGGCGGTTTTCGCTCCTCCCGGCCTCGTTCTCGCTGAGATCGATTGGTCTGGGGGGCAAGGAGCACAGCCAGATGCCTTCGCCGGAGATGGAGTCGCAGAACGAGCTCCCCATCCAGGTGCCTCGCATGGATCCGCCCAGGAGCGTGACGGCGGCCGAGGACGCGAGGGGCAGCCCGCCCTTGCTGGACAAGGCGCACGAGAATGCTCAGGCGCAGGAGACGGCCAACCAGCGCAGACACCGTTCGGCGCAGGTCGAGGGCAGGAGGTCGGGCGCGGTGCCTCAACACGTGCAGCCGGGTTCGCACTTCAACAGCGCGTCGGAGTCGTCTGTGGACATGCGGCGGCCGGCGGCGACGGAAACGCCGCTGGGGTCCTACACGCACGGCCTTACAGAGTCGGAGGGCGATGACGGACGGGGAAGCGGCACCGGCGGTCGAGGGAACCGGGGAATGCTCCAGAAGAACCACAAGCGGTTCACGGACGCCTACGAGCAGGGCGACTACCGGGGCCACGAGGGGAGCAGCGGCGCCGCCAAGCGGGTGATGGACTTTTTTAGGAGACGAGGCAGAGCCAGAGGCGGAGACGATCGGTGACGACGAGGCGCGCAGCGACGTTTGGAGTTTTCGGTGCGATAGGGTGCATCGCGGAAAACTCTAGCCCTTTTCCTTTCTTCCCTTTAGACCGTTTCAGCGTCGCCGATGAGCCGGAGCGGCATAATATCCCGACAAGCCTCTTGCACGCACGTCGTCGTCGTACCTGGGCAGTACATGTGGCCGGCGTGTCAGCGGTCACGTCAGCAGAAAACAAACAACAGCAGCAGGACGTTTGTTGTGTTTCACGTCGGGCCGATGCAGCATTCATGGGCAGCTGAGCGCGGCCGGTGGTTTATATTTTGCTCTGCATCTCTTGTCCTTGTCAGCGGCTCGGGGGCGGATGCGGAGGGAACGGGCTCCGGCGGGGGACGGTGGTATCTTGTGGCATACGTGTATCTGTGGAACAGGCTGAGCGTACGGGCGGCGGCAGCAGACGGGCGGCGGCAGCAGACGGGCGGCGGCAGCAGACGGCCACGGCACGGAACGGATGTGCCGAAGGGTTACTGGCGACGGATTGCTACAGCGGGACAGGGCAGCGGCGACACGAAATCAATGAAGCTGAGGAGAGGTGCCGAGGCTGTGCGTGATGTCGGCGACGATGGCCAGGCCGGTCAACCGAGCGGCGGCGGACGTGCTCGTCGCTCGGACGGCGGCACGCGACCAGTTTGCGGCTACGTCATGATGAGGCTGCGGCGACGGCTGCGAATCCGAGCGGAGCCAGAGGCCGCCACGGCGTTGGCGGGGCGCCCTGATGGATAAGCTTGATTTCGACAGCGAGGCCGCCGGGCGCAGCCATGACGTCGCTGAGCCTGTGCAGAGCCAGAGCCGTAGCAGGCGATGGCGATGATGAGGCGGCGCCGGTGCTGCAGGCTGGCGATCCGAGAACAGGGCAGGGCGTGCACGGTTCCCGCCGGCAGACCACCACGGGACGGCGATTACGCTTTCGTGCGGCGACACACAGAGGATGACGACGACGTGCGTCGAAGCAGGCGGAAGAAGCGCATCATGGCTGGTGCCCTGCGAGCTGATGCGTAGATTCGCAGTCATGCGCGCCCTTGTGAAGCCCAATCAGCACCGCCACATGTTGGGGGGGTGTCTCGGGGTGTGACCGGGCCGGGTCGCGGGTACTCGTACCTCGGCAGACGAAAGCGCGCGCATGGGCAAAGTACAGCGCCGCGGTCGGGGGGTCGCGCCGCGGCGGGCAAGCCAGGGCGGGTACCCAGGCCGCGCGCCACAGTACCTGCCAGTCGCACACCGGACGGGGGGGCAGGTACCAGGGACCTGGCCGGGGCTGCGGCTCGACGGGGCGTGAATCAGTCGTCAGCCACGCCCCCTTACCATATGTAAAGCCGTCGTCCAAGCCATGCCTCGTGCGGCCGTCCGAAGCGTCTCTTGTTATTACGCCGTTGGCACCCCTGCCGCTGCCGGGCTCACCTCACCGTCTTTGCCTCTGTCCTGCGTGCCCTTGGTCTGGCTGACGGACGCCGCCGCCTGTCTCCAACGCCGCCTGCCATCTCCGCCGACTGCGCTGGGCATCCGTGTCCCCTCCTTTTCGATGAAGAATCGCTCGCCAGAACCGCCCGACATAGACAGCAGCAACCGCTCCCGTCAACTGCCCGCGGCCGATGGACCGCCGCGACGCTCGCCGCAGCCCTCGCCCCCGCCGCCCCTGAAGGAGCCGACGACGGCGGCCGGCAGCAAGCCCGACGACAGCAGCAACGGCGTCGCCAGTCCCAGGGACGGCCATGGCGGCACCAGCCACGGCGACGCCGCCGACGGCACGCCGGCCCGGCACGAGACGGGCGGCGTCGGCCCGGAGGAGAGGCAGGGGTCTGTCGTAGAAAGCAAGCCCGAGCCGGACAGCGCCGTCGACCCGTCGGGCCCGGACGCCAACGACGCGACCCCCGAGCACAGGCTGCGCCGCTTCTCCCGCGAGCTTCGTAGGACCTTTTGGATGGTGGCGACGTACAGCTGGCTCAACGTGCTGCTCGTCTTCGTCCCCATTGGCATCGTCGTCGCCAACGTGGGCGGCGTCCACGCCGGCGTCGTCTTTGCCATGAACTGCATTGCCGTGATACCCCTGGCCGGCCTGCTGAGCCACGCGACCGAGTCGGTGGCCAGGAACATGGGCGACTCGCTCGGCGCGCTGCTCAACGTGACGTTTGGCAACGCCGTCGAGCTCATCATCTTGTAAGCCCTTTTGCTTTTCCTTTCTCTTTTGTCTCTTTCATCCGTCCGACCTTGCGCTGACTGGATTTCCATAGCATGTAAGTATACAGGCGCTCTGCCGCGAGAATCCGGTTTGCTGACCGATGTCATCTCATGCGCTCAGCATCGCCTTGGTCAAGGTATGCGCGCTCCCCGGCTCTCCCTACCGAGGGCGCTAATACGTGTGGCGCAGAATGAAATCCGCATCGTCCAGGCCTCCGTCCTTGGCTCCATCCTGGCAAACCTGCTCCTCATCCTAGGAATGGGCTTCTTCCTTGGCGGACTGCGATATCGGGAACAGGTGCGTCTTGACTAGGCCCCAGAGACCAGGGTGAGAGCCCTGACTGACATCATCATCACGGGCTAGATCTACAACAGCACCGTGACCCAGATGAGCGCCTGTCTCCTCAGCCTGAGCGTCATCAGCCTGGTTCTGCCTGTAAGCCGGGGACCGGCAGTTGGCGGCGGCCGAGAACAAGATGCTCACCATTGCTAGACTGCCTTCCACGCGTCCTTCAACGACACCAGACTGGCCGATCGGGAGTCGCTCAAGATCAGCCGCGGAACCAGCGTGGTGCGTACGCGTGCGCACGTGGAGCTGACGCCGGCGCTGACGTGACGTCCAGATCCTGCTGCTCGTGTACATCATCTACCTGCTCTTCCAGCTCAAGTCGCATGCGTACATGTACGAGTCGACGCCGCAGCACATTGTCGACGCCGAGTCGACGCCGGGTCCCGCTGCCGCGTGGCTCGACACGTCGAGCTCCGACGACAGTTCGTCGTCTAGTTCCGACTCGGACTCGTCGGGCCGCTCGAGAGACACGATGCGTCGAAAGATGAAAAAGGTGCTCCGAGCCAGGCGGAGGAGAAAATCGTCGGTTGCGTCGACGGACACGGGAGACACCAACGCCATGCGGTCTGGGTCGTTGGCGACGGTCAATGCGAGCCCCAACGAGGAGTCGATTTCCGAAGGCTCGCTGCCGGGGCCTCATGTGTTTGCCCGCGTGCCGTCGACGGAGACGGACGAGGTCGACGAAGACGACAAGCACGGCAAGCGCAGAAAGAGGCACTGCGTCAGCCGCCACAGGCGCAGGCATGGGCGACACGGCCGCGACGACGACGGCAGCGGCAGCGGCCTGCAGCCGACCATCAGGGAGCGGCCCGAGGGCGGTCCCGACGGGCGCGAAGACGGCGAACCTCGCCGTGTCGACTTTGCCGTCACGGACGAGGTCATAATCAGTGCCACGGTCGAGACGGGCGCAGGCCTGTCGGGCCCCGTCCGGAGGCCGTTCCCCACGCTCCGCGGCATGTCGGTCAAGAGCCTCGCGCCGACCGTCTTTGTGCAGAAGCCCGAGGCGCTGGGCGCTCCGCCGCCGGTGCCGGCAGGCCCCGTGCCGCGGGTCCGCTACGGCATCAGGCGCACCAACTCGCTGCCCGACAGGCTGAGCAACCACCAGTTCCGGCCGCCGGGCGCGATGCTGCCCTCCCAGATCCCGCTGATGGCGCTCGCGGGCGGCGGCGGCGGCGGCGGCGGCGCCGAGGACGGCGAGGACGACGAGGAGCACCTCTCGCGGCTCGCATCCATGATCCTCCTGCTCCTGACGACGGGGCTGGTGGCGGTCTGCGCCGAGTTCCTGGTCGGCTCCATCGAGGAGGTGACCAAGACGTCGACGATTGGCGAAACCTTCATCGGCCTCATCATCCTCCCCATCGTGGGCAACGCGGCGGAGCACGTGACGGCGATTACGGTGGCCATGAAGAACAAGATGGACCTGGCCATTGGCGTGGCCGTGGGCAGCTCGATCCAGATTGCGCTGTTCGTCACGCCGCTGACGGTCATCCTGGGCTGGATCATCGGGCGCGAGATGACGCTCTACTTTACGCTG
Source organism: Hypocreales sp. Mo6-1 (assembly GCA_002939055.1). NCBI lineage: Eukaryota > Fungi > Ascomycota > Sordariomycetes > Hypocreales > Hypocreales sp. Mo6-1. The sequence goes on from PNEP01000013.1 coordinate 3,751,743, forward strand.
TTTGAGACGGTCAGCCTGTTTGTGTCGGCGTTTATGGTCAACTTTCTGGTGCTGGACGGGCGCAGCAACTACCTCGAGGGGGCGCTGCTGTGCGCCGTCTACGTCATCATTGCCATTGTCGCCTTTTTCTTCCCGGACGCCAACGAGGCGAGCGCATGGGGGGCGTCGTGACGGGGCGTCGTGACGGGGCGTCGTGACGGGGGCTTGACGGAGAGCATCTTTGGAGGTCAAGGCAGGGATGAGTAAACTGCTGCTACGGTACGGCGCACTCGGTAGACGCCAGCAATTGAGGGGTTATTAGAGGCCGAGGAGCACAAGGTGCGGTTTTGAGATGAATGAATGTGAAGGTTTCGCGGTGAGCTTCAGATGACCAACTTGGAAAGTCTCTGTCAATAAGAGCGTGATTATGTGTGTCCATCCGAGCTAGCGCACCCCGCATGGCGCGTGTGTATCGACAACCTACACTTGGCAGGAGCCTTGGCGTCGGCCTTATTAGCGGACGACGCCGCTGCTGTTGGCCGCTCGCCTTCTTCTTTCCGACCGACGAGGAATGCGCGACATGTGCTTCGGACGCAAGGACAAGCGGCGCGGGGGCGAGGCGAAGGGCTATGCGCCGATGGAGTACGCGCCGCCGCCGGGCCCGCCGCCGGGCCGTCAAGACCATGGATACGCGCCGCCGGCCGGGCCGCCACCGGGACAGGATGCGTTTGCTCCTCCGGCCGGCCCGCCGCCGGGCCGTCAAGACCATGGATACGCGCCGCCGCCCGGCCCGCCGCCGGGACAGGACGCGTTTGCGCCGCCGCCCGACTCGACGACCCCCCCCCCCGCGCACGACTGGCAGACGGCGGTGCCCGACACGGCGCTGCTCCCCCCGCCGCCCTCCTTCTTCGCCGGCCACGACCGCTCGCACGCGTCCAACGCGCCCGAGGCCGCCGCCGACGCCGCCGAGCGCTGGTGCCGCCAGCACCCCCTCGCGCGCCCGCTGGCCCCCGACGCCGCCGCCCGGGCCGCCCTGCGCGTGCACGACGTCCGCCTCCTGCAGCCGGCCGGCTTCGGCGGCTCGCTCGAGCGCCTCGCCGCCGGCCACTGGCGCGCCGCCACGCCGCCCGGCAGCCCGGACTGCTGCCTCGTCGGCCACCCGCCGCTGTACGCGGCGGCGGCGCACGGCCCGGCGCGCTCCGGCCGCGCGCGCTGCGTCTACTTCGAGGTGCGCCTGCGCCGCGCCAGCCCCGGCCTGTCGCTCGCCCTGGGCTTCGCCGCCCTGCCCTACCCGCCCTTCCGCATGCCCGGCTGGCACCGCGCCAGCCTGGCCGTGCACGGCGACGACGGCCGCCGCTACGTCAACGACCGCTGGGGCGGCCGCGACCTGACGGCGCCCTTTGTGCGCGGCGAGACGTACGGCCTGGGCATGACGCTGGCGCCCGCGCGCGACGGCGGCGCCCGGCCCGCCGTCGACGTCTTCGTCACGCGCAACGGCGTCCGCGCCGCCGGCTGGGACCTGCACGAGGAGACGGACGCCGAGCAGGACCTGCCCGTGACGGGGCTCGAGGGCTTCCACGACCTGAGCTGCGCCGTCGGCACCTTCGACGCCGTGAGCTTCGAGGTGATTCTGGACCCGGCCAAGTGGCTGTACAAGCCGGATTGATGGTGTGTTAGATAGCGTAGACTAGACCCCTCCAGGCCAAGGTACCCGCGTGCTCATGCATCTACCGAGTGCCCGCTTTGGTGCAACGCATCTCCAGCCAACCCCAGACTCACCCTCCGCACCCCGTCGCGACACCCGGCCATGGACGTCGACAGCGACAACGAGGCGCTGGCCCGCATCGCCTCGGGCGCCGCCGTCGAGCCGTGAGCCGCCGCCGCCGCCCGCCGCCGCCGCGTGCGCTGACGGCTTCGCAGGGGCGCCTGGCCTGCGCTGCGGGCCGACCTGGCCGCGCGGCTCGACAAGGTGCGCGCCCCGGAGCGCCTCGCCCGGCGCGCGCCGCTGCTGACGCGCCAGATCGCGCACTCGGCCTTTCCCATACCGAAGCTGCCGCCGCAGCCGCCGCCGCCGCCGTCGCCGCCGCGCGAGCCCGGCCGGGAGACGGCGCCGGCGCCCGAGCCCGGCGCGCTGCCGCCGCAGATCGCCGACCTGCTCGCCGGCATCCAGGCGCACCTCGGCACCTTCGCGGCGCACGCGCCGCACACGGTCCAGCGCCTCGCCGAGCTGGTGCTCGCGCCGCGCGCGCACTACTCGGCCCTCGCCTCGTACCTGCACGCCGTCGACCGCGTCGTCCAGGTCACGTCGGGCACCGACGCCTACCCGCTGCCGCCCGCGGTGCCCGACCTGTCGGCCGTGGGCGTCAACGGCGACGACGCCCGGAACCCCGCCGCCGCCGTCGCCTGGAGCAACCCGACGGCGGCCGCGCTCGGCTCCGACGAGGCGCTGGGCGGCGCGCTGCTGACGCCCATCCCCTGGCTGACGCGCCGCAGCCCCGAGAGCAACGGCGACGCGCCCGCCGCACACATCCACAGCGAGGGCACCGAGACCATCGAGGGCCCCAACGGCGTCGGCAGCGTCGAGACCGTGTCCGTCAGCGTCAACGGCGTGCCCTCGACCGGCCACGCCCGCGGCATCACCCAGGGCGAGCTGCTGCGCCAGGAACAGCGCGCCGGCGTCGTCCCGGTCAGCCAGCTGTCCCGCACCCAGGAGGCGCCGCCGGCCGACGAGGACCGCGCCATGGACGACGCCGCCGCCGACGGTGACGGCGACGGTAGCAGAGGCAATGCCGACGCCGAGACGCCCCACGCCCGCGGCCCCGACGAGATTGGCGTCAGCGACACGGGCCCGCAGAGCGCGACGGCGGCGGCGGCGGCGGCGGCGAGCTACGACGGCGTCGCCACGCAGGCCATCGACGTCGAGGCGGCCGTCGGCAGGCGACGCCAGCCCGACGCCGAGGCTGAGGCCGAGGCCGAGGCCGAGGCCCAGCCCGACGCGCCGGCGGGCACCAAGCGCGAGGCCGACCTCGAGCTCGAGGCCGCGTCTGCGAAAAAGGCCAAGGAGGGCGGCGAGGACGCCGGCCAAAGTGCCGACGCAGACGCAGACGCAGACGCAGACGCTGCCGCTGCCGCTGCCGCTGCCGCTGCCGCTGCCGCAGACGCAGACGCAGACGCTGCCGGCGCTCAGCCCCCGCCCGCGCCGCCGGCCGCCGAGACGGAGGCGTCTACGGGCGACGCGAGCGGGCCCGGCGCCGGCATCGACGAGGCCTGAGGCGGCGCCGGCGACACGGTTTGGTCAGGCATGATACCACGCGTTCACACGGGCCCTACGGAGACGTGTATTGTAAGCAGACAGCAATCCCATAGACGGGCGCCAAAAGCCGGCCCGCCGCCGCGTCAGAAGATCTTGGTGATGCTCTCGCGCACAATGACGCTGTTCTGGCGCTCGTCGCGCTTCACGCGGAAGAAGCTGTCGCAAAAGTCGCTGCAGCGCATGTGCCGCAGGAACTCCTCGTCGTGCGTGATGACGATGAGCTGAAAGTTGCTCTGCGCCTGGCGCGCGCGGATGATGGCGTGCAGGCTCTCGGCCAGGCTCTTGATGTTGTCGCGGTCCAGGTTGGTCGTCGGCTCGTCGAGCGCAATCAGGCCGCAGTTGACGCCAAACGACTCGGCCAGCGCCAGACGCATGACGATGCTCGCCAGCACCTTCTGGCCGGCCGAGCAGCGCCCGCGCATGTCCATCTCGGCGTCCTGCTTGACCATGCACAGCCGGTAGTTGTAGCTGCGCTTGCCCGTGCTCCCCTCGTTGTCGGACCGGATCAGCACCGTGTCGATGTCGGTGCCCTGGTACGTGCTCTGCCACAGCTCGCCCGCGATGCGGTTCACCTCGGCCATCTTCATGGCGTGGAACTGCATCACCGCCTTGTCCACGGCCGCGCCGCACTGCGCCAGGTCCTCGATGGCCGCCTTGGTCGTCTCGACGCGGATGTGCGACTCGCGATACTGCCGCTTGGCGTCCTTGTAGTCCATCTCCCACTCCTGCAGCAGCCGGCCCAGCTCCTCGTCCTTGGTCTTCATGGTGCCCATGACGGACCCGCGCTCGGCGAACAGCCGGTTCGACCGGTTCTCCAGCCCCCGCGCCTCGCCCTGCAGCCGCTCGTAGTCGTCGTGCGCCCGCCGCTCCTCCAGCTCCGCAATCTCCCGCCGCAGCACCTCGAGCGTCCGCACGTGCCGCCGGTAGTTGAGGTTGTCGCTGATGTTCTTCTTCTTGCCGTCGCCGCTGTCCACGTCCTGCTTGATCCTGTTGGTCCGCACCGTCAGCTCGCCAATCTCCTGCTCCGTCTTGCCCATCGACCCCTCGAGCGCCGCCACGGCCCGCTGGTTCGACGCCAGCCTCGACGGCCCGCCGCCGTCGACGTAGTCCCGGATCTCGCCGTCCACCATCTTGATCTCGCTGACCGACTTCGCCACCGCGTCTCTTTCCTCCGCCACGGCCTGCTCCTTGGCACGCCCGCGCCGCAGCGTCTCGTCGCGCACCGACCGCGCCTCCGCCATGCTTGGCTCCAGCCTCTCCAGCTCCTCGTCCGCCCGCTGCATCATTTCCCGCTGGTGGCCGAGATCCTCCTTCAACGACTGGATCTGGGCCTGCAGGTCCTTCTTCTTCTCCAGCTGCCCGGCCGCCCGGCTGATCTGGTTGTTCAGCTCGCTCCTCTCCAGCTCCAGCGAGCTGACCTGGTCCTTGGTCCGCTGCCTGTCGCTCGTCAGTTTGGATATCCGGCTCTTCAGCCCCCGCATCTGCTCGGCGACGTTGGCCTGCAGCTCCTGCATCTCGTCTGCGCTCCGAGTCGCGCCCCCAGACATCTGCTGCGACGTGATGCGCTCCACCTGCGCCTCCGAGTCTCTGATGTCCTTGGCCGTCTGGCTTATGTTCATGACCGTCTTGGACAGGTCTTCCAGCTCCCGGTGCTTCTCTTCTTCCCCGGACACTGCGGATCCGAGCTCTTCGAGCTGCCGCTCCAGGGCGTCGTACTCCCCATCGATGGCCTTGCACTCGTCGCGGATGCCGGGCACCTCCTTGGATAGCCGTTCGTAAGTGTCGTACGAGGCCCGGACCGCTCGTAGCGCCTCCAAGCCTCCCACGGCTTCCTTGAGGTCCCTTTCAACGTCTGCCCGTCCCTTGGCGTCGAGGTGCTTCTCGATCTTCTTGCTGAGACGATCCAGGCTCCCGCCCTGGCCGTCGTCAAAGTGACGGTCGCACAAGAGGCATTTCTTCTTGGACTCTAGCACACGCTTGCACTTGTTGTAGTAGTCGACGAGGGCATCAAACAGGCTCAGCTCGTTCCTGAGATCCTCAACTTGCTGCTCCACGGAGCCGACCTCTTCCGCGTAGTCCTCGATGACGGCGGCGTCCCGGACGTCGCGGAGGGCCGATAAGACGGCTTGTTTGCACTCGGCGGCATCCTGCGTCTTCTTCTCCTGGGACTCCTTGGCAGCCCTGAGCCTGAACTCCACCTTTTGCTGCTTCTCCCTCGCCACCTCTCGCTTCCTGCGCGCATCCTGGAGAGCCTTGTTCTGCTGCGCCAGGGCCGACTGGAATCTGGACTCCAGCGTGCCGGGTTCCCAGTCACTGCCGACGACCGACGAGAGCTGGAGGCCCCAGGTGCTGGTGAGAGTCTCCAGCTTCCGCTTGCGGTCGCCAAGCTCCTTTTTCCTCAAGTCGAGCTGAGCCCGTTCCGACGCCAGCCGGGTGCACTCGACGAGCTCCCGGCCCAGCTTCTCGTTTTCGCTCTCCAGCTGCCACAGCTTGTCGTTCTCGTCGGACAACTGCTGGTCCCAGTTGGACTTTTCGAGCTCTTGCTGCGCCCGCCGGAACCTGCTCTCAATCTCGTCGAGCTGGCCGTCGAGGACCGCCTTGGCGCCCTCATCCACGTCGATCGAGCCAGCCTCGTTCTGCAGCACGCTTGTGCGCTTCTCGATGGCCCCCATCCGCTGCTTTGCAGAGACGCGATCTTGGGTCCGCGCAGCCTTGCGCCCTTCGAGCCCGGTGATGACAGCGGTTGCCTTGTCGAGCTCGGCCGAGTTTTCCTTCTGCAGCCGCTCCAGCTCCCTCTTCTTTTCCGCGAGGAGCTTTTGTATCCTGTCGTTGAAGGATTGGACGTGCTGATCGGTCAGCTCGCCATCGTAGCCCCTGAAGCCGTGAGACTGAGCGGCCTCCTGGATCATGTCCATGCGTGACTTCAGCTGCCGCTCGTACTTGTCCTTGTCGGACTGGTGCTTGCCCTGCTCGGACAGCTTGGCCGATAGGTCCCTGCGGGCGGCGGCGAGCTCTCGCTGCAGCTCGTTGTACAGCGCCTTGTTCTGCTCGGCTTCGTCTCGGTATCGCGCCATGCTCTGCTCGTACTGGGCCAGGGAGTTTTCGAGAGAGGCGTCATCCTCGTCGAGCTCGTCGAGCGTCTTCCTAAGCTCGTCGACGGCGTCCTGGCGATAGTCGAGCTGTTCCCGCTTGTTGCTGAGGTTCTGGACAACCTGGAGGAAGCTGTTTGCCTGTTGGTGCTTCTGCTTGATCTGGTCCTGCGTCTCTTGCATCTCGGCAGACAGGGCCTCGCACTTTTCGCGGGCCTGCTCAATCTCGGCCTGGAGGCCGGTCATGCGCTTCTCGGCACGTTCGCCGCGGTCCTTGTTGGCCTTGTGGTGCGCCTCGTCGTTCTGGAGCTTCCCGAGCTGCTCGACCTGCTTCTTGCGAAGCACCTTGAGGTTGTCGATGGCCTTTGTGTATTTGAGGGCCTCGAAGATTTCGTCGAAGCGCTTCTTCAACGCGGCGGGCTCGCTGAGCGGCCACAGCGACTCGTCCTGGTGGCAGAATATGACGGCGTCGAGAATGGCCGGGGAGACGCCGAGGCGCTCGGGGATCATCTCGTCAAGCTGCGCCTGCCTCGTCGACGTCGTCGTCCGTTCCCCGTTGTTGACGACGACCAAGGAGCAGTCGAGCGTCTTTTGGGAGCGGGTCGTCTTCTTGGCGGTGAGCTGCAGGCTGCGGGTGACGACGTGTTGGCGGTCGTTGATGGAGCGGAACTGCAGCTTGACCTGGGCCATGACCTCCTTTTCGCCGCACAGCTACGAGCGCCGACGCGGTTCAGTGCCAAGCCGGGCGACGGAGACCAAGGCAGGCTCACCTTGGGGTCGTGGATGAAAGCGCCACCCTTGCTGTTGGGAGGCAGCTCGCCCGTCGTGGCGTACTTGAGGCACTCGATGATGGTAGTCTTGCCGGATCCATTGTAGCCGACAATGAGCGTCAGGGGCGTGTTGAATTGGATGGCTTCGCGGACGGCGGGGCTGAAGGAGCGGACGCCCGAGATGGAGAGCTTGTCGATTCGGGACATGGCGGGCGCAGCGCGTGGAAGGCGAGGCGAGGGTCCGCGGGTCTGACGAGTCGAGGGTCTGACGAGTCGATGAGGTGGACGCGCTGAGGTGGACGCGCTGAGGTGGACGCGCTGCGGTGGTCACCTGGGTGGTCACCTGAGTGGTCACGCGTTTGGCCTGTTAAAGAGAGGTGCGTGCTCACGTGCGCGCGCACGCATGTACGGGTCCGGTTGCCAGCGGCACTCCAAGACATCATCCAGATGCAGGGTTCTGCCGATTCCCGAATGCCGGCGTCGTCGGGCTGCAAGGCCGCCGCTGTCCTACGCTGGAGGCTTGTTGTAGACTCGCGCTCCACCTGGATGCAGATCTAGCAGGACAATACCTGGGCTCTCGTCCCAGCGTCCATGACAAGAGTGATGCTCTACATGCACCTGCGTTGCATTGCAGCCAAACCACTAGGCAATCATCTCGACGTGGCTATACGCAGGCCAAGACACGTCACGTCCTCGAGCGCAGCATCAAGAGCCTGCCGCTAGACCCATGGTTCGGCCGCTGCCCAGGGGAACGAGGCTCCCAAAGACGTCGCTCTCCTGTCTTGTCTACTCACTTCTCTCGTCACGTCTCAGGCACTCCATGTAGATGCATGGCTACCTCTGCATGCATGTGTGCGATGGTCATGCAGTCGGGACTCGGGAGAGAGACCCGGACGCCGAGCAGTGGGCCCTGTACATACCTACCTCACGGCATTGTTGATTTGCACCCGATCAGCATGGACGGCCGATTACTATTCGGTTTCGAGAGGCGCGCAAACATGGCAATTCAGGTTCCCCATGCCGTCCGACGGTGTTCGCGTCCTGGCCATGGGAGCAAGCTCGTGGTTCTGGTCGCCCGGGTTCTGTCTTGGACGCCCCTTATACGAGCATCTGTCTCTCATACGAGAACAGCTATGCCGCTGCAGGCGTGGCTGCCCTGGCTGCGGCCCACAGGCACACACGTAGCGCTACCAGAGTCAACAGGTCCCATTGTGCATGTTGAAGCAGCTTGGACATGGGCGCCCGTACATTGAACCGGGGGGGGTAGCAGGCGCCTCGGCGTCGCTAGCATTGTTGCCAACCCATATCGCAAGGTACAGCAAAGCTTCCAGCTCAGCTGCCCGCCCTTTTCAACGAGGCCGTGCAATTCTTACATAACTGGGTACCTTGCCACCCTGTTCTCCGTATCGCGCATAAAACCTGTCGTGCTCCACGGCTCGCCCATTTGCAGCTCCATGTTAGTCCTCAGCAACGCCCGGAGGCTTTGCTCCGCTCGACTGCCTGCGCCCGGCGGTCCACGGACGTCCTCGCCAGCGTGTTAGCGTGTTAGTGCATGCAGTACTCGGTACGCTGCTCGCCCGTACCGACTGCAGGCTCTCTGTTTCACTTCAGCGTCACCTCCGTCATTTGTCCATTATCATCTGCTGCTGCTGCTGCTGCTGCTGCCGCTGCTGACTGCGAGGTCAGCCGACAGTCCGCGCACTCCAAGGCCTTCTCCTTGTTCGACTACTAAAGCTGCTTCCTCCTCGTCTGCCGCCCTCTCCTCGTCCTCCTCCTGCCATCGCGAAACTTTCCAGCCTCGGCCATCGCTGCCGCGGCCCGTCTCCCGTCCTCGACCCACTGCGACGGCGTCGAGTATATACGCCATACCTCGATTCATCCCTACCTACGAATACCTCGTGCCTACACACATACATACACGGCCTCACGGCGGCTGCATGCCTTTCCGCGCTGCAGGCAGGCAGGCTCTGGAGCATTCGCCAGATGCAATTAACAGAGCGCCGCGCCCAGTGCATCGGTAGGCGGTAGGTACTCCGTACTCGAGCTCTCCAGAGGTTATGACAGCTCCGCGAACCATGTCCCACGGGCCGCCTCCGCCTCATCCCTTTGGCTTCCTCAACCTGGACGTGGGCGGCCAGGACGGCAGCGATGTCATGGCCTTCCTCGACAGCAGCATGCTAGGGCCCTTCGACGACGCCACCATGTCCCTGGACGCGGCCGGCGACGGCGACGATGACGCCGTGGCGGCCCTGGACCCGGGCTCCAACGCCGAGAGCGGCCCCGACGGCGACACCCTGGCCGGCAACCCGGGCGGCGTCACGGACGACTGCATCGCCCGCGCCGAGAACCAGTTCAACACGGCGGCCAACAACGTGCCCGGCGCCGGCCCGGTGCCGCCGGGCACCCTGGCCCAGATGAGCCTCTCGGGCGGCAGCACGCTGACCGAGTTCACCAAGCGGCGCAACTGGCCGGCCAAGGTGGTCGAGGAGCTCAAGGACTTCCTCCACATCCTCGACGCAAACGGCCGCATCAAGTACGCGTCGCCGAGCGTCCTCGGCGTCGCCGGCTACGCGGCCGACGAGATTGTCGACGTCTTCCTCAAGGACCTCATCCACCCCGACGACCGCGGCGTCTTCGTCTCGGAGCTCAACGAGTCCATCGCGTCGGGCAACCCGCTGCGCATGTTCTACCGCTTCAAGCGCAAGGACGGCGCCTACGCCATGTTCGAGGCCGTCGGCCACGCGCACATCGCCGCCGCCAAGTTTGCGCCAAACCCCAACAACCAGTCGCCCTTTTGCCAGGCCGTCTTCATGATGGCGCGGCCCTACCCGACCAAGAACGCCGGCCTGCTCGACTCCTTCCTCGAGCACAAGATGGAGAACGAGCGGCTGAGGCGGCGCATTGCCGAGCTGCGGCGCGAGGAGGAGGCCGACGCCGACGAGGCGCCGCGGCGGTGGGTGCAGAGCGAGGGCCGGTCCGACGTGGCGCCGTCGGAGCCGACGGCCGCGTCGTCGTCGACGCCCTTGGTCCGGGGCATGGGCGGCGACGGGCCGGCCGGCCCGTCCGGCCCGTCCGGCCCGTCCGGCCGCGGCGCCGTCGACATCGCCCTGACGCGCGAGAACCTCGAAGGCGCCGCCGCGGGCAACCGGCCAGACTCGCTGCGGGACAAGATGGCCCGCTACGAGGGCACGTCGCACACGGACACGATAGAGATGCTGACGGGCCTGCGCTACCTCGAGGGCGAGCGCAGCCGGGGCATCACGACGGGCAACGCCAGCCCGACGCTCATCCGCGGCGACGCGGGCATCGCCATACCGGTGGACCGAGACGTGCGGCCGGGGGAGAAGAAGAAGAAGCTCAAGACGACGGAGGAATACGTCTGCACCGACTGCGGTACGTCGGGCCCCGCCGCCGGCCTTGGCCCAGGCAGCAGTCGACTGACCCAAGTTGCTTGCTAGGAACGCTGGATTCCCCCGAATGGCGAAAGGGGCCGAGCGGGCCCAAGACGCTCTGCAACGCCTGCGGCCTGCGCTGGGCCAAGAAGGAGAAGAAGAGGAACTCGGCCAGCAGCGCCGCGACGCAGCCGACGGCGCTGGTCGACCATGCCATGGGCTAGGCCCGGCCGCTGCGAGGCGGAGACGGCACCACTGAGGCGGCACCACGCGGCGCCGCGCCGGGCAGACGAGCGCCAGGGCGGCGCTTCACGCACGCCGGAGCAGGGCTGGGGATACACTCGGCGTCGCAAATGCCGCCATGGCGACGGCGCCGAGGAGACGAGGAGCGCGGTGAAGGGACTGCTGCTGGGAGTCGCGAGGGGAAGAGGGGGGGGGCTCGCTTTTTCTGTCGCGCGGGCATGATACCTCGGGAGTAACAGAGGGCACGAGACACGGAGTCGGAGGTCACGTACGGCAAATTGACGCAAGTACGGATAATATCTGCAGCATAGGCATCTGAACAGGTATCATGGATGGTGGATCTGGCTGCTGCCCGGGTCCCTGACGTCGACGGGCGGTGAAACAGCGGTCCCGCCGGAGAGGGCAAAGCATCGAACTCTGCGCGCCATCGTCCTTTGCCCGGCCAAGAGGCGGCCGGTCCGCGTCCCGAGCGAGGCGGCGGCAGGACGACGGCAGGACCGCGCATCTGGGCGGCCTGAGCGGCAGAGGCCCTCGACCGCGGCAAGCATGGCCGTGGAAGTCGGGTCCATGGCCGCTGCGACTGGGGCCGAGACTCGAGAGGCGCCATCGGGGTCTCAGCTGGGCTGGGGAGCTGGCCCCGCTCTCGAGCGTCATGGCATTGCCCCAGGCATGCTGAGGTCCATGCAGCCGAGGGCTCGTCCTCGTTCGAGCGTATATATATCGCCTAGCCAAACCCAGATTGCCGGCTGGCGCGCTCTGCGTAACCCTCCTGCTGCTCCCTCGGAATCTGCGAGCCGTGCGACCGTCCAACCTCGACCCCTGCGACCGTTCAACCTCGACCCCCTCCTCCTCCGCCGCACTCTGCCACCATGGACAAGCTCATCAACGCGGGAATCAGCGCGGGCAAGGACTACATGCAGAACCAGGGCCAGCAGCAAGGTCCGTAGCGCGCGGCGCCTGGGGCCAGCGACGATGACTGACGGGGCTGCCGCAGCATCGGGCCAGTCCGGCGGGAACAGTGCGTTTCCCGCTCCGCGTCGTCGTGCTTCTCTCTGACCCCCGCAGAGCCCTCGCGGGCCGACGACGACGACCTGCAGAACGTGCACAAGGAGGCCTCCAAGCTCGCCGGCTCGTCCGGCAGCTCCGAGCTCTTCTCCCAGATCGCCGGCGTCATCGGCCAGCGCAAGGGCCAGATCGCCAACGAGGACGTTGACGAAGAGGGTGCGCCCCCCCCCCCCTGCCGCGGGCGCCGCGCTCCGGCTGACGCCGCGCTCCAGACGCCGCGCGCAAGCACAAGCAGACGTACGAGGGCGACTCCAAGGGCGACTCGAACAGCCTCGGCGCCGCCGCCGCCATGCAGGCCTTCAAGCTCTTCAGCCAGGGCGGCAGCGGCGGCGGCGGCGGCAGCAAGGGCGGCCAGGGCGCGGTCCTCGCCCTCGCCATGTCCGAGGCCAGCAAGGTGCGCCGCCACCCCCTGGTCCCGACGCTCGGCCTCTCCCTTGCGAGACAACTGACGCCCCCCGTCGTGCAGCTCTTCGACGACAAGGCCTCCAAGGGCAAGGTGCCCGACGGCACCAGCAAGGAGTCTGTCATCCAAAAGGCCGGCGAGATGGCCATGAAGCTGTACTTCAAGAACCAGGCCAAGTCGCAGGGCGGCCTGATGGGCATGGCCTCGCAGCTCATGTGAGCTTACATGGCGATGCTCCCCGGCGCTCTCGTCGCCCTTGGGGACAGCCGCAGGTTAAAAGAAAGAAACGAACAAGCGTTTACGTATCCACAAAGGCCGTGCCAGCATGCTGCTCCCCCAGAGTTGACATGGCTCGCTACTCCTGCTCCTGCGCCAGGCCCAGCACGTCCACCCACGACTCGGGCCTCCTCCGTCCGTCGGCGTACGTGCCGTGCAGATACTCCTCGGCCTCGGCCGCCCAGCCCAGCAGCTGCTCCTCGCTCCCCCACTCGCCCGTCGCCAGCAGGCTCACCGGCAGCCGGCCCTCGCCCTGCTCCGGGTCGACGTAGGCCACGGGCGCCGACAGCGACGGCGTGCCCGTCATGTTGGCCAGGAAGACGTACATCATGTTGCGGAACGTCAGGTTGCCGTCGCTCACGCCGTAGGCCTCGTCGCCGGCCGTCTTGGGCCAGCCGATGATGGGCGTCGTCGGCGTCATGATGAGCAGCCCGGGGTGCTTCTGGAAGAGGAAGGCGAGGTGCCGCATCAGCAGCGTCCGCAGCGCGTTGTACTTGAGGTAGTCGGCCGCGGGCGTCCTGGAGCCGACGGTGAGGAGCACCCTGTTGGCCGGGCCGCAGAGGGAGAGCCAGTCGGCCGGGTCGGGGGTCCGTCGACGGGCCGTCTCGGCCATTTCGGCGATGCAGATGGCGCCGTGGGCGAGCTGCGCCTCGGCCAGGCACGGGATCGAGATGTCGACGACTTGGTAGCCGCGCTCGCCGGCGAACCAGTCGAGCGCCCGGTCGCAGGCCTCGGCGACGCGGGGGTCCGCGTGCTTCCACCAGTCCCGGTAGACGCCCATGAGCCTCTTCGCCGACGGCGGCGGCGGCACCGACAGGGCGAAGCGGCCCTGCGTCGGGCAGTCGGGGTCCGGCTGGGCCATGACGCGGTAGGCGATGGTCAGGTCGGCGACGCTTGCGGCGAGCGGGCCCGTGACGCACATGGTGCTGTTCATGAACATGGTCCGGTGCTGGCTCGTCTTGAGCCCGTAGATGCCGTTGAAGGTGGCGGGGATGCGCAGGCTGCCGCCGGCGTCGGTGCCGACGCAGATGGGGACGAGGCCGGCCGACGTGGCCGACGCGGGCCCCGACGAGGAGCCCCCCGGGTAGTAGGCCTCGTTGAGGTGGTTTGTCGGCGTGCCCTGCAAGGCCTGGCGTCTCGTCAGCATGGCCGTCCGGCGGGGCGCTGCCCGTCATGGCCGTGATGCCTACATTCAAGCCGCTCGTGTCTGGCATCGTCAGCAAGCATTCACTCCGTCACGGCACAGCAGGCGTACCCGAGCCCATCTCATGCATGCGGAGCTTGCCAATGACGACGGCGCCGGCCTCCTGCAGCTTCTTGACCGGCCAGGCCGACTCGGCCTGCTCCTTGAACCACGGCACCGAGGGCTTGTAGACGAGGCCAAAGTGGTTGACGTAGCCCCGGACGTCGACGTCGTCCTTGACGCCAATGGGCACGCCGTCGAGGACGCCCAGGGGCTTGCCGGCGGCGTATCGCTCCGTCGACGCCCTGGCCGCCTCGAGGGCCACGTCGTCCTTGCCGTGCGAGTCGGCCCAGGCGTCGGCATACTTGGCCCCGGCGGCCGGCTTGGTCAGGGGCAGCAGCGCCTCGGCGACGTGGAGAGGCGTGAGGCGGCGCGACTTGTACATGTCATGGTAGTCGGCGGCCGTGTAGTAGCGCGCCTTGGAGCCGGCGTGCTTTGCCTGCACCAGGTCCGGGCCGAACTCGAGCATGGGGCCCGTCTCGCCCAGCGGCGTCACGACGGGCTGGCGGCGGCATCAGCTCGGCCGTGGCGGCTGCTGCCACGCGGCGGCTGCGCACCTGGAAGGTGTACGGGACGTCGTCCAAGACGGCCATGTCCTTGACGGAGCCGAAGCCGGCATTGCTCCACAGCAGGCGCTGGACCACGGCCGACCTCGAGACGCTGGCGGACCGAGATCAGCGGACGGCTGCCCCCATGATGCAGGGGTCCATACATTCCGCCCGCCACCAACAGCGGGATGCCTCTCAGGACGGGATTCTTGCCCGGCCGGGGGGCGTATTCGGCGGCCGGGCCCTCGACGGGCTCCGGGTAGTTGGCAAAGGCAGACGGAGGGGCCATTGTCGATGCGAGCCAAGGGTGCGGGGTGCAGTGACAGCTGAGGTGCCGCGAAGCCATCCAGACCTACCCTACGTGCGGAGCATAGCGGCCGGCGGACTTGCCTCGGCTCGGGGCCGCAGCCGGCCTCGGCGCCTGGAGACGGCATGTCAGCCTTGGAGAGCAAACAGTGGCTGGGTCTGCGTAGTAATACCCGTAGATCGTGCTAAGCCTCCAGCCGGCGTCTTGGCCGCGTGCCATCGCATGGCTCCTCGTCTCGTCTCGTCTCGGGGCGAGCATCATTATGCGCCCCTTCTAGAAAGCGGACTGACTCGGCGCCGTCGCGAGCTCGTAAATTGGCGTTGGCCCGCGACTGGCTGCCGCCAGCCACGGCTTGCAAGGCGTCTCCCGAGTCTGGACAAAGGGCCTCGTCCGTGCACCGCCGTTTATAAATACTTCGCAGATAATTTGCCGTGACGAGGCGCCTCCGCCGTGAATAGGAGGCGGCACAGCCTCAGAGTCCATGGACCTGGACCCCAGCCTGGCGACGGCTGGCATCTCAGCGGCCGCAGCGCCCCACTCCGCGTCCACGTCCCGATAGGCGGCTACCTGCCCGCCCCCAGCCGCGCACCGGCACGTGCGGTACCCCTTAGCAAGCGTCTCCGCTGCGCGTTTCACCTCTTCCTTGAGGTCTTGCATGCTGCACGGGAGCAAAGGCCTGCTGTCTCGCGTCCGCAGAGCCACCTCCTGCATCACCTCTTCGTCGTCGTCGTCCGCCTACCTACAGACCATCTGCGCCTACAGACCATCTGCGCCTACAGATCATCTGCATCTACATGTCCTAGCCTGCCAACTAGCCCCCGTCGCCGTCTTCCTTTGAGTCTCTCGTTCAGTCGCGTCGCTTCCGCCTCGCTCGCATTTTCCGCCTCTGTCTACGCTTCGCCCTCGAGTCCCCGCTCGCCGGCCGTCCTCTAGCCATCCTCTAGCCGTCCTCCAGCCGTCCTCGTCGCTCCAGCGCTCCTTGACCTCGCCCGTCACCGCTCGTCATTGCTTCGCCAGCCCTGGCCGACTGACGCCTTCGTCCTCCCCCTGGCCGCGTCGTCGCCCTTCGTCTGCACGGCCACGGCCCCCTCTCCCCAGCGCCCGTCCGCAGGCTCCCGGTCGGAGTCGACCAGTCGCCCGCCCTGGCTACTAGGTTAGATTCTCGCTCGTCTCTGCTGGGCGCCGATCCGGGCTTCTCACAGCTCAGCGCGCAATACAGTCCGTCGCACGGCCGCGGCGGCGACCACTCCCAAGACTTCGGCCAGGCTTACCCTCAGCCCGCCTACGCCCAGCCCGCCTACGCCCAGCCGACCTTCGCCGACAGCGCCAACCTCAACAGCGGCTTCGATCAGGGCTATGCCTTTCGGCAGGGCCTCGCTCCTTCGACCCCGGCCCGCAGCGTCCACCGTGACAGGATGGGCTTCCTCAAGTCCAAGTGGCCCGCCGCCTTCATGGCCGTGACGAGCCTCCAGGCCGTCATCTGCCTCGGCTTCGAGTCGTATGTCGGCCCGCCCTCGCCTCTCCCCGACCCGCCATGCTGACCGTGCCCTCCCCCCAGATATGTCTTTGCCAAGTTCCAGACCAGCCTCGGCCCCTATGTCGACTCGTCCGCTGTCCAGTCGCAGTACAAGACGATCCCGACCTTCTTGACCCTCTTCATCTTCGGCTTCCTCTACGAGCTGGTCGTGGTCTGGGATGCGCTGCGCATGAAGAACACGATCCAGGTCATCGGCGTCTGCATCGCCAACCTCGCCCTGCTCGTCTACACGGCCATCCAGGTCGACCAGATCATGGTGGCCATTGTCGTCCTCGGCGGCGCTTCCGCCCTCAAGAACTCCATCTCCCCCCAGGAGCTCTGGTCCGATGTTAGGCCCTTCCTCGTCGCCATTCCCGCCCTCATCGCCCTTGCCACCGTCGTCATGGTCTTCATCTCCTGGAAGCTCTACCAGGAGTTTGCCTGGGATATCCTCAAGAACATTGGCGCCGACTATCGCATGAAGAAGCGCTTCCTCCATTACCAGGTCATTACCCCCCCGTTTTGCCACTTATTTTAGCCTTGCCCGGCGCTGACAGCTTCGCAGATCTATATCGCGCTGCTCAAGTTTGACTTTTTCTTCTTCCTCGGTTTCATCATCCAGTTTGTCGTCATCGTCGCCCAGAAGACGGATCCAGAGTTTGCCTTGACCATCGCCACCATCCCCATCACCATCGGCATCCTGCTGGCCGCCGCATACTTCACCCGCAGGGAGAACAAGCTCGGCATGGTTGCTGTCATCGTCCTCTACGTCGGCGCCCTCACCTACTTCATCTTCAAGCTTGTCCGCATCTACCAGCCCCTGTACGAGGAAAGGTACCAGGCCGTGCGCAAGTCCCTGACCGCCTTCGCCGTCATCACCATCCTGTTGATCATCCTCACCATCGCCAACGCCATCATCTGCATGCGCAACTTCGACAAGGGGCTCAAGGCCCACCTGCTGTCCCCGCGGAATGTCGAGGAGAAGCCCGACGCCCACTCCATCAGCCTCCACGACGTCAAGCCGCAGCTGCCCAGCCGCATGACCATCGACTGAACGCGCACCACGGCAGACGCTCGTTGGCCACCAAGCTCTTGGAATGTACAAAGAGACGACTTTTATGACACTGGAACAAGTGATCCCCCTCCACTTTGCTTTGGTGCCGCCCACCTAGGGCTGGCTCACCAAGGATCGGGTTTTGGCGCGCGATGGGAAAACGGCACGGATGATATCCCCTGGCACAGGCAATGTATTGGTAATTTTTTGCTTGTCTTTTCTCTTTCTCTATTCTCCATCTTCTTTCGCCCCATTTTAGTTGTCTTTGTTGGGAGGCATGGATGACGTGGAGTTCCAGGATACCTGTCTGCAGGCAATGGGGTGTGAGTTATGTTCCGGCGAGATTGCTCGGAGGCAGCATGCATACGAACGCGTCGGTAGCGGTTGGAAGGCCGTATGTGCGGGCAGGGCTGGGACGTGGTCATGGGCCACCTATTGTTTGTCTCTCCTTAACCGTGGCCGCGGCTGCCTTTGAATGAGAACCATGGATGGCGCTCTGTCCGTGCTCTACGTGACGCTGGATCCGGCCCCTCTCATGGCAATGACGACTGCCGAGACTGGTTTTTGTTTGATTCATGGTCTGTATCATGTAGCGCCCACGACGGGGGGTGAGCAATAAGCCAGAACGAGTCCTCCCATCCAAGCCCTTGTTGTTCCCAGAAACACCTGATTCGAATGACAACGCTGCCCCTGAGCCGCTGTAGCCTCAACGCCACCCGACACAGGCTTCGAACAATGTGGCCCGTATGCCTTGAAAAGAGGAAAAGAAACCCCACAAGCAGCGAACGAAAACGACAAACGGAGAAAAAAAGCTAAAAGACAATCTTGGTAGCGTCGCGCAACTGTCCCTCGGTCGGGCAGTACGGGCACTTGTACCGCGACGTGGACGTCTTGGCCATCCGGTGCAGGCTGTCCCGACAGATTACGTGTCCGCAAGGGAGCATCATGGCCGGGTTCTGCTCTGTCGTTTGCTCCTTGCTGACGGGACACACAAAGATGGGGTGGTAGACCATGGACCGGGGCAGGGGCGTCTCAAAGGCCAGCTCGTTCTCCGTCGTCCACTCCGTCTTCTTCTCCTTCATGTATGTCGTGTACTTGATGAGGCGCGGAAGGGCTATCGAGCCGGCCGTCACGGCAATGTACAGCGGCGACTCGGCCGACAGGCCCAGGAGCGAGCAGAATTCGCGCGTGAAGGATGTGGAGACGTCGTCAAAGGCCGAGTCGATGGTGAAGATTTGGCGGTAAGGGGACTGCTCGATGTTGGGGCCGTAGACCATGGCGCAGCCGAGCTGCTGGATCTCCTTAAGGTGGCGGGACTGGAAGCGGCCAAAGTGCTGCCGGGCGTACACAAGCGCACCCATAGGCCCATTGTTGTCGTCGTCCGGCAGGCCGTTCTCCGAGTGCCCCTTGAAGAGCCAGACGAATTGCAGCTTGCACAGCTCAAACTCGAGATTGCTGCCCCTGGTTTCCAGCCGGAGGTTGTTGACGCGAGCCCATTCTATGGCCGGGGAGAGATTGCGCATCTTGAGGTGGGCGAGGATGTTGTACATCTCGGAGAACTTGTCCTGCAGGTCCTCCGAGAGGTTTGCCATGTCCGAGTCGCCCTCGTCATCCCCCCGCATTTCGTCGTCGCCATCCTCATCCACGCGCGGTGTGGCACGAGGGGCAGTGGTCGGGTCGTCCTGCTGCTGGCGCTGTTCCTGCTCCTCTCGCAGGAACGTGGAAGCCACCGAGAACTGGCCCTCGCGCAGGAGATGCATCGCTATGGCGCGATTGATAAGTGCAGGGTGGTCAGCCATCGCGTCTGTCTCCATGGGGAGTTCCCGATAGGGGAGGGCCTGGATCGGGTCAGCGTCGCCGTGCGGTGCGCCAGGTCGGGGTCCCGCCACCAGCCTTGTCGAGAGCCTTCCCGAAGCCCTTCTGCGCCTTGGTCACCTCCTTGAGATCGGTGTTGATGGCCTCGAACTGAGCCTTGACGGGGTTCTGGAGCGTCGTCATCGTCATGCCGATTCTATGGGCATCGGCATCTAGCTAGCAGTCAGCAAGCGCCGTCACACCTCGGAACCGGCAGGGGGGGGGGGGGGGGCGCTGGGCCGCATACCTGCAGCGACTTGCTCCCGTGCCTTGGACAAGAGCTCTATGACCTTGTCCACGTCACCGATAGCTGCCGTGAGAGTGGACTTTTTCATGCGATCGAGTTCGGCCACCAAGGGCGCAAAGGGCGACGGCGAGTCCTCCTCGTGCCCAGCCATGGCCGCTGGCGCTCGGGAGGGTGGGCTGCAGAGACGGGAGGCGATGTATCCAGAAATCCCTCTTGCGCAGCCGCTTGCTATTCATACAGCTGTCAGGATCGCAAGTGTCGAGGGCAGAGTTGGGGGAGAGCATGCAGGACCTAAGGCTCGTCGTCGGCAGTCATGGGCCGGCGCTATCGATAAGGAGCCACTGATGATATCAGCTATGCACCTATGCGATACCAAGCCATATGCATTTACTGGATGAAGGCGGACCATCGGTCCTTGTCTTGGCCCGCACTGAGACATCGCGAGTCCAGTCTAGCACAAAGCAGCGGGGGAGTTGGACGAAGCTCCCACCTAAAAGGATCCTATGCAGCCGTCCTCGGGTCATGAAGGCAGTTCGTCTCCTGCCGGAGTACCTCCACGTAGTGCGACATCCAGACATCAAACTCAAGGCCCCGATTTGCCGATAGCCCCGATACACCGCTTCCCCGCGAGCCCCGCAATCGGGCTTAGGGGTCGCCTCACGCAACTGGCGCATTTAAGTTCGCGGCGTCATCTTCACATGTCGTTCATCGGCCGCCTAGAGACGTCGCGCGGGAGCCTCGCCGACGCGTCTGCGTGTGTATTCCAACGTCCCGTGCCGCCAAATGTCGAGGCCCTGAGCGCTGCACGTCGAGGATGCTCCTCTTGCTCGTCCGGAACAGCCGCGCAGGCAGATGACATCACACATGAGCTTCATGCCGTCCTCAACCCAGGACGGGAGATTGAATCGCGATGATGTCCTGGTCTCTCCCCGGCGGGAACCGTGGCTACGACCCTCGAGATCAGGTCCCATGGACGGCGCGTCGACGCCGCTGGAAGCCCAGGTACAAGATGGCGCAGGCCACACGCCGCTGCCTGACCCCCTCGTCCCACGGCGGAGCATCGTCTTGCCAGATCCCGTTGCATTGAGGTACGTGCGCAGAGAGCTCGCGATATCGTGGACAGGGCTGATGGCCCATGGCAGATTTCTCGAAGAAGACCCGGGCGTGCAAGTTGTCGAGCGTCGAGGCGTCCTTCGCGGATACGAACTGTACCTCGTCGAACAGTGGGCCTGCTCGAGGCAATCCCCTACGCTTGTCATCGCTACATATACCGGTGATGAGACGCACTCGATTTCTGTGGGCGTGCTCTCGGTCCCAGAAGACGAAGCACTGCTGTCTGCGAGGCTGCGGGTCTATCTCAAGGCAGCCCACCAACACCATGCCCGGCCCAAGGCAACCGATCTCGGGGAGCTGCTAGTTACGAACCTGAGCAGCTTTCCGTCTGCCCTCACGGTGATTCCAGTCCCGACCGGAGACGTACGGAAACACCGGCAGCTATTCATCGTCAACGAGGACTTGAAGCGGCTGGGATGCTCGGGCCGTTCAGGCCTGACCCTGACGGACCCTACCGAGGCGACTCAAGCCAAGTTCCAGCAGCTGTACAGGACCAGCCCTCGAATACCGTTTCTCCAGTCCGTGACAGAGCTCATCAAGCTATGCCAAGTCGCCCTTTACATGTTCGAGAAGCTGGACCACGAGTACATCGACGGCCTCCTCTGCGATGTAACCGAGACCGCCATCGGTGACTGGTGGACAGAAGTCGGGGCGGAGCACTACAACTTCGAGCCCACCGATGGCATCCTGGGGCCGTCGACCGTGGCCGCCCTCCTAGGCATGCTCATGGGGGCGCGGAACCGCCTAAACTGGTACGGCGCGCCCGTCTCCAAGGACGTCTTTGACATGGAAAGCACCAAGCGCGGGGTTGCCTACTTTCAGAAGCAGCAGAAGCTGGAGAAGACACGGCGACTGGATCGTCAGACTCTGTTCAGGCTCCATACCGCGACGGCCAAGGCGGCCGCCGGGGATGGTTGGGGTGTGCAGAAGGCGGTCAAGTCAACCGTCACCGAGATTGGCGGAAAGAGGGGAGAGATGGTCATGGACATGGTCTCCGGCAGGGACAAGGGGGGGCTCGCCGACGTCGAGACTCTCGACATGGACACTTTTGTCAGCCTCGCATACGGCGAACGGCCCAAGTGGCTCTGGCACGGGAAGCCTCGCAGGACACCCGCAGAACACGTCGCAGACGACAACCAAGACATGGGAGCCCTGGCCCTGGCAAGATCCGATGCCAACAGCCAGGCGGCCAAGCGTGCACAACCCGCGCCTCCAGAAGAGGAGCTGGAGACGAAAAAGAGAGACGAGGGCTCTGCCGCACCCCCGACGCTCCCGTGCGGCCCGGCGCCCAGCACCACTGACAGCCCTTGTGAGCGGGACGCGCTTCGAAGGGGCGTCTTCAAGAGCGTGGCGGGGAAAATGAGCGATGCCCGGTCTGGCCTGGGTCGGATCAAGGACGCGGTCGGTGGTGGCCGGCGAGGCCATGCTAGCCGTCTATCAGCCTCAGGCAAGGAGGACTTCTCGGAAACGTCGAGCACGGGCACTGGCCTGCCGGGTGCTGCGCAGAATACCGCCTTCCTGTCCAGTCCGGCGCTCGTGGGCAGGGCCTTTTCCTGGAAGAACAAGCCGGAAGAGTACCTGGCCGCCATCAAACGGGGGGACCCGGACGTGTTGCCCGGGCTGTCAGAGAGGCCCCGCGATGCAGCAGCCTCCTCGATGCCGAAGCCGACGGACGAGAAGCCGACGGACGAGAAGCCGAATGTGCCGGAACCGGATCCTACGCCACAAACCATTGGGGCGGAGATACGGACGGAAGTGCTGTGCCGAGCCTCGTCGCGAGACCTCTCCGTCGTCGGCGAAGATGATGTCAAGGGTCCGCTGCTGGACGCAGAAGGCAAGCCTGATGCGAGGCAGCGGACGATGTCGCGACGGCACAGCTGTGGGGTTTCTGATATCCCATACAAGCATGCCGTCAACGAGAGTCGATGGGCCCGTCGGATGTCGTTTGGAGACGCCGAGGAAGCCGTCCTGACGTGGGACGAGATTGTCGACATGGCGGATGCCGCGGGCGACATAGAATGCTTCGGGGCTCGTGCGGAACAAGCCGGACACCTGGGCAGGCTCATCGACGACATTGTCTACAACATTGAGCCCTGGGTCGAGGAGAAGCTCAAGACGGTCCAGGTGCTGGGCCAGCGCTATGCCAGGGATGGCACGGAGATGCAGGCCCTCTATCGGCAGCTGGCGGAAGAGAGCCGATGCGTGCGGGACGAGTCGGACGAGGCCGTGGCCGCGCAGCGCGCCAGACTCACCGAGGGCGTCAAGGAGCTCGAGGTGCTCGTCGCGCGGCTGGACTACGAGATTGACGGCCTGGGGCAGAGGGTCCACGATGTCGAAGACGGGATCCGTAACTTTGAGAGACAGGTGGAAGACGTGGAGAAGCGGGCCGAGGAGCTCAAGCTGCAGCTGGAGACCGAGGGCTGGTTGCACTGGCTCGTGAGGACGCTGACGGGCGTGGGCACAGGTCCCAACATTACGCGCGCGACGTCGTGACTGCGCGCACTGGTGTTTTCCGCGTCGGGAGTCTGGGGTTGGATTTCATGGGCCGGGCATAAGAGCAGCTTTCTATGGCGATTTGAGATTTGGGATCATGTGGCAGGGGAGAATATAACGTCCCAGTCATGGATGAAACTGATGCGCGTCACGCGTAGTCGTACAGTAGATGTTCCGTCGCAGATGCCCAGCCCTGATGCCGTTTCAGCACGGCGCAACGCCGTCTATATGATGGTACAAGGACTCGTTCCTCACGCCGCCTCCCAGTCCGCCCCGGACTCAGAACAGGCCGGTGCCCTGCTGCGGCGCGCCGGCGCCCATGGCCTGGCCCTGCTGCTGCATGATCTCGCTGACCTTCATCGAGGTGTCGAGGAACTTTGCGGTGCAGCGGTCGAGGCAGACGGACTCGCCCTTGTTGAGCTCGGCCTCGCGGTAGTCGGCGGGGATGCACTTCTTCTGGCACGTCTTCTGCAGCCTTTGCGTGCGCCGTCAGCTCAGCGGCCGGCATCTCTGGAGGGCGCGGGCAGGGCGCACCGGTTGTACGTGTCGGCCATCATGCGCATCTCGCCCTCGACGGCGGCAATCTTCTGCTCCGACGTCGGCTGCGGCCGGCCGATTCCGAAGAAGGACATTTTGGGCTTTCGGAGGGAGGTTGGCTGGGACGAGGTGACGGACGGGAAGCAGTGATGACGCTGGACTAGCAAAATTAGATGCCGCGGATTATCCGTATCGATAATGACGTCTAGGCTGGCTGCCTACCCTGGAGCCCAGCCATGCATTCATCTAGGAATTCGCTCTATAGCAAGGACGCTCCCTCGCGCATCCTCAGTGCTTAAACGTGATGCTCTTCGTCCTCACCCACTCGTCCAAGCCCCAGCCAGCGCCGAAGCGCCCGTAGCCGCTGGCCTTGGCGCCGCCATGGGGCAGGGCGGCCTCGTCGTGGACCGTCATGCCGTTGATGTGCACGGCGCCCGTCTCGAGCTCGCGCGCAAACCGCAGCCCCCTGCGCAGGTCGTCGGTGAAGACGGCGGCGCTCAGGCCATACTCGGTGTCGTTGGCTATCCGGATCGCCTGCTCCTCGGAGTCGACGTCGATGAGCGACACGGTCGGCCCGAACGACTCGGTGCGGTAGATGTCCATGTCCGCCGTCACCGCGTCCACGATGACGGGCCGCAGGCTCGTGGCGCCGGCCTCGGGCGCCTCGACGTCGCCGAGCACGGCCGCGCCCTTGGCGGCGGCGTCGGCGACCAGGGCCTTGTTCTTGGCGACGGCGGCGCGGTTGATGAGCGTCGGCGCCGCGCCGCTCGACGGGAACGCCTTCTCGGCCGCGGCCCGGAGCGCGTCGACAAACCGCTGCTTGATGGCCCGGTGCACGAGGATCCTCTCGGTGCTCATGCAGATCTGGCCCGAGTGCAGGAAGGCACCCGTGGCGCACTGCTCGGCGGCGAGCTGCACGTCGGCGTCGTCCCAGACGATGGCGGGCGCCTTGCCGCCGAGCTCCAGGACGACGGGCTTGAGGTGCTCGCCCGCCAGCCTGCCGACGATGCGCCCGACGGCGGTGCTGCCCGTGAAGTTGATCTTCTTGACGTGCGGGTGCGCAATGGCAGCCGCCGTCACCTCGGCCGCGTCGGCGGCGTCGTGAGTGATGAAGTTGAGCACGCCCCTGGGGAGGCCGGCCTCCTCGAGCACCGAGGCGACTGCCCACAGGCACCGCGGCGCCGTCTCGGAGCCCTTGAGGACGGCCGTGTTGCCGGCGGCAATGGGGAAGGCGACAGACCGCGTGCCGAGGATGTAGGGAGCATTCCTGGGCGGAGTGAGGAAGAGCACGGCCACGGCACATTCCCCCAAGGGGCCACGTACCACGGCGCAATGGCCAGCACGACGCCGTACGGCTCGCGCACGACGATGCCACAGGTGCCGGGGTCGCGCAGGGCGGGAACGGACCCCTCGATGGTCGGGATGCGGCCGGCGACGTCCTTGAGCATCTCCGACGCCAAGTCGACGTTGAACTCACCCCACGGCCTGACCGCGCCGGTCTCGTCCATGAGATATCGAATCAGCTCCTCGCGGCGCCTGTTCATGATGTCGGACGCGCGGAGGAGGATGTCTCGCCGCTGTGAGGGCGGCGTCGTGCGCCATGTCGCGAAGGCCTCGGCGGCGGCGTCGACGGCGGCCGTGGCATCGGCAACCGAGGCGGCGCTGCAGCGGTGCAGGACGCTACCCGTCGAGGGCGAGAGGATGTCGAACGTCCGGCCCGGGCGGTGCTCGCTGCCGTTGATGAGGAGCGGCACGGTGAACGGAGCCTCTCCGGCGGCGGCGCCGGCCTCGGACGCTAACATGGCCGTTGCGGGTCCGCGTGTGTTGCGTAACAAGCGGGCTGCGGTCAGTTGGCTCCCTGCAACTCTCTTCTGGAAGCCTGCTGATTCTGACCTTCTGTGCTCTTAAGAAAATGCGTCGTAAGCGGCAGAGCGAGACATCAACACCCAACCTCGGGCAAGGTCCTCCAGCAGTTGTGCCTCCGTGTCCGGCGCGACAGTGATCCCCCACATCCTCGGCAATAGGGAACCCGATAGGAGACAGCCCGGAGGGATCCATCGCTGCTACGGCCGACGACGTTTGACCGTTGACTTGTGTTACAGGTTGCCGACAGTAGCCAAGTGCAACTCCCACTAGTGCGTAACGGTTGGTCCATGGGAAAAGAAGCACGCCGGGCATTAATGTACATCGTTACGTTCCCGGCTCTAGGCCGATGATTTCTCATATATCTTAGAATCCTTTCCATCCAGATTTGGATGCGCATTTCCGGTAGTTCTTACCAAGGGATGCTAAGCCGCGATGGCTTCCTGTGGCGCCTGTTATACTCCGTCTGCAGAGATGCGAAAGCGACGGAAAGAGGCAGCAAGTATAAATAGACATCTTTGGTGAGTGCAAGCAGCAACTACCTGTACGATCGATGCACCTCCGTATTATATCGGTGACGGCAGCTGGGCGACGACCGTTGAACCATCAACGCGCTAGCAGCGTCCCCCGCATTCGGTCCCGTGCGTGCCATGTCCAATGGAAACCGCGGCTGCCCGGCAGATGCAGCCCGAGTTACACGGCGAATACGGCGAGCAGCCATGTCATCGTCGATCCGATGGTGGTTCGGCGTCAGCGGTGAGAGGCCGCCGACGGCCAATGGCCTTCATCGCCATTGCTCCAGCGCGGCCGGATCAAGAAACGGCTGCGGGGGCGCGTTGGTGTTGATGGGCTCGACGGCTGCCACGGTCAGCGGGAAGACGGCCAGAGGGCGCAAGGGGCTGCGTCGGTACCGTGCTGTGGCCGCGTCGCCGGCAGGACGAGCTGGACATCGGACCTCGTGCTGGTCGACTCGACGTGGCTCGACGGCACAGGCGGCGGCTTGAGCACGCGTTTCTCGGGCGGCCGAGTCGCCTGGCCTCGTCGCTCGCGCGCGTCTGCCATGGCTGGCAGTCGGACAGCGCGAGCTGCAGTCGGACAGCGCGAGCTGCAGCCGGACAGCGCGAGTTGCAGCCGGACAGCTCGAGCTGCAGCCGGGACCGTGCCGCTGCAGGCAGTTGGCTGATGCGACGAGTGGTTGACGATTTTGCAGATGCGACGATTTTGCTTGGCGACGGCGCAGCGCAGCAGAGGAGCCGCGATTGGCCGCTGCAGAGGGCTATCGATAACTGTCGTGCGTCGGGCGCGCAGCTGCGCAGCATCGGCCACTCAGAGGAGGCTTATTCAATCCCATTACCAGCAGCTGAGGGACCCGCTCGCTGGTCGCCGGTACATTGCATGTACGGAGTGCATGCATGCGACGGAACAGCCCAGCAGGAGAAGCCCGATGCACTGCATTAAAACAGAGCATTTCTCTAATCGCAGGCTCGAGTCCGCAGCGGCTTGTGCAGTCGACGGCCCGGAAATGCGCCAGTGCAAGGCGCTCCGCCCCTGGTCGGTTCGCCGCAGTTGCGGCCCACCTGCCCCAAGCAGCACGTCACCAGCCTCTCGCACGTGACCCTGGCGGGGCCGCCGGCCAATCAGCCGCCGCGCCCGCCCTCCGACCCGCCCTCCGACCCCCCCCGTCGGGGCCCCGCTCCTGCCCAGTCGTGCCTTCCTGCGGCGACGCAGCGACAAGGGACAAGGAGCGCGGCGCAACGGCAGCAGCAGAGAGTCAGGCTGGGCCTTCTTTCGACGCCATTTTCCATTTTCCCCTCGCCGGCCTCTAGTCCCTTCCTTGCAACGCTCCTCCGCATTCGGCCCTCGCCAGCTGCCCTCTTGTCGCGCGCGCTGCAAGACGGCGGACACGGCCTTTGTCGGCGCTTGTCCCTGCTACCGCACTAGACACCATATGCACATGTATTGAGCAAGTACACGCTACCCCCTCGACCCCGCCAATCCTGCGCGCGCCTCGCCTCGCCTCGCCTCGCCTGGCCTCGCCTCCATCGCCGCCTCTCCCCATCTCCCAGCGGCGGCGGCGGACGCTCCGCTGCGGCCCCGAGTCTGCCGGCGCATGGACAGCGCCTCGATTGTCGCCCGCGGGGCCGCCTCGACGACGAGCCCGACGAGCCCCGCGAGCTCGCGCCATGGCAACGGCGGCCCCAAGCGCAAGCGGAGCAGCGGCCTCGTCGGCGCCGAGAGCAGCCCGGGCAGCTTCATGGACGACGACCACGGCGACCACGGCGACCACGGCGACCACGGCGACCACGCTGACCACGACCGGAAGCGCCTGCCGGGCGTCAAGCGAGCGTGCAACGAGTGCCGCCAGCAAAAGGTGAGTCACGTACCCCGCGCCCGTCCCGTCGCCCTGCCCGTCGACCTCGTCCCCCGCTGACGGCGCCGCCCCGGATTGCGCAACAGCTGCGCTGCGATGTCGTCCAGGACCCCTTCCAGAGCTGCTCGCGCTGCAACCGTCTCAAGCTCGAATGCAAGATCGAGTCCAACTTCAAGCGCATCGGCAAGCGGTCCAAGCACGCCGAGATGGAGAAGGAGATCGACCGCCTGCGCCGCAACGTCGCCCGCGCGCGCTCCCAGGGATACGTCCTCGACGACGACGAAGAGGTCGACTCGCCCGCCGCCCCGAGCACCGCCAACTACACCCACACCCGCAACCCGTCCCTGATGGGCTCCGACGAGGCCGTCTCGTCGCTCCTCCACCTCAAGCGAGGAGGCTCGTACAACGTGCACCAACACTACTCGCATGAGCTCGAGGGCGTCCGCCTGACCGACAACAACGTCACCCATCTCTTCAACGAGTTCTTCGCCTTCTACCACCCCTTCCTCCCCTTCCTCAACCCCCAGCAGAACCCCGACCAGTACAAGCAGCAGCACCCCCTGCTCTTCTGGTCCATCATCGCCGTCGCCGCCCGCCGCTTCAGCCCGCCCGACTGCCCCAATCTCCTCACCAACCTCTCGGGGCCCATGACGCGCTACCTGTGGACCACCATCGGCGAGGTGCCCAGCAACTACCACGTCGTCAAGGCCATGTGTCTCCTCTGCGCGTGGCCGCTGCCCACGAGCACGACCACGTCCGACCCGACCCACATTCTCTGCGGCGTCATGATGAAGACGGCCACGGGAATCGGCCTCCACCGGCCAAACCACATCCGAGACTTCTCCAGGGTCTCGGTCGAGCTGAACAAGGAGCAGCTGCACGACCGCGTCACCACGTGGGCCGTCTGCAACATCGTCGCCCAGAATGTCGGCACGGGCTACGGCCAGCCGGCGTCGACGCTCTACGACTGGACCCTGGCCATCAGGCCGGGCGACGACCCGGCTCTGCACCTGTCGATGGAGCTCGAGGCCAGGCTGCAGATCGAGCGCTTCTGCGACAAGGTCTCCAAGGAAATGTACAGCAACGCCAGCGACCCGCGCGGCGTCGCCGGCGACGAACACCGTGCCATGCTCATGAGGGTCTACCGCCGAGACTACGGAGAGCTGCAGGCCTTGATCTTGTCGCAGCAGCTGGGGCCCTTTGTCAACCTCCACCTGCGGGCCGCGGCCCTGCACATGCGCCTGGCCGGCTTCTTCGACTCGAGCAAGACGCCCGGCTACATGGACGATCTCATGGGCCTCTGGCGCGCCGCCACGAGCTTCCTCGACGAGATCCTCGAGGTGGACAAGGTGACGTCTCCGCGCGAAACCATCGGCGGCACCATCCTCCTCTATGCAACCAACTACCTGCAGCAGATGCTCGTTGCCGCGGCCTTTGCCCTCCTGAAGCTCATGAGGTCCTTCTTCTGCAAGACAATCGACTTTGACCGCGGGCGCAGCCTCTTCCACCACTCGATCCGCGCCATCAGAGCCACGAGCGTCGTCAACAACGACCTGCAGTGGCGGCTGGCCGAGCTGATGGTGCAGATGTGGAACGGGGCCCGTCTCGACCGGAACCACGCGCTTCGGTGCGACGACGACTCGGCCATCCAGGTCGACGACAGCCTGCAGCTCAAGGTGCGCTGTCGCCACAGCATGAGCCTCGTCTTCGACTCTGTCTGGCGGTGGAGAGAGGAGTACCAGTCGCAAGGTAGGGGCTCGCTGGAAAGTGAGTGCAAACGCGCGCCTCCCCCCCTCTCCGTGGCGCGCGCCCGGCATGCGTTTCGGCGGACTGACGCGAGCGCCTTGTACCAGACATGAAGCATCCGACGAACCCGGACTCGGCTAACGACTCGTCGGCATCGTCGTCTCAGCTCGACAGCACCCTGGTGCCGTCCCACGTGCCTTCGGGTTCGGCTAACCTTCTCAACTCGAACGGCGCGCTAACGCCAGGCGCCACGGCCACGGGCCTGTCGGCCTCTGCGTCGGGCCCCAACAGCATGATTGGAGGGGCCATTAACTACGGGGACTCCAATTACGACTTCTTTGACCCCCAGCATTGGATGTTGGACGGCCTGTTGGATTTCAACTATTCTTTCGTGGCCCCGCTCGAAGGGTCCTAGATGGACCCTGATTCGAGCGAGCATGCCGTTTCCAACAGACGGAGCCGAGCCGAATAGCCCTTACGGCATTGTTGTCGTGTTCACGCTGGATGCCCTTTCCCAGCTGTTTGCTGGCCGTCTCGCCCCTTTTTGTTTCTGCATAGATCAACGGGACGTCACGGCAGTCTGGGCCAGGCGGAGCGGCCTAAGACGACAGGCCACGGAGTGATGCTTGATTTGATTCCCCTCGACCCGCCTCGGGCGACAAGGTTTGTTTGTCCCAGTGCCAACGTGCCAGCGTTTTCTGTCAGCGGGCGGAGGACCGAGATTGAGTTTGCGCAAGGGTCCTTTTGGAAAGGGGAGAGCGCCGTCATGTTCCCCGAGAGAAGAATACCAGGTGTTTGTACGTACGCTGGAGATGGGCGCCGGGGGGGCCTTGGCGGCCGGTAGCCGACCGTTGATCATGACCCTATCCTGGGCCCGACATGGCCTGCTCGCCCGATGCTGTGCCTCGGCGACTTGCACGGCGCTGTGCCTCGTCGACTTGCACGACGCTGTGCCTCTGTCTCCCCGTTCTCTCGAATAATAGCAACGGGGGCTTGGGACGCATTCGACGCCACGCGGCCGCAAGACGGGACTCGTCGGCCCGTCCGCGGCCAGACGTCCATGTAGCGATACATGGCCGTCTTGAGTCCGTCTTTGGCCAAGCCGACACGAGAGCTGAGCGTACGAATGTGTCGGCGCGCATGCATCGCAAGGCGTCCGTCGTGTTGCCGGTCGGCTGCGAGATGAGGGAACTTATGCCCGCCCCTTCGCCCGCCCCGTTTGCGCCCCCGTGGTGTGAGAGGCAGACGGGGAGGGTTTGAGAAAAGGTTCCGCAAGCCGTCTATTCGTAGGGACGTCGTCCGGGCCGGGCGGCTCTCTAAGAATACGGCCCTATATAAACGCCACGGGTAAGCGGCGCGCGGGGGCCGTCCAGCTGCACGAGACCAAAGAGAGCGCAGCGTCTCAGCCTTGTGCCGAGGCGCGGAGAGGGGGGCAGCTGCCGGCTGACACGGGGCGGAATAAGCAGCATGTCAAGTTTCCGGTTTCCTCGCCTTTCCCTGGCCGGCATGGGGGTCTGGGGAGAATAGGCTGTCCGGGAGGGATTCAGGGGGAGCGGCTTCGCGACGGCGTCGCCGTGCCGCTGCCGACGTTGCACGGCGCGGCCGGGCCCTGGCAGCCGCGAGAGGCTCGCTGCCAGAAGTCGCCGACTCGCCGGCGTCTGCATCTCGTGTTGTAGCGAGAGACGGAGAGGCAGTCTCACCAACGACGGCAGCTCGGGGGAGGACGGGGCGAGCCGCTCGGGGCGCGCTCCTCTGCCAACAGCCGCCTCCCGTGGCCTTCCCAACGCGCGGTCCCCCTCCTTGACGATGCGTGTGCCATATGGCGGTGGGGGCGCAGAGACGGCTTCGTCTTCGCGACTGTGTTATGTGCCCTGAAGACGTTGACGGCGCGGCGGGTCGCGCACGTTGTCGCCCGCGATGACAGACAATGACCCAAGCATCCGGGACGGAGTATTGGGGATCGGCAATTCGAGACTCCGTGTCGACGTCGACTTTCTCCAGGCAGGGCGTCACGCCTCTGCTTGTCGAGGGCCCTCTCGGCGTCGACAGAGAGGGCCTAGGACTGCCGGGCGAGGGCCTACACAACCGGGCTCCGCTGCCAAAACGCGGACAAGAGGAAATAGCACCGCCTCGTACGGAGAAGAATTCCCGCCCTCTGGCCGAGAGTGCCGAGCCAGGGATACTCGGCCCGTAGAGAGCCACAAGGCCATCAAACATCTCATTAAGGAGAGATCACGCCCCCATCACAACCACTCCAAACAGGGCAAGGGGCAAAATGAGAGATGAGGGCGCCAGAGAGCCCAGAAAGGGCAGGGAGGGGCTTGGTGGTGCTCGGGCCAACGCAAAGCCCTGCTCCCCTTGGAGTGACAGACCAACGGAGGTCCTACAATTTGCCCACGAAGCCACCACATCCACGGGCTCCTCATTCGAGATGGGCAGACGTCCAGTGATATGTGGCGCAAGCAGCACGAACCCAGGAGTGTCCACTGCTGGGAAGCATCGGAGGAAACGCAATAGGCAGTCGAGGGGAGACGGGCCATCAAGAGGGGGCGTGCGGCAACTCCCTGAAGCGTCCACGTCGCGGGCATGTGCTGGCACAGCCCATGAGACGCCCCGTGCCATCCGCGAGAGGCAGGCGTTGCAGGAGCCCTGCTCGTCACCGTGCTCGGTGGCCTGGATAGCCAATGGATCGTGAGGGAGGCTTTGGAATGCGTCAAGGTACCGGGACAAGCGCGCCCTTGCCCACGAGGCTCCACGCGGCCGCTCTCGAGCGGCGTCCCGGCCAACCCGAGTTGGGAAATCCTGACGCGGTTGGTGACGGGTGCCAGATCCGCCAGCCGCGAGGGGGAAACCGGACGCCAAGGGCCTGATGTCGTGGAGGGGACGGATCCATGCGGAGAGAAAGAGGGGCTTGCAGTATGTGCCCAGTGATGGCGAGAGAGAGGCAAAGAGCAGGACAAGCTACCAGCTGCAGGACGAGATGACGGCGGAGAGGGCTGGTCGTCTAGAACCACCCCTTGGAGGAGAGCCCAGGGCCGAGCGAGGTACATGATACTCGGGGCCACGAAACTAGCATCGTTTTCCAGGCTCCACCTCGTCTCCTCTCATCATGAAGGCTTGATCAGGCTGAGCCCATTGGGGCTGACAGGCGGGTTGCGCGTTGGTCACATCTCGACGGCAGTATCCACGACGGGGACTGTCCGAGGCGACCTGACTTGACTTGGGCTCCCAGGGCAGGCCAGAAGATGTACTTGTAGGCTCCAGGACTGCAGGCTCCAGGAGGTGAGAGACGGTCTGGGAGGGCGGAGCAGAAAGGGTGGCATCCGATCTCGACAATGGTTGTGGGTCTGGCAATAAGGAGCACGGGGCAAGGAGCGGCACGTCGACGAGGGCAAAAACTGGCCAGTTGCCTAGTCGGCGGTTTGGATCTTGGTGTTGGCCAACACCGGCTGCCGGCTTCCGGTCGGTCTGGAGCGTTAACGCCGCGGTGGAGACGCTGCTATCGTCAACGGTACCCTGTTGACGACCTGATTGTGCCGACACGAGCCAACATGTAGGCACTCGGCTTTATGAGTGGAATAGGCGCTTTTCCAGACTCAAGAGACGGACCCAGCATCCGGCAGCGCCCGGTTCGCATGGCGAAGCGAGCCAACCGGACACGCCGCAGCGAGGAGCAGAACGAGCGCAAAATTGGGCATTGGGCCGCAGCCTCGAAGCGAAGTCGCAGCAGGCTGCGATGAGACCAGAGTGCATTGGAGAGGTAGGGGGGGGGGACGGAGGAGGTCTGCGACCCGGGCGCTTAGATGGACGTTGGGCGATGTGGCCTGATGCGTGGTGTCCACGTTGACGGTCTGCATGGCTCTGCGGCGCAAGCAACGACGATGAAGAAGCGCTCCAACAGCCAGCACCGGTGATAGGCGCGGTAGACCGAGTCCCTGGACGGCATATGGCGCAGGCAGTTGGCCGTTGGCACGGCGGCGGCGGCTGAGCCCCCAACATGGCAGGCGGTCGCAGGCCGGGTCCAGGACCAGAGGATGAAGAGAGCCTCGCCGTAGCACAGCCAGAGGCTCTGTCTGCCTGTCGCGAGAGCCGGGCCTCGGCAAGGGGCCGGGGGACTCGGGGCCCGGGCAGCCCCCAAAGGAATCCATCCAGGCCTCGCCCGAGACAGGCCGTCGATTTCCCTTGGTGGAATGCTCTCAGAGAGACGAGGCGGAAGGCGGAATAAGCCAGGTCAAGGCCTCTGATGAATCCGATCACCGGGGCCAAACGCGGGGGGCAGCACACCGAGCCCAGGAGCCGTGACGATGCGACCCCGGCGAGGCTGCAAGGCAGAGCGAGAGACGAGGGGGGGGGGGGGGGGGTGGATGAGATAAGGAAGGCTTGTTGGCTGCGGCCGGCGAGCGAGAGCCAAGGGAGAAATCGAGGCAGAGCGAGTGAGAAGCGAGTGAGACGGGGAGAGCAGCGGCGGGCTCAGAGGGCATCACGAGTCAGTCGAGGCATGTCGTAGTATGCGTTGGCCGTGCAGCTCGCGTGTACATGAGTCGGTATCCAATGGCAGGGGCGCAGCTGGCGGGTAGACGCGCGCGTACGGGGCCGTGGTGAGAGCAGGCCTTGGAGAGGCCGTGGTGAGAGCAGGCCTTGGAGACGTGGTGACGTCCCTGGGGCCCAGGGCCAGGTACCGGTACGCGGGCGGAGCCCCGCAGGTACCGGGTACGTCGGGCGCGACAGGGGTGTCGGAGCGAGGCGCAGGGGCGTGGCCGCGCGCGAGGAGGGGGCGTGTGCATGGGCGGGCCAATGGGAAGGGCGTAGGCGCCGCTAGCGCGTCCCGACAGCTCGGGTCGTCCCGGTCGGCCCCACCGGCGCAGCGGCCCCGTGAGTGGCCCGGCGCGGGGCCGCCGCGCTCGTTTGCACACCAGCCGACCGCCGGGCCTGAGGCGGCCGCCGGGGCCTGAGGCGACGCCGCGGCACCCCCTGCGCAGGCGTGCTTCCCCGGCGGCGGCTGCTGCACTGTGCGGTGCGGTGCTGAGTTGCGGTGCTGGGTTGCGGTGCTGCGAGTTTGTCGCCGCCGTTTGGAGCCGGCTCCAGCGCCGATCATGACGCCGGGGGGCTCGCAGACGCCGGGGGCTGGCAGATGCCGGGGGCTCGCAGACGCCGCCGCGTGCGGGCACATGGGCGCGCGCGCGCGCCTGTCGCCGACCTGCCAAAAACAAGCCAAGCTCAGGGAAGAGGGTTTCAACAGCCCGCTTCGTTTTGGCGGGCGCTACTGGCAATGGCGGCAGTTCCTATTGTGCAGCACGCGTGCGTCGCACCGTCTCCACAGGGCTGGCTTGTCACCGTCGGGAAAGGGGACGGCCGCGGCGGAGCGTCTTCAGCCCTCGGCCGCCGGCTCACCAGTGCTGGCTCGGCCAGGGGCCGGCAGGGCAGAGCGGCGGCCGCTGAGCAGGGAGCACGGCGAGCCGGCTTGCGAACAGGGCGACTCGACGTCCATGCTTGCACGAGGTTGCGATAGAGCAAAGCCGGGACCGGCTGCATGCCGCGGCCCAGGCACCTGGGCTCACCTCTGCCAGCCTGCTCCACCGTGCTCCGTGCCCCGGCGCCAGTCTGCACAGTGTGCAAACGGCTGCTATTGTCGCACAGCCACCTCTGCTATTGTCCAGTGCTAGCGGCCCCCGAAGCCCTCTCTTCTGCCGGGCCCTCTGGTCCAGGGCTCATTACGGAGTGGCCTTTCGCCTGCCTCGGGCGTGGGTCCCTGGCCTGCCTCACGGAGCAAAGACGGAGCAGAAAACAGCCATGGGGAAAAGGGGGGGGGGGGGTGGTGAGCGTCCGGGTCCGACCCGCCAGGAGTCGCCGACGCATGCACGATGCGCCTAATCCCAAGTACCTTGTGCGAGGCGGCAGACACGGTGCCATTGGGGTCCAAGACGCGTCTGTCGTGCGCCCTCCAAAAGGTCGAGGGCAAGTCGCGGCCCGTAGTGATAGGACGGAATGCGAGGCGCGGCGGCACGGGACGCGATACGATCTGACTGCGTCCGGCGTGTATGTACTGGCGACCGAGCGGCTGCCGTAGGCATGCGACGTTTCTGGCCAGGCGCTGACTGGAGTCGCCCAGGCCGGGAGTTGAAGCCCCCGAGGCGGCTCACGTCCCGCTGCCGCCAACGCACGAGGCTGAGTGAGAGGGGCGTGGGCCGCGGTGACGGGCTGGCGGATGGACGACTGCGTCGGAAAGGCGTGTCTAGGTGCCTCGACGGGTGCAATCGACCTACCCTTCTGGGGGAGGCTCCGGCGACGGCCCTGCGGTATGACGGCTGCGGTATGACGGCCCTGTGACGACGGCAAGCACAACAAGGGCGCCGCGAGGACGGTGCTGCGTATTGCTTATTGTGCCTGCCGCTTACTGACCCAAGGCCACGACGGCGGCGAGGAGCCGGCGGCGGCGGCTGGCCCGCGCCCGCCGCTAGGGCGACGCGCCCGCAGTCGACGCTTTTCCGTGCTATTTTGGCCGTGCCATTTCGGCCGTGCTGTTCTTCGTGCCCCCGTGGCATTCAGTCGCCCGGAGGTGCCGTCGAGGGAATGCCAGGCGTCGGCGCCACGCGCGCCGTACGCTAAGCCTAAGCGGGCGCGCCTGGGGCCAGGCAATATTTCCGGGCTGGCGCATGGGCGGCCAGCCCTACGGGACAGCAGCTGGCCGCGCAGCAGGGCGCTGCTCGAGTCCCTGGCAGCTGCCAAATCCGATGCTTTCCTGCGGAGGCCAGGTCGTCCCTGCCTGCTGGCCGCCGGCGCGTCTGGGGAAGCGTCTCCACCCGTCGCTCACCGAGCTTCACCACCTTAAAAAAATTCTTATTTTCGGATGCCCTGATGGCCCGGCCTCGCGTCGCTCCCTCTGGCCCGTGCCCGGAGCCGTGCCCGGCGCCCTGCCGCGGCTCATCTGCCGTGTCTCGACGCTGCCTCGGCCTCTGTGCGTGCAGCGGGCAGCGCGGCGCCTCTGCCTGGGCCGGGCACGCACCACCGCCTCGTGGAGCCTTGCTCGACACACGACCACGAGGACGTCGCGTCGACAGGCCAGCCTGGGCCGGCCCTAACGCGAGTCCGTCAGTCGCCCGGCCCCGTTTCCTTTGTCCCAGTCCATTCATGTTCGAGCAGGCGGACTTAGCTTGGTCCGTCTGCGCCGCTCAGCCGGCGCGCGACAAATCCGCCGTTTCACCGCGCCGTCCCAATCAACTCCCGTCTCCCGTCATCTCACCGGGCCCTGCCCAATGGCAGCCGGCAGACGAGGCCCGAGGGGCTGATGATGGTGCGTCCCGGATGATGCGTCCCGGATGGTGCGTCCCCGATGGTGCGTCCCTGATGGTGCGTCCCCGATGGTGCGTCCCTGATGGTGCGTCCCTGATGGTGCGTCCCTGATGGTGCGTCCCTGATGATGGTGCTCCCGGTCTCCTGGAGCAGAGAATGGCGCACCCTGCGCATCCCTGCAGCCTCACGGCAGCATTTCCGCGGACCTTTGTCCCTCTCGTCGCTCGAGCTCACCCTCGCGCTAGTAGTGCGCCCGCTGCCTCGAAGAAGCGGCGCCGTCGTCTGCCAAGGCGTCGCCGGCCTGCCGTCGACGCGACCGCGGCAGACGTCACCAGGCCGGCCCTCTGCAGCGGTCGTCGAGGCGCGTCAGCTCTGGCCCGGCTGGCCTGCTGTACGACGCTCCGGCCCATGGGAGCTCGTGGCGGACGGGCCTCCATCTGCTCCCAGCTCTGCCGCTCCCTCGTCCCCTTGCTGCACATGTCTCCCCTCTCGCCGCTCTGGAGAAGCTGTGCGAAGACGCAGACACACGGAGGCATACACACGGAGACATTGACCAAAATAGCCGCACTCTCTCTCTTGCACGCATTCTCACCTTGACCACACACCCCTCCCTCGCCGTCAAGCCTCCCCTGCCCGCCCCCATACCCACCCCATCTGCGGTCTAGCCGTCCCGGGCTGCCCCAGTGCGTACAGTGGCAGCAGGCCGGCGGCTATCCGCATGCACGACAGTACTGTACATGCATCACGGCCTTCCAGTGCAGGTGGCTTGTCTCGCCTCCGCCGCATCTGCCCTGCCCTGCCTCTGCTGCCCTATGCTGCACATCCAGATGCCCTGTACAGAGTACTCGGTACAGCTGCTTGTCCTTGCCCCTGTGGGGCTCTAGTCCCTTTCAACCCACACCCCCATGGCTGTCATCACCGCAAGTCGCGGTACTTGGACGTCGCCGCCGACCGTCCGGTGCTGTCGATCGACTCCCTGCAACCTACTACATACACGCACGCATGTACATTCCATCCTCCAGCACCTCGTCCTCGACTCGAGCCGCCATTTATACCAAGAGGCCGGGCCATCTGCATCCTCGCAACTCTTCTCAACTCCTCCTCTTTCTTCAATCTCCCATCAGGCCCATCAGCCTCTCCACCGACACACACATACACACACTCCCCCAGCCATATAGCCCACGGCCGCTGCCGCCACCAAGGGCTCATCCTTCTCGCCCTGTCACCGCAGACGCCTCTGTCCATCTCCTCGCCCTGCCTGCCTCCCCAGCTGTCCCTGTCACCATCTCCCTGTCACCACTCTCCAACCCGCATAAATCCTGCCACGGGCCTCCAGCACTGCACGCTCTGGTCCTGTCGACGGCACTCGCTCGGCGCCTTGACAACCGCTGCAGGCATCGACCAACACAACATCTCTCAAGCCCCATCTTGCCCACACGGCGTATTTCGTGGGCCCACCATGGGTGAACAACAATATATCTCCCCTGCTCTGCCGCATTCGGATGCGCTTTCGGAAGCCCCCAACCTGGCCGACGGTGCCCGCCCGTCCTCGACGTCTTCCTATTATTCCACGGTATGCCCCTGCCTCTCC
This sequence comes from Hypocreales sp. Mo6-1, assembly GCA_002939055.1. NCBI lineage: Eukaryota > Fungi > Ascomycota > Sordariomycetes > Hypocreales > Hypocreales sp. Mo6-1. The sequence goes on from PNEP01000013.1 coordinate 3,790,046, forward strand.
CCGTCCTGCCTTGAATTTTCAAACCAAGAACACATAATCCCACGCGCTTTCCACTCCCCTCTCTCTCTCTCTGCATTCTCTCCCTCTCCTCTCCTCTCCTCTCCTCTCCCTCTCCTCTCCCTCTCCTCTCCTCTCCCTCTTCTCTTCTCCCTTTCGCCATCTCCTCCAAGCTGACAATGCTGCGTCGGCAGGTCACCTCCTTCAATCTCCAAACGCAGTGCGACTCTAACCTCTTGACTCCCATCTCAACCTCGGGCTCTCCTCCGCTGCACCAGATACGCAAGTTGATGGGACAGCAGTATCCCCCCCCCCCAGGTAGCCCCCAAACCCAAGAGCCAACGCCGCCAGGAAGCTCCAGAATGTACCACCATTGGAACAACCAGTTCGAGCCCACCACAACCAGCTCGCCCATGAACACGCCAGCTCACGTTACCTCGGACTTCTACATGCCCGACGAACGCCGCACGCCAGGTCCGCCGGAGCCGTACATGGGCATGTTTGGCGTTTCCGACTCGGATCCTCATCAGATGCCCAACACGGGCCCGCCATACTACATCGACGCCTCCCAGATGGGCAGCCAGCCTGCCATCATGAACCCGCCTCTCCCCATGGCCGTGGAGCCGCACCCGCGCGATTTCGGCCGCACCCTCCCATCCACTGGTCCCCTCCTCAACAACCCTTCCTCGCACTTCCGACATCCTCGTCGGCCCAGCACCGATAGCCCGACCCTGCGCAGCCGCGGACCCGAGGCACCTCGCTCGCCGAGCGACTCGCCCCGCCGGCGCGCCATCCAGGGCGGCCGGGTCAAGAAGCGAGGGTCGACGCGGCGCCAGTCGGCGTCCCGAAGCCATCTGCACGTGGACCCGTCCGAGGAGCACAAGAACTGCCACGGAGAAGAAGTCCCGCCCGGCCTCAAGAGCACCTGCCCCGACGAGGAGCGGTGCATCTTCGAATCGCGCTGGCGACACCGTCACCAGCGGGGCCAGGACATGTGGGACAGCATCCAGAGCGACTTTGCCAAGCGCTTCAACAAGACGCACGGCAAAGAAATGCTCCAGATGAAATTCAAGCGTGCCCGCTCAAAGTACATTGAGTGGCTTCCCAAGGACGTAAGTCGCTGGGATCCGGCCCGGGAAGCGTCCGCGTTTGGCTGACATCAACTGCAGGACGAGATTCTCCGCGAGGCCTGGAGGCGGATTGAACGAGAGAGATACCAGCACCTGCTCGACACGTTCATCGAGATGGGGGGGTCGCGCAACATGCGCCTCAACGCCAGCGACATCGAGGTCAAGGTGGTCAACGACCTGAAGCTCGAGGAGCACCTGTACATGGACAACTACAGGGATCTGGACATTCGGAGGCGGCGAAAGATCCCGCCGAAGAAGCGTCAGAGCGGGCCACACGGCGACGTGGCGGCGGCCGACGAGCTGATGGTGCCCGACGGGCGTCCGACGCACAACGAGGACGACGTCATCAACCAGGTGCACAGCCGGCGCGACATGCGGTGGGAGACGGATTCGTCGACGCACAGCGAGGTGGTGGACATGCCCGTCTGGGACAACCGCGCGCCCATGAGGATGGAGCCGCCGCCGGCGCTCCGGATAGTCAACGGGGCCAGCGGCCGGGCCGCCTACGGGCCGGCCAGGTAGATGACGACGGGGCTTTGCGGGCATCATTTCCGCATCTGGGTCGGGTCGCGACGGAAGCAGCAGGGGGGCACGGGCATGGGATTGAAACGGCCGCGCTCTCCGCTTTCCTCCCGTTTGCTTTCTTTCCTGTCTGCTATTTCGCTGCCCTGGGCGGTTTAGCACTCATGTTTGCCGGTTCGGGGGGTGTTTACTAGATGCTACTGCTTTGCATCGTTCTCGACGCTCCCTTGCATTCATTGTCTGCCTATCTCTTTGCGCCGTTCCTTCATATGCCGTCACAGCCGTCGACAGGGAACGCAGTCCTTGATTTCAGCCTATGGCCCCGCTGCGCAACCCGACCGGGAGCGGTTCACGGGGCTCGGGGATGTACGAGTACGGAGTAATAATAGTTGCTAGCCGCCTCGTCTGAGCACGCACCGTTCATTCGTAGCCTGCGTCGCACATGCACAGAATCGTACTAGAAGCAGTGGCAGAGAAGGCTCGGGCCGACGCAAAGCTGCGGACATGACCTGTCAACCGGCCGGTGTTACGCTTGTCGGCCGGCGTGCTGGCGGAAAGGGGCCGCGGACTCTGGTGATGATGCAGTGTGATTCTGGCCACCTCAAGGGGCAATCCATAAGCGTGGACTGATGTCCCGCGGCAACGCGAGGGGAGCGCCCCTGCGAGCACCAGCGAGCATTGTCTGTACACGAAAGTGCCCCAAGGCATGAAAATCCCCCAGAGCCTTCTCCCGTCCCCGGACGGGCGCGTTGCGGCTGCCGGGGCCCTGGTCTGCGGCGCGGGAAGCGCAGCTCGCAGGCGGCGCGGGCTGCAAAAGTCCATGGCTACTCGAGGCCATGCAGGCTTTGGGGATGCTTCGACGACGGGCTCGGCACCGCCTGTCAGCCCCCGACAGCCGCTGACAAGGGATGCTTGAGAAAGGCACAGCACATACGGAGTAGGTGGTCTCTCAATGACTTGCTTGGGTGCATGTATGAAGTACTCCGTACGCCCGCGTTGATCTCGTGCGTCATGTCCATGTAAGTGTGACGCATGGCTTGCGGGGAGAGCTGGCGTCGAGGCTTGCGTTGGTTCAGGGGTATTCGAATCAAGCATGGCCTCGTGGCTTTTCGGCTATCGTACTTTTGCCGTCTCCTATGTTGGTCGTGGCGGTTGGTTCGAGGGGCCATTGCAAGCGCCTGGGACATGGTTCCTGCAACAAGCGAGGAAGCTTCCATGCCGCACCCCGCAGCCTCGCGATGCCGTGGAACAGGAGCTGTTGAATAAATGCACCGAGGTCCTTGGCGCTCGGGGATGTTGCCGTTTCCTGTCCTCGGGCAGGTGAGCCGGGGGGGTCGGGACGGCGTAGCCCGACGGCGACGACAGGCATCAGCAGCAGGGCGACAACGGCCACAGACGAGAGAGAAGGCCTGCTTGATTCCGTCCGGGCGGCGGGTGAGAATCAGGGGTCCTGGAGCGGTAGGCGGCAGACGGGTGACATCAAGTGCTGACGCGGGGGCCGGGCGGCGTCGATGATCCCCGCCGTCGGCTTTAAATTCCTTCGCTCTGGTTGACAGGAACGGGCGGAAAGTCGGCGGAAAGTCGGCATGGAGAGTGCCCGATTGGCGGCGGGAGGGTGTTGGTCCGGTCGTCCTGACCGTCGATGCGATGCTTGAGAGATCAGTGGGCACGGGCAGCGGCGGCTCCCCGAGGGCGAGGGCCAACTGCCAGGCCACGCATCTGATCTGCGGCTACGCAGCGCGCGTGTTGCCACGTGAGGCATCGAGTGACTGTGCGCGTGCTGTGTGTTGGCTGGACCAGCAGCTGTCGACTCGACGGGCAGAGTGTCCTGAGCGCCTAGGCGGAGTGCGAAAGCAGCGGAGGCGGCATGCTGGCCGGGGACAAGTCGGGGCCTATAGAATCTGTCAGGAAAGTGCTAGGGCCAGAGGCTTCCGCAGAGGTACCTGGGCGGCCTGGAGGAGAGAGTCGAGCAAAGCGAGGCAGAGGCAGCGCGGGCTGCGCTGACAGGCAACAAGGCAAGGCGGCTCGCAGGCCTGGCGTGACGTGATGGATGGGAAATGGCGGACGCAGGCGGACGGGTCCACGTCGCATGGAGAGGGGAGGAGGGGGCGTGTGCAAGCAGTACCTTGGGTAGGTAGGCGGTAGGGAGGTAGGTAGGTAGGTAGTAGGTACTCTGTCGATAGACGTACCGTCTACCTCGACCTGCAGAACTCGACAGTCTCGAGGAAGCGATGATGGTGACAGCAGGGCGAGGCTTGCCGTCCAAGGCTGGGCAGGCTGGGCATGTACCCTGCTTGTGGCCATGTACCGGTACGTATGCGCGGGCGCTGATGCATTGGTACAGTGCAGACAATAGATGCAATGCAATGCAATGCAGGACCCGACAGTCTGGAAAATAACGCGGAGACCAGCCCAGGCGCTGTCGGCCCTGCCTCGTTTCGACCATGATTGCCCAATCCCGGCCAGCCATGGATCGAGGGGACGGATGGAATGCACCTCGCTCGACTCGGCGCCGCTGTCGGTCATGCGGCCAGGCGGCGGTCCAACAGGCGGAGCCGCGTCGTCGGAGCCGTGGCAGCGACTGAGGCGGCCTGCCGGCATGGCCAGACATTCCTGGGCGCCATGGGCTGAGAGCCATGGATGTGAGGCAGCCTGGGCCGCACCCCTCCGCGATATATCGGGCACGCCGTTGCATGCCGCTACCTGGCGCGCGCCCCTGTCTCTGTCTCGAACCTTGGGCTGAGCTGTCTGAGACGAGGGTTTACCAGCTCACTCGATACACATGTCCTGGCCGTCGGACCAACAGCGGCGCCGCCCAGCTGCGCGGATTCTCCGCGTACAAGACTGCAAGGCACCCGTCACATTTCGCGGCTGCGGCTGCCTGCGATGCAGGCGCCCTTTGCCAGGTCTCGCCAGCCACGGTGAGCAGGCCGTCAGGCCCTTATCGTCGTCCCCGTCAGCCACCATGTACGGGCCGCGTGACGGCAAAGGGACCCTGCCCGGCCACAGTGCAGCGCGCCGGGGCCGTCACTGTGCCGATATTCCCGGCCGCGGATGACGACGGGCCTCGCTCCGGCACGCGGCCACGTATGACGTGCGCCGGCACGCGAGTCGAGCCGGGCATTGCCTCTTGCGGCGGGCGGCAAGAGACGGTAAGCCTCACCCCGGCTGCAGCGCCGCCCTCGGCCCTCGCACGTGGCCTCGATGGTGACGAGCCGACGTCGCACTCGGCCGAGACGGCGGCGGCATGGACGCAACAGCCGGGCCGTGTCAGCAGCCGTGTCGGCCTCGTCGACGGTCGATTCGCCGCGCCGCGCCGCGCACATGACGGGCGACGCGCCGTCAGCATCCTGGGCCGGTCCGGCGGTGGCTGTCGCATCGCATGCACGCCGGCCTCGTCGTCAGCGAGGCGGCCGGGGTCAGCATCGCTCGGGTCGTGTCTCGGTCGGCAGAGGCTCTTGGGCCGTGTAGCGGTACGCGGCGAGCAGATACGAGTTCGTGTCTCGCATGCTGCTGCACGCCAGCATTCAGGCATCCGTGCACCGGCACCTGGGTGTTTTGCGCAGTCGTCTGCCGTGCCTCGTCGCTGACTCAGAGACGTTTCGAAGGTCAGAGCGCGCCCGGGCCTCGTCGGCGAAACGGCCCGTTGAACGGCGCACCAGCCACGCCACCAGCCACGCGCCGCCGACGCTCAGGCCCCCTGAGGCCCCGTCATGGCATATGTGGCGTCTCCGTCGCGACGACAAGCGTCGGCAACGGGACCGCCGTTCCGAGTCCTCGACGCCCCGACATCGACCCCGACGACGGCGCCTCGTCCTTCTCCCGGGCGCAGATGGAGCGCTCCATAGCCTCGCGCCCCAGCTCGACGTAGCCACCCGCCCGCCGTCCGAGGCCTGGCCAGCATGCGGCCGGCTGCTCTGCTGCGCGCAGGCGCCCTGTTGCCGGCGCTGGCGGCGGCCATGCGCGCCGACCGCCTGGCCCAGCTGCGCCGGGAGACGGTCGACATGTTCTACCACGGCTACAGCAGCTACATGCGCTATGCCTTCCCCGAGGACGAGGTGCGTCGACGAGCCCGCGCCCTCCTGCTGCCGCCGCCGCTGACGCCGCCGTCCAGCTGCGGCCGCTGACCTGCGCGCCCCTGACGAGAGACCGCGACAACCCCGGCCGCATCGACCTCAACGACGCCCTGGGCAACTACTCCCTGACGCTCATCGACAGCCTGTCGACGCTCGCCATCCTGGCCGGCGGCCCGCGCGACGGCTCCTACACCGGCCCGCAGGCCCTCAGCGACTTCCAGGACGGCATCGCCGCCTTTGTCCGCCACTACGGCGACGGCCGCCCCGGGCCCTCGGGCTCGGGCTCGCGCGCCACGGGCTTCGACCTCGACAGCAAGGTCCAGGTCTTCGAGACGGTCATCCGCGGCGTCGGCGGCCTCCTGAGCGCCCATCTGTTTGCCGTGGGCGAGCTGCCCATCCCGGGATACGACGCCGCGCCGGCCCGGGCCTCGCCCGGCGACGACCCCCTGGAGCTGGCCCCGATCGCGTGGCCCAACGGCTTCAGCTACGACGGCCAGCTCCTGAGGCTGGCGCTCGACCTCGCCCAGCGGCTGCTGCCCGCCTTCTACACGCCGACGGGCATCCCCTACCCGCGCGTCAACCTGCGCTCCGGCATCCCCTTCTACGTCAACTCGCCCCTCCACCGCGCCTCGGGCGACGCCGGCGAGCCCGACGGCCTGCCCGAGATCACGGAGACGTGCAGCGCGGGCGCCGGCAGCCTGACGCTCGAGTTCACCGTCCTCAGCCGCCTGACGGGCGACGCGCGCTTCGAGCAGGCCGCCAAGCGCGCCTTCTGGGAGGTCTGGCGCCGGCGCAGCGAGATCGGGCTGATCGGCAACGGCATCGACGCCGAGCACGGCATGTGGATCGGCCCGCACTCGGGCATCGGCGCCGGCATGGACAGCTTCTTCGAGTACGCGCTCAAGAGCCACATCCTGCTCTCGGGCCACGGCGCGCCCAACGCCACGGCCGCCCGCCGCCCGACGGCCACCGGCTGGCTCGACCCGGGCTCGCTCCACGGCCCGCTGCCGCCCGAGATGCACTCGTCCGACGCCTTCCTGCAGGCCTGGCACCAGGCGCACGCGTCGGTCAAGCGCCACCTGTACACGGACCGGAGCCACCACCCCTATTACTCCAACGGCCACCGCGCCACCGGCCAGCCCTACACCATGTGGATCGACAGCCTCGGCGCCTTCTACCCGGGCCTCCTGGCGCTGGCGGGCGAGGTCGACGAGGCCATCGAGGCCAACCTCGTCTACACGGCCCTCTGGACCCGCTACGCCGCCCTGCCCGAGCGCTGGTCCATCCGCGAGGCCAACGTCGAGGCCGGCATCGGCTGGTGGCCGGGCCGCCCCGAGTTCGTCGAGTCGACCTACCACATCTACCGCGCCACGCGCGACCCGTGGTACCTGCACGTCGGCGAGATGGTGCTCCGCGACATCCGCCGCCGCTGCCACGCGCCCTGCGGCTGGGCCGGCCTGCAGGACGTGCGCACGGGCGAGAAGCAGGACCGCATGGAGAGCTTCTTCCTCGGCGAGACGACCAAGTACATGTACCTGCTCTTCGACGCCGACCACCCCCTGAACAAGCTCGACGCCGCCTACGTCTTCACCACCGAGGGCCACCCCCTGCTGCTGCCGAGGCCGAGGCGCCCGCCGCCGCCGGGGCGCGCGCGCGCCGCCGACACGCACCTGTCCGTCTACAGCTACTACGACGACAGCTTCACCAACACGTGCCCGGCGCCGCCGCCGCCCGCCGACCCCCTGACCGGGTCGGCGACGGCGTCGCGGCCCCAGCTCTTCGACGCCTCGCGCTTCACCGGCCTCTACCGCACGCCCAACATCCACGGCCCGCTCGAGGCGCTCCGCCTCGACGACGACGCGCGCGACGGCCGCGCCGCCACCGTCTACCGCGCCACGTCGAACCACTCGCTGTTCCCCTGGACGCTGCCGCCCAGCATGCTCCCCCGCAACGGCACCTGCGCCGCCCCGCCCCGGCGCGTCGTCTCCGCCGTCGAGTTCCCCGCCCGCGACGCCGCCGCCGCCCTGGCCTCCAAGCTGGGCACCTCGCTGGTGTGGTACAGCTACGCCGGCCCGACCGTCGTCGACCTCCAGGGCCTCCGCCTGCAGATGGACCGCGTCTGGAGCGACGACCTCGGCCAGCACGCCTGGAAGATCACCCACGTCGGCGCCACCCAGCTCGGTCGCCACGAGACCGTCTTCTTCCACGCCGACCACGTCCGCCACCTGCGCGACGAGGCCTTCACCTGCGCCCGCCGCCACGACGCCGTCGAGATCGAGCTCCTCGTCAGCGTGACCCCCGAGCCCGACGCCGCGCCGCCGCCGCCCCAGCCGGCCGACAGCACCCCCGCCGCCGACGGCCACCACCTCGCGCCCATGCCCTCGGCGCCGCTCCTGCAGCACCTCCTCCGCGCCGTCTCGTCCGTCTTCGACCCCGCCGACACCGACGTCCCCGCCCGCGCCGCCCCCGCCGACGACGACGACGCCGCCGCCGCGCCGCCCCCGCCCGAGGCCTCGATGCTCGCCTTCTACGCCCACACGCCGACCGGGCCCGGCGCCGTGCCCCCGCCCGCCCTCCGCGACACGCCCGTCGCCGGCGCCCCCGCCTACGACGCCCGCGACCCGCCCGCCAACTTCCCCTGGAAGACCATCTTCCTCGCCGGCCTCGCCTGCGACGCGCCGATGCCCGACGCCGCGCCCCGCGACCACCAGCTCATCGTCCTCCGCCGCGGCGGCTGCTCCTTCAGCGCCAAGCTCGACAACATCCCCGCCTTTGCCCCCGGCCCCGGCGCCCTGCAGCTCGTCGTCGTCGTCGACGAGCGCGGCCCCGCAGCCGCCGCCGCCGACGACGACGCCGACGCCGACGCCGACGGCGGCCCGCGCCTGGACCCCGCCGGGCTCGACCGCCCGCTGCTCGCCACGGAGCAGCTGACGCCGCCCGGCGCGAAGCGGCTCCGCGGCGTGCCCATGGTGCTCCTGCGCGGCCGCCGGGGCGACTACGAGCGCTTCGGCACGGCCCTCGCCGCCGGCATGCGCAGAAAGTATCGCATCGAGAGCCAGGGGCTGCCCATTGCCAATGCCGTCGTCATGTAGGGGTCCGGGGGGGGGTAACAGGGAAAGGAAACAGGGGCAACACAACGTGCATTTACCAAGCATCATAAGTCAGGATTCAGCAGTCAGGATAGGCATGTCTTGTTTGAGCAGTCTGCATGAGCCCATGTGGAGCTAGCCAAACGTCTGCAGGTTGGCACATGTACGGTGTTCGGATTGCTTTAGCTCGTCACAGGAACCAACAATAGAGTAATACCATTGTCACGTTCTCGACCAAAGGCCGCATGGATTATGGCTGCCCGATACCGTCCAGGCAACTTTCTGGGACCAACCTTGATGACCAGGGCAGACGGCAGTGCGTCTGAAAGCCCCCTGCATCAAGTCGCCGGCGAGCCGCTCAACAAGCTCGCCAGAAAATCAAGGTTAAAAAAAAAGGGAATAGCAAAGGATTCCGTCTATAGCTGCAATTTCCAAAAGCACGAGCCTCAACTTTTTTTTATGTTTCAAGCAAATCTCCAAAACGCCAGCGGGAGTAAACAAGGCGGTCTGCACGTCTGTTTCGTGGCGGGGCGGATCCTACTCGCGAGATGAATCGGGAGTCGCCGCCGCTATTACGAATGCCGTGAACGTCGTGGCGATGTTTCAGGATATCGTATCAGGGGGACATAGGTATGTTGAAGAGTAGCAATGGCGCCAGAGATGCACGCAGGAGGTAGGCAATGGGGCATTGAGGGGATTATGCAGCGCCGTCAGGCGTCCTCGAGAAGAATTGTGGTGGGAGCTCCGCCGAGCTTGTCGCGACCGTTGAGACCGGGAATCTCCAGGATGAAGACGAAGCCCATTACTTGGCCCTTGAGCTGCGTGACGAGGTCAGCAGCAGCCCTTGCCGAGCCGCCTGCCGATGGTCAGCCTGTGTCATGGACGAGCGGACGACAGAGACGCACCCGTCGCAATGATGTCGTCGACAATGAGCACCTTTTGGCCCTCGCGGACGGCGTCGTGCTGCATCTGGAACAGGTCCTGGCCGTACTCCTTGGCATACTCGGCCGTGACGCAGGGCCCGGGCAGCTTGCCCCTCTTGCGGACGGCGGCGAAGGCGATGCCGAGGCGGAGAGCGAGGCCGGGGCCGAAGAGGAAGCCGCGGGCGTCGAGGCCGACGATGACGTCGGGCTTGGCGCGGGCAAAGGACTGGTCGATCTGCAGCTCGAGGGCCGAGACGAGCATCGAGTGGGCGACGGGGTTGGCGAAGAGAGGCATGATGTCGACGAAGTCGATGCCGGGCTTGGGGAAGTCGTCGAAGTGGCGGAGCGTCTTGCGCAGGCTTATCTTTGCACTGGCGAGTTGGGCGGCGGCGGCGGCGGCGGCGGCGGGCTGTCGTCCCGAGGCATCTTGAGCGGCAGCGACGGCGGTGCTGGAGGACGGCTCTGAGGAAAGGCGGTCGGAGGGGGGAGCGGTCATTGTGAGGAGAGGGAGGGAGGAGAAGGGGAGGAGAGGGGAAGAAGAGGGGGAAGAAGAGGGGGAAGAAAAGGGAAAAGAAAAAAAAAAGGAGGGAGAGGAGAGACGGAGAGGCAGGCGACAGGGAGAGGCAGGCGCGAGGGCGAGGCAGGCGGCAGGCGAGGCAGGCGGCAGGCGAGGGTGTGGAAAGAGGCGAGAGGAGCAATGGAGGTAGGTGGTGGCAGTGGTCAGTGGTGTGGTGCGTGTTGACTGTCGCGGCGGGTGGCTGCTAGTGCTAGCTAGGGAGGGAAGGCGGCACCCAGCCGGCGGCGCGCGGGCAGGAGCGCGGCGGGTTGCTGCTGCTGCTGGCGCGTTGCCGGAGCTGCAGCACAGCGGTGCCGGAGGGGAAGGAGGGGGGCGGGGTAGGTAGGAAGGAGAGGGGCAGGCGATAGGGACGTCTCCAACAGCAGGAAAAATTGCTGCCTAGGCTGCGTGTCGACGAGCACATGCAGCGCGCGTTTGTCGACAGAGGCACCGAGTCGACGGAGGCACGGAGGCACGGAGCGCGCGGCAAGTGCCCACGATGCGTCGGCGGAGCCTGGCATGGCTTGTCTGGGCTTCAGGTCGGCGACGCGACGCGGCCGCGCGGGCAAATGGCAGGGCGCGGCGGGCGAGGCAGCGCGAGGCGGCGACGGACGGCTAGACTGGCGGTAAGCGGCCGACGTCCAAGCGCACGGCAGCGGGCTGACCTGGGCAGCGCGTGCAGCGATAAGCCGTGACGGGCGCGGTGGAGCTCCGTGTCGTGCGTCCGGCGCCGACGACGGCCGCAAGCGAGGCCACACGGCGCGCGAAGCCCGAAAGGCACGCGGAACCCGAAAGGCACGCGGAACCTGAAAGGCACGCGAAACCGGAAAGAAGGGCGCGCCAGACGGCCGGCCGCATGCCGCATGCCGTGCGACGCGGGCGACAAGCCACGGCCGTGGCTCGACGCGGCCGCTGACGGGGAACCATGACGGGGAACGTGACGGGGAACGTGACGGGGAACCATGAACCCGGCCCTCATGAACCCGGCCCTGCCGCCTGTCGCTACGACTACATCGGGGGTACGGCTGACATGCACGCGCAGCGCCGACCACTCCTCCGACGCGCCGACTCCCCGGCTCCGTCCACCGCTCTTCCTCGCCTCATCTCTTCCTCGCCTCATCTCGCCTCTCTCCTCGCCGACCCGCCTCCGCCCGTCCTCACCGCGCCCGCGCCACCGATGCCTCACCGTCCCGCCCGGACCCCGTCCCGCCCGGCCAACCGGCTTTGCGGGACGGGGCCTCCGCCGCGGCCCGCCGCCGTGGCGTCTGGCGCCGGTAACGAGCCGCATGCATCCGTACGAGCTTGGCTGCGCTTTGGCCCTGCGGCACAAGCCGCACGCCTTGTTCTGCTGTCTCGTCCACGTCTGTCTTGCCTATTTTAATCTGGCCCTCGTGTTGCGTCCGGAATCCGGGCACGCGCCGGCCTGCAGCTGTTGCTGCATCGTCAAGAAGCGGTCGACTTCCAAGTTGGCTGTCACGCGAGCACCGTCACCGACGGCATGTGAAGGATAAACAAGAGGGGGCAGGGGCAAAGCCGCAGACTCCATCTACCATCTACCATCTAGTATTCCATCCACGCGTCCAAAAAAAGGAAACAAAACACAACGTCCACGGGGTATCTGTCCGTCAAACAGGGGCAAGGGAATGCACGGCGCGCCGCCGGACCGGACCTGCAGCCGGCGCCTCTCCTCCTCTTCCCCGTGCGCGCTCGCCGACGCCAGGGCTCAGCGGTGAAACTGCAGGCGGATGATGGAAAAGAGCATGTTCTGCAGCACGTGCAGCATGACGGCGACGCACGTCGGCAGCAGCTCCGGCCACACGGCCAAGTCGAGCTTGCCCTCGAGCCCGACGTCGACGCCGAAGCACAGGCGGATGAGGCCGCGGACGGCCAGGCTGGCGACCAGCTCGCACGCCCACGTCACCGACGACGCGCTCAGCGTCCGCCAGAAGTCGTAGGGCTCGGCGGCGTCGTCAAAGGCAAAGTAGGGGTAGACGTCCTTGTTGGCGCCAAAGTGCAGCACCAGGATGCTGCCGAGGAAGGCCGCCATGGACGCGTTCTCGGCCAGGAAGCGGATGAAGACGTTGCGCGCCTGCAGCTTCTGGTACGACCCGTAGCTCTGCCTGTTGAGCCCGAGGATGCCGAGGCCGCGGTGGAAGAGGCGCGTCATGGTGATGGGCGTCATGACGACGAGGCTGGTCGACGACAGCACCTGCAGCACGACGAACTGCAAGGGCGAGCGCAGCCGCGCGTACAGGGCGCGCACGTACGTCTGGTACGTCAGCATGAAATACCTGCGGCCGTCAGCGGGCTGGAGCTCTCGTCTCGTCTCGTCTCGTCTCGTCTCAGGAGACGCACAGCTTGAAGACCCAGCTCAGCGGATAGCTCCCCACGCGCTCGCCCTCGCGGATGCCCAGCACCCAGCCCGTCAGGGCGTCGAGCAGGTGGACCGTCGCGACCCAGCCGTACACGTACACGACCGTCTCGAAGCTGTTGTGCGGCAGCGTGCGCAGGTAGATCTCGGCGTAGGCCTCGCCGAGGACGTAGGCCATGAGGCCGATGAGGAGGGCGACGCAGAACCACAGGAAGCGGACGAAGCTCGCGGGCAGCCAGCGGCGGCGCAAGGCCATGGCGGCGCGCGGCGGCGGCGGCGGCGGGCCGACGTGCAGCATGTGCGGCTCGAGGGCGTCGCAGGAGCGGGCGTTTCGGCCGCGCCCGTGGCGGCCGTCGCGCCGGGCTACGGCGCCGCCGGGCTCGCCCGTCCACCACGAGGTGAAGATGCGCTGCGTCTCGGACAGCGAGTGGCGCGGGGCCAGGTGGCGCTCGTTGGTCATGAGGATGACGAAGGCGATGGCGACGGGCATGGCCATGGTGATGAAGGTCCACGAGATCCAGGCCGTGTTGTGGGCCGTCAGGAAGCGCGTCGCGGGCGCCAGGTAGACGGGGATGGGCACGGCCAGGGACACGACGGCGATGAGGGACACGGTCAGGGGGAAGCCGAGGGCCTGGGGCCACCAGTTGAGGCTGTAGAGGTTGAAGACCTTTGTGATCCAGATGAGCGCCGTCAGGTTGTAGAGGCCGTAGTAGACGAGCAGGAAGAACCAGAAGTTGACGCGGACGCGCGCCTGGCCGTGGCCGGGCGTCCGGTGGTCGGCGCCGTCGCCGTCGCCGGGGCCGGGGCCGGGGCCGGGGCCGGGGCCGGGGGGGCCGGGGCCGGGGCCGGGGCCGGGGCCGGGGCCGTCGGGCAGCGAGCAGCGCGGGAAGGGGACGGCGCACCACGCAACGGCCTGGACGCCATCTCGTCAGCCGCCGACGCGCAGGCGACGCGCAGCTCACGCACCAGCGTCGCCGGCACCACGACCAGCAGCCCGTAGCGCGTCCACCACCTATCGACGACGCGCTGGACGGCCGCCTGCCGCGGCGCCACCCACACGTCGCGCACCCAGGCGTGCCAGCGGCGGCGCCACGGCGCGGCGGCGGCATCGTCGGCGGCGGCATCGGCATCGTCGGCGGCGGCGGCGGCGAGCTCGGCGGCGACGAGCGCGCCGTAGCCGACGTGCACGCTGCCGCGCGCGCCGCCCAGCAGCCCGAGCTGGCGCGGCGGCACGGCGCGGAAGCGGCCGAGCAGCGGCGACGACGCGTCCGACGGCCGCGCGCGCGCCTCGGAGCCCTGCGTGAAGGGGAAGACGCTCGACATGGTCTTGTTTATGCCGCCCTTGGACTGGGCGATGGGGAGTGGCCGTGGACATGCGCCGTCGCGGCAGAATGACGCTGCTCCGGCAGGCGGTGAGCTGGTGCCGTGGGTCGCGTGGAGCTACGGAGAATATAGGCATCTTAAGACGAGACGATCCAATTCAAAGAGTAACTTCTATTTTAAATATAAGAGTATCATCATAGAATCTTAATAACCTTTGTAGAGCGCGAGGCGGCAAAGCGTTTAGAAGCTCTGCTCGCTATCGTCAATAGTGGTGCTAGAGTGGACTCACGATGCCGTCGCCGGGGCTGCTCCTGGGCCGGGCTGCCATCGATGCCGCTGCCGCCGCGGAACCGTAAGCAAGCAGCTGCCCGCAATCGCATACAGATGGATTATCGACACTTAATGGCAGCTTATAGCTAGTCTTAAGCAGGAGCTTTCCCAATCAAGGAACAGCAGCTCTCCAAACACGTCATCGTCAGACTAGAAAGCGTGCTATAACTATATGCCCGTCCCGAGTCAAGCATACGGAAGAGCACCCTGGCGGCAACCGAACAGCCCGAGGATTGGCATGTTAACAAGTGGAGCAGCGAAAGGTTGATTGTTTGCAGGTTGGACCTATTCGCCGTCGTGGACTCCAGCAGGCTATTTTCAGCTCCCAGAGCCGAAGCACGTATGTAAAAGCCAACGAAACTAAAATACAACCTGTTGGGTCTCCTATGTTTCGTTGGTTATCTAGAATGTGTCATTGTATATCGCTTGCCATGTATATGGACTGGGCTGGACAAATACTACAGGTACCGAACCTACAACATGAATTCCGAGGGTGATCGACTATACCTACGCAGAGCGCAATGTGAGCTACTAATGGCGAAGCGCCTTGCAGATTAGAATAAGCTCTAGACTCCCTTGATGAGACGTCACCTATTTGCTGCCAGTATCCAAGATGATCAGAGGCATATAGGGGCCGTGATGCTAAATTGCTCCACGTCTACATCGCTCGTATAAATCGCTCCGTGTCATGCATTTCTGAATCATCACTCTTCTCTCTATAGTCTCGGCTGTATGCATCTAATCTAGAGGTAGAAGCAAAGTCGGCCTCTTCGGCACAGAAGACCACAGATTTCTAGCACTGTTCCACGACGTCCTTAGAACTATATATCTCGACAGGTGTCTTGAGAGTTAGAGATCAGTCCTTTAAGCAACTCTATTCCCATACCTCCAAGCCACCATGCTAACTTGCGCCAACTATTCAAGATGAAAGCTCTCGGTCTAATCCTCACCGTCAGTGCTTTGTGCACCCCAGTGGTTTCCACAACGATCAAGAAGAGTGCAGCACGAAGAGGCGAATTGACTGATGAGAGTTATCTGAGAATTATAAAGAACAAAAGAGAAGAAACGAACGCAGTAGAATACACCTATTAGAGCGTCGTCCGGAACTATCTATAATAGTTCTCTAAGCGTATAAGTTGCTTGCCCGATAAGCTAAATAGGATACGTTACCTCGGGCTGTCTAGATATCCTTCCGACCTCTTTCCATTATACGATACTGTCTCCGGCGGTCGTACTCGTACCCTGTACATATTCTATGCATCCCGCACTGTACATGTAGACCCGTAGACCCGTCTATTGCTGTACACGGCCGTCTATTGCTGGCCGTCACCGTCGTCACGCAACGTCACCTCGTCACGCACCGTCACCTCGTCCGAAAAGGCCACCGTCTTGGCCGCGCCCGTCCTGCGCGCCGCGGCCGGCTCCAGCACGTCGCCGCTCCACGGCCGGCACGCGCTGACGTGGGCGCCGCAGCGCAGGCACGGCCAGCCCTCGCCCTCCTCGCGCTCGAGGCGCGTCGCCAGGCAGACGAAGCAGTAGACGCAGCCGCACGGCACCGCCTCGTACGGGTTCGTCACGTCCGTCTGCGCCGAGCCGACGACGCCGCTCGCCGCCGCCGCCGCCGCCAGCACCTCGGCCTCGGTCGCCGCCGCGTCGCTCTGGTCCTGGTAGCAGACGGCGCACGTGCGCTCCGGCAGGAAGGCGAACTCGCCCGCGCCGCCGCCGCCGTCGTCGCCGCCCGCGCGCATCGCGTCCCGCGTCTTGCGCCACGCGCGGCTGAGCCAGCGCCGCCAGCGGCCGATGCCGAGCAGCGGCAGCGCGAAGAGCAGGAACTCGGTCAGCGCGTGCCAGACGAGCTGGCGGTTGAGGTACTCGAACGACACGTCGCGGCTGACCTGGCTCGTCGGCGGCGCGAGGCGCATGCGCAGGGCCCGGTCGAGCAGCGTGCGGTAGCGCCCCTGGACGAGGAAGACGAGGAAGGACAACAGCGCCGCCGCCGAGTGCGCCGTCGACAGCCGCCACGTCCAGCGCGCGAGGAAGCGCACCCGCGCGCTGGGCGCGTCGCCGCCGTCGTCGCGCTCGAGCAGCCAGTCCTGCCACCTCGTCCACGCGTACCGGCCGACGACGCTGACGAGGCCGTAGAGCAATTTTTGCAGGCGCGACGGCGGCACGAGCACGGGCCCGGCGCGGCGGGCGTCGGTGTAGCGCAGGTTCTGCAGGGCGGCGCCGTAGGTGGTGTCGTGGTCCCAGACGCCGAGCTTGAAGAGCGCGGCCCGCAGCGCCAGCAGGATCTCGTTGGACCAGTCGTCGTGCAGGTGGCCGCCGGCGAAGTACTTGAGGGCGTCGCCGACCTGGCCGCGCAGCAGCTCGACGAGCTCGTCGTCGAGGAGCTCGGCGTCGACCTGCGTCACGCGGAACGCCGGCCGCGTGCCCTGCGGCGACGACGCCGCCCGCCAGAGCCCGACGAGAGGGGCCGCGAGACGCAGCCGGGCGCCGCCGCTGGCGCGCGAGGCCTCGCGCTGGGCGGCGGTGCGCGCGGCGGCCTGGGCCTCGCGGGCCTGGCGGCGGGCGGCGACGCGCTGCTGGGCCTCGACGAAGTTCGAGTTGGTCATCATCGGAGCGGCATCGGAAGGGGGCCGGGTCGAGACGCGCGGCAGCCGCCTGGGAATTGGAAGGCTCGTCGTGTCATGGGCGTCGGCATCGTGGAAGGGTTCCGAGGCGGAGGCGATGCCGAGCCGAGGCTTCTGATTCCGCCCCGGCAGGAATTTTAATTCTCCGACGGGCCACCCCTATCGATAGCCTGCCCCGGAGCGATACCTCGGCACTTGAAGTCGCGCATCGCAAGCCAGACAGGCTCCGTGGACACGCCGTCATGGTCCCTCGGTGCCCATCTACCATGTTGCATGCATCTAGAGTAGTGTACATGGACGGCAGGCAGAGCCGAGGCGAGGCCCGCTGCCGCCTCTATATCCCAAACGCCGTGCTGTCTACTCTTACCGTGCTCCGCCGTCTAGCAGCCCGAGCCCTGCCGCGGACCCGGCGCCGTCGCCGGCCCTAGCGGTCGCGGCCCAGGCGCTCCTCGTCGTCGCGGACCAGCTCGTAGGCCGGGCGGAAGGCCTTGGGGTCGCCGGCGAGGGCCAGGGCCGGGTTGGGGCGCGTGTTGCGGGTGCCGCCGAGCGAGGTGAAGCCGCGGTTGTAGAGGGAGCAGAAGGGGATGTCGAGGTGGCGGATGAACTGGGGGGTCAGCACGCGCGGCGACGGCGAGGCGAGGGACACGCACGGCCCAGATGTCCTGGTAGTGCCAGTCGAGGACGGGGTTGACGCGCATGAGGCGCGGCCAGTCGCCGTCGGTCGGGCTGAAGGGCGCGAGGAACTCGCTGTGCGGGTCGGTGCGCCGCGTGCCCATAAAGACGGCCTTGACGGACGGCCGGTCGGCCTGGTAGGCCTCGAGGGCGAGCCGCATGGGCAGGGCGTAGCGCGCGAGGTCGAGGTGGTAGCGCGCGGCCGACGCGGCGACGAAGTCCTCGACCTCGGGGAACGGGTCGGGCGGCGCGATGTAGATGGCCTGCAGCGGCGGCGAGGCGGGCGGCGGCCCGTCGGCGGCGGGCTCGGGGGCGGCGGCGGCCGTCTCCGGGTCGGCGGCGGCCGTCTCGGCAGCCATCTCGGCAGCCGTCGCGGCCGGCAGGCACGCGAGGATGAGGACCAGCAGCACGAGGCAGTCCTTGCCGCCGTTGTACGACAGCGAGAGCTCGTGGCGCCTGCGCAGTCAGCCTCCCGGCCGCGTCGTCGCCACCCGGCCCGTCGACTCACCCGTACCGCCGCAGCGCCTCGTCGACGACGGCCATGCTCTCGCGGGCGCGCGCCCGCGAGCGCCGCAGCACGTCGTCGCCGTCGGCGCGCGCCGCCACGAAGCCCAGCACCCTGCGCCGCAGCGCCCGGCACACGTCGGCCGGAGCGCCGGGGCCCTTGGCGGCGCCGTTGGCCGCCGCCTGCTGCGGGCGCGCTTCCTGCATCGTCATGCCTGCCGACGGGCTGCGCAGCGAGTCTCGAGTCTGCGGGCTGAGAGGACGCCGCGCACTGATGCCGAGGGAAGAAGGCGGAAGTCCGTCAGTCAGCGGGGACACGGCGGCAGCGCCCCATTTTTGTGCCAGCCCAGCCCAGCCCCAAGCCTCGATTACGCCGACACTCGGCCTTTTAAATTCTCACGCTGACCGAGCCCTCGGTGGTCGGCCAACTGGCTGCATGACTCGGCGGCACCCTCAGCTGCTCATCATTTGGCAGAGGCCGCATCGCGGAGCAACCGAGCGCGCCGCCGAGCTCCGGCCCTGCCTCCGGGCCGGTCCCCACTCTTCCCGGCGCCGAACCGGGGCCGCACCTCGGCAAGTCCGAACCGCAGATTCTAGAATTGCGGGCCCATCTAGGACGCTACCCTAGAAGCCCTGGCGCACTGTGACGGCCCTCTTCTCGTACGATAGCGTGCTGTAGTTTGGAAAAGTCGTCATTGACTGCACGTCACTGGCTGGCAAGGCGGCCCGACGTAACCTTGACAGCGGCGACAGACCGGCGCAGCATCTGTCTCGTGCACCAGCAGCCCCTCAAAGTCGTGCATAACTACAAAGAGCCGTCGGCCACCAGTCAGGGGAACAGGGTCCTAGAACACGAGAGCGGTTGGGGGGGCATGGCACAGAGGCATTGCTTACTTTATGACGACGCCCAGAGCCTCGACAGCTATGACGCCGGCGTCTTGCGGGACAACATGGCTCTCGCCCTGTTCTCAGGAATCCGCTTCGATAGCGCAAGCCAGTGTCTCGTCGCTTCACAAACCTCATCCGTCAATGGGAAGAGCCAGAGGCCTTCGACGACCCCGGGAAATGGCCTTGTGACGTACCCCGGCCCGGTCCGGCGGACCCCGTTCCTCATGGAATAAATCCCAACGCGAAGGTAGAGGCTAACGCGGATCTGGGAGAACTCCACCACAAGACGGCTCCTTGCTCCCCTTCAAGGTCCAAGTCATCCATGACACGGCCAAATTTGTCGTCGGTATCTTCTGGAACTAGTTGAGCGACATCAAACAGCCGCGAGGTCTCCACCCTGACGGTGCCCACCTGCATCGCCTCATATGGCATACCCTTCCGGGTGTTCGCGTCGACATGCAAAGAAGCAGCCACTCCCTCGACCTCGACCTCGACGTGCTGACAGCTGAGGAGCTCGGTCCGTCAATAGCGACACGCACAGCATCACCTTTGAAAGAGGCGGCGGCCAGAGAGCTTGTCAGAGCTGGGAAGACTTCGCCGTGCGCCGCGACGACGAGGCAGCCGGAAATGGCCACGGTCCAGCTCGAGCACGGGCGGACAAGGCTCGACAGGGACGTGGCCATCACAATCACCACCGCCCTGTCGGACGGCAGAGACCGCCCATGCATGCCTCGACGCGCATCCGGACTTGGAGACCAAACGCCGGTAACGACAACCGATGCGAGTGCTAGGAAACGCACGGCACACGATGACGGAGGCCGGGGAGACTGAGGCCCGCCGGGCGCCCGGCGGCGGATCCTGGCCAAGGAGACCACTTTTTATCCGTGGAAGGAAGGAGGTGGCGGTCGGCAATCCATGACCTTGACGGAGTTCGTGCCGTTCGACTCTGGCTCTGCAGCTTGCAAAGTCCGACGAGGCCGCCAACTGCTATATAGGGCCAGCTGCTGGCAGAGGCCCAGGCCGGCGTCAAGGGCGCTGCGGGAGCTCCTGACGGCGTCGACGAGCTGAGCGGAGGCATCTCTTGAGCGCAGACGGGCGGGCAGCATGACTTGTCCACGAGCTGCTTGAGCATTCCGGGTCCAGCTCAGGCCTGACCTGCGCATCATGGTGAGGTCTGAGGTGAAGACGTGCAGTCGGTCAGGAGATACGTACCGGCGGCTGGCGAGGTCACGCGCGTTAGTCAGCCGCCGTTGCGCCGCCCCACCGCAGCGGCTCGCCTCGCTGCCAAGCGCCCGCTACCAGAGCCTCGCGCCCCACCAATAACGACTCGAGATGACGCGCACCTTGACGACCTCGATGCTTCAAGATGCGAGCCGTCTCTTGTCTGCCTGTGCGCGTCCACGGTCGCCTTGCTCGTCGCGACAGCAGCAGCAGCAGCAGAAACAGCAGGGGTTGCGTGACTCACTTTGCGCGCCCCATCGCAATCTGGAACCAACATCCGGTATAATCCTTGCCCAGCCTCACGCGGCCTACGTCTCGCACGCCTCCAGCAGCAGCAGCAGCAGCAGCAGCGCGAGAGACTCCTTTCTTCACGATATCTTCTTCACGTCCTACCACCCATCTCCCCATGTCCCGCCGCCCCCGTCGCCCCGGCGACCGCGCCCCCGAGCCCCCCGTCCCCGTCGACAGCTCGTGGCGCATGGTCGACGGCGAGCACGACAGCTTCGACACCACCGTCCTCCCCTCCGTCGACCCCGACGACGACGTCCTCGCGCCCCTCTCCAGCGGCCAGCCGCCCTCCAGCCTCCCCTCGCAGCTCTCCCGCGGCCGCGCCAGCTCCGCCTCCCAGGACAGCATCCGCGACTTCGCAAAGCACCAGGACGACGACCGCGTCATCCTCCGCGAGCCCTTCCGCCCCAGCATCCTCGTCGCCGCGCGCACCCCCGAGCCCCAGTTTCGCATGCCCGTCGTCGACGTCGACGCCGCCAGCAGGTCCAACAGCAGCGCCAACGCCAGCGCCCGGACGGCCAGGCCCGGCCATGACGGCGCGGGCGAGGGGCTCGCGCGCAGGCGCGCCGGCAGGGCCTCGCGCGGCAGCCCCGTGGCGAGGCGGCCGCGGCAGAGGGCGCTGTCGTCGGCGTCTTCGGCGGCGGCGTCCGTCGACGCCGACCGCACGGGCCGGCACGGGCTGCTTCGCGGCCTCGTCGCCGCCCTGCCCGCGACGGCCTACAAGCTCTTCGCGTGGGCCGGCGAGGTCGTCTTCATCGCCATGACGTACGCCAAGTACCCGCTCGGCGCCCTGCTGGCCGTCTACCTCGTCCTCGGCGGCCTCATGGTCGCGCAGAACATGGCGGCGCGCTCCCTCTACGCCGCCGTCTCGCCCGTCTGCCGCGTCCCCGGCGTCGGCCTGCTCGGCCTCCCCTTCTGCCCCGCCGCCGGCCGCCAGCCCAACGCGACGGCGCGCAACAACCCCGTCGAGTTCGACGACCTGGTCGCCGTCCAGGCCCGCTTCGAGCAGGTCCTCGAGCGCAGCGCCGACGGCGTCTCGCTGCCCTTCGAGATGAAGCGCTCCGAGGCGGCGGTGCGCGACCTGCGCACCCTCGTCGGCCACAGCGACGTCCAGGCCCGCAGCGAGCTCGTCCTCGAGCTCGACGGCTACGTCGAGACGGCCCGCCGCGCCGCCTCGGACCTGCAAAAGTTCAACACGCACGTCGGCTCCGCCGTCGACGCCGTCATCAGCATCAACCGCTGGACCTCGCGCTACATCGACTCGCTCGCCCCCGACGCCGACGGCACCAGCCCGCCCTCGGCGCTCGCCGCCTGGGCCGCCTGGCTGCTGGCCCCCTTCCGGCCCGTCCTGAGCGGCGACGACGGCCCGTTCAGCGAGCGCGCCATCCTCGACCAGTACGTCGAGCACACGGCGCTCGTCTCGGAGCGCATCACGGCGCTCATCATCGAGGCGCAGGCGCTGCTGCGGCTGCTCGCCCGCGCCGAGGACCACCTGTCGCTCATCTACGACATCACGGCGCGCTCGTCGGCGCGCCTGTCGTCGCGCCGCGACGAGCTGCTGTGGACCGTCTGGACCCTCGTCGGCGCCAACACGGCGCGCCTGCACAACCTGGCCCAGCAGCTGGCCCTGCTGCGCCAGGTCGACGCCCAGCGCTCGTCGGCCGTCGACCAGGTCAGCGCCCTCGTCGTCGAGCTCGAGGCCATGCAGGCCGGCCTCGGCGACCTGCGCGACCGCGTCGCCGAGCCCGAGCTCGCCGCCGCCGCCGCCGCCCGCGTGCCGCTGCGCGTCCACATCGAGACCATCGACCGCGGCGTCGAGCGCCTCCAGGCCGCCCGCGCCCGCATCCGCGCCGCCGAGGACGACCGCGTCCGCGACGCCGTGGCCCGCGCCGGCCTCAAGAGCGACCGCGACCGGCTGATAGACGCGCGCGGGCCATGACGGCAGGCGGCGCCGCCGTGGCTTGTTGTCCGGTTCTGTCCCCCCTGGGTTGGCTGGTGCGAGTTCTGCTCCCCCTGGGTCGGCTAATGCCATGTATACACGGGCGGGTCTACATGTTTGAACTACGAAACCGAGTTTGGATCCTCGGGGCTTGCAATGGATAGACAGGTCGGCTGGACTAATGCGGAATACACACGGCGTAGATGGTATTCGATAGTCGCATCTTCACGACCCGTAGCAATAGAAGTCAAGTCTCATCTCAGCAGCAACCGTGGAACTTGCAGTCGACGCGCATCAGCAGACGAACGCCCCCAGTCGTCATTTATCCAGCCGTCAACCGCAAACGGCCACTCATATACAGACAATGCCATGCTCCCAAACTCCGTACCCAAGTCGCCCAAGCCGCGACACATGATGAATCCAGGTGGCCGATGCTTCCAGTCCAGGCCGCGACGCATGAGGACCAGTGTCCTCCAACGACCGCCCGCGCGGCGCCATGTACAGTAATGCGCGTCCATTACGTCGCAAACCAAGCCTGCTGGTCCAGAACGCCGTTCCCAATGATGCCGTGGTATGCGCTCCCCCATGTTTACCCACCCCGCGCCGCAAAAGACGGCTGTCGACAGGACCGAGAACGCCAGTGCCATGATTCGTGCTGGAGAAAGCTGAAGCCTCAGGGGAAAGAGTCGCCGCCTCGCCAGAGCCCAAGGGTCCCCAAGGCTATGTGAAGCCCGGGAAGGCCTTGGACAATGCTCGCCGCCCTAGGTATGCCATTCCGTCAGCAAACAGCGGCGTCCAAGCCGCGGGGGTTCGCGGATGGATGGCAACTCACATTTCGGACGCTGGTGGTCCGGGTCATCAATGGGCGCGTTCTTGGCGGCGATCTGTCGCATCCGTTCCCGAGCAAAGGACGAGGGGCTCGTCCGTCCGCCCGCGGGCGTGTGGGCGTCTTTTGGCTCGGCCTCTTCGTGATGCGTCGGTAGTAGCCTCAGCGCTCGGGGCTGGGACTTCCGAGCCCTCGCCTCCTTGGCCCGGGCGGGGGCCTGAGCCGCGTCCGGTGCGGCGGCGACTGCTCGCGCGACGGGATCGACAGAGGAGTCGATGGAAGGCGAAGCGGCGGTGTCGGCGGCTTCGGATTCTTCCGGGCCTGGTTCCTCGGGGGGGTCCGAGGCATGCGAGGCCGGCATGGGCGCCAGGGGCACGTCGGACGAGGCCGCCGTCAGCGCGTGACCGGAGGACGAGGAGCTGAAGAGCCGTTTGCCCCAGTCCTTGAGCTTCGTCTTCTCCCCGGACTCGAGGGACGAGTCGTCCAAGTCGACCCGTTCTCGCAGCCGCCGCACGGCCTGTTCGCGGCGCACCATTCCGTTGGTGATCTTGGGGCTGTAGCCTCGGGGCAGCATGCAGTGCTTGCACATGGGGCAGAGGGAGCTGTTGTGCGTGAGAAACTCGTCTATGCATGCCGGGTGGAAGATGTGGGCGCAGGGCAGTTCCCGGATGATGGTTTTGTGGTGTTGGAAGCTGACGAGGCAGATCTGGCAGATTGGCTGGAAGTTGGTAGCGGTGGTGTCGCCCGTGCCCGTGATGCTGGATCGCTTGCTGCGTATGCTCCGGAGGCTGCGGGCGCTGCGGGTGCTGCTCGGGGGCAGCGTGTCAGAGGCGGCGTTCCGCTGGTCCGGGCGGCGGCTCTTGCGCGACGCCTTGTTGGGCTGCGAGGCGGCAGGGGAGGCGGGCGCGTCGGGTTCGGCGTTGTAGGTGAAGAGAGGGAAGGCCTCGACGTGGGACGGCGGCACCGTCAGCCGCTTGATGCCCATGGCCTCGAGGTCGACCTCGCCCGACTGGACGCGGCGCTTGAGGGACTTGCGGTTGCGGCGCTGGACAAAGTGCATGGTGAGCGAGACGCCGGAGATGATGAGGAGCAGGGCGCCGATGACGATGAGGACGAAGGCCCAGACGGCGGGGACCTCGGCGTGGCTCTCCATGGTCAGGTCGGTCCATATGCGCACGAAGTCGTTGGGGTTGGGCCCAAAGAGCTGGTTGATCTCGGCGCCGTGGGGGACCTGGTCGATGGTGCCGGAATAGAGGCTCAGCTGCGTCATCATCTTCTGGCCTTCGAGGCCCGGGACGGCGTATATGGGGAAGTGCTGGCGCTTCTTCCAGGCGCCGTCATCGTCGAGGTTCCAGACGGGCGAGTCGACCTCCTGGGGCTTGTTGGTCGAGTTGTTGGGCTTGAAGAAGATGAAGGCGCGGACGGGGCCGCGGGCGGCGGAGGCGAGGTAGGCGAGGGTGCATTCGATGCTGAACCAGGGGGCGATGGCGATGACGTTGAAGTTGCCGGGCGGCAGCTGCTCGCGGCGGGTGATGTTGCGGGGGATGAAGTCGTACTGCTGGGAGTCGCACGAGGGGACCGAGGCGACCTGAGGGACGAAGAGGAGGCCGCCGAAGGTGCCGTCGAGCCTCGGGGCGTTGGTGGTGGTGAGGGTGGTGAGGTTTATGGAGATGTGCTCCTCGTATCCTATCTGGCTCTGGCGGCGCGGCGCAGTCAGCGGGCGCGACGGAGGCACGGCGAGGCCCGTCGGCACGTACCGAGAGGGCAGAGATGTTGCGGACAAGGGTCGAGGGCACCGTCTTGGCGCCGTCCCAGACCGGATTGCTGAACAAGAGTCTGGCGACAAGTCAGCGTCGGGCCAGCGTTGCCTGCCTGCCGTGTTGGCGGCGTCGCCCGGGGGCTGGGCAAGGCTGGACGGCACGGTCGGGGGCGACGGGCGCGTCGACGCGGAGCAGAGGGACATACACGCCATTTCGAATCTTGGTGAGCGCTGCGGCGACGTCAGCCAGAGTCGACGTCGGCCAGAGTCGACGGCGGCCAGAGTCGACGGCGCCAAGGCCGGGGCTGCGGCCGGTGCTTGGCCGCCTAGCGGGCGCCAAGGGAAGGGCAAACATCGGACTCACACATTGTCGTCAGTCATGATCCGTCACTCGGCGAAGGCGCATGGCATCGCAGGGCGGCGGCGGCGGCGGCGGCGGGACGGGCGACGGGCGGGCGGCGGAACGGCGGCGGCGGCGGCGGCGGCGGCGATGGAGAGGAGAGAGGCGAGAGGCCGGGCGTCGCGACGGGAGTCTGGCCACCACCACCTCAGTCAGCGAGTTGCGACGGGCAGAATCGGCCGACGTAGCAGCGGGGAGCGAGGCGCTGGCGGCTTGATTGGCGGCGGGGCGCGCGGCGGAGCCAGGCCTGGGGCCAGGAGGCGAGGGCCGGGCGGCGAGGGGCCAGGAGACGAAAGCCAGGCCCAGCTGTCGCAGAGGTGCAGGGCTGCAGCGGTCCGTTCTGGGGGCACGGCGCGAGGCCCGCCTACCGAGTCGAGGATAGTACGGAGATGCGCGGAAACTCTATCCGGGCAGCCGGACGGGACGGGGAGCGGCGAGGGCGCGCGACGGCGGCGACGAGAAGGGCGGCGGCGAGAAGGGCGGCGACGCGGACGGACGGCGCCGCGGGCGACGGGCAGCAGCCGCGGGCAGCTGGAGCGACGGCGCAGCCCCGGCGGCGGCGCCAATGCGCGCAGCGGCCAGCCGTAGAGCCACGGACGGATGCTCCAGCGGCGGGCGACGCGTCGGCGAGGGCCCAGAGCGTCAGCAACCCCGGCCCCGGGCCGCTGAGGCTAGCGCCTGGCCGGATATCAAAACACCCGTCAGCGCTTAGTCACTGTCGCAGCCAGCGCCGTCACGCCGCGCCGTTGGCGCCCGGGGCCAGCCGGCACGTCGAGCCGGCAAACGGCCGACGTCCACCTCGGCTGCGACGCCGCCGCGCCAGCGACGGAATTCCTTTGTCCGGAGGCCCGGCTCTGCTGCCAATGCGCCCCTGGCTGCAGCCCCGCGCCGCACGCCGCTGCAGAGCTGTGCCAATCAGCCGCCGACGACGACGAGCCGCCGCGCCGCTCCTCCGCCACGGCCACGAGACGCCCAGCCATCGCGCCACGGCGAATCGGATCGCGCGCCCCGTCCCGTGCGCGGAGAAGCTTGTCCCGTGCGCAGAGAAGCCTGTCGAGGCCGTCCCTGCTGCCAAGCAGAGCCGCGTCCGCCGTGTCGTCCGCCTCCGCTCCGGGTGGAGCCCCGGGCTCCGTCCTCCGTCCTCCGTCCTCCGTCCTCGGCGTCCAGCGAGACTGCCGAGGCCCAGGACGAGTCCGACTGCCTCGTTCGTCCGTCCACGTTCGCTGTGCTGTACCCTCTAACAGCCTCATCGTCTAATTCTCCGACAGGGGCCCCCGGCCTGTCCGTCCGTCCATCTGATCCCCGATGGCTCTCTTTGACAATCAACACACGCGCCATGACGTCCAAGTGGCCTGCGTCGACAGCCACGGGCTGCCTCTCGATGCCCGAAGCAGCAGCTCGGACGCACCCGGAGCTCCAGCCTGCCACCACCACAACACACCCTGCGCGGCTCCCCAGCCTTCGACCCAATGGCCTCGAGAGTCGACCCGCCATCCTACCGGCACGTGGCCCGTCGCTACTGGCGAGCGCCCGTGTGCCGCAGCCGCACCTGCAGCCCTCCCTCCCGTCCGCTCCGCAGTCCCGCTTCGAGCCGTCGTCATTGTGCCAAGGCGTGCCTGATTCGCCCAACACATGGCCCTTGCTCTGGGCTTGACTGAACAGGGTAGCTCTTCAATCATCAATTGCTCGTAGACCTCGACTCTACGAGACAGTACATACTTTTCAACATGCTCCTATCCCAATCGCCAAGCCATCTTCTCGCTTCACGGTCCTATCTTGCTTCCTCCATGGTCCGCCGTCTTCTCGCTTCCTCCATGCCGTCCGCCATCCCCCACGGAGCGCCATCCGCCTAGTAGCCGTAGCCTCCGCCACGCCGGCCATACTCCTGTTGTCCGTCCTCGTCGTCGCCCCTCTGCCCATACTCGCCGCCGTGGCCGCGACGCTCCTGACGGCCTCCGTGGCCGCCCTCGTCGCGGCGTCCGTATCCGCCGCCGGAAGCGCCCTCGTCGCGACGCCCATAGCCGCTGCCGTAGCTGTCGTCGTCACGGCGTCCGTAGCCACCGCCGTCGCCGTCGCCGTCCCGACGGGTGCGCCCGCCGTAGCTGTCCTCGTCCCGGCGTTCGCCGTGGCCGCTGCGACCTCCGTGGCGGCCACTGCCATAGCCGCTCTCCTGGCGGCCGCTGCCGTAGCCGCTCTCCTGGCGGCCGCTGCCGTAGCCGCTCTCCTGGCGGCCGCTGCCGTAGCCGCTCTCCTGGCGACCGCCTCCGTAGCGGTCCTCGTTCGAGCCCTGGTACCCGCCGCCGTGGGTAGGACGCGTCTCCGTCCTCTCCTCGCGGCCATAGCCAGTCGTCTGTCGCCCGCCAAACGACCCCTGCTGTTCGTCGCGGCCGTATCGGGATTCGCCGGCGCCGCCGGGGCGCTGAGTCTCGCCGTACTCGGCCTGGCCGGGCCGGCCATACCCCGAGCCGTCATCGTCTCGGCGCTGGCTGCTGTGCCTCTCCGACTCGCCTTTCCCGAGCCCCAAGAGGGAGCCAGCAGAGCTGAGGAAACCGCCCAGGCCGCCCTCCTCTTTCTGTTGCTCCTGCTGCTGCTCCTGCTGCTGCGAGCTGTGGGTCGAGGGGAGCTTGATGCCCGTGTTCTGCTCCACGATGCCCGAGATGGCGCCGGTGGCGCCCTGGAAGATGGCGTCGGCGGCCGCGCCGGCAATCTTGGTCTCCAGCGTGTCGGGCTCTCCGTAGAGCTTCCGCATCTTCAGCTTGCCCGCGCACCCGTGGCCCGTGTCCTGGACCCCCTCCTTGTGGTTCTCGCCCTTGTAAACGCCATCGCGAGTCAACTTGCCGCGATAGTCGTTTCTCTGGCCGTCGCCCATCTCGCCCCACCACTCCTTGACCGACTCGAAGATGAGCTGACGGGCCTCGGGAACGCCGTCGCGCCCCATCTCTCGCTGGGCCGGGTGGTGCATGACGCCGTTGACGATGCGGTCGAGAAGGCGGTTGACATCGGTGCCGTTGTCGTCGATGGCGTCCATGAGCTGGGGGACTACCCAGTGCAGCATCTTGGCCGCCGTTCGGCCGGCGACTTCGTTCAAAATCTGCCTCGTCGTCAGCACGCGAAACGACGACGCTGGTGGTTGGGGAGGCGCTCACGTTGGAGAAATGGTCCTTGGACAACATGGAGTGCGTGGGGTCGGTGCTGCCGTCATCCTGAAAGACGACATGCTGCTCCTTCTCGCTGCTGTTGACAATCTCCTCGGACCCGGTCCGGAGCTCGTTGCGGATCTGATGGATGAGGGGCACGACGAGAGGCGCAATGATGGAGAAGACGAATCGAGAGAGCTGCTCCTCCAGCTGCTCGATGATCTTGGGCAGCACCGGGATATTCTCGACGGCGCCCGTGATGGCCTTCATGACGTCGTCGTGGAACTGAATGGCCGGCATCACCTGCTGGTAGACCTGGCGGACGTAGAGCGTGAACTCCTCGGGGTCTCTCGGCGAGACGGACATGTTCTGGACCTGGGCCGCCGACGCGTTGGACTGAATCTCGTCGATCCTAGCCTTCTGATTCTTGTCCCCGAAGAGGCCCTCCGGAATCTTGTCGAGAAGGTCGCGGAGCAGGCTCGTGTCTGCCTTCTTGCTCTCCTGCAGAGTCCCTTCAAGCTGGTCGATCTCGTTCTGCGTCAACTTGTCCGACACTGGACGGACAGTCAGCCCCGTCCGCCCGAGCAGCACTGGCGCACCGACCTTCACCGACGACGGAGTGAAGAAAATCCACACCGCCAAAAGTACCGGTTACTACAGGGTAGACAGGTTCGCGGGCGCCGTCGAGCTGCAGACGCGTGTCTCGTCCGACGTGAGGGAAGACATCGCGCTCGCCCATCTCGATCAGGGCGAGCTCGGTGTAGTTGCTGTGGGCGAAGAAGTCTGCGGCGGCGGTTAGTCGACAGCCGCGGGCTGTGTCTGGGAGCGGCCAACCTTCCAGGCAGTGGAGCCCAGTGCCCATGAGACGAAGCGACTCGTGTAGGTCGGCCTTGTTGCTGTTGTCCTTGTAGCGACGGCCGAGCTCGATGCAGCCGCCGAATAGCTTTTTCACGTGCTCGGCCGACGTCATGATGCCGGCGCGCTCGTTGGCAATGTAGTTCTTCATGCCCGTCTGGGGGTCGACGGACAGCTCCCTGTTCTCATCGATGGGGCCGCGCAGGCGCTTGTCGTACTGGCGGGCGTCCTGGTTGTCGGCGTAGTTCTTGGGGTTGTCGATGTGGTCCTCGGGGCGGTAGCAGCCGAGGCGGTCGGCCGTGACCTCGAACTCGCCGGAGCCGTAGCCGAAGGTGAGGAAGCCGAGGATGCAGAGGAGGAGGCGGATGGCCTCGGCGGAGACGGACTTGACGGTGCCGACATCGATGGCCTGGGAATAGTCGCGGAGCCAGTTTCCGAAATAGACGCGGGAGACCATGATTTTGCTGAACTTCTTTCCCTTCATGGCGCGGGCCATGGCGAGAGACAGGAGGGCATCTTCGATGTCGCCGTGTCGCCCTGCAGCGCGTCAGCTCCGACGCTCACGCACACGAGAGGGACCTACAGTTCTGGCCCTCGACCTTGGCGATGGAGGCAATGTTTCCTGCGCCAAAGGCAGCGGCGGGGCTGGCGAGGGCGACGAGGAGAAGCAGGCCCAAGAGCAGGCTGGGGTTCCTGAAGTCGAGCATGATGAGCGCTCCGAGCTCCAGGGCGGGGCAGATGCGTGCGTGCTGCGGAAGAGCGGGTGTCGAGTGTGTTTCTACCGATGATGGCGGACAGGAAAGGGGAAGCTTCACGCAGAGAGATGGAGGAGGAGGGAGATGTCTATGCAGCAAGGAGGGAGCCCAGTTGCCAAGCCTGGAGGAGGAGGGGCCGTGATTCAGACCGGCATGGGCTAGCTTAATCGGCCGGCATCCGACCCTGCTAGCGGGGGCAGCCGGTAGCCCGTTCGCGGCGATGTCACGGTGCACAGAGGATGGCGTTTCCCTGGACGAGGGCGTCTATGGGTGTACGGTCTCGCACCTGCAGGCGAATTGAATCAGGTCGTGGGCTTGGAGCGGCCGTGAGAACAGATTCATGCGTGCAAGGGGTTGTCGATTGCTGGCTGCATGAGCTTCGGTGGTCAGTGTGTGTCTGTACTGGTACAAAGCAGCCATGACATCAGGGGTCCGATTTGGAGCAGGCTCTGTGCATAGGAAAGGACCCCGCAGGGCTGTCAAAGTACCAGTACACGGCCCTCTGGCGTCATTCTGAAACGCTTCGCAGGTCCATGCCTCTACCTGATTGGCTGCCTTGGTTCCTACATACCTACTCTATTGGGCTTAATGTCAGTAAAATATTGTTCATTTTATATGGGAGGACATTCATCCAGACCAAGGTACGGCGCGTGCCGGGGCAACGGCGCTAAACCGGAGGCGGCACCAAGCTTGCAGCTCGACTCCGTCGCGCCTTGTAGCTTGGGAGTCATCTGTAGTTGAAGCTCTTTGACAATGCTCTGATCCTGGGCCCTCCATGGACCAAGGTTCTGGGATGGATTGCGCGTTTGAATCCTCGATCCTCGTCATACAAGCTGCAGTGTCGTGACACCATGTATTCACGGATCCAATGCTGAAAGCAGGCAGTATGCTCCCACAGGGCGTGCAGGGCAAAGAGGCCCAAATTGCCGGCAGTCGATGTTGCCCAAATGTGCAGTAAGCCGGCTGTTTGGGAGACTGGAGTTGCGTCAGGTGGAAGAGGGCAAGGCAGGGCGTTCAGCAGCTGAGAATCCATCAGCCATATATAGAGGGACGCGCATCTCATTCGCTCCCGATGGAGAGACAGGAATCGAGTTGTGAAAGACGATGGCGAGCATAGATGCCGGGTAGCTCCGAGGACGGCAGCGTGCTGGTCGAGGGAGACGACAGGGCAGCTGGGGATGCTGCCGTCCGACGGCGTCCTCTAGCTACCAGGTAACGGGCGCTGTATGAGGTGGCCAAACCTGGCGCTGGCAATGGAAGCAGCGCGCCATGTCTCGGTGCTACGGGGCACTGCGTGCAGTCCACGGCCGGCGGTGGCCCAAGGACGCTGAAGGCCAGCGGTCTGGAGGCAACGCTGGGGGGGCGGCTGCGCAGCACCCTTGGGCGGCCTACTGATCCGGCCTACTGATCCAGCGCCGTAGGGGCCCCGGGGTCGAGGCCCGTGCTGAAATGTACACGGCGGCGCTGAAGGCGCTGGAACGAGTCGATGCGCCTGCGGGCACCGGTGGTGGACGTCATTGGGCGGGCGGGCAGAAACGGCTCCAGCGGCCGCCAACGCTCGCTAAGCGCATCGTTGGGGGGCGTTGGAATGTCGCCAGCAGGTCGCTCAGCACCACCCGGCGCTGCTGGGCGGGCGGCGGCGGCCTCGCACGGCGGCGCGCGGCGGCAAACACGGCGCGCAAACCGCCGCGAGCAGCGTCACGGGCGCCGAGGGCCGCACCAGCGCGCGGCGCCGAGGCCGGGCCGCAGACGGGCGACGGCGCCGTCGGCCTGCGATAGCCGGGTACCGGGCGAGTACGCGGCGGCGCGCTGCAGGCAAAAGAAAGGCCAGCTGTAGGCGGTCGCACAGGTGCCCCCTGGGGACGCTGGCCAGCGGCCCCGACGGGCGGCTGACGCCAGCGCGCGCGAAAAATCAGCGCCCCAGGCAGCTGGAGATGCGCTGGGCTGGCTGATTGCGCAGCGGCGCCCGGGGCCCAGCCAGGTACATAATGCCGCCACCATCGCCAGCCCCCCCAATTTCCATTCCACCTCAGCTGGTCCCTCCGTCGCCCGCCCCGCCACCAAACCTTCAGCACTCTGGCCTCCCCAGAGGATCCTGCAAAAATACTCAGCGTCGCCCGGCCGCGCGTCACGCACCTGCTCGCTGGCCGCCGCCCGAAGCGCAGTTCGCAGTGCCCACGGCCCGTTGCCGCCGCCGCCAGCACCGCCCGGAGGCTCGCCGCCCAGCAGCCCCGACGCCGCCCGCCAGCGCCAGGCCGCGCACCGCCTCGCCAGGCCTCGCCCGCGTCGCCAGCGCCTCGCCAGCGCCTCGCCAGCGCCCTCGCCAGCGCCCGCGCCATGCCTCGCCCGCCCAAGAAGGCCGACGACAAGGCCAAGGTCCCCGTCGTCGCCGCCCCGGCCGCCACCACCATGGTCCCGCCCCCGGCCGCCGCCGTTATACCCGCTCCGCCAGTCCCCGTTGGCGGCCCCGTGCCCGTCGCGACGCGAGTCGTCGACAACGACAGCTTCCTGCGCGTGCGCGACTCGGTGAGCCCCGTCTCCCCTTGGCTCTCGCCCCGGCCC
Organism: Hypocreales sp. Mo6-1; assembly: GCA_002939055.1. Classification (NCBI taxonomy): domain Eukaryota; kingdom Fungi; phylum Ascomycota; class Sordariomycetes; order Hypocreales; species Hypocreales sp. Mo6-1. The sequence continues at coordinate 3,822,799 of PNEP01000013.1, forward strand.
TTGCCCCCGTCGCCGCGCCGCGTCCCCTTGCCTTGCCTCTGCCGGCGCCGCCGTGCGCCTGCGCGTCCCCGACGGGCCTGTCCCGCGCACGCCTCCCTGCCCCGGCACGCCTCCCTGCCCCGGCACGCCTCGACGGAAACATGCAACGTCGCGCCGTGAGCCGCCCCCCGTCGTCGAGGCAGCCCGGCCAGTGCACGGGCCGAGCGGTCCGCCTGCACGCCGCGACCGGCTCCGCGATGAAGCACGTATCCATCGTCATCCCCCGTGTCCAGACGCGCAGCCTCCACCCCTTTGTTTACATGCGCCCGTCCGACCCCGCGCCGCTCGACGCCTCGCCTGCAGCCCCTCAGCGCGCTGCCCCGGCTACGGTGCGCGCCCGCGCTCGAGCTCGGGCCCGCCCGTCTGTCGCAGGCTCGTCAGTGGCGCATTCGCAGCCTCGTCCGCCCTGCCGTCGCACAGCTGCTGACCTCGCCAGGCTGTCGGTCGCCTCACCACCATCCTCGAGCTGCTGCGCTCCTTCACCGCCGACTATGTCCGCCAGACAAACCTGCTCCTCGGCGAGGCCACCAACGAGGGCCTCCAGGCCGACATCCTCAGCTCCTTTGAGAACGCCGCCGCCCAGCTCATGCCCGTGCCCGAGATGCAGCCGCCGGTGGAGGAGAAGAAGGAGCGCAAGAAGCGCACCCACGACCCCAACGCCCCCAAGCGGCCCCTGACCCCCTACTTCCTCTACATGCAACACGCCCGCTCCATCATCGCCAACGACCTCGGCGCCGAGGCCCCCAAGGGCGCCGTCCAGGAGGAGGGCCAGCGGCGATGGGCCAACATGGGCCCCAGCGAGAAGAAGGTGAGATGCCCGACGACGGCCGTGCCCATGGCGCCGGCTGACCATGCGCAGGGCTGGAATGCCGCCTACCAGTACAACCTGCGCCTGTACAATGCCCGCGTGCACTCGTACAAGGCCGGCAACCCCCTCGCCAAGAACATGAACGACGACGAGGCGCTCAAGTACGCCGACGACTTCCAGATCCCCATGCCCGAGATGAAGGACGTCCCTGCCGAGGCTGCCGAGGCGCCTCTCAACGACCACGAGGCCATCGCCGAGCAGCTGCACGAGGCCGCCGAGGGCGAGGCCAAGACGCCCAAGAAGCCGGCCACCACCCGCAAGCGCAAGACGGCCACGCCAGCCGCCGAGCCGGCGCCCGCCGAGCCGGCCAAGGCAACCCCGGCCAGCCCGGACAAGAAGCGCAGACGCACCTCGGCCAAGGCGGCCGAGGACACCAAGGAGGAGCCCAAGAAGTCGGGACGCAAGAAGACTAAGAGTTCTTAGCCGTCCCCGGCTGGCTTTGGCCGGCTCCGGCTTGCCACCGGACACTTGGACCTGCACTGGCCCGTGGAAGCCCGAAGCGCCGGCCCTCCTGCCGGGGCCGGCTGGAGAGGCCGTGGCGCCTCATTCATTTTGTGGAAACGGGGAGGAGGGTTCGCTTCTTGTCCCCCTCGTGGCCTCGGAGACGGGGTCGTCGAGGTGTCACGTTTTTGTACTACCGGCCTTTTTCTTTTGCTTGGCGACGCGGGAGCGGGCTAGGGAGGCAAGGCAAGCAGCGCCTTTGAAGCCGTCTTCTGGCTGGTGCCGGAAGGGGACGGCTATACGTATGGCAGCGACGGCGGTTAGGAGGCATCTTGTCTTGGGTCGTGTATCTCTGGGACGGAGGGCTGTATGTACGGCAGTGGAGAGACTGCGATGCCGTAACGAGGGCATTCAATGGAACGAGACGTCTGGCTACCGGGCACTACTGACGTGAACGAACGGCACCGACACCGGACCCCGAAGCGCCATGGACTCTATCGGTCCTTGGTCAAAACACGTACCAGGCCTGCGTCAGGGGCAGCGTCTCGGCGGGCTGCGCGGTGCAGACCTCGCCGTCGGCCTCGACGGTGTAGCTCTCCGGGTCGACGGTGATGCGCGGAGTGGCGTCGTTGAGGCGCATGTCCTTCTTGGTGAGGCCGCGGCAGTTGCGGACGGCCTCGAGGCGGCTGCGCAGGCCGTACGACTGGGCGGCGCCCGAGGCGAGGGCGGCCTGGCTGACGAAGAGCACCTTGGACGAGGGCGCGAGGGGGGCGAACATGGGGCGGCCGATGACGGGCTGGACGGTGGGGATGGAGGCGTTGGGGTCGCCCTGGCGACGGTCAGCGCGCGTCCTTTGTCGAGAGGGAGGGGGGGGGGGGGGGGTGCGGAGCTCGCAGCGACCATTTGCGCCCAGGCGATGAAGCCGCCCTTGAGGACGAGCGAGGGCTTGGTGCCGAACCAGGCCGGGTCCCAGAGCACCAGGTCGGCGAGCTTGCCGACCTCGACGCTGCCGACGAGGTGGGCGATGCCCTGGGCGACGGCCGGGTTGATGGTGTACTTGCTGACGTAGCGGCGGACGCGGAAGTTGTCGGCGCGGGGCGGGGGCGGCGCGGGAGCGGAGCCGGGGCCGGGGCCGTCGTCGGGGTCCGGGTCCGGGTCCGGGTCGTCGGCGGCGTCCGGGCCGAGGGGCCCGCGCTGCAGCTTGTTCTTGTGGGCCGTGTTCCAGGTGCGCAGGATGACCTCGCCGCAGCGGCCCATGGCCTGCGAGTCGGAGCTCATGATGCTGATGGCGCCCGTGTCGTGCAGCACGTCCTCGGCGGCGATGGTCTCGGCGCGGATGCGGCTCTCGGCAAAGGCCACGTCCTCGGGGATGTCGCGCGACAGGTGGTGGCAGACCATGAGCATGTCGAGGTGCTCGTCGAGCGTGTTGCGCGTCAGCGGGCGCGTCGGGCTCGTCGACGCCGGCAGCACGTTGGGCAGGCCGGCGACGGCGATGATGTCGGGCGCGTGGCCGCCGCCGGCGCCCTCGGTGTGATAGGTGTGAACGGTGCGGCCGGCGAAGGCGGCGACGGTCGACTCGACGAAGCCGCTCTCGTTGAGCGTGTCCGAGTGCAGGCAGCACTGCACGTCGAGCTCGTCGCACACGCGCAGGCAGGCGTCGATGGCGGCCGGCGTGGCGCCCCAGTCCTCGTGCACCTTGAGCCCGCACGCGCCGGCGGCCACCTGCTCGCGGAGCGCGCCCGGCGCCGAGTCGCAGCCCTTGGCCGTGAGGCCGACGTTGACGGGCAGGGCGTCGCAGGCCTGGAGCATGGCGCGGAGGAGGTGCTTGCCGGGGGTGCACGTGGTGGCGTTGGAGCCGGCGCTGGGCCGTTAGCCGGGGGAGAGACGGAGGAGGGCGGAGGAGGAGGGCGGAGGGGGACGGAGACGGAGGAGGGAGAGCAGGGGGAGGAGGACGCAAGAGTACGGAGGACGCAACAGTACGGAGGACGCAAGATACGGACGCCTACCTCGGCCCCGTCCCCCCGCCGATCATGGTCGTGACGCCCGACGCCAGCGCCTCGTCCGCCTGCTGCGGGCAGATAAAGTGCACGTGCGTGTCGACGCCGCCGGCCGTCAGGATGCGGCCCTCGCCGGCGACGACGTCGGTGCAGCTGCCGACCACCATGGCGGGCGCCACGCCGTCCATGACGTCCGGGCTGCCGGCCTTGCCGATGCCGACGATGAGGCCGGCCTTGACGCCGACGTCGGCCTTGTAGATGCCGGTCCAGTCGACGACGAGGGCGTTGGTGACGACCAGGTCCAGCACGTCGGCGTCGGCGCGGCCCGAGGCCTGGCCCATGCCCTCGCGCAGCGTCTTGCCGCCGCCGAACTTGCACTCGTCGCCGGGCGGGCCCGTCAGGTCGCGCTCGACGCGCACCCACAGCGCCGTGCCGCCGAGGCGCACGCGGTCGCCCGTCGTCGGGCCGAACATGGCCGCGTAGGCGGCGCGGTCCATGCGCGGCGGCGCGAGGCCGGCGTCGGCGCGCGGCTCCGGCCGGTGCGCGAAGCCGGCGGCGCGCAGGCGCTCGGCCGCGTCGGCGGCGGCGCGCAGCGCCAGCCCGTGGGCGCCGGCGGCGACGCGCGCGCCGCCCAGCTCGACGGCCGTGACCGTCTTGGTGTCGCCGGGCTCGAAGCGCACCGACGTGCCCGCCGGCACGTCCAGCCGGAAGCCGAAGGCGCGGCCGCGGTCCATGGCCAGCTCGCGGTTGGCCTCGGCCAGGTGGAAGTGCGAGCCGACCTGGACGGGGCGGTCGCCGCCGTTGGTGACGCGCAGGCGGCGGCGGCGGCGCCCGGCGCCGAGCGCGACGCGCCGCCGCACCGCCACCACGACGGCGCCCGGCTGCCGGCCCGGCGCGTACTCGGCGTCGGCCGGCAGCGCGAAGGCGTCGGCCGGCGGCTCGGGCAGGAAGCTGCCGTACAGGGCGCGCCGCACGTCGCCGTCGTCGGAGCCGACGGGGTTGTGCACGGTGACGAGAAAGGTGCCCGTGGGGAACGTGCCCTCGACCTGCACCTGGCGCAGCGTCGCGCACACCGACGGCAGCACGTGCCGCCGCCCGAGCATCGTGGCCCCGAGCGCCATGAGGTCGGCGACGGAGTGGTTGCCGTCGCGGATGAGCTCGTGGAGGTTGCTGGCGATGAGCGCCTGGGGTGCGTGAGCCGCCTGCGTGAGTGCGCGTCGGCGGGCCGCGTGCTCACCGTCGCCTCGCTGTGGTTGAGCCGGACGCCGCGCGCCAGCCGCCGCTGGGCGAGGAAGCCCAGCTGCGAGACGACGAGCTTGTCGAGCTGCGCGCGTCAGCGGGTGCGCGCGAGGCGCGGGCTGGCTGGCGGACCTCCTTTGGCACGAGATGCATGGCGTGGTCCCTCGAGCGCGCGTATATCCTGTCGACGCCGAGGCCGTCGGCGCTGCCAGAGGCAGAAATGGCGCGCGCGAGGCGCCTCCTCGCCCAGCGAATCCTCCGTCGCCGGAGCCAAGGCAGCGCGACACAGCGGCCCTAGCTCCCGCGCCGCGTTATCAGCCCGCTGGTGCATCGCCATTGGCCGCATGCGGCGCGGCGAGGCCATCTCACAAGCCGCCGCTGCTGCTGATAACGAGGTTGCCTGCGATGCGGAGCTGACGTCCCCTCGCTGTACATGTATGCATGCGGCCACCTCCATCTCGTACATACATACATACATACCTCATGCTGAACTTCTTGTCGCAACGACCCTGGAAAGCCAAGCCGCGCCCGGCACCCCGGATTGGCTGGCGATTGCAGCATCGCCGGATCCGCGCCGTTGCCAAGCCTGGGGAAGCGGCCCCGCAGCGGGTCATCGCACCAGGCGACCTATTAATATCTCAGCCTACCGACCATGGCCTCGACCCGACTCCTTGCAAGCATCCTTGCACTGCCGACGACGCCTGGCCTCCCGGCCTTGCAGGCATCCATGCACTACCGACGATACCTGGCTCCCGACTCCTTACCTTGCAACACGTCTCTATTCCTCCTCCACCTCCTCCTCCCACATCTCCTCCTCCTTCTTGACCAGCTGCGCCATCACCTCCCGCTTGAAGATGGAGCTGTCCGCGTCGGCCGCCCGCGGCACCTTGCTGAGGCTTTCGTCGTCAAACACCGACCCTATAGTGTCGATCCATCGCCGCCTCCGCTCCATCAGCGTCTTGGTCATGTCCCCAATCCCCGGCCTCGCCGTGCCGGCCGCGCCGCCCACAAAGTGGCTGCCCCCGCCCGCGCCCCCGGGGCGCTTCGTCTTCTTACTCTTGCCCATGGTGCGCGTGCGCTTCAGGTTCGCCCCTTGCACCTGCGAGTCGAGGTCCTCGAGGATCGTCTGGTACTCCTGGTGCGCCATGCGCTCCCGCACGAGCTCCATCAGCCGCGCCTTGCGCGCGCCGTTGATGAGCATCTGCTCCCTCAGCCGCGCCTGCAGCAGCCGCAGTCGTTCCGCCACCTCGTCGTCGAAGTGGTCGTCGTAGTCGTACTCGAACCCTTCCGGCGGCAGGAAGCCGATGTATCTGAGCTCCTGCTTCAGCCGCTCCTCCACCTGCGAGTAGTCGAGCTTGGGGTGTGTCGCCTTCCTCCACGCCTCCGTCGACGACTCGGCCATGTACGTCGCAGGCGGCAGCGGGTTGTTGCTGCCCTTGTCCTCGGCGCCCCCGTGTTGCTCGTCGCCGTTGGCGTCGCCCGTCATGCTGACATCGCCGTTGGCCACGCCGTTGGCGGCCGGCCTGTCATCCGACGCCTGTGTCCGGCTCTCGGGCCGCAGCATCTGCAGCAGACGTGATGCCAGCGGGCCTATCGACAGAGCGTCCGTCTCGCCAACGCCGTCGTTCATCTGTTCGATGCTTCCCCGCGGCTGGTTGGGCGGGAGCTTGTCCCGGCCCTGCTGAGGCGAGTCGACCGCCATGGCGCCGTCCTCCTCGGCCCAGATTTCCGTGTAGTGCCGCTTCCCGCGCTTGGGCATGACGAACGGCGCCACCCGGTCGCCCCGGTCGCGCAGGAACGCCAGGTCCTCCTCGGTGAATGGCCGGAAGTAGGGCTCGAGGTAGGACGAGAAGGTGGAGAAGTTGATCTGGCTGCTCGGCTTGGCGTTGCTGAAGTCCTTGTCCGGCGGGTCTCCGGCGATCAGGTCGGAGAGATCGCTCCTGGGGAACGACGCGACCGAGTAAATCTCCTTCTTCTCCTCGTCCGACATGCCGGGCAGGATGGGCCTGATTTCGTAGACGGTGGGGTCCGGAAAGGTGGACGGATCGTCGCCAAACGTCTGCGACTGGGGCAGCTCGCGGCGCGGCGGCGCGCCCTCGTCCTCGGAGCTCGACTCGTCTTCCTTGTCCTTGGCTCTCTTGTCGACGTCCATGGCGGATGGCGAGGCTGCGGCGATGGGCGAGAGCGACGAGCTGGCGGAACCGTCGCGCGAGTGTTTGCGCCTCGAGTCGCGGGGTGGAGAGGATTGTTGTTCTGCGCAGACTAGAGTTACTTGTGGGTTTTCAACGCGTTGTGTGGCTTTCGCTATGGCATCACCTTGGCAACCGCCGCCAAAGCTTGCCACCATGGGCTGCGAGCTAAAATCAAAACAGAGGCTTACCGTTGCCGCCACCGTCGCCGGCAGCCGACGGGTCGGAGCCCTTCTTCCTCTTGTGTTTGGAGCGGCGCCCCTCCTGGTCGCCGTCGGCGCGCGCCTGGTCGTAGTCGTCGGGCCGCTTCTTCCTCTCGTCGGCGAGGTAGCGCATGCCTCGGTCGTAAAAGGTGGACCGCTTCTCCATGATGTTGATGAGGCTCTTGAGCTTGTCGAGCAGTGCGTCGACGCTCCGCGAGTCGGGGACCGTGGCGTTGGAGGCGCCCTGGTCGACCAGGTCGTCGTACGTCAGGTTCTGGAAGAGGATGACGCGCGTGTTGAGGTAGTCCGGGTCGTAGAACTCCTGCGGCGGGAGGCTCGCCGGCGCCGGCGTCGAAGTGCGGCTCTGCTTGGGCATTGCCGCGTTCTTCTTGCCCGAGCCGGCCTGGCCGGGACCGGGAGCCATGGCGGGGCGGCGGCGGTCAGCGCCTCATAAGAGATGCAGTCTGATGCGATGCAGCCGGCGCAGGGACGCTTCGCCTTGACGTTAGAGAGAGTATGTCGTGATTGGTGCGGATGCTGGCCAAGGGAGGTTGCTATATCGTCGACTCGGCGAGGACCGAGTCCGGCAACGCGATGGCCGGCGCCGGAGAAACAAATGACCGAGCCCGTTTGCATGCCGCAGGGTATCAAGTACATTACCCCTGTGCTTGTTCGGAGCAACGGCGCCGGTGCCGTCATTCATCCATGGCGGGCTTGAACCTCCGGCCTCTACCGTCAAGGCCGGATGGCTCGTTCAGTGAGCTGTTCGCCGTATCGAATGCGACTTGTGGTGTGCACGTGACACCGCGCTCGAAACTCGCCCGCTCATGCGCGGTCGTTCCCAGGCTCTTAGGCTAAAAGCCGGCGCTAAAAGAAGTATCTAGTGACACAAAACACCGGGGCACCGGGGCACCGGGACCGAGTCTTGCTTGACACCGAGACCTTGGTACGGTCTAAAGTAGGTAGCTGAAGGGAGAAGTGCAGCTACGAGAGCCAAATCGGGATTTTGTCGCTTGCTTGTACTGTACTGTACTGCCCCTTGGTGCAGGTGAGCCCGGGGAAGGCGTTCCGGTCCATGAGTTTTGAGACAAGCATAGTGTGCACCGGCTCGTCTGCGTCCGTCTAGAAAGGCCGATCGTTGGGGACTGAAACATTCAAAATTCTAGCCCCGTCTCGGCAGCGAGTGGCGTCATTGATAACACACCCCGCCCTCCGATATTATTGACATATGACTAGTCATCCCGCTTATCTATCCGTGTATTCAAACGTGGTAGTCCGGGGAAAAGTCATGGAATATCATACAGACGTCGCCGCCCACTGGCAAACAATCACTGCCCAGCGAGCAGACGGTGCAAGAATTGACATGATTTCGCTTTTTCTGAATGGCTCGGGAGTCCGACATCCGAGTCGTTGTTCATGAGGGTTACTGATGTCATTTATCTAGATATGTTGCTTGACCGAGATGCAAGTGGGAGGCCAACTTGATCGTTCGGCAGAGTGTAATATGTGAGCGGATGCAGTTGGACCAATCCGATGCGTATATCATCCTGCGGTCAGCTTATATTACAGTCCTTTCTGAAACCTCTGATGATTTGGCTGCAACTCAGATCAAAAAAGGCCGACAGCCTTGATGATACCCATACAGTCTTACATCCCCGCTTGACCTGTACCTCCTACGTCTAAAGACTATATTATGGGCACATCCCTCCCTGTTGTAATTCCAGCAGACAGTTCTATCTTCATAATCTGAATAGCAGACTCTGCCTCCTGCCTTGGCTATAATGAAGCTTCCATCTCTGTTTGCCGTCGTCTGGGCGCTCTCAGTCGTCAACGCCGCCCCGGGCACTACGCTCTCGAACCATCCTAGTATCCTTTTTAAGAGGAGGCAGTGCTCTGCCGACTTTGTTTGGGTGGGCAATTGCAACGGAACCTCGTGCAAGTGGGGTCTGATTAACTATCGTTGCGAAATAGGCTCTTGCGTAAGTAGAGCGCTCGAATACGACGCAGATATTATATAGGGTCCTGCTAACTATTCGGGTTTTAGGTTGGCGATGGAGGCGGCGATGGCTCTTGCTGTGGTTGGAAAGCAGTAGGCGGTGCTACTATATGCCCTAACGGGGGATGGCTCTCGTAGTAGGTCTAGGCTGTCTATCTGTCATGCTTCGCGCATGGAAGGCAAACCGTGGGATAGAGATCCTCTGTTTGGTGTGCTCTGATGCGATGATGAAGATTGAAGAGAGAGAATACAGGAGAGTACTATCATTTGCACAAAGATCAAATCTCTATTTGCACGAGATGGCCCGTGCATTTTTTTACCTTCACCACATAATTACAGTGCGAGAGAGCATGGCAGCTAGAGGTACCCATTAATTGCAATTGCAGCACGCCCGCACTCGCGCCCGCATACACGTAGTAGCTCGAGGGGCTCAATTCGTTTAAATAACGCATCTTCGTATGATGTGTTTATATTAACGGGCCGTTTGTTATTCCGGCTGGGCTGCTGCCATGCGCGCCGTGCTCGCCGTGCTCGCCGTGACGACGGTACCGTAGCCGGCTGCGGCAGGGCTATCACGGGCGTCGTTACGGGCGCCGTTAGGGGCTTCGGGATCGTTGATACGGCCGACCTTAAGGAATTAGTCTATTGTCGAAGACTCTATAGAGTACCTCTAGCTACTATACTCTCGGACTATAAGCTCTGTCCTCTACCGTTAAGGGAGCTTCTCGCCGTATCGAATCAAATTCGCACTGTGCACGTGACCTCGTCGCTCGAACTAGCATCTCAGCCAGGGCAAAGATGTTGGTCGCTCATGTTCATGTGCGCTTATTTCCCCCTCCGATTGGCACCGCGACCCCATGGGCCTGGGCACGGTCTCTGGGGCTAGCCGGCGCCGAAAACCTTATTTCTAGGTACCCAGTCTTATCGATGGGCTCAAGGCTCGACGCCGTGCTCCGTGACAGCTCAGTGCGGGTGAGCGATTGAGAGACTCACCGATGGCGCAGCCTGTGCTACGCGGCCCAATATATGGCCAGTTGACTAGGTATTGTCCAAGGCCTGCAAGTTCTGCATTCGAGCCGTCTCTACTCCGTGCCTGCCGCCCTCGAACTGTTCGAAATTCTGTCCAGCTGCCGGTCCACACACGCTAGACCAGCGTCAGAGCACGTTTCTCGAGCATGTGCCTCAGCCATTGGTCCACCGAGCCGTGCCTGTCCAGTCTTAGGACCTGCCGTGATGCCGGGGTGGCGGGGCAAGCTGGGGAGCTACCATGTGCCGCTCTCCAGGGTCCGGTCGAGCGTTGATGGGATGAACTATATACGTAGGTAGGTAGGCGTTCCCTCCCCCTCCCGCTGCCTGTGCTCTGTTCCTCTCGTCTTCTCGACGCCGCTCAGCGCTTTCAACGGCTCGGAGCGCTTGGCCCGTCTGATTGCTGGCCATTCTCTCGCTCACACCGACCTATAGTGAGAGTATCATGGCTTCTCATGTACCCACAGTGGCCCAACGGAGTGGCACGATTTACCTGCTGACTTGAACCTTAGGGTGGTAACATTGTGCTGTTAGGCATCGACTTCCAACACCTCTTTGCTGCCGGAGCTGCCCTCGCCGTCGTGGGCGTTTGCTTCTCGTTCCTCTCCAAGACCGACGACAGCCTCGGCCTCGTCAAGTCCTTCTTCCTCTTCTTCTACTCGTCCTTCATCAAGCCCCACCGGGGCGACTGCCGAGCAAGCCAGCAGGATGCCCTCGAGAGCTTCTACAAGACGCAGGCGGACGCCTACGACGCCACTCGCAAGGTCCTGCTCCACGGACGCGAGGATATGCTTGGCCTCGTGGCGGCCCAGCTCGAGTCCAAAGCCATGGCGATGCAGGCGGCCGGCAAGGGCCGCGGCAAGCGAGTCTGGGTTGACGTCGGTCTCGCCAGTTGATTCTTTCTGCCGGCTTGGACACAACTGACCCCTGCCAGATTGGCGGCGGCACCGGCTGGAACATCGAGGCCATGTCCCGGTTCGTCAACGTCCCCGAGTTCTTCTCGAGCGTCTACCTCGTCGACTTGTCCCCCTCGCTCTGCGACGTCGCCCGCAAGCGCTTCGAGAGGCTCGGGTGGACAAATGTGACGGTCGTCTGCGAGGATGCCCGCAAGTTCCGTCTCGACGAGTACGAGACGGGCGTGAATGCGCAGGGCCCGCTCCCGTCGCCCGTGCTGAGCTACTTCCAGCGGCAGCGCCCGGAACACGGCGGCGCCGACCTGATCACCATGTCGTACAGCCTGTCCATGATTGTGCGTTCCGGGGACCCCGACCAGAGCGCATCCGGCTTGCTGACGGCAAAACAGCCCGACTATTATTCCGTCGTCGACTCGGTGGCGTCGCTGCTGTCTCCCCACGGCGTCCTCGGCGTCGTCGACTTCTACGTCCAGAGCGAGACCGACTTCTCGTTCCGCAACTACACCGGCGGGCTCCTGGGCCGCCACGTCAACGCCCTGTCCAGGGCCTTCTGGCGCGCCTGGTTCGACCTCGACCGCGTCGGGCTCGAGCCGGGCCGCCGCGACTTTCTCGAGTACCGGTTTGGCACGGTCCTCACCATCAACGGCCGCAACAAGCCCCTGGGCTACATCCCGTACTACGTCTGGGTCGGCTGCCACAAGAAGCCCTTCTCGCCGTCAAGCCTGCCGCACGAGACCATCGAGCGCGTCGACGCGCTGGCAACCGAGTCGCCGTACCTGTACCCCGTCAACCATGGCGATGCGCTGACGCGTGCGGTCGAGAGGTCGGCGCCCGAGTTGCGCTCCAAGGCCTTCGTCACGGCCGTGCAGAACCTGTCGGCCGGCCTGCCGCTGCCGTCGTTCTTCTACCAGAACCACCACTGGCGCATATACTACGACGACCAGCTCGCCAAGCACACGCAGTTCAACGACGAGTACATCTACGCCTTCACCTGGGAGGACGCGCGCGTGGACGAGCGGCTGCTGAGGCTGGGCCCCGAGGACAAGGTCATCGCCATCAGCTCGGCCGGCGACAACATCCTCTCCTACCTCGCCCAGGGCCCGGCCCGCGTTCACGCCGTCGATCTCAACCCCACCCAGAATCACCTGCTGGAGCTCAAGGCCGCCTCGTACACGGCGCTTGGCTACGAGGATTTCTGGAAGATCTTTGGCGACGGCAAGCATCCCCGCTTCCGCGAGCTGCTCATGGCCAAGCTCTCGCCTCACCTTTCCGGACGCGCGTTCCAGTTCTGGCTCGACAACGTCGACGTCCTCCAGAACCCGGGTGGCCACGGCCTCTACGGCACCGGCGGCTCCCGGCACGCCATCCGCGTCTTCCGCTGGGTCGCTCGCCTCTTTGGCCTGCAGTCGGCCGTCAAGCAGCTCCTCGAGGCCAAGACGCTGAACGAGCAGCGCGAGATCTGGCGCACCAAGATCCGGCCCGCGCTGCTGTCCAAGCTCGTGTGCAACCTGGTCGTCGCCCAGCAGAGCTTCCTGTGGGCGGCGCTGGGCGTCCCCAAGAACCAGCTGGCCATGATCGAGGGCGACCACGCCGAGTCGGACCTGGTCAGGGGCGACAGGCCGGCGGCCAAGAAGACGCGCGCGCACGCCATCTGGCACTACATGGTCAACACGCTCGACCCCGTGGCCGAGCACACACACATCGCCGCCGACAATCCCTACTACTACGTCTGCATGGCGGGCAGGTTCTCGCCCAAGTGCCATCCCGAGTACCTGCGGCCCGAGACGCACGCCAGGCTGTCGCGGGCGCGCGCCCTCGACGGGCTGCGCATCCACACGGACGAGCTGGAGGAGGTGATTGCGCGCATCACGCCGGGGACGCTGACCGTGGCCGTCGTCATGGACAGCATGGACTGGTTCGACACGGGCTCGCAGGCGGCGGCCGCGCAGGTCAGCAAGCTCAACCGCGCCCTGGCCACGGGCGGCCGCGTCATGCTGCGGTCGTCGGCGCTGAGCCCGTGGTACATCAAGGTCTTTGAGGGCCACGGCTTCGCGGCGCGGCGCCACGGGGCCCGGCTCGACGGCGCGTGCATCGACCGGGTCAACATGTACGCCAGCTGCTGGGTCTGCACCAAGACGGAGAACCTGCCGCCGCCGACTCCGGAGATGGACCGCATCGGCGGCGCCGAGATAACGAGCCTGACGCTCTAGGCGGGCATGGACGCAGGAACAAGTCATAGGTAGTGTCGATGGAACATGGAGGAGACGTTGGTTGCATTCAAACAAGGGATACTTCGTACATCTGCCCGTCGCCGGGCCCTTGCGTCCAGACGCGCCCAGGCGCAAAACAGCGCCGCATCACCAACGCATTCCAGCGCCCCCCCCGTCCTCACGCCTTCCAAATCCTCTTGATGGCCTCGGTGACGCCCACGTCGTTTGTCTCAAACTCGTAGACGCCGACGCCAACGGTCAGGGTGGCGAGGTTGAGGGCCCACCACGACAGCTTGCGCAGGCCGGGGTAGCGCTTCTGGGGGATGTAGTCGATGATGCACTGCTGGAAGCCCATGTGCGAGTGCAGCAGCAGCGCGCCGCAGAGGACCGCGTCCATGGTGGGGTTGAGCGAGCCGCCGGCGAAGGGCGCAATGGTGAGGGGGACGAGGCCGGCGGCGAGCAGGCGCTCAAAGGCCCAGTGGTAGGAGCCGTGGGCGGCGTTGGGCTCGGGGACCGGCGTCGGATCGTTGACTGGAGGGAGGCGTCAGCCATCGGCCGTTGACGGGGAAGGCGGCCGTTGACGGGGAAGCAGTGCGGCCCGGCTTCGGGGATGCGACGATGGGCAGCGGCGGGCGGCTTTGCGTACCTCCGCCCTCGATCCTCTCTGCGCGCAATGGTTAGCACAGGCCGGCAGCACGACGGCAGGGCGTCTCACGGGGCCCCGGCGGCAGGATGTCGCGGCGCACGCTCGACCCGTGAAAGCCCGCGGCCCGCAGCGCTGGCTGCTTCGCGAAGGCGACCCGGCATCTCGAGGCGAGCGCTGCCTGCCGCAGCAGCGGCGCGGGACGCGCCATGGACGCCATGGCTCTGCTTGACTCTGGTCCGGAAGTGTCCGCGGCGTCTGAAAGGAGCAGGTGACGACGGCAGGCAGCGTGGTATTGGGGCTTGAAGTTGACGAGGGAGCTGGACGAGCACGAGCAGGGCATTGCCGAGGATCCAATTACGAGCTCGCTGATTGGCTGCGCGCATCCCCATACAGCCGAGTGCCGGCGCGCAACAACGTGCTTCCGCAGCTCGAGTCTGATTGGCCAATGACGCAGCTGCTCAAGGCGTCTCTGAATTTTTCTGCAAGTCGAGGCCGATACCTTCACATCCCGTATAAGCCGCTGCTCGGCGACGTGCCGCCAGTCTCTCTCTCGACAGATCGAAGCAGACGACGGCGAGCTCGGCCGGAACCCATCGGCCCGTCCAACCGGCCTTGGCGCCAGCCGGCTGTCCGCCACCATGGCTTCCCGGTTCCCGGCTCGGGGCCTAGGACGGCACGCCAGCCCGCGCTCCGCCTCGATACGGCCGTCGTGGTCGCTCGCCGACCTTCACCGAGCGCGCTGCATCTCCCAGACGTATCTGCAAAAGGTCGCCGCGGGCGAGGAGCGGTGGCAGGAGAGGGCGCAAGAGATCAAGAGGGGCGACATCCCCCATCTGTGGGACCTCCTCGACGAGCGAGGCTACATCAAGGACGTCGCGGGGTACGTTGGCTCGACGCGCATGCTGGCGCCGCCCCTAACCTGCGCAAAGGGACGTCGATCGGATCAAGGAGGTCATGCGCATCAAGCGCATAGGCGCCTACGTCGGCGTCGACCCCACGGCCGACTCGATGCACGTCGGACATCTGGTCGCCTTCATGCCCCTCTTCTGGATGTGGCTCAACGGACACCCGGCCGTGACGCTCCTCGGTGGCACCACGGCCCGTATTGGCGATCCAACTGGCCGCCTCACGAGCCGCGGCGTCGTGTCCAATGCCGAAGTCACCAAGAACATCACCAAGATCCACCTCCAGCTCACGAGGCTATGGACCAACATGGTCAACATCCGCGACAGGTACCAATATCTCAACGACTGGGCTGCCAAGCGCCACCTTCTCAACAACAGCATGTGGCTGCAAGGGCTGAGCATGTACGATTTCACAAAGAGGATCGCCAGGCACAGCAGGATGGGCCCCATGCTCAGCCGCGAGACGCAAGTGGTTCCCCTCTCGGCCCGCGCCGCCCATGTCCGCTAACGCCCGGCCAACAGGGTCAAGCGCAAGATGACGGAAGGTGACGGCATGTCCCTCGGCGAGTTCATGTACCCCTTGCTCCAGGGCTGGGATTTCTGGCACATGTACAACAAGCTCGGCATCCAGATGCAAATCGGCGGGTCCGACCAGTTTGGCAACATTGTCGCCGGCATCGACGTCCTCAAGACGATCCGATCGACCGAGGAAGCCCCCTGGGCCAAGATGCCGACGGAATGGCAGCATGAGCCGATTGGATTTACCGTTCCGCTGCTGACCGACTCGGCCGGCGTCAAGTATGGCAAGTCCGAGGGCAACGCCGTGTGGTTGGACGAGTTCAAGACGTCGCCCTTTGATCTCTACGGGTACTTTATGCGACGCTCCGACGACGACGTGGAGAAGTATCTCAAGCTGCTCACCTTCCTCCCCATGGACAAGATAAAGGAGATCATGGCTAAGCACCGCAACGATCCGTCCAAGAGAGAAGCGCAGCACGTGCTGGCCTTTGAGGTCATGACCCTCGTGCATGGCTCAGACAAGGCGACGCAGGAGGCATTGCAGCACCAGTACCGCTTTGGCGGGCAACTGCCGTCCATAGTCAAGCTGCCGCCCAAGGAGAGCGGCATCATCGTGCCCAACAATGCCCCTCGGAGCGACATCATCCTTCCTCGCTCCGTCATGGAGCTGTCGCCCGCCAAGCTTGTCTACGCGGCCGGCCTCACCGAAAGCTCCAGCGAGGCCCACCGTCTCGTCACGCAAGGCGGCGCGGCCGTGGCTGCCTCGCCCGGCCAGGACAGAGGGCTCGTCCCAGGCAACCTCTCGTGGACTCCCATGAAGGCCTGGTTCCCCGGCGAGGCGACCAAGTTCCTCATCGAGGACCGCCTCTTGATCCTGCGCAGGGGCAAGCACAACGTCCGCATCATCGAGCTCATCCCTGACGAGCAATGGAAGCAGAGCGGCAAGACCTACCCCGGCGAGCCGTTCACGGGGTTGCTGAGGCGTTTGAAGGAGCAGCTTGTAGAGGCAGCGGAGAAACGGGGAGAGAAGCTTACGCCAGGCGAGGTGAACAAGCTGCTCAAGAAGACGATGGCTCGGAAAGTGGCCAACAACCCGGATATCGAGCTGCCGAGCAAGCACGAGCTCCGCGAGCGAGCCAGAGGGAAGCGGAGGGAGCCTAGGAATTTACCACGGAAGCAATCACGATCACGCGACGAAGAGTCGTGATGAAATGCGGGCGAGGACGAAGGGGGTAAGTGGAGCGGTCGGTGGCCGCACACGGCGATTCGAGTGCTTTGCTTAACTCGACGGCCAAGTATTGTACAGTACTCCAATGCATATCTGTACGATAGACGACCATGTAAAGGACAGAATAGAGGCTGGGGATGACGTCTCGGATCAGCGGTAGAGCACGGTGAGGTCGCCCTTGGGGACTGGCAGGGCCCTGAGCTTGTCCATGATGTCGCCGTCGGTCAGGTTCTGCTCGGTGATGATCTGGTCGAAGTGGTGGCTGCCGTCGGTGTACTTTTGCAGCGAGTCTCCGCCGGGGACGGGGCGGCTCTGGCCGGTGGCCAGGGCGGCCAGGTACTGCTTGGACACGACGTACTTGTGGACGCGGTAGAGGCAGCCCTTGATGAGGCCGAACTGGACGAAGCGGCGGACGTCGATGTGGGCGAGGACTTGGAAGCCGTTGCCGTTGCTGGCCAGGATCCACTCCCTGACACTCTTGCCGTGGGAGAAGGAGGCCATGAGGCGGATGAGGTGGTAGTTTGCGACGCGGGCCCTGCCGTGGGAGACGTAGCCGGCGCACTCGTCGACGATGGCGTCGACGTTGCGGATGAAGTCATGGATGGCGGGCCGGGGCGCGTAGCACGAGGCGAAGAAGAAGATGTCGAGGAGGAGGATGGTGTCGTAGTAGAGGAGGTGGCGCAGGGCGGCCTTTGCGAGGTCGAGCGAGACGGAGGCCTCGTGGGCGATGCGGCGGACGTCGGAGACGCCGTCGATGCGGGCGATGACCTTTTGGAGCGTCAGGTCCCAGGTGGCGTCGACAATGTCGGCGAACTTTGTCTTGGCGACGGGGACGTGCCAGCCGTGGACGGCGGGTGGCACGGGGTGGTGGGGGAAGAGCTTCATGTTGACGGTGTTTGCGTCGTCTGGCGGGTGAGGCGGCGATGAGATGACGGCGTACGGAGCGACGGGCGCGGGAGGGACTGACCGACGGGGATCATGCACTCGCCGTAGTTGTTGAGGTCCTCCTTGACAATCTCGAGGAGGCCCTCGATGGGGCGGCGGGCGAGGCCGTCGTTTGCGGCGCTCTCGCCGCGGCTGAGGTACTCGTCCTGCTTCTCCATCTCGGAGAAGGTGGAGGCGAGGCAGCGGACGACGCGCTCGTAGGGGGAGTGGTCGACGTCGGAGTCGACGACGAGGCCGAAGTTGAAGATGAACTCGTTGCGCAGGTACTTAGCGTGCGCGATGACGACGGGGTGGCCGAGGATGGTGTATTTGCCGTCGGGGGAGTTGATGGTGACGTAGCGGTTGCAGAAGGCCTGGCGGGGGATGATGTACTCGTGGAGGACGTCGAAGTCGACGAGCGGCGGGCGGGCGGCGGAGGAGGAGGCGGTTGTGCTGGAGCTGGCGGTGCCGGTGCCGGTGCCGGTGCCGGTGCCGGTGCCGTCTGAGGGGGTGATGCAGCCGGGGGGGGACTGGGCGACGATCTTGGGGCCTGGGTCGCGTGAGCAGTGGCGGAGGAGGAGAGGGAAGGGCGAGCACCCTCTTGCGGGAAGAAGCGGGCGTAGAAGATGCCCTGTATCATGGCGGCGGCTGTGTGGTCGGCGAGGTCGGCGAGGGAGCGGAGACGGAGCGGAGGGCAGGAGGGCGGATGCTCGCGCCGGGGGCCATGCTGCTGGACGTGAATCACAGCCGCACGACGGTGTGAGGTGACGGAGGTGATGGAGGTGAGGCGAGGATGGAGGTGAGGTGAGGATGGAGGTGAGGCGAGGATGCGGCCCCACTCGAGGAAACCAGCCTACCCTACACCGTGCCGCCTACCCTACACCGTGCCCAGCTCTGCCCCGTGACGTAGCCAGCGGACGGTCCTTGGCTGCCGACGGCCGGGTGTCAGCAGCGCAATGTAGCAATTGCCCGGCTTGCCTGCACGGACAGGTTCCGCGGGCTTCGACGGCGCACTGGCACGGACGGCGGCGCCAGGAATGGGTGGCTGCCAGCAGCCGGCCGTGTGCCCCACGTACCTCGAGCGCTCAGCCTGGCTCGCCACTGCTAAGGCCGCAGGTTGAAACACGGCACCTCCATCGCCTCGCCGCCAGCAGCGCGCTCGCCATCTCGCCCGCCCGAGCCTCGTGCCGCCGAGGTCGCCCGCGCCTCCGCTGCCGCGCCTCCGCCGCCTCGGCCGCCAGAGCCCCCGAAGCCGCGCCCGAAGCCGCGCCGTCGCCCGCGCCCGAAGCCCTCGCCCGCCGCCGCCCTCGCCCGCCGCCCCCCATGGCTGACAGCGCCGACGCGGGCGCCGACGCCCAGGTCACCTTCAAGGTCAAGACGTCGTCGGACAGCACGCACCTCATCACCATGGCCGAGTCGGCGACGGTGCTCGAGCTCAAGGCCAAGCTGGCCGCCCACGAGCTCGAGGACATCCCCGTCGAGCGCCAGCGCCTCATCTACTCGGGCCGCGTCATGAAGAACGACGACACGCTCGCCGCCTACAAGATCAAGCCCAACAACACCATCCACATGGTCAAGAGCGCCGCCAGCAACCCGCCGCAACCCGCCGCCTCGGGCGCCGCCGCCCCGGCCCCGGCCCCGGCCGTCCCGGCCAACATGGCCTCGGGCACCGCCAACAACCCGCTCGCCGGCCTGACGGGCGCCCGCTACGCCGGCCACCAGATCAACTTCCCCAGCATGGACCTGTTTGGCCCGGACGGCGGCGTGAGCCTCTCCCCCCGTGCCCGTGCCTCCCTGCGCCCCCGTGCCTCTTCCTGACGACTGCAGATGGGCCCCCCCATGGACGAGGAGCGCCTCCAGCGCATGATGTCGGACCCCAACGTCCAGCAGGCCATGCGCGAGGCCCTCAACAACCCCGAATTCGTCAACATGCTCATCGAGTCCAACCCCATGCTGCGCCGCATGCCCGGCGCCCGCGAGTTCATCACCTCGCCCGACATGCAGCGCCTCATGAGCGACCCCAACATGCTGAGGG
This sequence comes from Hypocreales sp. Mo6-1, assembly GCA_002939055.1. Lineage (NCBI taxonomy): Eukaryota > Fungi > Ascomycota > Sordariomycetes > Hypocreales > Hypocreales sp. Mo6-1. The sequence continues at coordinate 3,842,178 of PNEP01000013.1, forward strand.
ACGCCATGCGAATACAGCGCATCATGGGCGGCGGCGAATCCGCCTTCCCGGCCCCCGGCGCCACCGACACCACGCCCCAGAATGCCGCCGCCGCCGCCGACGCCGCCGCCAGCCGGGGGTCCGGCGCCGGCGCAAGCCAGCCGAACCCCTTTCCCCTGCCCTTCATGCCGGGCATCATGGCCACCGGCGACCAGCGCGCCCAGTACGAGCGGATGCTCGCCTCCCTGGCCGGCAGCGGCCCCAACCCTTTCCTCTACGGCCAGGGCCAGGACTCGCGCCCCGGCCAGGGAGCAGCCGCCCCGGGCCAAGAAGCGACGCCGGCCGAAGGCACGGGCGCGCCGCAGAACAGCCAGACCCAGCCGCCGGCGAACCCCTTTGCCGCCCTGTTCCCCCAGGGCGGCGCCAACCCGTTCAACATGAACCCCGAGATGGCGCAGCACATGATGCAAATGCTGGCGGGCTCCTCGCCCGCCGCCTCGGCGCCCCCCGACAACCGCCCGCCCGAGGAGCGCTACGCGGAGCAGCTGCGCCAGCTCAACGACATGGGCTTCTACGACTTTGACCGCAACGTGGCGGCGCTGAGACGGAGCGGCGGAAGCGTCCAGGGCGCCATTGAGCATCTGCTCTCCGCAACCGACTAAGATGCACCAGCCAAGGTTGATCAAGCCTGGGGTGTGCGGCTCGCGGGTGACCGGGGAGGTGATGCCGACGTCTCGTGGTTTTAGGATTTTCGAGCCGAGTGCAACCCTGGATGGATGACGGAGATGGCACTACAGGGCAACAACTCTTGCTTTGCAGCGTTTGAGGGTGTACTTGCGGTTCTGCATAGGAATCGCTGTTTGCATGTCAATATGATGCCGTTATGATGCGAGCTTGGGGCTGTGCTGCTGCTCCATGCTATCGTCTGCGCGCAGATGGAGTCGAGGCGGAGGTACTCATCTTGTTTGTTGAAGCAGATCAGGGATCCCGTGATCTGCAGAGGTAGATTCATAGAGGAAGTCTTCGTTAGGGCCCGCGGCAGACGGGCCTTGGTGAGCGTGTGAAGACATGGCAGCGAAGCGGGTGAATCCGAGGATGAGAGCGTTTCGAGAGCAGCACTGCTTTTGTCCTTGCATATATTTCCCTATTGGATACTAGTCCTTGGAGCGCGCGCTCCATGTATGCACCATAAAGGGCCCAACCTGTGAAATCAGCACCTCGAGATCGCACGATTCCTCGATCTCGGTCACTTACCCTAATTGGTAAAGAGACTCCAGACAAGAGTGAAGCGGACAGGGTGAGGCGGCCGTGGCAGGCTATGAACGGCTGCCTTTTGCTCCAGGAGGATCGAGCTAAAGAAAAGACGATCGAAGCCGTTGAAGCCTCGAAAGTTTCAGGCAACGAACAACCATTTCTAAAAGGAGCTTCACTGCATTATCATAGTTTAGCGAATGACCATCCGCGCTCTATATACCGGCAGCTTAGTCACCTGGTCGAGACTGTATCTAGGATAGGCATAGAGAGATCCCTGTGCTAAGCCCCGCAGCTGGGGACTAAACCTATTAGAAGTAAGATAGGCCTTAATACGGCATGATAAAGGCTCCAGAGAATGGAGCGTTCCGCTTTTTCTGGCAGCCTACATAGATTTCGACAAAACCATAATGGGATCGCGCCCCTCTCATGACTCTGCATAGTTTGAGCCTTGATGAGAGTCGAGCAGACGTCTTACAGCGATAGCTGGACACGGTTATGTAGTTGCGATGACTACGGGTCCCGGTTTTTGGATGGACGAAAGACCTCTGGGCCTCTGAGCCTTGAAGAATTACACAAGACGGTTGCCAATTCGAACCAAACCCCGAAGCTTTGGTTCCGGAAAGCCTGGTCGCTTTGAAACAGGCCATGACGCTGCCTGCCAGCGAGGCACAGCCGTGCAAGTGCAAGTCAAAAGGCCGTTAAGGGATCAAATATCACCAAGAGCCCCGATATCCCTGACTCGTCCTCGGAAAGGCCGAGTGCCATTGGGTGTATATAATTCATGCTGCTGGCATTGAGCCTTCATCGCTAGACTTAACTATAAAAACATTGCATAAACGATGAGCCCCGCCTTTGCAATGATGAAACGTTGAAATATCTAGAAAGAGCTTTAGCATAAAGGAAGCCTTTGGCTATGGCAATCGTCGTTAGAGTTAACTATAACATATACATGAAGCGATGAGCCCCACCTTTCCAATAGTATAAGCCTTCGCCGGAGTTAACTAAAAAATGTTGCATAAAGTTCAGACGAGGAGCCCCACATTTTCAATAACACATCGTTCAGTATGAAACCAGAAGAATATGCCTTGGGCATATGCCTCGGGCTTTAGCATTAATCAAGACTTTGGTTGTCTATGTACCCAGTAATGTACATACAGCACGCACGCACAGTAGCACATACAAGCATCTGCTATTAGGTAGTCTTCACATGTATATATAGGCTGTGCCGTTCCCGTCCATGCCGCCTCTTCATTAGCCAGGTCCTTCGCAGGCAGTGAGCTGGATTCAAAGGCATTTGCTTCTTAACCGAACGTTGACAACCTTAACAATGGTCCACACACGCCCGACCAACCTGGCCCTGCGCGCCGCGCTCTTCTGGCTCTTCTGGCTTCTTACCAGTGATGCCCACCCCACTGGCACAGGCGGAAGGCCGGAGCGAAATGTCATAGGACGGCAAACACCCGATTTTCTTCCGCCCCCTGGAAGCCCGGAAGTGCCAACATTAGGGTCGGGACCCGAATCTGAATTAGGGCCGAGCTCGAAATTGCCGGGCTCCCGTCCGCCCTTTCCGCCTGTCGACTCGAACGAGAAGCCGGCGAATAAGACGGGTGCCGGCCCGCAAAAGGGAATCGGCTCGGACGTGGACTTGGAGCCGCCGACCAAGAAGCCCAAGTCGGGCGGCAGCGCCGCCGGGGGGAAGCAGGCTTTGCCGAAACCGTCTAACAAAATCAAGTCGGCGCTCGGCAATGGGGCTGGCGACGAGGACGCGGAGGGGGTCGAGAAGTCTCCCGCCGAGAGTGAGGCCGGGCCGGAAGACAAACTGACCGGTATGCCAGCCGAGGAGAGGGGGGCTAGGCGCATAATTACTGCAATGGCTTTGTCGCTCCTTCAAACTGCCGATGACCTTAGTAAAGGTGGCAAAGGTCCCTCGGGCCCTGGCGGTGCCGAACCTCCCTCAGGCATTAACGACGACAAACCTCCCTCGGGGCCTGGCGGTGGCAAAGGTCCCTCGGGCCCTGACGGTCCCAAACCTCCCTCGGGCCCTGACGGTCCCAAACCTCCCTCGGGGCCTGGCGGTGGCAAAGGACCCTCGGGCCCTGACGGTCCCAAACCTCCCTCGGGCCCTGGTGGTGTCGAAGGTCCCTCGGGCCCTGGTGGTGTCGAAGGTCCCTCGGGCCCTGGCGATGTCGAGGGTCCCTCGGGCCCCGGCGATGTCGAAGGTCCCTCGGGCCCTGGCGGTCCCAAACCTCCCCCAGGCCGTGACGGTGCCGAAGGTGCCTAAAGAAAGATGACGATCTGGAGGGAGAAAGGAAACAGTTATGTCTAGCCGTCAAGTAAGCCGTGCGTTTCGTTTGAGCTGTGCGTTTCGTTTGAGCTGTGCGTTTCGTTTGAGCTGTGAGTTGTAAAGAACTCAGTGTGAAAAGTTCAATGTTGAATGGTTTACTAGGTAGCTGCCAATTGATCTGTCAACGTGTAGCAGAAAACGGGAGTGTATACCGTACAAGTCTATTCCTTGGCAGTTATATTAAAGCCTTGGCACCTTAAAGCCTTGAGACCTTGTCCTGCCTCTAGGAGGCCTGTTGTTTCTAGGTTGTGACACAACACCATTTCTCGGAGTATGGGGTTTCGTATCACAAATCCGTTTCAACTACCTCGTATGCGCCCTCAAGGACTACCCCTCTTGCTCACTGGCTGTCGTCGACATCTCTTCCACCAGATGCTGGCCCGGCCGGAGGCTTGAAGCGTCCACAGTGCCACTCATGACAATGTGCTTCAAAAAGGGCTTCATGTCGAGGCTGGCCGGCGACGAGGCGTCGTCTTGGAAGTAAAGTGCTGGACTTGGCCCTCGACCATAGGCAGCGTCCAGCCGTCATAGAGGCCATAGCGGATCGTCCACACAAGCCGGGTCTCATCCTCCTCACCTGGCACGGAGGTAAGAGAGGCGGCAGAAGGACGCACTTTGCGCAGGGCATCGTCGTTTATGTATGCCAGATTTCGGATCAGGGACTGCAGTGCTCCGGCTTGCACCACCTCTGCGTAGATCCAGTATCCAGTTGCATATGGAGCATGATGTATAGTGAGAGCGATGATCTACGATTTTCTTTTCCCCCTCTAGGGCGTATTGCCCCGACGCTCCATCGACAAATCGCCTTGTCGTACCCGTTCTCTGCTGGCCACGCGCCCTCCTGGAGCGTCTTTCCGTCTGTAGTCTGAATGGCGCGTGTCCGAATAGTCTGGTGTGTGCTGGCAACGCACTCCCACGTTCTTAGGAGGCGGACAGTGTCGATGGTGTTGGGCCGCGGCTGTGGATGGAGGAGGATGACGGCGACTTCTTGAACGCCGGTTCGCTCTGGTGCAGTCTCCAGATGGCCTCCATGGCTAAAGATTCTGTCCAGGGGTTGGATGCCGAGGCCTCGACATTGAACCTGTTTTCCCAGCTTCTCGAAGGGGTTTATCCAGGTGGCAGATTGTCAACGGCAGATGTGTATATTGTGGTCAAAGCGGTCCCACCTGTCGGAACGGGGTACGAGTCCATATATTGACATTGACAAGAAGTGAATCATGTGCCCACCCCGTCTAACACTCTCAGAAACAACGCGATACCACTGCTTGCGCCTACCGCTCCGTGTAGCTCGCTGGGTAAGCAAACACGGGGGCTACTGCATGCAGGCGACTCCATTCTCGAGATCTATTGCTCTTCCGTCAAAACAGGCAATGGCAATGTTGTCAACCCTGTTTCAAGGCCCAGACACGCGCGGAATCGCATCCGTACCTGCATCAGGGCGCATGAAGCGTTGACGCACCCGCACGACACAAGACAGGAGACTTCCGGACGAATCGGAAAGCGCGTCAGGTGGAAGGGTCGCCAGAGACGACCTGGCATCAGCGCTTAAGCAAGTGTTGACCGATGTCGTGGGTCAGGAGATCGGGCCGCGACATGCGAACGCAGGACATGCATGTCGAGGTCGGATTCATGTATGCTGCGCTGCCAGCCGCGGTATATTGCACAATATTGGGACTTGGATAGGCTGGCTGCTCAACTTCGGCTGAGCGGAGTAAGAGCCGTTTCCTCCCGTGTCCCGTCTTGTACCGAAAGAAGCAACACTGATGTGTTTACCTAACGTGGTTACATGGCGCCGTAGAGCATACGACGCGCAGAGGCCTATCAGCCGCCCCGAGAGTCTCTACGGGTAAGACAGGGTTCAGCACTGTCTCTCCTCAGTCGCCAAGTCGCTTCGCTGACCAAGGGACCATCTATTCGGTCCGTGTCTCAGCGTTTCCTCTAGACATCTTATTTGGTGACGGCTGGAGATGGCTCGGGGACGAGAGGCGGCGGGAGATGTGGAAACGCAAGACGCCGAGAGCTGGCCGGAGTCGCGGGGCGTCGGCATTCATATCGAGTCTACATCGTACGAGATAATGCGATTGGCCAGATGACAGCCTGGCATTCAGAATAGGACGACTGGCCAAAAGGGCACCTGGCACCTGGCAGCCTGTGTCCACTTTGTGCCACTTAAAACATGTCAGAGTCAGCTCATCCGGGCAGAGCTGAAGTCTACACAATTTGATGGAGGATAAATGGACTTGATGAGTGAATATATAAGCATAGATGCTTTTGATCAAATGGTATTTGCAATGGCAGAGTGAAAAAGGTCACTCAAAATAGAGGTATCAACAGAAGTTGAGGAGGCATCTTTACTTGGTCTGTAGCTAAGAGTCACACTCTTAGCGACTAGCCTAATGTACAGGCTGTTTCCAAGTCTTGCCTCCTGTGTGTCGTGCTTGCTTGATCAAATGATCCCAAGAGGCCTTTTCCTCTTTTATATACTTGTTGGCCTCCGATCACTTCCTATAATAGCATCATATCCCTTAGCGGGTGCCCTGGTGCTCCGTCAAAACAACTAGCGTCAATGGACAAGGGGGCGGAAATCTGTTCGTGTCGTCGCGTTTTCCCCTTCGGGCTACTTCTCCTGACAGGTCTCGAACAGACGTCACCGGCCATGGTCAGTTGACGACATGACGCAGATGCGCCAAGTGTCTCCGGCAATATTGGCACAGTGCCAAGACAGGATTGACCCGGATCGTGAAAAAGAAAGCCCCATGTAATTCTGACTTTGCACACTCTGGAGGGGAGACGTGATTGGCGGTCACAGTCTCACCCGCCGTCAGGTGGCCAGTGTCTTCCGCGCTTGATTCACAACCCGCCTCCCTGGTTTGCGTCCTAGCCAGTGTGCTATATTACATAGGCCGCCTAAAGAAATGGTTGGGTAGTAACTACATGCAAGGTCTAGTTGCTAATAGCGGTAGGATAGCTTATGTATGCCCGTAACCCTCCACCGACCAGCTAGTGGTAACCTGGGTTCGGCCGTCTCTATTAGAGTTCCTTCAGCTCACGTCGACAAGACACTCTCACCTGAGCCCTGGCTTGTCCCAGACGCAACAAGCCAGATGCCCGAGATGGTGGGGAAATCTCCACGATGGCTGTGATACATACCTTGTGCTGCACAATGGCACCTGCTGCTGTCTCTGAACTCTCACGCTCGATCCTGTAGTGCAACGAGGATGGGTATTTAGCTGCCGCTGCCCAACGTGACACGGCATTCCCCTTTTCTTCAGCAGCCAGCTGCAGCACCAAAACTTACATAGCGTGCCGGAGCAGCCCGATTCAGACCTAAACAAGATGCGCTCGAGCTGGTCCATCGCCAACACGGCGAGCCCTCATCTGGCCAAGAGCTACGAGACGTGGAAACTCCTCAGGCGGCTGCGAGAGGCCGGAGGCTTTGAGCTGGACGGCGACAGCCTGCACATCGCCCATGTTGTTGGAGTCGCGCTGTAAGCGTCGTGCCTGTGTGAGAGCCCGGCTGCTCCGGATGGTGCTGATGAGAGGCGTGTGAAGGCACGGATGCCAGCCGCGGCTCACCACTCGCCCTGATGTAATGCAGAGCCTGCAGGACAGCGCCCAAGTATTGATGCACCACCTCGCCAACGGCTACTATGTCTACGGTATGCCGGCCGGCCCAACTACAAAGCCGACAAGGCGACCTGAGCACTGACCCAAGGCACCAGGGGTTAATACCGGCTTTGGAGGCAGCGCAGACTCGCGGACCAGCGAGGTCATCAAGCTGCAGGCGGCGCTGATGCAGCTCACGCAGGCAGGCATCCTCTCGCAGTGTAGCGGAGGCTCGGCCCCGGAGCAGGCGATGCCTGGCGCCTGGGTTCGTGCGACCATTGCCGTTCGATGCAACTCGACGCTGCGAGGCCACTCGGCCGTGTCGCTGCCCATCCTGCAGGCCCTGGTCCACCTCCTCGAGCACCGCATCACTCCCATCGTGCCCCTTCGCGGCTCGGTATCGGCCTCGGGCGACCTGATGCCGCTGTCGTACATCGCGGGAGCCATCGAGGGCAACCCGGATATCCTGGTCGAGGACGGACAAGGCCGGGTGGTGCCAGCCCCGGAGGCACTCGCCGCCGCCGGGCTGCGGCCGGTCGCGCTCGGACCCAAGGAAGGCCTGGGGCTCGTCAACGGGACGGCGGCGTCGGCCGCTCTCGGGGCGCTGGTGATAAGCCAGGCGCACAAGCTGGCCGTCCTGACGCAGGCGCTGACGGCCATGGCGGTCGAGGCGAGCTCCCGCAGCATCTGCCCGTCAAGACAAGTGAGCGCGGCGCTAACGAAGCAGCCGACAGGCGCTGCGCGGAAGCGTCGAGAGCTTCGACCCCTTCCTCGCCCAGGTGCGGCCGCACCCGGGCCAGATGGAGTGCGCGCGCAACATCGCGTGCCTCCTGCGCAACTCGCGGCTGGCGCGCGACGCGGCAGGGCCCAAGGACCGGCGGCGGGAGGAGCTCGTGCAGGACCGCTACTCGCTGCGCACGGCGCCGCAGTGGCTCGGGCCGCAGCTCGAGGACCTGCTGCTGGCGGACGCGCAGGTGTCGACGGAGCTTAACTCGACGAGCGACAACCCGCTCGTCGACGCGTGCCGGGGCGAGATTCTGTACGGCGGCAACTTCCAGGCGGCGTCGGTGACGTCGGCGACGGAGAAGACGCGGCTGGCGCTGCAGATGATGGGCCGGCTGCTGTTCGCGCAGCTGACGGAGATGGCGGACCCGGGCCTGAGCGGCGGGCTGCCGGCGAACCTGGCGGCCGACGACCCCAGCCTGTCCTTCACCATCAAGGGCGTCGAGATCAGCATGGCGGCCTACATGGCCGAGCTGGCCTTCCTGGCGGCGCCCATGAGCTCGCACGCGCAGGCGGCCGAGATGCACAACCAGTCGGTCAACTCGATGGCGCTGGCGTCGGCGCGCATGACGATGCAGGCCGTCGACGTGCTGGCCCTGATGAGCGCGTGCAGCCTGTTCGCCGCGTGCCAGGCGCTCGACCTGCGCGCGCTGCACGGCGCCTTCAAGCCGCGCGCCGCCGAGGCCATGGCGGCCGTGACGGAGCGGCTGCTGGGCGCCGCCACGGCCGACGGCGCGGCGCTGCGGCGCGCCCTCGAGGCCCACGTGTCGTCGTCGTGGGACAGGACGGGCAGGCTGGACCTGCGCGAGCGGTGCCGCCGGCTGGCCGACGACGCGCTGCCGCTCATGGTCGACGGCGCCGGCGCGGGCCAGTCGGCGGCGGCCCTCGGCGAGTGGAAGAGGCAGAGCGGCGAGGCCGTCTTCGCCGTCTGGACCGCCGCCTTTGCCGCCTTCTGCGCGGCGCCGCACACGGCCGAGCTGCTGGGCGACGGCTCGCGCGTGCTGTACCGCTTCGTGCGCGAGGAGCTGGGCGTGCCCTTCCACCGGGGGCTCGTCGAGCAGCCGTCGACGGAGAGCGCCGAGCTGGACGGAAGGGCCAAGCGGACCGTTGGGGGCTGGATCTCGAGGATCCACGATGCGCTGCGCGACGACTCGCTGCTGTATTCGCGCCTGATGATGTTTGTCGCCAAGGGCGTCGCCGGCGTCAACGGGCACCGGTAGCGTCACGTGACGGCTGGTTATGTAATGTAAACATCCGCTGCAGCAAGGTGAACAGTCCTGCGCATCGAGTGCCGGCTTGCAGGGCGCCGGTCTATGAGTTGTTCTATGTTTCAGTGAAATGCGGAGGTAGCCCTGTGAGATTTACTCCGGGAGCGCCGGCGTCGGCATCGGCATCGGCATCGGAGACGGGACTGGCACGCCAGCTCCGGCCCAATGCCTCGGCTCCCCGCCACCGGACCACCATATATATCGTCTTAGACGACGTGCCCTCGCGCCTCTCATCGTACAGACAGCTCGCGTTCAGATAAAGACGCTCCGCCATGCGTGCCATCCAGCTTCGAGAATACGTCGAGGTGAGAGCGCCGCAAGACGTCAGCGAGCAGCTCCTGACACGCCCAGGGCCCGGCCCAGCTCGCCGTCTCTGAGCTGCCCGACCCGACGCCCAAGGACAACGAGTACCTCATCCAGGTCCACGCCGCGGCCGCCAACTTCTTCGACATCCTCCAGATCCAGGGCCGCTACCAGACCCAGCCACGTACCCCCCCCCCGGCCCCCCCGTCCCGTCCCGGCTGACCCGGCCGAAGCCTTCCCCTGGATCGCCGGCGCCGAGTTCGCCGGTACCGTCCTCGCCGCGCCCCGCGCCACCGGCCGGCCGCCCCGGTTCCCCCCCGGCGCCCGCGTCTTCGGCGCCGCCCAGGGCGCCTTCGCCACGCGCGTCTGCGCCCCCGAGGCCGCCCTGCTGCCCGTGCCCGACCGCTGGTCCTTCCGAGAGGCCGCCGGGCTCTTCATCACCGCCCCGACGAGCTACGCCGCCCTCGTCGTCCGCGCCAAGGTCAAGCCCGGCGACCACGTGCTCGTCCACGCGGCCGCCGGCGGCGTCGGCCTCGCCGCCGTCCAAGGTGAGCGCGCCGGCCTCGTGCCCGTCAGCTCGGCTCAGCCGCTCACCGCGGCCCAGTCGCCAAGGCCATGGGCGCCACCGTCATCGCAACCGCCTCGACGCCCCGCAAGCTCGAAGTCGCCAGGGCCTTTGGCGCTGACCACGCCCTCTCCTACGCCGACCCCGAGTGGCCCGCCAAGGTCAAGGCCCTGACGCCCGGCAAGCGCGGTGTCGACATCGTCTACGACCCCGTAGGCCTCGTCGACAAGTCGACCAAGTGCACCGCCTGGAACGGCCGCATCCTCGTCGTCGGCTTCGCCGCCGGCAACATCGAAAAGGTCGCCATGAACAAGGTCCTGCTCAAGAACATCGCCCTTGTCGGCATCTTCTGGGGCGCCTACGCCTCCAACGAAAAGGCCGCCATCCCCGTCGTCTGGAAGGGCATCATGGACCTCGTCGCCGCCGGCAAGCTCAAGGGCACCGTCTACACAGACCAAGCCTTTGTCGGCCTCGACAGCGTCAAGGATGCCCTCGTCGCCCTCGGCGGCAGGGGCACGTGGGGAAAGGTGGTCGTCGAGATTCCCCACGGCACGGCGAGCCGGCTGTGATGAGTGTACACTATCTGTCTATTCCTTCATCCAGTCGTTAAGCTTCGTCAGTCATACAAGCCGCTATCCAATCACTGCTGAATTGCCCTCGACATCTCCTCAAACCTGGCCAGCACCTCCTTGTCCACATTCACAGCCCATTGCTCCTCAAAGGCCGCCTCGCCTCCCAGCCGCCCAACCAGATCCCGCAGCCTCGGCGCCACGAAGCCAAAGGCGTGCACCGAGTGCACCGGGTCCTTGGCCGCCATGTGCCGCTCCGCCACAATCTTGGGCGTGTCATAGTCCGTCGCCTCCTGCTCGCCCCAGATGAGGCAGTCGGATCCATTGGCAACGCCGTCCTGGAGGTCCATGATGGTGCGCGTCCACATGTCCAGATAGTCCTGCAGCTGTCCCAGCACGAGCTCCTGCATCGGCGACGGCAGCTCGAGGAGGCGCGTGAGGCCGAGCAGGTACAGCTTCTGCCGCTCAATCAGGTCCGCGCTCGACGCGTACGAGAACCACTCGGCCGAAAGCCAGGCCCAGACCTGACCCAGGCTGCCGACGGCCGTCAGCATTTCGACAAAGAGGCCCGGCTCCGCCAGGGCCAGACGCGCCAAGATAGCGAGATAGTCGCCCTCGGTGACGACATTGAGCTTGCTCAGCTTCTTGTTCGGCCCCGTCGTCTGGTGTGCCTCCCATGCGTCCCGCAGGTTGGACAGGACCTTGCTCATCAACCCGGCCGCCATCATGTCCTGGATGACGATGGACACTCCGCCCGAGCCCCCCAGCTCGGCCGCCGCCCGGATGAGGTACTCGACACAGAGCGTGCCGGTCCGCACCAGATCCCGGCTCTTGGAGTCCAGAATGCCTGCCAAGGCCACCAGGGTCGGGCGCCGCAGCCTGTCCTCCAGCACCGCCTCCGGGGCCATGAGGATGTACGACTCGACGGCGCTCAGCGCCTGCGAGGCCGTCTCCGACTGGTACTCGAGCAGCGGGAGCGCCATGCTGGCCAGGTCGACGACCTCGGGCGCGAGTGGCCTGTTGCTCTGCATCAAGATGGCGTTCCACAGCTCGAGCGACTCGTCAATGAGATGCACGTGCAGGTCGGAGCCCGGCCTGGCTGCCTCGGACAGGAGCGGAATCATGAAGCTCTGGTACCGCTGCGAGTCGCCGCCCATGCTCAGGACGAGGGCCGCGAAGATTGCGATGACGGCCTGCTTGATCATGTACTCCTCGGCCCCAGAGTTTTCCCACACCCTGGGCAGGGCAGACATGAGCTGGTCGCCAAACCGCGCAACCTGCTCCTCCATCCGCGTCACCAGGATCCGGATCGACTCGAGGATGGCCAGCTTGGTCTCGTCCACCTCGACCTTCTGGATCAGCTGCATGAGCTGCGCCAGGACGTCCGACGTGTGGGGCAGGAAGGCCTCGACGCTGAAGCCGAGCTCGTCTGCGATCCATCGGAGCTGCCGAGCCGCCGTGATCCTCACCACCAGGTCGTTGGTCTCGTCGTCTGGGTTGAGGAAATGCCGGAAGATGCGGTACACCAGAGGCCTGCTGGTCTCCGACAGCTTGACGGGCGCCCACTGGCTGGCGAGGATCGCAATCCTCCGCCGCAGCACCTTGTGCAGGCCGCCCTGCTGCTGGGCGTCGTGGACAAGCGTCGACGTCAGCACCGAGTCAAAGTCAAACACGTCGGCAACATGCGCAGCCGCCAGCCCCATGGCCGTGTACACGGCCTCCTTGGTGGCCATCTCGGCCTGCGGGGCTTGTGCGGTTTGAAAGTACGACAGCAGCGGCGGGACGATGAGTGGCTTGAAGTTGGTGAGCAAGTCGAGAAACAGCTTCTCTGCACATGGCCGCACTTCCCACTCGTACGCGTTGCCTTCGCTCTGCTCCTGCTGCTCCCACTCTTCCGGGTCTTCGTCCCAGGCTTCGAGGTCCGATCTACGGAAGACGAAGAGATGGGTGATGATGGAGTTGACAATCTGGATGACGAGGTCGTCCTTGAGCAGTTCCGTCTTGATCGTCGCCCTCGCCTGTTCCTGCTCGACCTTGGTCTCTGGCGTCCGATACTTGAAGGTCTGCACCGGCTGGAACGCAATCCTCACGCACGCTCGGAGGAGCAAAAGGCCTCTCAGAGCGAGCCTCTCGAGCAGGGGACCCTCGACTTTTGCCTTTGCGGTGCCCGAGTCAGCGGAGCCCTGTCGGATGCCGCCAGACCGGTCAAAAACGACGGCGAACTTGGAGACCAGATCCCAGTAGGCGTGAACCAGGGAAAGCGAGTTTGGAAGCATGGCAAAGCTGGCAGCGTGCTTCTCGGCCATGTCTATGTGTAGCTTGGTGAACTGAAGCAGGTGCTTGCCGATGACGTCCTGGTACGGGGACGGGGCGGCGGCGTCGGGGTTGGCGAAGCCGAGGAGCTGGCCAAACTGGTTCTGAGACAAGGTCCAGAACTTTTCGACGACAGTATCGCCGTGCGGCCGATCGTATCCGACAATGATGAGGCGTCGGAGGATCTTGAGCGCGAAGAGACTGTTGAGCATGGCCAGGTTCGCGTCGGCCTCGTTCCCCTGCCCGCTGGACAGGAAGGACATCCACGACGTCGACTTTTGCGTGTATATTTCGCCGAGAGCGTAGACAAATTCGGGTGTGACGGACTGCAGTGCCGTCTGCGACCTCCTCAGCCGTGCCGTGCCAAGCTCCTTGGTCACGCGCAGGAGAATTTGGAGGACGCCATGCAGGTGCTGCTGGTTGCCGTCCCTCGAGGAGCGCAGGAGCCCGATGATTGCAGAAAGCGCATCCGGCCAGTCCGCGGGAAAGTCGATTCTGACAACCTTGGCCACGACGAGCGCGTTGTGCAGGGCCAGGCTCTTCTCCTCCTCGTCGATGGTGCCCTGGAACAGCCGGGATCGGATCAGGGTCTTCTCGTCCGGCTTGATGCCGCTCCGGCCCTGCGCATACAGCCGCCAGTACTTGTCGATGCCGTTTTTGAGCTGGATGACGGCCAGAAACCGCACGTCTGTGGGCAGGGACTTGTCGAGGTAGACGATCTGCCGGGTCGACGTCAGCCTCACAATCCCAAGGCGGAGACGGGCACATGCCTGCAGAGAAGAATAGAAGCCCGGCTGCTGCTCCCACGAGGCGAGCTGCTGGCCCGCAGCCTGCCGCCGGGCGTAGTCGTGCGAGGTGGCCGCCTGCAGGGCGCGGCAGAGCGTCTCCAGCGTCAGAGGGTTCGCCTCGCCGGGGACCTCGATGATGAAGCTCATCTTGGCTGCCGGGCTGTGGCAGCGGGCGTCAGACGCGTCCCACGAGGCGTGGCTTCGGCAGCACAAGAAATTCTCTTGTTCGGCTGCTGGTGCGTTGCACGAACCGAAGTTGAGGGGAATTCGAAGCTATCGATACGGCGTCGCGGGGTTGGACGCGAGCTCAAGGTACGTATCCATGGTGGGGCTTCATCGACTCGATTGAGAAGTGAGGTGAGCTTCATCAGTGTCAGAAACCTGTCACTGTCAACCTCAAGCCTGGCCGATTGACGGGCGCCATGATACGTTCCAGACCCGCCGTCTCTGCCCTGTCACGAGCACAGTGGACCTGTCCAGCGTGCCTCTCGCGGCGCCGCTACTCCCAAAAGAAGCCTGACCCCCCCGACCACCGAAAGCTGGGCCTGCAACAGGAGCTCTTCATCACGTCCGTCTACAGCCCCGGGTCGCCCATATTCCTGCCCAACGGCACTCGCATCTTCAACCGGCTCGTCGACTTCTTGCGCAAGCAGTACGTTCGCTATGGCTTCCAGGAGGTCATCACGCCGACAATCTACAAAAAGTCCCTGTGGGCCAAGTCGGGGCACCTGGAAAACTACGCAGACGACATGTATTCCGTGACGGGAAATCCCAAGGCGGGCGAGGCATGCGCAGCCGACGAGGTCGATGGCGAGTACGGGCTGAAGCCGATGAACTGCCCGGGCCACTGCCTCATCTTCAAATCCAAGCTGCACAGCTACCGGGACCTCCCCGTTCGATACGCGGATTTCAGTCCCCTGCATCGAAACGAGATTTCCGGGGCCCTGTCCGGACTGACGCGGGTTCGGCGCTTCCACCAGGACGACGGCCACATCTTTTGCCGGCCGTGCCAGGTCGAGGAGGAGATCAGCAAGACGCTGGACTTTGTCAAGGTGGTGTACGACGTGCTGCGGCTCGGGTTCGGCTACCGATTAGCCCTGTCCACGCGCCCCAAGGACCACTACATCGGCACCGAAGACGAATGGGACCGCGCCGAGGATCGCCTGAAGCGGGCTCTCGAAGCCTCGGGCATGGAGTGGAGCGTCAACGAAGGCGACGGGGCCTTCTACGGGCCCAAGATCGATATCGTCCTGACCGACTCGGACGGGAAGCAACACCAGACGGCGACGATTCAGCTGGATTTTCAGCTGCCCAAACGCTTCGAATTGGAGTACCAGGCCCCTGCGCCGGCGCATGAAGCGAGAGGAGAGACGACGGAGGACCCGGCTCTCCTCGCCGAATATGGCCCTGTACGGCCGGTCATGATCCACCGCGCGGTGCTGGGGTCGGTGGAGCGTCTAATGGCGCTCCTCATCGAGTCGTACAACGGCAAGTGGCCGTTCTGGTTGAATCCCAGACAAGCCATCGTCCTCACCGTCAACACCTCCGAGCCCGTAGTCGACTGGGCCGAACAGGTTCGCGACATGCTCGTCGGGACCAAAAGCCCCGGTCTGTCTGGGGATCACGTCTTCAGCCCGACTGGCGTGACAGTGGACCTGGACAGCACCGCGAGGTCGCTGGGCTCCAAGATCAGAGAGGCGCGGGCGAGCGGGTACGGCCAGATACTGGTCGTGGGCGAGGAGGACGTGAAGAGCAAGCAAGTCAGCCTGGGCAAGGAGAGGATGAGCCCGGAAGAGGTGCGCCAGAGAATGCGCGGCATGTTAGATGGGTTCCAATAGACGCTGGGTATACAAAATGCCCTCCCTCCACAAATGCTCGTCACATGTCGTTTGTCTCCGCCGCCCAACCGGCCGTGAAGAACCAGGCGCCGGCGCTACCTGGCAGGCAGTGACGACATCCTCGGTGATGGATCTTGTCCCGTAACCCGCCGTGTGGCAAGTTTGTTTCGCCGACGGCCGCGCTTGTTGGAGGCCTCGGGAGGCCGCGAGAGTCTGACAGGCGCGTGCTTGCTAACACAGGCGCGCGCAAGGGATTCCGCGCGAGGCCGCCGACGCCGCTTCAGTCGGGAATCTCCGGGTCGCGAGGGCCGGGTCAGCCGTTGCCCCGGCCGTTGGCCTGCTCATTGACTGCCCTGCGCCGAGGAAGCACGGGTCAACCTTGGCGACGACGGGGGAGTGGCTGGCGCGCCCACCTCTTAAGCTCGTCGTCGACATGGCCGCCGGCCTTCTCGATGCGCTCAATCAGGGCGCGCCGCTCGTCGAGCTGCTGGCGCATGAACTCGACGGTGCGCTTGAGGACGAGCCCCTCGGAGCGGCCCTGGCCCTCGAGGCCGGGCACCAGCTCCGTCAGCCGGTCGAAGCCCTCGCGGATGGCCTGGCGCCGCTTCTGCTCTGCTCCACGCATCAGCACCTGCACGGCCGGGCGGCGGCGGTGAAGAACAACGACGGGGAGGGGCGTTTTTGGCTACCAGACGCAATGTGGTTCTGCTTCTTCTCCTCCTCGGTGAGCCGTGGCTTCTCGTCCGCGGGCGCGCCGCCTTCGCCCGGCGACGTCGACGTGTTGTTTGGAGACGTCATCGCCAGCACGTGTCGCCCCGAGAGGCAGAAGCGGCTGCGCTGGGCTTTGCTGGACGACGAGGAGTGGTGCGAGGCCGAGGAAGGGTAGCATCACGAGATGGAGGGCAATCACATGCCCCGGGTTGGTCGAATGAGACGCCTCCCTGTTGCCCCGGATTTTTTGGTGCGACGAGAGACGCCGACACCCGACCTCGAAATGGGCTCTTCTTCCCGCAGCCTCTCCCGCAAGCACTGCCAGAAGCAGCCATGGCAGCGAGCGGCTCTGAAGACAGGGAAGAGACGACGCTTCTGGGATAGCAGGCAGCGGATCCCCAGATCGCCTTGACGTCATCGTCTGCTGCCTAGGCTGTCTCCAAGACAGCCGTCTGCGAGCTTACACACATGGCCAGCCATCCACGAATCCCGCATCAGTCCTCGTCGCCCGAGTGCTCCTCGTCAAACTCATCTGCGTCCTGCTTGAATATCACCTTCTCCGCCATGGACAGGCACCGGCGCACGGGCAGCCCGACCACGTTGTCCACGCTCCCCTCGATCTTCTGCACCAGCAGCATCCCGGCAATCCCCTGCACGGCGTAGCCGCCCGCCTTGTCCGCACCCTCGCGCGTCTTGACGTATGCCTCGATCACGTCGTCCGGTAGCCCGTTGTTCTCGGGCCAGAAGTAGACCTTGGTCTCCTCGGTGTGGCTCGCGATGCTGTACCCCGGGTGTCGTGCGTCTTCCGTCGGCGCAAGGACCGTGACCGCCGTCAGCACCCGGTGCATCTCCGTGTCCCGCATGTGCTTGAGCATCCGGATATGGTCCGCCTCGCTCCGAGGCTTTTCCAGGATCCGCCCGTCGCGGGTGACGATGACGGTATCGGCCGCGATGACGAGGTCCGGGTCGGGGATCGAGGCAAGGTGGTTCTCGAGGCAGGTGGTGTAGACGTTGAGGCACTTCCGGCGGGCCGTCTCGGCAGCGTACTCCCAGGGCCCGTACGCCGTCTTGTCGAGGTCTTCCGGCTTGGTCGACGGCATGATTTCCAGGTTTGTCAAGCCCATCTGCGGCGTTTCCGTGGCCCCGGTCAGCACTGCCCAGTCTCAGACGCTGCCCGGGGCCGCATTTACCTGCTGCAGCAGCGCTTTGCGCCGGGGAGACGCTGACGCCAGCACCACGCGCTTGGTGTTGAGGTGCTTGAGGATGGGAATGTCGAGGGGCTGTGCGAGGCGACGGCCCGGCCCAGGACGGGGTCCAGCCCCATGTTCGGTGGTGGTTGCCGAGTATTCTGGAGCAGGATCGCTGGGCATCTTGGAGTCTGCCATGGTGTCTGGAGATGTGACGGCGAAGTTGTGGTGGGGTTGATCTGAGAACAAAATGGGACCTCGGGAGGTACCTGCAGCCACATACTTGAGTTTATCACCGGCTCGGCCTAAAACAAATGTTTATTTAACCCAATCGCATGGCAATGGAGGGTCAACCAAATGGATAATTGCGGAGGCCTGTATTCATACCTGCAGCTCTTGCATGCTGCCCTGTCTAGGGTAGGCAAGCTTGACTCGGCGGGCCGGCAGTCCGCTCGGCTATTGAAACCCGGAACTGCCTTACCTTACCGTAACGTCTTGTTATTGAGATTGATGTCTATAAGTCTCTAATGAGCCATGCTACCTCCTCGTGTAGCGACAGATTCTCTTCTCCGCGTACAAGATTGTGTAGCCCCTTCGAGAACTCTGGATACATAGCACCGCACGCATTGAACCGGCCACTTGGGCCAATTGAATGGAGAGCAGGTTATTAGGCCGAGTAAAACACTGGCCTCGTCACTTATATCGTACCCCTGCGCCAAGTGCTGTGCTACGGCATTGAGTCGTAACTCGGTTTCAAGCAGGACTTGCCACTCTACTTCATGGTGGTATGGCTTCAGGTTGGAACACTTTATCACTCGATGGGGCTGAATAAATTCTTCTATTGCCATCATGGGGAATTCTACGTAGTACGTTCTCGTACATACGCACGGACGTACGCAATAACGATCCGCTTGCATGGGCCATCGAGAGAGCACGGATAATACAGGTATTGCCCGAGAACCTTGACGTACTGAGTGGATCGTAATCACAAGATGGAAACCAACATCATCCACAGGTGAGCCTGGGTTCTTGAGCAGCGGTGCGAACTATGCCACTGCGGGATACAACGGCTGTGCTGGCTCCTTTCGCCTGGCGGCATCGAAGTGCTTCATGTCTGAAAGTCCACGCTCGGCCTCTTTCTGAGCTCAATCTACAAGCAAATACCCGTCGACTTTGATAGCCACTGCCAGATCCTCGGTCTGGACACTGCGGAGAGGGCGGGCTTATAGATATACAGCTGGCCGCCGATGGTGACCTGAAGCCTGGAAACTCTGCAGCCAAAAGGACAGAAGCACGGGGCACGGCAGGCTGGGATATACAGGCTAGTCCTCGGTTGGCGAATCGACCAGAAGCTTGCAGTTCGCGAGTTGACATGTCAAGTGTCAGACCCTCGTCACTGGCCGCATCCTCTTCGTATCTGGCACTTCTGCCCACTGACCATGCGAAGTCCCTCGAATGTGGCTGTGTAGATGGGGCGAGTGGATGCTGTGTGGACATCAATCCAGCATATGCCTCGGGTTTCCAAGCCTCAACGAGTCGATGGTCCATGGGCGAAGTTCAACCGTCCCTCAGGCTGGCGATCCGAATGAGGGGCATTGACCGCTCGTGGAAGACGCCGATCCCGAGCCATTCACGGAAGCGTTCTTAAATACTGCGGCTGCCCGGGCAAAGAGTCTGGGAGCACTCCAACCCATCACCCCCTTGATGGCGCCGAGAGATCTCCGCCTCTATGGTAGTGTTCATCGTCGATGAGTTTGCAAGGAAACTGGCCTGGAGACTACAGCTTTCACTGCACAAGAGCCCGAGGGAAGTAGAGCTTGTGACCCGGATAGTCCTGCATCACTCCGGAAGAAGACGGCTAGTCGAGGGAATCTGTCCGCACGCCACACCCGCCCAACACACTGCAAACGAGCCGCGGCCTCCATAAATGCGAACATGGAAGCTTTGCCACTTGTTATGGTCAAGATCCTCATGCTTGGCCAAGCTCTAACAATGACCATCGAAGAAGGCCCACGGCTGCTTCATCCATCCATGCTCCTGCGTATTAGACGGTCAATAGAGCGTCATACAGGCGAACATACAAGCTGGCAGTGGACTGGACTCCTCCGGGTACGAGCTTGGTGACAGCCAGTCTCGACTTGCTCCTGGGAGCTGCAAAACGCACTCGCCCAGGGGCCGAGTCCCTACAAACGATCGTTACGGACGGGAGGGACATGGGTGGAAAGGTGTGTATCTGTAAATATCGCACGAGAAAGGCATTCTGTGTGAATCGTGTTTATGATAAGCCCACTCTCTGCAGACGTCAGAGTCAGAGCCTCGCGTATTCCCTCTGCCTCACTATGGGGCAGGGATCACGGCCTGTTCAGTCCATGTTCCCAGAATCCAGGAATGTTTACCGTAGATGCGTGATGTGTCCGTCCAGAGACCCCTGAACGGCAAGGCAGTGGCATCCGTTGAGTCAGCCATAACAAGTCACACTGTCCACTTGCCAACTATTTATATTGAACCGCTGCTCCCTCCCGCCTGTCTTCCTCCTCCTTCTAAAGAACCCGAGAACCAAACAAAGCCACATCTTCTCACCTCTGCACCTGCATGTCACATAATCCTCTGCCACCAGCCCACTTTCTGATCAACCACAATCACGGAATCGTCCGGCACTACCAAACACCGACGAAGTCAAGCAAGCTCTGATCACCACGATGTGCGAACAGATCATGCACGTACAGCACTGCCGCGTCTGCGGCAGACCCGCCAAGGAGTGGTGTGGTCGGCTGAACATGTGCAGCGAGGTTCAAAACATGTTCTTTCACAACCAGGGCCGGGTGCCGCTTGGCAGCTGCCGCACCGGCTTGTATCCAGTCTGGATTCGCGAGTTTCCCGACATCGTCTGTGAAATGTGCCGCCGCGGTGGTGGGGGCAGCGGGCGAAGAGCCCGCCTCTGAGCGATACCGATCTCGACAGCCCAGGCAGGGCAGACAACCTGAACGGCCCCGAGACTTTGCCAGAAACCCCGATGCCCGCGAGCTTTCTGCGACAGAGCAGCGGATGTCTCAATGGCGACAACTGGCAGCTGATGAGGGACTGAACCGAGATTGGGACGATCAGACTGGAACTGTGACAGGGCTGACATCTGGATGGACCAGATTGGAGTCCATGAGACTGCACTGGGATTGAGAACTGTAGGATTGGTCAGATTGGGAAACCGTTGAGAGAATGAATGGGAACTGGCGGACATGTCTTGTCAGGAATGGTAATGATGGGAAATTGGGACACTGTAGGTAGCTAGGTAGTGAGAATGGCAACTCATGAGCCAATTACGAAAGCACCGGCATTCGAGGACGGGGGATCCATATGAATATCCGCTGTGTTGAATCTTGAGAGAGCAGCGATATTCGTAGAGTTTACGCGATACTGATAAGAGCCCAGACGTGACATCGAAGAAAAAATGTCAACTCGTCCAGGCGTTGGGCAATCTAGTGTCATGTCGCACGCGGCTCATGGCTGGTTACACGTGTTTGACGGAGGCTGGTCGGGCTGATGGCCTTCATTTGGCTCTCCACAGAGCACAAACTGGCCTGGCTGTTATAGACAGTGCGCGCGAGACGCAAAGGGGGTCTCCAAGCCGCTTCGCATCGGCCTCAATCGCCCACGTGCTTTCTGCCTTGTGGCCTTATCCTGGCGCCGAATTAGGCCTAGCCCCCTCTCCGAGCCGGTACGTACCGGCTTCGTCCCGAGTTGCAGGTACGTACCCGCACTGTGCTCCAAACCCCGTCCGTCGATTCGCTCGAAAATGCTCAAAGCTGCAACTCCCCCAAAGCCGCCCTGGTCACCTGCAACAGCGATCTGCTGAGAGGCCTGGCGTCAAGGAAGCCGTCCAAGGCCGCCCTGGCATCGCATTCTTCGCGGCCGCGTCCAGCGCCGTCTCCGAGAGCCGGCGCTTTCCGCTGCGCGCGCCCCGGCGGGTTCTGCGTGCAGCCGCCTACGCCACGCGACCGAGCCCCAGCTCGCGTCGCAGCCACTCCTCGTCCAGCGCGCCAACCCGCCGGTTCTCGCCTGCGACGACGTCGAGGAGAGACGAGCCATTGCGCCTCAACGACGTCATCGCGCGAAGAGAGGCGCCGTAGCATGTGGTGCGCCAGCCGCCGCGATCCCGGCAGACTGGTTCATCACCATGGACTCCAAACGCAAGGCCAACGGCAGCGCGGCCGCCGAGCCCGACGACCGCTCGTCCAAGCGGCGCAAGCTGGCGGTAAGCCCGTTCTGGAGGGTGGCGCAGACGGCGCCTGGGACTCGCTCGCATCCGACCGATGCGCATCTGCCGGCCAGACGCGCTGACGGCCGATTCTGCAGGAATTCGACCTTTCCAAGGGGGAGTCGCGCGACTCGACAACCGCGTACGGCTTGAGCTTTCTTGAGCAGATCCGGCGCACAGCAGACAAGAGGTACCATTTCCGACGCGCTTGGAAATCCGCAACGTCAGCATGCTGACGCAAACCCTCTCCCTCAGCGGGCGCCTGGTTGCGACGTACTTCGAGAAGCTCGTCTCCCGGGAGGGCAACGAAGACTACTACAAGCAGACGCGAATGCCCATTTCCCTCGAGACCATCGAGGACAAGCTCAACAAGGGAGACTTCCGGACTCTGGCGGAACTTGAGAGCTACTTCAAACGGATGATTTCCAACGCCAAGGAGTTCTACCCACGGAACTCCACCATCTTCGAGGACGCCGAGCGCGTGCGCAAGGCCTTGAGCAACTACATGACCAAGACGAACCCGGCGTATGGGACTCGCGGTTACCAAGCCCAGCCGACCCCCTTGCCTCCCGAAGACGGCGAAGGTGAGGGAGAAGAAGATGATGAAGAAGACGACGCCGAGGGCGACGGTGAGAAGCAGAGCTCGACCGAGGCCCAAGACGAGGACGCCGAGGGCGAGGAGGAACAGCAGGAGCAGGGGGCGGAGCAGGAGGAAAACGTTGACCGCAGCTCCAGGAGGCGCTCCATCGTTCTCAAGCGGAGGGAGTCCGCCCGCCCCTCGCGGACCTCGACGTCGCAAGCCCGCGACAGCCCGCGACAGTCGATGCCCCCGGCCCGGGCCGACCACCAGTATGACGGCGTGCCATACAAGGGGCTGGGCTTCCAGCAGGCCCAGGAGAAGATCGTGGAGGAGCTTCTGCGCTACAACGAGCCAGAGTACGCCTTGTCCGCCCCTCAGCTCCCAATCGTTGACTAACAGCCATGTAGGTATGACGCGTACTTTGAGCCCTTTCACAACCTGCCACCCCGGGCCTTGAAGGACTACTACAGGGCCGTGACCGACCCGCTGTCTCTGAAGAAGCTCCAGAAAATGGTCCGGGGAGTCCATGGGCGCAAAGACGCGACGGGCGTGAGCGACTTCAAGAGCTGGGGCGCGTTTGAGGAGAAGTCCAAGTTGCTGTGGACGAATGCGTACTTCTACAACGAGGAAGGCAGCGAAATCTACGAGCTGGCACAAGAACTCGAGGCAAGCCATCAACACTCGGGGGCGACGGCCGTCCATGCTAACGTCGTGCAGAAAGCATTCCATGGGGAGCTGAACAAGGCGCAGGCCGTCGTACCAGAGCCGGCGCAGCCAAAGATCAAGCTGAAAGTTGGCCAACCGGCGGAAGCTCCGAGCTCGTCCAAGAAGATCACCATCCACGTGGGTGGCCGCGGAGACTCGGTCGACTCGTCGGCGCCGCAGACGGCGCAGTCGACCGGCTCTCCAGCTGGCCTCAACGGCGGCACGCGCATGTCGAGCCGTCTGGACGCGGCCCGCAGCATCTCGGCTTCGGCTCCGTCGCCGAGCCCGTCGACGCAGGCCGGCCTCAAGGCAGAAGAGATTGTCCGCATATCCCCGGCCGTTCCTCTGCAGCCTGCTCCCGGCAGCGTCCCTGCAGGCGTGCGGCCTCTGATGCCCGCGATCCTGCCGCAGCCGCAGCCGCAGCCGCAGCCTCATCTTCAACCTCAACCGCACCCGCACCCTCATCCCTATCCTCCTCCGCAGCCCCAACTGCAGCACCACCCTCAGCCTCACGCCTATCCCCAAGCGCAGCCAGTTCAGGCCGATGCGCTGGTAAATGGCCATGTGGACCAGCGGCGACTTCGGCGCGCCGGAAAGGGTATGTTTAACTCACTGCGACTCGTGCGCATCTGCTGACGGCGTGGAACCCAGGAGTCGGCGACGCTCTCATTGCGCGGCTGCGGATCCAGCTGCACCCCAACATCCAGACCGAGCATCAGAACGCCCTCACCGTTGTCCCGCATCCCAGGGAGATGCAGCAGTCGGCTACCGTCAGCCTGGCGCCGCACCACAACCGCGCCTTCATCGTGCTCATGCTCCCCGACCTCCTCTACGAGCGGCAGTACAGCCTCTGGGTGCTGATTGACAAGCAGCCTCTCAAGCCGTGCGTGCACCCGCTCCCCAGCCAACTGCCGCAGGAGAGGGCCTTTGAGGTTGTCATGCATCCCGGCGTCAACGTCATCGAGGCCCATCTCATTGCCGCCATACCGCGCGGCGAGCGGGAACAGGGCGGCCCCGAGGTTGAGCTCGAGATCTTTACAGTGTTTGCCAACGTGATGAGGGCTTATTGATTGGGCGAGTTGGACGCCCTTGGCTTCGGGGAGCAAGGATGGCCATTTAGAGGGCAAGGCTGAAGGATCTGGGCGCAATCGGTGACGTTTTATGTGGATAGCCTCACTGTCGAGGGGCACTTGAGGAGACTGATGGTTCGAACGGACCGGTGTAGGGTGTGCCGGCGGCCACCTAGCAGTGTGTGAAATACGCATTACGCAGCGCCGGTGTCGCTGGTGCTGTGGCAGACGTGACACGCCGGTGCCCTGAATAGGAAACAGTTTTAGGAAGACGCTCTCGTTGCCCAACAGTACTCCCGGCTATGGTATCATGAAATCGAGCCCCCTTTGCCAAGCGCCGAGCGATGCCTGTGGTATACATACACGGCCCCCCCTTCAGCCACCCTCTCAGCCGCTCGCAGGTCTCTGCTTAAGCTGCACCAGGTGCTTGAGGCCGGTCCGGATGCCGAAAAAGGTCATCTCCTTGGGGTCGTACCAAGCCAGGACAAAGACGGCCATGACGGCCGTCTTGCCCTGCAGTTCCACCAGGCCATCGACGCGGACGCAGCCCCGTCTCGGGGGCTGTCTGGCGGGCTGCCAGTTCCGGGAAAAGGTCAGCGAGGCCGCCTGGAGGGCGCCCTGGATGCGCGCGTCGACCTGGCCCCATCCGCTGAACGGGGCGCCGATGATGTCGCCGCCGGGCATCGGCACTGGGGAGCCTGCTGGCTTGGCAGACCTGTCGGGCTCGGGCTGCTTGCTAGGGCTCCCCAGCGCTCCTTGCTCCCTCATACGATCTAGCGTCGCCGACTGCCATGTCGCCTCCGAGGGCGGCGGCGTGCTTATCCCGAGAGCTTTGGAGATGTCCTCGGCTGTCTTCTTGGCCAGAGAGTTGACAAAGGCCCACACGGACAAGGCCACCGCCTTGGGGTACAGCGCCATGTCCAGGTGGCTGGCCGCGACGGAGTCTATCGGCCGGTCGCCCCAGAAGATTCCTTCCTCATCGACGATGATGCTGCCAGACGGTTAGCGTCAGGGACTATCTGGACATGGGAGCAACGTACCCGGAGACGTAGTGCTTTGGAGGGGGTCGAGGGGGATATATTATGTCGAGCCAAAACTTCTTGATCTTGATGTCTTTGCCTCCCAGCAGCTTGACGTATGCCGGGTTCTTCTCCACTCCTCGTCGGATGAGTTGCGCCAGGCCGACTGCGGTCCCAGTCAGTGCAAGCCCACACGAACGGCACGAGGGCAACCTACGCTTGACAGATTCCTGCATTTGCTGGTCCTTGTTCAAGGTGACGAACGTCGACCACTCGGGATCAGAGCCCTTGTACGGCGGCTGCGGGACCTCCTTGGTGGTGAAGGGAAAGGGGAGGAACAACAGCGGCTCGTCTTCGTCTGCCAGCTGCTCCATCTCCTCCCTCTCCTTATCGGACATTGAATCCCACTCAGAGTCAGCCCATTCGAGAAGAGGGTCGAAGACGACGGTGGCAAATATCTGCCAGCATGCAAAGAGCACGATGGTCGTGAAGACGGCTCGTCTGCATATACCCGTTAGCCCAGGCCCGGTATCACGACTCCCGGAGCATACCCAACTCGCCCCTTCCAGGCACCCGACCGCTGGACAGACGCGGGACTGGAGAAGTATACGGGGAGAGGCTGCAGCTCCTGCTTCCGTCTCCATGGGAGGAAAGAAATGTCTCTTGGTAGGAAAGCATGCGGCCGAGCGGCTATTGGTGGTCCCGTACTGCGGATAGATGCGACGGAGGCTCGCCGGGAGGCGGCCGCGACGCGGGACAGCATGCCGTATCGTAGTTGCTCGTAGATGATACCGGGAGTCCACGGGGCTGACGCTGCTATGCCAAAGGACGGCACAAAGACGACGGCCACGCCATCGCCACGCGCAGGATGCGTGGCATCGTGGATGCACTGGAAGGCAGAGGAGCGGTACGTACTTTGAGAGGTGCCCATCGGAGTATCCTACCTCCGACTCCGGCACGTGCCCAGCTGGTGACGTTGGAGGCTCCCGACTCGAGTCGACCAGCTCGTCAGCAACCCTGGGCTGCGCGAATCAACCAGCATCATGAAGCTCACTGCCGGGCTCGTCGCGTCACTTGCTGGCGTTGCCGCTGCCGCTCAGCCAGTCGCCGAAGTCTACCTCGTGCCGGCCCGCGAAACGTCTACGACAAGACCCCTCGTCTCGCCAGGCGTCGCGCGCCTCGTCCTGCTGCAGCGCCTGGCGTCCAGCGGCCGGGGCCCCTCCCTCGGCGACGAGCTGCCACAGGATGTTGGCGTCGAGGAGGCCGTGTCTGCGTTGAACCGTTTTGGAAAGGCGCCGCCGCCGCTGTTCGCCGACCGCGGCAATGACGAGCCGCGCCAGCTTGTGGTGATGCTGGAGGGCATGACGGAGACGCAGATCAAGGATCTGGGGCGTGAATTCAAGATGGAGCCGGCGTTTGCGATCACGGACCCCCCTTCGGCCAGCGGCCACGACGAGCTCGTCAAGACCGACTTCCACAACCGGGGGGTGTTGAACGGAGACAGCTGCGACATGCAGGAGATTGTCAACCCGCTGGCCGACTGCTGGAATGGACGGCACTCTGCTGTTGCCAAATACGATGTCGCGAAGGTATGGACGACGTGGGACCTTTACAGCCGTGGCTCGTTGTCGAGCGGCGCTAACACCTCATGCAGGACCCCGAGGTCCTGAGCAAAGTCTCGCACAAACTCGCCCAGCTGTCCGAGCTTGCCGGCGTCGGCGAGCTGGAGGCGATGATTGTTCTCCTGCCCTCAACTGCAGGCCCCAATTCGTGGTCAGACCAGCCCCAGGAGCTGCGGCGGCGGCGGGTCGAGGAGGTCATGTCTTCTGTTGGAAGGCCGGTGCCGACGGCGGCGACGAACTCGACTGCGGGCGAGAAGGTGGTCTTGTACTCGACAGAGCCCATCCCGTCGTGCTTTGCCTCGGAGGCCGAGTGCGTGCGGGTGACAAGCAACTGCTCGGCCCACGGGTCGTGCCTGGACAGGTGGGCGCAACACGGCGGGCCGGGCGCCAAGGCTTGCTTTGCTTGCCACTGCCTGAGCACCAGGAGCGAGTCTGGGAGCCTGACGCACTGGGCCGGCCTCAGGTGCGCGAAGCAGGACATCAGCGTGTCGTTCTGGCTCCTAGCCGGCGTCACCCTTGGTCTTGTCGGCATCCTGTCGCTGGCGATCTCGATGCTGTTCAGCGTTGGAGAGGAGAAGCTCCCGGGCGTCATTGGCGCAGGCGTGTCGAGGTCGAAATGATGGGCCTGTGAGGGTGGAGCGACGGGGGCACGGGTTTGGTCATTATAGCTACGACGAGCGGCGGACGGGTAAAAGAGTGTACGATATTTGAGTGTATCGATACACGGCGTCTCTGCAGTCGTCGTGCGAGCCGGAGCCGGAGCTCGATGAGTTGAGGCGTGGATGTCGCCATGTTCCCCGCAAGGCGGCAACGGAGTTTCCCGAGAGACTTCACGGCCGGCCTCGTCGGGCTCGACCTCGCTTCTTGTTGCACGAGCAAGGCGCGGCGGACTGGATCGACTGGCCGACAGCCACCGAGCGCCATGCGGAGGGCAGCTGAACCATGGCCGACGAGACGCGCACGTCCAACAAGCTGCCGACGGCCAAATGGGGCGCCGCCTGCGCCGCCTGCGCATCGGCCAAGGCCAAGTGCATCCGCTCCGACGAGACGCCCGGCGCAAAGTGCGACCGGTGAGTGGCGGGGCCGCTCCGGGGGGCCCGGCGCCGCCGACGGGCCGCCGCTGACGGGCGCCAGGTGCCGGCGGCTGCTGAAGGAGTGCGCCGGCCAGGTCCATCGGCCGCGCAAGAGGCGGCAGGCGAAGCCGTCGTGAGCACCGGGCCGGCGCCGCAGCGCGCAGACCAGCCGCTGACCGGCGCAGGCGGACCGCGCAGATCGAGGAGCGGCTCAACGGCCTCGTCAGCCTGCTCCAGGCCTCGGGCGACTTGACGCCCGGCTCGCCCGCCGCCGCCGCCGCGCCCGAGCCGGCCCCGGCCCGGCACTCGCCGGCCGGCTCGCCCGAGGCCGGCGCCTGGGCCATCCCGGACACGTACAACGCGCACGGCGTCCCCGCGTGCGTCTGCCGCCCGAGCCCCGGCGCCGCGCCCCCGCCGCCCGACGCCGACGACGTGCTCCTCGACCTCTACCGCGGCTCGCTGCAGCCGCTGTATCCCTTCGTCGTCGTCCCGCCCGCGTGCACCGCCGCCGCCCTGCTCGCCAGCCGGCCCTTCCTCATGGCCGCGATCCGCATGGTGGCCTCGTTCCGGAGCCCGCGGTCGATGCAGGCGCAGATGTACCGCCTCATGGCCCACGTCGCCGACCACATGCTCATCCGCTCCGAGCGGTCGCTGGACCTGCTGCAGGGCATCGTCGTCATGCTGGGCTGGTACCACTACCACTGCTTCGTCCACGCCCAGCTGAGCAACCTCGTCTCCTTGGCCATGAGCCTCGTTGCCGAGCTCGGCCTCAACAAGCCGCCCATGGTCCGCGAGCTCGCCAGCCTCGTCATCGTCAAGCCGCAGGAGCCCTCGGGCCGCACCAACGAGGAGCGCCGCGCCCTTGCGGCCGTGTGGTTCATGTCCTCCGTGTGAGCGAGCCGCTCGCCGCGAGGCGCCGCATCTGCTGACGCGGAGCCAGCATGTCGACCGTGCTGGGACGAATAGAGCCCATGCGCTATTCTGCCTACCTGCACGAGTGCGTCCGAGACCTCGAGGCGAGCCGCGAGTACGAGACAGACACGACGCTCGTCAGCCTCGTCAGGATACAGCACCTCACTGAGCGAATCTGCGACCAGAATGCCCGAGACAGGGCCTGGGAGGAAGCCCCCGGCATTCCTACGGCCCCCGCATCCGCCTACGTCCAGGCCTTCCAGAGCGAGCTGGACCGCCTTCGCGACAGTCTTCCTCCGGGCCTCAAGAGGGACCGTAAGCGCGCCTGGCGTTGCGCACCCGCCGCATCGACTGACCTGAAGCGACGGCGCTAGACATGATCCAAGTGCACCTGAACAGTGCTACGCTTCGCCTGTACGAGCCGCCCATGGCCGACATGGCCCTCGTCAAGCAGCTCTCCGAGTCCCTCACGAGGGGCACCGCCGAGACCGGCACTCCTCTCGACAAGCTCTTCCAGACAAGCGCCGCGCTGCGAGCCTGGTTCGACGGCTGGCTCCCCATCCTGCCCGCCAACTACTACCTGCCCGCCGCCGCCTCGTCCCAGCTGGCGTACGCGCTCACCATGCTCGGGCGGTGGGCCAAGCTGGCGACTCCGCGCACCATGTACCAGGGGGCCACGCCGATGCCGCGAGGCGCGGGCCTGGGCAGCGCCGCCCTGGGCAGCGCCGCCCTGGCCATGGGCGACGAGACCGGCCGGCCGCCCAAGAGCCTGCCGGGGGCCGGCGGTACGCGGCACGCCTCGGGCCGGCGCGTCCCGAGCGTCCTCGAGACGGATCCGGGGCTGCCGGCGGCCGTCGGCGCGCTGCAGTCGCAGCTCCAGGCGTTGCCCGGCCTCGCCGTCAACATCCCCGAGATCCTCTCCGCCGTGTGCACCCGCCTGGAGCAGGTCAACGCGGCCCTCCTGGGCGCCGCGCCCGAGGCCGGCAGGGTGGAAAACAACATCTGGAGCACGACGGCGCTCCGCGTCCGCATCACGCGCATGAAGCTGGAGCGATGGGCCGAGCTTGTTTCCGCGGGAGCAGAGGCGTCGAGCCGCGAGGACGGGCCGGGTGCCAACAACGGCGGCGGCGCCAGCGGCAATACGTTGGGCACTGGTCGGTGGCGCGGCTCGTATCCCCAGCAGCACGCCGTGGGCGCCGGGCTGGATGCGCCCGGAGATGTGCAGTTTTGCAGCCTGGCGCAGGATCAGACGCAGGTTCAAAACTATTTGGGCAGCACGTCGTGGACGAGCAGCTTGGTGGACGGCATGGACCCGACTATGTGGTTTGACGACTACCTGGACTGGGACACGGTTATGATGAATCCCGTGGGAACGGTTGTGCAAATGGGCCCCAATGGTTGACCATCGCCGAGTCAGACTGCGTGTATCATCTCATGCTTTGTGTATGAGTATTGCTATTTACACTCACGCAAATTTCTATTTGCACTCATAACGTGCGGGCAGTAAATACGGAAAGGGGAGTAAAAGCCATATATAGAAAATATTAAGGAGACAGGAAGGGGAGTCAAGCTAGATAGATACAGAAAGCGATAGGAAGATATAGAAAGCGGTAGGAGGTATAGAAAGCGGTAGGAAGGGGGAGTAACTGCTAGACAGATATAGAAGCCGCAGGAAGGGGGAGTAATAGCTAGGTAGATATAGAAAGCGACAGGAAGGTTCAGAAAGTAATAGAGAGCGGCAGGAAGGTATAGAAAGCGATAGGAAGGAGAACAACAGCCACTGAGCGCAATGGAGATTTGCATGAGTGCAAATAGAGATTTCGCCAAGTGCAAATAGTAATACTCTTGTGTATATCTCATAGATACGGCGGCGTCTGTCATGGGGGTAGGGGGAATGGAGATGGACTTGGGCCGCTTCCGTGCCTTTTTTCATCCGCAACTGGCCCAGCTGTGGGGACAGCATAGGGAGCTTCATGGTGTGCGGGTTGGAGGCAGGGCTGTCTCAACGAAGTGGGCGAGGAAGTCATCACGGCCGCTATCAGGAGCGGAGCCGAGGGGTGGCAAAGACCTACGACAATTCAGGGCCAACGAGGGCCCGTAGGATATCTGATTGTTTCCAGGCCCTTCTATCCGGCAGGATATCTCTCCCCGGGACCTAGCAAGACTAGCAAGACAAGATTCTGTGTAGCCGCATCATCCGTTCATCCGAGAACGCCAAGCCAAAATTTCAGTCTCTTGTTATGTGTCCGCATCGGCTCGACCTCATCGATGGTGCTGCTGCTGTTGTCGATCGTCGGTGGCGATCCTCTCCAGGGCCTCGAGCATCACGACAGAGTTGCCTCGGATGACCTGCGAGCCTCCATCAGCCTCGGCGCTCATAGTAGTAGGCGTTCCTTCGAGTAGGCGCGTACCACCATGCCAAGTTCGGCCTTGCCGCCTCCTGGCAGCTCCTCCACGGCCTCGTCCAGGACAATGTTCAAGAAGACCTGTCACGTCAACCTCGCATCTAGAAACCGTGAGCGCCAAGGGCTGCATACATCGTAACCGCGCAGAGTGCCGATGATACTGCGACTGCCATTCAGCTGGACAGACAGCCTCTTCTCGAGGTACTGCGCCAAACGTTAGCAAGCCAGGTGGTCAACAATCTCCGTTCCGCGGTGGTGCGGCACCAATCTCTCAAGGGCAGCACAAAGCGAAAACATAGAAAAACATCATGGAAATCAGCAAGCAACAGGGAGTTCATACTTTCTTGAGCTCGGGCTGCGGAGGGGCCATCTTGAGCTGGCAAAGTTGCGATGGTGGTGAGCCGAAGATTGCACGAGGCTGGCGCGCGTGGAGGCGATCATCCCCCAAAAACTGGTCACGTGGAGATAAGATACCAGCGCGTCATGCCGCATTTCTCGTCGCTCAGCCTTGCCATCGAAACTCAACCACACACCTCTGCAAGATGAGCTCGTTTATGGCCAAGCGCCGCGCGCGCGCGATCAAGGTTGATGGTGAGGAGGGAGCTGGAGAAGAAGCAGCTCCAGCGTCAGAAAACGGAGGGGCCCAAGATAGTAAGTATTCAGATTTCTACTCGCGACCTCTGCTGATGAGCCCCGAGGCTGACTGCTACGGCACAGAACCTTCAAAACCTCTGTTCAACTCGAAATCGGCACGGAAGCCCTTCCGGCAGTCTGGCCTGCGCAAGAGCTTCAACCCGGCTGACGAGGATGGACTGGGCGAGGGAGGCTCCAAGGACGACGACGGGGACGACGACGGGCCGGCGGTTGTTCGTCCAAGCGTCAGTCGGTCGAGCTCCTTGAGGCAAAAGAAGAAGCTTCCCCAGTCGAGACTCTCCTTTGGCGTCGACCCAGGCGATGCGGGGAACGGAGACGTGGACAAGGGCAGCACGCAACGGGTGCCCCTGGGCCAGCAGGCGATGGAGAACAGCGCGGCGAAACGTGCCCGGACTGTGAGGGGACTGCCTACTCGGACATTGCAAGAAAACGAGGACCGACCAACGTACAGCAAAGAGTACCTAGCCGAACTCCAGTCCTCGACGCCGAGCACTCCACGCGACATGTCGACCCTGCACACAGACGATGCCGACGAGATGGAGTTGGACGCCTCGGAGCTTGAGGGCGCCCTGATTGTCGACACTGCCGCGGCGCCGTCTGCGGAATCCAGCACCCGGATCCTCTCGGAAGCCGAAATACGCGAGAGGAAAGAGCGGCGGGCGCGGCTGGCCAAGGAACAAGGGTTCCTTTCCATGGAAGATGAAGACGAGGATAGGTTTGGGCGGAAGAAGAAGGAAGAGACGCGGCTGGTCGCCGAGGACGAAGACCTCGGCGAGGGATTCGACGACTATGTTGAGGACGGGGGCCTATCCTTGGGCAAGCGCGCCGAAAAGGAACGACGGAGACGGGAACGGCAACGCATGGCCCAACTCATCACCGAGGCAGAAGGCCACAGTTCGGACTCGTCGTCTGACGGCGACGCCGAGCGGCGGATCGCCTACGAAGCAGCACAAACGAGAGCAGGCCTCGACGGGCTGAAGAAGCCCACGACAGACCCTTCGGAAGAGCTCCTGAAGGTTCCTCCAAAGATTACGCCGCTCCCGAGCCTGACGGAGTGCTTGGCGCGGCTACAGGCTACCTTGAAGAGCATGGAAAACGATCTCAAATCCAAGAACGCCAGGGTTGAGCAGCTGAGACGGGAGAGGGCGGAGATTGAGAAGAGAGAGGGCGAGGTGCAGGCCTTGCTGGACGAGACGGGGAGAAAATACCAGGAAGCGATGGGCCAGGGCGCGATCAGGGGCGCGGGCGTGAATGCTGCCGGGCCTGCCGCCGAGCTGGCTGGCGAGAGGGGGTTAGAGAGCCTCGGGACGACTCCTAGACGGCCTGATCAAGGAGACCTGGGCGTGTAGGTGGCGAAGCGCTGAACGGTTGGAGCGCATAAGAGGACATGCCTGTCTGGCGAACGCGAGCTGCCTATTGCACCGGTAAGCAAGCTGAGTCTTGGGCCGACTTATTCTAACAGGTGGCGACAAGGCTCACCGAGGCCATTCGAGTCTGACCGCACCGCCTTTCGCGGCTGACGAGCAGCTTGAGACTGTCTAGGCAGACAAAGGGTGGTCAGCTCCCCAAGCAAATGGGCAGAGACTCGGGCCCGGGGTTGGATCTTTCTGCCTCCGATGACGCAGACTTGCGCAGCGTAAGTATATATTCAGCATATACAGATATACGAACACCTAGAAGTGGCCCGGGAATCTCTGGGCGACATCGCTTGCTCTTACACCTGCAGTTTGTCCACGAGTCGAGCCGGAGGGTACAAGATACATCCGAGTCGCAGGACCCCACACCAGCTGCGTCCAATTAGCGGCCCAAGCCGGAGGCTGTCATCGAAGGAGCTAGAATGCATCACCTCCCCTTCTCCACCAAAAGAAGTTGTCTTTTCCGGTTAAACCTCAGATACCGTCGTCTCTCTGCATGCCCATCTTCCTTCCAGGCTGTTAGCGACTCCTCTGCGGCACACGAGATGGCTTCTGCAGACGAGCTCAAAGCGCTCGGCAACAAGGCCATTGCTGAGAAGAACTTCGACGACGCCATGTACGTCAAGCGTATTCCTTGCCCGTGGCTGGGCTGACGCCTGCTCGCAGTGACAAGTTCACCCAGGCAATCGCCCTGCAGCCCGGCAACCACATCCTCTACAGCAACCGCTCCGCCGCGTACGCCTCCAAGAAGGAGTGGGACAATGCGCTGAAGGACGCCGAGAAGACGACGGAGATCAAGCCCGATTGGGCCAAGGGCTGGGGCCGCAAGGGCGCTGCACTGCACGGTGCAGGCGACCTGGTCGGCGCCAACGACGCCTACGAAGAGGGCTTGAAGCTCGATGCCGGCAATGCGCAGCTCAAGAGCGGGCTGGCGTCGGTGCAGAAGGCCATGCAGCAAGAAGCAGGTGCGCTCGCCCAGGCATGGCAGACGCGGGCGGGCGACTCTGCTGACAATCTCTCAGGAGGCTTCGGAGGCGACCCTACCGGCGGCCTGGGCCAGATGTTCAGCGATCCCAACTTGATGCAGAAGCTCGCCGCGAACCCCAAGACGAGCTCTTTCCTCGCCGACCCCGCCTTCATGGCCAAGCTGCAGCAGGCCCGCAGCAACCCCCAGAACGCCCAGGAGCTCTTCAGCGATCCTCGGATGATCCAGGTGCTCGGGGTCCTGATGGGTCTGGACATGGAGATGCGCGACAGCGACCCTGCCGCCCAGGACACGAGCATGCCTGATGCGCCGCCCGAGCCCAAGAGGCCCGAGCCCGCCAGCGAGGCCCCCGAGCCCGAGCCCGAGGAGCTGGACGAGGAAGCGCTGGAGAAAAAGAAGAACAAGGAGGCGGCGGACAAGGAGAAGGCGCTGGGCACGGAAAGCTACAAGAAGCGCAAGTTCGACGAGGCCATTGAGCACTACGGCAAGGCCTGGGACATGTTCCACGACATCACCTACCTCAACAACCTGGGCGCGGCATACTACGAGAAGGGAGACTACGACAAGTGCATCGAGGCTTGCACCAAGGCGGTTGACGAGGGCCGGCAGATTTACGCCGACTTCAAGCTCATGGCCAAGAGCTACGCCCGCATCGGCACGGCATACGAGAAGAAGGGCGACTTGGCCCTGGCCATCGAGAACTACAACCGCTCGCTGACGGAGCACCGGACCCCCGACGTGCTGAACAAGCTCCGGGCCGCCGAGCGGGCCAATGCCGAGGCGGCCAAACAGGCATACGTCGACCCGGCCAAGGCCGAGGAGGCGCGCGAGGAGGGCAACAAGAAGTTCAAGGAGACGGACTTCCCGGGGGCGGTGGCGGCGTATACCGAGATGATCAAGCGGGCCCCCGAGGACGCGCGCGGCTACAGCAACCGGGCGGCGGCCTTTATCAAGCTGTTTGAGTTCCCGAGCGCGCTCGACGACTGCGACGCGGCCATCAAGAGGGACACGACCTTCATCCGGGCCTACATCCGCAAGGCGCAGGCCTACTTTGGCATGCGCAAGTACTCGGAGTGCGTCGACGCCTGCAGCGAGGCGCACGAGGTGGACCAGGAGCACCACAAGGGCGCCAACGCCCGGGAGATCGAGCAGCAGCAGCAGAAGGCGTATGCGGCCATGTACTCGGCGCGCGACAACGAGACGGAGGAGCAGACGAGGGAGAGGCTGATGAAGGACCCGGACGTAAGTCGGCCCCGTCTCGTATGTGGATGGGACGTTTGCTGACATGGCTCCAGATTATGAGCATCATGCAGGATCCGGTGATGCAGTCGATTCTCCAGCAGGCTCAGTCGGACCCGATGGCGCTGCAGGAGCATATGCGGAACCCGGGCGTGCGGACCAAGATCCAGAAGCTGATTGCGGCGGGCGTGATTCGCGTCGGCCGGTGATTTGGCGGCGACGGCGGTTCCTGCGACGCAGGGTGTGCGTGTACAAGTAGCGGTCGGTAGTTGGGTGTCTGAGCAAGGCCTTGACGTGATGAAGGCGACACTGTCCATTGTGAATGAAGCGCGGCCAGCCTGCACCGAGACATTGGGGTAGGTAGTTGTATGCCTGTGTAAGACATGACGTTGCGGACAAAGCCAAGATTTTAGCTCGGCGCCTGGGACGGGCCGAGGATTAGGCGTTGGTTGACAAAGGCGGACAGAAAAGCCGCGACCGTCATGGCGTGGCTGACGCGCGCTCGAGCAGTTGGGCTGCTGAACACAACACAATGGCAGGTGAGCACGGCAGGCAGCGGCAGCCTGGGCTGGACGAGCTGACAAGGAGCGCATAGAGGCAGCGTGGTCGTCGGTCCCGACGGCCCTGCTGCTCGAGGAACTGCAGCGCCGGGGGCGAGGCGACGGCGAGAAGCCGCAGTGCGGGTCGAGGCAGACGGGCTGGTACGACACGGCGGCGCACGTCTTTGCCCTGCTCCTGATCCTGGCGCTGAGCACGCTGGGTACGGGCCCCGCGGACGCACGGGCGCGTGCTGGCTGACGCGGCGAGACAGCCTGCGGATTCCCCCTGATATCGCGGCGCACGACGACGGGCCGGCGACAGCGCACCATCATCTTCTACTGCCAGCACGTCGGCACCGGCGTCCTGCTCGCGACGGCCTTTGTGCACCTGCTGCCGACGGCCTTTGTGTCGCTGACGGACCCGTGCCTGCCCTCCTTCTTCAACAGGGGCTACACGCCGCTGGCGGGCCTCGTCGCCATGGTCTCGGCCGTCGTCGTCGTCGGCGTCGAGTCGTACCTGACGGCGCGCGGCGCCGGCCACTCGCACTCGCACGCGCACGACCTGTTCGACGCCGCCGACGACGACGACTCGAGCAGCGACGGCCGCTTCCACGACGTCGACCTCGACGAGCCGCGCGGCGGCCTGGCCGGCCGGAGGGCCGTCGCCCGGCGCCCGGCCAACATCTCGCTCGACGACATGGAGGCGACGGGCCTTGTCGCCGGCGTCTCCCCGCTGCCCGGGTCCACGCCCCCGGTAGCCATGGGTGCGGCGCGGAGGATGTCGGGCGGCTCGCGCCGCGGGGCCGACGACGACTCGGACCTGGAGCTGGACGCGAGCGAGCTGGACCATCACGCCGCGGCGGGCCCGGGCGACGGCCGGTACCCGTCTCCGAAGCCGCCGGGCGACCGGGCCGCGGCGGCGCCGGGCTCGCCGACGCAGCCGACGACGGAGGAGCAGGCGCGGC
The DNA here is from genome assembly GCA_002939055.1 of Hypocreales sp. Mo6-1. Lineage (NCBI taxonomy): Eukaryota > Fungi > Ascomycota > Sordariomycetes > Hypocreales > Hypocreales sp. Mo6-1. Next base: position 3,879,121 of record PNEP01000013.1, read on the forward strand.
GGCAGCTGCTGCAGTGCCTCCTCCTCGAGGCGGGGATCCTCTTCCACAGCGTCTTCATCGGCATGGCCATCTCGGTGGCGACGGGCGCGGCGTTTGTCGTGTTCCTCGTGGCCATCAGCTTCCACCAGTCGTTCGAGGGCCTCGCGCTGGGCAGCCGCATCGCGGCGGTGCAGTTCCCGCGCGGCTCGCTGCGGCCGTGGCTCATGGTGCTCGCGTACGGCGTCACGACGCCCCTCGGGCAGGCCATCGGGCTCGTCGTGCACCGCATGTACGACCCGGCGTCCATGGCCGGCCTGCTGGTCGTGGGCCTCATGAACGCCGTGTCGTCGGGCCTGCTGCTGTACGCCGGCCTCGTGCAGCTGCTGGCCGAGGACTTTCTGACGGAGAAGAGCTACCGCGTGCTCCGCGGCCGGAAGCGGCTGCGCGCGTACCTGGCCGTGGTCGGCGGCGCGGTGCTCATGGCCCTGGTCGGGGCGTTTGCCTGAGCGGCTAGGGGCGCTGGGAGGAGTACATGTTTGCGGGCCTGGGAGCGAGTACATGTTTGTCGACGGCATAGCAGATTGTTCGGGGGCTGCTGTATCCAAGAGCGGTGCATATCCATGAACAGGTAGACAGATGGAGACGTGACGGCTGCCGTGACTGGACTGTATGCGACAGAGCTACGGGACGGCGGGCCGAGCGGAAAGCATCCCCCGAAGCAAGCGCCGGAGCCGGGCCTGGGGGTGCTCCGTGTCACGCCGGCGGTCCCCGCACCGGAAGAGCTCCGTGCCGCTAGCGCCAGTCGCAGGGGCGGCTATGTACAGCCGTCTGGGCCGCGCTTGTGCCCGCACCGCAGCAACACTCCCGGTCCATCCGCCTTCTCAGGTCGTTCCCATTCTCCGTTCCCTCCAACTATGGCGTGGCTCGCAGCTGCCGTCGCGGCGCTGGCGCTCGCGGGCGGCGCCGTGCTCCGGCAGCGGTCGCCGGCGGCGTACGAGACGCGCGCGCCGACGCAGGCGTGGGCCGACGCGCCGATGCGGCTGGTCGCGGTGCCGCGCGGCCGGGTATTCGCCGTGCTCTCCGTCGCGCGCTTGGGTGCTGACGGCGGCAGGACGACGTGCTGACGGCGGCGGCGGCGCACATGGCGCTGCTGCACAACGCCCTCATCCGCGGCTACAACTCCATCGTCGTCCAGGCGCCGCACGTGCGCGACGCGGACAAGGCCGACTTTGCCGGCTACGCGGGCGCGTGGCTGCGCTTCGTCAGGGCGCACCACGACGACGAGGAGGCCGAGCTGTTTCCCGAGGTCGAGGCGATGCTGGGCGACGAGGGCGTCTGGGGGGACATGTACAAGGAGCACGGTGGGTGTCTGGTTGGCTCGGCGCCCCTGGCTGCTGACGTGCGTCGCCAGAGTCCTTCCTCGGCGGGCTCGACGAGCTCGGCAGCTACCTCGGGTCGCTGGCCAACGCCTCGGCGTGGACGGCCGGCGCGCTCGTGGCCGTCATGGACTCGATGCGCGAGCCGCTCGAGCAGCACCTGCACCACGAGGTGGCCGTCATGGCCGACATGGCGACGCACGGCAACGCGCCGGCGCGGGACTCGGCGGCGGGCGCGGCGGCGGCGGCGACGCTCAAGGCGTGGGGCAAGAAGACGGTGCGCAGGGCGGGCGTGGCCGACGCGGTGCCGCTGTTCCTGCTCAACGCGGACCGCACGGCCGAGGGCGGCGCGTGGCGGGACTGGCCGCCGATGCCGCGGGCGGTGCGCTGGGCGCTGGTGAACGTGGTGGGCGCGGTGCACGGCGGGCGGTGGCGGTTTGCGAGCTGCGACGCGGGGGGGGAGCCGCGGGAGCTGTACGCGCTGGCGGCGGCGAAGGGGGAGGAGGCCGAGGCGGAGTTGTAGAGACGGCGTCGGGCCACGAATCATCAGCGGGTCCTGGGCGCGGGCTGCTGGAAGCCGCTCTGTCCGCGGTCGCAGTCGCTCAGGGCGTGCTCGAGCGCCTTGGCCGCCTTTTCGTCGCGGCGGGTGAAGGGCCGGTTGAACATGGAGCTCAGGGGCAGGGCGCTGTTGGCGTGGTCCGGGGCAAAGGAGACGGGGGCGGCGTCGCCGCAGGCGGAGCGGGTGGCGACGACGGCGAAGCGCAGCAGGTCGGCGCCGACGCCGCGGCCGCGGTAGCGGAGGCTGGTGGTCCAGGCGCGGACGAGGCCGCGGCCGGCGGGCTCGCCGTCGGCGGGCGGCAGCAGGCGCAGGACGAGGCAGCCGATGGTCTCGCGGCCGAAGCGGGCGGCGACGACGACGTCGGAGTGAGCGGCGACGGAGCCGGCGGCGAGGAAGTCGCGCCAGCGGAACTGCTCGGCGAGGGCGAGGTAGCGCGACGTCAGCAGGCGGACGGCGGCGAGGTAGGCGATGACGAGGCCGGCGACGGCGGTCAGGGCGGCGGCGAGGTCGGCGTGGCGGCGGCAGACGGCGGCGCAGGCGGCAACGAGGCCGGCGGCGCAGACGGGGTGGAAGATGACGGCGAGGGCGGCCACCTGGCGCTGCTGGGCGATGCTGTCGGCGACGAGGCGCAGGGCGTCGCGTCTGTCGTCGTCGGAGGTGACGGCGACGAAGGAGAGGGGGGGGGGCGGCTCTGTGGCCATGTTGAGCTGCAGAGGAGAGACTGAGGAGACGGATCTCAGGACATGGATCCAGGACACGGTTACAATGTCGTCGAGGATATCGTCGAGCTATATCTGCCGTGCAGCTGCCTGGGGCTTGGCGAGCGAGCTGTCAACTGCCATGTACCCCCGATTAGCCTCGTGCCCCTGCTGTGTGCGGGCCCCTAACACGGGTACGTGCCGATCTGCGCCTTGGTAGATGAAAACCCCCCCTAGCGGCATCCCCGCCGCGATGCATAGGCCTTGCCAGCACACCACGTGCTTCGTCGACGGCTTCACCTCTCCAACATATCCGTCCCCAACGCCCCTGCAGCCAAGCCGGCTCCTCGGCAACAGCACCCTGCTCGCCCTGCCCGTCGGTCGCCAAAACGGAACCCGGGGGTCACATCAGGCTGCCGGTGTCTCACGGCCGCAGCGGCGGCGCAGCCTTGGTGCTCACCGTCGCGCCGCCATTGGCTGCCGTCGGTGCCTCTCCGTCGACGCCGCCCTGGGCCTGGCGATCAGGCTATCGAGACAGCTGACGGCCCTGGCCCAGGCGTTGGCCCGCGGCCGCTTCCAAGCACGCCCTGGCCCTGGCCAACGTGTCGGTGCCGCCGCCGCTGATTGGCCGCGTCTCGGTCAAGCACGTTGCCCGTCGACGGCCTGGAGCACGTCCCCGACGATGTTTGCGCCCGCAGGCGCCCGCAGGCGCCCGCAGCTGGCCATGGCTCGCGTGCCGGTGCGTGACGAATCTGCCGGCTCTTCGGCCGACGCTCGAGCTGCCCGGTCCGGTTATCGAGTCAGCCCACGTGCCGCGGTGATGAGGGCTTCGGAAGAGGCTGTCCAGGCTATTTTCTCACCACGTTGCTCGTCCCCGGCCGCCTGCCGTATAAATACGCGGCCCTCTCCAGGACCGCTGCTCGCCGTCGACCGCTGACACCGCCTCGACCATGGCCGACACGCCCAGCTCGCCGCCCGCCGTCGTCGCCAAGACGTCCGGCGGCAACAGCGCCTACCACAACTTCCACAACGACTTCGCCCATGTCGTCGACCTCAACGAGCGCCGCCGCCTCGCCCTCGCCGAGGTGGACCGGGCGCCCTTTGGCTGGTACCACGTCCGCGCCTGCGTCGTCGCCGGCGTCGGCTTCTTCACCGACTCGTACGACATCTTCACCGCGTCGCTGCTCACCATCATGCTCGGCATCGTCTACTTCCCCGGCGCCGGCCAGATGCCCGCCAGCTCCGACAACGCCATCAAGCTGGCCACGTCGGCCGGCACCGTCGTCGGCCAGCTCGGCTTCGGCTACCTCGCCGACGTGGTCGGCCGCAAGCGCATGTACGGCCTCGAGCTCATCGTCATCATCTTCGCCACCCTCGGCCAGGCCCTGACCAGCGGCTCGCCCTCGTGCGACGTCATCGGCCTCATCATCTTCTGGCGCGTCGTCATGGGCGTCGGCATAGGCGGCGACTATCCTCTGTCCTCCATCATCACCTCCGAGTTCGCCACCACCAAGTGGAGGGGCGCCATGATGGCCGCCGTCTTCGCCATGCAGGGCCTCGGCCAGCTGGGCGCCGCCTTCATCATGCTCTTCGTCACCCTCGGCTTCAAGTCGCAGCTCGAGGCCGCGCCAACCCCCGGCCAGTGCGATGGCTACTGCCGCATCGCCGTCGACAAGATGTGGCGGACTCTCATCGGCTTCGGCGCCGTCCCCGCCTGCATCGCTCTGTACTGTAAGCCGCCCCATACGGCCCCATACGGCCCGCACGGCCCCTCACGGCCCTGCCTCGCCCCGCTTCGCCGGCTAACCCCCGACAAGTCCGTCTGACCATCCCCGAGACGCCCCGCTACACCTTCGACGTGGCCCGTGATGTCGAAAAGGCCCAGGACGACGTCAAGGCCTACATGTCGGGCAAGCACGAGGGCGACCCCGACGCCGTGGCCCGCGCCGCCACCAGCCGCGCCGCCAGGGACAACCTCGAGGTGCCCAAGGCCAGCTGGGCCGACTTCTTCCACCACTACGGCAAGCTCAGCAACTTCCTCCTGCTCCTCGGCACCGCCGGCTCGTGGTTTTGCCTCGACGTGGCCTTTTACGGCCTCTCGCTCAACAATGGCACAATTCTCAAGGTCATTGGCTACTCGACCAAGAACACGCACAACGTGTACGAGTACCTCTACAACACGGCCGTCGGCAACCTCATCATCGTCCTTGCCGGTGCCGTCCCCGGCTACTGGGTCTCGGTCGCCACAATCGACACGCTCGGCCGCAAGAAGATCCAGATGGGCGGCTTCATCATCCTCACCATTCTCTTCATCGTCATGGGCTTTGCCTACAACAGCATCCCGGCCAACGGCCTGCTGGCCATTTACGTGCTGGCCCAGTTCTTCTTCAACTTTGGTGAGTCTCACAGCCGACGGCGAAGCTCTGCGCGCTGACGCGGCCCCAGGCCCCAACACGACCACCTTCATCGTGCCCGGCGAGGTCTTCCCGACGCGCTACCGCTCGACGTCGCACGGCATCTCGGCAGCCGCGGGCAAGATCGGCTCCATCATCGGCCAGGGCGCCATCTCGACGCTGCGCACCCGCGGCGCCACGGAGCAGAACGACTCGCCGTGGATGGACCACGTGCTCGAGATCTACGCCCTCTTCATGCTCCTCGGCTGCTTCACCACCCTGCTCATCCCCGAGACGGCCCGCAAGACGCTCGAGGAGCTCAGCGGCGAGGACGACTACGCCGCCAAGCCCCATGGCGCCCCAGGGGACCGCGAGGGGAGCAACGACGGGCCTGCCAAGGCTGCCTAGGGGCAAGAATAGCCTGACAAGTGAAAGAGGCAAATTTTGACACGAAACTCTAAAAAGAAAAAGGGGGAAAACTAGGCGAAGAGGCGAAAGATACCACGGTGGAATTGCGGCGATGTTACCTGCTACGTCAACTGCTTTATGGGGATATAACGTAATGATGGTGGATTGTCAAATGGTCAATCAAAATCTAACAGCTTGGTGGGTATGATGTCCTGGTAAGAATGCAACGCTACACAGCCACAGCCCGAGACGACCCAAACGTAAAGTTGGTGCAAAACACGGTGCCAGGACCCGTCCAATACGCCAATGTACCCTCCCAAGCCAAGGTGTTCATTAGTTATCATGCAATGATGAAAAAAGACGGCTTCAGGACGAGCCGGGCTGCTTCTTGGCCTGGACGACGAGCACGTCGGCGCGGACCCCCCCGGCGATGAAGTGAGCGCCGACGGCGCCGAGGCAGCTGGCCAGGTCCTCGGGGGCGCGGTGGCGCAGCTTGCCGACGTCGATGCGGGCACCGCTGGCGCGTCCGACGACGACGAGGCTCGGGGCCGGGGCCGGGGCCCTGGCGGCGGCGTCGTCGGCCGAGGCCGAGGCGGACGAGCCCTCGGGCTTGGGCGTCTCGGCGGCGGCGAGGTCGAGCAGGTCCTCCATGGAGGCGGAGCCCGGGGCCGTCTCGAAGCGGACGCGGGCGGGCTGCTTGGCGGCGGCGGCGTCGAAGGGGTCGTCCGAGGCGTCGGCGGCCGACGACGACGAGGCGGCGGGCGCGGCCGAGACGCGGACGACGGTGGCGGTGGCCTGGGACGACTCGCACAGCTGGAGGACGAGGCGCAGGGCGAGGCGGTCGTCGGCGGCGGGGCCGAAGTAGGGCAAGATGATGTGGTAGGGCTTGGAGGCGACGGGCACGGGGGGCACGGGGTCGTCGCCGAGCGAGTAGGCGCGGGCCATCTTGGGGCGCTCGGCGGCGGCGGCGGCGGCGGCGGCGTCCGGGTCCGAGGGCCGGGTGCGGGAGAAGAAGACGGCGACGGCGCGGTCGCCGACGTCGAGGAGGGAGCGGACAAAGGGGGCGTACGAGGCGGCCATCTTGTCGTCGACCGAGGCCGAGGCGGCGAGGACCTGGGCGTCGGGCATGGCGCCCGTCTCGCTCCAGGGGACGAGCAGCAGGTCCGAGGCCATCTTGGCGGCCTTGACGGCGAGGGCCTCGGCGAAGCGCGTCTCGGGCACGACGGCCACCTCGCCCGACGAGGCCAGGCGGTGCAGCTGGCCGACGGTGCGGAAGGTGTTGACGACGGGGTCGTGGCGGCTGTACTCGGCCACCTGGGACACGGTCATGACGGACGAGTCGCGGTCGGTGAGCTGGACGAGGCGGATGCCGTGGGCCCAGACGGGGCGGCGGGGGGCGTCGGCGGGGAGCGAGGCGCGGGCCGGCTCGGGCGGCGGGGCGTCGCGCGAGCCGAAGAGGGAGACGAGGTTGAGCAGGGCGGGCATGTTGTCGAGGCGGAGGTAGACGAGGACGCGGGCGACGCGCTCCGGGGGCGCGGGCTTGCGGCGGGCGGCGTCGTCCGAGTCCGAGGGCGAGATGGGCGCGCCCGTGTCCCAGTCGATCTCGCCGCGCTTCCACGCCTCGATCTTGTGCTGGTACCAGAGGGGGTAGAGGGCGGAGACGATGGGCGTCGTGGCAAAGGTGGTGAGGAGGGCCATGACGACGAAGATGGTGAAGGTGCGGGTGCTGAGGATGTTGGCCTGGAGGCCGATGTTCTGGGTCTGTTAACAGCTGCAGTGAAATGGGGATTGTGGGCGACACAAGGGACATACCAGGACAATGAGCTCGACCAGCCCCTTGCAGCTCATGAGGACGCCAATGGTCAGCGACTCGCGCCAGACGAGGCCGTTGAGGCGGGCGGCCAGCGAGGCGCCGATGATCTTGGTGGAGAAGGCGACGACGGTGGTGGCGAAGACGTAGCCCCAGGCGACGCCCGTGTCGAGCAGGCCGAGGTTGGTGTTGAGGCCGGAGAGGGTGAAGTAGAGGGGCAGGAAGATGGCGCCGATGAGGTCCTCGAGCTTCTCGGTGACGCGGATGTTGAAGCGGCCCTCGCGGGTGACGATGAGGCCCGTCATGAAGCCGCCGAAGATGGGGTGGACGCCGATGATGCCGGTGAAGAAGGCCGAGGCGAGGGCGATGAGGAGGATGAGGGAGATGATGCTCTGGGAGGGCCCGTTGTCGATGCAGCCGGAGCGGCGGAGCAGCCAGACGAGGGCGGGCTTGACGGCGTAGAGGAGGAGCAGCATGTAGCCGACGCAGCAGAGGAGGATCCAGAGGGCGGTGAGGCCGTTGCCGGCGTTGACGAGGGCGACGCAGAGGGCGAGGAGGACCCAGCCTGGGGGGGGGAGGGTCAGCGCGTCAGGGGGGGCAGAGGGACAAGAGGGCAGGGTGCTTACCGACGACGTCGTTGGCGACGCCGGCCGACAGGGTGATGACGCCGACGGAGGTGTCGAGCAGCCTGAGCTCGGTGAGGATGCGGCACAGGACGGGGAAGGCGGTGATGGCAATGGCGATGCCGATGAAGAGCATGTAGACGCTGAAGCGGATGGGCTCGAGGCCGTCGTCGGAGCGGAAGGCCTGGTAGACGCCCCAGGCGAGGGCGCAGCCGATGCCAAAGGGCAGGGCGAGGCCGGCGACGGCGACCGAGGTGGCGACGCGCCAGTTGCGGACGAGGAAGCCGACGTCGGTCTCGAGGCCGATGAGGAAGAGGTAGAGGATGAGGCCGAGGTTGGCGACGACGTTGAGGTTTGGCAGCGAGGCGGGGGGGAAGATGGCGTCGCGGAAGCCGGGGATGCGGCCCATGACGGACGGGCCGAGGATGATGCCGCCGACGACCTCTGCGATGACGCGCGGCTGGCGGATCCTGGCGAGGGGCCAGTGGATGATGTGGCAGACGATGACGATGAGGCAGGTCTGGCGCGCGCGGTCAGGGAGGGCGAGGCGGCGGAGCAGCGGGGGGGGGGACAGACCTGGATGATGAAGAGGATGATGGGGTTGCTGGGGTCGTACTTGGACGGGTTGGAGCCCTCGAGGACGCCGGCCTGGGGGGGGGCGCGGTGCTCGCCGGAGGAGGACATGGCGGCGGCGGCTGTGTCGTGGTTGAGGCGGTGGTCGAGGAGTGGTTGCGGTGGTGGTCGAGGAGTGGTTGTGGTGGTGAGGGCGTCGTCGAGACGGCGAGGAGAGGCGAGGAGAGGCGAGGAGAGGCGAGGAGAGGCGAGGAGAGGCGACGGCGAGGCGCCCGGCACGGCTCGGCGCAGAAATCGCCAGCAATGGTAGTGCTGATGCGAGAACGGGACGAGCTGAGGTCGAGCAGCGAGCGCGTACCCGTGCGAGGCGTCTGGGGCCCCAGCTTTTATTACGGCAGCAGCCAACAGCCACCAACAGCCAACAGAGACGCCATCGACTCGCCTGCGACGAGGCTGCAGCCGGCTCGCGTCCGCCACGCCCTGATTGGCACAGGCGGCGCTCCGGGGCACAGCTGGCGCGAGCCCAAGGGCGCCGCGGCGCGACGGAGGAGCTGGGCAAAGCTGGGGGAGGGCCAGCCAGCTCTCTGCGTGTCAACAAGACAGGCGGCCCCGGGCCATCTGCCTGCGCCTCGTGTTTCACGGCGCCTTGCCCGACTCGGGGTGGCGGGCGGCGTCGCGTCCGTGCGCGTCATGGCGGCTCGCCAAGGGCGCGCTGCCGGTCCTGGTGATCTGGCGAGGCGGCCGCGCGCGGCGGCGGTGGTGCGCCGTGGTGCATGCGGCACGGGGCAGAGGCGACGGGCAGGGCTGCGCATCAGCCCTGTGTCTCATCACGGGCGCGGCGCGCTAGCCGGCCTGTCCCTGCAAGGACCCTGCGCGGCACGTGCTGGCGAGGTTCCGGGCGCCGCAGCCGCTGGTCCGGACTCTGGCGCACGGCCGCCGCACACCGCCGTGCCCCTCCCCGGGCCCGGCCCCGGGCCACGCCGCCGACGCCCCCGGGAGCGGCGCTCCACACCGCCGCCCGGCGCCGGCCCGGCACGCGCGCGACAGCGGCGACACGCGCGCGCGCCGGGCCCGACGTCCGCGCCGGGCCCGTCGCCGCCGCGGCAACGCTGCTGCCTGGCCGCCCAGCCGCCGCGCGCGTCCGCCGACGGCAAATCTTGAGGCCCACCCGCGAGAAATGCCCAGACGTCGTGGCCCCGTAGGACCAAGCCCTGGCCCGTCGAACCACGTCCACAGAAACTTGCTCAAACACACGCACACGTCGCCGGCCCTTTAAGCTTCTGGCGCGCGCGGGAGATGTGCGCCAGGCCCGCTCCGCAGAGTTGGAGAGCCTGCCTGAAGTCTATCCGCATGCACGCCTCATCGATATAAAAGGCCCGGTCCGCCCTGCCGCCTCGTCTGTCCTCGTCCCCGTTCCCATCCTCCTCTCTTCTCCCCCGCGCTCTTCGCCTGCTCAGCAACATGGACCACGGAGGCCACGACCACGCTGCCATGGGGCACGACCACGCCGCCATGGGCCACGACCACGCCGCCATGGGCCACGATCACTCCGCCATGGGCCACGATCACTCCGCCATGGACCACGGCGGCGGCGGCGGCTGCAAGATCTCGGTGAGCGCCCCCCGTCCCCGCTGCCCGGTCCGGCCCGGCTAACCCCCCCCCCCCCCCCAGATGCTCTTCAACCTCAACACCATCGACTCCTGCTTCCTCTCGTCCGACTGGCGCATCACCTCGGCCGGCATGTTCGCCGGCTCGTGCCTCGGCGTCTTCTTCCTCGCCATGCTCCTCGAGCTGCTCCGCCGCTCCGTCAAGGAGTTCGACCGCTTCCTCCTCGCCCAGCACGCCGCCCGCTTCCGCGCCGCCCCCGGCGCCCCGGACCGCGCCTCCGTCAGCAGCTCCAAGGACGCGCCGTCCCAGCCCGCCGCCGCCGCCGTGCCCCCCTTCCGCCCCAACCTGTGGCAGCAGGCCGTCCGCGCCCTGCTGCACCTGTTCCAGTTTGTCTGCGCCTACATCCTGATGCTGGTAGGCCGCTTGCCCCGGGAGTCTGACATACGGCCCGACTGACCATGCAGCTCGCCATGTACTACAACGGCTACATCATCCTCTGCATCTTCCTCGGCGCCTACTTCGGCGCCTTTGTCTTCCAGTGGGAGACGCTGTCCCCTGCGTGAGTCGCGTCCTGCACTCGCCGCCGGGCCTGCTAACACCTTGATAGGGGCCAGCAGACCAGCGCGGCCCACGAGGCCACCGTCTGCTGCGGCTGAGGCGTCGACGCTCGGAGCTAGGAGGACTTGTCGATAAGCCTAGGTAATTGTTAATATGTAGGTAGCTGCTCACGCGAGCCGTCTTCACAGCTCGGCTCTGCGGAAATGCGACGACATACCTCTCTGTCCGCGTGTGCTTCTGCCAAAAGCGGTGCTGGGCCGAATCTCTACACGCAGCTCTTGTGCAAGCCCAGTCCCCGCTGCCGTGGAAATGCAAACGGCCGCCTCGCCTGTTCAGTCCCGAGGCCCGTTGTCGCCCGGCAACTGGCGGCAGAGTCCTCGAAACTCGCCCGCAGCTGTTCTCTCTGCCCAGCCGCTTTCTCTTCATCGCTCCCCACAACGCGCACGTCACGTCTCAGCTTGCCTACCTCAGCTTGCCTACCTCTTGCTTTGACTCTTCACCCGCGTCCTCACTCTTCGTCGCTCAGCGCCCGCCTCGACATGCAGCTCGGTCCCTCCGCCGTCGCCGGGACGCCCGCGACGAGGTCCATCACCATCGACGACGATACGTCCGGCTGCGACGCGCGCCCTCGCAACGCCCCCAAGAGCTCCAAGAAGCCCAAGAGCTCCAAGAAGCCCAACATCTCCAAGAATATCCAGCCCAAGCGCGTCCAGGCACCGGCGCCCAACAAGCCAGCCAAGAAGCGCGGCTCCGACGCAGAGATCGAGGACGTCATGAAGCGCGACCACCGCCCCCGTCGCCGCATCCGCGGCAAGAAGCTGCACGCCGCCGCCGAGGCGCTCATGTCCTCCAGGCACCACCTTATGGAAACCGCCATCCAGGCCGTGGCCCTCGTCGAGGACATCGAGGAGCACCACCAACACGCCATCGCCCGCCCCGCCTGGCTCGAGAAGAAATGCGCACATCAGTTCCGCAAGGCTGCCGTCGCCATGCTCTCCACCGCACAAAAGCTCGACCAGTCCGCGAACACGCAGCAGGCCAGCGCCGAGAACCTCTGGCGCCGCCTGACGGAGCTGCTTGAGGGCCTCGCCCGGCAGGATGACGTCTGACGGCCCTGCTTGGGGCCCTCGCTGGTAGGACAACGTCTGACGAGTTGGGCGTGTGCCATGGTTGGAGACGTGTTCCGTCATGGATAGTGACTTAGTCGAGCATCGTGGCTCAGCTAGCAAATCCGAGAAATGAGACGTCTTTGTGAATTCCATCCACCATGTCCAAACAGATGCAAAGGCTCCCCGGGTATCACATCAGCAAAACTCCGTGCCCCAAAACGTTCAAGCACTTGGACACGTCCCATGACTCGTCCAGCTGGCCCCTCATCGACCACACCGTCTCCATAATCTCCACGGCCTCCTTGACAGTGCCGAACGCCCGCAGCGCGCCCATGCGCAGCGCCGTCGCCCGGTACGCCTCCTCGTCCTCGGCCGGCGACAGGCACCCGCACACGCAAAACGGCCAGGCCAGCGAGCGCAGCATCGACCCCCGCGGCATCTGCGATAGCAGCGCCGTCGCCCTGGCCACCGGCCGCCGGATCTCACAGCTCGCCGGCTGCCACCCCGACAGCACCACGTTGAGGTAGCTCAGCGTCGCCAGCAGCCAGATGACCTGGAACAGCGGCTGCTCGTCGCCGTCGTTGCCCGCCACCGGGTCCGCCACGAGCATCGGAAACGCCGTCACCGGCGCCAACGTGGCCGCCGCTTTGTCCTCGAGCGCCTCGAGGCCGCCCCTCATGACGTCGCCCAGCACCTGCCCGCGGGACACGAGCTCCTCAACCGACAGCGAGCCCGTCTGCTGCTGCCGCCGCTTCCACGACTCGAGGGCGGCCACGTCGCCGAGCGCCTGCACGACCCAGTTCTTCAGACCGAAGAACTCCTCGAGGAAGAGGGGCCCGGCCCGCGCGCCGTCGTCCTCCGGAGGGCAGCCCGGGATGATGCTGGCCTGGTACCGGTACAGGCGAGGCGCGTCGCCCAGGGTGACGCTGGACAGGACGTCGACGTACAGCAGCGTTGCCGTGAAGAAGCGCAGCGCGGCCTGGTTGGTGCTCCACGGCCGCCTCACCGCCACGTCGGGCGGCGGCCACTTGAGCGAGTACAGGCTCTGCAGCGTCTCGTTCCACCGCTCCGGCTCCGGCAGCATCTGCACGAAGAGGGCGACGGCGGCGTCGAGGTGGATCCTCCAGTTGTCCTTGTTGGACGTGGCCACCTCGAAGCAGAGCAGCTGGACGATGCTCTGCATGGCCACGAGGCCCCGCGGCCGGTCAAAGCCGGCGCCGCACGCGTCGAGGGCCCGCATCTCCTTCTGCAGCTCCTTGAGGGCCAGCGCCAGCTGCGTCTCGAGCTTGTCCACCAGGCGGCTTGTGCACGCGCCGTGGCCCTCTTCGCCCCTGGCCAGCACGACGGCGAAGAAGAAGCTGGCGAGCGAGACGGTGGTGTGGTAGAGCGACCGGTTGCTCTGCAGCACGTCGAGGATCCAGGAGCGCCCGCCGTCCTGGACCGAGGGCCGGTAGTGCGGGAAGAGATAGGGGAAGACGTAGTCGAGGTAGATCATGAGGGCGTTGAGGTCGACGGCGGGCGCCGTGTCGGGCTCCCGTTGGCGGACAAGGTGCCAGGGGGTGTCGTCATCGCCGCTTCCGGTGTCTGTGACGGCCCCGTTGCCGCTGGACGCCGGCGTCGAGCTCGCACGGCCCTGGACGCGCGGCGAAGCCCCCTGGGCGTCGTCGTCGATGGTCACCATGCTGGTCCCCCGCTCGAGCATCTCGAGATACCTGCGGTCGCGCCGCTGGCTGGCCTGGCGCTTGACCTGGGCCTTGATCATCTCGGCCATGTCGCGCTGCCGCGGCCCGCCGTCCATCCACGCCGGCTTCTCGTCGTCGAAGTAGCACGTAATATCGAGCGCCTTGCACGTGTCGCACACGGGGCGGTTCTCGGCGCACTTTTTGCGCCGCACGCGGCACGTCCAGCAGCCGTCCAGCGAGCGCGGCTTGGCCGTGGCCACGAGCTGCCGGAAGAGCGACATGGCGGCGAATCGATGACGACGAGATGGTGGTGATGAAGGCTCGACGTTGGGTGATGCAAGACCTTGGTTTAGTCAGCAGCCAGGTCGCCTATAAAGAAAGAGGATAGTCCGAGCAGCCCAGCGCACCAGCATACAGCTCGTCGGTGGAGAGACAGGTTAGTGCATGCAGAAAATCTAGTAGAGACATATTCCCCTATATTCCCTTTACTTAGAGGCAACCCGATTGCGAGTTGCGCAAAAGAGCCTTAGGGGAAAGCATAGATTGAAGCAGATCGCAGCCCAGAAAATGGGGCGTGGGTTGCGCTTGTATCGCGCTCCATGAATTTAGAACTTTTTCAGGGCTTTCCACGTCCTAGTTGGAAGTCCATGTCCCCTTTGTCTGCCTTCTTGGCGGCGGCTTTCTCCTTATCAGCAAATCTTGCCTCATCATCAGATCTAAGCTCTTCGGGAGAGCTAGATAGGAGCCGCATCCTCTTCAATGGCCGTCTTGACTTCGCGCCATCTGGGGACTCTCTTTTTTGCTGCAACTGCTCGGCATCTGCCAGAAAACCGGGCAATTGACCAAACTCAATCGATAATGAGACTGCTTCGTGACCCTTCGATACTTCGTCGGAGGCGAAATCGCTGAGGTCGAGAGTTAGGCAATCATCTTGATTCGCGGACGATCCGTCAGCTCGCCGAAATGGCTGCCGTAAGTGAGCTTTTACTCTTGCGTGGGAAAAAAAGGGTCATCGTACCATATGCGAAATTTTCTCTTCAGCCTCTAGGCAATCAATCTCTTCGCCCTCCAACCAAGTAAATTTTGGACGCCATAATGAAACCGTCGACTCCCGCCCGAGCGGACTGATGTCGATGCCGATAACGGCATTAATGTCACCGCCCGAATAGAGAATATAGTCTTCTGCTAATTTCCGCAAATTTTTCCCATCTTGTGAATATGATACCTCCACTACAATGCCTGGGTAGGTCGCATCCGGATGTTGGAATTGGGCGTCTGGTTGGCGCCGTAGCGTCTTGGGGTCTTCATCGCTTTCTTTGAGAAAAATGCGAGCTGAACCAACACTAGTGATTTTCGACGCAAACCTGCCAGCCTCGCCTCCTCGTTCCCGAATATCTCGTAACTGATCTGTTAGGACATCGACAATGCGGCTCGAAAAATACTCGTGGATCGTCGAAGGCATGCGAACGAACAGTATTCCGTGTTTAGCGTCGTAGTCGTGCCTGCTGAAAAGACGCTCGATTGCTTTGGATTCGTATTGTCGAGGATCTACTGGAAACTCTGCAAACGGCAGGAAATTGCTCTCTTCTGCCTTCCGTTTATATTCGCGGAGCATGCGATTTACCTCGTGCCCTGTAGACGCGTGAGTAGTACGTCCTCGTCGTCCCTCCGTCGCAGGAGGAGTAGGAGGCAGCCGGGCTTGACGATCGGGAGGTGTAGTGCCAGGATAGGACAAGCAATCGTCGGGTTGTGAATCAAGCGACCCGGCAATTCTTTTCACCTGGTCCATGATGAGAGGGGTGATGATTGATGTGGACGGACAGATCTGCAACCTCACGCGCAGGCGCCAGGGAAGTGATACATGTATTATGTAATTCGGATACCCCTGTCGTATTGGTGGAGGCGATTGACCAGGCAACAATAGTTTTGTGGGGCTGGTTCCTGCTGAACCTCTGCCCCCGCCCAGCGCATGTAATCCATCTGCATCCACTTCGCCTCTAGTGAGCACAATGGATGGCATTTTCTTTTCCCTGTTGTCTAGACGTTCCGAGACAGCACGTATTATTATTTTACAATCCGGTCTAGCGGCAGCGGCAGTAGCATTGATAAGAGATGGCTCCGTAGGCTTTATATAACTTTGCATACTACTATGCCCCTATGCTAAGAATCAGGCGCGGTATAAGGATATTTGCAGCCATGGGCCGAAAAATGCCATTTACTTTATCTTAGCGCTACTCATCGCCGCCGTCTAGGGAGACGTCGTAGGTTTCGGCAATGTGCTGCTGAAGTTGGTCATGCGCGTCCTGCCAGGCCATGTAGTCCCCGTCGGCGAGATCTTGCTGAGCGGCTACCGGCTCCGCCACCCGAGACGCCCTGGCGTTGGCTACCCGGATGAAGTGATCACGGTGCCGCTTCGCCAAATCCCTAGCGTTCCTGAACGCAGCAACTCCACGCCGGAATGTCTCTATGTCGCCAGCAATGGCCCAAGAACCGATATGAGTTGTGAAGTATTGTGGCGGCTCCTCCGCCGCGGTTGGCGCTGTGATGTGGTGCGCATATAGCTCAAGCGTTCGTCTATGGTAGGTCGAGCTGAAAGCATAGGCCTTGCCGTCGAATGTAGGCTCTGTCTCCCCGTAGCATTGCAGGGCGTGCATGGCGCGTGCCCCGTGTGTCCCGTCGTAGCATGCCTGTCTTTCGGCCTCGTCGGCGTTCCCGGTTGGCCCCTTGACTTCGAGGAAGAAATTGGGCACCACTGGAGCCTGAACATGCTTTGTTGGTATAATCACCTTGTCGAGGCCCTCCCTGATCCTTCTCTCCACGTCCCAAATGCGGGCTCCGTCAAAGAAGTCCGGTACGGGTTTGACGGTCGCCTCGCCCGTCATTGAAGCGAGGTTTGTGAATGGCAGATTGACTTCATTTGGAATGTCCGCATTCCCAGAAACGATTGGAATCACGTCACGCATGACTTTTGCCTCGGATGCGGCCCTGTTCTTCGTCAGATAGCACGCGAAATCGGATTCGGTAAAGCGCGACGTCGAAAGCGACAGTCTACGCTGCGAGAGCAGCAAGCGGATTTCTTCCAGGTTAACTGGCTTGGCGATCAGACGGTCATCTGGGAAATTATAGAATGGAGTGTAGATGTGGTTCTGGATAAGATGTTGTTCGAAATCACCGTCGTATGCGGATGACTTCCTAGCTGAGCTGGAAACAGTTGTGCCTCTAGTGGATGATGGCTGCCTGCCTCGAGGAAACGCAAGGGAACGGGAGGATGCCATGGTATCTACGACCAGTTCCGGCTCCGGGAACTGCCCCAATCAATCAGTTAGCAACGATTAAAGACACCTAAGGGCTGGTACATACCCCACGAAGATGACCAAGGTCGGGGCCGCCGTTCCGCGCAAATCGAGCAAGATCCGATGTGTCCACGGCAGGATCCGGATTGATGGGAGGTGGCTGGATCTTGACGCGGCGGTCGAGCTCTCGCAGGGCGCGGGGCGTAAGCCAGACCTTGGAAAGGCTGTCCCAGAAAGCCGGGGGAAAATTGGAAGGGCTTCGCCGCCTCCTTGTCCGCCTTGGCCTTTTTGCTGGAGGGCCGTCCTGATGGAGGTGGCCTGCATGCTGCCTCTTCCGGGTCTGCATGGCGACGGGGGTCTCGGACACTTTGAGGACTTTAAGGATGTCCCAGGCAGGTCGGGGTGAACGGCCACCTCTGCAGAGGCGTTTCAGGAAGCGCGTCTACATACGTCCTGCGGCCATGCGCGTAGCAGCGAGAAGAGGCGATTGGACAGGAGCCGATACTCAACAGATGCATTCAGGTCGGTCGGTCGTTGTCTCGAGGGGAGGCGCATGCAGCGTGCAGCGATTTAGCCGCCGAGGTGGATCGACACAACCTGGGCATGCAGGGCGCATATCGATATCGTTGGCACGGGCTGCGGTAGAGTAGCCAGATCGTGCCCTGTGTCAAGATGGAGGACTGAGGAGGACGAGGACCCAAAACCTCAGAGCGACGTATCAATCACGTGACAGACCAACCGCCAGCTGGGCGTGAGGTCAGGCCACCGGGCCGCAGCTTCGGCGACCCGGGCGCTAGCGGCCGATAGCCCCGGAGCTTGGCGCGCGCATAGGAGAGCGTCAGGTGCCACTCCTCGTCGGCCACGGGATGCTGCTCTTGCATTATAATCCCTGCAGATATTGTACTGGTTAGGCGGGCTTGTCTTGACGATAATCCTGGCGATATTGTTGGTGCCAACTAGTAGAGCTATTTTTAATTGCGTTTAAGTGCATTTAATAGCGTTAGGGGGTAACTTTTATAATCCTTGGACTTTTTATATCGATCCGTAGCCGCTATTCTTAGTAAAGAGCGCTTCTATAGTCCCTCGAAGCACCGCTGTCGAACGATCCTGTCCGACAGGATTCCTTCCATAACTAGGAGCATGTCGTTTGTTACGCGACTCCCTCTCCTCCCGCGCCTTTTGACGTAGCTTTAAGTGTCTCACAAGGTCGTCAACCTGCATGTCTACCTCGTATTCCAGTCCTGCCTCATCAACTGGCTGGTCCATCTCAGTCATTTCAAAATCGATCAGCCGAAGGCGACCGTCGGCGCAATAAAGCACGTTCAGGAGACTGATATCGTCGTGTATAACACCAGCCCTCCTGATTTCTCCCAATAGTTTTCTAAGATTTACCCGCAGGGTGTTTTCGTCCAGAGAAAGCGAAGGCTGGTCATGCAGCATCGTACCTCCTAAGTCAGAAAGGACCAGGGCTTGCGAATTACCAATACTGGCAAGGCCATGGTACTGTGGGACAAGCCCGCGCTCCTGAAGCTCCTTTGCGTTCTCGTAAAACTTCCGTTCGTTGTCAAACAAAGACTCATAATTTTCATCCTTCTTCTTAAGTATGATTTTTTGTGGTAATACTTGGGAGCTCTCCCCGTCGAGGCTTAGCCGAATGATGTTAGGGTAGGCATGACGAGGCAAGCATATGGGACCTCCTCGCCCCCGAAGTGTCCGGGACTGAAACTGAAACTCGAGATACGGCTAAGCACGCGTTAGTATCAGCCGAACGCTTGCTGGGGCGCGGATACTATTACCAGGTCGAAGTCAGCCATTATGTACGAATGATCGGTCGAAGTCGGACAGAAAAACACACAGAGAAAAACAGAGCCACGGCAGGGACACTTAAGCGATATTACAAACCAGTAGTCACGTGTACCCTGTCTTAGACATGTCGCATGGGGACAGTGCGAGGAGTGAGTTGGGAAGAGGAGAGTTTCGCACGGAGCGGCTAAAAGCGGGACAGTCGCGAAGGGCGATCATTGATTAGCCTACATAGCTAGCTATGATAGCACGCGAAGGAAAACCGCCGCCAGACCGTAGCTCCGTGCGCGTCCAATTCCCTTAAAGAAAACGATTAGAATCTACTATCCTGCATCCATCGTCGTCAAGCACCCATTGTCCCTCTTCGTATTTCCAACATAACTGGCCATAATCATCCGCGTCCCGGATATATCCCTCTGGATGTTTTCTATGCCTTTTACTAGGCTGTAAAATGGAACGCCCATGGGTGCCCACGGGCGCTGTCTATAATCTTATGGGTACCCGCGGGTAGTTTATATAAGCTTATTTTTAGCTTATAAGGCGCCCACGGGTTTAGAATAACGTAGAATGGGTACCCTTAGGCACCCATTCTATAGTATCTACCCTATAGAATACTATAAGATAAAGTATATATACTAAATAAGAGATATATTAATATAAGGAGAAAGGTATTATAGAGAATATAGTTAAATAGAAATAACTTAGTTTAAAGTAAAGATATATTACGAATATTCTAGTACTAGTATATAGTAGAAAAGGGTTAGGCAAGTCAATTTCTTCTCTTAAATACTATTTTAGTCTACGCTATTATAGAGTTACGCATCGACTCCTACTATCTACACCTCCGTCGGCTCGTACGCATCCGACTCCCCGTCCTCCTCCGCCGGCTGCTCCTCCGCCAGCTACTCCTCCGCCGGTTGCGTCGCGCCACCTCCGGCCTTTGCGCGTATATGCGCAGGGCGATGGCCCGCCCTAGCCGCCCGCGCGGCCTCACGCTTGCGCGCCGCCTCCAGCCGGGAATCTTGGCCCTTTGCCGCATCTTTGCGGGCTTTCATATATACCTAGAGGTAGGTCTCCCCCCTATTGCCAGTAGCTTCATTCTATGTGAGCGAACCGAGAGCTAGAATGCGATTAGTATAAGAGTTTATTACAATAACGCGAATATACTTACCAGGGACAGAATCCCGGAGGAACTGGGTGTTTCCCGAACCCAGGGCAGCCAAGAGTTGCCGGATTATAACAAAATCCTTTTACCATCCGCGCCCTGCCATATCGGCTCTCCGCTAAAGAAGGCACGACCGACGGCTTGTTGTGAGCCCATACGTGGCAATGGCAAATCTAGGCTCTGCAATCGGCGGATTCCTTGAACCAAAAATCTGTATAAAGCGTCTCGAAGGGGGTATCCTTCAGAATTCCCTTCGCAGCGCGGGAAAATCCAGCAGTCAACATAACAATCCTTCAGATCCGCCAATTTTACTGCCCGAAATTGCAAAAGCATGAGACAGTGGATGTCGAAGCAGAACACCTGAGGGCATTTATATTGAACCGCGTACCTGCTTAGTTAGTAAAGCAGAGAGTATAACACGATAGCGCAAATAAAGGTACTGTGCACTCACCCTCGTAATTCACGGCCGAGTCTAAGTTGGGTGCCTTTTTTTTCGGGGGACCCATCGTACCAGAAGCGAGTGTCAATCAGATTTCGCTTGAATTCGCCTATTGCAACAATATGGTCCGCCCACATTAAAGCGCAATCAATTTTGTTACGTCCGTTTTCCGAGGGAAAAGATCGTTCGTAGATCGCCGGGAAGTTTTGGAATTTCGATAATACGGGAGCCAAGAGTTCGACTCGAAAGTAAGCCGCACCATCATCTTCGTTTCCTAGCTCCCAGCTAGATCTGGCGTTAGACCGAAGAGAGGGTTGACTTCGTCGAACGTTATCATCGCTAAGTGCAGGAACCAGCGGAGACCAATCCGGGCCATCAGCATGCGTGTGCATTTTGAGCTCTTTGGATGTGATGCCGTTGAACTTGTCCGCCCATGCTTTGTTAGTGTTAGAATGATCGTGTTCATTGTTCACATAGTTGAGTGGATGTTCTAGGAGAACGTCAGTAAAAGACATAGTGATATAAGTAGAGCTAGAGAAACGGCGGATAGATAGTGAAACCAAGACCTTGAACCTTGCTCTATGCGAAGTTCTAAGATCAGTTAGTGACCTTATATAACTCGTGAACGGACTTGTCTAATGCATAAGAGCTAGACATCCGTTTATAGCGGACCGTAATGGGACCTTTGGGGCCTTTGGCGTCGTGCTCATTTCGTGCCGTGCCCCATGACTTAACCCATATTAGAATGCCACCGCA
Organism: Hypocreales sp. Mo6-1; assembly: GCA_002939055.1. Classification (NCBI taxonomy): domain Eukaryota; kingdom Fungi; phylum Ascomycota; class Sordariomycetes; order Hypocreales; species Hypocreales sp. Mo6-1. The sequence goes on from PNEP01000013.1 coordinate 3,899,953, forward strand.
AGATTGTGGCCCAACTGCTCTGGGATGAGGCTCCGCGGGCTGGGTGCTACAACAGCGTACGCCAGGGCCTCGCATAACAGGGCCAGCCGAATGTGTTGGTCTGGTCTGTTGGATGGCTTAAAGCGCGCGACCGGGGGGGGGGGAAGTGAAAAGTGGAAAAAAGTGAGAGGTGGGAAAAAACGACAGCTGGGATAAAGTGAAAGATGGGGGAATGCCTAAGACAAAAAAAAGGCACAGGTGTGAAAATCTGCTCTCCCGTCGGAAGCAACTGACGAGGCGGGCTACAAGTATTACGGATGAACCCGCGGCCTTTCTTTATACACCAGGGGGCGAAGGTTTGGATTTCGGGCTTGAGCTCGTCGTGGGCTCAGTGGCCGGCCAGGCTGTGAAGCAGGCACTACGATTGTCCTTTGAGACATCGAGAACAGTTCTTGGTCAGACGCTATATGAGGATATTTACGGTACGGCAGCCAGGCTAGACTCCCAGAGTTGACCCGTCGAGCAGGCTTTAAGGACAGCAGTCGAGGGAACGCTCGGGCACTGTCATGCCAGGAAGTGCGTTAAAAATTATGAGAAGAACTAAGCGGAATGGAACTGGAAGAGGGCGCAGTTGACCTACTCGCGTCGTCCCGGATCGTCGAGGAAGAATTAGTCGGTATGGCAGGCAGTTTCGCTCGTCGTCTTTACTTAAGATGATCTGCTAAAGCAGGGGAGGGAATATGGGTTGATGGCAAGTCGTGTCGACAAGGATGAACGTTGACGGGCGTATGCGCTGTGCTATTTGAGAGATATTGTAGCAGGCCTCTGTCTGCAAGAAGCTGTAACGATCGAGCGTCGGAGACCGTAGGATTAAATTCGCTCCGTTCCTGGAACTGATGCTTGCAGGTTGTTACGACCCTGGCTGGACTGGCCGCAGGACGGGCTGGCGCACGAGAATGGGGCACGGCTCAATGAACCTCCCAAGTTAAGCCTTGGCTTCGAGCCGTAACTCTACACAGTTAGAGTGCTGCTAGTAACATCTTGTATCAATGCAGTTCCATGCACTATGGCCCATCCCAACATTGTCCCAGAACAAAGACAACTCGCACCAATGATTCAAACACAGTTCTTGCTGCCACCAAAGAGCGTCTGTCGCCTCTCCAACAGCCCCAGGTCCCACCATCCCTCGATCCGCTTCAAGATGGGCCTCCGTCCCGACCTGGCCCTTGCCAGGCTCGGCAACGACACCGGCGAGCAGGGCACCGACGGCACCGGGTCCACGGCAGGCAGCTCCCCGAGCGGACGGGGGACCTGTCGCACGCGAGCCCGCTGCTCGCCCACCGTCGCCGTGGGGGGCCGCGCAAGGCCCGGGTGCACCGGCCGGCTGGCCAGCGGCAGAGGGCAGTTGACGCTCACGGCGTCCGACGAGTCGCTGTCGTAGCGCTTGTCCCGCCGCGCCATGGCCACCGTGCCCAGGCTCCGGGCCCCGGCCGGCACGCGGGGCCGCGCCGGCGGAGCGCCGCCCCACGGCCCCCCACGGCCGTACCCTCAGGCGAAGTCCTTGGCCGGCCGGCGGCTGCCGCCCTTGATGCGCTTCCACAGGCAGGCCGACGTGACGGCCGAGACGAAGAAGAGGATGCAGAGCGCCGTGCTCAGCCCCCAGATGGCCTTGAGCTCTAGGCAGCTCGCCTTGTCGGGGTCGACCCATTCGTAGACGCCGCTGCGCGACAGGTTGCGGAACAGCGAGTTGATGAAGTTGGCCGTGTTGCCGTCGTCCGGCAGCGCCGGGCACGACAGGTAGCTGACGGGCTTGCCGACGACGCAGGCCACGACGACGACGGCCACGAAGCACACCACGTCGGCGGCCGTCGAGATGAGCAGCGGCAGCAGCGAGTCCCAGTAGAGGATGTAGGTGATGACCGTGTAGACGGTAGCCAGGCAGGCCTGGCCGCTGTGAGCCGGGGCGGCACGGCTCGGGGGCACGGGGGCAACCTACAACCACCAGGGTGCCGACGAGCGCCGACGGCGCCGCGTAGCTGGCCGCAACCATCTCGGAGATGAAGCTCGAGGCCAGCCCGATGATGGTGATGAGGGAAACGGCCTGCATGGCGCGCATGGCCGTGAACGTCAGGCCCAGGGCCCCGAGCGCAGGAGGCGACGCCATGGCGACGCGCGAAGCCGGCGTGACGAGCGAGAGGCGAGGCCGCGACGAGCACCGCGCCGTGCGCAGAGGCAGGTGCCTGGAGTAGAACGGCAGACGAGCCGGCGAGGAGCTGGGGAGGGAAATGTTGGCGAGTGCCCGACCGCGCCGGCCGAGGATCGAGACAGGAGAGGGGGCGGGAACGAACTGTATGACTAGGAGCGCAAGCCTCGTCGACGAGAGAGCGGATGAATGCCCGGAGTGAAGCCTGTTGAAGCCAAAGATGCAGAACGAGAAGCACGAGACCCAGACCAGAACCCAGGGATCAAAGGAAAGAGACAAGGAAAGAGAAGAAAGGAAAAAGAGACAGAAAAGACGCGGCCCAGTCGCAATGGCACTGCTTGCTGGGGAGAGCGAGGAGCCGGGAGACGCAGACGCTCTTTATACCCGTCTCAGCGCCATCAAGACTCAACACAGCACGCCGCCACGGCAAACCCGCGCAGCCAATGGCCGGCCCGCCGTCGCCCGCGTTTCAGACCCCGAGCCGCCGGCCGGCCTGCCGACGCCTCTGCGCCTGGGCAGCCGCCGCGCCGGCCAATCGTCGCCGCGCGGGCCAGGTCCCGACGGGCGGCGGCGCCAGGGGTCGGCGCTTGCTGGTGTTGCTCTCACGCCCGTGCCACGGTTAAGCGCGCAGATGGAGCGGCGACAGGGGCGCTGGCCGCTTGCCGGCTTGCTCGCCGCAGCATCGCCGTGAGGCTGAGCGCCTGCAGGCTGCGGCCGCATGCGGGCGAGATGAAAGGCTCGTCCGGCTGTGCCGCGGCAACGGTCAATTTCGTCATGCGCCCGAACGCCTATCTAGGGTTCAACCAAGCATGCTCTTCCAGTCGTGCTTTTCTCTCATCTCACACTGCCTGTGCCGGTTCGAGCCTCGCTGCTGCCCGCTCGACGAGCCGCCCGCCACGCCCCGAGCCGTCTCACCCGAGCCGTCTCACCCGAGCAGGTCTCCCGAAGCCGGGCCGCCGCCGGCCGCTGGAGCGCTGCCGTTGGCCGGCTGCGGCGCCGGAGCGGGCGCCCCCCAGATGCCCGCGCTGCTCTTCTCCTTGGCCAGCTGGCCCATGGCGGCTCCGGGCCCCCCCGTGTTGGTCTTCCGGATGCCGGCGCTCGCTTTGCCCCACAGGGCGCCGAAGGCATCGCCGCCCGTCGCGCCCGCCGGCTTGGCGGCAGGGCCGGCGACCGGCTTCATACTGGCCATGGTCGTCGGGCCGTTGCTCGGCGGCATGCCCGACGCGCCCGACGCCGACGCCGCGGCTGCCTGCGCCTGGACGTTGCCAAAGTAGTTGGGCCCTGAAGGCTGATAGCCCGGCTGGGGAGGCTGAGCCTGCGCCGGCGGAGAGGCAAAGGAAGAGTAGTTTGCTCCGGGCGCTGGCGACACCGACGACGTGTTGACCATGTGGCTGAGATCGGCCTGTTGCGGCGCCGACAGGGGCTGCGGAGCGGCGAACTGGGCCGTCGATGCCGTCGAGGTCAACGGCGGCGACAGTGGTTGCCCGAGGGCGCCCGAAGAGGCGGCAGTCTGCGACGCTGCCGGCGTGGCGGATTGGAAATCGTCAAACTCGTCGTCGTCGTTGGCGTTGGCGCTGCCGCTGGGCCCAGCCAGGGCGTGCGACGGAGCGGCCGCGGCCGACGTCTGTTCCGGCTCGTCAAAGGAGAACAGGTCCACCTCTGGCTCCTTCTTCTTGGGCGTCTCCCCTGTCGTCTTCTTGACGCCCATGCGCTCCGTCTTCCGTGCGGGCCTCGACGAGGCCGACGGCCTCTCGTCGTCGTCAAACTCGTCATACTCCTCGAACCGGTCCGACCTGCCGCTCGTGTCCCGGAAGTCGCTCGCCTGGCCGCCGTAGCCGCCGCCGTCGCCGTAGACGCCGCCTGAGTAGCCGCCAAAGGCTGAGCTGCCGCCTCCGTAGCCAGACGACTCGCTGCCGAAGCCGCCGTAGCGGCTGCCGCTCGAGAAGCCGCTGCCAAACGTCAGGCCGCCCTCGACGCCCGTGTACTTGTTCTTGGTCGCTCGTGCCTTTTTCCGCTCGGCCCGGATGCGCTCGACATCTCCCAGGAGTTCCGCCAGCTCCTTGGCTCTGTTGCGCACGTTGACGCCCTGGTCCTTGCCGTTCTGGTCGATGAAATGGAACTGCCGCAGCATCTTGAGCAGGGTAATGTGCCCGCGGGCGTCATCGATGACGCGCTCGGAGCCGTGCTTGATGAGAAACTCGAGCAGCTGCAGCGCCTTGTAGATCTGGCGCCATTCCTCGGCCGACTTTTCGGTGAACCGCCGGTAGATCATGGGCATGATCTCGTTGAGAGTTTGGCTGTGTCTGTCAGCAGCTGCCGCGACCGTCGGGCGGCCGTGTGACAAACTAGTTGAAGGTGCCGTTGGCAATCTCCTGCATCAGGGTGGACGATGCTCCCCAGGGTTCGTTGTTGGTCGCCTCCCGGACCTGACACCTCGGGTCAGCCAGCGGGGAAATGAGCGGTGGCGGCGCGACAACGGACCTTGGCCTCCATCTCGGTATAGTTCATGACGGCTGTGCCCGGAGTCAGCATCGAGCGCCCGGGCTGCGCACAGGGGGCAGGGCAAGGCACCATTTTGCGCTTTCCGGAAGCCGGCCTTGATGTCATACAAGGTCAGGTTCGACACCGTGTTCTTCAGGTCGTTGAAGTCCATCTCGGCGTATCACGAGTCGGCCAGCACAGACGGGGGAGCGGCAGAGGCGCTTGCGATCCCGCGAGTTGCGCTGACGGGCCACGGCTTGTTGCGAGTCGAATTGTTTGGGGCGTCCGAGGCGATGGACAGATGGTCGATTGGGCTGCAGCCAGGGGCGCGGTCACGTGACTGTGCCATGATACGGCTCGCGGATTACTCCGACGCACGGCGGCTCGGTCAGGAGTCTGCGAGACTGCCCTGGCTGCGGGCACGGACAACAGCTCGTAGCCAAGCATGCGCTCGTCTCTAGCAATCGAACGATGCCCTGCCATTGACCGGGAGCGGTGAGGGCCGGCAGCAGGACTGGCCAGCAGCGTATTGCACTGTACTCGGTGGCGTTGATTTGGTACCTGAAACTTCAGGCCATCCATCGACCTGCCAACAGCAGCCCGCCAAAACTTTTCCGCGCTCCTGAGCTCGACATCAAGCACAAGCTGAGCCAGAACTCGTTCTTGTAGCCGTGCCGCATTGCCTCTCGCAAGGTCCATTCCAGGTATGTCTGCCTTTTCTTGCGTCAATTATCCCTGGACACTCCAAAGCCGTCGGCCAGCCGCCTGCCAGCCGCCTGCACGCCCAGATCCGGAGCCACCCCGAGGGCCGCTCGACCTGTCGCTCGCCGCCGTTGGCCTGCAGGGCGCTCGCCGGTCTGCTGGCAGCAGCTAGGCAGCATGATGGCTGGTTGGCGGCCGGGGGCATGAACCAGTACCAAGTACACGCTCGCTGTGCTTTTCACCCATCCGCGCTGGCGCTGTCGGTTGCGGCCTGGACTCGCTGGCCGCCGACTCCGGCACCGGTGCCGCTGCTGGCGTTGCCCAGGCAATGGCCGCGGCACCTCCGCGAGGGCCCGGCTCGGAGCGGCGTCCAGGCGCGGAAGCTCGGCGGCGGCGGAAGCTCGGCGAGCGCCGGTACCAGCACAAGTCGCAAGTACCCGGTACTCCGTGCGCCCCGCCGCGCACGTGACCAGGCCCTCGCTGGGCTTGGCCGCCCCGCTGTTATGCCCGTCGGCGCGGGCTGGTTGGCCACAGCTCTCCGCCACTAACGTTACCCCTCCAGCAGGCCTCAAAATGAGATCAACGCTCCTTCGACCCCTCCTACCCCGCTACAACCTCTGCTCCCCCGGCCTGCGAGCGTCTCTCCCTCTTCCACATCTCGCATCTTCCCCCGCCACCGCTTTCCGCGCTACTCGCCTCTTCTCAGCATCCGCCATCATGGGCAACAGCAAAGTGTAAGCCGCCCCCGGAGCCGCGCCGCCCGTGGCTTCCAGACGCTGACGCCATGGCATTGCAGCTTCTTCGACATGGAGTGGGAGGGCCCCGTCATGGAGAACGGCAAGCCTACCAAGGCCGTCGAGGGTGAGTACAAGGCCGAGCCGTTGGTGCCGTTGGTGCCGTTGCGTCCCGGGCCAGAGCCAATGGCTGCATCGCCGCCTGGCCCTGCTCGACGGAGCTCGTCATTCTCTTCCCTACCCCCATCCCTCCATACCCCGCCTGCCTGCCCCGCCGCCCATGGCGAAGCTGTGCTGACGAAGCCTTGCAATGCAGTCCAGACTGGCCGCATCAACTTTACTCTCTACGATGATATCGTGCCCAAGACGGCCGAGAACTTCCGTGCTCTCTGCACGGGCGAAAAGGGCTTCGGCTACCAGGGCTCCAGCTGCCACCGCATCATCCCCAACTTCATGATCCAGGGCGGTGACTTCACCCGCGGTAACGTACGAGCCCCGACAACGGGGCCTGCGGGCAAGCGCTCACCCCTCTCTAGGGCACCGGCGGCAAGTCCATCTACGGCGAGAAGTTCGCCGATGAGAACTTCCAGCGGAAGCACGACCGCCCCGGCCTGCTGTCCATGGCCAACGCCGGCCCCAACACGTAAGCAAGCTCCCGCTTCCCCAGCCTCTGCTGCCGCTCACTCTTCCGCACAGCAACGGCTCCCAGTTCTTCATCACCACCGTCGTTACCTCGTGGCTCAACGGCCGCCACGTCGTCTTCGGCGAGGTCGCTGATGACAAGTCGATGGACGTGGTCAAGGCCCTCGAGGCCACTGGCTCCCAATCCGGCACCATCAACTACAAGAAGCGCCCCACCATTATCAAGTCGGGCATGCAGTAGGCTGTGTATCATCGGTGTATCTCCATCTTCGGGTTTGGACGGACAAAACGAGGTGCTACTCCGGAGCATGGGTTTGGCTCACTGGCCGGCTCGAGAACGACTAGTCGGTCAAAGAAAACTAGCTGCTTGCCAATGAGTTGATTTGCTGCTACAACATGGCTGCGTGACGTTGATGTTTGTCCACGTCGTGGCCGAGGGTTGGCCCTCTTGGGCAAGCCAGATGTTCAGTCGACGCCGAGCCAGCGCTTGAAATACTCGCAGTTGCTCGGGCCGACGGGGCCGCCCTCCTCGCACAGGTCAAAGACGGGGCAGCGGCCGCAGGGGGCCTCGGTGTAGGGGCTGACGTAGGGCTCGGGCCCGCCGCCGCGGCCCGAGGGGTCCTCGCGGCCGGCCCAGCTCTCGGTGGACTGCTTGGCGACGCGGGCGACGCGGTAGCCGAGCCGGCCGGCGATGCGGACGGGCTCGACGAGGCGGTCCCAGACGAGCACGTCGACGAGCTTCTTGACGTCGTGCTCGGAGAGGATGGTGTTGTTGGTGATGCCGCTCGTCGACAGGAGGCGCGCGATGTCGCGGACCGTCGGGTAGGCCGTGTAGCCGGCGGGCAGGGGCAGGAGGGCGGCCTCGCGCCGGGGGGGTGCCGAGGCCGAGGCCGAGGCCGAGGCGGACGTCCTCACGGCCTTGGCGGAAGAGGCAGCGCCGCCGCTCATGTCCTGGGCGGAGCGCTTCCTGCCCTGCTTCTCGGCGGCGGCGCCCTTGACGACGCCCTTCCTGGGGACCTGGGAGCGCGCGGCGGCGCCGGCGTGGGTGCTCAGGTAGCCGCTCTGGCGCTTGATGAAGTCGAAGACGACGCGCTGCAGCTCCTCGATGAAGGCCTCGTCGAGGTTCTGGTCCGTGTACCAGGGCCCGCCGGTGGCGCGGTCCGAGGGGCGGATCGAGGCCTTGATGAACATCTTCTTGTTGGGGTGCTCGACGTTCTTGAAGGGCGCGACGAGGCCCTTGGTCTGCAGCTGCTTGAGCGCGTTCTTGAGCACCGAGTCGTGCATGTTGAGGCGCTTCTGCAGCGTCTGCGACCAGATGCCGTCGCCGCCCGAGTCGTCGATGAGCGAGTAGACCATGACCTGCTCGTCGGTCGAGCACTGCTTGTACCTGGGCAGCGGCGCCGTCAGCCATCGGCTCGCGCGCGCAGAGGGGGCCTGCCGCGGCGCTCACTTGTGCGCCTCCTGCGCGTCGCGCCACTTCCAGAGCACCTGGCCCGAGGCCTCGCGCATGGTGATGAAGAACTTGTCGTCGCTGAGGGACTGGACGACGCGCGCGAGCAGCACGAGGTCGCGGTTGGGGATCACGTCGAGGCGCAGCAGGTCGTCCTGCGAGAAGAGGTCGTTGCCCGGGCCCGCCTCCTTGCACCGCTCGTACAGCGCCTCCTTCCACACCGCCAGCTTGGCCGCGTCGGCCTCGCTCGCCGGCGCCGCGCCCGGCGTCGCCATGGTTGTCGCGCGGGCGGATGGGCTGTCGATGGGGGCTGCGAGGGCGGGAGCGAGACTGGGTGCGCGTCGACAGCCGGTGCTACATTGAGGAGGTCGAGGAGTGATATGCGAAAGGAAAAGAGAAGAAAGGAAAGACTGGTGAATGCAGACTTTGCGTGTATCTGGAAGCAAGGTCGGCGACGAGGTTGCTCGAGATTTATTTTTGGCCCCCGCACCCGTATCTGCAGTCGCGGCACCATGAACATGTGCAACACCCGTACCACCTACCCTGCAGCAGACGCAACAGCTACGTCGCGTGGACGCTGGACATCAGTCATTGGACTGCAGAAATATGGCATACAGTTGCGGCGCTAAACATTCCGATATAAGCGCAATTCCAAAATACCATCCAGGTCGGCCAGGCATGACGCTCGGCAGCCCGCCAACGTAGTGATGCCACCTCGCTACCCCGTACGCCAAACACCGTCCTGGAAATCTATCCGTGGCCTGCAGACCCAGAGACACGGCAGGTCAGCCATCGATCCAAGGCTTGAGCAGTCGGACGCGCCCCCTCTCAACTGGCCGGGCTCGGCGGCTTGCCCCCTCTGCTCTCGTCCTTGTCCTGCTCGACGTCCATGGCCTCAGCAGACCGGGCCTCGTCCGCTTTCGCTTCCGGAGCCTCCGCAGCCTTCTCCGGCTCAGCTTCGGCCGGCTTGGGCTCGGCGGCCGGCGCTTCCTCGGTCGCCGCCGGGGCAGCAGGCTCCTCGACCGGCTCGTCTTCGGCAGGCTTGTCGTCGGCCTTGGGCTCTGGCGCCGCCTCGGGCTCGACCTCTTCAGTCTTAATGGTGGCCTCCTCGGGCGGCGCGCATTCCGTCATGCCCACATCGCCGTCCTGGTCGACACCCTCCTTCTCCGGCTCCTTGGATTCGTCATCCTGCACAGATTCCTTCTCGGCCTCCTGTGCCGCGACATCCTCGATCGTGTCGTCGTTGGCGTCATGGGCGTCTTCTTCGGCCGGCTCCTTGGCGCTCTCGCTGTCCTTGCGGTTGCGAGGCGTGCCGTTGCCCGTCTCGACGTCCGTCTCTCCCTTGCGGTAATCGGTAAACGTGCGCTTGCTGCCGTTTCTCCGCGTGGCGCCATTGACACGGCTCATGTCCTCGTCGTCGCTGGGCTCCAGTTCGGCGTCGTTTTGGACGCGCTTGTCCCAGCGATGCTGCGTCACCCGGTCATCCTTGTTCTCGTCCTCGTCAAGGTCGTCCAGCTCGGCCTCCTCCTCGTCAGTCATCCCCCCAAAGGGCTTCCGCGGCACGTCCTGCATCTGCACAGAGGGCGCCGGCCCCGTCTGGCGGAGGTTGTCGATGACTGCAGCCGTGATCTTCTCCAGATACTCCCGGCTGTTGGAGTTTTCCATGTTGGATGCCCGGACGTTCAGTTCAAAGTCGGGAGCATAATACTAGGCCCGGTCAGCACGCAGTACGCCATGACGCCCAGGGAAACCCACTTCGTAGTACTCGTTGTACGGGAGGGTTCGGTCCATCTCCTGGCCGACGAGAACGCCCGTCTCGTACGCCCACGTGCGGGCCACGTTCCTCATGGTGTATCCGCCGCCGCCGAGGACCAGCGTGGGGAGGCCGAAGCTCTTGACGTAGTTGACGCAGTTAGCATGGCCATCCATGCTGAGGTTGAAGCAGCCCAGCCGATCTCCCGACAGGCTGTCTCCTCCGCACTGCAGCACCACGGCCTCGGGCTGGTAGTACTTCATGACGTTCTCAATGACGGGCTCGAAAATCGACTTGTACGACTCGTCGGTAATGCCGTCGCGGAGAGGAAAGTTGACAGAGTAGTGCTTGCCCTGGCCGATGCCGATGTCCCGGAGCTCGCCGGTGCCGGGGAAGTACTCGCCGTACTTGTGGAACGAGACTGTCATGACGCGGTCGGTTGTGTAAAAGGCCTCTTCCACGCCGTCGCCATGGTGAACGTCTATATCGATGTAAAGGACACGCTTCATGAATCGAAGGAGCTCGAGGATTCCGAGGACAATGTCTGCCGACGCGTGTTAGCGGAGGGCTGACGCGGCAGAGCCGGTAGACGTACCGTTGACGTAGCAGAAGCCGCTGGCCTCGCACTTCTTTGCGTGGTGGAGTCCGCCGGCCCAGTTGATGGCAATGTCACACTTGTCTCGGTTCAGGCGCGCCGCGCCCTCCATACTGCCGCCGGCGCTGATGCCGCAGAACTCAAAGAGACCGTCAAAGACGGGACAGTCGTCACCGACGTTGTACTTGCCCTGCTCCCTCATGTAGCCGTCCATATTATCGGGCGTGACTTTCTGGAGGAAGTCGATGTAGTCGTCGGTGTGGAACTGGGTCATTTCCCCACGGGTCGCAGGTTTGGCGCGCTATTCGCGTCAGCCGTGCGCAGAGAAGAATGCCGGTGGCGGGGAGCACTCACGTAGATCTCCATCTTCTGATAGAGATCGTACTGCATGACCAGACTGTGCGCCAGACGGATCCGGTGAGGCTTCATGGGGTGGCCGGTGACATAGGCATAGTTGCCGATGTCGGAGTCGTAAAAGTATGCCACCTTCTTGGGCGACGAGCCATTGAGGGCCACGGAGCCGAAGTGAGGCATGGCGAACTGGCCCATGGCGCAGACCCTCTTGGACGCGGCAGGGGCTGGTTGCGGCTAAGGGCGATGGCTTCGGATGCTCTTCGGGACCGGCGACTGCGGCTTAGAGGAACCGAGGCATCGTCGAGCTGAGGGAGCTGCCAGATAAAAGATGCGAGGTGAAGCAGCCGAGTCGACGCGACACGGCCACGGGTGACGGATTAAAGTTGAGGCGGCAAGCTGGATGAAGACAGCCACATTATTACGCGATGTACTCCACCGTGCGAGAGGGACGAGAACCCGCACCGTATCGCTTTATGTACAAATTAGAGAATCGTCCAAGATATTCCATCTCTAGAAAAAATGCATACAGCATTGATTACAGGGTTTGTAAAAGGGATCAGCTATAGGATAAAGGTTTAGTGTTTTCTTAAATGGAATCGTAGTTTATGGCGAGGATGAGCCCAAGGGTTTATTCTTCAGCAACTAGCCAGATTAGGAAATTCCTGGGCGTGAAAGATCACGTGATCGGCTCACTCACCGCAGGCAGGCATCGGCTGGCGTCAACCAAGCTCTGGTTCGACTACCTCCCTGCCTACCTCGTCCATCGGCCACGTCAGACAACAGGCCTTCAAACAGCAGCCCTCTCTCTGTTCGCACTCCGTTGGATAACAGAAGCACTATCTCGAGGACGCGCCATGGAGAGGTTTAGGAACCTGCTCGGCGGCGGCGGAATGGGCCTGGGAGGGGGAGCGGCCCATGGCACGGTAAGCTTGCCCTCGGCCAGGCTTCGCTCCGACACCCAACACTGACGACTGGTCGCCCAGGATAACCCGGCCCTCATCGACAACTCGGAGACGGTCTACATCTCCTCACTGGCGCTGCTGAAGATGCTGCGACACGGCCGCGCGGGTGTCCCCATGGAGGTCATGGGCCTGATGCTGGGCGAGTTTGTCGACGACTTCACCGTCAAGGTCATGGACGTGTTTGCCATGCCCCAGAGTGGCACGGGCGTCAGCGTCGAGGCCGTCGACCCCGTCTTTCAGACCAAGATGATGGACATGCTGCGGCAAACGGGGAGGTATGGCGGCACGGCGAAGCCTCGTTGGACCGCAGCTGACGAGGGTGCGCTTGCAGACCGGAGTCGGTGGTGGGCTGGTACCACTCGCACCCGGGCTTCGGCTGCTGGTTGTCTTCGGTCGATATCAACACTCAGCAGTCATTCGAGCAGCTGAACCCGCGCGCCGTGGCCGTCGTCGTCGATCCCATCCAGTCGGTCAAGGGCAAGGTGGTGATTGACGCCTTTCGCCTCATCAACCCCCAGCTCTTGATGGTGGGGCAGGAGCCGCGGCAGAGCACGAGCAACCTGGGCCAGCTTAACAAGCCGTCGATCCAGGCGCTGATCCACGGGCTCAACCGGCACTACTACTCGATCGCCATCAACTACCGCAAGACGGCGCTCGAGGAGAACATGCTGATGAACCTCCACAAGCACGTCTGGACCGAGGCGCTGCAGATGGACGACTTCCGGACCGAAGGGGAGAGCAACAAGGAGCGGCTGCAGCGACTCGTCAGCCTGGCCGACGGCTACGAGAAGCGCGTCAAGGAGGAGACAGAGTTGACCAAGGAACAGCTTAAGACGCGATACGTGGGCAAACTGGACCCCAAGAAGCACCTGGAGGACGTCGGGCAGGAGCTCATCGAGGACAACATCGTGGCCGTCTCGCGACAGATGATCGACAAGGAGGCGACGATGCCCAAGAAGGAGGGCCCCGCGGGCGCCGGCGGGCACGCCAACGGCGACCGGATGGACACGGAAGAGGAGTTATAAGGGAGCACGTGAATTCCTTGAGGCGTCGGGCCCTGTAACATTACTCACTAGGCGTTAGCGTCGGTCGGGCTGAGGCGATCTGAGACGCAGCCATGTACAAAGACAGCATTTGCGGTCGGGTTATATCGACGGCCTGGTCTCCCGCTCGGCTGGACGTGTTCTGCTGAATCCACACTGCGCGGCTGGCTGTTGGAGCTCTCTTTGTTGTTGCCGGCAGTTGGCATGCTTTGTTGCAAACGCGTGTCCGGCCTCTGTTCTCTGAAGGCGCGGCTCGGGCGGCTTCTTATAAAGGCCAGGCCCTGGCCTCTTCCTTTGCTGAACTCTGACCAACCTCACGAGACTGCTAGTCTGCTGAGCTGACGTCCAGACTGAGCAGCGTCGACTGGCGAGACCGACTTGTCGTGATTCGTTTTCCATTTCGACGGATACAGGGAGACAACGGCGACATGGGTAAGTGGCTGCGGTCTCTGCTCTCGTGCTTCTCGGCGGAAGAGGATGAGCGGCAGGATCGATACGAGAGGCAGCGCTCGTCGGCGCAGGCTCGATACGACAGGCGGCACCTGACGGCACACGCCCGGCCCCGGCCCCGGCACCGGCCCGGGCCGCCGCCGCAGATGGCCATGAGCTTCGCCGAGGACGTGAGCTCCTGGCCATCGTGGGCGCAGAAGGGCGTCTATGGGCACTCGGCGGCCCGGGAGCGCCAGGAGGCGCAACAACGGGCTCACGGCCTGCCCGTGTCGCAAGCGGGCGCTCGTGATGGGCTCGTGCCGGCGCCGCTCCGCATCTCCAAGGCGTCGGTGGAAGAGGCCGGAGGGCCGTCGCGCGCGCAGTCGGCCCGCCCCCCTCGCGCCAGAGGGTCGCACCGGTCTCGCGATGCGGCGTCGCGAGCTGCCTCCGGGACGTCCAAGGCACGCTCGGCTGGCCGCGGGACCTCGAAGCTGCCGACGGCAAGGCCGCAGCCGGCGCCGGCGCGCCCCGGCACCCGGCCCGCGCACCGGACGCCGGGGCCGGCCGACGGCGTCGACATGGACCCGGCCGAGGTGCGCGCCGTCGTCGACGCCGTCGCCCGCCTCCTGCCGGGCCTCGAGTACGCCGTGTGCGGCCACGCGGCCATGGTCTGCTACGGCCGCGACAGGCTCCGCCCCGACCACGTCACCCTCGTCTGCCCGGCCGGCGCCGTCGCCGCGCTCCTCGCCCGCGCCGCCGCGCTCGGCCTCGGCCCGTCGCCGCGCTTCGCCGACGCCTTCGCCGTGCCCGCGCGGGGCCGCCGCCGCTGCGTGCGCGTCGTCCCCTTCCACGCCTTCCACGCGCTCGCCGCCGTGCCGCTCGGCCGCGCCGCCGCGCCCGTCCTCGCCCTGCCGGCCCTCGCCGACGCCGCCGCCCGCGACTTCGCCGCCGCCGCCGCCGCCGACGACCACGCCGCCGCGCTGCGCGCCGCCATGGACCTCGTCTGGCTGCTGCACGAGTCGTGCGGGCGCGTGCGCGCCGGCGACGCGCGCCACCGCGTGCTGCCGCGCCGCGCCCCCGTCCTCTGCAGCGCCGCCTTCCTCGGCCCCTTTCTGCGGCTGTACGCCCAGGCGCGCCCGCTGCTGGAGCGCGCCGGCGTCGACGTCGGCGCCGGCATGCGCGCGCCGCCTCGCCTCGTGCACGTCGCGCTCTTCGTGCGCGCCGCCGTGCGGCTGCGCCGCCTCGCCCGGCCGGGGCCCGCGCCTCGGCGCCCGGCGTCCAGGATCCCGCGCCGCCGCTCCGCCGAGCCGCTGCCGCTGCTGCCGGCCACGCGCTACGAGCCGCCGCCGAAGCGGGCGGGCTCTCGCCGGGCGGCCTGCGCGCCCGAGGACGGCGCGGAGGTCGTCCTCGGCAGGCACATTGTGCTGTGCGAGCAGCAGTCGACGGGTTCGAGGTGATGAAGAGCTGACCCCCGGAGCTGATGCGCCACACGGCCACGAGAACTTCACACAAGCACGGGGCAGCGGGCCTGCCTGGGTTGGCGGGGAGGCTGGTTGAGTGCCTGTAGATTCCTTTCACATCTAGACCAGCACATGTCAACAGTCCATGGTGCAGCAGCAATGTCTTGATTGCTGCAGAGTGCTCGTCCGAAACGTCATGCCAGTGCCCAGACTCCACGCGAATTGTATATGTTGCCCCCAGCATGTCCGACACAAAGCAGAACTGCCTGTCCCTTGGCCGCCCCGGCAGCGCAAGAGCCCCTGTAAAGAACAAAAGCAGGAACAAAGTAGGAATGGAATGGTCACCGACGTATTCCAGTCCTGCACGGTACTCCAAACGCCTCCCCAACGTCCAGCGCCGCAGCTCTGCTGCTGGCCGGCCGAGCTGCTCGCCGACCAAGACGCCGGACGCCGACCTGGCCGGCTCGGCCGACGGCGCAGCCATCACCCACGAGCGGGCCACGTCGGGCAGCGGCAGACGCCGCTCCGTCGCGGCGTCGCCGGCGTCGCCAGCTTGGGGCAGCAGCCGCAGTCCGAGGCCGACGACTTGTCCGCGGCGCCGTCGGCGCGACGGTTCCTCGGCTGGCCGGGCTCCTATGCCCCCATGACGGGAACCTTCTTGCCTCGCTTGCCCAGCAGCGTCGCATTGTCCAGGTTCAGCTCAAAGGGGCCCTTTTGCCGGTTGCGGTCCCGGACCTGCTGCCGTGCCGCGGCCGTCACGGCGGCCGAGTGCTGGCCGTAGCCCCGGTCGGCGCCGCGCTGGGGTTCGCGCCCCCGGGCGCCGTCCTCTCGGATGTTGGCCCTGCGCATGCTCTGCTCCAGGGCCAGGGCTGCCGCGCTGGGCTTGTGGGCGGCGCCCTGCTCGTCGACCTGCATGCCGTCCTCGCCGCCGCCCTCGCCCTCGCCCTCGCCCTCGCCCTCGTCCTCGTCCTCCTCGTTGAGGCCGGCGAGGGGCTTTGGCGCGCCGGCCCTGGCGCCCAGCTGCTGCCGCATCTTGCCCTCCTCCTCTTGGCGGTGGACGGCGTAGCTGACGTCGAAGACCTCGCGCAGGTTGACGGCGCCGGGCGAGCGGAAGTCGTAGCGCTTGCCGGCGTCCTCGAACTTGCTCAGGTCCATGGCCCGCAGCGCGTCCGACTTCTTCTTCTCGTCGCGCGGCGTCGGGCCGCTCGCGCGGATCCAGGGGTGGGCCAGGAACTCCTTGATGGTGTACCGCTTGGCGGGATCGACGGCCAGGAGGTGCTCGATGAGGTCCTTGGCCGACTGGGAGATGTCGTCCCACCACGGCGACAGGAAAGTGTACTGGCCCTTGGCCACCTTTTCCGTCAGAACCTCTATGCTCTCGTCGTAAAAAGGCGGGAAGCCGCAGAGCAGGGTGTAGAGGACGCAGCCCAGGGCCCACATGTCGACAGACTTGGAGTAGCGCTCGTCCTTGACGATCTCGGGTGCGGTGTAGCCGACGGTGCCGCAGGGCGTCATGGTCTGGCTCTCCCATACCACCTTGGAGAGGCCAAAGTCGGCAATCTTGATCTCGCCGATGCCGCCGGCGCCCTGGCCGGGAATGTACTCGCCCTCGTCCACCTTGTCCTCGTCGCCGGGCTGCTTCGGCTTGGGGTGCTTGGACGGGACGAGAGGGATGGGGTTGAAGAGGATGTTTTCCGGCTTGATGTCGCTGGGGGGCAGTCAGCCGCTCCGCTCAGGCCTCGTCGCAGGAGAGGGATGCATACCGGTGAACGACGCCCCTCTCCTCGTGCAGGTACTCGAGAGCCTTGGCCACGCGGACAATGACGTGGCGCGACAGCTCCTCGCTGAAGTAGGTCAAGCGGACAATCTGGTGGAAGAGCTCGCCGCCGGGGGCAAGCTCGAGGACGATGTAGTAGTACTGCTTCGACTCGGAGAACTCGATGAGCTTGATGATGTTGGGGTGGTCGAGTTGGCGCATGATCTGGACCTCTTTGAGGATGTTGGCCCGCTGTTCAAGTCAAGGTCAGTCGGCAGTCGGCGACAGAGAGAGCGCCGCGGGACAAGAAGAAGAGTGCAGGCGGAGAGAGCAAGGAAAAGATTGTCGCACCTCTGCAGCCTTGGGGGTCTTTTTGAAGTCGGGGTGTAGATGCTTGTTTCCCTATTGCAGGGACATGAGACCTGAACGCGATGGTGCGGGTGGAGGGACAAGGAGCAGAGGATTGCAAGGGAAAAGGGAGGGGGACTGAGGCGACGGCAACTGACCTGCATGCTGTTCATCTCAAACTTGCGGACGACCTTGATGGCGACGTAGCCGTGGGCGCCGTGCAGGTCACGGGCGCGATAGACGTTGCTGAAGGCGCCGTCGCCCATCTTCTCGAGCAGCTCCCAGCGGTCGAGGCCGGGGTAGCGGGGGAACTTGTTCTTGTTGGCGTTCTCCTCGGCCACGAGCTGCTTGAGCTCCGCCTCGTCGACGCGCTTGGCCTTGGCCGACTTGGGCTGGAGGCCGTGGCCGTCGGCGGCGGCGTCCGGGGCGTCGAGGGGCTCCCTGAGCGGCGGCGGCGGCTGGCCCTGAGGCGGCTCCGCGGACAGCATGCTGGCGTCCTTTTCGGACGGCGGCTGGGGCGCGGGCTGGGGCGCGGGCGCAGGCTTGCGCGACGAGTCGTCGGACGCGTTTGCCACGCGCGCCTGCTTGCCTGGGACGGGTCAGGACGAGGCGACGAGGGCGCGGGCGGGCGACGCACCATGGCGGATGAAGTTCTTGAGCTGCTGTATGGTGGACATGGCGGGCGATGGCGACGGGCGACGGCGACGGGCGACGGCGACGGGCGACGGGCGACGGCCGCGGTCGCTGTCGAGCAGGCTGCTGGCCGCGGCTTCTGGCAGCGGCTTCTGGCGAGCGTGCGGTTGCACGGGGGCAAAAATTGACGCGCAGGCGGATGGCAGGTCGTCGTCGCGACGGCGATGCGGGGTTTATGGCGGTTGCACGCCAGTCAGGCGGGCCTGGAAACGTCGCAGCCGAGGCGCAGCAGCGGCGGCGGCGGCAGCAGCAGACGGGGGGGAGACGCGGATTCCGGACGCTGGAGGCTGTTGCAGCGGCGAGGATGGTGAATCTCGGAGGCGGCCAGGACGGGTGCCAGAGGGTGCCAGAGGCGAGCCTGAGCGGTACCTCGACGGGGCCCAGTCTGACCTCGCCCCCGTTCTGCGGGGTGGGGCCATGAGGTCACGTCCGAGGTACATGCCGTAATCGACGGCGCGGTTACAGCGAGGCGAGCGCTACGGGAAGCGGCCATTATCATGGACGGCTCATGACGGGGCAGCCACCTGGCGCGCCGTGCCGCTGCGACGGCACGCCTGCGCATGACGACGCTGACGGCGCCGATGACGCGCTGCGCGCAGCACAAGGCGAGCCCGCCGAACGCGGAGAGGCAGGACTGGGACACGGGCCCGTGTCGAGAACAAGAGATGACGCTGGCGGCTACGTCATAGCGCGCCCCGGAGCCCCGCGCCCCCGCCTGCGCGCGGGTACATGTCAGAGGTACCTGGAGACGGCGGCGAAGTCATCCTTGGGGCATCTCGCGGCCACGGTCAGATGGTCGACTGATGCGCGCCACTGCTGCTGCCGTCCACGTGCTTCTTTCTTCCTCGTCCGACGGTTGGGGCCTGCGCCCTCGACCCCCGCCAGCCGCCGTTGGCCCCCTGCCAAGTCCCGTGTTGGCACGGCCGGCGCCGCCGAGGCTCCGTCCGGCCGCCGATGCATTCGAGACGCCCCATGCAGGCAGCCATGGCAGCCCCTGTCTGCAGCAGCCGGCGCCTTGGAAGCGCGTGGAGGCGCCGAGTCTGGCCACCCCAGGCCCGGAGGCGAAGCCACGACGGCCGTGCGCCGCGGCCGTCGTGTCGGGCTGCGGGGGACGGACGTCGACACTGGCCTGGTGTTTCAGCAGGGGCTAAGCTTCGTGTCCGCCTCGTGCCGCCGCGCCTCGCTACTCTGGACGGTGCTTCGTGCGTACGTTTATGTGAAACAATCTGCACATTGCGGCCCCATCCTGGTCATGACGCAGGGATCGGCCCGCCTGTTTCACCTCCCAGCATCACCCAGCATCAAGCATCACCCAGCCTCACCTCCCAGCATCACCAGCGGCCAAGGGACAGGCAGTTCCCATCACCCCCAGCCATCCCCTACAGCTTGTACAACCTCGCCGCCGCGCCGCGCCGCGCCGCCTCGGCCGCCAGCCGCCCGTTCCGGCGCCCGTAGAAGGCGCGCAGCCCCAGCGCCAGCGCCGCCGCGACCAGCATGAAGCCCGCGTTGGTCCAGTGGCCCGTCGGGTAGCCGCGCGCCGCCTCGCCCGGCCGGTATATCCAGAGCCCCGGCAGCTGGCCCAGGCCGGCGCCGATGCTGACGTTGATGGCGATGGCCAGCCCCGTCGACGCCGTGCCCGCCACGTTGGACGTCAGCCAGCCCAGCATCGGGGGAATGCAAGCGAAGGCGCCCGCCGTCGCCACCACGAGCCCGCCGTAGCGCGCCGCGTACGCCCGGGCCGGCAGCGCCGCCGACGCCGCGAAGCCCGTGGCCCCGACCAGCGCCGCCCCGGCCGTGTGCGCCCCGCGCGCGTTGAACCGGTCCGCCGAGTAGGCCACGGCTATCTGGCAGGCTGCCCGCCCCGTCACGTCAGCCCCGTCACGTCGCCCCCGGCCCGCGTCTCCCCGGCCCGCGTCTCCCCGGTCCCCGGCGCCACGTACCGTAGGCGACGGCCCACGGCGGCACCGTCATCAGCTGCGCCTCCAGGTCCCGGTACCCCAGCCCGGCCGTGATGGACGGCGCAAAGAGGCTCAGGCTGGCAAACGCCGGCCCCAGCGCAAAGTACATGGCGTAGTGCGCGCACAGCCGCCACTCCGTCAGCGTCGACCGCACGTCGCGCCACCGGATGCCCGGGTCGCTGCCCTTGCTGCCCTCGTGGAGCAGCCGCCGCCGGGCCAGGTCCTTTTCCTGCGCCGAGAGCCAGCCCGCGCCCTCGGGGAAGTCGGGGAGCAGGAGCAGCACCAGCAGCGACGACACGCACGACGGGAGGCCCTCGATGATGAAGAGCCAGCGCCAGCCCGCGAGGCCCGCCGCGCCGTTGATGTGCCCGATGCCGTACGCGACGGCGCCGCCAAACTGCCGGCGCCCGGCGTGAGCAAGCAAGCCTCTCGTGTGTGGAACGCGGGAGCCCTTA
Organism: Hypocreales sp. Mo6-1; assembly: GCA_002939055.1. NCBI lineage: Eukaryota > Fungi > Ascomycota > Sordariomycetes > Hypocreales > Hypocreales sp. Mo6-1. The sequence continues at coordinate 3,919,950 of PNEP01000013.1, forward strand.
CCGCGCCCGCCAGCGTCGCCGACGAGAGGATCAGGGCCACCCTGTGACCGCCGTCAGCAGCGCCCGCCGCCTAGCCCTAAGCGCCTCGGCTCACCGGATGCTGCGCTCGTCGTGCCGGTACCAGAAGGTCAGCAGGTAGATCAGCCCCGGGAACAGGCCGGCCTCGAACGCGCCGAGCAGGAAGCGCACCGCCGCCACGCCGGCGAAGTCGCGCGTGGCGCCCATGGCCATGGTGGCCGCGCCCCAGCAGAACATGAGCGAGGCGAGCCAGCGGCTGGGGCGCAGCTTCTTGAGCAGCACGTTGCTCGGCACCTCGAAGAGGCCGTAGGCGACGATGAAGACGAGCAGGGCGACGGTGAACTGCCCGTCGCTCATGCCCGTCGACCGCTGCATGTCGTCGCCCGTCGACGAGTTGAGGAGGCGCGCGTTGCCCATGTTGGCCCGGTCTAGGAAGCAGAGCAGGTACGTGGCCGCCGACACGGGGATGATGCGCACGTCCTGCTTCCAGACGAGCTTCCTCTCGGCCTCGGCGTCGACGGGCGGCGGCGGCGGCGGCGGCGATTCCTGCGGTATCCTGTCCTCAGTTGACGAGCTGCCGATGGAACGAGGGACGTACATGTTTGGTGACGGGGCGAGACTCGACGTCTTGTCCCCGAGAGACGTTGGCACAGAGCCTCTCGTCCGTCGACATGGCTTTTGCGTACCAAACGTCCAAGACGGAAACACGGCGCGGCCCCGAGACATGACGGCCGGGTGCAAGACGGTTATGAATGGCTCTATTATACACGTGCAGCCTATAAGACAATGCCGTAGAGGAAGAGGTGGGACAGCTGTCAGAGCGCTCATGCGAGGGGTCTTGAAGGCCCAGCGGGACGAGGCTGGACCAATTACATAGCCCTGGGCTCTGCTCAGGACATGACGGTCCATTCTTGGTGTTGCCTTGGCCTGCCGCGACTTGCTGCCATCCCGGCTTGTCCCTGTATGCCGCCGGCCTTGGGCTGTCTAGTCCGAGTCGATCCAAATACACGACTAGCCGGCTGAATCTTTGCGCCTACTGCGGAAAGGCTGCCGAGGCCATGACGCCAGTTTGCCCGGAGTCGCCAAAACAGGATGGGATGACTCTGGGTTTAACGTTAAAAAGGCAGGTATTATTCGTCGAAGGATTCCATAGGCGGGCAGTTAAGTTGAGAGAAAATGGCCGTTGCTTGAGTTTGCGTGATGCGAGCGGGTCGTAACCGTCATTATGGGGCCGACGACGCCAATCACGGCCCTGGCTCGCAACGTCCGGGTCAGCGTAACCGGCCCGGCGCGGAGACTTGGGCGTATCCAAGGATGATTTATTAAAAAATGGACAATCTCTATATACTGAATCTCTATATACTGAATCCTCTGTGCGCCTCCCCGGGCCTGTCCGTGGGGACGGATGGTCTTGACTCTTCATGCAGGCGGCGCCTCGGCGGCATCGTCAGGCTCGGCCGGCCAGAAGAGCCAGGCGACGACCATGCACAGCTTGAGGGCGGCGGCGGTCCACAGGGCGCCGGCGATGCCGACGGAGCTGTGGGAGAAGACGCCGCCGGCGACGGCGCCGGCGAGGAGCAGCAGCGGCGCGGCGGCGCGGCGGTTGCGCTCGGCGTTGGGCCAGGCGAACAGGGCCGGGTCGGAGAAGAGGTCGCAGTAGATGCTGGTGAGGACGACGCTGGTCAGGGCGTTGTAGCGCAGCGCGCGGCTCGCCACCGCCTGCGCGCAGCTCTGGAAGGCGACGAGGGCCAGGGGCACGAGGACGGTCGGGTCGGCGGCGGCGCCGCCGTCGGGCGCGGGCGGCACGGCGGTGACGATGGCGGCCGCGGCGGCGGCGAGCAGCGCCTGGGCGGCGAAGGAGGCGCTCAGCACCCAGCGGCGGCGCGGCGAGAAGGCGCGGTGGAAGCGCGCAAAGGCGAAGGAGCCGACGCAGAAGGCGAGCAGCGACACGCCCGAGCGGTAGAGGCGCGCCGACACGGGCGGGAAGGCGAGCGAGGCGAGGCCGAGGCCGACGTAGACGGTGTTACCTGGACGAGGCGTGAGCAGTGCCGCGCGCCGGCGTGCGCGCGCCGCTCACCCGTCTGCATGGACACGAAGGCGCCCCAGACCTGCGTCGACGCGCTGTCGAGCAGGCCGGTGACGACGTAGCAGAGCAGCAGCACCAGGTCGGCGCGCGAGCGCGACACGTCGGCGGCGAGGCGCGCGCGCCACTTGGCCAGCATGGGCGACGGCGCGCCCGGCTTGCGGCCGAGGAGAGGCTCGTGCTCGGGGAACCGGTGCCAGCGGCCGTTCACCGCATCCGAGGCGCGGTCGGGCGGCGGCCCGGGGGGTGCGTCGGGGGGGATGGGCATCTGCCTCGGCATGCGGATCTGCGCCATGCAAATCCGACCAGCGGCATCTGCTCGGCTAACGGGGGCTGCAGGCGGGGCGAGTTCCGTAGCGGTGCCTTGCCGTGTCGACAGGGGTGAGGCTTCGGTCTTGCGCCGACGGAGGCCATGGGAGAGGAAGCTGTTGGAGCCGGCGAGATGTCGTCCGAAGGAGGTCGAGCAGCTAGCGGCGCTGAATAAGTGAGCGCGCGCCACCGCCGTTGTCGGAGGCGCCAAATCTTACTCCAGCTCAGCGCCAGCCACTGGAACGGGCGCTCGTCAGGCCTCGGCACGTGGCCCCCAGACGACTACCATGAAGCTCGCGCTGCTACTCGCGGGCCTCTGCGCGGCGCTGCCGCACCGCGACAGCCCCCGCCAGCGGCTGCTGCTCGGCCTCGACCTGCCCGACAAGCTCCGGAGCGGCGGCGCGCCGTACACGCCGGGCCACCGGGACCCGTACGACGGCAAGGTGGACCCCATCGGCGACGACCTCGACCCGCTGCCGTGGCGCAACGGCCGCGGCGCCTCGGTGCTGGGGCCGTACAACCGCGAGCGCGCGCGGCAGAGCCCGGACCTGGTGCGGCCGCCGAGCACCGACCACGGCGACGTGGCCAACATGCGCTGGAGCTTCACCGACTCGCACGTGCGCATCGAGGTGCGTCTGCCGCGGTGGTGGTGGTGGTGGTGGTGGTGGTGGTGGTGATGCTTCTGCTGCTGCTTCTGCTGCTGCTTCTGCGTCTGCTGCTGCTGCTGCTGCTGCTGCTGCTGCTGCTGCTTCTGCTGCTTCTGCTGCTTCTGCTTCTGCTTCTGCTTCTGCTGCTGCTTCTGCTGCTGCTTCTGCGTCTGCTGCTGCTTCTGCTTCTGCTTCTGCTCCTGCTTCTGCTGACCCCCCCCAGGAGGGCGGCTGGACGCGCCAGACGACGGTCCGCGAGCTCCCCTCGAGCGTCGAGCTCGCCGGCGTCAACATGCGCCTCGACGCCGGCGTCATCCGCGAGCTGCACTGGCACAAGGAGGCCGAGTGGGCCTACGTCCTCGACGGCCAGGTCCGCGTCACGGCCATCGACTACGACGGCGGCAGCTTCATCGACGACCTCAACAAGGGCGACCTCTGGTACTTCCCCTCGGGCGTCCCCCACTCGCTGCAGGGGCTCGGCGACAACGGCACCGAGTTCCTGCTCATCTTCGACGACGGCCGCTTCTCCGAGGAGTCGACCTTTATCCTGACCGACTGGCTGGGTGAGCGTCGCGCCCTCACGTCCTCGGTTGCCGCTGCTGACGCTCCCATAGCCCACACGCCCAAGTCGGTCATCGCCGAAAACTTCCACCTCGCGCCCCAGGTCCTGGACCACCTGCCGGCCGGCGAAAAGTACATCTTCCAGGGCTCCCGGCCCGGGTCCATCGACGCCGAGCGGCCGAGGGGCAAGCACGTCAAGCAGTCCACGGAGCGCTTCACGCACCGCCTGCTGGACCAGGAGCCGCGGCGGACGACGGGCGGCCAGGTGCGCATCGCCGACTCGTCCAACTTCGCCGCCTCCAAGACGGTGGCCGCCGCGCACGCCGTCATCGAGCCGGGCGCGCTGCGCGAGATGCACTGGCACCCCAACGCCGACGAGTGGTCCTTTTTCATCCGCGGCCGCGCCCGCGTCACCGTCTTCGCCGCCGAGGGCAACGCCCGCACCTTTGACTACGTGGCCGGCGACGTCGGCATCGTGCCCAAGAACATGGGCCACTTTGTCGAGAACATCGGCGACGAGCCCGTCGAGATGCTCGAGATCTTCCGCGCCGACCGCTTCCGCGACTTCAGCCTGTTCCAGTGGCTCGGCGAGACGCCCCAGCGGCTCGTCCTCGACCACCTCTTCGGCGGCGACCGCGAGGCGGGCGACGAGTTTTTGCGCCGCATCAAGGACGCCGGCAAGGACGAGATTACGAGGCCTTAGCCGTGAGTGCCGTGGATCAGATGTTGATATTGCTCGTCGGAAGGCTGTTCGCTCGTTCTCTTGTGTGCCATTGGCTATTATTCTAAAGGATGGCGGACGTGCCCTTAAATAAGAGTATTTTATTTATACTTACCTATAACGCGCGGGTAGTAAATACGGAAAGGGGAGTAAAAGCCACAAACTACACAAGAGACAAGGGGAGTAAAAGCCACAAACTAGAGAAGAGACAAGGGGAGTAAAAGCCATGAAGATACAAAAAGCGACAGGAAAGAGAGTAAAGCCACTAGCACCTGAGTGCAAACAGCAATACTCCTAGCTTGATGCTAGGTCTCATGAGACCTACCTCCCCTCTCTGCGCCGTCCCTCCGCGTGAAGCACAAGGCCGTCTTCGTTGTGTAGAGCGCCACGCCCTCTCGCAGCCCATCCATAAAGTCCTGCCGCGTGAACCCAGGCGCCAGGCTGATGTCGTAGCGCCGCACGACCCGGGCTGCCGTATGGCGCATCTCCATCCACGCGAGCTGCTTTCCGGGGCACACATAACGTCCTGGGGAGGGCCAACGTGTTAGCCCCTGTCGTCTGCCGGCATGCTGCGCACTTGCCTATGGAAAAGGGCGCAAAGACGGATGCGTCCCTGATCAGCTCGGGCCGCGACGTCCACCGCTCGGGGATGAAGCGGCCGGCCTGGGCAAAGAACCTCTCGTCTTGGCCGGCGTCAGCATGCCCACGGCCGCCCGGGCGCCGGCACGTACCGCGGCAGACGGCGTACGAGGGCACCCGCACCGTCATGCGTCCCGGGACGACGACGCCGCTGGCGAGCCGGAGCCCCTGGGCCGGGGTCATGCGCGGCAGGCCCGACGCCAGGGGCGGGTAGAGGCGCAGCGTCTCGCTGATGCAGGCGTCCAGATGGCCGAGCCTGCACAGGGCCCGGTCGTCGGGCCGGCTGTCTTGGGCGTACAGCCGGTCGAGCTCGTGCCGGAGGGCCGCGCAGGCGCCGGTGTCGGCGGCCAGCTCGAAGAACAGACAGGTGAGCGTTGTCGTCACCGTTTCGCTGCCACGACAGTCAGGGCACACGGCTCGTACCGCTTGCGGCCCGACTCACCTCCCCGCGAGCAGCACCAGCAGGGCCGAGTTCTGGACCACGGGGTCCTTCTGCAACCTGAGCAGGGCTGCCTCGTCGGCGCCGTCGTCCCCCAGCACCGCGGAGCGGAACAGAGTCTTGCTCTGGAGGGGGGCCCGGTGTCAGCCGACGCTCAGCCAGACGCTCAACCAGACCCAGCAGCAGGAAACGCTTGCCTCTCGTCTCTCGACAGCGTAGGCTGCCATCCATCGGTTGAGCGTCTCTATATGCCTGTCCATCACAGGAAGCAGCCGGAGCAGCCGGATCGGCCAGACAGCGCGCAGTATGGTCCAGGTTACAGCCGCGTCCCTTTTGGCGGACCTGACGACGGGATGCACCGTGCCCTCGGTCAGCATGCCCAAGTCTCGCCCAAACGCCAGCTCCCCTATCATGTCAAGGGCATAGAGATTGAGCCAATGGTAGACGTCGACCGCATCGCCCTCGGCGCTGTCCATCTTGGCGAGGAGCCGGTCCGCATGGGCCATGACTTGCGGCTGGTAGCCCTCGAGGGCTGCCCGACACGGCGGATAGCAGGTCAGCGCGCGAGAGCAGCGGCCACGGCGGCGGCTCGATACCTTTGCTGCCAAACGCCCTGTCCCATCCCTTTCGTAGCCGACTGTGCTCCTCCTTGTCCCGCGTCAACTGGATCGAGAGGTCGGGATAGATCAGGTCGTATTGCGGGCCCTTGGTGCAGGCTGAGGAGCTCGCGTGGATCGCTCGCAAGGCGTCGGCATCCATAATCGACAACTCGGACGGCCCTGTTGCCTGGCTCAGCCTCTAGTCCTCTGCCCTGCTGCTGCGCCGACGTGCCTATGCGGACGACGTCGCCGTATCTCTCGTGCAGCTTGGGGAGCTCGGCATATAGACGGGGGCCGTAGATGGGGAGCAGCGTTGTATAGGCCGTCGACAGCCTGGCGCCAAAAGGCCCTGGGAAGCGCCGGAGAGGGTGGAACAAGGCACGGTAGAGCAGCATGCTGGCGTAGATGCCCGAGACGGCCGACAAGCAAAGCGACGAGGCGGCCTTGAAAGCAGCCCAGAGCGAAGGCGGCCCCCGTGGCGAGGCCGCCAGCAAGAGCGTCGACGCCGCGACGGTTGCAACTGTCGAGTAGACCATCTGGGGCCCGTAGAGGTGCCATTCTCCCAGACGGAAGACGCGGACGTGGAGGGCCACGCCCGCGAGGAAGGCCAGTGCATGGCTGGCCGGGTTGGCAGGGTCCATGAGAGACGAAGCGGCCAAAACAGGCTCCATGTTGGATGATATACCAATGCCCTATGTCTTGCTTCCCGTCCGGGGAGATGAGGGGGATTTATCTGTGCCTCGACGTCCCGACCCGATGATCTCGCTATAGGGCGGCGAATGATGGCCTGCCGCCGTCGCCACTATCATCACCATGCATGAGCCTAAGACATTGAGTCTTGGCAGTTAATAAGTGAATGACCTTATCATTCATCACCGCCGCTCTCTAGGTGCCCCCGTCCATGTCCTCGTCCGCCCCTACAGTCTCGCCGAGGGCATCGCCTCGGGCCTCAGCGCCCAGAGGGCCTCCTCGGCGGCCCGGCTGCCCGCAGCCAGGGCGCCCTCGGCATGGCCGCGCGACACGTGGCTCGTCTCGGCGCCGGCGAACAAGACGCTTCCCTCGGGCCGCCACTGGTCGCGCTCCAGGCTGCGCAGGCAGGCCGCGGGCACGGCGAGGCAGGCCGGCTCCGGATCCAGCTCGGCGACGGCCCCGCCCGGGAGGTCGCCCAAGACGGCCTCGAGGCGGCCCGCCGACGACGACGCTTGCGGCTCGCCGGCGGCCCGGAGCCACTGCTTGTCGCCGCTGAGCGCGGGGGCAAAGCGCACGGCGCGGCACTGCGCCGCCGGCGCGGCGAGGATCACCGTGGCGCACCGGAAGACGTCGCCGGCCTGCGTCGCCACGAGGCACGCGCCGCCGGTCTGGTCGATGCTCTCGACGCGCTGCGACAGGCACACGGACCCGGGCCGGAGGCGCGCCGCGAGGGCCCGGCGCAGGCCGCCGAGCGCGCGCAGGCCGTGGCTGCTGCCGCCGACGCAGCGCGCGTCGGACAGCGCGTGGCGCAGGCCGCCGGCGCTCTTGCAGTGGACGAGGAAGTAGAGGGCGCTGACGCGGTGCGAGGGGCGCCCGAAGATGGCGAGGGTCCACGAGCGGGCCGCCTCGCGGACGACGGGCGTGCCGCCCTGGGACGCGACGAGCTCGTCGACGGACGCGGCGCCGTAGTTGGGCAGCAGCGCCGCCGGCCGGGCTACGTCGACCCGCTGGCAGAGCGCCTCGAGGTTGTCCGTGACGCGGGTCCAGGACCGGCCGTCGTCGCCGGCGAGCAGCTGCCGGGGAGTCGTCAGCAAGGGGCTACGGGGGGGGGGGCGCAGGGAGGCAACGACGCACGTCGGGGATGCAGCCAGCCTCGGACGCGGCGCGGCCCTCGAGCGGCGCAGCCTCGAGGCCCAGGCGCTGCGCCAGCGCGCGCACGCGGACGTGTCTCGCGGCATCGAAGACGGCTTCGGCGTCGCGCGCGCCGATGCCGTCGCGGGCGTCGAGGACGAGGCACGAGGCGCCGGCGGCCTGGACGTCGAGCGCCGCCTGCAGGCCGCTGAGGCCGGCGCCGACGACGACGACGAGGGCCGAGCGCGGGGGCCGCAGCGCGAGGCGGGCGGCGGCGGCTGGGGCGGCGGCCACGTCAGGGACGGCGGCCATGGCGGACTGCGGCTCTGCTTGGCGCGGCCGTCGACGAGCTGCGCCGTTCCGGGTTTTGTACGGCAGTGGGGCTCGGAAAGGCCTTTCCGTGCGAGCGCGTTTCCGTCGGTGGATGGATCCTCCCTGCTCGGCATCTGGAGCCGGACCCGCGCCGGCCCCACATACCGGCGCAGATGCCGATAAAGCGGGTCCACGCCGGGGAACCGCTACGACGCCCGGCTCGGGGGAAAGGCAGAAGCATCAGCAAGACTTGACTGCGAGTCCGTCGGTAACGAGCGAAACGCCTGCCGCTGGATATGCAAGCCCGGCTGCGTCGCCCTCAATGGCCACGACCCGCCGAAGCCCCAGCGTCCCCCAGCAGCGTCCTCCGCCACAGCTTCTCCTCCTCTTCCAGCCACCGCCGCGCGCTCGCCGGCTTGCCCAGGCGGTGCTCCTCGCCCTCGACGACGACCAGGCGCACGTCGGCGCCGCGCGCGCGCAGCGCCTCGGCCATGAGCGTCGCCTGCTCGACGGGCACGACGGTGTCGGCGCCGCCGTGCACCAGCACCAGCGGCGCGGCCACGGCGTCGGCGCGGAACAGGGCGCTGCGCTCGCGGTAGACGCGCGCGCGCTCGGCGGCGCCGACGCCGGCGCCGCGGCGCGGCAGCATCAGCGCCGGCGCGTAGTGCGACTCGAGCTTGTGCGTCGTCGCGTCGAGCCGCTCCACGGCGCTGATGCCGGCCGCGCACAGCCCGGCCGCGAAGGCCCGCGGGTGCCGCGTCAGCGCCTGCAGCGTCGTGTAGCCGCCGGCGCTCAGGCCCGTGATGCCCGCCGCGCCGGCCCGCACCCGGCCCGCGCCGGCGAGGTGCGCGGCCACGGCGGCGGCGTCGGCGGCGTCGGCCTCGCCCCAGCGGCCCCAGAGCGCGTCGCGGTAGGCCCGCCCGTAGCCCGTCGACCCGGCGTGGTTGAGCGCGGCGACGGCGTAGCCGCGCGACGTGAGGAACTGCGTGCGCAGGCCGAGGCCGCAGCCGGCGCGCGCCGTCGGCCCGCCGTGCACCACGACGACGAGCGGCGGCAGCTGGCCCTCGGGCGCCGTCGCGCCGGGGTTGCACGGCAGCCACAGGAAGCCGTGGACGGGGCGCGCCGCCGGGTCGCGCGACGGCACGCAGAGCGGCTCGGGCCGCGCGTAGAGGCCGTCGGGGAAGGCGGCGTCGGAGCCGGAGCGCACGACGCGGCTGAGCTCCGGCCGCTCGACGTGCAGCCGGCGGACGGCGGGCGGCGACGCGGTGCCGCTGCCGACGACGAGGAGCGACACGTCGTCGAGCCGCGCCATGGCGTCCTGCGATATGTGGCACAGCGTTTCGGCGTCGGCGAGCTGCCGCCACGCCCGCGTGTCGAGGTCGATGGCGACGAGCCGGCAGACGCCCCGGACGACGGCCGACGCGACGAGCGTGCGGGCCGACAGGGGCTCCATCGTCCGGCTGGGCGGCGGCCCTTTAGCGTCACGTCTCCGCATCGCGGCGGTGGATGCAGGCGTCTTTACCTGGCCTCGCCGAGCCCCATCTCTCCAAACTCGGCCTCCTCGAGGCCCTCGAGCGCGATCGGCGCCGGGCTGTCCTCCCCGGGCGCCATCCGGAACAGCTGGCGGAACGGGCCCGCCTCCTTGGCGAAGAAGAGCGAGCCGTCGGGGCCCCAGCGCGGCTCGGCGACGCTCTCGCGGCCTCTGCCGGCGACGAGGCGCACGTTGGCCGCCGAGCCGTCGCACCAGTCGGCGCAGCAGAGCCGCGCGGCGTCGAAGGGCAGGTCGGGGTGGTCCCATTCGAGCCAGCTGAGGCGGCGGCCGTCGGGGCTGAAGCGCGGCTGGTAGTAAAAGTCGGCGGCGTCGGCGACCGTCGCCACGCGGCCCGAGGCGACGTGGACGGCGACGACGCGGTCGCGGACGCCGGCGGCCGTGTCGTTGGCGTGGTCCTCCTCGATGGCCAGCACCCAGGGGCCCGCGGGGCTGGCGCCGAAGCTGCCGTAGCGCAACCCGGGGCTGGCGGCGACGAGGCGCTCGACGGTCCGCGCCGCCGGGTCGAGCAGGCAGACGGCGTCGTCCTTGTCGGAGAAGACGATGCGGTCGTCGGGCAGCACGTCGAAGAGGCCCGCGCCGTACTCGTACACGCGGTTGGCGGCGCTGTGCGGCGCCGGCAGCACGTCGCGGACGCCGCCGGCGGTCACCTCGACGATGGTCCGGCGGCCGTCGGGGGTGCTCTCGGCGAAGAAGGCGCGGCCGGAGCGGGGCTGCGGCGGTCAGCGGGGCCGGGGCCGGGCCGGGGCCGGGGCCGGGGCCGGGGGCGCACCGAGACACGCGGCGTCGACAGGGCGCGCGCGCCGGAGGCGACCGAGTCGACGGTGATGGGCGAGGGCCACAGCCCGTGGGGCGCAATCGTCTTGACGGCCATGACGACGGGCGTTGCGTGAAGGGGAGAGGAACGGACGAGGGCTCACATGCAGCCGTCATGAGGCTTCCCCGCGCCACGGGACCAGGCCGTGCATGCAGTGTAACGCGGGACGGCTCCGGCACACGGACCGGCTCCGGTACCGGAACGACATGCCGCCGTGGTGTATAAAAAGCAACGGCGCCTACGAACCACCGTCGCTCGTCATGGCCACTCGCACGCGGCGCCACACCGTGGAAACCATGGAAAAGGCAGCTCTGCTCCCCCAGCGGCGCCGCCGCCCGTGGCTCGCGCGCGCCGCCGCCGTCGTGGCCCTCGTCTGCCTCGCCAGCCTGCTCCGCTCCCGCGGCCCCCGGCAGCGCGCCGACGCGCCGCACGGCCGGTTCCCGCGGCCCGGCGACCCGTTCCGGCTCGTGCCGTGCACCAACGCGACGCTGCCGCCGCCGCTCGACGACCCGGACCCGGAGCGCACGTGGGCCGGGCGCGCGGACCCGGACCAGGCGCACTGGCGGCGCGGCAGCGCCTCGGGCCTCTTCCTCTGCGGCTTCCTCGACGTGCCCCTCGACTACACCAACGCGTCCGACGGCCGCGTCGCGCGCCTCGCCGTGACGCGCTTCCAGGCCGCCGGCGCCGGCGCCCGCAGCGCGCGCACCCTCGTCGTCGAGCCCGGCGGGCCCGGCGGCAGCGGCACCGCCATGGTCTGGCGCTCGGGCGAGGCGCTGTCGCGCCGCCTCGGCGACGGCCGCCTCGACGTGCTCGGCTGGGACCCGCGCGGCGTCAACGCGTCGCTGCCGGCCGCCGCGTGCTTCCCCTTCGACGCCGGCCGCGACCACTGGGCGCTGCGCGCGCGCCAGCACCGCCGCGAGGCGCCCGACGCGCGCGCCCAGCTGGCCTTTGTCGACGCCTTCAACGACGCCGTGTGGGCCGCCTGCCGGCGCCGGCTGGGCGACCTGGCGCGCTTCGTGTCGACGGCCTTTGTGGCGCGCGACCTGGAGCGCATCCGCGAGGCGCTCGGCGAGGACGAGCTGACGGGCTACCTCGTCAGCTACGGCACCGGCATCGGCCAGACGTACGCCGCCATGTTCCCCGGCCGCGTCGGCCGCGTCGTGCTCGACGGCACCGAGTACGTGCGCGACCACCGCCGGCTCGGCGGCTTCGGCTGGACGGCCCTCGACAACATCACCGACGCCTGGCGCGACGGCTTCCTGGGCGAGTGCGTGGCCGCGGGGCCGGCGCACTGCGCCCTGGCGGGGCCGGCGAGAGCGAGGCCGGCCGGAGCGGGGCCGGTGCCGAGACCCACACCCGGCCCCGGCCCCGGACTCGCTCCCGCTCCCGCTCCCGCCACCGTCGACGGCCTCGACGCCCGCATCGGCGCGCTGCTCTCGGCCGTCGCCGCCCGCCCCGTCCCCGGCTACACCGCCGCCGCCGGCCCGTCGCTCGTCACCTACTCGGCCCTCGTCGACGCCATCTACGGCGCCCTGTACAACGCCCGCAGCTGGCCGGCGCTGGCGCGCATGCTCGCCGAGCTCGAGGCCGGCAACGCCACGCTGGCGGCGGCCATGCTGGAGCGGTCGGCCTGGGAGTACGACCCGGCGGCGGCGGCGCCGCGGCGGCCCAGCTCCGACGAGCTGCTCCCGCTCGTCGTCTGCGCCGACTCGTACGACGCGCCCGAGCCGCCGGGCGGCCTGGCCTGGTGGGACGCGCTCTGGGCCGACATGGCGCGCTCGTCGTGGATCGGCGGCAACTCGCGCTTCCTCGACGTGCTCCCGTGCCGGCGCTTCGGCGCGCACTGGCCGCCGCCGGCCGAAGTCTTCCGCGGCGGCCTCAACGCCACGCTGCGGCACCCGGTGCTGCTCATCGCCGAGACGCACGACCCGGCCACGCCGCTGCGCAACGGCCGCCGCCTGCTGGCCGAGATGGGGCCCAACGCGCGCCTCGTCGTCCACCACGGCTACGGCCACTCGTCGCGCGACACGTCGCGGTGCACCGACGCCATCGCCAGGGCGTACATCCTGCAGGGGGTGCTGCCGGACGTGCCCGAGACGGCCTGCTATGCCGACGAGAAGCCGTATCGGTATGGCGTCAAGGGGCAGGGTCTGGGCCCGGCGGCGGACCCGCTGGAGCTCTGGGACGAGCACCTGGCCGAGCTGGCCGTTCTGAACCCCAGGCTGCTTCCGAGGAGCTGAGGGGCCGTTGTCTTTAGCACCGGCTGGTTGGTGTGGTGGAGCATGGTCGTAGTATGAAACCGAGAGCGGCTTATATACGCCTTTCTGGTTCACAGATGAGCTCATATTCTGAATCACGATGGAGCTATGAAACTGGGAGCGCCTTATATACGCCTTTTCTGGTTCACAGTTTCTGAACCACGACTCCTTGAACCCTATTTTGAATTTGACGACTCGTACTGGCACGCAGACGGAGCGCCTTTTTTCATCCCAGGTTTCAGGGAGCAGCATGCACGCTAGGCAGTTCAGAAAAAGAATTATATTGGTGTACACTACTTGAACAATTTTGCAACCCTCCAGCTCCTCTGCGGATATCCTGATCTCAGATCGTCACCAGCGGGAAAGGAAAAGGAAAAGAAAGATTAATCGTAGACGGGCGGCCCGCTCCAGCAGGCCTGGACCCTGAAAGAATGGCACGCGGCCGCTCAGGCGGTGAACTCGATGGCGCGGGTCATGGGGTCGACGCGCTTGACAAAGGCGGCGCGCTTGGTGTTGCCCGTCCCCTCCTCGTCGTCGGCGGGGTTGTTGTTGGCGTTGGCACCCTGGCGGCCCCGGCCGCCGGTGTTACCGGCGGCATTGCTACCTGCACCAGTTCCAGCTCCGGCACCGGCATTGTTACCGGCGGCATTGTTACCGGCACCAGTTCCAGCTCCGGTTCCGGCATTGTTGTTGTTGCCGGCGGCGTTGTTACCGCCGCCCGTCACCATCTGGACCGGGACGACGCCGCCAAAGGGGCCGGCCCGCGCCGGGTTCTGGCAGCGGACCATGCACACGTTGTTCTGCCCGGCAACGGTGCCGGTGCACTGCTGGTTCTGGGGGATGGCCGCCGTCAACGGATGGTCCGAGGCGTTGCCGCCCCGGTTGCGGCCGCGCCTGTCGCCGTCGACGTTCTGCGTCACCTGGATGTTCTGCCAGTCCTGGCCGGTGCCGTCGGCGTTGATCATGCACGTGTAGGGCCCCGCGCCGTCGGCGTTGACCTGGTGCAGCGTCATGGAGAGCTGGCCGCCGGGCGTCACCTGGGGCAGCGAGCCGCCCGTCTCGGCCATGATGGCCTGCGTGCCCGACTCGATGTTGTTTTCGCCCCCGCCGAGCGTCTGACCGACCGAGTCTGCGTTGGGGCCCCGGAAGCGCGTTGCGTCCTGCTGGAACGGGTTCCGCCGCGTCCCGTCGCGCGGCGTGCTCGTGTCGATGCCGAGTGCCATGCCCGAGCCGCCTGCGTTGCCCGTGGCACCAATGATGCCCCCGTGCCCGGCGACGAGCTGCGCGGCCATGAGGGCCGACGCGGCGAGCACCGACTTGAACGACATGATGATTAATGAGAGGTGGTGAGCTGGTACTCTACAAGACCTGGCCGGCAGGAGGGGGGATGAAAAGGGGGACGAGAGAGAGAGAGAAGAAGAAGCAGAGAGAAAGAGCACTTGGCTAGGCTATGCAGGGGGGCCGAGAGAGCTGGGATACGAGCCGTTGATGAAGGACTTTATATACCCGTCGAGCCTCGCATGCACACCCCAAGTGGCACATGGGCTTGACACACGGCGCTAAGTCTCGACGATCCAAACCATTCCGCGCCACCGGCACCCGTCCGGGCTGGCCGCCGCGCTCCAGCGCAGCCAGTTTCGAAACCAGCTTCTGCCGCAGAACATGAAGCGATCGTGAGCCCGCAAGGAGCCGTCCCGCCCAGCAGCCGCTCGCGACGCGCGCCGTTTCATGCGAGCCAGCAGCAGGGCGCGGCCGAGCCGCGCAGGGCCGACGTCGGCCGGACTGCCCATCCGACGTGAGCTCGACCAACGGACCAGACGCCGCGGCCCACACCGCCGGGCAGCCGTGTTTGGGCGCGGAGGAGCCGGCGTCCGTGCTCGTATCACGACGAGGCCCCCCTAGCTAGGCCTTGGCCAAAACGGTCGAAGCGGCCCACGGCGGTGGGGAGGCGGCGAGACGACAGGGAAAGCTTAATTTAGGGGTGATTTCAACCGTATTTTAGACGTCATTTCCGCACGGCTCGGCGACGTCGTCCGGGACCCCTGCGCCGCGCCTCCGTGTAAGTCGTCTCCAGGTGGAGCCTCACGGCAGGTCGCAAACATGCCCAGGCGCCTGCCCATGCACCCCGGTGCTTGTGCTCAATGCAAACAAAGGCAGATCCACCGTCTCACGGCCGGCACGTGGGTGGCAATCGTGGAAACAGCTTCGGAGGCTCCGGCTCCGCGCGCCCCTGGTTTCTCGGCCGCGATCTTCCCGCCAGACGGCCCCCGGCGCCGATTTCCCCATTGGTGATCAGGGTGGATCCCTGCGCGAACCCATGGGGCTCGGCGGGGCCGATCTCCGAAACGCTTACCTAAGGGCCATGTTGTAAATGGCCTCGCGCTGTCGCAGAGCCTCGCCCGTCAGCGCCTCGCCCGTCAGAGCCTCGCCCGTCAGCGCCTCGCCCCGTCAGAGCCGCGCGCCGTCGCAAGGCCGGGTGGTTCGTCGCGCACGCCTCCGCTACGCCCTCTGCCGCACGATGCCGCCGCCGACCGCGCCTGCCCATGGTTGGCCCGTCTCGGCCGGGGCGCAGCGCCGCGTGCAGACGGCGCGCCGCCTCGCTGCCGCACCATCGGCCGAGCACAGAGCTGGCTCATCTCCCCTCAACACCAGCGTCAGGACGAGCACACTTTGGCGCCTGCCGCCGGGTGCCCCCGAACACGAGCCCTCGTCTGGCTCGTCTCCCAGTGTCAGGACCAGCAGACTTTTGGCGTCCGCCATCGACTACCGCTGGGCGCGAGCACTCATCTGTCGTTCCGCCTTCATCTCCCGCCACGCCTTAACGGAGCGCCCGGTGTCAGGACGAGCACACTTTGACGTCCGCCTGCCGCCGCGCCACGGTCCCCGGTGGACCCTCGTGGGTATCAGGTCGCCTCAGCCCGTCCAAGACGTCCAAGACAGAGCCCATCCAAGACAGACCTATCCAAGACAGAGCCCCAAGGGAGCGAGGGAGCAAGGGAGCAAGGGAGCCAAGGCAGCCGGCCATGCGTCCACAACACCCGTCCATGCGTCCAACGTCCATGCGTCCACGGCCCCGTGACCCCAACCCGCGGCCATGACATCACCGCCGTGGCGAGCAGCGTCAAAACTCAACGCCGTCGGTCATCAGTGTCATTAGCTACAGGGTACTTACAGTCGGGGCTCCTATATGTACACAGTCCCGCGCGCCCTACCTGGCCCGCCGCCGCCCCTTGGGCCTCTTCCGCAGTCCGTCCTGCGCCGGCTTCTGTATCCGGCTCAGCGCCTCCTCCGGACTGCGCCGCACCTCCCGCGCCGCCTCTGCCGCCGCTCGGTGCGCCAGGTGGAACCTGGGCACGGGCTCTCGTCTCACTCCCACGACCGACTCGTACTCCATGTAGCTGTCCGCGGCCACCGTCTCCTGCCGCGGCGTAGGGGTATCAGACTCTAGTCTGTCGAAACAATCGACTTCGTCATCGGGGTATTGGGCTGCAGGGACGTCATCATGGTCCTCGAAATGCAAAGGCGAACACGGCTGCGTCATGGCATTGCTGGCCGCGCAGTCGCATGGCGTCTCGGCCGAGCCGCAGACCGACGTGGCCACCGTGTCGCAGTCATCCGACTGCGACGTCTCGTCGTCATCGTGGCCGTCGAACCGCATCAGCTCGGGGACGTGTCCGGACTCGGATCCCGAAAAGGACATGGACCGGCTCGGCGGGTTGGTCGAGTAGCAGCTCCGAGACTCGACGTCCGAAGGCGAAGACTTGGGACTGACGGCGTCGGACTGCTGCGAGGGCGACAGAGGCCCTTCTGGAGGGCTGGCGTCGTCGACGGCGTCACAGCGCTCAACGGCCATGACGGGACCGTCGGGGACATCATCGTCGAAATAGAGGGAGCAGGGGGATTCGGCACTGCTCGCCTTGGTGCTTACAGTATCCACACTGTCCGCCTCAGACGAGGGGCAGGACGAGATGGACTGCGTGTCGTGGCGGTCGAGGTAGTCCTCGGGCAGGTAGCTGGCAAAGTAACGGACGATCGAGTCAAACGACTTGGTGCGGAAGAGCTGCAGGGCGTGCTGCCACTGCGCCGACCCCATGAGCTTGGGGTTGGCGATGATCTCGACGGCGAGCGTCTCCAGCGACTCGTTGAGCTCGCGGAGGCGCTGCTGCTGTCGGTCCGCCAGCCGGCGGTGGAACTCGTCGGCCGTGTCGGCATCGCGCGAGATTTCGTAGACGTCGTGGTGGAAGGCCTCGGGGTCCTGGAGCGTGTAGGTCAAGGTGTTGTAGCGGTCGTGCAGCGTCGTCGAGATGTCCTCCTGCCTCATGCCAAACTTCCACGCGGGCCAGGCCCAGTCCGGGTCATCCATAGCGGGCGCGGGACGGACGGGGCAGAGCACGCAGTCGAGCGCGAGCGACGCACGCCTGTTTGTCGGTATCGTCGGTCTTGGTATCGGGGTACGGAGCCAGGGCCCAGTGTGCAGTCCGCGCCGAGGCACCTTCACAGCAACGCCCAAGTCATCGTGGCCATGGCGAAGTCGCTGTAGAGAGCGCGGGGACGCGTCGGGCGTGCTAGCAGTCGAGTCTCGCCGTCATTAGGGGAGGTTGTCGAGGAAGAGAGATGTGACGCCGCTGTGGCAACGGAGCAGACCTGGCCGTCGGGGGACCGCGCACTAGCAACTAGCAGGCCAGCCGCGGGCCTGGCATTGCCCAACCCCAAGGGCGTGCGCAGGGCGGCCTGAGGCAGCAGCCGCCTGCGGCTCTGGTTGGGCGCCACGCCTGCCAGCAGGCCCGCAGGGCCCGGGGTGCGGGCTCCGCCCGGCCAATGGGCATTCTCGCATGGCGGGCGTTGCCCAATGGGTCGCTGACGGGTGGACACTGTAGGGCTGGGGCGTCTTGCACAGACGGTGCAGGCTGCACTGTGCCAGCGGGGGCGGATACCTCGTCGGCTGCGTCGTTGTGGCCACGGACAAGTACTCCGTGTGCGCGGCGCCGTCGTCCGTTCCGCCGCGGCAGACAACACCACGGCCGTCCCATCGCGAGCAGCAGCTGATTCATGGTCAGGAGACGAGCAGAACTGCCGTCGACGCGGGTCCACGGCCGCGTCCGTCGACAAGATCACGTGTGCCGGGCAGCAAGCACAGACGGACACGGGGCGTCGGCAAGTCATCACCCGCCGCCGTTCATCTCGATGCAGCCTCTGCTGACGCTTCTGCAGCTGACGCTGACGCCGTGAGCAGCGCGTACGGTACATGCGTCTACGCCGGGTCCGCCCCCGCCCCCGGAGACTGCCGTCTCCAGCTGGCCCCTCCAGCTGATGCTCCGAGGCCTCGTCGAGGCCATGGGCCGTCTGGATAAAGCGCGCGCCGCCCGCCCGTCGCCCGTCTGCCCTGCGCGCGCCAGGCTGTGACGAGGCCGCGGATGGAGCATGACTGCCGTCGAGGCTGCGACGGCGCGCCGACCGTCAGCCGCCGGCACATGGTGCTCGCATCTGACGCCGGCCGCCGCCCTCGCCGGGGCTCATTAATTGACTGCGGCGCGCAGCAGCCACAGGCACTGCGCCTTGCTCGCGCTCTGCCTCGTCTGCCCTGGGCCGCCTAACCGCTGCGGCTGACAAAGTGCTGCACCCCGCTGCGCTCGTCCGCTTCGAGACTTTTCATCCAACATCAGCACGAACTCGCTGCCAACGGCCGTCGACATCGCCAGTCGCCCTCGCCTGGCCTCGCCTCGCGTCGCCTCTCCTCTCCTCTCCTCCCCTCCCCATGGCCCCCGAGCCCTCGCAGGGGGCCGCCTCGGAGGAGAGGACGGAGCCCTTCTCCCAGTCCGAGATGGACGCCCGCGTCAAGGGCTTCGGCGTCGAGGAGCCGGCCGGCCTGGCAGACGACGAGGCCGTGCCGCTCGACGTGCTCCAGGTCGAGGACCACCACCACCGCCAGGGCATCCGCATCCTCGTCCGCCCCCTGACCAAGCTGCCCAACGCCCGCTCCGTCAGCCCCGGCAGCGACAGCTGCCAGTGGCTCGCCCTGCGCGCCGAGGTGGCCTCGTCGGACCGGCCCCAGCACAAGGTCCTGGCCGTGACGCAGACGTCCAAGGACATCAAGTTCTCCGTCCGCATCCCCGCCGAGGCCCAGGACCACGCGTCGCGCCCCCGCCTCTGGTGCGAGCTCTACTACGACCCGGCCAGCGACAAGGTCATCTTCCTCAACAAGTCCGACGTGCCCATCTCGCTCTCGAGGATCTCCCCCTCGGCCGTGGCCCCGGCCGCCGCCGGCCCCTCGTCGCCCGTCGAGGGCCACGTCGTCAACCCCAGCCTCGCAAAGGCCCTGTGGCCCGGCACCTGGAGGATCACCGTCAGGCACATCGCCGTCCTCGACTTCCGCGTCCTCGAGAAGCGGCCCGTCGCCCTCTTCCAGCCGCTGCCCTCGCTGCCCCCGCTGGCCCCGCTGCCGGCCGCCGACGCTCCGCCATGCTCGCCCTGCTCGCCCTGCTCGCCCTCGTACCAGGCGGCCCCGTCGAGCGGGAAGCGGCCTCTGACTCCCGACGACGACGTCAAGCGGGCTAAGCGCCGCGTCTCGGACGCCGCCACCGAGGCCAAGGCCGACGACGGCGTCATCATGTTCCTGCGTCCCGCCGCCGAGCCCCTCGTCTTCCCGCTGCCCAACGCCAGGGAGAGCAAGGAGCTCTCGGCCGCCAACGGCCACGCCCTGCTCGACGCCGAGCTGGGCGAGACCATCGACGTGCCCGGCGTGTGCGAGGTGGACTCGTACCAGCTCACCAAGCGGGACCCCATTGCGTCGACGGCGCTGTCGGCCGTCTACAGCGCCGCCCACTCGCGCGCGCCCGACAAGATCGTCACGGTCAAGGTGCTCAAGACCAGGGTGTCGGTGGCCAACGACAAGCCGCTGGCGCACGAGCGCAACGTCATCCGGCAGGCCGAGATGTGGCTGCGCGAGTGCCAGAGCCAGGAGGACCTGAAGCACGACTCCATCGTCCGCTACTACGGCGGCGACGCCCGCTTCCTCTCCCACTACATGGAGCACGTCGAGGCGCTCGACCTGGCCTCGGCGACGCGATGGCGGAACCGGGCCAACGAGTTTGTCGGCGGCCGCGACGACGCGGCGCGCATCCTGCGCGACATGACCGGCGCCCTCAACTACGTGCACGGGCGCAGGCTGGTGCACAACGACATCAAGCCGGCCAACATCCTCTACTCGCCCGAGCGCGGCGCCGTCCTCTGCGACTTTGGCCTGTCGACGTTTGCCGCCAACTCGCCGACGACGGGCGGCACGCCCTACTACGTCCCGCCCGAGTTCATCGGCAAGAAGCTGCGCGGGCCGCCGTCGGACGTCTGGGCCCTGGGCATCACCATGCTCTACGTGCTGCGCAAGATTCCCTTCCCCGACAGCCGCGCGCGGCGGCAGCATCCCCGGCCGCTGTACTGGCAGATTGGGGACATCCACAACCCGTCGCCGGCCGACCGGCAGCACGGCAACGGGCAGCCGGCCGTCAACCAGATGCGCGACTGGCTGTCGGAGATTTTCGAGGCGAGGGAGAAGCTCAACGCGCGCGACCGGCTGGAGCGCCTGGTCAAGGAGATGCTGACGCCCAACCCCAACCAGCGCGTCACCATGGCCAAGGTTCTGCAGGAGCTGCATGCGGAGCAGGCCGCTGCTGCGCGAGGGCCTTGACCTTGGATTTTGCTGCTGGAGGGTCGATGCTGGACCAGACTGATCCGACACGCCATTTGGCCTCGTCACCTTTTGCTTCTCGGTTTCTCTCTTTTTTTCTCGGGATCCGTGGCATTGATTACATGTCCAACGGTGTGTGAGCTGGGAGTGCGTCTTTGACAGGGTAAGCGGCGCACATGTCGACTGCAGCTGACGTCGACTGACGGCAGACAGATCTGGGGGAGTCGAGCATTCTGGGTTATTTGGTCGTTTTACAGCCCGTCACCGAGCACATATACCTAGACATACTATTTGAGTTTTGCTATTTGCACTCACGCATTTCTCTATTTAACGTGGCCCGTACGCGGCCCATATCTCGGCGCCACTCCTAGGCTTATATAGCGTTTCCCTATATATTAATATAGGATAGTATGAATTATGAATACGTATAAATTATATATCATAAATTCCTACGCTAGCGTTATAGCCCGTGATGTAAACATGTCACACGAAGATGCGTTATTTGAATGATTTGAGCCTCTATGTGTGTGCAAGCGCGAGCGCTTGTGTGTGTATATAGAAGCAGTGCGTGCAATGCGTGAGTGCAAATATCAAACTCTTTCCCGTCGTCGCCGTCCCTCTCCGGCCCGTCCGTCACTCACCGGGGGCGGCGGCGGCAGCGGGCGCGGACGGCGCGCCTCGCCGTCATGTCGGCGCGCAGGGCGGCCCAGATGTCGGCCGGGACGGGGGCGGCGCCGCGGCGCTGGACGTCGGTGACCCAGCGGCGCACGCGGTATAGCGCGGCGTGCAGGTCGTCGGCGCGGCGCCTGAGCCGCGTGTGCCGGCGGGCGAGGCGCCCGACGCGGTCGTCGAGCTCGTCGACGCGCTGCTGCAGCTGCAGCGTCGCGTGGTTCTTGCTGCCGGGGGGGCGGCCGCGCCGGGGGCGCTGCGCGGGGGGGTCGGCGGGCGCCGTGGCCGGCGGCGGCGGGGGCTGCGTGGCGGCGGGCGCGGGTTCCGGAGCCGGCTCCGGGCGGCATGCCTGGGCCGCCGACGCCGGCTTGGGGGCCCGCTTGCGCTTCTTGCTGGGCGGGACGCTCGCCAGCGCGCCGCGGGCGGCCTCGGCGGGGCGCTCCGTCTTGACGGCCGGGGCACGGGCGGTGCAGGGCGGCGGCGCCGGCGCCGGCGCGGCAGGGGCTGCGGCCGGGGGAGGCTGCGGCGACGGCACCTTGCGGGGCTTGACGCAGGCGGCGGCGCCGGGCGCCACGGCGACCTCGCGAGGCTCCTCGGACGGCGCGGGGGCCATGGCGGGCGTGTGCCTGGCGGCGGCGCGGGCGGGCAGGACGGGGCCGCAGGGGGCCCGGCGGAAGGACTCGTCGAAGGCGTAGGACGCCATGTTCGCGCTGGGGTACTTGGCGAAGACGGCGCGCAGCGTCTTCTTGGACTTGAAGAGGGCGCTGCCGAAGATGGCGCGCAGGACGACGACGTGGGCCCAGGTGACGGACTGGGGGGCGGCGAAGAGGCCGCGGGCGAGGGCGTGGGCCGCGGGCTTGGTGATGGTCGAGGGCGCGAGGGTGGCGCGCTCGATGACGGAGAACCAGGCGGCGCGCGACTCGTCGTCCCAGGAGTGGCTGTACTTGAAGTAGATGGCGCGCAGGCGGTCGTGGAGGCGCTTCTCCTGGGGGAGCTTGAGGGCGCAGGGGGGGTAGTGAGCGGGCAGGGGGGGGGCTGTCTGGGTCATGCTAGTTGAGGTTGCGAGAGGTGAGGAGGAGGTGTGAGAGGGGATGTGAGGAGGAGGAGAGGTGAGGAGGAGATGTGAGGAGGAGGTTGTGGAGGGCGAGGCAGTGGTTGGAGTTGAGAACCAGGGAGAGGAGCGAGAGCAGAGGCGGCGGGCCAAGGACGGGGTCGTGGTGCGCACACGGAGCAGGCTCCCCGGCAAGCTCGCAACGGCAAGACTGTGCCCGCGTGCTTGACAACAAGACGTGCTGTTGAAAGAGCAGCGTGCAGGCGAGCAAACACGGCCCGCCTCGTACGTCCTTGTATGCCCGTACGTCCTTGTCCTGCCTGCGGCCTCACATCGTCGCCGCATCCAGCACCCCCCTACAGCCTCGCCTCCCCCCCCAGCACGTCGGCGCGCCAGCACACCTCGACGCGCCGCGGCCCGCCGGCGGCAAAGTCGACCAGCACGACGCGCTCGCCGTCGCCGCCGCGGCCCGAGCCCGCCAGCTCCGGGCCCGGCGCGTCCAGCGCCAGCACGGCGCGGCCGTCGGCGCGGCGCCCCGGCACCGCGCGCGGACACACGGCCTTGTCGGCCCACGCGATGCGGCCCGTCGCGCCGCGCCCCGTCGGCGTGCGCCGCAGGAACGCCTCCAGCCGCCGCCGCTGCGCCGCCGCGCCGCCGCCCCCGTCGAGCGCCTGCGCCGCCAGGTGCAGCAGGTAGTGCTGCGGCGGGAACAGCGTCAGCGCGCCGGCGCGCGCGCGCCCGAGCGCCGCCGCCGGCGCCGCGAAGTGCGCCGCCGTGTGCTCGACGCCGCCGTCGGGCGTCGCCGCCGCCGCCGCGCCGTCCAGCGGCAGCATGTAGACGTACATCTGCGTCGTGAAGCGGCGCGGCGCGCCCGCCGGCGTGATCCAGCGCGTAAAGGGCGTCAGGTTCTCTGCCGCGCGTGTCAGCCGCGCGCGTCGGCCCGGGGCAGCCGCCGGCGACGCACCCGTGTCCGGCTCGCCGCCCAGCGACGCCAGCCAGTCGCCGAAGCGCACCTCGTTGGCGTGGATGCGGCGCCGCGCCTCGTCGCGCTGCGCCGGGGACAGGCCGGCCAGCAGCTCGCCGCCGCCGGCCCGCCGCGCGAGCAGCACGCCCGTCTCCTCGAAGCACTCGCGCACGGCGGCCAGGCGGTACGCCGGCCCGTCGCGGTGGCGGCCCGGCGCGCCCGGCTCCGGCACGGGCCCGTCGTGGAAGGCGTCGAGGTTGCCGCCGGGGAAGACGTGCGCCGAGGCAAACGACGTCGACGACGCCACGCGCTGCAGCAGCAGCACCTCGTTGGCCGCCGACAGCACCATGACGGACGCGCTGGGGCGCGGCTCGGCGGGTGCGCGGCCCATCGGCCTGGGCGCGGCGCCGGGGGCGGCCTGGTGGTGCCGGAGCCGGTGGTGCCGGAGGTGGTGCCGGAGGTGATGCCGGCGCTCGTGATGCCGGGGCTGCTGTCCAAACGACGCTATCAAGGCTGGAGAGCGTGCGAGCGGCCACCGCAGGACAGCCTGTGCAGGACAGCAGGCCATTGCTGATGCTGCGGACCGACAGGCCACGGCAGTCTACATGTACGCATTCCGGCTAATTCTGGCTAGTCGTCAGCCGAGGGACCCGCCCGCCATCGGCCTCCTGAGCCGAGGTCCGCCGTGCTCCGCGCATCGTCCTGCTCATCAAGGCTAAAATAGTCCTCCTCAGCACCGCTTCCGCTCCTTGCCGCGCAGATTCACCCTCCACAGGCAGCATACGCTCTTCGACTCGCACCACTTCTTCACCTCGCCCACGCTCGCCTCCCCGTCGTACCCGACGCGCGTCAGCTGCCCGCTGTTGAGCCAGGCCGTCAGCTCCTCCAGCACAATCGGGTCATACAGCAGCATCTTCTCGTGCCACGAAGGATGCTCCGGGTCCCTCGTCCGCGGCGCCGTCGTCACCGCCTTGGTCACGTGTGCAAACAGCGCCGCCTGCTGGCCCGTCGGCGACCTGGCCAGAGACAGCTCCGTGTCCTCGTCGACCGACAGCGAGAGGTCCACCGCCGGCCCCGGCGAAAACGTTTCGTCCGGCCATGAGCAGGCCGACGACGAGCCTGCCCCGCCATCAGACTCGGAATCCGCAATCTCCACCGCGCTTCTCGACGCCTTGGCCTTCCCCTTGCGCTCTGGCGTCGTCGGCGCTTGGCTCGTCGCCGCTCGTGATGATGCCTTCACCTGTGCTGCCGTCGATGCTCGTGGCGGAGACGCCGCAGCCTCCTTCCTCGGCCTGCCTCGCCGCCTCTTGGGCGACTCGGAGGCCTGTGCCGACGGCGGTGGCTCCTGTGTCTCCGCAACGTCCACGCTGGCATTCTTTCTCGGTCGCCCCCGGGGACGTTTTTCCTTGCCCGCCGCCGCCGCCGATGCAGCGGGCCCGGGCGCGCCTTTCGACGCCGCGGCAGCCAGGGTAGATGCTGGTCTGGCCTGGCCCTGCCCTGTGCGAGCCCTCTCCTGCCGGCACTTCTCCAGCAGCGCAATCATGGCCGTACGCTTCTTGATCGCCTTGAACCCGTACTGCGCAACTTGCTTGGCGAGCTGCGCATCCGAGTAGAGATCGTACGACGGGCCGGGCGACGCCTGCTTTCCATTCCTGTCGCCGTCCACTGCCGCAGTTCCGTCGCGTCCTTCGCCGCATGTGCTCACGACATCACGTCGACGCACCGTACCCGTGGAGAGTTCGCCTTCGGAAAACTGAGAGCCATCGTCGACAGTCTCCGCAGCCTCGCGGCCAGGCGCGGGGACAATGTCGGACAGGTTGATAAATGAGCCGTCGTCTGGTGGGCCATGGGCAGCCGGCAAGTCCGGCAGGGCCATGGCGTCGTCGCCGTCGCCTCGGACGTACCCAAACGGGTCAGCTTCCGGGCCTGGCTCCGGGAGTCGCGGCGAGCCGTCTGCGAAGCTGCACACCTCCACGTCAAACAAATCGCCGTCCGCATCGCGCGCCCCAGCATCCCACAGCGTCTGCCGTCTCTCCGGGGCTTCCACGGCGTCGCTGTTTACCGGCGTTGTAAATTCGACGTCGTCCAGCCGATTCGACTCCCTCATGGCCGTCTGGAGATTCCGCAACAAAGAGGGAGACTGGTCTCGCGCTAGCTGGCTCGACGTGCCAAAGACAAAATCCTGACGAGCTACCTGCCGCAAAGCCGTCCCTGGAGAAAGGAGGACGGGCTTGGCCGGCGGCGCTTTCTTCTTCGACGCTTTCGGGGCCCGCTTCCGCGTCTTGGCTTTGCCCGGCCCGGCTGGCTTTGCTTCCTCGGACCCTCGCTTCTCGTTTCCTCGTGCTGCGTCGCTATCAGCCTGTGTCGCTGGCCCGTAGGCGGCCGTCGCGAGCCCCGTGATGGTCCGCGCCTTCTTCTTGGGCGCCTTTTGCTTTGCCGGCGATCTGATCGCTTTAGGCGGTTCTGGCGCATTCGCGGCTTTCGTAGGCACGAACTCGATTAGTTTTCGCTTCTTGAGGAATGCCGAGTCTTCCTCCAAAATGGCCATCCTTTCCTGCTGGAGGGGCTCGTTGCACTTGAAGGAAGCAAGCATAGTCTCGAACGGCTCGGCCGGGCCCTCTCCTTGCGAACAGTGCGCATCTTTCCGTCCAGGAGGGTCAGAGTCGAGGACAATTCGAGTTTCCTGAGCAGGAGGCGTCCAATCCAGCCGTCGGCTCATCGCCGGCTCAAGATGGAGCGGCTCGTTCATCTCCTCTTTAGTCGCCTTCGCCTTCGCAGACTTCTGCGGCTCGGCCGACTTGAAGAAGTGGCTGCTGACAAGGCCCGTTTCCCTGACGGGGGCTGGCTCGACCGGCTCGTCCTTCGTTGCCCTGGTGGGAGACTTGAACTTCTTCCATGGCTGATCCGTGCCAGGCGAGTTGGAGCAGTCTGGATGCTCAGCCATCGCCTCCGGGCGTTCCGGGGCTGTTTTCTTGCGCCGTCTGGGTTTGCGGGCTTTCGGGGCCTTTCCCGTTGGCAGCTCCACCACCGAATCCTCGACCAACGCATCGACATCTTTTTCCGCGTCTGGAGCGGCGCTTCGAGGGTTCGACTGCGTCACGGCGGCATTAGACTGCAGTGATCTCCAGAGACTCCCGGCGCTTGTAAACGTTGCCGTCGCGTCGTCGGGGATCGGCGCGGCATTGCTCCCGCCCCGCAACGGCGGACGCCGCGGCTTTTGGGAAAGAATCTCTCGCAAAGAGGGCAGGTCGGGCGAGGACGAAACCACGATGTGAGTCGTCTGCCGCCCAGCACGTGACGGCGACGACAAGAACGCATTAGGGGACGCCATCGCGCCGGCCCCAGATGGTCGAGAGCGCAAGGCGCATCTCCTCAGGCTCGGCGTGCGCAGCAGAATGGTTGGAAGAGGTCTTGGGGTTGTCGCTAGAGGCACAAGGGCGCGATCGTCGGCATTAGACGACGTCAAGACAATTAGCAGCGGTATGGACAGATCAAACAAGAGTCGACGACCGCGCCTCGGCTCAGCGGGGCGGCTCCACGAGACTGGCACGAGGTCACCTGACTAGTCACCTGACGCACAAAAGCCTTCTTGCCCCACGAATTTTATCGTGCCATGTCAAATTTGTAGCTCAGGCAGTTCAGCATCTCCCGCGCCCAGCACCCCCCAATCCGCCTCTGCAAGACTCCTCCTCGCACCGCCAAGATGGAGAACGACCGTGGCGAGATCGTTGATCTGTAAGAGCCGCCCTGGAGTCTTCCGGCGCCATGGACAAACTGACAATCCGCCTCCAGCTACGTCCCGCGCAAGTGCAGCGCAACCAACCGCATCATCAAGTCCAAGGACCACGGCTCTGTCCAGGTTTCCATCGCCAAGGTCGACGAGAACGGCCGCGCCATTGCCGGCGAGAACCACGTCTACGCCCTCTGCGGTTTCGTGCGCTCCATGGGCGAGAGCGACGACTCCGTGAACCGCCTGGCGCAGCGCGACGGCCTGCTGAAGAACGTCTGGAGCGCCCAGCGATAGATGCTGTGCGGGTTGAGAGGTATGGCCGCCCCCAGGGACGCCGGGAGAACGCTGCGACGGTGCTGACTGCGTCCAGGGTCTGGCTCGGAACATGATGGCATGCGCGGGGACATCTAGAGTTGGTTGCATCTAGCACGATTCCAATTCGAGGCGTTTGGGCTCGATTTAGGGACAAACTCGACCCGTGCCAGGAACCTGCGACATGCGCGACGTGACCATGGCGTGACGTGCCCGCGCCGGCCCGCAAAGTGTCCTCGGACGGCCGTCTTGGCTGCTCTGTGCCCGGGGATGCTGGGACTACTCGATAGTCTCCGTGCCGCAGATTGACAGGCCTCGAAAAAGCCGCGGCGGTTGAGCCTCGCGCCATGGTACAGATACGGGTCTTACATGCTTTAGGTCGACGCTGTTACGAGGCAGCTCGGCGACAGACAACGCCGTCGATTGACGAAGCAAGGCACTACATGCCCTTTCCGATGCCCTCCTTGTACGCACTCAGCGCCCGGTTTCTGACGTCTTTGTGCTCGACCATCGGCTTCGGATAGCCGTGCTTCGCGGCCTTGGCTCCTGCGTCGCGCCCGTACGGATCGTGAATCTGCTTGTCGTCGAGGTCTTTGAGCTCGGGGACCCACCTGCGAATGTACTCGCCGCTCGGGTCGAACTTTTCGCTCTGCAGGAGGGGGTTGAAGACGCGAAAGTAGGGCTGCGGATCGACGCCGACGCTGGCGCTGAACCCCCAGCCGCCGTTGTTGCTCGCAAAGTCGCCATCGACGAGGTGCTCCATAAAGTACCGCTCGCCCTTGCGCCAGTCGATGAGGAGGTCCTTGGCCAAGAAGGACGCGACAATCATGCGGCAGCGGTTGTGCATATAGCCCGTGTGGTTGAGCTGGCGCATGGCGGCATCGACAATGGGGAAGCCAGTCCGGCCCTCGCACCACGCAGCAAAGTCGTCCTCGCTGTAGGACCACGCGATGTTGGAGCATTCCGGCTTGAACGGCTTGTTCATGCTGCGTCTGCGTCAATCGTCGATTTCCCGAGCCCATATCACCCCTGGAGACCGACCAGACATAGGGCCAGTTGACCAGGACGTGTTTGTAAAAGTCGCGCCAAGCGACCTCGCTGATCCAGGTCTGGATGCCCTCGTTTCCGCCGTTGAGTTTCTTGGTCCTGTTCCGGTCCCGGGCCGTCCGGACGCAGGTCCTCGCGCTGAGGGTTCCGCTCGCCAGGTGCACCGACAGACACGAGGTTCCGTCGCCGGCCGGGACGTTTCTCTTGTCGTGGTAGCTGCCCATCTTCTCCTCGCAGAACCTTGCGAGGCTGTCCCTGGCCGCGTGCTCGCCGCATGGCCAGAGCGAGCGGAAGCGCGTGCTCTCGTCCCGGCCGAGCCGCTTGTTTTCCGGCGCCTCCGGGATGGGGCAGTCGAACAGCGTCTCGAACCTGGTCCGGGCGCTCGCCGGGTTCTTGGGCGGCGGGTCGAGGAGCTCCAAGAGGTCGAGGTTCTCGTGGACGTGGGCAACCCAGGCGCGGTACCAGGGGGAGTAGACGGCGTACGGCCTCCCGGCCCCGCTGCGCAGCCGGCCCGGCGGCACGACGCAGCTGTCGTGGACGACCTCGAACGCCTTGCCCTTCTCCGCCAGGTCGCGCACCATGAGAGCCTCCCGCCGCAGCTCGTCGACTTCGTACTCCATGTTGGCGTAGAGGTGCCGGCTGCCCCATTCCTCCATGAGCTGGAGGATGCGATCGGGCACCTTCTTCCTCCTGTCGACTGTCTCGACGTGGAGCGGGATGTCGAGGCGGGCCAGGTCCCGCTGGAGGACCTCGAGCGTCCTCAGGACAAAGTCGACGCGGGCCGGCGACACGAGATGGGCCTCCAGGTCCTGCGGGCTGACCAAGTAGAGGCATATCAGGGGCACGCCGGCCTCGCGGGCCTTTTCGGCGGCGAGCGCCAGCGCCCTGTTGTCGGCAAGGCGGAGGTCCGACTTGAACCAGTGGACGACGGCATCCTTGGCCTCGACTTTGCGGCGGCGGCCGGCCGTGTCCTCGAGGGCCGAGACGAGCTCCTCGATGGGTCGCGGCATCTCATCGCTGCTGTAGGCGCGCGCCCTGGCGTTGCTCATCTCGGGCGGGTAGTACTTGCGGAGGACAATGCCGTGCCTCTCGGCCTCGCCGGCCAGGTGATGGGGCGCGCGCAGGTCGGCGCTCGTTTTGCTCCGCTTGCCGCCGGCCCCGCTGGCGGCGGCGGCCGACTTTCGCTTGGCCGCCTTGGGGGGCATCGTGAGCGTCGCAGAGGCAGCCGGTCGAGGCTGGGGGGCTGTCGACGGCCGTTTGGCGACGATGTACGCGTGCCAGGGCGGTGTGAATCGAAGCAATCTCAGTGAGATCAGGGGCATGGGACGGGCGAGAGAGATGGAAGTGAATCCGGCGTTTCTTGTGTGTGCGAGCCGATGCGGTTTAGGCTCCGATGAGGTCTCCGTGCCGGGGTCCTGGAGATCGGGAATCTACGCTAAATCTTCTGGTGGCGGATGAGTATATATATTATATTATATACGGTAATTGGCTAGATTTGAGCTGTTAGTTAACCCGTAGAGCCCCGTGCCTTCTTAAGGCTACGGGTGCCTTCCAATCCGCGTTCGCGATATCGTGTTATAGTAGTGTAGATCCACAGTATGCGCCTACTCCGTGCGAATCACCCCTAGCCTAATTCATCCGGCTAAGCGGCGGTACCACTAGGAGCCCAGCCAAGCGGCAGCACCAGGAGCTCAGTCTAGAGTCTAGCCGCAACAGCACGAGCCGAGCCCTCACGTTGCTTACACTAGCCCAAGGGCTCACGTCATAGGGCATTTTATAGCGCGGTATGGCTGCGGGGAGTGGGGCGCGTATGGGCTATGGAGGCGTGACCAGAAAGTCCTTTCCGCGTCCAGGGACACGTGGGGGGCTTATAGTGGGGGCTTGCGGTAAGGACTTTCTGCTCATCCTTCGTAGAGATTTGTTGATTGTTGTTATGCGAATTGTAGTTCGGGCAGCCTCGCCACCGGCCCGACGGTTAGTCCGATGAGGTTATGACGTCCTTGGACCAATCCGCGGCCTAGGACACCAGCAAATCTCTCCTTGGCCAGTCGCCAGCAACACACCATGTCCAGCTACGACACCTACCAAACCCCCCTGGGCTCTCGCTATGCCTCCAGGGACATGCTGGCCCTCTTCTCGGCGCGCACGCGGGCCACGACCTGGCGCAAGCTGTGGCTCTGGCTCGCCGAGGCCGAGAAGGAGCTCGGCATCGAGGAAATCACCGACGAGGCCCTCGACCAGATGAGAGCCCACCTGACCATGACCGACGAGGCCTTTGACGTCGCTCGAGACGAGGAGAAGCGCCGCCGCCACGACGTCATGGCCCACGTCCATGTGAGCATCCGAAGCCCCGCGACTGGCCCCCGCTGACGGAACGCAGGCCTTTGGACAGGACGCTCCGTACGTGGCATTCCTCCTCGGCTGGCTATCCGCACAGCGTCGTCTTCGATTGCTAACCCTCGGCATCAAGTGCCGCTGCCGGTGTCATTCACTATGGCGCCACCAGGTTTGTCCGGCTTGCGGAATCGCCATGGACACGTGAGCTGACCCGTCCAAGCTGCTATGTCACGGACAACGCCGACCTCATCTTTGTACGTGCCTTGGTTTCACGGCGCCATCCTCGACTCTAACCCGCCAGATTCGAGACGGGCTCGACCTCTTGCTCCCCAAGCTGGCCAAGGTCATCCGGAACCTCCAAACGTTTGCTCTCGAGTACCGAGACCTTCCCACTCTGGGGTATGTCAACCATGACGCTTGGCTGAGCGTCGTCTGACATGGCGCAGCTTCACGCACTTCCAGGCTGCCCAGCCCATCACGTACGTCTCACCTACGGCACAAGGCATTTTAGGACCCCGTTTTTCTCTTACTGACTCTGCCAGGGTTGGCAAACGTGCCGCCCAATGGATCCAGGAGCTCGTGAGTTCTGGCCGTGCATTCGAAACGCATTGTTCCAGTGCTGACTGGGAAAGTTGATGGACTTGGAGGACATGGAGCATGTCCGCGATCAACTCCGGTTCCGCGGTGCGAGTACGTATTTGAGCCCTTGACTCGGTCTTCAAAGAGCGATTCTGACCCCCCCTGT
The DNA here is from genome assembly GCA_002939055.1 of Hypocreales sp. Mo6-1. Taxonomy (NCBI): domain Eukaryota; kingdom Fungi; phylum Ascomycota; class Sordariomycetes; order Hypocreales; species Hypocreales sp. Mo6-1. The sequence continues at coordinate 3,951,259 of PNEP01000013.1, forward strand.
CTAGTGGGCACTACCGGCACGCAGGCGTAAGCAATGTCCTACATTTCCCGCTGCTCTCTTGAGCAGCCAGGTGAACGCCCTTGAAGCTGACCGATAAAGATCGTTCATGGCAATCTTTGATTCCGACGGCGACAAGATTGACCGCCTCAACGAGAAGCTATGCGAAAAAGCCGGCTTCTCAGGTGTCTACACTGTTTCTACGCAGACAGCAAGTCACCCTTGCTCCTCCTGCTCAGGTGCTTGCACGGATTCACAGTACAATGAAGAGCTAACATGAGGTTTTGGACAGTATACGAGAAAGGTTGACCTGTAAGTGCCCTCAGACGAGGAAGCCGGGTGTTTGGAGAGTTTGGGTCTCCAGCGTGCACCCGACGGCTCCTTGGATTGGCGCCGTGAGCGCCCGAGACAATTGCTTGGCTAACACAAGGACGTAGCCGAGTTGCCAATGCTCTCTCTGCTTTTGGTGCTACTGCCCAGTATGGACCCCTTGAGCTGTTCGGTAGCAACTACTGACTTGATGCTAGGCGTATCGCTATAGATATCCGGCATTTGGCGCACATGAAGGGTAAAGATTCTCCAGACAAACTCCAACTAGCCTCTCGTCCTCTCTTGGGGATGACGAAGCTCCTTCAGCCGCTAATCCGCCTCATGCATTTACTGACGAGACGTAGAGATGGAAGAGCCGTTTGAAAAGGACCAGATCGGCTCCTCGGCCATGGCGTACAAGCGGAACCCCATGCGGTGCGAGAGAATCACGGCCCTCGCGCGCGAGCTGCAGAACAGGAACGCCAACGCGGCGCAGACGTTCGCCGGCCAGTGGTTCGAGAGGACGCTGGACGACTCGGCCATCCGTACGCCTCCCTGGGCTGTCGCTCTGGCCTGACCTGGAGAGGGCTCGGCTGACGCGCAATAGGTCGGGTCGACATACCCGAGCAGTTCCTCTTGGCGGATGCCATCTGTACGTGCTCGGAAGCCATCGTCTCCCTGCGGTTTGTTCCTGCGGCCTGGTTGAGCACTGCGAATGGCTGAAGCGCCGTCGGCGGCTCTCCTGGTCCGGCTCGTGAGAATCGGCTGACTGGATACCGGGACCAGGCCTGTCGCTCGACAACGTCACCAACGGCCTCGTTGTCTACCCCCAAGGTGAGTGTACATGCGGGCCGTGTGTCTGCGTGCTCGGCCTCTGCTGACAGCAGACGGCCCAGTGATCCGCGCCAACCTGGACGCGGAGCTGCCGTTCATGGCGACGGAGAACATCATCATGGGCATGGTCAGCAGGGGCGCGAGCCGGCAGGAGGCGCACGAGCAGATCCGCGTGCTCTCGCACCAGGCCGCGGCCGTGGTCAAGAACGAGGGCCGGCCCAACGACCTGATTGAGCGGATCCGCAAGACGGCCTACTTTGCGCCGATACACGGCGAGCTCGACGCCGTCCTCGACCCGGCGCTCTACGTCGGCCGCTCTGCCGTGGTGACGGAGCGCATGTGCGCCGAGGCGGAGTCGAAGCTGGGCCGGTACGGCGAGTTCCTCGACAAGGCGCAGACGGCCGAGCTTAGCGTCTGAGGGGGGATGGGGGCGGGGGCATGGCTCGGGCGTATGGTTCCAACTGTCCTTATATATATGAGTATATATAATATGGATGGCAACGCCCAGATACCTTTAGAGTTGACGGGGGTTGCCCGAAGTGAAGCGCAGTGTTGCTGCATGGATTGGTTCCCCGGCAAGCCCGCTACCCCATGGGGCAAGGTATGCCTGATGCCTAGGTTCAACTGCATTACAAGGCGTACTGACTTATGAATCAGACCCAATTCGCACTGACACTGGGTCACTGCCGTGGCCGCGGTCGCACCCAAAGCTGTACTGCAGTGTAGGGTAGGCAGGAGGCGGTGACGTATCAATCAGTTCGCGGAGCTCCGGCGTCCAGCCAATAGGAATCCATTCTGTAACCGCGACAACCTCTGCGCCAACCTCTGCGCCAACCTCTACAGACACCAGCTTCTGACAAGCAGCAACATCTCGACGATTCCCCTGACCCGTCGCGTCCCCTCTCTCCGGAGGCCCGTACGACACAGCCGCTTGTCCTGGCCCCGCACAGGCCAGCGGGAGTCGCGCGCGAGGCGAGACGGTCCGACAGCCGTGTGGCTCGTGCAACGACGGCGCGCGCCCCAGCTGCCATGCACGTCGTCCCCACGGAGAAACGGACATGAGCGCTCTCTGGAACGCATGACTGGAGGCTGTCGTGGCACAAGCATACCGTCTGGCAGCCCTCCCGCGCCCGAGTCAAGGAAGCGACCAGCCGAACCAAGGCGTCCAGCCGAACCGCGCCCGCCAACTTGATCGTCACACGCATGCCTTTAGGCACGCCCTCACAACGCCCGCCGTCGTGTCATGAAACCCCCGCTGCTACCCTGCAGGCCCGATCGCAACCGCTCCACGCTGTATTCACCGAGTCTCGGCCCCCAGGCTTCACAGGGTTTCACGCTGCCACGCCGCGTCCGGACCCCAGACATCTACATCTAGGCATGCTCTCCGCGGCGCGTGCGCTGGAAACGACCCGACCGCCGCGCCGCCGCTCTGGCCACCATGTCTGCGGCGGGCCATCTGCCATGGCGGCCCCTGCCGCTGCCCCCGTCGCCCGGCCTGCCCGTGCTCCTCGTCTCGGCTGAGATGGGTCCTGCGTCCTACACCGTCCGTGTGACCGACATGGCCAACATTTGGGCGGAGAGCCTGGACCGCAAAGCCATATGCTTGCGCGGCTGGGGCGAAAACACAAGCATCGATCCGAGTGATACGCCAGAGAACATGGCCCGCTTCCTCGCCACTCTCAAGTCGGCCCTGGACTCGTCGCAGCCTGGGAACGGCGAGACCGGCCTTGGCCTGTCGCCCGCCGCAGCAGCCGACGCGGGCGACGACGGCCTCACGCTCAGGGTGACCTGTGCCCTCGCCGGATTGGCCCCCCTCAAGTGGCCTGTCCACCTGAGCAAGTCGCCGCCGTCGGCAATCGCCACAGATCTCGTGCTACCCCTGGTTCAAGCCCAGTACGCCAGGAAGCGGCAGGTGGAGTCGTTGCTGCAGGCTCTCCGTCACAAGGATGCCGTGCTCACCAAGCTGTCGGACAAGCTGGAGGCCATGGGCACGGGGCTCGAGCATGTGTTCACGGCGCTTTCGGGAAGAAGAAAGGTTACCAGGTCCATCGCCGACGACAGAGTCAAGGGCCTGGCCCCGTTTGACGAGCGCAAGTGGCGGCAGGACCTGGACAGCGAGATGGGTGGCCCAGACGACACCAGTCATCTCGTGCAGAGCGTCTTTGGCGGCCCGGGCCTTCAGCACGGGGACATGATGGCCATTGACAAGTCTCCCGCGTTGGACGGCTGGTGGCACCGCTTGAAGAAGGGGGGGCTGCCGCTCTCGCACCCCAAGCAGCAGACTCGGCCCGCGCCATGGCCAAAGCGGACGCCGTCGCCGCCGGCCGATGCCGCTTCGAACCAAGATGACGACTTTCAGGTTCAAACTACGCCGCCTCATCTCAAGTCGGCGAGAAAGCCCAAGGCGGCAAGGGATGCGCCGCCTCTGGACGACGCGTCGACGACAGGCGACGACGAAGAGGAGGACAACTCTGCCGCTCGCGAGAGCACCCAGCCAGCAGCGGCCGCGCCCGAGTCGGCGCCGCACCCCGAGCCCACGAGAGCCGCCTTGCGACTCGGCGCAGTTGGCGGGAAGACGCAGCCGGCGGCACGTCGGTCCCCTGTGCCGGAAGCGAAAAGGCCTGGGAATGAGAGGGCGGAGCTGCCTGGGGATGACTCTGAGACGGCGTCGGACGCACCAGACGACGATGCTACGGCGTCGGTACCGGGGTCCCCCCCTCGGCCGCCTCCAGAGCCTGCGCCGACGACGACGGGCTTGACCAAGGGCAGGCTAGGAAAGATAGGTGGAGCAGGACCGAAGGTTCTTGGCGGGAACATGCCCAAGTCGCCCGGGGCAGGAGATGCCGGTGAGACGGACGGTGCGCCGGCTCACAAGAAGCTTGGTGTAGTCGGAAACAGGATTGGGCGAGGAGCGTCGCCCCCGGGGCCAGCGCCAGGAGGGGAGGACAAGGGCCGAGGCCGCGCTTCGACGACGCGCACCGAGGGGGACGCAGCGGAGGGCGAGCCCCGGGAGACGTCGCAGGAGCGGGCGGATCGCAGGCGCGAAGAGCTCAAGAGGGAGCTGGAGCGGAAGGCTGCTGGCGGCCCGGCCAGGAAGAAGAGACGGTTCTAGACGATTCGATGGCGTCCTCTCGGCAGCCCAGGAAGCGTCTTGGATATACGAATCAACGGATGGCTCGCCCATGCGCCGTCGACGGTCCTCGCCGAGCAGCAAGGAGCACAGAGAGAGGTGCTGCATCGTCTTAGGCGAGATGCGGCGGGCGGCCTGCTGTGCTTGGCTCCCTCGGGGCCCATGGCATGACATGGCGGCCATGGCCGTGGCCACGACAGGTCCGGTGGCGCGTCCAAGTGAGCGAGCGTGATTCACGTGCCGACGGCAGCACAGGCACGACGGACGGCGAGACGTCGCCACGCTGCCTCCACACATCTGCCGGTTCGTCCGTCTGAGGTTTCGCGGTGCGACGATGGCCTGCCACCGGCGGCTGGATGACGCCACTCTCGTGGCCGCCGGGAGCTGCCAGCGGCGACACGTTGCACGGCGGATCTGTCATGTCCGCTGTTGGCAGTCTGTACAGCGTTTCGTCTTTGAATGTCATGGAGCGCGGGGGAAGCGTCTCGGGCTCTCGTGCCCTTTGATCGAGGGAGTCTATTTCACCTGCACTGCTCGTCTGCTCGGGGACGACCCTGGCAACGACGGCAGGCCATGTTGACGGCGGCGTCGACAGAGTCCACGTCCGTGACCCCCGCAGAGCTGGCTTTTCTCTCAACCCGGACTGGCCTCGCGGGGCAGCGCTCCTGTGAGCCCACGCCACGTAGCGACGGCGCGCAGCAGGAGACGGTCCTGGCGCCAGGAGGCCGTCTCCAGGACCCAGGGGTCCTGGGGAGGCGGGCTGGAAGGGCGAGACATGGGAGGGCACCCGTTTGTCGAGGCGTGCAGACGAGAGGGGGGGGCCTCAAGACAGGAGCAGCCGTGACGAACGACGGCAACGCCTTGCGTCGGACAGAGACGGACTCTGGGCGAGCCACGAGGCCGGAGGGAGTCACGGGCCAAGGGCTGGCCTCGCTGGCTCGACTGATGCCCGACGAGGCCGAGCTGAGCGGGTGTCTCCCTACGACGGGCTCGGGAACGCCTGTTCGGTCATGGGAAAAGAAAGGAGAGAAATGTCCCGTCATGCCTTGGCCACGCCACGTACACGTGCATACAAAATAAAAACCGGAAGCCCCGTAATGACGGGTGAGATGCGAGGTTGGATCTCCAATGGGCCAGGGTCTCCGACAGGGAGCTGTGCAGGCGCATGGGGCGGCGCGGGAACGGCCCAATACGCGTGCCCATGTGCCAATGAAGACGGGAAGCGACCAGGGGGGCCCCCTGGCTCCCGTAGGTCGAATGTGTAAGTGAGTGAGACGGCTTCTTCTGACCTTTGCCCGCCGCGAGGAGTCGCGCTCGCGCCGCCGCCCCCCCGCCGGCGAGGAACAGAAAGGCTGTCGGGGAAACAACGCTATGCTGCGCGCTGAGGCTCGGCGTGCCCGAGAGAGGCGGCTGCTGCGTCGCGCCGTGCTGCTGGCGGGCGTCGTTGCGAGGAGCCACCCCGGGCGTCTGGCACGCCTCCCCGGAGCCCTCTGTTGCTGCTCTGCCCCTTTCTCCTGTCCGGGGACGAGCTCTGAGATGGACATCTGGAATGCCCGATCCGGGCAGCCACAACTGCGTCTCGGCAGTCGTGGTTTGCCTGTTGTCGCCGGTCGAGGCTATGCGGTGCATATGCGCCATGCAACGTACAAGGCATTGTGCCACGGCATACCGTCTCCAGTCCTGGTGCTACAGCCGTCCGGTCCGAGACAGGCCCTTGTTTTTCAGTCGCCGCGGGCGTGAGCTCGGTTGTCGGCTCGCAGGTGGTTGTCGTTGCTGATCTCGGGCTGCAGCTGGGAAGCCTCGGGGGGGAGGCTGGCTCGCTCGTGGCGTCTCGCATGCCCGTCGGATCTGAGACCGGGGGTCTCGACCGGCAGGGCTCCTCCGTCGACGTTAGTTTGCCGCGGTGGCGCCCAAGGACAGGTGCCTGGGAGAGAGGCCCATGTCGTGGAGCAGTTCCCGTCGGTTGGGCGTCGACGGACGCAGATCTGGTGGAGCTGCTGGGCCGGCTGCTAGCATCGATCGACGCAAGGCCGTTTCCCGCATTCGACGAGGTGCATGCGACGGCGACCTGGCTCCTGGGACGCTGCCGGGGTTGCGGGTCTCGGCGACTGTTACGCCCGGGCCCTCGCGGCCATGGTGCTGCCTCGAGGCTGACGTCTCTATTGTTCCATCCAGTGGTTCGCCGGTGCTGGTTTCGAGTCGTCAGGGAGCAGACCTCCTCCCCAAGGGTTAGGGTTGGGCGCCTCATCGACGGGCTGATATCAACCGGCCGAGGACGTCTGAGCAGCGGCAAGTACACAGTGCAGAGTACGTCTTTACGGGTATACTAGGATATACGGAGAACCGTCCAACTATACAGCCCCAGCTCAGATAAGCGACTCTCCCCGTCCCCGGACCGCGTATGGGCAGAACGGCCAGCCAATGCCCGCATACGTGCAGCTCGACGTGCAGCCGAGCCCGCAAAGACGACGACGCCACTGCCAGGGCAGTGTGACGTCGTCCAGCCCTGGCCCGTGCCGGGCCTCGACGGCGCCCCAGGGCTGCCACTTAGACGCAGGCTCGCTGGCTGTCGGCGCCTCGACAGACAGGAAACGAGGAGCGGCGCCTGCGTGTCGATCTTTGACTCGCCCTGAGGCCGCTGTCCAAGCCACGCCCGGCCTCGACTGGTCCGCGAGAGCCCTCCGGGCCCGGACGCCGTCTCTGGTGACAGCCCCCATCAGCGGTATCGCGCCGGCAGCTGGTGCAACGCACCCGTCCCTCCGTTGCCGTCATGGCCATGCCGGCTCGCCGCGGCAGCCTCTCGGTGCCACCCCAGGCCAGGCAGGCCCTCGACCGACAGACGCCTCGCCCGCCGCCCCCAAGGCAGGCAACAGGCAGCCGGGCGTGACAGGCACCACGCAACACCGCCTCTCCTGCAGACCGCACCCTCGCCAGCCAGCAGCCCGGTCTCACATCATCGGTCGGTGAGGCCGCGCGCGCGGGCAGCCAGCGTCGCCGTCGAGCGGCGTCTTGCGGGAACCCTGCTGCCATCCATCACGACGGCAGCCGACAAGGGCCCTCCCTTGGACAGATTAGCCCCGACTAAGCTGCTTTGGGCGCGCCTCCCTGTTAGCCGCACGGGACAGCTGCCGCTCCGTCCTCAACGGCGATTCATCACCAAGGCCCCTGCCGGGGCCCCACGGCAGTCTGGGGTCTGTCTCGTGGAGGACGACAGCCGAGCGTGTGCCACGCGGCCCGGAGACGGCTTACACAGCCGAGGAGAAGGCGACGAATCCAGAGGCGCCGCGGGGCGTCAAGTCTATTAGGATGAACAGCAACGCTCGTCGAGATGCACCATTGCTGTCCGCCCGTCTACGCGTAGTATACTAGGTTATAAGCGCGCCGGTGTCGGCCCATTTCTCTAACCGCGCCAGGAGAAAGACGCCACCGGGCCGTGACAGGGGGGGAGAAAGAGCAGAGGCAAGGCCGTGTTGGCGGCTGCAAGCCAACAAGACGAGGGAGAAACAGGCCCGAGCGCGAAGAGCGGGACAAAGGCAACAGGAAAAAGAAAGAAAGCACAGGCCGTGCCACGCACGGTCCAACAGCCGCCGGGTCGACCAGAGAGCCGGGACGCCCCTGGGCCTATGGCAGACGCCGTGGACGCGGCTGCACCCCTGTCCAGCTGCACGCTGCCGCGGTGCAGCGTCAACCTGTCTGCAAAGCCGCTGCCTGTCGGGGGCCGCTGCCGCCTGCTGCGCCGCGCGCGGGCCGTCTCACAGGCTGCCGTCGCCCCAGTCGTAGAGGCCGTCGGGCATGGGCGGCGCCAGCAGGCGCGGCGGGCCGAGCTGGCCGTCGCCGGGGAAGGCCAGGGGCGCGGCGCCGGGGCCGGCGTACGGCCGGAAGCCGAAGTAGGGCGCGGGCGGCCCCAGCAGGGCGGCGGCGAGGGCGTCGGGCGCGAGGCCCAGCGGGTCGGCGGCCGGGGCGGCGCCGGCGCCGAGGGCCGGGCCGGCGGACCGCGGCACGGCGCGGCCGAGGCAGCCCCGGTCCCGGAGGCGCGAGTCGCGCGCGGCGCACCCGCCCTTGCGCCCGGACACGGCGCGCTTGGCGCTGTGCTGCGCCGGCGCGGCGCCGATGCGCGTCGCCGGCCGCCGGCGCGAGCTGCCCTTGCGGTACCGCGTCGTGCTCTGGACGCCGTAGCGCGCGGCCCAGTCCTCGAGCACCCACTGGCTGGCGCGCTTGGGGTCCTCGGCGCCGAAGCCGTCGTCGCGGCGCTGGCGCTTGGTGAAGGCCTGCGCTCGTCAGCAGCGTGTCCGGAGAGCCCCGGGCAAGGGGGCCGGGCCGCACCGCGTTCATGCTCAGGTTGTGCCGGATGCTGTTCTGCCAGCCGCCCTTCTCCGTCACGGCCTTGTTGGTGTTGTCGCGGAACCACTGGTAGAGCTCCTGCAGCGTCATGGCGTGGTCCGGCCGGCTCATGAAGGCGCGGTAGATGAGCTTCGCGTACGGCTCGTCCAGCCGGTGCCCGGCCGCGCGCGCCGCCTCGAGGTCCAGCTCGGGCACGTCGCGCAGCGGGTCCGGCGGCGACTCGGGCTTGGGCGTCACGACGGACGAGCACGGCGTCCGGAGGAGCAGCTCGTCGGGCGACAGCGCCACGTCCATGGGCAGCGGGCTGAAGCTGTAGAGCGGCGGCGTGCAGATGCCGGCGAAGTCGTCGGGCTGGAGGGCCGGCGGCGGAGCGGCGGCGGCGGGCAGCAGAGGCCGCGGCGGAGACCAGCAGGCGCCCGGCGACGCCGGCGAGCACGTGTAGTTGTAGCCGGAGAGCAGCGCGCCGGCCGACGGCGGCGAGTCGAGCAGGCACGGGCACTGGTCCATGTCTCCGGGGGCGAGCGGCGGCGATGGCCAGCCGAGCGGCGGGTGCTGCAGCTGGAGGGCCTGGTGCTCCGTCTTTATCGCCAGGCACGAGGCAAAGGCGCAGGCGTCGTCGTCGTCGTCATCCGGCAGCGGATGCCACAGCGCCGGGGAGAGCGAGCCGGCGCCGGGCGCAGCCAGCCGCTGGCCCAGCAGCGCGTCCGTCTCGGCAAAGGCGTCTCCGGAGCCGGCCCGCGAGAAGGGCGTCGTGTAGCTCACGCGCTCGGCGCCGCCAGAGAAGGGTGGATCCATGAGAGGAGATGGCCGAGGAGGAGCAGGCGTGTTTGTCGGCGTCACCTGGCCCAGAGGCAAATCGACGCCGTCTCAGGTTGCCGCCTCTGCTGCGGAGTCGAGAGAGAAGGGCGTCCGGAGGCTGGCCACAGACGGCGTCGCACGGGGACATATACCTGGGCTGAGACGCGCGGGCAGAGAGAGTCGAGCGGAGCGAGACAACGGGGGGGAGAGACGGCGGGAGGGGGACGGTGCCAGCGCCGGCTTCTTATGCTTCCATGCCGAGAACGAGGACAGGACAAGGAAGAGGCAAAGAGAGGCCAAGTCAAGGAGCGCGCCGGCTTGGACAGAAGGGCCAGGGCCCAAGGCGGGTGTGAGTGGTCGTTGCCAGACGGGGCTTGCTGCTGCCAGGATGCAGCCCGACCGACCATCTAGATTAACTTGACGGAGCGTCTCCATCCATGACCCAGTGTGATGGTTCCCCCAGATCCAAGGGGGGCGTGTGCGCCACGAGAGGCCCCTGGCAGCCAGGACGTCGTCGTCGCCGGCGACACAGCGTCCACGTCTGCCACAGGGCCACCGCCTGCCACAAGCCGGCCTCGCGGCGGACGGGCGGTACGTGTGTCTCGGCGTGCGCCCCTGTGTCGCGCCCAGCGATTCTTGTAAGCGCCACGGATCCAGCACGCGTGCCGCAAACGCCGCCGCGGCCGTCGGTGCCGCGCCGGGCCCAGCGGCCACGCCCCCGGTGACGCGCTCTGCGCCCCCGGGACTTGAGGCCCCCAGCAGCGTCCACGGCTTACGGCGGGGCTGCAATGCATCAGACGCAGGGCAGGGGGCCGCTGTGGAGCGTCACAGGGGGCGCAGGGCATGACAGGATATGCCACGGGTGTCCGCAGCCACCAGGCGACGCCTGTGTGACGGCGACGTTCCAGGTCGTTGCCACCGGGCGCTGGGGCCGGGATGGTGCGTCGGGAGCGTCGTCCGGAGAGGGCTCTTGTTCTCCTGGCCTCGCTTGTCGTCAGGAGCTGCTTGTCAGGGGCTGCTTGCCAGGAGCCTCTTGTCGCCGGGAGCATTTTATCGTCAGGAGCCTCTTGCCAGGAGCCTCTCCGGAGCCTCGTCTTGGCATATCTGCATGTACATGCTCCTACATGCCCAAGTATACCTAACGCTATAACATCAGCCCGATCCGCGCCAGAGCTTCCCGGCCACGGCACGGAGCCGGCGCATCGGCGTAAAAGGACCAATCACAGGCACGGCAGCCCCCGGCCCCCGGTCGACTTCAACTCTGCAGAAGCCTGGCCAAGGGGGGGGTGCGCCAAACATCGTCGAAGCTTCCATGGAAGCTTCCGCCCGCATGCACATCATCTCTGCCCGGGAGACGCGCGCTGCCGCCCTCTGACGCCTCGCAGTCTGTCGAATCACAGGCGCCGCCGAGTCTGACCCGCTTCCGTTCTATCTTTATTCCTCAGCCGCCAGTCGCTGGCAGCGTCAGCCATGATACGCATGCCTCGCTGCCCCGTTACACCGTCCCCTCTCACGGGCTCACGCCTGGGCCGCGAAACGACAGCGTTGCACACAGACGCATCCAGGCCAATTTCTTCGCCCGTGCCAGCCTTTGCCACGGCCTGGACAATGGCCGCCCTCCTGCCCGTCGTCGCCGAAATGACCGGTCCGCCATCCAACCGTCGCACATGGCCGCCGTCTCCTTGCCCCTTCCAATCCCCCTTTGCCTCGTTTCATCCGTCATCGCAGCGTGGGCGAGAGGCAAGCAGCGCCGCCTGCCGGCAACCCGTCCGCGCTGCCGCCGCAAGCATGGCCTATTTTCGGTAAAAGATCTTGACACGACACCACGTCAGCGCCTCTTCTCTCCGCCTTGCAAGCGTCCGGAGCGTCGGCCGCGTGACGCGGGCCACCTACTCTCTTGAACTGAAAGTGCAGCTGTAGGATTCCCTGCGGGCCACGTCGGTCAGCTCTGCATGCCCTCCAGCATCGCCACCGGCCTGCTGCGCCCGCCGGTGCCTACCCTGTCAAAGGTGCTCTTGTAGCCGCGCTCCCTCTTGGCGCTATAGTCCCATTCCCGGTCCACGATCCGGAAGGCAATGTCCTCGTACGGCGGCCCCGCGACGAAGTGGATGAGGCACGTGTCCTCCTCGCCGGCCGCCGCCGTCGACTCTCCCCGCCGCCGCCCATGCTCTCGGACGATGCGGAACGTCGGCGTCTTGGACTTGTCGATCAGCTCCGGGTAGAAAATGTTGAACTTGTACCCCTGCACCACCTTGGGCGGCGGGTTGTCGTGGTCGTAGTGCGTCTGGTTGTACTTGTTCCACTCGTATCCCATCTGCACCCGGTTGAAGTATCTCGGCTTCCGCGCCCGGTACTGGCCGGCCCACGTCGGCTTCGCCCCGTTGGGCACCGCCTCCTCGGCCGTGAATATCTCCTCGTTCTCCGAGATGCCCCGCGCCGCCTCCCTTTCGTAGAGGGCCTTGGTCTCCTGCGACACGTCCTCGTTCCCCGCCGGCTGCACTTCTCCGCCGGCCGAGCCCGCGCCGCCAACGTCTCCCGCGCCTGGCGCCTGCCCTTTCGGCGAGTCCTGCGCCGCCGGCTGAGACGGGCCAGAGTCCCGCCGCGCCTTGAGGAGCTTCGCTCGCGCCTCGCCGATGGCCTGGAAGACCTGCGCCAGGACAGCCTTGGCCTTCCAAACCTGGAGGTGAGCCAGCAGCTGCTCCCAGTAGTCGGTGTCGATCTCCTCGTTCGACCCGAGCTTGTTCTTGACCTGCCGCTCGACCGTCTCGAGCTGCTCGTACGTCTTGGGGCTCAGTATCTTGTCGATGTCCTCCTTGACGACGCTGATGGCCCGGTCTTCGCGCCCCCGCGGATCGCGTTCCGACTGCTTGTCGGCGCACAGCGTCTTGAGCGCCTCCCAGTACCGTCTGTTTGTCGCGTCCATCTCGAGCGTCAGGAACGAGCCCATGTCGGACTGCAGCTCGCGGAGCTCGGCCGCGTCGAGGTCCTCGAGAACGGCCGCGGGGGCTTGCAGCTCGATGCTGGCGTCGCCCTCGTCGTCGTCAAACACGTCGCGCTCGCTGTCAATGTATCGCAAGTTGAAGGCGAGGCGGTCGACAGGCTTCGCCCGCCCCTCGCGGACCCGGATGTCGGCCTTCTTCTTGGACTGCCTCAGCACAAACTTGTCCTCGTCGGCCACGAAGCGGCGGGACAGCTCGTCCTGCGTCAGATATCGGGCCGCTCCCTGGGCAGCCGCGGCGCGCGCATCGGGCCGCGGCGACCTCGTCACGCGCGTGTTTGGATCGATGCGCGGTCCCGTCGCGTCTCTGCGGCTCTGGCCCTGCCTGGAAAGCATTTGCCGGCGGCCGGGATCCATGCTGCCGGAGAGCCTCTGGCGGCAAGAGGTGATGCGTGACGAGGGCGCAGCAGGCTCCAAGGGGGATTAAACGGCGAAGAGGATAAAAGGCGAGTAGAGGAACAAATGACGTTGAAAGTGGGTCTCCTCGGAGGATTCAATGGAAGCACGCTTAGTAATCGGCTTCCAGGACATTACCGCATTGGGCAATTTCAATTATGGAACCAACATCAGCATCCGCCATCCATGAGCAGTGTCTGTCTGTCCTATTCGTCGTCCAGGACCCGAGAACCAAATCGCCCCGGGCATCGTACAGAATCAACGGCTACCAACTACCAAATACGTCCAACCGTCCCAACGCCCATGGAGTCTCCTCCCCTCGTAACTGACCGATTCACCATCCCTCGCAAGGCTGCACACTCTCCATCCCCAATCCGCGTATGCTCTGACTCCAGTCCTGCCAGTCGAAATCGTCCCCCAGCATGTCCGCGTCCTCTGACAGAGAGTCGCCAAACTTGGTGTTCGCGGCAGCAAATGGATCCGCCCACAAGTAGGGCGGGACGTCGTCGTCCTTGGGCGGCTGCGTCCCAAGCGCCAGCGGCTGCTGGCCTGGGGCCTGCTCGTCCACCATGGCGTCCTGGAAATCCGGCGGCGCGGGGGCGGCTAGAGTTGCTGGTGTGCCAGGCGTCTTCCCGCCGCCGTTGGCGACGTTCAGAAACTCTGACATGTTGATATCTGGCTGCGACATGAGCTCGTCCATGTACTGCATCGTCTCGTGAGACAGGTCCATCTGGACCGCCGCCTGGCCGCCAGGCGGCCTCGGGCCCTGCCGCGGCTGGTGCGGCTGCGGCGCGCGCTCTCGAGGCCCGAGGGACGCGGCAAAGGCCTGCGGGCTGGCTCCGTCCGGCCGCACCAGCATCCGCCACTTCTCTCTGATCTGCTCCATCCTCGTCTCGGCGCCGGGCACTGGCCTGAAAGGCGCCTGCGCCTGATTCATGCGCTCCGCAAAGTCGAGCCGGCGGGCCTCGTCCTGGTCCGCCTTGAGCCGAGCAATCTCCGAGTCCCGGTGCCTGCGGGCCCTCATGAACAGCTTCCGCAGCGGCAGGAAGACGGCGGCATGGTCGGCCCTCCTCACATGCTCGACGGGGTCTTTGTCGTAGCTGGTGACGGCCTCCCAGCCACGCTCCACCAGGGCCGTCCACGGGCGGCGGCACGTCTCGATGAGCGTGTAGGCGATGGCGTGCCAGTTGGTGTACGTCTTGAACAGCCAGCGGTACTGCTTGCACCGCGGGTCCGTGTTGAGCTTGTGGTTGTATTCGACGATCTCGATGGCCGCCACGTAGATGCGTTGGCGGATTTCGTCCGACAGCTCGTACTCGGACCCGGGGAACAGCATGGATTGGTACATGACGAGGCACATCTTGGCCATGATGACGCGCGCAATCACGGCGGCGACCCAGTACAGCGGGTCCGTCTCGTCGAGGACGTGCTGCAGAAACTTGTGCTCGATCCGCTGGTACACCTCCATGAGCATGCGCTCCCTCTCGGCTATGCTGGCCTCGTCTGCCTTGGGACACAGCGACGCCGTGGCCGTCGACGCCGCGAGCAGGCGTCTCGCCAGGGCGCATATCTCGCACCGGACGAGGGGGACGGCGCAGTCGGACCTGCCTTCGCGCGGCGGCGGAGGCTCGGTGCTCTCGGGGCCCAGGTCGGCGTCGTTGATGTTGCTCGGCAGCTGCGTGTCGTACGAGTGCTCGCCGATCGTCATGTCGGTGCCGAGCTCCTCGGCGGATCGCAGGTCCAGGATCAGGATGGCCCACCACAGACGCCTCCTGACCTCTGTCTCGAGGGGCGAGAGCTTGAAATGGCTCCCATCTCGATGGATGCCCAGGCCTTGGGCTATGCGGATGAGCAGGCCCGTCAGGGCCCAGCAGAACCGGCTCTCGTCGTGCCTCCTGACGACGATGAGGAACAGGGTGAAGGCCTGGACGACGGCAATGTCCGACGTGTCGAGGAAGTTGGCCTTGGCGAGGGCCTGCTCCAGAGCGAACCGATACCGGGCCACGAGGTCGTCCTTGGTGGCGCCGAAGTTGGTCTTGACCTGGGAGGGTCTTGGTCAGATTGCCTTCTTTACGTCAAGGTACGGTGGCATACCTCTTCCGGCTCGAGAGACGTGACGGCCGAATAGTAGATGGCAAACACCAGGGCTTCGTGGCCGGGCGAGAGCTTGTCCCAGTTCCTCCTCGCGTCGCGCAGGACGAGGTCTGTCGTCGGGACGTGCAGGATCTTGATGAGCGGCTCGACGTTCTCCTGGTAGACGGACCACAGAAAGGTCGCGTGCGACGGAAGCGGGTGGCATTTGCCAAGGTTGACGTCGGCCGAGCGGTAGCCCAGGACAAAGGCATGATGGTCGGTGAAGGAGGCGATGCCGGTGGCGGGGGAGTCGGTGAGCGTCCCCTCGTAGTCGGAGTCGTCGGCGTCGTCGTCTGTCAGCCTCTGCGTCTCCTCGCGGATCGCATCCAGCTGGAGAAGCGGAAGCAGTGTTAGCCCTTGCGCTGTCGGCCCAGGGCAGAGCGCCACCCACCTCATCGTTCAGCTTGGACCAGAAGCCGCTGCTGACGTATCTCGAGGTGCCCCGTTGGTCGTCGAGGACCAGGCGCCCGAAGTTGAGGTGCAGGTCGCGTCTCTTGGCCGCCTCGCTGTTGTAGTCGCTGACGGATTCGTTGTCCCGGGAGCTGGGGGTCCCGGCGGAGGGCATGTCGGGGCCGCCGGCCTGCGCCAGGGATCTCCTGTGGAAGCCATCGGCGGCGGGGCCGGCGAGCGCCGGGTCGGGCGAGGCGGCGGCCGAGGGCTGGCGTGCGCCCGGATCGACCTCGATCTGCCCGCTGAGCTCCTCGACGATGCCCTCGAGCTTGTGCAGGCGCTTGATGAGCTCGGCCTCCCTCTGGTTCGAGTTGCGCGGCGGCGCATTCGGGTCCCGGGGCCGCGGCTGGCGGGGGGCGCGGCCGGGGGCGGGGAAGACGCACGGGATCAGGGCGCGGCGGCAGTTGGAGCAGGGCATCTGCTTGTCGCAGCGGACCTTGCGCCGGCGGCAGGTGACGCAGGACCGCGGGTTGACGGCCGGCGCCGCCGAGCCGGGGGCGAGCATCGGGCTGGTGTGCGCGTCGGGGCCCGTCGTCTGGTAGACAGTCACGTTGCCGCCGGCCGGCAGCGGCTGCGCCTGCTGGGGCGCCGCCGGGGCGTCGTGCTGGACCGGCAGCTGCGGCGCCGTCATGGTGGCCGAGTCGGCGCCGTTGGGCCAGCGGCCGAGGTTGAAGCTGAACGGCGTCGTCATCGGCGGTCCGGGCCGTACGGGTCGACTCGCCGCTCAACGACGAGGCATAAACAGGGAGGGCTCTGCGGTAGCAGTCAAGAAAAGGTCATGACAAAGAAAATAACGAGGTGCAGATGATCGGATGACTCCGCAGTCCGGCTGAGGTGGAGACGTGGGGTTCCGTCCCAGAGAGCTTCCTCCGAGGTCCGTGTCAACGCCACCCGGTTCAGCCACCGAACTCGACTTCACCCCAGAGGCGTTCAGCTGTCATGCCTCCCGTTATCACGCCTTGGCAAGATGCCGTTGAGCCGCGGAGAGGACTCAGGGGTCAGCTGCCGGCGGGGAGCCTGTCCGCCGCTTGAACAGGCCATGACAACGCGGCCAAGCTTCTCCTTTTACATGGGTGTAAGCGTTGCCGAGCACTGAAGGCAGTGGCAAAAGTGGCGGAGCTTGGACACACACGACACTAGCCGTCGCATCCACGGCCGGCATTACTATATAGGTACCCAAGCATCCCCCACGTTCGCTCAACATATAGAACGAACTACAACTCCAGAGGACAAGTATTCTCGTTATCGTCTAAAGCCAAGGGGACAGTGGGCAGCATTACAACTGCCCATATGGGCATCTACCCAAGAAGTATAGGCGGTTACTGCTACTATGTACGAAGTACGCAGCAAAGCCATTAGTGATTAATAATTCAGCAAAGCGGTGGCTGGAACGTGTTAACTGCGCACCTAGGCAAAAAGAGGCAACCCGGCTTACATGCTGGATGGCAAAAAGAGAACCCAATCGAGGAATGGAATTATAGGAAAAGCCCGATGCGGGGGTCGAACCCGCAACCTTGAGATTACGTGCACTCGTAAGAGTCTCACGCTCTACCGATTGAGCTAACCGGGCCAACGGACGTTGGACATTGTTGAGTTTCGGCCGTTTTATTATGCTTTATGCAGGTCGTGCGCGGTCCACTTAAACAGTGGTGGACCGCTCGAGGTACTTTGTACCTAGAATCATGAGTCGAAAGACCAAGGCTGCTTGGCTGAATCGTTGAAGATTCGGTCGTGTAAAGCAGCCGCAGTAAGCTCAGTACGCCTGTTACGTAGAGCCGGTGCCGCACGAAGATACTGGAGTCATGAAGTAGTGCACCAAACCGTCTCGCTCCAGGAAGTAGGCTTTGACGTGGGTTCGACCGCTCCGAGCCTGGCTGTCTGTCGTTTCCGGCGGCGTCCGAATTGTTGTCGATCGCAGCTCTTGTTCCCAAGACAGAAAGAGCCCGAGACACCAAGTCCCACAATAGTGCCATGTACCTAGGTACTCATGGATGAACACGGCAACGCACTGCTACCGTCAAGATGATGGGTGACATCGACCTTGAATGTCTACTACTCAATTCCTGCATCTTCCTCATCACTGGTGTGCATAGAACTCGCAATGCAATGCACTCTCGTCTCGGATTTCGGCTCCTATGTTCGGCAGCAGTTTCTTGAGTCATGGCCGCGTCCTCCGTGAAGAGCCGGAGGGCCTGCAAGAAATCACGGCTGTAGATGCAGTCGTCGAAAAGTGATATCAAGGTCGACCTGTGACGCCGCGCCCTGATTGGTCGGGCCTAGTCCCCGGTTTGTCCCCGCCGTCACGTGCGCAGTCATTCGCTTCCTGTAGGGTTTCTCACCCCACACGCCTGGAAATTTTACGCCTGAAAAAGCTCCCTGTTCTCGCCGCATCCCGAGGCACTCTCTCGAATCAACGCCACAAACACTCCGACACAATGGCCAAGATTTCGTAAGTTGTCCCAGATGCTCTCTTTCTCGCAAATCCGGGTGCGACGTGCAAGAGGAGGCATCGTTGGCGGGGCGACGAAGAAAACGGCTGCGCCGGCAGAACTCGACGTCGAGGAGGAGAGCTCGCCTGGCCTGTCACCAATCGCGCGCGTGTCACCAATCGCGCGCGACGCATACGGCAGACGATCACGACGTGCCCCGGCAGGCTTGTTTTGCTGAGAGATTCTCGCGATGACGTCCATCGAGCGGCTGGGGGCTGGGAGGCGGAACACGCTGTGGAAAGACGGGCTGGCTGACGCCATGTGCGCAGGCGTGGTGCCCCTGGTGGCAAGCTCAAGATGACGCTCGGTCTCCCTGTGTACGTGTGCACCGACGAACCTCGGATCGACGCGCTTCGTCCAACTAACTCTCCGCGCAGCGGCGCCGTCATGAACTGCGCCGACAACTCGGGCGCCCGGAACCTCTACATCATCGCCGTCAAGGGTATCGGTGCCCGCCTGAACCGCCTGCCCGCCGGCGGCGTCGGCGACATGGTCATGGCCACCGTCAAGAAGGGCAAGCCTGAGCTCCGCAAGAAGGTCCACCCCGCCGTCATCGTCCGGCAATCCAAGCCCTGGAAGCGCTACGACGGTGTCTTCCTGTACTTTGAGGACAATGCTGGTGTGGTACGTGAGCCATGCCGGGCGCGGGCGCCGCTGTGCACGTTCCCGGAGCCCTGGAAGGCGTCGCTAGACGACGGGCATCGGGTCGCTGACACGCCTCGCGCAGATTGTCAACCCCAAGGGCGAGATGAAGGGCTCCGCCATCACCGGCCCCGTTGGCAAGGAGGCTGCTGAGCTGTGGCCCGTAAGTACCAGTCGATCCGACGTCGGCAGGCCTACCGCCCGACTAACGCGTCGTTTGCTAGCGTATTGCCAGCAACTCGGGTGTCGTCATGTGAGGTGCTGGTGTGGCGGGTGAGAAGAGGAACAGCGCAGCCCATGTCGCCATGGCGATCGATAGAGGCGAAGACGTCTAGATTCGGCGGGTGTGACGACGGAACGGCAAGTTTAGTCGCTGGATTGGCAGGCTCTGCATTTTGGTTGCGGCGTGTAAGGGATGTTTCATACCAGGTCTCGCATCATGGACAAAAA
Organism: Hypocreales sp. Mo6-1; assembly: GCA_002939055.1. Taxonomy (NCBI): domain Eukaryota; kingdom Fungi; phylum Ascomycota; class Sordariomycetes; order Hypocreales; species Hypocreales sp. Mo6-1. The sequence continues at coordinate 3,970,226 of PNEP01000013.1, forward strand.
AGGGAAACGCTGCCAGTGATAGTCGCAAGGCCGTGGTTGCGTGTAGACCAGACTGCAAAGTCGACGGGCTCGTGCTGATGGCCACGCACGGATCGTTTCCGAGCACTGTGGTAACGAGTTGTCTATATGGTTACAGCGTGACAAGACGGCATCCAGAAAGCCCAGTTGTTGGCTTGCTCGAGACGCAAGTTCTGGCCGCGTGTAACCATCTTGATGCTGCACTAGAGAACCATTATTGTCCAGAGACCCAAATAGGAAGAAAAGGTGCATACTTTACGGGTCAAGGTTCGCTGTAGAGAGTTCTTGACATCGGTTTCCAGCCGGGTGGCCATGTAGATTTCAGAAGAGTGTTTCGGCAACTCCGTCTTACGACACACCCTACGGCACATGGCAGCGAAAGCCAAAATAGAATCGTCATTGACACAAGCAGTCATCATGCCGCCCATTACCGCGCAACAACCCGTCGCGCTCACAGAGCCAACCCTTTTGGGTGCCCTGCTCCAGCCCGCCGCCCGGGCAGGCTGGAGTATCCTGCGCCGTTACGCCAGTCCCCCCTTTGGTCCGGTGCCGGAAAATGCAGGCTGAAAGCGCGGCAGAGACAAGAGCGCAGAGAAGAACAAAGGAGATGGAAAAGAGAGCGCGGGTGCCCAGAGGCCGTGGTGACAAAGGAGAAAAGGGGGCATCGCAAGACAAAGGAAAAGGCCTCGGAGACCAGAACGGCCCTGGTGCGAGATGCAGCAGCGGGCAAAAGCACCAGAGACAAGAGCCCGCCCAAGTGCCGACGCAACAGCGTGGGCTCGAGCGCAGATGATGCTAGTGTACATCAGAGTCCCTTGGGTCTTGGGTGCCTAGTCGAGACGAGACACGGGGGTGCCAAGAGAGCAAAAGAGTATAGAAAAAGGGGCATGAAAGTAAACCAGAGCAAAACCAAAGTCGCTCGTGCCTCAGCCAAGGGTCATGTGCCCGGCTGTGGTGCCGTGTGGTTGGTTTATCCATCGTCATGGACGCATCTCGGTCGCCCCTCTGGTCGGTCGCGACATGGTGTGCGCCGGCTCGGTCGCGACGCAATGTATAGGATTCAGGCGCATCTGTGCCTTCACTCCGTCTTGGGGATGCCCGTTCCGGGCGCGCCAGGCTGGCTGGACGCAGCGAGCTGTTGCTGCAGCAGCTTTGCCTGAGAGCCAGGCTCCTTCTTGATGCCCTTGGCCTTGGGCTTCGGAGCGATCGCGCCAACCTTTTGGTCGGCGGCGGCCTGGGCGGCCTTCTTGGCGGCGAGCGTCGCCTTTCGCTTCTCGACGGCTCCGGCCATGTTGCCGTTCGCCCATCGGCCTGCCGAGAGTTAGCATCTCGTGAGTCGGGGCAGACGGCAAAGAACCTACTCTTCATCGAGGCCGACATCTTCTCCGACTTGGTCATGGACTTGTAGTCCTTGGGACGGTCCTCTCCCTCGCCGGCGGGCTGCGAGGCAGGCGTGCCATTGCGGGCCGCGGCAGACTTGGACACAATCTTGATCTTGGAGATCTTGCGGTCGGCCGGAGCCGGCGCCGCGTTTGGAGCGGCAGCAACTGCGGCGGCAGCAGCCCTGGCCTCGCCGGCGGCGACGTCCTTGGCCGCGCTCTCCTGCACTCGCTTCGTCTTCTTCCTCGGCGGAGAAGGCAGCTCGGCCACCTCGCCATCGTCGGGCTCGTCGCGGAACCGCTTCTGGCGCTTGGGGCGGAACGAGTAGATCGACTCGGCCGTGTTGGACGTGGCGTCGGATGCTGCACTAGAAGGTCGCGACTCGCCATTGTCCGTGATGGCTGAGGGCGCCTCGCTGGGGCCCCTGTTCTTGGGGATCTTGAGCGTCAGGACGTGACTCTTGCGCGGCGGCTGGGGCAGGGTGTCCTCGTCGTCCTCGAGATCGACGACTTCCTGCTTGCCCTTCTTGGCCCGTCCACGGCCCGCCTGGCCGCCAGCCTCGGCCGCGGGAGTCGCATCCCCGGCATCGCGTCGGCGCTTGCCCCTTTGCAGAGGAGTGCCGATAGGAGGCGGCGGCACCATGTCGAAGTCCGGGGTTGGCGCGCGCCTCCTTCCCGGCTTGGCTCTCTTCCGGAGAGGCTCGTCTTCGCCGGCCCTGGCGTTCCTGCGCCTCTGACCCTGACCCGGCCAAGGCGGGGCCAGTCCTGCGTTGCGGCCGGGCCTCTGCGGCGCGGGATCGAACTGCTGGGGAGGCCTGCGCTGCCGCTTTCCCGTCACTTCGTCTGCCTGGGTCGCCTTTTTGGTTTGCTTGGGCTGGCTGCGCAGCCGGCGTCTCTCAGACGAGTCGTTGTCCTGGATCTCGATGGGCTGGTTTGGCGGATACTGCCTCCCAGGTCTGTTGTAGTCAAACTCGAAGCCATATGAAGCAGCCGCGATCCTGTCTTGGCTACGCAGGTACGCCTGCTCGGGGTCGTTGTCCTGCTTTGCCCTCTCCTTTCGTTCCTTGTCGCCAACGTCTCTGTGATTGTCCCTCATGGCCCGGTTGCTGAGGATGGGGATGTCGGGCTCCGTGTAATCCACCCGAGGCCTGTTCAAGTCTCGTGTCTTGGTCTCGTATTTCTGCTCAGCCTCGCGTCGCCGCTTTGCGTTTTCCCACTCGTCGACCTTGGCCATCTCCTTCACCCACTCCTGCTGCCACTCCTGCAGGGCGGTGTGGGTGGCTTGGACAAGCTTATAGAGCTTGTCCGTGGGCATGTCCCTGTAGTCCTGGAGCGCCCCGAGGAAATGCTCGGGGCTGCGGATCTTGCGGAATTTGTAAGTGCGTGGCTTTTCGGGGCGGTCCTCCGGGCCGTCGTCTTCCTCGGCGGCAGTCGGCGAGTTGACCGCAGTCGGGCCCGCCGAATCACCGACGGCATCAAGGGCCTGTGCCGCAGCGTCAACCGCGTCTTTTCCGACGGCTGCTTGGGTGGTGTTGGCGCCCTGGTCCTTGGGCGTCTGCGCTTGGCCGGCCTCGCCATTGCCAGGCTTGACGACTTTCCCGGCGAAGACGACATGCTCGCCGTCCACATACGGAGTCAAGCGGGCCCAGAGTTGCTCCGGGTCAAGACGGGACGTCTGATGCGCACCGGGCGCTGCCGTGTCCGGGGGAGCCTTGGCCATGCGGCTGGCCTTGGGAGCTGCCTCTGGGGCAGCCTGGGACGCCTGGGACGCCTGGGACGCCTGGGACGCCTGGGTGGTCGCGTCAGGCGTAGCCTGGGCATCATGTTGACTATGGGACTGGCTGTCGACAAAATCCGAGACTGGCTGGGTGTGGGTCTCTGAGGATGCATCCGACACGCCTGCAGATGAAGGCTGAGCGGTCTCGGTGATGGCGATGGAGGGGGTCTGCGATAGGGGCTGCTTGTCCGAGATTTTCTCTGCGGCCGACTCGACCGAGCCAGTTTCCGCCGTCTTCTGGGGCGAGCCCTGTGCCTCTCGCTCTTGGTCGGCTTTGGCTTGCTCCGGAGGCGCATGGTGGGAAACAGTCTCGGCAGTCTGCTGCTGGTGGCAATGGTCGACGGCGCCAACAGGTGTGGAATCATCCTTGTCCGCAGACTTGTTGTTCTCCTCAAGCAGCTGGAGCGACGGCTGCACCTCATCGTCTTCCGGAGAGGCCTGGTTCATCTCGGATGGCTGGGCGAGCGAACCGTCGAGCGCCGGTCGAGCAACTACCTGGGTGGACTGCTCGGCAGGGACGGTCTGCAGAGTCTCGTGGGCAGTGAGGTGAGAGGCGGGCTTGGCGGAGAGCGGCAAAACAGAGCCGTCTGTGGTGTGGAGCGACTGTGCGGGCTCAAGGACGGGGACGGCCGACGGCTGTGCTGGGGCAGGCGAGCCCTTTACGCCGTTGGCGCCGAAGAAGGCGGCGTCACCGTTGATGGCAGTGACGGCGGCGGTTGCGGCGGAAAAGCCGACGTTGAGACGGGGGGGCCGGGCCGGCGAGGAAGCACTGGAGCGGCTGGGCTGGGGGCGCTCCGATTCATCCGAGCCGGGCGGGGAGAGGCCGACCTCGATGGTGTCCTGGACGTCGTCGTCTTCCCTGTAGATGCGGTTCTCGGCGCTCTTGCGAGCCGGGTTGCGGCGGAGGCCGGCGCCGGCGGGACCGTTGGCGGCAAGGTGGCTGGAAAGATCGTCCGGGGCGTCGGCGCCGTCCGGGGCGCGCTTCCTGGCGCGGGCCGGCGAGTTGGGGTCGTCGTCGATGTGCTCCAGGGTGTAGTCGACGCGGGCGCGGCGGCGGAGGCTGTGGCCGCCCTTGTTGGGGCTGCCGTCGTCGGCGTCGTCGTCGGCGAAGCCAAGGCCGTCCATGGTGCGGGACCGCCTCTTGAGGACCTGGGCCGTGGCGCCGCGGCTGGGGCCGGGCGAGGAGAAGGGGAAGAGCTGGGCTCTGCTGCCTCGCTTGCCCGGCGGCGCGGCCGGCGGCGTGCTGACGCTGGTGGCCGACGCGGCGACGGGACTGACGGAGGGCGGGACGGCATCGTCAGGCAGCTCGGGGGCCGACTGGGGCGAGGCAGAGCCGGGCAGGGGCCTGCGGCGGCCCGGGGCGGCAGCCCGGCGCGCGCGGTCCATGCCAGCCGTGTCGCCGAGGCTGGTGCTGAGGCCGAGGAGGCGTGTAAGGCGGCCGGCGAGCGCACGATGCAGAGGGCGGGCAGGTGCCGTCGACGGCACCGATGACACGGCACGGAAGACGGGGCGCGCGCGCTGCAGCGGGCTCGCGGCGGCAGCGCGAGCGGATGAAAGGGCGGCGCCGGCGCTGAAGGAGGACGGATGTATGTGGCGTGGTGTGAGAGAGGGCGAGATACAGGCAGCGATTGCTGGCCGGTTTCAACGCCCGGCGACGGGAAAAAACGCAGCGCGGCAGAAGAGACGGCCGCCTCATGGGCGTGCAAGCGACGGGGACGAGGCTGCCGGCTGCCAGCTGCCAGGGCGACGCCAGGCGGACGGATGCTGTAGCGGCTTGGATCTTGGCTTCTCCTGTTCAGGCCCTGTGATTTTCTCCAGGTGTCGAGGTCGGAGAGTTGGCGGTACGTACCCGCCGCCGGGGAGGCCAAGGCGGCGGGTACCCGGGTACGCGACACCCGCCGCCGCCACGTACAGGTACCTCGGCCGGACTGCACTGAGTTTTGTCGTGTTTTCCATATATTTTTACGAGCTTCGCCGGGGCAGGCCTCGAGGGCTCGAGGGCCCCGGCCGTGTTTACCCGTAGCCCCTATGACGCTATCACGCCCGGTATATGGTTCCGTCCCCTATGTCGCGCCCCAGCACGCTGATACCGCGCCCGCGTGGCACAGACATACGTACATACATGGCCTGCCTCGCCGCCACGTTCCCGTCGCGCAGCCGTGCCGGGGCCCGGTACCTGCCTCACGGCTGACCGCGTCTGTCTCCTGCCTACGGCTTGCGTCAGCCAACTGAACACACGCCCCCGAGGTACCTGTACGAGTGCCTCCGGCCGGCCGTGTCGAGTACGTACCCGAGTCCCACATCTTCCGCTAAAGGTCGCAGCGGCCGGCTGCGGCCAATCAGCGGCGCCGGACTGCGGGAGCGCTAGTCTCTCTTTGGGCACACACACCTCGGAATAGCATTCGACATGTTGCCTCTGGCGAAGTAAAATGTCGACGCAGGCTCGCGAGGCAAAGTAAATACAGGGCTTGCGGCGTGGGGCATTGGCTGTTCAGCGGCCGGTAGCCTCTGGAGCGCGGCCGCTTGTGATTCGCAGCAGCACGTGCTCTCGGTGCTCTGTGCGTGCTCTACACTTCAAGCAACTTCCAGGCCGCACCACTCAGAACAGCCCTGCCAACGCATTCCGCGCTCCGTGCAATGCCTACAACACCCCCCATATGCCTGGGCTGTGAATGCGTCACTCTGCCACTCGTCGAACCGCTGCAAGCCAAGCAATCATCAGTCGCGGCCCCAAACGGCAGATACGTACCCGCAGTGGCCAATGACGAGGCGCGCCTTGCCGGGCACGTCCCCTTTCCGGCCAATCAGGGTTGTCGTGCGCCCTCTCAAGCTCGAGCTCTCCCCTCAGCCCGACGTCGACCAGACTTGGGCACACGACCACGCGTCCGGGCTGCTGTCGTCACCATCCTGCCATCGCCCTTGTACCCAGTCGCCATGGCGTCCAAGAAGCCCAAGCCCGCCGCCGCCGATGACAACCTCGACGAGCTCTTCTCCGGCATTGGCGGCGATTCCAAGTCCGGCAAGGCCGCCGCCGCCGCCGCCAAGCCGTCCAAGCCCGCCTCCAAGGCCGCCGCCGGCGACAACGACATCCTCGCCGACCTCGAGTCCCAGCTCGCCTCTGGCCAGCCCGCCTCGCGTCCCCACACGCCTCGCCTCAAGGACGCCGGCCTCAGGCGTTCGACGGCCACGCCGCCCGCCGCCGACGACAAGCCCGCCCCCGGCCGCAAGTCGACCGACAGCGCGAGAAGCCTCAAGGCCAACCTGACCCCCAGCGCAACCAGCTCCGAGGTCCACGACGCGGAGAACAGGCCGCCGCCCGAGCAGGGCCATGACCACCACCAGCAGGCCAGCGGAGGCGGTTGGTGGGGCGGCATCCTGTCCACTGCCTCCGCTGCCATGAAGCAGGCAGAGGCCGCCTACAAGGAGATCCAGCAGAACGAGGAGGCCAAGAAGTGGGCCGACCAGGTCCGCGGCCTCAAGGGCATCGATGTCGGCGCGCTGAGGAGCTACGGTAAGCAACGGCGCGCCGACGACACGGCACCACGGCTGATATCCCCACAGGCGGCGAGCTTCGTAGCCGCGCCCTGCCGACCTTTACAAACATCCTGCACACCCTCGCGCCCCCCATCAGCTCCCACGAGCGCCTCCTCATCCACATCACCCACGACCTCGTCGGCTACCCTTCGCTCGACCCCCTCATCCAAGCCGTCTTTGCCCGCGTCATGTCCCAGGTCGAGGGCGGCGACCTCCTCGTCGTCCAGCGCGGCCACGAGAGCAGCGCTCGGCGCTTCGGCGACGCCGCCGCCGGGTGGCGCGACGGGCCCTGGTGGCGCCAGGCCGACTCGCCCCGCGAGCTGGGCGTCGTCAAGGGCATCACCGAGGGCACCAAGCTGTGCCGCGCCGGCGCCGAGTCGTACGCCAGCGAGTACTACGCGGCCAACGGTGGCGTCGAGCTGGCCAAGGTGCGCGCCACCGAGAACCTGAGCGAGAGCAACCCAGTCCGAACGTCGGACCTCTTCCTGTCCGTGCAGGCCATCGCCACCGACGCAGACAAGGCCCTCTTCGCCCGCACGTCATCGGCCGAGAAGGAGAAGGAGTCGTCTGCCGTAAAGGAGCAGGACGAAGCCGACGAGCTCGTCTGCTTCGCCGTCTTCGTCCTCGATGCCGTCCACGAGATCGACTTCTCCACCGTCAGCCAGTCCATCCCGGCCAAGTGGATCCGCTGGCTCGACGCCCCGACGCCGCTGACGCCTCGATCCGCCGCCGACGACGGCCCCGACGTGGTGGAGACGGGCGTCCCGGACGAGATCAAGGAGATACTCGACGACGGCGGCGTCGACCCGCGGGAATGGGTGGCCGAGTGGCTCGAGGAGACGCTGAGCCTGGCCGTCGGCGTCGTGGCCCAGCGCTACGTGGCGCGCAGGATGGGCGTCGGCGAGGGTGGTCTGGGACGGGGCAAGAAGAGGGTCGAGGCCGAGGATGTGGTGCAGGACAATGCCGGCGAGGCCGCCAGGGCTGGTGTCATTTGATGGTTTCTTTCTGGCAAGGGAGGGGTGTCGCGGGTTCTGTGAATTTGGTCTGTTTGCAGGTATGCTTTGTTGCCGGTAGGTCAATAATACCACGACCATGTTTATCTATTCCTGCTTCCAAGGTGGCGGCTGCTGGGCTGAGAGCCATCAGCATTATCATTTGCCTCTTCACATGCGACCATCGCACAAGCGTCACAGGATCTTGCGAGGCTTCGGCTCCAAGTTCTACGCCACGAAGCCAAGACAGGGCCGGGTAGTATGCAGTGAAAGGAGCAAGAGACAGTGAGTCAACTACGACGGGGACGGGCGAGCCTGGTAACGCGCCTCGAGACCCATAGCTGGTCTTGCACCCACGCATAGCATCGGCCCCAGCGGCTCGCTCGCAGCGCCCAGCCCGCGCATCAAATGTTGGCGTTGAAGGAGCCGCGCCCGTGTCGTCGATGCCCAAGGCAGACGGGCGCGGACTATGACGGTCCAAGATTCATCTCGCAGCACGCGCCTCCGAGACGCGCGCCAGCCCTCTCCACCGCGCCGGCACAAGACGCGCCGCGCGGTGACGACCTTCCGAGGAAGACTCCAGGCTGGACGGAGTGGCTGGCGGCGGAAGGCTGCTTGTGGACGAAGGAAAAGAGGCGCGGTCGACGATGGGGTTGTGCGCTGTCGGCGAAGGGTTTCTCCGGCCCGGATGGATGTGCGCACGTGAGGTTGACGACGGGCACGCTCGACATATGCGATTAGCAACTTGCAGCTTCGATATAGCGCGTCGGCGAGCCATCTGCATGTTCGAGATGAGCTGCCCTACGCCATCACCGAACCTGCCGTTTCCGTGGCAATTCCGCGGCAACCATCTTGGATAGCCATGATCCGGCTACGAGCCCCCTCTTTTTTGTTTATTTTTTATTTATTATAAGACGAACTTAAACTTGAGGGTTTTTTATCTTTTCTCCCCTTTACCTTTTTTATTCTTATTTATTTGTTTATTTTTCTCTCGCGCCTCCTTTTTATGCTTTGTTTATATATATATATATATATATATATTGGCCTTTATTATTTCCTTCTTTTTTGGGGATTTATTTTTCGTTCTTTAGCTGAATCTCGAAATAGCAAGCTTCTCGAGAATATATCTCGCTTCGCGCATCGTAGTAGACTAGTGAAGAGTGGGCAGCGAAATGACTACTAGGCTATGTTAGGCTACCAGCAAAAGTGGAGCGCTCCATCCTCTGGAACCTTCATTATGCCCAAGGACGCCACGAGGCCTTATTCCAACAAAGTTTCCATATAGCAAGATCACGTTATATGGGGGTGGCAACTTGAAACTTGTTTTTCTCGGTCACACAGTACCATCTTGTTCGATCAAACCTTGAAGCATTGTTTAATGATCACTAGCTACAATGGACTTGGATGTGCTGATGGGTGGTGCTACGGGCAGCTCGCAGTCAGTCATTGTCCTGTACATCATACGACTCTATTAGGAGCACATAGCTGGCCCCGATAAATTAATGATATTATTCTTAAAAAGCCAACACTATCACTATCATACAGAGCCGCCATACTAACGTGCATAACCACAGTATGCTTTACGGCTCTCAACCTTGATGGACCATCTCAAGGGCTCGTTCATCTTTTGCGGGGGCACACTGTACATACAGCATGTAGCCGATAAACGTCAATTATCAAACTCAAACTGGACTTGGGAACATCACGGTAACTTCATCCCCAGATACATAAAGGTCTCAGCAGCTGCAGCCGCAAGACTTGCAATTCCCGATACCGCAATCCTGCCCGGTGCTGCACTGGGAGTCGTCGCTGCAGCCGATCCAGTTGCCATAGCCGCCATTGAAGGCAGTCCAGCACCACTGGCCAGAGTCCGGAGCTCCGCAGACCTTCCAGCAGTAGCCCTTGCTGCAGCCCGAGGCCTTTCCGTGCCAGCAGTCACGCTTGTCAAGCGGGTTGGGCGCCCTGCCTACCGGGTGTTCGGCACACTTGCGGATGGCACTGGGGTCGACCTCCGGAGGGAGCCTCGAGGTGTCGACTTTCATGACGCCCAGGGCGCCGCATGCTGCTTCCGCTGAAACGTCGGCCGCGGCGGACAGGGCCCCGGAAATATAAAGGGCGTATGCGGCGATGGCGTTGGCAACCTTCATTTTGTCGTAGAAGAACTGATAATTGGCAAAAGTTTTCTGTGTTGAATTTGCTGGCTCAGATGCACCTTCAGGAGCGCGGGATACCTCTTTTTATACCTGAGTCCCTGCCAAGAAGCTCCTCGGATGTGGCAGACTCCTCACAGCTCCGGTATGAGCTATCATGCAGCGCTTCATGGCATGGTGGGAAGCCAGGATTAATGTCAGCTTACCGACTAGCCGAACATGTCCGCCGAGAAATCCCTCCTTTCTAACCTGGATGCCAGGGCTGGGAGGTTTGGACTGCAACGTTCCCAAGTTCCAGTGCACATGAATACAAAAATGACGCGATATTCAATCGAGGTAGTCTCTCTTAGACAGGAAATCAGGGACCTCTGCTGTCCACGGAAATAAACGAAGATTCCAAATCGAGCTTCTGAGTTATGAATGGGGTGTAGACCCGTCTCCCTTCCTGAGGGCGCGGGTTTAAGCTTCATTCGATCCTTTATCCCCCATGGGCAATTGCTCTTTTCGGCAATACATCTGACAGTAAGCATGCACACATGCAGGATCTGCAAGCGCTCACGTTGCAACGCATGGTGCATCTGTGAGTTAGCGCTGACGATGATCCGAATCGTTCGACCATTCTTGGAAGCGAGCGAGTCTCGCTAATCCCAGAGCTATTGAAGTTTGCACTATTCTGTTTGGTCCTCCCGTGTTGGGGGACACTGAAACAAGTCAGATTGACGTTACATGTAAGCCAACCGTGAAATGGCGGCGCACTTGAGGAATCCCGAAGTTGCTCTCATGACTGGTGTCTGGGTCTGCTTTGCGTTGTCACCTACCTATATTTGCCCCCTCATTCCCATTTCTGTGACACATGGATGCGCCCGCGCGGCACGAGTCCTGAACTTCATTCGTTAGGATGCGATCGAAGCGCCGATGTTCGGCACTACGTATGCATGGTCATCACCGATACGACTTCGCATACGATATGCCATGAGACAGTCTATAAGCAAATAGCACATGCTATTAAACACCCCGGCAACTTCCAAGGCCTTCCTGCATTCATCATATATACAATCGTCTGACGATGCCGGCTCCTCAGGAGACCAAGCCCAATGTCGGGACGCACATTCACGCCCGGATCCCTACAGGAGTCCATCCTTGGCCTATCGGAGCTGGTTGTACTTGGTTACAAGGCAAGGTGCTCAATATTGGCGATAAAAATTCTGCACTGTAGAGCCATCTCTCAGCAGCGCGGCCCAAAGAACTGCCCACCTCCAGCGTGCGACATACGTCGCGTAAGGAGTCCGGAAGCCAATGGGCACGGAACGTTACGATTCCGAGCGTAGAATGGTCGGGCTCTTCTTCCCTGGTCGTGCTTAGTGGCAGCTTGGGGGAATACTGCAAGACTTGACCGCATGTCCCTGAAACATCACAGAGAAAAATGAGTGACTTCGCGTTCCTTTTACATTTTGACAGACATCGAGGTGTGGACCGCCTCAACTTCCAGCACCAGGTCGTCCTCAAGCTCACGTCAGGCACCCTCGTCCCGGATAGCCTCCGCCAGCAGCTCACGTTGCTCGGACGACCCCCGCCGTTGCCGACGTCGGCGCTGGAACGGGGAACTGGCTCCGGGACCTTGCCGCCCGGCGCCCGGCTGGACGGCTATGCCATGACACGTCCAAGTACCCGGCCGTCACAGCTTCCGGCCGGCGTCAACCTGCTGCGGGCCGACTTCTTCGAGCCCTTCTCCGAGAAGGTGCGCGGACGATACGACCTGGTCCACGCGCGCTTTCTTGTGCCGTCGCTCAAGCTGCACCAATGGGAGCTGGTGCTTACCGACCTGCGCACGTTGCTGCGTCCATGGGGCCACCTGCTTTGGGACGACATCAGTTTCTCGACCATGACATCTACATGTATCATCGATCACTGCAAGTTGAGGTGGACCCTGACACAGCAAACGCCCGCAACCCGCACCACCTGTCGACGGGAGCATCACAAACAGATTCTGACAATGCTCAATTCTAGGGTCCCTGCGCGGCTTGTCGACCAGGCAAAAGACGTGGGCATCACCAACTGTCGCAAATTACTTTCAGCTCATACAGAGGGGACCATGACACACGGAAACTGGCCGGAAGAATGGGTACTGAACGCTCTGGGCAAGGTTCTGCTCGGTGCAATCGCCAGCGGCGGGTTCGATTTGGTCCAGACGAGCAACGATATTAACGGAGCGGTGGACCTCGTAAGCGGAGATGGACAGAGGCATCTGCGTCGTCGGCTTACAACTCAATCATCTCCTCGCGCAGAACCCAGGGAGCGGCCAATAGATCTTGCGAAAAGAGGGGAGAACATATCAGAACCACTTGAATCGATGAATCAACATAGAATTGTAACTGCATTAACACAGATTTGCTATTCGTCATGTACCGCTATGTGCCAGGTATATGCCCAATCGAGGGCTCCAATCCTCAAGGTAATCCAGCCATGTCCTATCATAAACGTCATCTCCCGCTCTTCCGCATGGCAGCAAGTGTCCGATCCCCGCGTCCTCGCCTGTGACCTTCGCCACGCCAATGTCAAATCAATCATCGTCTTTATTCTGGCGGTCGTTGTTGTTGTTTCCAATGAGGTTGGGCGATCCCTGGATGTCGCCGCTGATCTTGTCCTTGGTTGCCGTCTCCTTAAGGTGGTTCGTGACTTCAGAGACTCCCCTGATATTCTCATACGTGATGGCGTTGAGAGCAAGGCCGACGACATGGGGCGTAGCCATGGAGGTGCCTGAGATGGCCTTGATTTCGCTGTCGCTTGTGCACCAGGCAGATGTAATGTTGGAACCAGGGCCGAAGACGTCAAGGGCAGGGCCGTAGTTGGAGTAGTCGGCCATGGTCCAGTCCTTGTCGACGGCGCCGACGGTGATGGCGCTGGCGGCAGAGGCGGGAGACACCTCGGAGGCATCCTGCGCCTCGTTGCCGGCAGCGATGACGGACAGCACGCCGCCGTCCGAGGCCGCGTCAACAGCTTTGTTGAAGGTTTCCGAGTAGCTGCCGCCGAGGGACATGTTGATGACGGCCACCCTGGTGCGCCGCTTGGTGATGATGTCGTTGACGGCCCAGTTGAAGCCCGCCAGGATGATCGACGTGGCCGAAGTGCGGCCCTGGAAGACCTTGACGGCCAGGAGCTTGGCCTTCTTGGCCACGCCATACGTCTTGCCGCCGATGGTGCCGGCGACGTGCGTGCCGTGGCCGAAGGAGTCGGCGTTCTCGCCGGGGAACGCCGTGAAGGCCGTCTCGGCGCGGCCCTCGAATTCGTTGTGAGTGACGCGGATGCCCGTGTCGACGACATAGGCGAAGGCGCCACGGCCCGAGTGCTCGTTGTGGATGTAGTCGTTGGAGCCCTTGCGTCGGTGGGAGATGGTGCCCAGGCCCCAGGGGGCGTGATGCTGGGTTGTCAGGTGCCTCTTGTCGAGCGTTGTCTTCTCAGCCGGAGCAGGCTGGATCAAGTCAATCTCCCAGACCTTGTCCTCTTCCACCACCGCGACCTGCAAGCCAGTTTGTCAGATGCTGGTTCGCAGTGGCATCAAGGGGGCCAGACTCACATCAGGGTTATTCCGGATTGCAGCGACGGTTGCGTCGTCAAAATGACCGGCATAGCCGTGAAAGCTGTATGCCCCCGCGTAGGTCCTCTCGATGCCCTTGAACTGCTGCGCGCTTAGGCCGCGCTTGTGGACGCCGTCCACCCATTCCAGGTGGGTGTCGAGGTCACGGGCTTGCAGACCAGGCTTGAGAGCAATGATGTACTTTCCCGGGATGGGGCTCCCGTGTTTGCCGGCAACCGGTGGCTGGCCATCCGCTGCCAGCATTGGGGCTGCCAGGACATGGGCGAAGAGAGTCGTCGCCGCGACGGCGAGGTTCTTGAAGCAGACCATTATGGACGAGCCGCGGGAAGCAGAATTATGTGGCGCCAAAAGAGGATGAGGATGAGAAGGGGGAGGAGAGATGAGGAGCCTTGGAGTTGAACAGGATGAACAGGACACACAATGGCCTGGGCATGAGCCATGGCTTTATACTTGTAGCCTGACGAGCGAGCAGCATCGTCTGGGCCATCATGGTCACACGAACGAAGCGTGCCATCACGACACTCGCTCGACTGGCCTCTGACGCTCGCCGTCGATGGAGGTGGGGTGTGTCCAAGAGGAATAATGCAGCTTCCCCATCGAGAATCGGACGAGCAACCCAATGGCGCGCGTGTGTTGAGTTGTCCGCGATAAGACGATGCGGAATGAGGAAGGAGAGGAAGGCGGACGAGGCCGCTCGGAGGGTTCGAGCCTCGAGGCGACACCATCGTGTCTTGAGGGCCAGGACGCGGAAACTGGGTTGGAGACACAGGGCTGGCGATCAGCTCGAGGGGAAGACCTTGGCAATGCAACTCGACAATCATGGTGGCAGGGCTTGCCGCCGTTGAGCAGCGTGGCTGCATGGGCGCCATGCGGCCGTATCCATCCGGGCCGGTGAATCGAAGGGAAGCCATAGTCACATGCGACGGACAGGGTCGACGCCACATTCAGGGGCGCCGGCCACAGCGGCTGCGCTAGGCAGGGGCTCTCCCGGCTGCTCGAGTCCGAGGGGCAATGAGGAGCCGGAAGAGGAGCCGGATCGGCACATGAGCCGGATTCTCGAAGCCCGGGCAGCAAGAGGATCGACAGCACGGCGGGAGCATCAGCGGCAGGCCGTCACGGCCTGTCCCTAGGTGGCGTGCGAGGCGCGGGGCCGGGGGCATGGCGACAGCGCAGGTGAGCCGCGGTGAAGCCACCGTTCTCGTGACGCTCTCGGCACGGCTGGTGGCGGCGACTCGCGTGCGGTTGCCGCCAAGTCGCAGATGGCATCGGGCCTGCGGCTGCGTGCGTGCCCCGGCCACAGGCGATGCCTGTCCATGTGTGCAGGCGCATGCGTGTATCCATATGCAGACCGTGCAGCAGGTCGGGCCGGGGCGATTGGGCAGCCGTGCTGCGGAGACCGCGGACGGAGAGACGCCGGTGATACGGTCCCAGGAGAGAGGTCTGGGGTGCGTGCCTGGATCCGTGGTCCAAGTCCCGCCGTGGCAGCCCGAGGCACGACGTGGCGGCTGTTTAATCCCAGCTGCCGGATTGGGACGTCGACGCTTTATCGTCGTGCCTGGTCCGCCTTTGAGCCGTGTCGACGCCGGTGTGTGTGCGCCATCGGCTCGATGGATGAGGAATTGCCTCCCAGCCACTCGCAGCCGGCTTTCGGCAGAGAGCCTTGGCCGGGAGGCTGCCGGAAGTCCCCGAGGAGCACTGATATTGTCGGGGTGACAAGGGACGGGGGGCCCTGTGGCTCCGTGGCCCGAGCCGCCGGTAGGTTGAAGGGCCTGGATGATTGCAATATGCCCTGGACTTCCTAATTAGGCCGTCAGCAAACGCCCTTCATGGGTAGGTCCGGAGGATGAGTGAACTTGTTCCTCACTGGCTACCCAAGCACGCTGGCCGCAACCTGGCATAGGGATCCTGGGTCACTTCACAACGGCCTGTAGGAACACGGGCCACGGCTAGGCGCCAGGCAAGGGCCTGCAACTGGGGCAGACAAGGGCCATTGTCGAAGCCCTACTGGCGACGGTGGCCTGTCGCAGCGGCTATATCGATCGGATCCGCACCAAATTCCGAGGCTTGCTTGTTTCTGCTGACGGACATGACGCATGCAGGCAAGCTTGACGGCATCGTTTAGCGGCATGAGGTGCAAGCAGAGGGCGAGAGAGGAGAGTCTGGCCCGAGTTTCAATTGCCGAAATAGGTAGGTAGATTTAGTTCGCCTGGGAGCCTGAGGCAGACTGGCCGGGTACGTACTGCGAATTACGATGCCCTCACTCTCGCCGCAAACCAAGACTCGAAGACTCGACAATGGCCGCGACCTGCCACCGACAGCGACACTTGGATCCCCTGCCGAGCCTCAGCGCTACGAAGCACAGTGGACAGGGGTGCTCGCGCGCGGCAGCGAAGGCCGCCATGGCCGGTTCTCGGATGCGTCCGGACGATCCCGGGCTTCCTCGCCCTCTGTCTCGCCCGGTTGGCGGCCTCTCCTCACCGACACTTGCCGTGCAAACTAGGGCCAGCTAGCCTCAGTGCCTTGCAGCGTCCAAGGCGGTTCCGGAACCGGGGGGTTGCTGTCTCCAAGTCTCCAACCGGGCAGCCCAGACGACTTCTCCAACTGCTCGCCCCGCAGCTTGGCCCATCTCTTGGCCGATGCAACGCAACGCCCAGCATCGCCGCCCGTTGCCTCCCCGAGCCATGTCCCGTCGGAGACGTCGGGGCAGCTCGGGGAAAGACCCAGAAGATGCGGGACCGAAGCCCGGACCTCAGAAGGCATGCCACGGCCGACAACGGCATACGTGATGCTCGGTCGTGATGCTCGGTCTTGATACTAGGCCGAGGCCATGCCGCCGATGCGCGGAGCAGTCGTCACAACGCCGGCTCGCTTGCGATGGATTACTTCTTTAAGAAGGTAGGCCGCAGCACTTCCTCGCAGCCGTCTGAGGGGGCCACATAATTCCTGTCGACCAATTGAGGCCCGGCCTTGTACGCTCGGTGAGCACCTGTGTTGAGCACGAGATGCAGTATGCCACCTCCCCAGGTATGCGAATCATCGCGACGGGGTTGGGAAGCGCACGCAGGCCCGTGACGTGCGTTCAGCTCTGACCAACCTTCTGGATCTGGCAATGCAACTCTGAGCTCCGTTTGTTGCGACGACTTGCCGCTCGGGGGGCCCGCGTACACGGCTCTTATCACCTCGCGAGCTTCTTGCCATGTTGTCCATGGACCACGGAGTCCCATGACCACCAAACAGGCGCGGCACACCCCTCAGCTGAGTCGACGACTTCACATCAGACCCCAGGGGGTAGATGGCCCTCCGGAATCGCGCAATGACGCAGTTCAGCATCCGGATCTAAGCGAACCGGAACCAGGTACGTGCGCCATGCATGCGGCCAGAAACGACGGCAGCTTTGAGAGGGAAGAGACAACGTCAACTGCGTCCCCGGCCGGGGCTCACCCTATTGCACGACGGAGCCAGCAGATGGTTCGGGCAGTTCTCGAGCGCGACCTTGGCTTCTTCACCTTGACCACCCCCGCTTTAGACCTTGAGAGCATCCCCAAGTCAGGTTGGAGAAGCCAACTGCTCCCCGCACACATGTCCCGGACACCCTCGACAGGTCAAACCAACGGGTCTTGTGACGGCGATGGCCCGGCCGAAGCCGAAGGCGACCACCCAGCCACGATAGCGTCGTCGGCCGTCTCCGCGTTTTTGGAGAACATGCCCCTCGACTGACGACGACGTAGCAGGGCACCCGAGCACCTAGCAGGCGTCCTATTTGCTTTGGGCAGGTAATATCATTCACCCCATGTGGCGCCCCCGGAGACGAAATGGATCGCTCCAGGCTTCGTATTCGCGCATTTTACTTGCCTCGGAGGGCGTTATCCCCGTCCTTGCATAGGTAGGCACACACATACAGGCATGCGCCCAGGGCGTGCAGGACTGGCAGCCACCCCTGTCACGGGAACCTGGCAACACTGATTAGCGCGCGGGACGAGCAACGGCACTTGGATACCCTTTTCTGGTCCGAACGCCAGTCTCGCTCAACTCTTGATCATGGTGGTTGCCGGATGAGCGTGCTGTTTCTGGAAGCTGACTTTTGGATCCCAGCAGCATTGGCTGGCCGTCTGCCGGGCACACCACGACTATCAGCGGGCGCAAGGCGTCATGTCATTGACTACGGGACAGCTCGCCGACGATGGCACAGCATACGAGCTACCTCGGGAGAAGATGGCATTGGGGCCCAGCCGTCGGTCCCGATTGTTCCTCTGCGCCATTTTCGCCAGCGCGGTCGCATCGCACCCGGCCGGAGGGCGCGGAACCTCAGACGACCTGTTCGCGGGGGAGATGCTGCATGTGCTTCGCAGAGCTGCCGTTTCGAGCCCCTGGCGCATAGCACGAGCTGGCTGCCGTCGCGAGGCGGCAAGCGGGAACAAGAGGCCGCTACTAGGGGTATGGACGATCTGAAGCCCCCCGGTAGCAACAGAGTTGGCGTACGGGGCGGCGTCGAGGCTACTTGGTCGAGTCTCGCCGGCCCAATCGGATCAGAAGGCGACTTGGAGATGGCACGCGAGGGGTCTCAGACGACTGCCCATCTCCCATCTCGTGAACGACAACAGCTGCGGAGATGGCTGCCATTATGGCGAAGCGAAGCAACAGCACGTCGACTTCGACGGCCATCAGGGGTCGACGAGGACCGAGCCATCGAGTCACGGGGCCAGCATGCCCAGGTACTGCGTCGTGAAGGGCGTGTCCTTGGTCGCGCCGTCGACGCCGATGCGCAGCGTCTCGCCCGGCACCACGTCGACCAGGTTGTCGTCGAAGCTGACGGCGTCGTCGTCGCACTCGACGGCGACGCCCTTTACGGGGACGTCGGCGCTGACGAGCACGGCGGCGCCGTCGTCGCTCAGGTCGACGCGCAGGAGCCTCGGCTTCTGCAGGTGCAGGTGCTTCAGCGGCTCGGGCCAGTTGACGCAGCGGGCGGCCAGCGCGCCGTCGCGGAACAGGTAGGCGGCCACGACGGTGCGGTCCTCGAGGCCGGCGCCCGGGGCGGCGACGGGCACGTCCATGGCGACGATGTCGGTGGAGCGGTTGGCCGGGAGGAGCAGCCGGGGCGCGACGGTGGCCGAGTACGTCTCGTGGCCCGTCTCGACGTCCCAGGCCTTGACGACGCAGTCGGCCGTCAGGTCGTCGAGGCCGAGGTTGGAGCCCCAGACGTCGAGGCGGACGCGGCGCTCGACGTCGACGCGCGAGTGCCTGGTGCGGGCCCGCGTGTGCTCGCGGCGCACGACGGCGACGCTGACGGGGGCCAGCTCGCGCTTGACGACGTAGTAGGCCAGCTTGGGGCGCAGGAAGTAGTCGCAGATGGCCCACGACGTGGCGGGCCAGCAGTCGTCGAGCTGCCACAGCAGGGCGCCGCCGCAGTACTCGCGCCCGGGGCCGCGCCACTCGCGGCGCCAGAGGCGGAAGGCCGCGCCGAGGCACTCGGCCTGCATGAGCTGCGTGCAGTAGACGAAGTGCTCGAGGGGGTCGGTGGCGTAGCGGAAGTTGTCGGCGAGGTAGAGGGCGATGCGGCGCGCGTGGCCGGCGGCCTTGTTGTGCCAGTCGAGCGTGGCCGACTGGGCGTAGCGGTCCGGGTCGGCGCGGCCGCCGGGCAGCCAGGCGTCGACGGTGCGGACGGACGGCAGGGCCTGCATGCCGAACTCGGAGACGAAGCGGCCGACGAGGCGGTCGAAGCGCTGCCACGGCTCCTGGGTGCCGTGCCACACGTTCCACTGGTGCAGGTCGCCGGCCGTCGGGTCCGTCGTGCGGCGGCCGCCCCAGGGGCTGCCCGGGTGGTAGGGCGTGCGCGGGACGAGCTCGCGGCACACGGCGGGCAGCAGCTCCTCGTAGATGTAGCGCGCGGGGAAGTCGGAGGCCAGCCAGCGGGCCGGGTCGTGGTCGTCCGGGCGGTAGGCGAGGCCCTCGCTCTCGGCGTACTGGTAGTCCTCGTTGTTGCCGGCCCAGACGACGATGCAGGGGTGGTGGCGCAGGCGCTCGACGTTGGCGCGGGCCTCGCGCTCGACGGCGGCGAGGAAGGCGGCGTCGGCCGGGTAGTTGCCGCAGGCGAACATGAAGTCCTGCCAGACGAGGATGCCGGCCTCGTCGCAGGCGTCGTACAGGGCGTGCTCCTCGTAGATGCCGCCGCCCCAGACGCGCAGCATCAGCTGGTTGCCGGCGGCGGCCAGGCGCACCCAGTCGCGGTAGCGGCCGGGCGAGAGGCGCGGCGTGAAGCTGTCGGCGGGGATCCAGTTGCTGCCGCCGCAGAAGACGGGCACGTTGTTGACGGCGAAGAAGAAGGACGACCCGGGCTGGCCGGCGAGCGGGCGCTGGCGCAGCTCGACGCGGCGCAGGCCGACGCGGCGCGTCAGGCAGTCGGCCTCGGCGCCGGCGGCGTCGAGCAGGGCGGCGCGCACCTGGTACAGCGGCTGGCGGCCGTGGCGCGCGGGGAACCACAGCTCGGGGCTCTGGACGCGGAAGGCGGCCGAGGCTGCCGTCTCCGAGGCTGCCGTCTCCGAGGCTGCCGTCTCCGAGGCGGCGGCCTTGGAGGAGGCTACCGTTACCGTCTCCGCGGCCACGGGCCTGCCGTCGAGCGAAATGTCGAAGCGCACGCGCGCGGCCGGCCCCTCGACCTTGGCGCGGGCGACGACGCGCGCGCTGCCGAGGCCGGCGTCGACGTCGACGTCGACGTGCAGGTCGCACAGGCGCGAGGCGAAGACCTCGAGGGCGACGGGCCGCCAGGGCCCGCACGTCAGCAGCGTCGGCCCCCAGTCCCAGCCCCAGTGGAACTGGGCCTTCCTGACGGCCAGGCGCGACACGTCGCCGTTCCAGCAGCCCCAGCGGTGGTCCGGGCGGGCGTCGACGGCGGCCCAGCCGCGGGCGTAGGCGGCGTCAAAGGTGATGCGCAGCTCGTTGGGCGCGGCGCCCCAGCGCAGCACGTCGGCCACGTCGACGCGCGCGGGCACGAACATGTTGGCGGAGCGCAGGACGACGGCGCCGTTGAGCGCCACCTCGGCGAAGGTGTCGAGCCCGTCAAAGACCAGCGCGGCGCGGCGGCCGGCGCGCGGGCCCGGCGCGGCGAAGGCGGCGCGGTAGACCCAGGCCGTCTCGCCGACCCATTGCACGGCGCGCTCGTTGGCGCCGACGCGCGGGTCCGGGATGAGGCCGTGGTGCAGCAGGTCGAGGTGCACCGTCGTGGGGAAGCGCGCGACGGGGCGCAGGGCGGCGTCGGGGCGGCCGGCCTGCTTGAAGTGCCAGCCCTGGTCGATGGGGATGCGGAGCATGGGGGGAAGCGGCGGGTGAGACGGTGTTGAAGGTGATGGATGTTGAAGGTGATGGATGTTGATGGATGTTAATGGTGTTGATGGTGTTGTGTTGAAGCAAGCATCCGTCTCCACACGGGAGCTCCCCGCTGTGGGGAGAGGCTTGCGGGGCTGCGGGGAGCTGCAGTCGACCAACACGCCATATCCCAGTGCACCATCTTGCCTGACGAGCAGCAACGGACCGTTTGCAACGCGCATCTGCCTCAACTGCCTGCTACATACACCAGACACTGCCATGAACCGCAGTCACCCGCGTCTGGCCCCGACCGGTAGCGAGTGCTCTGCCTAAGCCCATCCAACCGCTTGCTCCGGCGCACCGCCGCCGCAAAAGGAACCCCAGCAGACAGAAACACGCATCATCAGCAGCAGCTCCCCCTCCGGCGGTCGCTCAGCGTAAACACCTCTTCCCACTCGCGCAGCCCCCAGTTCTGCGCCCTGCCCTTGCCCCGGCGCCGGCGCCGCATGCTGCCCATGTTGTCGTCGGCCGTCGCACCCGTCATGGAGCTCTTGACGCTGCCGCCGTCGCTGGCCACGTTCCAGCCCCCGCTGTCGCCGTACTGGATGCCGCTCATGGGGTCGTCCGGGTCGATGTCGCCCAGCTCGATCTTGGTCAGGATCATGCGCGCCAGGCGGGCAAAGATCTCGTCGACGCCCTCGCCGCTGAGCGCGCTCGCCTCCGTCACGACGGCGATGCCCGCCTGGCTCGCCCAGCGGCTGGCGTCGGCCCGCGTGGTCTCGCGGCCCTCGGGCGCCACCGTCGCGCGCAGCTGCGCCCCGGCGCCGATGGACCCGCCGCGGTCCCGCCCGCCCATGGTGCTGACCGCCGACAGGGACAAGGAGCCGGCGCCGGTGCCCGCCGTCGCCGTCGACGTGGACCCGACGCTGCTCGGCGTCGCCGGCGGCACGCCCGCGTCCACCAGCTGCTCCGAGGCCAGGTCCAGCTTGTTGCCGACCAGCATGACGCTGAGGTTGGGCGACGCCAGCGCCCGCGCGTCGTTGAGGAAGGGCTGCAGCGCTCGGAAGGACGCATGCGACGTCATGTCGTACACCAGGATTGCGCCCGCCGCCCCGCGGTAGTACGATCGCGAGACGGATCGGAATCGCTCTGTGCCCGCCGTGTCCCAGAGCTGCCCGCGTCAGCTCGGCGCGCCGAGGGGGGGGGGGGGGAGAGCGGAAGCGGTTCATGACGGTCGGCCTACCTGCAGCTTGATGCGTTTCCGCCGCGGGCCGTTTCCGACCTTGATGATCTTGCTTGCAAACTCGACCCCGATCGTCTGCGACGAAAGCACCCGCCACTCGCTCTTGATGAAGCGATGCAGGAGGCAGGACCTGGCGCCGCTCCACGTCAGCGCGGCGCGTCGCCGACACCCTCGCCGGGGCGCCACTCACTTGCCCGTGCCGCTGGGGCCCAGCAGGATGATCTTGGCCAGATAGTCATACATGCTCCCCAGCTCCTGCGATGGCGTCAGCGCCGCTCGGCTCCGTCGACGCCCGGGCTGGGCCTCTGCGCACCTGGTCGCGCGCCGGGCCCGCGCTCTCGTCGCTGGCGCCCGAGGATCGCCGCGGTCTCGTCATGGCGGACGCTGCGGGCCGGCCTTGCTGAGACGCGTCGCGAGGCTGCTGCTGCGGCTGCGGCCTGCTGGTTGCTGGCGCGGGTGCATGTCGATCCGGGTCGGGGCTCGCTCCTTTATTATGGCCTCCGCGTCGCAGCCGCATGACTAATCGAGCAGCTGCCGGCACGTGTCTGCATGCGTTGTGCCTGGCAGCAGCAGCTATCTTTGACCAATGACTTCAACGGAACAGACGATTCTTTGGGTCTGACAGGTGATGCCGTGATGCGCTCAGAGCTCTGCCGCACGCAGCCCTGCGCGGAATCCGGGTGCTACGCAGTCTGCTGCTGCCGCGGTACCCTGTACTTGCGCCTGCTGCGGAGCCGCGGCGCGTGGAGCTCCGCCACAGGTAGCGGGTACGCGCAGCGTCTCCGCTCTTTAATACCGAGGTCCGGCATCGTCAACGGCCGCTCTCCGTCGACAGCCACATGGACGGCCATGAAGATTGAAAACAGAACCTTTATCGTTTCAGGCGGGTAAGTCCCCTCGGCAATAGCTTGACCGCATCCTAATCCGTCCGGCAAGGGCGTCGGGCCTGGGCAGGGCGTGTGTCGAGGACCTGGTCAGGAGCGGCAGCACCAACGTGGCCGTCCTCGACATGAGCGACGAGGGCGGCCGCGCCGTCGCCGCCGAGCTCGGCCCCGCGGTGAGGCCGTTCGTCTGCGACGTGCTGGACTCGTCGAGCATCGCGGCGGCCGTCGGCAAGGCCGTCGACTGGGCCCGGCAGACCAACCGGCCGCTCGGGGGCCTCGTCGCCGCCGCCGGCATATCCCTGCCGGCCACGGTGCGCCTCGGACGGCCGTCTCTGCCGGACCGGCGCTGACCCGGCGCAGGTGCTCGACAGGAGCGGCGCCGCCTTCAGCATGGACGACTTCGACCTCGTCCTCGGCGTCAACCTCCGCGGCGCCGTCGACCTGGTGCGCCAGGCCGTCGAGCAGCTGGCCCGCGTCGCCGCCGACGCCGACGGCGAGCGCGGCGTCGTCGTCCTGGTCGCCTCGTCGGCCGCCTTTGACGGCCAAAAGGGCCAGGTCTCGTACGCGGCCAGCAAGGGGGCCGTCGCGGCGCTGACGCTGCCCCTGGCGCGCGACCTGGCGCGCTACGGCATCCGCTGCGTGACGATTGCGCCCAGCCTCTTCGACACGAGCATGACGAGCGCCATGCCGGACAAGGTGCGCAGGAGCCTCGAGGCCACGTTTGAGTTCCCCGCGAGGGCCGGCCGCCCGGCCGAGTTTGCGCGGCTGGTGCGCCAGGCCATGGAGAACGCCATGCTCAACGGCACCGTCATCCGCCTCGACGGCGGCTCGCGGCCGAGCAAGATATAGACGTAGGCTGGCAGATGACACCCTGCCGAGCTCGGCGCTCAACGAGGCATAGCGCCTTTTATAGTTGCATTTATATGGCAGTTGCATCGCTCCCAGACTCCCCAGACTTGACACTTGCAACGACGAACCCCCGGACAAGATGGCGCTCAAGCTGGCCGTTCTCGACGACTACCAGTCCTTCTCGCGCGAGCACTTCGACAAGCTCGACCCGTCCAGGTACGAGGTGGCCTACTTCCCGCAGACGCTGCCCCGGACGTCCAAGGACGAGCTCGTCGCGCGGCTCGAGCCCTTCGACGTCATCTGTGAGCCCCCCCCCCTCGCCCGGGGCGTGCCGTCGCGCGGCTGAGAGACCAGCGACGATGCGAGAGCGGACGTCGCTGCCGGCCGACGTGATCGCGCGGCTGCCGCGCCTCAGGCTCGTCCTCACGTCCGGCACGCGCAACCGCGCCATCGACGTGGCCGCGTGCGCCGCGCGCGGCATCCCCGTCCCCGGCGCCGCCGACGTCGGCCGCGGCCCCGTCGACAGCACGGCCGAGCACGCCGTCGCCGCCATGCTCGCCATCGCGCGCGACCTGGCCCGCAACGACGCCGCCGTGCGCGCCGGCGCCTGGCAGACGGGCTTCGTCACCGGCCTCTCCGGCAAGACGCTCGGCCTCGTCGGCCTCGGCCGCCTCGGCGGCGCCGTCGCCCGCGTCATGCTCGCCGCCTTCGGCATGCGCGTCGTCGCCTGGAGCCCCAGCCTGACCCAGGCCGCCGCCGACCAGCGCGCCGCCGACCTCGGCCTGCCCCCCGGCTCGCTGCGCGCCGTCGCCCGCGACGACTTCTTCCGCCAGGCCGACGTCGTCAGCGTCCACCTCGTCCTCTCGGACCGCTCGCGCGGCCTCATCACCGCCCGCGACCTGGCCCTCATGAAGCCGTCGGCCCTCTTCGTCAACACGTCGCGCGGGCCCCTCGTCGTCGAGCGCCACCTGCTCGACGTCCTCCATGCCGGCAGCATCCGCGGCGCCGCCCTCGACGTCTTCGACACGGAGCCGCTGCCCCTCGACAGCGAGTGGCGCACCACCGACTGGGGCAGCGCCGGCCGCAGCAGCGTGCTGCTGACGCCTCACATTGCATACGTCGAGGAGCAGTCCATGAGCGGCTTCTACGCCCAGCAGCTGGACAACCTGGAGCGCTGGGCCGCCGGCGAGCCGCTGCTGAACCTCTTGTCCTGAGGCCTCGCCCCCCAGCCGTGGCTAGAAACAAAGGCTCGCTGTGATTATCAACTAGACTGCCGCACCCGTAGCCTGCCATCTGTGCACGCTGCCTGTCCACGCTGCCTGTCCAACAATCGCGACTAAAATACCAAGGTCTGCATAGAGCCCGAGGTTCCCGGCACCTCATCGCCCCTGCTTCTAGGGAAATTCCTGGATGTTGGACTCGGTTACGTTGAGCCTGGCCTGCGCCATATGCAGACTCGTCCGGTCCATGTCAAAGACGACGTATGCGTTTTGCATAAACGGGGCGCCCAGGGACGCCAGCTCTTTGCTGGACCCGATGGGCAGCTGGCAGCCCTGCTGTCTCCCCTGCCGTCCCCTCTGCCGTCCCCCCTGCCGTCCCCCCTGCTGTCCCCCCTGCCGTCCCTGTTGGACAAACTGCTGCGGGAGGACGATGGTGTCGAGCGGCACGTTGATCTTGGCCGCGTCTTCGTTGAAGCCAAACTGCAGCACATTCTGGCTGTTGACCATGTTGCAGTCGACGGGCCCCAGGCGGCCGTCTTGAGCAAGAGACGTCCCGAGGGCCTGGGCAACTTTCTTTAGGATCGGTGGCGGCAGGTCTATCCCCGGGTTTCCCGTGTCGAGCAGGACGGGATCGCCGCCGGGGGAAACCATGTTACCTCCGCCGCCGGAGGGGCCCCCGTTGTTGCCTCCGCCGCCGGAAGGGCCCCGGTTGTTGCCTCCGCCGCCTGGCCTCCTCCCATTGTTACCGCCGCCGCCCCGGGGCCCCCCGTTGTTGCCTCCGCCGCCGCGCCCCCCGTTGTGGCGTCCCAGGATCCTGCTGCGCACCGACAGCTCGTTGGGACGCCCCCCGCCCTGGATCATCCTGACGGAGCTGAGCCGGACGACAAAGGAGGACAGGACGCCTTCAGGGTTCTTGATGAGAGGCGCCTGGGCCAGTTTGCCCTCAAACTTGGCCGTGTCTATGCCGCCAAAGACGACAGAGCCCTTGCCGGCGCCTGTGGACGGGCCGTTAGAGTCTGTCGTTGACGCGCATGGGGCCAAGACTTACGGAAGTCGTTGGTATACACACCAAAGGCGTTCGACTTGATGAGGCCATCCTGCTTCATGCGCTCCGGCAGGTTCGGGTACTGATTTTGCGATTTCTCGCCCTGGATGGGCCCGACGCCGAAAACGGGGACGAGCGGCGTCCCGGGCGGCAGCTTGCCGTTGTCGAAGACGCCGATCCGGACGTTGACGTCGCTGCCGGCGGTGCCGCCGTTGTTGCCGTTGTTGCCGTTGCCTATGTTGCCTCCATTGTTGCCGTTGCCTCCATTGCCTCCATTGTTGCCGTTGCCTCCATTGCCTCCGTTGTTGCCGTTGCCGTTGCCTCCATTGTTGCCATTGCCGCCGTTGCCGCCGTTGCATCCATTGCCTCCATTGTTGCCGTTGTTGCCGTTGTTGCCGTTGTTGCCGTTGCCGCCATTTCCGCCGTTCTTCCCATTGCCGCCATCGGCTGAGGCGGCGATGGCATTACCTCTATTGTTGCCGTTGCCGCCATTGCCTCCGTTGTTGCCGTTGCCGCCGTTGTTGCCGTTGCCGCCGTTGTTGCCGTTGCCGCCGTTGCCGCCGCCTCCGACGCCTCCGACGGTGGCCTTGGTCTCGAGGAACCCGCCCTGGAGTGCGGCGCCGTTGGCAAAGTCAAACTCGGCCCGGTTCTGCCCGTCAACTTTCTTCGTCTTGGCCGCATTGGGGTCGAAGGACCCGCCTGTGCCCGACCGCGGGTCGCACTGCTTCTGCTGCTGCTGGCAGACGTTGGAGTCCTTCTGGGGCGCGATGAGGTCGCTGCTGCCCGTGTCGAAGATGCCCCTCATCTTCTGGTCGCCCAGGCTGAACTCGATGAGCTGCACAAACGGGCCGAGCTCTTGCATCTGCGTGTTCAACAGCTCGCTCTCGACCACCTGGAGGGCGCCCGCCGGCCCGGCAAGGGCGACGAGCAGGCCAAGCACCGCACGAGGGGTTGGCATCGTGATGGCAGATGCGGTTGATGGGTGAAATCAGGGGTCGAAGCTCTCGGTCCTCCATGACGACGGCGCGACGACTCTATTTTGCACCGACATGTTGTCCGCAGGACCCCGTTGCCCACGGGGTGCCCTGTCTTGCTCGTCCGGCACGAGGGCGGTGCATGACTCGGTGTTGAGCGCAACGGCGGCCGATATATGGCCATTCCAGCTGTCGTCACCCAGACGGCCAGGGCGGTCTGTATATCACAGACCGGCCCGACCGACGATCCCGGGCCCGGATCATTAGAGAACCGGGGCGTGAAACGTGGGGCCGCCGTGGCCTACCCACGAAACGTTTCTCCGGCTAGAGTCGCCGCCGATCCGGAGCGGGCCCTTGGCGCCGGCGAAACGCGAGTGACATCATGGCCCGTGGCTACCACTGGAAGCCTTCCTCGAAGTACTCTATCTGGCACGGGGCGCGTGCCAGTGCTGCCACGACTGCGCGCCGAGCATCGTCTGCCATGCGCGCTGGGCCGCACGCCAGCACGGCCAGGCTGCCATCCGCCCTGACGCCGGCGGCGGCGCCCTCGACCGCGCCGGGGACATCCAGGCGTCGCTCGTGCAGCCGGACGGCCGCTTGCGGCGGCTGCCCTGGCCGCGCGGCGTCGGCATCGTCGTCTGCGCCGGGTGGCGGCACGTACACGTCGACCGAGAGCCTGCCGGCGCCCAGCGGCGTCGTCGCGAGCACCTCGTCGGCAAAGGCCCGCTCGCGGACGGCCCAGTGCAGCCGTGCCGTCCTGGGCCCGTGCCTCGCGCCCGCCAGCAGCGGCAGGTAGGACAGGGCCGTGGCCACGCCGCTGCCCCCGGCGATGAAGACGACGTGGCCGAAGCGGTCCAGCGGCCGCGTGTGCCCGTACGGGCCTTCGACGAGAACCCGCACCGGGCCTGCGCCCGCCAAGTCTCGCAGGCGCATGGTGAAACCGTTGTACGGCCTGATGAAGAACTGCATCGCGTCATCATGGCCAATACCCGCCGTGCGGCTCCCGCCCTCGCCCGACTCGAGTAGCGGCTCACGCTCCCCGGCGTCAAACGGCCTTGAGCTCGGGGCAGAGGCAACGGTGAACGGGTGGCTTTCCCAGCAGCGCGAGTCGTCGAGGACCATGAGGTAGTAATACGTCCCCGGACGGACGCTGTACACCGTCTTGGCCATGGGGACGCGCAGACGGACAATGTTGGCCGACTTGCTGTAGACGGCCAGCCCGTCGCCCGTCCAGGACCGGGGGTTGAAGGCGACGATGCGGGATATTCGCGTCAGCCTGTCTAGGGCCCAGATAGACAACGGAGCCCAGAACAGGGCATCATACTGGCCCCTGAAGATGGACACGTGTCTGCCCTGAGTCAGAAAGCGGCTGGAATTGAAAACGGATTCGGATCAGTCGCCGTACCCCAGCATGGCCAGCAAGACCAACATCGACAGCCCTACGTGTAGGATGAGGAACGTTTCGTAATGCTGCCGGCGGACCCAGTAGATAGAGCTGGCAAGCAGGGTGCACATGACGACTGTGGCCTGACAGGGTCCGGGGTAAGCAACAGGCATCGACGGGGGGGGGCTGGCGACTCACCACTTGTCCGGCCTTCCAGAACCACTGACCATGCCACCAGGAACAGCGGTCCCAGCCCCCATCTAAGTTCCGTCAGTAGACGCCACAGCGCGCAGACGGCTCGTGGTCATTTCGGAAACAGAAAGTGAAACACCCACGCACCTTGGAAAATCAAAACTGTATAGCCCACAGAGTGGACAACGGCCTCGAGAGTTGCAATCCGGGCCACCCACCGATGGAACTTGTTGTACGTGCCAAACCCCCAGCCGGTCATCCAGATGGCCAAGTTGTTTCTCATGCCGAAGAGCCATATTATGGGAAAGTTCCAGAAGGCGATAGTGCCTGTCCTGCCGGAGACGTACCGGAGAAGCTGTCTCGAGGGGGAGCCGAAGCTGGGCATCGGTCAGTGCACGGAGAGCGAGCACGCGCTGTCACGTACTAGAGGTTGTCGGAGAGGATTCGATAGCCGTGGACGCTACAGATGATGTTGATGAGGACGAACGCGGCAATGGTGAGGGTTTGGATGCGAAGCGGGATCGTCGCCCACCAGACGTTCTGCGCGCACCGGTAGCCAAAGGTGGCAGGGATGGCGACGTTACGCTTGAACCAGGCCCGTCTCGTGCCAAAGATGCCTCTCGCTGTCCACCAGCCGCATTTGCTGCCGCAGAGGCGGCAGAGCGCCAGGAGCAGCTTGTTGGCGACGCCGATGGCGACGACGACGCCCCAGAAAGCCGCCACGGCCGCTCTGGACACGCCCAGGCTGTCAACACACCGCTCTCGAGGGCTGTGAAGCGCTTACCCATAGAGGGAGTGGCGTTGCCGGACGTGGTCGACCGCGTCCTGAGCCGCCGTCAGCGCAAGGCTGGACCAGGCCTGGCCAGGCGACCACCTACCAACGTCTCCAACCAGGCCTGAAAGAAGTCTGCCGACGGGACAACGACCTCGTCAAGCGGGGTTTCCACGCCCAAGGAATCGTTCCTGCTGATTCTCCGCATGCGCGCAACGTCGTCGGCAGCAACGGGGCGCAGCGGAGGGCCCGGCTGGCCGCAGGTCGCATCCAGCTCCCCGGGCGCCTCGGCTCCGCAGTAGAGACGGAGGCACAGGTCGGCCGAAGACCGGGCCAGCCGGCTCCGGCACGGCTGCGCGAGGCCCGAGTCGTCGGCGAAGCGCACGCCCGACAGGCAGCTCCGGCACGCGCGGGCGCAGAGGCCCTCGCGGGCGACAGCCCACGGCAGATGCAGCAAGAGCAGTGCGGAGCCGAGCATCGCACCGGCTGGGACGCGTTGGATGCTTGCGGCACGACGGCAGCCTGCGCGGTATTTATCAGATTGATAAGATCCACTCGCATGGCGGACGACGCACCTGAGCCTCCTCCACAGTCGCCATCTGCCCCACTGAGCCAAGGACCGGTGGCGACGAGGGGACGATGGGCTACAAGTCTCATGAAGCCGGATGATATGAACAAGACGTCCATCTCCCGCATCACGCAGGACGGAGCTCCCTGCCATGCGTCGCCACTGCTCCTCGCTCACGGCGCGTCCCATCTCTTCCATTCCCAGCCCCCAGCATCACGCCTGCCCCCCGGCCGCCTCGTCGGCCCGCTTCTTGGCAAGGCCGCCGAGCTTCTCCGCGGCGGCGGCGAGGGCTCGGGCGTCGGCGCCTCGGATCGCCGCCTGGCCGTTGACCGCCACCTGCGCGCCGTGCTTGAAGAAGAGGAAAGTCGGCATGGCGGAGACGTTGTAGGCGCGCGCCACGTCCTGCGCGCGGTCGACGTCGACCTTGGCAAAGGCGAGGAAGCTGGGCAAGCCGTGCTTGGCCGCCAGCGACTCGATCAGGGGCGCGATGGCCTTGCACGGGCCGCACCAGTCGGCGTAGAAGTCGACGACGACATAGGTGGTGCTGCTGAACAGTTTCTGGAGCTGGTCGCGGGAGTCGACGTGCTGGACCTTGTTTTGGGCCATCTTCAAGGCGCTGAGGAGGAGCAAGTCGCGACGGATGCGTCTTTATGTAAGAATGACTAAGCGACGGCCATCGAACGAGCGCACGTGATGGTCCACAGCAGATGACTGCATCATCAGAGTCCTGCTCGCAAGCCAACACGTCCATCCCTTGCCATCTTTCCGAGCTCCTTGACGATGATGTCGGCCGCCTTCTCGCCAATCAGCAGGGCCGTGTTGTTCGTGTTCCCTGCCACGTTGGCGGGCGCAATGCTCAGGTCGGCGAGCTTGAGGCCCTCGGTCCCGTACACGGCCAGCGAGGCGTCGACGACTCCGTGCTGCGCGCGCGGCGCCATCTTGGCCGTCCCCAGCGAGTGCCAGGCCGTCTGGATGCTCTCGCGGAGCCACTGCTCGATGGCGGCGTCGTCGGCGGCCGAGTAGACGATGTCGCGCACGTCGGTCAGCGGCGCGTCGGTCCGGACGCACGCGGCTGGCGATCCGGCGGCGAATCGCGGATGGCCCGCGGCCTCCTCGCCCCGGTACATGCGCGTCCGGCGCAGGATCTCGCGCAGCTTCTTGTACGCCCAGACCTGCTTCTTGAGATCGAGCCCGTCGGGGTCGCTGAAGAAGCCGGCGTCGAAGTCGAGCGCGTCGCCGACCTCGGGGCCCGTGATGTGGATGTGGCCGCGCGAGTATGGATAGGCCGTGTAGTTGACTCCCGTCAGGTACTGCCCTGGGCCCAGCGGCCGAGCCAGCAGCCATCTGAACGGATGAGCCGTGGCGTCTCTGCCGACGACGGGGCGACGACTTACCCAGCAATCAAGGCCGTGTGCATCAGCGGCCGGTCGGGCGCGTCTTTAAAGTCTCGCTTCCACGCCGCCTCGAACTTGGGCCCAAGCATCGCCACGTCGGCATCCGTCGGACGGAGCTTGGACGAGATATCGATGCCGCTCCACCCAAGCTTCTTGTCCTTGTTCTTGATCCACACGGCCACGTCCTCTCGCCCTCGGATGAGCGCATCCAGCGTCTCATCCGGCCCGAGGCCGCTCAGATACGGAATGGGCGTCAGAGTATGGTCCTCGTACTCTCGCCCGACGCCGGGGAGGTTGACGCGGAGCCGCACGCCTGCGCGCCCGAGCACCTCGGCGTCGCCCAAGCCGGAGCGCTCCAGCACGAGCGGCGTTCCGCACGCGCCCGCAGACACCACCACCATCTTCCTCGCCCTGACCGCGCGCTTCGGATGCGGCCCCGGGCCCTCGGGGGGCTGGAAGCGCGCGTTGGGCGTGTACTCGACGCCGACGGCCCGCTTGCTGTCGTCGAGCAGCACGCGCACCACGTTGGACTCGACGAGCACGTGCAGGTTGGGGTGCTTGCCGTCCCGGAGCCTGGGGTGCAGGTACGTGTGCGCCGTGTCCTGGCGCCGGCCCTCTGGCGACACGTACTTCCTCCACCGCTCGAAGCCGTCGTTGGAATCCAGGTCGTGCAGGTCCGGGATCTCGCCCCAGCCGAGCTGCGCGGCTGCCTGCAGAAAGTCGTCCTCGATCTTCCTGCTGCGGTACGGGCCGTCGGACACGTGTACGGGGCCGCTGTCGCCGTGCGTCTTGCTCGGATCCGGGCCGTGGTATGTTTCGAGCTGGCTTCTTCAGTCCTCTGCTTCTCTGCCTCGCACGGAATGGCACACCTTCTTCATGAATGGCAGCAGCTCCTCGGTCGTCCAGCCGGGCGTGTTCCACGAGTCATAGTCGGACCGCTGGGCACGCGAGTACATCATGGCGTTGACGGACGAGCCGCCGCCCAGACCGGTCCCCGCGGTGACAACGGGCTTGCGGCCGCCCAGCTCCTGGGCTTTGTTGCCCACGTAGAAGAGGAGCTTGTCGGTGTCTGGCTTAAGGTTGGTCCCGAGCAGCGCCGGGTGGACGATGGATGGGACGTCATAATTGTTCTTCCCGCTTTCAATGACCAGTACGGAGAGCTTCGGGTCGGCTTCGGCGACTCGTCCGGCAACGATGCAGCCTGCTGTGCCGCCTGGGTGCAACACTGAGTACGACAAGTGCAGACTCAACCAGCGCGGAGCATCTCACCTCCGGCGATGATCAGGTCCACCTCGCCGAGGTCGTCGGGGAGTTTGGTATAGATACCCATGGTTCGGCGTATGGTGAGCAAAAGAGGGGTCGCGTACGATGTGCAGCGACTGTTATGCTATCTGCGTGAGGGCACTGGCCGTCTTATGTAGCGCTCAACGCCGGGAGCCTCGGCTCGAGGTGCGTCGTATGTCACATGCATCTTGTCTTGTGGTGTGTATCATGCAGAGCGGACATTAGACAAGGCTGTACGGGCTGTTTCTATTGCCCTCACGATTTAACTGGCCAACGACCCTCGCACGGGTGACTCGGAGCACGGATGCTGCGGAAATATTGTCAAATATCGGCATATCAGTATAATAAGAGTAGATATAGGGTTACATTTATTCGTAAATCAGCAAGAGTAAGATGTATACATGATAAGAGTAAGGATAAGAATGAGCGCTGAAAATGGAACCCAGACATTAACACGTGTGGTGCAGGTTACACGCTCTATCAATAGCCGCTCGCGAGCCTAACCAACGTTGACATTTTGATCCCAACTGGGCGGAGCGGGCGTCGTTTGATAGGACTCGACATGGCCTCGGCATTGGTCGGCTATGGCAACACGAGACGTTTAAGACTCTGGTAGGTCGAACGAAAACTGGGCCGACATGGCATTTATAAACTCAAAATCGAGTACTGTGGAGCATATCTGAGGGTCGCGAATTATCGCCGAAGGGGTATAAATGGCCCGGTATCGTCAGGACAGAACTTTGGGATAAGCTCAACTGTGCGAACCGATGGCAGGCAAATAAACGAGCCCGAGAAATTTCCGGTCACCCTCAAGGTTGCGCTAAGTCTAACGTTGCGTCAGGTGCTCGTCGCGACTGACCTAAAGTGGTCGTTTACACGATCAAAGCATGAGGTAGAAATTGATCGTTTGGATAGCCGGGGATAGATGCCAGCTCGTTCATGTTATATGTAGGCCTTCTAGTAATAGACTACGTATTTAGCTCGCGGTCCATCGAGATAGCTCCGATGCGGTTAAACGAAAGTTGAGAAATTTTGAATTATTATTATTATTATTATTCCACTAGCTACCTATCGAAAGGGATCTAACGAGAGGTCCTAGAGCCTCAGCAAGTGAGAAATTTTGAAGCATATAATCGGCGATTTAATAGTAGATCTTAGTCGTCGCTGTTTGGGTTTAGAGCAGGTCCCCTTTGACTGATTCAGTCAGCTTCTTCAGGATAGTAGACAAAGCGTTCTATTAATATAGTCCGTGATGATAAAGGATCTAAACATTTATAGACTCTCGGCAGTTAAGCCCCAGCTGTGAACACGAGGGACAGGAATCGTGGGGGTTTGGCTGCGATATTCCACGATCTAGACCTCGTGGGACTTTTCGTCCCTAAGCGCCATAGCCGGCTTTGAAGCGGAATAAGGGCGTCCGGTCCGCCATCTCTGAAGCTAAATCGGAAGCTGGTTAAAGGAGTCCTTGAGAAAACATGCATCCCGTGGCTCTACCTCCCTCCTGGCGACTAGTAACGAAGTCGAAGACTTTAATTATATTTATCGTCGCCTTTATTCTCTTCTACATATGTCTTTAGTGAGGAAGTCTTCCGTTTGGACGGACGGGTGAATGGATGGATATAAATAGGTCCGATAGTGGGGGCTGTTGGAAGAGAACACACAGTGGAACCACTCTTTGGCGGCCCAGTTGGACGGGGATCGCACGACGTGCCTGTCTGTGCACCGCGTTGGTGGCACGGTTAGCTGACCAGGCTCGGTAGTTGTGTTGCCGCCCAACCGCGTAAACAGGGCCGGCTGCGGCTCGCAGCAGTTTGGAAAACAGTCAGAGGTTGGGCAGGGATTGCGAGAAGAGTGCACATGGAGGTGTCAGCCTTCATCATCTTGACGTCTTACTTCGTAGATTGTATAAAAGCCCGGTACTCCTCAAAATAGCTACTTCTCGGAAGATCTGGAACAGCTCGTTTGCCTCTATTTACTACATGTGAAGCCGGGAAAAAATGAAGCCCACGTAGGGCATTTTATCATCAGGTCTCAACGCGACATAGTCGCTGCGCTCACAATACCAGCAGGGACTGGGTTTTCTGTCGGGTTATAAGAGGTCTCCAAGTTGGATGACAATCCTAACTAGGTACGCGTACCTTCATCTCTCGTCATCTTGCTGGCTTCCCGTCGTCTCAACAAATGAGTGTATCTTGCGTTGCTCACCGCGCGCAGTTCTATCAAATGCAGTATTTTTGAAAGTACATATTGACACTAGAACTGGTGTACTTGTGTTCGGTTCCAGTCCTTTCTGGTCGAGTGGAGACGGGCGGGTTACAATGGATGACGCTACTCACACTTTATCCACAAACGGCCCAGCGTCGCTCAAGCCCCTGGCGCGGCCGAGACATCGGGTGGCGAGGCCAGCCTGAGCCGGCTCCGGAGAACAGATCTGCATCGAGTCCCGGGCCAGGTGCCTAGTGAGCTTACTATTCCCCGAAGTGGCAGCTGTTACTCAGCCCTGGAGTCTAAGAGCCAATGTTCTTCGGCCAGGCCCTGAGCCGGCCGCATGGGCTCTTTCTGTCGCAGCACAGCGGATACCAGGTTTGAGAGGGACAAGATCCAAAACACCTTTCCCGAGGGCCTTCGGAACTGGGACCTCCAAAAGTGTATGGGCTTTGGACCAAGCATGATGTACGACACGTGGCATACGTTGAGTTGTGTCGCTGACTCGGTGGTGGAACGACGCCATGTCGCACTCGCTGACAATGCATTTCGACCCAACGACTCGTGGTACTTCCAGCAGGGGATGAGTAGAGACTGCAGAGAGCTGTGTGTTGCGGCCTCGTCTCGCAGCTCACTGACAATGCCTTTCCAACGACTCGTGGTACTTTCCAGCCGTGGATGAGTAGAGACGCAGAGATCTATGTGATGCGGCCTCTCTAGCTCGTTGAACCGCGAAATCATCTGGCAGGTTCCAGCCTAGGACAATTCTTTCCGTTCGGCCTCCAGCGAAGTGACTACGGAGTAGCGATTTCTGGCCCGCATCAGCTAAGATGATTCACTGCTCCGTTGAATTCTCCATGTGACAGGGAACCGAACAAATGATGGATTCTTGGTTCACACCACTCCTGTTCGCGAGCGTGAACGCCACCACGTACGCCATGCTTCCCGAAACATGCCCTATTAAAGGCCAACCTGTCCTGCTTCGACCGGGTTCTGCACCAGGCTCCACCAGAATCAAAGCGCGAAATGGCTCGCGCCAGCCTGCCCGGTCTGCCGCCAGAGCTGATCTCCGCCATCATTGACCACATGATGGACGGGAACAATGATACGGGCGACCTCTTGATGGATCTTCGGGCCTTCCGGGCCTCGCACGGCAGCATCACGGCCGTGATGCGCACCCACCCACGGTACGTCAGGCTGCGCGCCACGCAAGACGCCGTCATAGCCTCGTGGGACCGCATCCTTGGCCAAAGGACCGACGGGGACCCCCCGAACAACTTTAGCGGACTCCAGCATTGGATCGGCTCAAAGAGGCTGGCCAGGCTGTGCGATGCCGTGCTGGCCATGGAGGAGTCTCGGCTGAAGAGGAGCGTCGTCGACCAGTTTATTCCGGTCTTGCGGCAGCTCGATTCCGGGCGGCGGCGGCGAGTCTTCGAGGCCGCCGTCGTCTTCCGCCGGCGAGACGATTTGTTTTTCAAAGTTGCTGTTAGTGACCTGGCGCACCAGCTCAAGCACCTCGAGCCCGAGATGCATGCAACCTTGATCGACAAGGCGCTGGAGATTGAAAACTGGAGCGCGCGGGGCGATGCAGTCAACGGTCTGGCGTACGGGTTTCGGGAGCTCGACGCTGGCTGCCGGACCCGTCTCTTCGACGCCGTCCTCAAGGCCGTGCTCGGCAACGGGATCTACAGGACGGAGATAGCCGGCTTCGTCCACAGCTTTGGGCTCCTGACACGTAGGCAGCGGGACGAGCTGATCGGGGCATCGCTCAATGTCAGCGACGCGACAGCACGGGTGGAGATGATTGGCATGCTAGCCGTTGGTGCCGGCAGCATGAATCCGGGACAACGGGCTCGACTTATGGATGAGATACTGTCCATGCTCGGGCGGGGCAACACGGGTTACAGGAATCCGGTTCTCTCGGGCGCCGTGGAAGCCATGGGAGGGAGTCTGCAGCATTTCGACGCGAGTCGACGGGAGGCCTTCCTGGGCCGGGTCAAGTCGTCGCTCCCGTGGCGCGGGCGAAGCAGAGAGGCAGCACAGGCTTCGTGCCTGGCCTACCTGGCGCCGAGCCTGGGCTGGCTGTCGGCGGAATGGCACGAGAGGCTCTTCGAAAAGGTGCGTCACAACAAGGCATGGGTCCGCGGCGCGGCGATACAGGGCCTCGCGGAGCACATGGAGCACCTCACGGCAGGGCAGCGCGAGCTGCTCATAGACGCGGCGCTGGATTTGCCGTGCCCTGACTCGGAGTGGAACGAGCGGCGACTACGTGTCGTTTCCGAGCTGGCCGCCAAGCTCGCGCACATGGATGCGGCCCAGCGCCGTCGCTTCGTCGAGGGAGCGCTGTCTATTCGCGACGGCGCGGGCGGCAGCACGCAGCAGCCGGCGTACGGCAGCGAGGACAAGGCGCCAAGGCCGCCCAGATCGGTCGTGGTGGCGCTGGCGGCTCGGCTGGGAGAGCTGACGGGGCGGCAGCGCAGGCTCGTCGTGGCGGCGGCGCTGACACGCGACCTGGGGGATTCGCGGCGGACGGTCATGGGGAGCCTGGCTCGGCAGCTGAGGGAGCTGGACGCCGACCAGGCGGCCTGGTTCGCGGCGGCGGCCGAGGAGAGGCCGTTTCTGTATATCGGACGGCCGACGGACGCTGATTGGCAAGGGGCCGGGCTCTAGGGCTCGCGTGCCGCGTACGCAGGCTTGGCGGCGAGGAGGACGGTCGAGTCGATGCATGGGGGCCAGCCTCGGCAGCGAGGGGACCGGGGCCGGGGGCCGGGACGGGGACGCAGGCGTTTCAGGGGGCCGGCGGCGGCCAGCAGCCATGGCGGCAGGAGGGAAGAATGATGACGATGGCGAGATGCTTGGCGGAATGGCTCGCGGCGTTCCGAGCTGGAGGGCGGTTTCAAGGCGAGTCCCGCGAGAGCCGCCGCCGGGCACGGGCGGCGTCGGAGGGCGGCTGGGGCGGCGCCAGCGCATGAGAAGCAGGCGGCAGGGCTGTGCGGCGCTGGGCCGGGCGATCCGGCAGGGCGCATCCGCGCGGACGAGGGCGGCGGGCGGAGGCTCAAACGGAGGTGGCCGAGGGGGCGCGGCGTCGTCGTCGCCAGGCGTCGCCAGGCCGCTGGAGCCGTCGCCAGGCCGCTGGACGGGCCACTGGGCGGCCAGGATCCGCGCGGCGCCCCCCGTGCCGAGCGGGGCGGGCAGAGGAAAGCATTCCGAGGCGCGGCAGCCAAGTTGGCACCGCGCTTTAGCCTCCGGCGACGGGCGAGCTGCTGCTTTGGGGATGCGGCGTCGCTGGTCCCTGAGGCAGCGACGGCGGTCCCTGAGGCACCAGGGCGCGCGCGGTACGTACCCGCGTCCCCCGCCGTAAATGCATCGCGGATGACTTGACCTGGAGGCGACGACGACGCTGGCTCCTCGCTCTCCATCCATCGCCCTCGCCGGCCGGCCCAGCAGCAGCATGTCGTCGGTCAAGGCCTCGAAGCGCTCCGCCTTCAGCTGCGACCCGTGCCGGAGACGCAAGGTTCGAGCACCTATCTCTCCCGAGCCGCGCCTCTCTACACCTCTACACCTCTCTACACCTCTCTACGCCTCTCTACGCCTCTCCACGCCTCTCCACGCCTCTCCGCGCCTCTCTCTACACGCCTTGACGCCCCCCGCTCACCACCTCCCAGGTCAAGTGCGGCGGCGAGCAGCCCGTCTGCCACCGCTGCGCCGCGCGCAACGACGACTGCGTCTACAAGCTGTGAGCCCCGAGCCCGCCCCCGAGCCCGCCGCCTGCTGACGGCCCAGCAACCCGACGCTCTCCTACACGCAGCGCCTCGAGGAGCGCATCAAGGAGCTCGAGGACCAGCTCGCCGCCGCCGCCAGGTCGCCCGCCCCGGCCTCGGCGCACTCGAGCCCGCCGGCGCCCCGGCCGCCGCGCCCCGACGACCGCCCGCCGCTGCCCGGCGTCGCCCAGTGCTTCCGCGGCCTCACCATCGACGACCGCGGCGGCATCACCTACCATGGCGCCACCAGCTTCTTCAACTTGCTGGGCGACCGCTGCCCCGTCGGCGCCGACTACCCGGCCCCGGCCCACACCGACGTCGAGCGCCGCCAGCGCCTCGTCAACAACGCCTGGCAGCAGCGCGCCCTCGAGAACATGTCCGAGATTCCGGTGAGCCGCCCTTGACGCGCGCCCTGATGGGCGTGTTGATGGGCCCCCCCGTGACGCCCGCCACCCGCTGACCCCCCGCCCCAGGAACCCTTCCAGTACCTCCTCAACGTCCACTGGTGCTGGATCCAGCCCATGTTCAACTTCATCTACCGCCCGGCCTTTACGCGTGCGCCGCCGCTCCTCCTCCTCCCGCCTCCCCGGCCTGGCTGACGTCCGCCGCAGGCGACATGCAGTCTCTCGGGCCCTACTACTCGCACACCCTCCTCAACGCCGTCATCTCTCACTCCATCCGCTGGGGCCAGAGCGACCCGTCGACCAGGCGCCTGCTCGACGAGTCGTACGACGGCGGCGCCGTCTTCGCCAAGCACGCGCGCAGCCTCCTCTTCGACGAGCTGAGCCGAGGCGTGTGCACCATCCCCACCGTCCAGACGCTGCTCCTCCTGAGCGCCCAGGAGTGCAGCCTGGGCAACTCGACGCAGGCCTGGACCTACAGCGGCCTGGCCTTCCGCCTCATCGACCACCTCGGCATCTGCGTCGACGCCCGCCGCCTGCCCGGCTCCCTGCCGCTGACGGACGAGGAGCTCGAGATCCGCCACCGCCTCTTCTGGAGCTGCTACTTCTGGGACAAGCTCATCAGCCTGTACCTCGGCCGCTCCCCGTCGCTGCAGCTGTCGAGCTTGTCGCCGCCGCAGATCATGTGTAGGCCCCCTTCCTCCCCTGATCGACGACGCTCTTCTGCAGCGTGGACTCGGGCTGACGCTCGCCAGTCGACGACTCGGCCGAGGACGACATCTGGGTCCCGTTCGGCGCCCAGCAGGTCGGCGTCACCTGGAAGTACCCGCCGACGACGGCCCACTCGGCCTCGTGCCTGAGGAGCATGTGCCGCCTGTCCGTCATCTTCAACGAGATCCTGATCCACATGTACGACCCGCTGTCGCAGAACACCGACGCAGAGGTGCACGAGTGCCTGCGGACCCAGGAGCCGGCCTTCCAGGAGTGGTGGGACCAGCTGCCGCCGCACCTCAAGATCGACCCCGGCGCCCTGCCCGCCCTCGCGCCGCCCTCGCACATCGTCACGCTCAAGTAGGTGCAGACGCCCCTGTCGGACGTGCGTGGCTGACGCGGGACGAAGCTGCCTCTACCATACCTTCAAGATTCTCCTCTACCGGCCCATGCTGACGGGCCGGGGGCGGCGCGGGGCCGGGGGCGACGGCGGCGGCACGCCCCCGGCCAAGGCCTACTTTGTCCAATGCGTCACGTCGGCGACGGCCATCATCGCCGTCTTCGACCTGTTCTGCAGGACCTTTACCGTCAACTACTGCGTGCTGTCGCTGGCCTACAGCGTCTACATTGCCGCCTCCATCTTCCTGCTGCAGGTGCAGGCCAGCCCCGGCGAGCAGCAGGCCATGCGCAAGCTGCAGTACTGCATCCAGGCCTTGTCGCAGGTCAGGAGCATCAGCCCAGGTAGGCGCGGCGCGTCCCCGACGGCGGTTGGATCATGGCGCTCACGCGCCGCTAGTCATCAACAGCGCCCTCAACATCCTCACCAGGGAGATGGCGGCGCTGGGCATGGGCGTGAACGTGCCGTCGCCGAGCCGGCCGCAGCCGCAGCCGGCGGCGGACATGGCCGTCGCCGGCGAGATGCGGCACCCGGTCGATGGCTCGCGCCAGATGGCGCCGCCGTCGCATCCCGTCTTCCCGCCGGCGCTGCACCACGACCTGGGCCCCGAGGCGATGGCGATGCAGCCCGAGGTGTTCGAGGCCATGTCGGCCCTGGAGCCGCTGAGCGTGAGAGTCGGGGCGATGCACGAATCACAGAACCGGTCGTCGCTTGGGTGAGCAGCAGCATTCGCCCCACGAGCATAGCACACGTGCACAGGACGAGATGCGCCGAGGCTGCAGCGTAAAATGCGTCGGCGTCGACGAGGCGGCCACGCGGACGAGTCACCCTGTGCAAATATGGGCGACGGCAAAGGCGCCGCCACGCGATGACGTCGGCCAGGAACGGCGGGGCCATGCCCATTGCGGCAAGGCCGGACGGGCGCGGAAGCCGGGCCGTGGAGGCGCAAAGCCGGGCCGTGGAGGCGCAAAGCCGGGCCCTGGAAGCGCAAAGCCGGGCCTAAAGCCGGCGCCTGAGGCGCAAAAAACGGCTGGCCCTGCGCAAAGCCGAGGCTCGGGAATAACGACTCGGTCGACGCGCAGGGCCAGGGCTCAGACCCGCTGCGGATGTCGATCGATCTCGCAGGGGCAAGGGCCAGGCCAGTGCGGGAAGCGGGAAGCTCGGTCCTCTTGGCGGCCCAGGGGGCTCGATGATGAGACGGGTAGCATCCATGCGACATGACATGTACATAGAAAAGAGATTGCTCGGCATTGCCTGCGCCTGGGCAGATGCAGAGCTGAAAGTCGGATCTTGGCCGAGACATGCATCTTGGCCAGGGCGACCCGGGCGGCTGGGAAGGGCCACGGCGGCGGCGACGCACAGACGCCGGCCACAGACGCCGGCCACAGACGCCGGCCAGACGCCGGATGAGACAGACGGGCGCCGCGTGCATCTGGCGACGCCTTCGCCCGGACAGAGCCGCCAAGTGCCGCGAACCTCTGCTGCCGCGCATGAATCACGGCGACTCATGGCGACGCCTCGCAACGGCGCGCGTTTGGCGACGCCACGACGAACGAGGCTGCGTCACTCAGGCGGCCCACGCCATTTTCGCGCGCGGCTTGGCGCCGGCAAGATGCCCGCTTTCGGCCATCGTCCTCGACGGCATTTGGCCTTGGGCGCGCGTCCGGCAGGGATGCCTCGACCAGCCGGCGCCCTGCTCCGGGCGGCGCCGGCTTTGCTGCCGCGGCGCAGTCAGCCGGTCCTCTAGGGCCGCTCCTTGTTTCGGCCTTAGTTTCTAGGGGGAGGCACCCGCGGGAAGCGGAAGCCTGATGGTCCCCGTAGTCGATGGCTGCTGTCTGTGGGCCAGCGCTCGCGCCGGCACAGCTGTCCCTAGATGCGTTGATTTTCCTTGCCGATAGTCGCCAAGCGCCTTGAAGAGCACCTCTGCATTCAACAGGTGCTCCGGCCTTGTGCTGCCTGACGGCCCGATACTCGGGGCCTGTTCTAAAGGCTGGATATGCCGCATCAGGACATGTCCTCGGCAGCCTGCCTGCACACGCTGTGCGCCTCTCCTATCGCCTCCCTTCGTGTGACCTCACCGAACCTAATCACGAAAACGCAAACAGAGTTTGAAAGAGGAACGCGGTTTAGAATGCTGTAAGGCAAGCGCTGATGGCCCGGAGACGACTATATCAGCGCACAATAAGGCTCCTATCTCCTATACACGACGAGGAATGGAGCAGATGCAAGCAGAGGCTTCGACTCGGTGCTACAGGGCTCGCCAGAATTGATTAAATGGCTCGAGGCCAGAGTCTCCTTCTATATTCCACAAAAGCATAACGGCGTGCGACGCGGCCCAACGTTCAGGCTTGCGACGGATCCTCCAGCGCACGCGAGCTCTGGTCAGCTGACCTCGCCGGCATGCGGAACTGGCCGATCTCCCTTCAGGTTCGACGGCCTGACACGCGTTCCGCGCCGCCAGGCTTGTGCTTCTCCAGAGCATGCGCAGGTGCGCCTTGGGCTATTGCTCCGGCGAAGCTGCCTGGACACGCCGGCGCTTCTCTGCATGCCGCCTGTCTTTCCTCCCTTGCGGCGCCCGGGCTGCCGTGGCCCCGTCCAAATGTCTTTGGCAACGCGGCCGGCGATTAGGCCGGTTTCACCGAGGACCAGCTATGTGGTTGCAAAAGCATGTTGCTATAGGCGTCGTCTCTGCTAAGCCGTGCTGTTGCTGTCACGGCGATGGGGTCTGGTGGGCCTGCGTCGCGACGGCCAGACGACGTCTCGCAGCGCATCCAGGAGCCGTCGTTCGCTCGAGCCGCGAGCAGCAGATCGAGAAGCCGCCGAGCGATGCCGGCCCGTAGCGGCGGCGGCGGCGCTACAGCTGCTACGCGGCGGCGCCAGGCAATCCGCTCGCGCCCAAGCTGGCGGCAGCATCAAGATTCCATATTGCAGGCAGCTCGCAGGATGCCTTTTAGCCGGCTTCTAGGCCCAATCCCCGCTTGCCCAGACTGTGCAAAGCTTAATGGACAAGG
The DNA here is from genome assembly GCA_002939055.1 of Hypocreales sp. Mo6-1. Taxonomy (NCBI): domain Eukaryota; kingdom Fungi; phylum Ascomycota; class Sordariomycetes; order Hypocreales; species Hypocreales sp. Mo6-1. The sequence continues at coordinate 4,013,265 of PNEP01000013.1, forward strand.
CAGCCGGCCGCAAGGGGAAAGCCCCGGGGTGCAAAATGGAGAGCCGTACAGATTGAGCATCTCAGACTGCCGAGGCCCTCCCGTGGGCAGCATGCCTTTAGATGCCTCACATTCTTTTTCGAGTTGCAGCCGGGCAACCTTCTGCCAGCGAGGTAGGTTTGAAGACGTCATTGGCCGGCGCAGAGCCGCCCCCTGAAATGGCCGTCGGAAAGTACGTACCGCCGGGCGTCAGTCGCCGCGAGTCCGCGGATATAAGACCCGGGGCGGCTGCATAAGCATGGAGAGCGCGGCCACGGCCTCCAGACGCGAACCCCCTGGTCTCTGCCCCCTGCGGCGGCCGTCCTGCAGCCTCGAGACATGTCGCCCGGCGGACGCGCGCGGATCCCCTGGCTGGGCCGCCTCGCGGGCCGCGCGCCCGGCAGGCCGTGCGGCGCGGCGCGGCCCAAGGCCTTTTACGCGCTGACGGTTGTCGTCATCGCCTGCGGCTCGATCCCCAAGGGTAGGGGCCCCGGCGCGGCGGCGCGGACCGGCCGGCGCTGACGGCCCGCAGGCTACGACGAGGGCGGCTTCGCCGGCGCCTCCGGCCTCGACTCCTTCCTCGCCGACTTTGGCCTCTCCAAGAGCGGCTGGGCGTCGCCCGCCCAGCTGGCCTCCAGCCGCGCCCTCGTCACCTCGCTCGGCGTGCTGGGCGCCGCCCTGGGCGCCCTGACGGCCATCCCCGCCACCGACGCCCTCGGCCGCCTGCGCGCCTGGCGCCTCTACGTGCTGCTGTGGATGACGGGCTTCCTCGCCACCACCTTGGCCTCGGGCCGCCTGGGCCTGCTCATGGGCGCGCGCGTCTGGGCCGGCGTCGGCGCCGGCGGCCTGACCGTCGCCGCGCCGCTGTACCTGGCCGAGATTGCGCGCACGCGCAACCGCGGCATGATCGTGTCGATATACATGGTCATCCTGCTGAGCTTCCTGATGATCGGTCCGTGGGCCCCGTCGCGTCGGCGTGCCCCGAGCTGGCCGGCGCCCCGAGCTGACCGCCCCCCCGAGCAGGCTTCTTCGTCAACTACGCCGCCCTCAAGACCATGCCGCCCGGCCGGCCGCAGTACCGCGTCGTGCTGGCCGTGCCGCAGATCCCCGTCGGCCTGGCCCTCGTCGCCTCGCTGTTCCTGCACGACACGCCGCGCTGGCTGGCGTCCAAGAAGCGCGCCGACGAGGCGCTCGCGGCGCTGGCGCGGCTGCGCGGCGGCGCCGTCGACGACGCCGCCGTGCTGCGCGAGTTCGACGAGATGCGCCGCCAGATCGAGGACCGCAACCTGGTGCTGGCCGACACGTCGACGTGGACCATTGTGCGCGAGGTGGTGACGCTGCCGTCGTACCGCCAGCGCTTCCTGCTCGGCATCGCCATGCTCACCGTGGCCCAGTGGAGCGGCGGCAACGGCATCACCTACTACATCCCCGAGATCTTCCGCCTGGCCGGCGTCGGCAAGCAGAGCTCCGTCGCCACGGCCGGCGGCTACGGCGCCGCCAAGCTCGTCTTCACCATGGTCTTCACCTGGGGGCTCATCGACTACTTCGGCCGCCGCCGCTGCTTCCTCGCGGGCCTGGCCATGCAGCTCGCCGCGCACCTCTACCTCGTCGCCTACATGGCGGCGTGGAAGGGCTCGGCCAACCGGGCGGCGTCCGAGGCGGCCGTGGCGGCCGTCTTCGTCTACGCCGTCGGCTGGAGCATCGGCCTGTGCACGGTGCAGTACCTGTACGGCACCGAGATCCTGCCGACGCGCGTGCGCGGCGTGTGCTACGCGGCCAACATGACGCTGCACTGGCTGATGCAGTGGGCCGTCGTGTGCGTCACGCCGACGCTGCTCAGCCGCCTGCACGTCTGGGGCGCCTTTGCCTTCTGGGCCTGCGTCTGCGCCGTCGGCCTTGTGCTGCTGGGCCTCTGGGCGCCCGAGACCAAGGGCGTCGAGATGGAGCGCATGGAGGAGCTGTTCGCGGGGCCGTGGTACAGGGGCTGGCGCGCGCGGCTGGCCCCGGACGGCGGCGGCGGCGGCAGCAGCAGCGGCGGCGGCAGCGACGACGAGGCGGCGCAGCGCTCCGAGGTGGTGATGAAAGCCTGAGTTTGTCGGCGAGCATCAGTGGGAATATGTCCGCGGCCATCTATGGCGAGCGCACGTGCTCCGGATTAAAGCACGTGCTCCAGATTAAAACACGTGCTCCAGATTAACGTCTCGATACGTACCCGCCGCGCCGCTGACGATTGCGTGCCGCGCCCGCGGGTCCGCCCCGCATGATGTAATCCGCCGCGTCTCCTCGCGCTCTGATCCTTCACGATGCCTCCCCCCAGCACCATGGCCGCCGCCCTGCCGCCCGCCCTCGCGCGCCTCGCGCGCCTCCTCGCGCCCGCGCCCCTGCGCCTCGCCGCCGGCGACGACCCCGCCGCCGCGCCGCCCGGCGCCCAGCGCTGCACCGTCGCCGCCGGCTGCTTCTGGGGCACCGAGCACCTGTTCCGCAAGCACTTCGGCGGCGCCGGCCTGCTGGACGCGCGCGTCGGCTACGTCGGCGGCGCGCGCGACGAGCCGACGTACCGCGCCGTGTGCACCGGCGAGACGGGCCGTGCGCCCCCCCCCCCCCCCCCCCCGGCCCCCGAGGAGCGCGTGCTGAGCAGAGCAGACGCCGAGGCGGCGCAGATCGTCTTCGACCCCGCGCGCGTCTCGTACCGCCAGCTGCTCGAGTTCTTCTTCCGCATGCACGACCCGACGACGCGCGACCGCCAGGGCCCCGACGCCGGCTCGCAGTACCGCTCCGCCATCTTCTTCCACGACGCCGACCAGGAGCGCGTGGCCCGCGACGTGGCCGCCCGCGCCAGCGCCCAGTGGTGGGGGGGCGCCGTCGTCACCGAGATCGCGCCCGCCGGCCGCTGGTGGTCGGCCGAGGACTATCACCAGCTCTACCTCGACCGCAACCCGGGCGGCTACGAGTGCCCGAGCCACTTCCTGCGGCCCTTTGCGCCGCTCAAGTAGACGTCCATAGAAACTGGCCATGTCCATTCTGATAGCGAATACAAATCCGCCCACCGAGTCGAGTTTCCGCAAACGAGAGAATAGACAGACCCTGCTTCCACCAACGCCCCCTACTTCCGCCGGTTCTGGTTCATCATCAGAATCTGCACCATGCGCACGAAAATGTTCAAAAAGTCCAGCTCCAGCGCGATGCTCTCGTTGACCGCGTCGCGCCGCATCACGCCCGCCTGCGCCAGCCGCGCGTGGTGCAGCACCTTTTGCACGTCGTAGAGCGTGAAGCCGCCAAAGACGGCCAGCCCGCCGTACAGCCAGATGCTCTCGGTAAAGGCCAGCGTCCGCACCGCCGTCGCCGGTATCACCAGCGGCGCCAGCCCCGACGCCGCCACCATGGCCGCCCCGGCCAGCAGCGGGCCGCCGATGTACAGGTATTTCTCCTGCTTGGCCGTCGCCCCGACCACCGACAGCGCGCCCATCATGGCCACCGTGTACAGGCCGGCGCGCGCCAGCAGCGGCGCCGGCACAAAGGCCAGCAGCGGCGCCACAAAGGCCGCCTGCGTCGCGTTGAAGGCCGTCCAGAGCGCGTACTTGGGCACGTAGCTGAGAGTTCCGTCAGCAACCTCGATCCTCCCGCCTCCTCCGCCATCTGCTTACTTGTCCGGGCTGATGGACCGCGTGCCAATCATCGTCGCGAAGCTCAGCGCCAGCCCGCCCAGCCCGACGACCCACGGGTTCGTCACCATGATGCGGTAGACGAAGCCCGTCTGCACCATCTGCCGCGCCGTCAGGCCGATGATGCCGACGCCCAGGCCCGTGTGCAGGAACGTGTTGTTGAGGTACTCGCGCTCGTACGCCGGCATCCCCCCGTCCTCGCGCGTCTCGCGGTTGAAGACGGCGTTGATGGCCACCAGCGTGCCGCCGAAGATGGCGCCGCCGACGAGCAGCTTGCGCAGCCCCGTCCCCGCCGCCGCCCCCGCCGCCGCCTGCTGCCGCGCCGCCGCCTCGTCGTGGTACAGCCGCCCGCCGAGGCGGCTCCGCGCGAAGCCGGCCCGCGGGCTCAGCACGCCCGCCCGCGCCGCCTGGTGGAAGCTCCGCGCCGGCGCGCCGAACGCGCGTTTCGACAGCTCGGGCAACCGCTGCGCCAGGCGGGGGCCCTGCCGGAGGGCCATGGTGAAGGACATGGCTCGAGTTGGAATCGGATGCGTCTCGTGTCGATGAGGCTAGGGAACAAAGGTCGTTTGTTGTCGAGGAACAGTAGGCAGGAGGCGAACAAAGTATGACGTGCGTCGGCGCCTGGAGCCTGGTTAAATCCGAGGTCACGTGACCGGTGGAACGCGGCGGAACATTCAGGGCACTCCGAGGTGGCCAGAATGGTCAGTAGGGAGTGAAGGCAACGTCTGTCCGTAACTCATCTATCCGAGGCATCGTCTCCCGTCATGACGGCCGTCATCCACCGTCATCCACTGTCATCTACCGTCGTCCGCCAGTCGTCCATGTCGTCACGCCCAGAGCTCAGTCATCATCAACAGCCATCTATACCGAGGACACGGCTCGGCCGCAGGGTATCATGTCTCATGACCATCGTGTAGGCGTGCAGTACATATGCCCTCTGCTCTGTCGGCCGCCGCCGCCGCCAAGCAACAGGTCGTGCAGCCGGCACACATACATACAGTAGCATCCAGGGGCGGGGGAAATAGAGGGAAAAAAGTCAATCATATGGCAGCGCCACCTCGCATTAAACCCCCCCGGCCACCCCGTCATCTGAGCCCGTCAACGCCCTTCTCAACAATAAACCGCACCGGCCGCCTCGCCCGCCGGCCCAGGAGCCCGAGGCCCGCGGCCCGCGGCGCGAAGCTCGGCGTCGTCAGCATCGCCACGCTCATCGTCTTGGGCGGCGCCGCCATCTCTTCGGCCGTCTCGTCGGCCTCCTCCAGGCCCATGGCCATCTCGGCCGGGGGCGTCAGCGGCCGGGCCGTCGTGCGGTCGTCGAATCCCCATCTGGCCAGCCGGCCGGCGCGGAGCCATGCCTCGAGGTTGCGGCACTGGCTGACGTCTGCCCACCCGAGGCGCGTGCAGCCCTCGAGCACGTTCTCCAGGCCCTTGCCCGTCACCCGCACGCAGCCGCGCACGCTGAGGCCCTCGAGCTCGTTGAGGTGCAGCGCGATGCTCTCGAGGCTGCCGTCGCTCACGGCGCTGCCGCAAAACGCCAGCCGCAGCTCCCGCAGCTTGGGGAGCCCCAGGGCCACCACCTCGGTCGACGTGTCCGACAGGGCGCAGCAGAAGGACAGGTCCAGGTGCGTCAGGCCCTTGGCCGCGTTGACGAGCGCCACGATGGCGTTGTCCGACAGGTACGTGCAGTCGGCCAGGCAGAGGTGCGTCAGCTGCTCGAACCTGTACGCCGCCCACGTCTGGAAGCCGCCGTCGGTGATGGACGTGCACCGCGTCAGCGACAGCGACTGCAGCCGGCTCGAGGCGTGCGCGGCGAGGTGAGCCATGGACCGGTCCGTGATGTGCTTGCAGTACGACAGGTTCAGCTTCTTGAGCCTCGGGCATCCGATGACGGTGCCGGGGGCCGACGCGGCCGCCACCACCGCGCCGCCCTGGCCCTTGGACCCATCGTGCTGCTGCTGCTGCTGCTGCTGCTGCTTTTGGGCCTCCTGCTTCTTCTTGCTCCCCTTCTTCGCCTGGCCGGTTGGAGAGAGCACCGCGCCCGTCTTCTTTGTCGGCGACGATCCGGGGACAACCCAGCCGACGACGCGGCCCAGGAGATTGTCCCCCACCTTCCGGCAGTTGCTCCAGTCCACCTCCTCCAGGCCCTTTGCGTTCTCGCTCATCTCGAGGATCTGCGTCGCCGACACGTCCCAGACCGACCGCATCCGCCACCGCTTGACGTTCTTGCCGCAGCTGCGCCACAGGGCCGAGAAGCCCTCGTCGGTGATGTGGAAGCAGTTGTTCAGGTCCACCGTCACGGCGCGCGTGCCGATGAAGGGGGCCAGGACGCCGATGATGACGTCGTCGTTGACCCTGCGGTTGTAGTGGGACAGGTCGACCTCGTTGCACACGTCGGGCGACGTCGTCAGCATGTCGCGCCACCGTCTGCTGACGACGCGCAGCCTCGTGAGCTCGCCGATGTCGAGATGCTTGAAGACGCGGACGAGGATGTCGTCGGGCAGCGTGGCCGGCCTGGGCTGGAACAACACCGGCCGCCGGGGGAGCAGCGTCTTGGCCCGCTTGGCCCGCACGTTGTTGCCCGAGTCCGGCGGCGGCGATGGCGCATTGGCGAACCGGGGGGGCGTCGTCAGCTCCATCAGCGGCGGGCGCGCGACGCCATTCGGTCGGCTGGGCGTCGTCGCCGTCGCCGTCGCCGAGGTCTCTGTCGGCGGCGTGGGAGGAGCCATGGACTGCCGCCGGCGGTTTCGCAGATTCTCCATGTCGACGCTGAGGAAGGGATCGGGGTCCTTTGGCTCCATCATCTCCGAGTCGTCCTTGCTCGGGGTCGAAGGGTCTGGCTTCGACGGCGTGGCGAAGAGGAGACCCGACAGGGAGCGTCGGTCGGGCGTCGTCGGCGCGTCTTGCCCGGATGGCCGCTCCTTGCTGTCGGCGTCCGTCATGTCGACGTCCAGCTCGTCGCTCCCCCGGCGGCTCGTGTAGCGCATGCGGGCCGTTTGTTCCACCTGGGACTTGATGCCCGGCGGACAGCGCCGCCAGAGCTCGTCGAGGACGTCGCCGGGGACCATGAGGCATTCGACCGTCGTGATGGACCGCACCGTGGCGGTCCGGCCGGGGGACAGCCTCAAGCTCGCCACTTCGCCAAAGTACTGGCCCGGCCTGAGCCGCGGCCGCGACTGGACCGAGCCGGGCGACGCGGTTCCCTGCGGTTCCGGGCCCGGCTGCTCGTGGATCACCTCGGCCTCGCCCTGGACGATGAAGTAGATGTCGTTGCCGGGGCTGCCCTGTCGGACGATGTCGGTAAAGGGCGGACACGTCTTGGGCTGGACGCTAAGGCCGAGGAAGTGGAGGATGTCTGGCGGCAGCGTCGAGAAGAGGGGGAGCTCCTTGAGCGTCTTTCGTATGTTGACGAGGCCGCTGCCGATGGCGCTGCCGCCGGCGGCCGGGTCCTCGATGATTCCGGGGCTCGGCGACTTTCGCTTCTTGGCGTTGACGACGGCGGCGCCGTCCTTGAGGGCGCCGCGCTCTCCGGCCGGCGCCTCTGGGGGCGCGGCGGCGGCGACGGCGACGGCTGCGCGCGCAATCAGGCTCGCCTCCAAGGCGGGGATCTTGAGCGCGGCGGCCGTCTCGTGCCGCTGCTGCTTCTTCTTCTTGAGCAGGCTGAGGCGCTCCTGGGCCTCGTCCAGGATGGCCTTTTCCATGTCGGGGAATCGGGGGAGGACCAGCTCCAGGTCTTCCTTCTTCAGGACGAGCAGGAGGCACTTTGTGCGGGCCACAATGGTGGCAGTGCGCGGCATGTTCATGAGGACGCCGATCTCGCCGAAGAAGGCGCCGGGCTTGAGCTCGGCGTAGACGGCCTCACCGTCTCGCGACGTGACGGCGACAACGCCGCGGACGAGCCAGTACATGGCCTTTGCGTCGTCCCCCTCGGCGATGATGTGGTCATTCGGGCCGTGGATCTGGGGCTTCATGAGGTTGCCGACGGCGACGAGGAAGTCGCCCGGGGCGGACTGGAAGAGAGGAAAGGACCTGATGCGCTCGACGAGGTCGAGGGGCATGTCTCTGATGACCGAGGCCGCCAGCGGCGAGGGCCGGACCGGGCGCGCGGGGTTGGACTCGACGTCGAAGGATCGGATGAGGGAGCTCGGGTCCGACATGGCGGTGGGGGAGTGTGCCTGCTGGTGATGGGCCAACGCCCGGTAGGGCGAAGGCGAGGTCGGAGGGCGCCCGCGCCTCATGACGATGCGAGGGCCCGGGCCAGGCAGCCTTGATGACGAGGGCGACCGCTGCGGCCGCCGGCGATGGCTGGGAGCGCAAACCCCGCCTGCCCCCTTGGCGCAACAGAGCTGGCGAGGGTGCAGGGCCGAGGACGAGCTGCACACGACGGTCTACGGTCCGGCCGCTGCGACATGGACGCCGCTCGACGTGTAATGGCGCGGCGCCAGGAGATGTCGCCGGCGCGTCCTCCAGCAGTCACGGCTCAGACTGGCGCCAGTTGCCGGAGGAGAGGAGGAATGAAAAACAAGAAACGGGACGAGTTGGGCGCGAAGGCGGTGGGGAATGTCTCATGCTCTGCCGCCCAGCGAGACGGCCAACAGGGCACGGCCGGCCGCTGCGTGCCCGCTGGCACAACGAGTCGTCTGTTGGCCGGCAGCAGGCAACCATGCGATGGTCCGGGCGAGGGACAGCGGCGTGAGGGCGGGCCTGAGGGCTCCGGGTGGTCGCAGCGCCAGCGCGCCCGCCACAGGGTCCGGGGGCGCAGCGGAGGCGCGCGAAGCGTCAACGGGGCCCGCGAGGGGAGAGGGCGCGTCTGGGGGAGACGGGCGCGTCAGGGGGAGACGGGCGCGTCTGGGTGAGACGGGCGCGTCGACACCACACCAGGCTGGCTCCAGATGGGCGGCGTCAAGGGCGGCAACGGCAAGCCTGAGGCTCGCGCGGACGGGAGGCTGCGTGCCCGGAGTGTCAGCACGATGACGACATGCCGTGCCGGAGCCGGCGGTACCAACCAGGAGGCGGCGAGGCGCAAAGCTCGGACGCCGCAGGCGATGGAGGCTTCCTGTGGCGACGACGATTTGCGCGGGCGGTTTGCGAGGGCGGCGCGGACAGGGCGCCGGCGACGGAATCGGCGTCGAGGCGGCGACTCGGGCCGGGCGGCGACTCGGGCCGGGCAGCGTGGTTCGGCAGGGGCGCGCGTCGCGAACAAGGGCGAGCGGCGACGAACAGGAGGCGAAAAGACGGATGGGTGATGGATGGATGGAGAGAGGAGGGTCGCGGAGGCCAAGAGTGGAAGACAGCTCGACGCTGTGGGGTAAGGTCGGGCAGCTCAAGCCTCCTGTCTCCGCCAAGGGCTAGGGGGGTACCCGGGGCGTGTGCGGCGGCGCGGCGGGCGGGCGGGGTACCTCGCTAACCGGGTGCGACCGGGCGCCGAGGGCCAGGGACCGCGGGCGGCGGCACCGCTGGCGAGGCGCGCGCAAGGGGTGGCGCAGTGATAAGGCGGCCGTGATCAAGACGGCCGTGATCAAGGCGGCCACGGCCAAGGCGGCCGCGACGGCGACTCCGGCGTATGACAGGGAGCGCAGCAGCTGACGAGCGTTTCCGAGCCCGCCCGTCCCTTGGCGCCGTTGCTGGCGCGAGGCAAAAGGTCCGACGCCCCAGCACTTACACCCGTTGGCGCCGCCCGGCCGTTTTGCACGCGAGAAGCCAATTGCCGCGCCAGACGCACGCCAGAAAGGCAAAATCAGGCCGACACAGCCCGCGGGCGCCAGCAGCCCGCCGCTGTCTCTTGTTTCCCGCGGCCGCGACGGGGCCCTGCCTTTTCGCCTGTCTCATGCTCGTCCCGGCCTGTTTGGGCGCCCAGGGGCCACCCCGGCCTGGCTCCGATGACCGCTGGGGCACGGGGCCCCCGCTGGCCTGGCCCGCAGGCGGCTGCCCAGGGCCCTGCCTGCACGCGCCGGGGCGTGGAAGCTTTGGAAGCCGGGGCCGTTTTGGAAGCCGGGGCCGTTTGGAGAGTACCGGCGCATTGGAAGCCGAGGGCCGTATTGGAAGCCGACGGCCTGCTTCCGCTTCCTCACTCGCAGAGCCGTCGCACGTCGATTAGTAATGCACGCCCGCTAGGGCTGATGACGACGGATCGACAGCCAGTGGGCCTCGCTCCTCTCCAACTAGCGAGTCACGTCAACACGACGGCAGGCCAAGGCCAATCTCGGGCCGCATTACACTCGCATCTCGCATCCACGGCCATGTCCTGTGCCTCGCCGCCGCCCCCCTGGCCTGTTTCATCGGCGGCCAAAGAGACGCCTGGCCCCAGGCCGGCCGAGCCGCATCCTGTCAGCGCGACCAGCGCCGGGCGCCGTTGAAACCATGGCCCCGGCTCACGGAACCCGTGCTGAGATTCCGCAGCGTGGCCTGCAAAAGGCCCCTGCAAGAGTCATGGCCGCGCCTGGCAGCCCTCGACGGGCCCGCCGCGCAGATCCATCCACCTCGGAGCAGCCCGTCGTGCGTCGCACGTTGCGCCTCCAGGGCCTCCCTGGTTTCAGCGGCCTGTTTCACAACGTTCCATCACGGCTACCAGAAGCGGCTGCCATCAGACACCCGCCGTCGTCGCTCCCGCGTGCCTCCTGCCATCTCCGCGCCGGCGAGACGAGACAAGCCAGCGTCGCGACGTGGCCCCGAGGGAAACCGCCAAGAGGCGCCCCAGACGGGCGGCCGCCGCCTCAGGAGCGCAGAAAGGTCCTGAAGACGTCCGACTCGGTGCACTCCTCAAACGGGTAGCCGACATCGTCGAGGAAGCGCGCCAGCTCGCCCGCCCCGTCCTCCGGGCACGAGATGCCCGCCAGCACCTTGCCCACGTCGCCGCCGTAGTTGCGGTAGTGGAACAGGCTGATGTTGAAGCGCGGCCGCAGCGCCACCAGGAACTTGTCGAGGGCGCCCGGCCGCTCGGGGAAGCTGAAGCGGTACAGCCGCTCGTTGGCCACGTCGGACCGCCCGCCGACCAGGTAGCGCAGGTGGCTCTTGGCCAGCTCGTCGCCCGACAGGTCCGCCACGCTCATGCCCTCGGCGCGAATGCGGTCGACGAGCGTGCGCAGCTCCTCGTCGCGCTGCGCCGCCGGCGCCGTCAGCGACAGCCCGATCATGACGTGCGCGCTGTCGCCCGGCGCGTAGCGGTACGAGAACTCGGTCACCGCGTTGGGCATGATGGCGTCGACGAGCCGCGCAAAGGACCCCGGCCGCTCGGGGATGCCGACGGCCAGCAGCACCTCGCGGCCCTCGCCCAGCGCCGCGCGCTCGGCCACGAAGCGCAGCCGGTCAAAGTTCATGTTGGCGCCCGACGTGACGGCGATGAGCGTGCGGCCCGGGTCCTGCGACGGCCGCGCCGCCACGTACTTCTTGAGCCCGGCGATGGACAGGGCGCCGGCGGGCTCGAGCCCGGCGCGCGTGTCGTCGTACATGTCCTTGATGGCGGCGCAGATCTCGTCCGTCGTCACCTCGACCACGTCGTCGACCACGTCGCGCGCGATGCGGAACGTCTCCTCGCCCAGCGTCTTGACGGCGGCCCCGTCGGCGAAGAGGCCCACGTCGCGCAGCACGACGCGCTCGCCGCGCCGCAGCGACTGCGCCATGGCGTTGGCGTCGTGCGCCTCGACGCCGACGACGCGCACGTGCGGCGCCATGCGCTTGACGTACAGGCCGATGCCGGCGATGAGGCCGCCGCCGCCGCAGCAGCAGAAGATGGCCTCGACGCGCGCCATGTTGACCTGCCCGAAGAGCTCGTTGCCGATGGTGCCCTGCCCGGCGATGACGTAGGGGTCGTCGAAGGGCGGGATGTTGATGAGCCCGTCGTGCTTCTCGCGCCGCGCGCACTCGTCCTTGGCCGCGTCGAAGTCGGCCCCGTGCAGCACCACGTGCCCGCCCAGCCGCGCCACGTTGTTGTGCTTGATGCTGGGCGTGCCCTCGGGCATGATGACGGTGGCCGGGATGCGCAGCTTGCGCGCCGAGTAGGCCACGCCCTGCGCGTGGTTGCCCGCCGAGCAGCACACGACGCCCTTCCAGCTGACGGCCGGGTCCAGGTGCGCCATCTTGTTGTACGCCCCGCGCAGCTTGAAGCTGAAGACGGGCTGCGTGTCCTCGCGCTTGAGCAGCACCTTGCACTCGAGCCGGTTGCTGAGGTTGACGGCGTGCGTCAGCGGCGTGACGCGACACGCCTCGTAGACGCGCGACGTCGCGCTGGCGATCATGCGCAGGTACTGCCGTCCGTCAGCCGCGCGCCGCCGCGCCCTGCCGGGGGGGTGAATGCCCACGTCTGGGTAGCCGTCGGGGAGCAGCATGTCGTCGGGCACGAGCTGCCTGATGCGCGCGCCCTTGTCCTCGGCTGGCGGCGACGGCCTCGCGCTGTACTCGGTCAGCGCCAGGTCGCCCGAGGGCGTCTCGGGCCGCCCGGCCGCGCCATTGACGCCCGCTTCCGCCGCCGCGACGCCGTTGACCGACGGCATCTCGAGTCGATCGGCCGCTGCTTCGAGGTCTTGGTTGAGAGGGGCGGAAGAGGTCGGAGTTTTATCGGCGGGGAGGGGCAACGCTTTACGCCTCGGTGGGCCCAGAGCCGCCCGCCAACTTCACATGATCGTGCGCCGTCACCATGACCGTCTGCTGCCGTGTTGCTGCAGTGAGACCGCTGGTCCGTCTTCCCGTCTGCGATGCCGTCCAATGGCCCGCCGCCAAGCCGTCTCAGCTCCGTTGCCGGGCCGCAGGTGCATATGCAGGCACAGCGATGTCGGAGCCGGAGCGGCCAATGCGACCGCCGGCTTACTCATGCGCCAGCCGCCTCCTCGGCGTCCAATGGGGCGTCTCGAAGCTGGCCTCGGGACCAGAGGCCGAGCGAATCAGCTGCAGCCGCCGACCGCGTGGGGCCGTCCCGGCGCGGGCCCTCGGCCCGGAGTCGCCCCGGAGGGCCGCACGCCATCTATCATGTCTATTATCGTCTATGCGTGTCTATGTCATGCGGCCCTCCTCGTCGCGCCACTGCCGACTACTGCGCCTGGGACAGCTCAAAGTACGCCCTCAGCAGGGCGAGCCCCCCCGCCTGCGTCTCGACGGTCCGCCCCCGGCCGCGGCGGTTGGGGTCGGCGCCCTGCGCCACCCCCCGCCGCGCCATCCGGTCCGTCTCGTCCGGCACCCGGAGGTCGCCGTCCGGCCGCGGCAGCCGGTCGTGGCCGGCCGGCGCGGGCCCCCGGGCGCCGGGCATCCAGCGGCCGGCGGAGCCCCAGACGGCGTCCTGCGGCGTGCCCCGGTTGCGGTAGTCGGTGTTATTGACAGCCGCGTGGTCGATGCCGTCGTCGGCCTCCGAGGCGGCCACGCCGGGGAAGAGCCCGGCTCCCCACCACATGCCGAAGCGGCCCTGCTGGTCGCGCGTCGCCAGGGCCGCCTCGGCGTTGTGCTTGACCCAGCCGCGGTAGACGCCGCACGTCTCGTCGTGCGCGGCCCGGACGCGCCCAAAGGCCCCGCCGTTGACCGCCGCGCCGTCGGCGGGCTCGACGGGCGCGCAAAAGGCCGTCAGGTGGTGGAAGAAGATGCCCTTGAACGTCTGCGCGTCCTGCGAGCACGAGCCGCTGGCGTCGCACTGCTCCTCGAGGATGCCGCCGCGCCCCAGGCCTCGCCACGGCGGCAGCTTGCCGCGCGGCAGCCGCCCGAGGTCGTCGACGGGCGCGTCCCGCAGCAGGTCCCAGCCCGTCGCCGCGATGACGGCCCGGATCAGCTTGTGGCCGTCCTGCAGGTACGACGGGCTGCCCGTCACCGTCCACAGGCCGCGCTGGCCGGTGAGGAGGACGCCCTGGTTGTACGTGTAGACCATCTCGTCGCGCACGTCGCACTCGACGTTGCCCTTCTTCCTGCCGTCGACGTGGTAGCCGTCGACGTAGAGCCCCTGGCTGTTGGTCATGTTGACGTCCTGCAGCCACTTGTAGCCCTCGGCCGCCGCCGCCAGGTAGACGGGGTTCTTGGTCGGGAAGCCCTTGCTGGCGGCCCACGACGTCCGGAACCTGTCGTGCGGGAAGTTCTCGTACATGGAGATGGAGGCCGCCACCCAGAGCTCGTTGGTGACGGCGTTCTTGTACGGCTCCAGCCGCGGGTTCCACACCATGCCCCCGTGGCAGAGATCCGTGCCCCAGCCCGCCGACGCGAGGTCCCAGAAGGCCCGCGCCCGGTCCGCAAAGGCGCAGAAGTAGTCGTAGCCCTGCCACGGGAGCGTCCGGAGCGCTCGGTCCAGGTTGTCGGGCACCAGCTTGCAGCTATGCTCCGTCCCTGCGTAGTGTAGGTCGCCATGGAGCCGCACAAACTTGATGGCCTCGATCCAGCCGAGAACGACCCAGAGCATGTCGTCGTAGGCCTTTTTTTGATTAGCGCATTCTGTACGGTGAAGCAGGAAACAAAGGCGCACCTGGTCCTTGATGGCTAGCGCGTCCTGGCCAAAGAAGCTGTGGGCAAGCTGGCCGAAGAAGTTCGTCACGAGCTTCTCTCTTTGCTTCCACCCGTCCTCGGTGGCGCCCAGCGACTTGGTCAGCGTCGTCAGCATCCCCGAGAGCATCGTCTCGACCACCGCGCCCGTCCAGTCGATCGACGACGGCCACGTGCCGTTGATGGCGTCAAAGTAGCTGTTCTGCAAGGCGGCGAGTGCCGCAAAGGCGTCATCGAGCACCTGCGTGCCGTTGGCCGCCGTTGCCCGTTTTTGCGGCCTCTCCTCCATGAACCAGCCGGGGAAGTGCGAGCAGTTTGTCGACGCCGGTTCCGGGCCGCCGTCGTAGACGGGGCAGTACACGCTGGGCCTGCCGGCCGGAAACCGGACAGGCTGCCCCGCCGGGAGCCGGACCAGCTTGCCTGGTCCGGGCCGGTAGGCAGAGGCGGCGTCCGGGACGGCAAGGAGGCCGACAAGGCACCCTGCGAGCGAGAGGCGCACCATGGTGACCTCGGGGGTGGTTAGAGATGAGAGGTCAGGAGGGAGATGGAGAGAGAGGTGGTCCGTCTTCCTCCATGGGGCCGGGGACGACACGCTTTTTGATGCCAACTCTCAATCACGGGCCTCATGCCAGCCGATGGAAGCGTTCGCGGGGGAGCAGCGACGCCCGAGCCTGCCACGGCCCCGACCGTGGTTGGCCTGGAAAGGCAAATGATGCGGGACTTGGGGCAAGGAGCCCCAGAGCGACACCTGTCTCGGGGCCCCAGAGCGATGCCTGGCTCTCCGGGGGCAAGCTGGGGACGAAGACGCCAGCGTGACGGTTGCGGATGACGCTGGGAATGCAACCAGGAACCTTGGGCTCTGTAGGCGGGCTGCAGCGGTTCCAGGGGGGCTCGCGTGGACCGGCGCCACGCCGCTGCACCTAGCCTGAGCGTCGGGCTGGTGCGAGCCGGGCTGCCTCTTCTGCCCCCGTGGTTGGGCGATGCATCCATGGATAGATCCGCGGTCCGTGCAGAGCATGGGCGGCGTCAGGGGCCGTCGACATCCCTGCCTGTGCCTGTGGGCCACTGCCGCCCCAGTCTTCCTTGATAGGCTTCTGGGCGGCTGCCTGGCGTTGCACCGCGGCATGGAGGAGCTCGCATGAGGCACCCCCAGTGTGATTGGCGTCTTGGATCGGTTCGGTGAATACCATTGTCCAGCCGTAATGTTCCGTGTCTTGTCCGCCAGCGTTGCACCGTGCTCCGAGCCGCCACCCTCTTGTACTCCGAAGACCAGGATGAATACACATGTTGTACTCCGTATATATCACAGAGTATACTGTATGTCCCTGTCGATCCGGCCAGCCATCCCGTCTGCGATGCTACCTTGCCGCACAGGCCTCGCTCAGACTTCCACACTATCCGTAGCAAGAGATTCAAACACCCAGCACAACCTGCATGGTCATCTGACTGTCTGTGCAGAGAGCCGCCCTGCCCACGTGCCCAAAGCCGGGTATTTCGCGCAAAGTGCATCCACCGTGTCTCTCGTCTGAACACGTCATTTGGCTCCGTCATCCCCGCCTCGTCACCGGACAAGGAGCATTGACCTGCTGACTGCGCTTTCACTGGTTACCATGAAGATTAGTTGCAAGTTTGTGTCACAAAACGAGGGCCGAAATAGTTGGCTTGGCGCTTCGCGAAAGAAATGAGATGCTATTTGCTAGCTTCGAGATGCTACAGGGTAGCCATACCATATTGAGGCCCTCGCGATAGCCCAGTTTCAAGGCTGAGCGTCCCCAGAAGATTGACACACACAAAGACATGTCTTTTAGATCAATCTCCTCATATGCGCGAAAGGGCGTCTTGGCCCTATTGCCGAGGAAGATCGGCAAAATCACGCCCTTGATCAAAATCTATGGCAGAAACGCAGCTCATCAATTACAATGGCCATAGAGCCTTATTATCCAAAGTTGAACGTTCGTAGGCTTGGTTTCTGTCGCTTTCGCAGCCAAAGCGGGCTTGGCTTCTGCAACTCCTGCATCTCAGGATGCTGAACTGTTGATCTGTTGAGCAACTTGTTTCCACGGCCGCATCAAGTTTCCTTACACACTTGTGGACCGTGGACCGTTGTGGTTTGTGATCATTGATTCCATTCGGCAGCTCGGCACAGGTAAGCCTGTCTCGCCAGGGAAACTCCAATCCGAGTCAGAAATGTCCCGTCCCGGTTTGCCCGGCCTTCAAGGGTTAGCCTGCCTCTCCAGCCCAGATTAAGAGAGTGACACGCTTCCCAACCGTCATACGTTCGGTGCCGAATGCACAACCGGCCCGATCGAATCACCCAGGGTGTAAAATGGTACATGTACGCATATGGGTGCCCACGGGTATGTCTGTATTATTTTATGGGTGTCCGCGGGTAGTTTGCATAGAGTTTTAGAGCCTATAGGGTGCCCATGGGTATAAAGAAACGTATAATGTGTGTCCTTGGTGTCTATACTATAGTGCCTATCTTATAGAAGGACTATAGGAAGTAGTAATAAAAGAATAGTAAGGTTATTTTAACCTTTATTTCTAGGTGCCCATCGCGAGCTATCATTTATTAGGGGTCTATATAGTACCATTAATACACGTGGGCAATTACGGGTTGTAAAGTAATCCCATAAATACCTATACGCCATATAGGTATGCCCACGGGTAATCGCCCACGGGCCACTTTACACCCTAGAATCACCGACGTGGGGATCGACTTCAGCGTACAGGTAACTCGCACACAACATCGGCCAGAATAACGAACAGCAGCCCGGCCAAGCCTTTTCCGGGTCGCCACAAGAGCTCCATTCGTCTCCGTCTATGGCACGGCGACGCGATGCAGATGCCCTCAGAAACTGGATATATCCGAGATGCCCCAGTCACTTCTTGTAGATTTCGGGCTGGAAATGGGGAATTGAGAATGGCTGGCTTATAATCCAATCTGGCGCCCCAAGTTGCCTTTAAATTTGACACACTAAAACTGGAGAATGCGTGTTTCTAGATGTAGCGGAAGTCCAAAGCTCGCAGGTGCAGCAAGGAGTAAGATATATTGCAGCTTTCGTCATATTCTTACTAGCGTTTTCTCTGGAATTAGCAGTTTATAGATTAAGTCTAGAAAGCGTTGTGATTACCTCCGAATCTAGCTAAAATTGTCGCCGTTTTTGGCGGTCTCGACAGATAGGGCCGTGGGCGGCTTAGAGGTATAGCGTACCTCGCAGGGTTATAAGCAAGGCGCGGCCGGCCCCTACAGCCAGGGGGCCAATATCCACTGATACGGCTTGCTGACCTGCATCTTCACTGATGACTTTCCCGATGTACAGTGGGTCTATAAAAAACGAGTAAACGCGTACTAGGTGCGAGGCATCGTTTCTTATATATATAAGTGATCGTCATATGGCCTGATCATCTGATCATAGCTCAATTATACGTAAGCTTGCGAGTCATCTCGTGTAAGTCATGAACCACAAGCATACCCTCGACGAAACATAGCATACATCTATTCATCTTCCGTCCCCAGATGACGAGTCATTACAACCCGGGCCCTCGCAATAGCATCATCAGCCATTGTGAGGCGGAGTGCGTCGGAAGGGGTCCGAGTGCCCCAAAATAGGCACGCGCTATCCGTATATCCAACGAATACGAGAACCCCGCCGTAGGAGACGCTATTGCCGGTTATAAGCCGGTTTCAAGACTGCGGGTAGAGGGTTAGCATTCTAACATCAGTAGAGACGAGCGAGGCTCGCTGCACGTTAGTTGCCAAACCGCCGAGGTGCACATAGGTTTCGAGATAGCAGCACATTTCTTGTCTAATAAGGACTTGCTGCCTACCGAATCTTACGCCTCCAAAGTCTACTCATCTCCCTAAGACGTATCGATAGCATTAAAAAGCCTATCTCTCGGCTCGACAGCGTGTTCCAGATTACGGTCATAAAGCTTGCTAACGCTATTGGACTGTTCAAAATATTCCGCGTAAAAGTCAAGTTGGCGGGTTCATGCACAGATGGGGCTTGCCTCTAACTTCCTTTCAGGACAATGTACAGCAAGGTGGAGAGCGCTGGTCAGCTGTGGGAAGTTCATGTCGGCATCACTCACATATCACCTTACTTCGGGTGGCTGACGCTATTCCGACCGTTCGTCACACAATGCCGTTCTTCTACTAGCCTCAAACTATGGGTTCTCTCCGTACTTTATGTAAATCCGCCGTCTCGTATTTTTGTTCCATCCCCGACGATCATGGTAGAACCCGAAACTCTCTCCTACGGCTCTTCAGCCCCTGCGTGCCCTGCATGTTGTTGCGTCGCCCTCGCGGGCGCCTGCCGGCACTAACGCTACGGTTGAGAAGATCATTTCTCAAAATGGCGTAATGGATTTGGTAAGAGCCAGACGAGACCACATGGCATTTCCAATGATGTGACATGCAACAACAGCGTTTGATCTCAAGTGCTTGCATCATCGGCTAGTGCGCGATGTGCATTTGCCGTTATGGAGCTTCTGGCTATTGCATTTAGCATTGGGCAGCTGGCGCTCAGCTTTATGGACGATGCCGAGTTCAGCTGAGCTAAAGATACTATTCCCCGTCCGCCGAAGATGTAAATGTATATATCCTCAATCAACGGTGAAAGGTCTAGTGCGTGTTTCTGCTACGACGCAGGAGTTTTAAGTGTTCCTAAGGGCTCTAAGTGTCCTGTAGCTGCTAGTCGCTACCGCTCAAAAGCAGGCATCTGTAAGTAGCTGACACCGGAAATACCGAATTCCGCTACCGGCCTCCTGAAATCTGGCACTACAGATCCCTAAAGCCTAGTCATCTACGTGCCGTTATCCGAGGGGATGTAAATCCGGCACTACAAACCCCTGATCCTTAGCGAGCTGTGTGCCGTTACCCGGAAAATATACAGACAGAATGGCCGTCTGATTTGATGTCTCTCCAAAAATAAGCTTGTAGACAAGGTTATGGCCACAATGAAGAACATAATACAAGGCAATCTGCATAAACCGGAATAGTTCGGCAAGGTTTACAGGGGCAACGATTGCATGTACTTACCTGAGATACCTGGCCACCTACGACTTATAAAATCCAGATGCTCTTCCTGCCTGACCGATCTCGAGACCAAAGCCTTACGTTCCATAATATATTATATGCAGTCTTTACGAAATATACGATCCGATATTTAAAATTAATCTGATTGCAATCGACAGCCATCATGAAGCACGCTCTGTTCATCTCCCTCCTCGCGTCCCTTGCTCTGGCAGCACCTCTGAGATTACGACAAAATATATCAGAGACGTCACTCATCCAGACTCTAATCGATAGCCTTCAGGGTCTGGAGCTCTCTGAGGCTTTGATCGCTATCAAGAACAGAGAAAGAGGCCGGATTTACTCTCTCGGAAAGCATTTACACCGCGAACTACGACGCCAGTCGGGCCCAGAAAACACTCAGCCGGGGCCGAATACCCCACCGTCAGGGACTGCTCAACCGGGAGCGAACACCCCACCGACAGGGACTGCTCAACTGGGGCCGGAGAAAACCCCGCCGGCAGGGATTACTACCGAGCCGGGGGCAAATAATCCCCCACCGGCAGGAACCACTCAGCCGGGAGCAGAGGGTACGAAAGGAGAGGGGGGGAAGAAGCCAGAAGGGCAGGGAACGGGGAATAAAGAAGCGGAGAAAAAGAAAAAAGAAGAGGAGGAGAAGAGGAAGAAGGAAGAAGAGAAGAGGAAAAAGGAGGCGGAAGAAGAGGAAAAGAAGAAGGAGGAAGAAGAAGAAAGGAGAGAGAAGGAGGAAAAAAAGAAGAAGAAGGAGGAAGAGGAAGAGAAGAAAAAGGAAGAAGAGGAAGAGAAGCGGAAGGAAGAAGAAGAAAAGAAGAAGAAGGAGGAGGAGGAAAGGCAAGAAGAGGTAAAGAAGAAGCAGGAAGAAGAGGTAGAGAAGCAAAAAGAAGAGGCAGAGAAGCAACAAGAAGAGGAAGAGAAGAGGCAGGAAGAGGTAAAAAAGAAGCAGGAAGAAGAGGTAGAGAAGCAGAAGGAAGAAGCAGAGAAGCTAGAGAAAGAGGCTGAAAAGGGTCAGGAAGAAGAAGAGGAGAGACAGGAAGAGGAAAAGAAGAAGCAAGAGGAAGAGGCAGAGAAGCAGAAGGAAGAGGCAGAGAAGAGGAAGGAAGAGGCAGAAAAGGTAGGGAAAGAGGGCGAAAAGAAGGGAGAGGAGGCAGGGAAGGCAGAGGGCGAAAGAAGGGAGGGGAGGCAGGACAGGCAGAGGGCGAAAAGAAAGGCGGGGAGGCAGGGAAGAAGGAAGGGCAGAAGGGGCAGGAAGGAGTAAAGCCAGCGGGGCAGAGGCGCTAGGGAAGGGGAAGTTTCCAGTCATCGTTACGCGTTTGAAATGGTATTCATTTCACAGTCTTGCAGGCAAGAGACTACATATATAAGCCCGTTAGAAAATTGGATACGGGCTTATATATATAGACTCGGACCCTCAGTGATATCCTTGCTCTCTGACTTAATATTTAGTATCTATAAATTTATTACGGACCATGAACTACAGACAAAGAGCGACTGGAGTAATGCTGTCATTAATTATCGGGGAAGCTGACCCTCTTTTTCACCTCATCAATCACTTTAATTCCTAGCTCTCCGAGCCGATATCGCGACCCTGCGGAGTGATACATGACGTAGCCGTGGATGAGCAGTTCGATATTGCTTAGCATCTTCGGGTCCACCGATAGCGTCCTCCGAACGTTCTGAATGCAGGCAACTAAAGTCGAGTGTACATCCTGCAACGACTGGATCGGCGTAGCGCTATTCGCTCGTGAGTAATTAGATATGTAACTGAGCCGATCATCCGAGACCACTGATTCTTTATAGAAGGACAAGAAATCGTTGCAAAGGTTGAAATATTGAAGAATGTCCGGGATCGCCGGGAGATATACGCGCAGGAAAGTTTCCTCCGGGAACAGGGCTTCTGGGAAGGCGAAGAGTGCATATGCCTCTGCTGCCCCAGATTTGAGCCGTAGTAGGGGAAGTTGAGACAGCCCGGTGTGAGATTAATCTTTCCCTCGTACTCCTGCTCAAGAACGCAGGCAACGACAAAGTCCAGCGTGGACTTCGCAATCATGTCGCCAGCAAAGGGCCCATATATCCCGCGTAGAGTATCAATGATATAGACTGTGGCCTCAAGGGTCTGATTTGGCTGTGATTTCCCGGACAGCAGCCGACGTTGGAAGGCCTTAAGATCCGCAACGTTTTCTTTACTCGTATCTTCGATGATAACTAGGAGTGCGGTATAAACTGCAATTGCTTCCTGAACATTTCTGGCGACGAATGAGTATGTGCTTGTTGCAAACCAAGCTGCGGTTCTGATGATTGGCATGGTCTGCTGGATAAAATCGGGATCGAAGCCTCGCGTCTGGAAAAACTCCCTGACATATTTCTCCAAGGACAGGTCGTATGCAAGAGGCAGGATCTGGAATGATGTGTCAAGAAGATAGTGGCAAAGCAAATCTTCATATTGCTCTTTAAAGACCCAAGGATCCATATCTCTATGGTGTTTTCCTCTGTGGGCGTTGATGCGGACAAGGTATGTTGGAAAAAGGATAGATCGGGCTTGAGAGACGTCTGGCCACGCCTTTAGCGGTATTCTCAATTGGATATATAAGCTCATATATAGCAGTCTCGCAACATCAAGATACTCCACGCCAAAGGGTGCCGTAACGTAATATCGCATGTTTTTTAGTCGTTGATAAATTGCTCGAAAACCATTAGCCCCTGCTGGAATGCTCACAAGGCGGTGACCCAACCCAGCATACGGAGGGCTGACCAGAAAGTGATTTCCGGAAGCCCCCACTATAAGCCCCCCTTGTGTCCCTGGACGCGGAAAGGACTTTCGGGCCACGCCTCTGTACACATGTGAGGAAGACGGTGAATCCTGCGGGTACTATTACAAGCATGCGCCCCTGTCATCAGGCTTAAAGCAGCTAATTATTACGGGGTCAGACTGGCCCAAGATTGTACCTGTACCTAGGCATATAAAGCCCAAGGGGCGGCTCAGGCGGCTAAAGTGAGCACATTGAGTTAAACCTAACGTGGGCACAACTAGGGCGTAAAACGGTACGCTCACGGGAGCCTACGGGTATACACTATAGTATCTTTTTGGGGCCCGCTGGTTGTATTTACTAGCTTTTTTTTAAGCCTATGGTATGCCCACGAGCTTGCAGAGATGTAATAGAGGTACCCTTAAATCCCTATATCATAGAAGACTGTAGGAAGTAATAAATGATAGGATTTATATTGTTATAGTATTTTCAGATACCTCTAGCGGGCCGTTTTATATTACGGGATTATATAAGTAACCTATTATTACTTAGACTGCACACATCACTATGAGATATAAGGCGCATCAGAGTAGCCAGCAACGCCTATGTAGTACCATGCGTTAATCAGTGGCGTCGCGAATATAGTATTCACGCAACCTGGCTCCATGCGCGGGCCGAGATTGTAACGGCCCTTCAGTTTGTCCTAATACCACAGCAGGTTGCATTCAATGTTAATAACAATTAATAATCTGCTCAAAGAACCGAGAGTTGATACCTAGCGATAGGAGGGAAGAAGACTGTAAATTAAGCAGCAATCGTAACAGAGCCGACGGAATCTAAACTTTAAATTCCAACGGTGTGCAGTACATGGCAGACTCGAATGGCGGCCAGGTCTTTTTTTGCTGATGCCTTGAACACGTGCGTATACGAGGTCAGACCTCCTATATTCTGAATCCTTCCAGAGGACATGGGCCCACGATGAGTTGCGGGGTGTTGTTTTGCACGGCGCCGGCAGAGCCATCATGCCAGAGCATGGAGGCATCCCGGGTGTCTTGAAGGGCAGGGAGCATCGTCGATGAGGTCAGCTTTTGCGTACATTACTACATTACAGAGAGTTCCCCAGAAGTGCTACCAATCGAGCCGGCGACTACATGTATGAATCTCCATTCAAAAAAGTCTTGGTGTCGCAAACGACGGCTCAAATTGTCAATGCGAAGTTGCAGCTTCTCTGTGTTTGGGACATATCGCAAAACACAAGGACGCGGAAGGCCCTGCGAGCACGACTTCAAAAGATGCCCGGAAAGGAAGATTATGGTGGGTACTATGGGATCTCGAATTCAGTAACGTGTAAACAAGCTTCAAGAAAAGACGTCATTGGCGGTATATTTGATGAATGTCCTGTATACTCCGCCTCCACAACATAGTTCTTCTCACTTGACGCTCGAGACTGCTGGGCAGGACCTGGTATTCCGGAGCGCAGGGGCTCAAAGCCGTCCTGGACCAAGCCATGCCGCGCTGCCCGTCTCCCGCAACGCCTTCCGATTTCAGACAAAGTAGGGGCAACTGATAATCTTATCGATATTTCACTATATAAGGCCAGCAGGGGCACAGGACGTGCATGTACGGCCCCTTGGCGTGAGACTCGAATCAGCTGATGGTAAAGAAGTCGGTCGTCCCCTCAAACGACACAACACCGTTGAACAGCCTCTTGGCATCGCCGTAGTACTTAAAGCGATACGTGCCCGGCTCCGCGTTGCCCTTAGTCTCCCACGTCACATCGACCTCGCTGTACCCTAGCAGTAGGTTGGTCCGGCGCCAGGTATACACGAGGAACCAGTCCTGGTCGTCGCGCACGCGGGACCACTTGCCGTCGGGGCCGGTCCGCTCGACGGCCACAAACGTGTCCTCGAGCCGAAGGTTGTTGCGCGGGTTGGCCCCCTGGAAGGTGGCCCCGATGATGGCCCCCAGCTTGTTGGACTTGAACGGCTGGCGGAGCACCTTGCCGAAGGAGGAGAAGAGGGGAGTCGCGTCTAGGATGACGCCTGGGATGAGAGAGACGGATCTCTGCCGGTTGTCCGGGGGATACTCGCCCTGATCCGGGAGCTTGGTGTTGCCAGGCTCGAGATAGTGCATGTTGCCGACGGTGAGGTTTATGTAGGCGTACAGCTCGTTGCGCCCGTAGAGGGTCGAGGCCCCCTCGTAGCGCTGCACCTGGTACTCCTCGGGGGTGGCGACGTAGTGGGCATAGCCGTTGGCCGGGCTGGCGAGGACGACGATAGGCGGCTCGTCGAGAAAGGTGGCGGCCTGCTTGGCCACGGCCTCCTTCCAGCGGCGGCCGCTCATGGTGGTGACCTCGCTCGGGCTGAGGATCATGACGAGCTGGCCGACGCGGAACATCTGGATGTCGACAATGTTAGGCTCCCAGGCGTAGGGGAAGGACACCTCGCCGGCGTCAAACAGGACGGGCTTCGGGAACTGGCACTGCCGCTGGGCGGCGTCGGGAAACTTAATGAGGCCAACCAGCTGCTGCCACAGCGGGTTGTTGGGCTTGCCCGAGTCGCCCTGTGTGAAGTCGAACTGGCCGGGCCCATCGGTGGTGCCGGCGGCGAAGGAGTAGCCGAGCGCGGCCGGGCACGTCATGGCCGGGGAGCCGTCGGGGAGGGAGAAGTTCCAGTACTTCATGTTGTGGAAGAAGTGGAAGCCCTTGACGCCGCGGCCCCTGACGGGCGTCGCGCCCGCGTCCATGGTGGCCTTGTTTGCCGCACGTCAGCACTCCGCCGGGAGCGCCGGGGCGTCGACTCACTAGCAGGGCCCTGGCCGCCCTGGCCTGGCGGCTGGCGATCTCGTAGCAGCTGCTGATGCCCAGGTCCAGGGCGCGGAAGAGCGGCCCGCGGCCATGGCACTGGAGCACGGTGCCGTCGGAGCACGTGGCGTTTTCAAAGTTGCACATCTGGCCCGACCCGTCATCGCACCACGCGCCCTCGGTGTTGGGCGTCGCGTCGCCGAGGTTCGCCTGGCTGAAGGCGGCGACGAAGCCGTCGGCCGTCGACGCATCGCCTTTCAGTCCCTGCTCGACCATCCACGCCGCCAGGCCCTTGTTGTCGCCCGCGACGTGCGTGTTGTTGTTGTAGAGAGACGTGCCGTGGACTGGGAACCAGGTCACGAGGCCAATGTTCTTCATATCAGTCGCCCGCCGCAGCCGGAGGAGCGTCATCGTCTTGTCCGTCTCCGCGTTGTACCTGGCCCGCTCTTCGGCAGGGTTCTGGAGATAGGCCCAGAGGGAACGGTTGATGGCGGCATCCTTGATCTCCGTCGTGTCGACGTCGAGATAACCCTGCGCCGGCCCGTGTCAGCCAAGGCCGCGGTGCGAGGCGCCGCCGGGACCAACCTCCTGGAGGCTCTTGTGCGCGCGCTTGATGGACAGCATGGCGCCGTCGACAATGGCCTGGTAGCTCTGGCGGTCGAAGCCCAGGGTGGGAACCTGGGGTATAAAGTAGTTCCACCAGGCGCCCGGCGCCGAGTGGCTGTGAGCCGTCGCCAGCGCGACATTGTGCTGGCCGTAGAGGGAATACTCGTCGCCGGCGGCGGCGAGGGCTTCCATGAGGCCGAAGCGCACGGCCGTCTCGCCGACGAGGTTGTCGAGGACGACGAAGACGACGCGGTTCCTGGCATTGTCCACGTCGCCGATGATAAAGGCCCGGCTGTAGAGGCGCTGCCGCAGGCCAGATCCCTTCTGGTTGAACTCGGCATACCCGGCCAGGCCGAGTTCGGCGACCGGACCGGTGATGTCGGCCTTGCCGGCGCCGACGAGGTACTTGTCGCCGGGCGAGTGGCCATCGCGGCCCCCGAGCTTGAACTTGGCGCCCGAGGGGAGCTCGAAGCCGGCCCCGGCCCGAGCGCCGAGGAGGAGCAGCAGCAATGATAGGACGGAAACGAGTGGTAGGGGAGCCATGGTGGCTAGGTGGCCGGGCCTGACTTACACCGGGAGGCCGTTGCAAATCCCATCCAAGAATTCCATGGCTGGGGCGGCGAGGATAAATAACTACATGTCTTGGAGCTCGTCTGCATCCCCAGGCGCAAGGCACTTTAGCGAAAGTGAGTGCCTTGACGACCAGCCACACGAGGTCCGTGGAGTGCTCTTCCACTAACGACTTGGTGCTCGCACGTCGTAGGCGCCCATTGGTCGCTTTGATGCCGCGGCAGTCAACCGTGGTTCGGATGATTGCCATGCCGCTGCTTGCATCGCTGCGCCTCGGCGGCGCCTTGGTCCGAGGGCAACGGGGTAATCTCCGGGGTCGCAACCCTTCCGTTGCAAGCGGGCGTCTCTGGGGTGCGTGGGCATGGCTTGCATGAGACGCTGCCGACGTCCGTCACGAGGGACCATGCCAAGAGACGCACGTCGGGTGCTCGACAACTGCTCGATGGCTTGGCAAACGAGCCCGAGGTGGCGGCGCTCGGCACATGAAATGGATACATCGAGCTCCTAGAAGCAGTCAAGTTGGGACGACGGAGCAACCATGGGCGGGACCAAAAGGGGTCGGCCCCTGGCGGGAAACGTGGATTTTTGCGCCGCGGCGTCATGGAGAGAGCCATATGAGATAAGAGGGTATAGCTCCTCTGGTCTCCCAGTCTTTCTGCATCATGTTGCATCAGAGCATCGACCACGGACAGAGCGCGTGGCGCCAGCATAGGCTTTGTGGCTAAGCGGTAGCGTCGGTACAGAGACGTCCGATGTTGGGCGGCGGCAGTGAGAGACGGTAGTCGGTGCGCCGGGACAGACAGGCGGCGGGGGACGGTGCTGGCGAAAGAAGCTAGCTGCTGGTTGTGAAGCTGGAAGACGGGAGCTGTGCAAGGCAGAGGGGCCCAAGTAGGAGCTCGGTGCCTCGTCCGCAAGGCACCAACGCCCCACGTGACTCGTCCGTGCGTCGGCCGTTGCGTCGGCCTCGCAGCGACCAGGCTGACTCGAGCCAAGATGCAGCGTCGGAATTTTTGCCGCTCCGCGCTGGAACCTCGCATCGCAACTTCTGCTCAACGAGCCCTCTTTGCCTGGAGCAAAGCCAAAGCGCCGTGACGCCTTCCGCGGACAAAGAAACAGTTGACCTATTTCTGCGCCGCTGGCCCTTGCTTGCTGCAGGCGGTCCTTGTTGCTTTCTCGACAGCCCTCATCCGAGCTCGCACCTCTGCCTCGTCGTGCACCGCCGGGCAACGAGCCGCCTCGGGAAGACTCTCTCTACGACGCACTCAAGACGCACCCGGCATCACCCAGCATGGCGGCGGCAACGGAAACCCCCCCCCTGGACCAGCAGGTCGACCTGTCGACGATCCCCATCTCCCCCGATGGCAAGGCCGACGCGGCCGACGCCAAGGCCGACGACAAGCCCGTCACCGTCTTCCACGACAAGGACAACTTCAACGTCAAGCACCCCCTCCAGAACAAGTGGACGCTGTGGTTCACCAAGCCCCCGAGCGGCAAGGTACTCACGGCTCCCTACCCGCCGTGGCGCGGACCCATCCCGCTGACGGCGAACCAGGGTGACAACTGGAACGACCTGCTCAAGGAGGTCATCACCTTTGACTCTGTCGAGGAGTTTTGGGGCGTCTACGTAGGTGGATGCCGCCAGCCGTCGTCTGCTTGCTCTGACGTCGTCGCAGAACAACGTGGCCCCCGTCTCGGAGCTGCCGCAAAAGTCCGACTACCATCTCTTCAAGGCGGGCGTGCGCCCCGAGTGGGAGGACCCCCAGAACAAGCACGGCGGCAAGTGGTCCTACCAGTACAAGGACAAGCTGAGCATCGACGTCGACCGGCTCTGGCTGCAGGTGATGATGGCGGCCATCGGCGAGACGCTCGAAAACGAAGACGACGGCGAGGTCATGGGCGTCGTCGTCAACGTGCGCAAGGGATTCTACCGCATCGGGGTGTGGACGCGCACTATTGGCGGCAACCGCATCCCCGGCCGCGGCGATGGCGACGTCTCTGGCGGCAAGGGACGCACGGGGGAGAAGGGCAAGGAGGTGCTCATGTCGATTGGCCGGCGCTTCAAGGACATCCTGGAGCTGCCGGGCAGCGAGCGGGTCGAGTTCTCGGGCCACACGGACAGCGCCCACGCCGGAAGCACGCGAGCCAAGGCCAAGTACGTTGCATGATGGGCGGGACCTCGCCGGCGTTGCGGGGCAGGGAAGGATGGCATCGATTCTAGATATCCGCTAACTCTGGCCTGTCTCTTTTTTATTTTTTTTATTTTTTTATTTTTTGTTTGTTTGTTTCCGCTGCGTCCCGTCGCAGGGTCAACCGCTGACGGGGATGGAGGTCTTGGGGATGGGTTGTGGTACTGCTGTTGATGGGTGCGGACGGCATCGTCCAGGTGCATCGTCTCGGTACAAAAGAAATCTAGTTCCACGGCGGCGTTGCGAGGAAGCTCTCCTTGTTTTATTTTTCTCCCTGTCTTTTAGCTGTGACACGAGGCAGAAGATGCCGGACAAGGTATCTCAAGAAATGTATTTTTGATGTGGCCATTGCATGCGCGATGATGCGAAAGGATTCCGGCCGCGTCTTGTTATACACCTTTTACCCATGCTCCAAGAGATAGTATACAGGGGTTACGTCTCTGCCGTCTCGTCGCCGCTGCAGTCGTCGGCAAAGATGTCCTGGACGAGCTGCTTCTTGTTGACCTTGCCCATGGCGTTGCGGGGGATGTGGTCGACGAAGCGGATGACCTGGGGGATCTTGTACTTGGCGAGGCGGTCCCCGAGGGCGCGGCGGGCCTCGAGGGCAGTCCACTTGGGGGCGACTTGGGCGTCGAGGACGATGACGGCGCCGACCTTGTGGCCCCAGCTGCTGCTGGGGACGGCGACGACGGCGGCCTCGGCCACCTGGGGCAGGTCGAGCAGCTCGCGCTCGACCTCGAGGGCGCTGACCTTTTCGCCGCCCGTCTTGATGATGTCGGTGGAGAGGCGGCCCTGGAGGAAGAACATGGGGCCGTCGGTCCAGTCCTGGTCGCCGGCGGAGGTACAGGCGACGGGGCGGCGGACGGCGACGTCGCCCGTCTTGAACCAGGGGTAGCCACCGTTCGGGTCGTCGACGAAGGCGCGGGCCGTGGCCTCGGGGTCGCGCCAGTACTGGCGGAAGACGGAGGGCCCGCGGAGCTGGATCTCGCCGGGGCGCTCGCGGTCGCGGACGCCGACGTCGTGGCCCGGGTAGATGACGCGGCCCGAGTCGACGTCGACGAGGCGGACCTGGACGCCCGGCAGCGGCCAGCCGACGCTGTCGTCGACGCGGTTGACCATTTCGAGGCCGCAGCTGAGGGCCATGCCGACCTCGGTCATGCCGTAGCGCTCGAGCAGGGCGTTGCCGTGGCTGAGGCGGCACCAGCCGAGCGCGACGGGGAAGGTCAGGGGGGCGGAGCCCGAGACGGCGAGGCGCAAGCAGTCGCGGGAGATGGCGTCGCGCGCGGGCTCCTGCCAGTCGGGGGGCAGGGCGGCGTGGCTGGCCAGGAGGCGGCTGTAGATGGTGGGGACGGCGGTGAAGAAGGTGACGGGCCGGAGCCGGGGCGTCGGCCGGAGGGCGTCGGCCGGATGCGAGGGCTCTCCGGGGTCGGGGCTGGGGCTGTCCGAGGGCTCTTGGGCGGGGGCGGCGGCCGGGATCGAGGGCTCTTTGGCGGATGGAGTTTCGGCGGCGGCGGCCGGGATCGAGGGCTCTTTGGCGGAGGGGGGGTCGGCGGCGGCGGCCGGGACCGAGGGCTCTTGGTGGTAAGGGAGGTAGGGGGTGGCGAGGCGCCTCCAGACGGCGTCGGCGTTGAAGGGGAAGAGGAACTCGACGGCGGCGCCGGCGAAGAGGGGCGTCAGGAGGGCGTTGACGATGCCATGGATGTGGTTCAGGGGCAGGACGTGGAGGACGTAGTCGGACGACGAGAAGTCCCACGCCTTGATGAGGGTGCGGCACTGGGCGGCGAGGGCCGACTGGGGGAGCAGGACGCCTTTCTGCCGAGGTCAGCGCGTCGAGGCGACGAAGGGATGCAAAGGGCTCACCGGGCGGTCCGTGGTGCCCGACGTGTAGAGCAGCAGGCCGGCGCCGTCGGGGTCTCCGCGCTCGAGGGGCACGCGGTCGGTGGCGCCGTCGGCGACGGGCCTCTCCAGCGGCAGGTGCGCCGGCGGCGAGGCCAGGCCGGCGGCGAGCAGCTCGGCGGCCCTGGCGGCGTGGCGCGGCGAGGAGACGAGCAGGGCGGGCTCGCTGTGGCCGAGGATGTAGCGCAGCTCGGCGGCCGGGAAGGCCGGGGCCAGGGGCACGGCGACGGCGCGGGCGGCGAAGACGGCGAGCAGGGCGACGACGAAGTCGTAGCTGTTGTCGGCGAGCAGGGCGACGCGCTGGCCGACGAGGTCCGGGCCCGGGGCGGCGGCGCAGAGGCGGTCGCGCGCGGCGCTGACATGGCGCAGCAGCTGGCCGTAGGAGAAGGCCTGGCCGTCGGCGTCGACGACGGCGGGCGGCGAGTCGGGGCTGACGGCCAGGGCGGCGTTGCGGGCGAGGGCCTTGAAGACGGGCTGGCGCGGCAGGGCGGAGAGCGCCCGGGCGGCGAGCACCGGGGCGGCGAGCACCCGGGGGAAGAGGCCCCGGGCGGCGGGCACCGGGGCGCAGGCGAGGCCGGGGCGCGGGCAAAGGCGCGCGAGGGCCGGACGCGGCGCGGCGAGGCGCAGGCCCATGGAGCTCGTGCGAGGCGGCTGCATGTCAGACGCAGCGGTGCCCAGCAGCGGTGCGGACGCAGAGGCTGGCGCAGACGCAGAGGCTGGCGCAGACGCAGAGCCGGCGGCGGCGCAGAGCCTGGCGTGGCGCGTGGTGGAGCGCGTCTCAGCGGCCCGCCGTCAGCGCCGCGGGTCAGCCAGCGGCGTCTGCTGATGGCTCGGGCACGGCTGCAGACCGCCGCCCCATCCATGCAATCACACGCTGAGACAGGCTCCAGCACAGGCTCCCAGGCGCATGGGCCCGCGCCCCCGTCACCGCTCGATCGCCTGGCGCGCCGCCCATTGGGTCGCTGCCTCGTGCCCCTGGCCCGGCCTGCAGGCGCTGCCGCTTGCTTCGTCGCTGCTCACCGACTTCACCGAGCAGGAAAAAGTTGGCGGCCGGCTGCGCGCATTGTCTCCATCGGCCGTTTGCCTTTTCAACCGCCCCCCCTCGCCCTGGACTCGCCCGCGGCCTCGCCCTCGTCCTCGCCCCGTCCTCGCCCCGTCCTCGCCCCTCGAGCTTCTGCCCCGGCCCGAGCAGAGCATCGCCGCCGTCGCCATGCTGCGCCGCTACGCGCTCGGCTTCTCCAGCGTCGGCCGCCAGTTCTCCATGTCCAGCACGCCCATGGAGGACGCCATCCGGGCCAAGGTACGGCGCCGCCCCCGTCGACGCGCCGCCCTGCTGACGCCCCCAGATCACCGCCGCGCTCGACCCCCAGACGCTCGAGATCTACAACGACTCGCACCTGCACGCCCACCACAAGGCCATGCAGGGCACCACGTCGCGCGAGACGCACTTCAGGTACGCGTCGCCGCCGCCGCCAGTCCGCCGCCGCGTCCGCCGCTCACCGCCCAGGCTCGTCATCACGTCGGCCGCCTTCCAGTCCAAGCTGCAGCCCGCCCGCCATCGCATGGTCTACGCCCTGCTCCGCGACGAGATGGCCCAGGAGAACGGCATCCACGCCCTCCAGCTGCGCACCCTGACCCCCGACGAGGAGGACCGCCAGAAGAAGAAGGAGGCCGCCGCCGACAAGCCCGACGACGCCGCCGCCGAGAAGCCCCCCGGAGGGAGGGCAAGCGAATGACGTGCCTCGTCTGGCTGACTGAGGAAACAACAAGAAACCAGAAGAGAGAAAAAAGGCCTGCGCTGCTTGGACCAGGACGCGTCCGGCTCGGGCGGCTCAGACCATGGTTGTTCGATATCATGTTGGGGACCCATGGTGCTCAGATACACCTGTCCATTTACCTGGTAGCTACATAGACACAAGGCCCACGCGCACTACACAAAAGACATGGATTGCAGTCTGCTTCCGCGTCATGGCTTGGACAGGGAAGGATCGGTAAAGGCATTCGAATACCACCCCATGTCGACCTCGTCAATCACCCCCCACGTCTCCACCATCTCGACCAGCTTCTGGTCCATCGCCTCAACCGCCAAAACCTCGGCAACGGTCCTGTACGCCGAGTTGACGGCCCCGATGATCCAGCCGTGCCCCGAGCTCAGCGCCTCGCCGGCAAAATGCAGCCTGCCGTGCGCCCCGGGCTTCATCAACGCCGGCATGACGGTGCTGAACTCGTCGGGGCCGAACATGGCGAACGCGCCCACCGAGTCCTCGCTTCCGTACCAGTTCCAGAGGTGCGACTCGAGGTACTGCGACTGGAGGAAGTCGTACGTCACGTTGTTCATGGCCGCGAGGTTGCGGAGCGTGACGTTTATGATGTTCTCGCGCGCGTCCTGTTGGCTGTAGTACGCGCCCAGACGGTTGCTGTCCTGGGACCACGTGTACGAGGCTATCATGGCTCCGGCCGCGTCGGGCGTGTGGATGCCGTACGACGGATAGACGCAGCGGCGGATGGGGAGGTCCGAGTAGGACTGCCCGCCCTGAAAGGACCCCGTGTCGAGGTTTTCCCACCTGGGAGCGTTAGCCGAGGTCATATGTTGTACGTCTGTCTATACGAACCATCGGCTCTTGAACTTCATGCCGATCTTGCCGGCGGGGTCGTATTGGAGTTTCCTAATGGCGAGCGTCTTGCGGTAGTCGAGATTGAGACCCGTCAGGTCCATTACCTGCATGGCGCCCAGGGGCACCGTGTTGATGACATGAGAGTATGTTCGCTCCTCAGTGCCGTTGATGACAACCGTCAGCGCGCCGTTGTCTGCCGGCTTGATGGCCGTCACTCGCTTGAGCTTCTGCACTGGTTTTCTGATGATCTCGACCATTCCGTGAATGATGCGGTCCAGGCCCCCTTCGATGCAGATCCAGCTATCGAGAGGGGCCGAGTTGAAGATCCACTCTTCGATGACGCCTTGCGAGAGGGAAAAGGCGTCGTAGTGCGTCGTCGCGTCGTTGATCGTCTCCATCCAGTCGATCTGCTGGGAAGAGTAGCCCCTCTGGAGCAGGTACTCGCGCACCGAAATCTTGTCGTACTTCATGAGCAGGTTGAATCCCGCGTCAAAGTTGTCTTCTAATGCCTTAACCAGGCTGTCGAGCGCATCAGAGTACACGTCCCCAGGCGACATGGCCGCGAAAGTGTCGTTTTGGATGGTTCCGCCTTCCGAGACCAGCACCTCGAACGTCTGTGCCGACGGGTTGTCTTGGATATAGACCAACTTGTTGTTGAACAGGCGGAATGTGTTGTTGGCTTGGAAGATATAAGGGATCTTCGTGACCGGCTGCTCCCCCTGTTTGAGCTTGGAGTTGATGTAGGGGATCAGTGAGTTGTTGGCTGTTCCGATCACTCGGGCCATCCACTCCATGCCGGGGAATCTCATGGCTCCGACGTCCTATAGCAGTGAGTGACTTGCGTACCTCGAACTGGCACGGCGACGTACGTAGTAGTCGTAATATTCCGGCTCTCCGGGCTTCGAAGCAGCCCATGCCTCTTCGTCAAATCGGTATGTCCATATCCGCCCTCCAATCCGCTCGCTCGCCTCCAGGATTTCATAGTCGATGTCGAGAGTGTCGAAGAGAATAGCCGCGTACAGGCCGGCAACTCCGCCACCGATAATGCCCACCTTGAGTGTCTCGTTGCTGTTTGGCGAGGAATTGTAGAAACCCCCATATTCAGGAGAGTCGGCAAGAATCCGCCTTAGAAACAGCTCTCGTATCTTTCCTGCGTCTGGCGTAAGGGCACTGGCAATGGACCCTGCAATGACGGATGCAAGGGCCAACGCGCCCAGATCGAATTTCGAAAACAGCATTCTGAGAAAAGGCCCTACGGGTTCGAAACGAAAACAAGTCCGAGGCCTGGAGCTGCATCGTGCTGTGGTGTGGAGAGCTCCCGTCTTTATATGACCCTGTGGCCTACACGTCACCATAACGCTCCACGTGAAGTAAGAGATATCGCTAATTGCCTAGCGATAAAAGACAAACCCTCAGACAAACCCTCGGGCAAACCCTCAGACAAAGGCACCGCCTCTGCCAGTCGAAATCTCTGCTTCTTGCACGGCTGAATGCCGCATTCGGTGAGGGACAGCCGCTGTCTCGGAGGGGCTCCCGAGAGTGGCTCCGGCAGTGACAGTCCGTGACGCACCAGCAGTTCAGCCGCGCCTTGTCGCGGCCGCGCCTTTCGTGATTAGGCCAAGTCTCCGTGGTGGAATCTGAGATGATACAGATATCTGCAGGCAGCTGAAAGTAGCCATCAGCCGAGTCTCGGCGCCTATACTGTTCCGGAGGGCGTCCTTGGACGTTGTCTGGCAACGCTAGGGTTGGCGCCGTGTCTGGGTGTTCACATGAATGCATTCTACTTAGCGAGGCATCAGCTTATTCATTTCCGGCATGTTCGTGTGGCCGTGTCAATACCAAGTCGCTCACTTACACCACTTACTGCCTTGTTTGTGAAACGATGAGGTATATCCAATCGCCTCCAGCGCTGTCAGAACTCAGACTCATAATCTGACCGCGCTTGACACCACCGCCCAGGAAAAGCAAAGTCCATAAAAAACGGAGGGATTGTCCATTCAGAAACATAAGACAACTCCAGAGCCGAGACATGTTAGCCAGCCCGCGCCCTGCCGCTGCTCGGTTTAGTCTTGCGAAAGTGCTCGCGGAGCCGCGCCCGCTCCTCCTCCGACCGGCCCCGGGGCTTCGAGGCCAGCCGTTCAAAGTACCGCGGTCGCTTTGGCCTCTGCGGGGACGCGGGCGTGCGGGATTCGGATGCCAGCCGCCGCCGCCGGGCGGCGGGAGGCGTCTGCGGTGGTTGGGACCGACGCTCGGGCCCTGCAGCTGGGGAGTCCACGTCCATGGCACTGTCTGGGCCAAGGACAGGCGGCCGAGGTCGTGGTGGTGATTTCCCCGCCCGTCTCTCCTCCTCGTCGGCGTCCTTGATGTGTTTGCGCGCTCTCTCAACCTCTTTCGGAAAGCGTTCGAGGATGGCGTCCAAGTTCCTTCTCGTCACCACCAGTCGGTTGTACAGCGGCGCGCCGGGCAGGTTGTTGAACCATTCAATGGCGGGCAGAGGCTCCTGGCCAGGGCCCGCCTTGGCCACGTAGCCTATGTACCCCCCCGAAAAGGTTCTGATAAAGTCGTCGTACAAGCACTCCCTCAGCGATCTCTCTCTGCGCAGAAACTCGACACACACACACGCCCTGACGAAATTCCACAGACTGCCCGCGTGGCCGGTCTCGTAGTCGGGATATGCCCCGACAAACGCCTCGTATGGGCTTTGGTCTTGATCTGCAGCGTCGTCGTCATGGGCTTGGGCTGGCTGTTGGGTCACAGCGGGCTCTGGCTGGCCCTGTGGTTCCTCTGCCTCGGCATCAACGCTGGTCTGGGCGGCTTCCGGTCGTCCGACAGGAGGATGGGCGGCAGTCTCGATCGAGGGCATCACCATCGAGTTCTGTGTCGACGTGGGTTGGCACGTAGCCGGGACCACAGAGCTCGACGACGTGGAATGGGAGCTGCCGACGTCGACAAAGTCTCGTGTGGTTGGCATCCTCTTGGATGCCGCGGGCGCCGCAGGTCGGATCGGGCTGCTGGTGAGATCGGGCATCTTGTGGCGATGTCGCCGGCCCTGGGCGGCCGCAGGCGGAGGCGGGCTAGCCTTGGCGGCGACGGAGCGAGGGATGACGACGGCATCGCTGGGCTGCGCACACGGGGGCGGCGTGTCCCCTTGCGTGGTGCCCGTCTGGGAGGGTGTCGCTGGCGCCAGACGGGCTGCGGCTCTGTTGATGGGCGCGTCGGCGTGGGCCTGGGCCTGGGGCGGCGCCATCTCCAGATCCTCCTCGCCGTCGCTGCTCGGCGGAGGGACCACGGCGGGCGTCGGCCGCGGAGGCGGAGCCATGGGCGCCGCCTTGGGTGTCTCGCGGACCACCGGCGATTCGAGCGATTCGGGGCGCGGCCGCCCGGCCCGGACCGGCGATGGAGACCATGATATGTGCCGCTCGGGAGGCGACGACGGCGGAGGGGGGGAGCTTTCGCGAGGGCTTTCGCGAGGGCTGTCGCAAGGGCTGTCGCAAGGGCTGTCGCGAGGCTCGTCGCGAGGTCCGTCGCTCGCGCAGTCGCCCTCTCTGGCGCGCTTCCTCGCCCTGTGCGCCTCCTGCGCCGTCTCCAGGACGTGGCCCGGCACGTGAGCTAGACCGTGCGGCGCGGCCTTGAGGTCGACGGCCCACGAGTCGCGCCGGTCGAGCAGCTTCTGCTGGTCCCTGGGGATGGCGGCACCGCGGCGCCGCCCCAGCAGCGCCGCAACGTCCTGCCGAGGCGACAAGGGCGCCATGGCGTCGCGTCACATGCGAGGCCAAGAACCGAGGAGCGACCCTTGAGGCTCAAGCTGGCCCTGCATCCAAGATCCAAGCCTGACGCTGCAGCTGGTGTGGTGGCACGACGGTTGGGCCAGGTTGCGCGGCAAGGCCAGGTCGCGGGTACATTGCCGGGGGGGGCGTCGACGCGCCGCGCCGGGTACCGGGGACCTCGCAGGCCTTGGCGCCGCCGCCAGCCAAGCCGTTCCGCGACTTCCGTCCTCCCATGCCCCGAGGTTGCAACCGCCACCGACCTGTACCTGCCTGACATCACCAGGCACGCGAGGCGTCACCTTAAGCTCGCCTCGAGCTCTCCTCGCCTCGAGCTCTCCTCGCCCCCGACGACAAGCCGCCCCGTCGCCCCCTTCGCCAGCCTCTCCGCCTGCTCTCCGCTTACGCTTCCTGCCTCTGCGCCAGGCTGGCGACGGCGTCATCGCGTCATCACGTAATCCGCGCCCGCCCCAACACGGCGACGCCCGAAGATCCCGTCGCGCCCATCTGCCTTGGCGCCTCGACGAGCGCAACATGGTCGCGCCGCGTGCCACCTCCTGCGCCGCGAAAATACACCGCCAGTCCTGACCTCAGCCGCTGCCTGGGCATGGCGAGCAGCAGCGCGGCATCCAAGCCTGCCGACGGCTCGCCTGCCGCTGCCGCCCGCCACTCGTCCATGAGCTTTCGCAACAGGCGCGGCTCCGTCAACTCCCTGTCGGCCAGCTCGGCCGAGCAGCTTGCCCACGCCCTCGACAAGATACACACCTCGGCCAGCCGGTGCGACTCCCTGACCACCTTCAACGACTTTGCTCCGCCCCCCGATGCCGCCCCCGCCTCCGAGGGCCGCGCCACGGCCGGCGAACTGGTCCACCACGGCCTCAGCGGCCTCTACACCCGCTTCCGGGAGGCCGTCGGAGGTGCTAGTCCGACCAAGACGGGCCCCAAGGAGGGCCACGGCGGCGCCGAGAGCACAGACGCCTCCTCCCGCCGCACCTCGGCCGCCGATGGCCACTCGTCGCGGCCCTCCGTTTCCTCGCTGAGCCGCGCCGACACGGCTCCGTCGCAGCCGCCGCCCTTGGCCGACGTCTCCCCGTCCGCCGCCGCGACAGCTGCATCCGACGGTCGCTCGCAGATGCCGCCGCAGCCGTCCAAGGCCACGGCCAGCATCAGTCTCATGACCGGCCAAAAGTCGCACCCGCCCGGCCGCCAGAGCCTTCCGACCAAGGCTACGAGCGTCGTTATTGCCGATCCCACCATTACGCCGCCCGTCTCGGTGCGCGACGCCAGTCGCAGCACAGTTCGGACCGACGACAGCGGCGGCCAAGGCTCGAGCCGCATCAGCCTCGGCAGGGCCGAACTCCACGCGCACCTTTCCACGGCCGCCGACTCGTCCCCCGCCAGTGTCTATGACGCCCAGGATGGCAAGCTGCCGCCCAGGTCTGCGCAAGAGGATAGCTCCAGCGTCGAGGGCAGCGTCGACATGCCCCTGAATTCCGCCAAGGGATCCGCCCCCAGCGCTGCGCCACCGCAGCCTCGACATGGCCGCAAACCCTCCGCAACCCCCTCCCTGCTTTCACCCGACACCGTGCCGAGGATGCCGGCCGTAATCGACAAAATCAGCGGCCGGTCCAGGTCTCCGAGGTATCTCGGGTCCAGAGAATCGTCCCTCGACCGCTGGACGGCCGAGACCAGCCCCGTCAACACGTCGGCGCACAACCCCGTCCACCACGACTCGTTCGGCCACGAGCCGCTCGCGCGCCGCGCCCACCCAGGCAGCACTCGCATCCCGGGCACCGTCGCGGGCAGAGAGGAACGAGCTTCGGATCAGATGAGTGCGCAGCTGGCCAAGATGCGAAGGCAGGTACTGAGCAAGGAGTTCTGGATGAAGGACGACACGGTCAAGGAGTGTTTTCTCTGCCAGACGCCCTTCACGGCCTTCCGAAGAAAGCACCACTGCCGGACCTGCGGCTGCATCTTCGACTCCAAATGCACCACCGTCGTGTCGGGAGAAAAGTTCGGCGTCCAGGGCTCCCTGCGGGTGTGCAAAAACTGCCTCGAAGTCATCAGCCGGCGCTTCGACGGCAGCGGCTCCGACGACTCGGGCGACGAGCGGTCCTTTATGCCCAGGATCTTCGGCCCCAACCACTCCAAGGGCTCCTCCAGCAGCGCCAGCCAGCACAGGTCGGACCTGACCCTGTTTGAAGGCTCCGAGGGCGCACGGCCCGTGTCGACCCCCATGATGGCCATCCCGGCCACGCGCCGCGTCAACGAGTCGAATCGCGCGTCCGCCATCCTCGAGATCGACGCGCCTCAGCTGAGCCGCCCCGGCTCGTCGCGCTCTCTCAAGTCCCTGAGCTCCGCCCGCCCGCAGTCCTCGGCAGGCCACAAGCGACATCATTCCAAGCACGGCTTCCTCGGCCGGTTCAAGGCGCCTCCCCCTCCCCTCTCCATCCCCTCCGGGGCTGCGCCGGCGCTCGCTCCTGCGCCCGCCGCCCCGGCCCCGGCCCCCGAGGACCGAGCTCCGTTCCGGAAAGGCATCGACGACGACAGCGCCAAAAAGTCCAAGTTCCCGGCATTCCACGACGACAACATCATCGACCCGGACCTGGCCGACTACATGTCCGACGACTCCAGCGGCGACGAGCAGGTGAGCATTTTCGCCACCATGGGCACCTCCGACCTGCAGTCCGCCGCGAGCTTTGAAAACGAAAAGTCCGGCCTCGGGCCCTTTGTCAGCGCCGCGAGGAAGCATCGCCATAGGGCTGGCGAGAAGAGCATCAGCGGCATCAGCCACGCCAGCAGAGGCGCGCTCGACGACAGCGGGCCGTTGAGTCTTCTGAGCCACCGGCGGTCGACGCGGCGCCGGAACCTGAGCAATGTCAGCGGCAGCGTCCACCACCTCGGCTCCCCGCGGCCCAAGTCGGCCGTCTACAAGGGCCCTTCGGCCTCCTCGGAAATGCTCCTCGCTCTGGAAGGCCAAGGCCAGGGCGGCGCGCAGCAGACCCGGGGCGACTCGCTGCGGAAGCGCAGGCCTGCGAGGGAGGAGCTGAACCAGTCCAGCCTCAGGCACGTGGACAGGCTGCTCCATCAGCTCCTGGCCGCTGCCGAGATCCCGTCGCCCACGGCGTGGCAAAAGGCCTTCGTCCCCATCCTCCTGCAGCTGACGGACGACGTGACGCCCGACGTCGCCAAGGGCGAGGACATGGACATCCGGCACTACGTCAAGCTCAAGAGGATCCCCGGCGGCAGGCCGTCCGACACCACCTACGTGTCGGGAGTCGTTTTCACCAAGAACCTGGCCCTCAAGAGCATGCCGCGCAGGATCATGAACCCCCGCATCGTGCTCGTCACCTTTCCCATCGAGTACCAGCGCCACCAGCAGCAGTTTATGAGCTTGCAGCCGGTCATCGAGCAGGAGAAGGAGTTCTTGCGGGTCGTGGTCCAACGGATTACGAACCTGCGGCCGCACGTCCTGCTGGCCCAAAAGAGCGTCTCCGGGGTCGCGCTGCAGTACCTCTCCGAGGCCAACATCTCGGTGGCGTACAACGTTAAGGACACCGTCATCGAGGCCGTCTCCCGATGTGCCGAGGCCGAAATCATCGAGTCCCTCGACATGCTTGCGCTGCCCGTCCGCGTCGGGAGATGCGCGGCGTTCGAGGTCCGGACGTTTGTCAACAACGACTACCCCGGGCGCAAGAAGTCCTACATCTTCCTCTCCGGGTGCAGGGCGGACCTCGGCTGCACCATTGCCCTCCGGGGGGCCAACAGCATGATCCTCAGCAAGATGAAGCACATCATGGAGTTCATGGTCTACGTCGTCTACAACCTGAAGCTGGAGACGAGCCTTCTCCGCGACGAGGCCATCGAGCCGCCCGACGCCGGGGACAGCTCCATGTCGAGCTCCCTCCAGGCCCTCAACGACAGCCTCAGGTCGCCGAGCTCGGCGAGCGTCGCGGATGGCTGCCGGGGCGGCCCGACCATGATCGTGAACCACCCGTCGAGCGAGAGCGAACCGCCGTCGCAGGCCACCATGGACAGCTCGAGCATCGGCGGCGGGCCCGACGAGGCCGACGTCGCGAGCCAGCCGGCCCAGCCCCCCCAACCCGAGCGCGCCAAGCTGGTGTCGCTCCACGAGCACCACAGCCACGCGTCTCAGGACAGCCAGGTCCCCGACGACGTGCCCATGCCGACGTTTTACAGCGACATGGTGGCCAAGTACGAGACCAAGATCCTCTCCGCGTCGCCGTACGTCAAGTTCAAGCAGCCGTACCTCTTGATGAAGGCGCGCGAGCAGGAGAGGCGGCTCCTCTATCTCCGGCGGCTCCGAGACCAGGACTCGGTCGAGGAGGGCCCCGAGAAGTCTGGCCCCCAGAGGTTCCAGCTCATCACGCCCGAGATGGTGGAGAAGATTGGGCAAAAGGCCCCGCGGCAGATCATGGAGGTTCTGCACGCCGTCCACGACGCCGAGTACGACAAGGCCCTCTTCAACTACCAGACCCAGACGCGCCAGTGGGAGACGTACATCCAGGGGAACCTGGACCTGTTCGACCCCTACTCGCACCAGAACATCGTCGTCCTGTACTCTGTCATCTGCACCGATACCAAGATACCCTGCATCGAGCCCAGCCTGGTGGCCATCAACTTCTACGACGAGCAGCACGTCGACACGGGCATGGACCCGGACTGCACGCTCGGCCAGTACATCGAGGACTTGGCGTACAGCAAGAACGACATCTGCAACTGCAACGGCTGCGAGAAGATGATGGCCGAGCACCACCGGACCTACGTCCATGACCAGTACCGCATCACCGTCTTCGTCGAGTCCGTGGCCAACAGTGGCCCGAGGCGCCCCGAGCTCGGCGACGGCATCACCGTGTGGACATACTGCAAGCTCTGCCAGAAGGATTCCGAGGAGACGCCCATGTCGGAGGGTGCGTTCAAATATTCGTTCGGCAAGTATCTCGAGCTGCTCTACTGGGGTCGCGGCCTGAGGATGAAGGGCGTCGTCGACTGTCCCCACGACCATCGGCAGGACCACGTCCGGTACTTTAGCCTCGGCGACTCTCGGATTCGGATCCACTGGGACCCCGTTGACCTCCTCGAGATCGTCGTGCCCCGGGCAAGGATCACGTGGAAGGTGGTCAACGACCTGAAGCTCAAGAACGAGATTTACACCAAGATGGAGGAGCGTTGGAGCAAGTTCATGGCATCCGTGCGGGTCAGGCTCAAGAGCATCCGCATAGACAGCGTCCTGCCCGAAAAGGCCGAGTCGTGCAAGGCCGAGGTCGAGCGCTTGATGAAGAGGTCGCAGGAGGAACAGCCGGCCATGGTGCGCCAGCTGCAGAGCATATACGTCCACTCCAAGTACTACGAGGTGGTGCCGTTCAACAGCCTCGTTCGCGACATGCTTGAGAAGGCGGGCGAATGGGACCAGGCCTTTGCCAAGTTCGAGGCCGACTTTCTGGGCGACAAGGACATGCGACAGCTCACCATCATGCAGCTGAAGAAGATGTTTACGGACAACGAATCCAAGGAGTCGCTCGCGTCCAACGAGGGCACCGCCGGGTCGGCTGCCGATAGCGACGAGCGGCCGTCCCAAACATTCTCGGAGGCAGAGGAGAAGAGCACCCAGCCAACAGACTCTACCGAAGCCGGCATGACAGCCAGCACCGCGTCGACCGGGCCCGCGGATGGGGGTGACGAG
Source organism: Hypocreales sp. Mo6-1 (assembly GCA_002939055.1). Lineage (NCBI taxonomy): Eukaryota > Fungi > Ascomycota > Sordariomycetes > Hypocreales > Hypocreales sp. Mo6-1. The sequence continues at coordinate 4,055,332 of PNEP01000013.1, forward strand.
AAACCGACGGACGAGAAGCACGTGGCCGATGAAGACGGCAAGGTGCAGATTCCTGCAGAAGGCGCCATTGAACGAGTCGAGCCTCTAGACCTCGCCGGGTCGCCTACAGCTGTCAAATCCCCCCCTCCGCCGATGGCCCAGGTGCCTGTTGCCGGTGAGAGCTCGTCGAAGACTGCGAGCGCTCCTGCACCGCCGCCGCCGCCGCCGCCGCCGCCGCCGCCTCTGCCTCCGCCTCTGCCTCTTCCGCAGGCCGCCGCGGCATCCACGCCACGCTTGCCAGCATCTCCGACGGCGGGCAGTCGCAGTCCTGCGGAGTCATCCTTGTCTGGCCAGTCTCTATCCGAGAAAGTCGACCAGATGCGCCGGGAACAGGTCATGCAGTCTGGGCCGGCGGCCGAGGGCAGCGTTGGGACACCAACCGACACGCCGAAGCCGGTGGCGCCGGAGCGCGGAGGAGGAACCGGCAGAAAGTCAGGATGCAGCGCGTCGCCACCCATGGTCCGAGCCACCTCTCACCCGGCGCGGACAGTGGCTCGGTCGCAATCGTCGACAGGGAAGCCCCTTGGCGTCAAAGACGGGAAAGCCGCTGGCGGCGTTGGTGATGCCCATTCCGAACAGCATCAGCAGTCAGAAGGGCCTATCAAGGTGGATAAGAAGCTCTCTGATCGACTCGGGCTGACTGCCTTGAAGCATCGCTCCAAGGGAAGCTCCTCCAGCATCCCCAGGCTGGTGCACAAGAAGAGGGAGTCCAAGGTGTCGACGCTGGCCAGACACTTCGAGCAGCTCAGCCGCGAGTTCGAGAAGGAGCGCATCCGTGACCGCAAAGAGCGGGCGGCCAGCTGGCGCCAGCCCAGGGCGAGACTCCCCAGGACGTCGACAAAGGCCATTCTGCAGGTATACGATGACGTGAACGAGGCGTTTGAGGAGCCCGCCACGTCGGCCGAACAGACTGCAGAGCCCCTCGGGGAACAGAGGCAAGCCGGCAACGTCACGCCGATTCCTGCCTCGGAGGTGCCCAGGTCGGAACCGCCGGCGGAGGACGTGCCGACGCCGATGGAGAGCGGCGCAAAGCCAGAGAGCCATCAGCTGCCGCCGAGCGAGGACAACGAGGTCACCAGCAACGCCAACACAAGCCAGGCCGCGTCGGACGACGAGGCCGGCGCCAGCGACGGCGAGGAAGCCGCCGTGTGCGACGAGTTCCTCCCGGACATCAAGGAGATCGCCGACGCGCTCGAGCCGAGCACCGAGATACCCCTGGAGCTGCCCAAGCACCAGAAGACGAGCCTGATGAAGTACCTGACGACGTTTTGGGCCGAGAGATCGGCCAGCGGATGGCCGCCGCTCGAGTACCCGGTCAGCGCCACCGATCACATCTTTGTCGACGCCGACATCATCGTGCGAGAGGACGAGCCGAGCTCCGTCATCGCTCTGTCGCTCAACAGCGACGACTACAAGGAGAAGCTTGCCATCATCCGGCGCGAGGCGCAGGAGACGATGCAGCGCGAAAGCGAGGGCGGCGCGGCAAGCGAGGCCGAGCCGAGGTCTCTGCCGGCGTCGTCGGACAACGGCGACTGGACGGTGGACGAGACGGAGCAGGAGAAGAGCTTGCTCCGATCCACGGGCACGCACCTCAAGTACCAGTTCAGGGACGGCACGGCGGTCATGACGTGCAAGATATTCTACGCCGAGCAGTTTGATGCGCTGCGGAGGAAGTGCGGCGTGGCCGAGCGCATCGTCGAGTCTCTGTCGAGGTGCCTGAAATGGGACTCGAGGGGCGGCAAGACGAAGTCGGTGTTTCTCAAGACGCTCGACGACCGACTCGTGCTCAAGGTAGGTTGCGTCTGCGCAGACGTCGGGCGAGGCGGCTGACAGGCGGTGCAGTCTCTGTCGCCGGTCGAGACGTCGGCCTTCTTGCGCTTCGCGCCGGGATACTTTAGCATCATGGCCGAGGCGCTCTTCCACGACCTGCCGTCTGTCATCGCCAAGATGCTGGGCTTCTTCCAGGTGATTATCAAGAACCCGATGACGGGCACGGACATCAAGCTCGACCTGCTCATGACGGAGAACCTCTTCTACGACCGATGTCCGTCGCGCATCTTTGACCTCAAGGGATCGATGCGCAACCGCAGGATCCAGTCGACGGGAGAGCAGAACGAGGTGCTGCTGGACGAGAACATGGTCGAGTACATTTACGAGTCGCCGCTGTTTGCGCGGGAGCATTCCAAGAAGCTGCTTAGGGCGTCAGTGTGGAATGACACGCTGTTCCTGGCGCGGCAGAACGTCATGGACTACTCGCTCATGATTGCGGTCGACGAGGAGAGGAAGGAGCTGGTGGTGGGCATCATCGACTGCATCAGGACGTACACGTGGGACAAGAAGCTCGAGAGCTGGATCAAGGACCGGGGCTTCGCCGGCGGCCGCAACAGGCCGACGGTGACGAGCCCCAAGGAGTACAAGTCTCGGTTCCGAGAGGCCATGGCCAGGTGTGTGGCTTTGTCGAAACGGCTGACGCGGTGCTGACGAGTGGCAGATACATCCTCCAGGCGCCAAACTGCTGGCACCTGTTCAACAACCCGCAGCATCCGGTGTACTACGGGCGGGCAAGGTTCGAGGAGCCCGAGGGCTAGGTGCATGAGAGGGCGGAGGGTGGCTACGTCTTGAAGAGGGGACTAGAGACGGCGATGGAAGAGGGCGTGGCGTGTCTGGTTTGATCTTGCTGTAGGAAGCACGGCGCACAGACGGACGGCATGGTCGAGGATGGATTTGTCAATGAGGCTCACGATACCGCCCGAGTACAAATACCCGTTTACGGAGTACGGAGGTGCATCGTAAAAGTTTAGCCCGGGTCCGCCAGCGCCAATCGTACAGGAGGCGCCATACGTCCGCATAAATCGTAATTGCTACTTATGCCGTGAAGGCGTGCCGCTCACCTTGGTGATGATCTGCCGGTTCTTGGAGTGCTGTGGACGTGGCCGAAGGTGACATACGCTCACGCAATATACTTCCTGGCTCTAATTTCCCATCCTGTCTCTTTCCACTACCTTCTATTTTCACTTCTGTTTTCATGACGAGCCCCACTTTTCGAAAACCGAGGGGCAAATTGTTCCAACTGCCAAACGGTACTTGTTTTGCAGCGCTTTGCCACGCACGAACAAGGTACACACGGCACGACGGCAACGCCCCACTCTGACAACTGCCAGACAGCCCGCAACAACGCGCCGTTTTAGTTCCCTCTGTTATTCTCGCCTCGCGCCCTCTCCCTCTCTCCCTATAATCACCGACTTTCACACACATCCTACATGTACTCCACCACCGACTTCACACATCCTACTCCACCACCTCAACCCCGCAACATGGCCAAGAAGAAGAAGCAGAACCGCAACCGTCAACGGCGTGTCCGCCGCCAGGATGGACCATCAGCTGTGGACGCCACGGAGAACCAGGTGAGCCCAGATGCCGCTGAGTCCCAGCCGGCCGTGGACGCCCTGGACGGCCCCGAGGAGACATCGCCGGAAAGAGAGCTTCGCCACTGGACGGGCATCCAACGGACGGCTGCAGACATCGACCCCTTCGAGGAGGACGACGCTGATGACCTGGATCTTACATACAATAACCACACCACGCCAGGCATTCAGCTCCCGGAGCGCCCGCTTCCCGCAAAGCACGCCTTCCCCAGCCGAGCTGCATATACCGACAGGAATATCGGCGGTGCCGCCGAGGAAACGGACCTAGCAGAATTTTTCTTCACGAAGCTCTGGAAGACCGAAGTCCAGGCCGTGTTCATCCCGGATCCCCTCAGCCGTTGGGTCGACACTCCTGAGGCCAGAACGTACTACGGTGCTATTCCAGATGGCACGTTCTGGCGATGGTACGTCTTGATTTTCCTCGCAGGCATCGGACAGTACTTGCCAGACGTCGGCCAGGAAGCCGAAATTTTCGCCGAGGTTCCCTTCCAGCTTCGCGACTTGCCCGAGGAGACTATCCTGTCCTTTGACCACGTCTGCGTCATCGGCGATGGCATCTACCGCAGTCTGTGCGATGCAGAGCGCCGTGGTGAAGATGCTCAGACTCGGCTCCAGCAACGTTTGGACAAAGAGCTTCAGAAGACCAACCCGGACGAAGAACTGGTAGAAGGCCTCACGGCGAAGCTGGAGACGGTCGAATTCAAGGCCCGACGGAAGGCAGCTGCCAACTACCTTTTCGGCTGTATGCCACAGCCCAGCGCCAACGACGTCGCCATGTTCCAAGGCGATGCTGACGTTGCTCGTTACCACGCCGCGGTGACTACGTTCAGCGATCTGGACCGTCACGCCGACGAAGACGACAACGTGTGGCTCTACCGCATCCGCCGCTACGTGCAAGACAGAGGTCTGGTGCAGCCGGTGCCAACGGTCACTCCCCTCGACACCCCGTTCCACGCCATCCGTCTTCCGCTGCCTGCGGGAATCGCAGCCGACGTCGCAATCTTCAGCTGCACCACGCCGACGCAGGAATTTTGGGTCCCTGGATACGACAAGCCACCTTGCAAGTTCGACATGCCCATTTCCAAGTTGGTCGGCCCTCTGCACCAGTCTATTCCCCGGCTCTTCGCGACCGAGACTCCGAAGAATCTCGTGACAATCAATATATGGGCGGATCCCCCGGAGTCTTCGGTCAAAGCGGAATGTGACGCCATTACTACGATCAATCAATTCGGCGCACACACCCAGGAAGGCCAATGGCGGGAACATATTGTCGATTTCCGTGACTTCGGTCCCCGGTCCCATCGCGACCTCCTCCAGGCTTTCCCAGCATTGCGGGAAGCTCTCGACGCGAACCGCTACGACAGACACAGAGCCCGGGCTTTCCTCGGCATGGCAGACACCAATGCCGGCCGCTTCTTTATCGACGGATGCTCCGGAGCCGGCAAGACCACGATGGTGGTGGAAATCTGCTGGGCCGTGATGGAAAGGGAAGTTCAGCCGGGATGGATTCATGGTGGCACCCATCCGCCGGCACATGTCGTCGACGAATCCCTCAAGCAACGGATCAGAGAGCTACGGGCCCTCATAAGAGATATACGGGAGTCCGCCAGCGAATCGGTGGAGGACGACAGCGACGAGGGCGACAGCGAAGATGACAACATCAACTCAGGCACCCCAGACACCGCACCCGCCTCAGATGCCGATAATGGTTGGCACATTCCCGAGGGCTGGGACAACGCGCTGGCAACGGCCGCCGCCGCCGCCGCCGCCGCCGCCCGGACGGGACGCGTCGCTTGGACGGCGCCATCCAACGCCCTCGTTCGAGACGCAGCCGACCGACTTCGCCGCCGATGCCCTCACAAGAGCATCACGCGTATTTTCCCGTTCGAGGCCGAGATGAGCAATATGTTCGTCGAGTGCCCCGAGCGGCCTGCGCTGCCTGATGGCATGGAGCTGCTCCCGACCGCCGAGCAGCAGATGATCCGACACCACACCTGCGTTCGACAGGAGGTCCACGATACCTTCAACCCTGCCTCAGACCCTTCATCGCTGTCCGAGAAGGCGAAGACGCTGGCTCGTCAACGGCCTGAGAGATACGCTCTTTTTCTCCGGGGTCTTCAGCTTAAGCATCAGGATCCGTCAGAGTTTGCAGAGCAACTGTCCGAGTTCGAGGAGCAAGCCATGGCTCTTCTCACGGCTGTCGCCGACCAGTCGGACGCTATTGTCGGCATGCCGGTAGCCTTTGACCAGTTTTCGCGACACATGACCTGGCAGCCGGATTTCATTGCCGTCAACGGGGCAGCACGACTCACCGAGACAGCTGCCCTTATCCTTACGTCTCGATACCCGGAAGCGGCTTGCGCCTTTGTCGGCGACACTCGACAGCTCGGGCCAATCGTCAAGACGGCAGACCAGCGAGAGTTCCGCCACCTCTTCGGCAAACAGAGGCAGGTTAGCCTCCTAGAGCGAGCCTTGTTCAACGATGCGATTGACATTACGCTGTCTCGCAATTATCGCTGCCATGGGAGCTCTGGAGAATGGGCGCGGGACGAATTCTACTCTACCAAGATGGCACTAGTGAACCGACGCAGCCCGCATGCCAAAGCCTTTAGAGACTACCTTCACACCTTCGGTGCCCGGCAGGCAGAGAACACCACGCTATGGATTGACTGCAAGGAGGCACAGCATCAACGGGTCGGCACGTCCTACATCAACCCAAGCCAGGCCCGCTTTGTCGTCGAGCTTGCCCTCCAGATGCTCCGCGAGGCGCCCCTGGTGAACATGCGCGACGTCGCCGCCGGCGCCGGCACCCGCGTGCGACGAGGGGAGATTCTGATCCTTGTCGCCTATGCCAGCCAGAAGGCGGTTTATAAGCGGCGACTTGCGGAACTCTCCGTCGCTGAGTGTCCTCCGAGCCTGATCTCGGTCCGTACTATCGACGACAGTCAAGGCCACGAGGCCGACTTGGTTATCATCGACTTTGTGCGTTCCGGCGCCCCGGGGTTTATCGATGACCCGCGTCGGCTCGCCGTGGCCATGACCCGAGCTCGGCTGGCAAATGTCATTGTGGCCTCCGCCACGATCGTTCCACCTCGGGGAAGGCATATTACCAGCCTATACCGCTGGGTCTGCGACAGGCACGGTGATTTGCGCACGGAGAGCAAGGCGAATTCCTGGACGATGTGGTGTGAGCACTGCATCCAGCCGGGGCATGAGGCCCTGGCATGCACGCACCGTGTCGAGTGCACTTCTTGCCACGAGACGGGTCGCCCAGACGCCCACGCAGGACGACATTGCCCCCAGCCCACAGAGATGTCTATCTGGGCGGACGTGCCAATACGCCCAGTCGACAACATTGCTCGTCACGTCATTCCCGGCGCTTAGGCGCAAAAGAAGAAAGGCACGCGCATGAAAGAGACTCCCGCAGCAGCCGCCCGGCGTCCCTTCAGCGCGCTCGCAGCAGCGCCAAGAGGCGACAGCCGCAAACTTCTTTGGCGCCGACGATGAAGACGGTCCTTCCCGGGACGACCATCCATGGCGATGATCACAATCAGGACAAGGACAAGGATCACCATACTTGGATGTGGTAAGTTGAGGGAAGGACATGTATGAATAGCAGGCCAGGAAGGGCGGATTGAACGGTAATGTGCGTAGGCACGCAGGCCTTGAGGCGTATAGGGGCAAGCATGGAAGGATACAGGAAAGACGATGCCGTCATCGTATTCACCGACCGGGGGATATCATGTGGTGGGCAGCTGCCGGGCTCCGCGGGGGCTACGTGCAGCGCCCGGGCTACTAGAGCCCCGCGGGAGGGCTTCCTGTATCTATTCCTTTTGAGTCTTGCGATTTGCACTCAGCCAACTCTCTATTTGCAATCTCCATTTGCGCTTAGTGGCTGTTATTTTCCTTTATAAATAGGGTCTTCTTCCATAGAAGGCGAGGCTATGAGAAACTACTCAATATTTTCTAGCTTTTACTCCCCTTTCCGTATTTATTGGCCGCGCGTTATGAGTGCAAATAGAAATCTGCGTGAGTGTAAATAGCAATACTCTTCCTTTGTCCTTACCCCGTCAACACAGGGTTTCACAGCATCAAGAGAGAATTGCCCCCTAGGGCCTCCACCCGGGTTCCTTGCTCCGTTACAGTGGTCGCGTAAGACCGAAAAGGGTCTCATCCTCCCTGTGGCCCCGCAAGTGCCCCTAACAAGAACCCCCCAGCTTCCTCTTTATCGGATCTCAACCTCCATAGCGGTGTTTCTCTCGGTCCCAACGAGGGCAGGCGAGCCGGAAGATCGGCCGCTGATAGGAGGTGACTCAGCGTCCTCCGAATCAGTCGTCACATTAGACTTAGCTCGTCCTTTCCCCTTGGATTGATCCCGCCGCCTCCGCTACGATTACGTCAATCCCATCGTGCACCACAAATTAGGTGTGGCGGCGTGGAAAGGCGCGAATGTGGTGGGGCGCTTGGTACGAATAGCAATACTCATAGCAAAACTCCTCTAGATACTAACAAGCACGAGTTTCATAGGTTAGGTTTACATAGCCACGCTGTGAGGCAGTCTCTGCTTTAAACTGTAAGACAGTCTCTGCTTTTTAAACTGTGATTGCCTATGTCGACTGTACCATTCAAGCATCAGGGCAGCCCGTAAGGGATGAAACCTCTCTGTTGGGGTTGCTTGATGCGAAAGTGAAGTCTGAAGAAGGAAAATACAGGAAGCCGTCCCTGGGCTCTAGTAGCCTAAGCCCCGCACGTGAGCCCTGGCGGGCTCGGCAGGTGCCTGCCACCTGACAGACTGGCGATGGAGGAAAATCATAGAGAGTCCCTGCTGCTCCTTCCGCACTTGCCTGGGAATGCGCTGTTGTGCAGTCTGGGCTCGAATGATGAGTCACAGCGTTTCAGGCAGCGTGTTATTGTCCTGTTAAACACAGCCAGCAGCGTTGGGTGGCTGCTGGAGCAGCGACCGTTTGCCCCAGCCGCCCTGAGTTGCAACTTCTCCTTTTCACCGCCTCCCCTCAACACCGCGTCACCACGCACGAGAGAAAACTTCCACTCTTCTCGAGCAGCGGCGTCTTGTTTCCCCTTTGGTTTTGTATCTGGCAGCTTGGCATATTGATCTCCATTTCCTTGCAAGTCTCGGCGCATGCAGCCGCTAACGCGTTCCCCGTCGGACGCGATGGCTCGGGCTCTGCCAACGAAGGCATGTTGCCGCCTTGATCCCTCTCCGACGCGGTGTATGCTGACTTGCTGCTTTAGAGCATTGTCCCTCTCGTCAGTTTTCCTGACCAAGACGAGTTCGTCTTCCGCCATGAACAAGGAACGCTTATCGAGATGCGCAACGAGCGGGCGGAAATCAAAAATCTCAACGAAGAGCGCCGGACATTTCAGGCATGGCCAGTCGCTCCAATCCCTGGCCTCAACACCGCCTTCACCAAATCTTGGCTCTTCCTGGTAAAGACGCCAGGCAGCAACTCCAACGTGACCTTTCCATCAATGACAGAACGGTTTAAAATCGACATGGCGTCTAAGATCAAGCGTCCGGAGGGCACATTCACGTTGGTCAACCTCGCGTCAACTCGTATTCAGAACCCATACGAGAGCCACGAGAGCGTGAAAGATGCGGCGGTCAGAGGGTGCGCGGCTTTCAAGGTCGACGTGCCACGCTCGTGGCAGGACGATAACGGCGTCAACGTCGAGCTAGACCTCATGGCTAATTTCCAAACGGCCCAATCCATCGCCGACGCTACCGAAATTCGAGTCGATAAAGAGAAGCAGCAAATCATTACCATTACGTGGGACATGAGCTCGGTGACCTTCGAGGCCGAGCTTGCTGCTCTTCGTCACCTAACTGACGAGCATCGCCTGGAAGAGCTGGCTCCATCCCAGAGGTCGCTCCGGGCCTTCGAGACGATCCGAACGTTTGATCGTCTAGGCCGGATCAGCGACATGTATCAGAACCTCCACGACGACTTTCCGCAGCTGGCGAATCCCTTCGACGAATCTCATCGGATTTCGGAAGTGCTCCTGGCAAAGCTGCGGGCCTTCGACGCCGACCACAAGGCGGCTCTGGATGCCCTAAGCCGCCTCTCAAGCGGCGTCTACTTTGTCAACGGCTGTCCCGGGGCAGGCAAGACCGAGTGGAACATGGTGCTGGCCGCTCTTCTTCAGTCCAAGAAGAGTCCCAAGTCGAAGCGCCGCCATAGCCGGATCCTCTTCCTAGTCGACATCAACAAAACTGTCGACGACGCGGCCAGCAGATACCAAGCCCTCTGCAAGGAGGCAGGCCTGGATCTTCGCATCATCCGCATGCACGGCTGGCCCTTGGAGATGAAAAACAGCGCCAAGCTCAACCAGGACTCGACCAAGGACAAGGCAGCGGGCGAGGCAGATCTGGATTTCACCAAAAAGTTCCTGACCACGGCCAGCATGGCCCGGCACTGCATGCTGGAGCGCAACGCCAACCGGGCGCCCACGCTCGACCAAGCCTCGTGGGAGTTTTATGAGGTCAACAAGCACGACTCCTTCAAGGGCCTTGCGAAGGTTCTAAGGCGGATGGAGGACGGCGAGGCCCTTGGCACCGACGAGTGGAGAGCGCTCCGAAGCCAGGTGTCGGCACTGTATAGCGCAGTGCTTGCCAGGGCTGACTTTGTCGCCACGACGCCCGTGGCCGCGTACGGCGGCTTCGCCAGGCATTTTGAGCCTGACATCATCTTCATCGACGAGGCATCGCATGCACGAGAGCTCACGACGCTCATCCCCATTGCCTTCTTCAGCCCCATGGCCTGGATCTTTACCGGAGACGTCAAGCAGTCGCGGCCGTTTGTGAAGAGCGCAGACAAGCGGCAGGGGGAGGAGGGGTTTAACCCCTTCTCGGAGCAGTTGCGGCTGAGCACCATGGCTAGAGCAGCCGCTGCCGACGCAATCGACTCACAGCTGCTCGTCAACAAGCGGGCGTACGGGAACCTCCATCGGCTCCCGTCGAAGATGTTCTACAAGGGAATGATGAGGTCGGCTTACGCCGAGGCGGCGCGCTACCCTCCCAGCGTGCGGTACCTGAGGGGATACCTCGAGAAGCTGGGCGGCGGCGCAAGCATCGACGAGAACCGGGTGGTGGTGCGGCTCAAGGCGAGTGCCGAGACTACTTTCCGCAACAGCTTCTGGAACCCGGCGCACCACGGCTGGGTGCTGGGACAGGTCCGAGGCCTCCTCCAGGACGAGGCCTTCGACAGCATCCCGGCGGGCAGGCGGGGCAGAATCATGATTACGACGCCATACAGGTCGGCGGCGCGGCAGTACCAGGAGGATGTGCGGCGCTGGCGCAAGGAGTGGCAGGACCGGGTCGAGGTCTTGACGGTCGACCAGGCGCAGGGCAATCAGGCCGACGTTGTCTTTCTCGACATGGTGCGCACGACGAGGGCGGGATTCATGGACGACGCGCAGCGGCTCAACGTGGCCATGACGCGGGCGCGACAGGCCGAGGTGGTTGTGATGCACCAGCGCATGACGATCAAGTACGTGCAGGGGGGGATGACGGCCAAGACGCAGTATCTCTCGCAGGTCTGGGACGACGCGGCGGCGGCGAAGCGCGTGGTGACGCTGTAGGAGGCTGATGTCATGGGCAGTGTTGTCTGGAGATGGCTGGCCACAACGGGACATGGCGAGTAGAGAGTTTGCTGTAGGGAGGACGGGCCAGCTATAGTCAACTCGAGGGGATGCAAGCGACTGCAGGTTCCGGCCCTCGGGGGCTGCTTCACGAGATTGGTGCCAATTCCACTGTAATCTGCAATCCTCCGGCCTCCATCCAGGTTTCCGACTCCACTGCTGAGTCCAAGGTCAACGTCTATGCGGCGACGACGTTCTAGGCCTGTTAGCAGGGCACCCGGCCTGCGCGGCAGAGCAGCGGCGGCTGGTTACCGCACTAGCTGCGACGCGAACCTGCGCCGCGGGCAGTGTGGGGATTCAGCCAACCAGGCGCAACGCTGAAACATGGACAAGTGCACCACATGCGTCCAGGATGCAGCGATCCTGCTCTCCTCCACGTCTCTGGCCGCTGCTGAGCGCAGAGGCTCGCTGACCATCGCCAGCCTTGACGCGCCGCACGAGCGCCTGCCGTGACCAGGCGACTGCGCGCCGCCGGCTCTGCTGCGCCGCGCCGTGCCACCTCTCCTCGTCGCACCTGCTGACGCCGTCTCGTCTGCCGACTCGCCTCGACCTCTCCGTCATCGCCACCGGCTCTCCATCGCCCCGTCGCCATGCCTTTATGAGCGCGAGGCCCAGCCCCGATCCTCGCAGCGCTCTCCGCCGGCCCGCCCCGGCGCCCGTTGTCCCGCCATCCTGGGCGGCCTCCGAGGACCAGCAACGTCGTCGGCGACGGCCATGGCTTCCGCGCCCGGCGTCGCCACCGGCGCCGCGCGCGCCCTGCGCCAACCGGGCCCGGGGCGCGGCGCCGGCGACGGCATCGCCGCCCGGGGGGTTGTGCTCAGGCGCCAGCTGAGCGACGGGGCCGTGGCCGGGACCGTCGTCGGCGTCGTCGTCGGCGTCGGCCTGCTCGTCTTCTGCCTCTACCCGGTCGTCGTCTACTATGTCAAGCGTCGGCGGCGTGCCAAGCGCCCGCGGCTGGACCCCGAGGCCGCGCGCCCGGGCAGTCCCCGCTGCGCCGACCTGGCCGCCCACCGACGCCTGTCCTCGAGCGACTCGTTCAAGCTCGACGGCGACGTGTCCCGCGGCGTCAACGCGCCCCCGGCCAAGGAGCACGGCGGCGACCAAGACGCACGAGGGGGCGCGCCGCCGCCGTCGATGGGCCGCGATGCCACGCCCTTGGACGGGCCTCGTGATGCCGCTCAACCCCCTGCCGCCGACGCGGGGCCGCTGTCGCCCCCGTCGCCGCTCCCCTTCTACTACGGCGAATACATGCCCGAGTCCGAGGTGCGCGACGACAACCCGGGCGTCCTCAAGGGCACCAGCGCCGACTACTACAGCCCCTCGATCCCGTCGTCGGCCTTCGGAATGACGACGACGCCTCCAGACGTCGACGCCGACGCGCCCCGCGCCCGCTCCCGCACCAGCTCCCTGCGATACAACGTCAGGCACATGTTTCAGCGCAGGTCCGGCCGGGACCCTGCCGCCGCGTCGCCGCCCTACGGCGCGACAGCTCTGCGGCAAGTCGCCGGCCCCGACGGCCCATCCGAGTCTCCGACTGAGCCGTCTCTCGCCACGGCTCTGCCGGCGGCACCAGACCCGACCCCTCATGCAGCCTCATCAACCAAGCCCCAGTCCACATCACCTCCACCGTCCGCCAAGTCTCCGCAACCGCAGCATCTCGAACGGGCATTCAAGGCCTCTTCCTCCCCCTCCCCGCCGTCATTCCCAGCTCCCGGCACGGTGAACCCGATGGATGTTATGCCGGCCTCCACCGAGTCGGAAGTCTGGCACCGCACTGAGCACCGGCTGCTTGCGTCGACACATGGCTGGCCCCAGGTGGCCTCGCCGCTGCCGGAGCAGCACTACCAGAGCATGGAATACGCTCCCGTCGCCTCACCTCCGTTGCCGCCGGCAGCGGCACAGCCCAAAACGACCCAAACTACTCAGTCTCCTACCCCTACCGAAGCCAGAGAGCACGCCGAGGAACGGGTGCAAGACATTGCCATGGCAGATGCTCGCCCCAACGACCTCAGCCCGTCGACAATGGCAGAGGCGAGCCGCCATCCGAGCTTCCCCTCTGACCAGTCCACGTCGTTCCGGGGGCCGGGATCGACGACCGACCCATCGTCGCACAATACGCCGTCGTCGCAGATGGACAGCCCGACGCCAGAGTCGATGAACAGCTCCGACTTCCGACATAGCGTCTCGCCACAACCGGGGGCTCTGTCGCTCAAGCCCGGCCAGTTCACCTGCGACGTGCCCGGTTGCCACCAAGCGTTCGACCAGCCACACAAGCTCAAGTACGTTGAGCGTGCCCATACTTGCTCTGCTGCAGAGATGCTAATCTTTTCCCCTAGGCACCACCAGCGCTATCACAGCAAAGACCACAAGTGTCCGTACGCAAACTGCGGCAAAGGATTCGGCACCAAGACGCATCTGCAGCGCCACATCAACGACAGGCACGAGAAGAAGAAGAAGTTCCACTGCTCCGTCCCCGGCTGCGACTACTCCCGGGCCGGCGGCAAGGCCTTTCCCAGGAAAGACAACTGGAAGCGGCACATGACGAAGATACACAACATGGACCAGGCGCAACTGCCGGAGCCTGTAGAGGTTGACCACGACATGGGCGAGATGTGAGCTCAACTCGGCGGTAGGTTGCAATTGGATGAGTTGCCATGCGCCCCTGGCATCGTCGCGGTCCGGTGGAGGGCCTGTATACCATAGATACCCCTGGAAGAAAGGCCGATGGGCAGGCTTCTGGAAGCGTTTTGACGGGCGAACTCGTTCATGCGGGTATCGTGCAATGAAAAGTCTCTATTTACGAACACTACTCTTTTGCAAACCTGGCAAGAGATTCTATACCTGTCGAGTCGAGGCCGGGCATGGGCTAAGTCACTGCTCAGAAACGGGCATTGGATGCTGTTATTAGACAGGCCCGGTATGTCACGGTCGGCAACAGGCATGGACAATGGCAGGGCGCAGCAAGTCGGCTCAACTCAGGTCTTTCATGAGCTTCTTGACCAGCTTCTTCTGGTCGTCGACGCCCAGCCTCCTATCGTCCGTCTCCTGGATTGCCCTGCCGACGGCAATGACGGTCTTGGCGTCGCCGCTGTCGACCCAGAGCTTGCCGTTGCGGCCTGTCGCCGTCTCGAACTGCAGGCCGAGGCGGGCGAGCTCGTCGAGCACGACCAGCTTGGCGTCGGCGGCGGCGTCGGGCATCATGAGGCGGCGGGCCATGGCGAGCGAGACGTCGAAGAGCATGCCGCCGGCGAGCGGGCCGAGGCCGTCGGCCTTGCCCGTGGCGGCCGAGACGCACTCGAGCTCGGCGTCGAGGTGCTTGTGGGCGAGGCTGACGCGGGCAAAGACGAGGGCGCCGGGCGCAAGGCTGGGCCGCGTCTTGCGCGTGGCGCCCTCGAAGGCCATGTGCGGCAGCAGGACGGGCGCCGTGTGGTCGGAGAGCAGCACGTAGAAGTAGTCGGCGGCGCTCTTGGCGACGGTGCCGATGACGAGCTCGCCGACGCGCGGCACGTACTGCATCGGCGCGTCAGCACGGGGTCCGCGCGGCAGAGCCCCAGGCAGAGCCGCGGGCCGGAGGAGCCGCACCCGGCCGGCCGCCGCCTCGACGCGGAGCGCGTTCTTGTGCCTGTCGGCGACGAGCTGGCCCGCCAGCGTCGGCAGGATGTCGTTGGGCGGCACGTGGCGCAGGCCCGGGCCGAGGCGCAGCGGCTTCTTGGGGTGCGCCGGGACGAGCGACGGGTCGACGGCGTCGCCCGGCAGGACGAAGACGGGCTCCGAGGCCATGGCGGCGGCTGCTGCTGTTGATGGAGGTGCAACTCTTCACAATTCAGCATGGATCATGGTCGTCGACGCCTATCGATAAGGGCGCTAGTCATTTCGGGGGTGCTCCAGCCTGAGCTGCTCCTAGAATTTTTTTGAGCCCGCACAGCGTCTCCTCCAACTCTTTTACGTCACCCCCGAGCGCAGCAGCCTCTCGTCTCGCCAACACCAATTACACAAGATCCGATCCGCGGCAATCGATCCCTCGCTGGCGGCCCGTCGCTGCACCGCATGTCTGAGAGCAGGGGCGACGGCCCCGGTCCCGAGCCGGCGGACCGGGTGGTGATTGGCATCGCCTTTGGCAACTCCAACAGCTCCATTGCCTACACGGTCGACGACAAGGCCGAGGTGATTGCCAACGAGGACGGCGGTAGGCCGCTCTGCTCGCCTGCGCCGGGGAGGCTGGCCTGCTGACGCGGGCGACAGACCGCCAGATCCCGACGGTCCTGTCCTATGTCGACGGCGACGAGTACTACGGCACCCAGGCCAAGGCGTTCCTGGTCCGCAACCCGGCCAACACGATTGCCTACTTCCGCGACTTCCTGGGCAAAGAGTAAGGCGGCGAGTCGGCGGCCGAGCGCGCGTGGCTGACGCGGAGCGCAGGTTCAAGGCCATCGACCCTACCCACTGCCACGCTGCCGCCCACCCGCAGGACGCCTCGGGCGCCGTCTCCTTCTCCGTCCAGGACCAGGGCGGCGAGGGCGAGGCCTCGTCGCTCCCGGTCAGCGACGTGTCCACCCGGTACCTGCGGCGCCTCGCCACCGCGGCGTCCGAGTATCTCGGCAGGAAGGTCACGTCGGCCGTCATCACCGTCCCCACCAACTTCGGCGACAGGCAGCGCGAGGCCCTGACCAAGGCGGCCAACGACGCCGGCCTCGAAGTGCTGCAGCTCATCTCGGACCCCGTCGCCGCCGTCCTGGCCTACGACGCGCGCAACAGCGCGCACCAGGAAGCCGCCCACGACGACAAGATCATCGTCGTTGCCGACCTCGGCGGGACGCGCTCCGACGTGGCCGTCGTCGCGTCCAGGGGCGGCATGTACACCATCCTGGCCACGGCCCACGACTACGAGTTTGCCGGCGTCCACCTCGACGAGGTGCTCATGGACCACTTCGCCAAGGAGTTCATCAAGAAGCACAGCGCGGACCCGCGGTCCAACCCCAAGAGCCTGGCCAAGCTGCGGGCCGAGGCCGAGGCGACCAAGAAGGCCCTCAGCCTGGGCACCAACGCCCAGTTCAGCGTCGAGAGCCTGGCCGACGGCTTCGACTTCTCCACCACCATCAACCGGACACGCTACGAGATGATTGGCCGCAAGGTGTTTGACGGCTTCAACCGCCTCGTCGAGGGCGCCGTCAAAAAGGCCGAGCTCGACGTGCTGGACGTCGACGAGGTCATCATGTGCGGCGGCACCGCGCACACGCCGCGCATCGCCAACAACTTCCGCGCCATGTTCCCCGAGTCGACGGCCGTCCTCGCGCCCGCCACGAGCCCGACGGCCATCAACCCGTCGGAGCTGCAGGCCCGCGGCGCCGCGCTGCAGGCGTCGCTGATCCAGGAGTACGAGGCCGGCGACATCGACCAGTCGACGCACCCGGCCGTCACGACGGTCCCGCACATCTCCAACGCCATCGGCGTCGTCGCCATCGGCCCGGACGGCGACGACGTCTTCACGCCCATCATGCAGGCCGAGACGGCCGTGCCCGCGCGCCGCATCGTCCACATCGCCGGCCCCAAGGACGGCGGCGATTTCCTCGTCAAGGTCGTCGAGGGCGGCACCCACATCAAGGTCACCAAGCCCGAGCCCAAGGCCAAGGAGCCGGCCGCCAAGGGCGACGACGACGACGACGACGACGACGACAGCTTTGACGACTCGGACGAGGAAGAGGAGGAGAAGCGCGAAAAGGTGTGGAAGATTGGCGAGCCGCTCGCCGAGGTTGCCGTCAGGGGCGTCGCCAAGGGCGCCAAGATCGAGGTCACCATCAACGTGGCCGCCGACCTGGGCGTCGCCATCACGGTGCGCGAGGTGGGCAGCAAGAGCGGCGTGCGGGGGAACCTGGCGGCGCCCTGAACGATGTTGTGCTCATCTCTCATTTCCATGGTTTCCTGGGAGTCGCGACTACGTCCGGGTCGGGGCCGTGGACCGGCGAACTTGCGGCGGGTGCAAAAATAGACAGCTTTAGGCAGACTTTGGGATGCGGTTGCTAGATACTAGACCAGAGCGTCCGGCAGGCAGTGAGTGGTGAGCCTGCCGCCGCTGGATCAAGGGGGAAATGTACAGGAGGGCACACTTGTCCTCGGATATCATGTTCGCTGACGGGGTTATACTCGGCGTCAAGGTCCTACGCGGCCACGCTCGGCAGCTTCCACGCCACCAGGTCGTCCCGGAGATCGGACTCGGCCAACTCCCTCGGGCGCCGGGCCGCCACGTCGCCGGGCCGGCCGTCGCCGTCGCTGCTGCTGCCGAGCGTCGGCGCGAGGCTGCCGAGGCTGCCGCTCCGGGCGCTCGCGGCGTCGTCGTCGCGGCCGGCGGCGGCGTCGTCGTCGAAGTGGGCGATGCGGACGGCCTTGGGGCGGCGGCGGCGGTGGCCGGTGACGGTCGAGCCGCTGCGGTCGCTGGCGGCGGCGCTGGGCGGCGCGCGGCCCGTCTTGCTGCGGCGGCTCTGCTGCTGCTGGGCCATGCGGCGGAAGTCGCTGGGGCGGAGCGTGCCGTGGTTCGCGTCGTCGTCGTCGTCGTCATCGTCGTCGTCGTCGTCGCCGCTGCCGGGGGCCGAGGCGGCGTAGGCCGTCCTCCAGCCGTTGCCGCCGGCGAAGATGTCCTCGATGCACTCGTCGGCGGGCAGCTCGGCGGCCTGGCACGACCACGAGGCGGCGATGGTGCACCGGTACAGGTCCTGGATCTCGGTGGTGTCGCGGCCCTTGGAGATGCTGGGCAGCGCTGCCGAGGGTCAGCGGCGACGTCGGGCCGTCGGGGGGGGGGAAGACAGACGCCCCGTCTCGTCCTCGATCTGCTCGGGCCCCATGAGGCCGGCGATGCCGCCAAAGACGGGGGCCGTCCTCAGCGGCGGGGCGACAAAGTTGCGCTCGCCATCCAGCTGGACCATGAGGATGCCGATCTTGAGGGTGCTGTTGACCTTGCTGTCCTGCATCAGGTGGCGGCGCACGACGCCCTCGCCGGCGGGCCGCGCCTCCGGGCCGGGCGGGGGCGCCGGGCTCGTCGGGCTGACGGCGGTGCCGCTGCCGGCGCGCTTCCGGGGCGGCGAGGCGGCGTCCTTGGCGAGGGCCTCACTCTCCTCGACGTACTCGCTGAGGTTGAGGCGGACGTAGCCGAGGGTGATCTTCTCGGCGACGGCAAACTCCTGCAGCACCTCGAGCTCAAGCGGGCACTCGGCGAGGTTGCTGTTCCTGTCGATGGAGATGCGGACCGACGGCACCACCTTGCTGAAGCCGTAGTCGACGCGGTGGTTGGCGATGGGGCACTTGGCGGTGCGGCCGCGGTGCTCGGCGTGCATCGAGTGGGCCAGGTGCCATTTGATGAAGGAGTGGCCGGAGACGAGGGGCACGTTGTTCAGGTCGTAGATCTGGAGGGGCGTGAGCGAGGGCCCCGGGCCGGGGCGGCGACGCTCACCGTGAGATGCAGCTCGAACTTGGGCTGGCAGCGTCGTCAGCAGCGCGTTCCTCAAGGCCCTCGAGAGCCTCACCCGGCGGGCCTTGCCGACTGGTAGAAAATGCATGTCAGCCGCGTCTCGTCTCGCGCAGCGCCGCTGTCCGAAGAAGCCGGCGACAATTGCAGAGGCGCATCAACCGACTGCTCGCCCGAGCCTCGTCGACAGTCGCCCCCGGCGGCCGCCCAGCACATGACGGGCCCGGATGCAAGGGAGGGAGGGACAGGGGGAGCTTCTTAGTCGAGAGGCATGGCTCCGGCTTACTCAAAGACGTCATGTCTGACTCTGCCGGACCGGCCTCAGCCGCAAGACGGGGGGGCGCCGGAGCCTCGGGGGGCGGACGGCTGACACGTGTCGCCGGGGCTGGGATGTGCTGTCGAGAGACGGGCTCGTTGGTCTGGGCAGAGAGCAAGGCCTGGTGCGGAGGAGGATGGTCAACGGGCGCGGCGGGTCAGTCCGTGCTGGAGCGGGCCGGCGGCGGCGGACCCAGGACGAGAGGCGAGACGAGACGGCCGTCGGACACGAAGACAGTTTGAAGAAGCAGGTCTGCGGTTGGACTGATATTGATTCCTCGCCTGTCCAATGTGGCCCCGAGGCAGGAGAGTTGAGGATGGATGCCAGGTGGACAGTCTCCCCGTCTCAGGCCCTGCCAGGATTGGCCGATGCGCCCGTTGCAAAGTTTAGGTTCGTTGGGGCATAGTCCAACTTACGTAAATCCGCACGTGATTAATTGCAGCGAGCTCAAGCGGGAAGGGAGAGTCGCAAACAAGTTTTCCAGGGAGGGCTGCGAGTGCATACTTGCATCAAGGTTCTGTTTTGACTTTGCTTTCGGTGGGCACGGAATTTATGTCTTGGCTGTGCCAAAAGTAATTACACAAGCCGGGGTACCCTCCCACCAAGTATAGCCTCCGTGCCCTTGCTATGTATATACTAGCATCGCGATACCCTTACGGCCGCGGCTAGGGGGTAGTGTTAGTTAGTTAGCCACGGCGACCTATAGGGGTAGGTCTTCAGCTACGCTGACGCCTTCTACGCCGTACATACACCTAGCTTAGCATTATCATTACCCTCGTACACACCTGTATGGGTTTGTCAGAGTGAGAATACCACATATAAAGGTATACAAAGGCTCTAGAGAATGGAGCGTTCCACTTTTGCTGGTAGCGTATAGCCTAGTGGGTTTTGACAGGGTTCCACACCCGCTACCTGACACTGGGTGTGAAAGCGTAGACTTTAGAGGAGTTCCAACTATCTGCTCCCATGCCCCCTGACACTGGGTGTGAAAGCGTACCATCTATAGCGACTTTAGAGGAGTTCCAACTATCTGCTCCCATGCCCCCTGTAGCGTCATCTTCTTGAGCCCTGGATAGATATCCCTAAATTTCCAGACCGTGCCCGACTTCAATACGTCGTCCCAGCCCTTCATCTCGGTATTCCCGTCAATCGGTTTGCCATTCTCTCGTATGTCACTGTTCGTACCGCGAACGTCCATGCCGATACCCTCCATATAAGACGACTGCGCCATGATGACCGGCGACACACTATAGCTCACTAGATGGCCTTCTAGAACTATCTGCCTGATAATTAAATCCACTGGCTGATTTAGGTCCATGGCCGTCCTTAGCAAGAGTTTTGCAGCGCCGGTTTGACTGATGGCATATCCTGTCGTGCAGGAGGGTCCCCCCGATTTTCGTATTACCCTCTCCTCGTTCAGACTGCGGCCGTAGTATTCGGAGCCGTCGGGAACAGATGGGTCGGGGAATATAAGGTTGATGTCCTTGTTCTTCTTATCTTCGAAACAATGACCGAAAGAGAGATAATCCCAGTGCCGACTTTGCCAGGGATCGTTGACACTATGCTCCGCCGTCAGGTTCGCCTCCGAATGTCGACTGACTCCCGCTTTCCAGCGACGATCCGGTATCGGAGTCGAGCCGATATGCCGCAGGAATTGTATGAAATGCCCATTCAAGTTGGACATGATTTCACGGACGTTGATATCCCAGACCGCGTCGGATTCGATAACGAGGACTGCGGGAAGAGACCTCCTCAGTATCATAGACCAGATCTGCCAGCCAATTAATTCATGACCCATGTCTTGGTTCCCTAGGGCTCCTTACGTTTGCATGCGCTCGCCAGCACGCCTTCTCCTTGACATTCACACCGACGTTATCAGTAGGCGGTATGCCTATGTCCTGGATCTGGTCCGACACGACGCCCTTACGTTCGATAAAATCGATGCCGGAGAGGTAGGCCTGCAGCGTTTGCGCGTCGAGGCGGTCGTACCGGCCCGGTAGATTGATCATATAAATAGAACCGAAACCCAAAGTGCTGTTTCCCGCCGCTACAGTGGAGAGGGCCGACAAGGTCGTGTTGCGAAGCGGTGAAGTCATTCCTGTACTCCCCATGCCAGGTTCGGTATATAACGACACACTGTAGATGGCGATGATTAGCAGGACGGCGATAGCTAAGGGGTATAAGATGCCAGGCGAGTGTGGCCACAGCATCAGGCCTTGCACGGGGCGTGGCAGCCCCCAGAATAATTTCGGCCGCAGCATAGCAAATAATCACGAGGGAGAAAAAAAAAAGGCTGGTGCCCATGCTTCCTAATGGGCCTGCAAGAACCTATATATACCGAATATATGAGGACTCCTATAAGTCGGAAGTAGCGTCGGTTAAATGTTGACACGACTCATGAGCCGACTTAGCGGCGTCGCATGACTCTGCCAGCGCATTTTCCGGACCACTTTCGTAAGGCCTGAGTAATAGACAGCATCCTTGCTTAAGTTATGACTCTACATAACTTATAACAGTTGTCCTTAAAAGTCCATTTTAGCAGCCTCTCGTCCCCTAGACAATTTCCGTCTTCCCGTACCTAAATACTCCCTTACTCTAATACCCCTGTCGGTCCATAGCCTGTGCGGGCTCCCAGTTGTAATAACAACACTACGAGAAAGGATTACGGCGATGAATTAAATATATATAGAACCCCTGAGACCTTTAGAAACTCGTCGGAAAGAGGAATTAAAGTATAAAGACTGCGCCTAAAAGTAAGTCGACTACTATAGAAAGGGACCTGCTATAGCATAATAAATATATATATACTAGAGGGAAGAGGGAGGTAGTTGCGCGAGGCCTCCTAACCTGCCCTGTGGGGCTCGGCTGGACTTATCCCGAATAACACCTCCCCCCAGCCGGGCCTCTAAGGGGTCCAAGGCTCTAAATACAGGCCATTACGATCTCCCGGCGTTACTTGCCTTGCCATGTCCCTCTATCAGTGAGTAGCTACGGCCAAGCTCCCCCTGAAACAGGCTAGAGGCCACAACATGGCCTAGGGGGTCGACTCACGGTAGTAATACGGGTCTATCGTGAGGACCCCCTGTTACAGGCTGCTATAAGGGGCATGACTAGGTCTAGCTATTCCTCACGATATACCTATACCTATAAGTAGGATCAACAGCCCCCAGGGCTATTAAGGGTGGTGTGCATAATCAAGATTCCTTTTAACTACCCTAAAGCTACGCTCACGCCGGCTCACCAAGACCCTCTAACCTTCTAAGCTCTAGCCCTAGCTCTGGCTCTAGCTCTTGGCTCTTGGCTCTTGGCTCCTGGCTCTATCGGCGAAGGCTCTTGGCTCTTGGCTCCTGGCTCTATCGGCAAAGGAATTCGTTCTCCTAGTCTACCTGGTCGTATAGTAGAGAATAAGGTGCCCGGGTTCGAGAATACGGCGAGAGTGTTTACTTACCGTTAGGTAGTAGAAAGTTACCAGGGCCATTAGTAAGCTCGAGACTAATAGAACGAGAATGTATATAGGCCCTGCGGTGTCACATAATAGCCTGTCCGCTAGACCACGATCTAGGACCTGCAAGGCGTCAAGGTTTCCCGACGACTGCTTCGAGAACGATGCCTAGTGCTTACAGAGGCGATATGGTGCCGCAGTCGGAAGAGGCAGCAGCCGTTGCTTGACGGCCAAGGGCGGACGATGCATGATGTACTCTCCGTATGTCATGTGATGTGGGTGGTTGTCTCGGGTTGCGTTGCATCGTCATGGCGTAGGGCTGCCTTATCGATAAAGCTGCCCCCCTGGACCGCAGTCTGGACTCGGGCAGCAGCAAGGTAGAGTTTTGGCATCTCCAGCTCGGGCACGACAAAACTTTGCCTGCTATATTAAGGGCTCGAGGGCCTCGCCGTCGCACCGCCTGGCCTCGTCTCGCCTCGCACCGCCTCGCAGCGCTCATCCGGCCCTCGACGCCCGCCCACGATGAACAAGCGCAGCGCGGCCCCCAGCGGCCGCGGCGACGCCCTGCGCCAGAAGCGCGCGAGGCTCGGCGCCGCGCGCTCCGTCGCCTCGCAGCCCGCGGCGGCGGCGCTCCACGACGGCGAGCTCGACCTCGACGCCTTTGTCGCCGCCCACGAGTTCGAGGTGCGCGCGCTCGAGCAGAGCATGGCCACGTCCAAGGCCGTCAGCGCCAGCCGGGCCTTCCAGAAGGTGCCCCGGGGCCTGCGCCGCCGGACGGCCAGCCACAACCCGAAGCGAGTCCCGCGCCGGCTGCGGGCCCGGGCGCGCCGCGAGATGGCCGACGACCGGACGCCCGCCGTCGAGGCCCGGCGCCGGCGGCCGCGGACGACGCGCGCGCGCATCCGCGCCGAGACGGCCAAGCGGCTCGGCGTCCTGGCCGCCCGCAAGCGCAGGAAGCAGCGGGAGCAGGGCGAGCAGCTGCAGCAGCAGCGGGAGCAGGGGGGCCAGCAGCAGCACAGCGGCTCCCCCGAGCCCGACGGCGTCGTCGGCCGCAAGCCGCGGCCCAAGATCCGCAGGAACCAGCTCAACGTGCCGCCTCCGCCCCCCGCCGGCTTCCGCAAGCGCCAGATCAACAAGACCTGGCTGCCCACGCACCGGTGGCACGCCAAGCGCGCGCGCATGACGGACCCCGACAGCCCGCTCTGGCGCTTCGCCGTGCCCCTGACGCCCAGCGACAAGATCTACCGGCCGACGCACCGCTCCCAGGGCGAGAGGGGCACCATGCTCTGGGACACGAGCTACATGAGCACCATCGGCCTCTACGGATCCCCCGCCGCCATGGAGCGCGTCCTGCGGCGCATCGGCCTGACGCAGGACTCGTGCTGGAACGACAAGGGCCGGAGGTGGCGCATGGGCACGCGGACCTGGGCCGGCATGCTGAGCCGCGACGCCGGCGGGGACGCGCGCCCCGTGTGTCCGGCCACGGTGCTGTGGAACCCGGAGCCGCGCGGCGGTCAAGACTCGGCCGGCGGCGCGCCCAAGGCGCAGCGACAGGTCTACCTGCGCATCCATCCCTCGGCCTTCCTCGAGCTCTTCGACGAGCTGCTGCGCCTGGCGCGGACGGAGAAGCCGCGGCTGTACATCGAGGACCTGCGCTTCGAGATCGGCAGCCTCGAGCTGACGGGGCCGGCGTCGACCGAGGCGCTGCTCGCGGTGCTGACGCCCTACGCCTCCAGGGCGGCGCCCAAGCCGGTGCACGCGACCCTCTTCGAGTCGCTCAAGGGCCTGACCAACCCGGCGACGCTCCCCGCCAACGCGGTCCTGAGCTTCGCCGTCCAGGACCCGCGGCTGCGCTACCCGCCGCGCAGGATGGAGTTCCCCGACGACGTCGAGGCGCAGATGGTGCTGCTGCAGACCATGGCCAAGTGGCCGGCCGAGGAGGCGCTGGAGCCGTCGGCGCTGTTCGACCGCGACGCGCGCCACCGCGCCTCGTGTCTGCCGTCGCAGCGGTCCATCAGCCGGCGCCGGGGAAGCGCGGCGCCGGGCGCCGTCGTCGAGCCGGCCGCCACGGACCCGCCCATCCCCGTCACCCTCATGGCCTCGCGCTCCGCCTCGGCCACGCACACGCAGGGCACCTGGACCCTGCTGGCGCCGTGGAAGTGCATCCTGCCGCTGTGGTACAGCCTGGTGCACGTGCCGCTCGTGTCGGGCCTCAACCCGCGCTTCGGCGGCCTGCACGAGACCATGCAGGTGGCCTTTGAGCGCGGCCTGCCCTGGTTCCCGGCCGACCACGTCGCCTCCGACGCCGGCGCCGACTGGGAGCTGGACCAGCGCCGCAAGCGGAGGGCCCAGTGGGAACGGCGCCCCAAGAGCAAGCGCACCGAGTGGTCGGCCGTCGACCTCGGCGCCGGCCGGCGGGGCGAGATCGGCGACGGGCTCGCCTGCGACTTTGAGCTGCTGCTCGGCCTGTCCGGGCCGCGGAAGGCGGACCGCGGCGACGGGCCCGGCAGCGGCGCGGCTCCCGAGGACGCCGCCGACGGTCCCCGGGACGCCGCCGCCGACACCGACCGTCCCGCGAGCGCCGCCGCCGACCCGCCGCCCCTCAAGCTGCTCCGCTCCGTCTCCAAGGCCGCCTTCGACAGCCTCGTCGCATCGCCCGCGCCGCCGCCCGCGCCGCACCCCCACGCCGTCCTCACCGTCCGCATCGCCCTGCTCGCCCGCGGCGTCGCCTCGCCCTGCGCCCGCATCTACCGCCTCCCCGCCGCCGACGCCGCCGCCGAGGTCCCGGCCTCGCTGCCGCCGCCGCCCGACGCCCCCGACGCCCTCCCCCCGGACCTCCGCGCCCAGTGGCTCGCCCGCCTGCCGCCCGCGCCGCCGCCCGCGCCCTCGCCGTCGCTCAAGCTGCCGCCCGCCCTCGCCGACCTCGAGCTCCGCAAGCGCCTCCTCGCCCACGAGCTCTCCGCGCCGCCCGCGCCCGCCCGCGGCCACCCCGGCGGCCACCCGCTCGTGCCCGCCGCCGCGGACCTCGTCGGCTTCGTCACCACGGGCTCCTTCTGCCTCGCCGACGGCCGCGCCGCCGCCATCGGCTCCGTCGCCCTGCACAAGGTGCTGCCCGGCGTCCGCGCCGACGGCCGGGAGGGGCGGCTGTGCATCGTGCGCAACGCCGGCGAGAGCGTCGGCTGGCTCGCGCGCTGGGAGGCTGTGTAGAGCGGGTGCTACGAGCTCTTGTAGTCTACAATGTAATGCGAGCGAGTCTCGGGCATCGTCTTGTGTGCAACGCTTGGTTTGCCTGTTTAAGCAAGAGTCTGTAGATGCCAGTTGAAGTAATCCCAAAAAGCCCGCGTATCTCCAAACTCCTTCCAATATAAATAAATGACCCGTGTCGCCGGATATACGCCATGCCGCGCTAGTCCTCCTCGCTAATCTCGCTCTCGTCGCCGCCGTCGCCGCCCTGGGGACTGCTGTGGAGGCTGTTGGCCAAGTCCTCAAAGGCAATCTCCATCTCCTTCTCCAGGTCGTCCTCCATGTTGACGCTGGCGGCGTCGGCGTCGGCGTCGTCGTCGTCGGCGGCGGCGGCGGGCAGGGGGGCCGGCCTGGAGTCGGTGTCGGCGTCGCCGCCGCTGTCGGCGTCACCCTCCGAGTCGCGCTTGTCCATGAAGTCGTCGAAGGGGCAGTAGGCGGGGAAGGCGGGCGAGAAGGGGGCGCGCTTGGGGGCGGCGTCGTCGCGGCCGGGGTACTCGATGAGCAGGTCGCCGTCGCCGTCGTCGTCGTCGTCGTCGTCGTCCTGTTCCACCTTGCGGCGCGCGCTCTTCTTGTCCTTGGGCGGCTCCGTCTTGGGCGGCTCCGGCTTGGGCGGCTCCGGCTTGGGCAGCAGGAGCGCGACGGGCTTGGACGACTCCTTCTTGTCGGGCTTGCGCTTCGGCGGCGGCGGCGGCATGCTCCGCTTGCCGGGGCTGCGGGCGGCCGCCCTGCCGCCGCTGCTGCCGGCGGCGGCGGCGGGCCGGGGCTTGGGCCGGGGCTGCCTGGCGGGGGCGTCGGGGGCGGGCTTGCGGGGCTCGTGGGGCTTGCGGGCGGCGCTGTCGAGGGGGGCGAGAGGGGGGAACTGGCGGGCGAGCTTGTCCGGGTCCGAAGTGGCGGGGGTGCGGGACAGGTTCATGTTGAAGACGGAGTCGACCTTGTCGAGGACGAGGGCCTTGCGCTGGGGGTCGAAGTGCAGGACATACTGGTTGCCGTCGACGGTGCGGGTGCCGGCGTAGGCGTAGGGGCCGGAGGCGTCGGCGAAGGCCAGGTCGTACGAGGCCGTCTTGCCGGGCAGCGACGGCTTGAGGCGGGCGAGGGGGGGCGCGTCGGCGGGCGACAGCGCGGGCTTGTGGTTGTCTGGCGAGGCCTTTGTTAGCGTTGGAGACGGGCGGCGGCGAGAGGCGGCGTACAGCGGACGCCCGTGAAGATCTCGTTGGGCGTCTTGCCGAGCAGGCCGTCGCCGAGGATGACGGGGTACTTGGCCCTGGCGGTCGGGTCTATGGGGCCAGCCATGGCCGGGACTTGGGCGTGATGGGCGTGATGGGCGCGATGGGCGCGACGGGCGCGATGGAGGCTAGTTGGAGGGTCTTGGGCGTGATGGGCGTGATGGAGGCGAGTCGGAGGGTGTCGGTGCAGTCTCAAGAATGAAGAGGAGCCTAGAATGAAGAGGAGCCTAGAATGAAGAGGAGCTTGAATAGGGCAATAACAAAGGACGTCAAGGTGAGCTTACTGGAGTCATGCATCACGTGCCGACCGGAGTTTAAGTCGGCCGCCGGCGGATCACGTGGCACGGCGCACGGGCCGCGCCGTCCGACTGCAGCGCCCAAGGCCGATGCTGCAGGCCGTTTCAACAAACGCGTGAAACGTCGCACGGGATTGTTGAGAGCCAGGCTGTGGCTGGCAAGACGAGTATAAAGGCCTCGCTCCCTCTCCGAGTCTCGATCCAGCTTTTCTCCTTGGACTCATCCTTGATCAACTTTTCTTCATTCGTGCAACTTTTCTCGATCATCTTCTCTTCATTCATTCACTTTTCTCCTTGATCAACTTGTCGTCTTCTCATGCGACTTCTCTTGACCCAATCTTGATCCAACCCCTCCATGGAGCCATTTCCATTCGAGATGCCCTCCTCTACAGCCATGGCCCAGGGCCATCCTCCGTCTGGCGAGCTGCTTCATCCGATGTGCCATCAACTACGCAAAGCCGGACGTCTACCATTTCCTCCACCCCTCTAGGTGGTGCGCTCCCGCATCCCAAGACTCTACGGCCCCGGATGCCCAGCTGCTTCTTGGAGGCGGCTCTATCACCAGCCGCTCGCTACTTGCTACTGAGAAAATAGAGTGGCGGCCCCTCGTACCGTCAAGGAGCGCTCTTAGGCATACGTGCCCTTACGCCCGCTCCACGACCTGCTCCGTCAGCCGGCGACCCTATGCAGCCCCCGCGGAGGCTTGGGCTGCACAGTACAGCTGGGCGATGCCTCGATTATGGCACCGTCACAACCGTCACGCAGGGGGCCGGTCGCCGCAACCGGAACGGCTGGAGGGCAGGGATCGGAGGAAGCCGGCGTCGTCTCCGTTGTCGATGGGGGCATCCAGGAGGTGAAAGAATGGCGTGGTTGGATACACCGGATCGGATAGGGTGAATGGTTGCAACTGGTTGCTCGCCTTGGTTGTGCAGAGCACGACCTCGGCTGGTCGGGGAGTTGACTTGCAGTACATACTTGATGATGCGTTACGCTGCGTCGCCTTGGGGCTCGACCCCTGACAGGTCATTTTTGTGTTTTATCCGTCGACGGCGGAGTCTCGCCGGCGCCCGGATCGGCTCCGGATCGGGGACCGTCAGCCGCCGGCACGGTCCCCGATGCACGCCGTTTTACTCGATTCGCCCAAGGCGGCGTTTCCTTTGGCAAAGAAAAACCAAAGCCTCGGCGCGCGCCCTGGTTACCCGAGGGCGCGGCGCGCTGCAGGCCTCGCCCCGGCCGTCTCTGCTGTCCGCGTTTTATCGGACCGTGTCTCGCCTTCCAGCAGCATCTCATCCCGGGAGCCAGGTCGACGGATGCCGTCTGCAGCGGCCACGTCCGATTCGCCTGCGGGAAGACAGCAGACGGGGCCGAGACGATGCAGGCTGTCTGTCGGCCTGAATCAGGGGCGCGCGCCGTCGGCGACTCGAGAGCGGCCCCGGATCGGGCTTCGGATCGGGCTTCGTCTCGGGCGCGCGCCGTCGGCGACTCGAGAGCGGCCCCGGATCCGGCTGCGGATCGGGCTTCGTCTCGGGCAGGCCGGACATGCGCGAGCTGCTGTTGGGGGCCGTGGCTGTTGGTGGTGACGAGGGGAAAACGAGACGCTCCACCCGCCGTCCTGGGCGTATTGGCAATCTTTCGGCCATCTGCGGCATTTGTCGCCGCGCCCAATGGCCGGCAGATTCGACGCGGCCCATCTCGATGCCCTGTTGGGCCTCGTCATCTGCCGCCAGTGTCTCTGACCTACCACGCCGGCCGACGGCGCCGGTTCGCGGCCCCCTGGCGCCGCCCCCTTCTCGCCGCCCCCTTCTCGCCTCCACCGTTGCTTTTCTCGTGGCCGGGCCGGTGAGACGGCCCAGGGCAGCGGTGCTCCGTCCGCTCCGTGCCCCCGGCGCCGTCTTGAAGCACAGCATCCGCGCCCGTGGTCCGTATCCCAGACCTGTCCCAGGCGCGCACATGAAATTGACAACCCAGGCTGTCGGTGCTGACGCCGCCCTTTCTTTTCGAAAAGCACGCTGCCGTGGCCGCGGCTCCTCGATGCTCTGGCGACGCTCGATGCGCCGCATCCGTCACCTGCATGCCATCGTCTCTCGCCTCGTCCATCTCCCTCATGCCGGCCTCGCCATATCAACGTCCGTCGCCCGTTGGCTCCGTCCAGATGCCCGCCCGCTGCTCCTCTCGGCAGACAAGGCCCATTGACGCGCTCCCTCTCGTCATCCGTGCTCCTCGTCATCTGCCAACGGCCTTCCCGAGCCCCCCGCCTCCTCCCGCGCCTGGCCTCGCCCTCGCGCCACCTCTCCCGCTTGTTCCTTATTTCTGAGACCCTGCCTGCCTCCGCCGGGCTCAGACAATTGCTGGCCAGCCTGGCCATCTGCCTGTCTCAAACGCGCCCAGGCCGCCTTCACCCCCACGCTGCCCCGTCACAGCCTCACGTCGCCGTCTTCGCCCTGCTACTTGACCCCGACGTCCCAGGGCGGCCCGTCTGCCTCCCTGTCCTCGCCTTCTCCGCCCCCAGGAAGCGAGAGCCCGTCTTGTGCCCCCAGCCGCCCGTCAAGGGCCCGACGACGACGACCGCTTCACGCGGCAAAGACGACCATGGACGAGGCCACCAGCGATGCCCGGTACTGCGCAACCGTGCTGCGGCTGCCGGCCGACCGGTCCGAGGACCACCTCGACGGCGAGCTGCTGGCCAAGGCGAGTGCCCTGGGCATCCGGCCAAGCCTGCCGCCCGTCGAGCGCTGCCGCCGCAACGCCTCCATCGCCCTGTCCGACTCGTCCGGCTCGACCTCGTACGAGCAGCTCTTCTCCGCCGCCTCGTCCGGCTCCGCCAGCGCCTGCCCGACGCCGCACTCGTCCATCTTCGGGCCCCCGAGCCCCGCCGGCGCCCCGCCGGCCGCCGCCGATGCCGGGCACCGGCAGCCCAAGAGCCTGAGCTTCTCCGCCTACGAGAAGCTGGTGGCCGGCTGCCACGTCCCGCCCGACCCGGCCAGGTCGGTCAGGTCGGCCAGGTCGGCCACGTGCGACAGCTCGGGCCAGAGCATCTTCAGCGTCAGCACCCGGAGGGGCCTGTCGAGCCTCAGGAGCCGTATACTGCGCAAGAAGCCGACGCGTTCCTTTGAGAAAGACCTGTACGGCAAACCCCCCCCCCCTTGAGGCCTGTGGCTGACCGTGCCCGAGATCCTGTCTCACCTGTCGCAACGACTTCTCCTCGCCGGCATCGCTGCGCCAACTCGCGTGCGGCCACGCACACTGCGCCGACTGCCTGCGGCTCAAGGTCGACCAGGCGTCCGTCGACGAGGCCAAGATGCCGCCGCGGTGCTGCGCGCCGATCCCCGCCGCGACGATCCAGGAGGTGGCAGAGCCCGCCTCCCAGGAGGTCTTCCTCCGCGCCGTCGTCCAGTTCAGCACCCCGTGCGCGTTGCGCATCTTCTGCCCGTGCGGCGAGTTCATCCCGCGGCGCAGACACGCCGATGCCAAGGCGCCCCTGACCGTCGCCTGCTCCCGGTGCCACGCGCGCGTCTGCTCCATCTGCAGGGGCGATGCCCATGCCATCGGCAAGGACTGCCCCGGCGACGCCGACGTCGAGGCGTCCAAGGCAGGCGGCGGCCCCGGCCGGAGGCGATGCTACAAGTGCCGCGGCCTCGTCGAGCGCGCCGTCGGCCCGGGCCCCCTGACGTGCCGTTGCGACGCCCGGTTCTGCGCCGCCTGCGGAGGCGTCTGGGACGCGACGGTCGGCTGCCCCAACATCTGCGGCGCCGGAGACGACGAGTCCGCGAGGCGCGACTCTTCCGACGACAGCCGGGAGGCGCTGGCGGCGGCGGCGGCGGCGGCGGCCGAGGCCCGGTCAGCGCAACACCCGGCCGTCGGGGGCCTCCAGCAGGCACAGGAGCAGGAGATGGAGCGCTTCGGCCGCTTCCTGGCCGGCACGCAGAGCGCCGCGCGGCAGCGGCATGCCGAGCAGGCGGGCTCGCTGGCGGACAAGCAGGCGGGCCTCGAGGCGGCCATGCGAGAGCGGCACTCGCGGTCGGCGGCGCAGCTCGAGGACAGGCAGATCGCCGAGGAGATGGAGCTGCGGACGGCGCTCGAGCAGAGCGAGCGCAGCATCCGCGTGCGCATCAGGCACATGGAGGCCTACTGCGAGGGCCTGGGGCGCAACCCGCCCGACAACAACCTGTCGATGCCGCCGCGCGTCGTGACGGAGCAGAACCTCCGCGACCTGGGCCGCCAGTACAACCTGCGCGACGGCATGGAGCACCTGCACCAGGCCAAGATCAACGTGATGCGCGACCGCCAGGCCAAGCGCATGGAGGAGCTGCTCGAGCGCCAGGGGGAAGAGCTCGAGCAGCTGGCCCGGGCGCACCGGGGGGAGCGCGAGGCCATCGAGACGGCGGCCGCGCGCGAGGCCGAGGCGACGCAGGCCCTCTTCGACGCCCGCAAGGCCCGGCTGGCCGCGCGGTGGACGCTCGCCATCGAGGTGCTCTGCAAGGAGCTCGAGGACAAGGACGGCGCCAAGTATGCACCCGTCCCGCCGCCGACCTGGCCCAACGACCACGTCCCGGAGAAGGCGTCATGACCAGGGGAGCCCTGGCGGCATTCGGTATCCGGTCCTGCGGCTCGACGGTGTTATATGCCCGGCCCATGGCGAGACGGCCCTTGATTCCCCTCTTGCTCCTTTTTTTTTCCGTTTATATTTCCGGCTTGGAAACCATACCCGAACCCTATACACAGCTCTCGCTTTATGGACGCATCCGTCTGCCATGTTTCGTTTGTCGACAGCAAGCCCTGGGACAGGACGGCCGCCGAGGAGGAGAAAGGGGGCCGGACCAGGCGACGACGCCACGCATTCTCCGCCTCTGGCTTGTACAGTGTGTATTCGTTCTTGTCGCTAGAGATGGGGCCCGCCAGACGGCAAGTGTATCAGTAGTTGGGCGATGCGTCGTCGGGCTGCGAGCAGCGTCCGAGCACTTGCGAATTGCATACTTCTTTTGCCCGAATGGCTCGCACTCTTTTCTCAGACATCATCCTGCGCCATGCTGAGCAAGAGGGGGCCCGGAACCGTGGCACCGGGCAGGGAGCTCGGAAGGGCGGGTGAGACACTCGCTCTCACACCGGCAGTTCTATCCCTTGCGCGGTCCGACTCGGGCCTCGCAGGCCCGCCTTTGTGCTGCGGTGCGGAGGCGTCTCTCGGGCTTCGTGAGCAACGGGACGGGGAGGAACACGACAGCGCCTAGCCAACTGGGGCGCAGGACTCGCTGAAACGGGCAAAGGGATGACGGCGCCATGGGACGATGCGGACGCAAGGGGCGTGTAACGTTGGACTAGGCGCTGCCGATCAGCAAGATGCAGATGTGATCGAGGCGACAGGTCACAAGTCGCTGCTTTTGGCGGCCAAGTTGGACTCGGGAGTTGGCAGCAAACAAGTGTCTCGGGGGTGACAGGCCGATGACGCGCGTCCCAGCTCCGGGAGAGCGACGAGCTGCTGGAGGACTGATTCTCTCAGCTACGAGACTGCAGACGACAAAGAGATTCAGCAAAGCAGGCTGAAGAAGCTCTGGATGGCGCGATAAGAGCTGTCGGTGTCAAGTGCGTGTCGTCGGCTCACGTTGACGGACTTTGGTTTTTCCGCCGACGCCCGGTTGCTTGGGGCTCGGCACGTGACTCCATCGGCTGGCGGGGCCCCGTCCCACCAACGTGTGGGTGTGGAAAAAAGCCCTGGCAACGGCACAAATTTGACGTGCACTTTTCCAACCGAGTCTCTTGCCGCCCCTCGCCGCCTCCAGCCAGCACAGCGCGAAACCGCAAATCGTCACAATGGATTCCGCAGGAAAGCCTACCGTCAAGCTGGTCAAGGTGACTCGCGTCCTCGGCCGCACCGGTACGATAGCCCAGGTCCCCGGAGCCGGATGCCGAGCGGCTTCTGGAGACAAAACGGCGTGGCTAACGGACGCAGGCTCTCGCGGCGGTGTCACGCAGGTGCGCGTCGAGTTCATGGACGACCAGACCCGGTCCATCATCCGCAACGTCAAGGGCCCGAGTATGGCTGCGAATTTCCCCGGGTGCAGATTGGCAGAGACTGACTCGTTGCGCCTGCCACAGTTCGCGAGGACGATATTCTCTGCCTGCTCGAGTCGGAACGCGAGGCCCGGCGCCTGCGATGAGCGGCGACGGCGCCGGGGGCGGTGGCGGTTGGGAGCTGGGTTGGAGCGCGTGAGGGTTACGCATCGTCGATTCTTTGGGGTTGGGGCGCTGGGCTTCTGTCTCTTGACGGATGCGGTGTCAAGTAGAGCAGCCGGCTGGCTACCTGGTCGGAACACATCTAGGCTCATTCTCATGGCTTTGTCGGTTCTGGAATGCGAAAACTATTCTTGGGCACCGGACGTCGACTGACGAAGCCGCCGTGCGCGCTGGGCAGCAACGGCAAGGACGGGGCGTGTTGGGGCCTGACGACGGCATCCGTGGCCAGGTGGCCGGGCGTCGGACCGGCCGGGCGCTGGACAAGGCAGGGAGCATGCCATTCGGATTTCCGGACGGCTTCCGGCGGCGGCGGCGGAGGCTTCCGGTTGGTCGACGGCGCCGACACGGACGGCGGCGTCTCCTGTGACACGGCATGAGGGTCGGTGAGGGCAATGGGAGGACACGGGCGCCAAGGTGAATGCTACTCTGCGACCACCCGTGGCTTGAAATGTCCGGCGCGTCAGGACTGATGGTCATAGAGGAAAGGCGGAGGAAAGGCGCAGGCGGCAACGGGAGGGAGTGCCAAGTACGAAGCAGGCATGCAGGCATTCACCAGCGCAGCAGCCGTCGCAAGCCGTGCCGCATACGTCAGCGAATACAGTGAGGCACGTGACCGCGTCGGATAGCTCAGTCTGTGACGGTTTCAAGTTTGCGGTGCGGCGCCAGAATCAGACGAGGTCGGCTTACGTAACCACGCCTGCAGACGCCCCATGTACCCGCCCGCCCGCATCCGCCGGGCCGGTACTTGCGCGCCAAGGGCCGCCTGCATCGAGACCTCGTCATCCGGGCCACTGCCAGGCGCGAGGCAGCTGCCGCCTCCCGGCGCAACTCCACCGATGCCTGCAAAAAGCCACGCTGCTCCTCTGGCGCGTCTACATCAGGCCTCGACGCTCCGCTTCTGCTCCTCTGGCGCCAGGTGTATATCTCGACCGTCCTCGGGTGCCTCCTGCCGACGGTGCGTCTGCGTCGGGCGCGAGCGGCTCTGGTCTTGTGCACGGGCGTCGGACCGCAGCGCCGTCTGAGTCTCTTCCCGCACGCCGTCTCTTCCCGCTCGCCGTCTCTTCCCGCTCGCCGTCTCTTCCGCTCGCCTGCGTTCGGGCCGCCTCGCTTCCCCTGGAGCCGCCTGCGCACACGCCCTCTGATCGTGCGCGCCGCCGCCGCCCTGGGCCTCTGCTCCCGACCCCGCGACGGCCACGCTTCCGCCCCCGCAGCGACGACACGACGAGCCAGCCAGCCAGGGACGCGACGCCAGAGAGCCCCCGAGCTGCCCCGAGCTGCCCCCGAGCCGCCCCCGTGCCGCAGTGCCCGTGACGCCGAGCCGCAGCCGCCGTGACGCCGAGCCGCGGCCGCCGTGACGCCGAGCCCCAGCCGCCGTGACGCCGAGCCCCAGCCCCCGCAGCCATGGCCGACCTCCGCGGCCCGGCCGACGACGACGCCCAGCAGCGCGCCAGCCCGGCCCTTCAGGACCCGCAGCCGGCCGACAGGGACGCCGGCGACGCGGCGCCGACCGACAAGCACAACGGCGACGCTGGCGGCGGCGCGCCCAAGGACAAGGAGCGGCCCCGGACGGCCGTTGATGCCGCCCTGGCCAAGCACGTCGGCGATGTCATGGCCTCCGAGGTAGACTCCCCCCCTTCAGGGCCCCCTTGACCGGACGGCACTGAGTCCCAGGCCAGCTGGGCATCCCGACGCTCCTCAACCGCCTCAAGCAGAGCATCGCCTCGGCAAAGGTACGCCTCCCCACCGCCGCCGGGCCAAGACGCACCGCCGCTCACCCTCTCAGGAATTCGGCCTCTTCCTCAAGAGGCGCTCCGTGCTCGAGGACGACCATGCCTCGGGCCTCAAGAAGCTCTGCCGCCTGACGCAGGAGAGCGCGCGCCGCCCCGAGCACCGCCAGGGCTCCTTCGCCCAGTCGTACGACGAAATGGTCTTCATCCACGACCGCATGGCCGAGAACGGCTCCCAGTTCGCCGCCTCGCTGCACCAGATGCACGAGGACCTCCTCGAGCTGGCCGCCAACGCCGAGCGCGGCCGCAAGAGCTGGAAGACCAACGGCCTGGCCGCCGAGCAAAAGGTGGCCGACCTCGAGCAGGCCATGCGCAAGAGCAAGGCCAAGTACGACTCGCTGGCAGAGGAGTACGACCGCGCGCGGACCGGCGAGGCCCGCCAGAGCGGCAAGGTCCTGGGCGCATTCAAGGCCCACAAGTCGGCCGCTCAACAGGAGGAGGACCTGCTCAAGAAGGTCCAGGCCGCCGACCAGGTCTACCAGGGCCACGTCAACGCGCTGCAGACGGAAAAGTCGCACCTCGTGTCGGCGACGCGTCCCGAGGCCGTCGGCGCGCTGCAGGAGCTCATCGCCGAGACCGACTCGGGCGTCGCCCTGCAGATGCAAAAGTTTGGTGCGTGACGCCGCTGGCCGTCGGCCGCCCTCGCGTCGCTGACCTCGCTGCAGCCGCCTTCAACGAGAAGCTGCTGCTCGGCAACGGCCTCATCATCAGCCCCTTCAGGAACCAAGGCGGCGCCAGCCCGTCCCAGCCCCGGAGCCTGCGCGAGGCCGTCGCCGCCATCGACAACACCAAGGACCTCAACGAGTTTGTCGCCGCTCACCACTCCAAGATCCAGGCAAAGCCCGAGGTCAAATACGAGCGCAACCCGGTACGTCGTCATGATGCCCGACAGCCCTGTGTGCTGACCTGTCCCAGCTCCTCGCCCCGCTAGGTTCGAGCGTCAGCCAGCCGACGCCGCTCAACATGAACCCGGGCCAGGGCGCCGGCGCAACTCTGCAGAGCGTCTTCTCCCAGCCGACGGTCCCCACGGGCTCGCGGAGCAGCACGGGCAACTTTGGGCCGCCGAACCCGGCGCCGCCCTCTCAGGATCAGCCGCGGCCGCCGCAGCAGCCTCACAGCCGCAGCTTCAGCCAGGGCAACATGCTGGGCGGCCAGCAGGGCAGCCCGCAGCAGCCGTTCGCCTCGAGAAACTCGGCCCAGCCCCCGCCTTGGTCCAGCAACGGCGTCGCGGCGGGCTCCCAGGGCCCGCCGCAGCTGGGCGCTCTGCCCTTCCAGGGCTCCCAGCTCCCGGCCCCCCAGCTCCAGGGCGCCCAGCTCCAGGGCGCCCAGCTCCAGGGCGCCCAGCTCCAGGCCTCCCAGCTCCAGGCCTCCCAGCTCCAGGCCTCCCAGCCCCCGGCCAAGCAGACGTCGCCCCAGCAGTCGGCCCCTCCCTTCCAGACGCCGCAGGACAGGGACAAGCCCGACGGCAGCGGCCGCTTCGCCTCGGCCCAGGCCATGGGCGCGCCCTCCAAGCCCGTCTTCGGCGTGTCCCTGGCGCGCATGTACGAGAGGGACGGCATGGCGGTGCCGATGGTGGTCCAGCAGTGCATCCAGGCCGTCGACCTGTTTGGCCTCGGCGTCGAGGGCATCTACCGGCAGTCGGGCTCGCTGAACCACATCAACAAGCTCAAGGGCATGTTCGACGCAGGTACGCACGGCCGCGTCGGAGAGAGCCTCGTCGGCGGCAGCGCTAACCCGTCCGCGCAGACGCCCAGAACCCGGCGCTGGACTTCCGGAACCCCGAGAGCTTCTACCACGACGTCAACAGCGTGACGGGCCTGCTGAAGCAGTTCTTCCGCGACCTGCCCGACCCGCTGCTCACGGGCGAGCACCACGACGCCTTCATCGCCTCGGCCAGTAAGTGCCAGCCGGCCGCGGCCACGCGCGTCCGCCCCTGCTGACGGCGCCTCGTCGCGACAGAAAAGGACGACGACATTGCCCGCCGCGACTCGCTCCACGCCATCATCAACGACCTGCCCGACCCCAACTACGCCACCCTCCGCGCGCTGACGCTGCACCTGTACCGCGTCATGGACAACTCGCACGTCAACCGCATGAACTCGCACAACCTGGCCGTCATCTTCGGGCCCACGCTCATGGGCTCCGACCCGAGCACCGCCATTGCCGACGCGGGCTGGCAGATCAAAGTCATCGACACCATCCTGCAGAACACGTACCAGATCTTTGACGACGACTGATCGTTTTGCAGCCTTCCTTTCCTTTGCTTTCGTCTTTGCCCTATCCCCCCTCCCGTAATCGAGAAGACGCACCGTCGTGTCAGCCTGGGGCCGGAGGAGGGGCCCCGGGGCGCCGCCGCGCCCGAGTTTGCCGTGTACGAGTACCTATTGTAATGGCGAGCCCTGTGCGGCCTGCCTCTCAGGCCTCGCGCGTCTAATTTCTTAGTCTTTGCCCATGTCCGTTGTTTCCCCTGGCCAGGCCAGGCGTTTCTCATCTACCTTGCGAGCATGGCGGGGAGCTGCGGTAGGATAGGGAGGGAGGCGTAGGCAGGCATTAATGCAGCACCGCTGTGACGCCGTCTGCCGGTCTCGAGCGCCGCCCTGTGTCCCGGGTTGGGGATGAGCCCTGTCGGGCCTGTTGGGCATTCACGCATCGCAGCATAGCAGACGCTCTGCCGTCCTGCTTCTTGATGTAAATGGAGGAGCCTATACTTCCCGCCGTGCAGGATAAAGACAAGATGTGGCAGCAAGACAAGCCGCACGCGCAACGCCCCGCCATGCAAGAGACGCGTCCCGAAGACAGCGGAAGAGGAAACGAAAAACGAAGAGGAGGAACAACAACGCGGCAGAATAACAAGGAAGGGGAGGGCAGAAAGAGCAAGATGCACCGCCCCCCATGCAGAACCTTCTATCTCGCGCGCCCAAACGCTCGCCGCGACGCCGCCGCGTCGGTAGGTAGACCTGATGCTTCGACATAACCCGCGTCCCGGCCGAGTAGCAATATGAACAGAGACCCAGACGGAATGAGACAGCATTCGACGACAGAAGAAAGACGAGCGCCCACGGCAGATGACCCGGCCCCGACAGCGGGCCTCACGGGATCTTGATGGACTCAAACAGCCCCAGGCTCAGGCTCGTGTCGTTGACGCCGACGTTGGGCGTCGGCTCGCTCAGCACCTCCCAGCGGCGCAGGACAAAGGGCGCGAGGCGCTCGTGGGCCGCGGGCCCGATGCCGTACATGGCGCTCATGCCGCGGGCCGCGGCGCTGTAGGCGATGGACGCGCGGTCGCGGAAGGCGAGGCGCAGGTCCTCGGCCCATGTCGGCGGCGCCGTGCTGAAGAGGTAGTACAGCCGCGGGTCCGACGACGTGCTCGTGCTCGGCGGCACGCCCGGCAGGAACAGGGCAAACCGGGCGCACTGGGCCCGGGCCTCGTCGGGCAGCGCGTCGACGAGCAGCGCGGCCACGTCGAAGACCTGCCGCGACAGGACGCCCTGCGCCGTCGGCGCCCGCGACTCGAGCTCGAGGAAGAGGCCGCAGAGGATCAGCACGATGCGCGCCCGGGCCTCGTGGTTCGCCGGCGCCGCGCCCTTGGCCGCGCCCGGCGCCGGCGGCTGGCCGGGGTTCGGCGCCGGCGCCGGCTCCGGCGACATGCCGTGCAGGTTGACGAACCGCAGCAGCGCGGGGAGCCAGTGGCTCAGCACCGCCTGCCGGGCCCGGGCCCGGTCCTCGTCCTTGGACGCGGCAATCTCCCACAGGTCCGACAGCTTGTCCACCAGGCCGGCCGTGAGCTGGGCCGGCTTGGACGGCGGCTGGCCCGAGCTGATGGCTTCCACCACCCCCAGCAGGTTCTTGGCCAGGTAGATGCGGTGCTCGCTCGTCGCGTCGTCGACAAAGCCCGCCGACTTGGGAGACGGCATCAGGTCGAGGAACCTGGCGTGCGCCTGCGTGCTCAGGTTCCGCGTGATGTCCTGGCTCAGGCACGGCAGCATGCCCGTCCACGCGATGCGCCTAGCCTCGATGGCGCGGTCCATTGCCTTGGCGAAAGCCTCGAACCGCGAGGGCCTGCCGTCGTCGCCCTCGCCCTCGCCCGCGCCCTCGCCGCCCGCGCTCGACTGCATTTCGCACGAGAGGTCCAGGTTGAGCTTGAGCTGGCAGAACGGCATCGTCAGCTCGTCTGCCAGGCTGAGGATCTGGTCAAACGACGTCTGGCTTTCCCCGTCGCCGTCCGGTATGAGAAGCCTGGTGATGATCTGGCTGACCAGTGCCATGGCGCCCGGCGGCAGGCTTCCGACGCTGAGGACGCTGGTTACGGCGGCCGAGTCTGCCACGACCAGGTATTGGAGCGTCTCGACAAGGCGCTCTTTGCAGGCGGCATCGTCGAGCAGGCAGTCACGCTCGGGGGCGCGAGTCCGAAGCGCCCCGTACTCGACCAGGGCATTCCGTATCAGCTGGAGCAGGGCCTTGGGGTGCTGCAGCCTTGCGACTTTCTGCTGGATTTCAAACCGATACACCTCGCAGCCGTCGAGCGGGGTGGCTCTGGGCAACTTCATGATGACGAGCCGCAGGAGTTCCTGCTGGTAGACGTCCGACCCGGACGGCGGCGGGCCCGGACCCCATGGCGGCGCCGCCTCCTCCGCCGGGGGAGGTCCCGCGCCCGCCGTCTGCAGCATGGTGGATATCGACAGGCAGCCCAGGTTGGCCAGAAGAGGGAACAGCTCCGACAGCCTGGGCCGGTCCTTGAGCGCCCCAACGTGGCTGGCCCAGTCGGCCATGAGCTTGTCGAAGTGCTGGGTGTCGAAGACGCGGAGCCTGGCAAGCAACGATGCAAAAACCCGACGGCTGTCGTCCGCCTTGGCCCAGCCGGCTTCGAGCTTGGGGATCATGTTCCGGAACATGCGGTTCATGGTCGGGGGGTCGATGGTGTTGCCGCTCGCCAGCAGCTTGTCGATCTGATCCGACAAGTCGCCCTCGGCACTCGGCGCTTGCATGGCCATGTTGTCGGAGACGGGGGAGCATGCGTCGATGGCGCTGCTGCGGTCGCTCTGGGCGAGCTCCCGCACCAGCTGCTTGGCAATGGCCTCGCGGTGAGGCAACCTCCGGGCCAGGCTGGCGAGCGCCGCCAGCAACGGCCGGGCAACGACCCGCTGCAGGCGGTTGATGGACTTGAGCCGCCCGATGATGGCGTCGAACAAGCCCTCCGCACAGCCCAGGGCCAGGAAGATCTCCAGGTGGGCGTTGACGGTGTCGACGCTGGCCGCCAGGACTTGGATGTTTGGCGAGACGGACCAGGCCTTGAGGACGTGCGCGAGCATGGCAAAGTCGCCGGCGGACTCGAGCACGGCACGTGCCGAGCTGAACATGGGCAGGGCCGTGGCGGCGTCGACCTTGCCAAGCAGGTCGGGCGTGAAGACGGCACGGAGGTGGACGCCGATGGACGTCTGGACCGCCTTGCTGCTGTGCGAGACGCGCCGCAGGAGCTTCCGCAGGGGCAGGCATCTCTTGGCCTGCGGCTCGGCACGGCCGAGGTGCCGGGCGAGGCCGAGGCTGTCGTCGACGCAGCGCAGGGCGTTGGCGATGTCGTTGGCCTCGTCCGCCGTCGAATACTGGCCGGTGCGGCGCAGCAGATTGCTCCGCTGGGCCTTCTGGCTATCCGACAGGCAGTGGACGGGCAGCTCGACCAGCAGCCTCGAGGCACAGGGCCCGCTGTCCGGGTCGATTTCGGCGGCGTCGTGCAGCCCGCCGCGGCCGATGAGCCACTGCATGTACTGCGGCACGGAGAAGAGCCCGGACCGGACGAGCTCGGCGACGAGGTGGAAGACGGACTTGCTCCGAAGGCGGTGTTCGGGGCGCGCGTCGCCCAGCATGTCGACGATGGCCGCCGTGGCGTTGACGTTGGACTTGCTCCACGTCTTGATGAGCCTCACGGCGACATATGTCCTGACCAGGCCCGGCCGGTGGAGCGACGTGGCCCATTCCACGACCGTCTTGACGATTTCGGGCTTGCTGTCGACCGTCGCCCAGCACCTGGCGGCGAGATCGCGGTCGCCTTTGCCCTGGATCGTCGAGTCGAGAAGCTTGACGAGGTACTGCCGCCCGGTCGGCGGCGAGGCCGTGTTGGCCACCAGCAGCCGCCCGTTTCGCACGTCGACCCTGTGAAGCGCGGCTCGGGACTGGGCATCGTCGGCAGGCAAGAAGGCCTTCAACGCGGCGCGGTACTTGGGCCAAAGGCTCGGGCAAACGAAGCTTTCCGGATTCGTCACGAGGAGCGTCCTGAGCAGACTGCAGAGCTCGCTCGACAGTTGTATGAGGATGTCTCGATCCGGTTCCCTGTGGATCTTGTGTCACCAAGTCAGCCACCTGTCCCGAGAAGCGAGTCGAGCCGACAACGTACCGCATGCAGCTGGGCCAGCATGGTGTAGACCAGCCGGCGAGCAAACTTTCGCGAGCGGAGGATGTCGGCCCACGTTATCTTGGCCAGAACTATCCACATGGGCATTCTCGACTGGGGGCTGCTTTCCAGGCCCGACGTGACCCAGTCTAGATAATGGTCTCGATCTAGAAGATGCTCGTTATAGAGGTTCGTCGAGAGCCGGATTCTGCATGAGACTAGTCAGCCAACGGTTCGACGGAGCGTCGTCAGGGGAGGGGTCGGAAGGCGGGCGTACGCATAGGTGACTCTTGCTTTCCAGTCCGGCTCCTCGAAAGCCAAGGCGACGGCCTCGACAAACTGCTCGACAAAGATGGTCCAGTCCCTCACCCACTTGGACTCGCCGCCTATGACAAAGGCTCCGCCGGCGCCCTTCCTCTTGAAGGCCCTGATCTCGTTGGCGCCGACGCACTTGGCAAGCCAGACGGCGCGCTCCGTCGGGACTCTCTTGTTGAGGCACTGGTCGAGGAGCGTTCTGCCACGGATGCCGTGGGGGATTGTCCGGCTGAGGCGTCGCAGCGAGATGGCGGGGTTGGCCAGGTCCCTGAGCCAGACCTCGCGCTTCGTGTCGGTCAGGGTGACGCGGGGCGGGGGCTTGAAGGTCGAGGGCGCCGTGATCTGGCCCCGGTACCTCCGCTGGTTGATGACGCCCATGAAGATGGTGGAGAGGGCGTTGAGGCCGCTCTTCTGCTTGAGCGCAGGGGTGATGGACATGCGGGCTGTGGCCGTCTCGTTCTGCGAGCCGCGGTCCCAGGTGCCCTTCTGGATGGCCTCGGGGCTCCATTCGTCCTCGTGGTGATGGCCGGACCAGGGGTGGAAGTCG
Source organism: Hypocreales sp. Mo6-1 (assembly GCA_002939055.1). Classification (NCBI taxonomy): domain Eukaryota; kingdom Fungi; phylum Ascomycota; class Sordariomycetes; order Hypocreales; species Hypocreales sp. Mo6-1. The sequence continues at coordinate 4,097,693 of PNEP01000013.1, forward strand.
GCGTGGGTGGTGAAGAGGCCCTTGCTGAAGGGGTCCCTGCCCGGGACCTCGTGCCTGCGGGTCGTGACGAAGCGCGGCGAGGCGAGCGGGACCTCGACCATGTACGGCCTCGGCCGGGCGTCTCTCCTGGGCGGCGCGGACGAGGCGGCGGCGGGTCGCGGAGGAGGCGACTCGGAGCGCTGGTCGGGGCGCGGGGGCCGCTTGGGCATGGGCAGGGGCGGATTGCTGTCGGGGTCGTGCTGGGGACCGCGGGACAGGGCGGGGCTCGCCTTGTCGGCATCGGCGGCGTCCGGGACGGACACGGGCCCGGGCACCGGCGGGGGCGCGGCGCGGGCGAGCGTGAGGATCTGGGGCGGCTCGGCGGCGGGCGGCGGGTCGGAGTCGGGGTCACTGGACAGCTCGAGGCGCAGCTTGGAGTGGCCGCGGCGCGGGGTGAAGGAGGCTTGGAGGCGGGCTTGGGCAGCATCGGCGGGCTGGCTGGGCGCGTCGGCGTGGGCGTCGTTGCGGAGGGGGGAGGCGGAGGCGGGCAGGTAGTGACGCGAGCGGACGCGCTGGTGGTGCGACGACCGCTGGACCGCCAGCGCCGCCGAGCCGAGGCCTCGCTGGGGGGGTCGCGGCGGGACGCCCATGGGGGGCCTCGAGGTCATGGTGCGGCCGGGCGACGGGCAGCCATCCCGTCCGAGCCAGCAGACGGACCGAGGACGGGATCGGGCGAGGAGCCGGCCGACGACGACGCCGGGCGGGGCCGGGCGCAAGAGAGGGCCGGGCGGCGGCCTGGGAGGGGTGAGGCGGAGCCGGCGGCGGCGGAGGAGGCGAAGGCCGACGAGGAGGAGGCCGACGAGGAGGAGGAGCCAGTTCCGGCGGCGAGAGGATGTCGACGGGGCGCTTCGACAGTCGCCCGCAGTGCGCAGCGGCGGGAGCGCAAAGGCCCGGTAAGCTATATCGGCGATGTCCCTGCTGCTCTGGCAATACGGCAACGGGGCAAGACGATGTTGGCGGGAGGCAGGACGTTGAAGAGGCAAAAGCTAGTTACGCGATGAGACGACGTTCTCGAGACGGGACAAACGATTGGAGTTGTCGGGGGGTGTGACGGCGGGACCCAGGTAGGGGGGCCGTACCGGGGTACCGCGCGGCCTGCGGCGTGTACCTGGGCGGGGAGGTACCGGTACGCGGCCGGGTATCCGTGCCTTGGCGCACAAACAGGTGGTACCTCGGGGGCGGCGGCGCGCATGGCGGGCGCCAAGTCGCGGCGGATAATGCGATCGATCTATGCGCGCAAAGGGGGTGGCCGGCGCCTGGACCGGATGGGCCAACGGCAGCTCCGAGGGACGGGAGGTACCCTGCGGTAGGAGCGAGGTACTCCTGGTTGCAACGGAGGTACCTTGCTAGCAATTACGCCGTGCATGAAGCGCCCATTCCCAATTTCGGCGGGCGTTGCAGGCCAAGATAATGCGCTGTGGAATTACGCAACTCAATCGAGCAATCCGGCCCGTCCTCGGTTCCGGGCGAGGCCCCGCTGCTGCTCCGGAGCGGCCCCGGCGACCGGCCGCCTGCGCCGAGGCCGAGGTACGCGCCGGCTAGCAGGCTCGACGCGGCGGCGTCGCGGCCGGCTCGACGTCGCATCCGTGATGCGTCGACGGCTCTCGCGCCGCACGCCTCGGCGGCACAGCAGCCGCCCGTCTCACCAGGTTTGCCTTCTCGAACAGCCCTGGCCGGCCGCTGTCTCGGCTGCGGCGACGGCGTTTGCGGACGGCCGGGCCCTGCACGCCGAGCCTCCAGCGAGCCGCGGGTGCGTCATGGGTGGCTGACATGGCAGCGCCAGAGGCGGCGCTCCGCTGGCCGTCGGGCAGGCTTGCTTGGGACGCCCCGTGGCACGGATCCCGTGGCGCCGATGCGTCGTCTGTCTGCCGTCGCGGTGGTCATCGAGCTGCCCGATGCCACCCTCCCGGGGCGGCGGCTTGCGTGGCATCACGGCAGCTGCCAGACGCGCCCTTCCGCCGCCTCGGCGTTGGAGCGCAAACCTCGCGTCGAGGACCGAGCCGCCATGCCGGCGTACGTTGCTGCATGCGGTTGGGCAAGCCGCAGCAGGGCGGCATGATACGGTTGCCGGCATGGGCATGCGGCCTTGCTCAACACCATGACCGCCCGTCGTCCACGTCGGGCGTGCCAAGCGTCCGAAGCCGGTCGGCGCTGAAGCCTGCGGGGGAGGTCGGCGGCGGCTGTCTCGGCGCCACCATACACCATGTGCGTACGAGGACAGCCGCGGGGAAGCCAGCGGCGCCTCGGTCGATGGGGAACGATTGTTTGTGCTACCTGCCGCGTTGGCTGCTCAAGACGCACATCTGTAGATCCCGGCCGTCTCCGTCGCCGACCCAACCTTCAGGCAGCGACGCCAGCGTGAGACCGTCACAGCTCGCCTGCCCTCCCGGACTCCCATTCGTTCCAGCCCTTCTTCTCCCCCGGCAGATGGATCGACTCCCATTCGCCCTTGGTCACATTTCGCCACTCGTCGGCGGGGATCCAGCCAATGTAGGCCCTGTCGCCGAAGCCGCCGACCCAGTAGACATGCGTCACCACGAGCCTCATCCACTCGCTCGTATGGATGCGGTTGCCCGGGAGCCAGTAGCGGGCGTCCTGGTGCTTCCTGGTGTAGCACGCGGCCAGGCCCGCCGCCGCCGACTCGTTGGCGCCGATGGCCTCGAGGCGTCCGAGCAGGGAGAAGCGCGGGAGGTTGGCGGCCGAGTAGGGAACCGTGTCCGGCACGTCCGGGTGCTCCGGCGGCGCGTCGTGCGGGCTGCGGACCGAGGGGCGCAGGTAGGCCGCGAGGCGGGACAGCAGGGAGATGCGCTTGGCCGGCGGATAGGGCGGGGTCCACCTCATGGATATGGTCAGGTGAGAGCCGTCGCGGACGTTCCTGAAGCTGGTGCCGATCTTGATGGCCAGCACCGTCGGGTTGCCGTGGTGCTCGCAGTCGGCGACGTAGTCCATCAGGCCGACGGGCACGCCGCCCAGCCCCTCCGGCTGTCCCTCGCGCGTCTCGGCATCGGAGTGGTGGCCGGGGAAGACGGTGGAGAAGGTGGCGAGCTTGGACAGGGCCAGGATGCGGCGGCCCATGACGGCCGACTCGTAGCTCGTCGGGATCCGAGACACGGCAGCCGAGTTGTCGAGCACCGCCAAGGGGGCCTGGGCGGCGCGGGGGGGCTGGGCAGCGCAGGCGGCCCCTGAGAGGCCCGCGACGATGTTGAGGAGCTTCATCATGGCTGGCCAAGGGGGGGTCTGGAACGCCTCTGGGGACTGCCGCAAGGGTCGAGGGAGAGGCGATATGTATGCGCGAGGAGAGGACACGGTAGGACGTACTGGCCGAGGCCGAGGATTCTTGGGCTATAGCGATGGTACGAGTATTGATAATGGAAATGTAAACGTCCGGGTGCGGCACGGGGCCCGATCAAAATGACGTCGGGTGCTGGCAGTGGGGGGATTGATAAGATTAGATCGGGGCTCGGTTGTGCACCCACGGCCGGCAACGGCCACGGCCAATCGGCGGTGCGCGAGCTGCACATGTAAACTCAGAAGCGACTACGTACGCGTAGACATATCCATGTATTGTATAACGTGTGGCCATGCCCTTCCGACGTGAGCCGAGGCTGCCGCGGCAGACGGCGGGGGTCGCACTGTAGGGTAGCCCCGTGACCGTGGGCGGAGGGCGGCAAGATGGCCGACTGCAAATCAGAGCGGCCACGCGCACGCCCTGCCCCGGGCGTTGGCTTGCGTGCACGGCTACGTATATGTACGCACATGATGTATATGTACGCACATGGACGGAGAAAATGGCGCTCATTTCCCCCGCTATCTCGACTATCGGTCACGATAGCCTCGGTGGGAACCGGCCCACAACGTGTCGGTACGGTGTTGCTGCAGGGCGGCCTCCCTTGCGCTGGAGAGAAACAACCCGCAAAGACAGACATGAGCTCGAGACAGGCGTCTGTCTGAAGGAGCGGCAGCTCACAATGGCCTTCGCCCGGCTCAACCTCGGCCCGGGCTGCGACGTCTGCAAGGGCGAGCCGCCGCGCTACGTACTGCGCTCAGGCATGCCTGCCCAATCGTTGCCCCTGCAACCGTGTTGACTTGGGCAGCGCCGCGGCCAATCACAGGCGCCCAAACACGGCGCCTCGTCCACGTCCAGCCAGCCGGCAGCCAGAAGCCAGGCTGATCGCTGCCAAGTTCCACCCTCCCCCCCCCCTGGCAGCCGCGACGTCAACAACAGTCTGTATGCCGGTTCGCCTTGTTGCCTTGTTTCTTGTTTTCTCCTCGCCTCGCCCGTCCCGTCGCCTCGCCTCGCCGCTGCTGCATTAGTACATACATGCTGCTCCCCCTCGGCCGGCTGCATCGCAACCTCGCCCGAGACAGCCTCTCGGACGCGCCCTCGAGCCTCCCGCGCTGAAACAGAGTCGTCCGTCGGTCCGCCCGTCTGCAGCGGCGCGACCAATCAGCCAGAGCTGCGCGGCTGCTGCGGTTGGTTTGTTGTTGTTGTTGCCTCCCCGGGCCCCATCCTCAGCTGCCTCGCCGCGACGACGCTGCCGCCATGGCCAGCTTCATGGCCTCCTTCTTCCCCGGCGCAAAGGACAAGGCGTCGTCGTCGGCGGCCGACGCGCCGCCCCGCCCCTGTACGCCGGCGGGCAAGACGGGCGGCAGCAACAACAGCTTCCTCAACCCCCCCTCGACGCCCCAGGGCAGCCCGAGCAAGAAGACGATGCCGCCCGGCGCCCACGACCTGCCCGCGGCCTTTGACGGCGCCATGACGCTCGGCGCCGACGCCCCCGTGCGCCTGGTGCGGCCCCAGAGCGTCGTGTCGCCGCTGGCGCCCGGCAAGACCAACGCGCAGCCGCTCGACGAGGCCAGCCCCAACGTCGACGACAGCGTCATCCACAAGCTCGCCCCCGGCAGCCCCCTCAAGCGCCAGGGCCAGGAAAACACGCCGCCGCCGCTGCGGCTGGCGGCCGCCGACTCTCCGCACCAGCACAACCACGCCGCCCTCTCGCGCCAGCAGCTCTACGAGCCCCGCGAGCGCCCCGTCACGCCGGCCGCCAAGCGCTTCAACACGTCGCGCGGCCTGACGCCCGAGGAGCGCGAGCTGCTCGCCAAGCCGCACGTCAAGCGCCTGGTCAACGTGACGCAGCTCTGTCCGTCCCGTCCCCGCCCGTCGTCGCCGCCCTGCTCGCGCCCGGCCGCTGACCGTCAGGCGACGTGCAGATTTCCTAGACTACTACTTCGACCTCCTCACCTACGTCAGCGCGCGCCAGAACCGCCTCGCCGCCTTCAAGGCAGAGTATCCGCCGCCGCCGGCCACCGACGAGCAGGCGCACGGCCACATGTGGTCCAAGTACGCGGGCCGCGAGCGCGCCAACCTGCGCAAGCGGCGCGTCCGCCTCCGGCACGCCGACTTCCAGATCCTCACGCAGGTCGGCCAGGGCGGCTACGGCCAGGTCTTCCTGGCGCAGAAGAAGGACACGCGTGAGGTGTGCGCGCTCAAGGTGATGAGCAAGAAGCTGCTCTTCAAGCTCGACGAGGTGCGCCACGTGCTCACCGAGCGCGACATCCTCACCACGGCGCAGAGCGAGTGGCTCGTCCGCCTGCTCTACTCCTTCCAGGACGACAAGAGTATCTATCTTGCCATGGAGTACGTGCCCGGCGGCGATTTCCGCACCCTGCTTAACAACACGGGCGTCCTGTCCAACCGCCACGCTCGCTTCTACATCGCCGAGATGTTCTGCGCCGTCGACGCCCTGCACCGGCTGGGCTACATCCACCGCGACCTCAAGCCCGAGAACTTCCTCGTCGACTCGACCGGCCACGTCAAGCTGACCGACTTCGGCCTCGCCGCCGGCGTCCTGGCCCCGGCGCGCATCGAGTCGATGCGCATCAAGCTCGAGCAGGCGTCGGAGACGTCGGTGCCCTTTGGCAAGCCCATGGACCAGCGCACCGTGGCCGAGCGTCGCGAGAGCTACCGTAACATGCGCCAAAACGACGTCAACTACGCCAAGTCGATCGTCGGCTCGCCCGACTACATGGCCCCCGAGGTCCTTAGGGGGGACGAGTACGACTTCACCGTCGACTACTGGAGCCTGGGCTGCATGCTCTTCGAGGCCCTGACCGGCTTCCCGCCCTTTGCCGGCGCCACGCCCGACGAGACGTGGCGCAACCTCAAGCACTGGAAGGAGGTGCTCAAGAGGCCGGTCTGGGAGGATCCCAACTACTTTCTGAGCAACCGGACCTGGAGCTTCATCACGACGTGAGCGTTGTCTCCCCTGCCCTCTCCCCTGCCCTCTCCCCTGCCCTCTCCCCTCGCCGCCCGTTCCTCCCCTGCTGACCCCCCCCAGATGCATCAACGCGCGCCCCCGGCGCTTCTGCAACATCCAGGACATCTACGACCACCAGTACTTCGCCGAGGTGCACTGGCGCACGCTGCGGCAGACGCGCGCGCCCTTTGTGCCCGAGCTGGACTCGGAGACGGACGCCGGCTACTTCGACGACTTCAGCAACGAGGCCGACATGGCCAAGTACAAGGAGGTGCACGAGAAGCAGGCGGCGCTCGAGTCGATGGCCGACCGCGAGGACGAGATGAGCAAGAGCCTCTTCGTCGGATTCACGTTTAGGCATCGCAAGCCCGCCGCCGACGACGGCGCCAGCCCGCGCAAGCGCATCCCCACGTCGGACCCCGATGCCTTTGGCACCATGCTGTAGGCCGGCGACCAGTGGAGCCCGCCGCGGGACTGGCGCGAGTGCGCCATCCGCAGGGCCATGCTGTGATGATGTGTCTGTGCATCTGGCCGCTGCCGGCCGGCTGTCCCTGTCTTTCGCGAGGCATCGAGCGCGTGCCCGCTGTTTAATTTCTCTGTCTCTTTTCAGTCGCTGTCCTTTTTGCCCTCTACAAGTTACTGTTACGCTTACGGCCTGGCTGGCGTTGGGCCAGGGATCATGGACGGACGGAGGGGAGGGGGCCGGGCGGGCTGCAACGCCGACGCGCCCCCTTGGAACTTGGGTTTTCTGTTCTTTCTTTCCATCATGATAGGTGGCTTATGTGTACGAGTCGTCATGGTAGGGCTCCGCCAAGGACAGGCGGACAGACTGCAAATCAAGTCTTGATATTCGTGACGGCCATCTGCGCTGCCTGATTCCCTAGCCTGCGCCGCTGCCCAGGGCGTGGCCGACATCACCGCGTAACCGAACCGAGCCGAGCAAGGACAAGGAAAAAGCAGGAAACAACGCCGACCTCTGGAAAGGAAACGACGAGACGCAGAACAGAGGACGAGGCCGTTGCGTGCGAGAATGCCCGTGTCCGTCCGGGGCATGACGTGTATCATGCAGCCCTCCACCCGTCTCTATGCCAACGTGAACGTGCGCCCCAGTCGTCGTCGTCGTCGTCGTCGTCGTCAACCCTCGCGGCTCGTGAAACCAAGAGCCTCGGACGAGAAGGAAAAGGAGCACAAGGAGAAAACCGGAAAAAGACGTCGTCGCCGCACGAGCAAAACCAGGCTCCCGAGACCCCGTCTACGCTCTGCATCGATCCAACGATGCCCACGTCCCAGAAGGAGAAAACGGTCCACGGCCAAGAGTCCCGGGTCTAGCCAAGGTAGACAAATCTAACAGCTCACAGGCTCATCGTCAGCCACTCCCACTCCTGCGCGCCGGCCGGGCTGGCCGCGCCGGGCTGGTGCGGCACGCCCATGGGCATCATGCCGCCCGGGGCAATGGGCGGGCGCTGCGCGACGCCAAACGAGCTGGACATGATGGCCGTGGAGATGGTGTTGATGCCCGGGGCCGGGCCCAGCGTGCGGCCAACGTCGCCGGGGGAGCTGGCGGCCTCGCCGGGCGCGTCGATGTCCATGCCCGACGACGTCTCGGAGCCGACGCTCTTGCTGTGCCGGCGCTGCCGCTTCGACGACGCGGCGGCGGATCGAGAGGCCGAAGACGCGCCGGGGCCGGGCGTCGCCTTGGGCGGCGCGGCTGCGATGGGGACGGCGCCTTTGATGCCGACGGCGGCGGCGGCGGCGGCGGCGGCCGACGAGCCCATGTTGCCGTAGTGGCTGGTCGGCGTGCTGCCGGCCGTGTTGGATCCCGAGGCGCCGCCGCCGCCGCCGCCGCCGCTCTCGCTCTCCTTGGCGGCCGGCGCCGATCGGATGGCCGGCGGCGACGCCGTGTTGGCCTGGCCGTTGCTGGCCTGGCCGCTGTTGCCCTTGGCGGCCGCCGTCGCCATGGACAAGGTCGAGCTCTTGCGCGACGCCGCGGCCGAGCCGTTGGCGGTGGCGCCCTTCCTCGACCTGCCGCCCGATCCGACGGGGCCGTTTCCGCCCGAGCCCCGGTTCCGCTTCTTGATGACGTCCGTCTTGAGGCTCAGCGGCCGCACGACGCCGTGCAGCTTGAGGAACAGGCCGCAGGCATTGCAGAGCGGCTGACCATCGGGGTTGCGGCGCCACAGCGGCGTCGTCTGGGTGAAGCAGTTGGTGCACGTGGTCGGCTGCGTCCCGTCGTTCTGGCTGCCGCCGGCGGCGGCCGGCAGGTTGGCCGACGACGAGTCGGGCCTGGGGCCCGGCGGCGGCGAAGGCGGCCGGCTGGGCGCGGCGGACGTGAAGCCCGACATGGTGCCGGCCACGTCGCCGCCGGGCGACGTGGGCACCGACTGAGCCGTCGGCTCGAAGCCGACGTGCCTGGACGCCGCCAGGTGAGCAGGCGTCGACGCGTTGCGAGGGATCTTGGGCTGGCGCACGTCGCCTCGGTGCCGGAACGACTGCGACTGCGACCGGGCCAGGCCGGCACCCTCCCAGTCGCCGTTGGCCTCGACGTAGTCGGTCGTGGTGCCGCCGATGACGACCTGCTTCCGGGGAGGGCCGCCGGGGAAGCGGGCCGAATGGGTGCTGAACTGGCCGGGGAGCGACGCGTCCCAGCCCAAGGAGCCGGCCTCGTCGACGGCCGACGAGAAGTCGCTCTGCATGGTCATGCTGCGGTCGCCGAGCGTGTTGGCGTCGTCGTCGTCCGAGTCGGCGCCGAAGGAGAACATGTTGTCGTGCCGCATCGAGATGGCGGGCGAGGCGCCGCTGCCGTCGGCATGGAAGACGTGGGCCGGATCGATGTGGCCGAAGGGGCTGTGCGCCGGGCCGAAGGCCGCGACGGGCTCCGAGGCGGCGCCCTGAGGGTACAAGGCGCCGGTGCCGCCGTTGGGGACGCTGTTGTACATGAAGTGCTGGCCCTGGCTCAAGCTGCCGGCCATGCTGTGGGCCGAGGCCTGGCGGAAGGGCTGGGGCCGTTGCTGGCGCATGTCGTGCGACAGCAGATAGAAGCCGTCCGGGTCGGACATGGGGATCGGGGTCGAGGCGGTCGACTGATAGGCCGAGCCGGGCGGGGAGTAGATGTCGGCGGTGAGGGACGAGGAGGGAACGGAAGAGTTGCTGTTATTGTTGTTGTTGTTGTTGTTGGTGGTGGTGGTGGTGTTGTTGTTGTTGTACACGGCGGAAAAGGGGCCATTGGGTATCATGGGCGAGGTCGAGGGCGAGAAGGAGAAGGCCTGGTGGAAGTGGGCGGCGGCCGGGTTGATGACGGCGTCGCTGTCCATGAAGGAGTCGAGGTTGAAGGGGACGGCGGAATTGGCCGTGGGCAGATGGTGATGCATGGCGGCCGGGCTGGCGTGGTCGAGCGAATAGGGGTGCAGGTCAGCGTCGGGCTCGAGGTTGTGGGCGCTGTTGGCGGCAGACACATGGGGCGAGAAGTTGGCGGGGCGCTTTCGGTTCTGGCGGCGGCTGTCAGCATGTGAAGGCGGGCTCGTGCCAAGCAGGACAGAAGTTGCAGTTGCAGTTGGCCGGGGACGGGGGCGTTGAATGGGTCGAGGAACAGGGGGGCGGACAAGGGCAGCAGCGGCGGGCCATAGGGGTGGCCAAGGGACGGGGAAGGGCAGCAAGACGACGACGGGGGAGGCACTCGAGGGGACTCACGCGGCGCTCGTCGATGCTCGTCTTGCGGTGGTGGCGGGTGACGTAGTTGAACTCGCCGTTCTGGGGGCGCTGGTGATGGGGCACCGACTGGGGGACGAAGAGGCCGGCCGAGTCCCTGCGCGGCTTGATGGGGATGGCGGGCGAGGCGTCGTCGGGGCGGGAGCGCGGCGGCGGCGACATGGCGGCCCTGTCGTCGACGAAGATGAAGTCGTCGAGGCTCATGGGGTCGGGGGCGGCGATCTCGGACGTCTTGCGCAGGCGGGCGATGCCGCTGGGGGCGTTCTGGGGGGCGTTCTGGGGGGCGTTCTGGGAGGCGTTCTGGGGAGCGTCCTGGGGGGCATTCTGGAGCCTGGCGAGGCTGCCGTCGGAGCTGCAGTCCGAGTCAGCGGCGGTGAGCGGGCAGAGAGGCGAGGCGGCGGCGTACGCGGGCGCGTCGTGCCGGGGCCTGCGCATGCTCAGGGCCATCATGCGCCACGTGAGGTTCTCCATGCGCTGCTGGTTGGGCAGCTGCTGCTTGGTGGCCTTGAAGAACTTCCAGACCTGGGTGGCCAGCGGGTCGTCGTCGCGCATCTGGTCGAGGCCGTGGCCGGCGTCGGCGGCGGCCGTCTGCAGGGCGGGGAAGAGGGCGGCGTCGGCGAGCAGGCTGCTGCTGGCGACGGCGTAGGTGCGATTGAGGTCGCCCCTGAGCTGCTCGACGCTGCAGGGCGCGTCGTCGGACGAGCCGCCGCGGGCGCCGTCGCCGAGGCGGCGCCAGTCGCGGGCGGCGTCGGCGGGCCGGAAGCCGGGCCAGGCGGCCGGGCGCGGCGGCTCCGGCCGGCGGGGGAAGCGGAAGTCGTGCTCTGTCGTCGTGGGGTCCATGGGGACGCCGGGCCTCGACGCGGCCGCGGGCGCAGCGGCGCTGGCGGGCATGTCGGAGGCGCGAGGCGATGGTTGTGCGCGGCGGCGGCGGCGGCGGCGGCGGCGGCGGCGGCGACAGAGGGCGCGGCGGCGACAGACGGAGGGCGGCGGCGGCGGCGCAGGATGGACGATGGAGGAATGGGCGCAGTCTGGAATGGGGCCTGGGTGGAAAGGATGGATGGCGGCGACGGAGCCAGGCCGGAGGAGGGGCGGCTGCGTGCGTGTTTTCCTGCGCCGAGGCCCCGTCGCGGCGCCCTGCTAGCGCCGAGGTACCGCAGCGGCGCCGCAGCCCCGGCGCGACCGCGGTGCCTCGCGCCCGCTACGCGCGCACTAACAGGCGCCGGGCTGTTGGCCGCAGCCTGCCCGCTGGCAGCCACCAGGGCCTCAGTGCGGTTGTGCCGTCGGATGGCCGCTTTGGGCACTCCAGGCTGTGTGTGCGGCTCTATCCTGGCGGCCTCGACGATGCTACCGCGTCCAGCAGGGCCAGCGGCTGCAGCAGCCGAGCCCGTGCCCTCGCCGAGGCAGCAGCAGCACGAGCCCAGACGGCGGCCTGTTGGCCGGGCGCCATGGCTCGACGGGCGGCTGCGCGACATTCTCGTCCCCAGCTGATGACATGTGCTTCCGACCGCATCGCGGAGACGGCTCGCAAGGGCATCCTGGGCCGCCTTAGCTGCCGTGGCGTCGATGCACTGAACCCGTCCGTTGCGACCTCTGTGGCTCCTACCTGCGACGCAGAGGGTGCGCGGGCGTGGGCATGGGGCGTCGCGGTAGCAGGCCTGGCGTCTTATTGTCCGGGAATTCTGCCTATAGCCAGCTGGCATCCCTGCTGCAGTGCTGCGTCGGTGAGGTGAGGCTGCAGGCCGCCGCTCCGCTGTACAGGACGCCATCTACATCTACGCGCGCTGTCCAGTGCGGCATCTCGAGTGCTATACTCGGCACAATACAGCGTCTACACAGCAGAGCGCTCCCGGCCTCCATGTCAACAGCATCGGGCCAGCGTCGGCGACACGTGCTGCCCACGGACCGCGCGCCGAAGCCGGCCCCGGCGCCCGGCCGTCGGCGTCCGTGCGAGCGCTGCTCCCAGGGAACGCCGCCCAGCTTCCGGGGAACGGCCGCCCAGCGCCTGCACACCCTCCGCGCCGCGGCCCCGACGCGCTGACGAATCGTTCCCAGGCCGCTGGCCCCTGGACGCGCGACTCCCGGCCCAATCGGCAGTCTGCTGGCCTGGGGAGCGGCCGTTACAGAAGCCTCCTTTGCCCATCTCTGTCCTTGCCCATCTCTTGCGCGAGTCCCCAGATCTGCCCTCTGAAACCCCTGTTTCTCGTCGCATCGGGCCACTCCAGAGACCCAAGGACTCAGGCGCCCCTGGCCCCGAGTCGTCCGCATTCCAGCCCGCTGCCCGTCCCGCTGCCCGTCAGCCCAGCCGAGCGACCCCTGCCAGCCCTCCATCTCCGCCGCGCGAGTGAGCAATGGCTTGACGTAAACGGCAGCCGACTGCCACTTATCGCGGCCATAATCTCGGTGCTTGCCGTGTGCATGACGTTGCTGTTAAAAGTCCCCCGCCATCCTGTTTTGCCCGGCGCCGTGGTTGCAGGGCGCCGCCCGAGCAGCCGTCGGCTAAAGACCTGCCTAATGCGTTGACTGGTGCTTGAACCGTCGACCGCTGGCTTTAGCTAAAGGCCGAGCACGGCAGACGCCTCGCCTTTCCTCCACACGGGTTGCAGTTGCGACATGTCGTTCTGTACTCTGCATGTACAGGCTTGTCGACTGGCCGGAACCCTTGTCGTCTGCGCCGATGTCGCTCGCTGTCGGCAAACCTTGGGACTCGCTTGGCGTCCAAGTGCCTGGCTCTAAACTCTAGAGGATGCAGTTACCCGGAAGAGCCTCTGCTTTCAGTGCCGTGAATCATGCACATGCCAAAGGTGGCAAGTCGGTCCGAGTCGAGTCATTTCGACGCCGCCAGACAACAAGGTCTTCGCGTGTCGAATTGCTGTCCCTGACTGAGGAATTGGGACTTGCCATGGAAGCAGATCATGGGCTTTATAGCGTCTTGTCTGTCATGTCTTCACTAGCAATAGCTGGGGCATGTGCAGGTCCCATGTCCAACGCCCCCCACACAGGCCTCCGCTATAAACCACGACTTCAGCCCTGTCCGTAAGACATATACGTCCGTTCCCTGCATAGCCTCGAGTCATGCCGAAACTCGAGCGGTACGATGCCATCGCTCCACCGATCCGTTGATAGACCGGTTGCCCTTTGCGTCACAAGGCACAATTCAACTGCCATAATGGAGCATCGATCGGCCTGCTTTCTTTGGCAATGCCACAGAAGGCTCGCGGCAGGCAACTGAACAGACCAACAGTCGTTGTGTGCTTGGTCTTCAAGCAGCATCGCCAATCGCTGCCCCGACAGGCTCGTAACCGACTTCCTCAAGGCTAGCATCATGCTCGAAAACTTGAATTGCCGCACGCCGCCATGCCGGGTGACGTGGTCGGGCCTTGCGGCAACGAGGTGGTGGCCGGCCGGAGCTGCTGGAGCGTCGGCGCCTCTGCCGTCGGCGCCTCTGCCCAACTCCGCTCGACTCTGCCGCCCTGGCCTGAAGAGTTGCCGGCAGCGGGGCTGGGGCAACGGCAGCCGCGTGGGCAGAGAGTTGCGCGAGACATGTGGCGCTCTGTCCTACACACCTTGCGTCGTCCCGCGGCGGCCACGGCGCCAGCCGCGACAGGTGACGGCGTCCATGCACGCTGACAAGTGGCGTATCGCTGAAACGGCTGTGCGGCCGAGATGGAGCTGCCTCGACGGCATCCAAAGTCGTCTGTCGACCGCGAGTTGCCCGAGGTGCAGAGCCTAGACTGCACCGACGGAAAGAGGGTCAAGGGATCAGCCGCAGAGATGGCGTCAAGGAGCGTGGAGATGGCGCTCTGGCGACGATGCCTTGGGCATCAACTCGGCCTTGAAGCGATCCGGTTCAGTCGAGCGTGCCCGGACACCATCTCGGGCCGTCCGCGTGGATCGCGGCCCGTTTGATCTCGGCGGAGTCGTCGAGAGGGGATGCTCCGGTCTCGCAGAATGAGAAGTCGACGAGTGTACTCGGTACGTCCGGGGTGGACTGGGACCAGGCGTCGAACGTCGTATCTGCAGCCGCATGCCATATCCGAGCGTTCGTGTTGCGTGAGGAGTGTGGCACTCAAGGAAGACGCTGTTAGGAGCGGCTTAGTCAGCGCTTCGCGGCCGTGATATGTATTCCTTCGTATCATCTATCATCTCTCGAGCTGCGGAATCCTCGAGCATCCCCAGCAGACTGCGCGTCGCGCAGAGACAGCCAAGATGCCAAAGGAGAGAAACTACAACCCCGTCCAGGCCCAGCGCAAGGCGGACAAGGCGCGGGCCATCAAAAAGGGTGCGCCGCAACACCGCCTCCCGCGTTTCCCTCCGCTGACGGCACGCAGGCAAGGCCGAGGTCCAGGAACGGCGCAACGAGCGGCTGGCGCGCAAGAACCCGGAGCGGATCCAGAAGCACATCGACGAGCTCAAGGCCGTCGCGGCCAAGGGCGGCAAGCTCACGCGGCACGAGGAGCAGGTGCTCGAGGGCCTGCACAAGGAGCTGCGCGCCGTCGGCCGGGCGCGCGAGGCCCTCGGCGACCAGGCGCCGTCGTTTGCGCCGCGGCGCGACGCCGACGCCGGCCCCGGCGCGCTGGGCAAGCGCCGGCGCGGGCCCGACGGCGCGTCCAGCAGCGACGACGACGACGTGCCCGACGACGTGCGCCGCGTCCCCATGCCGCGCGACACGCCGCCGCCGATCCCCAAGGACGTCCTGGACCGGTGGCACACGCGCCGGCGCGCGCGGCGCAGCGCCGACGCCGCCGACGGACGGGCGGGCGCGCAGCAGCGGCCTGAGACGCCGGCGGCGCCCGTCGAGGCCCGGACCGTGTACGAGGCGAAGCCCGTGATGCGCAACCTGCGGCAGGAGGCCGTCTCGGCCTTTGTGCCGGCCGCGGTGCACATGAAGATGCTCAAGGGCCGCGGCCAGGGCGGCCTGCTGGAGCCCGACGAGGCGGACCGGCTGGAGCAGGAGGGCTACCTGCCCGCGCCGGCGGCGGCGGCGGCCTCGCGGCGGGCCACGGCGGAGGATGCCGGGGAGGACGGGTAGGCGACGGGTCGCCGACGGCGACAACCGGCCCTGCTTCTGCACCACGTGCCGCGCCGTCGGACACGGCGGCGCCAGGCTGCATTGAGGAGTCGGTTGACTGGCCGTTGGCGGCACCGATCCTCCGCACGCATGGCCTACAGCCGGCGCGCCTGCAGGGGACGGGACGAGAGCCCTGGCCGCGATGGCGCCCCGGCGGCGTTGCGCGAGTTTTCGTTATGTATTGATGATGCCATGGCGCGAATCGCTGCCTGGGCCGGGTAGGCAGCCTCCGACGCCGGCTCCGCATACCGCCGAAGACCGACTGCTGCCGCTCCTGGCCGGCTCCACCGGGCGAGGCGAGGGGTTGGGGCCGTGAAGCTTCTTCTTCCCTGGTCTCTCATCTTTGCCCGGCTCTGTGCCTCACGCTCTCTCCTCTGCCCGGTCGTGGGCCTGGTTCCTGGTGCCTGTGGCTGACGGGCAGAGCCAACGTCGATCCGCGACGGCCAACAAGCGCCGTGTGCCGTGCCGCCGGGCCCTTTTCGCCCTTTTGCGCCCGCCTCTGCCTGGCCCCAGGACGACGCGGCCATGGATGCGCGCCAGGTCACCTCGCTGGCCATCCACGATGACTCGCCGAGCGAGTACGAGGCGCGCTGGCCGCAGTCGCCGTGGTCGCCCGAGGCGCTCCAGCGGCGGCGGCAGCAGCTCCAGCTGCAGCAGGACGTGGAAAAGACGCAGGCCCGCGCGCGCGCCCTCACGCTGCTGTCGTCGGCCGGGCACGACGCGCCCTGCGCCGGCGGCGGGCTCGACGCGCCCGGCGGCGGGCTCGACGCGCCCTACCCCGAGGGCGGGCTCCAGGCCTGGCTCGTCGTCGCCGGCTCGTGGTTCGCCATGGTGTCGTCCATGGGCCTCATGAACACCGTCGGCATCTTCCAGGCCTACGCCCTGCGCCACCAGCTGCGCGGCCACAGCGAGGGCACCGTCGGCTGGATCTTCTCCATCTACACCTTCCTGGCCTTCTTCGGCGGCGTCTACGTCGGGCCCGTCTTCGACAAGTACGGCCCGCGCTGGCTCGTCGTCGCCGGCTGCGCGTGCACCGTCGGCGGCGTCGTGTGCATGAGCTTCTGCCGGGGTGCGTGCCGCCGGCCCTGCCCCTGAGCCCCTGAGCCCCTGACGCTGACGCCGCGCAGAGCTCTGGCAGTTCGTCCTCTCCTTCGGCGTCCTCGCCGGCCTCGGCACCTCGCTGCTCTTCACGCCCAGCATCGCCGCCGTCGGCCACTGGTTCCGCCGCCGCCGCGGCCTGGCCACCGGCCTCGCGTCGACGGCCGGCGGCGTCGGCGGCATCGCCTTCCCCCTCATGCTGGCCGACCTCTTCGACCGCGTCGGCTTCGCCTGGGCCACGCGCGCCCTGGCCCTCGTCTGCCTCGTCTGCGGCTGCGTCGGCGTTGTCCTCATCCGCTCTCGCCTGCCGCCGGCCCGCAACGCCACGGCGCACCCGGACCTCCGCATCCTGCGCAGCGCGCCCTTTGCCCTCGTCACCGCCGCCATCTTCCTGCTCGAGTTCTCCCTCTTCATCCCCATCACCTACGTCTCCACCTTTGCCCTCCGCCAGGGCTTCAGCCAGGCCTTTGCCTTCCACCTGCTGCCCATTATGAACGCCGGCTCCGTCGTCGGCCGCGCCCTGCCCGGCTACTACGCCGACGTGGTCGGGCCCGTCAACACGTGCCTCTTCTCGGTGCTCATGTCGCTCACCGCCTGCCTATGCGTGTGGCTGCCGCTGGGCCAGACGCGCGCCGGCATCATCGTCTTCTCCGTGCTCTTCGGCTTCAGCTCGGGCACCAGCATCGCCATGGCGCCCGTGTGCATCGGCCGCATGTGCAAGACGCAGAACTACGGCCGCTACTACGCCACCACGTACACCGTCGCGTCCTTCGCCTGCCTCGTCGGCGTCCCCATCAGCGGCGGCATCGTCGAGGCCAGCGACGGCTCGTACACGGGGCTGATTGCGCTGACGGGCGGCGTCTACGTCGGCGCCGCGCTGTGCATGCTGACGGCCAAGGGCTGTCACCAGGGGTGGAAGAACTGGCTCTCGGTGTACTAGGGCTCGTTGGGTGCTGTATTGTCCGGATTTGGTTTAAAAAAGTAGCAAGAGCAAGAATAGAAGAGACATATTCATTGATCACGACTCCCCTGCCTTGCCGCCGGCAGCGCGGATGTGCGCGTCGTGCAGCTCGGCGACGGCCGGGATGATGAGCTCCTCGATCTCCGCGTCCGGGTCGCCGGGCGGCAGCTCGTCCGGGCGCAGCGGGCGGTCCTCGGCGGCACCGGCGGCGGCGGCACCGGCGGCGCGCAGCCAGCGCACCGGGCGGCCGGGGCTCACAAAGACCACCTCCCACTTGCGCGTCGCCAGCAGGTTGCCGATGACGAGGTGGTGCTGGTAGCGCGCGAGCGAGGCGCGGGCCTTGCGCACGAGCAGCGCCGGGTCCGTCTCGAGCTTGTACGAGACGATCATGCCCTGCGGCGCCCAGCCGTCGACCAGCGTCTTGAGGAACTTGGGCACGGGGTCGAGGTCGACGACGAGGCGCTTGGCGCGGGGCACGCGCGGCGAGGCGTCGAAGTTGTCAAACTCCTCAAACTCGTCGTCGTCGTCGGCGGCGGCCGCGTCGTCGGCCGCGTCGGTCGACTGGATCTTGTGCTCGGGCATGCGCTCGGGCGGCACGAAGAAGTCGGACACGGCGGCGGCGAGGTACAGCAGGGCGCGCGGGCCCAGCGGGCGCAGCAGGCGCGAGACGGCGCGCAGCGCGTGCAGGTAGTCGCCGATGGTGACGAAGGGCAGGAGGAGCAGGGCGGCGGCGTCGCGGGCGGCGCGGAAGGGCCGCAGGGCGGCGCGGAGGCGGGCCTCGGCGGCGGCGTCGGCGACGACGTGCCCGGCGGCGTCCTCGCGCAGCACGTCGAGCAGGTCGGCGCCGTGCGGCAGCAGGCGCGCGAAGGGCACGAGGCTGAAGTCGCGGTGCAGGAAGACGACGGCGTAGCCGGCGGCGAGGAAGCGCTCGGCGCTGGCGGCGCCGCGCGTGCCGGCGCTGAAGTTGTCGATGAAGCGCACCGTCTGCCGCTCGAGCGGCACCGTCGTGCCGCCGCTCGTCACCAGCACCACGCGCCGCCCGGCCGCCGCGTGCCGCTCGATGAAGGCGCGCGCGCGCGCCGTGAGCTGCTCGAGCTGCCGCGGCGGCGCGTTGGCCGCGAAGTAGGCGTCCTCGGCCGAGGGCGTCATGGTGGCGGCCGTCGCTGGTGGCCGTCAGAGGTGGCCGTCCAAGGTGGCCGTCGATGGTGGCCGTCCGAGGTGGCCGTCGATGGTGGCCGTCCGAGGTGGCCGTCGATGGTGGCCGTCCGAAGTGGCCGTCAACGGTGCCGTCGTCGGTCAGACGTCGTGCTGTGCTCACATGTACGGAGCAGCTCCTGTCCCGCCCGGTTTATCGATAGCTGCGCGCTTCCGACGCCACCCGAGCTCCGCCTCCGGTCTCGGACCCCGCCCCGGCTCCGGCCCGCCCCGGCCCCGGCCGCCCGGAACGCGCCTTGTCTCTATGCGTCTCCATTCCCTAGATAACCCCACCATCTCCCAGCTACTTCCCCGGCGCCAGCCTCCACGCCCGCAGCGGCAGGCTCTGCAGGTGCAGCACCTTGGGCTTGATGTACCACACAAACGTCGCCAGCCCAAACACCACGCACAGCACGTTGACCATGTAGAAGCCGTCGTGCTCCATCTCGCACCGCCCGCCGCCCCGCTCGCACCGCTCCTTCTCCGCCTGCACCGCGCACGAAAAGGCCTCCGTCACCAGCGGCCCCTTGACCCCGGCCCGGCCCGCCGACGGGTCCGGGTGGCACGTCGCCACCGTCAGGCCGTCGACAAGCCGCAGCACAAAGTACCGCGGAAAGGTGCCGCCGAGGTTCGACACGCTGTACCCGTTAGCCCAGCCCGGCATGACCATGACGAGCAGCACTTACGTCGCCAGCAGCGTCATGTAGGTGCCGCCAATGACCGGGTCCGACACCTTGGCGTGAAAGGCCGAGATGGCGACAAACATGACCGTGTTGGTAAAGGTCGAAAAGACGTGCTCGCCGATGACGACGAGCAGATACCACGGCGTCACCCCGTCCCGCGGGAAGACGGCCACCGTCAGCTGCGCCAGCACCGCCGCCGCCAGGCGCCCGACGAAGCCCCAGCACCACAGCCGCATGGGCGTGTACCGCTGCGACCACATGCCCGCGTAGTAGCCCAGCCCAATCTCAAAGGGAAAGTCGATGAGCACCGTCAGCGCCATGTTGTCCTTGCCGAAGCCCTTGTCCAGCAGCTTGAGGTTGGTGACGCCGTCGTTGGCCTGGAAGCCAATCTTGGCGATCAGGTGCACCACGATGATGGTCTGCACGTTCTTGAGCTTCAGGATCCCCCACATGATGCGGTACACGTCCCACACGCCGTCCTCGTTCTGCGACCGCTCCTCGCGCTTCAGCAGCCCCAGCCCCAGCGTCACGGCGATGTAGGCCCAGCCCCAGAAGGTCAGGTAGCCGCCCAGCGACACGAGGCCCTCGTCCGACGGCGCCGTCCGGATCCACTTGTTGGCAAAGTCGTTTGCGTTGAGCGCCAGGAAGACCGTGTACGACATGAAGTGGCCCGCCGTCAGGCCCACCGTCTGCGCCGTCGACGCGTACGACACGTTGGCCGGCGTCAGCAGCGTCAGCGCCCAGCCGTCGACGGCGATGTCCTGCGTCGCGCACATGAGCACCAGGAAGAACCACCACAGCATGAAGCCCCAGACCGTCGGGCCGCCGGGCTTGCCCGTCGTCGCCATCATGTCCTCGACGTGCGCCCCCAGCCAGAGCATGCCGAAGCCCGACAGCAGCTGGATGGGCACGATCCACGTCTTGCGCCGCCCGATCCTGGGGCTCCACACGGCGTCGACAAAGGGGCTCCA
Organism: Hypocreales sp. Mo6-1; assembly: GCA_002939055.1. Classification (NCBI taxonomy): domain Eukaryota; kingdom Fungi; phylum Ascomycota; class Sordariomycetes; order Hypocreales; species Hypocreales sp. Mo6-1. The sequence continues at coordinate 4,117,669 of PNEP01000013.1, forward strand.
GAGCAGCTTGAGCGAGTAGGGGTACGACGCCAGGCTGAAGGTGCCGATCTCGCCGTACGACATGTGGTTCTTGAGCAGGAACGGCACCGAGCCCATGGCCAGGCCCATCGGGATGCCCTGCAGGAAGTACAGCAGCACCAGCAGCAGGAAGTTGCGCTGGTCCTGCAGCGGCAGGTCCCAGAAGCCGTGGCTCGTCGCCGACGCCTTGGGCACCGCCTCGTCCAGCGAGAAGGACTCGCGCGAGACCAGGTTGGCCATGATGTCCTCGGCGCCGGGGTTGGAGGCCTTGCGCCGCATTTCGACTCCGCTGCTCATCGTGCCGTTTTCATGCTCTCCCGACTGGGGAGGCCGTCGGCTGGACTTGGGCGACTTTGGTCGTCTGGTGCGGGCACCCATAGGTGGCTTTGTCGCTCGGGCAGGGCAGCCGGGGTGGCTCCAAGACGCGCCCGTTTCGTGTCGACTATGCAGGGCGCAACGTGCCGGTGAGACAGGCGACGCTCTGCGAGGGGTAAGGCGCCGATTCCGATGGAATTGAAAGAGCGGCAGGCTTTGAAGCGCCAAGGAGCGTCAAAGAGTCGCCTCGCCGGCTCAGCCACGGTCCAGACACCGATCGACGTCGTCGCGAGACGCTACCGTGGCCTCAAGGCCGTGGTTGCGCCGCAGCTGATCCGCGGCTTCGAGGCGGCCAAAGGAGCAAACGAAGTGCTTTTGAACGCGCAAATTCCCTGCAAAATGGAAGAGAACCCAATCAAAAAGTGTCACCACGAGTAGGCAAAGGAATGCACACGCGGCAGCCCCCAAGTCGAGTCCAAGTTCCGGCCGGAGGCTTTACGTCAGGGGGGCGTCGCTCGAAACCCAACCGGGGCCGGAAGAATAAAACTCCGCCATTGCGCGTCGATGAACCTCGACGACGCGCTGACCTGCACCAGACCTCATCACGGCTCCAAGCCGCCCGCCTGCACGCCATGGCGGCGACCACGGCCGCGTCCGACGAGGCTCTCCTCGACAGGGAAATAGCGGACCTCAGAGCCCAAGGCAAGCTCCCCCAATCGCTCCTGGACGAGGGCCATCCGCTGACATGGTCCAGCCGCCACGCTGCGCAGGGCCCTCAGGATCCAATGCTCGACCATCCTCCCGGCCGCCTCGACCCAGAGCATCGCCCAGTCCGACGCGCCGCGCTCCAGGCTCGCCGCCCGCGCCGCCCAGCAGCGCGCCTACTTGCAGCAGTGCATCTACCGCACCTCGACGCCCGTCACGGCCTTCAAGATCCGCAACCCGGACCCCAATGCCGTCGACGGCGGCCACGTCGTCGGCCTGCGCTTCGAGGCCATGTCGCGCGGCCAGTTCCTCCCGCCCTACTACGTCATGCTCAACCGCCCGTTCCCCGGCGCCCGCCACCTGCGCGTCCACCGCCACACCGTCCCCCCGGCCGTCCCGCTGCCCGGCCTCGCCGCCCGCCATCTGCCGCCGCCCGGCCCCGACGCCCGTGACCCGCCGCGCCAGGACCTCGACGCCTTCGCCAGGGCGCTGCGCAGGGACATCACGCGCTACCACAACCGCCTCGGCGTCTCGGCCGATCTGCGCAGGCGCCTTGGCCTGCACCAGCGGACCAGCGCCGGCCTGTCCCCCAGCTCGATAGTCGAGGTTGGCATCGCCGACATCGAGGCCAAGCACATCAAGCTCACGTGGGCCGACGACCGGACCGGGCGCCTGGTCATGGACGACGACGGTAACGTCCTCAAGTTTGTCGTCTTCGGCCCCCAGGGGCGCGACTGGGAGACAACAAAGGAGCTCTTTGGAAGCCATGTTCGCATCGAGGACGTTGCCAGGAAGCTCGAGGAACACGGCGCCGCGGGTTGAAGGGCCATGTCCGCCAGGCATATCACGAACCGGTCAAGTCTCGCGACCAAGCTGACCGAAATATTCCGCAGGCCTGACTCCAGCTTCACCATGCCCAACGGCATGTACATGTCAAGGCTGTTGGATGTAGCCGCACGAGGCAAAGTGGTGTAATTCAAGGGCTCGAGGTCTGGGAAGCAAAAGGCAGAGCTCCACGTAGACATAGCCGTCCCCGAGACTAACTCGGCTCAGTTTCGCTGGCCACCACAAGCCAATCCGTCACCGCAAACGAGGCACACCAAAGCAACGGTACACAAGCACAACATGGAACTATGTTGCAAAAGCCTTGATACAAGAATTACGCATCGTCATGCTGTGCCATCCCGTCGATGATACCTCCATGGCCAGCAAAATCTGCGGCAGCCTCCAAACAGCTTGTAATTAATTACATTAGAAACCCCTTGATAAAATTCCCTGTACCTCATCACAAGGGACTAACACTGCTATGGCTCATGTCCACAGATACTCCGTAGCGTGTGCTTAGAAGATGAGGGCGACGAGTCCCACGACAGCCGCAATGCCCACCTTCTGGCCATTGGTGGAAGCACCAGCCACGACAGTGGGAGCGGTGGCGTTGCCCTTGTTGCCCGGGTGGGCACCATATCCGGGGTTGCTTGGGGGAGCAGGATAGCCGGAGCTACTGGGGCTCGAGGGGTTGCCGGGAGCGCCGGCGTTGCCCGGGTGGCCAGGGGGGCAAGAAACGCCGGGAACACAGCCGTGGCCTGGGTTGGAGGGGGCGCCGGAACCAGAGGGAACGCCAGGAGCGCCGGCGCCGCTCGGGGCACCAGCGTTGCCCCGGTTGCCAGAAGCACTAGGAGCGCCGGGGGCACCGGGGTATCCGGGGTTGCCAGGAGCGCCAGGAGCGCCAGGAGTACTGGGAGAGCCGGGACCGCCAGAAGTATTAGGGGCTCCAGGAGCTCCAGGAGTACTGGGGACACCGGGGCCGCCAGGACCGCCGGGAGCACTGGGGGCACCGGGGCCACCAGGAGTACTGGGAGCACCGGGGGCGCCGGGGTATCCGGGGTTTCCAGGAGCACCAGGAGCACCAGGAGCACCAGGAGTACTGGGGGCACCGGGGCCTCCAGGAGCATTAGGGGCACCAGGGGCACCAGGTGCGCCAGGAGCATTGGGGGCGCCGGGACCACCAGGAGCGCCGGGAGGATTGGGAGCACCGGGACCACCAGGCGCGCCCGGAGCACTGGGGGGGCAAGGAGCACCAGGCGCACAGGAGTACTCAGGAGCGCCCGGGGCACCAGGAGCAGTGCCCGCAGGCGGGGCCGGACCGGAGACGGAGCCGCTGCCGACAGGGGGCGCGACGGTCGATGCACCGCCCGAGGGAACAGGGACCCCACTGGTCAGGCAAGGGGTCGTACCAGACGGCTGCTGGCTAGGATAGCCCTCGGGGGCCTGCTGAGAAGAGGACGCCCCGGCGTGAGGGTAGGAGGCCCCCCCAGAGACAGGAGGCTGCGGAGCAGAGGATGGCACTCCTGTAGCCGGGGGCTGCCCCGTCATCGAGGGATGGGTGGCAGGAGGCGTGGGGTGGTTGGTGCCGGTGACGGTGGCCAGAGTCGTCGAGGTGACGGGCACCGGGCAGATGGTGGTCGTGGGCGGGATGGCAACGGTGGTGTCAATGGTGGAGCTGGCCGGGCAGTTGGTCACCTCGGGAGGGCAGCCGAGGACGGTGCTCACGCGGCTCTCGCTGATGGTGCTTGTGGTCCAGGTGTGAGGAGTCTCGTTGGAGCCGCAGTCGCCGCCCTCGCATGGGTGAACCCAGTGCCAGGACTCGGTGTGAGTATCGTCACAGCCGTCCATGTCGACGTGGTGCGGAGGGTGCCAGACATGGGTCCGCTCCCGGGGCGGAGGAGACGTGGGGCAGCCAGCGGTGTCGATTCTGAGGCCCAGAGGCAGCTTCACATCGAGGCCCAGGCACAGGTCGACGTTGACGAGGTTGCCAACGTTGAGGCCGAGACTGAGGGGCGAGCGGGCCTCATGAGCCGAGGCCAAAGCCGCAGCCGAGGCAGCAGCGACAATGGCAGACTTCATCGCGGCTGTTCCCGAACACAAAGTGACGGTCGAGCAAAGGAACGGACGGGTAGAGAAACAAAGCCCCTGAAAAGAAAGGACAAGCGAGCGGAAGAGTTTGGATGTGCCAAGGCCTGCTTTGTGTGAGGCAACAAACAATGTCCAGGGAACAGGACCGTCTTAAATACCCCCGTCAGGCTGATCCAAAGAGCAGCAGGGCCGAGTAGGGAGTCCTTCGGGTGGCCCTGGGCTGATTCATTGGAAATGAGGAGCAGAAACAAGACAGAGCGCCGCTTGATGCGACTTCGCGAGGGTCGCCCTTGTCCTCGGAGGCCTTGCCGGGCGGCAATCCAGAGCTTTGCAGTGGCAGCGCGAGGCGACATCCGACAGGCAGTTGGGAAAAGTTGGAACATGTCTGATCCATGCCGTGGCTATGTCAGGGGCTGGCATGCGCGTATGCTAGCCGTGCGCACGCCAGCAAACGAGGGTGCCATCGGCGATGGACTCAAGGACGGCACCTGCACCAGGGTGACTGCCGACTGGACAAAAGAGATGGCGGCGGTGACATTCACGTTGCTTTGCCTTGGCGGTCTCGACGGCTGGCGATGATGCGCATAGTCGCCACAACTGGCATCGCATCAAGTTGACAGGCGTTGCGTAGTCTCAACTCGCGTCTGTTCCGCAAGCCAGATGGCAGCCAAGCCGACAACTTCGGCTTCGGTATCTCGTGGCTGGTGGTTTGCCGAGCGCGCTCGAAATAGCATCCTCCTTGGCTGTGCCGCGGCGAATCAAGTGCATTGTCAACGCGCCCATTGTCATCAAGGGATGAAGACGCCTTCGTTTAGGCGGGGGACGACGTCCAATTTCCGGCTGAGACCAGCAGGCGACTTGTCACACTGCAGGGCGGCCGCGCCCGTGGCATCCCAGGGCAAAAGAAAGTCGCCAAAAAGAAAGTCGCCAATCGGGTGGGAAGCAGGTCCGGCTCGACGGCGGTGTCACCCGGCAAGCCATGCGGAGGCCGTGTCGTGTCCGCTCCGACGTCTATTTCGTCCGGCTGCTGCTGACCGTTTGCCTCAACCAGGGTTATGGGCACGTCGAATGTGTGGTCCGGAGACGAGCCACAACTCGTCACGGCTCGTATTCCAATTTCCAGCAACCTCGAATCGATTCGTTCCTCCGACGGGCCCCTTGCGTACATCCTGGCAGGGCGGGAGCGGTAAAGCTGATTGCTGGACCTACATGTGCAGGTCCTGGCGCGTCGCCCTTGGAGTTGCTTTTGGCGACAGCGGCTCCACTCAAGCAAACCTCCGTGGACGGCCTGCCATGCTTTACCAGTCCAATGGCTTCCTTGCGGCCGAGGGGCCGGGAGAGAGGGGCGCCTCGTCGCCAGTGGCATCCAATCGAGGGCCCGTCTCGTCGTCCAAGATTGCCTGGTCAATCTTCCACAGCTTGGCCTGCTCACCGACGACGTCGCTCCATTTCCGGATCAGAGGGTGGGCGTCGGCCACATGTCGGAAGACGACGTCGTCTCCACCTGCCGGCTCGACCTCGTAGGTCCAGTTGCCGTCAGGCGCCCAGTATTCGGGGTCGAAGATGCGGCCCGTGCTGAGGTCCTGGCGCGCCTCGTCGACGAGATTTTGCGCCGCCGCGGCCGCGCCGTTGGCCTGGCCCTTGACGGCGTCGGCGATGGCCTCGAGCGTGCCGAGGAGCTGCCCGGCTCGCAGGCCGAGGGTGGCGCCCAGGCTGAAGCCCTCGTCGAAGCCTTCCTGCATGTGCGACTCCTTGGCCGCGGTGATGCCCTCTCGGTACCCTGCCGTCTCGTGCTCCGTCTGCAGCCGCCGCATATCGGACGGGTGAGCGTCGTTCTGCTGCTCTTGACGCTCGGGGGGCCCGAAGACATCGTCGAGGGCGTCGAGGGCTGTCGCTGGTTGGGCCTCGCGAGCTCCTTGACCGCCACTGCCGCCACCGCCAGCCTGCGGAAGATGGGCGTCTTCCGCCCAACGGTCGAACGGCTGGAGGTGCATCTTTTGACTGGGGACTCGATGTGAGGTCAGGCTACGTTGGTGTCTGCGAATACTTGACAGCTTCCTGTGACAGTGCTCGCGGCACTGTGCTGTGCGATTTGCGCCAATCATTCTGTGTCGACGGTCCGAGTGTACAGTGCAGGCACTGGCGGCGCCGGATGACTAATATAGCCCAAAGTACAGAGTACCTGAGAAGGTGCTTTTGCCAACCTCGATTCCACGACAGCTTCCGAGTTGCCTGTCGTATCCTTGTCTCCCTTATCCGAGTAGCTCCTAGTTGACTAAGAAGAGCCTACGACATTCAGCAAACAATCAGCCTTTGTCGACCAAAGAAGGCAAAGTTCCGCCAGGGTGGATTGTTCAAGTGTCACAGGATGCGAGGACATCAGGCTGCTCTAGATACGAGTAGGGAGCAGCACGACTTCTTGGGGTGTTTATCATTTCAGTGCGGCGGCCATTTCGAAACTCAAAACGAAGAAATGGCGCGTGCCAAGGGAAGCCGTCCATATAGGGTAGCCCTCGCAGCCAAGGAGTCAGGACGTCCAAGGCAATACCGCTCAACACAGGTGAGGAGCTCTATGTCGATTGGATCTCGTAAGGTAGTCATTCTAGAGGCAAGTCTTGGGGGAGAGCTGGAATTCGTACTGACCCAACGTCCATGTGACGAGACAAAAGACTGGACAGTTAGGGGCATGATTAGCTACGTTCACCGGAGCTGCAAGATATAGCCAGGGAGCCCAGTAAGTAGATTATTGTGGGTGCCTCCTGAACTTGAAAAGAAATACTGAGATTTGCGTATAGTCTGGTCTCAGGCATCTCGACAAAGCTACAGGTCAGCACCTCTGCTCCAAGGGCCATCGCCTCCCAAGCTGCAAACGGCCTGTACGGAAACTCCTAGGATTGCAACCTCGTCATAGCCGGACACTGTCTCTGACAGTGACATCGCGAGGGTGTCAGCCTTTGTTGTCAGCATTCCACACATCTGCCGCTGGAGAGCACCTGAGGACAAGGCGCCGCGATCCGGGACGGACGCAGGTATGCACACGCCCGACACCCTTCCCAGAGCATCTCATTGGCCAGGACTGGCCATCGTGACAAGGAACCATGCTGCAATGCAGCCTCGAGAGTTCCCCGACCACGTCCGTACCCCGGGAGCCTCATCCACGACCCCGGCCCGGCGGACGTCCCGGAGGACCAGCATCCTTTCGGCCGTGTCACCCGCAGCGCTCGGCCAACCTGCAGGCGAGCGGGTGCCCGGAGGCTGGAGTCCCGGCCGGCATGACGCCATTGCCCCAGGCTTGCGGCATCTCGATGTCGGACTGCTACCTCGTAGACCCGTAACGTCCCGTCGCTTGCGGGGAGAGAGGCTTCCCCGCCGGAGCGTGCCACTCGAGAATGCGACCTGGCTTTGAATTGAACCTTGGCCCGCACCAAGGTCCGTCGGTTGACGGGTATTAATAGCGAGGTGCCGAGGAGGCGTTTCTGCAAGAGCCCGCAGACTCGATGCCCTGAAACATCTCGAGACACTTGGCAACTGCGTGAACCACCGTCGTCGACCGGTATCGCAACATGGCCGTAGGGCGTCTCGAGGGCAAGGTCGCCATCGTCACGGGCGCGGCCCAGGGCTTCGGCCAGGGCATTGCGGCCAAGTTTGCCAAGGAGGGGGCCAAGGTGGTGGTGGTGGACATCCAGGAGGCGGCGGGCCAGGCGGCAGCCGACGAGATCGGGGGCAGGTTCGTCAAGGCCGACGTGTCGAGCAGGGCAGACTGGGAGCGTATCCTGGCCGAGACGCTGAGCGCCTTTGGGCAGCTCGACGTCGTCGTCAACAACGCGGGGACGACGCACGCGAACAAGCCGGCCGAGGAGGTGACGGAGGACGACTTCGACCTGGTCATGAGGGTCAACGTCAAGTCGGTCTACCTGTCGTCGGTGGTGGTGGTGCCCTACCTGGTCCGGGAGAAGCGGCCCGGGGTCTTCGTCCAGGTGGCATCGACGGGGGCGATCCGGCCGCGGGTGCGGTTGACATGGTACAACGCGTCCAAGGCGGCGGCCGTCGGGGCCACCAAGGCCTTGGCCGTCGAGTACGCGCCGCGGCGGATTCGGTTCAACGCCGTGTCTCCGAGTGTCGGAGCGACGCCCCTGTCAGTCTCAACCGCTGTCTCGCCCCGTGGGAAGCTAGCCCGTTGCTAACGTTGCAGCAAAAACATGCCAGGACGGCCAAGTTCATCGGCAAGGAGGACACTCCGGAGAACATGGCCCCCTTCCTGGCGACGGTGCCCCTGGGCCGGCCCTCGCTGCCGGCCGACGTGGCCAACGCGTGCTGCTACCTGGCCAGCGACGAGGCCGGCTTCGTCACGGGCGTCAACCTCGAGGTGGACGGCGGGCGCTGTATCTGACGGAGCGGGCGGGCGGCTGGCCGATGGACGCCGTTGGGCTCGCGCGTAGCTGCAGGTAGACAAGCAACCCGCAAGCCATGTCCGCCCTGTCTCACGCCGCCCGGGGGCGATTGGCCCGCCGGCGGCCAGTGGCGGGCCAGAGGCTCGATGGAATCCGGCGATGGGGGTGAAACTTGCAGCCTGATGAGCAGCCTGATGAGCGATGCGCCATTACGTAGGCCACGATAGGCCCCCCCCGGGCAACTCCATACATGGATCTCTTCCGCACAGCTAGAAACGGGCCGCTGGGGCTAAATTAGTGCCCCAGACCCCGCTGTGGCTCCCGTCCCGGCCCAGGTTCCGTTGCCAGGAGGCCGGGGACGGGAGTTATAGTTGGGCATCCATCCGCCTCCCCCAGCTCCTCGACCTCTCACCCGGACCCGTGGGACTCGTTCCGAGAGCCGTCGTCTCTTCCTTGATGCTCACCATGTCGAGTCTTGGGTTCGTGCCTGGGCAGGTGAGTATAAGCACCGCGGCCCTCCCCCCCTGTCCTCGTCAACTCACCTCACGTCCCAGGACTGGGGCCTGGCGACGGCGTCGAGGTTCGTCTGCGACATGTGCGGGCGGGCCTTTAGCCGTCCCAGCCATCTGACGCGACACTGCCTCACCCATCTGCCGCGGGCCGACCGCATCCTGCTGCCCTGCATCCACTGCGGGCGGAGCTTCTCGCGGCGCGACATCCTGCTGCGCCATCTCCGCGTGGCCCACGAGATTCTGCTCGGGCCCAAGCCCACCAAGCAGAAGTCGTGTCACCGGTGCGTGCGCAGCAAGATCAAGTGCGACCGCGCCCTGCCGTGCGGCTCGTGTGCCGCCTCGGGGGCCCCCGAGTCGTGCTCCTATCCGTCGAGCGACTTTGCGCCGCGGACCGACCTGCGGCTTGTCGACTACCCCTCGGGCACGCGCGCCGAGGCCGGAGACGGCCCCCGGGCGGCCCTTTCGTGGGGCCCGGCCGGCCTGGGCGGCTCCGGGTTCGGCCCGTGGTCCGCGGCGGCAGCGGGCCAGGCCGTGGCCCTCGGGACCCAGGGCTACTACGGCCCCGTGGCGCCCCAGTCGACTTACACGGGCGCGCAGGCCGACTTTCGAAGCACCGGCCTCGACTGGCTCGACTTTGACGCACCCGGCATGGGCCTCGACGGCTGCGTCGCCGCCTATGCCGTGCCGGGGCTCGGCTCCGTGCCGGCCGGCGCGCTCCCCGGCGAGCCGGCGGGCCTGCCGCGGCCGGGGGTGCTGCCGTGGCCGAAGCACCTGTCGGCAACGCACTGCCTGATGCAGCTGCTCTCGTGCCAGCAGCCGCTGCCCCTGAGCGGCCCGGTCGACGACGGCACGTCTGCCGGGCTGGAGATGCTCCGGCAGTTCGTCGACATGTACCTGTCTGGCTTCCAGGCCGCCGTGCCCATCCTCCACATGCCGACGTGGAACATGGCCGAGTGCCCGACGATCCTGCTGACCACCATGGTGTGCATCGGCTCGGCCATATCTGGCGAGCCCAGCGTGCTCGGATTCTCCGACACCATGGGCGAGTTCAGCGCGTCCATGATGTCCTGGCTGGTGGGTGGTCAGCCAGCCCCCCCCCCGGACGTCCCCGGCTGACGCGCGGCAGGGCGTCTCGGAAGACTCGGGCTACTCTGACGTCTCGTATCTGGCGGCGCTGTGCCTCCACCGCATCTACTGCCTCGGGTCCGGCAAGCGGCAGCTCTACCAGACGGCCGACAGGGCGCGGGCGGCGCTGGCCGGCAGCCTGCGCCGGCTCGGCATCGTCAACCCGCCGGCCGGGGCGGCGGAGGAACGGGGCCCGACGGCGGGCGACCCGGCGACGCTCCACGCCGAATGGGTGGCGTGGGCGTCTCGCGAAAAGGGGCGCCGGATCGCCTGGGCGTCGCTGGAGAACGACTGCAGCATGGGCACGCTCAGCAACCAGCGCGGCGGCGTCGACCTGGGCGAGCTGCCGGCGCGGCTGCCCTGCTCCGAGACGCTCTGGGAGGCGCCGTCGGCGTACGCCTGGGCGTCGCTCATGTATCGATCGCCGCCGTGGGCCCGCGGCGCCCCTTTATGGAGCGTGCTCCGCGCCGCCATGGTCGGCGAGCCGCTGACGGAGCACGTCTCCATGTGGGGGAAGCGGCTGTGTGCGCAGATCGTCGGACGCCTGCTCTGGGACCTGAAGCAGCTCGAGCCGCCGTCGGAGCCCGAGTCGCCGGGGCTGTCGGGCCTGTTCCAGGGCCACCAGCAGCCGACGGTGGCGCTGCTGCGCGGGCTCGACACGCTGCTGGTGTACATGAACGAGCCGTCGTCGGCGTCGGGGCTCGTCAGCTACAAGTGCGTCTCGCGGATAGCTGTCCGGATGCTCAGGGGGCTTGGCTGACGGCTCCAGCATATCCTCCCTGCTGCGCCACTACTCGTACATGAGCGCGCCCGACGACATCATGGACATGATTGTCTACATCGTCCAGAACGTCGTCTCGCGCGGGCCCTGCTGCGACCGGCGGCTCGACCTGGCGCGGGCGCGGCTTGGCTGGGCCTTCCGGTCGGACGCGCAGCGGGCGCGGAAGCTGCTGTGGCACGCCGGGCAGATCGTGGCCGTGGCCAACGAGTGCCCCGTGTCGGTGCCGAGCGAGATCATGCGGCTGTTCATGGCCTACATCCTGATCGTCGCCTACGCCAAGTACTGCCCGCACGACGAGAGCGGCGCGGGCCGGGGCATCCGGCTCGACGCGCCGTGCTACCACGCGGACAACGGCGAGGCGGTTGCCGAATGGATCTCGCACGGGGGGCCGGCGCGCATGGGCTCGGCGGAGAGCATCTACGCGCGAGGAGCGGCGGCCGAGATCACTCGAGACGCCCAGCTCAAGTTCCAGCTGCTGCGCCCGTGGGGGATGGCGGACAAGTTTGCCCGGATCCTGCAGCATTTCGAGTACAACGAGAAGTAGGTGTACAGAATGGAACAAGCGATTGCTTTCTCGAGCTTGTGTCGTTGGTGCCCGCCGTTGTAACTCTTGGGTTGTAGGCGGCGGCGTGAGCCCCTGAGATTGTCAAGAGCCGTTCCGAGTCGCTTCACCCCCTACCTAGAGTTGCCCGCGCCAACCACGAATGCTACGACGGACTCTCGGATATGCATGCAACGGCCCGTCGTGAGTCTTGATTCGCGGGCGCTGCGGGGACGGGGCAACACGTCACAGCGCCCTCATGGCAGGCTGCTTGCAGGATCGCACAGGGTGGCATCAGTCGAACCCCGCTCGAGAGGAGGTCAGGTATGTATACGGCCGTTGGGCCGAGGTCGAGGGATGGGCGTGTACGGGGAAGCTCGCAAGACGGACACTCGGCGAACACAGCGGACACAGCGGACACAGCGGACACAGCGGACACTCTACGGACGCTCACCAACACCACCAGCACCATGGACCTCCCCTTTGAGCTCGCCGACAAGAGCCTCGGGCAGCTGGACTGCCTCGTCGACGGCCAGCCGGCGGCGGCGCGCTCGGGCAAGCGCTTCGACGTCGTCGACCCCGGCTCCGGCAAGGTCTGGGCCTCGGTCCCGGACTGCGGCCCGGACGACGTCGACGCGGCCGTGGCGTCGGCCCGGCGCGCCTTCGCCGTCTACTCGCGCTGGACGCCGCGGCAGCGCGCCGACCTGCTGCTGCGCTGGGAGCGGCTCGTCGAGGGCGCGCGCGACGACCTCTCGCGGCTGCTCGTCTACGAGACGGGCAAGCCGCTGGCCGAGGCGCGCGCCGAGGTCGACTACGCCCTCAGCTTCGCGCGCTGGTTCGCCGGCGAGGCCGAGCGCATGCACGGCAGCACCGCCGCGTCCGCCGTGGCCGGGCGGCGCGTCTTCGTCGTCAAGCAGCCCGTCGGCGTCGCCGTCGGGCTCGTGCCCTGGAACTTCCCCCTGGTGCTCGGCCTGCGCAAGGCCGCGGCCGCGCTGGCCGCCGGCTGCGCCGTGGTGCTCAAGCCGGCGCCCGAGACGCCCGTGACGGCGCTGGCGGCCGCGCGGCTGGCCCTCCGCGCCGGGCTGCCCCCCGGCGCGCTCTCGGTGCTGACGGCCGGGCCCGACGGCACGCCGGCGCTCGCCGCGGCGCTGTGCCGCCACCCGCTCGTCGCCAAGGTGTCCTTCACGGGCAGCACGCGCGTCGGCCGGCTCGTGGCCGAGCTGTGCGGGCGCGCGCTCGTGCCGACGACGCTCGAGCTGGGCGGCAACGCCGCCTTCATCGTCTTCGACGACGCGCGCCTCGACCAGGCCGTCGACCAGCTCATGGGCCTCAAGTGGCGCCACGCCGGCCAGGTGTGCGTCGCCGCCAACCGCGTCTACGTCCAGCGCGGCGTCCACGACGCCTTCGTCGACGCCCTCGTCGCCCGCTGCGCCGGCCTGCGGACGGGCCACGGCATGGAGCCCGACACCACCCTGGGCCCCCTGACGACGGCGCGCGGGCTCGACCGCGCCGAGGAGCTGGCCGCCGACGCGCTCGCCAGGGGCGCCACGGCCGTCCTGGGCTCCGGCCGCCGGGCCGGCGGCGACGGCTACCACATGGCGCCCACCGTCCTGACGGGCGTCACCGACGACATGCGCATGAGCCGCGAGGAGATCTTCGCGCCGCTCCTCGGCGTGTCCGTCTTCGACTCCGAGGACGAGGTGGTGGCGCGCGCCAACGACACCGCCATGGGCCTCGCCAGCTACGTCTTCACCAAGAACGTCGACCGGCTGTGGCGCATGTTTGACAGGCTCGAGACGGGCATCGTCGGCCTGGTGCGTCCCTCTCCCCGCCCACGCCCCCCCCCCCTGTTTGCCCTTGTCCCGGCCGCTTCCTTTTCCGGTGTGAAACAGGCTGACGGCTGGCAGAACACGGGCGGCAGCTCCTCAGCGGAGGCTCCGTTTGGTGGGATCAAGCAGAGTGGCTGGGGCAAGGAGAGCGGCAAGGAGGTAGCGGTGGACGAGTTCATGGTGACCAAGAGCGGCACGCTGACCGTCGACGACCACTGGTGACGGGACGCGCGCCTTTATGTGTAACCATCGGTGAGGACGCAGCCCTGAGACAGCGCTCGGATCCCGTCTCAGACTTGCTTTTTGCCGCCGTCTCCTGTTCCGCGTGCCAGGCCTCGGCGCCACGTCCCGGGGATTCGGGTGGTCCCGGTCCGAGGCTGCGGCGCCGGGGCCGAGCCGGCCCGGGTCGGGGAACGGGCCCGCCTCCTGTCGGTGAGATTGCCCCTTTTTACGTGCCGGGCGCGTCCATGCGCAAGTGCCGCTGTCTCGGGATCGGACAGCAGCCGTGACGGGCAGAGAAGCAAGGCAAAGGAGGTTGCCGGCGAGAAAAAGAAAGCTTCCTTCAGCCCGCCCCTGCGACGGCCGCATTGCACGAAAAACTCTGATGATCCTGCCGTAGCGGGAAACAAAAAGTCTTGCCCGTTTCCTTTTCTCTCGCCATCCCTGCCAGGACATAACGCCGACGAGGGCCGCCGACGCCTGCTCGGGACGGCCGCCTCCGAGCGAGTGGCTCCGCGGCCTCATCTCGCCCTCCGGCGGCTGCAATGTCAGTCCAGGCCGCCCGTTGGGCCCCCCTGGGCCCGACGCTCCAGGTGGCTTGCGCCGGCCTCCAGGGGCCTCGTCGGTTCTCGGGCCGTTGCCGACGTCACGATGGCCAGCTGCAGCAGGATAAAGTACGCGCAGGCTTGGCCGTGGAGCCTCCATGCAAGCTTCGCCCGCACATGCGCCTTTTGCCGCCGGGCTGCCTTGCCGCCACCGGATGGACGGCCGGATGTAATCTGTTGCCGCCGCCGGATGGACGGATGGATCATGGACGTAATATCACGGCGACCGTCCACGCGTCTCCACCGCTTCGCCTGGCTTTCTAGAAGCTTGCTCGTTACACCAGACCAACAGGCTGCTCGCGGGCCGTGGTCCTTGTCGCCGGCCCAGGAGCCGCGGCCTCCGTGTAGCACTGCGTCTATTCGGCCTCTTCCACGGTCGTCTAGGTCCACCGAGAATGGCGGCCGTTCGCAGGACCCCCTTGGCATGACGGCGCCCCCGGCTCCAGGCTCGCTTGCTCGTCCGAGCAAACAGCAAACAAACCTCGCGCGCGCACCAACAGATGTCCGGTACGGGGGCGCATAGCCACATACCTGCATGCACACCAGGAGCTACCGGCGCTCCGCGGCGAGAGCATCACGGACGTGCAGGGGGCCAACCATGTATCAGGGGTATCGCTGGCTGCCAAGGGTATATCGCAACATCGGTATGCTAGCCTTGCCATAATGAGAGCCCGGCAAAAGGCCTGCCACGCGAGCTTGTGCGCCCCTGACAGCTTGACTCGGGACGACATTCACCAGTGCAGAGCCAGCTGGGGTTTAAAATCTCAGACACCTCCGGTCGCGTCCTCGAGAGCTCTCACCTCAGAAAGATAAAGCTTGCCCTCTCTGCCCTCCTCACGCTCTTCTGCATTCTGCTCGCCTTCTGTTGTCCAGAGCTGCCCGAATCCACCGCCGCCCCTTCATCACTCTCACACCGCCAGCCGTCAGCAGCCATGCCGCGCGGACCGTATGACACGACCGGAGTCCCCAAGCCCAACACGCCCAAGCCGCCGAAGCCGTCCAGGGGCATCTGACGACACATGGTGTCATGCCGTCGAGTTCCGACGTGTCTGCTCAGGCTGGGTAGGCCGCCGTCCCAGACGTGAGTGCATCCCGGGTGCTGACGACGCCACGCAGCCGCTCGGCGGCGTCGATTGAGCGATGCGCCAGATCCGTCACCTGTAATATATAATTCCGACGTTGGCGTTTGGTGAAGGCCTGTGGTGTCCCGTGTGTGCCCCGATTCGGGGGCGACGTTTGAGGGGAAGGATAGACGGGCGGAGCATAAAAGGGGCGGCAGCTGAGGAAAGGGGCCAATAGATGGAGACCCATGAAGCTCGGGCTTCCTGCGAGGGCCATGGCCAGAAAAGAGAATAGAACGGCAGAGGCGGCAACGCCGAGACGGCCTTTTGTTCAACGCTTTATCGCGAAGCCGTGGCTACAACGTAGTGTGTAAAACAGACGGAGCCGGCGATGCCAAGTCTTGGTACGCCGTAGTCGTTCGGACGGTTGAGACGGTGAGGTCATTCAAGGCATATGCAGGCATCTCGCGGAGAGTACATACGCATGCAGTTGAAAGGTGCTTGATCCCGGGCATGTCCCTGCACGATGGCACCGGATATATCACGGCCAGTACGCGAGTTCTTCATCAGAGCAGACGCCCGGAGACACGACGAGTCGACAGGTCCAACATGACGCCCAGTGACACCCTCCTGAAACCGACGGAGCGCGGTCCCTGGCTTCGGGTAGCATCGCAGAAGGGTGGAAAGCGGTAGTGTCACCGCATCGCCTCCGGGTCCCGGCCTGTCGGTCACGGGCGCCAGCACCGACGTCTGCCGCTGCCGCCCGGAGGCCCGGCCAGCCTCGGCCGGCCATGTCTCGGCCACGGAGCCAGGCTGCGTCCTGTCAGACGCGCCTGTCAGCTGTCAAAACCGCCAGGCCCGGCACTGTCTGAGCCTCGCCGACTGTCCTCGTCGACCGTCCTCGTCGACCTGCTGCCTCGACTTCCGCGCCGCGGCCCGTCCAAAAATGCCTCGCCTCCCCTCGCACAGCACAATATCCCGAGCCTGCCAGGCACCCGCATCCGCCGCCCGGCCTGTGCGCCCGTCCGAGTGCCGTCCAACGGCCGCCTGCAGCCTCGCCGGTTGACGTGCGTCGTCCCGGCCAACAGGCCTCGTGGCCTTGAGACAGGCGCTCGTCCCGTTGGTGCCCCGACTCTCGTCCGTATATCCGCTCGGAACCGCAGGGCAGGCAGGGATTGAGACACGGGCTCGACAGCCGTCTGTTGTTTGCCGCGTCTCGCCAACACCTTCATCGACACCGTGTCTGCAGCCTGCATGCAGCTGCTGCTACACCGACGAAAATGCAACCGTTGGCAACCCAATCACCGGACGTCTAATGAGCATCACGCACACGCGCATGTGGAGTACATACAAAACGACGCAACCAACGGCTCGAGCTGGCTCCTCATGCAGCTCCATCCTCGGCAACAGGCTTGTCGACATGTCCATGGACGCCTTGCGGTGGCTGGCCTGGAATCATAACAAATCCCGCTGCGTAACGCCCTGACTTGCAGGCTCTGCTGAGACAGCCTGTCGACCGGTCAAGGCTCTCTCATCAACCGCTGCGCTATGCGGCGCCGACGACAGCAAGGGCACGCCTCTCCGAGCCGTACGGAGTAGCTGCAGCGTCGTACTTCGTACGCCCAACAAGTGCTCGCCGTCTGCCGGCAGTTGTGGTGGTTGGCTCTTTGCTCTTGTCGTCCGTTGCCTGGCCGTGGGCTCCAACCGCCCTCCAGGCCCTCGTCTCGCGACAAGGGCCTCTGGTGACGCGATGCCTCTTCAGCCCAATGCCTGCCGCCTGTCCAATATGTGATTCCGTCCGCGTCCCGCCGTCCGTGCTCGCGGACAAAAGATCCGTTGCCGAAGTATATATCGTCGTCTCCCCACCCCCCCTCTCTCTTGGCTCGCGGCCAAGCCTCCAGATCCTCGCAAGCATACCAGACCCAACATGGCCGTCCTCGATCTCGTCGCGAACCTCACCCGGGCCCAGCTCGGGTGCGTCGCCGCGGCCCTGTGGCTCGCCTACGCCCTCGCCCTCGCCGTCCAGAGACTCTGGCTGAGTCCCATCGCCCATATCCCGGGCCCCCGGCTGGCGGCCCTGACGCAACTGTACGAGTTCTACTACGACATCGTCCTCGGCGGCCAGTACACCTTCCGCATCGCCGAGATGCACCGGCAGTACGGCGGCGTCGTCCGCATCAACCCCTGGGAGGTGCACGTTGCCGACCCCGACTTCCACTCTGAACTCTACACGGGGCCGACGCGGCCGCGAAACAAGTGGCACTTCTACGCGAGACAGGTAGGACGGAGCCCCGGCCCCCGGACGGCGCGCCGTTGCTGACGGGAAGCGCATAGTTTGGTGCTCCCCGTATGTGGAAACTCGCTGCCCCCGTGTCGAGGGCCAACTCATGACGGTGGCCTCTTCAAGACAGCTCGCTCGCGACCCTCGACCACAACCACCACAAGATGCGGCGCGCGGCCCTGAACCCCTTCTTCTCGACGCAGAGCGTGCGCAGCCTCCAGCCGATCCTCGAGGAGCGCGTCGACGCGCTGCTCAACGCGCTCGTCAGGTACGGGACGACGCGCAAGGCCGAGCCGCTGAACATCATGTATCCCTTCTCGGCCTTTTCCAACGGTAACACGAGTCCCCGCCGACGGCCCGGGCCTGTCGCACGAGCTGACACGCGGGGCTCGCAGACGTCATCAACGAGTACGCCTTTGCGCGCTGCGACCACCTGAGTAGGTGACGGACCGAGGGCCGAGGCGGCGAGACTGACGGCCGAGGCTGACGGGCGCTGCAGTCGAGAAAGACGACTTCGGGGCCGAGGTGACGGACAACCTGCTCATGGGCACGCACATGGGCATGTTCGTCAAGCACGTCAACTGGGCGCTGACGCTCGTCAACAGCCTGCCCGAGCGCTTCTCCGGGCGCTGGGTGCCCGGCTGGGGCGGCTTCCTCAAGATGAAGAACGACATCCTCGACCAGATCCGCGACATCAAGGCGTCGGAGAACACGGACAAGTGGGAGCTCGACGTCAGCCACCCGACCATCTTCCACGAGATGCTGTCGTCGAAGCTGCTGCCGCGCGAGGAGAAGATGCCGGCGCGGCTGGCGCAGGAGGGCCAGATCCTGGTGCAGGGCGGGACGCTGACGTCGGCCTGGACGCTGACCATGGCCGCCTTCCACCTGCTGCACCGGCCGGCGACGCTGCGGCGGCTGCGCGACGAGCTGTTCGCGGCCATGCCGGACCCGGACGAGGAGGTGCCGCTGGCCAAGCTGGAGAGCCTGCCGTACCTGCGCGCCGTGGTCAAGGAGGCGCTGCGGCACAACATTGGCACCAGCGGGCGGCTGCCGCGCATCGCGCCCGACGAGACGCTCGTGTGCAAGGACCGGCAGACGGGCAAGGCGTGGCGGCTGCCGCCGGGGACCGTCGTCAGCATGAGCCCGTACCTGGTGGTCATGGCCGACGACGTCTTCGCCGACGCGCTGTCCTTCCGGCCCGAGCGCTGGCTCGACGACGACGAGCGCCTCGACAAGCACCTGCACATCTTCGGCGGCGGCTCGCGCATCTGCCTGGGCATGGCGCTCGCCTACGCCGAGCTCTTCCTGCTGCTGGCCAAGCTGTTCCGCCGCTGGGGGAGCGGCGGCGTCGTCGGCGGCAGCGACGACGGCGACCGGCGGCCGGGCGACGCGGGCGTCATCAAGATCTACGAGAGCACGCCGCGCGACTGCCGCATGGCCTCGGACTATTTCGTGCCCATCCCGTACAAGGTGCGTGTGCGAGGCGGCCGTGAGGGCGCCGAGTCGCCGCAGGCGCTGACAGGACGCAGGGCAGCAAGGGGCTCCGATTCGTGCTCGAGGCGAACTGACGAGGGTCTTCGTGTGCCCAGGACTGTACGGGCGAGGCGGGTCCAGGGTGGCGGTCGAGGCGCGCGAGTCGTGCCACGGCTCAGCTGGTCGAGGTTGGATTGAGTGCGGAGGAGGATCAGCAGCCTGCAGGCCGCGGCCAATCACGTGCGATGCGATTACCCATCATGTACATATCCGTACCCAGTATCTGTACAAGCAGTCGCGCATCAAACCCTCGTCCCAGCTGGCAACTGTGACGACACGAACGAGGCTGATCCGGCGCTCAGCTCGCCCGAGCCAGCTGCGCGACTCAGGCTGCGCGCATCCATGGATACCCGGCGAGCGGAGGCTTGCGGGCCGCCCTTGGGCGCGGTGGGAACGCGGGACGAGCCTTCTTGGCACGTCGCACCGTGGGGCCTCTCCTATCGCCTGCTTCAGGACCGTCTCGCCTTCAGGGCGCGCCCTGGATCCTCTATATCAGGCCCTCCATGACCGTCGCTCGCCAATTCGGGTCCGTCTCTCGACGCCTTGTCTCGCCGGCCACGCTGACCCAGGCGCAGTGCCCAGACCTTGCCATGGCTGCCATCGACGCCGCCACCCGGACCCGTGTCCTCCGCGTCGTCGTCGTCTCCCTCCTCCTCGACCTGGTCAGTCGACCGTTCTGCCCGGCCGTCCTGCGCTGACAAGCCGTCCGCCGCAGATCTCCTTCACCTTCATCCTGCCGCTCTTCCCCCGCCTCCTCGAGTTCTACCGTGACCGCGAGGCCCCGGCCCTGCTCGACGGCCCGCCAACGCTGCTCCAGCGCGTCCTCGCCGGCCTCCACCGCTACAAGGCTGCCTTTTCCCGGCCCATCGACTCGCGCCATGACATTGTCCTGCTGGGCGGCGCCATGGGGTCGCTCTTCTCGTCAGTGGCCTCGTTGCCCCTGCTCCCGTGCGCCGCCGGCTGACCCTCGCAGCCTACTCCAGGCCGCTGCCTCGCCCGTCATCGGCCGCTACTCGGACCGCCGCGGCCGCCGCGCCGCCCTCCTCGCCTCCATGTGCGGCAACATCCTCTCCGTCCTCCTCTGGGTCCTCGCCGTCGACTTCCGCACCTTCATCGCCAGCCGCGTCGTCGGCGGCCTCTCCGAGGGCAACATCCAGCTCGCCACTGCCATCGCCTCCGACATCTCCGACGAGGCCTCGCGCGGGCCCACCATGGCCATCATCGGCGCCTGCTTCTGCGTCGCCTTCACCTTCGGCCCCGGCCTGGGCGCCTGGCTCAGCACCACGACCGTCATGGCCGCCAACCCCTTCGCCACCGCCGCCGGCTTCAGCCTCGCCCTCATCGTCGTCGAGACGCTCTACCTGTACCGCTGCCTGCCCGAGACGCTGCCCGCGCTGACGGCCACGGGGCGGCCGGGGGAAAAGGGCGAGGCCGAAGCGAAGCGCCACACGCCGCCGCTCAATCGCACAAACTCGCAGCTTCTGCTCTATGCCGTCAACTTCTTCTTCCTCCTCTTCTTCTCGGGCATGGAGAGCTCCCTGTCCTTCATGACCTACGACCTCTTTGGCTTCTCCTCGGCCCAGAACGGCAAGCTGTTGGGCTACGTCGGCCTGGTGGCGTCGGTTCTCCAGGGAGGCGTCTTGCGCCGGCTGCCCCCCCTCTTGTCCGTCCGCATCGGCGTCCTTTGCTGCCTCGCGTCTTTCCTGCTGCTCGGCAGCATCACCACCGTCGGCGGCCTTTACGCAGCCGCGACATGCCTGGCCATGACGTCGGCGACTGTCGTGACGGGCCTCAATGCACTCGGCAGCCTCGACGCGGGCGAGGACGAGCGCGGCAGCAAGCTCGGCATCCTGAGGAGTTGGGGCCAGCTGGGACGCGGGCTGGGGCCCATCTTCTTTACCAGCGTCTACTGGTGGGCAGGGCGGCGGCACGCGTACACAATGGGGGCGACCGGTATTGCCGCCGTGGCGGCGGCCGTCATGATGGGGCTCAAGACGCCGACGAGGGCTCCAAAGGTGAATTCAACAGGGACCTGAGGGGGGGCGGCCATGTTGTTGGACACTGTAGACTAGATAAAATGGAGCAAACTTGCACCCCGGGGAATCGAACCATCCGCGTCATGGACAACACGGCGTACTGTATAGCACCCACAACAGCGGCCGGTACTGTTTGTCACCAACGTCCAAGGGCAAAAACAATAGAGGCACGAAGAAAAAATATCACCCGCACTCGGATTTGCACCGAGATCCTTGGCTATCACCTACGACATGGTAGGAGTCCAACGAGTTGCTATTACTCTATACGGGCATATGGTGACACTGCTTGCCGTGGCTAATACCACTCGGCCAAACGGGACCGAGGGTCCGCGGAGAAGCTGCGCGTGCGCTGGTGGCAGCAAATGTTCCTATTGTCCTATTTCAAGGTAAAGCAGGTTTGTTGGCATAGGGACGGGACGGGGCGGGTGGCTGCTGGGGGGCTGTGAATCCGAGGACGCGCAGGGCACGCAGACGACAGCAGAGGCTGGACGGGGGCTTGAAGGGAAGACTCTTGACTCTTGCGCTGCCAAGTTTACAAAGTAGCAACATCATCTTGTGAGCATTTCGGCATAGGATTCGGTCTTAGAATGCTCCAGGGTGTATGCTGCGTCTGGGTACGTGTGACATCCGGGCGAGTCAGCGGCCGGGGACCGACTCCGGCGTATGACTCGATTCAGTGATGTTCGGAGCGTCGGCAGTTTCCAAGTACACGAGTATATCCCCGGCTCTTCGGAGGACAACTGTTTGAGGCCTGGGCTGCTCTGCCGCGTATGGCACAAGAGCGAGCAACTACGGAGTATGCTGTACGTACGGAGGATGGGCCACCAACAGGTAGTCCTGAATGCGAGTGTTTTCCAACAATATGCTCCCTAAGAGCCGGCTGAGCCACGCGCAGGGCCTTCTCGCTGGTTAGAGTGGCGCCTCCAGCAAGGCCAACACAGCGGACTCAGCTTGCGGCTGCTCCATCGACACCCAGCAGGCGGGATGAAGCGTCTACAGATCTTCCCGGGAGACCCCGCCGTGGCTGAGGCACGGTCTCGGCCGCGATCTGTGATCTAGGAGCACGCACCCGTGCGGCGGAGGATTGGGCACGCATACCTTGCACGGCAGCAAGGAACTGCAGACGTGAATTCCTGCTTGTCCACGCAGCGCCTGATGAAGGGCCAGCGGAGCGAACAGCAGCGGCCCAAGGAGGCGCCGAGTGTGGGGATCATGGACAATGGTTCTCGCATGGATCTGGCACCAGCAACACCAGCAAAAAGCCCTTCCGATGACTCACGCCGGGCGCCCGTGTGGTTTGGGCTGCGCGTTGGGCATCACGGCCTCGGCAAGACAGGCACTCGGTTGCCATGACAGCCGCCGGAATTGCTCATCGGCGAGCTGGCCAGAGCCTATTCCAAGGCCGCCCGGCCTGGGCGCGAGAAGCTCGTGCAGCCACAGCCATGGCCGGCGACGCCGTCTCGTGCCGCCGTTTGATCTGCCTGCTGTAGCTCCAAGCGGCCGCTGCTCGACTCGTGTCCGTGCGCGCGCGCAGCGTCGACGAGCCAAAAGCGGCGCTCCTGATTGGCGGCTGCCTGCCGCCCTCATGCGCGGCGCAGAGAAAAAAATTCCTGCCGTGCGAGGCAGAATAAAATGTTAGGGCTAGTCGGTCAGAGGCTGCCCCTCCTGTTGCCCCGCGCGAGTAGCAGCGTCTGTCACTCGCCCCTCCTGCACCCACCTTTTAAATCCTCCCCTCCCTCCGCCGCCTTTCGAATTTTTCTCTTTCTGCTCTTCGTCTCGCATACCCGGTTCAAGCATCCGACCTGCGAATTTTGTACGTGGCCTCCGCGAAGCCTCGCTGCCGTCCGCGCCGCTGACTCGGGCCCCTCGACAGCACTTTCCGTCAAGCAATCCACTCGACTCAACTTCAACACCTCAAACACCGTCACCATGGGGTATGTCGGCATCACGGCTGCCCTGGCCGCGGCCCTGCTGACTTGCTCGCAGCAAGGAGGACAAGATTCACATCAACGTGGTCGTCATCGTACGTGGCCCCCGAGCTTGCCGCCGCCGCGAGGCCTCTGCTAACTCGCTCTCCAGGGGTGCGTGCCGGCAATTCACCGTCGCCGCCTGCGATTCCCATCGTGCTGATCCCAACAACAGCCACGTCGACTCCGGCAAGTCGACCACTGTGAGTCCTCCGCCCGCCGCGACCGTCACATCGGCGTCGTGCTGCCCCGCTTGCTCTTGGCCAGCGCGGGGCTCCAAATACCTCACCGTGCTGACCAGACTGCAGACTGGTCACTTGATCTACCAGTGCGGTGGTATCGACAAGCGTACCATTGAGAAGTTTGAGAAGGTATGCCTTCCATCTCTCCCTTTTTTCTCCTGCTCTGCATCAAATGGCCCGTCGGCGCGTCTGCGTGGCCGCCCCCAAGCTATCCCTTCCTACCACACCAACAAAATTTTCTTGTGCCGCTTATCTTGGGTTGTGTGGGGCTCGACCCCGCCACCCTACCCTTGCCGTCATGTCCCTCACATGCCGTCCAAATGTCTCACCGCTGTTGACCGTGGCTGACTGGTCTGCAGGAAGCCGCCGAGCTCGGCAAGGGTTCCTTCAAGTACGCGTGGGTTCTTGACAAGCTCAAGGCCGAGCGTGAGCGTGGCATCACCATCGACATTGCTCTCTGGAAGTTCGAGACTCCCAAGTACTATGTCACCGTCATTGGTATGTCGACAGTGCTCGCCTCTCGCACTCTTGCCAATCGCTGACGCCTGCCCCAGACGCTCCCGGCCACCGTGACTTCATCAAGAACATGATCACGGGTACCTCTCAGGCCGACTGTGCCATCCTCATCATCGCCGCCGGCACTGGCGAGTTCGAGGCTGGTATCTCCAAGGACGGCCAGACCCGTGAGCATGCGCTGCTTGCCTACACCCTGGGTGTCAAGCAGCTCATCGTCGCCATCAACAAGATGGACACGACCCAGTGGTCCGAGGCCCGTTACCAGGAGATCATCAAGGAGACGTCCAACTTCATCAAGAAGGTCGGCTACAACCCCAAGACGGTCGCCTTCGTCCCCATCTCCGGCTTCAACGGCGACAACATGCTCGCTCCCTCGACCAACTGCCCCTGGTACAAGGGCTGGGAGAAGGAGACCAAGGCCGGCAAGTCCACCGGCAAGACGCTGCTCGAGGCCATTGACTCGATCGAGCCCCCCAAGCGCCCTCTCGACAAGCCCCTCCGCCTGCCCCTCCAGGACGTGTACAAGATTGGCGGTATCGGCACCGTCCCTGTCGGCCGTATCGAGACTGGTATCCTCAAGCCCGGCATGGTCGTCACCTTCGCCCCCTCCAACGTCACCACCGAAGTCAAGTCGGTCGAGATGCACCACGAGCAGCTCCAGGAGGGCGTCCCTGGTGACAACGTCGGCTTCAACGTGAAGAACGTCTCGGTCAAGGAGATCCGCCGTGGCAACGTCGCTGGTGACTCCAAGAACGACCCCCCCATGGCTGCCGCCTCGTTCGAGGCCCAGGTCATCGTCCTCAACCACCCCGGCCAGGTCGGTGCCGGCTACGCCCCCGTTCTTGACTGCCACACGGCCCACATTGCCTGCAAGTTCGCCGAGATCAAGGAGAAGATCGACCGCCGTACCGGCAAGGCTGTCGAGACTGCTCCCAAGTTCATCAAGTCTGGCGACTCTGCCATTGTCAAGATGGTGCCCTCGAAGCCCATGTGCGTCGAGGCCTTCACCGACTACCCCCCTCTGGGTCGTTTCGCCGTCCGTGACATGCGCCAGACCGTCGCCGTCGGTGTCATCAAGGGCGTCGAGAAGTCTGCCGGCGGCTCCGGCAAGGTCACCAAGTCGGCTGCCAAGGCCGCCAAGAAATAGGCGGCGGTGCCTGCCATGGCTTGGGCGCTCCGGGCCGCGGGCTTGCAGTCTGGGGCCGGGGTGCTGGTACTCACTTCTACGACGACACGATCTACTTGCTACGGGATGAGCACTCGGCTTTTTGTCTTGGGGCACATAATGAGAGGCTGGGATATGGGTTTCTGCGTCGGGACTTCTCATGATGTGCTTACACAAAATTAGAGAGTCTAGAAGTGATTTCCTGCAGCTGTGAATGACTGTACGTGGCCGTCTTGAGATTGAGTGCGTGCTGGCACAGAAGCAAATCTAGGTTGACTGGTGCGTGCTGTTACAGAAAACTCTAGGTACGCCAAGCACAAACTGACCGAGACTTGATAGATGAATCCAATGTACAGGTATAATTCTACATCGTTGAAGCTAGGCAGTGCAAACCACCCTGTCTAGAATGCATTGCCAGTCTCTCATGTGGGAGAGATGGCGCTCGATGACGCTCAACTCGGTAGACCAGAACGTGGACCTAGACGGACGGCTTTGATGCCGACGCATCCCCAGCCGACGATGGTGTCTCGCCCGCCTGGGGATCCTCGCCGGTCTCGTGCAGCGCTGGCGGCTCCGGGCCCGCCGCCTCGCCGGCTGGAGCGCCGTTGCCGTCAGCGCCGAAGACGGAGTCCGGCCGGTCTTGGGCACCGGGCGGCGGCGGCGCAGTGTCGTCGACGTCGAGCGAGTCGTCGGTGGCGTCCCAGTCGAGCGGCTCCTTGGACCGCGGCTGGACGAGCTTGTAGCCCTGGTCCCAGGAGAAGAGCTTGCCGGTGGCGACGTCGTCGACGAGGCGCAAGAAGCCGCCGACCTGCTTGCGGGAGGCCAAGGGGGTGGAACCGGCGGGGAGGACGGTGTGGAGGGAGAGCTCCTGCCGCTGGCCGCCGTGGTGGCCGGCGTCGATGCTGCTGTAGCGGAGGGTGCAGCCGCGCGATTCGACGTCGACGGTGTGATGGACCTCGAGGCCCATGAACATGTAGGGCACGTCGGTGGACTCGCGGGCCATGCGCGACGCCGGCAGGGCCGACTCGGAGAGGCACACGGTCGGGACGGACAGCAGGACGCGGCTGGGCGTGCGGAGGCGGCCGTCGAGCAGGTTGAACTCGGAGGCGGCCAGGAAGTCCCTGAGGGGCTGCTGGCTGGTGTCGAGCTGGCGCAGGTGCTCCTGGACGAGGCGGACGTCGACGCCCTCCTCGGGCAGCAGCACGTCGTTGACCTGGACGGTAGAGACGGCCTCGAGGCGCGAGTCGGGCGGGACGGCGACGGCCGAGAGGTCGGCGTCGGGACTGACGGGGAGCCGCAGCCGGAGCTGGCGAGCGGCGGCATCGCCGAAGTTTTGA
The DNA here is from genome assembly GCA_002939055.1 of Hypocreales sp. Mo6-1. Classification (NCBI taxonomy): domain Eukaryota; kingdom Fungi; phylum Ascomycota; class Sordariomycetes; order Hypocreales; species Hypocreales sp. Mo6-1. The sequence goes on from PNEP01000013.1 coordinate 4,143,761, forward strand.
AGAAAGGTCGGCTCCGGGCAGAAGTTGAGGAGGACGGCTGTCGACCGCGAGACGGGCTTGCGGCCGTCGGCGGCGAGCGAGGTGAGCGAGGCTGGGTGCGGGACGACGGGAGAGAGGATGCGTCGACACTTGCCGACCGTCGTCACCCTGATGGTTGGCTTTCCGTGGAGGACATGACCAAACGTGGCGGTGATCCGGTTTGTCGTCTGGGCGTCTGTTTCGCCAAACGTCGACTCTGGTAGGGCGACTTTGAGGGGCAGGTCTAGGGAGGCGCCGCCGGCATAGGGCACCTTGGCGACGGGGCTAACGTATCGTGACCACGGCCGCAGCTTGTCCCTCCAGGACATGCTTCTCCTCTCGCGGTGGTATTCCACATGGGCGGGCTTTCCGTACTGGATACTCGCCGAGGGGGCGAGCATTTGCACGTCCCTGGCCTTCTTGACCACTTTCAATTCCAGCAGCAGCCGCAAGGCCACGTCTGCCGGGTCCTCGGTCTGGGAGGCCTTCGGGTCGGCCAGCCATGACACGCAGAGGTCCTGGCGCGACTTAGCGGCCCGCGAGGAAGCACCATGGTATCACAGGGAGAAACGTACCGCAGTCGTCTTATCATGCCGGATGTGCGTGTGGGTTACACGCTCGAGCTCCCCCAGCACCGCCTCCGACAGGCTTTCGTTCCCAACTTGCTTTACCGAAACTGTCTTGGACGTTAAAGATCGCGCAAAGGCGTCTAGCCGTGCCAGGAGGGTAGGCACAGTCGATTTGCGGCTGTAAATGGCCAGCTCGGACTCGTCGGAATCGGGCTCGATCTTTTCGTCGTTTTCTCCGTCCAGATACTTGGCGGCCAGGGTTTTGAGAATGCGCTTGGGGGACCCTGCAACTGGTGTCAGAGCGCGGCTTGCGAAAGGAGCGGGTACGCACGGGAAATCAGCTGGAAGACGTCGGGCTGCAGCCAAACGCGTATCTTGCCAAGGCTTTCAACCTGTTCCTGGAACTCTATTTTCCACCTCTTCTTCAGAATCAGGAGTGCCAGCTGTTGCTTGGGCGTCAGGCTTCCCAACTGAACGTCTTGGGCAGCTTTCCACGGCCCCTGCTTGACGATCCAAGGGTACGATGGTGTTTTGTCTGGCTGCTCCTGGACCGGCCTGTTGGCGTAGCTCACTAGTTGGTCCCTCGTGAAACCGTCAACAAGGGTGCCAATGAACTTCTCGACGTCTCTTTGCCGGAGAATAGTCGCGTCGCTAGGACGCAGCTCGTCGATGTGCTTCCAGGATTCCGAGACATCAAGTGACCCGTCGTCGTTGGGAATCATGCCGTTCAATTGCAGTGGCGTCCCAGAAGACATGGCCTCGTCCAGCATGGGCAAGGGCTCCCTAGCGCTTCGCATCTTGTTCGGATTCTTGATGACGAGTGCCTCGACCGGCTTGCCCAGAGCCTGAACAGCAATGCGCTGCTGTTGGAGAAGATCATGGCGAAAGACGCGAGGGGGTTCGGCGGCGGGTTGCTCATCGGTTGGGGGGGGTTCGGCAGCCGCCTTCTCGTCGACCGGGGGGGGATCGGCAGCTGGTTTCTCGTCGACACGGGGTTCGCTCCGTGTTGTTGACGGCGTCTCCAGGGTCGAATAAACCTGCTCGTCGAAATCGGGGACAGAGTAATCGGGTGGTGTTGGCGGTTTGCTGGTTCGGCTTAGAGGAAGCTCCCACGGCGCAGGCTCGTCGTCGAAATCCCTGGCTGCTCTCCCTCCCCTTCGACGGCCGCCTCGCGTCTTTACTTGGCGACGAGATCCGCGGTCGCTGCCGAACATTGCAGCCCCGGAAATCAGGGCTTCTACCCGTTCTTTGGACTGGGGAGTTGCGCCGGAGGAATACCGCCGCGGCTGGTCAGCGCAACCAGGACCGCTGTAGGCCCAGAGCGCTGCCCTGCGCTGTGCGAGACCTCGCCGACATGTCAGGCAAGCGCGCGGCAGAACAGCCGCCCTTGGAAGCATGGATAGGAGAAATTGAGGTCCGCTCCGTGTCGAGGCGGCGTGCTTAAAGATGCTTCAGTTTTGAGTGCAGGAAGAGGGACTTGCAGGAATTTGCGACAACGCGCTATCGATAAAGAGATGTATATCGATAAGCGATAGCGATAGCGGGACCCCGGCGTAGGTACGGAGCGGACGCGTCTAGTTAAAGCGGCCGACCGCGTTGGTGCTCGTCATCCGGCGAACACCTCAGGTTGCTGTCAGGACGAATGCAGCTGCAGGCACAACACTTTGTGCGACATTTTTTACCACGCAAGAATCAAAGCCACAATGCCTCCGTCGCTGAGGCGGCGTCGTCGGGTAGGATCGCAGCCCCGAAGCGCCGTCGTGACTGACAGCCGACAGGTCGAGGACGCAGAATCCGAGGAAGACGCGCGCCCGCGACAGCGCCGGAATCGCGACGACTCGGAAGACGAGGCCTCGGACGAGCCGGGCGATGGCATGGACGTGGACGGCCGAAGCGCCGACGGCCAGCTTGCCAAAAAGCTGATCCGATACGCCATCTCGTGCGAATACTCGCGGACGCCCATACGGCGGGATGGAATCAAGGAGCGGGGTAGGCCGTGTTGGCTATCTGTCCGTTGCCTCGGCTAACAGGCGTCTAGTCCTCGGCGCTCAGGGGCGGTCATTCAAGAGGGTGTTTGAGCTGGCGCAGCAGCAACTGCGACATGTATGGGGCATGGAGCTGCGAGAGCTGCCGGTCCGCGAGAAGGTGTCTCTGCAAGAAAAACGACAAGGTTTGCAGCCTGACGTGTCTGTCTCGCCCGAGCTGACAGGCAGCCAAAGCCATGAAATCCAACTCGCAGCTCAAGACGGGATCCGGGGCTTACATCCTATCCTCGACGCTGCCGGGCCCATTCCGAAGCGCGTCGATCCTTGGACCGTCGAGGACGCCAAGCGCAGACGAGGAGGCCACGTACGCGGCATTTTATACTCTCGTCGTGTCGCTGATCTGGCTCAACGCGGGCGAGCTGAGCGAGCAGAAGCTGAGGCGCCACCTCATGCGGCTCAACGCGGACCAGAACTTGTCCAACGAAAAGACGGAAGCGACGCTCAAGAGGATGGAGAAGCAGGGGTACGTGGTGAAGAAGGTGGACCGGCCGCCCATCGGCCAGGACGGGGACCAGACCGTCACGTGGCACGTCGGGCCTCGAGCCAAAGAGGAGGTCGGGCTCGATGGTGTCATTGGCATGGTGCGCGAGGTGTACGGCGAGTGGGATGCGGACCTGGAGAAGAAGCTGCGGTCCAGCCTGGGGCTCAAGGACAGGCCCGCTGCGGCGGGCGACACGGGCGGGCGGGCGAGGCAGGCCGACGGGGGTGAAGACGAGTAGCGGTTCCGGGGCGGATGGCACAGCAGAGCGGTCATGTATGAATGACAAGGGCGTACTGTACACGTGCGAACCGCGGGCCCTGGGTATCTTCCTGTGACGCCGTCCAGTACAGTTGAGCAGTCGCGCTCGACGTGCTCCCGCCACAGCCGGGCTCACGCGACTAGTCTTCGCGAGGTGGCGGCGGGCCGCTGGGCTGGACCATTTTCTGCGGGAACCGGGTGAGCAGCGAGTCGGCCGGGGAGGCAACAAGACGCGGGACAACGTACGCGCAGGGCCTGCGCGCGGGCCTTGACGATGGGCTCGTTGTCCGCCATGGCGACGTAGGTGAGCAGGGCGCGGTGGCCGACGACGGAGGAGAAGGTGTCGCGCTGGATGTTTGCCTGCCACTCCCAGCTCGTCGTGTCCGGGTGGCCGGTGCCGACATACTTGGCCTGCAGGCGCTCGAGCTCCTGCTGGTTTCGGAGCTTGTCGGCCTGCGACGGTCAGCAGGCGGTATGGCGTGTCTGAAGGAGACTGACCATTCTGGTGGACGGCGATATGGAGTTGGCTGGAGGGATAGCCTTGGTCTGGCGGAAGTTTGGGAGAGGTGGTGGTCGGCTGAATGTCGGCTAACTTGAGCGCCGACTTCTCAACGGCTTTCTACTTTTTATATCTCTCTCGTCCCTCAACCTCTGTGATGGAGTGTCCCGCGCAATAGATGGTCCAGGCCGTCTCGCACCTCACGCCGACGATGGCGTCGCCGCCGGCCCACGCCATCCCAGAGCACTGGACGGAGCTCAGCGCAGCCAAGCGGCAGCGGTGGCTATGCGCGCACGACGTGGCGGCGATCAAGAGGTCGTGCGCGATGGGATGCGGGCAGAAGCGCGTGGCCGAGTGCGCGACGTGCTACGCCAGGGTGCTGGACCGGATGCGCGCGCGATACACGGACAGCGCGGAGCGCGAGTGGTTCACGCAGCGAAAGGCCTTTCTACACGAGCTCGAGGGCCTGTTCCAGGACGCCAAGGAGGGCCGGCGCAGCCTGGGCTCGGTCGAGGCGAGGATCGAGTCGGAGAAGGAGGCGTGGTACCGCTGGGTGCTGCGGACGTACCCCGAGTTCATCGCCGTGTCCGCGTCGGGCGCCGACCAGGACGAGCTGCGCGTCATGCTCGACGACCCCGACCGATCGCGCGAGGAGCTGGTGGGCATGATGCTGCACGGGGTCGGCAAGCCGGGCGGCTGGCCGCGGAGCGTCGACGCCTTTGCCGACCGGGCGGCGGCGCTGCGCGACGACGGCGCGACGCTCAAGCGGCTGTACGTGGGCGAGTTCCTGACGGACAGGTCGGGCGGCGCGCTGGAGCACGCGCAGAAATACCTCGACGAATACAGGGCGACGGAGACGATGAGGCTCGAGGACGTCGTCGGCAGGATTGCCGCGGACATGCAGGCGGGCCGGAGCTGGCAGCCGCAGCGGGAGACGCACGAGAAGCGGCTCGACGAGCTGCGGCGGGCCAAGACGGCGTTTGAGCACAACAAGAGGCTGGCTAAGAGCCAGGCGGCGGCGGCCCAGGCGGCGGCGGCCAAGGATGAGCTCTACAAGCTGCCGCGCTGCCGCGTCTGCGACAGGGCGGCGGACGCGAGCAAGGTGCTCTCGTGCTCGCTGTGCCAGGCCGTCGCGCAGATGGGCGGCGGCGGGCGGATGACGGTGTACTGCTCGGAGGAGTGTCTCCGCCAGGGCCACGTACGCCCCCCCCCCCCCCCCCGGCATCGCCGTGTGCCGAGCAGGGAGCCGGGAGGCTGACGGGTCGCAGGACAGGCACGTCGAGGCCGAGCACGGATGCGCGGCGGGCGCGACGTGCGTGCAGCTGGGCGACGAGGACGTGGAGATGGAGGACGGGACGTGGGACTCGGTCTGGTGCAGGGCGTGCGTGGGGGACAAGCGGGCGACGGTCTTCTGCTCGGGGCGCTGTGCCGAGGCCAACATTGCTGGGCACCGGCACCAGCGGCACGGCTCCGGGGTGGCGCGGCTCGGGGGGCCGCAGGGGCTGGTGGCTCGGACGCAGGAGGTGGTCGAGACGACGCTGGCGCGGGAGAACGCGGGCCTCAAGCTGGGCTGGGTGCGGCATTAGTCGGGCGGCCTATAGGCGCGGCGTTAGAGCCTCGCCGCGTGCCGGGCAGGTGCGGATAGCGGCTATATGATATGGTTATGATTGACTCGAGGCCGGGATCCGGGCGGCCGTCTTTGCCCGGGACGGCCTAGCATCGCGGCGACGAGGGCGACGCACGATAGCCGAAGGCTTGGCCCGTCAGCCCTGTCAGCCCTGCGGCGGCCAATGCCGAGCCAGGGACCCGTCGCAGGCCCGCTGGGCCCGGGGGGCTCTGCCGTGGGCCGGGGGCTCTTGATCCTGAGCAGCAGCATCACCATCAGCAGCGCCGCGACCATGGACTCGCCAGACGACGCGCCGCGCAAGCGCATCTCGACGGCCTGCGAGGCCTGCCGCGCGACCAAGATCCGCTGCCAGCCGAGCGAGCACCCGGGCGTGTGCCAGAAGTGCGTGGCGGGCGTCGGCGGCGTCGTACGATGCCGTGGCTGACGATGTCGTGGCTGACGGACGGGCCAGGTGTCTGGCCTCGAAGCGCGAGTGCATCTCGCGGACGGGGCCGCGCATCCGCCGCTCGCGGCGCGCCAACCTGTGCGTTGATTCCCGTACGTCCGGCAGAGAGAGAGACGGCAAGGCTCACCCCCCCCCCCCCCCCCCCCCAGCGCGCCGCCGGCCGCGCCGTCGCGCACCTTCAGCATCGACTTCGAGGTGCCCGGGCGCGGCGACCTCGACTGCGGCTTCGAGACGCTGCGCGACGCGCACGCCGCCTTCCTCGACGCCATGTTCCCGGACGACCCGGGCGCGGCGGCGGCGGCGGCGGCTCCGGCGCCGGGCCCGTCGTGCGCGGCGCCGTCGTGCGCGGCGCCGTCGTGCGCGGCGCCGGGCGTGGCGTCGTGCTCCGGCACGCCGGGCGCGTCGTCGTCGGCGCCGTCGTCGGCGCTGCCCATCGACGACCTGCGCGGCCGGCCGTCCTTCAACCTCGCGTCGGCCGAGTCGCTGCTGGCCTCGTTCCGCGCCATGCTCGCCGCGCTGCCGTGCGTCGTGCTGCCCGCCGACGCCACGGTGCCGCAGCTCGCCGCCGCCCGGCCCTTTGTGCTGCTGGCAATCCTGGCCGCCGCGTCGGGCTCGCGCACGCTGCAGGGCCACAACCTGTACGACGACGAGTTCCGCAAGGTGCTGGGGCTCAAGTACGTGGCGGGCGGCGAGCGCACGCTGGAGCTGCTGCAGGGCATCCTGATCTACTGCGCCTGGTACTGCACTTCCGTCTTCCATGCTTCATCGCATCGCTCACCTCCGCAGGTACCCCTTCCACCTCCGCCCCAAGAACCGGCAGGCCCTCCAGTACCTGCGCATGGCCGCCGACATGCTCCACGAGCTCGAGCTCGACCAGCCGACGCCCGAGCCGCTGACCGACGCGCGCCTCGACGGCGTCCGCGCCTATCTCGCCTACGTCTACCTCGTCACCACGCACGTCGTCTCGTGGAAGGGCAGATGGGGCAGCCAGCTGCCCGTCAGCTTCACGCCCTGGACGGCCACCTGCTGCGACGTGCTCGAGCGCAACGCCCGCGTCGACGGCGACGTGGTGCTCGCCACCGCCGCCCGCCTGTCCGCCATCCTCTTCGAGGCCTCGCGCGCCATGCACGACCGCGGCGCCGCCGCCAGCGCCAGCCCCTCGGCCCAGCACAGCCGCCTCTTCCTCAGCGGCCTCGAGCAGCAGTTCCTCGAGCTGCAGGCCCGCATGCCGCTGTCCGTCGCCTCGGCGCGTACGTCCCGTCTGCCCCGACTCCGTCCGACCCTGCTGACCTCCCCCCCCCCCCCCCCCTCCCAAGCCCCCGTCAGCCTCCAGGTCATGTTCATCGACATCTACCTCGACAGCGGCTCGCTCCTCAAGATCCCCCGCGCCGCCCATCCAAACTTCGCCGACGCCGACGGCCCCCTGCCCCCCACGGCCGTCAAGCTCTACGACGCCACGGCCAAGCTGCGCAACCTCCTCGCGCACCTCACCCACCTCGACGAGCCCGCCTTCCTCGCCTTCACCCTCGACGACTGGGTCCGCTTCATCCTCGCCGTCATCTGCGCCCTCCGCCTGTCCTTCCCCATCCTCGAGTGCCCCGACTTCGACCCGGCCTGGGCCCGCTCGCACCTCCAGCTCGACCACTTCCTCGACCACATCTGCCGCGAGACGGACCTGACGCCCTCGGCCAAAAAGGTCGACGTCCTGTCCGCCAGCCGCGTCGTCATGGGCGTCGTCCGCGACAAGTACCACCGCCGCCTGCGCACCCTGCTCGAGTCCAGCGTCGACGCCCCCGGCCGCGGCAACGGCTGTCCCCTCGTCGATGCCACCCTCGTCCCCTACTTTCCCATGTGGGACGAAGCCGCCTTGGGGCCCATGGTCATGCCCCAGCCCGCGCCCCAGCCCCAGCCCGCGCCCCAGCAGCCGCCCGCGCCCGCCGACCACGCCGCCAAGGCCCCCTTCCACGATCTCTGGGCCACAATGACCATGGACTGGGTCAACGAGGCAATGCTCGCCGAGCACCAATGACCTTTGTCTCACTATTCACAGGCACCGACTGGCGCGCACCGGCCGTCTTTCTTGACTCGTCGCAGTTCTCTCCTGTACCTCATAGCTGGACTAACTCAACAAAAAAACTTCTCCCCTTGACCAGCATGCCCGCTCCAATCTCCGGGTATCATCGTGAGACGGCAAGGGCCGAACCGCCTCCAAGATCCACGCCATGCCAGGCCCATCCAAAAGCTGGGCGCCGCCATGTCGCATCCTGTGTAGAAAGCCATGTGCCCCTGAGGCCAAGACTTGGCGCCGCCGGCTGGGCTCTGGCTGGTCCACCAAGGTGTCAGAAAGACGCGTCATCAGACGAAGGGCTTAGGGTTAACCAGTCTCCTGCCTCCGTGCCTGCATGGCCGCGATCCTGGAACTGCGGCGCAGCGTCTGACCGGCCGGCGACCTGAGCTGCTCCGTCTGCACCTCCATCTTTGGCGTCTTGCCCGCGAGCTTCGAGGATCCGCCTTTCGCCGCCCTGGCTTTTCGAGGCCGGTCTCGTGTCCAGCTTGCGGCGTTTGGACGGCGCCTTTTGCCGGGGGGCACCCGACCCGGGCTCTGTATCGTCCTTCTTGTTTTCATCCCCATTGTCTCCGCCACGCTTGAGACCCCTTGCTCGAGCCTGGCCAAGGAGGTGCTCCTCGGTTGCCTCGGCGGACTTGCTGTCGCGGTCCATGGCATGCAACTGCTCCATGGCCCATTCGAGCTTTGCAGTAACGGCTTTAGCGATGCGTTCCTCTGACCGAAAGTCACGAGTATCCACGAGGTAGTCTGCGATGATCTTGTTGCGCCTTTGTGCGTAACTGAATGCCTCCTTGGCACGGGCGAGGGAAGGATCGGCTCCGCGCGTTCGAGCAAGACGCGGCTGCGCCTCAAGGGACTTCAGGGCCAGTAGGGCGTCATCTTCCTCGCGCTGCCGCTCCCCGAATGCCTCGAATTCAAGCAGCGACTCCTCGGTTTCGCCTGGTCTCACGACGCCCGTTTGGAGCAACGCGTCCCAAAGCTCCCGTCGCTGCGGCTGGTGAGGCTCGTTCTTTCTGTCTTCACGCTCGAGTAGCAGACACAGGTACATGATGTGCTCGATCCAAGTGGTTCGCCGATCTTGGCGCTCTGGATCTGCATCGAGGCGGAACTCCCGCCGATATCCTTGGCGTTTGAGGCGTTTCTCGACACTCTGCTGGCATTTGGAGATGCTGCGATTGTCCCTATCTCTGCGCTGCCAGTCTCGGAACTCACGCCACTGCGACAGCTGGCCCTTAAACACCAAGTTGCTGTAGCCAGATCCATACCACGGCCAGAGCTTCTTGACGTGCAATTCGGGGCTTTCGACCACTTTCCCGACGTCAGAAAGCGGATAGAAGGGAATGCCGCCGTCGGCGACAAGGGCGGCATGGTGCTCTCTCTCGGACTCTATCAAGGACTCGATGGGCGTCGGCGGTAGCGTACACGGGGATGTTGACCTCGAGCCATGTGCTGTGTCTTTTGCGTCGGAGATGGCCTCGAGTCGGGCTGTTACCTGGTTCAGGTCTACCGCTCTGGATGGCCTGGCCCCGGCAGCACGGTTTCTGATGCCATAATCAGCGCGCAGAGTCCCACCTGGGCGTACGGGGAGAGGAGCTCAAGAACCTCAGCCTGTTGATGAAGGATTCCGGTAGGTTTTGGGGGTCCTCGACGTCGATGATTCTACACGCCGGCGGTCAGCAGCATCGAGGGACGGCTGAGACTCGCGGCACTGACACGAAGGTGCTGCCCAGGCCGGTTGACGACCCGTGGCCCGTGTGGGCCTCGAAGTAGCGGTCGAGCTCTTCATCGCTCAAGGCAGCGATGGCACTTGCTGTCAGCTTCTCGCGAGCGGCGGCCATGGCGATGGTGTAGCCGAGATGATGTGCCGTCGAGATCAGGCGCTGATGCTCGCTATCATTATCTTGTAACGGGTCGTATGTACATAACGGGGCATTACTGTTGCAGCCAGGAACGTTGCACTCTCGGGTCAGCAAGCTTGCATGCACACACGCGGGCAGTAAATACGGAGAGGGGAGTGGAAGGTGGAAAGATACAGAAAGAGACAGGAAGGGGGAGTAAAGGCCGGGGAGATGCGACAAGAGACAGGAAGGGGAGTGAAAGCTGGACAGATACAGAAAGCGATAGGAAGGGGAGGAAAGGCCAGTACATATGAGTCATGAGTCACTCTTCACGGCTCGCTTCTATTTTGGTGCGGCCGAGCCCCATATTTGCCTCCCTCTGCACTGCACACCAAACACCACCCATGCTACGCGCGCGCCTATGCCTCCCTGACCACGTGACGATTTACAGCAAATCAACAGCACAAGCTGTACGGAGGCGTGAGCAGAAAGTCCGTTCCGCAAGCCCCCACTATAAGCCCCCCACGTATCCCTGGACGCGGAAAGGACTTTCTGGTCACGCCTCCGTAAGCGCCGGCAGGTTGCGCTCGCGTCCAACATGGCGACCAACATGGCGACCAACATGGCGACCAACATGGCGACGGTGAAACCCAATGGATGGCCAATCAGCTGACTGCTCCGGAACTGCTTCCTCTATCTATATAAAGAGCGCGGCATGCTTCCTCTCGGAGCAAGAGGGGAAACGAGTCAAACGACGCCGGGCCAATATGGAGCACCTTAGAGACCCCAATGTGATTGCCCTGGTTCTCCCAGCGGAAATCAAGTCCGACGACGATTTTTCCTTACACACGATTCGATTTCCTGCCAACCGAGACCTCTACGTCGCGCCCCGTGTCACCCGGGCACTTACACCAGCGCAGCAAGACCGCGCCGTACGGGAGGGGACTGTTCCTACGGCCGACAACGGGCGCAAGTTTGACGAAGCCGTGGACCCTCTTCTCGTCCTCCGCTTCCATCAGGAACGCAGCAAGCGTGGCATTGTCTTTGGCACAGCCTCGGATTGCGACGTTCGCATCCCGGATCGAGATGCGCGCGACCATCTCGTGGACGGTATCAGCCGACACCACTTCGCCCTCACTTTTGACAACAATCGAAGACTCGTTGTGCAAGACTTCTCAACCAACGGAACAAAGGTCGAGTACAACTATCAGGGCGGCTTGAGACGAGACTTCACCTGGATTGTCGGCGGCCATTCCGTCATGGAATCCTACAATATACTCCTCAGAATCGGCAGCTTGCTGAAGTTTGAACTCAAGATTCCGAAACGCGACGTCAACTCGGCAAACTACATCGAAAACGTCCGTCGGTTTATGAATGCCCCTGTTGGAGATGCCAACAACATACAACTCGGCGGCTTGGAGGTCGGAAGCACCGCCGATACCGCTGTCGCCACCGGCACTCACACGCCCGCCCAAGGACCTGTCTACATTTCTGAGGAAGCCCTCCTGGGCGAAGGGGCTTTCTCCGAGGTGAGGAAAGTATGGAACGTCAGTACCGGCCGCGGATACGCCGGCAAGGTGTCCCACCACAGGAGTGACCATAGCATGCTTGAACAAGAGGCTCGCCTTATGAAGAAGCTCGTCCATGTCGGTCCCACGACACCCACACCCTCGCCTCTGTCGCTGATGGCTAACAACCGTTTGGGGCAGGACCACATTGTACCATTCAGAGATTTCACCTACGATCCCCATCCCATGATGGTCATGGACTTTGCGCCCTTTCAGACCCTCAAGCACACCAAGGACGTCTCCAAGACGTTTTATGTCAACATGATGAGCCAGGCGCTGTCGGCCCTGTCTTACCTGCACAGCTTCGACAAGCCCGTCGTGCACCGCGACATCAAGCCTGCCAACATCCTCATCAAGTCCAAGGAGCCTCTGCACATATGGCTCGCAGACTTTGGCTTCTCCAAGGCCAGCGTCGAGCTCACGACGGTCTGCGGCACGCCCATCTACAAGGCCGCCGAGGTCCACAGGGGCACCTACACGGCCGCCGTCGACATCTGGTCCCTCGGCGTCGTTGGGCTCAAGCACTACGGGCTCCCCCTGTGGGTCGGAGACGAACCCAGCGAGTGGTGCCGGTCGCTTGTGAGAAAGGCCCGGAGCCTCCCCGCGGATCCATTGGTCGAGCTGATATGCTCGATGCTCTCGATGAAGCCACAAGATCGCCCCTCGGCATCCGAGTGCCATAGACGAGCCACAGGCATCTCGCTCCCTCTGGAACGCCCTGTCAGCCCACGGCCAAACAGCAGTCTCACGTCAGAGCCATCTGGCCTGTCTTCTAGCAAGAGGACGAATCTAAAGAGAGAGGCGCAATCGCGCAGCTCGGAATCGACTCCAAGACAGGCCCGGCGACAGCGACAAGACAGCGAGCCGGCCGAGGACTGGGACGAAGACGGCCACTTCGATGGCAACTGGCTGGCCAACTCAATGTGTGTCGGCTCCGCTATTGCGGCAATGGCTAAGGATTCAGAAGATTGAACCGTGGAGTTAGTTAAACTGGTCGAGTCGAGCCGATCAGCTAGACGACAGGGATAACGAGAGACGACAGGAGAGATGGGACACGGTTGGACACGGCGGGGGATGATGGGGACGATGGGGGACGACAGGAGATGATGGGAATCGGCGACCATGTAGGGAATGCGAGAAATGTGATCCAAGTTTCATATATTCTGCATAAAACCAAGCAACCAAGGTGATGGCCCTGAAGTGCTACATGTAGGTTGATATCTTGGGGAGGATTTCTCCGTGCTCCCAGTGTGGGCGGAGCTGAGTACAAGGAATGGTTTGCTCGCGCAGTTATTACACGGCCATTGGCGAGAAACGGAAGGGCCTTTTGTCGCATGCATACGGAGTGCATACTGCATGGAATGACTCACACCAGCAGGCGTTTAAGCGAGGAGGCTCGTGACCAGCTTCGTCTGGCTATAAATACTATAAATAGAGACATGCTCTCGTTGCTCTGAATCTTGGATTGTAGAGGGTCGGGATTCTCGCCGCTACCATCTACGTTCTACGTCGTCCCTCTTCACGGCCGCGTGTCTGCCATGGCTGCCCCCGAAAAGCCGGCAGCAAGCGTCGTCGCCGCGTTCGGCGACCAAGAGCGCGATGACTTCCACGGGGCCAACGCGGGCTACAATTCGTCGACCGGCTTGAGCAGAACCTTTGCGTCAGTATCGTACGTACGTCTTGGCCGACACGCGCTGACGTCTCCAGCGTCATGAACGCACAGGATGCCCAGGACCTGCCCGTCTCAAGGTGCTGCTATGACTCTAGGCCTCGCCGCACGGCTTGACGCTTACTGTTGAATGCAGAGCCGGCGAGCCCTCCGACCTGCATCACCTGGACGATGCTGCCGACGAGGATTTACCTTCAACACCATCTAGCAACGCGACCCTTCCCCTACCGCCTCCCGAGGTTTGCCGCCGCAACTTGATCAAGTCAGAGCTGGACGCCTATGAAGCTCTCGTCGCGGATGGCTGCTAAATGTCGCATCAGCATAACGCCAAAATCTGCCTGCTCGCTAACGGCAGGAAGAGTCCGCTCACGTCCGTGCAGGAAAGCGGCATGCAACTATCTAAGATAGCTCTTCCGGAGTAAAGGATCTTATATCTTTAGTCGCGCGCCGGGTCAGCGCGCCGCAATAGGAAGAGCCATTTTCTAATTCCTCGAATGGGTAGATATATATATAGTTGGGTAAGAGACGAGCCGTAGCAAGTCTTGGAAGGAACGCGAGGAAAGGGATTAATAAAAGTGCCCGTTAGTAGGTATAACTTTATATCTTATAGGCTTTCTATAGGGCTATTTACCCGCTAGCCGAAGCTACGGTATCTGTTAATAAAGCACTTAGCCTAGCTAGGGTATACTCGTTAGATATATAGTTTATAATATAACCTTATTAGTGCCCGAATAACTAGTCGAGTTGCTACTATACCTACTCGAAGAGATCCTCTATTAGGGCGTATATGACGCGTTTCTAGGCCTCGAATATACCCTTACGGCTATAGTTAAGTTATTAGCTACTAGGGGTCGTAATGCCCTATAGTTCAGCGCTGCTGTCACGGGCTGCGAGAGTGATTTAGGTAAGGCTAGGTTGTCCCTTTGTGCTTATACTGCAGGAACAGGCAGAGCAGGGCCTAACAAGGAACGTCTCCTGCCTGTATGATTTGGAGATGCTGTCCTACCATTATAACCCTAGTCAAATAGGCCGTGATTTGGGCCAAAAAAGCAACCACACGTAACAGGGACGGGTCGGCAGAACGCCGGGCGCGGTGTAATGACGGGACGATAGACTAATGAGAGGTGGATCACTTGGGGCGTGTACATTCAAGGCGATGGGATCACGGTTGGTGACCCACGACGAGCTAGGACAGGAGCGGTCTAACGACCTGTTACTAACATGACGCCTCTCGTTTGCTTAGCAACGCCCTGTTCCATCTGCTGCGACACGGTTGTGCCTTAGGAAACACCCGTTTCATCGCATATCCCTTTACCGGAGCATTAAAAAGGCACCTCCATACTCCAATTTAAATAGAATACAAGGCTTTACGCTGCCTTCTTTACTATATCCTTGGCCTTTTTTACCGTCTTTGTGCCTTGCTGGTATGCCGACTTATAGTCGTCGCCTAGAGGATGTCAAACGCGCCGTCTACATGCTCGAATATGCCCTCCTGCACCATATCGTTCACTAGGTCCTTAGCCCAGTTAGTCGGGTCGAGTAGTTCCTTCAAGGCCTTTCGAAAGCGTTTCCCGTCCATTCCTTAAAGTTCATATTGAGCTGGTCCTCTATTGAGCTGGTCCTCTATCTCCCGCCCGAGCTTCCGCCCCAACGTCTTGGGAAGCGTCAGGATCTTATAGAGGACAATACTACCTCCGATAGTCAGGGCAGCCGGACCGAGGACGACAGGTAGGGCAAGAGTAGATGGATAAGGTCCGTGCTAGGTTGAGACGTGGCAACCCAGCGGTGTGCAAAATCCAAGGGGCGAGGAGTAGTTCACACTCGTAACTACGTCCGTATGAGAAATCCGGAGAATTGATGACCCACTCTGGACCCAGGTCGGCATGAAGGTGCCTGGCCTTTCCTCCTGGTCCTTTCTTCCACTGGCAGGTCAGGCCGCCAGGAATAGTGACAAGTATCTACAGGCATAGGGCAAAACCAAGACGCGTGCGCCAGGATATATCTACATTCAACAAGCATCGCTCTTACAAGCATTTGTGGCAACCCCAACGCCTACGACTTACACCTGCCGCTGGGCGGCTCACCACGCCAAGAAGCAGTGCAGACGGGCTCGGCATTCGCATGCTATACACGCTTCTATAGATCAACAAGGAATCGAACCGCAAACCGGAAAAAAAAACCGCTCGAACCGCGCACCGGAGCAGGAGGATCGTGCCGCACCAAAGGAAAGAAGCCATTTCGCCGTTTCCCACCTGCCCAATGCCGCTCAACTCGAGAACCAGCCGGAGAGACGATCCGGAAACGAAGCGGGAAAAAGAGAAGAAAGGGAAAGGGGGCAAGGAGCGAGAAAAAAACGCAAATCGGGGACAGACGACAGCCGTATCCTCCGAGCCGTGCCCATCCAAGACGCCGGCCCCCGGGACCCCAAAGAAGCCGGATTGCGGATGCGCAGTCGTTGCTGAAACCAAGCGCCAGATGCAGGCATGCAAGATGCGTCCTGATCGCTGCCCTGTGAAAGTTGAAACTCGGGTGCAATGCCATGCGGTGCCATGCCTCGTGCCCAAGACCCTTGCTCCAGACCCCGGCCGCCGTCTTGCCCAAAACAAAGATGCTCGCCCATCGCCCCTTTTCCTTGCCTCTTTTTTTCCCTTTTCGCTTTTCTGTATTGCCGGCCATTCTCTCGCACCTTTCAATCTTGCATGTTAATGCCGCAAAACGATAAAAAAAAAGGACTGGCTGTTGCATGCCTCCACACGAATGGACGCGCCAGAACAGGGTGCTCGAGACGATGAGCCTGAAATGAGAACTGCCGCCTGCGCCCGCTCGTAAACAAGCCGCCCTCCCATGGTCCAGTCGCCACGCCGCGCAAATGTCAAAACTAGGAGACAAGCGATGAGAGAACCGCCGAGGGAAAGTAAGGAACCGATAACTCCGTCATGTCCCAGCCGATGGTGCCCATTGTTGCAGATCCCAGAAAACGCGATCCAAGCCGACATGTCCGTCACCGCGAGAAATGCAAACGTTCGTGTATCATAAGAGACATGAAGCAGGGGCCAGCTTCGACGAGGGAGGGGAAAGGGGGCAGCGCCAACACCATCCTCTCAGGTGCAGAAGAATGAGACAAGTGACCTGCACTTCAAAATGGGGCCGACGCCAGTGTCTGAGATGCAAACGCCAAGTACTGGGAAGGGAAAACATTGGCAAGGGAAAGAAAGGGACGGTTGCCGAGCCGGAAGATCAGAGATCAAAGATGCAATCATCTTCCCATCATGTGCCGCGTCAGATAGGTCGGGTTTGCGTCGAGGTAAGCGTTCGGCCCGGCGGCCACGCCGTTGTTGTAGGGCGCATTCCACGGAGAGCCCGGGCCTATGGAGGCGAGGTACTGCGGATGGTTGCCGCCCGTGTTCATCGAGGCGGCCACGTTGTAGCCGCCGGCGGCGCCGGCCTGGGCTCGGCCCGAGCCCAGGCCCGGCGGGGCGGCGAGGCCCGGCGGGGGCCCGTGGGCGGTGGTGAAGCCGCTGGCGTTGGCGGCCATGATGCCGGCGGCGGAGCCCGACGAGCCCTGGCTGGGGGCCTGGCCGGAGCGGACGCCCAGCGGGTTCTTGGAGAAGCTCAGGCGGATGCCGCCCTTGACGCTGTTGTGCAGGGGGTGGCCGTAGAGCTCGTGGAGGGCCTTGGTGGCAAAGGAGATGTCCTCGAACTCGACGAAGCACATGGGGCCGTTCTGCTTGGTGCGGAAGCACAGACGCTTGTAGCCGCGCTGCTTGGAGAACATGGCCTTGAGCTCCTCCTCGGACGTGTCGAGCGGCAGGTTGCCGACGTAGAGCGTGTTGCACGGCGGGTTCTGGTCGGCCGGGTTGACGGGCGGGAAGTTGTGGCGCGGCTGCTGGTGGTAGCCGTGGGCGGCGGCGGCGGGGAACGCGAGGCCGGCGGGGACGGCGGGCGAGGCGGCGGCGCCGAGCGGCGAGAGCGGCGCCATCATGTAGGGCGGCAGCGACGACGGCCCGGGCGGGTTGGCGGCGGCCGTGTTGAGCGACAGGCCGGCCATGCGGCCGATGGGGAGATGGGGAGCCGTGGCGCGGCGCTGGGCCGTGGCGCCGTTTTCGGCGTAGGCGACGGGGTCCTTGAGCAGGTCGCTCGTCTCGTCGTCGTCGCCGAAGTCGTTGCTGATGAGCGTCTTGCCCGAGATGCGCGGCCGCTCCGACAGGTGGCTCCCGATGGGCGACTGGGGCGAGAAGATGCTGTGGTAGCTGGCCAAGTCGCGGGCCAAGTCGCGCGGCGGGAAGGCGCCCGTCGACGTGGGCGAGAGGGAGTCGATGGACGACGAGGGGAAGATGGTGCCGTTGAAGCGCGACGGCTGGCGCGCCGAGGTTGCGGGCGCCGAGGCGGCGGCCGACGACGCGCCGCCCGGCGGCGGCTCGGCGGCGTGGCGCCAGGCGGAGCTGGGGCTCGCGGCCAGGATCTCGACAATCATCTCGGCGTCGTTGGAGATGTTGGCGCGGCCGTCGAGCATGTTCTTGGCCTCGAGGGCGCCGGCCATGGAGCGGAAGCGCAGGAGGGCGGAGCGGAAGCCGTCGTCCTGGGACCTGTCGACGGGCAGCAGCTCGACGTCGGCCAGGTCCTTGGACCAGACGACCATGAGGCGCAGCGACTCCTCGGACGTGTTGAGGGGCAGGCGGCGGATGAGGACGCCGACGGCGGGCGAGGGCGACTTGGAGGAGACGGGGCCGCCGACGGCGCGCGAGGGGTCGCGGTCGAAGAGGGTGGCGGCCGGCATGCTGAGAGAATAGGGCGACTGGGCCGGCGGCAAGGGCCGGAAGAGGTGCGACGACGGCATGAAGCTCGCGACGGCCGCGTCTCCGGGAGCGGCGACGGCGGAGGCGGCGGCGGTAGGGGTCGCGGCAGGGGGGAAGGGGCTCGCGCGGGAGGTGTGCAGCGGCGCGGCAGCCGTGGACGGCTGATGGGCCGAGGACGGGGGGCTCTGGTCGGCGTTCATGGCCCGGGGATCGGGAGCGTGCGCAGGGAGCGAGCGAGGGCGGCGGCGCGGGCTGGGTCGCAAGACAGCCAGAGACGTGTCTGAGCGGCGCGGAATGCGCGGCGGGCGCAGCGATGGCGCGACGGTGCCGGGCGCAGCGTCAGTCGCGGCGGCGGGCCGGGGCGACGGGCAGCGGCGCGACGGGCGGCGGCGCAACGGGCGGCAGCGCGACCGACGGCGGCGACGCGACGCGCGTCCTGCGCGAGGGGCGCTTGCTTGCGGGCGGCGCGCGGCGAGCGGCGAGGCGGCCGACGAGGAGGCGGCGCGGCGGCGGCGGCAGGTCGGCGGGCGGCGGCAGCGCGGCGCAGGGCGACGCGGGGCAGCGCGCGGCAGCACGCAGGCCAGGAGGCGGCGTCGGGACGCGGGCGACGGCGACGCTCCCGGGCGACGAGGCGGCGGCGCGGCGGCGCGGCGGCGGCGGGCGAGACTCGGGCGGCGAGCGCGCGCGCAGGGCGGCGCCGAGCGACGACGGGGAGGGGCGTCTCGGAGGGCGCGCGGAGGCAGTTGCGAGGGGCGCGACGACGGCGAGGCGAGGCGCGACGATGGCGAGGCGCGGCGATGGCGAGGCGAGTCTGGCCGAGGCGTCTTGGGCAGGGCTGAGGCACGCAGGATGGCCGCGTTGCAAACGGAACAGGACGAGACAGGCGCGAGGGCGAGAACAGACGAGGGACGGGGCGGGCACGGGCACGGGGGAAGGAGCGACCAAGCCCAAGCCTTGTGGGCACCGCCAAAAGCTTGCGCCAGATGGGACCGGGGGCTGGGGCGCGGCGGGCGCAGGTGGCGCGGGGGTACCAGGTACCTGCGACGCCGGCGCGCAGCCGCCCGCGGCGCAGGTCCCCGCAACCCCGCGGGTACGCGCGGCGGCGGAGGGTGCGCCAGGTGGAGGGCGGCGGAGGGTGGTGAGTGGTGCCGGGGCGAGGATGGATGATGAGACACTTCAGCCTTCGGATGCTCTTAGTCCCCCGCCAGCGACGCCACGGCGCGCGCCACGGCCCCGGTACGCGCGCGCGACCTGCGCCCCCGCGTACCTGCAGTCCCCGGGCGGCGGCCCTGGGCCTCGGGCACGGGGCGTGTTTGGGGCGGCGCGCGGCGCGGGGGCGCGCCTGCTAGCGGGCGGGCGCGGCGCGCGGCGGCGGCCCATCGCCGGCTACCTCGGGCGCAGGTACCGCGCTAGCAGCATGCACGCTCCGCCGCCGCCGGTGCCGCCCCGCCGCGCGCGCGCGCCAATCGGAGGGCGAGCGCATCGGCGGCCCTCGCGCGGCGGTACCTCGCGCCGCGTACCCGCGCCGTACCCGCTACCTCGCGCTGCGGCGCCTCCTGGCCCGGCCCAGAGTCAAAGCCGCGGCGCGGCGAGCGCCTGGCCGAATGCTAAATCCGGCAATTGCGCCTCGACTCGCCGGGCAGGGCGCCGCGCTTCCATGGCCTTCCACGGCTTCCACGGCTCCCCGGCTTCGCGGCGCCCTGGCGTCACGGCGCCCTGGCCCATGGCGCCCTGGCCCATGGCTTCCACGGCTTCCACGCCGCGCCCTCGACGACATCATCGTGCATGCGCGCTGTCGATGACGGCTGCTCCCCGCGCCCCGCCGCGCCGGCGCCGGCGCTCAGCGGAGCCGAGGCCAGCACGTGTGCACGGCCCGCCGTCGCGCCGATCGACGACCCACCGCCCGGCTCGGCATCCGTTGTCCGACTTGGCCGGTGCCACACGGCTGGCTGCCTTGTGAAGACAACCTTGTGAAGACAACCTTGTAAAGACAACCTTGTAAAGACAACATTGTAAAGACAACCTTGTTGTCAAGACAACCTTGTAACGTCGGCCCTACCGGTACGCCGACGGCAGTCGAGATGCAGGCGTAAATCTACCGTCTTCTATATGCCCATAGGCTCATCGAGAATACAAACCAAGGAACAATTCCCATGCCCTCTTGCAACGCCTCTACTCCATGGCTTGTCCGCAATGCCAGCAACCTGCTTCTCCTACCCGAACCGGCCCTCAGAGAATGACACAGCGCGGGTGGCCCGGGTCCCGCGTCCGCATGCGCCGCGGCCGCTTGAGGGAGCCGCGCAGGCCGTCGAGCTTGAAGCCCCCCTCCTGGGCCTCCTGGCCCGGCGGCAGATAGTATTCGTCCTTGCGAAGCATCTGGCGGCACAGGTCGATGAAGACCTCTTCCACGTTGGCTGTCGACCGTCAGCCTGGCGGCGCGGCGCGGCGCGGCGGCGCGACGACTCACTGCGCGTCCTGGCGCTCGACTCGTAGTAGGGCGCCCCCCACCTCTGCGAAATGGAAAAGCCCTTGGCCCGCGGCACGACGCGCGTCTCCTCCAGGTCCGACTTGTTGCCGACGATGACCATGGGCACGTTGTCGTCGTCCTTGATGCGCAGAATCTCCTCGCGCAGGCCGGCGAGTTCGCCCAGGGACGAGGGCGACGTGATGCTGAAGACGAGGAGGAAGCCTTGGCCCGACTTCATGTAGAGGTCCCTCATGGCCACTGCGCAATCTTAGCGGCGGCAGCGGCGGGGGATGGATGCCCGGGCTCACCAAACTGCTCGGTGCCGGCAGTGTCGAGGCTGTCGCTCCCGTCAGACAGTCCTGGTGCACGGGTGCCGCCGACTCACATCTCGAGCACGACCTGGCGACCCTGGACATGGCATGAGCGCGCCGGCCGCGACACGGCATGGGGCAGGTACTCACGTCGACGTTGATCTGGGTGCGGTACGAGTCCTCGATGGTGGGATCGTAGCTCTCGATCCACTCGTTGTGGACAAACTGGGCTGTGCGGCATGAGTCGCTGGAGACGGGCGAGAGAGAGAGAGCACGTCTACTCACCAGTCAGACAGCTCTTGCCCACGCCGCCTGCAGATGGCAGTCAGGTGAGCGCCCAGACGGACAGGGCCGAGCTGACGAACCTGCGCCGAGGACGACGACATGAAGCTCGCGGCTGGCGGCGTCAGTACGGCAGCCAACGGGCAGCGGCCGCCCGACGCACCTCGTCGACATGTGGTATCGCCGGGCCATGGCGGTTTGGCCGGGCCGATCAGACTTTGCCGGGAGAGCGCGGCCGCGGGTGCTCGTATGACATGGACGCTGGCTATCGACAGGCAACGGCTGGACTGGCTCTTTGGCGACGCGCCGGCCCCAGGGATAAGGAGGCTGTGACAGAGTTTTTGGTATGAAAGCAGCTAGCCTGGCGACCGGGAGCTATGACCCGAGCTCCAAGCCGGAGCTGCAGCTGTCGAGGCCTAGAGCGTCTTTGGCCAGGGTGGGGGGGGAGAAGTCGCGCGTCCCCTGCGCGCTCTCGGGGCCTCGGCACGGGCGCGCAACTGCTGCTGGGCGCTCGCCAACGGAGCCGGGCGTTGCTTCTCGCGCGCTCTCTGTCTGGCGGCGGCGCGGCGGCGGAGGGGGGGAGGCGGAGGCGAGGGGAGGAGGCGAAAGGAGGAGGCGAATATGTAGGTAGGTGAATATGTAGGTAGGTAGGCATGTAGGTAGGCCTGCCGGGGCCGAAACACGTGCACGGCGGCGTACCGCCATGTACCGCCACCTCCGGGACGCGGCCTCGATGCCCGTCCGGTCCGCGCGTGTCGAGCTGCCGGCCACAGGAGGCGTCCCGGGCAGAGGCATCCCCGGGCCATCCTTGTCTGGGCCGGGACGCGCATGCAAGAGGGTGGCCGTCGACGTGGTGGTTGTGCGCCCGACGAGGCAGTACAAGCCGGACCAGAGAGACATGCAATATTCCATGTACGGCACCTAACCAGCCTTTGTGCCCAAGGCTCGTGAGACGCGCCCTCGGCTGCAGGTCCTCGCAAGCATCCAGGGGTTCGTCTGGAGCCGCGCGCCCAGGCAGTGATACGAGATGGTTGGGCACCGCCCGCGTCGTCCATGTACGGATGCGCAACACGTGCATGAGCCTCGTACGTGGCAGCCCAGCGCCTGTCGTGCAGGCGAGACATGTCTCAAGAACAATGCCCTTGCTGTCGAGTCCTCAGCCCTTGCTGTCGAGTCCTCACACGGAGACGGGCTCCTCACACGGCGACGGGCTCCTCACACGGAGACGGGCCGCGCCAGCGCCCCCATCATGGCCGCGCCCGTCACGAGCACCACCAAGACGACCGTCGCCGCCGCCAGCGCCGCCACGCACGCCCCGAAGCACCCGCAGCCGCCGTCGTCCTTGGCCGGCTGCTGCGCCGCCGCCGCCGCAAACACCCCCGCCGCGTCGCGCACCGCCTGCTCGTACGGCGGCGGCGGGCCCAGAGACGCCGCCGCCGCCGCGCCCGGAGCCGCCGCCGCCGCCCGTCCGCCGCCCGGCCCCGCCGCCGGGACGAGGCGCACGGCCGTCCGCGCCGCCGCCGCCGCGCCCTCGAGCTCCTGCG
The DNA here is from genome assembly GCA_002939055.1 of Hypocreales sp. Mo6-1. NCBI lineage: Eukaryota > Fungi > Ascomycota > Sordariomycetes > Hypocreales > Hypocreales sp. Mo6-1. The sequence continues at coordinate 4,166,246 of PNEP01000013.1, forward strand.
GCGCCAGCCCCGCGTGGCGCTCCGCCTCCCCAAACGACCCGTAGTTCATCATGCCGCCTTTGTCCTTGTTTCCTGAGAGCCTGTCAGCGACGCTGCCGTCCGGCCCGCAGCATCCATCTCACCTCGATCCATGGGTAACCGCTCGCCTGGTGCCGTCGCCGAGACTGGCCGATACCAGTGCGTGTGGGCAGGTCAAGGGACAGCAAGCAGTAGCTGGAGACGCCTTGGCCTTGGAGCACTCCAACAAAGACACCCGGTGCGCACTCCTGGGCTTGAGGGCGACGACTCAAGGCGACGGCCAGCGCTTATATCTTGCCCCAGCTGGGCCTGTGCCACCCTCGACCCCCGGGGACTCGACCATCCTCGATGCACGGCAAACGTGCTCGTTTGTAAACCAATCCGCGTTGCCTGAACTCGAGTCCCCGAGTCCCCGACGGAGCCTTGACCTCGACCCCATCCTCCGCTGGTAGCATCTGTGACACGGCGGCTGCAGCGCGGCAAACGGACCACATGGACGCTCGGCCACCGAGCGTACCTACGCCTCAGGGGCCGACAGCAGGGGCAAATTCTCTCCCGTTTCCCTTTTCCATTAGCCCATTCTCTCTGCCTCTGCCTCTCTCTGCCTCTGCCCTCCCTCTGCCTCTGCCCTCCCTCTCCCTCTCCCTCTCCCTCTCCCTCTCCCTCTCCCTCTCCCTCTCCCTCTCCCTCTCCCCCTCCTCCCCCCTCCCCCTCTCCTCTCTCGAGAGCCCCCGAGCAAACAAGATCCGCCTCTCAGCCAACGGCCCCGAGCCCCTGCCTCGCCACGTTGAGCAGCATAGCGCCAACGGAGCCGCCGCACGCCAGCTGCCACACGGACCGGCATGCATGCCTAGGCACACAGCTTGCATCCCGGCGCGCAAACAACACACGCGGCCCGGCTAGGCCGTCGCGGCTCGGCCCGTTGGTCCTTCGCTGCCCGCCCGGCCACGCCGTGCGAGGCTGCAGCCTCTCCTTGCCCAATCTCGTCGGAGCAATGTCTTGGCCCTCTCCCTTGCCTTCTTTTCCCCGTTGCTTTGCTTCCATGCGTTGCACAGGGCTGCTCGTCGCCGAGGGCGGCTCCTGCAACTCGCCGCCAGCCGTCAGCCAAGGGTGTCGTTGACGCAGGCAGCAAGGCGTCGTTCAGATGTACGCAGCAAACGCATCCCATCGAATCCCCTGCCAGCAAACCTTGGCCCAGCTGCCCATAGCCAATGCTTTGCCACGCCACTCATCCTGTCGCCGCGTCCAGTCGTCGTAGCTCGGCCATCTGACCTCCCCTCCACCGCTCTCTTCCGTCCTTCGTCGACAGCTCTGATGTCATGCAGACAGCCCGAAATCCACTGCCCTTATTATTCATACATATGTACATACCTAAATGGATAGGCCCATTGCCGGGAGCTGTTGACGGCAGCCTTGCTCCCCCCATCTTCTGCCCTCGGCTCCTGTCCACCCATCGACGAAGCTAGATCCATTCATCGTCCGTCGCCTCGGCAGCTGCCGGACCTCTCTCCATCTATCGACGCTCGTCCTCGGGCACTCACCCTAGTAGGGCGGCTTCGTCAGGTTGCCCAAGCCTCCCTCTCCGGACCGGCTGTCGATGCCTCGCAAAAGATCTTGCAGGTCCATCACCCCCCTGCCGCTGCCGTCCCGGGATCGCAGGGACCGCGCCCTGAAGCTCTCTCCGCCGCGGCTGCCGAGGTTCCGCACAGCAGGCCGCGGGGCGACGTGCGCTTGCGGGGAGCCGCCTTTGCCTGACAGCGAGTTCAGATTCGGCAGCGGCGGCACCGGCGGAACGTCGTATTCGCCGTCCTGGAACGTCGAATCGCCGTCGAAAGGTGGGTTCGACGACAAGGGCCCTCGGAGAGACTCGGATATCGACCTGGAGAGAGGCTCTCCTGTCGCCGATTGCTCTCCCTGCGCCGTCGGGTTGAAGCTGCACTCGGACGGCGTGTACTCGTAGCTGATCATGCTCTCGTCGCTGTCGTCCTCGACGCCCGGGATGCCGGCCGTCTGCGGCGATGCCGTGCCCGACAAGATCATCTTGAGCTGGTCTACCGACGCGATGCCAGCCCTGCTCGACACCGACCCCGACGCCGAGACGCCGCTTCGCACGCTCGGGTTGCGCGCCTTGGACATGGAGTTGAGTCGCCCTCCGTACGCGTGCGACGAGCGGGGCCTCGGGTTGTGCAGGCTACCGAACGGGGACGACGCCACATGGCTGCCGCCGTTCATGCCGACGGCCTTGACGGTGAGCCGGTTCTTGTTCGTGCCCGTCGTGCCCGTCCTGGAGCCGTCGAGGGACTCGGCCTTGCTTTCCGACAGCGCTTGCACGGCAGAATCCCGCGACCACTCGGCGAACATGTTCTCGCGGACGCCGCTGGGCAGCTCCGTCGGCTGCTCCGCCGCCGGCACGGCATTCATGCTGCACCCCAGGCCGGGGTGCGAGAAGACGCGTCCCGGAGACGGGCCCGGGCTCCCGGGCGGCGACAGGCTGCGGCTCTCCTGGTAGCCGTTGGCCACGCATTCGACAAGGGACGTGCGGTCGTCGAACGGCAGCAGCTCCTCCCTCTCCAGCTGGCTGAGGTCCCAGGCCGGCTGGGGCCCGGCGGCGTGGCCGGGCGTCCCCATCTTGTCCACCGACGGCGCCGGCACGCGCACGCCTTCCACCCAGAAGCCCTTGCTCCTCCGCCTGGCGATTTCGTTGCGGATCGCCCGGCCCACCACCGACGACTCGCAGTCGAACTTGTCCGTCAAGGCCCAAAAGTACCCGTGGCACAGGGCCGCGATGCGCACCTTGTGGATGGGCTGCTCGAGCTCCTGCACGTCCTCCTGCAGCCGGTAGATCATGGGGATGCCAAACCGAGCCGCGTTGACGCCGAGCTTGGACACCAGCTTGGAGACGAGGCAGTGCATCAGCACGATGTCGTTGTCGAAGTCGACAAACTGGAGCGCGCCGTCGTAGATTGCCAGGTGCAGGAGCGGCAAGAATTGGCTCCGCCGCGCCCGGGGCTGCCGGTCGCGATTCGAGGCGTTGGACACGGCCCGTCTGGCGTTGGGCAGCTCGCGCCCGTTCTTGACCGGCGAGCGGTGATGGGCCACCGCCTCGTCTTGGGCGACCGAGTCTGCGCCCGTCGTCTCGCGGTCCAGCCACGTCATCAGTGCATCCACATAGGCCTTCCGGACCAGGCCGTCTGGCTCGCGCAGGAGGCCCTGCGTCCCCTCCCAGACGGACATGGGAACCCGGTTCCGGGGCAGGTTCATGCTGCCGCTGACCTTTGTCTTGGGGTTCGCGACGAGCAGGATGGCCTTGACCACCCGCAGGGCCGAGGCCCGGAGCGTCCTGTAGGAGCAGTAGGCATCGGGCGGCGTCTGGCTCCCCGCCAGGTCGACGGCCGACGTCGTCGGCCCCTCGTTGTCGTTGCCCTCGGCCCGGTCCACGTGCGGCAGCGAGCTCGTGCTGGAAGATCGGCCCGGCTTGAGCCGGCTGATCAGGGCCGAGACCATGTCCGAGATCTGGTCTGCGTAGTAGACGTGCGTGGCCAGGTCGCCGACGCACTGCTCAAGACGCCCGACAAGGCTCCTGCGCTGGGAGCGCGAGGCGGGCTCCTTTTCGGAATCCGTCTTGTCGTCGCTCTGGCTGCCGCCCTCGCGGCCGGGTCCGCCGCGGAGCTGCAGCAGCTTCCTGATCTGCCTGACCAGGCCCAGGGCTACGTCCATGACGCTCAGCCCAATCAGGTTGACGTCGGAACGCAGCAAGGATTGGATCATGGCCGTCAGCACCAGATGCTGCCCCAGGCTGTCCTCCCTCAGCGGCGTCTTGAGCATCGTGTCGAGGGCGGCCAGCAGGATGACGTATCGATCCTGCACGGGCGCCCATCGAGCCGTGACGCCGTACACCTTGACGGCCCAGCCGGCGTCGCGGTCGGAGCCGTCCTCCTTGGTCACGACGGCCTCGCCCCGGGCAACCTTTTGGGCAACGAACTTGAGCAGGGCCACGGTGGCGGCGTGGATCTGGGGCCGGTTGGGGGCGACAAAGATGCTCTTCAGGCACTGCAGAGCCAGGACGGCCAGGTCATCCTCAAAAATCTTGTCGACATCCAGGGCGGTGCCGGAGATTGCGAGCGGGTTCGTGTCGCCGGCGCCGTCGACGGTCCTCACCGTGGCAATGCTCGTCCTGCGATGGACCGGCTTCTCGGCATCGGCCCTGTCCTCCATCTGCAGGCGCTCCAGCAGCATGTCCAGGTGGTCGTCGTCGTCGGTCCACATGTTTTCCAGGATCACGGGGACTATGACGTCGATCTGGCGGCCGGCCACCGACGCCAGGGCGTTGGACGAGGCGACGCACTTGATGGCGCCGAGCCCGGCCTTTCTCCAACGCATCTGCACCGGGCGGCTGACAGGGCCCTTTCCAGGGGGGACTCGGGACGAGGAGGCGAGCTGGGCATAGGAGCGCACGATGGACTGGTACTGCTGGAGGTAGGCGTGGTCGGCGAAGAGGGACGAGGCGTCGTGGTGCTCGCAGACGGCTTCGAACGTGGGCAGGGAGGACTCGATCATGGTGATGTCGTCGGAGCGGAGGATGAGGTCGAGGATCTTGAGGATGCAGGGCGCGATGAGGGCCACGTCCTTGGGCGACTTGTCGACGAGGGCCGCGAGGATGCCCAGCGTCACCTGCACGTTGCTGTCGGCGCGGCGCGGCCCGTCGTCAGCACGGCTTCGCACGAGGTCGGCAGGGGGATGGAAGGCACCCGATGCGCATGCGCCAGACGTCCGAGGCCGTCTTCTTCTCGAGGAAGGCGCCGATCTTTTGGATCTTGGAGCGGCGGCTCGTGGCGTAGAAGAGCAGGTAGCTGAGCTCGCTGCTGTTGGGCCTGACGTCGACGGCTCCCTTGGTCGTCCGCGGGTAGCACCTGAGCACCAGCACCTGGTGCTTGGGCCGGCACTTTTGCTGGATGGCGTTCATGGTGCCGCCGTGGGGCCGCCCGCCTCTGGCTCCTCTGGCGCGCGCGCGCTCGTCTGGCCGCCGTTGAGGAGCGCAAAGGCCGCGGGGATGCGAAGAGGAAGAGGAATGAAGGCTGGCGTTGACCTGTGACGGGTGTCAGGAGGCAGCTCCCGGGGGTACCCGGACAGGGGCAGGTACGTGGCGTGTTCGTCCGTACTCCGTACTTGCCAGGGTGCGGATACGGAGTGCTTACATGAGCGTGCTGAGCCGGCCAATCTGGGCAGTTCCAAGTCGTGTGTACACGGACTGACGTCAGTGTAGGACGGAACAGCCTGTGAGTTGAGGGTTAAGGGTGTTTCGATGGTTCGAATACTATGAAGAGAGGCACACGTACTTGTTATGCCCGTGTTATGGGCTGTGTACAGAAGAGAGGGTACACGGACTTGTAACGGGCTGTGTCCAGAAGAGAGGCACCCGTAATTGAATGTGTTAGCACGGCGAACACAGGCTGTTGTGCCACCGCAATGCCACACCCAGCAGCTCGCCTCTGACCCCGCGCCGTGGGGGATCGGCCGAGGCACGTGTGCCGGCGTCCAGTTGATGGTCCGAAGCCGTCCGAGGCCGTCCTCGTCCGGCCTCTCGTCCAGTTACCCTAGACCCTGTTGGGGGCATGCATTGCGCCCCATGACGATTATAATCCCCCGTGCGTCCGTCCCGGGGACACCCGGCAGCCTCCCCGCCGCCAGCCAGCCTCGCTTCCATACATCACCGCCATGGCCTCCCTCGCCCGCTACACCCTCGTCTTCTACGCCCCCCCCGCCGCCGTCGCCGCCTGCAAGGCCGCCGTCTTCGGCGCCGGTGCCGGCCGCTACCCCGGCGCCGGCAACTACACCGAGTGCTGCTGGTCCGCCAACGGCTCCGGCCAGTTCCGCCCCGGCCACGCCGCAAACCCTCACATCGGCTCCGTCGGCGCCCTCGAGGAGACGCCCGAGGTCCGCGTCGAGACCCTCTGCGTCGGCTCCGACGTCGCCCGCATGGCTGTCGAGGCCCTCAAGGCGTACGTCCTGCCGCCCGCGAGCTTCCAGCAATGGCTGAATTAACCACAGCGCCCATCCGTACGAAGAGCCTGCCTATCAGGTCTACAAGGTGGAGGACTTTTGAGCTAGCATATACCCATTAGACCGGACGTTCTCTACGCAAAAGGCAGCGCATGTCTGTCCGTCGCAATCATGACTGGCCCTCTACTTCACCAGCCACATGCAACCGCCGTATAAGCCATTGTGCCAGTAACCTGTAACCGGCCAGCATCTCTAACATTCCGCAACAGTGCCTACAGAGCATCCCTCAACGCCGACGTTAACAGCCCTATGCCACAGATGCAACCACCAGCGCTGCCACGTTCTCCTCCTCGCTCCTCGCCGTAATCTTGGTCGTCACGCCCGATTTTGAAGAAAAGGCCATCCTCACCGTGGCCACCACCCTGCCCCCGCCAACCGTCTTGCCCAGGAGCTTGAGCGTGTGCGTGCTCGGGTTGACAGGGACGTCGGTGCCGTCGAGTGGCTGTAGCGACAGCGTCTTGGCCAGCTGCTCCGTTGCATCTGCGATGCTTGTTAGCCCGCATCCCCCTCGAAACGGCCGGCGGTTGACTTGCCTGCGATGCTCTTCATGCCGCCCAGCTGCAGCGTCTCCTCGGCCTCCTCGCCCGAGGCCCCGATCTGCTCCCAGAGATGGTTGAAGTTGCTGGCAAAGGTAGGGACGATGTAATCGCTGCCCGTAAGATCAAACTCGGACACCTCGTACTCGTCGTCGTAGCCAGTCTCCTCGGGCTCGTTGGTCGAGGGGTCAATCTCCTTGCTGGTGAACTTGAGCACGTTGGAAAAGGACGCAATGGGCAGCGAGCCCTCCCCGTTGACCTTCTTGAAGGCGACGTAGACCTTGCCAGGCTCGTCCGTCGCCAACCTCTCCGCCTGGAGGATGAAGACCTCGTCGAGCTCTTCTTCGTCCGAGGGGGTGGCGACGACGGAGACGTTTTCCAGGACGGTGTCGGGCAGCGTATTCTTCACCTCGTACTGGAGAACAATGTGCTCCCTGAAGATGTGCTTCACCAGCGTCACCACGTACTCCGTCTCGGCCTCTGTCAGCTCGACGAGCGGCGACGACTTGAGGACGCTGCCAAACTCCTTCATCTCGGGAATCTGCATCAGCTCTTCGGCGTAGCGCTGCGCCTGCGCCGAGGCAGACGCCGCAGCCTCGGCTCCGCTGGCCGGGCCCTTGGCCGGGCCGACCTTGGGAGCCTTGAGCGTCGGGGCCGTCGCAGTAAGCTTCTTCGTCCGGTCCTCGGCGTCGGCCTGCTCGCGGGTGACGACGGGGATCGCGGACATGTCAAACGGATCGTCAAAGGCCGACTTGTCGTCCGAGGTCACATACATGACCAGCTGGTGCTCGAAGACGGGGAGCGAGAACATGTTGTCTGCGGAATGGTCAGCGGCGTCACGGAGAAAGGGCGAACAAGTCGCATACCGTTCTTGACAAAGTCGCGCGCCATGTCGTCATCCTCCTCACCCATGAGCTTCAGGTTCAAGGCGGCGCGGTCGCGGACCTCGTCGTCCACGTCGTCCAGGCACCGCGTGAGGAGCACCTTGACGCTGGCCTTGACGTCGGGGTCCTTCTGACCGACACCAAACTTGGCCAGGGCGGTGACGGCGGCGGCCCGAACGATGGCGTTCTCGAGCACCACGCGGTTGTATATGTAGCGGATGTACTTTGTCGGCTGGGCCGTCTTGGGACCCTCGAGCCCAATGAGGTGCAGGATGCGGACGGCCAGCTTGGTGAACTCGCAGTCCTCGATGAACTCGCAGAGATGGGCCAGGGCCTCCTCCTTGGAATCCGGCACAAACTTGATCAAGTCGAACATGCTCTCCACGACAGCCCGCTTGAACTCGTAGCCGCCCTCGTCGCGCAGGATGCCGCTGAGGAAGGTCAACATGCCGGCCTGCTTGCTCGGGAACTTGAGGCACAGGGTGCGGATAGCCTCGACGATGGTGATTTTGAACTCGTCGGTAATCTCCGACATGAAGCTGGAGATCTGCTTCATCAGGCGGTCCACGCTGGCCTCGTTGCCCGTCTTGAGCAGCGTGGTGATGGCAAAGGTGGCAATCGACCGGTTGCTGTTGGAGATGAGGAGCTCGATGTCGGGGTTGCAGGCGGCGACGGCGACGGGCTTGAAGGAGGCGAAGTTGTGGAGGATCCGGAGCGCCGCAAACTTGGTGACGGCCCTCGGCGACGTGAGGAAGAGCTGCAGGACGTGGACGGCCTGGGCGACCTCGCTGTCGGTGACGTCCCTCATGTCGCAGATGGCCTTGGCCGCCTCGAAGTTGACCATCTCGCTCTTGTGCCGCAGCCATCCGTCGAGCAGCTGCATCATGGGTTTCCGCAGCGACGCGTCCTCGTCGGCCAGCTGGGCAGCGAGCCGCACCAGCATGACGGTTGCGGCAGGGCTCTTGACGGCGCCGGCGGCACCGAACTGCTGGACCATCTTGACCAGGGCCATCCTGTCGTGCATGCGCATCTGGTAGAGCAGGCCGATGGCGTGGTACTGCGTCATGGTGGAGTTGTTCATGGGCATCTGGCCGCCCGAGGAGGCGAAGCCAAGGGAGAAGCCGCCCGAGGACTTTGTGGAGGCGGCAGCCTCCTGCGTCTCGCTCTGCCAGCGGCGCACGACGTCCTTGGCGATGGGGAGCAGGTGGTACGACGACACCAGCGCGGCCGAAGACACCGAGGGGTTCTTATCCACGATGGCCGTCTTCATCACCCGCTCGATGGATTGCACGGTCGTGGCCTGCGGGCATGGTCAGAACCTCGGGTAGGCGCCGTGGCAGGCAGAACGTACGTCGATGATGCGGCACAGGGCGCGGATGGCGTTGGGGCGGTAGATGGCGTCGCTACTGCCGCCCGTGTCCTTCATGATGGTGCTGGTGACCATGATGATGTCCTCGGCGGAGCTGGCCAGCTCCTTGATGACGAGGTGGACCATCTGCCGGAGGCTGGCATCCTTGTTCTGGAAGAGCTTGGAGATGCCGAAGAAGAGCGTCGTGGCCTCGTTGGTCGGGAACTTGTCGCCGGTGTAGAGGAGAAGGGCGATCTTGGTCAGGAGGATGCGACACCGTCGAGGCTGGATGGGGGAGCTGTTGAAGAGTCGCGCTGGCGGCCGCTTAGCTGGGCCCGGCCATTGCTGCGGGCACACTCACCCTCCTGGAAGACCTGTGTGCGGTCCACCTTGACCAGGCCCAGGTCGGCGTCCTCGTCCTTCTTGCCGTAGCTCATTTTGGGCGACGAGTCGGGGGGAGAGGAATTGGTGGTGCGGTTGCGATGCTTTGGCTTGAGCGCAGATCAACCACGTCGACACTTCGGGCGCTCAGGGATAGGCGACATGCGTCACGTGACTGGATACCGGGGTACAAAGTCGGATCTCGGTGAGTGGGCGCAACTGACCGAGGCCCGACTTACATCATCGCAGCTCTCGGCGAAATTTCACCTCGCACAATCCGCACCCCGGCCTCGAAGCGCATCGCAAGCATGAAGCCGCCGACACGAATAGTCCAGCTGCTGCCGCGCGCCGCCAATGGTACGCGCCTGATCCACCGCACCGCTGCAACTGGCGCCAACGTGGCTCCGATACTCGGGACCGGACCGCCGCCGGAGCCGCCAACGGCCATCGGGACCCTCAACGACAGGATCGAGCGCCGCAGGAGGCAAGCGGAACTGCTCAAGACTGCAAAGGTGATTCGAAGCGCCAAGGACGGCAAGTCGACGACGCTGCGGAGGAGGTTCTGGAAGGACGTCAGCGTGCAGGAGGTCGATGGTGAGTAGAGCTAGACGCGTGGCCTATGTTCATCACCTGGACAGCTGCGTGGCTCGGAACCCTGGACGTGGTTTCACATGGTGCTGATGGAAAAAGGCTCCCTACAGGTCCATCTCGACTCGAGGCCGCTGAGACATGCTCAAACCAAGGACATCATTCGACTGCCGACGTCCAAGCCGAACCTGGCCACGGCGCTCGCTCTCGAGTGGGACACGTTGACGTCTTCACAGCAGGCTACGAAGCAGCATCTGATACCGCTGACAAGCCTGGTCTGCCGCGCCCTCGATATTGCGGCAGACGACGCGGCGGGCGCCGGGGGCACGAGGATCCGCAAGGACACTGCCACGACGGTCATGAGGTACTTGGACACGGACTCGCTGCTGTGCTGGGCGCCGCCGGCGGGCCAGCATGACGTCCGGAACGAGGCGGGCGAGTCGCTGCGAGACGTGCAGAAGCGAGCTGCGGCGGAGACGGTCTCGTTCCTGACGACGCACGTCTGGCCAGGTCTCGAGATCCAGCCGGTGCTGGACGGGCACGCCATTGTGCCGCGACGGCAGGCCTCGGGCGTGAGGGAGGTGGTGCAGGGGTGGGTCGAGGGCCTCAGCGGGTGGGAAATGGCCGGGCTGGAGCGGACGGTGCTGGCGGGCAAGAGCCTGATTGCGGCGGCGAGATTCATCGCGGAATGGAGCGAAGAGGGCGCGGGGAGGCGCGAGGTGACGGGCGAGGAGGACAGGTTCGGCATCGAGGAGGCGGCACAGGCCGTGAACCTCGAGGTGGACTGGCAGACAGGGCAGTGGGGCGAGGTCGAGGACACGCACGACGTGAACAAGGAGGACATGCGGAGGCAGCTGGGGAGCGTTGTGCTGTTGGTGTCGGGGACGGGGGAGGGCAAGTAACGTCCAGGCTCGAACGGGTATAATGTACTGGTGGCGGATCTCCTGGCTCGACGCTGAGGCGACGCAATGATAATGGATGTCAAGTACATAGACGGTTGGAGCCGAGGACGGGGCACGCTGTGTCACGGATACACGACCAGGCTGTTATTAGAGTTTAGCCGGACGAGACAAGCCCGGGACGAGCCGCGGGGATCTGTGGTCCGGAAGCCATGGATGCTTTATGATAGGGTTGTCCCGAGCCGCCGCCCCGGATCCGGCACTCCGCCCCCAGTGCACGGGCTCCGCATCACAGAAGTCAGCATCGGATGAGAATCGGTAGCTGGGCAAGTGTACGAGTTATATGTTGGGACCTCCGTCTTCGTGTCGTCGGCACGCCGGTCACCGGACGGAGAGGCGGCGCTTGACAGCCTCGAGGCTCTGCGTCAACAGGGGCGCCCATCCACGGCCACTGGCGAGGATTCGCAAGGCCAGCCAGGCGGAGACGAGCAGGCCGGCCCACAAGAGGACGCGGCGGGCCCTGCGCAGGGCTCGGCGGCGCGCCGCACCGGGGGCCATCTGGGGGTGTTAGCTCGGCGGCGGCTCGGCGGAGGGCAGACGTACGGTGTAGTGCCAGTCGCGATAGTTGGGGAAGAGGCACTTGTACCAGTAGTGAGCCTGGGAGTAGGGATACATGTAGGCGTTCCACTTGTCGCCGGCGGGCGTCTCCTGGTAGTACCAGCTGCGGCAGCCGCCGGACCAGACAGTGTTGCGCAGGTCGGCCTGGATGCGGCGCGAGTAGCGGGCCTCGGCGGCGGGGCGGACATCGGCGGCGGTGGCGTCGCCGTCGAGGACGGGCTTGAGGACGCGGAGGGCGTAGTTGACGGCGTTTTCGATGGCCATGATGGTGGAGGTGTGGCCAGTGGTGGAGTTGGGGCCTGGCAGGGGAGGTCAGGAGACATGTGACAGAGGATATAGGAGAGTGACGGGTCGGATATGAAGCAACTCACCCAGGATCATGAAAAAGTTGGGAAAGCCGCTGACGGCGCAGCAGTTGTAGGCCTCGGGCCCGCCGTACTCGGCCCAGTGCTGGGCCAGGGTGACGCCGCGGCGGCCGACGACGTCGACGCCGGCGAGCAGCTGGTCGGTGGCGTAGCCGTTGGCGAGGACCAGGACGTCGGCCTTGACGGTGGCGCCGCGGCGGGTGCGGACGGCGGCGGGCAGCACCTCGGCGATGGCGTCGGCCTCGAGGGCGACGTTGGGGGCGTGCAGGGCGGCGAGGTAGCCCGGGTCGTAGATGCGGCGCTTGCAGCCGAGCTCGAAGTCCGGGATCAGCAGGTCGTGGTACTCGGCGGGGGCGGTGCGGCGGACGTAGGCGGCGGCGCGGGCCTCGCGGCGGGCGCGGAAGCGCGCGGCGGCGGGCGTGGTGTAGAAGCCGCGCATCTCGCGCTCGGCGAGCCAGTAGGCGGCGAGGCGCGCGGCGGCCAGCAGGCCCGGGACGTGGGCGAAGAGCCAGCGGGCGGCGGCGCCGGTCGGGGCGTCGACGGGCGGCACGATCCAGTGCTTGGAGCGGACGAACTGCGTCAGGCGGCGGGCGCGTGGCGCGACGGCGGGCACGATCTGGGCGGCGGTGCAGCCGTTGCCGACGACGACGACGTGCTTGGCGGCGAGGTCGACGTCGGCGGGCCAGCGCGAGGCGTGGAAGACGGGGCCGGCGAAGGCGGCGAGGCCGGGCAGGTCGGGGTCGCGCGGCTTGACGAGGATGCCGGCGCCGGAGAAGAGGAAGCGGCAGTCGTGGCGGAAGACGGAGCCGTCGGCGAGGCGGCGGACCGTGAGGCGCCAGCGGCCGGGCCGGCCGGCGGCTGCGGAGTCGGCTCCGTTGGCGGCGCCGGAGTCGGGCCCGTTGGCGGCGCCGGAGTCGGGCCCGTTGGCGGCGCCGGAGTCGGGCCCTTTGCCGGAGTCGGGCCCGTTGCCGGCTCCGTCATCGGCTCCGGTGCCGGCGCCCTCGAGCCACTCGCAGCGCGTCACGTCGACGCCAAACGTCATCTTGGCGGGCAGGTCATGGTCCTCGGCGACCTGCTTGAGGTAGGCCCAGAGCTCGGCCGACGAGGGCAGCGCGCGCGTCCAGCCGGCGTTGGGCGCGAAGGAGAAGCTGTAGAGCAGGCTGGGCACGTCGCAGGCGCAGCCTGGTGAGGGGGCAGGTCAGCTTACACGTCGGCCAGGCAGGATAATGGCGCACCTGGATACGTGTTGGCGAACCACGTCCCGCCCAGGTCGCTGTGGCGCTCGAAGAAGCGCACGTCGCTGATGCCGTACCACCGCTTGAGCGTGGCGCCCAGGCCGATGGCCGAGAAGCCGGAGCCGATGCAGGCGAACTCGCTGTAGCTGGCGGCGTGCTTGTCCATGGCGCTCACTTACATGCCGCGGCACAGGTGCGTCCGTGTGCATGTTGCGCCGGCGTCGAATAAGTAGGGCGCCCGTGCCAGGCGTGCCTCGGCTCGGGCCACGGGCCAGAGGGGGCGTGATAGGGCCGAGCCTCCGCTCCGGCGCGAGGGACGGACGGCGCCGGACGGCAGCGGCGTCGCTCCGCAGCCGAAGGATTGCGTGCGGGCCAGCGCAGCAGCGTCTATCCGGACTCCACACGCGGTGCGACCTGGGGTCAGTATGGGGTAGGAATGGCGCCGTTGCGGGCAGTCTTGACGATGGTGCCGGTGCGCGCCGGGAGCAGCGTCGGCTGGAACGGGCAGTCGGCCGGTGTCGTGGCTGGCGGCGGAAAGGGCCGATGGCAGGCATTCCGGAGATGGGGTCGTGAAAAGGAGCCTTTGTTAAGATGTCGTGTAGATATGCCTTTAAGATGTCGTGTAATATGCCTCTAAGATGTCGTGTAGATAAGCCTTCCTTGAGATGTCGTGTAAATCAGCCCTAACGAGTGCTGTGCGATGCAACGCTCGGCGATAAGCGGCAGACGACGTGGCGGCGTCGCCGGGGTCGCACCGGAAGGCGGCCCGGCGACGGCGGCGGCCCGGCGGCGAGCAAGGCCGTCCTTTCTGTCCGGTCGGTCATGGACACCCGTGCCGATGCAGCAACCGGCCCGACGGCCCAAATGTGGCCGCGTCCGGCACGGCAGCGCCGGCCCGATTGGCCTCGGCCCGCAGGGGTGCCAGCTCCCCTCTTTGGCGCTCGCCTGTCGCCGTCGTCGCCCGTCGCCTCCGCATCGCCAGACACCATGGACGCCTCCGCGACGCCGCCCGCGCGCCTCTCGCTCGTCGAGAGGCTGCGCGTGGCCGTCAAGCTGACCACCGTTGGTGCGCCCGGCCCCGAGTCGCTGCCCCGAGTCGCTGCCCCGGCGCCCGGCCCCGACTCGACTCGCTGCCCCGACTCCCTGCCCCGACTCCCTGCCCCGACTCCCTGCCCCGACTCGCTGCCCCGACCCCCCGCGCGCCGGCCCCGCTGACCGCGCCGCCAGCGCCCCTGAGGCTCGCCGCCAACCTCGCGCGCTTCGTGCTGCTCGCCCTGCGCCGGCGCCTGCCGCTGCGCCGCTTCGCCGCCTGCGCCGCCATCCGCACCCTCTTCGCCTGCTTCTCCAGCCGCGAGATCCAGCACCTGGTGCCGCCGACGCGGCGCGCGTACGAGGCCTGGCTCGCGCGCGCGGCGCGCCGGACGCGCGACCCGGAGCTGCGGCAGCGGCTGCTCGGCGACGTGCAGCCGCTCGCCGGCGCCGACGGCGCGGCCATCCTGTGGCTCGGCGACCGGCGCCGCGCGCGCAAGCTCGTCCTCTTCCTGCACGGCGGCGGCTTCATCGTGCCGCTGCTGCCCGGCCACGTCGAGTGGTGCTGGAACGCCTACGTGCGCCCGGCCGCCGCCGACGGCTCCGGCGCCGAGGTGGCCGTCGGCATCCTGCAGTACGCGCTGCACCCGGCCGCCGGCTTCCCCGTCCAGCTCCGCCAGGCCGCGGCGGCGCTCGGCGCCGTGCTCGACGCCGGCGCGCGGCCGTCCGACGTCGTCGTCGGCGGCGACTCGGCCGGCGGCAACCTGACGATGCAGCTGCTCGGCCACCTCGTCCACCCGCACGCCGCCGCGCGCCGCATCGACCTGGCCGAGCCGCTGGCCGGCGCCTTTCTCGTCTCGCCCTGGCTGGCCTGCACGACGGCGACGCGCGCGTTCCGCGACAACGCCCACAGCGACATGCTGTCCGTCGCCGGCGTGCAGTCGCTCAGCCGCGCCTACTTTGGCGGCCCCGAGGGCATCGCCGCCGCCGCCGCCGGGGGCAACCGCTGGGCGGCGCCGCTCGACGGCCCCGAGGCCGAGACGGACGCCTGGCTGCGCGGCGTCGACGGCGTCGTGGCGCGCCTCTACGTCACCGTCGGCGGGCGCGAGATCCTGGCCGACCAGGGCGTCGGCCTCGTGGCCGCCCTCAAGCGCGTCGGCGCCACGTGCGAGGTGCAGCTGGACGAGGCGGCCGACGAGGCGCACGACTTTATCCTGCTCGAGGGCCGCGAGGGCGTCGTCGGCGATGCGACGCGCAGGATGCAGGACTGGTTCCAGGCCGTCGTCAAGGGGAGCTGATGCGTGTACGTGGTTTGTCGTTGCTTCAGAGGCAGCCTGTCGCTACGAGGCCGCTGCCGTGTCCGCGGCCGTGTCCGTGCCGTGTCTGCTGCCGTATCCGTGCCGTGTCCGATGCCTCCTCCGCCAGCCCCGCCTCACCGGCCCCGCCGAGGACAAACGTCGGCGCAAATTGGCGCATCCAGGCCGCCGCGCACCTCGTGGCGGCAGCGGCGCGCCGCAAACGGCCAGCGGGCCGGGCCAGGCAACGACGGTCATTCGGCGGGCCGGTGCGGCGCCATGCGTCTATAAATAGCGAGGCTGAGGATGGCTCTGGAATCTGTTGGGCCGGCGCTGGCTGCGGTGAGGCAGCTGGCGATGCGAGTTGGGCCGGGGTGGAGACGCGGCCTTGGCGGTTCGTCTGTTCCTGAGGCAGCACCGTCGCTTAACCGCTCCCGTTAACCCTGTGGACGGCAAGCCGCCGTCAGCCTCATCGGAGCAAACGCGCCAATGGCGTCTATGTCGCGCATCCTTCGCCCTCCAGCTCGAGCGCATCATGGCTGCGCCTCCAATAGCGTCAGGCACCAGGCGTCAGCACGGGCCTCGAGCCGATCCCCGACGCCCCCGGGCCAACCAAGCTCCCGCTGCGGGGGCCTCGGGACAAAATGCCCGGGATGATGGCTGTGGCCGCGAGCGACGTGTGCCGGCCGTCTCATGGCGAGGCGAAGCTCCTGTGCGCAGGCGCGATGCCGTCGCCAGCGCCTCGGCGGCGGCAAAGCCAGCGTCAGGGGCAAGGCGTCGTCTCGGATGCAGCGCGGCAGCAGCGCCGCACAGCCTCGGCGGCCCGCGTCCGTGTGCCTGTCCCCTGCCAGGGGCGGGCGGCTGAGTGAGCGGCCATGGCTTGGGTCGTTGGCAGCTGACCATCATGATGAGAGATAAAACAGCAGAGGCGTGCCCGGCGGCTGCCCCTTTCCCCGTCGCCGGCATCTTGGCTCCCCTCGGCAGTCCGACTCTCCCCCAGCCGCCATGTGGTCTCGCCTCGCGGCGCTCGCGCTGCTGCTCGAGGCCGTCGGCGCCGTGGCCGCCTCGCCCGGCTTCGTGGCCGTCCCCGTCGACGCCGTGCCGCGGGTCCGGAGCCGGAGCCGGAGGCGGGCCGCCGCGCACGAGGGCCGGCTCGACAACATGGACTTTTTCTACGCGACCCAGGGTACGAGGAGGCCGTCTTGCGTACAGCAACGGCGCGTACAGCAACGAGCGCGTATAGCAACGAGGCGCTGACCCTGACCCCCAGTCAACATCGGCACCCCCCCCCAGCCCGTCACCGTCCTCGTCGACACCGGCTCCAGCGAGCTCTGGGTCAACCCCGACTGCTCGACGGCGCCGACGTCGCCCCAGGCGCGCAAGTGCGCCAAGTTCGGCCGCTACGACCCGCGCAAGTCGACGACGCCGCCGCAGGGCCCCTTCGGGCGCGAGGTGATCCGCTACGGCGACCCCAGCGACTCGTCGACGCAGACGTCCGTCTCCATCCGCTACTGGCGCGACGCCGTGGCCCTCGGGTCCGCGCGCGTCACCAACCAGACCTTCGGCGTCGTCGACCGCAGCGCCGGCCAGGCCCAGGGCATCCTCGGCCTCGCGCCCTCGGTCCGCAGCCTCGACGGGCCGCTCGACAACGGCACCGGCGGCGGCTCGGGCTACAGCCTCGTCCTCAACACCATGGCCCAGCAGGGCGTCATCGCGAGCCGCGTCTTCGCCCTCGACCTGCGCCACACCGACGCCGGCGCCGGCGCCGTCATCTACGGCGGCCTGGACCGCAGCAAGTTCGTCGGCGCGCTCGAGCGCCGGCCCGTCGTGCGCGGCGTGCAGGGCGAGCGGCGCCTGGCCGTCGAGCTGACGAGCATCGGCCTGACGCTCGCCGGCGGCTCCGGGCCGCACGCCGACGTTGCCCCCGGCTCGCCCGACGCCAACGTGATGCTCGACTCGGGCACGACGGTGTCGCGCATGCACGCCAAGCTGGCGCAGCCCATCCTCGACGCCCTGGGCGCGCGCAACGGCAGCGGCGGCTTCTTCGAGGTGCCGTGCGCGCTGGCCCAGACCAACAGCACCGTCGACTTTGGCTTCGGCGCCAAGACGGTGCGCGTCGCCCTGGCCGACTTTATCATCGGCGAGCCCAACGCGAAGGACTGCCTGGCCGGCGTCGTCCTGACGACGGACCAGCAGATCCTCGGCGACTCGGTCCTGCGCGCCGGCTACTTTGTCTTCGACTGGGACAACGACGCCGTGCACATCGCCCAGGCGGCCGACTGCGGCGCCAGCGACATCGTGGCCGTCGGCGCGGGGCACGACGCTGTGCCGCAGGTGACGGGGCACTGCCGCGACGCCGACGCCCAGGTAGGATCGCCCTGTGTTGAGCCTCCTGTGTTGAGCCTCCTGTGTTGAGCCCCCTGCCTTGAGCCCCCTGCCCTGAGCCCCCTGCCCTGAGCCCCCTGTCCTGATCCCCCCTGCGCCGAAGCTGACGCGCCGCAGCCGACGCAGACGGCCAAGCAGAACCCGACGGACAAGCACAACCCGACGGCCAGCAAGAACCCGACGGCGCCGCCCGCCGGCGCCAAGGACAGCGCCGGGGCGCGCGCCGGGCCGGGCCGCCTGGCCGTGGCACTGGTTGCCGCCGCGGCCGCGTGCCGGCATCTGGTGTCGTGACGGTGACGGAGCGTCCATTTCGTTGCACATATGCCGTGGGCTAGATAGACGGGGGCGTCCAGTACATACACGTGATACCTGTCAGATATTCTGTTATACAGTCTTGTACAGGGATGCCTTGTATAGTGATGCCTGCTTATGATATGGCCCCGCCCCAGCCCTCACCACCAACCCCAATTCTCGCTCTCGACAGCTGGCTCCGTCTCCATCGCCGCCGTCATGGTCTTTGTCCCGCCCGCCTGGGCCCCCGCCCTCCCCGGTGCGTCCCCCGAGGCCACTCCCCGAGGCCCGCTCCCCGCTCCGCTCCGCCCTCCGCCCCCCCCGCCGCCGCTGACCGGCGCAGACCCGCCCGACTCCGTGTCCGTCGCCGACTTCATCTACGGCCCCGCGCACGGCCGCCGGCCCGTCGCCGCGTCGCGCGACCCGTACACGTGCGGCCTCACCGGCGCGTCGCGCTCCGCCGCCGCCGTCGCCCGGCGCGTCGACGCCGTCGCCCGCGCCCTCGCCCGGCGCCTCCCCGCCGGCACGCCCTGGGACCGCGTCGTCGCCGTCTTCGCCCTGAACACGGTCCGCGCCGCCGCCCGCCTGCCCGGCCCCTGCTGACCGCCGCCTCCCCCCCCCCCGGCCCCAGATCGACTACGTCCCCCTCACGCACGCCGTCCTCCGCGCCGACGGCATCGTCTCGCCCGCCAGCGCCGCCTGTTCCGCCTCGGAGCTCGAGCACCAGCTGCGCGCCGCCGCCGCCGTCGCCCTCGTCACCTGCCCGCCGCTGCTCGCCCCCGCGCGCGCCGCCGCCGCCGCCGCCGGCATCCGCCCGGACCGCGTCTTCCTGCTGCCCGTCCCCGGCGCCGGCCCCGCGCCGCCGGGCCTCCCCACCGTCGACGACCTCGCCGCCGAGGGCGCCGCGCTGCCGCCGCTGCCGCCGCCGCGCTGGACCCGCGGCCAGGGCGCGCGCCAGACGGCCTACCTGTGCTTCTCCTCGGGCACCTCGGGGCTCCCGGTAGGCCGTGAGCCGCCCCCCCCGGCCCGCCGGCCCGCTGACGGCGCCCAGAAAGCCGTCATGCTCTCGCACCGCAACGTCGTCGCCAACGTGCTGCAGCTGACGCTCGCCGACGCCGCCGCCAGGCGCCAGCTCGGCGTCGACACGCAGGCGACGCTCGGCGTGCTGCCCTTCAGCCACATCTACGGGCTCGTCCTCGTCGGCCTCGTCGGCCAGTTCCGCGGCGACCAGACGGTCGTGCTGCCGCGCTTCGACCTGGCCGCCGCCCTCGCCGCCGTCGAGCGCCACCGCGTCGCCCAGCTCAGCGTCGTGCCGCCCATGCTCATCGCCCTGCTCGCCGACGCCGCCACGCGCGCCCGCTTCGACCTGAGCAGCGTCCGCTGGGTCTTCAGCGGCGCCGCGCCCCTCGGCGCCGAGGTCCTGGACGGGCTCGCGCGCCTGTTCCCGCGCTGGCACCTCGGCCAGGGCTACGGCATGACCGAGGCCTCGCCCGGCATCTCCGTCACCAGCGAGTCCGACTGCCTGCTCGGCTCGTCCGGCTCCCTGATCCCCGGCACGCGCGCCAAGATCGTCGACGCCGCCGGCCGCGAGCTGACGGCCCTCGAGACGCCCGGCGAGCTGCTGGTCCAGTCGCCCTCGGTCGCCCTCGGCTACCTCGACAACGAGCGCGCCAACGCCGAGACGTTTGTCTGGCACGCCGACGGCCGCTGGCTGCGCACCGGCGACGAGGTGCTGATGCGCCGCTCGCCCCAGGGCCACGAGCACCTGGTTGTCGTCGACCGCATCAAGGAGCTCATCAAGGTCAAGGTATGCCTTTCTCCTCTCTTTCATCCCCCTTCCCTCGTTCACCCCTTTCCCCCTTTTCCCCCTTTTCCCCCTTCACCCCCAGTTCTCCCCCTCTCCCCCTTTCCCCCCTGCTCACATCATCCAGGGCCACCAGGTCCCCCCCGCTGAGCTCGAGGCGCACCTCCTGACTCACCCCCTCGTCGCCGACTGCGCCGTCATCCCCGTCCCCGATGCCCGCGCCGGCGAGGTCCCCAAGGCCTTCGTCGTCAAGTCCCCCCCCGCCGCCGCCCGGCCCGACGCCGACGTCGCCGCCGACATCGCCCGCCACGTCGAGCAGCACAAGGCCCGCCACAAGTGGCTCCGCGGCGGCGTCGAGTTCGTCGACGCCGTCCCCAAGAGCCCCAGCGGCAAGATCCTGCGCCGCCTGCTCCGCGACAAGGAGGCCCGCGCCCGCAAGACGCAGGCCGCCCGCCTGTGACGTTCGCCTCTCATAGCCATACCGAGTTGCATTGCTGGGTGTTACGCTGGCCCAAGCCAAGACATAGCACATCGAATTCGCTCTAGCCTTTCATTTCATAATTACTACATGCTCCGTCTGATTCTTACCCCTTTAGTGCGGCTTATTCCGGTGCCGTCTCACACCCGGCCGCTCGAGCCGCCAGACCAGCCGAGCAGGCGTAAGCCCCGTCATCCGACCCTGGACACGCCCCTACAAATCATATAATGTACATTGCCTGTGTGTATCTGTGCGTCAGACGAGTCCTCTATTCCAAGTCGGCCGCCAGAATGCGACTGGCCACCCCTCTGGGCACTCCGGACAAGTTGTCAAAAGGGGAAGCTTTAAACAAGATCATGATAGGTCTCACGAGGCGCTCAGTCCCAAGGGCCTAAAGAAGAATCTTGTAACTATATGGCACAATCTATGTCACGTCCAGTAGTCTCCCAAAACGATTATTATTACATGTCTACACGAATGCGCTTCTACTTACACCTTGGGCCTGCTCATCGTTGAGCCCGTGCCCAAGCCCCAAAGGGACTGGAGGATCACGGGCTGCAGATCAGTCGCCGCCCGCGCTCTAGGCCACCGTTTTGCGGTGCCGTAAAACCGACTCCCAGAGTGTACATTTTCCCTTGTCAAACACTTGCGCGGAAGAACAAAAGGAAAAAGGGCAAAGACAATAAGACAAGATCCAATGCTCGTCACTAAGCCCCTCACATAACCATCATGGCAGCCACAATGGCGACACCAAGGCCGAGGCCGGCAGAGC
The DNA here is from genome assembly GCA_002939055.1 of Hypocreales sp. Mo6-1. Classification (NCBI taxonomy): domain Eukaryota; kingdom Fungi; phylum Ascomycota; class Sordariomycetes; order Hypocreales; species Hypocreales sp. Mo6-1. The sequence continues at coordinate 4,187,232 of PNEP01000013.1, forward strand.
CCACGCGCGAGGCGCCCGAAAGGATGGGGCCCACGCCGCCGCCGGCGGGAGTGGTCGGCTTGGGAACGGTGCCCGTGCCGGCCGAGGAAGCCGGGCCAACCGCCGAGGCATCGGGCATCTGGCCGGGCTGAGCCGGGTTGCCAGGCTGAGCCGGGTTGCCAGTGCTTTCGGGGCCGCCGGGGCTGCCGGGGCTGCCGGGCTGGGCGGGGTTCTGGCCCGTCTGGCCGGGCAGCGGGGCGCTGCCAGTGGGAGCACCAGGGCCGGCAGTGGGGAGGTTGATCTGGGGAACCGTGATCACGCTCGACGTCATCCTGTTCGTGGTACCATCGGTGACCGGGATGTTGGGCACAATGGCAGTCGTGTACGGAGTCGAGATGGTCGGCGTGCCCGTGACCGTGATGATGCTCGAGATGTTGTCGGCCAGCGTCGCGATACCAGGGTTCTGAGGGAGGTAAGGACGGCACAGGCCCTGGATGAAGGAGATGGCCTTCTGGATATCGTCGTCGTTATCGCCGTGAGCGTAGAGGCACTGGTACACCTGGTTGATGAAATCCTGGCTGGGGCAGTAGCAGCGAGTGTCCAAGTTGTTCCGGCACTCCTTGACCTTGAGACCCAGGAAGGTGTTGAGACACGAAGGCACCATAGTAGGGACAGGCAGAGAGCTTGTCTGCGAAGGAGCCTGGCTCGAGCCAGGAGGGTTCGAGCCCTGGGGCGGCTGGTTGGACACGCCCGGCGAGCTCGTCGCGCCCGGAGGGTTGGACACACCCGGAGGGTTGGACACGCCCGGAGGGTTGGACACGCCCGGAGGGTTGGACACGCCCGGAGGGTTCGTCTGGCCCGGAGCAGGGCAGGCAGTGCCGCTGGCGGAAGCCAAGGCATCGGTGACGAAGGTGGCACCCGACTTGGTGGTGGTGATGCGGGTCGTGATGATGCAAGTCGCCTCCGGCGGGTTGGTCACGCCCGGAGGAGGGCTGGACACGCCAGGCGTCGACTGACCAGGAGGAGTGGACACGCCAGGAGTCGACTGGCCAGGAGGAGTGGACACGCCAGGAGTCGACTGGCCGGGAGGAGTGGACACGCCAGGAGTCGACTGGCCGGGAGGAGTGGACACGCCAGGAGTCGACTGGCCAGGAGGAGTCGACTGGCCAGGAGGAGTCGACTGGCCAGGAGGAGTGGACACGCCAGGCGTCGACTGGCCAGGAGTGGACTGGCCAGGAGGAGTGGACACGCCAGGCGTCGACTGACCAGGAGGAGTGGACACGCCAGGAGTCGACTGGCCAGGAGGAGTGGACACGCCAGGCGTCGACTGGCCAGGAGTCGACTGACCAGGAGTCGACTGACCAGGAGTCGGAGTCGACTGGACAGGAGGAGCAGTCTGGCAGTCGGTGCCGCTGGCGGGCCGGGTCGTGGGGACAACGGCAGTGCTGCCAGAGGGAACGTTGGCGCACTGGGGAACCTGGGAGGCAATGGCAGGCGAGCAGGTAACCGGGACCGAGGTCGTGACGATGCAGGTGGTCTGCTGAGGGGGCGTGGTGCCAGGAGGAGTAGTGCCAGGAGGCGTAGAGCCAGGGGACGTCGAGCCGGGAGTCGTGGGCTGGCAGTCGGTGCCGCTAGCGGGCCGGGTCGTGGGGACGACGGCAGTGCTGCCAGAGGGAACGTTGGCGCACTGGGGGACCTGGGAGGCGATGGCAGGCGAGCAGGTGACGGGAACCGACGTGCTGATGACGCAGGTGGTCTGGGTGCCAGGGGGCGTAGAGGCAGGGGGCGTAGAGGCAGGGGGCGTCGACAGACACTGGGTGCCGCTAGCAGGAGTCGTCGTAGGGACAACGACGGTGCTGCCAGAGGGAACGTTGGCGCACTGGGGGACCTGGGAGGCGATGGCAGGCGAGCAGGTGACGGGAACCGACGTGCTGATGACGCAGGTGGTCTGGGTGCCAGGGGGCGTAGAGGCAGGGGGCGTAGAGGCAGGGGGCGTCGACAGACACTGGGTGCCGCTAGCAGGAGTCGTCGTAGGGACAACGACGGTGCTGCCAGAGGGAACGTTGGCGCACTGGGGGACCTGGGAGGCGATGGCAGGCGAGCAGGTGACGGGAACCGACGTGCTGATGACGCAGGTGGTCTGGGTGCCAGGGGTCGTCGAGCCAGGAACAGAGCTGCCAGGCGTCGTCGAGCCAGGAGCAGAGCTGCCAGGCGTCGTCGAGCCAGGAGCAGAGCTGCCGGGCGTCGTCGAGCCAGGAACAGAGCTGCCAGGCGTCGTCGAGCCAGGAGCAGAGCTGCCGGGCGTCGTCGAGCCAGGAGCAGAGCTGCCGGGCGTCGTCGAGCCAGGAGCAGAGCTGCCAGGGGTCGTCGAGCCCGGAGCCGTGAAGCTGGAGCCCGGGGTAGAGCTCGGAAGTGTGAAGCTGGAGCTGGGCAGAATCGGGCTCGTGGGAGGGACGGGCGGAGGATTGTTCAAGCAGTTCCAGATGACCTTGTAGATGTTGATCTTGCAATATGCGTTGTTGGTAAAGGTGACCTTCCTGGCACCGCCGCACTGGGTGTTCGTAATGGTGTTAACGCCCTTGCCGAGGGTGTATGCCATCTTGCAAATGCTGCCGTCGGGCATGTCGTATTGAAGCACGAAATTGCTGGTGCCGCAGCCGCTCGATACGTCCATCTTAGCAATTGAGAAGTACATGTTGCTGGGAGCGGTGATGGACGGGTTCGGCTGAGGCTGCGTCTTGGGACCGCAGAGGGCACTGAGGAAACAGGGCAAAAGAAAGGTGCGGCTCTCGAGGGTGCCACGCCTGGAAAGACCCGCGGGCGCCTGGACCTGGAAGCCGTTCAGGGACATGTTGCCGTAGGATTGGATGCTGCCGGGGGTGAGGCCGGTGAAGTTCCAGCCCTGCACCTGCATCGGGTTGCAGACATTGCTGACGGCCTGGGGGGGCGTGTACGTGGGAGCTTTCATGAACAGGCTTCCCAGCAACGCCAAGGTGGCAGAGGCCTGGTCGAAGCCGGCGGCGGCCACCAGCAAGACGAAGGTGCCCTTCATGTTGAAGAGGCGAAGTGACGACGCGTAGAGATGGTTCAGGAGCGGGAGATGGGCGCTTTCGAAGCACTAGAAAGAGAGTAGGGAAAACAAAAGCCGGCTCCTGTTTCCCAAGAGCTTCGGGAGCGAATGTAGTGAGAGCGACGGCCCGGCCAAAGATAACGAATGACTTTGGCTATAGGTCGAGTGGCAAAACAGAAAACACAAGGGAGAAAGGACACTGAAGAGCAGTAAACGAGAGGATGGGGACGGCGGAGGGCATCCGGGTCTATATAGCACGACGAGCCTGCGAGATGGCCTCTCCTAGGGGGGGGCAGCTCCACGCGTACGAGTCCAGGCGTGAGCTGGCCTGGCCCAGTACCCGGCCAGATCAAAGAGCAGGCCGAGCGGAGGAGGATGCTAGCCAGATAGCCGGGCCTGGCCAGCCGGGGCGCGGCGCCGAGGGCAGCTGCGAGGGCGCCACGTACGCGGCACCCCCCCTGCGGCCCCCTCGAGGAAGGGTGGCATCGCGGGAGGCAACGTGGACGCGAAGTCGTCGGCCGAGGCGTCGTCGCAGCGAGCTCGGGCGATGGACCGTGACCGCTGGCCCCACGGCAGGGGTCCGGGAGTATGCGGCTGGTCCGGGAGCGCGGCTGCGGGGCGGAGCCGGGCCACCACGCAAGCCATGGGTCCCAGGAGTCGCTCCGAGACGAGGCAAAACCAGGGGCCCTGGCCACGGGTCGGGCGCTTTGGCCGCTGCGCACGCGGCCGGGGCCAATGGCCGCCGCCGCCCGGACGGCGTTTGTCGACGAGCCTGCCGGGCCTGTCACTGACAGCCGGATCAGGCCAAGGGGAAACGTGTCGAGCCGGTGCTTCATCGACACGGGCTGGCCTGCCGGCCCTGTCTGGAGCGCCGCCGCCGGCCGAGGGGGCGCGCGAGTCGAGCCGCGGTCCGGCCCCGTGGCGCTGCTGCGAGCCGCGGCCGGGCTGGCGACGCCGTCCGGGACACGGCCGGCCAGCGGCTCACGGGCATCGGACGGGCTCGTGCCACCGCAGGCCGTCGACGGGCTGCACGGGCTGCGGTCACGGCGGACGCAGCCGCCTGGCGCCTGGGCATCCAATATCGGCGGCGGCGAGAAATTGGACGCCCACGCCGGCCTGGCTAGCAGCTGCTAGCAGCCGCATCGTCGTCGAGCGGCGTCCTCGAGCGGTGGGGAGACGGCCGTGCTTCCCGAGGAGCGCGTCAAAGCGCAGATGAGGAGCGAGGCTGGGCCGCGTGTCGTGTGCCGAGGTACGAGATACCAGGTACCCATAGCCGCCAGGCACAAGCGCCAGCCTCGCGACGACATCTCGAGGACCCCTGTTCTAGAAGTGCCCGATGCTGGCCGCAGCAACACATCCGCTGCTCCTCGCGAGACGGCTCCTCTCGCCAGACGGCGCCCCCTCGCTCGCCTCTGCCGCAGCCGCCAGGGCCAGCCTGGCCAGCCGCCCCGAGACGATGCCCTCTTGAACCGCCGCGTCTCCATGCACGCCCAGCCAGCCAGCCACATCGACGCTGCAGCCAGTCGCTGAGATTCCCCACGCGTGCTCGTCCCGGGTCCATCTCCGTTTCACCTTCAGCCCCCCCGGGCAAATCCCTCAGCCGACCGCCTTTATCAAGAGGTGCCGACGAGAGGCATGTGTCACTCGTCGAGGCTGTGCCGGCCTCGTACGACGGCCTCCTGCTCGGAGTCTAGATTCTGTCCTCAGGCTGTGTGGCTCCCCTCGTCCATCCTAGGCGGCATCGCGACTCACGACGCAAACACCACCACGGCGTTGTATTAACTCGCAGCTGCATATCCTGGAGCCCTACACCCTTGATGCATGCAGACACTCCCCAGATCCAGACGACGTTGCCCCAGCGATCTGCACCAGGGCCCCTGGTTCTGCTTGCGGGGAGTATCTCCTCGTATTGCCGAGTCATATGCGCCATAGAATCACCGGAAACCTACCAGCCATGACTTGCCTTGTCCCCATTATTTTTAGAAGGCCCTCCACACCCAGGAAGTCGGCATTGCGGCATCTGAATGATGCTCGCCGGCTCGTAGCATCCGCAACGACAGCAGCATCCAGCAACATCCCAGCCGCGGGACATCGACGGGGCCCGTTCATAGGCGCGATCGACCTCTTGGCGTTTCAGATTGCGGTGGCTCCTTGCCTTTTTCATCCCGCGAACCACAAACGTGGTGACCGCTCTGTTCTAGGACACTTGACTTTCGTTTGTTTGAAAGCCTATCCATCATTCTCTTACACGTTGTGTGAACAAGACCTCCGCCAGAATCCCCTGCGCAAGCCTCTTGTCGGGCTTCCAGTTGCAGCCTCGTTTCCCCCCTGGACCATGACCGCGCACGGCCCGCGGCCGCCCTGAGCCGGCCCCAGTCCAGCCGTCCATCCAGTCTCTCCGGCTCGCCACCGTTCCCAGAGAAACACAGGGACAGGGGCGCCTCAACGGGTGCCGCTCCTCCCGAGCGATGGGCGCAGATCTGAAACAAACCAACCCCCCGGCCCCCTGAACGCCTCTTTTGGCGCCCCCACGCCTCGCCTGCAGTGGTTTCCCCGGGAGCTCGATAGGGAAACGCTGTGGCTAGCTGTGGCGACTGATCCTCGCGTTCGCACATCACCGTCATGTGAACTCCGGCAGGCTAACGTCCGGATGAACAGCAATGACGTGTCTTCCGCGCCGCCCGCCTGGTTTGTTTCGTTTTACGGTCAGTCTGAGGCACAAAATTCGCACATCCCCTGATGGGCGGCTTACAACTCGCAAGACGTGGTTCCTCAGCCTGCTGCCACGCAGGGGGAAGCTGGCTCCGGAAGCTGGATGCCTCCCATGCATGAGTCGCGCTCGCCTTCGATGACGGCATCGTTTGTTCGTTACCGCCGAAGCGATGCCCTCCATGACCTGGGAGAAGACCATGTCTTGCCACAGCCAAGCGTCTAAGATCGACTACCTGCCCCGGAGCAGCAAGGGACGGACACCTGCCGGGCTCCACCCGGATCACATGCTGAATTTCTTTTCATCATCAACAGAGGCTTTGAGCACACCAAATCGGGCATCATGATCCCAGGTTTGCCTTCTCTGTGCACAAAGCATGACACCCTCCATGGAGGCCGACGGCGACCTCGGAGAAGACCATGTCTGCGTCTAAGATCGACTCCCTGCCTCGAAGCAGCACGACCGTGTCTGCGCCCCCCCGGCTGCTGTCGCACAAGGCAGAGCTGTCGGGCCATGCAGAAAACCAGAATTAACAAATATTATCTATTTTTGATTTTTTTCGATTTAATTGTTCCTCCGTTTTTTTCAAATGGCCATCTGCATCGCTGGGAGTTGGAGGGGCTGTATCCCGGAAAGTACGAATATGGTAATCATTAGTCAGAATAAAATCATTATATAAGCATATAGCCAATCAGAGAATAGAGGTCATCGCTCCTAATTGGCCGCAGCTAGAGATACGTACCGTACGGCTTCACTACGCCCCCGAGGCACAAGGGGCCCAGCCAAGCAGCTAGAGCCGCTTAGCTGGGCACCTTGGCTGCTTGGCTGGGCACCTTATGCCTCGGGTCTCCTTGTGCCTCGGGGGCCCATATGCTCCGGGGCTCCTTATGCTCGGGGCCGCTGGCCCTGGCCGTAGTAGTGACGTCCGTCCAATGTAAGTGAAGCCGTACGGTATGTAGCCGACGTCTAGCATCCACTATATATTTACAAAACTTCCAGTCCAAAGTTGCAGATACCGGCCCATTATTTATATTGCGATAAACTGCATCTATTTCTCGTAAACTCGCGAAATGTCTTGCAGTTTGCCCTTAACCCGCCCGTCAGCGTCAACGCCCGCTCCCCCTGGCCTGCAACTCAACCCCCGTACCGAACGGCATCGGCGTAGGTTGGGTATGAGGACCTGGTGGATTGGCTTTGGTTGGCTGCTCTTTGTGATAGCAGCATCTTGTGACCAAACCGGCGGGTCTCGAGACATTTGCGCGGCCAGTCCAAACGGCCGTCCGCTTCCACGTCCTTGTCTTGGTCCATGACCTCGTGGCATGCATCACTCGCCTCGGGAAATGGTCCTTGGATCCAGCATACTTCCCAAGCGTGTGCCAGCGGCGTCAGCCTGCAGCGGTCACCCCAGCACCGGCAGGGCTCCGGGGTGCCCCTGAAATTGCATCCGCACTCGCCGCAGCGCATCTCGACGTCCAGGTCCGTAGTTGAGACGTATATAGATGGATGCTTGATGCAACGAATACTCGAGAACGCTGTCTGCAGAGACAAAAGAGGGATCGAGAGCGGCTCCCTTTTCCAGGGTATTTATACCCACGAACGACGGCCCACAAACGGTGATAGACTGCGTCCGGAGACCGGTTCTCGGGCCGTGAATCAGGAGCGACGATGCTGTTCATGACATCCCATGAGCACCCGCCGTATCCGGCCGCCGACCCTGCTGGCCCGCCCGCTGGCGCAGCGTCTCATTGTCCGCCTCCACTGAACAGGGGAGAGACGGTTCCCGCTCAAGCGTCTCCAGTACTGGACGGGTTATGCGGGCCCGGCCCGCCGTCCAAACGGCGAGAGCTGCTGCGCACTACCGACGAACAGACACCGGCCGTGGCGACGGGCGTCTCGACATTGCTACAAGCGTCGATATGTCAGGGTTGCCGTTGTCAAGGGCCCAGACGGGAGGGTCCGTCCGGCGGCTAGGGCCGCTTTCCGTGTCCTGAGACAACCGACCTCGTGTGGGACCGTGACACAAGGCCTTCGGCCAATCTGCTCCCCTCTTCGACTTGGACCTATGCACACTCCCCTCGTCCACTGCGAGGCCGTCCAACCATGTTGCGTAGCCGTGATGAACCGTCGTTTCCAAAACCCACCACCTGCACCTAGCCTACCGAGACGCGGCGGCCAGGGCTCCTGGCAAACACAGCGACGGCAGGGATGCTCTGTTTGAAAGTTTCCACGGGCTGCCTCGATTTCTGCCTACCAGCAGAAGTGCCGCATCACCCTCCGCCCTTCATCTTCCGCAGCCGCTCCTCGGCCGCCCTGGCTCTCCTTTCTCTCTCGAGCCGCATCCTCATCTCTGGCGTTAGCCCTCGCGTCTCCTCTTCCCTGCGTTCCTGCGGCGTCTTGGCCAGTCCGGCCGCCAAGGCGCTGCCCTTGGACTTTTTGCTCTCCGGTACTTGCGGGCCCTGGGACCGCAGCCGCTCCTCCTCCGCCTTGCGCCTCTCCGACTCTCTCCTTTGCGCTTCCTGCCTCTCCCGCTCGTCTCTGCGGTCGGCCTCGGCCTTGGTCATCGCCGGCGGCACTTTCGCATTCTCCCAGGCCCATCTGCTCTCACCGAGCTCCGATCGCGCTACCCGGAACGCGTCCCGCGTCGACCGGTCGCCCGCCAGCTCGAAAGCCGTCTTTCCCTCACCGTTCTTGATGGCTGGGTCGGCGCCTCCTCTTGTCAGGATACCGAGCACCAGTGGCGCCGAGTTCTGGGCAGCTGCGAGATGGAGCGGCCGAGGGGCGTGGTGGTTCTGTTCCGGAGGCTGAAACTCAAGGTCTGGGCTCAGCTTGTTGTTGGTGAGGTACGAGAGAAGAGCTGGCAGCTTCGACCGCCGGATGAAAGCCTGCAGCTGCGAGGTGTGCAACAGCGCCGTTTCTTCCGCCTCTGATAGCTTGGGCTTCGCTGGCTTCGGGCTCGACGCCTTGGTTGAAGCGGGCGCCGGCTGCTGCTCCTGGGCCTCCTTGGCCGGATCGATCTCTCGGATCTTGAGGCGGGTCAGCTCGATGAAGGATCGCATAAGCTCCTTCTGTGTGGCGCGCCTCGTGCTGAAGGGAAAGCCGCGGAGGCGCGTATCGTTGTGCTGCAGCACCTGCCCCTCGTACGGCCCGAACAGGGTCCTCCGGTTGGTGGCGCCAGTTGCGCGGACAAAGAGTAGCTCGGACGTGTCGAGCAATGCTTTCCAGTCCTGGAGCAAAGCTCGTACGTCGCTGACGAGCGCCTGCTCGTTGTACCGACGCAGGCTGGAGCCGGCCGAGTGGGCGTTGCCCTTGGAGTTGTCGTTTGCCGACTGCGAGCCGCCCTGCTTCCGCCTCGTCGTGTACCGGTGAAAGGTCTTGTGGGCCAGCACCGTGGCCTCTCGGTTCATGCTTGCTGCCCCTTTCCGCGGCGCGAGAGATACGACCATGGCCGCAAAGTGGCCGCCGCCTATCATGCAGAGAAAGACGTGCGGTCCCTTGTAGGTCGCCGGGACCGCCGCCGCGTCCTTGGCCGGCTTGGGCGCTGGTATGGGCGCGACCTGCTTCTTCTTGAGGACCTGGACGAGGTCGGGGTTCCTTTGCTCCTCGCCCGTCAGGATGGCGCGATAGAGGCCAAAGTACGTCTTCTCGGGCAAGACGGGAGAGCTGAACCATATCAGGGGCGGTTTGGCCCTGCCGCGCCGGCCCGGGCCGCTCTCGGCGCCCGGGTCGTCATCGGCGCCCGAATCGCCTCTCTTGTCCGCCAGCCGGGCCTGCCTCTTGAGCAGGGCCGTCAGCGTCGACTCCTGCCGCCCGTCGTCCTCGTCGTCTTCCGAATCCTCCGAGTCGGAGCCCGACAGAGACTCGTCCAGGTCTCCGATGAGCTTCTCGAACTCCGGCTCCGAGACGGGCTTGAGTCCGCGCAGCTTCTGCTTGAGGTTGTAGTGGTGCAGATCCGACTTGAGGTGGCCCCGCTGTTCCTGCAGCGAGGCAAACGTCAGGCTGCACAGCGAGCAGGCCTGAGACCCAACAAGGCTGTCGGCAGAGTCGCTCGGGCTCTTGTCTCCCGGAGGCAAGGAAACAATCTCGTCTGCGCCAGCGACTGCATCTCCATCGGCCTTGAGCGTCAATGTCTCGAGCACTTGGCCAGGGAGGTCGTAGACTGCACCCGTGGTCAGCGACCGTGTGGCTTAGCGGGGTTTCTTGCAATAAGTCTACCGTAGAGCGGTCGCCGCAGCAGCTCCTCGTTGTGGCTCGCCATGGTGGCCAGTGCCTTGATGTTACACTCTCAGTTCGTCTGTCTTCTTCTCGATGGCACGGGCAGAAAGAGATGGAAGTGAGGAGTTGAATCCTTTTGATGGTGTCGCGAGTTCGAAGCGGAGCTGACTCAACCGGCAAGACTCATCATGCATTAAAAGTGACCCTTATCTTATCGCCTGTGCGACTCCCGCCTACGCCGCCAACGGCTCAACTACCCTACACCGAGCACCTACATGACACCCGTCTACGCCATCAAGTAGCCGTCCAAGAACCTCCTTCTTTCACTCATAATCTGTCATCGACTAGTCAGTGAGTGGCAGAGGTTGCTAAACTCTGGCAATCAAGGGCTGTATGGCATGTAATATTTGGCTACCCTCAAAGCCCAGAATGGCCTCACGTTCACGCAGTCTCAACTCGGATGCTTCTCAGCGAATGCTTCTCAGCGGATGCCTCTCAACTCAAACCCAAAGCTGATCGGCTCACACTTGACGAGCAGATCCTCCCTCACCCCCGGCCCGCAGGCGGCGGTGCCCACGCCGGCCACCCTGGCGTCGAGCCTCAGCAGCGTCGCCTCCGTCTCGACGAGATCCGCCGGGTGCCTGGCCGCCTGGACCGTCTCCGCACTGTGGTGCGAGGCGGCAAAGTCGAAGTAGGGCTCGTCGCCAAGCCGCTCGGCGCGGATGCCCGACGCCGGCGACGCACGGCTGGCGAGCTTGACCCAGCGCGTGCCGCCCCTATTGCCGTTCTCCTGCGGGACATCGTACGCCGTCTGCATCTCGGAGACTGAGTCTTTGGTCCAGATTCCCATGCGCTGGCCCGCCCTCTTGTCCGGATAGCTCTCCCCAGGGCCGCGGCCGTGCCACTCGACCTTGTCGAGAGCCTTGTTGAGACGGATATTGAGGCCGATGCGGGGGATGTGTGCAGGGAACGCTCCCGAGGGTGTCAGGCGAGTGACGAATACGCGAAGCGAGCCATCGGACCTGATGGTGTACTCAACCTCGCAGTCCCAGCCCCAGGCGAGCGCCGGCGGCGCAATGAACGTGTGCACCTTGACGACGACCACATGGGGGTCGGTCGCCTCAAAGCCCATGGAGCGAAGCTGACTGGTGAGCTGGTCGACGCCGTAGTGCTCCCAGTACGGCAGCGATAGCGGGACGTCGTTGTCGGTTGGCGGTCTCCAGAACGACGGATACAGGGCCGCCCCGACCTTGGCATCGGTCTCCAGCAGAGCCTGTCCCTTTGATGTCCAGCTCTTCAAGAAGCCACGGGCTTGGTCGAAGCTGAACTCGAAGTCTTGGCCAGACACAAGGGCATGTCCCCTTGAACATGTCACGGCGAGCTCAGGAGCAACGCCCGCCGAGAGCCGAGGAACCTCTTGGGGCAAGCCAGGTGCTTTGGAGAGCTGAGCCTCGAACCAGCAAATCTCGTGTCCCGCATCCGCCCAAGGCGTCGGGTCCCGAAGCGTCACGGAGACGGTCAAGAAGATATCCATCTTGCTGTCGGGGTTGGAAGCCATCAACGGCTGAAGCTCAGGCACCTCCACCTTGTCTCCAGGACCGACCGCGGGGAGCTCAATCTCGCCACAGCTGTAAACTTGCTCACTGTGGCTGGTCAGTTCCATCCTGGCTTGGGAACAGCTGCGGACTCACCGATCACCGAGCGCTTTCTTGCAATACCTGACCGCAGGTGATCAAGGCCGAGAAAATTGTATCAGTTCTCGATAATAGGTAGACTCTATTATAGAGTACCTCTAGCTACCATGCTCTCACACTATTACGCCAACCACTTTTCCGCATTCCTACAATCGCCACCGGCTTGTGCCATTTCCCTCTCGGTGCCTTCTACTACCCAAGGACCAACCACTTGCTCCGGCCTCCCGCGTGTCCGCCGCCCTACGGGCTTCGGTTAACCAGTCTTCGCGCGAACGTAATTCTCCTCCCGTCTCCGGGATGTGGTATGCGCGGGCAGGGAGGCAGTTCCGGCGGAAGACGGCCTCGTTGCAGTGGTCTGGACGAGACTCGTGCTCGCGAGGGGCGATTCCGCGCGAGGCCGGCATGGCGCTCTTCTCTTCAACGCGGTGCCGTATCCTGACGACGACTCCTCTCCGAAGGCCCTCTCGCGGCCAGGTTGCCGGGACCGGGGTCGTGCAAGCTGCTGCGAGTCGCGCGCCGCGGCCAGTGACAGCGAGCCGCCGATCCGCCAATGAGCTCTCGCCAGCGGCATCCAGCCCCTGAACCCGGCCCTTGGCGCTGGGGAGGTCGGGGAGCGCGGAGCCGCCATCGGAGGCGTTGGTTCCCCCTGCGCAGCATCACTGCAACTTCCCAATGTGGTAGGCAGGTACGGAGAATCTATGCCCCCCTCCGTGTACTCGGTCGTACCATGCCATGCCTCAACAGCCCAACTCCCACAAGGCGGTCCAGACGACTGGCTCTCCGTTGGCAGCTCGACTCGAAGTAGCACCATACGTCCAACGGACCCCGGATTGGCTTCCCCGTGGCTGTCACGCGGCCAGTCGCCGTCCTACTGGGAGGAAAGGAAAGCCTGCTTCGCCGGATAGAGCGCGATTGCCATGGACGCCAAAGCGGCACGCACCCGGAATGTGGACGCGGGGAGGATATAAAAGGGAGCTCGACGGCCGTCGGGCGTCTGTCTTGTTGGCCAACCTCGCCCCTTCATCTCCAGCCATTCCCCCCTGCCAGCGCATGGCTGCTGCGGAAGAGAGCAGGGAGATGGCCGGCGGCCACGTCTGTGTCCCGGCGGATGTATTTGGTGTTGGGTTGCGCCCATCTACGCGGCTGTCTGGTACGTATGGGATTGTGATGTATCAAGTTAGGAGAGCCCGGCTGGCATGTGAAGTCGACGACTGACACGCGGCGACGGGGACAGCACGGCTACGACGGTTCCCTGATGGGCGGGCTCAACGGCACAGCGTCGTATCAAAAGTGCTTTGGCATGTGAGCTGTCGAGCTCTGTCGCATATCGCATGCATCGGCGGCGCGGCTTCGATGCCATGTCGTGCCCTGCCGTGCCGGGTGCTCAGGATGCGCTGATGCAACGTCTGTGCCAACGCCAGGAAGGCCTCGTCGTCGCCACGTACAACATGGGCTCCGTCGCGGCCGTCTGGTTCCGCCAACGAGTGGCTCGGGCGGAGCTGTGGCCTGCTGACGGGCGCCGCCATGGTCATCGCGGGCACCTGCGTCCAGGGGCCGCCGCGGACGCGGGCTCAGTCTCTCCGGCCGCTTCGGCGTCGGCTTCGGCGTCGGCTTCTGCGTGTCGGCGCCCTGCTACAGTACGTCGGCGAGCTGGCTGTACACTGCACGTGGTACGTGGGCAGCATGTGGCGAGCTGGATGGTGTACGGCTGCAGCTCCGCCGGCACCGCGGCGGCGTGGCGCATCCCCATCTGGTGACGTCGGGCGCCGACTCGGGCATCGTCGGCGCCGCGGCCCTCTGGCTGCCCGAGTCGGCCTGCTGGCTGTGGCCAGGAGGCCGACGCTGCCCGGGTGCTGGCCCGCTACCACGGCGAGGGCAGCGAGCGGCACCCCCTGGAGCGGCTGCGGCTGAGATGGCCAGCCAGATCTGGCCGCGGCCAAGAAGGGGCGGGACTACGGCGAGGCTCTCGCCGCGAGCGGTCGGCCAGGTGAGCGAAACAGCCTGGCCGACGTCATCGGCCGCCGGCAGCTGCTCCTCTACACCATGGCGACCAGCCGGGCAACCAGGCCGCCGCCAAGCCCACCGTCGCCCCCATCTTGCTCTTCGGCATGGCCTCCTCCCTGGCCGTCGTCCAGCACAGCCGCCGCCCGGCCTTTGCCAGCATCGGCCACCTCACGCACCTCGTCTTCGTCTTCCGGGACCTGGCCATGTACCCCTACCTCGAGCAGGCTGCCGAGGCGTCTGGGGCGCCCGACGCGGTCTAGAAAGCCCGGGGAAGAGGAGGGCGAGCACCGGGGTCGAGACGCTGCACGCGAGGGATGACGACGACAAGGGGGATGAGGGGGTTTGATACCTCGACGACGTACTCCGTACACGGCCTGGATGATCTGATGAATCCCCCGGCCGGGTCCGCCGGTCGTCTTTGGCTGCAGGACTGCCGGAGGAGGGGGGGAAGGGGCTGTTTCTGCGGGTATCCAAGGCCCAGGCCGGGTTTGTGAAACCAACAGATGCCATGTATTGTCATCTACGCGCGTACGCATGTATGTACGTCGCCGTCGACAGCCCCGTCCTGGCCGTCCAGCCCAATCAGGGCCACGTCTGGGGCATGTGGCAGAGGCAGCAAGAGGTGGAAGCGCGTCGCACAGCGTGTTGTGACAGGTCGGCAGGCTGCCTCGGCCGTCATACAGCAGCCGCGCGACGAGCCAGGCCAGCATTCAGGCCCAACCGAGGGAGCCAACAAGAGCCCGGGGGGGGGCCGTTGCAGCCTGGCGGGTCGGGGGCGTCGCGGATATTGGCAGCCAGCCTCCAGGCGTGCCGGCGACGAGCGGCCCCTGAGCCTGGGCGCCGGCAGCCAGGGTCGCCGTGAGCGCGGCGACGACAGGGCCCGACACATAGATAGGCAGCCTCGCTCCCCGCAGGGCCATGGGAAGCGGCATCGACGGACCGCCGCCCTCTCTGCCCTCGGCCCGCGTCGGAGCGAGCGGGCCAGCGACTGGTTGCGCGCTGCACCGCGTCTCAGCGCCATGGCCGACCAGCCGCCGACGGCCGCCGGGCCGCCGGCCGTGGCCGGGCCGCTCCGGAAGCGGGTGAGGACGCTGCATGCGGTACGTGAGCGGCTGCGCGGGCCGGCGGCGATGCTGACGGCCGGAGTGCGACGTGTGCCGGAGCCGCAAGATCCGGTGCGTCGGCGCAGGTGTCGGAGCAGCAGCAACAGGGCACGACTGATGTGCGTCAAGGTGCGATGGCCAGCGGCCCTGTGCGACGTGCGTCGCATCCGACCAGGACTGCGCGTACGGCGCCGACGCGAACACGTGAGACGAGCCCCTATCTCGACGTCGCCGCCGCCATCGCCGCCTCTCCGCCTCGCTGACGGGCGCGCCTCGTCTCAGACGCGGCAAGTCGGACATCATCCTCGAGGTCGTGCTGCGCATCGAGCAGGCCCTGCAGGAGCTGGGCCCGACGGCAGTCAGTGAAGAGCCCGGCGGCTCTCAGCGAAGAAGAGGCCGACGCCGGCCGTCCGGGCTGACCGGCACGCAGCACCACCAGCCGCCGCACAGCCAGCAGCATGCCGTCTCGTGCAGCCCGCTGGCGGCGGCGGTCCCCGAGGGCCCGTTCGCCGGCCCGTTCGCCGGCCCGTACGCCGGCCCGTTCGCCGTCGGCTCGCCGCCCGTGACGGATCCGGGCTCGTCGGGCGCCTCGCACCCGCCGCACCCGCGCACGCCGGACCGCGGCCCCGGCCCCGGCGGCTTCCCGGACGGCGCCGTGCCGGACGCGGTGCTCCTGCCGACGGCCGAGTCGGTGCTGCAGTGGCCGCACCTCGATGACCTGCCGCTGCTGCGCCGCGACTACACGCCCGTGCTGCTGCTGGAGCGCGCGCGGCCCAGCCTGTCGATGCGCCGGGCGACCGTGTACCCGTACGTGGCGGCCGACGACGTCGACGCCATCCTCGAGGCCTTCCAGCGCAGCGTCAACTTCTGGTACCCGACGGCGTCGCTGAGCCAGCTGGACCGCATCCGCGCCGTCGTCAACTCGGGCGCCACGGCCGAGGACAGCGTCGAGGCCTGCCTGGCCCTGCTGGCCATGGCCCTCGGCTGCGCCGGCCAGGTCGTCGCCGGGCTCGACGTCGATGTCGACCCGTCCATGGTCGACCCGGACGGCCGCTGGCGCTCGGCCCGCCGCCGCATGGCCGACGCCTACTTCGACGCCGCCCTCAAGCGGGCCTACGTCGCCCACCTGAGCGTCAGCTCCATGTCGGCGCAGTGTCTGCTGTTCGTCGCGTGAGCGAGGCCGCCCCCCCCCCTTGCCGGACCCGTGCCGCCCTGGTCGCTGACCGCAGCCAGCCTCTACTTTGCCTTTCTGGCGCGGCCGCTGCAGGCGTGGGAGTACATCGGGGCGGCGGCGACCAAGTGCCTGATGCTGCTGTCGTATCCGCCGGGGGGCGACACGCACGAGGACCGCGAGCGCACGCGGCGCGTCTTTTGGTCCTGCTACGTGCTCGAAAGGTGCCGGCTCGAGACACGGACGCCTTGGATTCTGCGATGCTGATGGCAGACGCGCAGCGACTACGCGGCAGAGCTCGCCAGCCCCGTCTCGGCCATGGCCCGCATCGAGCCGTCGGTGCCGCTGCCCGGCCCGTACAGCTCGCACGCCTGCCAGTACGACGAGGAGCGGTCGCTGCTGTACCTGGTCGCCTGCGTCGGCCTGTGCCGCCTGGTGAGCCGCGCGCACCGGCAGCTGTATGCCAGCGGCTCCGGCGCCGCCCTCGAGCCGGCGCGGCTGCCGGGCGTCGTGGCCGAGCTCCAGCGCCAGCTCGACGAGTGGCGCGAGCAGCTGCCGGCGTCGCTGGCCTTTTGCGTCGACACGGTGCCGGCGGCCAACGAGTCGAGCGGCTTCCTGAAGCAGCGCTACTTTGCCTGCCAGGGCGCCATCTACCGGCCGTACCTGGCCTGGCTGCTCGGCGACGGCGGTCGGAGCGGCGGCGGTGGCGGCAGCGGCGACGACGACGACGAGCCGAGCCCCGGGCCGACGTGGTCCGAGGCGACGACGGGCTGCAGGGTCTGCCTGGAGGCGGTGCTGATGCAGATGCTCAACATGCACGGCTTCCCGCAGACGGTGCTGGTCGAGTCGTGGGTCTGCTCGCTGTCGTGAGTCTCCCCACGGGCTCCTCCCGTCGTTGGACGCTGACGTCTAAGGGTGGCGTGCGCCATGCTCGTCCTCGTCGCGGCCTGCCGCGTGCCGTGGCTGAGGAGCCTCGTCGGGCCCGACGTGGTGCTGGTGGGCGACCACGTCAAGCGGCTGCTGCAGAGCTGGCAGCGGCTGGCCTGCAGCGGGCCGCCGTCGCCGAGCGTCGACCAGAGCATCCGCGTCATCGACGAGGCCGACAGGTTCCTCAAGGCGGCCTACCTGCTGACGCCGCCGGAAGGCTCCGTGGCGAGGCGTGCCAGCGACTTGTGATGGGGAGCGTCGACGCCGGGCGGGCCGTTGGCCGTCTGGAGACGGGGCTCTTGGTGGCGTCCATCCGTGTACAGTGTCTGCATGCCGGCTCTACACGCTACAGTGGTAGTAGATGAAACTTGCTTTTCTGTTTGACTGCGGCTGGCTGGACAATGACAGCCATGGCAACGGTAGGCGACGCCCTCGTCTCCCGATCGCGCGGCTAACACCGGGGCTCGAGCCCGACCTTGGAGCGGACAAACTCGACGATGTCGTCGATCTCGCCGGGCACCTTGTAGCCGTGGCCGTGGCGCTCGTAGCGGCGCCACTCGACCTGGTACTCGACGGCGCGCATGGCGAGGGCGGCCTGCTCGCCCAGGCAGCAGGGCACGGCGGCGTCGTCGGCGCCGTGGCCGAGGAAGACGGGCGTGCCGTGGGACGTCTTGTCGCGGGACGGGCGCTCGGGGGCGGCGAGCTGGAGCAGGCTGCGCTCGAAGAGCTGGGCGCGGATGGCCGGGTCGGCGGGGGGGTCGGGGGCGGTGGTGGGGCCGGAGCCGGGGCCGTCCGAGTCCGAGTCCGGGTCCGAGTCCGAGTCCGGGTCCGAGTCGCAGCCCGCATCCATGTCGGAGCCCGACGAGTCCGAGGACGAGTCGTCGGCAACGTCCATCTCCAGCTCGAAGCGGTACGGCAGGAAGCCGCTCATGGCGACCAGGCCGCCCAGGCGGAAGCCCAGGCTCAGCAGCAGCACCAGGGCCATGGCGGCGCCCTGGCCCAGGCCGCCGAGGACGACGTTGCGCGCGGGCACCAGGCGCGTCTCCCAGTGCAGCAGGCGCGCCAGGTCGCGGGCCGAGGCGCACAGGCCGGCGCGCTGCAGCGCCGCGCCGAAGGCCGGGTCGTGGAAGCGCGCGACGTCGAACCACAGCGTGACGCGGGCGCGCGCCAGCGCCGCGCACGGCCGCCGCCGCGACGTCGGGAAGACGAAGCGCACGCCGGGGAAGAGCGCGTCGAGCGTGCGGCCCGACGACGCCGTGCCCGTCCGCAGCAGGTCGCGCCCGAAGATGCGCCCGCTCGAGCCCACGTCGTGCAGCAGGATCAGCGTGTGCGTGTGCCGCGCGCTCGGCCGCACCACGAACGCCGGCGTGCGCGGCTGCTCGCCCGAGAGGTGCGGATCGCGGCTGGCCATGGCGCGCGTGAGAGGTGCGCGCCGGGGCCGTCGCCGGCGAGCCGCCGCCGCCGCCTTTATGGCCCGCGCCGCCTTTATGGCCCGCCCGCGGCGGCGGCTGCCCGCCAGGGCAGGTCGCCGCGACGACGGGCGGCCGCGCGCCGCAGATGATGCGCCGCAGATGATTGGAACGCGCCCGGCGCGGAGCAGCGGCGCACGAGCGGAGCGTCATGCGGACGGCGCGCCATGCAGCCCGTCGTCATCGCTGCCACCCGCCGTCCCCAATCACAGCGTCACGGCCGCTGGAGGGTGCATGGGCGGCGGCGGCGTGCGTGGCTGCGTCGTGCAGCTTGCCGAGCCATATCCAGGCCCGGGGCGTCGCCGGCGCAGGACCCGGCCCGGCCCGGCCCCGGCGCGCCTACCCGGGAGCCGGGCTGGCCATGCCCGCCCGGCAGCCGGCTCTTGCTCGCGGCATCACGACACCCGCTGCATCGCCCGCCGTCCGCTGCTCAACCTCGAAAAGCCACCGCCCCCCTGCTCCCTGCTCCCTGCTCCCCCACAGTCTCCACCCCGGAGGCCGCCCTCCGCGGGGACCCCGCCGCCGACCGACGTCACGGACGCCGCCCCCAGCTGAAAGGAGAGCGAAAAGTGGCCTCGCCGTTTCACCGCCGCCGTCACCATAAAGACAAAACCAGGCTTGGGCGCAACGCCCTGGCCAGGGGGAGGGGGTCCGTGGCGCCGCCGCCGCCCTTATAAGCTAGCCGTTTCGCCGCCTCCGAGCGCCGTCCCCAGCAACCCCCCCCCCCCCCCCTATCCGCCTCCAGTTTTCAAACCCGCCCTCGCACGCCGCCATGGACCTGGTCAACAAAGTCGCCGCCGCCGCCGGCGGCAGCGCCGACGCCAAGGACAAGCAGTCGGGCGGCGGCGGCCTCCTCGACAAGGTCAACAACGTGGCCGGCGGCGGCAAGCAGGGCGAGGAGAACGAAGACGCCCTCGACAAAGGTGCTCCCCTCCCCCGCGGCGCCCTCCCTACCGCCGTCGTGTTGACCCTCTGTCAGCCGTCGACCTCGTCCAGGAAAAGGTGCTCGGCCAGGGCGACCAGAGCAACGAGTCGGCCGCCGAGCAGGCCAAGGACGAGGCAATCTCCGACTTCATCCGCTCCAAGTACAAGGACACGACCGGCAAGGACTTCCCCATCGCCGACCAGGAGAAGAAGTTTGGCCTCTGAGGCTCCGAGGCTCTCGTTCTGCCGTGTCATCGCCGCGCCATACGTCATCAATAGATTTCTATTAACTCGTCGCTGTTCCCGCTTCCCCAAGCTCCGATAACCAAGGCCCCGTGACATGCCGAAAAACGCGCGTGCCATACGAAGAAGACGAGGAAATAGACAAAGAAAATGGCAAAGATCGGCGCAGCCCCATCCCAGAGTTGCGCCTCCCTGCAACCCGCCCTTCTTCCTCAACCACCGCCGGGCCCCGCCGTTGCATCGAGACTGCTGCCTTGCCCGAGGCTGCTGCCTTTGCCCGCTCACTGCTGCCCGTCGGCACTCGTGCTCGCCTCGGCGGCTGGGGGCGCGTTGTGCGCCGGCGGCCGCCCGTACGTGGGCTGCTGACGCTGCTGCTGCTGCTGCTGATAGCCGCCCCTGAACGCCCCTCGTTGTCCGTACCACCGGCCGCCGCCCCCGCGGAACGGGGGGTATCCGCCTCGCCCTCGGCTGCCGTAGTCGCCGTACCAGGACCCGCCGTTGAAGCCGCCGTTGAAGCCGCCGTAGCCGCCGTAGCCGTAGCCGTTGCTGTAGCCGCTGCAGTAGCCGCTGCCGTAGCCGCTGTAGCCGTTGGGCGCGTACGCCGCCTGGGGGCCGCTGCTGTACTTGGTGCCCCTCGAGCTCATTCCGCCCCGACCATGGCGCCGCGGCGGCTGGGCCCCGTCTTGGTCCTGCGGCGCGGACCCGCTGCCGTTTTGATTTTGCTGCTGCGCCTGTGCCTCGGGCCCCGGCTGGCCGCCGCCGCCGCCGGGGCTCGGCTCGGCCGGCTTGGCCGGGAGGCCCTGTCCGAGCCCGTGCCCCCCGCCGGGGCCGTCCCGGCGCCCGCCCCGCCCCGGGCCCCGCCGGCGCGAGAAGGGCCGGCGCCCGCCCTTGGGCTTCCGGTCGACGGCAAAGTCGATGCGCTTGACCGGATCCGTCACCATGATGTTTTCGGCCAGGCCGCATCTTTGCAGCTCGGCGCTGCTCGCCGTCCACACCTGGAAGAGGTTCTCGGCCTTGTCGAGCTCCCGGAGCTCGGGCACCCACGTGCGCACGTAGGCGCCGTCTTTGTCGTAGTCAAAGGCCTGCTTAACGGGGTTGAAGATGCGCGCGTCGCCCCGCGGATCGTTGCCGACGCCGGCCATGTACTGCCAGTTGGCCCAGTTGGACGACACGTCGTAGTCGATGAGCAGCATCTCGTACCACTCGGCCCCGTAGCGCCAGTCGATGTTAAGGTGCTTGGACAGGAAGCTGGCCGCGTTCTGCCGCGCCCGGTTAGACGTGTAGCCGGTGAGCAGGAGCTCGCGCTGCGTCGCGTCGATCAGCCCCATGCCCGTCGTGCCGGCCTGGAACCTCTCGAGGATCCGCGCCACCTCGGCCGGCGACGGCTCCTGGCCCTCGCCTGCCGCCTTCTCGTCGGCCGTCTTCCATTTCTTGTCGCAGCCGGCGTCCTGCGTGAAGCCCGACAGCCTGAAGAGCTTGCGCCCGAACTTGGCCATGCACAGCCGCATGTAGTCGCGCCACAGCAGCTCGAAGCGTATTGCCGCCGTCCCCTCGTTTTCCCCCTTGCCATATCCGGCCGCTCCCTCGTATGCCTCGTCGGTCCCCTCTTCAAACTTGACGAGCTCCTCATGGATCTGCCTCGCCGAGACGCAGCCGAGGGCTAGGTAGCCCGACAGCTTGGTGCTGAAGTCGAGCCCCAGGAGGCCGTTGCGGGTGTCCTTGTACGACGTCATTGCGCCCGACTTGATGAGGTGGCCGAGGCGGTCGAGGGCATGGCTTTCGCCGCCGCGGAACGGATGGCCCGTCTCGGCTCCGTCGGGGAACTGGGGCGGGTTGGGCACGACGTCGTCGAGCGGCCGCACAAGGCGGGCCTCGAGGTCGCCGAGCGAGTCGGGCATCTCGAACGGGCCATGCTGGGGTGGAATGGTCGACTCTTCCGGCAGCGGAGGCAGGCAGGACGGGCCGGGGCGCGCCAGGGCCTTGCGAGGCCGCTGGCGAAGGGGCTCCTGGGTCTTGCGATAGGTTGTAAACACGTCGGGCAGGTCCTCGGGCCTGGCCAGACCTGTGTCGCGACTGTCGAGCAAGGCCAAGGCCATCAGCACCCAACAGGCATCCAGACGTGCCAAGACTTACTCGTCGACAAAGTACTTCTCGTCGGGCCATAGCCGAAACTCGACGCCGTTTTCAGAGCACACGGCGGCAACGGCGTCCTGCTCCTCGACCTCCTCCGAGGACAGCTCCTCCATCATCCAGACGGCGGCGACGCCGGGCGAGTGGCCCCCGAAGCCCCGTATCAGGTGGTCCAGGACGTCCTTGACGTCGCCGACCCTAATGGCAAGCCCGCTGTCGAGCTCCCGCAGGCTGTCCCTCAGGTCCCAGACGGACTGGGCGACGAACTTGGCGCGATGGGGGCCACAGCGCCAGTATCCACCGACGCGGCTCCGGGCCTGGGGATAGGGCGACTTGTGGCCATCCTTGAGAAAGCCAGAGACCTCGACCTGCTGCGAGGGGAATATATAGACGGGCAGGAGGTGTGTGTAGCCGTGGTCCGACGAGTTTGTGAGATGGTGCAAGACGGCGTTGTCTGAGACTCTGAGGTCGCGCCTCAGCAGGTAGACGAGGAGTTTGCCCGCTGCCATGGCCGGCAGAGGTCGACGGCCGACTCGGCTTGATTTCGAGCTTGGCGTGACTGCTTCTTCTTCACGCCCGACGGCGGCTTTTTCAACCGGCGCAGCAGAGTGCAAGACGGCAGGGCTTCGAGACGAGTTCTGCAGCTACAGACTACCCAATCGTTCTCCCCGGCCCAGGGGTCCAAGGGGAAAAAAAAGTATGAAGGTATGGGTTATGTACGGAGTACTTGGTATGTACTACGTACGTGGTACTGTGGACTATGCAGGTGGACCAGTCGATGTCGTCAGAGACAGCGAGGGCTTCAACTCGCAAGTGGCTGGTGCCGCCTTGCGAGGGTGATGGTCCAACGGTTGCAAGGCCGGGCCGGGTGCCGATTCAGGCCGGGGGGGGGTTGCTGGAGGCGTTGGCGAGCCGGGAGGCGCCAGGAGAATCGTGCTAATCGCCAGCAACTGCCGGGCTGGTGATGTGCAGGCGGCAATGCCTGTACTTGGCGTGGCTCGGCTTTGCCAGTGTTTCAAACTCTCAATGGCCCCAGGGGCTGGCCCACAGCAAGGCGACGGTGGTGCTATAGGCTATAGGCCTCCCGGCTAAGCGGAGGGAGGAGAGGAATGGGCTCTGGCTCGCGACGGCAGACGGGAGCCAGCAGGCGATGCAAGAGGCGGCGGCGCGAGGAGGCCTCTGGCCTTGAGCGAGGAGCGCGTCGAGAGCGCCGACGGCCTGGAAGCCTGGGATCGCGGGGCCTGGGGAGCGCGGGGAGCCTGGGGAGCGTGGAAGGAGAGGACCTCGGGAGGAGTGAGCCTAGAGGAGACGGGGGAGGGCGCCCTGAAATGCCTGAAATGCCTGGAAGCCATGGGCGACGCCTTCGTGTCCTTGCCGACAGGCGCCTGCTGGCCCCTGCTCGCCCAGGCTCGGGGGCCGGGGTCGGCGGCCATGGACAGGGCGGCAGGAGCGGCCGTAGCTGGCCTGCTCCTGCTTGCTGTGCATCCCGTCTCATTTTCCCCCCAGGCGGATTCTGAGGAAGCCGTTTGATTTGGCAGCTCGGGCCATGGAGAAGTAAATTTTGGATGACGATGTGATCGATTTGCACGACCCCTCCATCGACATCAAGATCGGACCCACTTTCAGGGCAGGGGCGATCGCGGTACGTGCCGGGGTACGTACTCATCAGACTCACCTCCCCTTTCTTCTTTCCAGCGCCTCTCAGCCGGCGGCTCCTCATTGGCCGAGGCCTAGGCTCCATAGGTATCCGTACCTACCTGGTAGGTATTCCGTACCTGGCTGGGTACTTCGGACCGGCGCTGCAGTGCGATGCAAAAACCCGGGTACCTCGGCTCACCCTGCCTCGTCTCCCTGGTCTTTCACCGTCGGCCGCAGGACAGCAGCTCGGTCTAGGTGTCGACCCGAGTTGTACTGGTACCTTAGCCGTCCATACGTCCAAGTACTCCGTACCTTGGGTACCTGTCCACGTCACCAGCCCGTCAGCCATCTGCCTACCCTACACCGAACACAACCGCAGGCTCGTCGTCTCGACCCGCAGGACTCCCAGTCCCGTCGCAGCCGCATCTTCTCTCATCTTCCCAGATCCCCCCGGGCGGCACTGGCTCCCCGCAATCGACGATCAGAAGCCGTTGCCGCTGCCGTGCGAATCGGTCAGTTTCTGGATGTCGACGGTCCATCCATGGGCCATCGTCACCTGCGTCTCGTGAGCGCCTGGACCTTGAGCTCTTCGTCTTGATACACGTCGATTCTCATCACCACAACTCTAGTCAAGAGACGTGGCGGCCATCCAACATGAGCTGGCAGAGTCAAGAATCAGACCCCTGCCTCGACGCTCCCCGAAGCAGCAGTCGTCAGACCTGTTAACCCCTTCATTATGTTCATGCTAGATTACGGGCATCTGGGCCGAAAGTATACAGACCACCTTGCGCGCCGGCGGATGGACCCTCGATGCCTACACCACCCGAGAAGTGTCAAGTGACCGGTCCCCTTACCCCTTTTCTTCCTCACACGACAAAGGCGGCCACTCCCGCCAAAACGCCCCCTATCGCACCGAGCGGCGGCGTCAGGCCCCAAGCGGCGGCGGTGGGCGCCACGGTGGCTGCTGTCGCGCTTGTCGCCCTCGTCGTCACGGCAGTGGACTGCACGGCGGTGGTCTGCACGGAACTCGACACCGGGACGCTGGACACCGGGACGCTGGACGCCGAGACGCTGGACTCGGAGACGCTGGACGCCGAGACGCTGGACACCGGGACGCTGGTGTTGCTGGACACGGAGACGCTGGACACGGAGACGCTGGATACCGAGACGCTGGTGCTGCTGGACGAGACGCTGGACGCCGAGCTGCTGCTGGACACGGAGCTGCTGGACACGGAGCTGCTGGACCGCGAGCTGCTGGACACGGAGCTGCTGGACACGGAGCTGCTGGACCGCGTGCTGCTGGAAGTACGAGACGAAGAAGTCGACGACCGCCCGCCGCCGCTGATCAGCTGGCCGCCATACGGAGCGTTCGGGGTGGGGCCGCTTTGAGCCCCCATGGCGGCGTTTCTGAACTGGTCGAGTGTCTGACCCGAGCCCGGGTTGATGACGCCGACCATGCCGCTCTGGCAGTGCTGGTCGACGGCGCAGTAGAAGAAGGTGGGGTTCGTCGAGGTGACGGTAACCTGAAACACGGGCGACTGCGCGAGTGGTCAGCCGACGGGGAGCACGCAAACACTTGGCCGACTCACGTCGGTCGTGGTCTGGATGATGCCCGAGAAGAAGCCGGAGGCGCCGAGGGGGGTGCACGGCTTGCTGAAGTCGGCGGCGACAACGCTGTGCTGGAGCTGGGAAAAGTGAAACTCGACGACATCGCCCGGGTCGGCCGTGATGGTGTCGGGCGTGTAGGTCAAGCCGTTGGTGCCCACGTCGACGCGGATCGTCTTGGCCGCAGCGCCAGCGGCCAGCAGGGGCAGGACGGCCTTGAGGCTCGTGTACATCATGGTGGCGGGTGTCTGTCGGCTTCCCGTGTGCGGATCAATGCGACTGCTGATGACTTTGGTACCGGCGCCTGCGGTTGGGGCTGATCTGAGCAAGTTGTTGGACGAAGCTGGTCGACCATGGACAGGATTCCAAGGGCCGGCTGGGCTTGCAGCCATTACTTTTATACACGCACATGCGACTCGACGGCTGCCGGACTGCACTGGGTTAGGGGCATGAGGAGGAATCCCATGGATGCCGTTTTCGGCACACCACGGTGGTCGGTGGTCTGCGCCGGCCTCAAGTCTCGACCGCTGTCACATTTGCCCAAGGCCCGTGGCCTTGGCCCCGACGTTGAACGCGGAGGCCTTGCAAGCTGTCCTGCGAAGCCGACCCAAGCCGCCAGGGGAGGCGAAGGCGTTGGCGAGCATCGACATGCTGTGCAGGCCGGGCGACAGGCCGAGCTGGCCGGCAGCTGCTGCGTATCCAGGCTGCTGGCCGCTCGGCAGCCCGGAAGGGGTCGACAGCTGAAGGAGGGTTGCTTCCGCATCGGGCACACAGAGGGGAGGAAGATGGGACGCATGGCGGAGAGTCAAGAGCCACGGCTGCTGGGTGGCCATTGATGCCTGGTGATGGCGGCGCGGGCCCTCGTGATGGAATGCGTCTTAACCACGTCCGCCAGGGATTGCCCGCAAACGCTCGCTCCCAACATATTTTTAGCACGAATCCTCTGCTTGGACCTGCGGCGCGTGATTCCCATGTCTAATCCGGCCGGGCGACGCTGCGGTGGTGCAACGCGCAGCTAGGCGGCAGGCTGAAGCCCATGTTGGCGTTGTCCTTATTCATGCTTTGTCACGGTTGCGGTGCCGACTTGTTGAGGGCGACAGGTCCGTGAGCAGGCGGTCGGAATGAGACGGAACGAGTATAGGCATATTAATACTCGAGGCTGCCGAGCTCGAGCCGTTCCGCCGTGACGGGGCCCGTCTGAAATCCTGGGCGTCGGTTTGAGACGGCACGCTTCCGTTTCCCCGCGAGCTAGCCGCGGCATGCGTCGGCAAAAATGCCGCCGCGGCGGAGACAGACTGTCCTCTGCGAACAGCCGGACGAAGGACGACAGCAGCCGGACGAAAGAGGCCGCCGTCGACTGAGCCGCGCCGCTACGCCATGTGTGCCGTCCGCCGCAGCCTGCGGACCGCCTCTGCCTCAGCCTCGGCCGCCTCGGCCGCCGCCCTGGGCCTCCGCCTCGGCGCCGGCGCCGTCCTGCTCCGCGCCGCCCGCCGCCCCGCGCCGCCCGCCGCCTGTGCGCCGTCGCCGCGGCTCAGCCTGTGCACGTCGGCGGCCATGGCCTCGCCGGCGCGCGGCTACGACGCCGAGATCGCCGACATCGCCGACTACGTCGCCAACAAGCCCGTCGACTCGGCGCTGGCGGTGCGTCCGCTGCCCTGCCCCCCCCCCCCCCCCGCCGCGGCGTGCTGACGCCGGCCAGTTCGACACGGCCCGCTGGATCCTCCTCGACACGCTCGGCTGCGGGCTCGAGGGCCTGCGCTTCCGCGAGTGCGCCAAGCTGCTCGGCCCCGTGGTGCCGGGCACGGTGGTGCCCAACGGCACGCGCGTGCCCGGCACGCCCTTCGTGCTGGACCCGGTCAACGGCGCCTTCAACATCGGCGCCATGATCCGCTGGCTCGACTTCAACGACTGCTGGCTGGCGGCCGAATGGGGCCACCCCTCGGACAACCTGGGCGCCATCCTCGCCGTCGCCGACTGGGTCAACCGCACCAACAAGGCCGGCGCCGGGCCCGAGCTCGCCGGCGGGCGCGTCTTCGCCGTCCGCGACGTGCTCGAGGCCATGATCAAGGCCCACGAGATCCAGGGCTGCCTGGCCCTGCTCAACTCCTTCAACAGGGTCGGCCTCGATCACGTCGTGCTCGTCAAGGTGGCCAGCACCGCCGTCGTCGCGCACATGCTCGGCCTCGGCCCCGGCCGCATCGCCGCCGCCGTCTCCCAGGCCTGGGTCGACGGCCAGAGCCTGCGCACCTACCGCCACTCGCCCAACACCATGTCGCGCAAGTCGTGGGCCGCCGGCGACGCCTGCCAGCGCGCCGTCAACCTCGCCCTCAAGGTGCTCAAGGGCGAGCAGGGCGTGCCCACGGCCCTGTCCGCCCCCGTCTGGGGCTTCTACGACGTCCTCTTCGGCCGCAACAAGTTCGAGTTCCAGCGCCCCTACGGCAGCTACGTCATGGAGAACGTCCTCTTCAAGGTCTCCTACCCGGGTATGTCGCCCGGCCCCTGTCCTGTCCGGCCGACCGCTGACGGGCCCTCCAGCCGAGTTCCACTCCCAGACGGCCGTCGAGGCGTCGGAGAAGATCCACCACCAGCTCAAGGCCATGGGCAAGTCGGCCGCCGACATCAAGGCCATCGTCTGCCGCACCCACGAGGCCTGCGTGCGCATCATCGACAAGCAGTTCAAGCCCATGGACAACTTCGCCGACCGCGACCACTGCATCCAGTACATGTGCGCCGTCATGCTCGTCTTCGGCCGCCTCGAGGCCACCGACTACGTCGACGGCGGCGAGGCCGCCACGTCGGAGCTGGTCGAGTCGCTGCGCAAGAAGATGCGGTGCGTCGAGGACCCGCAGTACACCAGGGACTACCACGACCCCAAGCTGCGCACCATCTCCAACGCCCTGACCGTCGAGCTCGTCGACGGCACCGTCCTCGACGAGGTGGCCGTCGAGGCGCCCCTCGGCCACCGCCTGCGCCGCGACGAGGCCAAGCCCGCCATCCTGGCCAAGTACAAGCGCCACCTGGAGCCTCACCTGCCCGAGGCCCGCGTCAGGGAGCTCGTCGAGCTGGGCCTCGACGGCAAGCGCCTCGAGTCGATGCCCGTCGACGAGTACGTCGACCTGTACACGGTCAAGGAGAGCAAGTTTCTGTAGACGGCGGGCAGGGGTGTGGCAGGCTGGCGGCACTCGAGATGATATATCACAGCCCAGTGGCCATCTACAGATACACGTACAATAGACCTGGTAAAGCGTGGAGTCGTCGGTTCCAGTTGGCCGCGTGGCAACGGCGTGGCCAATCCTCGCCTCGATTCCGAGACCCCTGGCAGAAGTTGGGCTCCCCTTTGAAGAGTCGGGCCCAGGTACCGATTCCACCGCGGCCCGATCGCTCACATGTCACATTTCCACGGCCTTCGAGAATCCCCGTCGACGCCGCTGCGCCGCAGCGCCGTCGCCGGCTCTAGGACACGGGGCACAGAGCTTGGAAGCTTGCTAGACTACACCGCATTGTTTGGCCGTGGTCCTCGGCGGCTGCGACGCTCCGATGGCGTGCCAGACGGGGCCGGCCGCGCTCCGGAGCGGGTCCGTGCCGGCCCCGGCGGCCGGAAGAAGCACATCCGCAGCCAGCGAATTGGCTGCTCCGGCGCTGCTGACGGCTGATCTCCTCGCTTGGGACGCCGTAACCAGACAGATCGAGCATGATACCTGGCTGCTTGGGCGTTGGAAACCCTCGGGCATCCGAGCAGCGTCGCTCGTCTTTGTGGCCTCATCCTTCGTCCGCACATGACACCGGGCTAGACGGAGCTGGATTGCGGTTGAGTCAATAAACGCATGTCTCGTCACCGTCTTCGGCAAGCATCGCTGCTCTTCCCGGCCTGGAAGCGCACCCGCATCACGACTCCAGGCAGACCACATGACGCGTTTCGTCAGCGCAACAGCACCTTGCGTTAACGGGACAGCTGTCGAGGCGGCCCTCCAAACGGGCTACGTGCCCCCCGGCAGTGCCAGCGTGTCCGAGACATGTCGGCCCGGCGCTGGCCACGGCGCATGGACAAGGGCTCCTCACATCCACCACCGCTGAAGAATCCGACTGTCCGCCGGGAACCAGGCCGGCGGGCGGCTGGTCTGCTCGGATCCAAAAGGCGGCCAACAAGCCGCCGCCACGGAAGCCGCAACGGCCCCCGAGGCCACAGGGTTTGCCTTGTGGAACGCTTGGGCACCCAGCCGCCGCGCCGCCGCGCCGGGAAGCGCGCGACGCCTTGCCGTAGCGGCGAGGCAACTTGTCTGAGCCCGAGGGCGACCATCCACCACCGGCCTGGCCGGCTCTTTGAGCCCAAGATGGCGAACGCTAGACCGGCCACGTCGGATACGGGCCCTGCCCGAGCAGTCAGACGGCCGCTTCTCCCCCCGTGGCAAAGCGTCTACCACAACTCCTGTCGAGGCTGGGCCCAGGGAGAGGCACGGCCAGACGGGCGCCTGCAGGAGGAGGGACGCACAGCCGATGACACAACGCCGCCTCCCCCCCTGACGAGAAAAGAGCGGGCTTACAAGCTCTCGCTTGCCGTCAGACCTCGCAGCCGGCGGCCGGGGAGGAACCCTATTTGCTGGCTCGCCGCTGGATGCTCGTGTCCGAGGATGGCTCGCGCCGTGACGCAAGCCATGGTCAGCGGGAGCGGAGCCGCGCTCGCTCGACTGCTCCTACGCCGTGACGCGCGTGGCCTCTCGGGAAGGGCAGCCAGACCCCCTTGCGCGGTCCAACGAGCAAAGTGGTGTGAGAAGGGAGCCTCTCGCAAAGGACCCGGCACCTGAGACGCGGAGCTTTCCCCGAGGCTTATCTGGCGCGTGCCGAACACAGGGGTCAGCGCCGGAACATGACATTTGCGTATCAGTGCCCGAGCCTTTGGGTACGAACAGGCTGGGGCCGGGCCGGCTCGCTGGGCGGGAAGCAACAGTGAGGAAAGAGGAGGGATGCATACGTGATATGATGATGCAGGCCAAAGACCTTGCGGCCGGCAGAGCACCGCAGACAACAAGGGGAGACCAATGTCTCACCGCGCCAAGGAGGAAGCAGGGACCCGTCGCGGCGCCGTTTACTCACGAGCTGTGCGACGGCAAAGGGCCCCGGTCGTCACCAAGAAGCCATTCTTGCGCGTCGACCCTTGTCGCCTTGTCGTCCGTTTGTCTTTTCTGGGGGCCTGGGAGGCAGCTGGCGGCACACTTGGACGACGTGTCGACGAGGTATAAAGCGGTGCCACCGCCGGGCCTGGCAGCGTATGACCTCTTGCCTGGAGCAGGCGAGCGGGCAGAGAAGCGCGGCAGGTTACCTAGTTGTCTCCGAGGGCGGCCCCCGTTCATCGTCTTTGCCATGTCCGCCGGCACGGACCCGACGGCGGCGTTTGGGCCGGTCCACGTCGTGCCGCCGCGGGGCCAGCACACGCACACGCTCATCTTCCTCCACGGGCGCGGCAGCACGGGCAGGGAGCTGGCCGAGGACCTGGCCAACACGCGCATGTCGGACCGGCGGAACCTCCAGCAGGCGCTCGAGGGCTACCGGCTCGTCTTCCCGACGGGGCGGAGCGTCTGGTCGCACACGTTCAACGAGTACACGCCGACCTGGCTCGAGACCTTCTTCCTCGGCGACAACGTCGACCGGCACGCCGTCGTCGAGGGCGGCATCGCCGACGGCGTGCGGTACCTGACGGAGCTCATGGCGGCCGAGATTGAGCTGCTGGGCGGGCGCAGCCAGCGGCTCGTGCTCGCCGGCATCAGCGAGGGCGGCTCCGTCGCCATGTGGACGCTGCTGGGCCTGCCGCAGCAGCAGCAGCAGCAGCAGCAGCGGCTGGGCGGCCTGGTCGGCATCAACACGCGGCTGCCCTTCGCGCCGAGCATCCAGCGCCTGCTCAACCGCGGCTGCCCGGCGCGGCCGGGCGGCCACTCGGCCGAGGAGCACCGCCGGCAGGACGCCTTTGTCGACCGCATGCTGGCGCCGGTCCGCGGCCGGCTGGGCCGCGGGTCGGAGCTGCCGCTGCTGCAGACGCCCGTCTTCCTGGCCCACGGCGCCGACGACGCCTTTGTCGACGCCGAGCTGGGCCGCGAGGCCTGCGACACCTTCAACATCGTCGGCTTCCGCCCGCTGTGGGTCGAGTACGTCGGCGCCGAGGAGGAGGGGCACTGGATCAAGGAGCCCGAGGGCGTCGACGACATTTACGACTTTCTCCGGAGGCTTGCCTGAGGGATGCTGTTGGCCTGGCGGGGAAAAGCATGGCGTCTGGAGGCCGAGGCAGAGGTGTATCCGTTTCCTAGGGAGTGGCCTTGTCTCCGATCAGCAGCTGTCGATCAGAGGGATCAGGGGTCGAGTAGACGTACTAGACGCTTATCCATCCGCATCGAGTGCCCCTGAGGTTTGAAACCTGCTTGGTGGTCTCGTCTCGAGGAGGACGACGGGTAGTTTGCCTGTCGGCGGCAACAGTCGCGGCCCAATGCTGCCCTACCCTGTAGCTCGTCCACCCCGGGTCACCTGACCTTCAGGTCCAACTCCTGAATCCTCCAACGTCGAACCCACGCGCCGAACTGGGCTCCAGGCCCAAGTCATACCCGATGCATCGTGATCCGCCGAGTACTGCCTCGCCGCTGCACGCCGAGCCCATCAACGCCGGGCTCCCCCGCCGCCTGGCAGTTCGGCTCGTCTACAGCGCCCTGACGCGGACTCCTCTGCGGCGCTGGTGCAAACGCGCCGGTTCCGTCGTCTTTGTATCTCGCCGTCTTTGCATCAAGGCGACGTCATTCACACGCCTGTCCGAGGCCAAGGCCATGCAGTTGGTGTCGCAGCACACGGCCGTTCCCGTGCCAAAGGTGCACTGCGCCTTCGAACACAAGGGCTGCGTCTACATCGTCATGGAGAGGTTAGACGGCAAGCCGATCGGCTTTGGCTGGCTTGCTCGGTCTGAAGAGTCTAGGCGTGGGCTGCTCGACAAGCTCAAGTCGCTGGTCCAAGAGTTTCGCGCCATGCCGCCTCCCACGGGCGTTGGCGTCGCCGACGTATGCGGCGGGCCCGTCTACGATGTGCGGCTTCCATCCAAGCACCTCTGGGGTCCATTTCCGTCGGTCGACGACTTCCACAGGGAGCTTAGGAACGGCATCGAAGCTACCCAGGTTACGGACCCTTCCTCGGTGCCGGGCCTGCTCGACCTCATCGACTTCCACAGTCGCCCGTGGCCCGAGTCTGTCTTCACCCATGGGGACCTGAGCAGCTTTAATATTCTGGTCAAAGGAGATGAAATCGTGGGCATCGTCGACTGGGAGACGGCGGGATGGCTCCCCCGGTACTGGGAGTACACGTCGTCTTGGAATGTCAACCCACAGAATGAATTCTGGCAGGCCGAAGTAGACAGGTTTATCGAGCCGATGCCGTACGAGCTTGAGATGGAGACGATTCGGCGGCGTTATTTCGGGGATTTCTAGGATAACACTTGCTCAATTGTCGCTCAGAAGCCCAGTCCTTCCATCTCAAGCCATCGTCTCCCTCTTCTCCAGCAGATCATACGTAGGAACAAACCTCCCATCGTACTGACCCTCTTCTGCCTTGCCATCGAAGCGATGCGCTGCCTTTTTCTCTCGGACATATCGGAGAGAAGTGTCGCGAACGATTTCCCAGTCCGTCACGGCGCTCCCAAGAGCTTTGCCGTCTTTCGCCAGTGTCTCGAACGCTTCTTTGACCCATGCCACGCAGGTCCACCCGGGAGTCTCCGGTCGCAAAGGGACTCCCTCGAGTAGAGAGATGACACGGTCTCTATCCTTCACCTTGCCAAACAGAACCCGGGTCAGGATCATGGCCGTTGGCATCATGCGGATCTCCAAATTCTCGAACTTCCATACGCTCCCATGCCCGTCCATTTTCTCCTTGGCATGCAACCGTCTTCCGCGCGACGTGGCATCTTCCTTCTTCGGGCCGAGGATGAGAGCCCAGTGGTACCTGGAGAAAATGAGTGACAAACAATCGAAACGATCCCCGCCATGCACTGACCTGTCTTCCCCCCCAGGCATCTTGACTTGCCCCCCTCTCGCATACAACGCGACATACAATCGATCCTTGTTGGAAGGCATGTGCGCGTCCGTTGCTGTTCGAGTTATCAGTGTGGTTGGTTTGGGTTTCTGGGAGACGCAATACAGGAGTTCTCCTCTCCTCGTATTTATTGTCCAGCAGATATCTAGGTACCTAGGTACCTGCACATAGATACCTACGCGCCGCGGACAAGCGAAGGCGCTTACGGGGTGCCTGCCTGGCCCTGGGGCCAACATGGCTGTGCTTCAGCCGACAGCCCCGGCCCACGTGACCGGGCTAGAAGGCTGCGGCCAGACTATTGCTATTTGCACTCATAACGCGCGGGCAGTAAATACGGAAAGGGGAGTAAAGCTAGAAAATATTAAAGAAACAGGAAGGGGAGTTACAGCCAGAAAGCGGCAGGAAGTACAGAAAGCGACAGGAAGATATAGAAAGCGGCAGGAAGGTACAGAAAGCGACAAGAAGATATAGAAAGCGACATAAAGGTACAGAAAGGGACAGGAAGGTATAGAAAGCAACAAGAAGCGGAGTAAAAACCACCAAGTGCAAATACCCGCCCCAAAATAGCAAGACCAATAAAGATCCTCAGCATGTCCATACTCTTCCCTTCTCGCTCTGTCTGTGGAATCCAGAGTGTATACATATACAGCACGTGCAGCAGAGTGTATTTGACCCTAGGCGCCTCGGCGGCCAGCTCCAGCAGGTGAACAGAGCCTACACGCCGCCGTGGCATGTGCTGAACTGAATCAACGGCTGCAAGAGCGACGCCCTCCTGGAATGCGCGACGGGCATCGTCAGTGACAACGACCTGAGGAAGGCGACGACCCGGTTCACCGTCGGCGGCTCCTTCGACGACCCCGGCCAGGAGGGCAACCAGGAGCAGTTCGTCGAGATTGTCAAGAGCGTCGCCGCCTACTCGCCTTACCACGTCGACAAGGACCAGGCGTCGTACATGGTCATGGCTGCCGCTCGTCCTCTGGACTGGCGCCATCATCTGTAGTCTTCAACAAGCTGCAACAAGCTGCTTGGCTGACAGGCATAGTCGGCCAAGTTGCAGAGGTCGACCAATACCGCCTGACCAACGACATTGTCGTGGCGAGGGTAAGGACGCACGTCAGCGAAGACACCAGGAGCGAGCAGCTTGTTCTGAGTTGCATTCTGGGTTGCGCGTGCAGCCAATGAGGGGTTGCCACAACTGGCGATTCGCGCCGCTGCCACGCTCGAAACAGAACGTTCATCAACCCAAGACGAGCAGGGCCGGTTTCGGAGTGCAGACAGCGGTGGAGTTGCACGCGGCCCGCTCCAGGGTAGGGTCAAGGCGCGGCTGAAACGTGCATGCGCCACAGCCTCGGACACGCGGCCGAGGCCGAAGCACAGCCTCAATGCCGCTTTCATAACGCTGGCGTCTCCTCTCCCTGCGCTCGTCATCCCCCTTCCTCTCCTCACAGAACCTAGATCGAGACCCGGTCTTCCATCGCCTGCAGAACACGACGTCAATCCGGCCATCATGGTGTCCGCCGACCGCCAGACCATCATGGAGACCAACCGGTCGCTCCGCAACATCAAGACGGTGGGCGCCTTTGCCCCCGGGTCCAACGAGCAGTGGCTGACATGGGGGCAGGAGCTGGAGAATCTGTTGGAAAAGGGCGTCATAGACGAGGCCGTCTTCGACAGGGTGCACGCCGCCCTGCCCGACGAGTCGCCGCTGTCGGGCCCCCTGCGCACGGCGACGGGCAGCGCCAGCGCGGCGTCGCCGGCCGCGGCAAGCAGCCCGGCGCCGGGTGCCATCGGCGCCGCCGCCGCCGCCGACGCGCAGCCGCCGCCGCCGACGCAGGCGATGCAGAAGCTCGGCCTCGCGGCGTCGCCCTCGCCCGGGCCCTCGCCCGCGCCGCCCGGCTACGAGGAGACGCCGCCGCCGGGCGTCCCCGGCCGCGGCCCCCCCAAGCCCGTCGTCGCCCACGCCCGCGCCCTCTACCGCTACGTCGCCTCCGACGCGCGCGACATGTCGTTTGAGCGCGACGACAAGATCGCCGTCTACGAGCGCCTCAACCAGGACTGGTGGATGGGCCAGAACCTGCGCACCGGCACCGAGGGCATCTTCCCGCGCACCTACGTCCTCGAGGAGGCCGACTACAAGCCCGACGCCAAGGCGGGCCCCTACGCCGCCCCTAACGCCGCCCCCTACGCGCAGCCCCAGTACGGCTACCCGCCGCCGCAGCAGCAGGGCCCCCCGCCCCAGCAGAACCCGTACAACGCGAGCGTGCCGCCCATGGCCGTCGCCGAGGGCGGCCAGCCGGCCAGCGGCGGTGCCGGCGGCGGCAAGATGGACGAGTATGGCAAGAAATTCGGCAAGAAGCTGGGCAATGCCGCCATCTTTGGCGCCGGTGCCAGTATTGGAGGCAAGATTGTCAACAGCATCTTTTGATGGCCCCCGACAAGAGGGGGAGCGCAGGATGTGGGCGGCGTTTGGGCTTGGGCAATTACGCGCACCATGGCAATGCAATGAGGCGTCTGGGGGATTCATTTTGTGTAATTCTGCGGCCGTATGCGCGATTATAGCTAGTGCGCCATCCATCTCTATACACTCACTCCTTCAGTGTCGTATATCACAAGACTGCAAATTGTGCATGTTTAACCGTTCCATCCGGGGGACCGAAATTGGTCGCGAGCAAGCTTTGAGTGAGAGGAGGCGTAACACCATTCAAATCCTCTTCTCTCCTCTATCTATCTATCTAGCCTTTACTCTCCTTCTTGTCTCTTTCTATATCTTTCTAGCCCTTTCCCGTATTTACTGCCCGCGTATTATAAGTATAAATAGAAAATTTGCGTCAGTGCAAATAGTAACCTGTACTCTTAGTTTTCCCCTTATAATTACCTGGCTTAGGGTCATCGTAGATCTTCAGAAGGCCTGCAATCTCTGTGGGACGGGCTCACTTGCCTAGCTTAACTTATCAACAAGTGGTTTTCCGACGGTCGCATCCGACGATGCGCGGGTTCCAATATCCATGCAAAGGATTGTTCTTCTAGTGCCTAGGAGGAACAATCGACAGTTGGTATCTCATTTTGAGATAGATTGAGCGCGGTACTAAGCACGATGTAGAGCTGGTAATTATGGTCAGTCTAATATCCTGCCGTGCTGGCGCTCAGCAGGACGAGGACTTGCCTTTGAAATTTGGGACTTGCAAAGGACTTCGGTTTTGTGGCTGTGGCTGGCGCTTGGAAGTTTTACAATGGACGATATTCAATCCTGAGCATCTGTCATGCCTGCCCTGCGAGTCATGATCCCGAATCCCTTCGGCAGTTATGCTACATTCGAAAGTTACCGCTTATTCCATGTGCGTTCGCGGAACTTGTGACGTGTGCACGGCGTGCTCGTTATATATAACCTTTATTACTATCGTATCAAAAATTAAGATAAAGCGTCGTCAAGAGAGCCTCATCCAGACCAATTGCGCCATGATGGCCTGATAAGCAGTACCATGAAGGCATCGCGATACTAGGGCCTTTATATGCCACCAAGACGCAAGGTTAGGTATCAATACAGATAAATAGCTCCAACATCCTCAAAGGGCTGTTAGAACGTGCGCATCAGCATACAGCCTCAGGCGGCCTCAGTGCTTGATAAACCCTGTGTTTGAGTACCTCTTTCTCCCCCTCCTATCATACTGCCTTCATCACGTTAATACCCCTAAGCTCCGATCTTTCTATCATTCGCTATGCACTTCCTCCCTGCCGCCGCTGTAGCGGCACACCTTGTCTTAACTGTTCTGGCTAATTGTCGCTATAAAGAAATGGATTGCAATTGGCACGGCACGTCCACTTGGTGCGGGACCACGAATTCGGACATCGGAGACTGGGTAAACGGCACTCGGCTCGTTGCGTGGACTCGAGACAGGCCTAAAAATGAACTCTGTTCGGACAGATCTTCAAATAACTACCCGGGCGAGGATTGCTGCAACAGTTACGGCTCAGGATGTTTCCCTGGATATAAGCGACTCTGGTGCAAACCTCAAAATACCTTCGATCCTAAGAATTGCAATTTAGACCCTTGCTGCAAAGCCATTGCCTCGTGGGCCAATGATACCGTCTATATTTTCTGCGGGGACCTGCTTGGCACAAGGAGAGACGATGCTTGGGACCGAATACAGTCCGATCGCGAATTCCCTGGTTATTATAGAAATAGCCCATGTCCAAATGGGTATCCAAATAGGATATACGACGCTTGCCGGACCATTCTTGGGGCCACTTAGACTCGGCTATAGTGAATATTAAGCTAGTATACTTATAAATGCGGACGAAGCAGCGAGTCAAGAGCCAGAGGTCCGATAGATAGAACATATCGTAGCGGAGTAAAGGCAGGTTTATTTTAATGTTACATTTGTTAAATCTCGTCGCAAGTGATCTACCACTGAAGGGTTATGGATCAAGAATTAAATGCACGACACGACAATCCTTTACGATATTCCTTGAAGGTATGTGACTTTTAGCGCTCCTAGTGCTTCAAGTCGAGTAATCACTAGACAACATGTGTTAGTATAGGGACCGGCACTGGGGTTCTACCGGTTCTGACGAGGCACGCGAAGCTAATAGTCATACGAAACTTCATAAAGAGTTAAAGAGACTAAGGACTAAGCAAAGATACCATATGCCGATTCCTTAGAGGAATACGCCCTAACCATATATGTCTGCTTATTTCTCCCTCCAGGTCCAGCTTTAGTTTGCTAACGTAGAGTTGTCGAAAGCATAGTGCCAATTGCCGTCTATACCTACGTACTCTAGGTAGGGGAACCCTTTTTGCTTAGCACCTGCCAAGTCAAGTCAATTAGTATATAAAAAATAATAGGAGATAAACACATACACCACTCTCTTAACGTTTGTATAGAATTAAGGGGTGGAAAGATATTGTTGGCCTTGAAATGGCAAGTTTCAACCGATACCATCCAAGATTCTTTGCAAAGTAGTTGAATATGAATCCCTAGGTACCAATTGTTGCAATGTCTATTAATATTATTAGAATCTAATAAAATGAAATAAAAGGATAATAAGGGTCTCGTACAATTTGTCATAATTACAGACCTCTTCAATTCCTTGAACAGCTTCTTTCGAGCCCATATCGTCCAATTTGAGGCCGCCATATTTATGACAGGTAAATCTATGTCGGGACCCTAAAGCCAGGCTGGCAAAAAGGATAGAGGTAATAAGCTGCTTAGCGATCATGTTACTTATAGCACGACGGAGTCAATACACATTAGAGCGTAAAGGAAAAAGACGACGTAGCTAAGAAGGGAGAAAAAGGGATCTATTTATATTTAATATATGGTGATATTTAATCGAAGTATAATAAGGAAGCTTCTAGTACCGGGATGACCATTAGAGCATCCTTTAAAAGTCAGTTTAGAAATGCTGCCTATACTTCGTAATGTCTCCGAGAAGGCGCCGAACTGCATGCGCGCAGGGATGTGGCAGCTCCGTTACACTGCGCAGCAACCAGAGGCAATATCGAGGTGATGATGTTGTTGGTTGAAGCAGGGGCAGCGCTTGACGTCCAGGACGCCTCAGGAAACACGCCGCTACATTGGGCTGCATATAAGGGAGACGAGGACGTCGGTGGAAGGATGTGACAACAACGGCAGGACTGCCTTGCATCTGGCAGCGACGGCCGAAATGGAGGGGGTGGCCAGGCTGCTCACCCTCGAGGCAGAGGTGCGTGCCGACACCGAGGCAACGGACCGCAACGGGCACACGCCGCTCCACCTGGCCACGGTGAAAGGACACGATGCCGCCGTACGCTTCCTCGTCGAGGCCGGAGCCGACACGGAAGTAAAAGACTCGAGGGAAAGGACGCCACTATGCTGTCAAGAGTAAAAACGATGGAACCGAGGCCGTTGTACGATACCTTGTGCTCCAAACGGACGCTAATATGGAAGCAAGAGATGGGAGGGACAGGACCCCCCTGGACGATGCTGTGTCGGAAGGGAACTTGAATGGTATAAAGCTGCTCGATTAATGCTGAACGCGCGTCACCCCAGGCTACCTATACGGGGCAGTCGCAGACATACCTCACTGAAGATGTTTAGAGGATGAAAGCACGGCCGAACAGAATAACCCCGGCATCTGTGGCTGCTGGCTGTGAGCAAGTCAGTGGTAGGCATCACATCGACGCCCACCTCCTATGCCAACCGGCCTGCAAACTCGGCCTCCCCGGCACTCAGAGACAGGAGAAGGCCAGCCCACGGCCCTTGGTCGATGCGGTAGCGGACGACTCCAGTGGCGAGCCCGTCTTCGTCCCGGACGGCAGATCCGTATGTGTCGTCGGGGGCGCGAGGCGCGTCGTCGCCGGCGCCCTCGACCTGGCCCGTGAAGACCCAGTCGTATACAACGTATCGGCGGGCATCGTCCGCCGGGGGCTGGGGAGCCCCCTCGTCGAGCCTGACAGATTTGGCCACGAAGACTCCCGCCACGCTGCCGGCAGAAGCACTGTCGACGTAGACCTTGGCGGTCCACGCGAGCTTGCCTCCTGATGGCTGGCCGGAAAGCGAAAGCCTGTCAAGTCCGGGCATGTGCGCTTCGCCGTCCACGGCCGCACACGGCCGTCTGCAGAGCTCCTCCGCGAGCACGTATCCTACCGGACAGTGGGCGATCTTGCCTGGGAGTCGGAGCCTGGCCGCGCCAAAGTCCCCGTCGAGGACGACGTACAGGCCGCGCTCGGAGGTGAAGATGACCTCGACGACGCTGACGCTCTGCAGGCGGCGGTCGCCGATCTGCCGGGCAATCTCGGCTGCGAGCCGTCGAAAATAGCCATGGGCAAAGGCATCGTCCCGCAAGAAGTTGAATTCGGCGCAGATGGAGTCGGAAAATGGGCAGAGCCTGTGGCGCGGGAAGAGAGGGCCCCGGCCCTGCGAGTTGTCGCCGATGGTGATGGGCAGGCCGCCGATGGTCAGGGGCCAGGGCGGCTTGGGCAGCTGCGAGACGGAGAAGTGCAGGTAGGACCCCCCGATGCCCACGGCGATCATCGTGGTGCCGGGGAAGATGCCGCGAAGGGCGCGGAGGGCGTCGCCCTCGAGGGGATCGATGCTCCTGTCTCGCAGGTCGAAGGGCAGAAGGACGTGTCTCGCCATGGCTGCTCCCGGAGACGACATGATGCGCGTTGTGAGAGTCGACGGTAAACGATTGGGAATCAGGAAAAGGGGGTGTATACTTTGACGCGGAAGAGTGGCGTAGGGCGAAGGTGTTTACAATTTGGTTACAATTTGGTTACAATTCGGCAAAGGCTTGATACGAAAGCTTAAGCATTGTGTCCTAAAGCATGCTGGTCCGCGTCTATAAGAGTCGGACGGCCTCGATCGAGGCTGTATCCACACTTGATCACTACGGACCCGCGGGCCTTGCAACGGCGATAGAGTCGAGCATGACGAGCGAGCAGCTCGAGGCGTACTGACTGCCTTTTGCATCGAGGAAATCAGCCGGAAGCTCCGCGCCGACGACGCCAGGCCCGCTTACAGAGACAGGTCTCGGTCGCCCGAGCCGGAATACGACGGCGGCGGGCGACGCGTCAACGCGCGCCCAGCGGCACCGCAGGCGCCTCGAGGACGAGCGGCGAGAGGGCTCTGCGCACCATCCCCGGGTACGGCCCGGCGCACGACTACCGCCGGCCGGCCGTGTTCCGGGACAAGGTCTACGTGCCCGCCGGCGACTTCCCGGGCGTCAACATCATCGGGCAGGGCCGCTTGATGGCTGACGACGGCCGCGCAGACGGGCAGCCGGCGCAGGACAAGACGGCCCCGGACGCGTTGGACCGCGCGATCCAGCGCCCCGGCCGACGTGGCCCGGCACGGCGTCGGCTGTCCTCGGCGGCGCGCGGGCCGGTACAAGCGACGTTTCCGCTGACCGCACACGGCTCACGCAGGCATCGCGCGTTCGTCTGTTCTGTTTCGTTTCACGCGCGCGGCTTGAGGCAGGCGGCGTCGCACGAGCTGCGTCAGCGTCGAGGCCAAGCGCCAACCTTGACAGGCGGCTGCCAATCGCGGGCCCCGTCGGCGGCGAGGGCCTCGGGGGGAGATTATAGCAGGTCCGAGACCCGGGTCCGGCCGGATCGTTAGATGCTTAATCGACTGCCTAATCGACTGCTAATCGACTGCCTAATCGACTGCCTGCGCTGGCGGCGCCTAGCCTGCAGCTTTGATGCCTCTGCTGGCCGCCTAGAGGCGCACAGATGCCCTGTCCGCGC
The DNA here is from genome assembly GCA_002939055.1 of Hypocreales sp. Mo6-1. NCBI lineage: Eukaryota > Fungi > Ascomycota > Sordariomycetes > Hypocreales > Hypocreales sp. Mo6-1. Next base: position 4,228,393 of record PNEP01000013.1, read on the forward strand.
CGTCGCTGACTGCGCGGGTACGTACCGTCGGCGTGCTGTTCGCTGTCCGCTGCTCACCTGGCCCTCACCTCGACCCGCGGTACGTACCCGGCACCTCCTGCGGCTCGACTCCGTCCCGCCATTGCTGTATCAACCTCCTCGACTGGTTCTGTTTCCGACCCTCTAATGCGGCCTTGAAACCATCCTCCTCTGCACCTCCTGGCCCCTCGCCGCCCACCAGCGCCAGCTGCGATTCTGCCGTCCCGCCGCCGCGCCGCTGCCTCTGCCGCTGCCGCTGCCACCGCCGCCGCAGGTCCGCGAGCCCCCGACGCCCTCCCCTGTCTGCCCGTCTGCCTGCTCGCCAGCAGCTCTCCGCCTCTCGCCGCCTCGCCTCGCCTTTATTGCTGCGCCCGCTCCTCGCCTCCTGCTCCCCGGCTCCTGCTCCCCGGCCCCTGCTCCTCGCCTCCGCGACACCCCTCCTCGACGCCGCTCCTCGACGCCCCCTCGCACCCGCCCGTCGCCCGCCGAGACGACCTGCCCGTCGCCGCCGCCTCTCGCAGATATGGCTCAGCCTGGTGTCCAGTCCCTTAAGGCTCGTCTGCCCGCCCTCCCTCGCCCTCGCTGGCCCTCACCCGCCCTCGCTGACCGCCCTCATAGTGCGTCGTGACCGGCGACGGTGCCGTCGGCAAGGTCCGTCTCTCCCGGCTGCCCCCAGCCGCCCCCCCGGCATCGCCCTCCGTCCGCTGACGCCCGCCGCAGACATGCCTGCTCATCTCATACACCACCAATGCCTTCCCCGGCGAATACATCCCCACAGTGTTGGTCCCGTCCCTCCCTCATGCCGCAGTCCCCCGGCTGACCGCTGCCCGCCAAGCTTCGACAACTACTCGGCGAGCGTAATGGTCGATGGCAAGCCAATCAGCCTCGGGCTCTGGGACACGGCCGGCCAGGAGGACTACGACCGCCTGCGGCCCCTGTCATACCCCCAGACCGACGTCTTCCTCATCTGCTTCTCCATCGTCAGCCCGCCCTCCTTTGACAACGTCAAGGCCAAGGTACGAGCTGCCGTCGACGCCCGCCACCGACCTGCTGACCTCGCCCGCCCAGTGGTACCCCGAGATCGACCACCACGCGCCCAACATCCCCATCATCCTGGTCGGCACCAAGCTCGATCTGCGAGAAGACGTGGCGACGCTCGAGTCTCTGCGGCAGAAGCGCATGGAGCCCGTCTCGTACGAGCAGGCCCTCGTCTGCGCCAGGGAGATCCGCGCCTACAAATACCTCGAGTGCTCGGCCCTGACGCAGCGCAACCTCAAGAGCGTCTTCGACGAGGCCATCCGGTGAGTCCGGCCCGCCCGCCGAGGACCCGCCCCGAGCCCGCCTTGTCCTGACCAGCCGCAGCGCCGTGCTGAATCCGCGCCCCCAACCCACCAAGCACAAGAAGTCCAAGTGCTCCATCCTGTAAGCTCCAGGGACCACGGCCATGGCCCTCGCCATGCACCCGACCGACCCGAGCACCACCATCCTCGCGACCCTCCAGACAGGTCCCGGACGTGGCGGTTTGCTTCATTCGCACCGGCGGCCCGCAGTGATTTCCAGGCGCTACTCGAACGCAAAGAGAGCTCGGTTTAACGATTGGTGTTTTCCCTTGTCATTGGCTTCAGGAACTAGACCCACGCGGCGAATGGTTAAACGAGGGCGGCCCGAGCCAATACACTGTCCCGGACCTGCCTGGGTCTCGCTTTTCGCCTAGTCGTTCTGCAAAGAGCCTCTTTAATGTGTTTCTGCCGGGTGTCAGGATGCCTTGGGCCAGGACCATATGTGATGTGGTGCGGGCCGTCTCCCGGACGCCTGGCAGATTGGTTTACATCTCTGTCTCTCTCTGTGTCTCTCTCACTCCCTCCCTCTCCCCAAAGGATATCCCAGGTTTTTGACGGTCTGTAAATAGCAATCTCGTACATGGACAGGCGCCAGTTGACAAGTCTTGCCCCGTCGATTGCTGCGCGCCGCCGAGTGTTGCACGTAGGGTACGCTCGCGCACATCAAGTCAGATTGATTCCTTGGGGTATCTCTCTATACTGTCCATGCATGTCCGGACCGAGATTCGCTCCTCGCTCGCTCGCTTCCGCCGGCACGCCCCGGGGATAGGGCGCTCAGTGGCCCAGCCGCGGGTTCCTAGCCAGGCGGCTCGGGTGGATGCTGTCGCCCATGCTCTGCTGCTGCTTGTCCTCGGCGCCCTCATCGGCCTCCTGCTTGGCCTTTTCCTTCTCGATGCGCTTGGCGCGGTTCTCGTCGAGCTTCGCGTTCTTGTCGCGGATGCGGTCGCAGCGGAGCTTGGTGCGGCCGCCGCCGCCGGCGCTGCGGGCGTCAGTCCGGGGAGTCCCTCGGCAGCACGCACAGGGGGGGACGCACGTCAGCTCGACGTTGACGCGGCGCGCGGGCGACGCGCCGTCGTCGAAGAGCGAGTGGTGGAAGCGGTCGAGGCAGGTGCGCTGCGCGGCGGCGCTGGCGAACTCGACGAAGGCGATGCCGCGGCAGCACGACGGCTTGTCGCGCTGCGTCAGGCAGCGCACCGACAGCGGCGACAGCGGCGCAAAGTGCGCCTCGATGGTCGCCGCTGTGGCCGTGTAGGGCAGGTTGCCGACGAAGACGATGTGCCGGTCGCTGCGGCCGGCGTCGTCGCCCCCGGCATCGGTCGGGTCGGCGGGCTGGTCCTTGTCGGCCTTTGCCTTCTTGTCCTTCGTCTTGTCCTTTGTCTTGTCCTTCGTCTTGTCCTTCGTCTTGTCCGTCATCTTGTCCGTCATCTTGTCCTTCGTCTTCTTGTCCTTGTCCTTGGACGGCCCTTCCTGGGCCACGCCCTCCACCTCGCCGTCGCCATTCATCGCCTTGGCCTTCTTGTCCTTCTTGTCCCTTTTCTCCTTCTTCTCCTTCTTCTCCTTCTTGTCCTTCCCCTCCTCAACCGGACCCTTCACCTCGTCCTTGTTGTCCTCCGTGATGACGTTGCCCCCCTCGACCTCAGCCTCTATCTCCTTCTTCTCCTTCTTCTCCTTCTTCTTGTCTTTCTTCTCCTTGTCTTTCGTCTCCCTATCTTTCTTCTCCTTCTCCTTCTTCTCCTTCTTCTCCTTCCCCTTCTCCTCGTCCTCCCTCACCTCAACAGGCTCCTCCCCCTCGGCCTCCCCGCCATCCCCCGGCAAATTCTGCAGGTCCTTTCTCCTCTCCTTCCTCTCCTTTCTGCTCTCCTTCTTGTCCTTCTTGTCCTTCTTGGCCTTCTTGGCCTTCACCTCATCCGCGTCGCTGGAGCTCTTGTGCTTCTTGGCCGGCGGCTCCTCGACCCCATCGCCCGCCCGCTTGCCTCCCTCGGCCGGCGTCGGCGCCGCCTCGCGCGCCCGCTTGCTCTTCATGTCGTCTCTCTCGGGCGCCGTCCGGCTGCAGCGCGGTGGGTGAAGGAGATTTTCAGTACATAAAGATTATAGAGACGCGAGTGCCCAGAGACGATTTTTTTTTGTGGTTGGCACTTTTTAGCGGGGCCGAAGTCGAGCCGATCAGCAGGGGTTAGCGGTCCATCAACTCGGGCAACTCCAACTCAACTCCAGGACTCAGATCAACATCATCTATTGCTGCCAATGCCGATGCGGCATATTTCTCATTAGCCTAAGTCTCTACGGGCGAAGAAAACCGTCCTGATAACAATGGCCATTCTCTCGTCAAATCCCCCATAAATATTCCCGTAACAAAAGAAATCGCAGCGAGAGAAGCTGCGTCGTCATTACCCCCTCAAAGCCTGCTCCCCGTCGCCTCGCTCGCATTCAGCTCCCAAACGCCCCCATGAACCCCCACAGCGCCACCAAGACTGCTGCAGAGACAAGTGCCAAGCTTGGCCTCGGGGCCTTGGAGCCTGCCGTCACCACGCTTGGCGCCATACGCGTCCCGCTTGGTGCATCGGCGGGCTCGACAACAGTTGCCGCCTGGGGCCCTGGAGCGCCGTCTGCCGTTCCCGACACCAGCGCTTCCTAGGCCCTTTGGTCGCCACTCTCCGACATGGCCAGGGCCTGGAACACATCCTGCGGCGGGCCGCCATCCTTGTCCGACCTGGAGGCGGGCCGAGGCGTGGGCGTTGCCAAAAGGGCCTTGTCCTGGACCGTCAAGACTGTCGTGCGCAACTCAGGACCGCCCATGGACGAGATGAGCGTCACCACAACGGCAGTGCCCGTGCTCTCCGCTGCCGGTTTCGCTTCCGTGACCCGAGAAAGCGTCGTCAAGGGCTCGTCAGCTGGGCCTGACAGCGTGTCCCTCGGGTGCTTCTCTTCGGCAGGCGATGTCGAGGCTGGGGGCTGGTTCCCTCCGTGGCCGCCGTTGGCTTGTCCTTCAGCGGGTCGGTGTGTGTGCGACGGCGAGCCCTGGCCATACGTCTGCGGGGGCGCAGACGACGTTGTCGAGGGAGACGGAGGGACCTCGAGGCCTGTTGCAACGCTTCGAATAGATGTCGAAGACGCTTGTGTGATGAACGAGGATGGAGCGCGAGCGCTCGAATCGTCATACTCCGGCACTGGTTTGCCGTATGAGTACTCTGCCAGCGGAGGAATGTAGGCTGGGGGCGGCGGCGGCGGCGTAGAGTATACCGGCGGTGGCGTTGTCAGAATCGTAGACGTCGAAGATGTCCAAGTCGTCGACGAAGATGGCGGCGTTTCAGACGTCACGTTGACAGAGAGTGGTCGAAAGGACGCACTGGTCGATGGAGCCAGCGTGCTCATTTCTGTGGAACAATCCGTGGTGTTGTGGGACGAAGTCGTAGGGAGTTGGGCAACGGAGAAGGAGCTCGTGGTTTCATCCGTACAAGACGTGGAACTGGTCGTCAGCGAGCTGGAACTTGAAGTCGTCGTCGTGAAAACAGAAGACGAATTCGTGCAAGGGTCGTTGGAGTTGAGAGACAGACTTGGCACAAGGGTGCTCGTGCTCCAGCAAGATGTAGACGAAGTGGTCGAGCTCGGCGTCGTCGTGGAGACATGCTCTTCTTCCGGGCAGTCGGTCGACTCCGGGGGCCTCGTGCTCAGGGCGAGGGGCGTGAAGGCCGGCAGGGTCAGACTAGGAGTAGTTGTTGTCGAATTGGGCAGCGAGCTCGTCTCTTCACAGTCTGCAGTTGAGCTTGGCGTTGTGGGAGCGGGGAGCGTCGTTGTCGACCAAGGCAGGGTGGGGGGGGCCTGAAAAAGACTTGCAGAGGTAGAGCTGGTAGAGACATGGCAGCGGCATTCGGTGCTGGCCAGAGTGCTTGACGATGTCTCGCAGTCAGGGTCCTCCAGGTTGCCGTTCCTGGCATCCGATGCACGATGAAGAGTGTCGGGCGACTGCGTCCAGGCAGAGCCCGCGTTTCCACCATGGGCGCCGGGGAAAGGCGTCGCAGCAGGGCCACGGGCCGCAACAGACAGGGTGACGAGGCCATCGGAACCGGCCCTGCAATCCAGTGAAACAGGCGACTTGGGGTCAAACGCGAGAAACTGCGTGGGTTGAGGCGAAAGGCCGGCTTCAGCGGGAATGTTCTGTCGCTTGGCAGGAGACACATGGTGAACCGCGATGGGATGCAGCGGACTGATGTTGGCGCCCAAGTCGGAACAAGCGGAAGCCGTGTGTGCGAGGGCATGGCCGTACGACTGGGCGCCGCACGAGTTGATCAGGCATTGAAACAGAGCCTGTTGACGCGGTGAGCATGTGCGGACAGCCAGGGGCACGGCTTGAACCTACTCTTTGCTTCGCCACGTCGTGGCAGAGGCCTCGCATCCCTTCCCCCGGGGTCTGGTTCGCCATGCTCTTGGTGCATTCGGCAAGACATGCTGCAGGTCAGGTCAGCAGGCGGCAGAGACGAACAACAGGATGAGGCCGCTTACACGGCGCCGCCTGGCCAGCTGTGCTCTGCCCCCGGGCCAGCACCCAGAGGAGCAGGCTGCCCACGAGACCCGTCTTCATGTCGCGAGCGTGGACGAGGGGAATAGCTGTGGAAATGGCTAGTCGTAATTAACGATGGTCACCGAAATGAGAGGGAATGAATGGACTTGGAGGGGATCCAAAAACGAGAGACGGGCTCCAAAAAAGCGAGTAACGACAGCGGATGCAGGATGATGTTGGGAAGAGAAGAAGAGAAGACGGGCGGAAGAGGAGGAGGGAGAAGGGAGGGAGAGGGAAGCTCGACACACTTGGAGAGGGAAGGGCCAGGCTATCCGTTGCCATGTCGCCGTCGGGGCAAGAGGAAACGGGACCCAGGTCCCCGGCCCCAGGACGACTCTTTCCTGTGGTGGTTGGGGGACTCGACGCCTCGCTTGGGCTCGGTTGAAGCAGGAGAGCCAAAGGAGGGTGCAGAGGCAAGGGCAAGGTTTCGTCATTAAGGGTATCTCAGGGGGCATTCATCAGGCATGTGCCCCGGCAGGTAGGAGCCTAGTAAAACAGCAGGGCCAGCGGCCTCGTCTCGTCGACGTATCTCTCCTTGAACTCTGCCCTCACCAAGAAGCGGGCAAGAGGCATCATGGTGTCCTTCATGTCCATGACGCCCCTCTTCTTCTGGTCGATGTGGGAGGCGTCGACGACGACGCGCTGCAGGTTGTCCAGGGAGAGCGCGCCTGGCAGCGGGTTGGCACTTGTCGCAGGAGGAGCGAGGACAGGGCTTCTCACCGTTGTCAATGAGCTCGGCGAGGCGCGCCGGCGTGCCGACCCCGATGCCTGTCGTCCTGCTGCCGAGGAAGGCGGCCTGTTCCTCGACCTTGAAGTGCTTGGCAAACTACGCCGAGGTGAGCATGCCTGAGCGTGGCGTGGACCCGGCCTCAACTCACCAGCTTGGCCACGGGGCTCTCCTTGCTGGAGAACTTGCGGACTGCCCTGGAGCTGCGTTAGCGTGGCGCAGATGGGCGAGTTGTACGAGGCTGCCTGCAGCCTACCTCACGACGTCGGCCGCCCTGAGCCCGGCCCCCGCGACAATGAGCGTGTGTGGCGAGCCCTTCTTCTTGGGCGCCTTTTTGAGGCTCTCAGAGTCGCCGGCAAACGCTTCCAAGAAGCCGGGGAGGTTATCCAGGGTCCTCTTGTCCTGCCACGACGTCGAGTCCCGGATCCAGCTTGCTGTGGCGGCGATGGGTGAGCGCTCTCCAGACGAGGCTCGGCTGTGGCATCTCACCTGAGACGGCCATATCGGCGAGCTCGACGGTGCTCAGGTCGCTCCCGAAGCGGCTCGTCTTCTTTGCCAGATGGTCTGCCAGCAGCTGGTTGTCCATGCGGGCGAAGAGGGTGTTGATGCCGAGCTCGGTGTCGAGGGCCTCGTCGTCTTGCTGCGCCTTTTTGGTCTTTCTCTTCTTGCTCTTCGCGGGCGCAGGCGGCTCTGCCGCGCGCTTCCTTGGATTTGACATTTTGCGAGATGAAAATGAGTCGTCTTGTTGAAGTGTTGGGAGAATTTCAGCATGCGCTTTTGTGGGGCAGCCGCTCGCACCCGTGAATGACATGAAGAAAAAGAAAAAAGGGCCCCGCCAATAGAAAGCGGGAATGCATTTCTGGACCCAGGATTCGAACCTGGATCGACGACCCCGCAAGCAGGCTCCAAGTTTCCAAGGAGTGTCATCCGCCATGCTACCATTACACCAGTCCAGACTTTATTTTTTGTTTTACCAAGGTGAACTAATATATATCCAAAAGTATGCGGACCGCCGATCCGTCACGTGACTCTTGACATCGTGCGGAGAATGGAAAGGTGGGTCACTCCTCTAACTAAGCCGGCAGCTATTAAGTCGGACGGGCGTTCGAGGGCCTTTAGACGAGACCTCTGAAATAAGAGAAAAACCCCAGGTCCAGGCCCAGGAGTCAGATCTGCCGCCCTCTTACGATATTTATAGGGCAAATAAAACGAGCTCACAAAATAAGAGAATTAGCGCAGGCATATATGCTAAGGGAGGGGGGGGCGGATAGAGGTCTAGAATACTTATAAGTCGACGGTAAGTCGACGGAGGAGGGAGGCCGGCCATCAAGCTACCGTAGGAAGGGCAATTATCCAATAGGCAGCGAGGGCTATGAAGCAAGTGTGGGTATGGATACTCTCATCTCTGTCCTTTGGACCCCGGCTTTGACAGAGCGAGCCCTGGCAACAAAGTCAGGATCATGACCTGCTGTGCGTTTCGTCTGGCATCCAATGCGGACCGTCTCGTGATCTTGGGCATCGTATTCTAGCAAATTGTCCCACCTGCTGTCTACATGACCGTGTGTCGCCGCGGTCTCCTAGCGTACCATTACGGCTGCCTACTATTAGTTCCCGGCCTCTGCTGGGCAGAGCAGTTACAGAAAAAAACACGTAGTGTATCAGCTCCTCGAGTTAAACCGCGGCCCGCAGGCGTTGAACCGCGTCCGTCCGGGCCGGTCTCATGGCCGTCGATTTGCCCCGAGCCCGACTCCGAAGTCCGGCCCGTGCGCCGAAGGCCCGGGAGGAAGTCCCGAAGTCCGGCGTCTATCCCCCGCACGGAGCGGGATAGACAACCCCAAGGTTTCGGGTTTGTCCGACTTGCGCCTTCACTCCTTCACGGCGCAACCCATTTGGCCGCTCAAGGGGTAGGATGCACAGGGCGAAGCATGTATGTATAAATACCGTATGTTCAGGGGCAGAGGCCGGCAAAGGCAGCCCCTGAATCACTCGATATACATCATTTCGCCATGGGCACGGCCGACCTCGAAATCGCGACGCCGCTGACGCTCCCCTGCGGGCTCACGCTGCCGAACCGGCTGGTCAAGTCGGCCATGGCCGAGGGCTGGAGCGACGGCAACCGGCTGCCGGCCGCGGGCCTCGTCCGGACGTACGGGGCGTGGGCCGACGGCGGCTGGGGCATGCTGATCACGGGCAACGTGCAGGTCGACCCGCGGCACCTCGGCACGCGCGACGACAACGCCGTCAACGTCGGCGGCGGCTCCGGCGGCGTCCCGCGCGGCCAGGCGCTCGCCGCGTGGGCCGGCTGGGCGCGGGCCGCGGGCCGGGGCGGCGCCGCCGTAGTCATGCAGCTCAACCACCCGGGCCGGCAGTCGGCCGTCGGCGCCGGGTCGCGCTGCCTGCTGGCCAAGTCGGTCGCGCCGAGCGCCGTCCCGCTGAGCCTCGGCCCGGGCCTGCTGCCGCGCGCCGCCGCCGCCGTCGTCTTCGGCACGCCGCGCGCCATGACGGCCGACGACGTCGCCGACGCCGTCGCGCGCTTCGCCGCCGCCGCGCGCCTCGCCGCCGACGCCGGCTTCGCGGGCGTCCAGGTCCACGCCGCGCACGGCTACCTGCTGGCCCAGTTCCTCAGCGAGCGCAGCAACCGGCGGACCGACGCGTACGGCGGCTCGGCCCGCAACCGCGCCCGCATCGTCGTCGACGTCGTCGCCGCCATCCGCCGCGCCGTGCCGGACAAGGGCTTCTGCGTTGGCGTCAAGCTCAACAGCGTCGACCACCAGAGCGAGCACGAGCTCGCCGAGTGCATCGAGCAGCTCGAGGACATCACAGCCGCCGGCGTCGACTTTCTCGAGATCAGCGGCGGCACGTACGAGGATCCGAGGGTACGACGGCGCCAGGCCCGGCTTGCTGCAGCCGCAGATGCTGACGGTGACGGCCCCAGATGATTCTCAGCAGCACCGACCGCGGTGCTGCACAGACGGGTCCTCAGACGGGTCCCCAGACGGGTCCCCAGACGACCACGGCCGCCCGCGAGGCCTTCTTCCTCGACTTCGCCCGGGCCATCCGGCACCGGTTCGCCGACGTGCCCCTCGTCGTCACCGGCGGCTTCCGCTCCCGCCGCGGCATGGAGAGCGCCGTGCGCGAGGGCGCCTGCGACATGGTCGGCATCGCCCGGCCTGCCGTCCTCGACGCCGCGCTGCCCAACAACATCGTCTTCAACGCCGACGTCGCCGACGACGCCGCGCGCCTGCCCGAGACGACGGTTGCCGCGACGGGCATCGCCAAGAGGCTCGGTATGAAGTCGATAGCCGGAGGGGCCGAGACTGTGAGTCCTCGACGCCTGTTTCCCCCAGGCCGCGAGCTGACGTGTGGAACCAGCTCTGGTACCAGAGGAAGATGCATTCCATGGTCTAGGCGTCGCGACGCCGTCTTGTTGCGCCGGGTTGGCCTCGTGCGGCACGCGCTGAGCTCTCGACAAGACCGGGGCGATTACCTCGATTTAGTTTCTTTTTGCACAGTAGCAATATCACGCAAGACGAGACCCGTCTTGGGCAGCAGATAGAGTAGACGGCGCATGCGTCCAGGGCATGGTGCATAGCGTACCGCGTAGACGACAAGCTCGGGCTCGCACGCAGCAAGGAGGGGTGAAACGGAACAATCTTACCGAGACTGCATGCTGTACGGAGTATGCACGCATGCAAACGACAGCCAACAGAGGCAAACGGCCGCCAGCTCGGGATGTGGCATGCACATCAGCAGCCGCATCTCCTCGGGCCCGGCCACAGGCGCCAATGATGCGGCCCAAAGCAGATGCAACGAACCGACTGACAGGTACATGGCCCCAGGATCGGGCGCAGAAGCGCGCCACAACTGTCAGAGATTGGGTGCGCGTGTCCGCCGGTCCACCTGCGGTGCTGCCTGACGGCGGCTTGCTGACCCAGCCTCGCGGCGGCACAGCGCAGCTGGCTGTGACACGGCCTGCAGTCCGCCGACGACGCCGGGGCAGCCTCCGGGAAACGGCCCTGGGCAGAGGGCCGGCCAGCTCTCCACAGTCACCAAGTGCCGAGCGCGGGGCGGGGGCCAGCCTGCGCCGAGGACTCGGGGCCCCTGGACAGGGGGGCGCTCGCTCAATTGACTGCCTATGGCTCGCAGAACAGAGCGAGAGAAGAGAGAAGGGGGGAAAAGGGCGGCCGGGGCGCCGTCCAAAACGACGAGCGCGGGCATGCCTGCTCGCCCGGATACAGAAGCGGCACGCGCCGCCCGGATACAGAAGCGGCACGCGCCGCCCGGATACAGAAGCGGCACGCGCCGCTACGGCGTCGTCTCCATGTCCCTGAGCATGTCCCACGTCGCCGGCTTCATGGGGTCAAAGACCATGCTGCTGTCCTTGCCGTCGAACCGGTGGGCCTCCTTCTTCTCGTTGACGTACCACATGGCCCGGCGACGGACCGAGTCCCATTCGCGGATGCTCGACCGGAGCGCCTCGCCGTCCTGCACGAGCCGCTCGAAGGCGTTCTCCATCCAGAGCACGCAGTTCCAGTCCGGATCCTCGGTGCGGAGCGGCACGTTCCGGAAGATGTCCTCGAGGCGCCTGTGGTCGTGAATCTTGCCGACGACGACGCGCACCAGCAGCATGGCTGCTCGGTCCGAGTCGTTGACGTACGCCCACTCGGGCTTGACCTGCGGCGGGTCGCCCGTGACGACGAGCCTCTCCTTTGCGTGGTACATGATGTGCCTGCTCCCGGACTTGGGGTGCTTCTTGGGCCCGGCCAGGAAGGCCCAGTGATACCTGGTTGTCCCCTTGTCAGGAGGCGGCCAGCGCCCGGGCGTCGACGCGAGGGAGCCACTTACTCGTCTTCGCCGTCTGGCATCTTGGGCGTGCTTCCACGCACGTAGAGCCCCACGTACAGGCGCTCCTTCTCGAGCCCGAGGAGCCGGTTGATCTTGTTGACGAGGACGAGGTCCGAAGCCTGCTCCGGAAACTTGGCCGTGGTGAAGCACATGGCGGGTCAGCCTGCGATGACGGCAAGCTGCAAGAGAAACGGTCTCTGCTGCTTCCTCGGACTTGCTCGCTTTGCTGCTGCTGGGCCGGTCCGGACCAACGGGAGAGAAGAGGCCGGAGGAGAGGGCTGACAGGATGGGAGAGACGGGTGGAGAGAAGAGAGGGGGGGGGGGTAATGTAGGCAGGAGGACGAACAGGGGAGGGTGGAGGGAAACGGCCAAGAGGGCACGGAAATGCAAAGAAGGCAAAGCGAGGCAGAGCAAGATGGGCAGAGGTGCAGGGCCGTAGGGGTACCTGCGTAGGGAGGACATGGCCAGGCATGCAGCTGAGTTGGACGCTCTGCACCTAGGAGCAGGCAGATGAATCCGGAGCAAACATCCATGGCTCCAGGGGACGTCGGCTCTGCGTCAGGCAAGGCAAGGCACAGGTTGCAAGGTATTGTCGGCAAGGGAAGAGTACCGGCATAGACCAAGGACACCATGACGGCTCAGTTACACGAGTCTCTGGCGTGACAATGCCAACCCTGCATCCGGTACGTCCACTCGGTGACACGAACTGGAGAAGCGAGGCTGGCCGTGAATGCAGGCTTCCGGGGGGGGGAGGCTGTTCGGCCGCTGGGGCCGTCCGGCCACGGCAACGGCGGCACTGCCGCGAGCCTGTCGAGCAGCCCGCCGTCCGAGCCCGCCGAGACACAGCCCAAGGCGGCGGGACGAGGACGACAGACACGGCGGCTGGCCGGCGGCTCGCGGGCCGACTCGTAGGTGCCAACTCGGCACGAGGCGTGCTGAGCCGTGCTCGACGTCGAGCCCAGGCGGGGGACGCAGCCGTGTGCAACGGGCAGGGTGCGAGCGTTACGGGGCTGTGAGTGGCCGCGGTAGTTGTTTGCTGGCTCGACTTGGCCGCTGCATCTCTGGTACGATTCGGGCTGCCGCCGGGCTTGACCCATCTGGCATTGGAGCGCCTGGGCCTGGGCCGTCACCAACAGCATACCTGCCTCTGCCCGGCCTGTTGGTGGTGAGAGCTCCGACGGCACAGCCAGAGGACGCACGTTCCAGCCGGCTCCAGTTGTGCTGCGACCTACCGAGCCTGCCTCGTCCAGGGAGGGCGGGCCGCGTGGTAATAGGCAAAAGGGCCCCTTGCCTTTGGGCGTATTGCGGTTCCGGGCCAGGAGGAGCTGGACGTGAGCAGGTTTATCGCCAATGCCGGGGCCGTGGCGCAGCGTCGTCGTCGGGGCGAGGGCGAGCAGGCGGCGTCTGCCGCAAGACAGGCCACGGCCAGCTCTGGACGAGAGTCGAGACGCCTCGGGGCGTGGAAGCATCAGCGAGGAGCGGCGGAGAGAGACGGATAGCTGCAGAGAACAGGCAGGTAGTGTGTACTTGGTACCAGGCTCTCGTGCCTGCTGGTGCGCTCACGAAAGGGAGGCGCCGTGATTGGCCCCCGGGGTGGCCCCGCGCCCCGCCCGCGCCTGTCCAATGGACGGCGACGCAGCCCCCGGCCGGTACGTACCGTCTGACGGTGGAGCCTCGCCGCCGTCTCCATCTCCATCCGCAGCCATCCATCGCGCGCTCGCGTTTCCACCCATCACGCACCTCGAGCTGGCCCTCGACAGCAGATTGTCAACAGCCGACCAGACGCGACCCACCGCGCGCGATTCCTCTGGCAGGCGTCCCTGCGCCATGTCTCGCCTGCAGCCTCGCAGACCCCAGCAATAGGCTGCCCCGCACGCGTTTGCTCCCGAGCGACTCTGGCCGCGAACCGCCTCGCTGCAGGCCGCAGGCAGCCAGGGCGCACCGGACAAAATAAGGCGCCCGTCGCCAGGCGGCTGCCGGCATGGCCTCCACGCCCGGGAGCAGGAGCGCCAGCAGCGCCCGTGGCAGCGCCCGTCGCCCTCGCCGCCCTGCCGCGCCGGCCCCTGCCGCGCCGGCTGTCACGCCGACGCCCAGTCGTCGGGCCGCGACGGCTGAGCCGCCCTCCTCTCGCCCCTCGATTCGCACGCCCCTCGACCGCGCCGCCTCTCGAGACCTCCTCGCTTCCGTCCGCCGAAACAACAGCAACACCAATGCCCCTACCCCCCATGCCAAAGCCGCCCGCCTGGCCCTCAACCAGCGCCGCGCCGCCATGTTCACCCCCGCCAGGGTTCGCCGCCGCAGCCTGATGGAGCAGAGGGAGACACCCATGGCCATATTGCGCAACCTCGGCAGGGCATTGGCCCCCAACAGCAGGCCCATCGCCTCCTCGTCCCCCCGCGACCAGCCGTCGAGCATCGCCCCTATCTCGGAGCAAGACGACGACTACGACGACGACGACGAGCTGCCCATCGACAGACCGCGCCTGTCTCTACCCCTCGACGACGACGACGACTCTGACCTGCAGCCTCCCCGCACCTCCGGTCTCGAGGAAGAAAACTACACCGTCCAGTCGATTGAGCTGCCGCGGCGTGCCGTTAGTGAGCAGCCAGGCCCCAGGCTATCTCGCACCAGCTTCGGCAACGTCCGAGTCAGCGACGTCTTCGGCAACATCGATGATCCGACAGAAGACATTAGGCGCCAGTCTGACTTTTTCCCTGGGCTGTTGGAGGACCTGCAGGCTCGTGCAGCCGCAGCCGACCTGACATATGACCGGTAAGCAGAGCAGCAAGGGAGCGCAGTTGTTTGCTGTGGAGTTCTGACGAGACGCAGCATCGATGTCGACCCAACTCGGCGCACCACGCTGGGCCGTGAAAGCGACTTTGGTTTGCAGCTGCCGGCAGGCCTCGACGACCAGACCACCTTTTTATTGTCCGAGCCCCCTGCCGAGGCCGAGGGGGGGCCAGCAGCAGTCCCTCCACTCGCCGATTACTCCCTTGGCGAAGTCGTGGCTGCAGAGCGACAGCAGCGCTGGCCTGATGTCTCACTGGCCCAGGACCATGACATCGGCATGGCAGAGGGCGATGATGACACCGGCGATTTGACGGCGGCCCAGGACAAGCCGTCTCGGCGCGCACCAAAACCTCGGAAAGCTCAGAAGCGAATCTCGAGGCACGGCATCGAGTATCCACCCTTGCCGCCGTCGTTTGTCAAAAGGGTCGCCCAGACAGCCCTTCAATCGTCCGGCCTCAGCAACCCCCGAGTCTCGGCGGACACCCTCGCCGCCCTGACGCAGGCGTCGGAGTGGTTCTTCGAGCAGCTGGGAGACGACCTGGGTGCCTATGCCAACCACGCGAAGCGGAAAACGGTCGACGAGAGCGACGTCGTGACGTTGATGCGCAGGTACGGGTCGCGGGTATCGTGGCGTCTATCTCTCCCCTAACATGGTACAGGCAACGCCAAATTGGGCCCGAAGCGACAATGTTCTCGCTGGCGCAGAGACATCTGCCGCGAGAACTCCTCCAGGAGCTGAGAATGCCCGTGCCGCAGCCCGTCAGGAGGCGCCGCGTCAGGCGCTCGCATGGTAATGACGACCAAGATGCAGCAGATGTTTCATGATATGCATGCACGCCGTCGCTTCCGGCTACACATTTCTGCCGGCCTGCATGCGGCGGGCCACGTTGGATGCCGGCTTCTTCAGGACCATGTACAGCATGATAGACGTCGCCACGCTGAGGCCATACCTTGAGTCATGTCAGCTCAGTGCCTGAGCTGGCTCGCAGCCGCGGAAGCTCGGCATACCATGTCAGGATGTACTGGGCGTGGTTGTTGCGCAGATTGACTTCGGCCGGCCGGCCGAACGGAATGCCGCGGGCTTCATAGTCTGTCATCCTCATGAACTCGGGCTCTGCCGCTCCGTCAGCCCGCAGAACGAGGGCCCGGTGGAAGGGCAGGCCCGGGGACGAGAGTACCCATGGTGGCTTCCACCCAGACAGGCTGGCTTCCAGTCAAGGCGGCCATCTCCTCGACGTCGGGGAAATAAAACTCGCCCTTGTCGGGCCTGTTCTGCGGCGTGAACATGTTCTTCTTCCACGGCTCGCGCAGCAGCCCCTCGACCGTGACCTGGCCCTGCGGCAGCGAATCAGGGCGCGTCCTCTGATGGCGGTGCCTCTTGCTGATCCAGCCGCGGTTGACGAGGATGGTCGACGCGCCGTCGCGCTCGAGCGGCGTCACGACCATGTACCCGTCCTTGCCGTCGCGCACGCGCGGCCCGATGAGCATCTCACGGTCATGGCGGAAGCGGCCCGTGGCCACGACGCGGCGGTAGTCGAAGTCGTGGACGGCAGCCGGGTCAATGTGCGGCGGCAGCGGCAGGGGGTCGCGGACGAGGCGGTCCTCGAGCCTGGCGATCAGCTCCGTTTTCCAGCCGAGGCGCTGGACCTGCCACGTGCCGAGGGCGAATGCCGTGATGGGGATGAGGGCTGGCGGCCGCGGGCGGGGAGTCGCGGACCAATGTCAGCCGGCGCGGGCTCGCATAACACGGGACGCGATGCAGGGGGGGGGCTGGGAGGGGGCGGACCGAGCAGGATGATGCCCGGGCCGTGTCTGCGGCCGGCGCGGACGATCTCTGGGGCCGAGTCGAGGACGGAGACAAAGTCGGGGTCGTCGACGGGCTGCTTGTCGACTCGGCGCCGGGACGGCGTCGTTGAGAAGCTCCTCCGGGGGGCCGCTGCCGGCCCGGCCGAGCTCGCGCACCGAGGCGCGGCTCTGGCAGAACGCCCGAGGGTTGTGCTTGCGCGGAAGCCGCGCAGCAGGAGGTGCGTGCTGTTCATTGCCCGCGGAGGCCTCGTCGGCATGGACGGTGCGGTCGTGAAGTGAGGGCTCCGTTCGCCAGCTAGGACCGATGACGGCGGTACGTACTCTCCGGAGACGGCCCCACAGAAGCATCTTCGATGACAGGCTAGACTCTCACCGACTGCCCGATATGGCGGCGACGGAAGCTACCTTGGACTCTGGTCAACCGCCGACGTCCTGTCCGAGCCCTGGAGGCCGTTCTCTGCATCTCGGAGCCATCCAACTTCGCTTACAAGCGCTCTCTTTTTCCGATCCGAAGGGCCAGCGCCCTGTCGTCTCCAGCGCAAAGCTACGGTTAGAGCGCGCCGTGCCGCCCTCGCCATGTTCTACCAAGGTTCCCTCCAGGAGGGCATCTCCACGGCCGTCGGCCAGCAGAAGATGGTGCTTTGTTTTGTCACGAGCAAGTCCTCCATCACTGACACGGCGGTGAGCCGGGGTGCTGACGCGACGCGCCCGCCTAGACGGCAACGAGGAGAGCCAGACATGGGAGAATGAGTTCCTCCAGGACAGCTCGGCATGTGCCCGTCTGCGCGTCACTGGGCTCGGGGCTGACTGTGCGCAGCTGAAGGGTCTTATTGAGGGGCAATCCGTCGCCTTGCGCCTCGAGGCTGGCTCCGAGTCGGCCGGGTACCTCTCCCAGATCTTCCCCTTGCCTCAGACGCCCACAGTCGTCATCATGAAGCACGGCGAGCTCAAGGAGTACATTGCCGCCGGGGCGACCAAGGAGGACTTTTTCCGACGCATCCAGGCCGCCTTCAGCGTTTCGCCCCCTGCCCCCGTGCCGGCCCCCGTGCCGGCCCCCGCGCCGGCCGGCGAACCAACCGCCGCCGCCCCACAAGCCGGGCCATCGTCGCCCTCGCCATCGTCGCCGCCCGACGCCGAGCGCTCCGAAACCGTCCGCCGCGCCCTGGCCGAGCGTGCCGCTAAGCTCGAGGCACAGCGGGCCGAGGCCGAGCGCAAGGCCCAGGAACAGCGCGCCAAGGACAAAGGCAAGGCCAAGGCCGAGGCCGAGGCCGGCGCCGACACGCACGCCGCCAGGGCGCACAAGCAGGCCGAGCTCGTCAGGCAGAGGAAGCAGCAGGCGGCCGAGGAGCGCAGGCGGATCCTCAAGCGCATCGAGGACGACCGGACGGAGCGGCGCCTGCGCGCGGCCGAGCGCGAGCAGCGCCGCATCGAGACCCAGCAGACCGGCCATGTGGCGGCGGCGCTCGTCAACGCGCCCGAGTCGACGCTGCCGTCGACGACCCGCGTCGGCGACATGACGTCCATCTCGGTGCGCCTCCTGGACGGCACGACGACGCGCTCCCGGTTCAAGACGACGGCGCCGTTCAGCGACGTGCGCCAGTGGGTCGACGACAACAGTACCGACAACTCGCTGCCTTATACCTTGAAGCAGCTGTTGACCCCCATGCCCAACAAGGCCATCGACGCCACCGACGACGGCAAGACGCTGGCCGAGCTCGGCCTGGCCCCGTCTTCGACGCTCATCCTCGTCGCCGTGCCCAACTTTGCCTCTGCCTACGAGGCCGCCACGACGCCGAGCATCTGGTCGCGCATCATGGATGCCATCCTTGGCTTCTTCGCCTGGCTGCTGGCGCTCGTCGGCCTCGGGGGAAACAGGGCGCCGGCTCGGCAGCCAGACCCGGCGGCTGCCTCGGAGACGCCGCTGCACAAGTATGATACTCGGATTCGGAGGTCCCGGAATCAATCCGACCTGCGGAAGGAGCATCAGCTCTACAACGGCAATTCGGTGAGCATATGCCCGCCCTGGAAGCAGCGCGCGAGCTGACATGCGCCCCGCAGCTCAATTTTGAGCCCCAGCCGGACGACGATGAAGTAGACATGTGAAGCGCCTGTCCCGCTCAGAGCGGCAATGATGCATTGTATAGTACAAGCGAAATTCAAAGGGGATTTTGATGCCTCGGCTTATGCGCCCACTCCAAGATATGCAGGCCCCATGCTTCCCGGCATGTCCGTTCGCAGCCGCATTGTACACCGCCAGCCCTCTCCGACCGCCTAGAACGAGGTCGAGGTGGAGTTGGCGGCGGCGGCCTGGCACGCCTTGAGCTGCTCGAGGTACCAGTTGCAGATCTGCATGTTGCCGCCGTGCTCGTCCATGCACTTGGTGAACTGCTGCGTGACGCCCTGGCAGTTGTTGCCGTACTGCTGCTGCTGCTGCGGGGCCTGTGCCTGGACGGGCTGCTGGGCGGGCTCGGCGCCGCCGCCGGAGAAGAGGCCGCCGATGGCGTGGCCGATGGACGAGCCGATGGCGACGCCGCTGCAGCTCGTCAGCACGGGCGGCGTTTACGCGCGCGCGCGGCGCCGGGGGACCTACGCCGCGGTGCTGGCCATCTGGCCGAGCAGGCCGGGGCCCTGGGCCTGCGCGGGCGGCGCGGCGGCGGCGGCGGGAGGCGGCGCGGCCATGGTCGTGGCCGGGCGGTGCTGCTGCGGCGCGGGGGCCGGCGCGGGGGCCTTGGGGCGCACGGGGGCGGCGCGGCCGGCGGAGCGGTTGCGGGGCATGGCGGACGGGGGGGTTGCTGGCGGAGGTGAGGAGGAAGAGGTGAGGACGAGGTGAGGTGACGAGGAAGAAGCTGGGAGAAGTCTTGTGAGGGTCCGGGGTCTTGTGAGGGTCCGGGGGTGGCGGTGGCTAGCCAATGGGAGGGACGGGGTTTGTACGCGTGGGTCCGGCCTCGGTAGAGGCATACGGCGACGGAGCGGCCTATCATGGGCCCGACGGTCCTCACATCGAGAGCGTGATCGTGTTCCGCTCCCGCCGTCTTATATCCATGGACAGCAAAAAGCCCAATGCGCGTTCCTCGCCCATATACAAGAAGCCGCTGCGCCGTGCGCCGTGCGCCGTCATATGCCGCTCGCCGCCAACCGTGACGATGACCCAGACCAATTGAACCTCGGAGCCTTCACAACGGCCCCTGGCCTCGTCACCGCTTGCTCTTGGCTTTGCCCTTGCTGCCGTCCTTGTGCTTCTTCTGCTTGTTCTTCTTGCCCGCCTGCTCCTCGCTCTCGGAGCCGGCAGGCGGCGCTGCATCCTCGGCCGGCCGCTTCCTCGCCTCGACCGACTTCAGCAGCGCCTTGGCCCGCTCCGCGGCAATCTTCTCCGCGAGCTTGCTGCCCAAGGCCTTGTTGTCCGCCTGCGCAACGACTTGTCAGCATACGAGAGCCAAGAAAGGCAAACCAGCATAAGGGGCCCTGAGGCGCAGCGTACCAGGTCGGCCTTCAAGATCCGCGCCGCGGCTTCTTGGTTGACAGTCAGGCTCCGCTGGGCCTCGGGCTCCTCGGCGGCTTTGATCTTGGCGAAATACTGCTGCACCCGCTTTAGCTCGGTGTAAACGGCGTGATTCTGAGCTTCGGTCCCCTGCAGCCGGAGCGACGCTGGGAGCGTGTCAGTGGGCACGTCTGCCCTTGCATGACGGAGCAGGACTCACAAAAGAGCAGCGACTCGATGGCGTAGGCCGTGAGCGAAAACATCTTGGCCTTGTCCAGGAGGGGGAGCTGGGCGGCCCGCTCATCGAGGCTGTCCAGCAGCGGCTTCAGGGCCTCCTCCAGGTCGTCCAGATGCGACTCGAGCCGGTCGAGGTCGGGGGTGATGTCTTTGACGTTTGACATTTTGGCGACCTGCGGCTAGCGGAAGCCGGGATATCTCGCTGCAGGTGTGAAGTCGACGCGGCTATGCGCTCAGGTGAAGAGCTTGAGCGTCGGCGCGCACTGTGTAAACTGTGAACGGGGTATGCATCTATCGGGGTCTGCCACTTGAAAGACCGCTAACCACCATTTCGTACTACGTATGTACTTCGTACAGACATTCATTTCACGAGATTCAGGAGTCGGAACACGGCAAGATGAGCGCCTGAAGCCCCGATTGCGACGTAGCGCGAGGAATCCATTCATTCATCGCGACCGCAGCTCCTACTCGTAAGAGTTTTCTCTCTCTGGCCCTGTCAACAGCGTCGCACATGGCATCTATCCTCAAGTGGGCGAGGGGCTTGACGCGCCGAGCGCCATTGGTCCCACTGCACTTTCCCACCTCCGGCTTTAAGGTTGTTCAAGACTCGGTGCTGTTGGAGGAGGAGCACCTTGACGAGTTCAAGGCCGGCCAGTACTATCCCGTGAACATAGGCGATGTCTTGGCCTCGACGTACCAGGTCATTGGGAAGTTGGGCTTTGGCACCACATCAACTGTGTGGTTGGCCCGGAACCTCGTGTGCGCGCCTCAAGCACCCGACTTTGGACTTGGACTTCAACCTAACAGCCAGCAAATAGGAGTCGTGGTCACGTTGCCTTGAAAGTCTATACCCGAGACCGCGGGGATCGAGACGAGTTTCAAATTCTGGAAACCATTGGCAAGGCAAATCCATCACACCCTGGCTACCGCCATATCCGAAGGGCGCTTGACACATTCGAGCTTCACCGGCTGGGAGGCGACCACCGCTGCCTTGTCCAACAGCCAATGTGGGAAAGCTGGAAGGATCTGCTCCGTCGAAATCCCAGCGGGCGCTTTACAGAGCCTCTTCTCAAGGCTGGGTTGAGGCATCTGTTCGTGGCCCTTGACTACCTGCATTCCGAGTGCAAGTTGGTTCATACAGGCAAGCCTTGCTGATAGCCGCTTCTGGGCCATGGCCTCTGACATGTTTGATGATGCAGACATCAAGGCAGACAACATTCTTCAAGACATCCAAGACAAGGGCATATTGGAAGCCTTTACAAAGGCCGAGTTGACTACTCCTTCAGCCCGAAAATTCGTTGGCGACGCAACGATTTATGCATCTCGGCCGTTCGACCTGCCGCGCCGGTTTGGCGGACCAGTGCTTAGCGACTTTGGCGCAGCGGTTCGGGGCGACCAGAAGCGCAACCACGATGCGCAGCCGGCCGTGTATCGGTCGCCAGAAGTAATGCTGAAGACCGAGTGGAGCTATCCAGTGGATATCTGGAACGTTGGTGCCATGGTACGTATCCGTCTCGGCCACGTGGACGATGGCTAACCTCGATGATCAGATATGGGATCTGTTCCTAGGCAGACACCTCTTTTACGGCCGTGATCCTCACCACCAAAGTTACTCGACGCGTGCCCACCTGGCCGAGGTGATTGGAGTGCTGGGGCCCCCGCCTCTGGACTTGTTGAGCAGAGGCCTGCGAAGCCGTGAGTTCTTTACGGAAGATGGTAAGACTGCGTGTGAACCTGCTACTGTTTGTGTCATCGTGCTAAGTTCTGTTGCTGCATAGGAAAATGGATTGCGGACGTGCAGATACCGTCGGACACGAGCCTCGAAAGCTGTGAGGTGTTCCTTGAGGGTGAGAGCAAAGAGGGTTTCCTGAATCTGGTGAGGGGGATGCTGCAGTGGCGCCCAGAGGACAGAAAGACGGCGAAGCAACTCGCCCAAGATGCGTGGATCAACTCGTGAGCAGGCTCGACGGGGTGGCGCTTGGGTGGTGTCAGTGCGGACGAGGGTGACTGAGTTTCTGAGTCATATGGCAACGCTACTCCCTGCTCACCTCGATTCGCATGGCTGCGGAGCGCGGCAATCGTCATCTGTGGCGGCTGCCGAACTGGAGCTACCCCATTCGAGCCAGCCTCTTCGCTGCCAAATGCCATCCGTCATATCAGCGGTCATGCACGCAATGCCATCGAGCTCTATCTTCAGGTGACAGGCAGCTGCCGGGCCCTGTGGAGAGGGTCGCGTGCAGCGCCGAGCGACAAGACCCTGTAATCATCTCCACCACAAGAGATCACGCCTTTGGCTTAGTACTCCCCCTTCCTGTCTCTTTCTACATCTTACTCTCCTTTCCGTATTTATTACTAGCGTATTATGTAATTCCCGTTCTCCCGTCTTTCCTCACGTAATTCGGGGTAACCCTAGCAACGCATGTAGGTGTGGGGTAGCCATAGCAACGCGCTTTACATAAATAGCCAGACCATCATCACAGACCCATCACAGAAACACAGACCCTTTCGCACTCAAGAAGCTTGTGGGCCCGTTCGATAAGCCGCAGTTGATTCACACACCCAGCACACGATGGATCAGAGAGTACTGGAGCTTGAAAAGCTGCTGCACGACGCCAAGCTACGCGCCGAGGAAGCCGCAGAGCAGGTTAGTTGATTCACGAATCCAGCACACGATGGACCAGAGAGTACTGGAGCTTGAAAAGCTGCCGCAAGACGCCAAGCTAAGCGCCGACGAGGCTGAACGACGCGCCGACGAGGCTAAACGGCGCGCTGACGAGGCGGAACGACAGCGGCAGCAGGAGCAGCGACGCGCTGACGAGGCGGAACAACAGCGGCAGCAGGCGGAACGACGCGCCGAGGAAGCCGAGGAAGCCGCAGAGCAGACGCGACCGACGACTTTGCACGACTACATCAAGGCTTGCCATAGCCTTGTCTTTTCCCGCTTCGCCGTTGAAGGGGACACGCGTCTGACGTCGAAAGGCTCCATCACCAATCCACGGGACAAACTGTGCCCCACGAACCTCAAACCATGGACAGACTTCATTGAGCAGCAGAGGCAAGCTCTCGGGGCCGTCTTGTCAACATATCCTCCACAGAGCCGAGTTTTTGAGTCGCGCAGCTTCCTCGCGGGCCTCGGTAACAGGGTCGCGAAAAAGCGCGTGGCAGACGAAAGGATGCTCGAGAACTTTCTGCACAACGCCGTCGAGGACCCGGTTAGATCCATCGTTGAGCAGATCAAAGATTCGGACGACATTAGACGCACGTTTGGCATCGGAGATGGTGTCATCTTTCAGAACCACCCCAATGCCCTCAGCGACAATGCCGACGAGGTCGTTGAACATGCCCAACAACAGGACCCTTCGTCGCCGCCGCGGACACCAGGCCAAGACAGCAGCAGCCAGATCCGACCTGATCAAATATGCGTCTACCTCTCTGAAACGATGCGGCGGATCATGATCTTCGTCAGCGAATACAAGGCACCGCACAAGTTGACCGCTCCGCACCTACGTCTCGGCCTACAACCTATGAACATCTACAAGGATGTCGTAAATCGGAAAACTATCCCGACCACTGTGGACCCGGAAGCGCGCTTCCAGTACTTTGCGGAGAAGCTGACAGCCGCTGCCATGACGCAAACCTACGATTATATGGTTTCGAGCGGCCTCGAGTATGGTCTTCTGACTACTGGCGAGGCAACTGTCTTTCTTAAGATCGACTGGGAAGAACCCGAGACGTTGTATTACCACCTCTCAGAACCCGGACCGGAGGCCGTGGCACATCCGGACGACATGCTGTCCTGTTCGGCCGTTGGTCAAAACCTAGCCTTCTGCCTCCTGGCGCTTGGCCCACCAGGACAGAGGCGGCACCATGGACAAGACGAGCGTGAGAAGGCCATGGCGGGGTTGAAACGATGGGCACAAGATTTTGAATCAACCCTCCACTCCATTCCAGTGACCGAGCGGTCGGCACCACCTGGGTCGTCTGCGTATAAGCCGACAACCTACGCGGGCGTTGACCGGTCGCCGTATATTCTCCGCGCAAATAGGCGTCAGCTCTTTGCCCAGAGTCATTCTGATGAGAGGCCTCCAAGAAAGGATCCAGCGGAGTCATCCGACGACGATTCTGCACCTAGTGGCCTTCCCGATACTCCGAGCCCGGTGGAGCGGCGCCAGGGGGGGACGCGGCGCAGCGAGCGAGTCCGAGCTCAACAGCAACGTCAGCAACATGGAGGCGGCCAAGGCCGGCAGTACTGTACCCAAAAGTGCCTGCTCGGGTTGGTCAAGGGGAGTAAACTGGACCAAGAGTGCCCCAACGTGGCATCGCATCGCGGGAATAAAGCGAGCGCCCGCCATCCTGTTTCGCACAGCCAATGGCTCCAGCTGCTCTACAAACAGCTGGAGCGGACGTTGGATGACGGCATCGAAAAACTAGACGAGGGAGGCGCGCGAGGCGTATTGTTCCAGGTCACCCTGCTCAAGTATGGCTACACATTCGTCAGCAAGGGCACGGTATCAGCATTCGTCAAGTGCCTCCGACACGAGGCTGCGGTCTACGAGCGTCTGCGGCCGATCCAAGGCGACATAGTCCCTGTCTTTCTGGGCTCAATCGATCTCCGGGACATGAAGAGGGTCTACTACTACGACCACCGAGTCTACATCATCCACTTGACGTTCCTCTCCTGGGGCGGGCACGCAGCCTCGGGAATGGAGGCCGCCAAGGTGCCCCTCGCAGCCGAGGTCGAGCGGTCACTGAGATCAATCCACAGACAGGGGGTTGTACACGAGGATTTGCGACAAGCCAATGTGCTGGTCGACCCGAGAACTCGGAAGATACTGATTATCGACTTTGAAAGGGCTTCACTCCTGCAGCGACCACTGACTCCGCTGGTGCCCAACAAGCGAGCTCGGGTTGAGGAGCCGGGTACGAAGGCGGGCAGCCCAGCCAAGCGCGTTGGAGGCTTTCAGCGAGATATTATGTGGGTGAGAGGGGAGTTTCCGGCGAGGCGCGAACGATAGCGGTGACGCTGCTCTTTCGCTCTTGCTTCTAGGCTCGGATTTGAGTCGGAGAAACGAGCGTTGCTGTTTGCACTCACGCAAATCTCTATTTGCACTTACTGGCCTTACTCCCCTTCCTGTCGCTTTCTGTATCTATCTAGCTTTTACTCCCCCTTCTTGTCCTTTACTATGTATTTCTAGCCTTTACTCCATTTTCCCTGTCAACTGCCCGCGCGTTATGAGAAACTTGCGTGAGTGCACATGGCAATACTCGGAGAAAATAAAAGACTATTACAGACGCAATACGAATTATACTACATATCTAGATCTCGCGGCCATCGGTTGCAGCAGCTCAACACTCAGCTCGTCATGGGCTTCACGTCCCCCAGCTCGGGATACTCTGGCAGCGTCCACTGCTTCCGGCGCGGAAGCAGGCTGGCCAGCGCGCCCAGCGCCTTGTCGAGGCGGAGGGCCCGCGACCAGCGCACGACCAGGTCGGCCAGCCAGACGGTCAGCTGCAGGGCCCGGACGCCCGTGGCCGTCTTGGCGAAGAGGAAGCGCGGGAAGCCCGGGGGCAGCGTCTGCACCTCGTCGACGAGCGGGCGCAGCGTCTCGTCGTAGGCGTGCAGGGCGGCGTCGAGGTCGCCCGGGTGGCGGGCGATCTCGCCGGCCAGCACGTAGGCGCCGACCAGGGCCAGGCTGGTGCCCATGCCGGTGAAGGGCGAGGGCGCGTAGCCGGCGTCGCCGAGCAGCACGACGCGGCCCTCGGACCAGCGGCGGCCGCGGACCTGCACCACCTCCTGCGCGTAAAAGTCGTCGGCGGCCTGCATGTCGGCCAGGAGGCGCGGGGCCTGCCAGCCGGCGTCGTGGAAGACGGCGGCAAAGGCCTCCTTCTGGCGGCGGCTGTCCTGCCTGAGGGCGCCGCGCAGGGCGTCGGCGTGGGCCGTGGTGAAGAGGTAGGCCTGGCCCGAGTCGTCGCTGTGCCAGCGCATGATGATGAAGCGCTCGCCGGGCACGTGGCAGATGGTGGCGACGTTGCCCCTGTCGCCGGGGCGGCGGCCGATGCGGTAGTAGCAGGCGAAGGCGCCGAGCGAGCGGTACGAGTCGTCGGCGCTGGCGTGGCCCAGCATCTTGGTCCGGATGCGGGAGCTCTGGCCGTCGGCGGCGACGAGCAGGTCGAAGGAGTCGACGGTGCCGTCGGACAGGGTGACGCGGACGGCGTCGGCGGCGGCGTCGAAGTCGACGACGGTGACGCCGAACCTGTAGGCGACCGAGTGCGCCGTCGCCTCGGCCAGCAGGCGGCACATGTCGCCGCGCATGATCTCAAACTCGGCCGTGACGCTCTGGGCGGCGCCGGCAGGGCCCTTGGCGACGAAGGCGCGCGTGCGGCCGGCGGCGTCGACGAACTCGGAGCCGGCCTCGTCGACGGCGCGGCGGCGGACCTCGTCGAGGATGCCCATGCGGCGCGCGGCGGCGATGCCCTGCTCGCGGAGGTCGATCTGCTGGCCGGCGGCGCGCAGCTCGGGCGAGCGCTCGACGACGGTGCACGAGTGGCCGAGGCGCGCGAGCCAGAAGGCCACGGCGGGGCCGGCGATGCCGCCGCCGGAGACGAGGATGCGGAGGGGCGCCATGGCTGGGCGGGCGGGAGCTGCGCGTTGCCGCGCCGGCCACGGGCGGTCGGCCGTGTCTTATAGCCGCCGCCCGCGTCTTGTAGCCGCCGCGCGCCGCGTCGCGCGCCGCGGACTGAGACGGAGGCCGCCGGCCCGGACGGCCGCCGGGCCTCGGCGTCGCAATTGTCCGCCGGCCGCGATGGATGGCTTGCTGCATGTGCGGCTGACTCGTGAGTCACGGCGAATCGAGGCGAAGCCGGCCGGCGTCAGCGACAGCTTCTCGCCCAGCGTCAGCGGTGTAAGACCCGGTCGCGTGGCTCTACTGCACCGCATTCACCGTTGGCGCCGCCTCGCCGGCACTTGGTCTTTGTTGGGAGAGACATGAGATGGAGAGACAAGACAGTCTGAGAGGGGGGGGGGGGGTGCGCAAGCGTTTCTCTAGGCGCAGACGGCGCCGGATCCCCAACAACACCACGGCGTCGAGTCATAGCAGCAGCCACGTCTTCACCGTCCAGTCGTCCACGTCTGCGGCCGAGTCGACGGCCTTCTTCTTGAGCTCCTCCGTCTGGCGCTGCACGCTCTTTCTGTACGCCGCCTCGTGCTGCTCCGTCTCGTCCGCCGACTCGGGCGGCGACAAGGGCGCGGCGGGCCGCGGAGGCGCCGGCTGCGGAGGCGCGGCCGGCGGCGGGCCGGGCTGCCCTGGCGCGAGACAGGCGGCGGCGGCGGGGATGGCGTGAGGGCTATTCTTCAGGCGGTCGCCCAGGATGAGCATCGACGGCACGCGGAGGTTCAGCTGGGCAGTGCGTAAGCGCTTGCGACGCGGGCGCGGAGCCAATGGCCAGAGAGCCTACCTGCGACAGCAGGCACCCGTAGCGGACGCCGAGCTCGCGGCCGACGCACTGGAGCCGGCCCTTGACCCAGACGCGCTGCATGTCGGTCAGGTAGTCCTGGTTCTGGACGCAGACGAGCGGCCACAGCAGGAAGTAGCCGGCCAGGCTGTGCGTGTAGCTGGCGTCGCCGTCGCCGCAGGCATAGCCGGACAGCCGGGCCTGCTCGCCGACATGGCGGCGCCGGGCGAACCAGCCCATCTGGTAGGGCACCGAGGCGATGACGTCGGCGATGGCCTCGCCGCACGTCCGGGCCGTGGCCGCGTACTCGGGCGTCGTGCGGTAGTCGGCGGGCGCGATGAGCCAGGCCGTCAGGCGGACGTGGAGCGAGGCCAGGACGATGCGCATGCAGCGCATCGTGTTCCAGATGTTGACGACCCACAGGTCCTGGTAGACGTCGACGCGGCCGGGGAAGGCCTCGGCCTTGGAGTAGTCGCAGCGCGGGCTGTACTCCTCCCAGGCCGCCGTCTTCCACCGGAAGGCCTCGGGCAGGCCGCGCAGCCAGGCGACGATCTCGCCGTCGAGGGCCTGGCACCGGCGCACCGCCTGCCGCATGCGCGCCGTGTTCTCCGGCGAGCGGCCGGCGGTGCCGAGCAGCGTGTTGACCTCGGTCTTGAGCTCGCCGGTGCGGCAGCTGAGCTGCTGGAACTCCATCGAGTACTCGTTGCTGACGGGGTCGTCGACCCACCACTCGACGCCCATGGTCGGCGCCTTGCCGGTGCTGAGCGAGTGGATGATCTGCGCCGGGGGGGGGGTCAGCGGGCGTCTGCGGACGTCTGCGGGCGCGGCACGCGCGGCCGGCACGCGAGGACGGGGCCGCGAGGCCGGGGCTGCGAGGCCGGCACGCGAAGGACGGGGCTGCGCACCATCTGGACGCGGACGGCCATGAACAGGTCCAGGCCCGTCTTGGTCTTGAGCTGGTCGGGCCCGCGCGTCTTGACGAGCTCGATGGCGCCCTCGATGTGCGAGCTCCACGCGAACATGCCCAGGCTCTTGGCCGTGATGTTCTCGAAGAGGCTGAGCAGCAGGATGGCGGCCAGCGTGGCGTCGTGCTTGACGACGACGGGGTCGCGCAGGGCGGCGAAGGAGGCGGCGAGCGCCTTGGTGTAGGAGCCGAGGGCCTGCTTGTCGAAGTCGTTGCCGCTGCCGACGCGGTTGTTGAGGCAGGCCAGGGCGCAGGCGTCAAAGGCGAGCTTGAAGTGCGCCGGCTGCGGGCCGGCGCGCAGCAGCGGCACGAGGAACTCGAAGAAGCCGCGCGTCGTCGTCGACGAGAGGTCCTGGCGGGGGATGAGGACGAAGTTGGTGAGGAAGTGGCACGAGGCGAGGTCCTCGAGCGGCAGCTGGAGGAGCGAGGGGATGGCTGCCGTGTCCTTGGCCGCGGCCCGGGCGGCGGCCCTCGACGGCTTGGAGGAGGAGGAGGAGGAGGCGGCGGCGGCGGCCTGCATGTCCCGGTAGCCCGGGCACTGGCGCCGGGCGCGGGCGCACTGCTTGCACGCCGGCTTGGTCTCGTCGCACTGGCGGCGGCGGCGTCAGCAGCGGTCCCTCGGCCGGGCGGCGGCGCCGGGTCACGCGCGGCGCCGGGCCACGCAGCGGCGCCGGGTCACGCACCTTGATGCGCCGGATCCGGCACATCTGGCAGCCGCTCGAGGGCTTGCCGCCGTAGGCCATGGTGTCGCAGGCGGACGGGCGCAGGCATTCCGGACGGCTCGCAGGTCGCCCGCGAGTCGCCCGCGTATTTATTTGTATGCGTTTCGGTAGGCGGCGCCCTGTGCTGTGCAACCAGCCCGAGGCTGGCGCTCCCCGGTCGCCCTGCAACACAGACACACACTCATCCGTCACTTACAGGCGTGCTATTGCCATAGCACCACCGTTAAGCAGCTCCCCGCATGACGAGCGAGGCCTTATCGGCAGTGGGGCCTGTCTCAGTCGAGCCACGAGGAGCCAAGAGGCCAAGTGTAATGCGTCCAGGCCATCGTACCACTTGGCCTGCCAGCTAACGAACGCCTGGCCAACGGGGCGCCGGGCCTGGCCAACGCGGCGCCGGGCCTGGCCAACCGCCGCCGGGCCTCGCCAGCTAGCCGCCGGCCTCGGCAAGTTTCTTGCAAATTGGCGCCGGCTGTCGGGCCGCCAGACGCCGTTTCGGCGCGCCATCGGCCAGCCGGTCCCTTGTCATGGCTATGCGCGCTCCGTCGCCTGTCACCCAGCCGCTGTCAGCGGCAACTGAAACCCGTCGGCTCGAAGCGCCGGCCGACACGTGCCTCCGCCGGCAAGGACCCGTCCGCGAGCACGCCATCCATTCTAGAATCCTTCGACGCCGCCTGTTCCCTGTCTGCCCTTGTCGTCCGCCCTGCTTCCCTGCGAATATATCCGCACGCAACGGGATATACACACCGCTCACGCCTGGCCTCCAAGCGACGGCGGCTGCGCCTCCCCGCTGCCGCCTGGCGCGTGCCTGTCGCCGGCCCGCGTGCAATCTTGGTTCGGGTGATGCATCCGCGTCCCAGAGCGGCAGCCAAATGTCGCCCTCGTCGACCCTGGCCAAGTGCCTGCATCCCGGCACTGGGGAGTCAGACACTCTTGGCGCCACTTGATGAAATCTCACACAGGTGACATCCCCACGCCCCGTCCATGGGGGTCACGTAGCAGGCTTTGCCTGACTTGTGTCTGAGATGAATCGCCATCACACGGACACTTCCAAGCTTCACATGCAACGACGGCCGGGGTGCCGCGTATCTACGCACTTGAACCACCTCGGCATCTGTCCAAGGAACTCGTCATCATTTCTCATCAGGGTCCAGGTCCTCGTCTAGTGTCGGCTCCGGCATGGGTGGCGTGTCAAAGAGCCATTGGGCGGCCGCGCCTTTCTACTTTCACAGGAGCTTCTGGATGCGAAGAATGTCGTCCTCTCTGCCGGACGCTATTGAACATTAACTGCCTGTCAAAGAGAGGCTGAGGCATGAGCAGGAAGAGCTAGTCAATCACGTCGCCCGTCAATCACGTCGCCCCGCTTACCAACAATGTGGGGCCGTGGCGCACGTGACGTTCGAAAACTGCGTCCGTCCACCGCGAGCCTCCATCCGCTGCATGTGACGTCTCGCTCAAGCTTCAATCGATCAATCGATCACTCCTTGCCAACCATACACACCATACACCTGCATCTCCCGCTGCCGGCTCGGCCTCGACACCCGTGCGCGTCGAGGCGCCCCCCCACGCCCAAGAGGCCCCCCCCGACGCCCAAGAGGCGCATCACGCGGCTCGCCTCACCACGTCCGTCAAGGTGGCTCTCCCACGTCCCTGGCGCTTCGCGGCACGGCTGGCCCAGATCCGGCGGCCATGCGCCCGAGGTAGCCCTGCCGCCGGCCGGGTGGCCCCGCGGCGCTACGGCACCGTCGCCTCCGAGCCCCACGGCCCGCGCAAGCCCCCTTTCCCCGACGAGGCGGCGAGCCCGCTGCCGCACCCCCGGCCGGCCGCCGCCGGACCGCAGCCGCCGCCCAGCCCCCAGTTCGGCGTGTCGTCGGTGCTGCTGCCGCCCGAGGCCGCCTGGTCGCCGACGGTGCACAAGATCCACATCATCGGCGAGGACGAGCGGTCCAAGTTCATCGCGCACGCCCTCTGCAGCGTCTACAACTCGGTGGATTTGCTGAGCTGGAAAAGGACGTCGTCCAGGTACCGCAACATCGAGACGCCCCGCGGCGGCTACAAGAGCGGCCTGACGCCCTCGGTCGAGCCGAACCGTGCCCTGCCGCGCGTCCACGTCAAAGACGACGACTCCCACATCGACGAGCTCGTCGTCACCGGCTCGGGCTTCGCTGCGGTGCAGGCCCTCGAGTCGGTCAAGCACCGCGTCGACGACAAGACGACGGTGTGCCTGATGGCCGACGGCCTGGGGGTCCTCGAGGACGTCCGGAGAAGGATCTTCAACGGATCCGAGCCGCAGCCCCAGTTCCTCCTGGGCCACATGAGCCACCGGCTGGCTTTCAACAGGCAATTTGACTCGATCAAGCGGTCCAACATCGGCAAGACGATACTCACCGTGCCCGAGCCGCCGCCGGGCGAGGACCCAAACTTGGACCGAGCGCTGGCCACGACCCAAGGCCGGATGGACCTTGTCAAGAGCCTGCGCGAGGTCAAAGACCTGCACTCGTTCCTGACGCCCTACGACAACTGGCTGCGCTTCAAACTGCCGGCCATGCTGTTCGACTCGGTCATCGAGCCCGTCTGCGTCGTCCTCGAGCTTCCGTACCACGCCTTGCGCCGGAACCCGGACGCCATGCGCATGGTCAATGACCTGCTGTCCGAGATCATCTCCGTCGTCGACCTGATGCCCGAGGTGGACGGGTCGCCCATCCTCCGCAGCTTCCTCCACGGCGACGACGCTCGCAGGTACCTGCACCGCAGGATCATGGCCAAGAAGGACCAGCCGAGCGAGATGGCCCTGCGCGTCGGCAGAGGCCTGTCGACCAACATTGACTACCTCAACGGCTACTTTCTGCGCCGCGGCCGCAAGCTGGGGCTCGAGATGCCCATGAACACCCTGATGAAGCACGCGGTCCGGGCGAGGCACTCGCGGACCATAGAGAAGCTCAACTCATACGTGCCGGTCGAGGAGACGTCGGTGCCGAGCGAAATGGCCTTTCGATACAGGACGTAGGCGTTCAGAGGGGCATGGTCATGTTGGCATAGCAGGCGCCTTGGTTACTGTACAAACCTACCTACCTACCCGGTACCCTGATCCGGCCCACGTGATCGGCCATTTACATCACCAGCGCCCCGCAGCCAGGACTGTCCCAGAATCAACGACGCAAAACCATGGACGACTCTGAGCTCGAGCAGGTCTGTGCAGCCGCGGAACCGCTGCGCATCCTGATGCAATGCTGACGCCCGGCAGATCCGCAAGGCTCGTCTCGAGCAGCTCAAGGCCCAGGGCGGCCCGTCGGCGCAGGACCAGGACCAGCAGAAGAAGCAGTACGCCACCCCCCGTGCCTGCGGAATGACGACTTCTAACAGGGCGTTTCCTCGCAGGCAGCAGGACGAGGCGCGGCAGCACGTGCTCAGCCAGATCCTGCACCCCGAGGCGGCGGACCGGCTCGGGCGCATCCGGCTCGTCAAGGAGCAGCGCGCGACCGACGTGGAGAACCGGCTCATCATGCTCGCGCAGACGGGCCAGCTGCGGCAGAAGGTCACCGAGGCGCAGCTCAAGGACCTGCTCAACGCCGTCGCGGACAACAAGGAGCAGGAGAAGATTGTGGTGAGCCGGCGCAAGGGCTGGGACGACGACGACTTGCTCGACCTGTGAGCGCGGGGGGAGCGCCGACGGGCTGTCCATGATACCAATGAAATTCCTGCACGCGCTCTTGCCTTGGACAGTGGTGTTTCAGGGCCCGTCGTAGCAGCGGTCCATGGTTCAAGCGCCGCCCGCCGCCTGCGTCTCCTTCAGCCGCCGCCTCTCGTCGCGCTCGCGCCGCCGCATGTCGCGCAGGTCGGGCGGGCGCTCGATGCCCAGCTCGGCGCGCAGCTCGTCGACGTCGCGCTCGAGCTGCTCCTCCCAGAAGACGTTGATGAGGGGCCTGCAGCGGGCGCCGTTGCGCAGCGCCCACGGCAGGTAGGTGGCCCAGAAGCGCTGGCGCTCGCGCGCGCGCAGCGTGGCCACGGCCAGCACGCTCAGGCCCGTCATGGGCAGGCGCGTGTTGGCAAACTCGAAGGCCTTGAGCGCCACCTCGCCCTCGCGCACGACGGGCAGCCCCGTCAGCGCGTGGTAGAAGTCGTGGCTCTCGCGGTACCGCTGCATCACGTACGCGCCCTCGGCGTCGTCGACGTACCGCACCGCCGCCCGCGTGTCGGGCGACACGCCCTCGCGCTCCAGCCACCCGACGTACGCGCGCCCGACGCTCCCCGCCGGCAGCGCGCGCAGGCCGTCGAGCGGCAGCGTCTGCGAGCTGATGCGCGGCCGCAGCCGCAGGATGCGCCGCCCCGTCGCGCTCGCGAGCATGGCGTCGCGCAGCCGGTAGATGAAGTAGGGCGTCGCCGTCGCCTCGCCGAGCGCCGCGATGAGGTCTGCCGCGCGTCAGCCCGCCGCCGCCGTCCCGGGGGAGTCCCGCGCGCACCGTGGCGGTAGGGGTTGAGGAGCGCCATGACGCCCGACCCGGCGGCCAGGCCGGCGCGCTCGAGGCCCGTCAGCGGCACGTGGCCCGGGTAGCTGGGCGGCGGCCGGCCGAGGACCGAGAAGCGCCGGGCGCAGCGGCCCGGGCGCGGCGCGCGCCGCAGGATCCTCGCCAGCGCTGCGTCCATGGCGCCGTGTCGATGCGGGAGCGCTGCGTCGCGCGTCGTCGGCCGGATCATCTCCACGCCGCCTGCGGGGCCGCCCTGCTCCGAGCTCGGCGCAGCGGCCGCCGTCTTCCGACCGCCGTCGCCCGCCTGCGCCGCCCGACAGCGGGCGCTGCGCCCGACCCCTTCCCGAGGCCCCGAGGCGCCCTGGCCATGTCCCGCCGGCATGGAGGCTGTTGAGCGGCTGCTCGAGTGGGCCACGGCCCGGGGCGTCGTCCTCGACGGCGTCGCGCCCCGGCCGCTCCCCGGGCGCGGCATCGGCATCGTCGCCACGCGCGCCATCCAGGCGCGTGCCCCAGCTCCCCCCCTCGCTCCCTTCGCGGCGCTGACCCCCCGCAGCCCGGCGAGGTGGTGCTCCGCGTCCCCGCGTCGCTGCTGCGCTGCGTCGCCTCGACGCCGCCCCCCGTCGCGCTCCGCCTCGGCGGCGCCTCGGCGCACGCCGTCCTCGCCGCCGCGCTGTGCCTCGACGCGCGCCCCGACTTCGCCGCCTGGCGCGCCGTCCTGCCGCCGCGCGCCGCCGTCGAGGCCGCCATGCCGCTGTGCTGGCCGCGCGCCGCCGCCGCGCTGCTGCCGCCCGCGGCGCGCGCCCTCTGCGACGGCCAGCGCGCGAAGCTCGCCCGCGACTGGCGCCGCGTCGCCGCCGCCTTCCCGGAGCTCGCCGCCGGCGACTTCCGCTACGCCTGGTGCCTCGTCAACAGCCGGTCCTTCTACCACGACGCGCCGCCCGGCGCCGCCGCGCCCGCCGACCGCATGGCGCTGCAGCCCGTCGCCGACCTGTTCAACCACGCGCCCGGCGGCGGGAGCTGCGCCGTGGCCGCCGACGCCGGCGGCTACGCCTTCGCGGCGACGCGCGCCCACGCGCCCGGCGACGAGCTGTTCATCCGCTACGGCGCGCACTCCAACGACGTGCTGCTGGTCGAGTACGGCTTCACGCTGGCCGCCAACCCGTGCGACGAGACCAGCCTCGACGCCTGCCTGTGCCCCGTCTTCTCGCCCGCCCAGCGCGCCCGCCTGCGCGACGCCGGCTTCTGGGCGCGCTACGTGCTCGACGCCGCCGCGCCCTGCTACCGCACCCTGACGGCCCTGCGCATGCTGTGCCTGCCGCCGCCGCAGTGGCGCGCCGTGCTCGACGGCGCCCGCGACGAGGACGCCGACCGGCCCGCCGTCGACGCCGCCCTCGCCGCCCTCCTCCGGCGCTACGAAGAGGACGTCGGCGCCGCCGTGGCCGCCGTCGACGCCGCCAGCGCCGGCACCGCCGACATGCGCCGCCAAGCCCGCGCGCGCTGGGCCCAGATCGAGGAGCTCGTCGCTGCCGCAATGTCGCGCCTGCAGACGTAGCCGCCGTGATTACCGCGTCGCTATTGCTACAAGCGCCTCCGCCGACCGCGCCCCTTCCCGTCCCTCGCCATACGCCCGAGAAGCAGAGAGATCAAGCAGGAAAAGCAAAGACAGACGGCAAGAGAGGGAGGGCAACCCGTCGCATAGTTTTCCCCTATTCATGGAGCAAGTAGCCATCGTCTGCCCTCGAAGCACCAACCCTGCGCGCCGAATCCGTAATAAACAACCAAACTATGATATGATACACGATACACTCGGACCTCGACGAGAGGAAATGTCACCTTTTCCGCCGCAATCAGAAAGATCCGGGCCCTGGCGCAACCTGCCTGTCGGACTGTAACGTAACGACGAAAAGGGAGAAAAATCGGGCGCGAGAACAAACGGCAAAATGGCAATCTTTCTTTTCTCATTCGGGCCGTGGGCGCTTGGCCCCGTGCGGGTTGCCCCAGTCGCCGCCGCCGCCGCCTTGGTTCTGGCCGAAGCCGAAGCCGGGGCCGCTGAAGTTGGGATTCATGCCTTGGAAGCCTGGGGCCGTCAGCAACGCAGGGCCTGACGCGAGGCGCGTGCTGTGCCAGCGGGAAACGCACCTGGCATTCCGCCGCCCATGCCCATCATGCCCATGTTCCCCGGCATGCCCATGGGCATGCCTCCCATGGGCCCCATGCCCATCATGGCGCCGCCGCGGCCGCCTCGCATGCCGGCAGGCCCGCCTCGCATGCCGCCCCCCATCATGCCGCCGCGGCCGTTGAAGCCAAAGTTGCCGCCGCCCATGGGGCCGTTGAAGCCGCCGCCCATGGGGTTGTTGTAGCCCATGTTGCTGTTGAAGTTGCGGTTGTTGAAGTTGCCCTGGCCCATGCCGAGGCGGCCGCCGTTGAAGCCGCCGCGTCCGCGGAAGCCGCCGCCGTAGCTGCCCCGGTCGCCGTACGGGCCCGACGGGGCCGCGCGCGGCTGCTCCTTGACGCGCGCCGGGGCGTCTTTGGGCAGCGTCCGGAACGGGTTGACGCCGGGGTTCCAGTACGACGTCGACATGCGCTTCTGCGCCATCGAGGACATGTCGGCGGCTATTTGGTCGATGTAGCGCTTGGCCGCCGTGGCGGCCTGGCGGGAGTGGAACTCGACGTAGGCTTGGCTGTCGTCGCGGGCGCCCGTGTCAGCGTCCGAGCCGTGGCGCCCGTTGGGAGGGCCGCCGCTTACCCTTTACTCTTGCCGTTGACCTTGTGCTCGCTAAAGGTCAGTTCCTTGACCTCACCTTCGCAGCCGGCCCTTCTTAGCCAGCCGCGGACGTCGTCGTCGGTCGTCCACCAGTTGAGGTCGGAGATCATGATGGCGGCGGTGGCGCCGGGGTCGACGGGCCGGTCGTCCTCCTCCGACTTGCGCTTGGTGCCGCCCTGGTGCGAGGCGGCGTCGTCGGCGTCGTCGGCGCGGCCGCCGCGCTCGTCGGCCTTGCGGTAGTCGTCGTCGTGCTCGCGGTAGTCATGGTCGGCCTCCTTGTGGCTCTCGTGCGGGCCCTGCTGCTCGTTGGCGGCGTCGCCGTAGAAGTCGATTTCGAAATCGGCCTCGGCCATGTCGACGGTGGCGGCGAGGCGCGGCCCGGACAAAAGCAGCGAGGGGGAGGCGCGGAGCGGCTAGAGAAATAGGTAGTCCTATTAAGTCTTGGAGATACAGGGGGGGCCCGTCGTCTTTCTTTGGGTTTGGAGATGGAATCATCAGCAAGTCAAAAGCTTGTCGTCTCGCCCCCGGACGCCCAAGGCCAGACAGAAAGAGCTTGACAGTACGTACAGTGCCGGAGGGTATCGACAGGGCAAAGATGACACCACGCCAGAAGACGGAGCTCTGTGCTCGCGGTCCCCGGCCTCGCACGCTCTTCTCGCCACGGCCCGCAGCACACGAGCGACGGGGCAGCGTCGATACAGGCGGCCTCGACGGCAGAAAACACCACCTCTGAGAGCAGCCTCCCCAGTTGCGCCAGTCTCCAGGACGGCAGTCGGGGCGGGAACGCGGGCGGCGCCTGGGCGACGGGCAGACGGGCGGGCCGCGTTCGGCTGGCGTCGGCGGCGATTGACGATGGATGATGGCCTCTGCGGAGGAGGAAGAGCAGCCTTTTCTGACAGGACGGGTTGGACACGCCCAACTGTTGCACAAAACGCGCCCTAAGGGAGGTCGAGCTGGGCTGAAGACAGGAGGGTGGGTCTGTGCGACGTCTGCCAGTCCAGGGTCCGCTCGGCGGCCGGAGCATCTATAATCCGGCCGGACTATATGTTGTGTTTCACCCACGGGCTGCAGACACAACGCATCACGGGACCCTCGCGTTGTGCCTCTGGCCAGCATCTCTATGGATGGCCTCGACAGCTGTCAGCCTCTCTTGCCCTGGTGCACAATCACCCAGCCAGCCCTTCCCCGAGATGCCATTCCCACAGCTTGCCACCTCAGGTACGAAGCGTCATCGACTGTCGTCGCGCGTATCCAATCTCGCTGTATGTACCCAACACCGGAAGAATCATGTCGCATAACTCGTACCGCATACATGTACGTTGGCCCGGCGCAGACCGACGGCCTCAGAAGCCGGAGTCCCCGAACACGTCTGGGTCCGCCTGCAGATTCGAATCGACGCTCCGGCGCATGCCCGGCTCGCCCTCGTCCTCGGCCGACTCGTTGAAGGCGTGGAGGGTGCACGTCCCGCGCGTCATGCTGTATCCGTTGAGTGCCGATGCTGCGTCCGTCAGCAGCCGCGAGACCGCCTCGGCTGGCAAGGACATGCGGGCACTCACCAACCAAGACGGGCGCGCTCGGATGCCAGCTCGCGTCGCGCACGCACGTGCCCCAGCCTCCCGGCTGGTCAAACCACCGACGGGTGTGGCGCTCCCTCTGCCGCGTCCCCATCGTTGCCTTCTTGACATCGATCTCCCCGGCCACGGTCGCGTCCAGGTTCCAGATGTACACCTTGCCGTCGGCGCTCCCCGAGTACACGTACCGCGAGTTGGCCGAC
Organism: Hypocreales sp. Mo6-1; assembly: GCA_002939055.1. Lineage (NCBI taxonomy): Eukaryota > Fungi > Ascomycota > Sordariomycetes > Hypocreales > Hypocreales sp. Mo6-1. The sequence continues at coordinate 4,266,331 of PNEP01000013.1, forward strand.
GAGGGCGGCGCAAAGTGGCATCGGATCAGCGTCCGCAGCACCTTGTGGCCCCGGAAGGTGACGAGCGAGTTGTCGTGCGGGTGCGGCTCCCATTCGTCCTCGTCGTAGGCCTCCCTGCGGTAGTCGAAGCCGCTGCCGACATAGCGCCGGTGCGCGTACTCGTCGCGGAACTGGGCCGACGACTTGGCCATGCGGAGGTCCCACAGCTTCATGCTCTGGTCCTTGCCGTTGCTGAGGATGTAGCGCCCGTCGCCTTTGCTGTCGATGTACGTCAAGCCCTCGAGGTGCCCGACGAAGGCGCCCGCTTCCCGCCCGTCGCCCATGCTCCTCCGATCCCAGACCTTGATGGTCGAGTCGTCGGAGCCCGAGTAGACGATGTGCGGCGACGACTTGTCGGCAAAGCAGACGGCGTTGACGTGGTCGTCGTGCCCCTGGATGTGATGCAGCACCCGCCGCGCCTCGATGTCGTAGACGACGATCGAGTCGGCGCTGGTGCCGGCCACGAGCTCGCGCCCGTCGCCCGAGAAGCGGATGGACCAGATGCCAAAGGAGCCGCGGCTCCTCCACCCGAGGTCGTGCGGCCTGTCCCCGGCGTCGAGATCGAGCGTGTAGGGATCGCCCGTGTCGTTGGGGTCCGTCGGGGCGATGGACACCATGCTCTGGATCGACGTGTACGCCAGCCACCGGTTGTCCGGGCTCAGCGACGCGTCGGTCAAGGTCCACTGGCCCCACGGGTACGACACCGTCTTGTAGTGCTTCCACTGGTACGGATTCGACGTGTCGTACATGCGCACCTTGAAGTCCTGGCAGCAGGAGAAGAAGAAGTTGCCGTCGTCGGAGAACTGTCCCGAGTAGACGGGGTCGTCGTAGTGGATGATCTGCTCGACCCTCGTGCCGGGGATCATGGACTGCCGCGGCGTCAACATGGGCACGCGGCGCATGCAGGGTGCCGCGCGTCACGGCCTACCTGCGTGACGATGTCGTTGTTCCGCCTTCGCTGCTCGCCGTCGCCGAGGCCCAGCTCGCGCTCGAGCATGCGCCGCGAGATGCGCTTCTTGGCATGCGTGTCGTAGTCGTTGACCCCGAAGGCGCCGCTCCGCATGAGCTTGACTCCTTGGACGCTGGGGATCTTGGGGAACCTGTTGGGGTCCTTTGGCGGGCGATTCCGACGCGACCGCCACAGGCCGAGAAACCCTTGTCCGTCCTCGGCGTTGTTGAATAGGATGTTGCTGAGGTCTCGGTGGCGCAAGAGGGCCATGAGCTGCCCCCTCGTCAAGAGGCCGGTCCTCTCGCCATCTGGAACACGCGAGGTCAGCGCGATGCATGTGCCGGGGGCCAGGCGCGGTACCTCTGAACAGGCCCATGATGTGCTGCATGGGGTCGTCTTCGTGGTCGAGGCCGTCCTCTCCCATGCCGTCGTCGTCGGCCTCTAGTTCGAGCACGAAGTCGGCGTCGTCGTCGTCGAGGTCGTCCTCGGTGTCGTCGTCGTCGTCGTCGTCGTCGTCGTCGTCGTCGTCTTGGCCGTCGTCATAGTCGCCTTCGCCTTGGTCATCGTCGTCTCCGCCTTGGTCTTCATCGTCGAGTTCATCGTCGAGTTCATCGACGTATGCGCCAGGCATGGCAAGTACCAGGCGGGGAGAGTCACGGCTGCCGTGGTCGTCGCTGGGCGGATCGGTTGCCCCGGCATCGCCGGCCGTGCGATCGCCATCCGGGGGACGGCGGGGAGCCGGGGAGCGCGATCCGGCAGCCCCAGTGCCGTCGCGCGCGTCCATGGCAAGCAAGAGTGGCTGAGATGGAGCCGTGGGCTCGGCTGGAAGACAAGACAGCAACAGAGGGGGCGACGCCTGAGACGGGCCGACGCCGGAGCCGAGGCTGGTGGGGGACGGGAGTCACGGGACGGAAGCGATGAGACGGCGACAGGGGCCAACCATGCAGCAGGGCCTCCAAAGAGACACAGAAGATGTGTATGTATTTACGCCAACGTCAGCGCCAGGGCGTTGGATGTGACGGCATGCCAACGGCGGGACGCTGCCTGGGAAGGTCCGTGTCTAAAGGCCGACGTCTCCGGAAAAACGGGGCCCGGCGGCGAGACATGGGTACGGCCACAAGCTTCCGCGCACGGGTCACCACGAGGTCACTCCCTATCTTGAGCTCCGGGAAAGGGAACCTCCACTTCTTTGTGTTGGTTGGAGCTCACGGCCCGCTGAAGCTGTATGCCCACGGCCCGGACTTCGGTGGCACGGTGCCTGGAGAGTTAGTGCAGTACGTAGGGCGCCCTTAGTAATAGCCATCATGCGTTACGCGGCCCGCGTTGGCTGGGCTGCCGCGCAGGTCGACGACTAACGGACCTTGTTTTAGCAACCCACCCAAGTACCAGGTACGTAGGAATCGTAGGAATACCCTTTGACGTCGACTTTTCCTTCTCCCGTCTCGTCGACTCTCCCTTGCAAAGGTTGCCAGACGCGCCCGTTGTCTCCCCGCCGTCCGTCTCTGGCGCGCAACATCCTGGGGCCGGAACATCCTTGGCCTCCTTTGTTGCATTTCTTGTTGCACTTCCTCTGCTGTTGGCCCTAGCGAGCCGCGACCGCACGTACCTCGCATACCTCATACCTCCTCGCCTACCTCGACGTCCTAAGTCGCCGGCCTCGCCCTTGGACGCCGTCAGTCGCGTCGGGCTCCTCAGGCAGCGCTCTGGCCTCATCACCGTCACCATGAAGTTCCACGCCAGGCACTCGCCCCTTCTCCTCCTGCTGCTTCCCTCGCTCGCTGCCGGCCTCGCGCCACCAGCCTCCGCAGACAAAGGGGCTACGTCTCTCGATTCCGCCGATGCTACCGCGTCTGCGGGGGGCAAGGGCCGGTACAGCCTCTCAGCCAAGAATGCGCCAGTCGACGGCAAGGACGGCAAGCCCCATTCCGGGCCCTTCGTCGAGACGGACGGCACAGCGACCAGCTCGGACAACCCGGAGCTGCCTCTGCCTCCCCTCGAGGGCCGCCCCCGCGACCCGACGATAGTTGACGGCAAGAAGATACCCGAGTCCAACGACGGCGTCATGTTCGACAAGAACCGCCAACGGCCCCAAGAAGGGACCACGGGCACCGAAGGAGGCGTGTCGGAAAAGGCCAAGGCGCGCAAGGCCAAGGAGGGCGAGACGGGCGAGAAGATGCTGACGAAGCCCGAGTCGCCCAAGGAGCAGCCACCCCTGCCGCACAGCGAGGAGCAGAAGCTGCAGACAAGCGACGACAAGGACAAGAACAGGGCCAAGCAGGCGTCGGACAAGGACGCGGACAAGACCGGCTACACCGGGCTTGACGTTGGTCGCCCCTCGTCTTCTTGGCGGCCAAGCTAACGCACGGCTGGAGCAGAAACCAGAAGACCTGCCGGCAACGCCGCGCGAGATGGCAAACCCGCTGCCCAAGTCGGCCAACAAGAACCACCTCGACACGTCGGACGCGGCGCGCAAGGGCAGCACGGCGGCAGAGGGCGACGACGACGAGGGCATCATCCAGCCGCGCCATTCCTTCGTCTTGGCCCTGACCATGATCCTGGTGTCGGAGGTGGGCGACAAGACGTTCTTGGTGGCGGCTCTGATGGCCATGAAGCACGACCGCATCGTCGTCTTCTCGGCCGCCTTTGGGGCGCTGCTCGTCATGACGGTGCTGTCGGCCGTCCTCGGACACGCGGTGCCGGCGCTGGTGCCCAAGCGGCTGACGAGCCTGCTCGCGGCCGGGCTGTTCCTCGTCTTCGGCGCCAAGCTCCTCCGCGAGGGCATGCACATGGATCGGAACGAGGGCGTGTCGGCCGAGATGCACGAGGTGGAGCAGGAGCTGGCCGAGAAGGAAAAGGGGCGCGGGCGCAGCCGGCACGGGTCCATGTCGCCGCACGCGCTGGAGATGGGGCTCAAGGGCCGGCGGAACTCGCGGGCCAAGGGCCGGTTTCCGTCGGCGCGGTCGCCGTCGGAGACGCCGTCGCAGAGCCCGTCGCGGGGATCGGGGTCGCTCGACAACTTCGTGCACGGCGTCAGCAACCTCTTCTCGCTGCTGCTGAGCCCGGCGTGGGTGCAGACGTTTGCCATGACCTTCCTGGGCGAGTGGGGAGACCGCAGCCAGATCGCCACGATAGCCATGGCGGCCGGCCAGGACTACTGGTGGGTGATGCTGGGGGCCATGTGCGGCCACGCCGTCTGCACGGGCGTCGCCGTCCTGGGCGGCCGGGCCATTGCCGGGCGCGTCAGCCTCAAAGTTGGTGAGTCTGTCGAGGAGTGACAGGTGCCGAGGAGAGCCAGGTGCCGAGCGCGAGCTAACCAGAGTCCAGTGACGGTTGGCGGCGCCGTCGCGTTTCTGCTTTTCGCCTTTATCTATCTCATCGAAGCCCTGCACGCGTAGACAGCTTCTGTCTCGACGATTTTTCAAGACACCACCGCATCTAGTAGCCGCCTCGCCGGCTTGTATCTCTGCTATTGTCTACGTGTTGCTACGGGCGCTTTGATTTCCAGTGCCCTGATCCATGACGCTGTTAATAGATGTACGGCCGGGGACTCGGTAAAAGTCATGGGGTTATTCTCTTGGACAAGCACTCTTCATACACCGAGTACTGAGAGACGAATTTCATTTTTTCAAGTTGGCATATCCAAATGCTTTGTATTTTCTTCGTTTTTCCCTCTATCTGTATTTGTGCGGTAGCGACTGCGCCTAAATTCCAGGGGACACTCCAAAGCTCTCTCCATGGGAGGGCAGGGCCCATGCGCTCGCTGTCAGTCGAGTGCGAACAATGCGCTTATTTCTTCGCCTGTCGCCCATGGTGTTAGCGCGCCGCCGGGGTCAAGGGCCGGGCGAGCGACGTACAGGAAGAGGCTTGCCGTCGACAATGGCGAGAAAGTCGGCTTCACCACCACTATCAAGTTGCTGAGGAGGTTCGGGAGCGGGAATGTCCTGATCGAGCTCCACGTTTTTCGACTGCAGGCGCCCTCGATTAGCACGCTGCCACCAGCCTGTTCGCTGGCGGCTGGCCACTTACAAAGGGATTGATGTTGCCCCTGGACACGGAAAACGACGATCCCGTGGTAGTAAAAGGATCTCCGGTAAGATCTGCGTCTTGGGGGTCCCCGTCGATGAGTTTCCGGGCGAAGACGGCCTTGTCGGCCAGAGGCATGGCGGCAGCCAGCCCAACAAAGACGGGGAGGAGGGTGGCCGAGAACTTCATATTGAAAATGTAGGCTTGGGGGAGATTGGTTCTGAGTGTAAGAATGGGTATGATGGGAAGATGGTATGCTGCGACGGAGGCGTGGTCTGGGATGCGAGGGGATATATATTGCGAGCGTGGCAACCAGCCATGTCGTTCGAGTCACCGGGGCACACGAACAGACTCATGTTCGCGACGGCGACGGTGACTGGTATATTCAGGACCAACTGATACCCACGAGGGGCGGTTTGCAACTCGTGGAGCATAATTCATGCCGAGCATGTCTCGATGAGCGGCTGGGTAGAGGTTAGGGCTTGGCAGGGGGCAGGACTGAATAAGGGGACGCCGAGCTGGCTCGGCTCACGACGGCGAGTAAGGGCCTATGACTCGGCGGATTCCAAGCCGTGCTAAGCCGGCTGCTTGCTCGGGGCGGTTATGGCGGCGGTTGTCGGGTTTATGCGAGCAGGAGATGGGCCCGGACCAGACCCGAGCGCGCACGTGGCCATGATGCCCGAGCAGGGTTTGCCGGGCAAACAAGGGAGAAGAGAAGACAAGAAAGCAAGTATGTGCTCTGTACCTGTCTTGTCTCTGTGCAACGTGACAGGCCTCGGAGACGCGCCCTCGTTGGTGCCTGAGGCCTGGCCGTGCATGGGCGGCTCCACTCCGGCGACAACACCGGCTGAGGCTCGCCGGCAGCAAACACCTCTCTTGTCTCGGCGCCGCGTGCTGGATCTCGCCTACGGGGCGCCGTGAGTGGCCCTCGCGCCGCCATGACGGGCCCTCGCGCCGCCATGACTGGCCCTCGCGCCGCCGTCGCTGGCCCTCGCGCCGCCGACATGCGGCCGCCCGGAAGCCGTGCCGCGTGCCGGCACGCGGCCGTTTGCCTCGACATGCGCGGCCGTTTGCCTCGACGGCGCCGCTCACGCCTCCACACCGGGCAAACACCAGCCGCAAACGACGACGACGACGACGACGACGACGACGAGACGACGACGACGTCCTGGCGGCGTCGCCGAGCCGCCCGCCCTGGCGCACCCGCCCCCCATGCCTACGTCTCCCCGCGCCGGCGACATGGCGCGCTGCCCCGGCTGCAACATCCCCCTCGCGACGGGCCAGCCGCGCGCCCAGTGCTTCAACTGCGCCGCAGCGTACGTGCCTCCCCCCCCCGAGCCCGGCCATGGACGCCGGCCAAGACGGCGCAGCAGCAGCCCGCGACGCGCCGCCGACGACGACGCCCAGTCGCTCCTCGAGCCCATCTACGAGCGCCGCCCTGCCCCCGGCCTGCCCGACCTGCAGGCCTACCGCAACGCAGACACCATCGTCATCATCCTGCGCCGCCCGCCGCCGCCGCCGCCGCCGCCGCCGGAAGCAGAGGCAGACGCCGGGCCAGCGCCAGGCGCCGACGCGCAGCAGCAGCAGCTCGCCGCCCGCCGCCGTCGACTCCGCCGCCAGCAGCGCTCCCGCGCCGGCTCCGCCCCCGCCCCCGGCGCCGTCCCCGGCTCCGACCGCCCCCTCCGCCGGGCCCGGATGCGCCGCCGCCGCTCCGGCGACGCGCCGCTCCAGCCGCTCCAGCAGCGTCAGCAGCGCCAGCAGCAGCAGCAGCAGCAGCAGCAGCAGCAGCAGCAGCAGCAAGAAGCATTTGCCCAGCAGGATGCGCCGCATCGCCGCCAACAAGAGGCTTAGGCTTCTGGCCTACACCCTCCTCGCCACCGTCTTCCTCTCCACCCTCGTGGCCATAAGTCGCCGCCGCCCAGCTGCGCAACAGCTTGCTGCCTTGAGGTGAGGCGAGCGGCTATGCATGACGTCTTTGTTTCTCTTCGTCCGTCTTGCCCTTGGCAACCTCCTACAGCTAGCTGTATCTGCCCGTACATATCCTCGATACCAGACGCTCATCCTTGATCTGTCCATGGGCCTCGACCCGGCAGCGTGCATGCTCCAGCTCCAGCATCTCGTGTCTCGCTTCGGGCACCGCTCCTCGCCCGTCTCCGTCCCGTCTCTCCCGACGTAGCACCACCGACGCTCCGCTGCCGCCGGCATCGTCAGCAGCCAGGGGCTCCCTTGCATCCCGTCCCTCCATGCACGCCCCTGCCCCTTGTCGCCCCGGCCCGCGAGCCTCCTCTCCTCCCCGCGCCTCTCTTCTCCCCAGCTTTCGGAATCACTGATACCTTGCGTGCATGCATGCGTGCCCCTGGCCGTCCATCGCTTCTCCTGCAGTCTTCCGCCTCTCCCGCCCATCCGCTTGGTCACACGAACACGGACGAGAGAAGAGACAACAGGGAAAAGAAGAAGCACCTCTCAAGGTCTCATAGCCGCCCATCAGCCCAGCCTCCCCCGTGCCTATTTTCGTCACCCGATGCCTTCATCACCGCACCGTCACCCCAACAAGTCCCATGCAGCCAGGGGCGTGCAGCTCATCCGCATCCATGCACTGCTACCGCGGCCTGAGTCCAGGGACCATAGGATTGTGTAAGTCTTCCGAATGTAATCATGCTTCTCCTTGGCGTTAAAAAGGCGCCCATCCGATGCCAGCCGCCGAAATAGCTGGCGAGCGACGTACTTGTCTCGCGCGTCCCCCTCGCAAACTGCTGTAAGATAATATTAGCCATTTGTCTGTAGAGAAAGTCTAGCTTTTGCTCGCCAATGTTAGGGTCTAGGATATGACGCTCGTTAGGGTCGAGGAGGGTCCTTGAGGGCATCAGACATTGTCCTATCATGATCAGTATCCTCTATGATGGATAAATGGACCGAGGCCGGTAGGATTCTCCGCCCCAGTGCCGTAATGGTATACCTTGGGCACTGGAATAGTCGTCTTTGCCGCGACGTACCGCATCGTGGCCACCTCGTAGCTGACCTTCTTGGGGGAACTTGACAATGCCTGTCTGCTTTATTCGTGTCCCTTTTGGATCCCCATCCCAGCCGAGGAACCATCCTTGTATTCTAGGCGATAGAAGACATTGTATCCGCGTCGGATCGGCCTGTGAAGCTCCACCGCTTCTCCAGGTCTGTACTTGATGATGCGTTGAGCTGGCGAGCAGCGTTGAGCTGACGAGCATTCAGGATATAGAGATGGCCACAAGCGAAGACAGGAAGCACTGCAGTGAGAGCCTCAGGCACCCAGGCGTTGGACGCACATTACCTCCCAGCCTCCCCAGTATTCGTGGCGTCCAGTCCCCGGCAAACAGCGGCGGCTCAATTATCAGATTGAATCTGTAACATGTGACGTCGTACCAAGCTCACCGACAATCCAGAGCCCCAGAGCCATGCCCTGCTGAAGCTAGACATGCGTCATCCAGGCTCGCTAAACCAGACAAATCAGACCCAGCGTCCAAGGAACTGTCTTGGTCAAAGAAGATACATAGAAGCATGCCGATGTGCAAGGGTTATGCTCAACGCACCCAACGCCTGCCGCTATCCATGTGCCCGACAATGCTCCGTGCCGATAATCAACAAGTACTATCTTGCCAAATCGCCATCTCCGCTACAGGTAGAGATGGCTATTAAATCGAAAAGGATCCAGGTCGCTCCAGACAACTCGAGCGGGCTGGTGGCTAGGCTCGTCGCGACGGTGCCCAGGGCACATCGCATGCCCCTTGTCCTCTACGTTTCCTTGTCCTCCGCCTTCACGTCCCCTCTCTCCTGCGCCTCGGCACCCGTGTCGGCAGGCTCGGCCGGCTTGTCCCCGACCGAGGACGCCGTCTTCTCCTCTTCCGGCTCCGACGCCGTCTTCTTCTCCTCTTCCGACTCGCCAATCGACGTCACGCGGGCCATGGTGGTTTGCGCCACACCCGTCGTCGGCGTGCTCAGCATCGAGGGCGCCTCAAACGACTCTCGCATCGGCGTCATGGGCGGCCTCCTTGGCCCCTGGGAGTCGTGGTTGAGCCCGTACAGCCGGAGCGAGCTGTTCCGCGCCGATCCCGTCCGCTGCGCGTCTCCCCTGTTCATCTCGGCGTCCCATTGCACCAGGTCTTTGGAGCTCCACGACGTGCGATGAGCCCGCGCGCCCCGCGGAAGGCTGCCGACGGAGCACCGCGAGCTGGCGCTGTTGGCACGGCTGCGGCGGATGCTGGCCGCCGCGCTTGAGCCCCCGACGTTGCTCGGCGGTCCGAGGCCCCCGGGCACGCCGCCCTCTTCGTCCTCGATCTTGGGGGCGCGGCGCACGTCCCTGACGTTGAAGTAGGGCTGAATCGGCTCCTCGGGCGTCTTCTCTTTGGGCTTCGGGGGCAAGTCCTGAGCGGCCGCTTCTATGTGCTCAAAGTACTGGACCCGAGTCTGCTCGAGCGGCTCGGGGAATGTTTCCCGGTTCCGCGAGAGCGACATCCACGACGAGACGATGCCGAGCCCGATGAGAACCAGGACGGCCACGGCCAGGAAGCCCTGGACCACGACGATGATGATGCCGAGGACGGTGGCGACGATGCGGCTGAGGTTAAAGTCCGGAAGGAAGGCAATCGACAGCCCCGTCGTGATGATCTTGGATATCGAGAGCATCCAGACGGCGACGGCCGTGTTGCGGTTGCCCTCGAACGGGCTCATCTTGATTATGGCCAGCAGGGCCAGGATCTCGAAGATGAAGAGCCCAAAGACCTGAGCCAAGGGGGTGCGGGTGCCGCCGCCGAGGAAGCAGGCCCTGACGAACAGGTAGCCGAGGTAGACGGCGAAGAACCACCATCTGGTGCGGCGGTAGCGCGCCGCGAGCCAGCCAAAGTGTTTGATGAAGCCCCCGTCCTCGTGCACCGTCTCCCTCTGGGGATCGCGATGCGTGAAGCGGATCCTGACGAAGGGTATCGTGCCAAACAGGTACCGCTTGTCGGCCGTCTCCTCCTCGCCCATCTGGCTGGCCCGCGTGGCGGCGACGAAGGGTATCTTTTTGAAGATGGTGCCGCGCTCCAGGCGCACCGTGTCCGGGCCGGCTTCAAACTTGCCCTCGCGGAGCCTGGAAAAGCAGGCGTACGCTGCGGCGCCGCCGATGCCGAAGAGGAACAGGACGCAGACGATTGCGGCGACGGCAGTCGGCCCGGCGGGCCCGTGCAAGGAAAACTGGTACATGGCCAGGGTCATGATGGCGAAGAAGGCGATGAAGAGGGCCCGGAGCAGCGCCGCGGCGAGGTAGCCGCCGAGGTGGGAGCGGAAGTAGTCGAAGCCGTCCGTCCTGATCCATTTCCTCGTGACGAGAAGATCCAGCAGCAGCTTGACGGCGACGACGAAGAGGGCGACGCCACCCAGGACGACGAGCAGCCAGATGAGGCCGATCATGAAGGCCTCGGAAGGGGGCACGTTGAGCGCGGACAGGGTGCCGCTGAACCCGGGCCAGGTGCCGGGCATGGGCATGCCCGGGATCCGCGGGCGGCCGTTCCAGGTGTAGTCGTAGGGGTCGCTGGCGTTGTACTCGGCGCGCCGTGCCAGCGACGGCACGCCGCTGTCAAAGAGCGACCGGCCGTAGATCTGGCGCGACAGGCCGCCCCCGTTGTTGATGCGGACGGAGCCCGCTCCTCCGACCTGGCTGACGTCGGCATCGGTGCCGGTGAAGGAGCTGATGGAGCGGACGATGTGGTTGTTGGCGAACATGCCCGCCGACCAGGCGAAGTTGCTCCACCAAGCCGGGAGCACCGAGGGCCAGTTGACGGAGGGCGCGCCGGAGAAGAAGATGGACTGGAAGGTCTCGAAGATGACGAGGACGGAAAAGGAGTGGGCGTAGTGGGTGCGCATATGGGTGGTGCTCAGGCCATAGATGGCCGTGGCAAACGAGGCCACGACAGCGCAGCAGGTCAGGATGCCCATGACGGCGCCGACGGACTGCGGCTGCGAGAAGGAGTTGCCGTTGGTCATGACGGCCTGGAAGCAGCCAATCTCGGTCTGCGTCGAGTTTGCGAAGATCTGCAGGCGCGCAAAGCCCTCGAGGTCGGGAAGGCCGAGGGCAATGGACGGGATGCCAGCCACGTCGGTGGGCGAGATGGGGATGACGGCAAAGGCCGTGACGGGCACGCTGGCGTTGAGGGGGCACATGCTGGCGATGTTGGCCTTGCAGGGGTCGTACGTCATGTTGAAGCGGCTCTCGCCGTAGGCCTCGACGGATATGTGGACTGGAGGAGGGGGTGAGCAGCTGGGGAGCCAAAGGGGGAGGGGTCGACGTACGGACCAGGTTCTCCCTCCGGATGTTGGTGGAGCCATCGAGGTGGAAGAGGACGGTGAGGTTGTCGGCATAGTAGGCGGCGTCGAACTTGGTCACGTTGAACAGGCTCTCGCCGCCCAGGCAGTCGTCAAAGTCGCCGGTGTAGAGGGCCGGATAGCGACTGACGTCGAGCTCGCGCGACTTGCCGTCGATGCCGCTGCCCTTGATGTAGACCGTGTCGGCGGCGGCGGCGGCGGACAGCAGACACGAGAGGCAGACGGCGAGGAGCAGCAGCCTGGCGGCAAGGCGGCTCGAAAGGGGGCCGGAAAGGGGGCGCGACAGGGGGCTCCGTGCCGGCGACATGGCTGCCGGCGCCTGGGCGCGACGACGGCCGAGCGAGGCGACGGAGGAGCCGCCTCGGCAGGGCGGCGAATTGGATGCTCGGGCCGGCGCGAGACGGAGCTGCCAACGGAGGGCCGGCGGCGGAGGCTCGGGGAGGACGACGGCCGAGGTCAGCGCGCGCCGGTTGGGAGAGACATGGGCGCGCGCGAGCCACGGGACGTCTGCCGCTCCGTGCTTGAGGCCCGAGCTCAAGGCGGCTGCGGCTGCGGCTGCGGCAGGACGCGAAGCGATGCCGCCCGTGGCTCTTGTGTCGACGAGAGTGAAGCTGCCGGAGAGGTCAGAGAGGTCGGAGAGGTCAGAGAGGTCGGAGAGGTGGCAAGGAGGAGCGCAAGCAAGCGGTGAAGACACAGCCCGTGCTTGGCGCTTGGGACTCGCTGTTCGGCCTGACGTGATTGCTCCGGGCCAGCCGAGGCGCAGCTGTGCAGCGCTAGGTCAACCTGCTCGGTGCCTTACCCTGTACTCGCCACCACGGCTCGTCACACAGCAGATGGAGGCGTCTGGGAGACGGCCGAGCTGGGAGACGGCGGTGCCGGGGAGTTCTATGCCACGACAATCAGGCTCAGTCCGTCCGGGCGGCGCGAAAAACGCGGTTTCAGCCTTGGCCCGAGTGTGTGCAACCCGACGCAGCCATGGCAACCCTAATGATAGTCGCGCCGCCCCTGGCACGAGTCCCCGAGTCCCCGAGCTCGGACTGGTCGAGGAGGCAGTTGGCTGACATGGATGGGCGCTAGAACCAGGGGTGCTGCTCCAGAGGTGCTCGGGCGCCGCCATCAGGTCCTTCAGACGGTCGTTTCAACTGCGTCGACAGGGCCAGTGTAGGGTAGATGGAGCAGTTGGTCCCCGAAGCAGGCCGGGGACTGCAGGCCAAGTGCTTCATCGTGTCCTAGGTTGTGTTGAATATTGAATCTCGCCGCCCCTGGGGGCGCGGCTACGGGGGCCCGCCGTCTCCATAGCTCATTCGTCCGGGGTGCCGATGGCCCGAATCCCGATCGACCGAAGAGCGCCGTCGCTTCTGCGGCCGGTGCTCTGCTCTCTTGCGTCTTACGGTATATACCGGACTGCGAACGGCCCGGTGTGGAGCAGCCCGGCCTCATCGGCGCGGAGCTCGGGACGAGATCCGATCCGATGCGCCGGCCTCGCCGGTCGTCCGGATGACTCGGGCTGCCGAACATGCGGCGACCGGGACTCGGAGAAGTTGACTGAGCGATTTCCCCGGCGCTTCCACGGATGGAAACGGCGCAACCGGACATCGGGCCGTCGGCAACATGCTTCGAGGAGAAAGCAGCCGGTATACGTAAATGTAAACAAAGCCATGCGGACCGTCGCCAGCGCCGTCGCCGAGCACGTCATCGTCAGGGACGCCAACCCAAAAAACCCGCTCCAGGAGAAGCCGTTGACGTCAGCTCTCACGGCCTCCGTTGCTTAGCTCTCCCCCACCATTGCGTGATCGAGCCAGTGGGCCGGCTTCGGAAGCACTAGTCGCTAGTTTCTCCAACTTATACATGCCTTCTCGCCTGCTGTTTCGACTCCATGATCCCCCATCGCTCCTCGTCGCCGCGCCCTGCCCCCCGTCCGCCCCCTCCCCAGCATGGCCAACTCCCCCCACGGCGGCGTCCTCAGGGACCTGTTCGCTCGCGACCTGCCGCGCCACGCCGAGCTGCTCGACGAGTCCGAGACGCTGCCTGCCATCGTCCTGACGGAGCGTCACCTCTGCGACCTTGAGCTGATCCTCAATGGCGGCTTCTCGCCCCTCCAAGGTCCGTCCCGCCACGCGCCACGGCCGTCGAGCCCGTCTGACGCCGTGCTGCAGGTTTCATGACGGAGAAGGACTACAATGGGTGCGCCCCGAACGCCCCGGACGCCCCGGCAGGCCGAGGTGCTCTCCGGCGCCGCAAGGCCGTCTAACGCAGGCTGCAGCGTCGTCGAGAAGCTCCGCCTCGCCGATGGCGCCCTCTTCCCCATGCCCATCACGCTCGACGTCGACGCGGAGCACGTGGCCAAGCTCGGCATCAAGCCCGGCGCCCGAATCACCCTGCGCGACTCGCGCGACGACCGCAACCTGGCCATCCTGACCGTCGAGGACGTCTACCGCCCAGACAAGTAGGCCGCCGGTGGACGCGACGGGATCGCGGCTGGCTGACGCCCGAGCAGGGTCAAGGAGGCCAAGCTCGTCTTCGGCAGCGACGACGACACGCACCCCGGCGTCAAGCACCTCTTCGGCACCGCCCGCGAGTTCTACGTCGGCGGCAAGCTCGAGGCCGTCAACCGGCTCGAGCACTACGACTTCCTCGACCTGCGCTGTAGGTAGCGGCCCGCGGCCGACGCGGCGCGCCCCAGGACTGACGCGGTGCGCAGTCACGCCGGCCGAGCTCCGGTCGCACTTCAACAAGCTCGGCTGGCAGAAGGTGGTGGCCTTCCAGACGCGGAACCCGATGCACCGGGCGCACCGCGAGCTGACGGTGCGCGCGGCGCGGTCGCAGCACGCCAACGTGCTCATCCACCCCGTCGTCGGCATGACCAAGCCGGGCGACATCGACCACTTCACGCGCGTGCGCGTCTACAAGGCGCTTCTGCCGCGCTACCCCAACGGCATGGCGGCCCTGGCGCTGCTGCCGCTGGCCATGCGCATGGGCGGCCCGCGCGAGGCGCTGTGGCACGCCGTCATCCGCAAGAACCACGGGTCCACGCACTTCATCGTCGGCCGCGACCATGCCGGGCCCGGCAAGAACAGGCACGGCAAGGACCACTACGGGCCCTACGACGCGCAGCAGCTCGTCAAGAAGCACCAGGACGAGCTGGGCATCCGCATGGTCGAGTTCCAGGAGATGATCTACCTGCCCGACAAGGACGAGTACATGCCGGCCGACGAGATCCCCGACGGCACGCGCACCATGAACATCTCGGGCACGGAGCTGCGCAGCCGGCTGCGCACGGGCAAGGAGATCCCGGCCTGGTTCTCGTACCCCGAGGTGGTGCAGGTGCTGCGCGAGCAGAACCCGCTGCCGCGCGAGAAGGGCTTCACCGTCTTCATGACGGGCTACCAGAACAGCGGCAAGGACCAGATCGCCCGCGCGCTGCAGACCACCCTCAACCAGGGCGGCGGCCGGCCCGTGTCGATGCTGCTGGGCGAGACGGTGCGCCACGAGCTGTCGTCGGAGCTGGGCTTCAGCCGCCAGGACCGCGACCTCAACATCTCGCGCATCGCCTTTGTCGCCTCGGAGCTGACCAAGGCGGGCGCCGCCGTCATCGCCGCCCCGATTGCGCCCTTTGAGGACGCGCGCCGCCAGGCCCGCGAGCTGGTCGAGAAGTCGGGGCCCTTCTTCCTCATCCACGTCGCCACGCCGCTCGAGTACTGCGAGAAGACGGACCGCCGCGGCATCTACCGCGCCGCGCGCGCCGGCGACATCAAGGGCTTCACCGGCGTCGACGACCCGTACGAGATGCCGCAGGAGCCGGACCTGGTCGTCGACCTGGAGCGGCAGAACGTGCGGTCCATTGTGCACGAGATTGTCCTTCTGCTCGAGAGCAGGGGGCTGCTGGACCGGCTGTAGGCGAAGGACTGAAGGACGGAACAGGACCTCGGGAATGCTCATAGAGATAGAGAGGCGGAATGGACCCCGTAAAAGGCCGGCTGCCTGCAGACGTACCCCTCTCGCGGTGTGCCGTGTCATGGCATCGTGATTGGGCCCGCGCTTGGTGCCCAACAGCGTTCGCAATGGAAGCCAGCTGTTTGTCTTGGGCTCTGACGAGTCACGGCTGCGTCGTCTGCCTGAGGCTTGCTGTATGCTGTAAGTGATAACCTTAACCTGGACCATGTCCGCACGGCCTGGGAAAGCGGTCAAGCCTCGCGCTCCACCACGAATGCTTACGTAACACAACTCGTCAACTGGGTCATACCTCGATATGCTTCGTGCCCAGCAGCGAGCATTCCTCCACCCAGAAGCATCGGAGCACGAAAGACGGCTCAAGCCACGGATGCATACGTAGCCATCGGCGCGTTGGCGCAGATCCAGCGGCTGTCCGATGGCCCCAGCAGCGCGATCCTTGCCCGGCTGCCAATCTTCAGCGCTTAGCCGTAGGTACGAAGCACATGTACTTTGTAGCTCCACGCAAGCTTCAGGTCGCCAGCCTCCCAGCCCAAACACAGCTCTCGAGCTGCACCACGTCTCCCCGCAACGGATCACGGCGGCACATTTGGGCATCCATCGTCTTGGCCCCGTCGCCCTGGCCTCGTTCCGCCGCCTCTCGTCGACACCCGCCCCCCGGCTGGCCCGCGACTGCTTGCGCACTCGTCTAGTCGGTCGGTGCCTGACAGCCTTGCGAGGCTCCTGCGCCCGTCCCCGTGGACGCCGCCGCCGCCGAAACTCGCCGAGCGCCCTGGTCTCGCCCGATGGTCTAAGATGCCGTCCAAGGACCGTGGTGCCGACGTCGACGCCGCCGCCGATGACGTGCCGCGCGACAAACACCGCCGCTCCAAGTCGGACCGCAAAGCGGACAAGGACCGCGAGCACCGCCATCACCGCTCGTCCAAGTCTTCGCGCAAGATGACGGGCGACGGCGCCGAGGCGCACTCTCACCTGTCGTCGAGCCGCCATCGCAAGAAGGACAAGGACAAGGACGAGCCCAGGGACCGGTCGGCCTCGGCCAACGACCTGACGGCCGACTTGGCCAAGATGACGCTGGACCGGCAGCGCATCTCGCTGCCCTACCCGTCCTTCAGCAAGGCCCACAGCAAGGAGGCCGTCCTCAGCCGCGACGACGTGTCGTCCAAGGGACCGTCGCATCCGTTGACCCCAGAGCCCACCGACTGTGGAGCTGAGGACCGTCGGCCCAAGTCGGCCGACATGCCTCGCAAGGCGTCGACATCCAGCAAGCCTTCCCGACCTCCCACCCCGCCAGACACCGACGTCTCGGCCGACAAGAGGCGCGCCGAGCAGCAGGCAAGAGGCGACGAGGTGCCGGAGCGCCCAAAGTCAAGACCTGGTCCCCGCGACGACGGCTCCAAAGTCAGCCGCAAGTCCGGGTCATCAAGCCAAGCCACCTTTGTCAAGTCGCCCAAGCCCAGGCCAGACGACAGGTTTGGCTCGACGAGATCCAGCTCGTCTCGCCTCTCCACCAAGCGCTCGGGCTCCACGCGCAGCCACAAGCAGGAGCCTGTGCATGATGCGTCTTCGCCTTCGAGCGCCCAGGACTCTTCCCCCAGGACACCGACTCCGACCGCGCCATTTGCTCCTCACATGTTCGCCGACGCCAAAAACGCTCCGGCTGCGCCACCTCGTGTTGCCGGCGAAGAGCCGGGCTATCCATCCAAGACGGCGACCCCAGCCCCTGCAGCCCAGCAGCAGCAGCCACCGCCGCCGCCCGCCGTGGATGTCCAGGACATCCCCCGAGTCGACTACTTGCTGCAAAACGGAGGCCTTCCGTACCCGGTTCCAAGACACTTCCTGTCGGTCCTGCCGGCACCGAGCGGCTCGCGCCCCTCAAACCCTCCCCTGGCCGGCGCCGAGACGCTGTTTGCGCCGTTCTTCAGCCTCCTCGATCAGTATGCCGCCGTGCTCTCGAAGCAAGGGTCGATTGCCGTGGCGACCGGCCACCGCTCAGTGGCACGCCGGCTGCTCGACCGGCTCGAGAATGTCTTTTCGCGAGACCTGCCCTCCCACGGCTGCTCCTGCGTCCTGTGCGACCAGTCCCACGAGATGCACAGAGGGCTGACGTGGGGCGAAGTGCTCGAATGGGTCAGTGGCCGCATCGAGCTGCCTGCGTGGCCTCCCTTTGACCTCGCCGAGATCGGGGCCAAGGCGGCCGAGGTCTCGGCAGAGGTGCCCCGGCGGCCGGCGTCCCCCGTCAAGATGGACCCCGACATCGCCGAGGAGTTCAGGGAGCACTACCTGCGCCAGTCCAAGAAGGTCAGGTCGGCCGTGGACAAGTGGCTCAACAAGACGGGGGCGATGCCCGTGCCGCCGCCCCAGGATGTCGACGACGAAACGCTGGCGTTTGCCATCTTGACCAACATGGACGCCCGGGACCGGCCCTTCTTCAACGCGCTCTTGTCCGGCTCCCGGGAGCTGAAGCCATCCGCGCGCGCCCCGACGCCCGGCCACCGCCCTCGCAGCGACTTCATCGTCAAGTGTGGCCTCTCCCTGCAGCGGCTCTACCGGCTGTCCCAAGCGCCGCGCGACGCCGAGTGTGCCATGTATCTCGTCAAGAACCCCCGGACGCACGACCTCCTCGTGACCATGTCCAACATCAACAACCCCGAGTGGGAGATTCTCACCTCGGGTCGGTTCGACGGCTTCTTGTGGTCCGGGGCGGATGCAGACGACTACACGCCGGCGGCCGAGCCGACGGGGGAGACGCCGGCCGGCGGATACTTTGCGAACCGGCCGTCGATGAGTCCCGGCCCTCGTGGGCCCTCGAGAAATACGACGACGTTCTCCCCCTACTCACGGGGCACCACGCCGGCGTCGTTTGTCAGCCTCTCGTCGTCTGGCGTGCACGGTGGAAGGCAGCCGGTGTCGAACGACGAGGAGATGGAGATGGCGGCGGCGGCCGAGATTGAGCGAGAGATTTACGCGGGCATGGAGACGCTCGAAGACGCCTTTGAGAAGCTGCATCACAAGGCCGAGATGGTGCGGACGGCGTTGCGGCAGCGAGGCGCCGGGCTCATGCAGCACTTCCAAAACCGTCGGCGGATCGACGTGCTCTCGAATCCCGGCTCCGGCAACTCGCAGCACTCGGCCTACGAACGGCCGTCCTGGGCAGCCGGAAGCGAGGGCGAGGGCGGAAGCGACGACGAATGGGCCCTCGACGATGCCGACATCATGCCTGACGATTCGGCCAGCAACATCAGCAGCTCCAGGCACAGGCGCCCCAAGCGACGCACCGAGCGTCGGACTCCTGCTCCGATCGAGGAAGACGAAGAGGAGTGACGATGGAGGTCGAGTTGGCAGCAGTACCTTGGACCGCTTGGACTGCCGGTCTGGACTGGATTCCGGGACGGGAACGCGGAGACTGGACGACCATCACTGTACAAGGATCTGTTTCTCATGAACGATTACGAACGGCTTGCACCGGACACCATTTCCGGATACCATTTCCTGTACGGTTGCTTTGGCTGGCGACTGCTTCTCGCCACTCTGTTCTCCCTTTTGTGGGTTTGGTCATGGGCGCCTGGGATTTCTACTCAGAGTGTACGCACGGAAGCTGGTTGTTGGATGTCGAGTCGAGGGGAGGCCGGATGGAGACGGAGAGAAGGGAAGGCGGGCTGGTGGGTGCGAGGACGGCGGGCTGGAGAGCAATGCCTGGCAGGCTGGGGCCGCATACGCTGGGAGTTTGGCATTCACGCAGCAGGCCAGCC
This sequence comes from Hypocreales sp. Mo6-1, assembly GCA_002939055.1. Lineage (NCBI taxonomy): Eukaryota > Fungi > Ascomycota > Sordariomycetes > Hypocreales > Hypocreales sp. Mo6-1. The sequence continues at coordinate 4,285,378 of PNEP01000013.1, forward strand.
GTGTTTCAGGGAATTCACGTAATACCGAGAGCCTTTGCATGCGTCGTCCCGCGCTCCAAGAACATGATGCGAGATGCGGTTGGCAGAGTGGTTGACTGCCTGCCCTGACAGTCAATGGCCCCTCGGCCCGGATATGGCCAGCTTGGCCACGTTGGCATAGCAGCCCTGGGCGCCGCCATACTTGCGGAGGAGAGCGTCGATGCCCATCTCGATGTCGGGGCGTGCGCGCTTCCTGCCCAGGAGGCACGTGTTTCTCGTGCTGGGGATGCGCAGCATCTCCGTCTCGACCTGCCAGCCGCAGTCCTCGGCGATGCGCATGACCCAGTCGACAAGAGATGCGTACGTCGACTTGGGCTTGGACTTGTCGCGGGGCGGGGGCGCCCTGTACTTGTCGCCGGCAAGGTTATGGCTGCAGCAGGGGATGGTGATGAAGGGGCACTGCGACAGGGCCCCGAGTATGGGGGTCCAGGGCGTCAGCTCGTCGGCGTGGTTGGAGATGATGAAGGTGCCTGGGGGAAAGGTGCCATCGTGGGTGTCTTGCGGACTGAGCTGGTCTGCTCCCAGGCCTGCGGCGTCGCGGGGAACGACACCGGGCAGCAGAAGACGCTGCTGGAGGGACGGGCCCGAGGGGGCACAGGAGGCCGAGGCGTCGGCCTGGTATTGCGGCCAAGACTTGCGAGCCCTCGCGTCGAAGCCCCAGCCAGGGTAGCCCTCTTGAGTGAGGATGTGGACGAGCAGGCCGTTGCCGCAGCCAATGTCGACGAAGCCGGGGAAGCGAGCCTTGCGGTACATGTCGGCCCACAGCTCCATCAAAAAAGCGGCGATGCCGAGGTCTTCAAAGACATGCTTCGCGGGATCGGTCGACTCGGCCCAGGCGTCGACGAGGCGGCGCGCGTACTTGGACTTGAGGTAGGCGTAGCGGTCCTGGAACTGCGGCTGGGGGATGATGACGTCGTGGTGAACCCTCTTGACGTAGCCAGAGGCCGAGCTGTGGCCGTGCTTGTGGAGCAGGTGCAGGAGATGGTAGGCGGTGCGGTGCAGCTTTTGGTCTTGGACATGGTGCGGGTGGAAGGGCAGCAGGTGAAGAGAGATGGAGCCCGAGGCGCGGGCAGGGTGCCACTGGTGCAGATGGGCGATGCCGCGGACGGCGGGGTGGTAGAAGGGGAGGTCGGAGGCGGACGAGGCGTGCGGTATGTACAGGACGAGCGACGAGGTCGGGGCGGCTGCCGGGGCGGAGCGATGAAAGGTGCACGTCTGGTCGAGGGGCGCGTCCCTGCGGCGGTTGCGGGGGATCAGCCTGCGGACGACGGTCCGGTGGCGCTGCATGTGCCTGACGTGGCGGGGGAGAGGACAGACGGCGGATTCGACGGCGGGGGGTTGAGGCTCGTCGTAGAGGATGTCGGCTGGGGCTTGAGGCTCGTCGTAGAGGATGTCGGCGGGGGCTTGAGGCTCGTCGTCGTCGAGGATGTCGGCGGGGGGTTGAGGCTCGTCGTAGAGGATGTCGGCGGGGGCCTGAGGCTCGTCGTCGTAGAGAATGTCGGCGGGGGCTTGAGGCTCGTCGTCGTAGAGAATGTCGGCGCGGAACAGCCAGCTGGAGTTGAGGTTGGGGTTGCGGACCAGGTTGGCCATGGTGTCGAGGAAGACGTCGGGCCCGAAGGAGCAGGCATGGCGGTACAGCGGGACCCAGGCGTCGCCGGACGAGTCGTGGAAGAAGGGCGGCGTGTGCGGCGGCAGCGCCTCGGGCTCAAAGGCCATGACGGAGGCGGCGGGTCAGAGGCGGCGGGCCAGAGGCGGCGTCCAAGCCGGACGGAGGCTGCGACGGACGACGGACGGTGCGACGGCCCGGCACGGCTTGTCCGAGAGGCGGGCAAAGCCGGAGGCGGGACGCAGCGGCATGGAATGAAGGTAAGAATAACGAACGCATGCACCGTGGATGCAACGTCGATGAGGAAGCTTCGCGAAGCCGCCGTGCCAGTTGCGATTGGCAACGCCGGCGGCTGGAGGCGCATCGGCGGCGGGCGTCGGATAACTGCGGGCCCAATGCGGCAGGTACGTGGTACCCGGGGCCGGGTCTGGAACCCCGGCGGCTCCAGAGGTACCGGTACCTCGCCGCCCGCGCCCCGGAGGCAGACGCTGCGACGCTCGCCGCCCAATCGCCGCCGCCCGGCGCGCGCAGCTGACGGCCGCCGGGGGCAACGCGCTGCCCGCGCGGCGCGGCGTCGCCGTGCCCCGGGCCAGGTACCTGCGCGCGCGAAGGCGGCGGCGGCGGTACCTGGACCGGCAGGTGGCGCTGGCGGCCCGCCTCGCCTGCACAACGGCTCGGAAGGCGCGAGCGGCGGCCTCGTTTTTCAGGCAGCGCCGGCCCTTTTTCAGGCAGCACGGCGCACGGGGGCGTGGGGCGGCCTCGCCTTGCCCCTCGTCTTTTAACTGCTTCCGTTTTCTTCCCCTCTCCCTCTCGCATCGCCAACAGACTCGCAAAGGCCTTCTGTCGCAAACTCTCTCGCCGCCTCGCCCGCCCGCTCCAGCAGCCCTTGCCTCGCCGCCGCCCGCGCCCTCGTGCCCCGCAACCGCAGCTGCATCCCGAAGCCAGCAGACTCCAGCGAGGCGCCCTTGTCACAGCCTTTCGCTGTCAACAACGCCCCTTTTACCCACAAACCCATTTCCCAAGGACACCCCGCTACCTCCGAGTTTATGTCCATCGAAAATCTCAAGACCTTCGGTGCGTCCGCTCCGTCCCCGTTTTGCCTCGCTTTGCTTTGTTTTCGCTTTGCGCAGACGCTGCCGCCGCGTCGTCGCCCGGCTGGGGCGCCGCCCCCTGTGCGCCAGCAGTTGCGCGACCAGGAGCGGCTGTGGCCGCTCCCCGACGGCCCCCGCCCGCCGCACACATCACCTCCCCCACGTCATACTGTCGACCAACCCTGCTGACTGGCCCCGCTCGACAGACCCCTTCGCCGAAGCCGACGAAGACACTGGAGAAACCAAGCCGGCTTCCAATTACGTCCACATACGCATTCAGCGTACGTGTCTCGCCTCGACGCCGACGATGCGCACGCCGCTGACATGGCCCCGCAGAGCGTAATGGACGTAAAACCCTGACTACGGTCCAGGGTCTCCCCAAGAAGTTCGACCAGAAGAAGATTCTCAAGGTCATCAAGAAGAAGTTTGGTACGTCGGTGATGCCCGTTGTTTTCGGCCCCCGCTAACACGGCAACAGCCTGCAATGGCACCATCGTCAACGACACCGAGATGGGCGAGGTGATCCAGCTCCAGGGAGACCAGCGCAAAGATGTCCAGGAATTCCTCGTCGACAAGGAAGGCCTCGAGCTAGACCCCAAGACCATCAAGGTCCACGGCTTCTAAGCTCGCGACGCGCCGTCGCCCTGTCCGCAGCAGCCTGCTCGCTTGGCAGCGCGCTCGCTGGCGCTTACAAGGGTTGGGACGAGGACGATGCCCGGCGTGCTGCGCCTCTTGGACATGTTTCGATAGCCGGGGCTCGACTTGGCTCCCGCCGCGCAGGGACGACGGGCATGATCCGCCAGCGCGAGTACTTGTTTTGTCTTTTCCATAGGACGGCTTGAGAGGGGTCGGCCCGTGCTCCGTCGCCGCGAAGAGTTGCTTCGCATACCCCACGCATGAGCTGGGCTGCGGGCCAAGTAAGGCTTGTCGGTCGCTCGCTTAATCCTCAGGCAATGCCCAGCCGTAGCCTAGAGCATCAATACACACATGGCAGTACGAGCAAGGCACAGGCAGGTATGCAAGGCGGAGTAAATGCACGGTGGTCCATTTCCCAAGGCCGTCATGGCCATGTAGCAAGCCGCCAAACGTCGACATGTAGACTCGGCTCTGATGCGCAAGACAACGGACGAGCACCCTCTGCCGACGCTCACAGGTCGGCACGCTCGACGACACCCTTGATGTGCGACATGAGGGCGACGGCTTCCTGCCAGAGGTGCCGGACGCGCGCGACAAGGGGCATGGTCGGGTACTCGGCCAGGTAGAGGTGCATGTGGACGAGCAGCGTCACCATGGAGATGTAGCTGGCGATGGAGAAGACATTGACCGACGTCGACGTCTCCTTGCGGATGTTGATTTTTTGGTGGGTGATGTGGTAGCAGACGGTCAGGGTCTGTACAGAGTCGACGGACGCGTCAGCGGCGAGAATGGGCTGTGTTGTGGAGAGAGAGGTCAAGACGTACGGTTGCTATGCCAATCCAGCCCGGCAGGAGGAGGCGAGGGTCCTCGAAGCCGCCGCCGGTGAGGGAGAGGACGGAGCGGGTGAGGTAGGCGTTGACGGCGTTGATGGTGAGGAGGCGGACAATGGTTGCCTGCGGCGTGTAGTTGATGAGCCTGGGCAGAGCGGCGCGTCAGCGGCGGCGGGCGACGGGACGGGCAGGCGTCGAGGGCGGCCGTCTCGTACCAGCGCGACATGAGGCAGTCGGTGAAGAAGAAGGAGAGGTATCCGCAGGCGAAGCACTGTAGGCCAAGGTCAGTCGACACGGGCCGTGCGCTGGAGACGAGGCTGCGCCGGAGACGAGGCTGCAGCAGCAGGAGGCGTGCCCACCCAGATGGTGGCGAGGGCGGCCTCGGTCAGGGCGTAGGGCAGGGCGTCGGCGCCGGGGCCGACGACCAGGACGCGGTCCGGGCCGGGCAGCAGGCGCAGGAGCAGGCGCAGGGCCGAGGGCAGCCCCCAGCACAGGGCGGGGAAGATGGACAGCAGGCGCAGGGCGAAGAGCCACGGGTGCCAGGGCGGGGGCACGTTGAGCACGACGGCGACGCGCGGCTGCAGCATCGACGGGTGGACGGGCGGCGCCTCGGCGGCGGCGGCGGCGGCGGCGGCGGCGGCGGCTTCGGAGGGCTTCGGCGCGCGGGGGACGGACGCGGCGGCGGCGGCGGCAGCGGACGCCGAGGACGAGGCCCGGTGGTGGGGGCGCGCCGTCGTCGCCATGGCGCGCTCAGCAGGCCATGGGGAGTCGCGGAGTCGCGGAGGACGAGGGAGCGGGGGGGGGGCGCGGACGAGAAGACACGGGACGCGGGCGAGAAGACGCGGGGCGAGGCGGCGCGGCGCAAGGGAGGCGACGAATGCAGCGACTGGCGGCCGGTATGGGCGCCTGTGGAGGTTGAGCCCGAGGCACAGCGCAGCGACGATAGGGGTCCTGGGGACGGCGAGGCCATGTCGGGGTGGATCTCGGAGCCGGGACCCCCCGGCTAGGGAAATGCCGGTGTGCGCCTCGGTGAAGACGCCGCCGCGCGCCGACTCACCGCGACTACAGGTCGACGCCGGCCGGCGCTGCTCATCCGCGCGCCGCCTCGCGCCCGCGTGAGCCGTCGCCGCGCGCCCTCCAGCCACGACACGCACGCCAAAGCCGGAAAAACACGCCCGCGCGCAACCTTGTTTCCCGGGCGCGCATAAACACCCCGACCGCGTATAAATACCCCGACCGCGGCCCAGCCCCGGCCTCGACGCCGCACTCCCCCAGGGCGGCCAGCCCCCGCCGGCGCCCGCCCGCCAGCGTGCGCGGAACCCCAGGCCGGGCCGCCTTCGCCGGGGACTGGATGACACACCACAGACGCTCCGCGCACGTTCGCCCGTGATGAAGGCGCACCAGGTCGCGAGGCTCCGGTCTACCGCGGCGGCGAGCCGGCGGGGGAGAGCCGGCGGCCAGCATCACTTCTGAGGCGATTCGGGGGGGCTCGAGGGCGGCCGAGTGGTTCTGCCTTGACGCGTCTGGCAAGTGCCTCGCTGTGTGTCACTGTTGTGTCCGTTGCCTGTTCCTATGCTCTTAGGTCCCAAATAAAATACAACTAGGCCTAGGTAGTGAATCCCAACGGCCAAACATCGGCCCGCTGACGGCTGCTTATGCAGCCTTCGTCACACTCGAATCCCCGCCACCGCTCAAAGGGGCGAGTAAATGACAGCGCGCCCAAGTCGAGCTGGCAGTCGGTCATCTTGTCGCTGTCGTAGTGCAAGAGGGCCGTGGCCCAGATGCCCTCGCTGAGCTGGCCCTCGACGTGCCGGATCCAGATACTCCGTACGCTCATACTCATACCAAGTAACCTCTATTATACAGCGTGCTGAACGCGGCCTCGTAGCTGGCGGGCAAGCTTTACTCGTGTGCTATTGACTATGCCTGCTCGGCCACCAAGATCCATCCAACCAAACCGAGCCAACCGTCCACGAATGCAAATTCCTCCCTACGCCTCAAAATCTCTGCCTTGCTGCCATATCTTATTCGCCCTCCTTCTCCAATCCCGCCGTCGGCTGGCTGAAAGAGGGCCGCTGGCCCTCGGGCGTCGCCTCGCACGCCGCCTCGCACGCCGCCGTGTCGCCTGTCGCAGACTGCAACGGGCCCTTGATCGCCATGTCGTCCACCTGCCGCGCCAGCGTCCCCAGCGCCATGTTGAGCAGAGGCTTCGCGTGTTCCGACACAGGCGTCCGGCTCGCCTCCTCGACCGAAATGGGCGCATACTCGGGCTTGTTGCTCTTCTTAGGTCGCCCGTCCCCAACCGCACCATACACGTGCTGGGGCCTGCGGTACCTAGAGTCCCTCATGATGTCGTCGGCGCTCTTGCCCAGGAGATCCGTGCCGGCGTACCAGCACGAGCTGATCCTCGCGTTGCGCGCCCGAACCTCGTCTTCCGTCAGCTGACCAGTTTCCGGAACACACTGGCGAGCCTCGTGCCAAGCGTCGCGCCAGGGGGGCCACGACACGTCCCGCGTTCGATCCGCAGGGAACGGGGGCCCGAGACTGGCGAATCCTGCGTAGCTCACACGACGATACTGGGGCTCGTCCGGCTCCGAACTATCGACGAGGGTTGAAAGAGCGCTCTTCGTCTTTGCCGGCTGTGCCGACGTCTGCTCCTTCACGGCACCCATGCCAAAGGGGGGCGTGAGAGGATCCAACCCAAAGCCTTCGATGCCTGCATGCGCCAGTGTCTGCTGGGCAATGGCAAATCCCTCAGCCTCCTCCTTGGACAGCTCCTGCTCCTCATGCTTGGGGTGGAGAGCCTTGAAAGTAGACTCAAAAGTCGATGGGCGATACTGTCGCTGACCTGGCGGCCCAGCAGTCAAGGGTCGAGGGGCTCCGGGGCCCGTGGCCAGTGTCGTGGCCCCCGGCGCGCCCTCGCCGTTTTCCACGCTGGCCACTGGGCTGGGGGATCGCGCAGTGGGCAGCAAGCCCGTCGATCCGTAGGGGGGGTCGAGCTTGGATGCACCATCCATATGGACAGGACGCAGCAAGCCCTGCAGTGCCGGCTTAGCGTCCTTGTTTGTTTCCTCAGGGGACCCGGCCACCCGCAAGGCCATGGGCGAGGGTGCCAGTCTGGCCGAGGCCAAGCCGCCCAGGTTCGCCCGCGACCCGCGAAGAAGGGCCTTCTGAGCCCTCTTCTGGTTGGGGTTCGGGTACGAAGCAAGGTTGTGGAGCGACTTGACAGTCATGCCCATGAGCGGGTTCATGTTGTCGTCGTCGTCGTCGTCGTCGTCGTCGTTGTCGTCTTGCACTTCTTTCTCTTCTTCCTGTCCTTCTTCTTCATTATTATTATTCTCTTCGTCCAGCTTGTCCTCGGCGGCGGCCACGTGCTCGTCAAGGGCGGCCCCCTTTTGCTTCTGGCTGTCCTTGTCGTCATCCTTACCGAGGAATCGTAAGGCGGGCGGGGCAGGGGTATTTCCCGAGCGCATTCGAGGCACCTGGGCCGACATATTGAGCGAGGCGTGCTCAGTGTCGTTGAAAGGGCTCACGGCACGGTCGTAGTTCTGCTGCAGGGGCGTGTACTGCTGCAGGCCCGAGGCAGAGGAACGCCCGGCAGAGGCGGCGCCGACACTGGCGGCGGCGCCGACGGTGGGCGGCTTGATGGGCATGCGTGCCAGGACCGACTTGGGGAACAGGAGGAGCTCCGAGTGAGGGCTGCCGATGGGCCACTTGGAGCGTCCACGGCGAGCGGGAGGCTGTAGCGGCAGCGAGGAGCTGGGGTTGTAGATGGTTCCAGCCGTCGTGTAGGTTGGCTGCTTCAACGCCGACGAGGGCGCAGGAGTTGGGGAGGAGTCGCTCGCCGGCGAGGGCAGGCTGGCCATGGTCGGCTGCTGACGAGGGACAGGTGCTGCAGCGTCTTCGCTTGACGCAGAGGGCCAAAGGATCTGGAGGAAAGTCCAGGTTAGAGACGACGGCGACGAAGACGAAGGTCAGACCCGCCCGGGGGGGACGGCGCTGCCGCTCGTGCGTCACCTACAATGAGGGGAACAAGAACAGACGGATGGATGTCGCGTATCGCTGGCAAGGCAGGCAAGGATAGGACGATGAAGAGACGGTGCTGCGTGCGGCACAAGAAAGGGGACCAAGACTTGCCAAACGAGAGGTGAATGGCTTCTGAGGCTCGCTGGGCACCGCCAAAGAAAGGATCGAGTCTCGTCAGCGCTCTGGAGCAGCTTTTCCAGTGCAGCAGCCAAGGAAGAACGGAGAGAGAAGACTGTGCGGGGGGGAGAAGGAGGAGGGAGATAAAAGGGGGAAGGACGATGGGGGGGAAGGACGATGGGTGAGGAAGGCGGAGGCGGGAATCAAAACATGACGAGAGCCCGCCAAAGGCACTAACCTTGGAACGGGGGCAAGAACAAATCGTAAGAGTCGATGGAAGTAGGCGCAGTGCTTCCTGTCTCCTTTGGTCAGTTTTGCAGTGGAAGCCTGCAGCGAAGGTTCAAAGTGCGCGGCGCGTGGAAGTGCCTGATTTTTTTGATTTTTATTTGTAGGGAAAAACTTTGCAGAGAGAGGAGAGAAGCGTAAAAAAAGGTATCGAGAGGCGGGATCGGGGAGTAAACGGACGCTCTTCTCACCTGTATCGCAGGTCACGCGTATCGCTTCGCGCGTCTCCACGTGTCAGGGCTCGACGCAGTATCGCAGACCTCCTAGAGCCAGAGCGGGAGATGAACAGGCAAGAATTCCTGGCGACGTCTCCAGAGGTGGCGGCCTCCTTTTATACCCGCGCAAGGCTGTCCAGGCCCCCCAAGTGAATGGACCGCGGCCAGCCTCGGCCAACTTTCACTTGCCTCGCTCGCAAACGGCGTGCAGCCACATCTCGTCAATTATGAATGGACGAGTCGACAGAGAAGCTAAATCAGAGTAAAGTTTTTCAATGTTTGTATCTGTAGCATAGTTTGCGTGAAGGGGGAAGAGGGAAAAAGGGGGGGGGAAGAGAAAGGGGTGGACGAGGATAAGGGGAAGGGTTTGCAACAACGCCCACACCCAGCAGGTCAACATGCTGCCCTCTGTGAGCCAAAACAAACCGCCTCCGTCAGCAGTCTCGTCTTTCCACGGCCAGAAGCTCGGGTCCGCCACTCACCTGTCTGGCGGTCATGGCTCTGCCTCGGCAGCCTAGGCAGGCATCCACTCACTCGCCACCATCTCCTTTGCATCGAGGAGCAGCAGGGCGCAGAATAACCAGCTTTCATTCATGCGACGTCCTGACTATCCGCTATCCTAGCCTGCTCACAAGCCTGGGTCTGCTCCAAGCCGGGCGGCGTGCTTCGGTCTGAGCATGTCCACCCCCCATGCCCTCCCTCGTTGCCCTGGGAAATCTGCATCCCCAGAGGCGTCGCGTCGCGCCTTGCACTAGGCCATCAAGCCTCGCCGGGCGTGGCAAACGGCCCCTGTGGCCCTCGTGTGAAAGCTTGTGTCAAACAAATAGCGCCTGACCGCCGTCAAATGGCAGCTCGTCGTAGCTGTGGTCACAAGTCGTCATGGAGAGCGCCATTCTGCACTATACAGGACAAATGAATAAGAAATGCCCGCAATTATTGTACCCTGGAAACCGTTTCCGTCCAGTGCGTTCAAATGAAATGGGATGATGCTTTCAGGGCCCGTCTTCCCAAGGGTATCGATCGAGTAGTCGAAGGATCGTGTCGAAGGTTAAGTTGAGGCTTGGAAAAAAAAAAGAGGTCAACCCACACGTCATGGTGCGCTGATATGAGAATTACATGATGGATCATGCCCTGGATAAGGTTGGGGCAAAGGACCGTTCGAATCGAATGACTGGTCAAGGGGAATGCTGTACTCGTCGTGTACGGCTCGCTCGCCGAACTCAGATTCCGTTGGTCGGATAGGCGCTGCCGGGAATCATGCCGGGGCCTCCTCTATGCGCAGCCTTGGGGCGGCCGCCGGGCAGCTGGAAGTCGGGGTTGTCCAGCAGCATGTCCTGACGTCGTTGCTGCTGCTGGACGGCGCGGCGCGGCGGCACGCCCTGGTGATATCCAGGCATCGGCGGCGCGTTTGGGTTCCAGCGGGGATTGACTCCGCGCTGCGAGATGGACGTAAAGTTGGACCGCTCCGATTCGGCAGGGCTGCGAGCGCCGCCCGTCGTGGCGTGGACATCCTCGTACTCGACTTCGGCCAGTGGCGGCGGAATGTTGTTGGAGCGTGCCTGGCCGGCAAACCGAGGCGAGACATCCTCGTAGTAGTTGGTGCCCTGCCCAGACGGCTCGGCAGCCGGCGGCGGCGGCAGCGTGTTGGACGGCGGCGCATCCCGGGGCGTGCTGGGGCCCGAGCTCTGGTTCCATGCGACACGGGGCGGGACATAGACCCTGCGGCTCGCGTTAAAACAAGGGACCTGGCAGGGCGGAAGCCGCGGCAACTCACTCGTCGGTGCTATACCTGCTCCCATCGCTCATAATGGTGTCGTGACGGGCCGGAGGGCGGCCCTGCTGCAGGCCGACCATGCCCACCACGTCAATATCGCTGTCCCGAATCTGGCCGTATTGGCCAAATGTTCTCGGAGCCTCGACTGGCGTTGGCGTCGCGTCCATCTCGATGGCCGGAGCCACCCCTCTTGCCGCCTGGGCGCCTGGGAGCGGCGGCGGCGACTCCGCCCTCGGGAGGTCGTTGTCGGGGTTGTAGGGCGCGTAGCCGTTGCCGAGGCTGGGCATCGCGGCATTGTTGGCGCCGGCGTTCCAGCCCGTCTCGGGCTGCTTCTGGCCGTTATACGGCGCATCGGCCGTCGGCCGTCTGTCGTACGGGCTCTGCGGCGCGTTGCCGTAGCTCGGGGGGGGCGCTCGGCCGCCTCTGGGCCCATAGCCGCCACGCGGCGGCGGGCCGTATCCTGGCCTCCCGCCCCGGGGGCTCCCTCTGCCGGGTGGGCCGTAGTATCCGCCGCGACCTCGCATCGGCGGGCCGTAGCTGTCGAAGCTCCCGCGTCCGTATCCGCTGCCGCGACCTCTGTATCCTCCAGGGGGGCCCATGTCCCCCCGTCCCCGGCGGCTGCCGTAGGCGTCTGGGGGGCCGTGTAGCGGGTTCCCGTACTGGTCTCGCGAGGGCGACCTCACGGGGGAGTTGAAGGCGGCCGCTTGTCCGGCGTGTGCCGCGTCGTTGGGCAATCTCTCAGAGGTGCTTCGCTGCGTCAGGGGGACGCGCTCGTCGCTCACTTGGTCCTCCTTTCCGCGGTTCTCAAACGTCGCGAAGCCGGAGCCGGCTGCAGGGTTTCCGCCGCTGACCATGGGCATGGTGGGCTGGGCGGCGACGGCGATGGGTTCCTTTGACTGCGCCTCCCTGTTGTAGTAGTTCTCGCCGCTCATCTCGGCGTTCTCGGCGACGCGCTGCCTGCGTGACTTCCTGCTCACGAGGGTGCGGCGCATGACGCACGAGGCGACGGCGCTGACGGCGAGCAGGATCGTCGCGGCCAGCACCATGTACGAGCCCCAGGCCATGTGGGGGATGAAGAGGAGGACGTCGACGATGAAGGCCAAGAGGGAGACGACGAGGGTGATGAGGAGGAAGATGAAGAGGGCGAGGAGGTATCTGGCCGAATGCCCGGGGGCGTGGAGGTGAGAGACGAGGGCCATGATGAGCATGACGAGGGCGAGAAAGGCGGCGACGGGGTGGACGACGAGAATGGCGGAGATGGTGTTGCGGACGCTGATGGGCAGGTCGAAGGCTTGGTTGTCATTGTCGAGCAGCGACTCTGGGGAGCGTTAGTCGGCAGCCGAGCCGGGCACAGGGCGAGCATAGCATACCGGTGTCGTATCCCAGGCCAATGGAGCTGCACTGGCCGCTGTCCCGGCAGAAGCCAAAGACGCCGAAGGTGACGTCTTTAAACTTTCCAAGCGGGACAAACCTGGTGACGGGGACGGAGAGAACCGAGAAGAGCAGCAGGACGAAGGCGACGAGCAGCAGCGCCGAGAGGGGCGTGGCCGGTCGCAGCATGGTGACGGCGAGGCTCTAGGCCAGCGGCGGCAGCGCGGCGCGGGCGGCTGGGCATGCGAGGGCGAGCAACGAGGGCGCTGGCGATGGGGTCATGGGAGGAGGGGAAGGCGAGCGAGGGCAGCAGGCGGCGGCGGCGGCGGCGGATGTCGCGGACATGGGCTCCGCGGCGTCGACGGGCGCAGGAGGCGCGATGAGCGTCGGCGAGACGGGCGTCGGCGAGACGGGCGTCGGCGCGGAGGACGTCCGGGAGCTGGCGGCGGCAGCGGCTCGACGATGGCAGCGGCTCGACGATGGCAGCGGCTCGACGGCGGCAGCGACAGACGGGCGGATCAGGGATCGACGCACGAGCCTGTCGGCGGCCGGCGCGCCAGCTGTCCCGAGTCGTCGTCGGCACCGCAGGGCGCCTCGGCGAGGAATCGCAGGCCGCGGCAGGCAGCGCTGGGACTGGCGACGCAGCGGCAGAGGCAGCGACTGACGACCGTGGTGGCTGGTGATTGACGAAGAAGGGAGGGCGACGGCGAGGGCGCAACTCGCTGAGACGAGCGAGTGGACCTGCTGGGGGGGCCCCTGTCAGTGTCCCGTCTCTCCACCCCTTGCGGACACCAAGCACATGCATGCCTTGCCGTCGCACTGGCGACCAACAGGTTTGTGCCTGGCACAGCCGGCTGGCTGTCGATGGCAGCCCTACGCCTACGAGCAGGGCCGTCCAGGGCCTCTGGAGGCTGAGCCCCGGCCGCGCGCTGCTGCGCCTGCAGCGAGCATCGGGATTGCATCGACGGCCCGCCAGGCTGTGTGACGTGCGTCAATGGCGTGTCATGAATCACCTGCGTGGAGTTTAAGCTCGGCCGCCGGCTCTGGTCAAACAGGGAAAATGGCCGACGCTCGGATGCGGCGCCAAACACGTCGAGAGATGCTTTCGACCTGAACGCCACTGCGTCCGTCCTAATTAACGCGGAACACGCCCGGCGGCGTGGCAACCACGTGTGCGCGTCCAGCAGTGTGACGCCTCTGTGCAGCCCGGCCGGGGAGTGAAACATTGGAAAGCCACGGCGGACGAGCTCGTAATTTCCATTGCGGCAGTCCAAATTACCACTGCAGTCCGTACGGGGCGCAGTCCGTACGAGGCGTACAGAGCCGTCCGTATGAGGCGTACAGAGCTGTCCGTACGAGGCACGACACGAGCCGCTTCCGGCAGCCTCGCCGTCGAGGGCCCGGCAGCAAAGCCTGTCTGCATCCATCTCCACCGCCGCCCGGGCAACGGAGCACCGTCTGCAATGTTAGGCGAGTTTCCCGCATTTCCGTCGGGTCCAGCGCCGCGACGCCGAGGGCCGAGCGCGGATTTACCCAGCGCCGGACCCTTTTTTTGGCGGCGGCAAACTATATTCCGCAAGCTTATTATAGTCCGTCTAGTGTTCCCAACCCCCTGCTCCCGCGTCAGCTGCCTCGCCCAGCCAGATGCTCCCGCCGCGGCGCCAGAGCCCTCCATCATGTCCGGGATGCTGTCCGGGATGCCCTGCCGCAGCGTGCTCGGGGCCTCGAGGGCCGCCGCCTCGTTTGCGCCGCCGCCGCTCGCCCGGTGCCGCCGATATGACGTCGCCGCCGCCGCCGCCGCCGCCGCCGCCCGGGCCGCCGCCGCGCGCCGCCGCGTCCACGCGCCCGCGCCCTTCGAGCCGCTGCGCCCGCCGTCGCCCAAGGACCTCGGCGCGCCGCGCGCCGCCAGGCAGTTCAAGCGCGGCAGGAAATGGACGCGCTGGCTCGTCGCCGTCGCCGTCGCCGGCGGCGCCGTCTTCCTCGTCGACCGCCGCGTCTACGCCTCGGGCCTGGCCCGCACCCTCCGCACCTTCGGCACGACGCTCGCCGTCGCCGTCGACTACAAGGTCAACTTCCGCCCGGAGCCGCTGACGGCCGGCTCGGTCCCGGACCTGCACGCGCGCAACGCCGAGCGCCTCTTCGACCTGCTGCGCGCCAACGGCGGCCTCTACCTCAAGATCGGCCAGGCCATCGCCATGCAGAGCGCCGTGCTGCCGCCCGAGTTCCAGAGGATGTTCGGCCGCATGTTCGACGACGCGCCCCAGGACGACTGGGCCGACGTCGAGACGGTCATCCGGCAGGACTTTGGCAGGAGCGTCGAGGACGTCTTCGGCGTCAGCTTCACCGGCCAGGAGGGCAAGGGCGTCATGGAGCGCCGGGCCCGGGCCAGCGCGAGCGTCGCCCAGGTCCACTGGGCCCGGCTGCCGGACGGCAGGGAGGTGGCCGTCAAGATCCAGAAGCGCGAGATTGCCAAGCAGATTTCGTGGGACCTGTGGGCGTTCAAGTGACACTTCCCTCTCTCTTCCCTCTCTCTTCCCTCTCTCTTCCCTCTCTCTTCCCTCTCTCTTCCCTCTCCTCTTCCCTCGCGCCCCTTGGGACCGTCTCCCTGACAAGCGCCGCGCAGGACCGTCACCTGGCTCTACTCAAAGTGGTTCGACCTGCCCTTCTACAGCCTGGTGCCCTACATCACCGAGAGGCTGGAGCTCGAGACCGACTTCGTCAACGAGGCCAAGAACTCGGAGACGATGCGGGACCTGGTCGACGCGGAGAAGAGCCTCCGGGAGCGCGTCTACATCCCGACCGTCTACGCCGAGCTCTCGACGAGGAGGGTGCTGACGACGGAGTGGATCGAGGGCGTGCGGCTGTGGGACAAGGAGGCCATGACGTCGAGGTGGCTCGGCGGCCGCGGCAAGGGGTCGCCGGGGGCGCGGAGCCCGCTGCCGCCCGTCGACATGGAGGCGGCGCGGCGCGAGCTCCGGGCACGGCCGTCGACGGAGACGATGAAGCCGGCGAGGCTCGAGTGGAAGGGCCCGCGGGGGCGGGGCGGGCTGGGGCTGTCGACCAAGGACGTCATGGGCACCATGGTGGACCTCTTCTCGGCGCAGATCTTCAAATGGGGCGTCGTGCACTGCGACCCGCACCCGGGCAACATCTTCGTGCGGCGGCGGCCCGACGGCCGGGCCGAGCTGGTGCTCATCGACCACGGGCTGTACGTGTACATGACGCCCGAGTTCCGGCACCAGTACGACCGGTTCTGGAAGGCCCTCATGACGTTCGACAACAAGGCCATCGGCGAGATCACCGAGGGCTGGGGCATCCGCGGCGCGGACCTGTTCGCCAGCGCGACGCTGATGCGGCCGTACGAGGGCGGCGACCAGACGACGCGCGGCGAGGTGCTGCGCGAGCTCGAGGGCGCGACGGCGGCGGAGCGGCAGTACGCCATGCAGCAGCGCATGAAGCAGGGCCTGCGCGACATGCTGGCCGACGAGGACAAGTGGCCCAAGGAGCTCATCTTCATCGGGCGCAACATGCGCATCGTCCAGGGCAACAACCAGTACCTGGGGTCGCCCGTCAACCGCGTCAAGCGCATGGGCGAATGGGCGAGCCGCAGCCTGTTCGAAGACGCCGGGCTGCCGTGGCGGCAGCGGCTGCGCAACGCCTGGCGGCACGTCGTCTTCAAGGCCGTCCTGGCCGCGACCGACGTGGCCTTTTACCTCTTCCGGCTGCGGCAGTGGCTGGGCATCGGCGGCGGCATCGAGGACGAGATGGAGCGGCGGATGAAGGACGTGGCGCACGGCTACGGCATCGAGCTGCAGCACGACGTCTTTGAGGGCTGACGGCGGCGGCGGGCGGCCGTGGCATAGACGGACATGACGGTGTACGAATACGACGACTCGTTGGCGGCCGGGCGCCAGCTTCCGATACGAGAGGCGCACAGGCATGCGGCCGGCCAGGCTGCGGCGTCGCGGATCGCTGGAGGCTGTCGGCAGCTGCACAGCCGGCGCAGAGGACGCTGGTCGACCGAGGCTGTCGAGACTCAAGGCTCGACCCGATGGTGTTTCGGATTGACGGGAGGCTGCGCAGAGGTGCCACGTACATGGGTATCACGGTACTTGGCGGCGACGTGCGGTGTAGCCGTGCAATCCAGCCATGGCACGAACACTTGGTACACGTGAAAGCGCAGGCCACAGACAGGGGCCGCGCTCCGTATAATGTCCCCGAGCATCCGCAACAGCGGCACGCAGCAGAGGCATTGTGCCACGACCCGACGCCCGTTTGCGGCGCCGTTGCCTGTACTCGGCAGGTACCCTCCATGACCATGGCCGCGCATGAATCGACGACGAGCTGGGAGACGCGCAACTTGGCAGCCTCCCAACTGCCAACGCTGGCCTCGCCCTCGGCCAATCGGAGCGCTGCGCTGCGCTGTCTTAGCCAGCGGACAGGGCGCTCCAGGGTCTGCGGTCTCCAGGGTGGCCGGCACGACAAACCGCTGAGCCGTCGCAATCCTGTCACCCTCTCCTCCGCCTCTCCGCCGCCTCTCCGCCGCCTCTCCTCTCCTCCGCCTCCCCTCCTCAGGCTCTTCCTCTCCCTCCCTTCCCTCGCCGCTTGCTTCCTCGCGCCCCTCCAATTTCGCCGTGGCGCGCGTCCATTCCGGCCGCCGTCGACGCACGGCTCGATCCTTCTCCCCGCCAGCGCCGCCTCTGATCTGGCCCGTGTTTTAACTTCGCCCGATATCCTTTCCAGACGCCCCCGCCGCGAACCTGCTCCCTTAGCTTGCCTGCCGTCCGTTGTTCGCTGCCTCGCGCATCGCGAGCCGTCGGCAGTCGTCTATCAGCAGGTCCGTATTGCACCCCTGGCCCCCCTGCTCGACCTGCCTCCCCCCGCAGCCGCCATCCGTCAGCCCTGCAGTAAGCGACGCCTTCTGCTCCAATGTTGTGCAGCGGCTTCGGCTGCAACGATTGCTTGCAGCACGCGGCGTTCCATCCATGATGCTTCGCCCCACCGCAGCAGTTGAGCAGCAACGGCCGCGCCGCCTCTCGCAACGGCTGCGCCGCTTCTCGCAACCGCCTGCCGGGCGCCGCGGCCAACGAGCACAATTCAGGGGCCAAGCGGCCACAATGCCCTGACGAGTCCAGCCGAATCCAGACCACAAGTCGCTGACCTGGACGCTTACAGCTTAGCCCGCCGCCCGTGCCATCCCATCTCAGCGCATCCAGCCGCCCGCCTCGAGCTGTCGTCACCATCGCGTCCTAAGCGCCTCCTGCATCGCTCTCGAGTGTCCGCCACGTCCCCCCGGAGCGCGTCGAGCTGCCGCGCGCCCATACATACCCTACCGAGTAACGCTATTCGCCTCCGTCCCTGCCACCCGTACCGTCGCCATGGCCAGCACCCCCCCGCGCCGTCCCAGCTTCGGCATGCTGCTGCGTCGCAGCAAGAGCGGCGACTTCGGCAAAGGCGCAAAGAAGGCCCCGGCCCTTAAGGAGGCCGAGCAGGTCCTGCGCCAGTCCCCCCCCAGGCTGCCCGAGTTCCGCAACAACAGCGAGCAGCTGTCCAAGGCGCTGGGCCCCGAGCTGCAGTCGCCCTCAGCACACAGCATCTCCAGCCGCCCGTCCTCCGAGGCTCCCCGTCGCAACTACGTCTCGGACTATCCTCCCGTGCCCCCGATCCCCTTCGACCCCTATGCGCGGACCGAGAGCATGACGCATCGGGGACGCTACAGCTATGCGAGCAGCGCCATTAGCACCACCAACAGCCCTAGACGGGTTCGCAGAAGAAAGGATCCGACCCCCTTCAAGTGAGTTGGCAACCCCCCTTCTCTCGTGCCACCTTCCCGTTGACGCCTCTTTGCTCGCAGCATCCTCGTCGTTGGCACCTGCAGCTCGGGAAAGACGTCCTTTCTCGAGTTCCTCAAGACGGCACTCGCCTTGCCTGCCACCAGACGGCCAACCAAAAGGGCCGAGGATGACGAGTTTCACCTCCCGACCCCGGCCATCGGCAATTTCGTCCCCCACTACCTCGAGACCGAGATTGACGCCGAGCGCGTGGGCCTGACCCTCTGGGACTCCGAGGGCCTCGAGAAGAATGTCGTCGATCTCCAGCTCAGAGAGCTGTCCTCCTTCCTCGAGAGCAAGTTCGAGGAGACCTTCACCGAGGAGATGAAAGTCGTTCGCTCGCCCGGCGTCCAGGACACCCATATCCACGCCGTCATCCTCATCCTGGACCCCGCGCGCCTCGATCGCAACATTGCCACCGCCCGCAAGCTGTCCGCCAACGGCTACCACAACGGCGGCAGCAATGGCCAGGCTGTCGCTCCCTTTGGCGCTCTCGACGAGGATCTGGACCTGCAGGTCCTGCGGACCCTCCACGGCAAGACCACGGTCATCCCTGTCATAGCAAAGGCCGACACCCTCACCACGAAGCACATGAACGTCCTCAAAAGGACCGTCTGGGACAGCATCAAAAAGGCCAACCTCGACCCGCTCGAAGCCCTCGGCCTGGATGAGGACAGCGACAGCTCCTCGGACCGCATTGACGAAGAGGTCGAGGACGGGCCGGCCCAGGATGGCCCCGCCCAATTCTCGTCTCCGTTGGCCTCGCCCAACTCGAGGCGGCTGTCGATCCAGTCACAGCGCCGGCGCAACGGCCAAGACGAGGCCAAGGAGGACGAGCTGCCCTTCCTCCCCCTCTCCGTCATCAGCCCCGACCTGTACGAGCCCGGCGTCGTCGGCCGCCGGTTTCCCTGGGGCTTCGCCGACCCGTACAACGAGCAGCACTGCGACTTTCAGCGCCTCAAGGAAGCCGTCTTCAGCGAATGGCGTGCCGAGCTGCGCGTCGCTAGCCGAGAGCAGTGGTATGAGGGATGGCGAACAAACAGGCTGAAGCACAACGACTTTGCCTACCGCCGTTGATGGACGGGTGAGACATGCAGGGAGCACGCTTCTTTTGGCCCCTCTCACCACCGACCGCCCAGCCACGTGGATTCTCATGGTGCCGGCCATGGGTTCTTTTCCTTTCTTTCTTTTGCGTCTCCTGCCGACGGCCACGTTTTCTTGGCATTTCTTTGGTCTTTTTCCTCGTCCCACTGCGGACTGCGTCATACCCCTTTTGTCTCTTCGTCGGATCCACACCTTGGCGCTGGGCCTGCCGGCTTTCGCATGGACTCCTCAACGCGTGCTCCTGCGCCACCGCTGGGCGGACTTTGGAGACTCGGATGCCTCCTAGGAGCCTTTTTTGCAAACCGTCGGCCCGTTGGTTTCAGCGCCGCCTTCTTTCTTGATCGGCGAACCGCCGGTTCAGGATCTCTTAAGTTTTGCATCCGCGAGGGCTATTCACCTCTTGTTCAGGACGCTCTTTCTTTTGGCTCTACTGCGAGTCCAGGGCCAGGCTCTTCACCGAGAACCACAAAAATGAAGCAAAGATGGAGAGTGGAGCACGGGGAATACGGCGACGGATGGCTCTGGCTTGCGCGATGCGACGCCCGGGCCTGCACGAGGTCGTCTTGCCGCTGCCCCCGGAGACGGTGCTACATGCGCCGCGTGGATACGAATCTGTGGAACCAGAGGGCTCGCCCTGTAGGTAGTAATTGTCTGGGGGTCTGACACGCTCCGAATTCGATTTGAGTGCCTATCCAGCCGTTCCCCACCTGGTTGTTGAGAGACGACGGTATGGATACGGCTGCCGCTTCCCGTGTTGTTGGGACCCCCGGGAGTCGGGGCAAGACGAACTCGACTGGCCTTGATCGACCCTCTGTAGAGACGCTGTGCCCGTATGCAAAGAAAGAAAAGACCAGGAAAGCACGAGCAGGCTGCAAGTCTGTCCAATTCCTCAACACCGAGCAGCCCTCCCCGCAGCTCTCGCCGACAAGCCTCGCGGCCCGCCGGGCACTGGGCGCCTTCACCCTCGGAACTCGGTATTCGTCACGGTGCCGTCGTCGTTGATGTCGAGCTCGGAGCGAAACGGGTTCTTGCCGGCCCTCATGACCCTGTCGACCTCCTTTTGGCCGAGGATGACGTAGTCGAAGCGCGGAGGGAGGGGCGCGTCGCGCATGAGCAGGTCGACCTTGACGTTGCGCGCCTTGTCGCGGTAGGCCTGCTGGTTGCGCGGGTGTTGGAAACGTTGGCCGTGGTGCTTCTCCATGACGGCCCACGAGGCGTTGCACTCGGCGACGAGGTCGATGAGCGTGTCCTCGTCGGCTTGGGACCAGGGCCGGCGCTGCTTCTGCCATGCCGGCTGCCTGAGGTGGTCGCGCAGCGCCTCGCTGGACGCGCCGCGGCGGCCCCAGGCCTCGAAGCCGACCTGGGCGGAGGCGGCGGGGGCGGAGGAGGCCGGGGCAGTGCGGGCAGAGGAGGCCGGGGCGGAGGAGGCCGGGGCGGCGCGGGCGGCGGAGAGTCTGCTCGCCAAAGTCCTTGCGGACGAAGTCGGCTCTCCGGCCGCGTTGTCCGCGATGCGCACGCGCTTGGTCGCTGGAAGGGAGGATGGGAAAGCGGCCTTTCTGGCGTCGCGAGGGGGGCGCGTATCCGTCTCGAACGGATCCTCGTCGTCGTCGTCGTCCCAGTCAAAATCATTACGCTGCGCGTCGGCACGTGGCCTCTGCAATCCGGACCCTGCAGCGCGTGCCGCAACCACGGGCGACTGCATCCTGAGAAGATCTGCACTCGAGGGAATGTAGCCTCGCGGGGCATGCAGCGGTGCCGTCGCCTGCTGCTGGTTCGACGGCGGGACGGCGGGACGGCGGGCAGTGACCTCGAGCTGCTTGAGGGATTCTCGGTTCTTGAACAGACTCTCCCTGCGCAATGTCAGTCGGGCCCAGAGTCGGGCCATGTGTGCTTACCTCTTGTCGGGCCCGTTGTCGCGCACAATTTCCTGAGAAATGCTGGATGCGGACTCGTGATGATCCTCCTCGACTTGATCAGGGGATGCTTCTGGCTCAGGACGGAGTGGTTTCTGCATGTCGTAGTACTGGCCTAGGATCCATTCTTGGACGTCCTCGAAGAGCTTGGTGAGGGGAAACGCTTCCCGGAGACGGGTCACCCCGGCAGTCTTCCTGTCTTTCCAGGCAAAGGTAAAGACTTCAGTGACCCTGTTCGAGACTTCTTCCAGCCACGGCTGGTTCTCGTCATCCGGCCCGCCGCCCAGCGTCCTGAACGGCCCATTACTGAGTAGGTAGGGATAGTCGACCTCGTCGGTAGGTTCGCAGAAGACAGAAGCGATGATCTTTTGAGGATCGGCCTTGTTTGCGCGGCGGGCCAAGGATTCGATGAGATAGCATGTGCGGATGTCCAAAGCCAAGTCGAGATGTCGCTGATGGCGGCCGGGAGGGCAAAAGAGGGCGGGAAAAGAGGCATCTAGTTCCTCGAGAAAGCGGAGCGTGTCGGAATCTCCACCTTTGACGCGCTGGATGCAGTGGAGCGTATTGACCAGGTTGGCCTTTGCGAGCACGCTGGCGGCAGACGCGTCGAGGTCTTGCAATGGAAGCCAGTCGACAACCATCGAGGCATTGGTGCCATGGTGATACTCCTGGAAGTAGCGGTGAAACACATCCGTCTCGATTTCGAGGGCGACAGGGTCGCTATCCTCCAGGAGCGTCATGAGCTCGTCCGCTGCTCGCGAAAGCTTCGGGAGCATGCGGGCCATGAGCAGCCGCCTGGTCCCGTCTGCCGGCGACTCTTGAGAGGCTCTTAGCGGCGAGGAGACGGCATGCTCGTCGTCGCTCTCGTCGTCGCTTCCGTGGTCCCGCCTGGTGGGGATGCTGGTGAAGCTGGCCGGAGGCGCGCCGCGTCGCGGGATGGGGTCGTTTACAAGAGACCCGGTCCTGGACTTGTCGGACGGCGCGCTTGTAGGTCCGTCGAGCGACGACGGGCGGGAGCTGGTGCGCGAGGCGGACGCCTCTCGGCCGGCTGAGGCTCTGGGCAGTGGAGAGCTGGTGGCCCGCGACTCGCTGTCGCGCTGCTGAGCGGCGCGCCGGCGTGTCTGCATGGCGCGACGGTATGCCAGCGGCGCAGATTCGGGTGGCGATGGGGGGCCAAGGATGTGGCGAGGGAGGTGCGCGGCGTGGTGACGACCAACGCCCGCCCGGGGTAACGCGTATGAAGGGAGAGTGTGTGTTTGGATGATGCTATCGTGTACCCTAACCCGAACACTACGACCCAGTTGCTTACGTAACGTGCGACTTGGTACTCGAGTAACTGGGAAACTCGGGCTCATGTCATACAGCATACCTACAGCATCGCATCAGGGTACCCCGACCCCATCGGTTCCTGTAGGGCGTTGGGCTCGCGTCGCAGCCTGGCTTGTGAAGACGCTTGCATTGTCTTCACTACCTGCATGCGCACTGCTACCTGACACTCGTCAACGAGGGAAATGACGGGCGACTGCCGTTCAGGCACCTAGGCAGACTTCTTGCTTGCCCTTGCAACGGCTGGCTTGTCGGGCCCAAAGACGCCCAGCAAGTAGGCGGAGCGCATGGCGAAGAGAAAGGCCTGCAGGGTCGATGAGCACTGGGACGAGCACGGCTTGGCTGGAGTCACGGACCGTCATGGCAATGTTGCCCCAGGCCATGGCATTCCACTCGGACGGGTTCACGACGCGCTCGGCGCCCAGGGCGTGGCAGCAAAAGGCCATGTGGCCGATGTCGCCGAGCCAGAGGGCAACGAGATAGCTGCGCACCACCTTGACCTCGGACGTGGTGCGGAGGACGGCGAGGCCGACGAGGGCCATGAGCAGATACAGGTTGCCCAGCTGGCGGGCCACGACGACGCTGGCCTCGGAGACGGCCTGCGTCTGCGGGGCCTGCTGGGGCACCTGCTCGGCCACGAACCAGGCGGGACGGCTGACGGCGCCGGCAAAGCCCGCGACGCTGCGGGTTCCGTCGAATTAGCTATCGCGGATCGGCAGCTCTCGGTGGCTCGGCTCACAGCGACAGGGGCTCGACAACGGTGAAGACGACGCGCGGGACGGACGGAAGCGACGAGGCCATGACGCCGGGGCGTCCAGCTCATGCGAGAACCCTGGTGCCGCTGGCCGGGGTGGCACGATGGCTTGGTGTGCCGTGGCTTGGTGTGCCTTGGCTTGGTGTGCCTTGGCTTGTGCCTAGGCTCGGCTCGAGGCGAGCGACGCGGCGCGGGCGCACCCCAAGGGAGGGGGAAGCTTGTGAGCGGCCGCCGTGCGCTGTCCCGTGGCGTGGCATGTGCTGGGGGAGTCGTCGCAAGCAGCCGCCCCGGACGAGGCAGAGAGCCAGAGGCGGTGGTTGATCTGGCACGATGCCATTAGCTGCTGCAATCGCCCAGCCCCGCCAGCCCCGCCAGCCACAGGCAAGCGGCTGGCCCATGTGACTGGCGCGGCCGTTTCACGTGAATTGCGCTGCCAAGGCCCAAGTACCTGTACCGACAGCATCCAGGCACGTCACATCATCGACGTCGCTGTCGCCGCTGCATGCTGCTGCTCGCCGCCACGGCCAAAGTCAACACAAAACCCGAGGACATGTCGACCCCGAGCTGCCCTGCCTCTGCCCTCCCTTCCCCCCAGGCGTCCCCCTTCTTCCCGCGTCCCGCCCCCCTCTAGCCAGCACCCCAATGCGCCAGCCCAGCCGCGCCGCGCACCACCATGGCCACCATCGAGCCCCGTCTGATCCATCTGCTGAATGAGTCGACGACGCCCCAGTTCCAGCACGCCGACCTGCCGCCCCTCTGTGCCCTGCCGCTGCCGACGACGGCGGACCGGCCGCTGCCCCCCATCGAGCCCGACGCGAGCCACCGCTCCGACCGATACGCGGCCGAGGGGGGTCCCCCCTGCCCAAACGCCCTCCCGCTGCCGCTGCCCGCCGATGAGCCGTCCGCCGTCCACCGCGGCGATGAGCTGCTGCGCTGGGAGGGGAGACGCCCTGGCGGCTCTTCCGCACACCCGCTGCGCCTGCTCCTGGGCGAGTCGGACGCCGCGGAGCCGTCGCACCCCCATGCCAAGATCCTCAACGAGCCGACGGACCCATTGGACGACGCCTACAACAAGAAGCGGGCTCGGAACCTCGCCGTCAAAGACGACTTCGTCCAGCTGCCGCAGCCCGTCAAGAAGCAAAAGGCGGCCCAGCAGGCGCCGCCCATGCCGCCCATCATCAACGGCCTGCACGAACCCCCCCCGCACGCCGCCCTCTTCCCGCCCATCTCGTCCGACTCGTTCAGCGACAATTCGTCTAGCCAGGTGAAGCTGTTGCAGGACTGGGCCCGCCCGGCCGAGGACAAGAGCAGCACGCCGGTCTCGTCGGACCCGGACAGGGTTATATACAGGGTGAGGAAGCGTGCCGCCAAGCCCAGGAGGAAGTGGTCCGAGGAAGAGACCAAGCACCTCCTGCTCGGCGTCAACCGACACGGCGTCGGAAAGTGGACAACCATCTTGGAAGACCCCGACTTCACCTTCAACGACCGCACGGCCGGCGATCTCAAGGACAGGTTCAGGACGTGCTGCCCTGTTGAGCTTCGCGGGCCGAGCAAGAGCACGCAACCAGACTCGCCGCCCACCCAGCCGCGAGAGCCGAAACAAAAGGCCAAGAAGGGCATTCTGTCGGAAAACATCCTCATCGAAGAAGACAGCCCGTCGCCAAGGGACGGTGCTGCTGCGCAACAGCAGGACTCGGATGCGGCGCCAAAGCAGAAGAAGAGCCGCGCCCATCGCAAGAAGATGGAGGACCTGGCCGAGCTCGGCATCCACGGCCCCTTCAAAAAGTCTCTCCGGCGCGAGCGGCGCCCGTTCACGGACCAAGACGATCAGGAAATCCTCGAAGGCCTCAACATCTATGGGCCCGCCTGGACCAAGATCCAACGGGACCCCCGCTTCAACCTCTCCAGCAGACAGCCGACTGATCTGAGAGACCGGGTGCGCAACAAGTACCCGGCCGTCTACCAGCGCATCGAGAAGGGCACGTTTCAGGCCAAGGACCAGAGCCGGGGCAACGACACGCTGGAGCCGTCGGTCAACATGTCCATTGACGACTCGCTCAAGCGGTCGAAAACCACGGCCGGGAGTTCCCGGACCTGCCACGGCAGCTCGAGGGAGGAGCTGCACCCGTGGCCGATGCTGCAAGTCATGGACCCGTCAAGCTATGCCCATCCACCGCAGACGCTCGAGTTCAGCGAAGCGAGTGCACCCCAGTTCATGGGCGGAGAGATGGACATATCGAGGCTGCTGCTTGATGATTCGAGAATCACTCCGGCGCCTCCACGACACGGGATGGAGGGCGTGTCGGATCCGTCGTCGCCGTCGGGGCTCGCCGCGGAGCACCAACGCGAACGCCACGGGACCTATACGTTGAAATGCTGACAAGGAGATGGGCTCCTTGGCTCCCTGATTTATCCACTGATACAGCTTTGGCCGCCGAGAGCGCCCGGTATGGAAGGCTCTCTCCTTGGGTTTGGAGTTGGAACTGGCCACAGAGCTGGACTTCATATACCACCCTAATGAAACTTAATGAACTTGTAATTGCACGAATTTTAATCGGATGCTCCTGCGACATGCACATGCCACGGAGCGTCACATGTCATGACGGACAGCAGCCGGAGGGGGTCCCAGATCTGGATCGCAAGATGACATGTGAAGACGGGTGGGACCACGTGCTACATCACCTGACTATCCAGGCCGGGCCACCTAGGGCACGAAGCCCGTTAGCGCGAGCAAGAAAAAAGTTGTGGCCCGCCATTTTGCATCCTCGCTCCCCGTCTCACAGGCCTGACCTCCAACTTTTCCTCGTCACCAGCGCAACAGCCAGCCGTCACCATGGCCCGAGGAATGTGAGTGGAAGAAAGGCAGAGAGAAGCGAGCCGGTCGATGGGCGGCATGGCGACAATGCAAGATTCAAGGGCGCTGACGTGGCCGCAGCAAGAAGCACCAGAAGCGCCTCAGCGCGCCCTCGCACTGGCTGCTCGACAAGCTGTCGGGCGTCTACGCCCCCAAGCCGTCGGCCGGCCCTCACAAGCTCCGCGACTGCATGCCTCTGATCGTCTTCATCCGAAACCGCCTCAAGTACGCGCTCAACTACCGCGAGACCAAGGCCATCCTCATGCAGCGCCTCGTCAAGGTGGATGGCAAGGTGCGCACCGACATGACCTACCCGGCCGGCTTCATGGACGTCATCACCATCGACAAGACGGGCGAGAACTTCCGCCTCGTCTACGACACCAAGGGCCGGTTCACCGTGCACCGGATCCAGGCCGAGGAGGCCGAGTACAAGCTGGGCAAGGTCAAGCGTGTGCAGCTTGGTCGTGGCGGAATCCCATTCTTGGTCACGCACGATGCGAGAACGTGAGTTCTGTCAGACATCATTCAGCCGTTGGATCAAGCTTTGGTAGATTCGAAGTCGCCCGACGACGCGTCGATGGAGCTTTGGTTGACGGCTGTATGTCCTCGGCCCGAGCGGCAATGCTGACAGGGAGTCGCTCGCAGCATCCGCTACCCCGACCCGCTGATCAAGGTCAACGACACGGTCAAGATTGACCTCGGCACGGGCAAGATCACCGACTTCATCAAGTTCGACACGGGCGCCATGGCCATGGTGACTGGCGGCCGCAACATGGGCCGTGTGGGCGTCATCACGCACCGCGAGCGCCACGACGGCGGCTTCAACATTGTCCACATCAAGGATGCCATCGACAACACGTTTGCCACGCGTGAGAGCAATGTCTTTGTCATTGGCCAGGACAAGCCGTGGATCTCTCTGCCCAAGGGCAAGGGTG
This sequence comes from Hypocreales sp. Mo6-1, assembly GCA_002939055.1. Lineage (NCBI taxonomy): Eukaryota > Fungi > Ascomycota > Sordariomycetes > Hypocreales > Hypocreales sp. Mo6-1. Next base: position 4,312,085 of record PNEP01000013.1, read on the forward strand.
TGAAGCTCACCATTGCCGAGGAGCGCGACCGCAGACGGGCGTTTGCTCAGTCGCACTAGACGCGGCGGCAGAGGGAATGGCATGAGGACTGGAGTCTCGGATTTGACGGTTCTTCTTTGTCAGGGTCTCGACGGCCCTGAGATAGCCAGCCACGGAAGGCTAATGAGAAAAGATAAATCAAGCTGGGGAGAGTGAGGGCCGAGAATGATGAGTTGGGGCTGTTGACTTGTACGGACGCGACTGTCAGGTCTGACGGCAGTCGGATGTCCCAGGCCACGGAAGAGGCCAAGCCTCTGCGTGCTCCGCCTCGGACAATCGGCGGCGGCTCGGCTCTCCGAGAAGGCATGATGTCTGATTCGGCTGCCGAGGCCCCGGATGGCGTCATGGACTCCGCTGCAGGGCCCGGCGGCTGGCGTCCCGAGTCGGCCCAGGACCCACGGCAGACGAGGTCGGCGGTGGACCGGAGCCCGAGCCGGTACGTGTGTGCTCTTGATTCGTGGCCAGCAGGGTGCAGGATCGTCGGGCGTCCGCAGGCGCCGAGCCGCATCGTGGCTCCGGTGCCGGCGCTGGTCCGGGCTCGGAGGCCCGGAGAAAAGGCCGCAGCGCGCGGATGCCAATACATATACCGCCCCGGCCTCGCCTCCCCGCCCGCCTCGTGCACCACCGCCAGCCTCCGCACCGTCGCCAGCACCGCCCGCCATGCCCGCGCTCAAGCCCGGCGACGCGTTCCCCGACGACGTCGTCTTCACGTACATCCCGGCCGCGCCGGGCCAGGCCATGACCGCCTGCGGCGTGCCGCAGCCGTACGAGGCGAGCAAGGGTGCGCGCCCCCTGGCGACACGCCGCCGCCGCGCGCTCACGCCGCCGCAGAGTTCAAGGACCACAAAGTCGTGCTCGTCTCCGTGCCGGGCGCCTTCACGCCCACGTGCCAGGCGACGCACCTGCCGGGCTACCTCGAGCGGCGGGACGCGCTGCGCGCCGCGGGCGTGGACCGCGTCGTCGTCATCGCGTACAACGACGCGTACGTCATGTCCGCGTGGGCCAAGGCCAACGGCGTCGCCGACGACTCTGTGGTGAGCGGCGGCTCGCGCGCGCGCTGCCGCGGCGCTGGCTGACGGCCGGCAGATCTTCGCGTCCGACGCCGGCGCCAAGTTCAGCCGGAGCATCGGCTGGACCGCCGGCGAGCGCACCGCGCGCTACGCCGTCGTCGTCGACCACGGCACGGTCGTCTACGCCGGCCGGGAGGACGACCTGCAGGCCACCGACGTCTCGGGCGCCGAGGCTGTCCTGCGCAAGCTGTAGAGCTACAGACTTGGACCCGAACCGGATAGACTAGACCAGCCATGACATAGCGCCAAGTGCATATGCCAGAGTACTCCATGTCCTCGCAACCGCCGTGCAAGACGTAGTTGCTTTGCGTCGGGCCCGAGTCGCGATGCCGTCGCGGACCACCCTCACGTCGCAGCAGCCCCAAGACGCGTCAAGCCATGGCGGCGCAACAGCAAATGCCGCGCCTGTTGCACCGGTAATGTCATTGCTCAACTACCAATGCACCCTGTGGCATTCCATGCACCCGAGATTGTAGACGAACCGGCCGGAAAGACACAAGAACCACAGACTCCGCCTCTCTCCCCCCGTTTTCCTCACCCCGTCCAAGCCCCCTAACGGGTCCGCGCGGCCACCTTGACCGGCGCGCCCTTGGCTCCCTGCTTGCTGATGTTCCGCTGGGTCTGGCCCTTGGCCGCCTGCGCCGCCGTCTTGGCCTTCTCGGCCTTCTTGGCCGCCTGGGCAGCCTGCTTCTTCTCCTTGCTCTCCTTGATGGCCTGGGCGCGCGCCGCCGACCGGGCCTCGGGGCGCATCGCGCGGCGCTCCTTGATCACATCGAGCGAGGCGCCGACAATGGCTCGCTGCGACTTGACGGCCCGGCGGGTGCGCTTCTTGGCGACTTCCTGCGGGAGGCGTCAGCCCTGCTCTAGACGCCCATGGCTATCTCCAGACGAGGACTCTGTCTCCGGCACGGCGTCTTCGTTCTTCGGATTTCCAGAGGGGGATGGATCGGTCGTACCTCAGAGATACCCTTGCGGTGCTGTCGGCGGTACAGGACGGTCCACGAGATGCGGCGGGGGTTCTTTCGTTGCAGGAAAAGCGACTCCGACTTGCCGTTCTGGAAACGGAACACCTTGCTGTCGCCACGGACGTAGATTTTACCCTGCACGACACACATCAGCAGGCCGTCCTCGCCTCCTTGGACTCGTCCCCGCGTCGCCCCCTCGCCGTGCACCCATCCTCTCCGCCGGGAGCAGGGCCAATCGTACCTTGCCAGGGTAAATTCTCTGGCCCGAGAAGGTGTCGTCGTAGGTGCGCATCTTGTCGCTTCGTCGGCTTAAGGCGACAAGGTGTGGTGTCGGGGGACCGTGGATTTGGCGTTGGCGAAGTTGAGCGGCAGGTTGTTGCACTTCAATTTCTCGAATTGGGGGAGGGTGTGTGGCAATGACTAATCGGTCTAGGGCAGAGGGACGCTAACGGTCGGAACCGACGGCACCTGATGGAGCACGTGATCATGTGGACCACCCTCGACGACGACGGTCGATGAAAGAGGCTATGAGATCTAGATCTCAGCTCGAGGCTTTCCCTTGGAGCATAGACTCGGTAATCTCCCCGAACCATGAGCCTGCCACGCCTGCGAAGCTATAAATGACAGCCCCCCGCGCGGACCGCATCGCCCGCGCCGTCATCTCGCAGTTCGACAAGCTCCCGTCCAAGCGCAAGCCCTCGGTGCGAGACAATGGCCTCCACGAATGGGTGCCCCTGAGCGGCATCGTCGCCGACAGGGACGGCGCCCTGACGTGTCTGGCCCTGGCGTAAGCCGTCCCGGCGACGTTTCGCACGCAAGCTTCTAAGGCGCGGCGCAGGACGGGCATGAAGTGCCTCCCCGCGGCGAAGCTGCCCGAGGCCGCCGGCAACGCGCTCCATGACTGGCACGCCGAGGTGCTGGCCATCCGCGCCTTCGACCGCCTCCTGCTCGACGAGTGCACGCGCCTCGGCGCCGGTGCTGCCGCTGCCGGGGCCATCGTCCAGTGGGCTCGCGGCGAGGGACCGCGTGCCAGGCCGTTCCGCATCCGCGACGGCGTCAAGCTGCACATGTACTGCTCCGAGGCGCCGTGTACGTGCCCCCCGCACACGATGCGTGCCCCCCGCACACGACCCGCGCCCGGCAGCTGACCGTCGCAGGCGGAGACGCAAGCATGGAGCTCACAATGGCTGCCCAGGAGGACGCCTCCCCCTGGGTCGCGCCCCCCCCGGACGCCTCCGGCTCCGACGGGGCCCTTCTCCCCGGACGCGCCTACTTCTCCCGCCTCGGCATCGTCCGCCGCAAGCCCGCCCGCGGCGACGCCCCCGCCACCGCATCCAAGTCGTGCTCGGACAAGTTGGCCCTCAGGCAGTGCACCTCCCTCCTGTCCTCCCTGACGTCCCTCTTCGTCGACCCTGCCAACGCCTACATTGACACGCTCGTCTTGCCCGCGCCGCACTTCTCCGCCGTGGCCTGCGACCGCGCCTTCTCCGCCGCCGGGCGCATGGCTCCCATGGCTGGCGCCGTGTGGCCGGGCGGCTATGCCTTCCGCCCGTTTGCCGTCGAGACTACGACTGAGGAATTCGCCTTCTCGCGCAAGGCTGTCCAGGCCCGCGCAGGCAAAATCTCACCCTGCAACGTTTCCGCGGCCTGGTCACGCTCAGGCCTCGACGAGTCCCTGGTCGGCGGCGTCATTCAGGGCAGGAGGCTGTTCGACCCCAGGGGGGCTAGCCGCGTGTCGAGGAGGCAGATGTGGATGGCGGCGGCGCAACTGGCAAGCCAGCTGCACCCTCCTGGCGAGCACAGTCTTTGCTCGGGCGGGCAGACGTATCAAGACGTAAAGGACGGGCCGCTGCTGGCAGAGAGGCGAGCCGTCAAAGCCGCGGTCCGCCAGACCGCCCTGGCCGGCTGGGTTGCAAACCAAGGAGACTCGGGCTTCAGATTAGACACTGCGCCCTGATGCGCGGGTCGGTCATGCCTGGAAATCGGTATTCTCGCGTTGCAGCCCGCATGTTTGTACAGATCAATCAACTCGAGACAAGTCCGTTGGTGTCGCTTATCATCAGCCACATTCTCGGAAGCCCAGACCATTGCACACCGCCTCGACATGGCATCGGCGCATCGCGGGAAACCAGCACAGGGAACATGCCCCCATGTCCCGTGAGCGGCGTCTCCCGTCGGTCGACACAGGCTGTCGCCCCCTTGCCGCCCTTGCGACGTCTGTTTCTGCGCGGGCACGTCTACTCGACCTTGCTCTCAAAGTTCTCGCCCTCGACCAGGTCGGGGATCTCGTCGTCGTCCTCGCCCTTTTCGCCCTTCTGCATGTTCTGGTAGCTTTCGGCGAGCTTGCGGAGCGACGCGAGCGAGTCGGGGCCGAGCTGGTTAAGAATGCCGGGAACAAGCTCCGTGAGCTCCTTCTCCTCCCCGTTGCCGTAGATGGCAAACGTGTTGGCGGGGACGGCGGCGTGGACTGTTCGACACATGCGTCAGCCTCATCGGCCTCGCAGCCACGGCAGCGGCGAGCGCCCAACGCACCCTTGGGGGCGGCAAAGTGGATGACGTTGCCATCCGACTTGAACATGTTGACCTCCTCGATGGCCTGGATGGGTTGCGTGTTGAGCTTCTTCAGCGTCTGCTGCAGCTTCTTGTCGTCGGCGCCGGACCGCGCGGGCGCGCGCTTGACCTTCCTCCGGGGAGTTCCCTTGCCGCTGCGAGGGGAAACACTGGATTAGCCATGGCTTCGGCGGCAGGGGAGACACGTCTGCGGCATTCTCAGGCGTCGGGGACGGGTCATGCTGCGTACCCTTGTCGTCAGGTCAGCGGGCGGCTTGAGCTGCCGGAAGCTTCGTCTCCTGACTCACCAATTCGGGCTCCCTGGCCATGCTTCTTAAGGCGCTCCTGGATGTCGGCCATGATGCGGGCAGCGGGCGTGAGGGGGTGGCGGCAGCGGCTGGAGCAACTGCGCCGTTTGCGTCAGCAGAGTCGGCGTCGGAAGCGTCCCAGGGCAAGCCCCATGACCATGCGCGATGCCCGCGGCCTGCGCGACATACCGGGAGATGACGGGGTGCGTCAAGAGGCTGGGTTGTCGCCAACGACTCGTCTAGCTTGGTGATGATGGATCAAAGTTGGAGCAGGTTTTGTGCGTGCCAAGCCTTTTCGCTCCTGGAATTTGTGTTTTGCCGAGGGGCCCACCCCTGCCCAGTACAGGTACTACCCGAAGAGGACTAGGGCGGGTCCTTTTATCCTGCCTCTTCTTCCTGCAACCGGATGGCAACATACGAGCTCAACGATGCTCGCAAAATTGTGGTATATTCCGCTACTACAATCACATTTACACGTCGTAAAATCATAACTGCAATCCAGCCTCACCAGGCGTCGCCACATAGCCATGTCACCAGCTCGAAGGCCCAATCGGGTCCTGGCCATCCATGAACACCTTGGTTACGGCGGTGCCGTTGGCATCCATGGTGTTGTCAATGACCGTCGTACCCCACCATGAAGGGAACTTGGTCTCGCTGAGACCCAGGCCGAGCCCAGATACGACGGTGCAGAGGGCCGTTCCGATGTCGAGTGCGCCCGAGAGGGGGTAGTTATATCGGGCTGCAGATGAAACAAACAGTTAGCCCGTGTCGAGGCCGCAAGGACGGGGCCACTTACACCACCAGCCGAAGTAGCGTCTGCGAATGAAGAAGTTGAAGACGAGACCGATGACGACCCACTGGAAGAGGTAGAAGAGAGTCGCTGGAGGGACCATTGAAGCCGCGCCGAACATGGCAGGAGTGACAACGTAGCGGGCCCACGAACGGGGGTATCGACGGGCAACAAGGAATTGTATGAAAGGCACAGCGAAGCCAATGAACCAGAACCAGTTCGTCCACGAGTAGATGCTCCCCGCTCCAAACACCTTGGCAGGGCCAATGACGCCCCAGATGACGCTGGCGTTGTAGAAAGTCCTGGCGTTGGGGCACGTCAAGCCCTGGGCTTGCGTCGGGGTGCAGATGCCGTTGATGTTGCCTCGGAGGAAGTTGTAGGTGGATATCTGGACGAATGACAGCCAGATGACGGCGAAGGCCTGCGCGGCAAACATGCTGCGGGGAGGTATCTTCATATAGTGGCCGACCTTCATGTCGGATATATAAGTGAGACCGTTGTACGACAGCATATAGCCCCACGACTTGAAGAGCATCATGGCGACGGGGCGGCCCGGCATCATGTATCCGATAATCATCTCGGTGATGACGTTCAGACCGGTCTGCTGGTTGGTAATGGCCTGGACGATGCCGATGGGGATAAACAAGACGACGCCGATCAGGATGCAGATGATGTACGCCCACCACGGGAGATGAGTCTTCCAGACTTGGCTCGCGATCATGCCGAAAGCAAAGCTGACGACGAAGATGGACGCGAACCACCACTCGGGCGCCTCCTTATACTTGCGCATCAGCTTGAGGTGGACGTCGGCCTCCTCGTACTTGCTGTCCCGGGCGCGGTTCCAGATGTCGGGCCCGTAAAAGAGGGCGACGTGGGTGACGGTAGCCATGAGCGTCGCGAAGGACAGGCCGTACGAGAGGGAAAAGGTCGGGCCGAGGAGAATAGGCGAGTATGCCTTATAGGCCGTCTCGTTGACGGTATAGTCGGGGGTCAGGATGCGGCTGGTGTTGTACGGCGAGGCATATCGGTCGAAGTTCTGGTTGGCGCTAAGCGGTAGATAGCGGTAGAATTCAGGACCAGCCCAGGCAAGGCCGACGGCGCCAACGGTAGTCAGGACGAGGCCGGCGCAAACGTTGAAGATGGCGAAGGCGGGAGTCTGGAGGGGAGAGAGCAAGAAGGCCGTGACAACAGCCCAGTCGAAGGAGATGGGCATAAGACCAAGGCCGGTCTGGCCACCGAAAATCTGGTTGACGACGACGTTATTGGGCGCGATCCAGGTGGGGAACATGAAGAGGGACAGGAAGGGAGCGATGACCAAGGGGAACCACTCCCAGCCGAAGGTGCACAAGGAGACGAGGAGGAAAAAGGCATAGCGGCCAATCCTCCAGTTGTTCGTCTGCGAGGGGTCTGACGGCCTGTGGTCGTGCAGCGAGTACATGACGGAGCAGGTGATGAGAGTGGCGGGCCAAACCATGGACGACGGCCAAACGAGGAATCGCCGGGCGATGCCGGCAACGCCGAAGCCCATGGCCTGCGTGGAGAGCATCAAGAGGATCTGGAAGCCCCACTTGAACTCCTGCTTGTAGAAGATTTCCTGGGCGAGCAAGATGTCGATGGAGTAGCTGACGGAGGAGCCGGCAGCTGTCATCATGGTGATGAGGGTGTGCTCCTTGACGTTGAAGGGCCCAGGGTTCAGCTCGAATCTCAGACCAAACAGGCGGAAGGTCTTTGCCGGCATGGCCTTGGCCCAGCCAACGCCGAGGCTGGGGGAAAAGAGTCAGGCTTTCGGCCTCGAAGGGGGCGGGGGTCAAAAACGCACGGATAGGCGATCAGCTGCACCACGGTGGACGTGATGGAGATGGGGGTCCGTCGGAGGTTGAGGAGGACGTTGCAGGCAGCGACGATTGTGCACAGCAAGGTGCCGATGACCCAGGCGCGGATCGTGTTGACGCGAACATCGATATCATGGGGCGGGACCTGGGATGATGCGTCACGTCAGCTGTGACGGGGACGGACACGCGACGAGGCAGGGCAAAGACTGACCGAGGCTCGAACTTCGGGGTAGGGCGAGTCCTCCTGGATGAGCGACTCGTCAATGGCAGCCTCCTTCTCGACGTTTCCAGAGTCGAGGGCGTCGTCGATGTTGTCGAGCTTGTCGATATCGAGGAAGGGATCCCACTTGTGCTGCTTCCTGAAGCGACGCAGCTCGCGGTCCGGGTTGTGATCGGCGCCGACGGTCGGGCGGATGTCGGTGGCGGTCGACTCGGCGCTGTCGCCGGGCGCGTCGCCTGCCTTGGCGCTGAAGCGGTCCCGGAAGCCCATGATGCCAGGACTCGCGGGCGATGGCTCAGCCTGGTCGGTCTGCGTCTGGAGGCAGCTTGCCAGTCGTCGCGGAAGGAAGGGGGGAAGAGGGGAGAGAAGGGGCTCAGCCAAGATGGAGGCTTGGGAGCGGGCGGCCACGGAGGATATATATGTAAGTCTGCCGATTATCAAGGCCCGGCAGGGGGTGGGGACCCGGGGGGGGGCGCGCGGACGAGAGGCGAGGATGATCGGATGCGGTGGTTGTATCGGATGCGGCGGTGGCAGCTGCAGGCCGAGAGCCAGAACTTGGCGTCGCGCAGACGAACTGCCGCATCAGTCGCCATTGATTGTGGTGTGCACGCAGTCGGCGGGTCTGGGCTTCGGGCGAGGACTCGTCTGTGATTCCATCGTCCGTCGGGCTGGTGCGCGGCGGAGGGAGGGCGCTGGCGAAGGACGGGCGTCATTCGCGAGCAGCGGTGCGTGTGTATGCACAAAGTACTTCATACCTCGTACATTCACAGATGCTGCGACGACGCATCTGCAGATGCGGAAGCACAAGCAAGGTCAAGCAAGGGCCGCAGATCCCTGCTCGGACCCCGGGTCCCGGCCCTGGGCGTCCCTGGTTGGTGGTGCGGGCGTGCCCCGTCTGTGCTGTCGAGGCGGACGCTGAGCGCACGGCAGGGCCCGGGCTAGCAAGGGGCTGCGATGGAGGCTTGCGATGGAAGCGCGAGGGCTGCCTGGGCGGTTGGTTCGTCGCCATGACCCATGTGGCACCCCAAGCCAAAAGGTCCCCGAGTCGCGCGATAGGGTGTGGTGGCGCCGACCTGCCCGATCAGGGAGACGAGCCGCTTGGCACCCGGGAGGCTGCCGTCGTTGCCGTAGTCGCGGGCGGCGAGCATCGCCGAGGCACGTCGTCGGTCGTCGGTGGTGAGCAGTTGCTTGTTGAGCGGGCCATGATTGAAGGTGAGGTCGCGCAGTTGCGCAGGGGGCAGGGGCGACGCAGGGGACAGGGCAGGTACGGAGTAACGGATGTACCGAGATACGAGATTGCTCGCAGACGGCACGATAGCTCGCAGACAACACCTCGTGCCAGCCGCTGGACACGGCGCGCCTCCAGTCCATCGCGCGCCGTCGCCAGGCGCGGTCGCGCGCAGCCAGCCGCGGCGGCCGAATCCCGACAAGCCACGGCGGCCGTCCGGTACATTGTGCTCGGGGCAGCGCGCAGGAATGCAGGTGCCCTGAGGCCCTGCCCCGGTATGGATGCACCCGGTTGCCAGAGCCTCCCTGCGCCAGCCTGGAGCGCCAGAGCTAATGTGATGTGCCAAGTACTGTGGTACATTCCTTCGCCTGTGGGGCTCCGCGTGCGGCTTTGGCGCCTTCCTTATCTTGGGAGGTTCTTTTGCAACGCCCGACGTTGGCTCTTGCCGGGCCCGACATCCTGCCCGCGCAGCTGCTCTCTGCGGGAAGGCTCGACCGACCTCGATGCATTGTCCGCCATCCGCGTGACTGCCTGTGGCGGGCGCTGGTGAAACGGCTCCGCGGCGCTCTTGGTGCGCGCGGCGCTCTTGGTGCTCGCGGCGCTCTTGGTGCTCGCGGCGCTCGTTCGCGCCGCCGCCGCCTGCGAATCTCGACGACGTGCGACCTGGGACGACGAGCCAAGTATCTACCCGCAAGTACATACATACAGCCAGGGATCCACCGATATGCCATGCGCTCTACGGCATCTCTAGCTCCAGTGCGGGCCTGCTGCGGAGCTGCTCCTGTACGCTCCAGGTACATGGTCGACGACGACATCTGCCCCCCCCCCCCCCCCCCGACGCTCGAGGCAGCATCAGGACGTGCCTGAGACAGGGCGACTGCGAGCCCCCGTCTCCGCGCGCGGTGAAAAGGAAAAATACGCATCGGGCGGCAAAGGAAGGCACGCAAAACATGCTCGAGCCCTCCGTGTCACGGCCCGGTCCTTGTTCTTGAATGGTCCTTGTTCTCGAGCCGGCCCCTCCCCTCGCCTCCACATCCCCCGCGCTCTGGGGCCGTCGTCCGCAGTCAAAAACGCAGCGGCCAACCTAGCAAAACGGCCCAGTTCCGAGCCGGTGCCGCGTTTGTCTAGCCGGTTTGGGGAGCCTTGGCTCGGGGAGCCTTGTCGTCGGCCCAGGGGCCAGCAAGCTGCTTGGCACATGACGGCATTCCGCAAACAGCAGACCGCCAGACACCCACGACTGCATCCTTCGTGAGATGTATGGAGACGGCAGACCCTCCCCCGGCGGCCCCAACAGGCGCAGAGTGCCACGGACCCTCCGACACCCTCAGCAGGCGACCAGGGCCCATGCTGCAGGCGAGGCTGGAACTCGGGAGCCGTGAGAGCAGAGACGATATCTCTGTCGACGAACTTTTGTCCTGCCCGCGATGGCGCTATCCCTCCCATGTACGCTACATGTGACGTGCGGATTTCCGCGTGCCGGTGGTTCGACTTCTCCTTGCCGTCGTCTCCTGGCCTGCATACACAACTCATTTGCCCGCGGCAACAGCACCGCCGGCTATTGGGTTTGCCCTGCTGCGACTCGGTACGAAGGATTGCTGCTGCCAACGGGGCGCGTCTGCTTTTGCTCGTGCTTATCGCTGAGCTGTCGTGTGCGTCCGGACATACATGCATCGCCGGTCGAGGCGCCCAACATGTGTATCCTTACGTGTGTGCACTATTGAGCATCCGCACAAGCACCGCCGCGTCTCGGAGGGAGCCGTCGCATCAGTTACGACATCCAACGACGCTCGGCACGTGGCAGCTTCTGGTCGCTGCCCCGCTGCCCGGCGAGGCGTGACGACGATTTGGCCGGTTAGCCAGCTGATGTCGATAGCTGCACAGACTATAGCGGCCCTGCGGCGAGCTCGCGTCATCGTCGGCCCTCACGGACCGCTCGTCGGCACCGCCAAGCCGGCGCAACGGGTCTCGTTGCACGGCGAGGTCCATGACCGTCTCCCTGGTGCTAAGACGTACGGGCCAGCCTGGTGCTACGACGTACGGGCCAGCCTGGTGCTACGACGTACGGCCCAGCCTGGTGCTACGGCCAGGGACCGGTCGACAGCCACCCTGTGGCTTGCGAGCTGCAGCGCTTGGCTTGACTCAGGACGAGCGTCAGAGGCTGACGGGCTGGTAATGCCGTATGTACATGGCGCTGCGGGCGCGAGGGGTGTGCAGCGGGTGCTGCGAACCAGCAAGCAGACGGCCATCGACGGCTACCTGCCTATATTGAACCGTCTATCGGAGTGGAACTTGTGAGAGCGTCTGTCGAGCGGATCGACGGGCCGGAAGTTGCGCGCTCAGGATAAGCGTGCCGACACGCGTTAGCTCGCATCACGGCTCCGTCTTCGGGAAGTCCCATGGCGGATCCTTCACGAGGTACCCCCGGCCAGCGCGCCCGACGCTGTGGAGGCGGCGCCGCGGCCCCCGGCAGAAACAGCCCGCGCGCCGGGCCGCTCGACGAGACGTGCTCCGGGCCTGAGCGCCGCCGCCGACGGCCAACGGCCAGCACGGACGGCGCAGACGGCCCGCGCAGACGGCCCGCGCAGGCGGCGTGCGGGGTGCAGCGGCTGGCGCTGCTGAGGCAAAACGGGCCTTGGCTGAGGCAAAACAGGGCTTTTTGTCGGGCCGCCAAGAGAGGTGCGGCAGGCGAAGCGAGGCAGACGATGGATTCCGCCGCCGCCGCCGCGCCCGACGGCCTCGCCTCGCCTCGCTGTGCGACACAAAAGGCCTCGCGCGTGGAGCTGAGGCTCGCCGCCGCCGCGGTTGGCGGCGCCGCGCCTGGGGGCCCCGTTGCGGCATCGACCTGGGAGGCACTGCGCTCGGCCCCGATGCCACCCCAGCGTATCCGCCGCGACCTGGGCCGCCTCTATTAAAGCTGAGATGCCGCGGGTAGCCGGCTGGCCCCCGGTTCCGCGCCTCCATCGACGGCCAGCCCGCCCGCGCTCGTCGTCTCCCCACCTCTTTGGCTTCCCGGCCTCGGCGCCCTGCCCGTCCCGTCGCAGCAGCCGGCGCGTATCGGCGGCGCGCCGTGCCTGCATCCAGCCGCGTCGCGCCCCCGGCCACACGCGCCGACGCGCCGCCCCGCGCCTCACTTGGGCTCGAGGCCCGCCTCGCGGCGCATCTCGTCGCGGCGCGCGTCCGCCTCGCGCTGCTGCACGCGCCCGGCCTCGAGCGCCGCCCTCCTGCGCCGCTCCTCGTCCTCGCGGGCCACGACCCAGACTGCCGCCCCCGTTAGCCGCCGCCTGGTTCGCCGGGGGGGGGGGGGGGGGGGGGGCCACCGACTCGGCTTGTCCGACTTGGCGTACTCCTTGAGGCGCGTGACAAACTCGTCGAACTCGCGCTCGCGCTCCTCGCGCCCCTCGATGCTCTTGCGCCGCAGGTCCGGGTTGTACCGCGCGCGCAGCTCGTCCTCGGTCGGCGTGACGTAGTACGTGAGGGCCGGCCCGCCGACGCTGAGGACGGCGCCGCTGTCGCTTCGTCAGCCGCGCGTCTTCCGCGTGTCTTCGCCCCGGGCTAGCGCACCCTACCAGCACCTTGGCCCACAGCCTCCAGTTGACCGGCTTCTTCGGCATGGTCGATGCTGCGCAGTCGGTAGGTGGCGAGCGGCATCGTCGTGGCCGCGAGAGTGGGTGGCGGTTTTTCTGCCGCCCGCCGCCGCGGAAGGCGGTGAGGCTGCGGCGCCGGCACCGGCGCAGATCCCGGGTACGTACCCCCGGCCCCGTGGCGCAGGCTCCGGCCCGGCGTGGCGCCCGTGAGCTGTATTATTTCCGTGCCCAGCGTCCCTTTTCCCGCCTATTTTCCTCTTGCATCATCTCCGTTTTCTGTTCCTGGCCCTCGGATTCGCCGGGCTGACCGCCGTCCGCGTCAGGGAACATCCTTGTGCCCCAACCCGCCGGCGATGGAACATGGAGCCGCCCGGCACCGGCTCCACGAGCTTATCTCGACCGAGGTGCAGCCGCGCCGCTCGAGAGCCGGAGCCGCACCGGCTGCCGTACCCGAGCTTGGCGTCCTCGCGCGTCATTGACGTCAGCGCTGGCCGGGATCATGGCTGTAGCGGCATGCCGGCCGATGGCCGAGGGCCAAGGCTTGCAGGAGCCGTTGGCCATGCACTGGCAGAGTTTGCCCGACGCACCCGAAAACTCTTGTTGCCCTTCTTCAACTGTCTTGAGATGTCTGCTCGCGTGCACTTCCACGCCCGAGATACTTCAGACTAACGCCTCCCGCTGAGCTATGCAATCCCAACGCCGTCCTCGGTCCGATGCATCGTGCGACGCCCGTTTAGTCTGCGTCGAATCCCATCAACGCCGCCAGCCTGTCCATGGCGTTCGCCTCCCCTTGTGTCTCGTCGGGAACGGCCGCTTCGGAATAAATATCCACCAGGAGAGGCCTCGCAGCCTGCTTCGCGACACTGTCATCCCTGTCCGTCACAGGCTTCTTGCTGTCCTCGTCGGTGCCGGGCTCCACTGGCGGCGCTCCGTCCCTCGACGCGGGCGCGGCCGGGACGGCGCCGCCAGGGCCGTCTTCCTCTCCCGCGCTTGTGAAGCCCACCGTGCTCGCCGCGTCTGCAGTGCTCGTGAAGACGGATGCCGTCTCGTCGCTGCTCGAGGCCTCGGGCGCCGGATACCGCGGCGCCGAGGCGGCGGCGCCCTGCGTCTTGCGTCTCGCCGCCGCCAGCAGCGATTTCCTCGACCCGCCCTTGCCGCCCGTCGCGATGCGCACCATGACCCAGTGGAAGATCCAAGGGAAGCTGATGAGCGGCATCGACTTGGCCTCGAGCGGCCGCTCGGGCACCACGGTCCCCCCCTCGTTGGTCGGCCCGCGGTGGTGCTCGTAGAGGGCAATCTTCATCTCCTGCTCCGTCACCCGGTACATGGCCGCGACGAAGGCGTCGAGCTTGTCGGCGTCGCTGCCCCCCGCCGCCTCGTAGCAGAGCTCGCGGAAGCGCGACTTGAGCGCGTCGAACTCGCGGCCCAGGTCCTCCTGGCGCTTGTAGTCGCTGCCGACGGCGGGCCGCGACATGGCCCAGCCCGTGTACAGCTCGAACTCGGTCGCCACGCCGTGCTGGGCAAGAACCCGGCGGACCGAGATGTCGTACTGCGACTTGATCTTCCTCGCCGCCCTGAGCGTCTCCTTGTCGAGCTCGAAGCGCGACAGGATGCGCTGGTCGAAGGCGTGTTCCCAGTCGGGCGAGAACTGTATCGTCTGCTTGACCACCTTGTCGTAGACGACGCCCAGGGCCTTCTTGGATCGGTACGAATTTTTCTTCTCCATAAAGTGCGGCCACCGCCGCGGCTGCAGCCTGGCGCTGAACTCGGCCGGGTCTCCGGTCTTGGGGTAGTCGACGGCCTTGGAGTGAAGCTCGGCGAGCTGGAGGCCTGTGCTGCCGGGTTAGACGGACAGCTCAGCAGGAACATGGAACGTGGCATGCGACTCACATCGCTGCGCCTTGGGTCCGATGTTGTCGGCATACGCCAGGTGCGCCGTCGCAATCAGCGGCAGCACGTCATTCTTCATGTATTTGACGAAAAAGTTGCGGATGTCGTCGACGTTGACGTCCCGGTCGAGCTTCAGGGGCTGCGAACCGGTGTAGTTCATGGGCGGGAAATTCCACTCCGTCGGCATCAGGTCCTGATCCCAGATGACGAAGAAATCGTCACCGTCCAGATCGCCGCCCGAGAGCATGTTTGGGACCGGCCGGTCGCCCGTCGAAGGGAAGACGACCACGTCCCTCAGGTGGTGCAGCTCGGGCTTGTCCACCGCCTCCACCACCCGGATGTCGCCCGGGTGGAGCGAAGGGTTCCGGCCCACGATGCAGATGCCCTTGACAATCCGGGTCTCGCCGTACCGCGTCGGATCCGTCAGCTGCAGGAAGATCTGGGGCAGCTGGCCGACGTCCTTGTCGGGCGAGCCCTCGGTGGCCTTTGAATGGCCCCTGAGCGTGCCCGTCTCGTCGACGCAGCCGAGCACGAAGGCGCTCTCGGCCACCTGTATCCTCGCCTTCTCCTTGAGCAGCTTCAGGGACCACGATCTCCACAGGTTCAGCAGGTTCATGGTGAAGGGCTCCTGGATGTCGCTGCTCTTGAAGCCGGCGCGGAGCAGCTCGGCCAGGATGAGCGTCGACTGGTTCTCGTCGACAAACTTGGTCAGCAGCCCGATGGCGACCGAGTTGTCCGTCATGGCGTGCTGGTACTCGCGGATCTGCCGGTCCAGCAGGTTCTCGAAGGCGGCCACGGGCACGCCCAGGCTCTCCAGGATCGTGATGGTCTGGCGGTTGAGCGTCGCCGTCGACATCTTGGCGCAGCGGATGATCTCGAGGCCGTTGGACTCGGCCCTGAACTTCTCCTGCGACTCGCGCACCAGAACCTCCATGCCCTTTGCCTGCGGCCAGACGGTCAGGACGCCCTTGCAGCCGCCCATGCGGAACTGAAAGGCCGTCGGCTCGTCGAGCACGTCGAGCGTCATCTCCTCGATGATGAGGCGGGCGAGGAACTGGGAGACGATGCCGACGCCGTCGGTGAAGCAGTAGCCGTTGCGCTCGATGTCGTCGATGCGCTGCGTCTTGGGCTTGAAGATGGCGCGGATCTCGCGCGTCGTCGAGAAGCACTGCCCGAGGCGGGCCGCGTACTTGGCGACGACTCGAATGTGGTTGAAGTCTCCCATCCACTGCCGGATGTCGTCGCACGACGTGTGCTCCGTCGGGCAGAAGAAGTAGGCGCCGAACTGCCGGAGCTGCGAGCTGCCGAAGCCGAGGAACTCGTAGACGCGGTCGCCGATTCGGATGCCCTGGTAGAGGGTGCGCAGCACGCGCTTCCAAATCTCGTCGTTTTGCGCCTTGTTAAGCGAGATGCGGCCCTGCTCGGTCTCCTCGATGAATTGGACTCGCAGGAAGCGGTCCTGCAGGTGGTTGTACTTTCGCACCACCCGGTTGGACGTCTCGATGGTCGGCGTGTTGTAGCGGATCGTCGTCGGCGTGACGACGGCCTTGCGCACGAGGGTGCAGTAGTGGGGGGTTCGGATGCTCGGAATGTACGACTCGGCGTCCGGGTGAGCGAAGAGCTGCATGGGATCGAGGAGGACCTCGTTCTGGTCGGCGAGGAACTCGAGGCGGCGCGTGGCGTCAAAGGGCTTGAGGGCGGCGAGCCGCTCGAGGAACTCGGCCGTGACGGCGTGCTCGTTGAGGATGCCGCGTGAGACACAGACCTCGAGCTGGTATCGCACCTCGAAGGGCAGGGGGACGATGAGGCACGCGGGCATCTCGAGCAGGGCCGACGCTTGGCTGTTGGCCACGTCTGGCGGATGGTCGAGGAAGTCCCACATGGTTTTGCCGCCGGTTTGCAGGCGGAAGCCGTCACAGCTCTGCACAGACACGTTGAAATCCTCGAGGGCCGTCTGGAGCAGCCGCAGCGTGTCGGCGTTCCCGTCCTCGGGCCGGCCGGCGAGCACGAGGCGAAACGTGGTCCAGCGGCCAATGTCGATGTGTCCGCGGTCGTCCATGTCGTTGTGGACGGCGACGGGATACCTCATGGGTGCGTTTAGGTCCTCGGCTATGTCCGTGGCCCGGTACCAGAGGTCCTGGACGTTCCAGGTCGGGACGCCGCTCGAGAAGGTCGACCGCACGTTGTCCATCTTCCAGAAGTACTGGGGAGGGCGTGGCAGGGGAAGGACCCAGACGACGTCGTCGCCGCCCTCGGACGACGTTTGATAGATGCTGTTGATGTGCGGGATATCGACCCTGAAGCAGTACTGCCTCGTGCCTTGCCAGTTGTCCGTCTTGGCGGCGGCGGGGAAGTAGACGGTGAGCCGTTTGGCCCTGACGTCAAGCTCGAGCTCCATGTCGCCGGTCTCGGGCGTGGAGGCGGTTATGGAGCGCCTGGTGCGCATGGCTGCCGGGCCAACCATGCCTCCAAAGTCGAGCTGGCGAAGGCCCACGGTCATGCGGATGGGATACTCTCGTCGGTGGGAGGCGTTGTCGGCGATCCAAAAGGTCTGAGGCGGCTCCTTGTGTAGAGCGGCGGCGACGGCGAGGCCATTGGGGTATTTGCGCGTGTCGGGGTGCTGGAGGCGGATGATGCTGCTCGCCCAGAAGGGGCGCTTCGGGGGAGGCTCGAAGCGGACCTTGGCGCAGACGGAGCCGTGGACGATGTTGGCGTCCAAGACTTCTATCCATACGACGTTGCCCTCGGGAGAGAACCAGTCCCATAGCTGCTCCGTCGTCACGCCGAGGGGCAGGCCGTCGAGCTTGACGACCAGGGACTGCCAGCAGCGCCATTCGCCGCGCGGGGACGCGGGCGGCTTTGCGGGGAGCTGCCTGGCCCGTGCAGATGCCTGCTTCGACTCGGACGGAGCGGCGGGGGCCTTGCTCTTGTCCGGCGACTTGGCCGAAGCCGGGCTCTTAGCCTGGCGCGGGGGGCGCGGCATCGAAGACTCGTGAGAGGACGGATGCGGCGACTGCTTCCTCGACATGGCGACGACCGACGGCAGACGGGAGGCGGCTAGTCCCTTGCCTGAGGCGACAGGCAGAGCGGCGTGGTGCCCGGTGGCGACGATGAGGTCGAGGCGGCCGAGCAAGCTCTGGCAGGGCGACGAGTGCAGGGTCGGTGAACGAGAGCCAGGGCCTCGTATCTGCGGGCCAGGGGAGAGTGCAAAGGGCCAGGATCCGCAACGCGAGGGCAGAGCAGTGAAGCAGGCATGAAGACACCCAGTCACGGTGTTGGGCGCGCGAGGTGGTGAATGGGCGCGTTGCCGTGGCAGTGGCGGCGCCGTCGCCTCGCCAATCGCTGCCTCCTTTGGAGATGAGCTCAGCAGCGTGCTCCGAGGCGAAAAGGCATGCAGAACAGCGGTGCGAAGAGGATATGATTCCCTGGCCCGGGGAACGAGGAGCTGGAAGGGCGCGTGGCCGAGGGAGGTGTGTAAACTAAATTTTCCTCAGCGCCTGCTCTGGCAGCGCGTGCGAGGAACAGCTGCAAGCGGCCCTCTGCGCCAGCTGACGCCTGGTGAGGGCCAGCGTCGCGTTTGCGGCTCCTCAACTGCGCAGCAGCACGCGCCGCATTGGAGCCGTTTGCTGCCTTGTCTGCTGTCAAGTGCCATTGGCGGTGATGGGCTCTTTGCCCGGGTTTGGGCCGCGACGGCGGCTGGCCAGGGAGCCCCCGGTATAGGTTAGGGCGGCCACGAGGCGCTGCCGACTGGACAACCCCCTGCCTTGCCGAGACTTCCTCGTGAGGCGCGTGCGTGCTTCATCGTGCCGCTTGCTGGTTGGGCCGCGACCAGTTGCAGGGCAGTTGGGAGTTGTGCCGATGGCATCGTGCCCTGCGCACCATGTATGTATTGCCCTCTCCCTCCCAGTAGCCACCCGCGTACCTCGACGCCTGCGCGCGCCCTGCGTGTACCGCCCAATACTTCGGCGGGCGAGCTGTTAGCTCCGGCACTCTGCAAGGATCCAGCCACGCGGTTACACCCGGCGCATCTGCCGTGCAGCAACGGCTGTATGTACTTCGTACTTCGTACACTGTGTCGCCTCTGCAGCCTGCCGCCGCGCCCGAGCGCTCCGGAGGCGCCGGCGTCGGCTACGGCTCGCTGACGGTAAAGCGGTCCCGTCGGGCGCTGCCGTGCGTGTCTCCAGCAAGATGTGCGCGTCTCCAGCAAGATGTGCGCAGCAACGTGCCGCCCGTTCCATCTGGTCTGCAGGAACCTGCAGCACGTGGACGCTGCCTCGGCCCCCGGAACGGACTAGCGCCTGGCCCCGACAGAGCGGAAATGACGTCTGGCGCTGGCACATGTACGGCTAGCACGCGGACCGGCGAAAAATTTCCGTCTCAACACCACACCACACGATATATCCATCCCTGCGGCGGACGCCTCCGCGCCGCATCTCGACGTCCGGCCGGCTGTTTGCTCCTCGCGATTGCGCCGTTCCTGGCCCGCCGCCGCCGTCGTCTTCCCCTTCCGACCGCGACAGGACAGGCTGGTGGCGCCCTTCACCCGTGCTCCGTCGAAACAGCGCGCGAGAGCTCTCGGCAAACATGGTCTACGTCCGCCAGCGCAACCTCCCCGCCCTCCGGGAGTACCGCTACTCCTCGGTCGACCGCTCCCTCGTCTCCAAGTACATCCTCAAGCCCTTCTACACCCACGTCGTCATCAAGTGCTTCCCCCTCGGCATGGCCCCCAACCTCATCACCCTCACCGGCTTCATGTTCGTCGTCGCAAACTTCCTCACCCTGCTCTGGTACAACCCGACTCTCGACCAGGACTGCCCCACCTGGGTCTACTACAGCTGGGCCCTCGGCCTCTTCCTCTACCAGACCTTTGACGCCGTCGACGGCACCCAGGCGTGAGTGCCCCCCTCTGATGGCCCTCTGTCGCTGACCCCGTCAAGGCGGCGCACCAAGCAGTCTGGGCCCCTCGGCGAGCTCTTCGACCACGGCGTCGACGCCCTCAACACCAGCCTCGAGGTCCTCCTCTTCGCCGCCTCGCAGAACCTCGGCCAGAGCTGGAAGACGGTCGCAACGCTCTTCGCCTGTGCGTCTCGATGCCAATGCCCTCTCGGCGCGTTTCAAGGCTGACCTGCACGCGCCAGCCCTGCTCACCTTCTACGTCCAGACCTGGGACGAGTACCACACCAAGACGCTGACGCTCGGCATCGTCAACGGCCCCGTCGAGGGCATCCTCATCGTCGTCGCCGTCTACGCCCTCACCGGCTACCTCGGCGGCGCGCACGTTTGGCAGCAGAGCATGCTGCCCGCCCTCGGCGTCCCGCGATCCCTCGCAGTCCCGCGCGTCCTCTACGACCTCTCCTTCAGCGACTGGTACATGGTCCAGGGCGCATTCGTCCTCGTCTTCAACACGGTCGAGTCGTCGCTCAACGTGATCCGCGCGCGCCGGGCCCGCGGCGACCGCTCCCGCGGCGCCCTGCTCGGCCTCGTGCCCTTCTTCGTCGTCTGGGCCCTCGTCGTCTCCTACCTGGTGCTGCAGCCGACCATCCTGCACGGCCACCTCGTGCCCTTTGCCATCTTCGCCGGCATCGTCAATGCCTACAGCGTCGGCCGCATCATCACGGCCCACCTCGTCCACATGCGCTTCCCCTACACCAACATCCTCGCCCTGCCGCTTGCCTTTGGCGTCGTCGACTCTCTCGGCCCGCTCCTGCGTCAGCACCTCGGCGTCGGCTGGCCCAGCGCCCTCGGCGAGGGCGTCTACCAGGTCGCCTTCGTCTTCCTCATGCTCGGCGCCGCCCTCGGCGTCTACGGCAGCTTCGTCGTCGATGTCATTGTCACCATCTGCGACTACCTCGACATCTGGTGTCTCACCATCAAGCACCCCCACTTCGAGGGCGCCCTCCTCAACGGCAAGCCCAAGATATATTAGAGTTGACGTCTACGACGACGACTGCGTGACGACAAGAGACGGAAGCGCCTTTTTGTTCCCTTGCCATTTTAGCCGAGGCTAATAGGTATGTGACACGAAGGATGGAAATGACTGACCGCGGCGACTAGTTCCGCATCGACCGGCAGCCGCCAATCCAGCGGAATTCACGAGCGTATTCCGTATTCCCCGGCGAGCATGTATGATGCCTGTAATGTTGTTCCCACGCGTGCAAGGCGTTTTGTTGCTCCCAATGCGGAGCTGCGGAGTTGTCGGCAGTTTTGGCTGGGGCCTCTTGATCTGCCTCGGGCATCGGAGGTACTTGATGGAAGACAACTTGAGCCAGAGCGAGGTAGAGCATAGACTGCTAGAGCTATCATGGCGACGTATTGTGAAATTCAAGGGCAAAACGAGGGGAGGGTTGAGTCTAAGAATACGAAGTAAGAATACGAGTCGGCTTCTCATCAGTGCCCAGTTCGCTGCGCGAGCTAAGCGAGACGGCGGGTGCTCGGCCCAGAGTGCTCCGTAGACGGCTCAAGTCGACGAGTCGATGCCCACGTATCGCGAGCAACAACACTCTCATTTTTGCTACGGCGGAAACGTGCTAACCAGAGTTGTCCACATCGCCAGGCTGCATGCAATCTGATCCAACGCCGCCCTGGAATCCGGCTTCTCCAGCTAGTTTCGACGCGATGCTGTCGCGGCCAAGGAGTCTCGAGACTCCTTTGTTTTGCCCCGTTCAAGACCCCATGTGACGCCCGCTAGCATTCACAGCAAGATGACCCAGGCTTCTTTCATTTCATTCATTTTTTGGGGTATACTTTATGCTTTCTGCCTCTTACGGCAGCGCCGTCCTCATAACAAGTCGTCGGAGCCGCTCGCGACGCTGTGCTCCATGGCGTCGACAATGGTGCTCTCGGCAAATACGGGCCCCTGGCCGTCGCAGCGGGCCAAGTTCTTGAGGCGGTCGCTCACGTCGCCGACGTCGACGAGGCCCCGCTTGTAGAGGTCGTGGGAGATGATAAAGTCCCAGGCGGCGCCGGCGGCGAGCAGGCGCTCGCCGTCGTCCGAGGTGACGATGCGGTGCGAGGGGATCTTGTCCGAGTGGTGCTGGAGGACGTTTGCGTAGAACTCGGAGGGGTTGTACTGCATGTGGCCGGCCGCGGTGGGCTCGGGCGAGTGCGAGCTGTGGCCACTGCCGAGGGCCGACGTGGCGCGGAGGATCTCGTTCTCGGTCGATATCTTTTGCAGGTCGCGCTTGAGGCGCTCGTTCTCGACCGAGGCCTGCTGCTGGGCGGCCTCGAGGCTGGCGAGCTTGGCCTCGAGGTCCTTGACGTGCTTCTCCTTCCTCTCGCGGAACGCCCGCTGGCTGCAGGACAAGGGCAGGTCAGTGGGCGACGGGCCGGGTCGTGGCCGAGGGGAGGCATGGACGGACGTACGCGGCGCGGTTCTGGGCCTTGCGCCTCGACTGGGCGGGCGTCAGGGCGTCGTCCTCGTCGCTGCCTCTCTGCGCAGGGGGCATGTCGTCGAGGCCTGCGTCGATCTTGATGCCATTGGCGCTGGCGCTGCGGGGCAGGTGCTTGCGGAGATGCGGGGGGTGCTGCTGAAACTGGTGCTGGCGCTGGAGCTGGAGCTGCGGCAGCGGCGGCGGCGGCGGCGGTTGCGGGTGCTGCTGGTGTTGATGGGCAAAGGCGGCATTGGCGTTTGGAGGCGTCGGAGGGTCCGGGAAGCCAGGCGTGTTGGCGAAGGCGTGTTGGGGAAAGTCGAAGGCGTGGATGTGGTCGGGGGCGGGGATGCCGTCAAAGGCGTCCTGCTTGGGCCGGTCAGCGCACATACGTCATGGCACGAGCTAGGAGAGCCGCGTCGCCGCGGCTATTGCAGGCGGCAACAGGCAATGGATCGCACGACGATGGTAGGGAGGCGGCGATGGGATAATGCTCAGGTAATCCGCGCCGCGTGCCAGTCCAGGCAGTTGACAGGGGCAGCAGCAGATGGTGGGGGGCAGGCGACGGGCATCTCGCTTGTCGCATGTAGCGAGAGGCGAGGCGAGAGGCGAGGCGAGAGGCGAGGCGAGAGACGGAGGCAAGAGAAGGTGAGGCGAGAGAAAGCGAGGCAAGAGAAGGCAGTACTGACAGGCGGCGACGTTGTTCTGTAGTCGTCGTCGACGGCCGACTGCGACGGCGTCAAGGGCAGGAAGGGCTGGTACGAGGCGAGGGCGCCGTGATGGCGGCCGTGGAGGTGGTGCGCCGGGGGCGGGTGGTGGAACTGGCCGCTGAAGTCCATGGCGGCGGCGCGGCCTGGGCCAGAGAAGGGCCAGAGAAGGGCCAGAGAAGGGCCAGAGAAAGGCCAGAGAAGGGCCAGCAAAGGCCAGAGAAAGCCGGCGCCAGAGCAGCAGCGCAGAGGGGATGAAACAGCGAGCGACGCAGCGCCGGCCGGGCGGCGGAATCGACGGCTGGGCTGATGGATGCGGATGGTTCGCGGCGCGATCCGTGGACGGCGGACGGCGCCTGGCCTCCTAACCCTGGCCTGCGCGGCAGTACCTCGACGGTACACGGCTGCGGCCCGGGTGCGCTGCACGCGGGCGGTACGGGCCAGGTACAGGCGCGATAGGCTCTCGTCTGTTCCTCCGTCCAAGAGGGGAGGGGGACCCTCGCGTCCATTAATAACCTGCCCAGAGATGCCCACGACGACGCCCAGCGCCGGCCATGACTCTCGAGCATCGCAACCCTTGATTTTGACTTTCAACCCAGCCGTCACTGCTCTGGCGATGAAACGTTGGCTCGTCCTTGCCCCAGAGCCGACTCATGATGCCGCTGCGAGCTTCGGGACTCGGACCCAAGCTCCGAGCCTCTGCCCAGCTCTCGCAAGAGCCTTGGCCTCCAAGTTCGGCGCGTGGAGTCGCATCACCGACACAGCTGCCTCGGATCGCGAAGCCGGGCCCCCGGTCCCATCTCGTATTGCCCTTATTGCGGTCTCGACCCGCCCGCCGACTCGGCCCCTTATGCCGCCCTAATTACGCCAGCATTCCTCACACGGCAGCCAAGACACTGTCACGCGGCCGTCGCCAGCATCCCCAGTCTCGCAGGACGGCAGCATGGATATAATACTTCGTCCCTGCTAATATCTGCCTCCCGCCGTTCCCGAAACACCCCAAGGCCATAGCGCGCGGAAACTCGCGGCATAGCGTCTGCCTTACGCTTATATGCTCTATTTCGACCTCGTATCCCCGCTTTTTCCCGGTCCTGTATGGCATCGCATGCCATCGTCGTCGTATAAAAGGCTCAGATATAACCACCTACCCTTGCGGCCAGGCACTGCCTGTAGAGGTGCGCGACGCGGCCTCGACGTTTATGCAATTTCAATGACGGGCGCTCTTCCGCCTGCCATGGCCGGGATGCCTCGACTCATATTCAAATGCGCGTCTTGTGGCTCGGCCTGTGTCGAGCAGGCTCACCGTAGCTGTGGAGTCTCCAACCGGCATCCGGCAACCTAGACTTTTTGGTACGGGCTTCAGCATTCATACAGTAAGGCCTCCAGCTTCAGCGGGCGTTTCACTTCCGCTGTTACCAGCATAGCCTAGAGCTTCGCGGAATCGTAGGGCTGTCAACGTCCATGCATCTTGACGTGGACCGTGGAACACGCCTCGTATATTCCGAGCCCGCACCGCTTCCGAGTCTCTCCCGTCCCTTCATCTTATTCCCTTCTTGATGCGTTTCTCTTCTGCCTCAGCCTCAAGTCATGCCACCTCTGTCCGTGCCCTTAGCTCAGACTCGATGCCTCGTCCGTCTCGATGCCTCGTCCGTCTCGATGCCTCGTCCGTCTCGATGCCTCGTCCGTCTCGATGCCTCGTCCGTCTCGATGCCTCGTCCGTCTCGATGCCTCGTCCACGTCTCCATGCCCCGCCGTCTTGATGCCTCTTTCTCCTCTACAAAGGACCCGCTCAGGGGAGCAACCGCTTCGGCGTCCGAGGGTAGTAGCTCGCCAGATGCACGCTCGGCAGATTCAGATACCACGCCACCACGCGGTCGAGGCCGATGCCGCCGCCCCCGTGCGGCGGCACCCCCGCGCTCCGGAACACGTCGACGTACTCCTTGATACCCGAGCTCTTGGGGTCGACGCCCTTCTTGACGAGCCGCTTCTCCAGCACCGACGGGTCGTGGATACGCTGGCCGCCGGACAGGATCTCCTGGCCGCGCATGAAAAAATCAAACGCGTTGGTCACCTTTGGGTTCTCCGGGTCCTCGAGCGCATAGAAGGGCCGCGCGCCCTCGGGAAACTTGTCGAGCACGTAGAAGTCGCTGTGGTACTTGGCGCGGATGAGCGCCCCGAGGGCCTTCTCCTGCGGCGTCGACATGTCCTCGTCGTCGCTCACGTTGCCGAACTCCTCGGACCCTTGGGCGCGGAGCAGAGCCTGGCCCTCGGCAAAGGTCAGGCGCACCTCCTTGCCCGGCTCCGGCAGCAGGAACTCGTCCGAGGGGTAGACGGTGCGGATCAGGGCAATCTCGTCGGCGCAGCGTTCGGCGAGGCCGCGGAAGATGTACAGCAGGACGGCCTCGAGCATGTCGCGCACCTCGACGTAGCTCTCCTCGATCTCCATTTCCAGGTCGAGGCCGGTGAACTAGGCCAGAGGTCAGCCCGTAAGACGACGGCGGCCCGCGCTCGCTCACCTCGGTCATGTGTCTGGGCGTGTTGGAGTTCTCGGCGCGGAAGACGGGGCCGATGCAGTAGACGCGCTTGCGCCCGCCGGCAATCTCGTACTGCTTGTAGAACTGCGGCGACTGCGCCAGGTAGGCGCTCTTTTCAAAGTACGGCATGGCGAAGACGTTGGATCCGCCCTCGGAGGCGGCGCCGATGAGGCACGGCGGCTCGAACTGGTTGAAGCCCTGGGCGTCGAGGTACTCGGCGAAGAGCTTGCGCGTCGCCATGCGCACGTCGGCAATGGCCTGCTGCACGGGGGCGCGCTTGTGCATGGCCGGGTTGCTGAGGTGCGTGGCCATGCTGGCGCCGGGCACGCTGTCGAGGCCCGTCGCCTCGAGGCCCCTGGCGACCCCGTCGACGGCGTCCTGGCCCGCGTCGTCGTCGTCAAAGTTGGCCACGGGCCTGTTGGCGACGGCGAGGCCCATGCCCAGGACCTCGGGCCCGGGGGCCACGACGTAGCAGCGGGCGATGTGCAGCTCGTATCCGGACACGCGCACGCTCTTGACCGGCTCCAGCGGCTTCTCCACCCGCGCCTCGACGACGACGAAGCTCTCCGGGTTGAGGCCGCCGACCCACTTGACCATCTGCCGGCTGACGGGCGCGCCCTCAGGGCTGGCGGCGACGACGCCCTGGATGGCCCAGTTGCGCTCCTCGCGCAGCTCGACAAAGGCCATCTTGGCGCCCTGCATCCGCGAGTTCTGGATCCACGCGCGCACCCTGACCGTCTTGCCCAGGTGCGCGTCGCCAATGCTCCTGAGGCTCACGCGCTCGGCGTCGGGGGCCGTCGGCGGCGGCGCGCTGCCGTAGTTGTCCTTGGCCAGGTCCTGCTGGCTGCCGGCGGCGGCCTTTGCGGCGGCCTGGCTGGCCTGGTGCTCGGCCGCCCGGCGCGCCTTTTCCGCCTCCTTCTTTGCCTTGGCCTCGGCCTTTTTCAGCGCCTTCTTGGACGGCCCCGCCTCGCCTGCCGCTGCCTCGGCAGGCGGGCTGGCGGCAGGCGGGCTGGCGGCTGACGGCGTGGGATTGTCAGCCATGGCGCTGCCGTATCGCAGTATCGTGGAGACGCTCGAGGACTGATCGATGGTGTCTTTTTGTGCGGGCGGGTTGCAAAGACAGCGATGACTGGCAAATTTCTCGACGTCGTCTCCAGGTCCGTCGTCAATGGCGGGGCATCATTGGTGGGGCCTTCTTGCCCGCACCCCTCACATTAGGTACATGTAACATCGACTACCACGTCAGTACAGAGGCGTCACCATCTCGATACAGAGAGTATCGCCAGAGCCAGTGTATCTAGCAAATGCGTCTCCGCCCCAATCCAGCAATCGGTTCCAGAGGTGCAATGCCTCGCAACTCCGGTCCTGCAAACGCCGTTCCGTGCAACGCAGCCGCTCCCCGCTCGGGGCATCAACGACACCACGCTCTCGTGTACAAGAGGATCCCCGGAACCTCGTCGTCGTCGTCAACGTCGTCGCCGGCCCGCGCCCCCCTAGCCAAGGTGCAGAGGCTCGGCCTTTTCGCACGTGAAGAGGTTGATGTGGTTGTCGCCACGGGCCGCGCAGCTCAGGATCGGGCGGTGCGGGTGGAAGGCCGTCGCCGAGATGGGCCCTCCGCGGTTCTGCTGCAGGAAGCTCGAATACGGCTCGAGGCGCGACAGCTCGTTGCCGTCCAGGTTGAAGACCCTGACCGAGTGCTGCGACGTGCCCCTGTGCGCCCTGGTCAGTACCTCGCCGCCTCCGACGCAGCCGGGGCGCACTTACACGGCAAACACGGGCAGGTGCTCGTGCGTGCTCATGGTCCGCAGCGTGTCTCGCGTCGTCTGGAACACCTGCAGCGGCCGGTCCATCCGTATGTCCCAGACCTTGACCTTGCCGTTGCGGCTCGCGCTGAGCAGCTCCCGCTGTCCGCCGCGCTGCATGTGCACGCTCTTGATCCACTGCCGGTCCGTCTCGTCCTTCCACTTGCGCACCATGGAGTCCTGCGGCCGCATCCGCGTGTCGAACACGCGCACCGCCCCATCCCCGAAGCCGGCCACGAAGACGTTGCCCGTCATCTGGTCCGACGTGAGCGACGTCACGCACGAGCCCGACCGCGCCGGTATGTCCATGATGCACGTCTCGTGCGCCGCGTACCACACCCGGATGACCCTGACGTCGCCGGCCACCAGGACCCGCCCCGTCACCTGCTGCCAGTCGAACACCATGCCCGAGTTGACGTTGCTGGGCACCATGTGCGTCAGGGCCCGCCACGCCGTCGCCAGCTCGATCCGCCTGTCCGAGTCGTAGCTGCGATAGACGCGAATCACGCCGTCCGAAGACCCCGTCAGCAGGAAGGCCTGGTCGTCCTCGTTGATGAACTTCATGTCGCTGATGTTGGAGCCCTCGGGGTTCCCGTTGCTGAACTTGTTGAGCCGGCCCTGCTTCTTCCAGTCCCAGATGTGGACCGTGTTGCCGTCGTCCGACACGGCCAGGTGGTCCTCGTACTGGTGGAACGTCATCTTGGCCGGCTGGGCGCCGTTGTTGAGGATGCCAAGCTGGTTGTTCCACTTGTGGCTGCCGGCCAGCTGCTTCAGCGGCTGCGTTTCCCGGAGCAGGTTCTCGTTGCGCGCCCTCCGCCACAGCCGCTCGTTGTATTCCGTGCTTCCCGGCTCATCCGCCTCGCTGGCTTTCATTTGCGGCTCCCGGAAGTACTCGATGGACCACTCGAGGAAGCCGCTCCTCAGGGGCAGGCTCGGCAACTTGGTCAAGTCCCTCTCCTCGTACGAGCCCGACAGCGGCTCGGGCGCGACGTTGTACGACGCCGGCGCGTTGGACTGGTCGTTCTGCTCCGGCGGTGCCGACACCTGATCCGCAGGCACCTTGGCAGACGGGAGCTTGGGCGTCATGCCTCCCGACGGCGTGTTCGGCCTCGACTTGTCCTCGCCGCCGATCAAGGACGGGAAGAGAAAGCTCGCCGTCCTCCGCAACAGGCCCGGCGAAGGCAGTGGGGGGGTGCTCGGCCCGCCTCTCGACACGTTTCTCTGGGCCACGCTGGGAGCCGGTTTCTGAGCCGTCTTGTTCGCCAGCCGTTGGATGTCCCGCATCTGCGCCTGAGCCGGCTCGCCGACGCTCGAGTTGATGAGCGCGTTGTGCACGTAGTCGACAATCATGGCCGCCTCGCGCTGGACCTCTGGGTGGGGATCTACGCTCAGGATCAGAGCATGCTTCCAGCACGCCATGTAGACGGTGTTGTGCGATAGCCCGTGCGCCGTGGCCTTGATGGTGCCGTCCCTGTTTCTGTTTTCCGGCCGCGCGTAGTGCAGCCCCATCTTGTGGTCCTGGCCGTCGTCTCGGGGCGGGAACAGGAGGTAGTCCTTCTCCTCCTGGAGCTGCTCAAACGCCGCGACGAGGAACTTGTTCTCGAAGCGGGCGATGAAGTGCGAGAGGAAGACGAGGTACTCCTTGCGCACCATGGGGCTGCCGTCGGTGCCCATGTCCAGGATGGTCCAGGCGATGGATTCTTCTATCCGGGCAACCTCTTCCGTCAGGTCGGGGATGCCCAGGAACGTCGTCATGGCGTGCACCATGGCGGCCCGGACTTCGCAGCACGGGTCGCGTATCAGGCACGCAAGCTTCACGTAGGCGTTCTCCCGGATGCCGCGCCATTTGGCCTCGGGAAGGTCTTGCCAGAGCTGGCTGATGCAGAGGCACGCCCACTGCCGCAGGAGTGGGTTGTTTTCGTTCTGCAGGTGGGCCAGGCAGTACGACATGATGTCCGTCTGGTTGCAGACCATCTGGCCGTTCTTGTAGTCCTTGCAGAGCATGGCGAGGATGAATGCGCACATGGCCTTGTGCTCGTCGCTGTCGACGACCGGCAGCCCCTCGGACGGCTTGAGGATCTGCGCAAAGTAGCTGTACCCGCTGTCCTTGATGAGGTCCTGCTGGCAGGAAATGTCGACGGCGATCAGCCGCGCCCAGATGAAGACCATGACGGGCTTCAGCTCCGCGGCCGCCGACTGCAGGAGCTTGAGCACGTATGGGAAGATGCCTATGCTGAGGGCGAGCTGGACGGACCACGGGCCGAGGTCGAGGAACCTCCCGAGCAGGATGAGGGCCCGCACCCTGTGCTGCTGGCTCAGCAGCACCTGGAGCACGACGGGCAGCTGGTCCGGGGGCTTCTGCGCCATGGCGTCGCCTCGGGTGAGGTAGACGTCAAAGGCCGTCAGCTGCTCGGTGAAGAAGGTCGAGTTCTGATACTCGTACTCGACGCTCTCGCTCTCCTTCTTCTCCAACATGGGAAGCTGCGCCAGCGCCATGTCGACCGCCAGGTCCCACGTCTCCCAGAGCGGGTGCTGGTGGGTGTCGGGCAGGCCCGGGTAGGACTGCGGGTGGCAGCCGTACACGGTCATGACGCGCTGGGCCAGGAGGAAGTTCCGGAACAGGGCGGCGACCATGAGGTCCTGGCGGAAGAACTTGCGGAAGAGATCGCGGGGCAGCGTCGTCCAGGCGATGCTGTCGGTGATGGCCGTGAAGATCCAGTTCAGCTCGCCCAGGGGAGTCCGCCTCTCCTGGAGCCGGCCGGGCAGCTGCTTGGCTCGTTCCGGGGACAGGTTCGTCTTGAGCGGGTTCTGGAGGACGAAGAACCAGAGGGCCATCTCGATCGGGGTGGTGAGGCAGGCGGTGAAGAGGTCGGCCGGGAGGAGGGGGTTCGTGGGCAGGTTCTCCTTGACGGCGCAGGCGGCCAGGTGGATGTAGGGCCGGAAGTTTGTCCTCTCGTAGTTGGGGTCTCGCTCGACCGACTCCTCCTCCTCCTCCTCGTGCTTGTCGACGAAGCGGTGGTAGTTGTTGAGGATGTTGCCCGCCTCGGAGCAGTCCCAGACGAAGATGGTGGGTGCCTGCAGCCAATGCTGCAAATCATACAGGCTGACGGGGATGTACTGGGTGTACGTCTTATTAAATACCCAGATCTCGCCCGAGGCCGTTGGTTTGGGCACGCCGTGGCCGTTGTAGTGCAGCAGCACGCGCTCGTCCTTGGCGTTGCGGCGCAAGGACACGCAGAACTTCTTGGTCTCCTCGACGGACGGGTCCAGGTACTGCTTGTAGCGGGCCCTGATGGCCAGCGTCTCGTACTGGGACTGGAGCGCCTTGCCGATGTTCTCGAGCGCCTTCTGGATGGGCGGCACCGTCGGGTCGGTCCACGCCTCGAGCTTGGCGCCGGGGGTCGTCTTGAGCTGGTCGGGCGGCTCGACGCCGATGTTGAGGCAGACGGCGAGGGCGGCAGACACCGTCTTGAGCCTGTCCCGCTGGCGCCAGTCCTGGAGGTCGTACCCGGGGGGCTTGGGCTTGCCGGTCGTCTCGTGGCGCTTGTCGGTGAAGTACATGTACCAGTTCTGAGACGACCGGTCAGCACGTCTCTTTTCCTTCCACAGGTCGTCCCAGCTCTTGAGCTGCTCGCGCATGGATTCTCCCTAGGACCGCATGCTGGACGAGCCGCTGGCGGAACCGGACCGCAGCAGTTGGAGGAGCGCGGGGGAGGCGTTCGGCGGCACGAGCACGCGGCCCATGTTCGGCACGCGCGGCGGCCTCGCCACCGCAGGCTCGGAGCCGCGGGCGGCCAAGGTTGACGGGCCAACGCCCAGGTCGCGGGAGACGCGGAGCACGTGGTCCGGGGGCAACGGGTGGACAGCAGCAGGAGGGAAGGCGCAACGTACGTTTACCAGCTGGGAGATGATGTGCTCCGACTGGTAGTGATCCTCGAAGCCGTGGCGGGCTCCCCACTCGCGGATCTCTTCCTCGGGCTCGGACCCGTCGGCCGGGCGCGGCGCGTAGTCGCTCTTGGACCGCAGCAGCGGCGGCTTGGCCGGGCGCTGCCGGCGCTCGGGCCCCGGCAGGTCGTCCTTGGCCGGGGGCGGGGACGGCGCTCCGTTCTCGCGGCCGGGCGCCGTCGAGGGCCGCCCGTCGCCGCTACTCGACGAGGCGTCGTGGTCGAGGCTGCTGTCGCGACCCCGGGCGCCGACTCTCGACGAGTCGCCATTTGTCGTGGCGGCGGGCGACGGCAGCGAGGCGGGCAGGTCGGGCCTCAGCGCCATGTCTGCTCGACCACGTGCCGCCTGTCGGCGCCCGTCGGTCGGGCGCGCGTGCGGCGAGGCTCCGCGGGGCGACGAGTCGGACGAGAGGACGGCCGGTCGGAGCCGCTGTGGAGACGGCGGCGGCGGCGGCGGCGGCGGTGCTGTTTGCTGGGCCAGAACGACCGTCATGGTCCCGGGTCGCGAGTCTCGACGGCGGCGCTACAAGGCGGCGTCGAGGCCCCGGCCCATGTCCGATTGCGCGGTGCGGACACAGGCATCCGCCGGCGGAGGCTGAGGGGAGGGCTGAGGGATGGGGAAGCGGATGAGGGCTTTGGTGATGAGCGAAAAGGCAGCGACGGATTGGATCGCAGGAGTGGCGGCTGACGAGGTGATAATCTGGGCAAGCGGTTGGCAGCTGCCTGCCAGCTGGGCGTCTGCCCCGGGGGCCCTGTACCTGCTAACTGGTCCCGCGCGTGACAGGTGGCCATCCAGATAGCGGGTACCTTCCGGGCGGCACACACCGAGAGCCTACCGTTGGCCCGCGTCCGCCTGACTGAACCATCGTCAGACTCCCGTCGTCATCGTTCTGCCGTCTCGATGGTTCGGATTTGCATGTCAAGCCGTTTGCCTGGGCGCCACCACGCATTGAGCAGCAACAAAGGGGTGGCCCATTGTGCTCCGCCATTGTTCACCACCTACTTGTGCGTCGCCGCGGCAGCGCTCGCTGAACAATGTACGTGGACATATGTACACACCACGGCGATGGGCGTCTGCTGATCACCTCATGGATCCGGTCACAAACCGATCGCTCGGAGTCGTTGCATGGGCCTCGATGGCCTGCCCAGACACAGGGCCTGCAGGCACGCACTGCAACGCATCCGGGCAGCGCTGAACGGACGGCCGAGAGCTCGGGAGGATGGCCACCAACAGACGGGTGGCGGATCGCCAACGCAGCTGCGAGGCATGCCTTGCATGGCAAGTGGATTCCAAATCCCCGGCTGCTTCATTCATGTGGACGATGTGCTGGCAGGACGAGACCGCGACGCCGGCCACGGCTCCAACCAGATGCACGGCACCACACCCTCCGTCTAGGACCGTCACCTGTGGAAAGGGCCTGCTGGAGCATGATGATGTATGTGTGTGTATTCTGGAGGGAAGAGGGCGGCAGCGCGAGGGCTCCCAACCTGCCCTGTGTGTTACATGGAGAACGCTCCGTGGTATTGGAAGGTTCTCTTTTCCCGTAGCATCTGACAGCGTCGATTCCAACGGCGGTCGAGTTGAGAAGCTCGAGATACATATACGCCCGCCGTGTGATCCCAGACCGAGCCCTCCGTTCACCTGTCCTGACTTACGACCATTGACCGTCCCCCGTGGCCGCCGCGGTCTCTACGCCAGCCGTCTCTTCGCCCCCAGTTCCCCGGTTCTTCATACGCCACCTCGCCCCCCTAGTTCCCGCGGACACGACCTCATGGCCTTCATCTCCAGCCCCAGCCAGCCCTCCAACCCCACAGCGCCTCGGGCGGAGCGCTCGCGCGCGGGCCAGCTGCCCCCTAAACCCTCTGGGGTCTGGCGATAGCAGCCACGTGATTGGCCGGGGACGCCGGGCGGCACGGGAGTAGGACGGCCCGGCACTTCAGGTCGTTCAGAATGCAGGGAGATGCCAAGTAACGGAGAACTCGAGAGGCCGAAACGATGCTGTGGGAGCTGTGGGTTCTTGGGCCAGGAGCTGTATGTGCTTGCTGCCTGGACAAGGCTGCATCACGTCCAGCTGCGGCAGCAATGGCGTCCAGCTGAGGTCATCGACCTGCCTACCTCGGGCTCGGCGCACGTACCCCGTAGCGCCGGGTACCTCCGGGCCCTGTCCGCGGCCGCCGCCGATGCACCCATGGGGCGGCGGCAGCGGGTAGCCGCAGTTAGGCAGTACCAGCAGCACCTTGGCGCACAGCGCCTCAGCCTCCTCCATCCTCGAGCCCTCTCCCCTGAGCAGAACTAACACCAACGCCCCCCTCTGGAATCCCCTCCCAAATAGGCGGCTGGCCAAAATTTCCCTTCATCCATCCCTCCGCAGGCTGGTTCCCGATGCTCGCCCAGCCATTCCCAGTCTCGTTGACTCGAGCGCCGATTGCCGTCTGCTGCATCGCCGGCTGCAATTGCTGAGCCGCCCGCCACCGCCGTCTCGTGCTCCTCGCCTCGCCGGCCCGCCGTCCATCACGATCCCCATCGACGACCCGCGTCGCCGCGCCTCGCTGCATCGCGTCGACTCGCTGCATCGCGTCGCCTCGCTGCATCGCGTCGCATCGCATCGCCCCCCTTCGCATCGCTGGGACGCAGCTGCCTGAGCGCGACGCCGCCCGTCTGCCTGCCCGCCGCCGAGCGGCCCCAGCCGACCATGGCCTTTCTCTTCAAGTCCAAGAAGAGCCAGGACCGCGCATTGGCAACCCGCGACGGCAACGCGGCCGCCCAGGCTGCCGTCCAGAGCCCCTCCTCTCGCGTCCCGCGTGACGACAAGAACGCTGTCCAGCGCTCCACGCCTACCGGAAGCCTCAACTCGCTCGACAACGAAGCCGTCGCCGCCGCCGCCGCCACCGCCGGGAGCCCTGACCAGGGCCATGGGCGCCGCGCAGGAAGCGTAGACAACAACACCAACCACAACAACAACAACACGGCCCCCGCCACATCCGCAGCGGCCCAACAGAGCGACCTGCCGGTAAGTTGCCTCGCACAAGCACCCGACCTAGCTCGGACCGCGGCCACTGCTAACCACGGACCCGACAGCTTCGAAACGGACTGCAGCCAACAACGTCAAACCCGAACGCCTCTCTCTACCCCTGGTCCCAGCGCCGCTTAACCTACACCTCGTCGCATTCGGGCCCCTTCCCCCGCTATGGCGCCGCTGTCAACGTCGCCTCCTCCAAGGAGGGCGACATCTACATGATGGGCGGCCTCGTAAACAGCTCGACGGTCAAGGGCGATCTGTGGATGATCGAGGCCGGCAGCAACATGGCCTGCTACCAGGTTTCCACGACGGCAGAGGGCCCGTCGCCTCGGGTCGGCCACGCCAGCTTGCTCGTCGGCAACGCCTTCATCGTCTATGGCGGCGACACAAAGACCGACGATTCCGACGTCTTGGACGAGACGCTCTACCTGCTCAACACCTGTGAGTGGCCCCGCCGATCCCGCTGCGCGCATCGTGCTCTTTACTGACAAGGCCAACAGCAACGCGACACTGGGCCCGTGCCCTCCCGGCCGGGCCCCGGCCGTCTGGACGCTATGGACACTCCCTCAACATCCTGGGATCCAAGATCTACATCTTTGGCGGCCAGGTCGAGGGCTACTTCATGAACGATCTCTCGGCGTTTGACCTCAATCAGCTGCAGAAGCCAAACAACCGCTGGGAGATACTGATGCAGGGCGAGGCATCGCCCAAGATCCCAGCTGCGCGAACCAACCATTCCATGGTCACGTACAATGACAAGATGTACCTGTAAGTCTCCCGGCCCCCTAGGACAAGGCAAGGATGGGAAAGGCAAGTCGAACCAACTGACATTGATTGGCAGGTTCGGCGGTACGAATGGCTTCCAATGGTTCAATGACGTCTGGTGCTACGATCCGGCCGTCAACTTGTGGGCGCAGCTGGATTGCATAGGCTACATCCCGGCCCCCCGCGAGGGCCACGCCGCTGCCCTTGTCGACGACGTCATGTACGTCTTCGGCGGTCGCACCGAGGAGGGTAGCGATTTGGGGGACCTGGCAGCCTTCAGGATTTCGTCGCGACGGTGGTACACGTTCCAAAACATGGGGCCCTCGCCGTCCCCTCGGTCCGGTCACAGCATGACGACGGTTGGCAAGCAGATTGTGGTTCTTGGCGGCGAACCTAGCACGGCTGCCTCTACCATCAACGATCTCGGAATTCTCTACGTCTTGGATACGACTAAGATTCGATATCCAAACGACAGTCAGCAGAATTCACAGAGACAGACGCAGAACCGGCGACCGAGCACGAGCGAAGTCCCGAGCCCTCCTCGTCCATTGCAACCTCGAGAGCTGTCGACGGGGTCTCCAGACCTGAGAAAGCTGGCCGCCGCCCCGGCTTCCGGTCAAGGCCCTGCGAATGGATTCAAGTCAGCTCCGCCCACCACTGCTGACGTCGGCAGTCCATCGAATCACCCGCCGGGGGCCCCTGGAGCGCCGGCGTCCAAGCTCCCTCGTGCCGCGGCGACCTCGAGTCCGGCCGGGCCGCCCCCGCAGGGACCGACGCCGGCGAAGCCTACAGTCGATACGTCTAGCTTGGGACGGGTCCGCGGGCCATCTGCCGAGCGTGTCGGTGCGTCAGGCTCCCCGCTGGCCAAGACAGTCCAGTCTCCCGTCATCCGCGAGGTCGTAACCGAGAGCGACGCCTCTGCTGCCAACGGCCGGCGGACGCCGACACAGCCCGCAAGAGGTTCCAAGCAGGATCCAAGCGCTGCCGAGCCGGCCAAGGTCAAGCAGATTCGCCACGGGCACTCTCAGGGCTCCTTGGACAGCTCCACGGAAGCTGGGTCGCGGGCTGTACGGCCTTCATCTCCGCCTCCACCGACCCGTCAGACGAGCAATCCGCTATCCAGGCGCTCGTCCGTCCGCAACTCGCAGACGGTTGCTCTTCTCAAGGAGCTGGACTCTGCGCGGAATCGGAATGCGTGGTATGCGTCGGAGCTGGAGCTGGCCCGGAAGGCAGGCTACGTTACCACGGCCGGTTTTAGCCCAACCCTGGACGGCAAGGCGACCGAGACGTTCGACGACGAAGACCGCCCCCTCGTCGAGGCCCTGCTAGCAATGCGGACCGAGCTTGCCAACGTCCAGAGCGCCGTGGACAAGCAGACGGTCATTGCCGCGCGGCAAGTCGCCGAGGCCGAGAAACAGCGCGATGCGGCCATCCAGGAGGCAGTCTACGCCAAGGCCAAGATAGCCGCTCACCTTGGCGGCAGCACAAGCAGCACTGCTCAGGCGGATGGCGAGCGAGACGACTCGGGCGACAGGTCGGGCGAGATGAGCAGGAAGCTTGCCTCGGCCTTGCATCTGCAAAACGACCTTCAGTCTCAGCTGAAAAGCATGTCGGCCGAGCTGGAGGCCGAGAGGAAGGCCCGGGAGCTGGCCGAAGACACCACGGCTGCAGCGCAGAAGCGCATGGCAGACCTGGAGACTTACAAGCAACAGACGTCGCCAGAGGTGGAGCGGCTGAAGGCAGAGCTGCATCTCGTGCAGCGCGACGCCCGCGAGCAGTCCGTCTCGTGCGCAGAGGCCGTCGCCGCACTTGAGATGCTGAGGGTAGAAAAGGACGAGATCGCTTCCAGGTACGACGAGGCCGCGGGCAACTCGAGGGACCACAACGAAACGCTCGACTCTCTCCGGAGCGCCATGGTGGCGTCTCAGGATGCCAGGACGCACCTGGAGAAGAAGCTGGAAGAGGGACGCCTGCACCGAGAGACGCTCGAGGAAAAGTTCAACCAGCTCAAGGCCGAGCACGACGCACGCGCTGCCGAGCTCGCCACGTGCACACAACGGCTCCGAGACGCCGAAGAGCTGGCCGAGAAGCACGTCAACGAGGCGAGGACGCATCGGCAAGCCGTCATCTCCGGGCTCGACAAGATCTCGGCGCGAGACGTCTCCCAGCCCAGCAGGGCGGACTCGGAGCGCATCCTCGCCCTCCAGAACCAAGTTGCCTCCTCGAGCGCCCTGGCCAAGAAGTACAAGGACGAGGCCGACGCAGCCGCCGACAAGCTGCGGGGGGCCGAGGAGCGCATCGCCGGGCTGGAGCAGTACCAGGAGCAATCCAGCCGAGAGGGCGTTGCCATAAGAAGGCAGCTCCAGACGTCGCTGAAGGAGGTGCAGAGCCTGCAGGCCGCGCACGGCGACATCAAGAAGCAGCTGGCGGCGCAGCAGCTCGAGACCAACGCCATGACGGTCCAGCACAATGCGCTCAAGGACATTCTCACCGAGCGAGGCATCAGCCCGACGAGCGCCGTGCGGGCCCGTGGCCTCGCGAGCCCGCGGACGACGTCTCCCGAGCAGACCCGATTGCGGGAGCTGGAGGCCCAGCTTGCCGGCGCCACGGCCGCGCACGACGAGACCAAGCGGGCCTTCGCAGCCCAGGCACAGGAGTCGGAGACGGCGTACCGTGACAAGCTGTCACAGCTCGAGAGCGACTATCAGTCGGCCGTGCACTACGTCAAGGGGACCGAGAAGATGCTCAAGCAGCTCAAGGACCAGCTCAGCCGCTACAAGGCCGACAACGGGCGCTTGAAGTCGGAGATTGAGGAGCTCGAGAACAAGCTACAGGCGGGCGCCGAAAGGTCGGCGCCGCAGGCCGACTGGGAAAGCCAGCGCAGCACGCTCCAAACGAGGGTCGACGACCTCGAGTCGGAGCTCCGGGAGTCGCGAGCGCAGCTGGACAAGGGCCTCAAGACGCTCAGGTCGGAGCTGGCCGAGAGTGGCCGGCAACGGGACGAGGCGTTGAGGAGCAGCAAGGAAGCCACCGAGCGGCTCCGGGCGCATCGCAAGGACCTCGAGCAGCTCCAGTCGGAAAACCTGCTGCTCGAGCAGCGCGCCACCGACGCGGAGCAAAAGGTGTCGCTGCTGCTCGACCAGGTGGAGAACTCGGTCGACAACTACCGCCGCCGCAGCCGCCAGGTGCCCGGCGTGATCCCGGAGGCGGCCGCCGGCTCCAACGGCCTGGACCTGGGCCACGCCCGGAGCGAGAGCCCCGAGACGGCGAGCGCGTACGGCGGCAACGGCCTGGACGCTAGGAACAGCGCTGCCCTCGACAACCTCGCCAGCGAGCTGGAGACGCTGCGCAGCCACTGGGAGGCCACCAACAAGAACTACCGGCTGAGCTCCAACTTTGACTTTGACCAGCCTGCCGGCGCCGCCAAGGACGACGACGACCACGGCGCCGGCATGGGCCTGAGCAAGAGCCTGGCCGACTGGCGGAAGCGGCTCGACGCCGAGGATCCGCACGCTGCCGCGGATAAGGCGCACAAGAGCTGAAGACGGATTTTGCCACGGCGTTTCACGACACCCCCGACTGTTTTAAATACCCACGGCTTCGTTTCTGCTGCTCACGACCCTGGGCTGTTGTTTCAACCTTCTGTACATTCATCCCGCGACCCTCGGAGAGGGCAGGTCGGTGTTTGGGTTGGGCTGGTGCGTGCCCGTTTTATACGTTTCGTTTCTGCAGTTGCGGGCCGACGAGAGTCTCACCTAAAATGTCTATTTGATCCCGTTCTGTTCTCATATTCTCCCCTTTCTCTGTTGTTCTCCCCCGCCCATGTGTCATCTGCTGTTGCCATCCGCCAACTGGTGTTGCTGGAGGACTCTTAAACGCTTTGCTGTTCGCCCGCCCGCGGCACGGGCTGGTGTGTTTATCTCGCTGCCGATGCGGTTGTTGGTTCTGTTCTACTGTTGTACCCCCTATGGGGCCAGGTTGAATGATGGGATGAGGTGCTTAAGCCGGGCTAATGAGATTGGACTTTCGTTTTAAAGGCCGCTGTTCGGGTGAGCTGGCGGTGCCCCGCAGGCGAACCGCTCTCTAGGTATTGTTCTAATCCAGGGATGCAATCACCAAGATAGATACATGGCGCTCGGATAGCTTGCTGTGTCCTGAAGTGCCTGCGGCTGTCGCGGCTCGTGATCCTTGTGCTCCACAATCTCCCGACGTCAATTGTGCGTCCCCTCAACCCCTGGCGAGATCCCCCTCGCCATGGTCAAGAGGCCGCCATCAGGGTCCGCTGGCGGGCCAGGCAGCGCGCAAAGTCGAGCTTGCCGCCCTCGCGGGGCATGTGCTCGCCGCTGGCGATGCAGAGGACGCGCATGCGGGGGTCGTAGCGCAGGCCGGTGAGCAGCTTGGGCGTGATGAGGAAGTACTGGCTCGTGTGCTCGCGGCAGGCGATCTCGACCATGCGCTCGTGCACCATGCGCTCGTTGCGCGGGTCCATGCCCTGGTTGATCTCGTCGACGACGCGGAAGGGCGACTGGGCCATGGACTGGAGCGCCATGAGGTAGAAGATGGTGGAGACGGCGCGCTCGCCGCCCGACTGGCGGTGCGCCGTGAGCTGCTGGAGCGCTTCGTTTTCGCTGCGGACGCGTGAGCGGACACGAACAGGTCTGCCGGGGATGCTGCCACTGACCGGAACTTGACCATGATGTCCAGGGCCCACTGGTCAAAGTCGTCGTCCTTGTGGACGCGGACCTCGCCGGCGCAGCTGATCTGCTCAAAGTTGTAGGCAAACGCGTCGTTGACGCGAGACACCAGCTCGTCCAGCCGTGGCTCCCATTTGCCCATCAGGTCCGCGAGCTTGCGGCCGAGGCCCTCGAGCTTCTGGTTGGAGCCGTCCATCTTGCTCTTCAGGCGGGCCATCTCGTGCGCGCGCCGCTCGAACTCGCGCACCACGTTGGGGTTGGCGGCGTGGATGAGCTCGAGCTTGTCCTCCTCGGCCGCCATGTCCATCTCCAGCTCCTCGGGGAGCTTTCCCTCGGAGAGCTGCGTCAGCAGGTCCCTCCTGTCGCCGTCCTCGGCGAGGACTTCGCGGATCTGGCGCGAGAGCCGTTGGCCCTCCTCCCGCGCGCGGCTGGCCTCCTCGACGGCGGCCTGCACGTTCTGCTTCTCCTGGTCGAGGCGCGCGACGAGACTAGCATTGCGCTCCTTGAGACCCTCGACGTCTGAGCGCGCCTCGATGAGCCGGATCCTGGCCTCGAGAAGCGCCTGGTGCGCGTCCCGCATCTTGGTGACGAGTTGCTTGTGCTGCATGGCGAGCTTGGCGCGCTTCAGAGCCGCCGCGTCCCATTCGTATCGAAGGTCCAGCATGCTCTGCCGAGCATCACGAAGCGCCTCCTCGTGCGACGCCTTGACGCGTTCCTCGGATTCTGCCCCAACTTCAGCGGGGCGCCAGCACGGCGGCGAGCATGCCCTTACCTATCTTCTCCGGCAGGGACTGCCATTTCTGGTACTCCTTTTGCAGAGTATTCTTCTCGGTCCTCAGGACATCCTGCCCTCTGTGAGCACGACTCTCGACGCTTGCCACAGAGACTTACCGTTTTCCTGCTGATTTCCTCTTTCCGCTCGTCTATGGCAGAGTGCTTGTCCCGAAGTTGCCGGTGCTCGTCCTTGAGGACGTCCCTCTCGCCCGTCTTCTCGATGAGCCTGCGGCTGAGCTCGACCTTCTCCTGGGCGTCGACGGGTTGCGAGGTCCAGAACCTGCCCGGCTGGATGTTCTTGCTGATGGTGGTCATGGCCTGCGGGCCGTATTCCCTCCGACGCCGGACGGCATACGACTGCCTGCCGGCGGCCCACTGGTTCACCCTGCCGCTGTTGACCAGCTGCTCGTACTGGGCATCGCTGTGGTCACCGAGCGAGACGCCGGACTGGTGGATGCGCTTCTCGGCGCACAGCATAGCCAGGACCGGGCCAGGGCCGTCCAGGAGATCGATGGCGAAGCCTTCCAGGCCGAGTGCGGAAGCC
The DNA here is from genome assembly GCA_002939055.1 of Hypocreales sp. Mo6-1. Taxonomy (NCBI): domain Eukaryota; kingdom Fungi; phylum Ascomycota; class Sordariomycetes; order Hypocreales; species Hypocreales sp. Mo6-1. The sequence goes on from PNEP01000013.1 coordinate 4,352,712, forward strand.
TCGGCCCGGTCGAGGGGGGGCTGGAACGCGTCGAGCGGATGCGAGCACGTCCGGATGACGACGGACAGGCTCATAGCCCGGTACAGTTGGTCGGACAGCTTCTTGTAGTCGTTCTTTGTCTGGGCAGTGAAGCACAGAAAGTCGTCGTTCTGCAGGAGCGACTGCACTTGGTCCGAATAGCGCTCATCCTTAACGGAACAGCTTATCATGGGCGGCCCAAAGACTTCCTTTTCGAACTCGTTCTGGTGCTCCTGCACCCAGTCCCAGCCGGCGGCGAGATCTGGGAAGTGCTTCCGCATGAAGTTGAGCTGCTGGCCTTGCTGGGTCTCGAGCGACTGGATGTTGGCTTCGATGGTGCGCATTTCGTGGACGACTGCCTTGCCCTTTTCCCTGACGGCTTCCATATCGGCCGATATTCTGCGCTGCTCGGCTTCCAGCTCCCGCATCTTGTGCTCCTCGGCGCGCTAGAGACAGCTCGTCAGCACCCGAGGCAATGGCTTCAGCAGGATACGGCCAACGCACAATCTTTTGGTTCCAGTCAGCGGCGTTGAACTCGGGCGGCCGGTTCTTAAGATCCGCCTGGTATGAGGTGATTTTGGATCTCGAGGCGGCCAATGCTTTCTTCTTTGCCTCGAAGCCTTTCCGCTCCGCATCGAGGCGGTTGTTCATTTCCTTGACGTCGTCGGCGGCGGCAGCGACGTCGGAGGCCATGTTCTGCGTCGCTTGCTCGGCATCTCTCAAGGCCTTGACGCTGGCGGGAATCGCGGCGTCGATCTGCCGCGCGTACTCTTGCTTCTGATTGACGGCCTCGAGCGACGGCCCACATTCCTCTTCGAGGCGCCGCAGCGTTCTCTCTGCCTCCTTCTTGCGGTCTCTGGCCTGGGCGTGCTTGGCCCTGGCTTGCTCGTACTTGGCGAGCACCAAGGCCGATCGAAGATTCTTGACGCGCTCCTGGATCTCCTCGCGTTCCCGGATTCTATCCACGTCGGCCTGCAGGCCCTGCTGCCGGCTCTCGAGGTTCTTGAGGGTTTCGGCGTCGGTATGGACGGTCTGGGCCAGCTCCTTCTTGTCCTTGTGCAGGTCGCGGAGCTCGGCCTGCCATTGCAGCATCTCCTCGGAGGCGGCGGCGCGGAGCGTCTCGTGAAGCAGGTCGACCGGGGTGCAGGCGGCGAACTCGACGACGCGGTCCTGGGGAAGAAACTGGCAGAGATTGTCGACCTGGATCTTGAGCGACTGCACGAGGCGCTGGACGGCTTTGTGGGTCGTCTCCTTGCCGTTCAGCCACCACTTCTGGCTGTTTTGCTCGCGGCGGATCTGGACGCGCACGACGTGGTTGGACCGGTCCCGGGGGGCTTTTTGCAGCTCGATCTCGATGGTGGCCGTGTCCTTGCCGTGCTTGACAAACTCCTTGACGGACCCGGCGCGGCCGAGATGCCTGGGGCTGTATCCGAGGCCGAGGCAGATGGCGCAGACGAGCGAGCTCTTGCCGGTGCCGTTGGGGCCGATGACCATGTTGAGATGGGGGCCCGGGAAGAACTCGGCCTTTTCGTACGTGACGAAGTTGTCGACCTTGACGCGCACGATGGCGCCCGGCTGGAAGTCGCCCATGGCGGCGCCGTCGACGGCTCCGTTGGCGCTCTCGGCGTCGGAGTCGACGTCGCCGTCAATGTCGCCGTCAATGTCGCCGTCAATGTCGCCGTCAACGTCGCCGTCAACGTCGCCGTCAACATCCCCGTCGCCGTCGCCGTCGCCGTCGGCTCCGGGATCCAGGCGCCGTCGCTTGGGCGTGTCGGAGGCCTGCGAGCAAGTGCCGTATCGCGCGTCGTCGCTGCCGTCGCCATCGTCCGACTCGGCGCGCCGTCGGCGGCGAGACGAGGGACGCGCCATGGCGCCGATTTGCGCCGCCGGGTGCCGCGGTGCCTGCGTTGCTTTTGGTGGAGGAGAAGTTTGGCTTGGCCCCAGACGCGTGCTCACGCGTCGCTCCGCTTTATTAATTAGGTTGGTACGTACCCTATGTCATAACGGACGAAGACATAGACCCGGGAGAAAAGTTAATAATAGATGCCCATGCCTCCTCGGGTGAGTGATGGATGATGGGTATAGAAGGTCGGGCACGGAGGACACTGAATCCGGACCACTGGATCCGGAGGCGCAAAAGGAAGGCGCAGTGCTCTGCACCTGCCTCGAGGCACTTGACTTCCAGCCTTCAAGGCCACCAAAAAGAAGATGGCCGGCGAAGGCGACCTAGGCGATGCGTGATCTGGGAATCGAACCCAGGGCTCCCCGACGCTGCGCGGATGGCAACGGAGAATTTTACCACTAAACCAATCACGCCTCCTGATGCGGTGTCTGTGGGCCAGGCAAAAGAGGTTAAGTAGAGACGTGGACTGCGTGGCCCCGGGGGTCGCTGGAGTGCTGAAACAAGCAACCAACCAGAGGGAGACTCTATAACCGCGACTTTTTTCCGACTGCATGCCTAAACCGGTAATTAAACTCGGCAGCACACACTAAGATTCAACGATACACCCAATCGCTTCTGGTAAGTAGGACACGACGAGATGCCGAGGCAGCGACATCTCGTCTGCGCTGCAGGCTAGCACGTTGCGCTGTGGTGATTGGCTGACCCAGTCGCGCCGTGTCCATCTGCAACGCAACCTCATCGGCTGCTTAGTCATGGGCGCCTCCCTGACGCCAAGAAGCAACGACATCCCTTGAATTCCAGCGCGTCCCGGCGTCCTTTGCTGCTCTTAACCGCTCTCCTTTCCGACGGAGCCCGTCTGGAGCCGAGAGCTCGCGGGTGGCTGGATCGCGGCGTCTTGCCAGGGAGCGAAGCCACGGCGAATCCACGGTGAAGCCACCATGCCGAGCATCGTCCTGTCGACGCGATGCTGAGATGGGACGGCAGCAGCACCATGCTCAGCGCCCCTGGCAGCGGCAGAATACCATTGATGATCCGGGGAGTCTGTGCCATGGACGAAACAGCGGGCGTGCATAGTGCATGCGTCCTGCTCAAGGGAACTGCACTACTCAAGGGAACTGCACTACGCAACATGCATGTCTGCCGTGCAATCCATGTCTCATTTCTTCGACGTGGCTGGCCCTTCATTCGCGGGCCCCGTGCTGGCTGCCCGGCAACTGGAATGCGTGACGACGGCCGTCCTGGCCTTCGCTGTGGCTCGCGACGAGATGCGCACGACTGGCGGCAGACGCTCGCAGTGCTCGTAGAGCCGGTGCAGATGCAATCCAGGGCGCATCCGGCCCAGGACCAGCAGCGCTGGTAGGCACCACAGTGCAGTCGGCTCCTGCTGCCCAGGCGATGCCTCGGTCTCTACGCGGTCCCACCAGTCGCGTAAAATCACCACCCGCCACCGTCGCTCGAGTAAACATTGCATTCCATCCTCTCGCACCACGCCCATACTGTACATACTCGACAGCTCTGCACCCTCTTTTTCCTCCCTTGCCCTTCGCCCTCTTTCTTCTCCTCCCCCCCTGGCCCGCTCGTCGCGCTCGTCGCTCGCGTCCAGCATCCGAGCCTGTCCTCATTGTCTGTCTGCATCCTTCGCGTCTCCGACCTTTCGTCCCTTGCAGGCACTTCTCGCCCGCCGCGTCGCCAGCGGCCTATCCGCACATCGCTTCCGAGTATTATGTGCTGATGTACGCTTCCTAATCGCGGCTACTCCATCATGGCGGACGCTGTGGGCGCCAGAGCTCGCGCTCCGCTGGCCGAGACGACGAACCGCATCAACTCCCCCTTCCCGCCCCTCGAGCAGCAGGCAAACAAGCCTCGCCATGATCACCACGACGCCTCGCAGGCCCAGCCCCGCCGCGCCGCCTCCATCCCCGCCCGCGTTGCTGCCGTCGCCCCCGTGTCGGCTGTCCTGAACCCCCCCCAGCCCGTCGACGAAGACAAGCGCCTCTCGCAGGCGTCGTATGCCTCGACGTCGAGCAGCCGCAGCAAAAAGTGCTACAAGACGCACATTGGGCCGTGGCAGCTCGGCCGCACCCTGGGAAAGGGCTCCTCGGCCCGTGTTCGCCTGTGCCGCCACAGCGTCACCAACCAGCTCGCCGCTGTCAAGATCGTCAACAGGCGCATGGCCTACCTGGTTCAAGATAGCAGCTTGGCCGCTCTCAGCAAGTGGGACAGCAGCCTGCCCGACCAGATCAACGGCGAGATGCGCGTCCCCATGGCCATCGAGCGCGAGGTGGCCATTCTCAAGCTTATCGAACACCCCAACATCATGAAGCTTTATGACATTTGGGAGAATCGCTCCGAAATGTGCGTCGGCCCTCACCCTCCCCCGTCCCCGTGCTCCGCAGCTGACATGGCGCCGCCAGATATCTGATCCTCGAGTACATCGACCAAGGCGACCTCTTCACCTTCATCAACTCCAAGGGCCGCCTTTCGGAAGAGGTGGCCATCTACTTCTTCCGCCAGATGATCAGTGCCATCACGTACTGCCACGCCTTCAACGTCTGCCACCGCGACCTCAAGCCCGAGAACATCCTCATCACCGCCGATCTTCAGATCAAGATTGCCGACTTCGGCATGGCAGCCCTCCACCAGACGGCCAACCACCAGCTCGCCACGGCTTGCGGCAGCCCCCACTACGCCGCCCCGGAGCTCCTCAAGAACCGCCAGTATCGTGGCGACCGCGCCGACATCTGGAGCCTGGGCGTCATCCTGTACGCAATGCTCTCGGCGACGCTCCCCTTTGACGACCCCGACCTGCGCGTCATGATGGCCAAGACCAAGAAGGGCCACTACGACATGCCCAAGGGCCTGAGCCCCGAGGCCGAGGACCTCGTCCGCCGCATGCTCCAGGTCAACCCCGACCGCCGCATCTCCCTCAGGGAGATTTGGCGCCACCCTGTCATCCAGAAATACAGCTACCTCGACGACTTTGGCGACAACACCGGACTGCTGCCCGACACGCGCAAGGGCTTCCAGTACACGCCCGTGCTTCCCCACGAGATCGACCCCCAGCTGCTTCGACAGCTGCGCTCCATGTGGCACATGTTCAGCGAGCAGGACTTGGCGTTCAAGCTGTCGTGCGAAGAGTGAGTTGCTGGCCGCCGAATTCGTGCCGCAGCTGACTGGCTGACGTCGCCCCTAGACCCAACGACCAGAAGGCCTTCTACTGGTTGCTTTACAACTATCGGAATAAGCAACTCGAGGACTTCAAACCCGAGCTGGCGCACTCCATGAGCGACTACCACCACCTCAAGCCGGGCATCTGGAAGAAGCGAGTGTCGACGCGCCAGTTTGCGCAGCCTCGGGCCAACGGACATGGCCGCTCTGTCTCTCGCTTCACCGTCATCTCCACCACCGCCGACACGGAAGCCGACACGGACAAGAGCTACGACCCGTACAGAGGCAGCCGCATGCTTCAGCGTTGCGACTCCCAAGTCAGCCATGCCAAAATCGTCATCCACCGCGACGTCCAGATGACGCCGAATGCTTCGAAGCTGCGCAGCGGGCCCAACGCCCGCCGTGGACGTACAAACTCTGCGAGAACGTCCATGACGGCCAGACAGTCGTCGAGAGGCTCGCTCGCTTCTCTCCGCAGCAGCAGACAGGGAACGCCTCACGGCGCGGGCCCCAGCCTGCGGCACAAGCGAGGCGTCGACTTCTCCCACGTTCGAAAGCGGTCGAGCTCTGCGGGACCGGCCCAGAGGCCCCCCTCGCGCCGCGCAGGCCCAGCATCTGCCAGCGGCATCGGGTCCGCAAATCGAATCGACGCCGGCCGCTCCGTCACCCCGGAGTTGCCGCGCCTGGCCGACGGGACCTACCCCAGGGCCCAGGGCGCTCCCGTGTATCGCGTTGCCTACAAAGGTGGTGTTTCAATGATTTTTAACGAAGAGTTGCGCCATTTCAGCAACAACTGCGCCAAGGATTGCGACGAGGCCTTCAAGAGCTCACTGATCGAGGATGACTCTGTCGGCGGGTCTTGGACGGACGGGGAGAGGAAGCGCCGCGAATCGACGCCCTACTCCCTGACCATCGAGAGCCCTACCGTCACGACTCCGGCGACGGAAATGTCCGGCTCCTCGTGGCACACTCGGCCGTTGCCGCCGCTGCCCCCCGGGAACGCCTCGAAGAGCGGCCTCGGCGCAGCGTCTCATGGGCCCGACTCGCGATTCTCTGGCGACGAGCACGACGAGGACGTCGAGATGTTGACCGCCGAGATCAACAGACTGGCCCTCCCGGTCTTGCTGCCCAGACAGGGCGATCGCCGTGTCGCCTCGGCACCGGCGTACACGCAGGCTGCGCGTAAGGCACCCACGCTTCCGTCGATCAACGAGAATGCGGGCTCCCAGACGTCCGGCGGCAACGACGGAGCTCGGATTGTCTCGGCGCCGCCTCACGGCTCGTCGACCAACGCCAACGACAAGAACGAAGGCGGCATCGAGTACCTCAGCAAAGTGGAGAATTCGATCCGAGTCGTCCACTCGCCAGGAGCGGCCAGCCCTGTCAAGGTGCCGAAGCCGCTGAATGTGCGGAAGAAGACGGCGACGGAGGATTTCGGCCGCAAGCTGCATCGACAGCTCGCATACCATGCGGGGGAGTGCGACGACGACGCGGCCGGACCTTCAACGAACGGCCAGGGCGGACCCTCCAAGAAGAAGAAGTCGTCTTGGTTCAAGCGCTCGTCCAAGGCAGAGTCGGAACCGAGCGAGGGCGAAGCACAGGGCGCGAGCTCGTCGGCAGCGCAGCCTTCGGACGCGGACGCGACGGGCGATGGTGCGAAGAAGCGAGCCTTCACCTTCCCGTTCTGGAAGAGCAACAGAAGCAGAGACTCCAAGATGACCATCGAAGGTAACGCGGAGAAGACGGCACCGACAGCTGGGGGCCCGGCGCAGGAGAGGGGGCTGACGACGGCAGCAGGAGCGGGCAGCACCATGGACGGGCGACCGGCTGGCAAACACCAGTCCGGCCTGCTCGACTCGAGCTCCGGCAGCGTGCGGAACATCGAGGTCAAGCAGAACTGGCTGACGCGGCTGTTCCGGGTGAAGCCAGCCATCAGCTACATCTGCATGACGCTCTCGCGCAAGCGAGCGCGGCAGGAAGTGGCCATTCTGCTGCGGGAATGGCGGCGGTACGGCATCAGGGGCATCCAGGTGGACAAGCAGCGCAACATTGTCTTTGCACGGCTCGGGGCTAAGAACTGTAAGCGGCCGGCTGCAGAGAGAGGGGACGGCGCTGACGGAGCGACAGATCTGAACCTCAAGGAAGTGGCGTTTGCTGCCGAAGTCATGACGGTCATTGAGCATGGCAAGAAGCAGCCGCTGAGCATTGTGCGCTTCACGCAGGAGCGCGGCGCGGCCAGCAGCTTCCACCGAGTCGTGGACACGATGCGGGCCATGTTTGACAGCCGGCACCTGGTCGTGACGGACAAGAACAAGCGCAAGATGATGATAAAGACGCTCAACTCGTAACTCGGGCGAGGCAATGGGCGTCGACATGTCTGGATGCGAGGGCGCAGGCCGGGGCCGCGCTGCGTGCCGACTTGGACAGCCACTGTTTCCGGAGACGTTGCTTGGGAGCGCCTTGGATGGAAGGGCGAGCATCACGAGCCAGGGGCTGGCTGAATGGACGTAATGCTGTCGCTGGACGGGCTGGGGCTGGCGAATGCCTTTGTTTCTTGTACAGGACGTTGGGGAGCGGTTCCCCAAGGGGACGAGACAGTCCCGCGGCTCTGGGGACTGTCGACACGACGGGGAGTGTCGAATGTACGTAATCGGAGCCCCTGACATGGCTCGACAGAGCTTGGCTGTATTTTTGTCAGTGCGGGGCGTAATGATAGGAGAGGCGGACGAATTGCAACGACGGCTGCTTGACGAGGATTGTGGTGATGGTGTCTCAGACAGTGGAGCGCGGGTCCGGTTCCGTTGCGTTCCGACGAAGCCGAAAAATAACCGGAAGCCGAGTCCTGCGCGGACCGCTGCGCTGGTCCACCGAATTGGTGAAGAAAAGAAATCTCTACGAGCTCAGGGCCAAGGCTGGGGCGCGGCGTGACGTGTCGGGAGGCCAATTGCGGGTGTCGGACGACGAGGAGCAAGCAGCGACCAGCAGCCAGCAGCCGGCGACCAGCAACCAGCGACCAGCGACCAGCGAAGCATAGTGCAGCATGCTGCGGACAGTGGCCTCGGGGAGAAGCTTGTTGCCGAGGATCGGCAGGGCTTCTTCAGCCTGGACCCCGCAGGGTCAAGCGCCTCCTCCTGGTCGGCTGGTGCAACGTCGACGACGCCATCCCGGCAGAGGCATGCACGGCATCGCGGGCAACACGGCGGCGAGCAACATGGCGGCGAGCAAGACGGCGGCGAGCAAGACGGCGGCGACGCGGACCGAGAGCGACGCCTTTGGCGAGATCCAGGTGCCGGCGGACCGCTACTGGGGCGCGCAGACGGAGCGGTCGCTCGACAACTTCCGCATCAACCAGCCGCAGGACCGCATGCCGGAGCCCGTCATCCGCGCCTTCGGCATCCTCAAGGGCGCGGCGGCGACGGTCAACATGCGCTACGGGCTCGGTGCGTGTCGGCGCCAACGCCAGGCCCCGGCGGCACGGCGGCGACGAGGCTGACGGGCGACACAGACGCCAGGATCGGCCAGGCCATCCAGCAGGCGGCGCAGGAGGTGGCCGAGGGCAAGCTGCTCGACCACTTCCCGCTCGTCGTCTGGCAGACGGGCTCGGGCACGCAGTCCAACATGAACGCCAACGAGGTCATCTCCAACCGCGCCATCGAGCTGCTCGGCGGGCAGATGGGCAGCAAGACGCCGGTGCACCCCAACGACCACGTCAACCGCAGCGCGTCGTCCAACGACACCTTCCCGACCGTCATGCACATCGCGGCGGTGCTGGAGCTCGAGGGCTCGCTGCTGCCGGCGCTGCGCAGCCTGCGGGCGGCGCTGCAGGCCAAGGTGGACGACTTCGAGGCGCGCGGCATCATCAAGATCGGGCGCACGCACCTGCAGGACGCGACGCCCCTGACGCTGGCGCAGGAGTTCTCGGGCTACGTGGCACAGCTGGACCTGGGCGCCGAGCGCGTCGAGGGCTCGCTGGCGCACCTGCGGCTGCTGGCCCAGGGCGGCACGGCCGTCGGCACGGGCATCAACACGTTCGACGGCTTCGCCGAGGCCGTGGCGGCCGAGGTCAGCCGCATGACGGGCACGGCCTTCAAGACGGCGCCCAACAAGTTCGAGGCGCTGGCGGCGCACGACGCCGTGGTGCAGGCGCACGGCAGCCTCAACACGCTGGCCGCGTCGCTGACCAAGGTGGCGCAGGACGTGCGATACCTGGGCAGCGGGCCGCGCTGCGGCCTGGGCGAGCTGGTGCTGCCGGAGAACGAGCCGGGCAGCAGCATCATGCCGGGCAAGGTGAACCCGACGCAGTGCGAGGCGCTGACCATGGTGTGCGCCCAGGTCATGGGCAACAACGTGGCGACGACGATTGGCGGCATGAACGGCCAGTTCGAGCTCAACGTGTACAAGCCGCTCATGATCCGCAACCTGCTGCACAGCTCGCGCCTGCTGGCCGACGGCATGCGGTCGTTTGAGGAGAAGCTGGTGGCGGGGCTGCGCGCCAACGAGGAGAGGATCGCCGGCATCATGAAGGAATCGTGAGTTGGGCCGACGGGACGCGCGAGCCAAGACTGCTGACGCGGGCACAGGCTGATGCTGGTGACGTGCCTGAACCCCAAGATCGGCTACGACATGGCCAGCAAGGTGGCCAAGCACGCGCACAAGAAGGGCCTGACGCTCAAGCAGAGCGCGCTGGAGCTGGGGGCGCTGACCGAGGCCGAGTTTGACGCGCTGGTGAGGCCGGAGCTGATGATAGGGCCCAAGCCGTACAAGGCGTGAGGCGTGTAGCGTAGCGGCACAGAGTATCACAGGAATCTAGCGGCATCTGCAGGCGGGTCGCACTCGGGGATGACGGCTGCTGGCTGCGACCTGCAGCGTCGGGACTGACACATGGCGGCGCGCGAGGCCGGAAAGTCCCGGGCACGGCCGGGGCGGCGCCGGCAGCCTCGGCCGGGGGTCCGGGCCAGACGCCTCTGCCAAAGAGCACGCAGGCATACATGTGGCACAGATGGCATTCATACGGCATTCATACGGCATTCATACGGCATACATACGGCATACATACGGCATACATACGGATACATACGGCCTACATACGGCACACGCTGGCGGCAGACGTCGCGACCGGCCGAGGCGCCGCTACCCCGCGTCCCCGCGACCCGAGCCAGGCCGACGGGGGCCGAGGCCGGCGGCGAGCATTGACCGGTACGTAATGGCCGTCGGAATGAAACCGGCCATTAGTAACGGCAAGCTCGACGATGACACGTGAAAGCCAGCTCGGCACCAGGCCGACGAGCATCGCCGCGAGCCGTGCTGCCTCCTGCATCATCGCCAGCATCATCGCCAGCATCCATCGCCAGCATCTCCGTCGACCTCTCGAGCCGCCGCCTCCGTCGCTCCCCCGCCTCCGTCTCTCCGCCGCCTCCATCGCTCCGCCATGGCCTCGACCGACAGCATCCTCCAGGGCGTCGCCGTCCTCGGCTCCGTCGACGACGCGCACCGCAAGATCCTGACGCCGCCCGCGCTCGCCTTCGTCGCCCTGCTGCACCGCTCCTTCAACGCCACGCGCCGCGCCCTGCTCGAGCGCCGCCGCCTGCGCCAGGCCGACCTCGACCGCGGCGTCCTGCCCGACTTCCTGCCCGAGACGCGCCGCGTGCGCGACGACGACGGCTGGAGGGGCGCGCCGCCCGCCCCGGGCCTGGTCGACCGCCGCGTCGAGATCACGGGCCCGACGGACCGCAAGATGGTGGTCAACGCGCTCAACGCCGACGTGTGCACCTACATGGCCGACTTTGAGGGTCTCTCTCTCCTCTCTCTCTGTATATATGCAGATGCTGAACCCCCCCCCCCAGACTCCTCCGCCCCGACCTGGGCCAACATGATCAACGGCCAGGTCAACCTCTTCGACGCCGTCCGCCGCCAGGTCGACTTCGCCCAGGGCGCCAAGCAGTACCGCCTGCGCACCGACCGGCCGCTGCCGACGCTCATCGTGCGCCCCCGCGGCTGGCACCTCGACGAGAAGCACGTCAGCGTCGACGGCGAGCCCGTCGCCGCCGGCCTCTTCGACTTCGGCCTCTACTTCTTCCACAACGCGCGCGAGACGCTGCGCCGCGGCTTCGGCCCCTACTTCTACCTGCCCAAGATGGAGAGCCACCTCGAGGCGCGGCTGTGGAACGACGTCTTCAACCTGGCCCAGGACGCGCTCGCCGTGCCGCGCGGCTCCGTGCGCGCCACGGTGCTCGTCGAGACCATCCTCGCCGCCTTCGAGATGGACGAGATCATCTACGAGCTGCGCGACCACAGCGCCGGCCTCAACTGCGGCCGCTGGGACTACATCTTCAGCACCATCAAGAAGTTCCGCAACCAGCCGGCCTTCGTGCTGCCCGACCGCGCCGCCGTCACCATGACGGTGCCCTTCATGGACGCCTACGTGCGCCTGCTCATCGCCACGTGCCACCGCCGCGGCGTCCACGCCATGGGCGGCATGGCCGCGCACATCCCCATCAAGGACGACCCGCGCGCCAACGACGCCGCCATGGAGAGCGTGCGCGCCGACAAGCTGCGCGAGGTGCGCGCCGGCCACGACGGCACCTGGGTCGCGCACCCGGCCCTGGCCGCCATCGCCAACGACGTCTTCAACCGCCACATGCCCACGCCCAACCAGCTCTTCGTCCGCCGCGCCGACGTGGCCGTCTCGCGCAACGACCTGCTCAACATGAACGTCCCCGGCCGCGTGTCCGACGACGGCGTCCGCAAGAACATCGCCATCGGCCTCGGCTACATGGAGGCCTGGCTGCGCGGCGTCGGCTGCGTCCCCATCAACCACCTGATGGAGGACGCCGCCACGGCCGAGGTGTCGCGCAGCCAGCTGTGGCAATGGGTCCGCCACGGCGTCGCCACCGCCGACGGCCGCCGCGTCGACAAGCCCTACGTCCTCAGGCTGCTGGCCGAGTGCGCCGACGGCCTGGCCGCCAAGGCCCCCAAGGGCAACAAGTTTGCCCTCGCCGCCCAGTACTTTGGCGCCCAGGTCACCGGCGAGGACTATGCCGACTTTCTGACCACGTGAGCGGCGCCCGTCCCTGACGACGACGACGAACATCTCTTGTGCTGACCTTGGGGCCAACCCTGCAGGCTGCTCTACGACGAAATCACCGAGGTCGGACCCCCGAGCCCGGCGTCGAAACTCTAGCGGGAGCTGCCTCTTGCTGGTCCGCCGTGTCGCTTGCGCTTGGGCTGGGGCTGGAAAACGCTCGTTGATGCTGTCTGTGTATGTACTCGACGCAAAAGTCAGGCTGCCTCTCCTTGTCGTCGGTCGTCAGACGACCGTCTCGCGCAAACCACCTACCCGGTAGCTCCCAAGACATGGCAAACCACCTACCCGGCAGCTCACCACTCAGCTCACCACTCACCCTCACCACCACCACTCACCACCACCAGGCGACGCCACCGCGGCAGCCGAGCGCCCCTCGAAAGCGCCACGACATCATCTCCCGAGACCCGTTTGCGAACCGTCTCTGCCTCTCCCGCAACGGCTCCCCGTAGCACGGCATATGTATGTATGTATGCATGTATGTACGTGCGCATGCAACGGATGGCTGGACGATGGGCGCTGCTCGACGTGGCCGAGACACCGTCGCTGGCCCTGCAGAAACGCCCTCTCCAACGGCCGCCCGTTCCAGACTGTCGCAGAGCCCCGACGCCCCGACGAAGCCCTCGCCAGAGTCTCGGCAGGGGTCGCCTCGCCGCCCGCGGCCCGGAGCCAGGCACCCGCCTTCCGCACCGTCGCACGACGTCCTCTCCGTCCGATCACTGCTGTACGGAGAGCGGAAGGAGGGCGAGAAAAGGAAAAAGACGAGGCGACGGGCGGACTGGAAACAAAAAGCAACGACGGGGATGCTACCCTGCCATGGCCGCCTCTTCCCTGGCCTGGCCTCTGCAAGTTTTTCTCCCCCGAAAGACTTGCAGGCGTCCCTCTCCGACCTCCTGACCCGACACCGGCATGTACGCTCCTGTAAGGGCAGGGGACGGCAGCCTTGATCAGCATCTGTTCTCATGACTGGCCCCGGGGGCACACCGGCCCCGACACCTCCTGCAGGCAGCATGCTCGATGCGCCTGAGCAATGGCATGCCACGGCATCTGTCTCGGCGCCCATGGCCATTGCGGCCAACACGCTCGGCTGCCAGACCGGTCCGCCATCGGGGCGGGCTGCCACGCGAGAATCCCGAGCTGCTGCAAACGCCACGACGGTACGAGCACCTACAGCGCTCCGTGCCCAGCATTGGGCACACGGCAGCCTGTCGGCACGGCGACTCGCCCGGCCCGGCGACTCGCCCGGCCCAGCGACCTCCTGCGGCTGAGATGTGACTGCTGGCGCAACACGGCAGCCTCTAGGAATAGCGGCATGCCAGTCGCGAACTCGGGCACCGTTCATCCCTCGTGTGGCCAATCAAGACGAGCAGTCGTGGGGATGCAGCAAGACCAAGCAGCAAGCCGAAACAGACCCGGCTCCGTCATGACAAGAGACGCTCCCTTGTCATGCCCTCCGGCTCCCGAGTTGCTCTCTCGTCGTGTCTCGCGCCGTACGCGTGTACACATGTGCAGAAGATCGGCGGCGGAATCGCATGTCGACGCCTCCGCGTCGTCCGTAGGCGGATGGCTTGCCGCGGACGCGGGAAACCCGGCCACACCGGTCTCCTCGCTGACACCTGTGCATACTGCGGTATAGCATGCAAGGACGGCGACCGACGGAGAGCAGCGCCCAAGCCTGTCTCGCCTCGAGCACCACCGTCGTCGTCATTGGGCGCTCCCCGGTCGGCTTCGAAAAGCGGGTCGACAAACGACTGAATGCAACCCTCTTCAGCGTTCCCGCGGCGGGAAACGGACGCCACTCCACGTGCGACGAGGGCCCCATCTGCACCGCGGCTTCAGCGCCCCGTGCTAGTCGTTTCCCTACGCCTCAAGCCGGCTGCTGGTGCCGACCAGCGGCGACAGGTCGAGACGGGCGGCAGCCAGGGGGTTGGACACCTTGACGGGCCCCATCCGGATCCTGATAGCCGCCGATATATGAGGATGCAACCACGAGCCGCCGGCGACGTCGCGCGACCCGGCATGCTCGGCATGGTTGAGGCGCGGCCCGGGGGGACCCGGAGCTGACATGATGAGATGAGATGTGGATGGTCTCTTGTCTTCGCCGATGTTGCACGACAGCCAACCGGCCCAATTGCCTCATGTACTGCGTATGCCCCGTACGAGCCACAGGCATAGCATGCCGTGCTCCGTCCAGAGTCGCGCAACAGCGCTGTCGCATGTACTCGATACTTGGCTCGAGGCACTCGCGTCGATCCAACGGGCGCAGCTGCAGGAGCCGGGGAGGCCATCCCGGCGGCGACAAGGGCAGCGGTGATGATGCCGGCGCACAGGACAGATTGACGGACGGGCATTGGTCCCGGGAGTGCGGAATCGCCGCAAGATGCCCCGAGTCCAATGAGCGGGCGTCGCCTCGCTCCAGCATCGCCGCCTGTCGAGTCCCACCGCGCGCCCGTTGCCGTCGAGGGTGCTGTCGTGTGCTCGTATGGATGACTGCCTCTCTGCAACACAGCGGGTTATTAGCCTGTGTGTCCATATTACATACGCACTAGTCGCACCCAGCCGCGCGTCTTGCTATCTCCTTGTTCGTCTCGACGGGGTGCGGCTGGGACGAGCTTCCGGTGCACCGGACTGGCCTGGGCCGCTGTCGAGGCTGCCATCTGACATGCCATCCATCATCATGGATCTGATTCGGGCCGCGTTGGGACAGGCGACGCCAACGATCCAATGCTCCGACGGCTCCAGGGCAGCCCGGGGCTCGCAGCCGAAATATTGGTTGGATCTCGACGGCGAACTCGACTCGGGCGCGGGCCCCAGCTTGTGCTCCTTGCGTGCCGAGTGCTGTGCGTTCATCTTGGCTGTTGTCTCGCTTGCCAGGGTGTCGTGGGGCATGAATGGATGTCCTCGAAGCCATGAAATACTGCATACATGCCTCATCGGAGCATAGGAGTATGCATGTATGTTGCAGGAGCACGAGTCGAGATGAGGGGAAAAGTGCCGATATATTTCGGATACCTGTACATACGCGAGGTACACGTATATGCTTCCCCGGTACCCTGAGGTACTCCAGCATCTGGCAGTGGACCTTCCTACGCTGTGCAGTACTTGATGTGTACATCCAGGCTACTTGTGCAACGCAGCCGGCCCATCTCGCTTCCGCTGTGCGACACGAGCTCGCTAGGTATATACGAAGTACTGTGCTCCGTACACGCGCTCGGATTGGAGGAGTGGCTCGAGCCTGGAAACGGCAACCGCACGGCAGTTCGAAAATATCTAGGTACCTAGGTAGGTACCTAGTAATATCCAGGACATCTCTCTTGCTGTGTGGTGGTAATCGGAAGTGCAGCCCTATCTTACTGAAGGACCGTTGGGACGGAGTTGATGCCACTCGGTACCAGGTACTCTGTACTACAAAGTGGTACACGGGTACTCCTTGCCTGTCACCTGGGACCTCATCAAGCAGTTGCTTCGTGCGCCAACTTGACTTCGTCCAGCCTCACAACCTGGCCGTTGTTGGAAATCTCGGCACGACGGAAGGGAACCTGTCCTTGTCAGCCTTGTTGCTCTGCCCTTGTCGATCCATGGATGCAGGTGCCAACAGAGGTACATCCATGGCCACGGACCATGGACAGACTCTGCGTCGGCGGTGCGTCCGGCATGTTGACGCCTCTGTACGATGACGACTGGCCGGGCCGCAGGAAACCTTCTGACAGGACGTAGCAAGGGACGCGCCATTCATCGTTGTGGCTTGCTGGCCACGACGCCAAAACGCCAGCCAGATGGCGTGCCATGGCACCTTGAGCTTCGGCTTCTGGCAGGCACCCGGTTCTGACGGTGGCGGTAGGATTCAGAGTTCGCGGAGCCCCATGGTGCCTGGACAGGTGAGTCGAGTGTTGAATACGAAGAGTCATTACGGGCCCCCAGCACCGCAGTAATATCGATGACACGCACGACATTGCATGTCGGCCGGTCAGCTCCGAGGAAAACATTGGCTGTTGGTCCCGCGCCAGACGGTGAGGTTGGTTGCCTCGATCCGACCCCAACCACGACTCAGACTAAATTCCAGATAGAGTTTCCGCCGCCCCAAGGCTGCCAGTGGTACGGGGTACAGGCACGGCGTCAGTCTGGCAGCTGACGTGATAACAGGTTGGCTTCGCAATCTAGCTCGGCACCATGATGACAAGGCGGCGAAGGCGACGGCCCGGCCACGGACTCGGATCGATGCCTGCGTCGTGGAGGGATGCGGCTACATCGGCCCAAGCATCTCTGCCCAGAGCCGTGGCCGCGGCCATCGGCGAATGCATGCATGCACCTGTCAACAAGCCGCCGACACCACGGGCTACTTGCATGTACATGCACATGGACACGCCCTCTCCACAGCCATTAATCCCGTTTTGATTAGCTGCCACGGGAGAGGCGGCTGTGGCAGAGGAGGCGTCGTCGGTGGGCCATGAAAAGCCCGACGCCATCATCCACACACACCTGCTGCACGCTGCACTAGCTGCAGAGCGGAACATGCCGTGCTGGGAGCAGCCACCTGCTGGATCTGGGAGGGCGTGGAGCTGCTGAGGCCCGCGAGAGGAGCAGCAGACGAGAGGCAGCACGAGGCGACACAGGCGGCACGAGGCGACACAGGCTGGGCAGACGGACGACGGCCGTGGGCGAGGGGCCGGCAGGACGGCAATCCAGCAGCAACTCCAGCAGCAGCCGGCGAGCCGATGAAAAGGGCCGCGAGCTCCGACATGGCCGGCGAGTCGAGACTCGGCCTTCGGCAGCCGTGCCAACCGTCGACTCCCGTCGCGACGTGGCCGCGCCACATCACGCTGGATCTCATCACATCCGCCGATCCTGGCCGTCCCTGGCCGTCCATCTCGTGCCGGACATCAAGTCCCGGATCCTTGGTTTGCTTTCCCGCACATACATACATCATACATGCACACGTATGTATTCACAACACACGGCCATCAGCACGTCATAATGGCCATACACACGCGTCCATGCGGCACAACAGCGTGGAGCGCCGCCCGAGCTGGACTGCATTAGCATTTGCATTCCATTCCTCAGTCGCCGACCAAGCCCGTCCTACCGGCGCCGGACGGGCGGCCAAGGCGAGTTGCACCGTCGCCTCAACCTCCCTCCCCCCTTTCCCCCGCAGCACCTGCAATGCATCATCACGCCACAACACCACACTTAGCACGGCCCGTAACGCATATGTATAGGTGCATACAGGCGCTAGGACGGCAAGACGAGACAACCGCCCGTGAGCCCCCCCCCCCCCTCTCAAGAAGCCCGAGGTGGGCAGCAAGACCTCTCTAGCCCCTGTCCCGGCTCTTGGGCAGCTGAATCGCCGTTCCGGCAGGCATCTGCGCTGCGAGTGTGGCCCAGGAGATCGGACCTCGAGACCTGTATCAAGACAGCTTGCCGATCGACGCGTCTCGACTGGACGGGCTCTGTCAGCAGGCATGCATGAGTGCCCGTCAGTTGATACTGCGCGGCCGAGACACAGACCATGTACTCCGTACATGCAATGCAGGTGTTGCTCCCGTCATCGCATTCATGGCCATTCATACTAAAATTAAAGGCAGTCCCGATCACTCTGAGACCTTGTCACGTCAGGACCGGCCTTGCGGTGCCTGGTTCCCGTGTATCGGAGACCAACCTGCTGCAGAGTGACAGGTCATATCAACAAGCCACGGCGACCTGCAACAGCCGTCTTCTCTCCTTTCCGAACCGGTGGCACCGAAGCGTTCGCAAAAAAAAACGCCCCCTTTTCGCCCCGTCGGCCAAAAAAAACGCCCCCTTTTCGCCTCGTCCGCTTCGCCAACGGGCGGCGTCGGCCATGGCGCGCGGTGCCTGCATGCTAAGAGACGCTCTAGCACGGGGCTAGACGAGCTTCCAGGATGAGAGGGCCACGGACCGTCGGCCGACCTGTCTCACCTTTTGGTATGTGTGCCTTGGGGAGCTCCGATGGGCGGTGTTGCGGCCGCTCCACGGCCACGGGGCACGCCGCGCTCACATTACTCTGTCCGTCCAGATGCATCTAGCGGTGCACAAGCCGACAGGGGCATGCGCGTTTATACACGGACAGTACATGCTGCTGTCGCTCTGGGCCAGGGTTCCCCTACTCGGTAGGAGCATCTGCCTTGCGCCCATCTAATTGGGGCGTTTCGACAACGGAGCTGAGATGTGTCAAGACGACGGAGAATTTGTGTCGCACTGCGCCCCCTCCCTTGGACCCCTTGGCTGTGATGGCGCAGATGGCAACTCGTCGACAAGCCGTGCCAAGGCGCTCCTCGCCCGTCCGCACACCACCGCAGCACTCGGTGCCACGGTCGAAAGGGCCCAGCCCAGAGAGAAGGAGGGGGTGCATGCGGCTGGGGCCACAAACGCCTCGCTTCGTGTGTTCCCAAACGCCGGGTCGGGATGGCTGAGCTTATCCGTCGATGGCGGCGGCTGACGGCCCAGGATGGCGAGCGACGAGGTAGCCTTCTGGCAACAACAGCCTGGGGCCCCCTGAGTCTCAGAGGGCGGCAGGGATCGCCGGTCGGCTGTTCCTCCGTGGCCCAAAGACCTGGCAAAAGCACCAGCGCGGCGCGATCGACAGAGCTGCGGTTGGGGGGGGCCGCCGGGGAGACGACGGGTGCTGCGAGTGCCGGAAGGGCTGTTGCAATGCATGCCTAGAGGCGTTGTGCGTTGAAGCTCTGCTGGTTGTTTGGGCGAAGTCGCATGCAGTTCCGGGTGCTAACGAATCAATAGTTCAATAATGAATGCTATGTGTGTCTGCTTCTTACACAGACCACGTGTTCGCCCCGGTAGCAGTGGGCCTGGCCCTCGAATTCCGCCGTTTGGCCCTCGAATCCCGCTTTGTTTGGACTCGAGGCTAGAACAAAGCACCCGCTCGGGCATGTCAGAGGAAAGCGCAGCAGCTACAGATCCGGGACGGCTGAGTTGATTCAAGAAGAAGCAAGTTCCGTTCGCCTCGACTACCTGCATACCAGGTGCACTGCCGCTGGGCTGGCCCACACGACGAGAATGGGACAGCCAACAGCAAGAGCAGCGGAATCAGCATGGGGGAGCCTCCGGGCGAGACTCATTGGCTTGGCCGCGTGCGTGCTCCGTGCCGTACATGTCCGTGTACTGCAATCTTACCCGCATCATCCATGCCACGGGGAAGCTGAAGTGGTACAAAGCTCAGGACAGAAACGGTGCCATTGTGCCGAACGGCCAGCTGCGCAGAGCCGGAGGTTTGTCCAGCGACGTCCGGGCCGGGGCTGATGCGGGAAGAGGCGAGACGTGACGTGACCCTGGTCCTCTGTGTGTTTTTTTTTTTTTTTACATGTTGTTTTATTTTTCGCCCCCCGAGCGTATCGTGTTCAAGGCCTGGTGCAGACGCGCTCCCGGATTGATGACGATTGATGGATGGACATGGTGAGTCTCGGCGGCTCATTCACTTGGGCCTCGTCGAGTCTATTCCTGGCGCACGTGTGTGTATGTGCGGCGAAGCTTTGTGCGGAGAGCCTGGGTCCTAGCGGCGGACTCGCAGATCTGAGACGTACGGAGCTTATTGCATCGGTTTCTCTCCATCTGTCCTGTCGTGGCACGCAGATCGGCCTTGGCGAGCGGCGCGGACCCGTTCCGTGGTGCTTTGTCACCACAAGCTCTCGCTGGTGCCTCTGGATGGCATGTATCATGTGCGTATGGATCGTCGGCGCGCACGCATCTCGGCTTCGCACGGGCCGGCCCCAAGGTTCTGTCTTGCGACGTGCCTGCAGCCGGGCCCGCGTTGGTGCCGCGGACGAGTGTTCATCTTATGATTCACCACGGCGGGAGCTGTGTCAGAGTTGCTGCAGGTGTTTCTGTTTATATGTGACGGTATTAAGCAAGGCAGGCGACCTCGAAACCTAGCCGTCCTATTGTACTACGAACACGCGTTGCATTTACAACCCGAGCGCTCGCAGCTTCATCCGGCCACCCCGGGGAAGCGCAGACAACTACATGCACAAGACATGTTGCATTCCTCACCACGCATCTCTGTTGTTGTTGGATCTCAGCAGCGGCAGCAGATACGGTACGCAAGGCACCGGCACCAGCTGGCCGCCGGCTCGTTTTCGCTCAGGTGCAGCGCAGTGCAGTGCAGATGCAGAGTGCATGACTGTGCCCACGCCCCGTCGTCGCGGCTCACCCCCCGGCCGCAGGCTAAGACATGCTATGCTGTCCAACACCCCCCTCCCCTTTTTTCTTCTCCCCACGCCCCGGCCCGTCTGTACGGAGCATCTGGGGCTGCGGCTTGAAAGCCTCCGCCCGTTGCGGGCGCCGCGTGCGAGCCTGTTGGAGAAAATAGCGTGCGAGCACGAGCAGGCGCAAGGCGAGAGAAGCGGCGGCCATGACACGGCCATGTGCCGTTCCTGGCCCCTTCTGGCCTGCGGCAGCCCTGCGTGCCCAATGCGATCCCTGGCAATGCCCATCACGATCCCCCATGCCATCTCCTATCGCCATCCCCGAATCCCAATCCCAATCCAAGCTAGCAGGCAGCCCGACAGTCAGTGGCTGGCCTCCAGGTCCCAGGTCCAGGTGCCAGGCCCAGGCCCAACCGGGGCCCTGGTCGGTCGAGTCTCTCCAGACTGGGGCTGGGACCGGGGCCGAGGCCGGGGCTGGAGCTTCAGTTCAGCCCTCCGGGACTAGCGGCTTGTAGTTCGTTTTGGCCACCTTCTGTCATGGGATGCGC
The DNA here is from genome assembly GCA_002939055.1 of Hypocreales sp. Mo6-1. Classification (NCBI taxonomy): domain Eukaryota; kingdom Fungi; phylum Ascomycota; class Sordariomycetes; order Hypocreales; species Hypocreales sp. Mo6-1. The sequence goes on from PNEP01000013.1 coordinate 4,373,604, forward strand.
GCACACCCACGGATAGTCGCCATTATGGCACGGCTGTGCATCTTCTCTTGGCTTTGCGGAGAGCGTGTTTTTGTCTTCGCGGGGGTCGCAGCAGAAGCGCCATGGCAGCGGGCGGGGGCAGGCAGCCAGGGCGCGTTGCTGGTACCTGCTCCGACGGGTACCTCGAGGTACCGCCTGGCTGCCGCCCGCGTCGCGCGTCAGCATGTATCCGCGCGAGGCATCCATGTACTGTACATGGGCGTGTGTGTGTGGACACCGTACCAGAGATCCCGTCGCAGCCCCAGGCCCTGCCTGCCATGCCTTGCCCAGCGTGCCCCATCGGCGATGCTAAACCCAAACGGAGAGGTGGACACCCCCCCAGCTTCGTAGCGGGCGCATGTACCCCTGTACTTTGCACTCGCACGACAGGCCGGCGCGACGAGGTACCAACCTTGACAATGAGCGCCGTCCGCTGCGGTGTTGTGCCCGAGGGAGATGGGGCTAGCTCGAGGCCGCGTACCGGGTACTTCCCGCCTGACATGCCTCGACTCTTCCTGCCCAGGTACCTAGACACGGGGAGAGACAAGAGACAGAGAAAGGGCCCCTGGGTTGCGACTTGCCTGTAGACGAAAAGGCCGCCAGGGATGGAGACGGCAAGAGATACCGACGAATTGGATTGTCATGTATATAGCATGTACCTGCTGTGCGGATGCGTCAAGCCAACCTCACCCATCACCATCATCATCACCACCAGCGTCAGCCGCCGATTCCACCCGCCGACGAGTTTGAAGCAGCGACGACGGCAGGACGTCGCCGACCAGGAGCACAGGCCTCGGGGGCGTGAACTTGTACGGGCTGAAGATACACTTCCCCAGCTACCTCGCTGCGCCGGCGCGTTCTGACGATTATGACCTCTCCTGCAAGCTTGCGACTGGCCCAGCAGGTACCGCTCTGGACGGCGACGACGCATACTCGACACCCTCGCGCGCGCGGCAGTGGGCTCCCTCCATCTTAAGCTTTGTGCCTTGGACCAAGGCCGAGTCAGCTCGAGCAAAAGCCAAAAGCACAAATGAAAATTAAAAAAAGAATTCCGCCTTGACTTGACTTTAGCGACGCGCGATCCGAAAAGGGCGATAGATCATAGGAAGAGACAAGCTTTTCTCCGCGGGGCCTTAAATTTTATCGCCGTCGCCCTGCGCAGCAGCCCTGTCCTGGCAGCTATATCATTCATACCATCTTCCTCCTTCGTCCATTCATTTCTCCTCCCATCAAAGCATTCCTCAAGCATTCCATCTCTGCATCTCGCCGCTCCCGGACCGGCATTCATCTTTCCCATCCGTCTTCCCCTCCGCAATCCAGCCACAGGGCACGCCACAAGCCTCCGAGGACGCCTGGTTGGCTTTTCGACGCCCTCCTGCGCCTCCTGCCGAGCCAGCCCGTCTTGACCAGCCTGGGGCGCCCTGTATCGAGGTAGGTGATGATGGTTGGCCGTTCAGCGGCCCAGGACGACGTTGCCCTGCCCTGCCCTGCTTGCCCTGCCTGCCCTGCCTGCCCTGCCTGCCCTGCCTGCCCTGCCTGCCCTGCCCTGCGCTGCTCTGCCTTTCCCTGCCTCGGTCGTTTGTGCGGTGCGAGACTCGATCGATAAGCGTGGCGCGCATCGACCAGCCAACTCTACCACCTCCCTTACCCATCTTGACTTCGTACCGCCTCGTCCTCCTGGTCCTGCTCCTCGTCGTCGTCGCCTTCTGCAGACCCTTCCTTTGCACACCCCCCCTCCCCCCTCCCCCTCCTCGCTCTGTCCCATTCATTCCTATACCTGCTTGTTACTCCCCGTCCCCAGGCCGTGCTACACAGCATATGGCCGGCCGCCTCGTCCTTCTCCTCTCGCTCGTCCCCGTCCTCGTCTTTTAACCTCGTCCGCCACCGCTGCCACTCCCCGACGCCCACGCAACCGCCTGGCGTGTCGTCGACGACGCGGGCTCCTCGGTCTCGTCCTCGCCTGCTGACCCTGACTCCAAGGCTCTTCATCTCGGCCCCGGGTTGCCATCCAAGCAGCCGCACGCTGTATCCCCCGGACGACAGCCATTTGTCTGGGTCCATCGCCAGCTCCAATGGCGCCGAACTGGAACACAATGGAGCTGACGGGCCTCTCGTCGCGTCGTGCGGCGGCGGGCTCGTTGCCTGCCTTCTCGCTGCCTCCGCCAAATTCAGACGTTCCCAGTACGCCCCTCGCCGACCACAATGCCCGCTCCCACGACTCGTCCTGCTCGTCTTCTCTTGGTCCCGAGTCTCTGACGTCGTCCCCAGGAGCGAGCGACGGCCTCAGCCCCGGCCTGGCGAGCGTGCACACGTCCAGCTCGCAGGGCTCGCAGGCGCCGCCGCCCGCGCACCCGCAGCCCAGCAACATGCAGTACACTTACGCCGGCAACGTCCACACGTCGTGGCCGGGGCCCGCCAGCTCGTCCTACAGCGTCAGCTCCTCGTCGCAGGCGCCGCAGCCGCTGAGCCACTCGGCCTACGGCCCGCGGTCCTCCATGTACGGCCAGCCGCCCGCCATGGGCTACGGCGCCCAGCGCAACTCGCCGTCGCCCTCGACGGGGGGGGACGGGCTGCCGCCGCCACCGTACGACGGCGTGCATCAGTCCTTCGCCAGCGCGAGCCACCACGGCGGCGGAGGCGGCAGCGGCGGCGCCAGCGGCGGCGGTGGCGGCCCTGAGAGCCACCACCACCACCACCACCACAACCACAACCACCACCACCACCAACACCACATGTCGTCGGGCCAGGCCACATCGCACGCCAGTGCCATGCTGACGCACGCCTCGACGCAGCCGCCCCCGTCTAGCGTCCCGGCCCCCGTCGACCCCTATGCGCACTCGAGGCCGCCGAGCGCCCCCAGCTACTTCGCCGCCTCGACGACGTCGCAGCAGCCGACCTTTTCCTCGTACGCGCCGCCCTCGCACCCTTCCCCGGCCAGCACCGGGCCCTCGTCGCGCGGCATGGTCTCGCTGGCCGGCCAGCAGCCGCTGCCGACCATGGCGCCTCACCCGGGCTCGTATCGGCCGCAGCCCTACAGCTACCCGTCGATGCCGGCCATGAACGGCCCCGTCATGTCCAACATCCACCAGCCCGGCGCGCAGATGTCCGTCATCCCCGGCGGCCTGGGCATATCGGGGACCTACGGCAGCCCCCAGTTCATGTACGGCCACCACGGCCAGCCGCAGCAGCAGCCCGAGCGGCCGTTCAAGTGCGACCAATGCACTCAGTCATTCAGCCGCAACCACGACTTGAAGCGGCACAAGAAGATCCATCTCGCGGTCAAGCCATACCCCTGCAGCTACTGCAGCAAGAGCTTCTCGCGGAAGGACGCGCTGAAGGTACGTTTGCGCCAATCTTTGGCCACGCCTCTCCCTCTTGCCTGCTTGTCTCAGTCTCTTTCTCTGCCGCTCGTTGTTGTCCCGGTTTCGGCGACTGACAATTTTGCAGAGACATCGGTTGGTCAAGGGCTGCGAGAGCAAGTCCAACGAGCATGCCAGTGCCGACGGCGCTGGCGCGGATCGAGCGGGCGACGCCGAGGACGACCGCTCGTCGATGGGAAAGGACGCCTAAGAAGGCACAGGGGACGTTTTGGGGCGAGTCGGTCTTGACGGGGAGGCAAAAAACAGGTCACGGGTTCAACAGCACCGCGCTTACGAACTGCTCGATGCAGGCTCACTGGTTGCAAGCAACAACGAAACTTGGCGGCTATCTTATTCTAACGGGGGTTGTTTTGCTTTGGCGAATACAGGGGCTGAGTAACTTGGGATACCAGGGGGACGGCGTTGTCGGAGTTGGCTGGACCCCAGCCCCTTGGCTGGGAAGATGAGGTCGACTTGGGACGGCCCACCTTGGGACGGCTCGACTTTGGGACGGTTGTGACAAGACGGGGCTACTTCGTACAGGTTGAGCTGTTGACGGCGGGGCTGGATTTCTTTTGTCAGGTCGATACCACGAACAGACTGCGATTGGTTTCTGTCTGCGGGTCTGGTGCGGTGGGCCGACGGCTTGTTTACTTTTATCACTTCTACGGTACCCTCTTTAATCAGGTTATTATCAGGCCGCGGGTGTGGGCACGGGAGCCCGTGTACTTGTCTGTCTGTATTGCTGTCTGTATTGTTCACAACAGCGAGGGAACAGCGGTTGACTGCGCCATGAGGCCCGTGTTTTGTCGTGGTGGTCGGTGGTATGAAAAACAATGGGTCGATAGCAGAGGTAGTATTGGTAGCATTGGGCCGGGCACGGCGCGGGCCGTGTGCTGCTGCGACTTGGAGGCCGGAAGTTGGAAGCGGGCCGCGTGAGACCAGCGGGTGTGCGGCCGGCCGGCTGCAGAGGCGGCAGGCAAAACAAGCAAATCAGACACGGGGACGACGGCGAGGCTGGGCATTGTCTGTCTGGCTGGGCATTGTCTGGCCGGGCATTGTCTGGCCGGGCATTGTCTGCGCAGGGCCGGACGGAGGCGTGTTTCACGCCGGCCAAGACGGGGGTGGAGACGGCGCCGGCGGCGGGACGGAGCCCCGACGGTGGAGACGCTTATAGACGGACGGGGGGTGGGCCGAGGCGCGGCGCCGAGGGCGTCGCGGAACATGTAGCAGCACGGCGAAAGGGGCGAAACAGGCGCGCAGTGTCGCCGTCAGCTCGGCACGACCTGCCGACGGCACGTCAGCCGCCGGGCCAGGATGGCGCGCTCGGGCCACGCCCCCCCCCCGACGATTGTCGGCGGCCGGGCGTCGTCGAAATAGGCTCGCCGGCGGAGACGTGCAGCGCGGATGCGACGACGCGGCAGCCTTGTCCGACGAGGGGGGGGGGGTGCGCGGAGCCGGCGCGCGGCGGGGACGGACGGGCGGCGCGGGGACGGGACGGCGGCGGCGGCGGGGCGGGCGGCGGAAGGGCCCGGCGCTCTCGGGGCTCACGGGGCTTCGCGCGACGGGGGGTTTGTTGCCCGTTCGCCCGCGGCACGGCGCGCAGCTGCCCGTGAGCAGGACGCTCGCCGCTGCCTTGCGACGACGAGCATGGCATGGCTCTACGGTGCCCTGAAGTCGAGGGTTTCTAGTAGTCCCTCGGACTGTCGATGCAGTCCAAAGCCCAGGAAGAGCGCGGCACGTAGAGCCGCGCGAGGGCAGTGCGGTGCACAAATGCCATCCATGCCTCAAGGCACCCGTCGTCGAGGCCCGGACGAACCCCGAGCAATTCGCGCCCGTTTGCCTCCCGTGCCGGCAAACGCGCCCGTTGGCTCGGGCAACGGGCAGCAGGAAAACGCCGGGCACCTGCACAGCGAACGGCGGCCGACGGGAGAGCCTCCCTTCTGCGTGCTCGCCCGGCCGGCACGGCAACGGCAGCTGGCAAGTCGCAGCGCCGTCTGCCTCCTCCGACGACAACGCTCCGTCCCCGGCCCCCGGCAGCCCGTCCCGCTCCCGGCCTCCGAGTCGGCGGCACGTCGGCGATGCATCGCCGCGCGAAACGGCTGTACGTGGCCGTGTACCCGAGCGGCAACGTCGTCGACGAAGAGCGCAGGTAGGCGGACAGTCGAGCCCGCAACGCGCGCCCGCTGACGCCGCCGGCAGATACCACTGGGCGCTCCTCGTCGGGCCCGAGGCCTCGGGCGGCGGCGACGACGACGCGCCCGGCACGCGCTACCACGTCAAGAACCACCCGCTGCGGGGCTGGGCGTACGAGGAGGCGCCGCTGGCGAGCGTCCGGGGCTCGCGGAGCCTGCTGGCGCGCATCGCCGTCGCCACCGTCGCCGACGAGGGCCGCCTCGCCGCCGTGCTGCGCCGCACGCCCGTCGTCCAGGACGACCCGCGCTGGCGCTGCCGCGCCTGGGTCGCCGACGCGCTGGCGAGGCTGGCGCGCGAGCCCGCCGTCGCCGACGCGCGCCTCGACTGGCCCGCCATCGAGGCCGCGGCCCGCGAGTTCGTGGCCGCCAAGGCGGCGGCGGGGAGGTTCGCCAGGCCCGAGGACGCGCTGCGGCCCAAGCCGACGTGGGACATGGTCGAGCAGAGGGAGACTGTGCCCTAGGTCGGGCGGCGGCGACGGCATGCCTGCGAGTCTCCCATCGCCGGCAAGGCCTCTCCATCTGTGATGCCGGCCTTTGAGCCAGGGATATCGTCTGCACGGCTCGAGCTTTGATGCGGGCCAGTCGCTGTCTATAGCGCCTTGAGCGTCAGGGGGTTCAAGAAACAACACAAGCAGTAGCCGGTCGTTCTCCCGGCGGCGACATCAAGTACCTGTTCAACGTGACCGGTGTCCATGGGCATCACAATTGAGTCACCGTGGCGCCTCGAAGCGAGCAGAGCCTGGGCGGACGCAAGCAAGGGCTCCATTTGCCATCACCCAGGCCCGACAAATGCAGCTGTTTGCTTCCTGTGCGACGCTCACCAACAGCCCATCAGTGGCGGTTGCCGCCGGTTGTCAGCATGTTCAGACGGGGGGTTTGCCGCCTTTGTCTGCATCAGCACCGCCTCACAGGAACCAGCCAGAATCGCAAAGCATGGCACGGGCATCAAGGTCTCGGGCTGGATGAAGACATGGCACGATACCGAGAGAAGCCGACGCCTATGGTTCCGGGACCGCATAGCACCGACGCCGCAGCGCTCTGCTCGACTGTCAGCTTCATGCGCAGCTGACCATGCTGGTGACGGGATGAGAACACGAGCCGCGCAAGACGGCGCTTGTTTCAAGTCTGAGAGCAAGAAATACGAACAGAGCGGCAGGGAGGCTGCCAAATCAGTGGCACAGAGCTCGGATGCACTGGCGCGACGAGGCTAGCAACATCCACTGCTTCCAGCGGCCTTGGCTGCGGCGCCGTCCGGTCCTGGACACGCATTCGGAGACGGACGCCCGGCCTGACGGCAGCCGTGTTGATGACGGCCTCGGCGGGGAGCCAGCGCCGGGTCGTGCCTTGCTCGCGCCGTGCAGCAGCATTGGCGAAGCCAACCCTCGGAGCATCGGCCGCCGTCGAGTCGGCGATGGCCTCTCCCCAGGAAAGCAAGGTGCCGGATGCGTCTTCACCCGAAACGGCGCGCTCAAGATCCCCCGGAGAGAGCAAGGCTCGGCCCCCTGCCAAGACGGCGCACCTGCTGTGCGCGTGGCGTCGACGCCTCCAGGGCCCGGCAGCGCGCGCGGCTCCAGCGTCGTCGAAACGCCCGGCCGGCCGTCTCGACGACGCCTCGCGATGCGCGCGTTTCACTGCGACGGTCGGCGGCGAGGCAGGGAAGCTTAAAAAAGCGTATCTGGTGGCGCGTGCTAAAAAAAGGGAGTGGCGCATCACGTGCACGGATCTGGCAGATGATGGTATCGATACTTCGACGAGGGGAGAGTGTAGCCACTACTAATCCGTGAATAATATAAACAAGGCCCTGCCCTCACCTACCTCTGGCTCACATGCTTCGACCTTTGCTACAGACTCCGCCCACCCCTCGAGCCTATCTGGAAGAGGCAGAAACGACATCTTTTTGCGGCCGCAGCGGCGTTTCTCCTCGAGCCTCGCGTATATAAGCCCGACCTGCCGTTTCCCGCCGCTCTTGTGCTCCCCATCTTCTCTCCCTCGCTCCGCACCTCTCTCTGGCCATCTCTCCCTCTGTCCCTCGCTCTCTCCCTCTCTCGCCCTCTCTCTGCCGCCATGGACCCGGGAATGACCATGGACGGCGGCCACTCTCACGGCGGCCACGGCGGCCCGGCCGGCTCCGTCATCATGGCCATGGTCTTCCAGACCGAGACGGCGACGCCCCTCTACGCCAGCTCGTGGACCCCCCGCAGCGCCGGCGCCTACGCGGGCACCTGCATATTCCTCGTCCTCCTCGCCGTCGTCGCGCGCCTGCTGCTTGCCGCCAAGACGATACAGGAGGCGCGCTGGTTGGACCGCGACGCCGGCCGCCGCTACGTCACGGCCCACGGCAAGGCGCCCTTCGCCGAGCACGTCGTCGGCGGCCGCGACGCCAAGCAGATGACGCTGTCGGAGAACGGCCTCGAGGAGTCGGTCGTCGTCGTCGAGCGCAAGGGCCACGTCGCCCGACCCTGGAGGTTGAGCATCGACCCCGTGCGCGCCGTCCTCGACACCGTCCTCGTCGGCGTTGGGTACCTGCTGTGAGTTTGCCCGCGCCCAGACGCCTCTTCCGCTGCTGACATGCCCGCCCTGCGCAGCATGCTGGCCGTCATGACCATGAACGTCGGCTACTTCCTGTCCGTCCTGGCCGGTGTCTTCATCGGAAGCCTCGCCGTCGGCCGCTACTGCACCGCGTCGGCCCATTGAGCCGCCCAGCGTCTATCTTGGGCAACTGGGGTTTTGGGGTCTTGCGGTTGTGGACATGGCAGGCGTTCTGAGGTTTCTGGGCACCGGGCATCCATCACCTTGTGGGGATTGTCAAGCCCTTGACGGGTAGCAAAGTCAAATGGCCCCTCGATGGCAACTTTGTTAGCTATGGTACTACTCCGTATGTTTAGCAGGAATTGATTTCGCCTGAAGGTCGTGCAACTCCGCTGTCCTCCGGATCTGACATCAACCAGGCAGCAAGTGCCTCGAGTACCGGTACCTCGCCTCGCTGCCGAATGCAGAAACATTCTCAAATCTGCTCAGCCATTCACGAGCTCAGCTGGTCCGATAGCTCCGGCAGATCCCGGCTGACTAACGTTAGCGCATCCAAGCCGAGAGTCCCTTTACGGTAACCTCAACACTATCTCTGCCTGGTCAGTAGCGCCGTCGCTCGTCTCCAAAGTCGCGTCGACTCTCGCATGCATCTTGGGGCGCGCCTCCGCGGCCGGACTCGCACGTCTCCCGCGGCAATCGTATATGCCGGAAAATGCAGCCCAGCCGAGAGCTGGCCCGTTCATCAGGAGCTCCTTTTGTTGTCGAGACGCCCTGCTGACGATGACTACGTTGGCGTGGCTAACACACCGGCCACTAGTATCCTGCAGGGTCTAGGCTATTGTCGCCATGATGCGTTGGCGACCGTTGGGATTCGGGGGACCAACCATCGGCGACCATGCCATCAAACATCTCCCGAAGCAGAATAACCCGCGTAGGAGCTGCGGCTAGCCCAAGGCCGCAATTGGCGGAGCCGCATCGGTCTACCAAGTACAGCTCTCGCTTTCAAGGGCCCTACCCCCCAGGGTCTAGGACTCTAGAAGCAAAACACTTCTATGGACAGGATGCAGTGGAAATACACCATGGCACTGTAACGACATTTCGAGCGCAAATCCAACGCGTTATCGGCTTCTTTGCCAGGCCCGAGTCCGAGCTGCGGTTGGTCACTGCTCCAGGGTAGGGAGCGACCGGCAAACACGCCGCTGGACTTACACGAAGACGGTTGCGGCACAACGGTCTCGACGCCTGTCAACCATGGGGTGGTTGGTTAGCCGCGGAGTGGCTGCGTTTGGTCTGGACATGCCGTAAAACCTCTGTAATTTCAGGCACCCCATGGCTCTTCCGGACCCCTTCACAATCGCCGCGCAGTTCCCCAACGCCTCGGCGGTTTGTCATGGACCCAGACTGCCAGCATCAGCGGCTCTGTTCGTGGCCCCGTGCACATTCCACGCCGTCAACTCCACCGACATGCTCTCGTCCAGCTCCGGCAACCCGTTCGACCCCTTATCCAGTCCGCCAGCTCTCCCAATCACACCCATCCGCAACCCCCAAAACGGCAGCCTCCCATCCCCGATCCGGACGTCGCACCCGCTCGGACATCAATGCATGCGTGATACCAACCAGCGTCACCAACCAGCGTCACTCGTCTTCCCCGCCGCCAAATGCTCCGAAGCGGCAAGGGCGCCGCCGAGTCGCTCGTTGGCCGCCCGGAATCTTGCCTCTTCTGGCCCGCCCGCCTCTCTCCTGCGCCAACTCGGCTTGCCAGGGCCTCATGCCGCCTCTTACTGCTTCTGGAAAGGGCGTTCGCCAAGGCCATCCATCCATCTGCTTTTCCCCGGATTCCTGCGCAGGTGCCGATCGGATGCCTGGGTCCTGGCGCTTGTCTGCATGTGGAAGGGTGCTTGCATGGCTGACGGCAGAGACGCACATGCTGCAACGCTCATACAGACTACACCCTGCCACGACCAACACTCGGGCCTCGAAAGCCGGCCCCGTAGCTTGCCCAGCCGCACGAGTTGGAAACACGCCAACAGAGGAGACAGCGACGGCTCACACGAGTTGGAAACACGCCAACAGACGAGACAGCGACGGCTCATGCAGGTAGCGAGGAAAGAACGAGCTCCCATTTCCGCGGGCAGTCCAAGGACAAGATCCTGTCAACTTTTTGTCTTCTTTCCTTCTTTCCCAGCCGTCAGAAACCCTCGTTCTCTCGTGAATGTCCATTATCATCCATCAGCGAGCTGGTCTGCGCAATGGGCATTCTGTTGTCCCCCCAACAAGAACCTCCTGCTTGTCCCCCCCAGCCCAGTAGTCGATACACCCCAACCTCCCTCCTCGCCCCATGCACCCCAACGCTCTAGAGTCATGCCGCCAGGGAGTACAAGTAACCACAGTGACGTCCTTGGATCTGGAGCAGTTCCCAGTACGAGGATGTCCATCACGACCAGAACTGCACCGACCGAGATGGTCAAGAAGGCAACTCGAGCCTCAGAGCCCATTGCGCAAAGGATTTTCGGTGTTTAGAGAAAAAAAAAAAAAAACCAAGAAGAGAAGGGTGGGGGCAGGGCAAGCAAATGTAAATCGAACATGAAAACAGCATACCAACACACATCGTCAACGCCAATCACCAAAGCCCCACGAAAAGAAAAAGGAAAAAAGGGAGTGGCAACGTCCACGGGGACGGCCAAGGGTCGTGCGACGAAATCTCCATGGAGCATCGAAAGCCGGGTATAAGCGTCCGACTCCTCTAGGCCCATCCTCTTCATGACTGGTGGTGGTTGCTCGGCGGCATGCCCGCCTGCGGTGGCATCCCTGACCCGTACCCTTGGCTGCGCTGCTGTACGTAGTTCTGGTAAGCGAGGGCCTGTTGAGGATCCATGGGCATGTTGGGCATGTAGCTTCCGGGCATGTGGGGGTTCTGCGGCATGCCTGGTCGGCTGCCCTGGGGAGGTAGGTGCTGGCCAGCCGACTCCTCGGGGGAGTCGACCTGGTCGCCGCCGTCGACGCCGTTTTCGTTGCCCGGTGCGGGTTCTGGGGCGTTGAGACACGCCTGAGGAGGGCAGGTGTTAGCACAGAGCAAGCCGGCCGGTCGCCGTCGGAAGGGGGGGGGGATGGCGGGCGCGGTTCGCGTGGCACGCCGTCGATGGCATGCGATGCCGCGGCGTGGCCAGGCGGCGGGACTCGACGACGGGACGGGGCAAGGCGAGACGGGACAGGGCGGGACGGGACGAAAGCACAAGGGCAGAACGGTGGTGACGTAGACGCATATGATGTCGCGTACCTGAATCAAGTTCTTGCCCTCAGCCTTAGTGACGAGCGGTTGGAGCTTGGGCGTGGTAAAGGTATAGACGAGGCCTGTTTCGGAAACGACGAGGAGGAGGACCTGGGTGCCGGTCAAGACGGACAGCTCGTAGGCCTGGACAGCCACGTCAGCGTCAGCATCGTGTTCTGAGCGGCGCCCCTCTGCTCGGACCGAGGGGGGAAATTTTTGCCGGGGGAGGGAGGCAAGGCAAGGCACCTTCTTCATGATGCCGGCCTTGCGCTTGGAAAAGGTGATGTGGCGCCTCGACTTGTCGCTGATGAACTTGATCTCGATCTTGCGACGCTCGCGGCCGCCCTTGTCGTCGTCATCGTCGTCATCGTCGGCGGCGGCCGGGCGCTGGCGCTTGATGCCGCGGCTCTCGGCGACGGCAGCGGCGGCGGCGGCGGCGGCGGCGGCGGCGGCGTTGCCATTGCCCGCGGCGTGCGAGTCGTCGAGGTCGGCGGGCGACGTCTGGTCGTGCTGGTCGGTGAGGTCGGCCATTGCGGCAGGCGGCGTGCTCGGGCTCGCAGCTCGCAGCGATGCCGTCACGACGGGGGCGCGACGGCTGGTCCGGTAGGGCGAGGGAGGGGACGGCTTCGCCGGGGCGGGCGGCGCGGTGCCAGAGGCTTCGCGGCGGCCCGGGCGACGACGGGCTGGCGGACGTCGGTCACGAGGCGCGCGCAGAGGCAACGGGGCGCGGCGGCTCTGCAAGCTGGGCCGGCTCGAGGGCTGCTGCTGCTGGGCGACAGGTGCCAGGAAGCTCCAGGACGGACGAGGGAGTCTGGAAACGGCAAGCTGTGTAGAGTGGTGGAGATACTGCTTTGAGCGTGGTGCCGATGGACCTATACTGCATCTGGCGCTGCGAAGCGGAGAGGAGGGAGGCGCCCTGGTGGTGTCGCAGAGTCCTGGTTGGGCGCGCTCGTCTGGATCGAGTCTGGTGTGTGGGCGGTGGGCGCGAGCGGAAGGAAGCGAGGCGAGGCGAGGTACGACCTCCAGCTTTTATTACGGACCGCGCTCGCCCTCGTTTTCCCCTGCTTACCTTATAATTTAGGTATGCACGGCAGGTACGGAGCCTGGGCGACTCGGGAGGCAGCTGTTTGCCGACTCCAGGTCCTTCCGGCCTCGACGCATATTTTAGTCGGTACATCCCTTGTTAGCGCCTCGTCCTTGCCGGGGCGCCTGCCCGCCTGCCTCCAGCGCCGCCTGCCTCCAGCGCCGCCGGCCTCCAGCGCCGCCTTCCTCGAGCGCCGCCTTGCTCGGCCGCCGCCTTGCTCGAGCGCCGCCCTCCCCAGCGCCGCCCTCCCCAGCGCCGCCCTCCCCAGCGCCGCCCTCCCCAGCGCCGCCCTCCCCAGCGCCGCCCTCCCCAGCGCCGCCCTCCTGCAGCGCCGCCTCCCTGCCTTCCCAGCTTGCGGCACCGGCAGCTGGCCTGGGTGCCTGTTGGGCCGACCGCCGGGGCCGCCGCCGACGGGGGGCAGGAGCGACCGACCTGCCTGCCCGCCCGCCCGCCTGCCTGCCTGCCCGCCTGCCTGCCTGCCCGCCTACCTGCCCGCCCGCCTGCCCGCCTGCCCGCCTACCTGCCCGCCAGCCTGCTTGCTGCCGCCTCTGTGTCCGCGCCCGCCGCCGCTCCCCGACCGTTACAACCGTTGCCGCCGCCGCCGCCGCCGCCTCTGCTATGCTGCTGACCTCCCGATAGTGGTACATAATAGCTGGTAGTAATGGCGGCAGAAGGTATGGACGCCGCCGCGCGCGAGACTGACGGCGCACTGCGCGAACCGACAATGGTTGCTGGCCAGCCAGGCGCTGATTGGACGGGGCTGGCTGGAGAACCTGCTGCTGGAATGAGGAAAGACGAACGGGCGCCTCTGACTGGCCGCGCGCGCTGGGGCTGCCCACAGCAAACATGGGGGTCAGCCCGTTGCGCACTGTGCGCCACTGTGCCGACCCGGTATGCACGACTTGGCCACTATCTCGCCGCGCCGAGGCGACGCGCGCCAGCTGCTACCCCCCGAGTACACGGCCCTCGCGGACCTGAGTGGCCCATGCCCAGGCCTACCCTGCAGATGGAGCCATGGATGTCTCCACCGTGGCCACCGCGAAAGCAAGACACCCGACCCGACTGCAGTGCACAGGGCTGTGCTTGTGGGGGAGGCGACACGACGCTCGGCCGTGTACACGTCTCTGGCCACGCCGTACCGCGCCGGCCGGACTAGAGGAGCCCCGTTCGACGCGTTAGCACAGAGCAGGTACCGCGGCGCTGTGCCTCTGCCGCCGGGTACGGCTTGGCAATAGCCAGGGTGGCGCGGCCACACGGACCGAGCAACAGGGCTACAACCGCCCAAGTATCGCGACCTGCCCGTGGACCTGGCAAATCACCACCAAGGTTCAGGTTCAGGCTTTCTCTGCCGGCGCTCTTGACCCTTGACCCGCCTCCGTACATCAAAAACTCCGGGCCTCAGGGCACGGCTGCCTCCCTGGTGCTCCTTATGCCTCTGCTCTGGCTGCAGAGTGTCTCTCATGCGTCCGCGGTCAACGACATGCACTGCTCGTGCTCGTTGGCTGTCTCTCCTGGCGCTGTCACAGCCTGCAGTCCCTAGTGTTATTAGGTAAGGCAAAATGGCGGACGTCTGGCCCCACCGTGCAATTGCCACTGGGGCCTGTTGGGCTCCACCCACACTCGATTCTGGTCACAGACAAGACTTCGTACCTCGGTCGTACTTGGCACGCCATCTCTCCTCTGCCTGGCTCCTCCGTTGCCGATGACAGGAGCCAACACGAGCGTTGATGAAGACTTTTTTTTTCATTTTTCCCTTGTCTCGTCGGGGCCAACGGGCAGCGGCCGTGGACACCTGGGCTGCCCTTGCTCGCGGAGTGACGGAGTCGAGACGAGTTGTAGGTGATTTACTAGACAGCGGGTGGATGACATGTCCGTATCGTCTCTTCTCCCGTATCGTCTCTTCTCCCAGCCGGAGGGCTCTCCAACGTCATCTGTACATGCATGCTGTTTGTATGTAATCCTCCCTAGCTGCCTGATGGATTCAGGTACAGTACAGAATACATGGACGGGTCCACCGTCTCGCTTCGAGCGAGCGACCTCGGACCAAGCGACGGCCTTTGTGGACTTTGCTGGCTGCGTGCGAATCCCATGGGCAGGAAAAGAGGGTTTCCTCAAAGCTTCGCGGTCCCTGCCACGGCTCAGCGTGTTGGCTCTGCGTTGCGATTCCCCAGCCGCCTGCATCTGCTGTGTAACAGCAACCACACCTTGTCGTCACGAAATGAGGCCAGGGCTGGGGCGGCCGACTGTTATCAGACACAGGCCAGACCATGGCAAAAGTTCCGCACACACATATGTATGTATGTGCGGACGTACCGACGTACATACATACGTCGTGCATGTACTTGTAGGTCTGTCAGGATGATCCCATATATGTATGTGCATAGTCGTAAGCCAACGCCTAGCTTTCGCTGGCCCTACTCTGCCCAGATCACCCATACCGGCCACTTCATCCTGCTGTCATGGCGACCCTGCCAAGCCAGCATGTCTCAAACAGAGGGCGGAATCCGCGACACGACCTGGCCCGTCATCACGGATGGCATGAGGGAGTCAAACCCAGGCCCGGACCGCGTGTGAAGAACAAGGGGCAAAAGGAAAGCAAAGCCGAGCAAAACGGCTGCAAGCGCGCGCGACGAGAGGCCATCGCCGTTGACCGCTGCGCACCACCGTCTGCTGGCGGGCGCTTGGCCGTTTTAGGCAGCTAGCTCAGCCCAGGGCACAGTGCGAATCCGGCAGGGTTCCAGAACGGACCTGCTTCGGAGCCCGGGCCCGATGGCAGGCCGCAAAGACACGGACGGCAGGGCCAAGGAATTGCCGCCATACCTGGGCGAGTCGACGGATACAGGGCTGCGGTGGCGCGTCGCGGCGTAGGCGGGGCGAGCTGACCCCCTTAGAGGAATATATTCCTGTAGAGGTGCCCATGCTGCAGGCCGGGACCCTGAATCAGCGACTCCAACTCTGATGAAGCCAACGGTCGCGAACGGCTGGCTGGTGGCCGGGCATTTGCCGCATCCTCTGCCTCAGCACCCGGGGGGAAGAGCACTGGCCCGTACGGAGATGCGTCCCCCGACGCCGCGGGGGCGACGGGCGGCCTGCATGCACGACGGCGGCCCGGCGGCGCCGCGCGATGCCACGCAGCCGCAGAGCCATCGATGGCGCATCCGCCGCGCGCCGCAACGCCGTGAGACAGCGTGTGCATGGCCCGCCTGTCACGCCGCCGCCGCCCGTGGCCGTGGAGACGCGCCGCCTGCCGGGCGGGCCGGCCTGTGACACGGCTGACGCAGCAGCGCGCGGCGTCGGTCGGACAGCACCGGCGACTCGAGGCGCCGCGTCGAAGCCTGTCCGAGTCCGGGCCAAGGGCGCGTCGCCGCCTCGACGGGCGGACGTGGCGGCCTGCCGGCCTGTCAGACACAGGACGCGACCGACGACTCACCGACGCCGCCCCGGCTGGCGCCCATCTCCCCGGCCGACTGGCGCCCATCTCCCCGGCCGCCACGCCTCCTGCCCTCGTCCGCCTGTCAGACACCATCCAGGGCGGCGCCAGGCCGTCGTGACGCTCAAACCGCATCGCCCGAATCAGGCGACGGAGCCCCCCCGCCCGCGCCTCTGATTGGCTGCTGGCCCGGACGTGGCCCGTGCCCGCCGCGCCGCACTGTCCGGCTGAGGCACGCCTGAAACGCCGCTCGTCGGGGCGGCGCGAAGCCTCGTCGAGCCTGGGCGTCCGTGTCCCGGACCGCCCCCCGTTTCCCCTGTCCGTGGCCTCTCTCCCCTCCTCTCTCTCTCTCTGCTCTCAACTCTACTTCGTCTGTCTTGTCGTCGGCTGTTGGTGCATTGTTCAGCTGTGGCGTGGCTTCCCGTCGACCGTGTGCTGAGCTGCGGTCTGACTGACTCTCCTTGATCCGCGCGCCCTTCACTCGCCACCAGCGATTGCGACTCTCATTCGACTCTCTCGTTCCGCCGCTGCCTGCACTGCCACCTGACGCCGGTCGTCGATTCCCCATCGTTGCTCTTCGCGCCTGTCCGACACTTCCAGAGAGCGCCCGGCCTGCAAGTCGGCCCTTGACGGCCTCGAAAGCCCCCGTCCTCGGTCCCCGGAGACGAGTCTCTGGCCAGCATCCGAGAGGGCCTGGGCTGCTCGCGACCCAGGACTGCCCGCGACCCCGGACTGCCCGCCATGGCCAACAAGGTCTTCCTCGCCGCCCTCGCGGCCGACCTCGTCTTCCTCGCCACCGGCGGCCTCGAGCTCGGCTTCTCCCTCGTCGTCAGCAGCCAGATGTTCAACAGGCCGCAGGAGGGCCGCGATGCCATCCGCAACCTGCTCTACCAGACCTTCCCCCTGACGGCCGGCCTCGCCAACGCCGGCCTCATCCTCGGCGCCGCCCTCTTCACCCTCGTCGGCCTCGTGTCCCCCGTCCGCGGCTGGCTCAAGGTCGGCGGCTACCTCATCGCCGTCTGCGGCCTCTTCACCCTCTGCATCGGCGTCTTCCTCTGGGTCATGACCCTGCGCATCAAGGACAACTTCTTCCCCACCTACGTGGCCCAGGACCCCTTGATCCAGCAGCTGATCCAGGAGTCGGTACGCAGCCTTGCCCCGTGTCATGGTGACGAGGGACAGGCCTTGCTGACAGGACATGCCAGTTTGAATGCTGCGGCTACTTCAACCACACCACGCCGGCCTTTGTCACCGACTCGACGTGCCCAAGCCCCGCCGCCGCCGCCCTCCTCCGCGGCTGCGGTACCGCCATCTCCAGCTTCTCAAACATCTTCATCGACAACATCTTTACCGCCCTCTTTGGCATGGTCGGTATGTGCTGATCCCCATCCCCCCCGAGAGAGCCGCGGCTGACCGCAACCCCAGGCGTCGACGCCGTCCTCATCCTCGCCATCGCGTGCCTCCTCAAGGACCGCAAGGAGCGCGAGCGGTACCGCCACATTGATGAGAAGAGCGGCTACCGCCAGTTCTAGACGGCCCGACTGGGGCTATCCCGGCAAGGAGGAGAGGAAGGGCAGAGGAAAATGGGCATCCGGCACACTGAGCCGCACATCTGGCTTCAACGTTGTGCCTTGTTTATACCAGCGTTGTTATTCCTTCATCTGTTCATTGCATATAGACTGGACCGCCATGGTCCCGTCGGTTTCCAACCATTTATTAGGACCTTATTTAATCAATCAAGACGCATGGAATTTGCTCACCCGCCCACGCCTTCACAAGCATATGTACTCTCGGCCGCAGAATTCGTCGGGGCCTCTCCGCCGCTCTATCCATTCCAGCGACGGCCCCCGACTGCATTCAGCGACAGTATATACGAAGAAGCAATGCCGGGCTCACCACACCGTCCTTGAAGACGCCGGAACTCTTTGCATGAGAAAAACGCCGTGTAACGTTCCCCGACGCCTTGTTCGCCTCGCCGACTCCTACTCAGTCCAGGAAGGCCAAGGAAAGAACAGAAAAAGGGCCAGGGCAAACTGGAGCTCACACGGCCGAGTCGTTGGCCCTGCCGCCGCCGCCGCCGCCGCCTCCAAGCCGCCCGTCGTCTTCTCGGTGGTCCCGGAAGCGCCGTCGCGAGGAGCCGTCCACGGCGCCAGGGCCGATGCTGGGCTCGCGGTCGGCCCGGCCTGTCCACCAGCCCAGCGACAGCATGTTGCGTAGCGGGCCCGACGCCGACGAGCCTCGTCTCCTCAGGTTCCGGCGCGCGACGAGACCGGGAAACCCGGTGCTCCTTCGTCGGCGGGAATACTTGCGAGGCGTCGACTCGGCGCTGGGCCCCGCCTCGTCGACGGCCGCGGCGCCGCTCGACGCCCTCCGCCCCGGGCCCAGCAGCGGCGAAAGTTGTGTCCGGCCGGGCATGGTGCTCCGTCGGAGCCTGCGTGTCGGCGACGTCGACTCTTCCTGGTCTTCCAGCTCGCCCCAGATCTCCGCCTGCTCCGCCCACCGAAAGCTCTTCTTGCGAGGCGGCGTCAGAGTCTCGCCGTTGGCCACCGGGAACGTCTGATAGGTCGGCATCTCGTCGCCGTCGACTGCCGTTTCCGTCCCCAGCAGCGACTCTTCTTCGCCCTCGGTATCCTCGACGAGCCCGAGCCCGGGCGCCAGGGTCGACTGCCCCACCCCCGGAGCATGCTGCTCGTCGCTGAGTCGCCATGATAGCGCCAGCACTCCCGACAGCAGAATCACCGTCCCGAGCGCTATGAGGCAGGCGTGCAGGGCGGAAATGAGGCTTGTCTGGTTGAAGTATATTAGGCCATCGAGGATGGCAATGATGTTGTAGACGCAAAAGACCAGGGGGTAGAGGACCGAGGTCGAGACGAGCTTCAGGCCCCGGTGCAGGTAGTAGAGCTGGGACAGCGCCAGGGCAACCAGGGCCACAACCATCATCCAGGACTGCCAGTGAGAGAACTGGTTCTTGCCGCCGACCGTCTTGATAATCAGCTCGACGGCCGACTTGGCGAAGAGGAGGCCGTGGGCCGAAAGGTCGCCGCTGATGACTCCGTACATGATGCCCCGGACCAGGCGGAATCGGGAGTTGTGCGAAAGGCTCGACGTCTTGTTGACGACGTCTATGACGACGGCGATGGCGACGACGAACAGCGCCTGCAGGATCATCCAGGCGACAAACGGCCGGCGGGCCATGAGGTGCAGGAGCTCGTCCAGGTTGTGCGCGGGGGACGGGATGGCGCCAAAGACGGCGATGAGGACGGCGCCGGCGGTGACGAGGACGGTGCCGCAGAGCGACCATCGCGTAAAGGGCTCGCTGAGGATCAAGGTGGCGCAGATGGAGTTGAAGACCAGGCCGGCGGCCTGCAGGGTGGAGAGGACGGGCAGCGGCAGCGTCGAGATCTGGACCGTGCTGCCGAGCAGATTGGCGACGAGGAACATGGCCATGCCCAGCTGCCAGCGGCGTCGGCGATACGGCGGGCGGCGCACGTCGTGGGGCCCCTTTTCATCCTCGAGGATGTGCGACTTGCGCTGCAGCGTCAGGCCGAGGCTCTGGACGCCCGTCGACACCAGGCCGGCGAGGATGCCCAGCTGCGGCGCGTCAGGCCAGGTTAGCAGAGGCCGGCCGCGGCGGACTCGGGGCGCCGGGGCATACAGCTATGCTCCCGCCGGGCGAGAGGTCGCCCAAAGATCCCATGGCGTGGCCCCGACCAGGTCGCGATCATCTGGCCAAGGAGCGGGGGGAAGCGTCGCCCGGCCGCAGCATGAGGAGGCGCGCTGGCCCTGCGGATCGGCGCCGCGAGTCGAGACGAGGCGACGACGGCCCGGTGTTGACAGCCGTCGAGTCGCGATGGTTGGGCCGCAGGCGGCGAGGTTCCAGGGCAGCGCGAGGTTCCAGGGCAGGACGGCGCAGGAATGCGCGCAGCGAGCCAAACAAAGGGGCGCCGGCACCCGAGAAGAGCGAGCGGAGGAGGCCAAGGGACCGAGGCCGAAGGCTCGGGGGCAAATAAAGCTAAGTCTACTTGATACAGCGTCGAGTCGAGGCTCACGTTGCAGCGCGCAGATGCTTGGGCGCACCGCCTGACCATGTCAAGCGGCGAGTCGTCGCAGGCACGTTTATGCTGTTTATGCTGCGCTAGCCCGGGGCCCCGTGCGCCCCTGCATGCGACTGTGGCTGGTGCAGTCACATGATGTCAGGTGACGGCCGCGACGTCATCTGCGCTGTGCCGCACAAGGAGCGGCGCTGTGGCTTGCGTGCGACCGTGATCCTCCATCCGCGTCGACGGCACCCCAACGACAAGCTGTCGACCTCGAGAGGCGTCGCCGGCCGCAGCTCCTCCTCCCCCTGCGGTGCGTGATACGGCTGTCCGCTCCGCCGACCTCTGCAACGGGCCCCCTCCCCTGCCGCTGCCGCAGCCGCCGTCGTCGTCCGTCAGTGGCCCAGCCTCGCAGCATCCGGCACCATGTCGCAGCACGCCTTGTCCGACCAGCAGGTTCGTCTTCCCGACCGCCGGCCGGGCGGCTGCTGACGCGCTCGGGCGGTGAACCTGTCCCAGGTCGACAATGAGCTCCGCAAGATGACGGCCTTCATCAAGCAGGAGGCCATGGAAAAGGCCCGCGAGATCGAGATCAAGGCCAACGAGGAGTTCGAGATAGAAAAGTCCAAGCTCGTCCGCCAGGAGACGGACGCCATCGACGGCCAGTACGACAAGAAGTTCAAGCACGCCACCATGTCGCAGCAGATCACCCGCTCCACCGTCGCCAACAAGACGCGGCTCAAGGTGCTCGGCGCCCGCCAGGAGCTGCTCGACGGCATATTCGAAGACGCCGAGAAGCAGCTCGCCGACGGCGTCCAGGACAAGGCCCGCTACCAGAAGATCCTCAAGGGCCTCATCCTCGAGGGCCTCTACGCCCTCAACGAGCCCAACCCGCAGCTGCGCGCCCGCAAGAAGGACTACGACGTGGTCAAAAAGGCGGCCGACGAGGCGGCCGAGGAGTACAAGAAGGAGGTCGGCACCGACGTCGACATCAAGATCCACGAGGAGCACCCCCTGCCCGAGGGACTGTACGCGCTCGCTCCCTTGCTCGGTGCCCGCGGGCTTTTGGCTAACGGTGCCGGACGGCGGCAGCTCGGGCGGCGTCGTCATCGTCGGCGGAAATGGCAAGATCGACATCAACAACACGTTCGAGGCCCGGCTCGAACTCCTCAAGGAGTCTGCGGCCCCCGCCGTGCGAGCGACCTTGTTCGGAAAGAACCCGAACCGCAAATTCTACGACTAGAATCATGGACTGCTGGCAGCCGACGGCCGGCTCTGAGCCGAGACTGTCCGGCGGAGGGGATCCTGGAGGTCCGGAGTACCGAGGCCTCGTGTCCGTGCCCGTGTGCAGTATCAAGACTTGCATTGTTTCTCTCGACCCGCGCACGAACACGTAGCTTTAGAGGGCTGTACCATAAAACCTGACGTCCCTCACACCATGCACGTGAAGCCCGAGGCCCGTCTTTCCATCCGGTGATGTGGCCCCCTCGCAGGGGGCTGCTGTCGCCCTATACACCTGCAACGGTGATGCTCTTGTCCTCCGCTGCGCCCGGCTTGGGCTCCTTGCGCAGAAACTTCTTCATGTAGTCCTGCTGCTGCCGCAGCGAGAACGGCTTTTCTTCCTGGTCCGCGAGGTCAAAGACGCTCTTCTTGACCTTGCGCCGCGTCCGAACCGTGTTGGAAAGCCGCTGCTGGACCCATTCGACGACGCTCTTGGCCTCTGTGCGCGCCAGCTTCATGCCCGAGTCGTTGATCTTCCGCCAGATCTCCCTAAGCCTGACGGCGAGCTCGTCGACGTCGTCGTTGAAGCGGGTCTCATCGCCGTGGTCGTTGAAGGCGACGACGGATCCGTCGTCGACGGCCATGTCGAGGAGGAGGATGCTGGCCTTGAGCTCGGAAAAGTCGGTCTGCGGGTTGATGGCGAAGTCGTCGCCGTCGAGGAGGTCGATGACGCCCCGGACGGAGACGACGTCCTCGGCGTTGTGGAGGGCCAGGGTGGTGTCGTTGAAGAGGAAGACGACGGCGAGCCTCCGTCTCAGGTCGTGGACTCTGCGGCTGCTGACGGGGAGGCAGAGCAGGGCGTTGGCCCGTATGTTTTGGGCCTTGATGCCGGCGTGCAGCATTGAGCACGTTTCGCGGCACTGACTGGTCAGCAAGGGAATGCAGACGGTGGTTACGAGGGAAGCCCGTACAAAAGAGTCCCAGGACGAGCTCGGTATGGCGTCGGCGAGGGACTGAATCGCGCCTTCATACTCGGACAAGACATCGATGTTGCAGATCAAAAACCTGTCCATGGACATGCGCAGAAGAGTCTGCATTGCAAACTCGACGGCCGGTATGGACAAGTGGGACGACAGCAGGCCGAGAAGACCAAGAAAGGACCGGAGACACGACCAGTCGCGGCCTTGGTACGGGTCGTCGGCCGCGTTGGACACTTCCAGCTCGCCGCCTTGGCTCCTGATGTCCTCGCTCGCTCCTAAGCGGATGAACAGCTCCTGCAGGCGCCGAGGGGTGACCAGGCGCTCGACCTGCGTCGGGCAGTCGGCCACCATGTTGCAGTACTCCTGGCGGATGACGATGGACGCCTGGGAGCAGAGGTCGTCGAGGATCCATTCCAGCAGCGCGTCCGGCAGGTTGTTCATCTTGCGGAGCATGGTCTGGGGCACGCCGGACGCGAGGTGGTGCTCCCTGGCCTGGGCGCTGCCCTGCGTCAGCAGACGCCACGGTCCGCGGCTGGCTCCCCTGGGAGCTGGCGCTGCCGACGGGACGCTGTAGTCCGTGTCGAAGAAGCAGTAGCGCAGCTGGGACTGGCCTGGCTCGACCCGCTGGACGGCCCTGAGGACTTTCTGGGCGTCCTGGCCGCCCCGTTCCCTGACAATCTCGAGGAAGGCCTCGCCGGCGGGCGCGCTGCTGCTCGTCGAAGCGGCGCCCTGCCCGGCGGCCTTGACGCGCAGGGAGCTCGCCGTGGTGGCGTCGTCGCGGCGGGCGTCGTTGGCGAGGGCCTTCAAGTCGAACTTGTGCTTGGGCATGATGGCCAGCGGCGAGGCGTGGAACTCGACGGCCGTGCGCTTGGCGCGCGGCGTGGCATAGGGGTTGTGCCGCGGCTTCTGCGGCGGCGGCGCGGCAGCCACAGCGGGCCGGCTGCGCCCGAGGAGGGTCGACAGGTCCTCGAGCGAGTCGTCGGAGGCGCCGGCGTCGGAGTCATCGTCGGAGGCGGCGATCTCGGTGACGGCGGCCCGCGCCGGCGTGGTGGTGCGGCTCAGCGGCGACGACGGCGGGAGCGGCGACGGCGACGCGATGGAGGGCCAGGGCCGGGACGGCGTCTGCGGCTCCGGCGACGCGACGGGGCGGCCGGGCCGGGACGGCGTCTGCGGCTCCGGCTCCGGCTCCGGCTGCGAGAGGGGCCTGAAGAAGCTTAGGATGTTGCCGTTGGCGGGCCCGCCGTGGCCGGGCCCGCCCTTGGTCTTGCTCCCGGGCTTTGCGGGCGGCATGGCGGGCGTAGGTCGCTCAGGGCGACGAGGACAAGCCTGACGGGCTCGTATGAGTCGCTTTGTGTGACGCGATGGGGAGGAGAATGCACGAGCACTTGGCGTGACATCACAGGGCCTCGAAGCACCGAGACGCGCCATAACGCGGGGGTCGTCCAGCTTATCTAATCCTGCGGTGCCAAATGCAACAGTCTGGCGTATCTGGCCTCATCTCGTGCAGCTCTGCCCCTGGCTGGAATCCTGGATGTCACGCACGTCATGTCGACCGGGATGGCAAAGGTCGAAACGATGTTAACGGCAACGGTACCTACGGGGTACGAAGTATATGTATGGGCACAGCATTGGATGACGGGCTCGGCAGCCCCTTGGCGGTCGTTCATCTCGCGTCACTGCCGGAAAGGTCTCGGCTTTGCTGCGCGTGGCACCCGGTCGCGGGTGCGATCCTCCCGGCTCCGGCCTGCTCTCACGCCATGGGCGGCGATGGGCGAGCGAGGAGAGGTAAGCAATGCGGTGATGACGCTGACTGTTTCGGAGCAGGCGGTTGCAGCGTGCAAGCAGGGCCACCCCGTGTTGGCGCTCCGGCTGCCGCCTTGACGACGGCGGAAAAGGGGCTGCTGCATACATATTAATATTACGCGTGCCAGGCGGATCGACTCGCCTGCGCGTCATTGGAAATTGAAAATTTGGACGGCAGCCCGGGAGGGTCCACGGGCAGGGACCCGGCGTGCTGGGTTTCCGGTCGACAAGAGTTTATGCAGAAAGCGTGTCAGTGGCGGACAGCGCGTTGCGGCTCGCATTCCGGGCGGCGGCTGCCCAGGTATGTCGATGCATTTCAACATGGGCATTTGGCCCCAGGCGGGCTCGGATGAAAGGAGAGGTCGTCGGTAGCGAAAGGCCCGGGGCAGGCATGCCGATTGCGTGGCACGGCGCGTCGTCGAGGCCACAGGGGTAGCACCACATGCATGCACAATGCATGTATGTTGCACCGCTGCGTCGACGAGGCCACGTTGGGATCCATATGCAAGGTAAGATGAGGGCCGCAGGGCTGTCGTCTGCGTCCTGGAGGATCCACGGACGGGCGCCTCGATGGTGGCGCGGGGAACGGTTGCGCGGGCCAGGCAGCCCGTCAGCGGCTGCGGCTGCGTGCGACGTGGCTGCGTTTCCGGTCCAGTCCAGGTGTGCGCGGAGGAGCAGGTCTTGAGCAGCTCTTCGCGAAGGAGTGGCGACGGCCGCGAGCGCCGGCAGCCCTGCCGACGTCGACGGAGCCCGGACGGAAGCCTGGGACGCCGGTGCAGCCCGAGGCCGCTAGCCGCAGCGCCACGGCGCCGCGGACCCCGTGAGACGGCACACCTTGTTGCAGCCGGCACGCGGCACTCCTCGGGCGCTCTGCTGTCGCGTCGTGATGCCGTGCCATCGGTCGAGCTCCCAAGGTCGACGAGAGGAATCGGAGCCAGGGGCTCGTCCGGCGGCCGGTACTTGCAGGGCGCGGCGCCGCATGTACCCGGTACCTCGGTCCGGGGCGCAGCCAGTACCCGAGTCAGCCACCGTGCCACGCGCCGGCGCGCGAGGACCGTCAGGGGCTTCGATCCGAGGCGCGGTGCCTGCCGAGAATCGCCGCAATACAACGGAGCGACGGAGCAACGGAGTGCAACGAGCAGGGACTTGCAACGGATGGCCATAAGCCTACGCCAGCGTGCTGACCAATGCGCCCGACAGGCGTCGTCCGCCACCCGCCTGCCGCCTGTAACCGTGACAGGGGCCTCGCCGCTGCTCCTCCCATCTCAGCGGATGGGCCGGGCGCTAGCGCCTCGGACTCCGGTACCGACGACGGTACGGCCGCGCCGCGGACGACCCGGTACCCGGTACCTCGCGCGCGACCTGGATTCTCGCTGGCTTGCTGCTGGGGCTGGGGCTGCCGTCCCTCGTCCGCCCATCGCCACCACAACCCATCCTCCCTCCCTCCCTTCCTCCCTACCCGTCTCAGCCGCCAACATCGCCAGACGACGCTCCATCATCCAGAATTCTTCTGCTGCGTGCTGGCGTGTCACAATGTACCCGTCCCAGCCCGCCCCGTGCCTGTAATTGGCACATCCTGCCTGCCCGCTCTGTGCATGGATTCCCCCCTTCTCCTTCCCGCCTGGCCGCCCCTCGGTTCGCACCACCGTCCGTCCGCCTGCCTGCCTGTGCCGCCGCACCCTCGGCCTCTCGTCCACGCCCGCGACGCGTCCGCCGCGATAGCCCCTCGACCCGGAGCCTCTCGACCCGGTGCCGCCGACCGCCGTTGCCCGAGAGCCACGCCGCCGCCGCCGCCGCCGTCCGCCGCCGTCCGCCGCCGCCCCCCCGTCGGCCCCCCCGTCGGCCCCCCCGTCCGCGTCCCCGTGTCGCTCGCGCCTCCTCGGTGAGGCGTCGCCGTCGTCGGCGCCCCTGGCCCTCGCCGCTCCCCAGACACGACGCGACGCGACGTGACACGTCCCCTCCCCCGTCGCACGCACTCTGGCTCGTCTCCCGGGGCTCAACGGGCGCTCGCCCGCGACTCCGCTGCTACCATGACGTCCCCCACGGATCCCGAGTCCGGTGCCGACGCCCAGCCGCAGAAGCTCCAGACCCAGAGGGCACGATGGGCCACGCGCAAGATGACGGTCAAGAGCAGCAACACTAAGCGCCTGTCGCTCCTCAACCGCATGCAGCACCGCCGAACCGCGTCCAACGAGAAATCCCCGGGCCCCGGCGACCCCAACGAGCCCCCGCTGCGCGACGCCGACGACCAAGACGCCCGTGACGAAGATGGCGACGCCGACGGCTCCAGCACCAGCCGCACCCTCTACTTCAACCTCCCCCTGCCCGACGACCTGCTCCACGACGGCCACCCCCTCCAGAGCTTCCCCCGCAACAAGATCCGCACGGCAAAGTACACGCCCATCTCCTTCGTGCCCAAGAACCTGTGGTTCCAGTTCCACAACGTCGCCAACATCTTCTTCCTGTTTCTCGTCCTTCTTGGCGTAGGTCCCTCCTCCTCTCGCTGCCCGCGGCTGTGCATAGGCGTTTAACAACCATCCCCCCCTTCCCCCCTTGCAGATCTTCCCCATCTTTGGCGCCGTCAACCCCGGCCTCAACGCCGTGCCGCTCATCTTCATCCTCGTCGTCACCGCCATCAAGGACGCAATCGAAGACTACCGGAGAACCATCCTCGACATCGAGCTCAACAACGCCCCCGTCCACCGGCTGCACAACTGGAACAACGTCAACGTCGAGGAGGATAACGTCTCCTCGTGGAGGAGGTTCAAAAAGGCCAACTCGAGGTTCTTCGGCTCCGTTTGGCGCGCCATCCAGAGCCTGTGGTCCAAGAAGGCCAGGGCCACCAGGGAGGAGCGCAAGAGGCACAAGAGCCACCCCCCCAACGAAGACGAGGGTCGGCCCTCGGTCGAGACGGTCCGCACTAGGAGATCTGTGCGCGAATCCCTCGCCTCGCCATTCACCAACCGCGACTCCTTCGTGTCCGCGCGCGAGGACATCCAGATGACCCCCGTCCCGTCGCCGCCGCCGGCCAACGACGGCCCCCGCGTCCGACTCCCCGACGACCACGACGCCAAGCGCGCCGCTGCCGTGCTGTCGATGAAGTCGAACCTCATCAACTTCCACCACGCCCCCCAGGGCGCCAAGTTCAAAAAGGACGCCTGGAAGAGCATCCAGGTGGGCGACTTCGTCCGCATCTACAACGACGACGAGCTGCCCGCCGACGTCATCATCCTGTCCACCTCGGACCCCGACGGCGCGTGCTATGTCGAGACCAAGAACCTGGACGGCGAGACGAATCTCAAGGTCCGCCAGGCCCTCCGCTGCGGGCGGGCCCTCAAGCACGCCCGCGACTGCGAGAGGGCCGAGTTCAGCATCGAGAGCGAGCCCCCGCAGCCGAACCTCTACAAGTACAACGGCGCCATCAAGTGGCGGCAGCTGGTGCCCGGCTACGCCGACGACGAGCCCGAGGACATGACGGAGCCCATCACCATCGACAACCTCCTCCTGCGAGGCTGCAACCTCCGCAACACCGAGTGGGTCCTCGGAGTCGTCATCTTCACCGGCCACGACACCAAGATCATGATGAACGCCGGCATCACGCCCAGCAAGCGCGCCCGGATTGCCCGCGAGATGAACATTAACGTTGTCTCTAACTTTGGCATCCTCCTCGTCATGTGCCTGCTCGCCGCCATTGTCAACGGCGTGGCCTGGGCGAAGACGGACGCGTCGCTCTTCTTCTTCGAGTTCGGCTCCATCGGCGGCAACGCCCCTATGAGCGGCTTCATCACCTTCTGGGCCGCTATCATCGTCTTCCAGAACCTGGTCCCCATCTCGCTCTACATCACGCTCGAGATCGTGCGGACGCTCCAGGCCATCTTCATCTTCAGCGACGTCGAGATGTATTACGAGAAGATTGACCAGCCCTGCATCCCCAAGTCGTGGAACATCTCGGACGACGTGGGGCAGATCGAGTACATCTTCTCGGACAAGACGGGCACGCTGACGCAAAACGTCATGGAGTTCAAGAAGGCGACCATCAACGGCCAGCCGTACGGCGAGGCCTACACCGAGGCGCAGGCGGGGATGCAGAAGCGGCTGGGCGTCGACGTGGAGCAGGAGACGGCCAGGATACGGGCCGAGATCGCCGACGCCAAGGTGCGGGCCCTCGAGGGCCTCCGCAAGCTGCACGACAACCCATATCTCCACGACGACGACGTCACCTTCGTCGCGCCCGACTTCGTCGCCGACCTGGCGGGCGAGTCCGGGCCGGAGCAAAAGACGGCCAACGAGGAGTTCATGCTGGCGCTGGCCCTCTGCCACACCGTCATCGCGGAGAGGACGCCGGGCGACCCGCCCAGGATGAGCTTCAAGGCGCAGTCGCCCGACGAGGAAGCCCTGGTGGCCACGGCCCGCGACATGGGCTTCACCGTCATGGGCAGCTCGGGCGACGGCATCAGCCTCAACGTGCTGGGCGAGGAACGCCACTACCGCATCCTCAACACCATCGAGTTCAACTCGAGCAGGAAGCGCATGAGCTCCATCGTCCGGATGCCGGACGGGCGGATCGTCTTGTACTGCAAGGGCGCCGATTCCGTCATCTACGCGCGGCTGAAGAGGGGCGAGCAGCAGCAGCTGAGGAGGGAGACGGCCGAGCACCTCGAGATGTTTGCGCGGGAGGGCCTGCGGACGCTCTGCATCGCCAGCAGAGAGCTGACGGAACAGGAGTACCGGGGGTGGAAGAAGGAGCACGACGCGGCGGCGGCGGCGCTCGAGGACCGCGAGGACAAGCTGGAGAACGTGGCGGAGCTGATAGAGCACGACCTGCTGCTCCTGGGCGGCACCGCCATCGAGGACCGGCTCCAGGACGGGGTGCCGGAGACGATCGCGCTGCTCGGCCAGGCGGGCATCAAGCTCTGGGTGCTGACGGGCGACAAGGTGGAGACGGCCATCAACATCGGCTTCTCGTGCAACCTGCTCAACAACGACATGGAGCTGGTGCACCTCAAGGTGGAGGAGGACGAGACGGGCCAGACGAGCGACGACAGCTTCCTCGACACGACGGAGAGGCTGCTGGACCAGAACCTGCGGGCCTTCCACCTCAGCGGCGACGACGACGACCTGGCGGCGGCGCGAAAGAGCCACGAGCCGCCGGCGCCGACGCACGGCCTCGTCATCGACGGCTTCACGCTGCGGTGGGCGCTGCACGACCGGCTGAAGCAGAAGCTGCTGCTCCTGTGCAAGCAGTGCAAGTCGGTGCTCTGCTGCCGCGTCAGCCCCGCGCAGAAGGCGGCCGTGGTGGCCATGGTCAAGAACGGGCTCGACGTCATGACGCTGTCCATCGGCGACGGGGCCAACGACGTGGCCATGATCCAGGAGGCCGACGTGGGCGTGGGCATCGCCGGCGTCGAGGGCCGGCAGGCGGCCATGTCGTCGGACTATGCCATTGCGCAGTTCCGCTTCCTGCAGCGGCTGGTGCTGGTGCACGGGCGATGGTCCTACCGTCGGCTGGCGGAGAGCATAAGCAACTTCTTCTACAAGAACATGGTGTGGACCTTTGGCATCTTCTGGTTCGAGATCTTCAGCGACTTCGACATGACGTACCTGTTCGACTACACGTACATCCTCATGTTCAACCTGTTCTTCACGTCGGTGCCCGTCGTCATCATGGGCGTGCTGGACCAGGACGTATCGGACAAGGTGTCGCTGGCCGTGCCCGAGCTGTACCGGCGGGGCATCGAGCGGCTGGAGTGGACGCAGCGCAAGTTCTGGTAGGTCGACGCGGCGGCGGTGCGGTGCGGCGAGAGAGAGGGGGGCGGGCCAAGGCCAGTGTCGCTGACGGGACCGTCGCAGGCTGTACATGATTGACGGCGTCTACCAGTCGGTCATGGTCTTCTTCATCCCCTACCTGCTCTTCGTGCCGGGCAGGGCGGTGTCGCTGTCCGGGCTGGACGTGCAGGACAGGCTGCGCTTCGGCGCGTACATTGCGCACCCGGCGGTGCTGACGATCAACGGCTACATCCTGATCAACACGTACCGGTGGGACTGGCTGATGGTGCTCATCGTGGCCATCAGCGACCTGTTCGTCTTCTTCTGGACGGGCGTCTACACGTCGTTCGTCTCGTCGCAGTTCTTCTACAAGGCGGCGGCGCAGGTGTACGGCGAGGCGACGTTCTGGGCCACGTTTTGCATCGTGCCCGTCATCTGCCTGTTCCCGCGGTTCGCCATCAAGGCGCTGCAGAAGGTCTTCTGGCCGTACGACGTGGACATCATCCGCGAGCAGGAGAAGATGGGCAAGTTTGCCCACCTCACGTCGGGCGACGGGCCAAAGGACGCGGGCAGCGCGAGCGACGCCAAGAGCCAGAAGTCGAGGTCGTCGGACAGCTCCAAGAAGGCCAAGCACGTGGCCTACGGCAGCGTCGACGAGGACCTGCGGCCCATCTACCCGCCGTCGACGGCGACGCGCACGACGCACAACCGCGCCCAGGACGGCAGCGACTCGACGAACAACATGTCGCTCGACGCGCCGGCGCAGCCGCGGCCGTCGATGGACAGGGCCCGGCCGTCGTACGACCGCATGCGCATGTCGATGGACCGCGTGCGGGCCAGCTACGAGGCCAGCAGCGACTTCACCTCGGCGGCACGGCTGTCGCGCATCGAGTCGAGCCATTCGCAAGGCGGCGGCCGGCTCAAAGCTAGGTTCCGAGGGCTGTCGTTGACCAAGGGTGCCAATTATTAGAGATCGTTAGAGCAACGCCTGTCGCGGTCGAGCCGGTCGAGCTGCTAATCCCCCCCCCCCCCCCCCCTGTACATTATCCCGATGACCGGCATACCCTGGGTTCCTTTTTCCTTGTCTTTTCATCATTCCCCTCGAGCTGGGTCGTCGACACCGCCGGGCCGAAGCACATGGGCGGCATTTTGATGCGTTTGACGATTTGCATGAGCAATCTACGAGTTGCTACTCGACGGTCCGCACAACGCAGGCGCACGCACATACAAGTTGCATGCAGCTCGTTGCATGCGCAGGCATCCGACGACGCGTCGTTGTGGCAGGACAATAGAAGAGGCTGTTTCCTTGATGTTTTTCCTTGGGTTGCCGAGGCGGAAAGCGGGTGTAGGTGTATGCAAGGCGTTTTGAGCAACGGAGCATGGAGAGGGATGCTTTGGCTGGGCGGCATTGGTTTCCTTTGGCCTTGGTTTCCTTTGGCCTTGGCTTGTCTGCAGACTGCCGAGCTGGCGGAGGTGTGTTTGCGGGTGCTGGGTGTGTTTGCGGGTGCTGGGTGTGTTTGCGGGTGCTGGGGGTGTGTTTGCCGGGGAGGAGTTGGAGGCAGAGCGGAGGAGCTGAAAGAAGACGGACGGCGTTGTGGCTGGGACGGGCGAGGGCCCTGGATAGGGGTTGGCGTATATGAAATATCGCAGTAGCCTCTTGGAGACGAAGTGTTGGTGTTGTGTCAGGGCGTTGGCTGGCCCCACACGAGCTTAAATCGACGTCGCCGGGTAAATTTGCAGCGGCAGCAGCACGACGCGGCAGCAGCACGACGCCGCGCCAACACGCGGCCACGACTCGAGCAATGGACGCGTCGCTGTGGCGCGAGCTGGCCCGGTGCGTCCTCTGCGTCCCCCAGCTGGCCGCCGGCCTCTCCTGCTGACGCGCAGACGCAGCGCCGCCCCCTGGCCCTCGGTGGCCTTGTTCTCCGCCGCCGCCGCCGCCGCCGCGGCGCTGCTCGTCTGGCTCGCGGCGACGCGCCCGCCGCCGCCCGTCCTCTACGCCGTGACGCCGCCGACGCCGCCGTCGCCGGCCGTCGCCGCCGCCGACGCGTCGCTGCGCCGGCCCGGGTCCGACGCCGTGCACTGCCACGCGCCCGCCACGGGCCAGTTCCTCGGCCTCGTCTCGCCCGCGTCGCCGGCGGCCGTCGACGCCGCCGTCGCCGCCGCGGCCGCCGCGCAGCCGGCCTGGGCGGCCACGACGTTCGCCCAGCGCCGGCGCGTGCTGCGCTCGCTGCTGCGCCACGTGCTCGACAACGCCGACGCCATCTGCCGCGTCGCCGCCCTCGACTCGGGCAAGACGCTCGTCGACGCCCAGCTCGGCGAGGTGCTCGTCACGGCCGAGCGCATCCGCTGGACCCTGGCCCACGGCGAGGCGGCGCTGCGGGCCGAGCGCCGCCCGACGAGCCCGCTCATGGCCCACAAGCGCAACTGGGTGCGCTACGAGCCCATGGGCGTCGTCGCCGCCCTCGTCAGCTGGAACTACCCCTTCCACAACATCATGGGCCCCGTCGTCAGCGCCCTCTTCGCCGGCAACGCCGTCGTCGTCAAGCCGTCTGAGCACACGGCCTGGTCGAGCGCCTACTTCGCCGCCGTCGCCCGCGGCGCCCTCGCCGCCTGCGGCCACGACGCCCGCCTCGTCCAGGCCGTCGTCTGCTGGCCCGAGACGGCCGCCCGGCTGACGGCGCACCCGCGCGTCCGCCACGTCACCTTCGTCGGCTCGCAGCCCGTGGCGCGCCTCGTGGCCGCCGACGCCGCGCGCGCCCTGACGCCCGTCGTCGCCGAGCTCGGCGGCAAGGACCCCTTCATCGTCCTCGACTCGGCCGCGCCCGACCTGCCGCGCATCGCCGAGCTGGTGCTGCGCGGCGCCTTCCAGGCCGCCGGCCAGAACTGCATCGGCGTCGAGCGC
Organism: Hypocreales sp. Mo6-1; assembly: GCA_002939055.1. Lineage (NCBI taxonomy): Eukaryota > Fungi > Ascomycota > Sordariomycetes > Hypocreales > Hypocreales sp. Mo6-1. Next base: position 4,406,199 of record PNEP01000013.1, read on the forward strand.
CTCATCGCCGCGCCCGCCGTCTACGGGCCCCTCGTCGCCGCCCTCGCGCCGCGCGTCGCCGCCCTGCGCCTCGGCCCGGACGCCGACGTCGGCGCCCTCATCTCCGACGCCGCCCTCGACCGCCTCGAGGCCCTCGTCGCCGACGCCGTCGCCCGCGGCGCCCGCCTGCTCGCCGGCGGCCGCCGCCACCGCCACCCGGACCACCCCCGCGGCCACTACTTCGAGCCGACGCTGCTCGCCGACGTGACGCCCGACATGCCCGTCGCCCGCCGCGAGTGCTTCGCCCCGCTCCTCGTCGCCATGCGCGCGCCCTCGTCCGCCCCGGACGACGTGCTCGCCATCGCCAACGCCCCGGACTTCGGCCTCGGCGCCTCGGTCCACGCCCGCGACGGCGACCCGGCCCTGGCCCCCGTCGTCGCCGGCCTCAAGGCCGGCATGGTCGCCGTCAACGACTTCGCCGCCTACTACGCCGTCCAGCTGCCCTTTGGCGGCGTCGCCGGCTCCGGCTACGGCCGCTTCGCCGGCGCCGAGGGCCTCCGCGCCCTCTGCAACCTCAAGAGCGTCTGCGAGGACCGCTTCGCCTGGCTGGGCATCCGCACCTCCATCCCGCCGCCCGTCCGCTACCCCGTCGCCAGCCAGACCAAGGCCTGGGCCTTTACCCAGGGCATCGTCGAGCTCGGCTACGGCGAGCCCGCCAGGAAGCTCCGCGGCCTGGCGCGCATCATGAAGAACTGGTAACATGTAAACCGTCACGGACCCGCATAGACATAGTGGAATAGACACACAGTCCGGCTTTGTACAACTTGTGTCTTGTTGAAAATAAAACCTCCTGCATTCGCTGGCGTTGCCTCGTCGTCTTAGGGGGCCACCGCCATCACAATGCCGCAAGGCCATCCAGTGTCAAGACCTCTCGCCTGGATTCCCTCTACCTAGCTCGCAATCTGTCCCCATTTCCCCCATTACCCCCTTCCCCAGCTTCCATCATGTCGACCACAACCACAGGCCCACGGGGCCGCGCTTATGCCTGTCTACCACCCGGCCGGAGGCTGAGGCGCCGGAGTGCCCCAATCGCCGCCGCCGCCGGCCTTGTCACCGGTATTGCCGCCAACGCCCGAACCCCAACCATCACCCGTGGCCGCTTGGCCCCCCCCCCCCCAAGGGTTGCCGCCGCCGCCGACGTCGGCCTCTCCGCCCCAAGCGCCACCACCACCACCGCCCAGGTCGGCAGCCGCACCGAGGTCGTTTTCGTCAAAGTCCGAGTCCGCCTCAAACTTCAGGTTCTCTGCAGCCGCCCCCTGCGGAACGTACAGCTGTAGGAACTCGGGCACCTCCTGCTTTGTTTCAAGCAGGGTGCGAGTTAGGACGCTCGCGATGGGCTCGTCCTTGTCGCTGAATAAGGAGGTGGCAACGCCTCGGTGGCCGATGCGGCCCGTTCGCCCTGTCTCCGTGTCAGCGAGTTGCCTGCTTCTGCCAAACGAAGCCAATGCGTACCAATTCGGTGCGTGTACTCTTCGATGCCTCCATGTTCCATCGACGGCAGGTCGTAGTTGATGACGTGCATGACATTGCGAACATCGATGCCACGCGCCATGACTCCCGTAGCCACAAGGATGGGCGCCTTGCCGGATCGGAACGCCCGCAGAGCTGCCTCCCGTTCGCGCTGGGTGCGGTCTCGGTGCATAGATGTCACGGGGAGTTGCATGTTGAACAAGAAGTCGTCCAGACTGTCCACCTCCTGCCGACTGTTGGCAAAGATGATGGTGCGCACTCCGTGCATCTCCTCGAGCAGTCGGACGAGCATCTTGCGCTTCTCGTCTCGCTCAGCATGGAGCACCATCTGGCGGATGTTCTCCGTGGTGCTCCCGGCGCGGCCGACGCGGAAGCGAACGTGAGACGCCGACAGATGATCCTTGGCAAGCTCGCGTGCCATCTTGGGAAAGGTGGCCGAGAAGAGGCCGTACTTGATATTGCCTTCGTCCTGTTCTGCACAGCAATGGTCAGCACTGAGCGTGCCAACCCTCTCGGACAAGACTTACCGCCGCCCGAGAGGATCTGGCGAATCTCGTCGTCCCAGTCCGTGTCAAGCATCTCATCGGCCTCGTCGACAATCATGTACTTGAGCCGCCGGAGTGTCAGGACATTCGGGCGCGAAATGATGTCGCAGAGCCGTCCTGGAGTTCCGACCAAGACATCGCAGCCCATGCCGAGATGCTTCACCTGGTCCATGACAGAAGCGCCGCCATAGACGACGCCGGGACGAAGCATCGAACGGTAGCAAAACTTGCGCGCCTCATTGAAGATCTGCACCGCAAGTTCCCGAGTCGGGACGATGATGAGAACGAGAGGCTCAGCGACGACCCAATCGCGATCCACGACATAGGTGGCGGGATTCGCGCGAGGGGCCGCCAGCTTTTTCGCTTTCCCCATGAGTTTGCTCAAGATGGGGATCAGGTACGCGGCCGTCTTGCCAGACCCTGGACAGGAGACTTAGCAGGAGCAGACAGCAAGCAGCCTTGATGCACTCACCTGTCTGGGCGATGCCAATGACATCGTATCCCTGGAGCATCGACGGAATTGTGTACTTCTGGATGGGCGTCGGCGAGTCGTACCCTGCAAGCTTGACATTCTCCAGCATCACTGGATGCAGGCCGGCATCCTCAAACGACTTGACCGGATTGATCTTGACGGGCCCTTCTTGCTGGACCTCGATCCGATCGATCCTGGACACGTCAGTAACGACGCCAGAGGCACACGTTTGCCACACTCACTTGGAGAAGTCCAGCCCGGTGCGCTCATGCCGGAGCGCTGGGTCGCCGAAGAGCTCGATCTCCAGATCCGGAAAGCGGGGGCCCACGTCACCGAATTCGTCGTTCCATTGGTATACTCGGGCGTTTCCATCCCACGCCTGGACGCCCTCGGCGCCCTCGGCAGCAGTGTAGTCAACCGTCTGCTGTTCGATCCAGCCGGGAACAGGCTTGCCAGCAGCGCCGGCGTCAGGGGCTTGCGCGGGCTGTTCCATGTTGTTTGACCAAAAGAATCGACTGGTCGGGTACTGTGAAGGCTTTAGCTCAACTGGGTTGAACAACTTGTTGGAGGCGAGGTGTCTCGGGAAGGGCGGGAAGAACGTTGGGCGAAGTGATGGACGATGGAGAGGTCTCCAACGAACATGTGCCAGCGGTGTTGATTTTTCAGAGGTGATGGAAGCAGAGCTCACAGAGGTGGGGGAGTGAGGAGGTTGGAGGGAGGTCGAGGGAGATGAGAGACGGATGGAGAGAAGTGGAAACCCGTGAAATCGTGGAGAGATGGTGCTTCTGCAGGCGAGAGACTCTGGAGAGAGCGGGGAAGATGGAAAGCACCGACCTTGCGAGAAACGAGCGGCTCTGGCGAGAAACGAGCGGCTTTGAGAGGCACGAAGATGGCGTCAGAACAGCGAGTCTTGCCTAACGCGAGTGACGAGATGCAGCGGCGGCAGACGAGGCAGAATCTGCAAGCTGAGGCAGAGGCTGCAGGCGGCGAGGAAGAGGCTGCAGAGGAAGAGGCTGCAGTCGGCCAGGGCAGACGGCTGCTGGTGGTGGTGAAGGAAGAGGAAGGAAAACGAGAGACGAGAGGGAGGGAAAATAAATAACCAGTGGCAGCTGCCAAGGGCAGCGCTGCCACCTGCCGTTTGCGCACGTGCACACTCTGGTTGCCTCAGGAGAAGAGAAGCTCGAACCGGAGAGCAGGCAGCTGAGCCCAAGTGCCTTCTGGGTTGCCTGCTGCTTGTAGCTACGGTCGTCGGCACAGGCAGATGAAGCAACAGAGGTGAGACAGCTGTCGATTGCCAGCTGGGGGGGGGGGGGGTTGGAGACGGCAAACAGGTGCTCCGGCGTGCCCGCGTCGTTAGTGGCGCACTTCTATCGAGAGCTCAGGGCGACGGGTGCCTCTGGGAAACCCAGGATCCGTCTCGCTGAGACAAACACCCGGTCAGCCGCCCCGTGCTGTTGCTTCCTGCGCCCTCTACTATCCGTCCCACGATGTGAAAATCAAAGGTTCACAACGCAGAGATGGACGCGGCCCAGCCAACCACGATTCGTGGTTCTTCACTAGAGGTACGGTCCTTGACGAGGCTCTCGACACCGGGGCCACTCCTTGGCGTCGGCTCCGATAGGCGGCCAGCGATGCGAAGCACCTTGAGCTCGGATCGCGAAGCCCGGAGAGATTGCTCGGAGGGCTGGACGGGTTGGATCCGGAGGCGCAATCGAGCGACGGCCACGATGCCGTTGTCCTTAGCCCATCGACCGTGTCATTAGTCCATCGACCGTTCACCAGAGGTCGAGGAGGTGCTGGGTGTCCATCGCGGTCGAAGGCTCAAAGCCTCTCATCCCCTGTTGCAACACCTGGTCCAGAGCAGAAGCAGCTCTACCCGTCGCGCCGCCCTCCTTCTTCGCCTGTTCGACGCCCTTGGATACTGCATCGAGAAATCGCCGATGGAACACTTGCTGCCGAGCCTCGCGGTCCGAATACATCTCGCCTTCCTCGTCGCGTCGTGCGCCCGACAGGTTGAGATACTCAAAGGCGTTCGCTGCTCGAGGGATCCTGTACAGGTTGTCCCAGTACTCCGAGGCATTTCCGTCTCGAGCCGTCTCTCGCTTGAAACCGGCGTGGAGGAAGGTTGACAGCGCCGCCATCTGGCGAGCAAGAGCCTGGGCGTCCTTGGCTTTCAGCCCTGCCCGGGCGCCAGACGTCCAGCCGCCTGTCGACGAAGAGACGGCCCAGCCCATCATGGCGCAGAAGGTGCTCAGCGTCTTCACCCATCCGCCGGGGCAGGCGACGAGCTCGTCGTCGGCCACATCGAGCAGCCACTCCATGAAGCCCAGCGAGTCGTTGCTGATGTCCGACGACAGGTGCGTCATTCCCGCCCGGACGTACATGACGGCGTGCTCGACGCTGTGCCTCACCTCGTCGGCGGGCAGGGTCCGGAGGAGCTTCAGGAGCTGGGCCCGGACTGGGTTCGAGCTGTCGGAAACCAAGGGGACGAGTTTGGCGAAAAGCGCCTGGGTTCCGACCGGATTCGCCGGGGGGTCCGCGGACAGCTGGCTGGTTAGGTACGCGAGCGCCTCGCGACGCTGCTTGTCCGATCTCGACGACGCCAGGGAGAGGTTGTGCTTGAATTGTTGATCGACTTCGGGGGCAGCAGTCGACAGAGACTGGTGGCCCATAACAATCGCTACAACGGCATCAGCACATTTGTTGGCGACACGATTTGTATGTGTCCCACCCTTGGATTTGAAGCTGGTGTCGGTAAAGTTGGACGCCTTGGGCTTTGTTTTCCCAACCTTGTACTTGGGTTTCTACAAGGGGGTGAGCAGACGCTCGGAGGCTCCCGCGAGAGAGGCTTACTTGGAAGTCCTTTTTCTTCTCCTTCTTCTTCTTTGCACTGGAACCCATTGTGGCGGATTTCTGGACGTTTGTCTGGTGAAGAATGCGATCAGGGCGTCTCACATGGACTTTATTTGTTAGTGTGGCCCCAGTTTTGGTGTCTCGCGGCAGAAGCTCGGTCCGTTGACAGCCCCACCCTCAGCTCCATGGCGATATCGATTGTTTGATCCGACTGCGCCTTTGCCAGACGGCCCCCCTGTCCTAGGCGAGCCCGTTGTCGCCAAAAGCCCAGCCATGGTCGACTCAACTTCGGTGCGTCGTGCCCTGCCGCGCCATGGGCCAGCGCGATGCTGACATGGCTGCCAGACGAGCGCGGCCAGCGGCCACGACGCTCTCGACGAGAAGCTGGGCCGGCTGTCCAAGAAGCCCGGCGTGAGAGCCAGCATCGTCCTCGACCGGGCCAGCGGCGCCATCCTCAAGACCAGCGGCGAGGCGTCTGCGCTCCGGACGGCCAAGGCGCGCGACGCGGCAACGGCGGCGTCCTTTTCGAACGAGGCGCCCGCCGCCGAGGCGAGCGAGTCCAAGGGGATCGAGGACTTTGCCGCCATGGTCTGGAACTTTGTCAAGGCGTCTGGACAGCTGGTGCAGGAGGTGGACACGGAGGTCGGCCGGCGCCGTCTGCACGGCTGCGACGTGGATGGCTGATGCAGAGCAGGACGAACTGCGGCTCCTCCGGCTACGAACGAAGAAGCAAGAGATTGTCATTGTGCCGGATTCGAAATACCTCCTCACCGTCATCCACGACACGCCGCCAGCGTGAGATGATAATAGCAACCGTGGGAGATGTTTACGAAGGCTTGTGGTACGGCGGCTGCGCGTGTCGGCCGGCAAGGGCTGGTGGCGACGGAAGGCTGTGCGCTGCCGATGTCAAGAGGCGAGAGCGTTCAGGATATGATGGATACCCGTATGGATGGCTACGCAGCGAAGGCGGGCAAGAAGAAGGGCATGTCACGGGGGCTCCAGCGGCGCTCCCGGAGCTGGACATGGGCAGTTGCCGCGACGCTTCATCCTGGACAACTGGGCACAAGAGGCGCGCCAGGTAGGAATGGGGACGAAGCGGAGCGCGGAGCGGCATCCGCGTCTGCTTGAGGCAGCCATCGCCTGTAGTCAAAGTATAAAGTCGGGCATCAGAATGCGGGGAAGAGGGAGCGGGTAAACTACCTACCTGCAGTACTCCGTACCTACCTGTAGCTACGCAGCCTCAACGGCCTCGGGCGCGTTACATTGACTGCAGGTGCCATGTCGCAGCTCGCAGGCGTCAGGCGACCAGTCACGCCACCGCGCACCTCGGGCCAGCACAAGCCAACAGCCAACGCGCACGAAGCCGCCGTCGCGTCGCCTTGGACTGCCGTCGGATTCACGAGACTCGGCACGGCGAGGCGGAAGCTCGGCCGGGCCCAGCGCCATCGTGACGGCGGGCCAGCGGCATCAGGCAGCAGTCAGCAGCCAGCAGCCAGCAGCGGCAGCAGCCAGCAGCCAGCAGCCAGCACGCCAGCACAGGCCCGCGGCGGCGCGCACGAGGCCAATGCCATGGGCGCCGCGCCATGGAGCCCCTGAGCGACGACATGCTGGAGCGGCTCTTCTCGGGCGCGCCGCAGTTCTTCGCGCGCAGCGAGAGCCACTTCCACGGCGCGCCGCACCCGAGCGTCGCGTTCCCCTTTGACGAGGAGCTCGAGATCCGCGACCTGGCCGACCACGTGCCCGTCGAGGACAGGGCGTGGAGCGCGCTGACGGCCTGGCCGCACCTGGCCCGCGACGCCGCGCCCGAGGCGGCCGGCCGCCGGCAGGCCGAGGAGCGGCTGCGCGCGCACTTCCACGTCCGCGTGCGCGAGCGGCCCAACATGCTGAGCATGCAGGGGCTCGACAGGGGCGCCATGGGCTACCAGGCGGCGCTGGAGCTGGCCACGGCCGACTCGCTCGAGGAGGAGCAGTTCGGCTTCGAGAGCCTCGGCACCAAGGCGCGCGCCATCGTCGACGCCCGCCTGCGCATCCTGTCGGCCCACGGCTCGCTGCGCCGCCTGCCCGAGCCGGCGCTGCTCGACCGCCTCGGCCGCAACGCCGACGCCTACCGCCGCAACGACGCGCGCGCCCGGCCCGCCGCCGCCGCCCACGCCGACCTCTTCGGCGCCCTGCTGCGCCCGTGCGCCGTCGTCGTCGACAAGGCCGACCCGCGCAGCCTCGCCAACCAGATCGTCGCCCTGCTGCGCTGCCTCGGCTCCGCCAACGTCTGGATCGACTTCTCCCGCGTCGAGTGGCGCATCCGCCTCGGCCAGGTGCTCTGGGGCGACGGCGCCGGCGACGACCTCGACGACGCCACCGCCATCCACGACGCCGACTCGGCCGCCGAGCGCGCCGAGGAGAAGTACTGGCTGCTGATGCAGATCCTCGTCGCCACCGAGCTGCTGCTGCGCCTCGACGCCGTCACCGACGGCGTCGAGTACGGCTCGGGCGCCATCAAGCCCCTCGACGTCGCCTACTTCGAGAGGGGCGCCACGCCGACCGTCAAGTGGTCCCTCCTCCTCGCCCGCAGCTGGCTCGACAACATCGACATTGTCAGGGAGGAGGAGCCCGGCGCGGCCAGCCCGGCGCCGGCCCCTCGCGGCGCCGGCGGCTGGCTGGCCTCGCTCGTCAGCAAGATGTCCCTCAGGCATCCCCGGCAGGCCCCCTCGCCGCCGTGTCGCTACGCCATCAGGGGCCAGCACGGCCAGCGCCAGGTCGACGGCCTGATACACTTTGCGAGGAAGCTCATGTGGCCCGGCATCGACGAGTACGAGGCCAGGATATCCGAGCATGCCCAGAACGCCGCCGACGCCACGCCCGCCGCCTCGACGCCGCGCCGCCCCAGCCAGTCGACGTCGTCGTCAGGCTACTTTGGCGCCTGGGACGTCACGTGCCGCCACGGGAAGCACAAGCCGCGGGCGCAGACGCAGCGGCGGAGGCTCGCCGCCGCGCTGCACGAGTCGGGATGGCTCACCCGGTCGTACGTCTTCGGGCTCATGCTGCCGGGCGAGTCGGCGTGCCATTACCTCATGGCGACGCTGCTCGAGAACGACAGCGAGGCCATGGCCAGGCTGGGCCCGCTGGCCACCCTGTCGGCCGGCTTCGTGTACGCGGGCAAGAGCTTCTGGAGCACGTCGTGCATCGTCGGCCGCGTGCTCGCGGCGGGCGAGGGGGCCGCCGAGTGCATGGGGTGGGTGTCGACAGACGTGGTGCCCGAGGGCATGGGCGACGGGTGGCTGACGATCGAGGTCGAAGACGTTGCTGGTTCGTCCGTTTCTCATGCTGGCCGGCGGCGACTGACATGGCCGTCTAGATGACGTTGCTCGCCTGGGCAAAAAGGCGAGGCTCTGGGGCAAGAAGAGGATCGAGCGCGAGTCGTCCATCGTCGGCGACGGCAGGGAGGACTCGGTGCTGCCGGCCGACTTCATCATCCCGCAGGAGAACGGCTACGCGACGGCTCCGCCGGGCGTCCGCGTCGAGCTGCTGTCGCTGGAGCTCACGTCGCCGGCGGAATCGGTGCCGGCGACGCCGCTGGCGGAGATGGTGGCGACGCCGACGGCCGAGTGCTGCCGGGCGCCCGAGATGCTGTCGTACCCCGCGAGCGTCCGGTTCCTCGTGTCGGTGGACGGCAAGGGCGACGAGGAGTTGACGTGTCCGCTGGCGTACGACATCAGCTTCGTGACGGCGCACCCGTGCGCGCCGTCGCACCGCGTGCGCATGCTCAAGTCGCCGTCGAGCCCGACGATACAGAAGATAGACGTTTCCGGGTCGGACGCGCTGGGGAGGGGCTCGCGCTCGGCGTACAGGATGGGTAGCTGACGGCCTGCCGGCCAGGGGTTGGACGCGGGCTGACTCGGCGTTGACAGGCCACCCGCTACACAAGTACTACAGCTACACGGTCGTGCACGTCTCGGAGCTGCTACAGAAGCCGCGGGCGACGCTCGGCGAGCTGCTCGACGCGTCGGCGGGCGGCAAGGGCGTGCTCGTCGTCGACTGCATCACGGGGACGGGCTCGGCGGCGGCGGAGCGCGTGGCCTCGTCGGAGCGCGTGGCCTCGTCGTCGCCGGCGTCGTCGCGCGCCGGCAGCTTCTCGCACGCACGCCTCGAGTCGCAGAAGCGGCACCTCGGGTCCGACTTGGAGGTGCTGGTGCGGGCCGTGTGCGCGCAGAGGGGGTGGAACGCGCTCCTCAGCCGGCGGCGGAGGGGGTGCCTGGCCTGCGCCATCCGCGAGGCGGGCGCGCTGGGGTGGCGGGTGGTGGTGAGGGCCGAGTAGAGTTGCGCTGTACTATATGCTGGCAGGTGTAGGATCCCAACTCGACTCTGCGGACGGACGCTGGACACGAGATGATATGTCTGTGCACCGAGCGCCAGCACGTGCGGCCAAGCGCGCCGGCCTACCCTACAGCGGCTAATTTTCCTCGGTCGGTGCAGCAAATGAAGCCTCTCCACCTCAGCGCATCCCCATCACCGTCGACAGACAGCAGCCATGGCGCCGGGCAAGGACATGCGACGGCCGGACCTCAGTGAGCGCCCCCAGCGGCCCCGTCGCCCGGCCGCCGCCCGCCGCTGACGCGCGCAGTCGTGCCGTACCAGGAGCCGCCGGCATCGGGCGACAAGACGGACGTGTCGGCGACGCTGTCGTCGGCGCTGCCCATGGCGGCCATGTTCACGCGCAACAAGTTCGTCGGCTGGTGCGTCGCGCCCGAGCCGCCGCCGCGGCAGCCGCTGACAGCGCGTCCAGGGCGGCCGTCGTCGTGTCGCTGCAGAGCTGGCTGGGCGAGAGCGCCGAGGCGCGCAGCGGCGCCGGCGCGCCCGGCTACCTCTCCGTCGCCATGTCCGGTACGCGCCCCGTCCCGCGCGCGCGCCCGTGTGCTGACCCGCGCAGTGGCCGCGCTGCTCGTCACCTACATGCACCTGTTCCTGCCGGCGAGGCTGCCCCCGGCGGCCGGCGGCGAGGCGGCGGCGCAGTGACGACGGGAGAGGCGCCGCGGCGGGCTGTGTCTGTGCATCAATATTACGGGCTTGGCGCCAACCTTGCTGCGCATCAGTCGGCCTCTGGGCTGGCCGTCTCGACGTGCAGGCCGGCTCGTGCTGCTCGTGCCCTGCGCCGGGCCGCATGCCCTGCGCCGGACCGCATGCCCTGCGCCGGACCGCATGCCCATGCCCCGGCGCGTTGCCCTCGGCTGCTGCCCGACTCCCCCGGACCGGCGGCCGTCCATCCATGGATTCCTGCCGTCTGGTAATAGTCCGGTCGCCTATTGTCCGGTGGCGCCCCTGTGCTCGGACTCGTCTCCCCACCGCGGCGCTCCGACGGCCTGAAACCTCGTCGGTGCGCCCCTGCGACGAGCCCCGTCGGACCAAGTCATGGCCCTGCCGCCCGCAGCCTCTCTTTTACCCGGCCCGCCCGCCCGCTGTGATTGCAGATTCTCGTACTTCTCTCCTCCGAGCCCATCCTTGGAGTCGCGCGCGCGCATGAGCACACGCAGCCTGGCCGCCTCGTCCAGCCCTCCGACCGGCGCGCACCACCGAGAGACGCGCACTCGCCCATGAAGATCCCCCTCGCCCTCGCGCTGGCCGCCGCGGCGTCGCTCGCGCGCGCGGGCATCGTCATCACCCCGATCGAGGCCAGGCAGATCGTCCCCAAGCTGCAGGGCGACTGCTGGGGCGGCGAGGTCACGCCCCAGGGCTGCGGGTAAGCAGGCCGCCGCGCCCCCTTTCTTGACCGCGCGCGCGCTGACGAGCCTCGCAGGCCCAAGCGCGGCTGACGACGAGGGGCGCGGGACGAGGCATATTGCATATTCATGGCTACGGCGTTGACCGGTTTAGCGTTGTCGTTGGCTGCTGATTCGGGGGCTTGATTCTTCTTCTTGGGCTTGCTTCTTGGGCTTGGATATATCCCCGGGCGTGCCTCCGGGCGCCGGCCCTGCGTCTTGGCGAATGCATGACTCCATGGCTCTACCTACATACCTTCCTACCTAATGCATCGTCTGCTCTGCTCGAGCGAGGCGACTTCTCACGCTCTCTCGAGCCGCCGCCCCACCCGTCGTCTCGCAACAGCGTCAGCCGGACCCTTGGCCTGGAGCGTCCCCTGGCCTGGAGCGTCCCCACGCCCAGCCCCGGAGCCGACGGTCAACAGCCGCGGTCCAGCCGCCCGTCCGGCATCTTCGGATCCGGGCGGCTGTACGGCGCGTCAATGCCCGCGGCAGGGATGCGGCCTCGAGGCGTGCGCTTGGCTCGGCACTTTCCTCTCGACCACCGCCTCGCCGCTTCGTCTTGCACCGCCGTCTCCAGCGCTTTTGCAGCCCGGCCGCCGGGACACAGAGCCTCGTATGCCGGGAACATTCTCGCCCCCGCGCACGCTGCCGCCACGGCTCTCAACCCGGCAGGACGAGTGCCTGACTCTCCCCGACCTCGGGATGAAACCTCCCCAGGACTCGCTCCGGGTGAGGCTTTGAAACGCGCCCCTTTGTCAGTCCCTCGTCCCGGGCGACTGGACATCGACGCGTGCAGCACGACGCTCGCGCTGTTTCATCGACAGTCGCAGAGTCGTTGCAACGCGCTCCATCCCTCGCCGCGCCGCAATTGGCATCGGAACTGCCCAGCATCAGGGCCCCTGAGCACCCAGGCACCGGCCCAAACCCCATCCCAGGCGTAGGCGTCCAGGTCCGCTGTTCGGGGCTTGCCTGCAAGACTTGGGCAGAAAATACAATCAATCCGCCTCCGGTAGAGGCGCAGCTATGACTCTGATGGCTACAACTGTCAACCTGAAGCGTGCCAATTAAGAAAATATTGTAAAAGAAACTAGAGTTAAGGCCAGTCTAAAGAACAGATCCTCATCGGCTTGCAAGGCTGGGAGACGGGGTCCAAGACAATGGTGGAAAAGCAGCCATCGCAATTAGAAATGCCGGCGCCATATCCATCTGGCCTTCACCGGACTCCCCAGTTGGCAGCGCCCCCCCAACACACAGACTCACGCAGTGTGCTGAGGGGACGAGTCTCGCCCGACCACCTCGGACCGCCGCCACCGTCGACGCCCGATAGACCTGTCGCCCGGAACCTGGACCTGCCGGCATTGTCCTCGTCCGGGTTGGCACCTCCTTTTGCCCTTCTCGCCATCAATTCCTGCCTCCTCGGCCTTTGACCACCTTGGCGGCTTTGCCGGCCCGTTTCCCACCTTTGCCGACCTTGCCGACCCTCTTGACGTTCTTCTTGACGTTCTTCTTGCCTCTGTTCTTGCCATTCTTGACGTTCTTCTTGCCTCTGTTCTTGCCATTCTTGCCATTCTTGCCATTCTTGCCATTCTTGCCATTCTTGCCATTGTTTCTGACCTTGAACCGCACACAGTCGTCCTGGGCGCCTCGTTGGGCCACGGGCATGATGGCCGGCTGGTGGTTGGCAGCCGACGACATGCAGCAGAGGCGGTAGTTTCCGGGAGGCAGGCCTTGGTCAACCTTGGCCTGCAGGCGTCCTCGGCCGTTGCCGGCGTCGTTGATACCCTTGAAGAAGGAAAACACTTGAGGCTGTTCGATCTTGGCTTCCTCCTGGATCACCACGTGTGTGTGCCCAATAATATTACCGTTATTGCCCAGCTTCTGTGGCGCGGAATAGTACGTGTTTTGGGCGTTGGTGAATGTTCCCGCATTGAGCTTGTTGACCTGCAGTTGAACGTTGAAGGTCCCGGTACCGATGACCTGGTTGTTCTTGGGGAAGACGAATCTGCTGGAAATCATGTTTGACTTGGCCGGGATTTCGCCCATGGCTGCAGACGAGTCAGAACAAGTAGGCAATCTTCATCGCAGCAGTGCAACTCACGGATGCCGTTGCACGATCCCTGTTCATTCTGCTCGCCGTTGGTCAAGTCTTTCCTGGACTGGGCGCAGAAATTGATGAAGTTGTTTCTCGAACTGTTGTCTGTTAGCTCCGAGTTCCCTTTGTGGGGTGCAGCGTGTTTCTCACGTATCCGAGGGAGACTCGTTGTTCTGCAGATCAGGATCTCCGTCTGTTGCCGACGCCTGCTGGACGACTTGAGGGTTAAGGGCGAGGTTGTTGCGGTTGCCACCATTGTTACGGTTGCCACCGTTGTTGCCGTTGCCGCCATTGTTGCCGTTGCCACCGTTGTTGCGGTTGCCGCCATTGTTGCCGTTGCCGCCATTGTTGCGGTTGCCGCCATTGTTGCCGTTACCACCGTTGTTGCGGTTGCCACCATTATTTCGGTTGCCACCATTGCCGGCGCCGTTGCCGTTGCCGTTGCCGTTGCCATTGCCGGCGCCGGCGTTCTGCTGCTGCTGCTGCTGCTGCTGCTGCTGCTGCTGCTGCTGCCGTTGCTGCTGGTTTTTGCCGCGACCCTTGCCCTGGCCCTTGACGCCCTTGCCCTGGCCCTTGACGCCCTTGCCAGCGCCGGCGTTCTGCTGCTGTTGCCTTTGGCCGCCGGCCTTGCCATTGCCACCGCCGGCGTTCCTGTTGCCGGCGCCACCGGTACCAGCACCGGCGCCGCCAGCACCAGCACCACGGCCAGCACCCCCGTTGCCAGCACCGGCACCACCACGGCCAGCGCCCCCGTTGCCAGCACCAGCACCACCACGGCCAGCGCCCCCGTTTCCAGCACCACCAGGGATGCCGCCAAAGTTGCCGCCGCCGCCGCCGTTACCACCACCGTTGCCACCACGTCCCTTGCCAACTAATTGTCGTCGGTTGAGGAATTCGGAAAAGGGAGCGTGATGGGAAAGCTCGGCGGCGTCGGCGGCGGCAGCCAGACCCATTAGGCCAACGAGGAGCGTCTTGACGTGCATGATGGCGGCGAAAGCATAAATAGAACAAGAAGAGAATAATAATAAAAGACGCAACCGCTTGGTTCCAGACCAGACGACGCCCAAATAGCCCAGCCAGGAGCAAGGCGCCGCGCTCCAAGGCCAAGGGGAACGAATGTAACGAGCACACTACCAGCGCGGCGCGGAGGGGAGAAAAGGAGCGGCGAACGCTACCGGGGTCGTGGGGGGGGGCCAAGGAGGGACAGAGGTTTGACGGAGGAAAGGAAAAAAAGAAGAGAGGTGTGAGGGGGTAGAAGAGGAGGGGGGCCCAAATAGGTCATCTATGTTGCCAAGGCCATGGGTCTTTAAAGTCGACAGGGTCGGGTCCAGACGGACAACGGCAATGCGGGACGACATCGAGGTGTCGGCAGGGCCATGCCCGCTGGGCATCAGGACGACGACGTCGGTGACGGCGATCAAACCAGCTGGTCGATAGGCCGGCGTCAGCCCCGTTGCGGCGGCGGGCGTCCAAACCGGAGCGTGGCAGGCCGTGGACGCAGACAACCATGCGGGTAAGCATTATTTCGGTCTGAAGAGATGAGACAAACGAGAGGGAGTGGCGGCCCAGGGCACGGGAGGGGGGGGTGCGTCGAGGAGCCATGCTGCGGCCGAGGGCGTCGCAAAGCGGCCGTCGAGCAGGCGGCGACGAGGGTCCCGGATCGGCAGCAGGAGACGCGCAGAGCAAACGGCCCTCGTGGCGGCCGCTGGAGGCTGCTGGAGCCCTGGAGGCTGCTGGAGCCCTGGAGGCCGCTTGAGCCGGAGCTCTGGAGGCCCCCGGACGCTGCTGGCGCCGCTGGGGCTCGTGAGGCTCCGGGACTGGCTGCCATTATTCGCGCGCGCAGAATCGATGCCAGGTTGAAGTCGAAATGCGGCTCTTGGTGTCTCACGCTTGTCACGCCAACCCGTCCTGTGGGGCCGCGGCCGAGCCAATGGGCGCCCGCGGCCGCACGCGCCAGGCAACCTGCGTTTCGCATCTGCAGCACATCAGTTTGCGCCAGCTTGCGCATCTGTCATGCACGCCTCCGGCTTCTACCCGAGGGCACCGAGGCCATGCTGCTGCTGGCTGCGAACGACTGACGACGCTTTCCGGCCGAGAAGCAGCCGCCTGGGCATGAGGCTTGGCAGCTCGGCAGCGGCGTTGGCTTTGGGGCTGTGGCTCTACTGCGCAACTGGGCTCCTCGCGCTCTTCTGGCCACGATGCCTTCAGACGACCCCCCCGGCCCCTGCCAACCCGACTACGTCACCCGGCGCCGCGTCTGCCGTCGCCCTCCTCCGCTGCCGGCTCTTGTTTCCCCTCTCGCTGTTTCGCTCCCGGATTCCCCAGTTCCGGATCCGACCCTCCCGCGCCGCGTGTCGTTGGAATCCGCCTCTGCCCGCCACCCCCCCAAGAAGAAGATTCCTTGACAAATTATTCCAGTCGGGCTGCCGTGGCGGTTTCGGATGATTACATCTCGCTCGGACGTTCATCCAAGCTCACTGTCACCGTCTGTCGGTCTGATGACAGTGTTTGGCTGACGGCGAAGCCAGGCAGAACGAGTAATGCAACGTCTGTGCAAAGGGACTTCAACCTGGCGGCGCGAGCTTGCTGTACGCGCCGGCTCGACGGCTTCCCCCCACCCCCGCACAGACGGCGCCTCTATCACAGGCGGCTTTCTGAACGACTCGCTTTTTCTTCTCGCCAGGAAAGCGGTTCGGTTGATCAAACTGCGCAACTCCCAAGTTGGAATTGGCTATACCTAGCCGTGCATCAGGGGCTGCGACACTTTGCAGCCCGCTAGCCAAAAAAGAAGTCATGGAACAAGACCGCTGTCGCGAGGTTCGTCCAGATCCCCCGTGACAAATCCTTGCTGCCCCGGCATGGAATCACATCCCCCTTGCAAGGGGTCGAGATACGGCATCGCGGCTTCCGTTCATCAGTCTGCTGCCCGCAAGTAACGGAGCCATCAGCCAAGCACGCGCAAGGCTTGGTCGGTCCGTCTTCCGCGCTCATGGTGCTGCCGATCGGATCGGACGCTTCTGTCAAGCAAGGACGAAGCCCGCGTACTCGGCACCCTGCGACCCTACAACTCGTCGGCCGGCTCTTCCGCCGCTGCTCGCGTCTGATACTCGGAAGCGATGCCATCCAGCCACGCTGCCATCCTGTATCCGGCTCGGGCGATCTGTTCTTCGACGACCGGCCCGGCCTGGGTGAAGTAATCGCCACCCAGCTCCTGGCCGGCGATTGCTCGGGGACCTTGGGGCAGGACTGTGGTGCGAGCGTGAGCCAGGTGCTCATTGCCGCCACCAAAGGCCTTCCTTACCGTCGGTGCACACAAGCGCGTTGGCTTCTCGAGACCAAGCCATGGCAGTCCCGTTGGCGTTGTTCACATCAACATCTTTGAGCCACGCGTCCTTGGAGGCGGAGAACTTGCCACTGGCAATCTCGGCAGCCAGCTGGTCTGCCCATTTCCGGGCAAGGGCATACGGATTTCCGTGCAGGCCGCCGATCCATTTCTCGGCGATGGACGTGTCCCATACGTGGTGCAGGTTGAACGGCTTCCCATCCCAGAGCACGTGGATGCCGTTGCCGCCCTTGGCAACGTCTTCGTTGTGCAGGGGCTGATGGAGGTCGCCGACGAAGTGCACGACAAACTTGGCGGCCTGGGCCCGCAGCCAGGCGGGCAGCGAGTGGTCGAGCGACTGCTCCGTGTAGTTGGCCAGGGCGCTGATGACGCAGCCCGTGGCCTTGCAGTCGCGCACCAGGTCGACGTTGCAAGACGTGGGCGGCTCGTCGTGGGCGTCGATGAAGTGGAACGTGCTGGTGAAGCGGCCCCATTTGGTGTACCGGATGGAATCGGCCCACGAGGCCACCTTGGCCAGGTAGTCGTCGGCCTGGCTGCCCAGGAGCTCCTGGAAGTGGGCCCGGGTCGAGTCGGCCACGAAACTGCTGGCGAGATAGGCCGTCGTGATGTGTCCCAGGGCTGGACTCCCATGGCGGCAGGGGTCAGCGCTCACCACTGCCAAGTCATGGCGGCTTGTAGGGTGAGGATGGATGCCACGTACTGCCCCAGGCGATCGCCGCGGGAACGGACACGAGGCCAAGAGCGAGGGCGCCGCGTGAGACCTTCATGATGCAGGCTAGATGCAGGACAATGAACAATGAGCCTATACGACAGAAACAATAGTATCAGAGTTCGTAGCGCAACGTGGAGGTTGGCGGCTGCGGGGGGATGGGCCCACGTGAGGGGGCTAGCTGGTGTTATGTAATAGGCTAGCCTTAGCTTGACGTCGTGTCTTGGTACGTTCCACGTTTCCACGAATTGGTCTTGCAAAGTCGCTGGCGGCGTATCGCGCAAAACAAGGAATCAATGAACGCGGCATATGCGTCTCGTTGTACGGAGTCCGGAGCACAAAGCACCGAGTGCGGACGTACATACATATAGCTCTGCTGGTGACAAGGGCGCGAACCGGCGGGACCCCCTCGGCGTCGGTCCGGCGCCCTGCCAAGCTGCTAACACGCGGTACGTGCGGCGAACCCGAACGCAGGCCCGCTCGCCCTAGCACGCTGCGGTGTGCAGGTCACCCCAGGTAGCGCCAGCCCTAGAGCCGCTGCAATGGCACGCTGGCACGATTACGAGGTGCCACCCGCGCAACCACGCAGCGTCAGTGCGTCATGCGCCACCGACGCCGGGCCCGCCGCCAGCCAATGGGGGCCGCTGCTGACATCAGGACCGGGCGCCACGATAAGTCGATAAGACCCGTGCTCTATCTCGAAGCTTTCGCCATCCATCCGCCTGACTCGTCCTGGCCATCCAAGACGCCGTCATCCTGTCTCCTGCGCCCGTCACGCGTGCGCCGCCGACCGACTTTTCTCGTCCGCCGCCGAGCTGCCGCGTCCCTTAAGCCCGTCCTCGCGCCGCCTGCTGGCGCCCTTGGCCTCGTCGTCGTCTGGTCCGCGTGTCCGCCTCCGCCTCGCCTCGCCACGGCCTCCGCATCGCCATGGCCGCCTCCCCCGCTGCCGTCGGGCTCGCCGCCGCGCAATTGCCCGTCGGCGAGGCCCTGTCGGGCATATTTGGGAGCATCAGCTTGACCGCCTGGATATGCCTTCTGGTGCGACCCCTTACCGTCCGCGAACCCGGTGGCGCCGCGTCGCTGCTAACGCTCCTCGCAGCTCCCGCAGTTGGTCGTCAACTTCAAAGCCAAGAGCGCAGACGCCCTCAGCCTGACCTTTCTCATCGTGTGGTTCCTGGGAGACGCGTCGAACCTGACGGGTATATCCGTGCTGCCGCAGCCTGCCCATTGGCTTGTCGACCAGGACTGACAATCGAGACGCAGGCGCCCTGTTCACAAGCCTGGCCCCCAGCGCCGTCGCGCTGGCCATCTATTTCTGCTTCTTGGACGTCTGCCTCCTCGGCCAAACGCTCTACTACAACGCCGTCAATGCCCGCCGCGCGGCAGTGCGGGACAACTCGGACACGACCGAGGTGTCCGAGGACGCTCCGCTTCTCGCGAGGCGACGAAGCTCGTCTTCTGTCTTGCCGAGCTCGCGCCGCAATCGGCACGCCTCGCATGGTGAGTCGTCGATGGAGTCCGGTCGCAAGATTGGGACGGACAAGATCGAGGCGGTCGACGGCAGGCCGTGGCTCCACAACACGCTCAGCCTGCTCGCCGTCTACGTCGTCGGCTTCGCCGGCTGGTTCATCTCGTACAAGGCCGGGGCCTGGAATGCCAAGGATCCAGGGCCTCGCCAGTCTCCCGGCGGCGAGAGGCAGCTGCTTGAGACTGCCGGCCTGGTCCTGGGCTACGCTAGCGCTGCCTTTTATCTCTGGTATGTCTCTGCCGCCCGTTCGAGCCGTCCAGGGTTGCTCACGTTTCAATCCAGCGCGCGAATTCCCCAGATTTACAAGAACTACCGGGACAAGTCTTGCCAAGGTAGGTTGCCGAGACGCCTGGGTTGACGAGCACTCCTAACGCGGCGCAGGCTTGTCGCTTCTCTTCTTCATGCTGTCTCTGACGGGGAACCTGACGTACGGGCTGAGCCTCATGGCCTACTCCCAGGAAAAGGACTACCTCCTGAATGCTCTCCCCTGGTTGCTGGGATCGCTCGGCACCATGGTGGAGGACGCCATGATTTTCGTCCAATTCCGGCTGTATGCCAACAAAGCCCGCCGCATGGCCCCGGAGTCGTGACCCGGTGCCGGAGGCCCTAACGAAGGATATGACTGACGCTCCCCGGCTTGTTTCGATCTGATGAATGCATGGATGGCGTTTGGGTATCTCAGCCGGCACTTGTGGTCCATGGCAGCGGGTTGGGCTGCACCCTTGTGCTTCACTTTTCGCAAGTTCCTATAGAAAGATTAGCACCGCTCCCTAGAATGCGAGTTTGGTTATTGTGCTGTAGCTCGTCGGGACTCGAGAGTGGACTCTAGATAAGGTTCCGGAAGTCGGCGATCGCCCCTGAGATCAAGTACCTAGGTAGCTAAAGCGGGCCCTGCACCTCCGATGGCGGGGCAATGGCAACGGCGGGGCCTGGAGCTTCGTGCACGCCCTTTGAAATTTCGCAGCCAGATTGACAAGGCCTTTGACTCATTCACGACCCCTGAGACGCGTCTCCTCCTCGCAGGCTCCGCCGCCGTTACAAGGGCTTCTCGTTGCGACCATGGCGAAGCAATTCCCCGCCAAGAAGTGCGGTACGTCCCCCCCGGGCGCCGGCGGCGGCGAGCCGTGATGCCGTCGCCGGCGACGACGGTCCGCCCCCCCGGCGCCGGGGTCCGGCGTGCCGCTGTGCCGGGCTGACGGCGCGGCTTCCGCAGGCGTCCTCGGCTGCACCGGCTCCGTCGGCCAGCGCTTCGTCCTGCTCCTCGCGCAGCACCCGCACCTCGAGCTGCACGCCGTCGGCGCGTCGGCGCGCTCCGCCGGCAAGAAGTACGGGGACGCGGTGCGGTGGAAGCAGGCCCGGCCCATGGGCCGCGTCGCCGACATGGTTGTCCGCGAGTGCCGGCCGGCCGAGTTTGCCGACTGCGACGTCGTCTTCAGCGGCCTCGACTCGGACGTGGCCGGCGAGATCGGTGCGGCCCCTCCCCCCCGGCTGCCCGGCGACGGCGCCCCGGCTGACGCTGCCGGCGCAGAGCTCGACTTCCTCCGCGCCGAGATGCCCGTCTTCTCCAACGCCAAGAACCACCGCCGCGACCCGCTCGTGCCGCTCGTCGTGCCGACGGTCAACCTGGCGCACCTCGACCTGATCCCGCACCAGCGCGCCGTCCGCGGGCTCTCGCGCGGCTTCCTCGTCTGCAACTCCAACTGCGCCGTCATCGGGCTCGTCATCCCCTTCGCCGCGCTGCAGGCCGCGCTGGGCCCCATCGCCGCCGCCAGCGTCGTCACCATGCAGGCCGTCTCGGGCGCCGGCTACCCGGGCGTCTCGGCCATGGACGTCGTCGACAACGTCGTGCCCTACATCAAGGGCGAGGAGGACAAGCTCGAGACCGAGGCCCGCAAGATCCTCGGCCGCCTCGACGCCGACGCCCGCGCCTTTGTCGAGCAGGACGCCCTGCGCGTCTCGGCCACGTGCAACCGCGTCCCCGTCCTCGACGGCCACATGGCCTGCGTCAGCCTCCGCTTCGAGCGCCGCCCGCCGCCCTCGGCCGCCGAGTGCCGCGCCGCCCTGCGCGCCTACGCCGCCGAGGCGCTGGCCCTGGGCTGCCCCTCGGCCCCCGACCCGCCCATTGTCGTCTTCGACGACGAGGACCGCCCGCAGCCGCGCCTCGACCGCGACCTGGGCAACGGCTACACCGTCAGCGTCGGCCGCCTGCGTGACGACGAGAGCGGCATCTTCGACGTCAAGTTCACCGCCCTGAGCCACAACAGTGAGTGGCCTCCCCTGGCCAAAGGGCCGTCGGCGGTTCCGCTAACTCGATCCCTTCCCAGCCGTCATCGGGGCCGCCGGATCGTCCATCCTCAACGCCGAGGCGGCAATCCTCAAAGGGTACATCTAGACTGTCCGACTGCCCCGGAGCGGCCTCGCTACGAGCGAGGACGACGAGAGGCGGCATGGGACTTGGATATGCAAACGATTCTCGTACAACCACCTGCATCTACCCGGCCTCCAAGTGCCACCCAGGCCGCATACCCATGCACAGCAAGCAGAGTCCATATCGTAATGCTGCTGATTATTTTGTTCTCTCATCCCGGGAACCATCAGCGGGGGGGGGTGAGGGGGGTATATGCCTCGGCCCAACGGCCTGTCAACCCAGATGCCGCGGCGCAGGCAAGTAAAAAAACAAAGGATACCGAAAAGCAATTCCCGCCAAAAGAGTGCTATGCTCAGGGCCCGTCCTAATTCCCAGAAGAAAAGACAATATAGATGCGTGTCTGATCAACTCAAAGACACGCGCACACATAGACACCCGGTCCCACCAAAATGCCATGTACGCCAATATCATAACCATGTTGGTTAGCCCGATTACCGGCGCGCCTTGAAGAATGTCCCTTGTGTTCCTGGATGTCGGTTCCAAGTGGTGAGCTGCTGCCCATGCCATCCTCGTCACCGGTTGCGGTCCTCGGGCCGAGGCGATCGGAGGTGGTGCCTGGTCCAGGCGCCGAAGCCGTTGGAGAGCAACCAAAACCAGCTGTCCTGCCGGGTTGACTGGCGTGTTTCCCTGGGCTCCGACGAGAGGATGCCCTGCTCCGGATCCGTCGACCTCTCGGCCGGGCGAGAGCCCGAGGCCTCTACGTCCAGCTCGTCGTCACTGCCGTCATCGTACGGCTCATAGCGAGGGCCGTCTCGAGTGCCGCGGGCCAGAGACCGAACCACGTCTCCCTTGCAGATGGGGCACGTCCGTCGGCGAGTCGTCAACCAGGGGGTTCTAGAGCGAGTGAGCACGACGGCGCCGACGTGTACAGGGCGAGTGAAACAACTCACATGCAGTCGGCGTGGAACTCGTGGCCGCAGGGCAGGCTCATCACCCTGCTCACGCCGTCGACATACTCCTCGAGGCACACGACGCACTCGACCTGCCTCCCCATGTACTTCCTCCACTCGGCCGAGAAGCCTCCGGAGCCCTTTTCGTGTTCGTTCCGGGCGCCGTTGCGCGCAGAGGCCTGCGGCGTCGGCACGGCAGAGCTCGGGGCCAGGAAATTCTCGCTCTGCAGGACGCCCGTCGTAGTCCTCGAGCGCGGCCGCGGCCTCGCCGGGCTGTGCTGTAGCAACGGCGTCGTGGGCGTCATCGAGGGGGACGGCAACCTCGGCGACAGGCTGGGCGATGTAGCCACCGTGTGGTACGTTCGCACAGGGAGCCGGTCCACAACCGACTTGGGCGCCCTCCATCTCCTCCGCCGGATCCTGGCGCGGACAATCAAGAGCGCGTATACGACGGTCAGGGTGATCAGCGGGCTGACGACGAGCACGAGCAGCGTGTCGAAGAAGGGGCTGGCGCTGCTGGTCGGCGTGATCGTCACCCACAGCCCCTCGTGCTGATCAGGGTCGTGATGAAGATCGGCGGGGGCCAGGCCCTCGGCGTCGTGGTCGTCCTCTTCACCGGGCACCTCGGCCTCCCTGACGTTGCCGTGGTCGTCGTCGCCAAACAGCTTCGATATGATGCCGTGCCCCTTGCTGTCGGCCTTGGGCCCGGTCGACGCGGCCTCCTTGCCACCCTTGGGCAGCGCCTTGCCGGGATTGTACTCGCCGCTTGACGGGGTAATGCTGCCACCCTTGGGGCCGTTTGCCTCGTGGGAGCTCTTGGCAGGGTCGTCGTCATCCTTGGAGCCCGACACCGTCTTCTGGTCGTCGTTCTTGCCCTTCTTGGCCCCGGAGCCAGGCTTGTCCACCAGATCGGGGTCTCGCCAGTCCTGCACACCAATGACGAAATCATCCTCGGCCGATTTGGGCTTCTTCGACTTTCCTATGCTGTCGTTGATCAACTTGTCCTTCTCGTCGCTCCAGTCTTCGACAAGAACCCAGCGCCCGCTGCTCGGCGGCCGGCTCTCGGTGTCAAGGGTGCGAGGCGATCGGCGCCAGCCAAACATGGGGAACCAGCCGCGGTTTCCCGAGGCGTTGGGTGCCACGGGCTTTTCCGCCTTGTCCTTGACGGCCCGCTTAGCCCTCGAAGCGGGAGCTGCGGTCTTGAGGGACGCCGCAGCCTTGCCAGGTGCCGGGCCTCGGTTCCTCTGGTCCTGCCTGGCCTTGGGGCCCTGCTGGACCTTGAGCACGGGATTCCCGTTGTCGTCGAGAGTGTCCTCGATGAAGCTTCCGGGCTGCGTCAAGGACGACAGCAGGTGGGCCGTTGTCCTAGCAGTGAAGACGGACGGCACCGTCACGTTGTCGACCTCGTCGCCGTGGGCGAACATCTGGATCAGGGGCCCTCCCTTCTGGTTGTCGCCAACAATGACGGCGATGGCGCCCCGGCGCTGGGCCCACAAGACCTTTTCCAAAAAGCCACAGCCGCCGCGCATGAGGAGCACGATCTTGCCTTGGATCTCGGCGGCTTCCTGGATGGACTGGATGTCGGCATGGGACGAGGAGAAAGAGGCGTCGCGGCGGGGGGTGGGCTTGTGGCTCTCGTCGAGATGGCTGTCGGTGGTGCCGCCGCCGACGGCCCTTGTGTGCAGACGTCGTCCTTTGGCGGCAGCTCCCCGGCTGCCGGGGTCGAGAAGCTGGGCACCGCGCTTTGGGCGGCCCGGCTGGACGGGAGCGGCGGGACCGCGGGGCCCGTCGGCGCGCGAAGAGCTCCTCAGGGCGGCGCGGGTGTTGCTGCTGCCCCATCCGGGGAGGTCGCTGCAGCCGAGCTCGCCGTTGCCATCGAGGCTGTCCTCGGCGAAGCCACTGCCGACCCAGAGCTGGGCGCTCAGGCCGGCGGGGGCGAGCTTGGGGCCAAAGGCGGCGGGGCGGGCGGCAAAGGAGGTGCTGTTGTCGTCGGTCAAGCTGATGGCGGCGTTGGGGGGGAAGAGCGAGAAGGGCGTGTTGTAGTACATGAAGCCGAAGATGGACCTCGAGGCCCGGGCTTCCGACGGGTACGACGAGGCGCCACTGGGCCGGGCCGACGCGAGCGAGCGCCACAGGATGAAGATGGGCGCGGCGATGAAGAGGGCGAGGATGGCGATGCGCGGCGTCCGCATCGCGGGCAGCCAGAGTCGGCGACGCGACGCCGACGGTCGACGGGTTGGCGTTTGGCGTCCAGCCAGCCGGGCAGCGGCGGCTCGCAGCAGCTGCCGCCCAGGCGGCGCGGCGTCTCGCTTCGCGGCGGCGGGACGGACGGAGGGCGGCGGCGGCAGGCGAAGCAAAGCGATATTCCAGCGGGCGGCGGAGGCAGGATGGCGATAGGTGGCGACAGGAGAACGAGCGGGGAGGCAGTGGTTGTAGAGTTGGTAGGCACGGAGCGGGCGATGATGATTTGGGTGGAGGCGGTGGAGGCCAGGCACGGGCAGCTGCATGTATTTGGGCCCGGGGCGCGCGTACCGGTACGGCGGGCCCTTGCTGGCCGCTGCGCGCGCCGCGCCCGTCCAGGGGTGTCTCACGCACGGGTCAAGCGCTGGCGGTCTGAGGGGGCGCGGGCCGGGGTCCAGAGGGCGCGCGGGCCGGGGTCCAGAGGGCCCACCTGCATGTAGCGGTACCTTGCCGCCCGCAGAGGTACCCCGGCTGCGCAGAGGCGGCATCCGGGCGGCCGCACAGGTACTCGGCAGGTACCGGCGCTGCTAGCAGACGCGCAGCCGCTGCTAACACGGCCGCGTGCCGCGGCTCCTGGATCCGGCCTCTGCGGCGCGCAATGCACGCGCGCCCGGCTCCAGCGGCGCGAGCCCGCCCAGGGGAGCCTGCGACCCCAAACGGGCGCGCTGCGACACAGGGCAGACAGGGCGGTCGCGCCGAGACGCAGAGCTCCTAGTACTGCGACTCTACTGGCCGTCCAAGGCCCAGGTACCTCCGGCCTGGATGGCTGGGGCCAGCGGGGCGCTTGGACGCCTGACTCAACGACGTCACCACGGCGTCGCCAGCTTCGCCCTCGCATCGCCAATTAGACAACCCGCCAAAGGGAGCCTCTGCTTCCGCGTCTTGAGGCTGCTGGTGCGGTGCCGAGCAGGCGCTGTGATGCCTGACTCGTCCGTTTTGTCCGTTTTGTGTCATGCGACCTGCGAGAGCTCGGCGGAAACCCCTGCGCATAATGCCCCGACATCGCGTCTTCTGCCCTTTATGGCTGAGAGCTGTTCAGAAGGGCCATGCTCCCGTCCGTCTCGGAACATGTGCTCCGGCCGAGTCTGCGAACGTCAACTCGATAGCGCCGACTTGTTCCAGAACATCTCCAGCAAGGAGTTTGTGAATACAGACAATAAATGACATTGGCTCGAGGCAAATTAACAGGCGTAACCTCATCTATATACACTGCACAGCACAGCCAAGCATGGGACCAGCCCTCAGCCCAGGCCATCTGCCGCGCCTACGCAACGGGCGACTCGTCGTCCTGAGCAGCGTCGCCCCCAGCAGCAGGCGCACCACCGCCCTGGGCCAGGTAGTTAGGAGCGTCAGGCGGCGCGGCAGCGGCAGCATCACCACCCTGGGGCAAGGCGTTGGCGGCGCCGGCAGCCTGCCCGGCGGCCTGAGCTTGGTAGTTGCCACCAGATTCGGCCCCCGAGGCCTGAGTAACGGCCTGAGCTTGGTAGTTGCCACCAGGGGCAGCGGCTTCGGCCCCCGAGGCCTGAGGAGCGGCCTGCGCACCGGCCAGAGCGGGAGCGGGCGCCTGGGGGGCGGCGGCACCGGCGGCACCGGCACCGGCGACACCAGTAGCAGCTCCGGCGGCACCAGTACCAGCTCCGGCGGTACCAATACCAGCTCCGGCGGCACCGGCGGCGCCGGCAGCACCAGGCTGAGCTGCGGCCCCGTCGGCCGCACCCGGCTGCGCCATCTGGAAGGCGACGATGCCGCCAAACGGCCCGGCTGGGTTCCTGTTGGCAATCTTCATGAGACAGACGTCGGACTGGCCCGCCATCTGGCCGCTGCACGTCATCCCGGCGGGGACGGCAATCTTCATGGGCTGGCAGGCCGTCAGCCAGCGTCACCCAAGACCCCAAGCTGCATCAGGCACGCCACTCACATAGTTGGCGTTGACGTTCAGCGCTCGCCGGGCGAGTTTGAAGCGGGCCCCCAGCCTGGCCGGGAAGTTGTTCCTCATCGGGCCGGGGCCAATGTTGCCGCCCCGGCCGGGGACCTGCGTTACCACCTTGGCCTGCGTGCCCTGCGAGAACTGGCCGGTTCCGGTCGGGTCGATGACGGCCTCGACGGGGCCGGCTCCGTCCTGGTCACCCCGCGTCAGCGTCTCGCCGCGTCTCCACGGGCAGCTCCGTCTCGGGGGCCGCGTACGGTTGTCACAACGTGCCAGGTGCCCGAGATGGACCCGCCGTTGGGGCTGACCTGGGGCAGGGTCGAGCCGGACATGGCCATGACGCGGCTGAGGTCGTCGGCCGAGTTTTGGCCGCCGCCCTTGGTCCTGCCCATGCCGTCGCTGGCCGTGTTGCGGGACCGGAAGACGGTCGTGTCGACCTCGGTCTGCCGGTTCCGCCCGGTGCCGGGCACCGCGCCGCCCATGATGCCGAGGCCGGTGGTGTTGCCGCCGGCATCGCCGGTCTTGAGGCCGAGACGCCTCAGCATAGCTCGAGCTGCGGGAGGGAGGAACTTACAACAACATCGACGCGGCCGTGGGCGGCAACGAGCGGGGAGAGCGCCGCCAGGACAGCGAGGACCGCGGTGGAATGCATGGATAGGCAACAAGCCGGCTGCGACGTGCCCGCGCGCCTCTGTGTATATAGGGAGGTGGCTTATATGCAGGATACCCAAGCGCTGGCGTCGACCAGGGCGGAAGCGAGAACCGGCTCAGCGGATGAGGATGGCCGACAAGACAGGCCCTGATGCGAGAAGCAAAGGGCCATCTTTATATCCCAGAGTCACGCCTGGCGAGAACCATCTCTCCCTCTCTGTCTCTCCCGAGGTTCTCTCCCGAGGTGTTTCCAAAGGGCATCGTCGAAACATCACTCGCGGTCACACTCCCGTCTTTCGACAACTTCAAACCATCGCAACTCCAGCGTGTTTGGCCAAGGCCTCACGCTGGCTCACTCGTCAGGCTGAGGAGCAGTGGAGGTCCGGCTAAGCCGGCAGCTTTGCCACAAGGCTGCCAAGCCAGGCGTTTGTCGACGCGTCGGCCCCATCGGCCGAAGACGTCGGGACTCGGCAGCGGGCGTGTAGGGCCGGCTCTAACGGCAGGGCTGCCGCGGGTGGAGTCCCTGGAAGCGGCGTCGTCAGCGGCAAACACGGTCGCGGCGTGTCAACCTCCTCGTCTGAGGCGGAGGCTTGGGCCTTGGACCACGAAGGGCAGCCTAAAGCAGCTCTGCCCGTGGAATTCATGGCCGGCTGCACAAGCCTCGAGTTGTCGTGAGGCACACGCGCAGCAATCCCGATGCCGGTCTTGTAAGCAGTCGGCATATGGGATGATGATCGCCATGGCCGGACGCCATGGGTCTTCGCCCGGCCGGAGCCGGGATGCGGAGCCGGGGCAGGATATCGCGCTCTGCGGCGACAAGAGTGCTCTGGCCATGTTTTAGAAGTGCTCTGCGGCGACAATAGTGCTCTGGCCATGTTTTAGAAGTGCTCTGCAGCTCTGCCCTCCTGACCAGCAGCCGTCACTTACCATTCCATCGCCACCCGCGCGCTGCTCGGTGGTCGTTTCAAGGGGCCAGGGTCGCGCCGGAACGAAGGCCGCGCCGAAACGAAACGAGCCTCCTCAGTCGCCTCAAGCGCCGCGCGCACTGCTTATGTATTATTTATCTCGCGTAAAGCTAGTCCAGAGCTCGTCTACCTATTTTTGGCTCCAAATGCTCATTGTGACTGCATGACATCATTCGAACCTCGCCCTCATCAGCGACGCCTTCTGGGCCAGGGCTCACCTCGATGAAGCGTGCCGAAAATAGAGCAAGGGCCTGCTATCCGAGGCTGGCCGGCCATGCCTCCAGCGTGTTGCCGAGCTTGGACAAGGCAGGTGGTCGACTCGTCATCAGAAACGCTCCGACAACAGGGTCGACGGCTCGCCCTCGCCCTCGCCCTCGTCCTCACCCTCGTCTACGACCTTGCCCTGGTCCCATGCCCGCTTCTCGCCCGCCTTGGACCACACCACCTCCCGCTCTGTCTTGTCGGTCCCGTACTTGGAGTTGCGGATCTCGTCCTCGGTGAACCCTGCACGCCTCATCCGCCCTTCCTGCATCCGTAGCAGCTTCAACAGGTCCCTGGACGTCTCGTCCCCGTTGTCCGCATCGTCCGCATCGCACAGGCCCATGTTCACGTCGTCGGTGTTTGGATCGTAAGACTCGGAGAACCGGCGGTCGAGGCTTGCCGCCCCGCCGATTCTGCCTCGCCCGCGACACCTTGCCGGAGGGGGCGCTGGGCCAATGTCATCGCCCGAGCTGTCCGAGTCACTATCTTGCTTGCCATCAGCTGCTTGTCCACTGGAGGCGGGCGCGTCTTTGGAACGAGCGCGATGGCGAGAGCGCTGCCGGTGTTTCCGCTTCTCCTCCCTGGGAGAGCGAGATCTCGCGTGCCGCCGCGACTGGCAGCGGCCGCCATGGCCTCCATGGTCCCGGGCCCGCCTTGAGCTTCGTCTCTCCTCCTTGTCGCCATGGCGCTTCCTGTGATGACGGTCATCTTGAGACAAGTCATTTGCCCGTTTCCTAGCCTCTTCGTCGCGGGGTTGCTTCAACTTCTCGTCTTTGTCCCGGCTGCGCAACGCTCGACCGCCGTCGCCGTCATCTCCCTCGCCACGCCTTGTTCGCTTCGTCCCGCCGAGGATGGCGTGAATGTCTCCCATCTGTCGTCTCCGGATGTCCCTCGGGTTTGGGTTCGTCTTTAGCCTTTTGATTTCCTCGGCGCGCTCCAGGCCTTTTAACTTGGCGTTGGACTCGGCAGTTTCCTTGGCCAGCAGCGCCCTGTTGTGGTGATCAGTGCTCCTGATGATTTTCCGCAGGAAGTGCGTGTTGGGCTTGGGCTTGTTCGCCGGCCTGGAGACGGCCGTTAGTATCTGTGATCCCCGCTGGCGTAGACGGGGGGCGGCTCACTTCTTGCTCTGCGGGAAGGCGTCCATACCCGTCCCCGACTGGCTCGAGGAGCCCTCCCTGGCCTCCTCCACCAGCAAGTTGGCGACGTACTCGTCAGTGAGCATCTCGTCGTTTGCCATCGCGACCCGCTTCCAGGACACAAGGGAAGCTCGCACTGTCGCGAGATGAAGAAGTTGAAGGCGGCAGTTGGCAACTCGGGAGAAGGCAGTTGGGCATGACGACTTGATTGGCCCAGTGGCTGCCGACAACTGCGCAAGTACCGTACCGTACCTACGCGTGCGGAGAAGAAATCCTATCGATAAGCAGAGACTCGCGCTAGCTGCGTTGGGGTCAAAGTAAACACTTCCAGCATAAATATCAGAACACGCCTCAAAGCCTGTTCCTCTTGCCAAAAACCGCGCCGCGCAACATGGACACGACAAAGGCGGCCGAGACGCTCGAGACGGTGCGACGCCTGCAATCGGAGCACGAGCTCTCCATCGCCAAGCTCAGCGAGCCCATCGCCAGCTCGACGCCGCACGACGCCCGGCAGCGCGCCTCGGACGCCTCCAATGCGTCGCTCGACGGGCCCACGCCGGCCAGCCTCGAGGCCGACCTCGCGCACTACACGGAGCTCTTCGCCAAGCTGCGCTTCTCCTACGTCGAGCAGGTAACCAAGGAGAAGTTCATCCGCGCCATCGTCGGCGACCCGCCCCTCATCGTCACCATGCAGGAGAACCTGGACCTGGAAAAGGAAAACGGCGAGGCCAAGGCGCAGCTCAAGTCGCTCAAGCTCGAGGTGGCCGACATGGTGGCCGACCTGGAGAGGAGGGGCAGGGAACTGAGCCGGCGGTGCGAGAGGGTGCGGGCCGAGACGACGCAGCTCGAGGAGCTGCCCGCCAAGATACGGGAGCTCGAGGCCGAGGTCCAAGAGCTCAGGGCCGCGCAGCAGGTCCCCCCCGGGTCGGATCCGAGCCTGAACCTGCCCCTGGCCAAGACGCTCGGCCTTGTCGCCAAACGTAAGGCGGAGCAACAGGAGCTGGCACGCGAGCTGGAGGCGCTGCAGGCCAAGGCGCCGCGCAAGAGGAAAGAGGCGGAGCGACTACAGGCCGAGCTGCAGCCGCTGGAGGCGAAGCGGCAGAACAGCACGGCGGCGGCGCGCGAGGCGCAGAGAAGAAAGGAGGCGGCCCTGGGAGGCGTCGCCGACGATCTGGAACAGAGGGCGCGGTGGTGGAGGGCGAACGAGAGCGTCCTGAGGCAGGTGCTGGGCATCAACAACTGACGAGCGGCAGTGTTGGGCCGGCGATCAGAGCACAGGCAGTCGCCTGCGGGCGCACAGCGTTGAAGGCAAAGACGACGCAGCCCGGACAGGATTCTGCACGGCCCGCCCATCTGGCGTGCGGTGCATCCAGGTCGGGCCATCACGGACTCCTCCCGGCATCACTGCTCACCGCATGCCGCATCTCGACGTCCAGGGCGCTGCGGCTGAAGTCGTGCAGCCTCGCCGGACTCGAGACCAACCTACGCCCTGCGCAATATTCATGTGAGCGCACGGAGACATGCTCTGGACAACATCCACTGACAAACGCAGGGACCACCAACAGGAGGGACCCTGGGCCGGAGGCCACGCGAGGGCCCTCACGTGGGTCGCGATGAATGTCTCTGGGCGCCGAATACGGAGTACGGATCTTACCAACTGCTTGTCATGCTTGCATGGGGATTACATGAGACGCAAGCGAGGCGTCGTGGTTACAGCAGCCTGCAAGTCGCCGACAACGCAGCGTCAGCTTGTTTGCGTACATGCGCACCAAGTCGACTGTGCCTGCGAGAAGCCGAAACCGGTACGGATACATACATGGACGCCGTTATTTCCACCCCAAAGCCGGGCAAGCAAGCGTTGGCTGGGTCGAGCCAGGCATGTCCAACAGCCCCAAGTCCCAGCTATCTCCGAACGCCGTGAGACATGCAGCTCTCTGCACACGCCCCCCCGAATTGGGGTCTTACTCTTGGACTGCAGGGCAGGCGTGACACCATTGTCCTGCCCCTCTGGCGGAGAGTCACGGGCATGTCTTTGTCCGCAACAGGGGGGAGGACAAGAAAAAGCTTGGAGGAATCGGGGAGAAGCAAGTCTGCCGTGCGTGCTGCTGACTGCAGGTCTCACGTCGATTCATACGAAGCCGCCGATTCATACGAAGCCGCCGGGCAGCGGGGCGGACATGCAATAGGCCAGGCCGGCCTGGACCGATGCTCGGGACGTTCCGGCATCATGGTGCAACGTGTTGCAGCGGGGCAGTTGTACTAATGGTCGGCAACAGAACTGCTCCGGGGCCGGGGCCGGGGCCGGGGCCGAGCCGGGCCCGGGACCCACTCCGATGGCCGGCAGCTGGAGGGGTGACGCACGTCGTCGTTGGACCCGACA
The DNA here is from genome assembly GCA_002939055.1 of Hypocreales sp. Mo6-1. Classification (NCBI taxonomy): domain Eukaryota; kingdom Fungi; phylum Ascomycota; class Sordariomycetes; order Hypocreales; species Hypocreales sp. Mo6-1. The sequence continues at coordinate 4,437,882 of PNEP01000013.1, forward strand.
GCTGCTGACCATGTGCTCCACAGCCAGGATCGGTTCCCGACGGCATGGATTCGCCTGACAGCTGGCAAGGCTTGGCTTGCTTGGACCACATGGACGCTGTTTTATGGCGCGCGGCACTACACGGCAACTCGCCAGGAGCAGCAGCATCCGACTGCACGCCTGACGCCGTGTCCCGCAGCTTGGAGCACGCCTGCAATTCGTCACCAACACCGTCACACCCAACGGCATCACCGACCGAGTTGTGACAAGCTAGAGGCCAGATGGCCGGCCAGACGACCAAGAGCAGCAGAGAAGCCGTCGAGAGAAGGTTCACTAATTGGCAACGTGGCAGGCGTCAGAGATGTGCGTGCTCGCAGCCCGTCCCGCCAGTGGATGATGCGCTGATATTTATTTTACGCCACAGGGAACCCCCGAGATTAGCCAAGTCTCTGATAGGCCGGTGTTGAAGGATTATCTTTATCCGAGTAGGATCGACAGTGGAGGCCTCAATTGACCGGCGCCGCTGTTAATAGCTGGATATGGCAGCCTGTTGGGTTTGTGGCTGAAAGCTACCGAACTGCGGGTTTGTTGGCATGTGGGACGCGGTGTATGACGAGATGACTATTCGCAAGAGCGTAGTTGGCGTTGTCTAGAGGCCAGCTGGCGGTTTACAACCGAGGGTTGAAGTATACGTGATTTGTGTGTATTGGGTTGCCGCGGCTATCTCAACTGCTGCCGGCCTGTATACGTATTCCGACCCGGATTCACAGCATCCTGATCCCCCCTCTAGACTAGCTGTTGTTGTACGTGCGCCGGATCTCTGCTTGGCCCGTTTTGAAACGCCGACCACCGCGAAACGCCACGCATCATCCCTCTCGTGAGACTTGTAGGCGACGTGGGTTCCCGTTCCAAGACTCTCGCGTATATGGCACCTAGATTGTTGAAGATCTTCCCCCGGGGTTGAACCAAGTGATTGTTGGTTGAAGGTGTTTTTGTTGCCAGTCGGCCGCTCCGTCTGGCGGCCTTTGCTCCGTCTCACAGCCGCATGGGCTCGCCGTCGTAGGCGCCGGAGCATATCATGGGGTCGTTTATGCCCATCATGACGTCCGAGCTCGAGCACATGCCCAGCTCGGACTCGACAAAGGCCATTTCGACGTTTGGGATGGCCGCGCCCTGGAAGAACTGGAGCGGCACCGTCGGCCCGGGCATCGACGGCGCCTTCATGTGCCAGGGCGGTCCATAGGGCGTCCCATGGTTGAAGAGCCCCGCCTCAAGCTCGGGAGCCGTCGTCGGGCTGTACTCGAGGTCTGGGCCCGAGCTGCCGGGGGTCGTGAAACTCTGCGGCGAAACGGTCACGCCGCCGCCGCCGCCGCCGCCGCCGACGCCGCGCCCGAACGCGGGCCGGCGGTAGTCGCGCGGCAGCCGTTGCTGGGCCGTCTGAGAGGCGGGAAGCGGTGCCGGCGCCGGCGCAGGGGGGTGGTCGAACTCGCTGTCTGAGTGGTCCAGGTCCGACGACGGGGCGCGTTTGTAGTAGACGGCGCCGTCCTGGAGGCCCTCTCCCTCGTGCTTCTGCTGCTGCTGCTGCTGCTGCTGCTGTTGCTGCTGCTGCCCCTCGAGCTGACGTGCCAGCTCGGCCATGCCCGACTCGTCCTCCGGAAAGACCGAGTGCACGGGCAAGTCGACGTCGCTGTTGGGACGGATGCAGCCCAGCTTCTGGGCTATGTTATGGATCACGGGCTGGCCGCGGTCGTTGAGCTCGGGCTCGCCCAGCTCCCATTGCTGGGAGTTGCGGACCATGGAATAGAGTTTGTGGACGGTAGCAATGAGGGCGAACTGGGTGTGTTCGAGGACCTCGGCGTAGCTGCATCAGTCAGCAACCGAAGCTTGGACGAGCTCGACGAGCGGCTCACCCCTTGGGCAGCTGCTTATATTCCACCTTTTTGCGGACGCCTGCGGTACACACCATGCCGTCATCCTTGCACCGCTTACAAGGGAACTCGCCATCACACTGTCGCGCGTCAGACCGATGACCCCAAGACGACGCGTCAGTTGCGGGCCATACCTTTGTTTTCTTCATCCTACACCTCTCACAAGCCTTCCAGACTCGCTTATGGCGGCCATCCATGCCGGCGGCGCCATGGCCGTGGGGTGCCCCGTGGTCATGTTGCTGGTGGTGAGCAAGATGGCCGGACCCGGTGTTAGAGTTGGACCGCTTGGCAACGCGGCTCGTCTGCTTAGCTGGCTTTGTCGGGGCATTTGGCCCCGATGACGCCGCCAAAGATGCCGATGACGCCGACGACGACGATGGTATGCCCTTTCTCAATGCCGGCGTAGGCTTCAGGTCCTCTGCCGGCGGGGAGGGCAGGCTGTTCGACACCATTGCCGCCCGGGGCTCTCTCTTGCGCCGGCCCTATGCACACATATGTAGATGGAGGATATGTGCGTATAGAGGGGGTGGGGGAGGGGGGGGGGGGGGGGGGAGGAGGATGAGGGGAAAGGAGGAGAAGGATAAATAGATAAGAGCGGTTGGAGGGGCTTTCGACTGAGACAGGATGCCAACCCAGAGATCACCCTGGAGGACAGGGTGCGAAGTTATTTATGTACAGGTGAGCGTCTTAGCCGAGCGTGGGCCGCGGTCTACTGAGAGGTTGAATGACTCCAACAAATGGTTGTTTATGGAATGGACAGCCGGCCAGCGCAGTAGGACGTGTTATAAGTTTGGGGGGCTTGAGGCTTGAATGGCCGCCGATCAAGATTATGTGAGAGCCTTGGGCCTCTTATTAATGTTTCTGGCCGGCGCCGGTTGCGGGCAAAGCGCTCTGGAGCTCTGGATGTAGGATGTACTGACATGCCTGTCGACGGAGCGGAGGGGGGGGGGTGAGGGGGTGACCGTAGCGCCATCGGCACAGGCATCATGTCCGAAAGGCGAGGTGGTCGAGATGACCAACCCTGAGAGCGGGCGACGAAGGTTGCAGCTTGTGCCTAAAGGACGGCCGGGCGGCCGGGCCTGAGACGTGGATCTGTCGACACATGCATGTCGAGCCACAGAGACATGTTACGCGGGACTCTGCACACGGGTCTTGCTTCCAAGCGTGGGCGGCGGACCCAAGATGGCCCAGCTTGAGACCAAGGCCCCGGCGCGGAGGAGGTTTGAGGGCCTGGCTTGGCATTGCGTCGAGCCGTCAGGCTAAATTGTAATCAGCGGGCGCGATGCAGACGGTGCCACGAGACGGCGCCGGCCGAGGGGGTTTGGTGTAAGCTGTAAGCGCGGCGTCGAGGCCAAAGCCAAGGGACATGGGCCAAGGGACATAGACATACGCCAAGGGACATACAGGCTGGGGCACATTGGCTCGATCTGTCCCGGATAAGTAATCAAGCCATGACGCAAGGTGGAGGCGGCCTTCACATGCGTGGACGGGAGAGAGTCAACTCTGGTTAATAACGTGCCAACCCGAGTGCCATCGGAGTTGGGCCGGCTTGGCATCGTCGTGCGGCGTGGCGCCCCGGCTCGGTGACTCGCTCACCTCGGTCGGTGACCTGGCGGCCTGGCGCACCGTGGCTAGCTCGAACGGGTCGAACGGGGAGCGCCTGGGCCATGGCGACCTGGCAGAGGATTCCAGCGCCCCGCCGCCTCTCTGGGGCCGGGCTGGCGGCGCTCGTCGATCCCGGGGGCGGCGTCTTCGCGCATGCGAGAGCGCGGCGAGCGCGCGGCGAGCGTGCCGCCTACCGTTGCAGCGGCCAGGCTGTGCGCCTTGCCGAGACGAGAGATACGGGCGAGCAGCGCAGCTAAGCACGTCGAGGGGAAAGGCGCGGGGAGCAAGGCTTCTTCCACGGCTAGGAAGCGTCCGCAGAGGGACAAGCTCCGGGCCCCGCAGCCCGCTCTCTGGAGAGACGCCCCCCCCGGATACCCGAAACCCTACTGGCGCGAGGGGCCTGAGACTCGATCTGCTGGAGCTGGAGCTTCAGCTGGAAGAGCGAACGGGGGAGCTTCGTCGCGGCGTCTCACGGCCTCTTGCCGCCGACTGGTGGGGCCGGGCTTTTGGGAAAAGGCCGGCGGCGGCCGAGGTCGGCGGAGGAGGTGCCGTTGCCAACGCCGATGCCGATGCCTGTCCACTGGGCACGCCACGGGTGAATAAAGCACTGCAACAGCCGTAAACACCCTGCTGTGCGCGCGCAGCAGGCGGCCCAAACGCTAACGGCGATAGGCTTGCGACGTGCCATGATCCGGCACAAGTCGCCGCCCCATTGCGTGATGTGGCAACCCAATCGGGCACCATTTGTTATCGTGCGCGAGGCACGCGATATAGATGCGAGGCGCCGGTGCGACTCCCGGTGACATGGCCCCGTTGCCGGACGAGTCGCCGGCCGGCTTGCCGCGACATTCTTCCGGCGACGGACGCGGCTCGCGGCTGATTATCACAGTGGCGGCCGGCGCCGGCAGCAGTCGCCGGCGGGTCTCGGGAATAGCCGGGCGCGCGCCGGGAATAAGCATGGTGTAAGTCGCGCATCGCGGACCGCTTGCTTCGTACGTTAACCTGCGTTACGCAACGTTGTGCCATCTCGGCCGCTCGCATCCAGGCCCCAGCAGCGGCGCTCTTCCAAGGCCGCCCTGCTGCTCCAACCCGTTTGCCGGCTGATGTCATGCATGACGCACCGTCGACGCTCGCCCGCCCCGGCATCGACGCCTCGCCTCGCCGCCCTTCTGCCGGCCTTCTAGAAGCCGGCGCCCGTCACCGCCAGGCCGCCGTTGGGCCGCACGCCGAACCGCCTCCGAGAGCCCGTCAGCGTCAGACGCGCTGACGTGACGCGCGCAACGGTGGCTGGCTGGCCGGGGCATCAGCCGACGCGCCCCCACGCGCCGTTCGAGCCCCCCCGTCTGCCACGCCGCTCACCTCTCACCGAGATCCACGGGTCCGCGGAGCCCATCGCCCAACCCCCCACTGGGCCTGCAACGGCGGTGTTCGAGCGCCGCCGTGCGACCCCCCGCGGCCGTTTCAGCGCCCCTGGCTCGAGGAAGAAGCCGGGCCGCGGGCCTCTGTACGACGCCGCGCCGCGAACTGCGCTGGCGAGGTGTCCATATCGGACTCTTGGCCACCGCCGTCGCCGTCCGTGGTCTGGTCATGCCCCCCCCCTTGGCCGCACGCCCCCTCCATCTCCAACGCTTCGTCGCTCGCTGCCGCCCTGCTCGGCGACGGCATCGGCCTCGCCTCGCCCTGGCCACGCGCGTCGCCACGCAGACATTAAAAATATCCCTGCCGCGCTCGGGCTTCGGGCGCGTTCCCCGACCTTCGGCCGCGCCATGATTCATCGGGCGTTTCCCTGCCGAGTGCCTGGCTGTGTAACCTGCACGGGGATCCATGACATCATTCTGGACCGTTCAACGGCCCTCCGCTGCAGCCTGCCCGACCGTCTCACCGGCCCCGGAGCCGAGCCTGGCCGTGTCCTGTACGTACTCCGGCCTACCGGCCCACCGATGCCGCTCCGTGCCGCTCCCGAAGGGCCCCGCAGAGACCCGCCCCATGTCCGCCGCGCAGCGTCCTGCAAACAACTGGCATTCTCATTCATATCCGGGTCGTGGCATTCTCATCCATGTCCGAGTCAAAGCACATCACACGTCGCTAAAGAGAATCATGCGCGGCTCCTCCTCCTCGCACACGGTCCACGTCCACGCCGCGCTCGGCCAGTATCCCATCAGCACCGACAGGTCGAAGCCGTAGTTTGCCGACTCGAACATGCTGGCGTCCTTCCGTCTCGCCTCCTCCACCACCTCGGGCGTCGCCTGCGCCAGGAAGTGCTCCCGCTTCGGGCCCCGCGGCAGGGCGCTGCAGGTTTCAACCCGGATTAGCCCTCAAGTCCACGCCACGGCGGTGCTGATCAGCTCACAGTCCGTTGCCAAGGGTGCCGTGGCACAGGCTCGGCTCCTTCTTGAGGAGCCCGCGGTCCCACGTCACGGCCCGGGCCCTGTCGATGGCCTTGTCGAAGCGGTCCCGGAGCTGCGGGAAGAAGGGCCGCAGCACCTGCAGCGCGAAGACGAAGCCGGGCGCGCCGTAGCAGAACTGCACCCGGTCCCCCGGGATGTCGGGCAGGGCCGGCTCCGGCCAGTTGCCGTCGGCCGTCTGCTCGTCCAAGAGGGCCTCGAGCCGGCCGGCCAGCCGCGGAGCCAGCGACGGGACGCTGAGGACGACCTGCGTCACGATGCCCAGGTCGCCGTGCGCGACTCCCAGGTACCGCTCCCCTTGAAAGGGCCAGCCGTCCTTGTTGACGAGGCGGGACGCCAGCTGGTCCAGGGGGGCATCGACCAGGTCGGCGCACTCGGGCACCCAGTGGCGCACGATGCGCAGGATGTACAGCGCGCCGGCCCTGCCGAAGATCAGCTCGTCCGGGAAGCGCTCCGCCCCGTCCGGGCCGTCGCCCTCGGGCCCCAGGAGCTCGGCCACGTCCTCGGCCAGGGCGGCGGCGTGGCGCCGGTCGCCCGTGATGCAGGCGCGGACTGCCGCGAGCGACAGCTTCTCGCAGGCGAGCCCGCAGTTGTTGTCGACGAGGGCGAGGTCCTGGCGCTCGCCGTCGACGTACTTGGCCGCCCAGTGGAGCGCGTCGTGGCCGTGCAGCTGCAGGTCTGGATGGCGGACCGACATGCGCAGGAAGAGGTAGGCGGCGCCCGTCGGGCCGCCCATGAGGCCCATGAGGCTGCTGGCGTCTTCGTACGCCTCCTGCGGCGGGTGGTGCTCGAGGACGGCCTCGAGGCTGGCCTTGAGGAGGTCAGCAGGGGCGGCGGCCAGCGCCTGCGCCGGCATCGTGTTGGCCAAGAAGCGCTCCTCCTCCATGATGATGGCGTCCTGTCACCGGAGATGGTTGGCTTTGGCTGTCCGGGCCGAAGCCAGGCAGGCTGGATCCGGAGCCTGCGTCTTTTTGTAGAGGGCGACACCAGGTTGAACCCCTCCCGTCGCTGCTACGTATTCACGTCAGCCCGCAGCCGTCGACAGAGCAGGATTCCAGGACCAGACCTGTCGTTACATGGAGCGGGGGAGCTGGACGTCCAATGTCTTGGACGAGGCCGTCCCGATGCCCGATGCCATCGGCCGCCTGGTCGGCCGCCTGGTCGGGCTCCGCTCTTGCCTCTCCGAGTCCATGTCCGAAACCTTGGCCGATCCATGACGGTTGGGCCGCAATGCGAAGTGAAAGGCTCTGTCCGGAGCGCAGGTGGCATTAGGTTTGCAGTCGTTGGGCATGCTTATATCGGCATATGGTATTTATGAGCTTACTTTACGACTTTACGACCCGTAGGAGCCCATGGGGTATCATATAGACCCGTGATAAAATATTAGCCCGCTATGGGTACCCGTATGCCAGCAAGAAAATACATTACACTGTGTGGACACTATTTATTATTACTATATCCTACAGTCCGTCTGACGGACAGCACTGTGACTGGGTACCCTTGGGTATCCGTTCTATATTTCCTTTAGGCTCATGCGCACCTATACGCGTATAGAATAGCTCGCGAAGCTACCCACGGGCACCTATAAAATATATAACATAAGGCACCCGTGGGCACCCATTTTACAGCCTACCTAGAACCTTGGGCTCAACGCTCAGCCACGTCTTGGCCAATCACAGCCCCCTCAAGGTCACTTCTTCAACGAGCCCCACAGCATGTGACGACATCGACAACCCGACCTCCATCGTCGAGCCCCAGCCCAGCAGCTCAGGCCCGCAACGCACGTCGCCATGGCCGATCCAAGCGGCAACAGGTCCGCGAGGCGCCGCGCCGTCGACTCGGTCGGCGGCAAGGCCCGCGACGTCCTGTAAGGCGCCTGCTGGCTCCCCAACCTGGCTGCATCTGACTGACGGCGCCGCAGCAAGGAGGACTACGGCAGGGCCAGGCACGTGGCCCTCGACGCCGTCAAGAGCCGGGCATACCTGTACCCCGTCAAGGTCGCCCGCCCTTCCTCCCGGAAGCCCGTGAGCTGACCCGCTGGCAGGGCATCGTCTACTTCCTCACCCACCGCTCGCTGTGGCAGCCCTTCCTCTCCCGCCTGGGCCCCTACGTCATCCTCTACGCCAGCGTCGTCGGCGCCATGTTCACCTTGACCTACCTGCCGCAGCTCGCCGTCCTCGTCTTCGTCAGCGGGCCCCTCGCCGTCGTCTCCACCGTGCTCCTCGTCCTCAACGAGAGCTCGACCATCGTCAGCGTCGTCGCCCGCGGCTGGTTCCTCCGCGAAGCCCTCCTCGACACCTTCGACGGCACCCTAGTCTCCCGCAACGCCACCGCCATGGTCAGCCAGGGCCGCGAGATCCGGTCTGGCCGCGACCCCATGCAGCGGCTGGGCAGGCTCCTCAAGAGCCCGTTTGAGCGCTTCAGCCCCAAGGCCATGATCCGATACCTCATGTACATGCCCCTCAACTTTATCCCCGTCGTCGGCACCGCCATCTTTATATTCCTCCAAGGTCTGATGACGCCGCTGTCCTCCACGTCGCCCGGCTGACCCGTCTCCAGGGAGGGGCCGCGGCCGGCTCGTTCACGCTCGGGTGAGTTTGCCGTTGCCGTGGCCGCCGCCCCAAGACGACCAGCAGCGCTGATGCCCTCGCCCCCAGTACTTCCAGCTCAAGAAGTGGTCGGCCTCCCGGCGAGCAGATTGGCTCGACAAGCACGTCGGCCCTTACACGGCGTACGTCCAGCGGCCAAGGCGACTGCGCTCGGGTGTCACGTTTCTCGCCGTTTCAGCTGGCTAATCTCGGCTCCGCAGCTTTGGGCTCGTCGCCACCGTGCTGGAGATGATTCCGCTGGCCTCCTTGTTCTTTACCTACACAAACACGGGTATCCTCCTCTCTCGTCCCATCGGACGCGGCGCGTTGCTGACGGGTGCAGTCGGCGCGGCGCTCTGGGCGGCCGATATCGAGGCCCTCGACACGTCCATGACGGACGAGACGGCCCCTGCCCTGAGAGAAAGGGCAAACAAGGTTGAATAAGCGACGGCAGCTGCAGCCGTCCGGGGCCGGGCGGCCGCCGCTCGTTCCACCCGGGCCCGGCATTGTGCTCTCGCCAAGGCCGCATTGGCCGAGTCCATCTTACACGGCGCCTTGACCGGGGGTCGTCGCAGCTTGTCTCAATCCCCAATCGGGCAATGAGTCTGTGATGTCTCTAGGGCCCGGCACCGCGGCAAGCCGCACAGAAGCCCGAGAAATTACCCAGTGCCAAGTGGCTGCTACGGCCAAGCAGCGTCGACGACTGTCTCGGGCCGGTTGTTTCCCGGCAAAGCCTCCGCGAAGCTTCGTATTCGGCGGCATCGCCATCTGCGCCAACACAAGGAAACGAGATGCACGCAGCAGCATCGGTTTCATCAGGGGTCCAGTGTCCAGGCGTTACGGACCTGATATATTATACCTGAGACTTGGATAGACGGGGAACTTTTGAAGATGTGGACTCTGCGTATCTAGCTCGTAATCTGGAACACGACCAGACGTCGAAATCGACAAGAAAATCTCAATCAGGATATATCTGGAAACCACAACGCAATAGCCAAGTGCCAGCAGAAGATTGAATGTCATCAGCCCGGCAACTGATGGCCATGCTTGCCCCCGTGAGATATTGAGAGTGGAGGAGTGGAGGCTTCGGAGTTCTGCTGCGATCGCTGACTGAGCCTGGAGGCAGGGTTAAGCCAAGGGCTGGTAACACAGTATCGGCTCGCGGTGCCACGCAACGGCTCCGAGAAGGCTGGATGCATAGCTTGTCCTACAAGCACAGAGATGAGTGCTTCGCTAGCGACGGTCCTCAGCACGGCCTGGCGCCGGCATCTAACAGGGAACCGGCGTTGACAGCTGGGCAGGTGCCGCATCGTGGCGTCACAGGAGCACGGCTGATGGAGAGCATGGTTTTGCGGACGGCGAGGGCAGCCGCGTGTAGTTCTCTCCTAGTTGGACGCTGTGCCAGCGTCCTGGCCCAAGCCAGCTCGACGAAATGCAGTCCTGTTTGGCCAGGAGCTGCGACGTCGAGCGGCGGCAAGTCGAGATCGATCCTCGATCCTGCTGCCGAGCCAAATGAATCTCGCGAGAGCATGCCGGCGGCCTCTGCTTGGCCCATGACGGTCAGCCCCCTTGTTGTTCCCCCGGCCCTGTGCCACCGGCCGCAGGTGACGGCTAGACGAAGCAAAGCTCCGGACCGCCGGCCTGCGCAGCACAGGCACCGTGCTCTAGCCGTCGTTGCCGAGGGCGTCTCTCTGTGCGTGCAGGCATTCTTGGTTTGCCCGATGCGGGTGAAACAGCTGTGCTGAGCCGCGGATGCCGTCTCGCCTGCGGGACGCGGCCGAATATGCGCTGTCGTGAGCCTCGAGCGGCAGGATGAAGCAGTTTCTGGCGAACGGCTATAGCCAGTTAGCGAGCTGCGAGAAGTGAGGCAGCAAACGCGGCCAGGCACTGCGACGAGGCTGAGCGAGATGGCCAGTTCCCCTGGCAGCCGACAGCTGGCAGCCCGTCTGCGCACCTGCCGGCTGATTCCCCCTTCGCGCCTGCCCCGGCTGCCAGCCGGTCAACTCCCTAGGTACCAAAGACAGGTACCTAGTCTTTTGCCCGCCTCGACTCTCCTCTTGTAAGCTCTTCTTCCCCGTCTCCCTCTCCTCTCTGCACATTCTTTCTTACCGCACGCGTCTCCTTGTCCTTGTCGTGCCTGGCGTCAACCCCTTTTTGTCTCCAGCTTTTACCCATCCTCTGCTGGCTTGGAGACTGCACTCTTTTTTGTCTTCCTCTTCTTCCCCCGTTTAGGCCAAGCAAATCCGCTCTTTCACCTATTCCGCGTTGCCCGGCCGGCACATTCGTTATTCTCTTTGGAGAACCTGGATATCTGTCCTCAATACCATCTGTAGAGAGCAGGTCAGTTGGCGACCCAGGGCGGCAGCCCTCTCCAAGTGGTGGCGCTGACCGCGACAGCTCCGTTATTCTCTGCCGCGATGAGGCTGTCGACTCCTTATGTCGGCTTCTTGTCGGCCGTCCTCATCGGTTTCTGCCTTTCTGGCGTCGTTGCCCACCATGGCACTCCTCGGCCTCGCGGCCGCTCTCAGCTCGGTGACCAGGAAGGTCGCGTTGAAGCTCGCGCTTCGCCGCCGCCCGAGTACTACACCGAGCATCGGAGTTATGCCTACGGCTACCCGCCTCCCTATGATTTTGAGACTTTGACTTCTGTCACCACTTCGGCTTCGGGATACTGTGAGATCAGAACATCTCCTGCGTCATCCCTCAAGCTAATCGCTATTCTAGACTCCCTTTCGGACGTTTCGTCGTACGAGACAGCCACCACGACTGCATCATCTCCGTCTGATTCCGGCTCTGCCTCGTCCTCGGCCGACTCGGCCAGGGAACCGACCATCTCTACCGCCTCTGACGGATCAGGCACGATGGCACCGTCCACGGACGCCAACTCCTTTTCTCCGGGCACAGAGGCCGTGACCGCGTCTCCATCTGGAGGCTCCGTCGAGACGACAGAGGGGCAGCGAACAGCTTCGGTGTCGTCGTCGGCAGCCAACGCGGCAACGTCGGCCTCGTCCCTCGGCGAAGGCTACTCCTTTACGACGTCACACACAACCCGGACCTCCAAGTCAGCGTCAGCATTCCCGGGACCTTCTTCCGGACCATCTGCTGAAGGCTCGTCCGTCTCGCATGCCGGATCAACCGGGTCGCCTCATGCTTCTTCGGAGTCTGCATCAAACCTGGATGCGTCCACCACAACCTCGGAAGAGCATACGACTTCATCTCCAGGAGCAGAAAGCACGGTTCAGCCGACACATGTCGAATCTGTTTCCGATTATTCGTCGGCGTCGTCGACGGCACCTCCGAGGGCTCCTGACGTGTCGAGCCCAGTAGCCTCAAGCTTGAGCTCGTCCCTGCCGTCACGTTCGGGCAAACCTCGTTCATCCTCTGCTTTGGATAGAACTACGGTTGTCGTTGAGACAGTGACATCCGAGTTGACGCTCAGCGAGTCTACGTCTGTGCCTACGTTGACCACGGTCGTGTCGCTTTCGACCACGCTGGTTGTGACCAGGACAGATCGACCGACAAGCTCGACGGAGTCGTTTGGCAGCTCAGCTTTGCCTGCTGCCGGTACCCCGGACTCGGAGACATCTCCCGTGCCGACGGGCAGTGTCTCGCCTGTGCCAATGTCGAGTTCGCCTGTTAGGGCGACAGACACCTTGAGCAGTGCGAGACAGCCCGGCTCGGCAGCCTCTTCCTCGACTGTGTTGGCAACATTCACAGAGTCGACTACGATTTCGGAAACTGTCATAGCGTCAAGCTCTCTGTCAGGATCTTCGTCGAGTGGTGCCCCAGGCGTGTCTGCTTCAGAAGGCATGGGATTGACTCGGACAACGACTGCAACGACCGATGTCTGGTCGACTGTCACGGGTCCAGCAAGTATGCCCTTGGACACTGCTACCGTGTCGACTACTCTGTCCGCGTCGTCGTCGAACGATGCCCCGAATGCCTCCGCTTCGGGAGGCATAGAGTCGAGCCGGACAGGAAACGCTGTCACAGATGTATGGTCAACCCTCACGGCCTCGACTACACATTCGGCAACTGTGACGGTTTTGAACCCTCAGTCCTTGTCATCGTCCAACGTGGTCCCCGACGCCTCTTCTCCGGCGCATGTGGAGTCAACCCGGACTAGGAGCACTGTGACAGACGAATGGACAACCCACACGGACTGGACTACTTTGTCGAGCACTGTCGTGGTTTCGAGCCCAGCATCAGGACCTCCTAGCGGCACAGAGTCGACCCGACCAACCGCTGCTGAGACGTATACTTCTGTGGCTGGGCTGCCCTCCTCGTCTGCAAGCGGTGTCCCGGATGCTTCGTCTTCTGCGGATGCTTCGTCTTCGGCTGACGCAGAGTGGGCCTGGACAACGACTTCCACGACTGGTCTGTCTTCCTCGTCGCCGTCGCCGAGTCCAAATGGGCCCCCTTCTGGAAGCATCGGGTCGACACCGACAGGCGCTGCAGCTACAGATACATCTGTGGCCAAGGCGTCAACTCAGACAGGGATTGACACGTCTGTGGCTGGTCCGCCTTTCTCGCCGTCGAGTGGTGCTTCAAGTACTGCTTCTACGGCGCAGACAAGAACTGTCGTGGCAAAGACGACTGTGACTGTTTCGACTTTCTCGAATGGCTTCTCCAGCGCCTCTTCCGAGGCCGCAGTGTCGACGCAGACAGAGACTATCGTGATAGTCACATCGGCGACCGGTCTACCGCCACCGTCAAGCAGCGCTAAAGACTCGGCCACGACTGGCTCGACTTCCTCATCGGTTCGGGTGGTAACTTTGACTTCCACGCGCATTCATACCGTGTCGACATCTCGCGACCGAGATCAGAAGCCCACACTTCAAACGGGGAGCGGCATCTCGTCGATGTGGACCAATGCGGGTGAGACAGGCAAACGTACGACGACGATCCTAGAGTCTCCGTCCTCGAGTGAACCTACAGTCACGGTCATTACGCTTTCCATCACGTCTACAATTCCCCATTCCATCGATTCGACCGCATCATCTTCAGGTATCCCTCGAGGTTCACTTTCAGTTTCCAGTACCTCTATTGTTTCGACGCCAGGCTCGGCTCCCGGGACTGGGACCGCGACCTATGTCTCCTCACCTTCCTCCTCGAAAAACACCACTAGTTCGCCTTCCGCGACCTTCACTTACAGATCCCCCATTCCCCCGCCTTGGCCAATTCCTTCCAACTCAACGACGTCGCCAACTGGGAGTGTTGAAGGAACTTGGGTCAGTACCGCAACAGCGACCGCGGGCCACGACAGCTCCAAGCTCTCAGGAACCACGGCTGGCCCCGGATCCGGCTTCACCAGTGCCATGTCAGAGATCTCGGTCAAATCGACGCCTTATCGCAACTCCACGTCGGGCTCGTGGATTACCCGGACAGTTACTTCCGGCATCTACGGCACGGGCACAACCGTCGTTTACTCGCATGCTTCCAGTGGCACCCAGCACGGCACTGTCAACACGATTGTGACGACAGTAGTGGTGACGATCAAGCCCAGCTCGTCTCTTACCTACACTTCAACCGTCGACGCCCCTGAAACTCACACAAGCCCTGCACTGAGTGTTGGCACAGGATCCACGGCGCCGTTCCCGACCAGTCTCACCGGCCGCAATTCCACTCGGAGCGCGCAGGGAAATGTTGGTAGCTCCAGTGACTCTTGGGTTTCGACTGCGGTCGCTTCTCGCCCAACAATGTCCAAGTCGATCACGGCGGTGCCGCCTTGGGCAAGACAGAATTCCACTGCACGTCTCCGAAGCTCTCCGGCGAGCGACTGGACCAAGGCCAGCGGAGGCTCTGTCTGGCCGACGGGCAAGTCGTCGGGACACGGAGATGCTTATCCGACAACATCAAGGCTGTCGGGCGCCACAGGTTCTGTGCCGTCCAGATTCTCGAGCTCGCCTTTGTGGACCAACGCCACCAGAGGGCCGGCAACCACAGTCTCGTCGGAGGCAGCCACCGTCACCCTCACAAAGGTCATTGTGACGTCCCGACCGGGCACCGCAGTGGTCTCGACGACGGTTACGTATGCCGCGGCCGACTCAAGCGTCACCCCAGTCAAGACTGTAAGCTCCACGCTAGCTTGGCAGACACCAAAGTCGCGGCGCAATTCAACGGCGGTTTCTGAGCCAAGTGGAGGCCAATCGACCCCTGGCGAAAGCTTGTCGGGCAGGCATAACTCGACAGCCACGAATTCGCGGACGAAGACCGGGATGGGCGGCACAATCACCACCGAGTTTGCCAACACGTCGAGCATCATGGCGGGTTGCACACACCGTACTGCGGAAGGCAGTGGCGGCGCGGCAGGCTGCGCGACCATTGTCGCGGGCTTGACGACAATCACAGAGTGCTCGGGCGGACCAGGAGAAACTGGCTCGGTAACTTCAATCGGCGGATCTCGGGCCTGCGATGAAGCGTCAGCGTGCCTCACGACGTCAGGTGCTTATGACGCATCCCCGATGGCCTCAGACATGTCGACAGGTAAGGCACAGCGAATCGTAAGCGGCAAGCGAGGAAACGCTGACAGAGGCATAGGCGCCGGCGGTTCCCCCGTCCCGACGACCTTCAAGACGTCGGTCACGAAGAGCGAGCCTCTGCCGGGATCTCAGGTGCCGGTCGGCGCGGAGTCCTCTACGGGGCACGCGTCGGAGACACGGCTGCCCAAGAATGCCAACTACCCATGGGGGGGGGACTCGCCAGTCCACCGCCACCACAACGTGACAAAGCTGGGCGTCGGCGTTGCCGCTGGCGGGATGGAAGAGAGCGCGAGGAGCCTGCGGCCACGATGGGGCGACGTCGTCGGCAAGCTGAGGGCTCTGCTGGCGTGAGGGCCGAAGGACTCTGTGTGCGGTGAAACAGAATAGACGGCGAAAAGAGAGCAGTCGAGTAGAGAAAGACTCGGGCAGGCAGCTACTAATGCATGAAAATGACGACGTCGTGTCGTTGTCAATGGCATGGGCCTCGGGGCATTGCGCATTGACGGAAATGGATTCGCGAGCAGGCGCGCCGACGATGATGGGCCCGGAAAATGGCTGATGCCTAAGGATCCGAGCAACGATGGGCGACCTTGGTCATAGCGCAACCCCGCGGCCCAGAGTACCTGTACTTGCGGAGGGGGTACTGCGCATGCCTTTTGGCAGCGCTTGTGTACATTGCGAAGAGTCGAGGAAACCCTCTCGACAGCACGCGTGCTCCGCTTCCGGTACTTACTTCGTACCTGGTTGAAGGTTGGAAAGCCAAAGTCAGGTAATAGGTGGAACTGACTCTGAAACGCCACCGCCGCTTCCTTGGCGACTACGTACCCTTTACTCGGTACGGAGTACATGCTGTGTCATGAACCCTCCCTCGCCTTCGCGGCGTCATCCCTTTCTCCCCGCAACAACCATCTTTCTGCTCGCAAAAGACGATTCACATCGACGACCGACTGCCCGATTCGCACCACCGACGGCTGGCCGATTCGCTCCACCGACGACTGCCCGACTCGCTCCACCGACGACCGCATTTGACGGCAAGTGCGTGAAGTCGACCATGCTGTTCACGCCTCTCGCCCTGGCTGCCACGGCGGCCGCAATCGTCGTCCCCGTCATTTCCGACGTCGACGACAGCATCGTCCAGGCGCTCCCCATCGAGGCGGAGGAAAGAGTGTCGCTGCCCGCGAGCGCCCTTCTTCGGACCGTCCAAGTCCCCTGCGCGCAATGCGGGGGCGCAGACAGCAAACTGAGGCTGGACTTCCACGTGGACCATGGATCGAGGCTGATGCTCAACGGCTTTGAGCTGTATCCCAACGCCGACCACACGACTGACGACCTCGTGGCTGCTGTGGTCGGGGGCGACGGGGAGGAGATGGACCAGAGGCTGGGTTACGGCCTTTTGGTGGAGCTGGAGGCCGAGGACAATCATCAGGGCATGCGACTCATCAACGTCGAGTTCCAGGTCATCCAGGTTGGCGACCGGTACATCAACGGCCTCCCGACCGTCAAGGTGCAGTTGATCGAGGCCGGCCCCGATGATATTATGATCGGAAATGTAGTGCAGAAGGAGGCGAGCGAGACGGAGTGCAGCTCCGTGCTGTGCCGAGCCAAGGGCATATTTGCCGAGTTCTCGCAGGCCCTCCGGATGCTCAAGGGCTGCGCCGGAGACTGGCTCAAGATCAAGGGTCCCCAGCACCCCGATGCTCCGCAAGAAAAGGCCGAGCAGGATGGCACTGGCTTCGTGCCTATCCATGGCAGCCGACCAGACGGCACCAAGGGTCGCCATGACGGTCACCATTACAACTGGCGCCAGCTCCTGAGGAACATCGCGTCGCACATCTTCCTGCCCGTCCTGATGGGCGTCACGGCTGGTGTCGCCGTCGCAGGGTATGCATCCATGCCGAGTGCGCGGAGTAACGCTGACAATCTGCAGGGTTGCCATGGTCCTCTGCAGCCTCGTCATCCGCCTTGCCAGGTTCGCCAAGTCGAGGCGCGCTCATGGCGCGCGCTGCTGCCGCAAGAAGCAGGCGTCTCATCGCCAGGTTGCCGACGACGAGAAAGTCGGCCTCGTGGAGGCGGTCTGCGAGGAGCAGCCGCCCCAGTACGAAGACGAGACCTCGAAGAACTAGCTCGGGGCTTTCTACCAGATTACCAGATTGATGAATCAGTCCTGCCGCTGGACGGGCGGAGAGGCTGGGTGCGACTGGGGCGATGGCACGACACCGGCCGCGGGTTGGAAAAGTGGGCGTTTCAAGACGGCATGCGAGCACGGGGCGGCGGATCTCTTTGGATTGGTCTTTGAGGCTCCTGGGCGAGGTCTGTATCGCCATTCCTGTCCTTGACGGTGCGGCATCGCTCAGCAGCGTTTCCTTGTCATGTATGTCGGGCTGGCTGGCTGTGCACGACGCTTGCGTGGCAGCGCACACTCCTTATAGATTTCTTTGGCGTGCTCACTGTGCGGCTCACACATCGGGGCGTGGAGAGTAGATATGTACGTAAGAGGGGCCGCCGGCCGTGGTTCTACGAAGAGACGGCGTAGCATCGTGACGTGCTGCAGAAAGCATGCATGCGGGGTTGCCTCTGCGTCTCTTGTTTTTATGTTGGCACGGAATGGATCCCGTTGGCTGGCCTAGCAGCCCCCAAGCGAAGGCGCGCGGGGAAGGATGAGAAGCGGTTTTCCTGCCCTGGGCAGCCTTTTTATATCGCTCAACAGCGACCGCAGACGCTCGAGGACGCGACGCGCGGGGAGAGACGGCGAGCACAGCAGAGCACAGCAGAGCACAGCAGAGACAGCAGAGACAGCAGAGCACGGCAGAGACGGCAGAGCACAGCAGAGCACAGCAGACCTACAGCAGCATGTGGCAGCCACAGTCGCCGACGGACAAGACGGCGGGCGTCGAGGGCGCGACGACGCGGATGAGGAACCCGGGGCGGCGATTCGGCCAGGTGGTGAAGCTGAAGCCGGGCTGCGTCAGCGAGTACAGGGCGTGCCACGCGCACATATGGCCCGAGGTGGCCAAGCAGATCAAGGACTGCGGCCTCGAAGACTGTGCGTGCTCCATGTGCTTGTTCCCTCTGCAAGGGCGGGGACGAGGCAGATCAGGCTGACCCCTCGCAGACAGCATCTGGTACGACGACAAGACGAGCCTGCTGTTCGCGTCCTTCAGGTACATCGGCTACGACTACGCGGGCGACATGCAGCGCATGGCCGAGAACCCCAAGGTGCGCGAGTGGTG
This sequence comes from Hypocreales sp. Mo6-1, assembly GCA_002939055.1. Classification (NCBI taxonomy): domain Eukaryota; kingdom Fungi; phylum Ascomycota; class Sordariomycetes; order Hypocreales; species Hypocreales sp. Mo6-1. The sequence goes on from PNEP01000013.1 coordinate 4,456,099, forward strand.
GAAGATGACGGACAGCTTCCAGGAGAGCCTGGTCGAGGGCGCGACGAGCTCCGGCTCCGAGCCGGGCGAGCCGGGCTGGTGGAAGCCCATGGAGGAGGTCTTTTACCAGGCCTGACGGTGCTGCGCGCGCTGGCCACGGGCTGCGAGGCGCGGGGGAGCGGGGGCTCGTCCAGACTGATTCCGGCATCATGACGACGACGAAACTTTGGGACAGCGCCTTATCTCGCGGCCTACCCTATACCAGCGCCCGAGCTTCGGTGCCTGTGCAGCGCCGCCAGCCGGACAAGCTCGCCTGCGGGGGGGCAGCTCGCCCGAACCAGCTCAGCCGAGTGCTCGGCAGATGGGGTGCGGTCTCGGCCACGGACGTGCCTCTGCGGGCTTGCCGGCGCCCGGTTGCGAGGGGCTGGCCGGGTCGCGCTCCGTAGATCGACCGGAAGACCTATATGCCGCCGTCAAGACCCTGTATGCTACTCTGCGTGATTGTATTAAGACGCCGGGCGCGCCGGGTTCAGACGGACATGCACATGCCCCTGGTCTTCCGGCGTCTGCTCCGAAATGCCGATGCTGCATGGCGTGGAGGAGATGCCGGAGCTGGAAATGCAGCCGCGCGAAATGACGTCCATCTACGAAGTGGTTCTCCTTTTATGCGCCGTCTGCTCGCCGTCCCATCCCGCGTTGTTGAAGGCCGCCATGGAGCATTGCTCTGGATATTAGGTCAATAGAACCGTTCTCGCCCGCTTATCGGGCATCGTTCGATATCCACAAGGGCAGGGCTAGGCTTCCCGTGCTGCCTGGTTAATGTTAATTCTGAAACAGCCAAACAGGCCTGTCTGCCTGGGAGCCGGCCGATGGCTTCTCTCCCGGTGAGCAAGGTGTGGCCGGTCTTGAGACGAAGAGTCAAGCCGTGGACATCAGAATCCAGGCCGATCTGCACACGGGCTCGTGCCCTGAGGCGCCACTGCTACTCCGTACCGTACGCTGCTCCTGCGAGCTTTCGGGCCTGCCGGCAAAACGCGCGTCCCAGTGGCTTCACGCACGAAATTAAAGGAAGCTCCGGAGGGGATGAGCGCCGGAGACTGACCAGGCACGAATAACGACTGAGAGTCCCTCGGGCGATGATTGAGCGAGTCCCTGAGGACGCCACCAACACGGTCCGGAGGCTGGAGCTGTGTCATCGCTTTTGCACTTGGACAGAGCCGTACTCCGTGCTGTGGCTTGTACGACATAACGGGTCGCACTCGCAGGCCTGCCTGACGTCGGGATGCCGCAACGAGGCACCGGTCGAGGCTGATGCGACCTGCACAACGTCGTCATTGGCACGTGGAGTTGCTGAGGCACGCTTCAGACGAACCAGAGGTCATGTGTGTTGGGTGGCAGACAGATTGGGCAGCCCTCCTGGCCGCATCTGGGGGATCATCAACCTCGACTGCGGCGGATATAAGAGCATCCGGCCTGTCTTGAACCCGTTCCGGCAGCACCTGCCAGAGTCGTCCCGTATCGTCGTTGGATGTCAGCCACGAGTCGCGATGGTTGGCACGGATGCAGGAACAAGACGCTAGTGTTTCCGTTTGACGACGCACGACTCCACCAGGGCGGGCTTGACAGGGGGCGCCCGTCTATGACCTTGGCTGTGAGTGGACGGCGACCGGGACGTGCAGTTCCAGGCTCTGTTTCGACGGGGTGGAAATGCGTCCTCGCCAGGACTCGAGCGTTGCCGTCGACCGGTGGCAGTCGGCTTTGCTGTCCATGGGTATTCCTTTTGTCCACGGTAGGGCTGCAGGGGGCTCTGTGAAGCGACAGGGTGTTTGGCCAGCTCGTGCAACTCCCGTCAGTCTTCAACTTGGCGACTCGTGACGCACCAGGTGAGGTGTACAGCACCTGTGCGTGTAAATATTATTGCTAGCGGCAATCGCCAAGATGCTCCAGCCCGCGTATGCATATCTTACCAAGAGACATGGGGGCTGCGAGGATCCTCTCCAACATGTCATGGCTGGCGTCACGACCGGCACCTGGACCTGGCCGTGGCCCGCTGGGCGCTGTCGGATCCAAGAGCAACACCCTGCAAGCCCGCGAGAGCCCCCACGCTCCTCCAATTTGGCTCTCTGGTTGTTCTTACATGTTCTTGCTTGGGTCCGTTCGTGATTCCCGGCACCTCTCTTTCGCGTCTGTACAAGTACAGGGAACGGCCTCATCGCGGCGCTGGACAGGGTTCCTTCCTTCTCCTCCCCCTCTGCCGCTCCTTCTCGCCCGCGGCGCGCTCAGCCGCTGCTCCAGTCCTTCTCTTCCCCCTCTCCTCTCTTTCTCTTCCATCCATCATTCTTTTGTCTTCCCCAAGGCCAGCGAGATCTGGCCGATTGCTGCGACGTGCCCGTTCCTCCCGAGTCCGGCTAGTCTCCACCCCGCCGGTGCTGCCGAGGAGAGGCTTGCGGAAAAGGTAAAACACGCCCTCCTGGCCGCTTTGCAATACTCGTCGCATCAACGCCGAGTCGTTTGAGCGACACGAACCCGTTCATGATCGCCCGCATCTGATTTGAAATATCGCGCCCTCTCCCTCTCCTCCCCTTTCCTCTCCAATGACTCGGCACCACCTAGCTTGGCCTCTGCTTATTGTCTCTTCAGTCCAGCTGTTGGCCCCAATGACCAATGCGCCTCCCGCTGGCGCCTCCGGTCTGAAACACACCTCTGGAGGGAACTCGTGACACGGCGCCCCGGCACTTCAAAACGTCGTCCGGGCAGTCTAGCTCAATCGTCATCTTCTACCCGTCGAATCCAAGCCGTCCGTTTCGCCGTTGCCGTATGTCGACTCGGGCTTCTCTTCTTAGCCAAGTCCAGTTCGCTTCCCTCGCCCGCCAGCGAACCTCCAGCACCGCTCGTCCTGGTCCGCTGTCTCTCCCCCAAGTGGCGCTGTCTGAGACCTTGGCCGTTTCCCGTACGTGAGCCCATCCGCATGGCCAGCCTGCTCTTGGGCGCTTGCCAAGCTGCAGTTCCTGCGGCCAAACCTGTCTTGTCTAGGCGTTTTACTTGCAGCGTCACCTCAGGTCTCTTGCGACGATTGCCTTCTTTCCTTGCGGCCGTTGCCCGACGACACGCCCCAAACACTCACTGAAGCGACAGTGCCTTTGTTTTCGTTTCTGTCTTGTATATTTTTCGCCTTCACAGACGCATCTCGGCTTATTCGCGACAACCGTGCCTCGCAGGCAGACGCGCTGGTCCTACCTCTGTCGCCCGCCGCATCTCCGAAGCAGCCCCGCCGTCCATGCTGTGCAACCGAACCCTTCTCGAATAGGCGTTGTCGACGCCGGCATACGAGGCCGAGGACCCATACATTTCAACCACGCGCGATTCCGACTGGTGTTGGGGGCGTCGGATTCCCGCATCTCTTTGCCTGCTCGGAGGCGACCCGGGCGTTCGCCCATCCACCCGGGCCACAGGATAAGGCCTTCTCGGGTGCCCTGGTCGAGATACTCCTATCGAGCAGGGCCGTCTTCAACTTGACGATAGCAAGGCCCAGATGAGTCAAGAGTACCATGGAAGGAACATGGATCGGCCAATACCAGGATCCGTCAGGAGAGGGCGCGAGCGGGCCGAGGCTGGGTTGCCGCGAGAATCGCCTCCCCTGCGCCAATACCAGGCGAGGAGTCCAAGCTCCCCGGGAGGCGATTCCACCGCCAGGCCTTTCTATGCGCCGCAACCCTCCGCATCTGGACCGTCGGGACTCCTAAACCCGGGGCCACAGTCGGTGGAGGATGTGAGTCCGAGGTCAAACAACTTCTCTAGGCCGACCCAGGCGCCCCAGTGGCCGCTTTCCGGTCCATCATCTATATCCCCCGCCAGCTCCGAAAGCTCCAAGCCCAATCAACCTTCTGCGCGGTCTCAGCAGGCGCCCCCGAGACCGCCTCGTCCGAACAATGTCTCGTCGATACTCGACCCGTCCCAGCTCGGAGAGCCGATTCCCTTGTTTGTTGCCCGTCCGGATGCTCCCGACAGCCCGCAAGACCTGGACGAGGCTTACGGCATCATGTCGCCTGCCGACGACTCCTCGAGACGCACAGTTTCATCCGTGGGCACGATACCAGACTTTCCCCTCCCGGCCGGCACCGTCTCGTCGGCTCCGCCAAGGAAAAGTGCCATCCTGGGACCGCCGCCATCCAGCCGACGGGGGCTTTCCTCGTTTTACTCGAATGCGTCTTTTGTTTCGCCGATTCCCGAAGAGAGCCCGCGGTCGAGATCGCATGGGTCGTACGCTTCGAGCGCTGCCATGCCGGAAACGTGGGGGACTGCGTCCCCGTTGGCCAGCCCAGGAGACAGCGACGCGTTTTTCGATGACTCCCTGTCGGACAGGGGGTCGTCGACAGGAGACGACTTTGGGGACGAAAGCAGATTGGTCCGCAACGCGAGCATCGGAAAGAAGGGGAAACCGGCTCTCGTCACCACTCGGTCGGCCGCCGAAAACCAAGCCGGCACAAGACCCGGCCCGTCTCCCATGCAGCCCTTCGTTGGAGGAACGGGCTACGTGGATGTGTCGACGGTGTCACTCAACACGGCCCCGACACTGAAGCCGACTCCGGCCACCAGTCCGGCCACCACCACCCAGACTGGGCTGACGCCGGATGCCATCTTGAAGGCATATGCAGCCGCCAGTCTGTCTGACCCAGCCTCGTCGCGCATGGTTACGGGCTCGCCCCGTCCGCCGAACAGATTCTCCGCCTTGAGGCGTCCCCCGAGGTTGGACATTGACGCGGTTCGAGCGGCAGAAGAACGGGGTAGCCTGACTAGTCTGCCGGACCTGATCCGGCGGGCAACAAGGCTGGCCTCGCTGATCGACAAGGGCAAGAGACCGGCAAGCCGTTTGGACGAACTGAACGGATTCCCCAATGAAAAGAGAGAAACGAGAGATGGAGATGGGTCTCTGTCAGGTGAGTTCTGCTCTGCGGCAGCCTTGATGTCTGACCATGGAATCGGAGGCGAAGCTGACCGATATTTCTCGGGCTTATCAGACATGCTGGCCGCCTTCCCGCCGCCTGCCCATTCCCCTAGGAACAACAGCCAAAGCCGGGCCTCTTGGGCCGCCCGACTCAGCGCATGGCCCGTGATAGCCGACGAGTCCGAGCGAAGCAACTCACGATCGGAAAGCGCGCCGCCCGACGGGGGGGGCCAGAAAAAAGGTCGACGGCGCTACTGTGGCCTGCCATTGTGGGAAGTCATCCTCCTAGCCGTCCTCATGTTGTCTGCAATAATCGCCGCCATTGTCATCCCTCTTGAGATATTCGTCTTCAAGAATATCGGAAACAAGGGTGGCCAGACGGACCAGGGCTTCGAGGATTGCCGAAAGGCCCTCAAGTGCCTCAACGGCGGCACCAACGTGGTGTCAGGAGGGGTGTGCTCGTGTCTCTGCACAAACGGTTTCACGGGGTCCGACTGCAGCGTCAGCGGCTCCCGAGGCTGCACAACGACGAACATTATAGCGGCGGATGGATCGACCAGAATCACAAACATAACTCTGGGCGGCGCCATCCCTCGACTCATCGAGGACGCCAACTCCAACTTTTCCATACCCCTTTCCGGGGCCGCTGTCATGGCCAAGGTCAACTCGGGGGGCCTGTCTTGCATTGCGCAGAATGCCCTCGTCACATTTAATGGCCAATCGGAAAGGGCCGTCCAGGCGCGCGACGAGGGTGGAAGCTTCGGGGGGAACGAGCCAAGAGGGCTACGGGCCGTCGAGGAGCCTCCGTTGATATCGAGAGTCAGCCTGAACGCCCCTGGCCGCCCAAGGTCGGAGCCTCTGCAACGCAGATTTCAGGAGACGCCGACGACGACTTCCTTGTCCGCGATAGCGGGCGGTGGTTCAACCAATACTCCCGACGACACGAATCGGGTTGGCACGACGACTCGGAGCACAGCGGCTCCGGCACCGACTCCTACTGACACGTTTGCCGCGACGGATGTCGCAGTCGATTTCGCGCGCGTCGCCGTGCTCTACGTGGCGCAGGAGAAGGATGTGGAGACTGCGGCGGCTGCGCAGAGCTGGCTGCAGCTCTTTTTCGACAAGGCAAGCCAGAATCAAGCGACGCAGCGGCAGGCGGCCGGCATCGAACTGGGGGGAGGAAACCGAGTCAACCTGGCCGACTTCACCGTCGACGTCGGCCAAGGCCCCGTGGGCCGGAAGAATGTCTCTTGACGAGTCCCATACGAGGGGACCCGGCCTTGGGGAGTTGTACAGAAGTTGTACATGTGCGACGACTCTTGACGTATAACCTACCTATTGCTGCGGCATGATTGTCATTTTTTAATGTCTTTTTTGGGGCATGTTCGGATCGGACATGGCCGTCCAAGCTGCGGGCAATAATTTTTGACGAGAGAGGTCGGGCGATATGACTGATGGCGGCGGAGATCTTGCATACAACATTTCAAGGCTGCTTTCTTTTCTTTTCCTGTCCTTTTCTCTTCTCTTCTCTTGTGCATTTACAAGCTCGCAAGCGAGATTAGCGACGGCGTTGACCAAGAGAAGACGGGGAGGTGCCGACAGCATGCATATCACTGGACATATAAATGTTAAAGAGACAAAGATTTTTTCAACGCTGACGGGCGCCGACGTCTATGAATTTCACGGCGAGGTCTAGCTAGAGGTCACATGCGGAAGACGGCGTACTTTGTGTCGGCGGGCTTGACTTGGTTGCGGCCGCCGAGGGCGGCGTCGAGGCCGAGGCCGAGGTAGCGGCGGGTGTGCTGGGGGGGGATGATGCCGTCGTCCTGGAGGGGGTTAGCAGGGAGGGCCTGGGGGGGGGATGGAGACGGGGGGAGATGGAGGCGGATACCCAGAGGCGGGCGGACGAGTAGGTGGCGTCGCTCTCGCGGTCGATGCGGTCCTTGAGGTGGGGATCGACGTTCTGGCCGACGGAGCCCATGACGGCGGCGAGCTGCTCGGAGCCCATGACGGCGATGCGGGCGTTGGGCCACATCCAGAGGAAGCGCGGGCCGTAGGCGCGGCCGCACATGCCGTAGTTGCCGGCGCCGTAGGAGCCGCCGAGGACGACGGTGAACTTGGGCACGTCGGCGCAGGCGACGGCGGCGACGAGCTTGGCGCCGTGCTTGGCGATGCCGTCGCGCTCGGCGGCGGAGCCGACCATGAAGCCGGCGATGTTCTGGAGGAAGACGAGGGGGATGCCGCGCTGGGCGCAGAGCTCGACGAAGTGGGCGCCCTTGAGGGCCGAGGCGGGGAAGAGGATGCCGTCGTTGGCGACGATGCCGACGCGGTGGCCGTAGATGGAGGCGAAGCCGGTGACGAGGGTGGTGCCGAAGTCGCGCTTGAACTCGGCCAGCTCGGAGCCGTCGACGACGCGGGCGATGACGTCGCGGACGGGCAGGGGGCGGCGGAGGTTGGGGGAGGCGATGCCGAGCAGCTCGTCGGGGCTGTAGAGGGGCTCGGCGAAGGGGGGCTCGGCGGAGGGGGGCTCGGCGGAGGGCGGCGCGGCGGCGGAGGGCGGCGCGGCGCGGCGGCCGGCGGCCCGGGGGAAGTTGAGGTTGGCGACGCAGCGGCGGGCGAGGGCCAGGGCGTGGGCGTCGTCGACGGCGAGGTAGTCGGTGACGCCCGAGACGGACGAGTGCATGCGGCCGCCGCCGAGGGCCTCGGGCGACACGTCCTCGCCCGTGGCGGCGCGGACGAGGGGCGGGCCGGCGAGGAAGATGTGGCCCTGGCCGTCGACGATGATGGCCTCGTCGCTCATGGCGGGCACGTAGGCGCCGCCGGCGGTGCAGGGGCCCATGACGACGGCGATCTGGGGGATGCCGCGGGCCGACATGCGCGCCTGGTTGTAGAAGATGCGGCCGAAGTGGTTCTCGTCGGGGAAGACGTCGGCCTGATGGGGGAGGTTTGCGCCGCCCGAGTCGACGAGGTAGATGCAGCTGGGCGGCGTGTCAGCGAGCGGGCGGCGCGTCAGCGAGCAGGCGGGCGACAGGCAAGGGGGCCGCACGGCAGCTGGTTCTCGAGGGCCACGGCCTGGGCGCGCAGGTGCTTCTTGACGGTGACGGGGTAGTAGGTGCCGCCCTTGACGGTGCTGTCGTTGGCGACGACGACGCAGGCGACGCCCTCGACGCGGCCGACGCCCGTGATGATGCCGCCGGCGGGCACGTCGGCGTCCGGGTACAGGCCGTGGCCGGCGAGCGGCGACAGCTCGAGGAAGGACGAGCCCGGGTCGACGAGGGCGGCGACGCGGTCGCGCGGCAGCATCTTGTTGCGCGCGAGGTGCTTGTCGCGCGCCTTGTCGGGCCCGCCGCGCATGGCGGCGCGCGTCAGCTGCTGCAGGCGCGCGACGAGGGCGCCCATGTCGCGCTCGTTGTCGCGGAACTCGGGCGACGACGCGTCGACCGACGACGGCAGCCGCGAGAGGGCGGCGGCCTGGTGCGCGGGCGTGAGGCCGGCGGCGGCGCGGCGGGCCGGGGCGGGGAGGCCGGGGCGGCGGCGGCCGAGGCCGAGACGGAGCGCCGCCTGCTGCGACGACCGCGACAGAGACATGGCGGGCTGTCGGCGGGGGTCAATGGCGGCCTGGCGATGCTGGGAGGAGGGGAGGCGTTTGCGGTGGTCGGTCTGGCTCACCGAGCCGGGTGACGTCGTCCAGGCCGCGACAAGCCGCGCCGGGCCGCGCCGGGCCGATCTATGCCGAGCTGCCTGGTGCTAAGCCGAGCTGGAAGGAGCCGTCCTCCGTCATCCTCGGCCGCGTTGCATCCCTCTCGATCGTCCTCTTCCGTCCCAGCGCTCCTTGGACTCACCGTACGCCAATGGCCAGCCTGACGAGGACGCTGGGCAGGGCGCTGCTGGCCCGCGCCAACCCCCCCGTCGCCGCGCAGGTGCGGGTGCGACGGCACTCGAGCAAGCACCCCAAGGGCTTCGAGGCGCCGACGAGCGGCGAGCTCGACGAGCTGCGCGAGCGCGTGCACGACTTCGCGCGGCGCGAGGTGCCCTAGGCGCTGGCGGCGGCGACGGACAAGTCCAACGAGTTCCCGCGCGACATGTGGCGCAAGCTGGGCGACGCGGGCCTGCTGGGCGTCACGGCCGACGCGGACGTGGGCGGGCTCGGCATGGGCTACCAGGCGCACTGCGTCGTCATGGAGGAGCTGTCGCGCGCGTCCGGGTCCATCGGGCTCAGCTACGCGGCGCACTCGCAGCTGTGCGTCAACCAGCTGCAGCTCAACGGCACGGCGGCGCAGAAGCGCAGGTTCCTGCCGGGCCTCGTCGCCGGCGCGCGCGTCGGCGCCCTGGCCATGTCCGAGGCGGGCGCCGGCAGCGACGTGGTCGCCATGCGCACGGCGGCCGAGGCGGTCGACGGCGGCTTCCGCCTGCGCGGCTCCAAGATGTGGATCACCAACGGGCCCGACGCCGACGTGGTCGTCGTCTACGCCAAGACGCGGCCCGACGCCGGCGCGCGCGGCATCACCGCCTTCATCGTCGACACGGCGGCGCCGGGCTTCAGCTGCGCGCGCAAGCTCGACAAGATGGGCATGCGCGGCAGCAACACAGGCGAGCTCGTGCTTGACGACGTCTTCGTCCCGGCCGACTGCGTGCTGGGGCCCGTCGACGGCGGCGTCGGCGTGCTCATGGAGGGCCTCGACCTGGAGCGCCTGGTGCTGTCGGCCGGGCCGCTGGGCCTGATGCAGGCGGCGCTCGACGTGGCCGCGCCGTACGCGCACCAGCGCCGCCAGTTCGGCCGGCCCGTCGCCCACAACCAGCTGGTGCAGGGCCGCCTGGCCGACATGTACACCAAGCTGCAGGCGTCGCGCGCCTACACGTACGCGACGGCCAAGCGCGTCGACGACGAGGGCCTGGTGCGCACGCAGGACTGCGCCGGCGCCATCCTGTACGCGGCCGAGCGCGCCACCGAGTGCGCCCTCGACTGCATCCAGCTGCTGGGCGGCATGGGCTACGTCGAGGAGATGCCGGCGTCGCGGCTGCTGCGCGAGTGAGTCGTCCTGTGATGAGTCGCATGGTCGCTGGCTAACCGCCGCAGCGCCAAGCTGTACGAGATCGGCGCGGGCACGTCGGAGATACGGCGCATGGTCATCGGGCGTGCGTTCAACAAGGAGTATGCCAGCGCCTGAGGAGGGGGGGGGATCGCATAGCAACGAGACGAGCTCGTGGGGCTCATGTTGTGAGTTGATTTGAGTGCTGTATTGTTCTTGATACACGGGACGAAGAGAGCGGCGTCTTCTCTAATGTATAGCCTGAGCTACGGCGCCGTACGTGTCTTGACCAGCTTTAACGCTCATGGGATCCGGCCTACGGGTGGTCATGTAGATGTCTCTCGTATTGCGCTGCTTTCCCTATCATCTTGACGGTAACGACGAAAGACGATAGGGTAGGACGAGGCATAGCCGGAGACGACAGGACAGGACGAGGCATAGCCGGAGACGACAGGATAGGACGAGGCATAGCCGGAGACGACAGGACAGGACGAGGCATAGCCGGAGACGACAGGACAGGACGAGGCATAGCCGGAGACGACAGGACAGGACGAGGCATAGCCGGAGACGATAGGATAGGATGAGTGATGGCCGGAGATGTCCGTTTTATTTGACGCATAAGAGAGCAAAGTGATGGTAAAGCTTGAAGGGAAAAGAAGATGTAGAGCCATATCTACCTATCTAGAGTTGGGCATACCTATGCAGTACATATGTGCTGCGACCTCGGCACACGACGCCGGGTTCTTCTTCCTCTTTTTCACATCGAACACCCCAACCGTCATGTCGAGGTCCTTGTCTTTGACCGCCTCGGCATAGGCCATGCTGACCTTGCAGGCGTAGCAGCATGGCATGGGCTCGAGACAGATGCCTCGACCCTCGTCCGAGTCCTTGTAGGCCTGCCCGACGTGGGCCGAGCAGTCGCTCAGGCGGACTGGGCGAGCGGTCTCGGGCAGATGGGCCGGGAGGGTTTGGCGCAATGCACTCTTCCTCCTTTCCACAAGCGCTGGGGTGTCGGTCAATCCCTCATCGCAGGCTTCCAGCCTCTTGAAGAGACCAGCCCAGTTGGCCACAATGGTTGGCCCAATATAGGCCTTCCGAGCAGCCATCCTGTTGGCGTGTAGGGCAGTCCAGGCATGTAGTTGCTCTGGGTTCGCGCCGATGAAAGTGGTGGAGTGCAAAAAGGCGCCAGTGGCGAGGTTTCTTCCCGAACATACAAAGAAAACCAAAGGCGTGCCGCCTGAGATGTATTTGACGGCGCGTCTCGTAGGGGGTTTGAGCTCTCCCGGGATCCTGGTGAGGTCGATTTCGCTCTGGGAAGCCTCCCAGGCTGCAGTGAAAGCCGACTCTAGAAGATCAAAAAAAAAAAATCACTATGTGTATTGCTTATATGGGAAAATAAAACGTACCGATCTTCTCGCGGATCTCGTCCGTGTTGCTGCAGCGAGTAATCTCCCCCCGGAATTGCTTGGTGTTCAGAAAACACCACAGAAAAACTTCTCGCGGAGACACGCAAGGGACCTTCTGCCTGTCGAACCGCTGAAGGTCTTGAGGGACCGTCATTAGCAGATACTCCGTCTGCATCTGAAACTCGGCACGAAGCGGCCTGAGAAATTCGCTTAGCGCACTGAGAGTGCCGAATTCTTCGTCAATTGGCGTCCAAGGCAGAGGAGGATTTCGGCCGGAGATGAGGATGTCCTGCACTCGAGTCGTGACGCGGGCAATGGCCGCGTTGTAGAAGTCGAGGAGGTTGAAAAAATCAGGCACATGATAGCCGTGGTCTTCGGCCCCATGACCCCTGGCGGCATCCTCCCACGGCTTCACCGTCCTCATCGCCTTCGTGTCTTGGGTTAGTCGAGCTTGGAGATGACAAATGGTACCCAACACTGCCGCAAGCTCGTAGGCCATTTTGTCCTCGTTGTTCTCCGTGAAGTTGGGGAGGGGATCCTGCCCCCTTCCCACATGGCTCACGTTAGGCATCCTGAATGATGGGAGAGCGGATGGCGAGAAAGAAGAGAGGATGGCGAGAAGAAGAGAGGATGGCGAGAAAGAAGGAGGTTGTGCGAGAGAACAGAAAGAACAAGGAGCGAGCTGACGTCTTGACATTTTATACAGCCATTCTTCTGTGACATAGTATTTCTGGTCGGCAGCGTTTGTGAATCATGGTCAGTACTGGACTTCCGTCATCGCCTGTCGCTTCCCGTCTATTGCAATACCAACACGGCGTTTCCAACCCGTGGGGCTGCATTTAGCGAGCAGACATCACCATAAGCGTTCCCTATTTGCAAACGCCTAGGCTGTTACGCATCTTCACGTGTCTTGGACAATCCATGGCTGTTGCACCTCACCAACACAGGGGCTTCCCGTGTTTCTTGGGACGTTGTGTATCCCACGTGGAGATGACGGGACCTCTCTCTGGCCATGGACGACCTTGTGGAGCACGTTTGTTATTCCCGACGGATACAGGTTCCACTGTCTTGGGGAGCTGTCTCAGTCTGGGTTCGCCTATTCCGAAACGGCTTGCTTTCGGGAACGTGAGTCCGTTTACAACGATAGGATGCACCGGCCACGGGTACGTCACGGACTGTCTTTCGCTTTCCCTCCTTGCCACATGGGCCAACCACCAAGTCGTCCTCCTGTCATGCTTGATGCGCAGAGAAGGCAAACCTGGGATGACGATGCTGAATTCGGTGTGCTGAGAGAAGAGGGACGAGGGAATGAGGGAGATGGAGACGCGATGCAAAGAATATGCTCGACAACATTACTCTTGTCGAAGACTCCAGAATGCCTATGCGATGGAGACGGCCCTGAGCTCATTTCGGTCGCCTTCTACGAGAGAGCTTGCAAAAATTCTTCTCTGCTCCCCGCTGGCTGCAAGCCACGGCCACGTTCAAGGGGTAATACAGCCGAGGGACAAGCGATGGCGCTTGCTTGGGCTGTTGATGCACCCTGGCGCATATTGGGCTTGCATCTACTCCGTACGGCTCTTTGCACGAAGCGTGCACAGCATCCGAGACTAAAGGCAGGGGAGGGGGGCCTAACAGGTGCAAGCTGCCGTGCACCGCATCACTGCCTACACAGGTGGCGGGCTACACAATCCTGCGCATCGCCGTAAATGTCCGTGACTCACAGTCGTGCTTGAGTTTGCCTTTCTGCGCCCTCCCGGGGCTAAGAGAAGCTAACCTAGGCGCCTAGGTTAGGTGGCGTTCGGGTGAGTCACAGGAGATTGCCTAAAACTGGCCCGCCTGGTTCTCTCCTCTCCGCCGCACATCGATTTCCTCCATCTTGCCTCTCCGCCGCACATCGAACCGCCGCACATCGATTTTCCCCCATCTTGCCTCTCCATCGCCCAACAAGATGGCGCCCCCTCCCAGCGACAAGGAAATCATCGCCACCTTCACCAAGAAGGAGCGCGAGTTGCATGAGTGGTATGAGAATAACAAGTACAGCCTCGAAAGACTCTCCATGTTCGAGTACCATGCCTTCATGAAGAAGAAATTTCCAACCAAGCGAGCCTGGGAGGAATTCGCGGCCTTTGGTGAAAAGTGGTTTTCCCGAAGCCGCCACAGGATGTGCTATCAAATGACGGTCGGCGAGTTCATTGACAAGGTCAAAGCAACCAAGTTCACCAGCCTCGAGTCGGTGAGCTCCTTCAACTGGACCATGGAAATGCTCAACACGCCCTTCGTCTACATCGGCATCGGATCCTATCAAGGCAAGGCGTGTGGCTACGGCATGAGGACCGGATCCTCCTACCTCTGGCCAAACTACGACCAGAAGCCTTGGGAGACCAACATCCTCGACTACAGCGTCCTGGGCATGAACACATCCATCCGCGTCGAGTACGAAAGCAACACGGCCCCCGCGGGCAGCTCCCACAAGCGCCGTCTGAACCGCAGCTCTGGCGAAGACTCGGTCCGCTCCACCGAGACCGACGACGCCGAAGACGCCAACGGCTTCGTCTTCGTCCAGCTTGGTGCCCTCTGCCGTTTTTCCGGCAACTGGGAAAAGGCCAGCAAGCTGGACAATGACAAGATTCTTCGGGGGCCATGGGAGGACACTGGCTTTGGCGTCGTGGCCCAGCTCGACAAGAATGGCGTCCTCGGAGACATCTTGGTCATCTACAACTTCTTCGGAGACTTTGAAGAGACCCAGCCGGCGAGCAAGGCCGCCGCGAAGTCGCTCGCAGACACGCCCGCCCTCAAGAAGGAACGCATTGCCGTCAGGGACAAAAAGGGCGACAAGCTCCATCACATCGGGCGCGTCCACCCCGGCGCCAACGGTTGTTTCACTCGGGCCGTCATTTGCAACAATCTCGATATGCTGAGGACGCCTCGGAACTTCAATTTCCAGGTCAAGGCGTGCGAGGAGTACCAGGTTGTGCGAGTGGTGCTGCGTGGAATCCAAGGAGGCCAAGGCCCATTTCTCGTGCGCCAGATGGTGGCCAAGGACGCCGATGCGCACCAGAGCAGGCGCATGGAAGTGGCGTTGCGCTGAGGGAAGTCGGTTCTCGGCCACGGCTTGGAGGCTGCGAGGTTGAGGAGGAAAGCCGAGTTGATGTGTCTAGCTCCTTTCATAGGTCCAGGAGAAGTCTGCCTCTACGTGGAATTTTCCGAGACAACTTCAGATACTGCCTCTGTGCTTCACGCTAAACACCTCGCAAGGCTGTCTAGTTTAAAGTCGCCAACGGCGCATCACGGCCGCCCCTTCTCCTCGTCGACATCCGCCGCCGCCGGCCGGGCCTCGGCCTCCTCGGGCTTGCCATGCCGGCACGCCCAGCCGTCGACGGCGCGCAGCGTCTCGCGGGACCAGAGGCGGGTCATGAGGGTCAGGCGCACGGGGACGAGGGCGATGATGACGAGCGGGAAGGCGGGCGCGGCGACGGTGAGGGTGAGGCCGAAGACGGCGCCGGTGAGGACGAGCTGGGCGAGCGTGTAGGCGTGGATGCCGGACCACGTCACACCGCAGGGCAGGTCGGGCAGGTCGGCCCGGGGCGTCACCAGGTGGCCGATGCGCGCCAGGATGGGGTTGACGGACAGCGACTGGTAGCCCATGAACAGGAAGAGGCCGCCCAGGACGGACGTGTGCGCCAGGCCGAGCAGGCTCTGCAGGGGGGGGGAGACGAAGGCGAGGATGAGCAACGACTGCGCCAGGGGCGAGTACCGCTGCTCATGCGTCCTGGCCACGAGCCGCCGCTCCCCCTCGTCCGTCTCCTCGACGCGGTGCAGCAGCGACTCCGAGTGCAGCGGCGCCTGGGGCAGCAGCCCGTTGGCGGGCGGGACGCCCAGCACGCCGCAGACGGCCGTCGTGAGGCCCAGCAGGGCAACGTCCCAGGCGAAACCGCCCGGCTTGCGGACGCCGTAGCGCCGGGCGGTGCAGATGATGCTGCTGATCTCGTGGTCGAAGGCGAAGAGGGCGGCGACGATTGCGCCGGGGATGGCCGTCAGGCCGACCCACGCGACCGGCAGGTCCCAGAAGCGGACGACAAAGGTCGCGCGGCGGGGGCTCGACGGCCGCAGCGCCGGCTGGACCTGCAGGTGCTCGTGGTCGAGGGCGGCCAGCTCGCCGACGTGAGGAAGGCCGGTCCACAAGACGATGGAGATGGCGGCCGCGTACTCGGCCAGGCCGAGGCGGACGTAGCGGTGCAGGAGCGGGCGCCACGCCGCGGCCGTTGAGAGCAGCACGGCGACGAGACAGGTGCCGGCGGCGCCCATGACGGCGTAGAGAAAGGCGGCCAGCGACGCCCGGGCGTGCGTGCGCTGCAGCTCGAGGGCCGCCTTGTGGAAGTAGATGACGCTGTTGAGCAGCGAGAACACGTCGGCGCTGAAGTGCGTCACGTACTGCATCGTCCAGTCGTGGGCGTTGAAGACGGCCAGCAGCGCGAGCATCCACCCGGCGTGGATGAGGGACCAGGCCATGACGGCCAGGAAGTCGACGTGGAAGCGCGTCGCGCACAGCTCGTACACGTTTTCCGCGAGCACCGAGAAGGGCCCCGTGACGCCGAGGATGGTGAGCGGCTGGGCCGAGAAGCTGGACAGCCGGCGGTCAGCCCGGCAGAAAAGGGGGGGGGGGGACAGAAAGGGGGGGGTTCGACGAGTGCTTGCCAGGCAAAGACGACGCCGCAGAGGCCGGTGCTCAGGACGACCTCGATGGTGCCCCACGACTGGTCTGTCAGGACGTACAAGTCGCTGGCGAAGGTGATGCCGGGCAGCAGGTTGGCGAAGAAGACGTAGACGGCGCTCGCCACGACCTGCTGGTTGAAGACGGCCCAGTCGGAGGGCCAGCGCCGCCGCAGGTTGCCCAGGTCCTGCCGCAGCAGCCGAAACGGCCGCAGCTTGCCGGCGGGGCCCCAGTAGCGGCCGGCCGTTGTCGGAGGCGGCCCCACTCCGGTCCGGCGCGGCGACACGGGGGGGGCGGGGCCGTTGGCGGAGGACGGCATCGGGGCACGGCAGACGGCAGGGCGAGGGGGAGGGCGCAGCAACGGGGTCGGGCAATGGCAGTGAGCGTAAGAGAAAAGAGAAGATTCTCATCAGAATCCCGGTGACGTAGCTGCAGCACCAACGGCCGGTTAGCCGCGCCCTGCCCGGGCGGCAGGCGAAGAATGAAGATGACCTCAAGAGGCCTATGGACAGGTCCCGTCCTGCGCACGTGTCCGGCCCGTCGTGGCCCAGAACGTAAAGGGAAGGCCCGTCTATTGACGTCATTCTCAGACATTGTCTCGCGCATCACGTGACAGAGCCGTAGCACGTGCCTCCCTGCCAAGTTTTCGACAACGGCGCCGCGAACTTCCCAGCTCCGGGCAGCGTCCGACCGCAGCTTTCCCCAGCCCGCAACGATGCCGCAGCCCAGGTGACGCTCCCTCGCAGCATGGACGCCGTGGTCCAAGAGCCCCCCGCCCCCGAGCGCCGCGCCCGGGGCCCCTTCGTCCCGCGCGCGCAGTTCCGCGTGCCCAAGTCGGTCGCCAAGACGTTCTACCTCGGCCACCACGCCGCCGCCGCCGCGCACATCAAGACGCTCGTGGCGTCCATCGCGCTCGTCATCGAGTGCCGCGACTACCGCCTGCCGCTGTCGTCGCGCAACCCCGAGCTCGAGCGCGTCCTCGCCGGCCGCGACCGCGTCGTCGTCTACACAAAGGCCGACCTTGGCGCCCACAGCGACGGCGTCCGCGCCAACCTGCAGCGCCTGCACCGCCGCCCCGGCGAGCCCGACGCCTTCTTCTGGGACAAGAACCGCCGCTCCACCACGACGGCCGTGCTCAGCCGCATCCGCCGCGCCGCCGCTGACCACGACTCCCTCACCGGCCTGCGCGCCCTCGTCGTCGGCGTCCCCAACGTCGGCAAGAGCTCGCTCCTCAACGCCCTCCGCACCACCGCCGGCGTCCCCGGCGTCCGCGTCGCAAAGGCCGCCGCCACCGGCGACCAGCCCGGCGTCACGCGCCGCGTCGCCACCCCCGTCCGCATCGTGCCTCCCGAGGACCAGGGCGGCGTCGGCGCCGGCGCCTACCTCATCGACACCCCCGGCATCTTCCAGCCCTACATGCCCGACCCCCACGCCATGGTCAAGATCGCCCTCGCCTACGGCGTCAAGCAGGGCCTCGTCCCGGACGTCCTCGTCGCCGACTACCTGCTCTACCGCATGAACCTCTGGAACCCCCGTCTCTACATCCACTTCTGCCCGCCCACCAACGACGTCGACGTCCTCCTCACCGCCGTCGCCAAGCAGGCCGGCAAGCTCAAGCGCGGCGGCGTCCCCAACCTGCCCGAGGCCGCCGCCATGCTCATCTCCCAGTGGCGGAACGGCAAGCTGGGGCGCTACGTCCTCGACCTCGTGCGCGGCTGCGATATAAAGTTCTACGAGGCCAAGCTGCAGACGCCGCAGCTGAGTCTCCACCAGGCCAAGAAGAGGCAGAAGGAGGAGCGCAAGGCGGAAAGACGCGGCGCGTGACGGCCGTGCCAGGGCCTGTCTGCATCTACTCCCTTCCCGCGGCGGCGTCCGCGCTTCATGTCTACGCCCGGCTCCCCGAGAGAACGCATCTCGACATCAAACTACATGTAGGGTATCAGATATCGAGACGACGAGCCCGCATTGGGCCACAGACCTCCCTCGCCCTGCTGAAGAGGAAGCCGCCCTTGGCTCGCCCGAGCCGCCCCGACGCCGACCATGCCACAGTGCCATCCAAACGCCGCCGTCGGCACATGCCGCTATCATACACAGGAAACCCGTATACACAAGGCGGCAAAAGCCAGCCTCGCCACGCTTGCGCGCTGTCCCGGACAAGGCCGCCGTGTACACGCGGAACTCGACTGCCAAACCATCATGCGTACTGGTTCTGCCACTTGACCATATCGCGCGTCAGGACGTCCATCATTTCCATGCAGCTCAGTTCCTTGAATTTCCTCATGTCGGACGTCTCTGACGCATCCTCGTTCGCGGCTCCCTCTTCCGCTTTGTCTGCCGTCGAGTCGCCGTTTGTCTGGGCCGTGTCCACGTTTCGGGGCGTGTCCGGGCCGCTGCTTGCGCTTCCGTTTTCCATGGCCAGATCGACCTGAGTCCTCGAGATGAACTCCAGTATGGCGGCAACCCGGCGCTTCATGTCGAGCATGCTCATCTTGCCCGCCATTGCCTGCTTGCCCTTGGAGCCATGCCTGTTGTCGCCAGCCGATGATTTGGCGTGGCCCGCTGGCTCGTCTGCGTTCTTTGCGTCTCGGGACGCCGACCGAGGCGGCGACTCTTCCTTGTCCGGATCGCGGTCTTTTGTGTACTGGTTTCTTCCCTTGCCCTTCTTGTGATTGTTTCTCGCACCCCTCTTGTGGGAACTCGCAGTCGTCGGATGGCTCGCCGGCGGCGTGCCCGGAGCCTGCGCAGCCGTCGACGGTTCGTCCGTGTTGGCAGGCTCGGCACTCTTATTCTGGGCCGCCTTGGCAGCTGCGAGAGGGATTTCTTCCGACAGGTCCGAATCTAGTCAAGCCGCCCGTGTCAGCGGTTGCCCCGAGCTTCAACCTGCGACGCTGCGCTCACCCTCGCCACGTCGGCGCTCAGCCCGTCCTTTGCGTTTGATCGCCGCCTCTTGTCTCTGGCGCTCCTTCTCCTCCTTCTCCGTCTTGTCGCGCTGGCCTTTGTTGTTCCTAGATTTCTTCGCTCCGTTGCGCGTGCCTGCCTCATCGTCCGAGTCGTCACCGCCGTTGGCGTCGGGCTTCTCCGCCGGCGGAGAGGCCGACCGAGAACCTGTCCGTTGTCTTTTGGCGTTTGCATTGTTGCTGCGACTAGTCAGCGCAGAGTTCGGGCAGCGGCAGTCGCACACGACGGACTCTTCACTGCCGCTGCGGCCGCGTTTGGCACGCTTCGATGTGCCCTCTGCCGACTCATGGACCATGTCCTCCTTGCTGGCCTCTATCACCCGCCGCAGTAGTTCGTCGTCATAGGCCGCATCGCGGCTGTTCATTGTAGAACGTCGCTTCGACACCTGCGAAGAGGCGTTAGGGCGAGCCGGCTTCGAGGCTCCATTCTTGGGCGACCGAGCGCCGTCCTTTGCAATCGACGTTGCCCGAGAGGTCGTTCGCGAAAGGCGATGGAGAGGTAGATACTTGGAATACCTCTGGCTGCAGACGACATTATCAGATACCGGTCGACTCTGGCGGAGAAGCCGAGTTGCGGGATCGGCGCCATGTCCTCGCTGCGGAGCGAGGAGCAGACTCGATCAAAATCGGAGCCGTGATGACGATTGAAACAGGGGAAAGGGCAAGGCGGTACCGGGGAAAGATCAACGTACCTGTTGCTGGCTGTGTGTATCTTGTGGAGGTCCTTGCGACACTGTTCGCAGAAATATTCGTCGGGAGAGCTCTCGGCGCTGAAGATGCCCACACAGGCGCCGTGTTGCCAGACTTTGCAGACGTCGCATTGCACGAAGAAACCCGTAACGTCTTCGGTGAGTTCAATTGCGGCAAAGAAGTCGGCGTCGGGGCCATCTACGGGCGGGCGACCGGGGTAGTCCTCCGAGCCACAGAGGCATCGGACGGCCTCGTCCTCGTCGTCCTGAGGGTCGTCGCTTCCATTGGCCATGTCCGAATTGTCTGGCCTGGGCCCTCTGTCTTGTTCGTCGTCGTGGGGGCGCTTGCGTCTGCGGCCGAGGAGGGTGTCGTCGAGGTCGTCGGGAGGCTCTGACGAGAGCGAGGCGCTGGGCGTCGACTTGCCCGACGAGGGCTTGTTGAGCGATCTGGTGCCGCGCTCTAGGCGTCCGGACGTCGCCGATGACACCGACGACTGCTGGGACCGTGAGTTTGTCGTTCGAGCTCTCGAGGATCGCCGCGGTGAAGGCGGTGCCATTGACGACCGGAAGCAGAGGAGGAGGGGCGCGGGGGGCGTGGGGAGTGAGCAGGGTCGACAGCGTGACCGTGCTGGAACGAGGGACGTCGCGCTGCGGACCAAGGGCTCGTTGACGGAGCGATCAGGAGCTCCGAGGGCTCGGGCGCGGGCGAGGCTCGGGCGCGGGCGAGAGTCGGTGACGGCCGGCAAGTCTGCGCTTGCGCTGGTGCTGGCGACCAGCCGGGAGAGGCGAGGCGGCAGAAGCGACAGGGTTACAGTGGCGCGGGCACCTCGAGGGATGAAGAGGCGAGTCGAGCAGGCTGGTGACTGGTCATGACGGAGGGGCCAGAGAGAGCAGAGGCAAGCTCGTGGGGACAGCGGGCAGATGAAGGGGGGCGCAGAGATGGAAGGGGAAGATTGGCGGGCGGCGGAGGAAGAGGACAGCGGGACGGGGGAGGAGAGGAGCAGCAGCAGAGACGCGGGAGGGCTCTGTGCTGGTGACGGCGGGCATGTTCCGCGACCCGAGGCCTGCTGCCAGGGCTGCTTTTTAGTGGACCTGTCAGGCGCTGTTTAAACCCCGGCTAAACAGACTGGTCAAAAGTGCCAGCCGGTTGCGGCAGACGGCATTACTCAGCCGTGGTTGTAAAGTGGTAAGGTGCTCTTCCGTAGAGTGCTCTCCATAAGTGCTCTCCGTAAGTGCTCTCCGTAAGTGCTGTCCGCAACGTGCTCTTCCAGGCCGAGGTGCCGGATTCCCTTATAGAGCGCTGGTCCCTCTCGGGGAAATCCGAGAGCCCTGTCTACCTTGGCCATTGTGCTGGTTTCAGCCGTCTGCGAGGCTGCGGTTCCCCGTCCACTGCCCCGCGGATGACGCCGTCCCGATTACCTAAGCGGCCGCGGCGGAGGCCCTTGTACAGTGCACACACACCCGACCTCCTGATCCACACAGCAGTCGATCAAATGCTGTCATTTGCAACCAAAAAGCCATCACTCTCGCATCAGCCAGCGCCGCGCCCGCCGCCTCCGTCCTGGGCCTTGCTCTGCCTTCTCCGGCTCCTCGCGAGACCGCCTGCCCGTCGCTCCGGGGCCTCGCCCGCCGCCGCCCAGCCGCCCGCGCGGGCCTTGAACCGAGGTGTGTGTCTGCCTCCGCCGTCCCCCCTCTCAAGCTCCAGCGGGCAGACGCCTCTTCGCCCTGCCAACGGCCACCTCTTTTGGCTGCATCTACCCGAGGCCTGCTGGCCTTCTGTTTGCCCGCCGCAGTCGATACCTCGCCGTCTCTGGCTGGCCCTCGCTGACCCGAGAACAGCACCGCCGCCGTTGGAGCCCGACCAGCCACGAGCCCCTTCCTCGTTCCCCACGCCCCTCCCCTCGCCGTCGACCGTCTGCTCTGCAGCTGGGTCTGCAAGCGATTCACAGACGCGCTCGCGGCTTCTGGCATTGCTGTCCGAGCTTCCCGGGGGCTGCGTTCCTCGTCGACTGGCCCTGGCCTTGTTCGTCTTTTGTACAATGGTGCATGGGTACGCTTTCCCGCCTGCCTCTTCCACTTACTTCCCTCAACTCCTGCCCGTGACCCGGCTTCATGCCATCTTCTCTGCCCTCCCCCCCCCCTCCCCCTCCACTGCCGCGTCCCAACCTCCGAGGTCGGCGTCGCCATGGCCTTGGCCCTCCCATGTCTTCCCTGGGTTTTGTCACTTGTTCGCTTCCTCCTGCGTCACATCATGCCTGGCCTTGTCGGCGTTGCGGCGATCTATCTGCTGACAAGGCGGACTCGCTGGCCTGCAGCCGAGACTAGTCGTATCATGTCGCCGGATACCGTGTCGTCGCTATTTCCAGATCGGCCCATCCGGCCGTTGCCGAAACGTCGTCTGCGTGAACGGCTGTCGCCCGAGGTCGCCCAGTCGATCAAATATCCCCCGTCGACTCACGATACCGCTCCGCTCTTCCACTACCCGCCATACACGCTGAAAGAGGAAGCTGCGGGCCCGTCCAGTGCTGGATCCATGAGCCCTGTCGAGCAAGGTCGCCGGCCGGATGCGGACAGATCTCTTCCGTCGCTGCGGAACGGGGTTCGCCCTGTGGCCGAAGGGGAAGACGAGGCTGGTTTGCGCAGCACCCTCGTCACGCGATCGCCCCCCAAGATGCTCAGCCGCGCAGCCCGCAATCCGGCCAGGCCAGATCAGCCGCGGCCGGCGGATCCGCAGCCGCCGCCCTCGGCAGCCTCGTCGGTGGATGGCTACGACTCGTTCGAGAACACGAACAACAAGAAGAAGAGGAAGATCCCATCCGCAGGCGACTCGGTCCTTAACGGCGCCCATTCGCTCAACAGCGAAATCGGCTCCCTCGCAATCTCGGCGGGTGCCCAATCGCCGACGAGCGATGGCAACGCCGACAGACCGCACCACGGCTCCTCTGCCTACTCGACATCGGCCTCCTACATGAGCAACCAGGGATTCTCTGGCTCCGGAAGGGGTAGGCTGGGCCGCTCTCGCAACGGCAGGAGCCCTCTGCGAGCTCTGCCCGACGGTAACATCGCATGGCCTGGGCGCGCGTCCAAGGCCGGCGCATCTGCCTGGCCTCCAGGTACGTCTACTTCTGCGACTTCCCCCCCTCCCCCTCATCGCCTCCACTCCTCCCTCTCTCCCTCCCCCTCGCTTGATGGGGACTTGATTCTGCCGGTTGCGCTCGCCTTGTCCCCGTGGACTGCCAGTGCAGGCTCGAGCACGACAGCCGCAGGGCGCGAGCCTTGGCTTTTTGTTCCCGTTCCCTGCCTTGTAGCCATGTCTTGACCCTGGCACTCTCAAGGCGCACCGTATTCTTGTTAAAAACATGGCACGACGTATATCTTAGTTCACAGTCGTTTTGCCGTCAGCGTTTACTGACCCGTCTCCCTTGCCATCTTGTGCTAGCTCCTCAAGAGGGCGGCGGCATCATTTCGAGCGCCATAGCCAACGCGGAAAAACTACCGCCTCAAGGACAGGAGAACGTGAGTCTCTTGCAGCAGCATTCGGCCGCCGCCAAGTCTACGCCGACGTCGACACAGTTCACCTTCACCTGTGATTCACAGGTACCGGGGACGGTGCAGTGGCCTGGTGAGTCGGGTCGCCCCGGTTCGCCCCGTTGTGCTGCTCACACTCGGCAGGCCATCCAAACAGGCTCGACATGGCAGGCCAGGCTGCCTCGGTGGCGCGCGCAACTAACGGAGCGGCCCACGACACGTCTTCGAAGAGCGCCAGGTCCAAATCCCGTCAGACACGGCGAAAGTCTCGCCGCCGCCGCCGACTGGACGAGGAGCTGGATACGGCAGCGCGCCGGCGGCGGCAGATGGCGGCCGAAAGCTACTTCAACCACCCGCCGAGGGCGGAGGATGTGTGGATTTGCGAGTTCTGCGAGTACGAGCGAATCTTTGGCGACCCGCCCTTCACGCTGATGCGGGATTACGAGATGAAAGACCGGCGGCACCGCCAGGAGGAAGCCGACCGCAAGCGACTGCTGGAGAAGGCCAAGGCAAAGAGCCGAAAGGGTAGGAAGAACGGCAAGGCGCCGAGCAGGGGCAGCCACGGAGCCCATCACGTGTCGGATCAGGGCCCGTCAGACGTGGCTGGCGACCAGGACGTACCGCCCATGCGTCATGGCCCCAGCCACTCGACGCAGTCGGAGGGCGAGGAGTACGACGACGAGTTCGAGGACGACTACGCAGGTCTTCCGTCTGAGCACCCACCGCCCACGGCTGGGCACCCGCCGGCCGACGGCGATGGTGGAGGGGAATCAGAGCTTTCCAAGCAAGCCCGGACATAGTTCGTCAATCTGGAGGGGTTGCCAAGGGAGTCACGGACGGCGGAGGAAAACGACCGTTATGCCACTGAGTTTGTTACTCGGTTGGTGTCAGCCCTCGACGCCTTGGGGCCGGCCGGATCGCGCTGGAGTAGCCAGCTGGCCTTGTCGGGCACGGAGAGCCAGCTGGTCTTGTCGGGCATGGGCACGGAGGGTCAGCTGGTCTTGTCGGGCATGGGGGGCCAGCCGGCCACCTCGGGCACGGAGGGCCAGCCGGCCACTTCGGGCGCGGAGGGCCAGCCGGCCTCGTCGGGCGCGGAGGGCCAGCCGGCCTCGTCGGGCACGGAGAGCCAGCCGGCCACCTCGGGCACGGAGGACCAGCCGGCCTCGTCGGGCACGGAGAGCCAGCCGGCTTCCTCGGACACGGGAGGCCCACTTGACGGGAATTGACTTGGGAGAGTATTGGTATAGAGAGCAGCCTCGGTGAGGAGGCTGCTCGATGCGAAGGCGGGAGAGAGCTGGAAAGCGATGTCTTGGAGGCCTTGGCATGGCGGTGCGGCCAGCTGCTTTGACTAGCTAGGATATGCTCAGGGTGGCCGGGTAGATTGCCGTTGACAAGCAGCGATTACTGGTGATGCACGTTTCGAATCCACACCGATGAGTTGATGGAGTGTTGCGAAGCGTGGGGAGAGGCAGCCTAGCTAGAGCTTGAAGGGACATATGATTAATGGTGCGGGAGGTTGACGAGTGTACTAGGTATACTTGGTACTCGATACTCGATTCGGCAACATATGACGATGACTCGGAGCACAGGACAAGGATACCGAGTACAAAGCCATGGTCCACAGGCCGGCACCAGCCGCCGGGAGCTCCGTTCCAGCCGCATTGAAGCCCAAGGTTGCGCCCGTGGGACCGGCGGCATCGCGGCTAGTCATGCATGCCGAACCGACGACTCGGCTAACAGGCGCTAACACGGGGGCGGCCCACGCAGGAGGCTTGCGGCTAAGGCTGGTTAGCGGGGCCTGGGCAGCTCGGCGTCGAGTGTCGTCATGCGTCATGGCAGCTCGACAGCCAGTCGTCTTGCCGTCTGTTTTTCTCGTCATCGACAGTCGGTCAGTCGCCTCAGCGCAAGCCCAGGCAAGCATCGATAGCGACATCCCCTCGACGGGCGCCCGGCATCAGCCTCGGCGCCGCTGGTCCGCTGGTCCGCTGGCGCTGGCTCGCGTCGGCACTTCGGCTCTTGCTCCCGGCGGCCGTTGTCCGAGGCCCGATGGGCGGAGTGGCCGCGGGCGCTGAGCCATGCCGTCCATGTTCGGGTCGCGCAGGCACGCGCCTCCCGCCCAGGTAGGTTTGAGCTTGGCTGTTGCGGCGGCGACGGGGCCATGACGCAGTCGAGGGCGTCTGCGGATGGCGTCTGCCGTCGAGGAGGCGGCGTCTGCCGTCGAGGAGGCGCCGTCGGCCGTCGAGGCGCCGTCGGCCGCCGTGGCCCCGTCCATGCCGCCGGCCATCTTGTCATCCTGTCCCCCGCCGTCCAGACCCTGCTGACCACGGGCGCTTCGCCATGTCGCGACAGCCGCTGACCAAGGAGACGGCCAACCCCAACGCCGCCACGGCTGCCGCGTCGGCCTTCATGCGCCGCGACTCCAACGCCTCGCTCTCGTCGGCCGCCGCCGCCGCCGCCCTCAGGGCCCGGCCCATGACGCCGACCAATGTCTCCCAGGTCCAGCCCAAGCGCACGCACCGCAGGAGCCCCTCGCTGTCGTCGCTGGCCGGCCCCGACCGCACACCGAGGCGCGAGCTCCAGAGAGCCCCCAGCGTCGGCTCCATGATCGAGCGCACCTTCCGCTCGCCCTCGCCGGCCCGGAGCCCGCCCCTGCGAGACCCCGCCGTGCCGCCCGTCCCGACCATCCCCGCCGGCGTTGCCCGGCCGAGCACGAGCCAGTCCGGCAGATCCGCCCTGCACATGCAGCCCTTCCGGACCGCGAGCGAGAAGATGAGGAATGGCCAGCACGCCTCTTGGTTCGGCGGTGCTACCGCGCGAGACCCGGATAACGTCCGGAGGTCCGACTCGGTGATACACTCCTCGACCATGCCCGATCCACGGTCCGGCAGCGTCAGCCCGTCCATCAACTTCTCCTACCCTCGCTCCATGATGCAGTCGCCCCCGCCGTCCGTCGACGACCAGACGCCCGTCTACGATGCCAACTCCAGGCGGATGGTCCCCCGGGGCGAACTCGTCGCACGCTCTCAAAGCCTCCGCGAATTATCAGACCGCCCCAAAAAGAAGAAGCACGACATCGCGAGAGCCGGCTCCCATCTCTCCAGGGGTACTGTTGGTAGAACGCAGGCCCCCGCTCTCGAATCATGCCAGCCCCGTCTTGCTGAGCCTGTGCCGGCCCCGATCCCGGCACCCGTCGCGTCTGAGCAGCCACAGGGACCAGGCAAGAAGAAGAAGAAGAAGAAGAAGGAGAAGAGTCAACAGCGGCAAGCCGGGGCCTCCGAGCCTGCAGCCGTCGACGGGGGGCCCATGGATCAAGCCACAGTCGGGTCGGCCGACCTGGCGAGACCTCCACTTCGCAGGGTGCCGTCTGCTGTGGACGGAGAGCCAGAAGGCGAAGCGCCAGAAGACCGCCAAGGCCGGCAAACGGATCATGGCCGGCAAACGGATCATGGCCGGCAAACGGATGCACAAGCAGCCGCTGCCTCCGTCCTGGCCGCCCAAGGAGCCAAGGGCGTTGCCAATGGACAGGCACCGAACCCGGCGACGAACCAAGGCAGCGCTCGAGCCGAGCGAGCGCTCTCTGAAAGCCCAGCACGCTCAGCTCGCTTTGCCCCCTCGACGGACCAGTTGGTCGTCAGACACGAACCCCCTCCCAGATCCGTGTCGCCCAAAAAGTCAGCCATGAAGCTTCCCGGCCCCAGGGGCGTGTCGCCGTCTGATGATGGCTCGGAAGTGTCGGGCCGGGGCCTGAGCCCGCAGCGTCACGAGGATCCCGCTCTCGCCCGTAAGAAGGGCGCGCGGGTAAGCTGGGACGATAGAAACACCGTCGTCGTCGGCGAGTCTGTTCAGCCTCACGACACGGAAACGCCGACAATACCGAGCCCGCAAGCCAAGAAGCCGTGGCACAGCATCGTCACCAAGTATGCCAAGAAGGAGCCCGTCAGCCTGAGCCAGGACGAGACCATGAGCCCGCGCCCTGCGCTGCCGCTCTTCGGCAGCGTGCGCGAGAAGAAGTCGAGAGAGCTCGAGGAGCGACCCCTGGTCCGGCCGTCTGAGCGGACATGGTCCCAGCCCGGACAGGCTCTCCCGGGGCCGAGCCCGGGGGCAGGTCTCGGCCAATCATCCGATGCCGCCATCGGGGCTGCTTTGATCCAGGACCAGGCGTCCAGGAACGCGGCTAACATCTCCAAATTCAGAGAGCCCCTTCAGGCTGCGGTGCCACCAGCCGACGGCAGCGCAAAGGGCGCCGACGTCTCGGAAAGCTCCGACGACGACCTGGACACTGATGTCACCACGGAGGCTGACGACACCGAAACCACGCCGTCCAAGACGGCTGAGCAGCCCGCGCCTGAGCCTTCAACCCCTACCAAGTCATTCCCCGAGGCCGGGGTTGCGAATGGCGAAGCTGTCCCAACCATCTCCGTGTCTCATCCCAGCCCCCGTCCAGAGGAGCCGGAGAGAAAGGCTTTCAGCAACCGGCAGCCTGAAGTTCCCGGTTGCTTCCCCGACGAGGAAGGCTCTCTCGATGCTGTCCAGAAGTCGGAAGCACCGGCCGCTGGTTTGGCCGCCGAAGGGGCGATTGACGATGCGGAGGCGTCGACTCCATCACGGTCCGCCGAACCTCATGTAGTTGCCGCGACTCCTACCATGGACGACATAGAAGAGGCGGAGGAGGAGGGAGACGAAGAGGAAGCGGATCGATACAGCGTCTACAGCGATGCGCACGAGGACCTGGCCAAGGTTGACGGCTTCATGTCGCTCGATGCCGTTGTCGAGAGCCCTGCCAGCGGCAAAGTGGCCAAGAGGCTCCAGGAGCAAGTGGCGGCCCAGTCCAGCCACCACGCTCTGCAGGCGTCGGAATCGTCTGCTTCGGCAAGCAAGCCCCTGCAGCCGTCGAGGTCGAGCGACGAGTGGGAGAATGCCAAGGCATACTGGAAGAGCCTGTCCGTGGACCAACGCCGACGGCTGGAGATGGAGGCCCTGTCCGAGACGGCCGAGGAGAAGGGCAAGCAGAAGGCCGCCGGGGACACCGTCGTCCAGCCTCGCAGCGAGAGAAGCTATCAGATCCCGCCGGGGACGAAATGGCCCGACGCGCCCGACGATGCGGCGAAGCTGGCCTCGGCCATTGCCGCGTCGCAGCCCAGGGCTCCCAGCATGGCGCCTAGCATGGCCATCCCCAAGCTCCGGCAGACGCTGCGCGGCGAGCAGCCGGCGGCGGCGGCTCAAGCGGGCAACGAGCCGCCAGGCACCATGAGGAAGTCGATGAGGGCCGGCAGCGCAGGGCCCGCGACTGGGAGCGGCAATGCCGTGACCAGACGTGCGAGTGCCGACCCGGGCATGGCCGCGGCGGCATCGGCGGCTGGAGCCGGGATGCGGAGGTCGATCAAGGCCAACGGAGACGCTGACGCGGGGCTTCGGCCGTCGCTGTCGCGGTCCCGGCGGCCGGCCTCGTACCAGCAGCCCGTGACGGCGGACCGGCTCCGGGCTCCCAAGCGCAACCTTTCCGTCGAGGACCTCGTCGCTCGCGGAAGCATGAAGCCGAGCCTCAGACGACGCGGATCCGACGACAGCGTCAGCAGCTTTACGCGCTCGCGCGCCGGCTCGGGTGCCGGACACGGCTTCAGGATGTCGATGCGAGCGGGCCCGGCGTCGCCCGGGGCTGCCGCCAGGGGCGGCGGCCGGTTCAGCCTGCGGTCCTTGTCGCCGCCGGGATTCCGGCGCAGCTCCATCATGTCGCTGCCCAGCACGCCGAGCTCGATGGGCGGCGGCGCGGGCCGCATGCGCCAGTCGCTGCGAGGCGAGTCGGCCCGCCCCAGCTCGCGGCTGAGCATGTCGGCCTTGAAGCTGTCGCCCGGCGGGAAGAGGGCCAGGGGCGCAAAGGGCGCGAGTCGCTTCGAGGACTCGAGCGACGACGACGACGCCGGGCCGTCGCTGTTCAGCAGCCGCTTCGTCGACTCGAGCGACGACGACGACGGCGGCGGCGGCGGCCTTCCCCGGCCGCAATCCAAGGGCAATGGCCTGGCCAGGACCCTCCGCAGCGCGCCCAGCCCGGGCTCCGCGCCCAGCCCCGGCTCCGCGCCCGACGGCCTCGACGCGTCCGACCGGCGGCCGCCGCTGCGCCACAGCCGCTCCGGCCGCGGCTCGCTCGCCCCCGACGGAGACGACGACGACGACGTCCGCCCGCCGCCGCGCCGCGGGAGCCTCATGGCCATCCTGCGCCGCCGCCGGGGCTCGTCGGGCAAGATCGCGCGCGACGTCGGCGAGAGCGCCGCCCGCCGCGACACGCGCCTCGAGCGCAGCGCCGACGAGCTGGCCGCCGTCCGCACCACCAGCCGCCTCGCCCGCCCGCCCGCCTGGCCGCTGCCCGACGACGCCGACGACGACGCCGGCCCCGCCGCGCCGCGCCCGTCGACGGCCGCCGGGCCCCCGCCGCGTCCCTCGCGCTTCCTCGCCCGCCGCAGCACCTCCCAGGCCGTCGCCCTGGCCCCCGACGGCGACGAGCCCCCGCCGCACAAGAAGAAGTTTGGCGCGCTGCGCAAGATGTTTGGCATTCACGACTAGGGATGCGTTGCCTGTTCTTGTTGTTGACTCTTGTCTCTTTTCTGCCGCGCCGAGCGAGCACGCCAAGACGACGGCCATCTTCTCCCTCGCACGCGCCCGTGCTCCCGACGAGCTCCTTCCTACCCCTTGGGCCTGCCCCTCTCTGTCTCTACCTCTGGCTTTCATCTTCTTGCTTCCGTGTCTCCTCGCTCTTGTCCGGCACCGGGACGCAGGGGCCCGCCACGTCGCTACGCGGAACGGCACATCGGAGCCCTCGGGACGGCGTTCGGGGGCGGAAAGAGGAGGCCTGGGCGACGACGGGTTTTGAATGTAGTCTGGGATATCGCGGAGAAAAAGGGGCGAGAGGGCTGCCGACCATGGCCGGGACTAATACCACCCACCACCGTGCGATGCGTGCGTCGAGCCCCGTGACTGTCGCGCCAAGTAAGAACAAAGGTAGTCAAAGCGTTTGGACGCTACGGGAACGAAGAGAAGAGGCTGACGGACGGCTGCCGTCGCCGTCTTCGTCGAGCGCCCAACCTGAACGCCCTTGCCAGCCAACGCTGTAGCACTCTAATGCTGCGCCCAGAATGACGCCCTTGCTCCCTGTGTTCTTTCCTCGCCCCCTTTTGTCCCGACAGTTACAACAAGCAGGGGGGTGTTCTCGACGGTATGCCTCGTTTCCTAAACTCCCCAATCGTGCTTGCGGTACATATAATACAAGCGTCCTCCGAGTCAAGACAGGAAAAGCTGGGTGAGGGAGAGAGCAAAAAATCTCCTCGAGTGACAAAGCTGTGATGTGTAAATGTCTATACCGCTGCAAAACAATATCGACACATGTTGGGACGTCGCGGCGGCACGGTGCGACGCTTCAAATATACAGGTTGCTCAGGCCGAGGTCCGGACTGCTCGACAACCGCGGCCATGGTTCGTCTCGACTAGTTCTTGGGCCGTGGCTTGTCGCCGGTCCTCGCCTTCTCGCGCTCCAGCAGAAGCGTCAGCTGGCTCCTCGTCCGACCCATCGGGACGCTAGCCGACGGGCCCGGCTGGGTGGGAGTCAGGCGGGACTCGAGCAGCGACGCCGCCGAGGGCCTGCTCGGGAGCGACGCTTCGCTCGGGAAGGAGGAGAGCACGCTCGGTGCGGGCAGCGAGCCCGACTGGTCGATGATGGTTCCCTGGACGGCCACGTTGGTCGTCGACGCGGTCGCGCCGGTGAAGAGGCCCTGGCTGTGGTTCCGGTCATGGATGCGGCCCGAATGGCGGCAGTGTCCAGTGTGAGACTG
Source organism: Hypocreales sp. Mo6-1 (assembly GCA_002939055.1). Taxonomy (NCBI): domain Eukaryota; kingdom Fungi; phylum Ascomycota; class Sordariomycetes; order Hypocreales; species Hypocreales sp. Mo6-1. The sequence continues at coordinate 4,487,164 of PNEP01000013.1, forward strand.
AGAGCGCGCCATGGCGGGGGGCCGTTCGATTGCCGACGGCCCAAGAGAGCTGGCCATTGCTTCGGCGACAACAGACGATGAAGACGCCCGTGGATGGCCGGCATTGCTGGCAGAAGACGGCGCGCGGGGGAGCGTAGCGCCGCCTCGCTCTGCGGCTGCCGCCTGGCCAGCCGTCGAGGCTGATGAGGAACTCAGCCCGTTGGAAAGCTGGCTCTTGTCGGCCGTCGTCCTGCGCGGCGCGGCAGGTCGTTTCCCGAGCGCTTTGGCGCTGAGTCCCTTGACCTGCGAGCTGCCCTCCTTGGCGCCGCCCGCGCCATGGCCGGCATGGTTCGACGTTCGTTCGGGAATGGGAGACACGGCTCGCGGCAGCGCCGCGGCTCGGGACCCGGCCGGCAGATCGCCATCTCGAGATGCGGCCGCCGTCAATATCGGCGACTGCGGGCTCGTCTTCCTCGGCAGGACGGGTTGTCTCCGGGCAGCGGCCGTCGCCGCCACGAACTTCTTGGTCGTCGACGGCTTCTTCTTGGACGCCGTCAACGGCATCTCCAGCCCCGTCGTGGCCGTGCTGTCCGACGAGGGAAACTCGCTGCCCCTGTCGTCTTCGTCGGCCGACTCGTGAGGCGAAACGAAGCGGGCGGTCGGCCGCGGCCCTGACGAAAAGGAGGACGGGTCCCTGGGCTTCTTCAGGATAGGATGCGGAGGAGGCGGTTTCGAGGCGCTGGACGAGAGGCTCTTGACGGAAGCGTCGCTGGGCTTGGCGGGCGGTGGAGAGAGGCGGAGCTGGCGCGCATGACGCGCTTGACTCAGATGGGCCAGTATCAACTGCCTCGTCAGCGGCGGGGCCTGCTTGCAAATGGATTAGACGACATGTCAGACTCGTGCCGCGCGTCGCTCACGTTTGGCCCCTCCCATCGGTTCGGAGGGCCCTGGAGGGGGGCGATGGTCGGGCCGACCGAGATGTCCTCGTAGAGGCGGGCCAGGGTGCGGCCGCTTAGAAACCGACGGTCGCTGCCCCAGACATGCCACCAAAAGTTCTCCAAGCGGCGGGCCGTAGGGTCTTGGAGCTTCTTGTTGGTTGTTGTGTACACTAAGGCGGGAGGGGGGGGGGGGAGCAGGGGAGAGAGAGAGTCAGCTCGTCGTCGGAAAGACATTGGGGTGGTGGAGAGAGAAGGGCGTGAGAGAGTATGTACCATGCCAGTACTCCCAGACCTTGTCGGCTGGGACTGTGGGGTAGCTTGCGACCTCCTTGTAGATGTTTGTGGTGTTGATGACTATGCCCTTGGGCAACATCATTGGCACGCCGGGCTCCATTTCCATGCAAGGAACGACGGGCGGGACGGGGTGATGGAGGGACGGGCAGGAAATGCCAAGGCGGAGAGGGAGAGGTTCCTGCAACAACGGCCCCGGCGCAGCCAGAGGGTCGGCGTGCCAGAGGGTATTATTATATGCCGCCAGGCGGAGGAACCATGGTGGCAGACATGTACGGGGGACGGCGGCGGGCGGAGGAGAGGCGGGCGGAGGAGAGGCGGGTCGTCGAGCGACGGGGATTGGGTTGGCGTCGCTCAGCAGACGGGACGTCGAGCAAGTCGGAGCGAAAGGGAGGCGGGCAGCAGGCCGGCGATGCAGCGAGCGGAGGACCTAGAGTGAGATGGTGACGCCGGGAGGGCGGGTAGCAATGGGGGTGAGCTGGCAGCAGGGCTGAGCGGTTATACTTGCAGCTCCGGGCCGCGGGGGTGCTGCTGTGTAAGTGCGACAGGGTATCGTCGCAGCCGAGCGTCGTCGCCGTCGCCCTGGGGTGCTAAGGGATGGATTGGCTGGTCACGCGGGCGACTGGTTTGGCGCACGGAGCACAGCGAGGAGCTGAAAAGCGCTCGTCAGACGGGGCGGCGGGGGGCGGCAGGCGTCGAGAGGCAGGCGTGGAGGCGGGCGTCGGCGGCAGGCGTCGGAGGCAGGCGTCGGAGGCAGGCGTCGAGACGGCGGCAAGGGCGGAAGGCTGGCGAGCCGAGCAAGGGAGACGAAGGGCTGTTGTTGCGCGCTTGCTGTCGCCGGGGCACGGCGTCGGTACGGCAGGGCGCCGGGCCTGCTGGGGGCGCCGGGCGACGGGCTCGCTGCAGCGGCTGGATAGGCGCCTTCGGCCGAGGACGGCGGCCCTGGCCAGCCACCAGCGGGCTTCTGGCGACGTCGGCGGGCGTCGATCGAGGGGGGCGCGCGCAGGCGACAGGCACGGCTCGGGGCTGCTGGGGGCTGGTTGGCCGGGCCGGGGCATGTGCGAGGGCGGGTGGGTGATACGACGTATGTAGGAGCGAGCAGAGCCGCACCAGGGGCGGGCGGACAGCCGCTGCGGAGATGGAGGCGGGAAGAGGAGGAGGAGGAGGAGGGGAGGCGGAGGAGGGGAGTGGAGGAGACGAAAACACAGCACAGGAGCCTGAGGCCAAACCAGGTACCGAGGTACCTGGACCAGCACGGAGCATCGCAGAACTGGAATGCATCGTGCATCGTGGCCGCATCCGTCAACGGCGACGCCAGCGCCTGGCTGCCGTATCGGGCACGGATGACGCCGCCGACTGGTCTGTTCTAGAACCGAGGCACCGTCCATGAGGCTGACGGGGCCAGGGGTCCTGCAATGACGCACTCGCACGCCCGGCTGTCCTATCCTGGCCTCGAGACATGGCAGGTGACCAGCGGCAGCTGACCTGTGGCCGCCGTCGCGCGCCTCAGCTCCCGGGCCCGTGACGGCCTCCTCAAGCGGCAGGTCGCACGGCTTGGTGGCCGAGGCCACTGGGACGCCGCGCCTTGGACCCCCGGGCCCCGCCTCGGAGCCCCGGCCGCTCCCGGCAGGCCCAATCCGGCAGACGCATGCCGGAGCTGCCACGTCGACGGGCCTCTCAGCGGCTACAGGCATGCCTACAGCACAGGCCTGCCTACAGCACAGGCCTGCCTACAGCACAGGCCTGCCTACAGCACGGGCATGCCTAACAGCCATCCGCATCCCCGCCGCCTGCGCCCGACGCGGCCCGGACCGACGGCGGCTGCCCCGGGGCGACGGCGTCGACGAGACGCCGCCGTGACGACTCGAAGCGCACTTGTCATTCGACTACAGATGCATCCGCCCGCAGGCACAGGCCCCTACGTCACCGTGTACCCCCCGTCGACGCGGAGGTCGGCGCCCGTCACGTACTGGCTCGCGTTGGAGAGCAGAAAGGTGACGGGCCCCATCAGGTCCTGCGGCTGGCCCATCTTGCCCTGGGGGATCAGCGACGTCCACTTCTGGCGCAGGTCCGGGTTGTCGTCGAGGATCTTCTGCGTCAGCGCCGTCAGCATGTAGCCCGGCGAGATGCAGTTGACGCGGATGCCGGCGTGCGCCCATTCGACGGCCAGCGACGCCGCCAGGTGCCGCACGCCCGCCTTGGCCGCGTTGTACGGCCTGCGCGCGCGTCAGCTCGGCGGACTGACGAGAGGGGGGGGGAGGGGGCGCCCCGGGCTGCACGCACGCCTGCGGCTGCGGCACGTTGACGATGGCGCCCGACATGCTGCCGATGACGACGATGCTGCCCGCGCTCCGGCGCTCCATCAGGTGCCGCGCCACCGCCGTCGCGAAGAGGTACGTGCCGTCGACGTTGACGGCCCACAGCTTGCGCATGCGCTCGACCGGGTAGTTGATGGCCTCGAAGTTCTCGGTGAAGCCGGCCGACGTGACGAGGTTGTCGATCTTGCCGTGCCGAGCGAGCACCTCGGCCACGCACGCCTCGACCGACTCGGGGTCCGACACGTCGGCGTAGTGCGCCGTCACCCTGGGCACGCTGCGCCGCGTCGGTCAGCCGGTCGACAGGCAGCAGCCGCGTCGCGGGCGTCGAGACTTGCCGCTCGGCGTTGGGGTTCTCCTTGACAAAGGCCTCGACGAGCAGCCCGGCCTGCTTCTCCGCCTCGTCGCGGTTCATGTCCACGAGCGCCACGTCGGCGCCCGAGTAGACCATGCCCTGGCCGATGACGAGCCCGAGCCCGCGCGCGCCGCCCGTCACGACGCCGACGTTGCCGTCGAGCGAGAAGCTGGCCAGCGTCGGCTTGACGTACTGGCCCGGCAGCCCGCGCACCGGCTTCGACGGCGGCAGCTCGTGCTCCTCGGGGTACTCGATCTCCACGTCGGCGTCGGTGCGCGCGTACGTGCCCGGCTTGTCGCGCCGCGCCGGCGGGCTGTGCAGCCCGCGCGAGGCCGCCGCCGCCGCGCCCAGCCCCGGGATGCGCCCCGGGGCGCCGACGGCCGGGCCCGGACGCGCGGCCTGGCGCACGAGGGCGCCGCAGCGTCTGGCGGCCATGGCCATGGTCATGTGCGACACGGCAGCCCGGAGAGCAAAGCAGACAGGCACGCTCGCAGAAGGGCGGCAACGAGGCAGGAGGATGGGCGTGGCAGAAGAGGGGGACCGCAGTCATATAAACGCACCACGTTGCCTGGCGACACGCCCCGAGCTCCCGCGCCACGCCCCTCCACCGTCGACGGGCCCCGGGTGGCGCCAGACGGCCGGCCCGGATGCCACCCGTGATGCCATCCGTAGGCCAGCGGACGGACTCTGCCGTTAGCGCATCCAGAATCCATACGCTGTAACACGCCACCGCAGACGCGACGTGCTGCGACACGCAACGCTCGCATCTAGGTTTGGTCACCACTGCTAATCCGCATCGACTCTGCTCGCACACTCCTGTTCGTCCATCAACCATGACGAGTCGTGAACACCAATCGCGGCGCAGGGCCCGGCCGGGGGCTTCTACACGCCGCAGGCCTTTCCCACCAGCCGATCGGAGCAGGGAACCCAGTGGCGCGGCAGCCACAGCCGCAATGAGGCCCTCGCAGCGGCATGTAACGGCGTCCATCCAGTGGCCGATAGAGAACTCGCCGTAGAAGGAGTTCGTGGAGTTGCCCATGTGAGAAGGGTGCCGTAGGGGGTGCTTTGTGCTTTGCATGGCACGCTTGCCGCCGCCGCCGGCGCTCATCATCTCGAAGACCTTGTTCTTCTTTACCACCGCCGGCGCTCGGCCCCGTTGACCTCGAGGCCCTTGTACCACTTGCCGCCGCCGCCGGCGCTTATGATCTCGAAGACCTTGTTTTTCTTTAGAGCCGCCGGCGCTCGGCCCCGTTAACCTCGAGATGATCTCGAAGACCTGTTCTTCTTTGCCACCGCGTTGGTATAGCCGAAGCCCTTAAGTAACTCCGCAAATGTCGTGTTGCACGGTATGTGCGCCGCCTTGAATGGCATCTGCGCTATCGCTGGCAGCTGCCACGGCGGGACATTGGACCGGAACATATGCGCTTTGGTGTGCTCGGCGGGGAAGAAGGAGTTATAGCCCGGCTCGTAGCCGACGCCGCCCGACGAGTTGGTTATATGCGCCGGCGGGATAGTCGGGTCGATAAAATAAACAAAGCAGAGAGAAATGGTAAGGTTATCCGTACGGAGGCAGCAGCGGAAGTGTGTGTTGTGCTGTTGGTCATAGGCTTGGCCGTAGCCAACCTTAAACCCACCGTCGACAACTTCCAAATTTAATAACGGCACCGAGGGCGGTACAGATAGGTTTCCCCGCCGGCAGCCATCAGGGGATAGATAGAGGATCACGGGACCGGGACCAAATAGATCACACACTACATAGAACCTAGCTAGTTCATACATCATCAGAGTTCTGCACACACGAGAGGCTGCCACAAAGGGGAATCAAAGCTAGGTAGAGACAGAAAGTGACAAGAAGATACAGAAAGTGACGTAAAGGTACAGAAAGCGACGTAAGAGGACAGGAAGGGATAGGAAGGTATAGAAAGCAACAGGAAGATACAAAAAGCGACAAGAAGATACAGAAAGCGACAGGAAGGAGAGAAAAAGCCACTAAGTGCAAATAGAGATTCGCCCGAGCGCAAATAGCAATACATACTCCAACATTAAACATTCGATGGTAGTACATTGCTGCCGCTGCCAGACCGAGCTCGTGCTGCTGCGGCGGCTACTACTTCTGCTGGACTGGACCCATAATGCTCTGGTGATGCTGTTGCTGCTGGGTCCGCTGACGGTGCTAATGGACGTGGTTCGTACCAAGACCGCCACGATCAAGGAGAGGACGACAGACGTGCCACTGCGCCACGCCCGCGACTTATGTGTTCCAAGCGAGATGGACGGCGTCTATTGCAGCGACGAGATACTACTCAGTCCGAATCATACAAGCCACACTCCTCCTCCCTGTCCATCCCCCTCATCCTCGCCCCTCTCTCCTCCATGACGAACTGGTCATATAACTGCTGCACGTAGCGGTAATATACAGGTTCTTCCATGCACCTCGACCCAACCATCTTCGAAGTCCGGTGCCCGCCACTGGGGAAACACCCAATTGGGATCGCGTTTCGACTCTGGCACCCGGAACCGGACCTTCCCCTTATCATTGGGGTGGCAAGGCTGCGACCGGCCAGGAGGGGTTGCCTGCCGAATTTCCATGGGAGGCCGGGCTCTCTCGGCCTGCTCTCCCAGGATGCCAACCAATTCGTTCACCGAGATGCGTACTGGCGGAGGTGGTTCTGCTCGCCACTCCCGCGGGACCCAGCTGAGTGCCTGTCTATCCTCGGACGATGGCAGTTTGAACTGGATGACACTGTCGGTGGCATTGGGCCTCGGATCGGATCAGCCGGCGTCCAGGCCGACGAGGAGCAGTCGTCGACCCCGGGGACCCGCTGTTGTCGGACCGACTGGCGTTGGAGAACGAGATCGATATTGTTAACCCGGGCCAGCGTGAAGTCCACCCAGCTTTTGGGCAGCGATCCAGCTTTTCCCTCCGCTCCAACTTGACCGCTCGGTCCGGGTCAGCGTCGCCAGAGCGAGGAACATCTCCATGGCGAAGGCAGCGTCGTTTCCTGCGTTATGGCGGATGTGGATAGCATTGGGTAGGTAGTGATACCCAACGCCTCGCAAGCATTCTCGGACTTCTTGCCCCCCCCCCCGAGTCGTAGCACGCCGGGGAGCTGGGCTCAACCTAGCAGCTGGCGTGAGGAGGCCGGCTTGTGTCGTAATGGAATGTCGCCGTCGTCATCGTCGAACGGACAAGGCGCCGGCCTCGGCTGTCGTCGTCGGGGAGCTGGGCTCGACCTGACGCAGAGATGGGAGGGAGGTTGGGTGTAGCAACACCCGCTGGGAGCTGGGCTCAACCAGAGGGTTCGACGGCTTGAAAAATCTGTCGACGTGTTGCGTGGCGCTTGCGCGCCCGCATGGGGGAGCAGCTTGAGGGTGCGGTTCTCTTTCTGGTGCTTGAGGCTCGGTGTGATGGAGGATAAAAGAAAGCTTCCGTGGGGTGGTAGCCGGGCGTTGCAGTTGACCCGTGCGGGGCCCGGTAGCTGCCCGTCGCTGCCTCAAGGCCCCATACACGTGACTGCTGCAGCGGGTCCACTTATCCACTGCCCGACGCCCCAGTCTAAAATGCGCAGAATTTCCCCACAGCTACGAGTGTTTCATATTTTCAAATACCGCCTCACGATTCCAGCAAATCAGATTGGCCTGATGGCTCCTGTAGCTCAGTTGGTTAGAGCATCTGACTAATACGATTAGTAATCAGAAGGTCGCAGGTTCAAGCCCTGCCGGGAGCAGATCTCGTATGCCATTTGGATGCTTTTTTTCGGTTTGGAGATGTTCTTTTTTTGGATTTGCGGGGTGCGGGTGGCGTTGCCATGTTTTTCTTGATGGCAAGTTGCTGACGGAAGGCGCGATGAGGAAGGTGCGCGGGACTTTGGGAACCTAGGTACGAAGTACCTTGGGCATGCTTAGTCGAGTTCAGCCGTTGGTGCTTGGGTCTTGAAGTCTTGTAAGTTCTTATACGTGTCGTAAGCCTCGGCGTTATGGCTCGTCGAACGGCGACTCCGTGATACCCTATACAGACCGTGTTTCGCAGCGTGCAAACGTCGAGTCGAGCGTCGAGTCAGATGTGCTGTGCGCCCATGAGTCGTGTCTCGCCATGGCCACGTCGCCGTCGTCTCCACAGCCTCCCATTGCTCGACGCTTGGCTCCGTCTTGGCCTACCGCTTCCCGAGGCTGTCCGCCGTTGTCACCGTTGCCCGCCGTTGCCGCCGTTGTGCTCCGTTGCCAGCCGTACCCACTGTTACCCGCCATCGGCGCCGTCGCCTCCTGAGCTCGTGCCGCTGCGACAGCTGTAAAGCAGCCATCTCTATATACTGAATACTCCGTACATGGATGAAAACTCCAATGGCAAATGTCGCTCGACTCGGTACGACCTCGTATCGACAGATTGCGCGTGTCGAGGCGGCCAAATCCGGGCCGAGGACGGCGTCCAGCCACCCATTTTCCCGCAGGCGTGCGACTCGACGGCCGTTGGACCAACAAGGCCTCCATCTCAGGCCCAGGGTCCCGGCCCGGCTTCCACTGCAGCTTGGCGAGCGTCGTGCCGGGATTGTGCGCTGAAACCTGGTCGGCGTGCAGCCTCTCCATTTTCTGCCCGATGAGCGCTGATAAGGACAAGATGGTGCATTCTCCTGCACAGCATCGCCTACGCCAAGGCCGAGCAGCGCTTCGTCCCGGCTGACAGCAGTCTTGACGCCGTCTCTTGACGCCGACGGCCCGACCAAGGCCGCCTTCACCGCATCGTTGCCGAGTCCGGACGTCAGACATCCAGCTCTCCCTCGCCATGGCGGCGCCATACTGGGGCCAGCTCCCCGAGCCCAAGGTCGCCAGGGACGGGCGGCGCCTGTCCCTCGATCGCTACGACGACTACGGCCCGTATCCGCCCTTCGAGCACCGCCGCTCCCTCGACGTCACGCAGCCCCCTCGCAGGGCCAACCGGGCGTCGGTCCTGTCGGCGACGACACAGTCCACCTTCAGCCCTCGCTCGCCAGCTGCCTCGGGCCTCGGGCCCCAGGCCCAGGGTCTGGCTCCCAGGCCGCCCTCGTACCATCGCCACGAGCCCGGCCCGGTTGTGCCCCGTCCGGATCGGCCCTCTGCCGACCGCTCCTACCACCGTGGCCCTCCGATGCCTATGCCCGCTCCGCCAGCCGCCCCCGACATCCCCCGGGGCCCCCCCGTCAGCTACCACCACCCGTATGGCAACGGCGGGCTTCCATACAACTATCCTGCTCCGCCGCCCGCGACGTCCACCGGCTCCCCTCCTCTTCCCCTCCCGCCTGCTCATCACCATCTCCCCCCTCGGCCGCAGCCCGCCCCTCCCGCTCAGGCAGAAGAAATGGAGCCTCAGGGACACTACACAAGGCGACACGACGTGCAGGCGAGCCCGCCGCAGCCGCCAGTCCACGAGGTATCGGCCAGAAAGGATGGAGCTGCCGTCCCGCACCAGGACACCGCCGCCCAGCCGAGACAGCCGCCAGCGTCGACGGGGTCGTCGGAGCGCCGGAGAAAGTTCGCAATCGACCGATCACCTCTTCAAAGGCTTGAGCTGACGCTCGACAGCATGACCAAGGAGGAGAAGAGGGCCCGGGTGGAGGCGGCGGAGCAGAGAGCCAGACAGAGAGCAGCCATCAAGGCCGGCGAGCCGGCGAACCAGCAGACTCGGCCTCATGAACAACACCCATCCGCCGTCACTCGCGATGATACCCGGGAAGCCCCGGTTCCAACAGTCACTCTGGCGCCCGCAACGGCCCCACTGCCTCGGGAGGCTGCCGCCGTTCAGCGAGCGCCGCCTGCTGGAGATCAGTCGCCCCCCCAGAACCGACCACCGCCCGAGCGGATCAACCGGGGGTATGCCGCCGTTCCGCTGCCGGGAATGGCGCCGCCTCAAAACACTGTCGTTGCGGATACAGCGGTCCCCAATCGAAGCCTCGGCTTCCGCGAGCGTGCGCTTCACGAGTCACCACTGCCCAAGAGTGAGGCGCACCCGGCATGGATGCCCGCGGGCGGTGGCGCTGGCTTTCCCCCAGCCCGCGCTCAAAGCGAAAGAATGAGACGGGAGCCCCCGGTCGGAGAGCCCCAGACGGGGCACCATCCGGCGTCTCCGCCCCGGGCCCTGTCCAAGGTTATACCCCTGTCGGCGAGGAACAAGGAACTGCCTCCGGTACCGCTGCCTTCTCCATCGGGAGCCAGAGGGCCCCCGACTCGTGAGGGCGATGATTTCCCAGGCGAGCAAATCCGAGGAGAGCGGCTTCACGGAGAGCGTCTCCCAGAAGAACGGCTCGGAGAGCGGCCTCGCGGAGAGCGCTTGCAGGGGGAACGGCTTCCAAACGAACGTCTGGCAGAGCGGCCTCACGGAGAGCGGCCTCACGGAGAGCGGCCTCGTGGAGAGCGGCTCCGAGGAGAACTACTCCCGGAAGAGCGACTCGGAGAGCTGGCCCACGGAGAGCGGCCTCGTGGAGAGCTCGCCCACGGAGAGAGGCCTCATGCAGAGCGCTTCCCTGAAGAACGGCTCCCTGAAGAACGGCTTCACGGCGAGCGGCCCCCGTCAGAGCAGATGCCAAGGGAGCGCCTCCGAGGAGAGCGACTCCCTAGGGAGCTCCCTAGAGAGCGGCTCGCCGGACAGCGGCCCCCGGCAGAGCGACTGCCACCAGGGCGACTCCCGAGCGAGCGACTCCCGGCTTGGGCTCCGGCTGAACCAGCCCACCGCCTGATGCGGCGCCACGCCACGGAGCCCATCTACGCCCGTGATGGTGAACCCGTCGGGGACCGTACCCTCGAGGGCAACGTTGGAGAGCAAGAATTCAACCAAAGGCAGCCGGGCCATGTCCCGATGGGCAACGGTGACCATGACCCCAACCAAAGACACACGGTCGCGGCCCACAAGCACGCAGTTGAGGCGCATACTCCGGCTGCTCCCCAGGGACGGCCGGAAGAGGAAAATGGCCACCCGCCGGATGAATCACGCCATGAACAAGCGCCGGGTACGCAGTACCGAGACGTCAAAGACATGCGGCCCGGCCAGGGATTATACAAGCCTCCTGAATGGATGGATGAGTGGAAAAAGGGGACGACGGGCACCCTGTCCGGCGCGCTCCTCGACCTCAGCCACGAGCAGCCAACCGCGGCGGGCGACAAGAGCAAGGCATGGTGGGAGGTCGCGGGTGGCCGCGGCGGGCGAAGCGGCAGCTTCACGTCCAGGCAGCGCAAAGCCGAGGCTTTTGACGGAGAGTATGACGACACGAACGGTGAGTCGCGTCGAGCTTGCCCGCGGTGCCCAGCTGCTGACGGTTCGTGGCCAGCTCCTACGCGATTCAAGCCGCCGCTGTATCTGAAATGCGGCCCGCTGCTGAGGTACTGCGGCATCCGGCGTGAAACGTTCCCGGCGAGGCCTCAGGGGGAGGGCACCGCGTCTGAACGCGAGATGTGGAGGGGCAGCATCATGATTGTGGCCCAGGACTCCGAGTCGTCCTACGACATCGCCCCGATGCTGCGACTGTTCGTCCAGGACGTTGGCCTGCTGCCCGCGCCTCCTCACCACATCGACGGAGAGCTGCCGGCCGAGTACGTCGACCCGATTGCTGGCCACCCCAAGCTGGGCCGACGGGGCGAGACGCTGTATGTGCGGCCCGTGGAGCACCTGGAAGAAGCGACGGACCTCTCGCGGGACGAGACGGACAACGGCCTCTTCGAGACGACCAAGAGCCCGCCCGACGTGCCGCCCGCCGACGGCTCCAACGACGCCCCCGGCTCTTTTGCTCGCCGCAGAAAGGCCGTCGACATTGACGGCGAAAAGGTGCAACGGTACAAGGACGTGAGGGGCTTCCGCCTGCACGCCGAACGGGGCTGCACGTTCTGGCGCTTCAACGTCGAGGTCGAGCTGCGCGACCGGCAGCAGCGCATCGCCTATCGCATCAACCGCGGGCCCTGCATGGGCTTCTGGGTGCCGGCCCGGGGGCAGGCCATGAACGTCATGTTCTACAGCTGCAACGGCTGCAGCGCCAGCGCCAACACCAACGAGCTGAGCGGGCCCGACCCCATGTGGCGAGACGTGCTCAACACGCATCAGATCCAGCCCTTCCATGCCATGACGGGCGGCGGCGGCCAGATTTACAACGACTGCGCCGCCTTCGAGTGCGGCCTGTTTGGCGAGTGGCTCGACATACAGGACCCCCTCGACAAGCAGGCCGCCCCCTTCACCGCCGAGATGCAGAACGAGCTCGAGGAGTTTTACCTCGGGCGCTACTGCATGTGGTTTTCCCAAGGCCTCTACGGGCTCGCCACCTCGCAGATCCCCATGGTCAACATGCTGGACGACCACGACATCCTCGACGGCTACGGGTCCTACTCCCACCGCGGCATGAGCGCGCCCGTCTTTTGCGGGCTCGGGGCCGTCGCTTTCAAGTACTACATGCTCTTCCAGCACCAGAGCCTCGTTCCCGAGACGGAGGGCTCGGAACCAAGCTGGATCCTGGGGCTTGAGCCTGGCCCTTACATCAACGAGCTGAGCCGCAGCATCTTCGTTTCCATGGGGGGCAAGGTGGCCCTCCTCGCCGTCGACTGCCGCACGGAGAGGACGGCGCATCAGGTGCTGCAGGACAAGACGTGGGAGAAGATCATGAACCGCCTGTACGCCGAGATACGGCGAGGCCAGGTCGAGCATCTCCTCGTGCTCCTGGGGACTCCCATAGCCTACCCCCGACTCGCCTGGCTGGAGAATGTGTAAGCGGCTGGCCCACGGATTCCAGACTAGCGGTTGCTGACAAGCCTCAGGATGACGTCGAGACTGATGAGCCCCGTCAAGGTGTTGGGGAGGACCGGCGTCTTGGGCAAAGCCCTTTACGACGTCAACCACGTTGATGACGTCGAGGTGCTGGACGATCTGAACGACCACTGGACCTGCAAGAACCATAAGCGGGAACGCAGCATCATCGTCGAGGACCTGCAGGACCTGGCCATCGACAAGTCGTTGCGGGTCTCCATCTTGAGGTGCGCGCCCCGTGACGGACCGCTTGTGATCTCTCTTGCTGACGTCTGGGCAGCGGGGACGTTCACATGGCCGCCGTGGGCCAGTTCTACTCGAAGCCCAAACTTGGGCTGGCCAAGCACAAAGACCCGCGGTACATGCCCAACATCATCTCTTCTGCCATGGCCAACACGCCGCCGTCGGAGATGATGGCCGACGTCATCAACAAGCGGAACAAGGTGCACCACTTCGACAGGCAGACGGACGAGAGCATGATTCCCATGTTCCGGCAAGGGGTCGACGGCCGATCGCGGAACAACAAGCATTTCCTTGCCCACCGAAACTGGTGCGCCATCCGTCCGTGGGCGCCGGGGAGCACGCCGCCTCCGACGCCGCCCTTGTCGGCTTACGAAGGCAGCCCGAGCCCGCCACCCTCCCGTGCTGGGGGAGGGGGCAGCATTCTACGGAGGTTGTCTTTGAGGAACAGATCCGCGCCGAACCGCTTCGATGCGAGCCGCGACTCGGTCCGGGATCGCCGCCCGCCCGTGTCCGGCGGCATGGGCCTGTTCCGCAGCCTCTCGCGACGGATGGGCTCCGACGGGCAGCGCGCCGGCAAGCTCGGCAGAACAATGTCTCTTGGCCGCGGTGAGGCACCGACAAGGGGATCCATGGGATATGAGCGGCGCGGCAGCGAGAGCCAGCCCGACGGCGGCGGCGTCAACGGTCGATGGGACGTCGACGAGGGCTACCATCGGGCTCCCCAGGGAGCTCGCCCGTCCGGCCTCCGCGGTGGCGGTGCACACGACGAGTACGAAGAAGGAGACGAGTCGTCCTTTACGGTCCGGCCGCCGCGGAGAGCGCAGACGATTGGCAGCCACCCGCCCGCGGCGGCAGGGAGCAGCAACGGGTCAGACGCGCCCGCGGTGCGGCCTTTCCACAGGACCCCGACGGGCCTGTCGGTGAAGCAGATGCGCGAGGCCGACAAGTACGAGGTGGACCTGGAGGGGGGACTGGACGTGACGCTCAACGTCGAAGTCAACGCCAAGGACCCGGCGGGCATCACGGTGCCATATCGGCTGCTGGTGCCCCGGCTGCAGTACGAATATGACCCGGCAGAGGACGGCCTGACGGGGCCCGAGCCGAGCATGCTCAAGAGGTTCTTCAGCCTTAGGAGGAAGGCTGCGAAGGCGAGGCCGAGTGAGCGCGATGACGTGCAGAGCGACGACGACGAGGAATATCGGTGACGGGGGCCACGAGGGCTTGGGGCGTCTCTCGAGACGATGCGATGAAAGGGGGTGTGCTCTACCTGGACAGGATGCCGAGAGGCGAGTTTGCATACGGAGGCTCTGGGCAAAGAAGCACTTGCGTTTGATAACCCTTTCTCGTACATAGGAAACGTGTCGATGATTATGACCTGCGCTGTATATCGTGAATTCAGTATATAGATGCTGGCCTGAGGCTCTCGCCAAGGCTGATCGACATGCTGGGGCAGGGACTGGGCAGGCGCTAGGCCTGTCTGGGCAAGCCCGTCGGCTTAAAATAGACGACACCTAACGCTGGCCTCCGTCTGCCATCATCCGCTTGGATCCGAGTTCAACTTCATTTACCCGCCACTGTGCTTCTTCTTGGTCGCTTTATCAATTATCCGTTTATCCGGACCCCCTCTTCTCGAGACGCGTCTTGCCGGCTCGCGGGTTGCGCCTCCACCGTCTTGCGGACCCACGCCGCCGTCTCTCGCCTCCGACTCACCCCCGAGAGGTGCTATGGCGGCGCGCAGATGGTGATGATGGATCGTCGACACGTGCCCGTGCTGGACCAGGTCCGCTTCGCGGCGCGGCGACGGGCCCAGCTGCTCTGGGCATGGGCTCGCGGGCCCGGCAGGCAGCTCGCGACGGCGCTGGCCTGGAGCTCGCTGCGGCAGATGCGATGGGACCTGACGCCCCGGCGGCTGCTGAGCTTCCCGCACGCGCTCGTCCTCGTCTGGGTGGTGATTCTGCTGTGGGGGGAGCGCTGGGTGTTTGAGAGCAAGGTCGGCGACTGCGCGTGGCGGAACTGGGAGAGATGGGTGAGTCGTGAGCTGTCGCACTGCCGCCCGTTGGCTGACGGCGACGTAGCCCAAAGGCGCGACGCCGCACCACCTGATCCTCGTCGCGGACCCGCAGATCATCGACGCGCACTCGTATCCGGGCCGGCCGTGGCCGCTGACGGCGCTGACGATGGTGGTAACCGACAACTACCTGCGGCGGGGCTACACGGCGCTGCAGCGGCACCTGCGGCCCGACAGCCTCTTCTTCCTCGGCGACCTCTTCGACGGCGGGCGCGAGTGGAAGACGCGCCAGGGCACCTTTGTCGACCCGAAATGGGGCATCGAGCGCCCCGACGACGAGAAGGGCTGGGTCAAGACGTGGCATCGCAGGTACGGCGAGGACTACTGGCTGCGCGAGTATCAGCGCTTCTCCCGCATCTTCTTCGACACGTGGAGCCTGGGCGGCGACGTGCCAGGCCCCTGGCAGCGCGGCCGGAAGCTGGTGGCCAGCCTGCCGGGCAACCACGACCTGGGCTTCGGCGCCCAGGTCCAGGTGCCGGTCCGGGACCGCTTCGCCGCCTTCTTCGGCGACGTCAACCGCGTCGATGTCGTCGGCAACCACACCATCGTGTCGGTGGACACGGTCTCGCTGAGCGCCGACACGTCGCTGTTCCAGGAAGGCCACGACGTGCGGCCCATCCACGGGCCCGTCAACGAGTTCCTCGGCGGCGTCCAGGCGGCCAAGAGGAGGGCGGTCCAGCAGGAGCTGAGCGCCTGGTACGGCGGCGAGCAGCCCCCGAGGTTGAGCCACCGGGTGGAGGAGCTCGACAGGGCCGAGGCGGCGGCGAAGGCCGGGACGGACCCCGGGGCCCGAGGCCCCGAGCTGCCGACGATCCTCCTGACGCACGTGCCGCTGTACCGCGAGCCGGGAACGCCGTGCGGCCCCCGGCGCGAGCACTGGCCGCCGACCAAGCCGGCCAGGGGGCAGACGGGGCCGGTGGTGCCCGACGACCGCAACGCCATCGCCGTCGAGGCGGGCTACCAGTACCAGAACGTGCTCAACGAGGCGGATTCGGTCAAGCTCATCCAGAGCGTCGGCAACGTGGTGCACGTCTTCTCGGGCGACGACCACGACTACTGCGAGGTGGTGCACTCGAGGTCCAAGGCCAACGTGCGCGAGATTACGGTCAAGAGCTTCAGCATGGTCATGGGCGTCCGCACGCCGGGCTTCCTCATGGTCAGCCTGTTCAACCCGGTGGGCGGCGACGGGCGGCCGGTCGACGGGGCGGGCGAGGCGACGCTGCAGACGCGGCTCTGCCTGCTGCCCAACCAGTTCCACACGTACATGCTGTATGCGACGTTTATCCTGCTGACCGTCGTGGTGCTGGCCGTGCGCGCGCTGCTCGTGCCCGTCCTCCGCCTCGAGCCCTTTGCGCGGCAGCCGGAGCGGGCGGCGCTGCCCCTGTTCAAGGACAAGGCCAAGGCGGACCCGGCGCCCGACGACCCGGGCCACTGGCGGCTGTCCGGGGCGGCGGCGTCGGGCGCGGGCGGCGCGTCCAACGGGGCGGCGCGGTGGGCGGCCAAGAAGAGCCGGCAGGGGCGGCGGTGGGCATGGGCGGGCGACGAGGGCGGGCCGCGGATCAAGCTGGACGACGACTTTTACGACGGCGCCAAGGGCTGGAAGGCGGACCGGCGGCGGCGCGTGCTGGGGGCGCTGGGGAGGGAGCTGCGGGCGACGGCGTGGAGGGTCGCGTGGATGGCGGGCCTGTTTTGGGCGTACCTGGCGAGGGGGGGGTGAGAGGAGCTGTGTAAAAGGCGGGCTTTAGCGGCCATGGCTGTGTACAAGACAATGGGCGAGGACGGGCTTGTACATACATGGATAGATGCATCGATGCCGTTGGGAGGTGGCTATGCGACAGATGGGCAGCCATATACACACGCGTATCCAGACGCCCTCGAAGCCCCGTCCCGCCAACACGGCCAGCGCATCACGGGCGCGCGCGGCGCGACACGCCGATGCGCTCGTCGCGCGCGCGCCGGCGCTCCTCGTCGGGCTGGTCCTGGTGCTCGTCCTGCTGCGGCTGGGGCTGGGGCTGCTGCTGCGGCTGGAGCTGCTGCTGCTGCTGCTGGGCCTCGCGCGCGCGGCGGTCCTCGTAGGCGGCGACGTCTTCGGCCGTGACGGCGAGGGTCGTCGGCGGGCGGCGGAGCATGGCGAATGCGCTCCGTTGTTGTTTTGCTGAAGATGATGGGGAAGAAAGAGACTGGCGGTGGTTGTGGAGTTGGCGGGGATATATTAAGAGGTGCTAATTTTCAACCGCGACTTTTCAGGCCTACCCTAGACTAAACCCGACTACAGGACCCCCCCGTACGCATACTCGGCCTCCCAGCGCAGAAAGTCGTCGAGGTCGTGCTCGAGGTTGCAGCCCATGGCGGCGCTCTCGGACACGTCGCGCGGGGCCTCGCCGCCGACGACGCGCGGCGGCGGCAGGCCGCAGCGCTTGGGCGCGGCGGGCGGCGGGCGGGCGGCGGCGCGCAGGAAGCGGACGGCGTCGGCGGGCGGGCGCTCGCCCTGGACGGGGATGGGCAGCTCGGCGTCCGAGTTGACCGTCGACGACGAGTCGCGCGGCGAGCGGCGGCTGTCGGCGACGAGCTGGCCGGGCGTCTCGAAGCCGAAGGCGTCGAACCACTCGGCCATGTCGTCGGCCAGCTGGCGCTGGTCGTCGTCGTACATGCCCGACGACAGGTCGCCGGCGCCGCCGAGGATGGCCATCTGGAAGGCGGACCAGTCGACGGCGTCGTCGGCGTCGTCGGCGGGCGGGTCGTCGCGGCCGGCCTCGGGCCTGGGGAAGGCGATGGGCCCGTGGCGGAAGGACCGGTTGGCCGACGACAGCGGCGGGCTGTCGAGGTAGACGCGCTCGTCGGCGGCGTCGGGCGGCGGCAAGGGCGGCGTCGCCGTGAGCGCTTCGGGGATGGTCGGCAGGCGGGCCGGGAGCGGGCGCGGCGCGTGCCGGGCCGGGTTCCGCGGCGGCGGCACGGGGAAGGCGAAGCTGTCGATGGTCATGGACGCGTCGGTGGTGACGGGCGCGTCGGTGGTCGTGGGCGCGTCGGTGGCCATGGACGCGTCGCTGGTCATGGGCGAGTCGCTGGTGTCGCTGGCCATAGGCGCGTCGCAGGCCATGGACGCGTCGCCGGCCATGGACGCGTCACCGGCCATGGACGCGCTCGCCGCCTCGCCCGGCGGCAGGGCAAAGTCGCGGCGCACGACGGCGTCGTCGAGCGGCGCCGTCGACGGCCGGGCGGGGCCGTCGTCGTCGACCAGGGCCGGCATGGTCCTCTGGGCGGCGGCGTCGATGCGCGACACCAGGCCCTCGAGGTGGAAGGGCTCGGCCGACGCGTCGCTGCTGCGGGCCGAGTCGGCCGACGCGCGGCCGCCGTCGGGCATCAGGCGAGGCTCGTCGTCGGCCGGCTGCTCGCGGCTCCGCTTGAGCTCCTCGATGCGGGCCGGCGTCAGCATCTCGTCGGCGACGACGCGCTTGAAGCGCTGGCCCAGGAGGACGCTGCTGACGCTCGCGGCCAGCACGCTGCCGATGGCCTTGGCGGGGAGGCGGGCCGGTCGTCGGGCGACTGCGCTGCCGAGCGTCCTCATCCGTCTCTTCGCCGCGTCTGGCTTCCTGGGCGAGGCTGCGAGCCCGTCGCCGCGGCCCGACGGCGGAGAGGTCGGCACGACGGGCGACGGCGCCGAAGGGCCGGGGAGGCGGACAAGCCACGAGGCCAGGTGGGCGTCGCTGAGGGCGTTGCCAACGGCCTCGAACGCCCGCTCCGTCTCCTCGATCAGCTGGCGCGCGTTGGCGGACCATTCCTGCGCGCCCGGTTGGTCGGCCGCTGCGTCGGGCTGGTGGTCAGACGCTGGGCCGGCGTGGCATCCGGCGCCGCCGTCCCCGTCGGTGGCGCGCGGCGGCTCCGGCCCGGGGCTGGCGGTCCCGGAGGCGGGCCGCGTGCCGGCGCAAGGTCTGCCCCGCGCGTCCGGGCCCGGGGCCGGCGACAGGGCGTCCGGGGCGCGGCCGAGGCCCATGCCGGCGCGGGCCAGGCCGGGGATGCTGCTCGAGGCCCGCCACCGGGGCGACGACGGCAGCCACGCGGGCGGCGAGCGCCGCGGGACGGCGTCGGCGGACGGCGGCGGGCGCTGGGTCGAGAGGCGCCCCATGGAGAGCCCGGCGGCGAGGCTGTCCATGGCAGAGCGACAAGGATGGCTAGGCGGACGAGCGGACGAGCGGCCAGCGGGCAGGACGAGTGGCCAAGGACGAGAGGCTGGGCCGGCTCGGCTCACATGGCGTGTGGAACAAGAAAAAGAAAGGCACGAGCTGACGAGCAGCCCTCGGCCGGTCGCTCCTCTGGCCCGGGCGGCGGCCGGACGACGCATCCAGCCTTTCTCGCCCGGCCGTCTCTGGCCTCGTCGTGCGACGCTGCCATGCGCCGCCGGCATTGTTGCGCAGCAGCCGCAGGGATCGCCAAGGGCACCCGCCGCCGCCTCTGGCGTTGGCTGTGCGCCCGGGGCCAGGCCTCCGCCGTCGGCCTTGGGGCTGCAACGGCCGTCCTCGCGCCCGGCAGGGCCGTGAGCCGGCGAGCCGACAGGCCGCGCCCTGCCCAGGCGCGCCCTGCCCAGCCACTCGCCTGCCCGACGTCATGCGCGGCGGTGAGACATGCATGGGCGGCCGCCTCGAGTTGTCCGGGACTCGGCGGCCGTCCCTCGCCGTCGGGGACTCGGCGGCCGTCCCTCGCCGTCCGGGACTCAGCAGCCGGGCGACGGACGGCGAGCCGCAGTCTCCAAGTTGCAGTCTCTTGCAGTCTCTTGCAGTCTCTTGCCGTCTCTTGCCTCCCCGTCTCTTCACCCTCGCCTCGCTTCGGGCCCCTGCCGCGCGTAGCCACCCGTCTTTGGGGGCCAAGCGAGCCGCCGAGCAGCCAGCATTGTCCCTCGCGTCCGACATGCGCCACGCATGCATCCATCCGACGATAATAGAATCCCTGTGATTGCTCCAGAACGCATACGTGTGGCTGCTCGAGCGGCTCCTCACTCCTCCGCGGAGATGGGCTCTACCTGATATATCATCAGATGGTCATTTTCTTTAGTCATCGACAGCGCGGGCATTATAACGAACAGAATCCGCGCTTTATTCCCTGTGTAAGCGGTGAGACGAGGGCCACTCGGATTAATGCTGACTTTGTTCAGGGCCATCTCTGACAAGGAAAGCTTGATGTAAATATGTCTTAAAAATCCCAATGCTAACAAGATGATTTCTGGTCTTTTCGTTTTGCATCGACACTTGGTCCTCGCCGTCGGCTACCTAACTATCGCTCGGCGAGCGGCGCTCACGCCGCCGCCGCCATGGCTTATGCTGGCGGTAACGCCGCCCCGGAGGCACCTCGTTCTGCTGCCTCGCCCAGTCGAACGTGGCCTCCGAAATCAGCCCGTTGTCGTGGACGTGGTCCAGAAAGCCAAAATCCCAGCGTACGTCGGCGGCCGTCATGCCGTCGCCGAAGTGGCCCGCGATGTGATGCATTCTGCTCCGGTAGGCCGTATACTGGTCCTCGGGCCGCTCCGACGCCGCCTGGAAATCGGCAGAGTCGCAGAACCAGCAGATAGAGTGCTGCGGCAGCACTCCCCGTAGGTGCTCAGCTATAATGTGCTCGATCCACAGCTCCACCTGGTCCTGGCCGAACCTGGCCTCGCAGCCGGAGAGCCGCCGGAACTCGCAGGACAGCCACGTCCGCGTGAACTTGGGGACCCAGGCCCGCTCCAGGTGTTCCGCCTCCGGCCCACGGCGAGGAGAGGCCGTTGATGCCGAACTGGACGACTGGTCGTCCACCGTGTCATGTCCTTCTCCACGCTGGACTGAGACATCGTCCTTGTCGCCATTGTCATCCGCCTCTTCCCCGCCCTCATCCCTTTCCAGCAAGGGCAGGGCGAACAGAGACAGCTGTTCCTGGTGACGGCCCACATGGCGCTGATACTGCCTGACCGATGTCAAGACCTCTTGGCATAAAGGACATGGCGCTCCGTCTTCCACCCGCATCGGCCGCTCGCTCAGACTTGTCAGCGCCTTCCGCTGACCGAGTGGCACCGCCGCATGGCATTCAGTTAGGTGGTGCTCGCATTCCCGCGCTGAAGAAAAGGCAACTTTGCACTCAAAAGGGCAACAGTATTCCCTCCAGTGGGTTTGCATGGTATGCTTCATCCACTCGTGTCGTCTTGCGTACTCTCGCTCGGGGACTGGGCAGTCTTTGGCCAGGCAGACGTATGGCCGCAAGTCGCCGTAGACATGTTTCCTAGCCAGCGTCGGATAACCGTAGCATAACGAGCCATACGCAAGCGCCACATACTTCCATGAGGCCGTGGTAGTTGCCACAATCATCACGAAGCAGAACGGGCACTCGAACGGACCCCTGTGCGCCTCTTCTGGTAATGGGGGAATCCGGAGCTTCTCAGCATCTGCGACAGATGTGGCGTAGGATGTCTGGCTAGCACTATCCGAGTGAACATCCTCGTCAATGGCTCCAAAAGCCGGGGGGAAGACGGCAATCTGCTTCAAGTGGTCGGGTATCGATGACGCCATCGTACTCTGCCGTCCAGTCTCCGTTTTCGTGTCGTCCTGAGGGCCGCGCTCGAGACCGGCGGCAAGCTTGGCGTGATGGGCTTCTCTGTATTTGAAGTACTGGCGCCGCCGTGAAATCGCCTTGCCCAGGCGGTCCGAGAGGCCGGTATCCAGGCCCTTGAATTTATCCCGAACGTGCTGTATGTCGTATGGCTCGTAGGCGGAGGTGTCTGTTTTTCCCGAGGCGATGAATCGGTCGTGAGGCGCCGGGTTCCTGATGGCGACACTGAGCCGCAGGAGACAGCCAACGATTTCAGCAACGTCCATCGCTATCTGTGCGAGTTCAGTTTCCGAGCCAGACTCCTCCGCGTCACCAATCGGCCCCTTGGGCTCCTCCAAATCATCGTTGGATCCCTCGGATCCCGATAGTTGGTCCCAAGGCGTCTTGTCGCCAGATATAATGGCCACTGCATCCTCGAGCGATTCCGCGAGGTCCCGGAGGAGCTTCAAGACCTGTAGACGGATGTGCGATGCATCCCGGAGCCGGAATTCCAAGGAGCCCCCCCCGGTTCGGTGCGCACCAATGTTGCCAGACCATACCTTGAACCGGGTGAGCTCATCCTTGAGCTTCGATACAAGGGACCGGGAGGAGGAATCGCCATTGGACAGCTGCAGGGACCCTAAGAGACGCTTGAAAGAGCCAAGGGCGCTGGCCACATGGCCTGCGATACCCTCTGCCATCGTGGATTGCGCCACTTGTCCTTCAACGGTGCAGTGTTCAAGACCAGTAAAATGTCATGCCAGCGGACTCCTCTCGGTCGAGACGTAAGCAGACATAAGAAACATAAGCCCCCTGCTGCCGAGCTGGAGGGCCCGCATTACATGTGCGGCAGCTGCAGGTGCTCACTTTTCTCCCTGGCCCCAGGTCACGTCTCCTATGGAATGTCTGATTTCTCATGCGGCAGCTCACTAGGGTCCCTGCCTAGAGCTCAGTTCCACGGTCAGGGCAGCTCTGCCGTTCCCAGCACCCTTGGACGCCTTCCTATTGCCTTACAGCCTCGTGGTGAGGGGAACACGCCACATAAGTCACAGTCGACTCATGCCGTTCTTTACTGCATACGTGTCAGCCCCCGCCCGGCTCAGCCGCTCAGTGCTCAGCCGACACCCCGGATATCGAGACGAGCGGGGCCAGATGGAAACCTCCATTCCGTGATTTCAAGGCCCTCAAAATGTCGGGGTTCGAGATCGCAGGCATTGTCCTGGGCAGCATACCCCTCGTTATATCAGCTCTCGAACGTTACAGCCAAGGTCTGTCGACGATCCAGAATGGCGGAAATACGAGCGGGAGTTGAAGAGCCTGATCCGCTGCCTGGAAACGGAGAGAGTCAAGTTCCAAGACGTCTGCGAAAAGCTGCTCATCGGCCTGGTGCCCCCTTCTCATATCGAATCCATGGTTGACGACCCATTTGGACCCCTCTGGCTCAAGGATGACATCCATCAGAAGATCAAGATCCGGCTTTGGAGGTCTTTCGGTGTTTTCGACAAGATAGTCACGGACATGAAGAAGGCAATCGAGGAGATGATGCAAAAACTCGATCTGCAGCCCGACGGCAAGGTACAGGAGCCTCCCAAGGCCGAGTTTCGCCCCAGCCTAAAACAAACGCAGGTAAAATGGACAGAGAGCCCTTCTATTGTCAAGGAGTTCAAGCGAGCAACCTTTACTCTGCACCGGTCCGACTATGCAGACCTAATGGCAACCATCAAAGATGGCATCTCAAGTCTTGGGTCTTTGGTCGACCGAAATATTGAGCTCGAGCCCGGACGAAAGGTGCGATCCCGGGGGAGGCTCATGACACTGCTCCGTGAGGTATCCAGGAGCCTATACCGAGCCCTTCACTCCAGCATGCCATGTGCCTGCAGGCACCACGTCCACTTGAAACTGTCGACCCAGTCCGCCGAAATTGCACACGACGATGACGAAGAGACCATTATGCAGCAGTTTGCGTTCCAGTGTGCACTATCATACGGCGCTCATGCCGATTCACCCGACACCCACGAAAATTATGAGGAAGTCCTGATTCGAGCTGCCTCTCCGGCACTCAGTCCAGCCTCGTCGGCGAACATATCGACATGCATCCCTCGGCAAACGAACCACAAAGCAAAGAAAGTGAGGTTTGCATGGTACCATTCGTCAACGACCGCGACAAGCCTGACTGAGACGAACGCCACCTTGTCGGCGATACAACATGCCACGTCGAGCCTGACCATCAGACAGTCGATTATTGAACCAGAAGGCTCCAGCACAAACATGAACTTGTGCGAAAAGATGCGTAAAGCGCAGAAACAGAAGGCAACCGCTTGCTATGGGGTCATCATAGACCAGCAACCATGCAAGTCCTGGACCTTCGACGTATACCCGATACCGAGTGCAGAAGACCGAGACACGTGGACGGCTGTATCGCTGAGACAGGTCCTGGAGCAGCCCTCCCAGTTTCCACTATTGACTCTTCGAGACAGGCTGCAACTCGCAGTTGTCATCTCATCGAGCGTGCTTCAGCTCCATCAGACACCATGGCTTCCGGATATCGTGAGCAGCCAGGACATTTTCTTTGTGGGCAAGGGCGCAATACCCCATTACGATCGAGCCTATGTTGTGAAGAACATCCCCGAATGCATCCCGCGAGCGCGACGGAGCGACTCGTTCCAAGTCGGTCGCAACGCTACCCTGCTGTCTCTCGGAATCCTGCTCATCGAGCTCCATCGCGGAAGGACGCTCGATTTGCTCCGCACACGAGACGAGGCGGTTTCCGCCGGGTTCTCCGGTCTTCTGCAGGACTTCATGACAGCACAAAGACTGCTGCCCGAGGTGTGGCAGGGAAGCTCCAACTACGGCAGTGCCGTGCAGCGCTGCATCTATGGTGACTTCTCGCGACAAGAGCTCGACTTGAGGGATGAGGACTTTCGGCAAGAGGTGTACTCGACGGTTGTCGCCCTGCTGGAAACAGACTTGGGAAATGCATGATGCGATACGTTGGTATCTTCCGGACATGGAACGATATCCAGGCAGCAGCTCGTTGAGGGTGCCTGATGCCCAGCGCCAGTATCGGACGCGCCGTCGAGGCCCGGCTGGCAACGGGGTTATGGCATCGGGATGTCATACATGGATGAGTGATGGCATGTACTTGTTGCGCCGACCTCGAAGACGAGATGGAGGTCGGTGCACAGGAAACTTCCTACGCGCAAAGCTGCTGGTCTGCTGTGGAAGATTCGAATATTGCGAGGCTGCTGGAAAAGGGGACGGGAGTTGTTGGAAGATGGCTACGGCCAAACCCCTAGATAAGGTGCATAGTAAACCACCTTTTGCTGTGATTGGATGCCGCAACGTCGCAGGTTGCGGCCACGTCGGGCCCGTGTCTAAGGAGCACCTCGACGGCCTTCCCAGCACTGGGGCTTGCAGAGTCGGCTGCAACATGGGCACTGGCCGTTCTAATCTGTCCTTGCCAGTTGCGTCAACCCCACGGACCAGGAGTAATTCGAGCACGCCCGCGCTGCCATGGTGACGCCATTGCCGACATGGGGATAGCAGTTGGGCCACTTCGACGTGATTTCCCTGGCAAGACGAGCGGCGTGAGAAACGAGGAGCCGCACGATCCTGCATTGATAGAGACTCCAACGTCCATGAGGTATTGGACTGTCTCAAACCTGCCTTCCGACGCCGCCTCGTGGAGGGCCGGTGCATGTAAGCGCCGCCTCTAGAAGCAGCGTCCATGACGGCTCCGTACAGACAAAGCAACCGCAGGACGCCGGTGAATCCCTTCCGGGCTGCCAGATGTGCCGGCGTGGGTTCGTAGTACGCTTCAACACCGTTGGTGGTGGACTTGTTGCCTGACTTGAGCGCGTAATCCGCCAACGCCTGCCTGATGGTGGCATTGGGGTCGAAACCGCCATCCAGAAGAACCCGCACAATCTCAGTGATATTTTCCGGCAGCCATATGGAGGGCTGATGGCCTCGTCTTCCGCGGTCTCTGGCCCATTCTGAGCAGATATTCCACCAGGTCTTTCTGGCCATTTTCGGCTGCGACCTCGATCCAGTCTCGCTCCAGGCCTCCAGCACCGTTACGGCTGATGGGGCTTGAGCACGCCCCGTACAGAATTTTGACGATGCTTATTGTAAGGGCACCCATCATCTCGGTCACAGTTGTTTCGTTGGCTTGCAAGAGAAACTCCACAATCTGCGTCTTGTTTTGCTCTGCAGCTATCTGAAGAAGGGTGTTGCCATCATCAGGCAAACCGCAACTCGGGTAACCAGCTTTGGATGCCTTGATCTCATCCGCATTGCCAGCAACGCTGCTTGCCTTGGCTCGTTGAGGAACTGTTCGGCTGAGGGAATCCAGAATTGGACATGCCGGATTGCCCGATGGGTAAGATGAATTCTCGAATTCGTTCCCTTTCATCCACCTTTTCACCCGCATTCCCGGAGCCGAAGCGTCATTCAGGGGATCAGCTAGGAGAGGCTTGAAGACCAATTGCAGCCTGCTTACATATCATTGTGGTAGGGCCTACAACAGTATCTTGTGGCCCCTTCATCGGGCCGGAGAGCTGGATTTGATGTGACGGCGGTTTCTAGGCACAGCAAATAACTCTGCTCAGAGTGCGCATTTTCCGTCGAATACACTCGGCGCATTGATAACACATGGTTTCAGGGCCGAAGGCCAATGATGGCAAAGAGTTAGCAGAGCCAGCTGATCGCTGTGGCACAAGCACTTACAGTGTCAGCCAGCATGAGGTCGCAAACCACACACTAAATTGGTCAACCCTTGGAGCTTGGTGCTCCTGCAGACGCCCTTCCGTAAGTCTACCTGTGAGATGCTCTCCAGCCGCGAAATTGTCTCGGAGGCCAAGAGACTGGACTTTGGCATGACGTGATAGAACGGGATATCGGCATCGATATGCCGCGAACGAGAAGGGCGGCTCAGGAGGACGCAAGCCCAAAAACGACTCAAAGGCCACCGCATTAACCTAACTGTATATTTATCAGGCGCGATTTCTTCCATCTCCGCCGCCTGGTGGTACCATCGGGATGGGCAGTCTGACGTATCTTGCCACCTGGCGCAAAACCCGATTCCCACCCGGAAATAACATCGGGGAACCGTACGTGCAGGACATCGGCGGGGCAGGTCCAAGATTATGCACGCCTTCGAAGGTCGTGTCATAGCATGAGCACGTAGCAGTCATGCGTACAAGAGGAATGTGTCGACGCAGCTGCGCCTCAACTCTGCCTCAATCTTGTCGTATAAATTTATCTGGCATTTTTTCTTAGTAAGCTAACGATATATTTCATCACGGGCCGGCTGTTCTGGCTAGGCTGCTGCTATTCAGCGGCATACAAGCAGCTGTGATGCTATTCCGAGGTCTAGGGAGCTGAAACACAAGCGAGGGCCGCCGCTCTAATTGATACAACCAACGGGCTAACAGTCGGGCCGGTGGCGAGGCTGCCCGCCGCTGTGTTCGGAGAAGCCGTCTCGGCTCTATGCCCTGGGTCCATAGAGCCGATGATGATCGGACCGTAGCCCTACCGCCCCTGCCCTAACCAGCTGTTAATCCCCTTACCCTAGCATTGCCACTCTATTTGGAATCGTCGGGCTGACGGTCCACGGGCCCGTTGGCTTTATTTTATCACTTCGGCTTTACGAGCTCGTCTCGGGTCCGCGCACGCTTGCGTTAAGCTGCCGCGAGCTCTGTTAGCTAGAGCTAGGGCTGCCATAATGCCGACTGTGCTGCTTGTTGCTTCTCGGCTCACGAGGCCGGCCACGGAGGGTCGTTTAATTAGCGCTCTATAACACACATTATGTTAGTGGGGATAGCTCTGGTTAGAGCATATAACATTTGCGGAGTTCGATGACGCTATTCCGTATACTTCCCGGTAAACGGTAAAAAGCGCCATTTACTATGGGGAAACGCTGCATTAGCGGAGTAGTAGAAAGGCGAGCCGAATGCGGCCGCGCACGGGCCCGTGGGTGCAAATCCGTGCGGCGAGTGCAAATATCATTGCGCCTCAGCCTCTTCTTAAGAAGGGGGACGACAAGCAAGCTGGGGCGATCTTTGTGTCCATGACTCAGGCTTACCCTGACCTAGCGGGCCGAGGTAAAAAAAACATGAGATTATATTCAGCTATATGTTATAGCACTGCGAAATGAATAAAATCTTAGCATGACTGGGGAGCCTCTTGTAAAATAGATGACGTATACTGCTTTGTATGAATCTATAACTATTATAAATGTCTCTGGGAACCCTCTTGAATCCCTACTCGGTCTGGGAAGAAATTACTCCCTCTCTCTACTAAGCCCCTTTCCTGAGCTACTATCCCTAGTTTTAATTATTCGCGATGCACTTCCTCCACGCTGCCGCCTTAGCGGTACCCCTTGTCCCAACTGCCTTGGCCAATAACTGTCGTTTCAAGAGCAGAGATTGCGAATGGTTTGGTACATCTCTTTCATGCGGGGGCACTGAATCCATGATCGGAGACCTCGACGATAACGGCCGTAGACTCATCGCTTGGACTCGATATGACTCTGCATGGGGTATCTATTCGAATCCATCCTCGGGAAACTATCCCGGCACGGATTGCTATAACAACTACGGCGCCGGATGTTGGTCGGGATATAAGCGGCTCTGGTGCTTCCCAAGCCCACAAGAACGAGCAGCACAAGCACGGAGAGAGGCACGAGCAGAGCGAGAACGAAAAGAGCGAAAACGAGCAAAAGAATTGTGTCCGAAATTCCCCACCGAACAAGATTGCGACAAGACAATATCCGACTGCCTCCAGTGGTCTAAAGAAGATGATATCTTGCCTTGTGTGGCCAAGGCTGTTCCAGGTCCCCAGAGAGGGGAAGACGAACCAAAACTGCCACCTAACTTCACTTGGAGGATGAACCCCGGGAACTGGACGCTGAAGCGAGAGTTGTTCGACAATGCTATGAAAAATGACCATTACGATTGGACCTTGGCTTATCGTTTAAACCCTGTCGCTGAAGATATTGACTGCGATACCAAGGACTTCATCAAGGTCGAAGAAGAACGAATACGAAGACCAGATTTCCCTTCAGACTGTGAAAGGAAATGCAGGTATAAATTTGTTGGACCCAGTAATCCAAGTTCTTTTCAACCTCTCGAGGACCTGCTATTAAGAGAGTTCCCTGACGTTAAAGGTGTTTACGGTTATTATCGAGATTTTGATAATCCTTGCGATTTTCAGCGGAAATGTTGGTTGGGCTTTGATTGGGAGAGAAAGGAAAAGGTTCTTGATAAGCTGTTAGGTGGTTTGCATGCCTATACTGATGACACCGGTAGAGTGATGGAGCAAGCCGAACTTTGGCAGATGAGGGGTGCAAGCCTTCTATACTGTTAAGGTAATACCCTCTGGGTCTAATACAGGGTGGCGATTGTGGAAGCTATAGAAGAAGCTGCATGCGCAGCGGGTGGAACGTGTGTTGATGCTTAAACTAGGTGGGTGTGGCCGCAGTCTTTTAGCGTTGTGCCCTAGTTGCGTGGCCGGGCCAGGCTGCCAACAACAGCGATCAATTCAATTCCGTCAATTTTGCGTTAACAGCTTCACTATCGGTCCCATTGAGTTAAACCGCCTGCCGTAAGATTAGGGTGAATAGCTAGAGTAAAGACGTTAACCACGAATAGGTCTGCAGAGCCCTAGTCGGCTGTATGTCCGGTGTGATCACGCGGGCTCTCTACAACCTCCCCGACAGGTTAACGTATCCCCCGCGTTAATTAGTTACATGTAGTTCCTATCGTTCTGGCTGCCTAGTGGTACGAAAGAGACTACGGCTACGGCCAAACCCCACTAATAGGAACATTAAAGGGGCTGCCATGCCGTGCACTATAGTTAATGATTCCAACATTAAGACAGCATCATCCTTGCAGCCGTAGCTGTATAACATCACTATCAGGATATCCAATGTAAAAGGGTGCACCTTAGCGGTTATTAGCGTGCTGTATAGGTATGTATCTATTATAAATAGCCTTAACATACCCTAAGGGCTGGAGGAGCTGTATGCATAAATAGACGGCCAGCAAAGTGAGAGCAAATCGAGAGCTACTAGTAGCAGCATTGGGTGTCTCTTCGTCCCTCCAACCAATGATAGTCAAGTACCTATATTTTATATTAGGTCTTACCTTTTTCTCCTTGTGTAATGACGTAGACTTGCCTCTTAGGCTATCCTAACCACATAATTCTCTATAAACCCGCTCTCTTAATACTCGGCCTCGTTACTATACCGGCTATTTTAAAGCTTAACCACTATATAGCGAGGAAGTTTAATTTATCGAAATATTTACAGTGACGATAGCTACGTCCTATATTCAAGCTACTACTAATCCCCCTTAATCCTCGACGGCCTAGGTATAAAGTAACTCGTAGGCGTATAGGTAGCAAAATACTACGCGCGGGTATCCATGAAATTCACAGAACGTGCACCCATGCGTACCTATAGGCATACTACTTTATTCCTTAGGGTTATAAAAGACCCGTGGGCACTTATCTGTGGGCAGATTTATAGCGATGTAATTTATAGAACACCTATGGGCACCCATGGGAGTGCCATTTTACTCTCTACGACGGCCCCTCGAAAACCAGACGAACGCCGGCGGCGATATGCCATAATGGTTTCGTCCGGCTGCCGTCGAATTTTTCGCATCAAGATGAGCACCGCATCAAGGGCCTCGACGCAGAAATCATGGCAAGGGCCTTCTTTCCGCCCCGTCGTGGCTCTCAACACCGGGGACCGCAGCTCTTCACTTATTACTCCTTCAGGGATACTTTGCACCACGGGCACCTAGATTTAAAGGAAGCTCCACAATCAAAAGTATCAAGGCATTTGGAAATACATGTGTGTTCCTTTCTGAGCATATCTGATAAACCCATGCTTGCTCGTTGTCCGTAGGATGTTTCAATGTGTGTTCCTATCGTCTCCTTGAGTATTCCCCGTTTGATTGCGAGCTCACGAGCAGTCGCGCTGCCTCTGTCTCCAATACGCGAGTTGTTGCTTCTGCCACTCAGCCCGAATAGTGTGGTGTTTGCCTCGCCCTTGGCCATGAAGTAATTCATGTCCTTTGCACGCACAGTCCATCCACGGTCGCTTTTCGGAGATATATAGTCGCCATCGCAGTCTGTGTTTAGGAATGTCGGCATAATCACGCCATCAACATTGAATTTCTCGTCGAGATCATTCCATAGATACTCGCTAAAAATTGGCGTATCTGTCGAGAGAATGATCTTGCGAGATTCATCGAGTTGCTGAAGCCGTGCAAATAGTTTCAGAAATTCGCTTTCAACGCGATCAGGGCTGTGTGCAGATTAGTGCCCATTCGACACTTCGTACGACAAAAGGCAAGACGTACGTGTACGGCGGACTCTGGACATTGAATTCGAAACCATCGAGGCCGCCATCTCGCATTGCACGAAGGGCGAGCCACTGGGACAGTTCTTCGGCAAGCCGCGGCAGGTCGTCCAAGGCGACCAGGCTTAGGTCGATATACTGAAAAATCTTGACGTTTTTGTGCCGGCACTGCAAGATATGCTCATCTAGATTGTTGAAATTTTCCATTGCTTGTGCCACACGTTTGAGACGTTCGTGCGCTTCGGGCAGGCTGGTAGAGCGCCTTTCGTCGGGTATCATGGCTTCGACATCCTTTTGATAATCCCACTGTCCAGGGTGACCGCAGTTTGGTCGAACACAGTAGTTCTGAGGGGTCCACATGGTGGTTTCCGTGGAAACATATTCGAGATAGTCAGGGTCACACAACTCATCTTCGAAGTCGCTCATGGTGTTTGTGTCAACGAGGGTCTTGAGGCTGGCTTTGGGTAGTTTCCCATCCGGAGAACCACAGCCTGGGTGAGGCCCATGAAGGACGAGCGAGATACTGCGTACGCCGCTGCTGCAGAGTGTTGCGAGAGAGCCGGATGTGTAGGGGGCCTGGGGACGAGTTAGCCTGCCTTGGACGGAACGTCATGAAAGTTGAAGACATACCCAGTATTCATGACGTATCAAGCCCTACTGCGCAAAGAAGCAAGGAGGCCAGAGATGAGATCATGTTGGCGATGTTTGCCGGAAACCAAGACTTGAGACACTGGAGAGCCACGTGAGAACAAAGGACTTGCTGCGATGGCTTAGAACAGTGGAATGTGTGAGTCTGTCGTCTCGAGGCTAGGTCCTTTATATCTCTTCCCTCTGTCCGCCTGGCTAAGTTAAGCCAGATCTCTTCGGAACTCTTCGGAATACTTCATCAATACCCTTTACGTTAGTATCAATGCCGTGTTCGGAAACTGTGAAATCACTTTCCCGACTCCTAGAACAACTACATGGCTTATTGAACAAGTGTAGACCGAATGTGGGAGCTCACACGCGCGTACGTTCATGCCCTGTGGTGTGATGTCCTTGTCCACAGCTAAGCGGCTATTGAAGTTGTTCATTTTCCGCATATGTATCAATTTCGTGTTCTCCAGTTCCTATCATGCAGTTGCGGTTGATCCACAGGGGCGAAGCACGTTGACTGAGTCGCCAAGTCGAGAATAAAGCAAGAATTATTATATGACTTGAATGCTATATTGTCGTCGGAATCGTCGGAATCTCGCCTCCGAAATGCATAGCCACACGTGTCTTCGGTTCTCAGGGCCTGGTGACGCATTATTCGCTGCATAGACTGGCTGAACTTGGCAGTATGTGGCCCGATTCGAACTGTCGCAGTCTACCTCGATATCGGCAGCTTCTATTATTATTAATTGGATAGGAATCACAAGGCTGTTCATGCCTATGGAGTGAGAGGACAGGGAGCTGAATAATCCTGACTCGGATTTGAGCCCCTCGACGTATCCCTACAGGAACATTGAAGACATGTAAAATCGGATCTAGCTACATTGTTTCCGCAGCGGGCTGTTTTAACCCTTTGTCTTCTTTTCATTCAGCTTCCTTGAACACAGTGTACGAGCCCCAGAATGCCACCTCGAAATACAGCTCATAGCGGCTGGTTTCTCTTGTAACGCATGCACTGCTGACCCCTACATATCCCGTGACAGGCCACCGAGCGCCTCAGGATTCGGAAGCCCA
Organism: Hypocreales sp. Mo6-1; assembly: GCA_002939055.1. Lineage (NCBI taxonomy): Eukaryota > Fungi > Ascomycota > Sordariomycetes > Hypocreales > Hypocreales sp. Mo6-1. The sequence continues at coordinate 4,519,734 of PNEP01000013.1, forward strand.
CTCGCCAAGCACGAGAGATCCGCCATTGCAGTAGAGACGCGTGTGCAACTTCTGGGCCATTCGTCATCTGGTGGAAACGCGGGACCGGGGAAAAAGACACTTGGCTCTAAGACCCTGAAGAAGAAAGCTGGCGGGCCGCGAGTCATGACGACATCTGGCCTTGGAGAAATGGACCTTCGAATTAAGGGTTTACTGTACAATAACAGAGAAACGGTGGAGTCTCTGCATTAGCATGTATACTTATTGCCCCGTAGGCCAAACAAAGGCCGCTGTTAGTGTTAGCCTACCCTTATTGCCTTGCCCCGTCGCCGCTGTGAAGGCTAAACTCGTCAATCTCGTGAAGCTGTACAAACTTGGTCTCATCTTTGCTGCTGACCCAAGCTCCGAAAGCTGGTTCTCCCCAAGCCGTCTTTTGCCCTAGCCGCGAGACTGCCCAGCAAAGTCCAAACCGATCCGCCAGCGGAAAGGTCGTCTGCGCGTTCCGGTCGATGGCGCAGATGGACTTGAATATGAGCAGAAATGTGTGACCGTGAGCAAACTCGCTTGCAGAGATGGAAGCCGTTTAGAAGTCACATTAATGGGTAATTTCCTCCCTGTGAGGCATCACATAACCACAACACGGGGTCCATATGGGACTGCCAGCACAACAAAGAGAGTCAATTGCCAATCGTCAAGGCAGGGCGCACGTGGGCGGGCTGGCAATTGGCAGTCGGGTAATGAGGCATAAATCACCAAGCCGGCCGTCAAGCACTCGATAACTAATGCCGTGTGCTTGTGAACCTCCTAACGGACCCACGACGTAGTATGGCGCATCTGACATGCACACAGTCATGCAATGCCGACGCCAAGCCGCCCGTCCGTCACGATTCCTCTTCCCCCTCGACGTCGTCCTCGTCTTCGTCGTGCGTCATAAACGGCACAAAGCGAAAGTCCAGGAAGCTCCTCTTGCCGCCTTCCATGTCCACCATGAACTGCAGGCTCAGCACGCCCTGGCCGTCGCCCCGGAGGCTGACCTTGCTCGCGATGCGCATCGCCTCGGTCGAGCTCTTGATGAAGTCAAACTTGTACGTCTGCGACCACCGGCCCGCAATGGTGAATGTCTCGAGCAAGTCCCTTCCTCGCGCAAAGTCCACGCCAGAGCTGCCGAGGTCGCTCGTGCCCGACAGGGAGAGGTAGGGCGACGTCTTGATGGCCGTTATGGTGAGCTTTTCCGGGGCTGTTGGCGAAATCTCGGCCAGGGCGTCCAGCAGCGTGCGAGACTGCATGATGATCTTGAACGAGAGGTCGGCGCGGTCAAAGGGAATGTCCTCTGGTATCTCGGGGACATAGGTCGTCAGGCCGGCCGTCGTCTTGACCCCGGACTCCTCGATGGTGACCTTGAAGGGGTCTCCTTCCTCGGCATACACCAGTGTGCAGGTCCCCGAGATGCCCAGGGTCTGGTTGCTGAAGGCATCGGGCCGGTAGTTGCGCAGATTGCTTCGGTAGGGGTCTTGGTCGGCCTTTTGCGCGCGCGTGGCCACGTCGACGGCCCCGAAGATCTGGAGGACCTCGAGCAGCGACGCCAGAGGTATCTGGAAGTTGGGGAGCTCGGGAGGCTCGCCGTCAGCCTGGGACGGCGGCAGGCTGACCGTATATGCGGAGAAGAGGCCCTTGTCCAAGAAGGCAACGCCTGGCCTGTGGTTAGCAGGGGCGGCAGAGTCAGAATGTCGGGCGCACCTTGCATCACCCTGGCGTGGTCGGCGGCAAAACGGATTCCCTCCTCGGTGATCTGAACGTGCACTCGCGGCGCAAAGTTGATGCAACGAAGGAGCTGGTACAGGGGCCGCGTGGACGTGGCCACTGCCCGGAAAATGGGGGGATTCTCAGGCGCCATATCAGGGAGCCGTGCGAAGAGGCGCGAGTAAAGGATGGCAACGAATGGCAAGGCAGTCAACTCTGGCGCAACAGTGTGTTTTTCGTCTTCCAACTAGCGTACACGAGATCGGCGGCAGGGAGGTAAGGGCTGGGTATCTCAGACGTAGACTCCGACCGCGCAGAACATGTAGACGGCTCCGAACCTGCACGGGTAAGTTTTGGAGGGCCACGGCCGATTCAGCGCGGTTGGGGGCACGTACGCAAGCGCCAGAGAAGCTGGGACGCCAATGACTGCGACGTTGACGAGCGAACGGTCTGCGCCGGGTCAGCCTGAGGCTGGCGCAACGCCAAGGGCACGGGGAGGCAGACTCAGCGCGAAAATTCCCGTGGCCGCGAGCCCCGAGAGCAGCAGGGTGAAGCCGACGAGGAACTGGATTCCTTTGCCGACCGTGGGGACGAACGGACTGCCCGCAGCAGCTTCCCAGACCTCATGCAGCGAGGAATCCATGTGCCAGGTTTCGCGGCGCGGCTCGTTCCGAGGAGGCGACGGCGTGAAGGATCGACTGGACACCCGCGACTCGACTCGGGCGCAGGGCAACGAACTGGGACAGAGAGGGGATGGAGGAGGGAGCTGGAAGCTTCACCAGCAGCTGTCACCTTGTAGGACATCTGGCCCGTACGCAAATAGGCTTAGCGCGGGGTGGCTTGAATTACGTAAGAAGCACGGTCTGTGTCCGCTAGACGCCATGATTGATAAGTGGACATTCACGTATGCCTCATTTTGCATCGCAAGAGAAGACAGGTACGGCCATTCGCCACAACGAGGGACATGCGAACAGCTCGCCCGGACATGGAGCTTGGCGCTTCGGCAGGCTGCCAGGCTTTCCGGTGGCTGGCCTAGAGCTGCCGTACCACCCGCCTTCAAGCTGCACGCACCGCGATAGGCTGCCTGACTGCATGAGTGAAGAGTCGGCTGCCATGTCCCCGGCCATGTGTGCAGATCTGATGCAGCCGCGCCTCCTCCCCGGCGTGCCAAGGTAGCGGAAAAGCTCGGCCGGCCAGAGGAGGGGTGCATAGAGTGATTGCCCGTCGAGAGGGCAGCTTGTGTGACGGTTTCACTCACGCATATATCTCGGCTGCCCTGCTTAACAGGCGCGGGCAGCCAGCTCACTCGCACACCATCCAGCCGTCGACGAAACACTGGCAAGCCGTCATGACGCGCAGAACCGCTGACCTCGTGTCCCGCAGCCGCCTCCAGCACGCCATGGCCGCGGGCGCCATCGTCAGCCTGGTGCTCTGGCTCATCGCCTTCGCCGCGGCGGGCTTCCTCCCCCCGATACCGCCGTCGTGGGACGCGGAGCGCACCGTCGAGCACTACCGCGCGCACATCAAGGGCATCCAGGCCGGCGCGGCGCTGATGCTCGTCGGCGGCGGCGCCTACCTCTGCCAGGTGGCGGCCATGGCGGGCCAGATGCGGCGCATCCCCGACGTGCCCGACGCCGCCCACGCCCTCCAGCTGGGCGCCGGCACCCTCGGCGCCTTCTGCTTCATGCTGCCGGGCGTCGTGCTGGCCGCCGCCGCGTACCGGCTGGACCGCCCGGCCGAGACGACGCAGGCCCTCAACGACCTCTTCATGTTCAGCATCGTGCTGTTGTGGCCGCCGTTCGCGGCCCAGGCCATAGCCTTTGCCTGGGCCGTGCTGGCCGACCGCCGCCCCACGCCGCTGTTCCCCACGGCCCTGGCCATGCTCAACATGGCGGGGCCCGTCCTCTATGTGCTTGCCATCGCCGCGCATTGCGTGGCGACGGGGCCGCTGGCGTGGGACGGCGCTTTGGGTATCTGGGTCCCGGCCGCCGCCTTTGGCGTCCTGGTTGCCGCCGACTTCATCTGCGTCCTGCGGGCCACGGGCGAGACGGACGCGGCCGAGGCCGGGGGCAGCCTGGAGGGGGCCGAAGCCACGAGCAGCCTGGACGACGGCCCGGGGGGGGGTTCCAGGAAATAAAGCGCGAGGAAATACGGAGAATAGTGCGAGGAAGTAGAGTCTATTTCGTACTTCGCATCTGTCGAATCATGACGTCGGCGGCTAATCCTCGGACGCATCCTTGTGGGCCTGCGCCAGCAACCCAACCGTCAACGCAACCGTCGTCTCACAGCCAACGCTGCCTCGTCCCGTCGCCAGCGCTCCTCACCATGGCCGTCGTCAAGGGAACCAGTACGCCGCGTCCGCCCGAGAGCGACGGCCCGGGCCCTGGCCACCAGCTAACCGCCTCCCCCGCCGCAGACGCCAAGCGCAAGGCGTCCGAGGACCCCCCGTCGCCGTCGGCCGCGAAGCGCGTCAAGCACGACGCCTCGGCCGAGTCCCTCGAGGCCAAGAAGCCGGCCATGAAGCCCATTCCCTTCCCGGAAAAGGTGACCTGCCTCGCGTCTCTCGTATTCCTCCTCGCCCGTGCTGAACCCCCCCCCCCCAGCCCGCCGTCATCGAGGAGCGCAACGGCGAGATCGAGTTCCGCGTCGTCAACAACGACGGTGACCGCGAGTCCCTAATCATCCTGACCGGCCTCAAGTGCATCTTCCAGAAGCAGCTCCCCAAGATGCCCAAGGACTACATCGCCCGCCTCGTCTACGACCGCACCCACCTGTCCATCGCCATCGTCAAGAAGCCGCTCGAGGTGGTCGGCGGCATCACCTACCGCCCCTTCAAGGGCCGCCGCTTCGCCGAGATTGTCTTCTGCGCCATCAGCTCCGACCAGCAGGTCAAGGGATACGGCGCCCACCTCATGTCCCACCTCAAGGACTACGTCAAGGCCAGCAGCGACGTCATGCACTTCCTCACCTACGCCGACAACTACGCCATCGGCTACTTCAAGAAGCAGGGCTTCACCAAGGAGATCACGCTCGACCGCAAGGTCTGGATGGGCTACATCAAGGACTACGAGGGCGGCACCATCATGCAGTGCTCCATGCTGCCGCGCGTCCGCTATCTCGAAATGGGCCGCATGCTTCTTAAGCAGAAGGAGTGCGTCCAGGCCAAGATCCGCGCCTACTCCAAGTCGCACAACGTCCACCCGCCGCCCAAGGAGTGGAAGAGCGCGGTGCGCGCCATCAACCCCCTCGACATCCCCGCCATCCGCGCCTCGGGCTGGTCGCCCGACATGGACGAGCTCTCCCGCCAGCCGCGCCACGGCCCCAACTACAACCAGCTGCTCCACCTGCTCAACGACCTGCAGAACCACAACTCGGCCTGGCCCTTCCTCGTGCCTGTCAACCGCGACGAGGTGGCCGACTATTACGACGTCATCAAGGAGCCCATGGACCTCAGCACCATGGAGACGAAGCTCGAGGCCGACCAGTACGCCACCCCCGAGGACTTCGTCAAGGACGCCAAGCTCATCTTCGACAACTGCCGCAAGTACAACAACGAGAACACGCCCTACGCAAAGTCGGCCAACAAGCTCGAGAAGTTCATGTGGCAGCAGATCAAGGCCGTCCCCGAGTGGTCGCACCTCGAGCCGGAGAAATAGCGTTTCGCACCGGCCCCGAATCCGGCCCTGACCCGCCGACTCGAGTTGAAGCAGGGAATGGCGACGCGGCGCATGCTGAGGTGGTGACGTGAGCGGACGACGTGTATCATCTCTTCTCTTTTTGCTGCCCTGTGCCCCTTTGGTTTGGGACCCGATGCTTCCAGGGCCTTGAATTGTCGGAATAGCGAGGCGTCTGGGCTGCTGGGCTGGCGTTGGGTCCAGCTCGGCATTACGAGTTGGTGAGGCGGCTTCTTTGGCGGACCGTCGCATTGTGTAGCGAACGAGCATACCTAGGTATATGCTCCCACGGGACATGTATACACAAATTCCCTGGTGCAGCCTGGGTTCTTCATCAAGTAGAGATACCTAGGCCGGCGCTGTAACAACTAACCAAGTCGACAGGCATGATGCCATGGCTTTGCCTCTCCCGCACTCACTGCCCGCCACAAGCCCTCATCCCGGCCGACGGCCAGGCAGAGACGAGGGTTCTCATGGGCCCGGCTCTACGGCTTTCCAAGCCATCGGGCAAACAGGAGGAAGACACCAAGAAGCGAAAAACAAAAAAAAAAAAAGGTCATTAAGAACAGCGCCACTTTCAATCCCCAGGCCCTATATCCGCGAGCAGGGATGCGTCCCCGGATCCGCTGGCCTCGGCGTTGGAAAGCAGATCTTGGCCGTGGCCTGCGACCGCAAAGGGCAGGGAGGCGGCACGGCGTACAAACGAGCGCATGACAATCTATATGGAGTGTATGCAGCAAAAGGGCGCTATATGGCGAGATGGCAGACCCGGGACGAGTCTGTAAAGACGAGAAATTTCTTGTATCGACCGAGACACAACATGGCAGCCGTCAATGTCGGTTTACTAGGGAGCGTTTCGTGAAATGTGCGGACGCGGTGCCGCTTTGTTCGCCTCAGGCGCCGGGTGCTTCAGCCATTTGAGCGGCGAGCACCGACTCGTCCGACGGCAGGCGGAGCTCCGAGTACGTTCGGCGCGACCAGGGGCCGCGGGTGCGAGACGCGTCGTCAGCGGCCGTCTGTCTCCGGGACGAGCTCGGCGACGGCCCGTCGGGGGCCTCGTCGGGGCCGAGGGCACGGCGCAGCACGGGCTGGAGGAATTCGGGGATCTCGGACCAGTGGCCGGAGCGGGCGGCGTGGAGCATGCTGGGGGGGATGAGGGCGGCGGGGATGACGGAGGAGCTCGACGTGGCCCTGCGGGCCATTTGCTCCGTCATCTGCTCCGTGATGATGGCCAGCTCGCCCGTCTCGATGGCGTGCTTGAGCCACTGCTCCCACTCCTCGTCGAGGACGGCCGACGACTCGCCCGCCTCGCGCCGCGCGGCCTCGGCGCGGAGCCGCTCGTTGAGCTGGACGCCGACGCTGTCGAGCTCGGAGTCGCTCTCGTCGTCGACGTCGACGTCGTCGTCGCCGTCGTCGCCACCGTCATCGTCGCCGCCGCCGTCGTCGTCATCGTCGTCGTCGTCATCGACGGTGCCGGGCGAGGCGGAGAGGCTGCGGGCCAGGGCAGACGTCGCCTGGTCGGCGCGCGGGTCCTGGAGCCGGACGCGGACGACCGTCGGCTCGACCCAGTCGGGGAAGCCGTCGGCCGTGGTGTCGCGGATGGTGATGCCCTGCTCGCGCTCGTACTTGTCCTTGGCCCACTTGGTGCCCTCCCATTTGGTCAGGCCTGCGATCTCGGCGTTGGTGAGGCCCAGCCCGTTGAAGGCGCGGAAGAGGCGGCGGTGCCAGGGCCATCGGCTGAGGCGGATGCGGTGCGTGCTGTGGGTGTAGTCGAGGCCGGGATACTTGGCCTCCTGGGTGTCGAGGTGGCCGTAGAAGGCGTGCGTCTCGTGCCGGACCTCGGGGATGAGGCTGCGCTGCAGGAAGGCGTTGAAGTTTTGCGGATCCGTCGACTTGGGCCTGGGGAACATGTAGTCGTAGACGAGCTCCTCGACGGGACGTCCCTTCATGGTGCCGGTAGACGGGGCCGTGGCCGATGGTCGTCGTCGATGGCGGGAAGGGGGGCCGGTGAGCGGCGGCGGCAAGCGGGCAGGCCACGGCGCGCTACGGTCGTCTCCCGGGCCGCTGCGCGAGGGCCTCTGGGGGTGGTGGAAGCAGGCGGAATCGCACGGATCGAGGCCGGAGTCGCGGCCCAAGAGGAGCTGCGCCGGGGCCGGGCAGACTGGACACGGAGATGGAAGCGTCGAGGGCGTGGCCGGGCTCGGCGAGGCAGCAGCAGGCGGGAGGGGCTCGCGGCGGGGACGGAGCGGAATGGCTGGATGGAGGGAGGAGGCAGGGAGGAGGAAATAGAATCTCGGCGATGGACGGACGCGGCATTGCAGAAGCCAGGTGAGGTAATAAAGGCTGTGACGGGCCCTGGAAGCCAGTGGTGGTTGGTGCCTTGCTGATGCTCGCTGACGGGGCTTTGCCGCGCCGTGATTGGCCGACGGCAGGCTGGCTGGGAAGTGGGGCGCTGCCGGGGGTACCGGGTACTTTGCATGCGTGTACCCGAGGGGGTGCCGGAGCCCGAGTCTTCCGTCGCGGCCCTGCGTGCTTCGGATTCACAGCGCCACAGCGCGGTACATATCTGTCCGTAGCGGGTACCTGAGCACCGCCCTGCCGGGTCAGATTCTACTTCTTTCCAGGCACGCCACACGCGCTGGCCAGGTCCCTGCTAGTCCATAACTGCAAGTACGCGGCTTCATGCAGCTCGCGTGCTCTGTGCTCGCCAGTTCTCGCCTCCAGACAAATCATCACCTGTCACGTAGCAGCTTCCACGGCTAAGCCTCGACATGGAATGACCGGCCCTGTCAGCACGCTACATGCACGTCTTCTCTGGCGCCGCGAGACAGCAAGCAACGCACCTCCAGCCAATGGCCTCCAACCTCTCCTCCAGCCCTGCCACCATGGGCCGCCATCGCAGCTCTGCAAACGACTATCATGTGCGGATATGCATGCACGGGCTGGCACCAGGCCATCGTGCTGGCACCAGGCCATCCGTCCCGGCATCACCGCCTCGGGCTTCCGCCTGCCTGCCGAGGTTCCACGCCAAGTCTCCGCATGACATGCTAGATATCCCCGTCTATCAGGCCCAGGCGCATAGGAGCAAGCGAGTTCGTAGCAATCCAAGCAAACAGAGTCATGCCCTCCTTAACAAGAGACTAAAGAACAATAAAGAACCCAACTGCGTAAACAGGCCAAGCGTCCTTTCGTTATTCGTTATCCCCCAAACACCATCACTCGGATGCCGTGGCCGCCGACACCTAGCTGTAGGGAGGCTCTGCATACCGCCTCGGCGTCGCCGTGCCGTCGTCCGGGGACCGCCTCTCCCTCTTCTTCCGTTCGTCTCGCGCCCGGTCTCGCTCCCGCGCTTCCCACCCCGGCTTGTCTCTTTGCCGGTCGACGTCGGCATGGCTGCTGGTTCGCGGCTGTTCTTCCGGCCGCCGCACATATGGCCGTTCCCGCCGGCCGCCAGAATCCCGGTCGTCCTCCCAGTCTCGGTCCGCGTCGCGGTCCCGCTCCCGCTGATACCGCTCGCGCTCGCGCTCGCGCTCGTCCCGCATCCTGCGGCTCCTTCGGAGCTCTCCTCCCGGCGGGACCAGGTCCGATGAGTTGTCCGAATCGAAATCTGAGTAGCTGCGGCCCAGCGGCGATGGGTGGAAGCGATCGCGGCTCTTCCGCGAGCGCATAGCCTCGCTCAACGAACCTTGTCGCGAGCCGGGCCGCGGCCGGTCCGACGAGGTTAGCCCGTTGGGCAAGATGCTCGACACCGTCTCCGTCAGCTTGTTGCGCAGGGAGCCCAGCGGGCTCGGCCCGCTCCGCCGCTTGGGGTCGTCGGAGCGAATGTCGGAACGGTACTGGCGAAACGACGGCGGCATGTTCGGGGCAGCCGACGGCGGCACGGGCGCCGTGGGGGGGACAAATCGGCGAACCGACGGAGGCGGCGGGGAGGCGGGACGGCGCCTCCGCTTCGCCTTGCGGTTGACGGGCTCCGGCAGGGGCTCCATGTCGGACGATTCCGATGACTCATGCCTCGGATGGCTGTGACGTCGAGGATGGGCTGACCTCTTTACTCCAGGATCAAGGGGAGTCGATGAATAGCCGTGGTACAGCGGCTCCGCGTCGGGCGGCAGGTAGGCGTAGTCGGAGAAGCTCTTGCGTCTCATGCGCTCCTCGGCGGCGTCGTGCCGACGCGGCGACGGGTCGGGCCGGCGCTGGCCGGCGTGTCTCGCCGGGATGTGGGCATACGGCATGCGGCGGCCAAAGTATTCCGCCTCGGCTGCCCTTGGCCGCGGGGACGAGGCGGCCCGCTGGAAGGAATTCATGCGGGCGTAGGCGAACCTCGGCTCGGGGTGCTCGGCAGCCGGGGCCGGCTTCGACTGCGGGCCGTCGTCGGCCGGGGAAGCGGCCTCGCTCCGCAGCTTCTCAGCGCAAGCCATGTGCCAGCGGTCGACATCCATGTCGGGCCGGGCGGGGAAGACGTCGGCAGGGAGGTCGGGCGGAAAGTCCTCGCCCGTCTCGGGGTGCTTCAAGGCCCAGTTCCGGACGGCATACTGCATGAACGGGACGTGCTCCTCGGGGCCCAGCAAGATCTCGAGCGACTCCCAGCGAGAGAAGCCGCGGAAGGTCAGGGCGGGGATCGAGGGCGGCGCGAAGTCGTCGCTGGTGGGCTGGAGCGTGTGCTGGCAGCCGGTGATCTGCCAGATGAAGGAGATGGAATCGTGAGGCATGTTGACGAAGAGAGCTGCGGCGTGCCAAGGCTGGTCAGGACACGGTCTGCCGGGCGTCCATGATATCACCCACAGTCATAGTCGCCGCCGACGGCCTTGTAAAAGGCGGCCAGCTTGCCGGGCGTCAGGTGCGCATCGGCCTTGTCGCCGAGCTCGAGGATCTGCATCACGGGCGGAGATTGACATGGTCAGCCTCGATCGGGGGGGTTGGCCAAGCCTCATACAATGTGTCTCGCGATGGCGCGGAGCAGCGCATCGAGCTGCTTGGTCGGGCCCTTGTTCTTCTCAAACATGTACTCGTAGTGGACAGCAGCGCCGGCCGCGGCATCGGAGCCCGAGGCCGCCATGTTGGCCGCCATGCAGACTCAGACTGCACGTGTGGCGGGCGGTGACACGACGGGCGCAGAGGCACGACAGGACATGCGATCAATCGGCGGCGGCGTCGCGATCTGACGGGTCGGAGGGAGAGTCGAGCGGGAGGAGGCCGTGGCCGAGACAAGGCAGCAGGCCATCGACGTTGGGTGCAGCAGGCCGTTCTGCATGCGACCGGCGCCGCGCGTGCTGGAGGCCGGGGTTTTGTAGCAAGCCACCCGGGCACGGCTGGCTGGCGGGCGGCTGGCCAAGGGCACAAGGATGCGAGGCCCCTCGTCGGCTGACACGTGCATCCTTGTCAATGGAGGTTGTCGGCTGCCTGTGCGTCCAAGTTGGGAGGCTGGCAGTAAGCGGGTGGTCGAGGCGCCGGCCGCGGTTGGCGTGCCTCTTTGGCCAAGCGGCCCATGGCGAGATGGTGGCACCACCAGCCTGGTGAGATGGACACGGGGCCTTTTGACGGGACCGCTGGACTGCACTCAGGGCGCTGAGATGGCGTTGAGATGGCGTTGAGATGGAAGGACAGCGGACGCTACAGTGTCGTTGAAGCCGTGGCGTGGCTGTGCTGTGGCTGTGTCGGCCGCCCGTGGCGGATGCTGCCTGAGGAAGCCATCCAGGATAGGCTCGGACCAGCAGCGGCCACATCTTCGAGGCTCCGCCAACATCGTCGTCGTCGCGGCTGGCCAGCGCTCTGCATCCCCCCAGCGGGCGCCGCCACCATGGACGCCCTCCGCGCCGCCGTCCAGCCCATCACGCACAACCTGCCCGCGCCGCTCCGCGACCTCGGCGTGTCCGTCATCGGCCAGGCGTGCTACCAGACGCTGCTCCTCGACGTCGACCTCGCGAACGCCGAGTGCGTCAGGCTCGCCATCAGCAAGGGCCTCGGCCTCGGCATCGTCGCCGCCGCCTCGGTCGTCAAGGTGCCCCAGATCGTCAAGCTCGCGCGCTCCCGGTCGGCCGAGGGCGTCTCGCTGCTGTCGTACCTGCTCGAGACGAGCGCCTACCTCATCACCCTCGCCTACAACGTCCGCAACGGCTTCCCCTTCAGCACCTTTGGCGAGACGGCCCTCATCCTCGCCCAGAATGTCGTCGTCTGCGTCCTCGTCCTCAACTACAGCGGCAGGGCCGCCCTGGCCGCCGTGCTCGTCGCCGCCCTGGCCGGCTCGGCGGCGCTCCTCTTCGCCGAGAGCGCCGTCGACATGCGCGCGCTGAGCCTCCTCCAGGCCGGCGCCGGCGTCCTCGGCGTCGCCAGCAAGGTGCCGCAGATCCTGGCCATCTGGCAGCAGGGCGGCACTGGCCAGCTCAGCGCGTTTGCCGTGAGCTCCCTGCGCCGCGCCCAGCCCGCGTGGCCGCGTCTGACACGAACTAGGTCTTCAACTACCTGGCCGGCTCGCTGTCGCGCATCTTCACCACCCTCCAGGAGGTCGACGACAAGCTGATCCTGTACGGCTTTGTCTCCTCTTTCCTCCTCAACTTGATCCTCGCGCAGCAGATGGTCTACTACTGGAATGTCCCGGCGCAAAAGGCCGAGGGCGCCCGCAAAGAGCAGCCTGTCCAGGCCCAGGCTAGGTCGACTGCGACATGGACGCCATCCAAGAGCCCTACCACTCGACGCCGTGGTTGACGGCTGCTCGACCGTTTCTATTCCCCAAAAGAGATTGGCAAATGCGATGCTCAATGTTGATTCAAACGCTAGACGCTGCTCCAATATGATGCTGTGCTACACGACGCTCCGTGCAAACGCAATTCGGTCGGATCCCTGCCCCATATGCCCCGAAAACGCCCAACGCCAATTCCAAGCTCCAACTGCGCCGCAAGATGTGCTCCCGCCAGGCCCGGCCACCACGAGTCACCGAACAGCGACCTGGGCAGTGGTCCAGCCGATACCGCCAATCCAGACTCTTCTCCCCGCGCACTGCAGGCAGCGCCTCTCCTCGCCGAGGTTGCTGACGGAGCAGCTGAAGCAGACGTGCTTGCCACAGGCGCCGCACTCCGTGCCGTCGAGGCCGAAGCCGTCGAGCTCCATGGCGTCGCCGCCGCCGCCGTCGCCCGCCAGGCCGGCGCCGCAGTCCTCGCAGCTGGACGGCGCCGCCGCCACCGGCCGGCCGACGCCGGGCGAGGAGCCCGCCGAGCTGGGCGCCGAAGCGATGTTCCAGAAGCGGTGCAGGGACTGCTGGCTGCCGCCCGACAAGGGCGGCGGCGCCGTCGCTGCGTCGGGCGCCGGGACGGGGGGCGCAGGCGAGGCGTGCCGCTGCCGCTGCGCAGAGTAGAGCAGGCCCAGGGTGCGCTCTGCCGGCACGCATGAGTCTGGGGCCTGGCGGTGGTGCGCGCGCCACTCGTAGAACTTACGATGGACCTCGTCGTCGGACGGCCGGCAGTCGCGGAAGCGTTTCAGCGTGCGGCTGTGGAGGTGCGCGGCCGGCGCCTGGTGCAAGGCGCGAGAGAGGTCCATGGTGAAGCCTGCCTCGTCCCTGGTCGGCGGCGAGCCCAGCGAGGAGGGCGAGGAGCAGAGCTCCGAGGCGGAGCGCTTGCGCTTGAGGAGCATGGCGGCGACTGCCCCGCGGCCAATTGATGCCAGGAGAAGAGGAGGAAGACGGGCAGGGCCCTGAGCAAGCGTTGATGCGGAAATGGTGATGATGGGCAGTTGGATGCGGAGGACGCTAGGTATTGATTGCAATAGCTGAGGGTGGCTGGCCAGCGTCCGTCGCGAACAGCTTAATTACGCGCCGGACCGCGTGTCGGGCACTAACCGAAAGCGGAAGTAGCCCGCGCGGGCCAGGGGTCGGAATTATGAGGTCATGCGAGACACAATCAACCTCGAGATTGCAACTACGATTACCATGAACACGAACATGTCGTTGAACGAGTCGAACCCTCGATTGCCGCACAGCCTCCCTGAGCCCGAGCCTCGATCGCACACGGCGTCGGCTGGCGCGCCACCCCCTTCAGCTGACCTACACCTTGGCCTTCAGCCGCCACGCGGCCCTGATCAGGTCCGCCGCCTTCTCGCCGATGCCGTACGCCGGCATCTGCGTGTGGCCGCCGTGCAGGACGGGCATGATGCTGCAGTCGGCGACCCGGAGGCCGCTGACGCCCCTGACGCAGAGCCTCTCGTCGACGACGGCCTGGGGGTCCGCCGGCCGGCCCATGGCGCACGTCCCCGCCGCGTGGTAGCCTGCCGGTCCCTCGGGTCAGCCGCTCGCCGTGGCCTCGACGCCGGGCACGCTTACACGTCGTCGCGTTCTCCCTGACGTACGGGATCCAGTCCGCCCTCGTCGAGAGCTGGTGGTGCGACGCCTCGCGCGGCCACGGGCCCTTGACGATGTCCCTGGTGCCCGCGCCCTCCATGACGATCTCGTTGGCGAACCGGCACGCCTCGGCCAGGACCTCGACGTCGAGCGGGTCGCTGAGGTAGCCGCAGTCGACGACGGGGATCGCCTTGGCGTCCGCGCTGCGCAGCGAGACGGTGCCCCGAGACCTGGCGGCGAACAGCTCGGGGATGATGCCGAAGGTGTGCTGGCCCCCTGTGGGGAACCTGTCGAACTGCTTCGCCCCGCCGTAGCACTCGGTCGCGAAGAGCTCGACGTTGGGCTGCGACGGCGTCAGGCCCATCGGGTCGCGTCCGGGCTGCCGGGGCGCCGAGTTCCAGAGCTCCGAGTCGGCGAGGCGCGAGTCTAGACGGGCGAAGGCAAAGGGCCCAAAGGCCGCGTTGGCGAACACCCCCTTTTTCTCCCTTTTCCACAGCCGCCACGACTTCTGGTAGCCATCGCCGTGGTAGATGAGGTGATCCGTCGTCAGGCCGGGCCTATCCGTCTCGTAGAACAGCTGGATGATCTGCGACGCGCGTCAGGGTGAACCAAGGATACCTTGCGGCTTGTCCGTACCAGGTGGTCCATGAGGTTCTTGCCGACGCCCGGCAGGTCCACGACGGGCTCGATGCCGTGCTTCGCCAGCTCCTCCTTGGCGCCGATGCCCGAGCGGTTCAGGATGTTGGGGCTGCAGTACGCTCCGCCGCTGACAATGACCTCCCTGTTGGCCGCGGCCTCGACGACGGCGCCGTCTTGCAGGACGGCCCGGACGCCGACGGCCCGGGGCTCGCCGGGCGCCTGCGTGTCCAGCAGCACCTTGTCGACGTGGGCGCCGGTGACGGTCGTGATGTTGGGCCGCTTGTTCGTCTTGGTGATGAAGTCGGCGGCCGTGGTGCGGATGCCGTTGCGGACGGTCCGCGCGACGTGGCCGCACCCGTGGGGCGTCTCGCCGTGCGCGAACATGTCCGGGTCCAGCGGCAGGCCCTTGGACTGCATCGACGCGAGCACGAGCTCCGAGATGGGGGCCAGGTCGAAGGGCTCGGTGCCGAGGGGGCCGTCGTACCCGTGCGAGGCCTCGGACGCCTTGAACCACGGCTTGGAGGTGAACGACTCGGCCTGACGCAGCCCGTGAGCCCCCTGCGCCTCTCGCCAGCATCCCATGGGACGCGCACCTTCCTCATGTACTCGAAAACCTCGTCGCCGCTCCAGCCGGGCAGCCCCCAGTCGTCAAAGTCCTGCTTGCAGCCGCGGACGCACAGGGTGCCGTTGACGCCCGACGAGCCGCCGAGGAACTTGCCGCGGCTGAGCCTGACGCGGCGGTTGTTGATGCCGGCGCCCGGCTCCGAGACGATGTTCCAGTCTGTCTCCTTGTCCAGGTTTTCCTTCCACCTGCCTCGACGGGCGTGTTAGAACAGCAGGACGGCCGGGGGACCGGGGCAGACGCACGCCCCTGCCATGTGCACCGTCTCCAGGTCCTCGCTGTCCGGGCCGGCCTCGAGCACGAGGACGGTGACGTCCGGGTCCTCGGCCAGCCGGCCGGCGACGACGCAACCCGCCGTTCCGCCGCTGACAGAGGGTCAGCACGCGGTCGAGCAGCTTGGGGCCGTTGGCTCACCCGCAGACAATAAAGTCGTACGCCTTGCTGATTCCTTGGTTGATGGAGCCCATGGTTACCGCTCTTGGGGAGGTTGCTGTGCCATGGAGCGAGCCATGGCAGGGCCAGCCCATTATGTGCGGCGTAGGGGTTGTCAAATCCGCCTCGCATCTCGCCGTCATTATTAATTGGCAATGCCGAGAAGTCGCATGCGCTGTAGGCTGCGACAGTCCTTCCCCGCAATGATGCCGCCGATAAATCGCGGGGATGTGTCCCCCTTGTTGCAACTCCACGCTCGACTACGGAGTAGTAAGCCCAACCGAAACGATTCCATATAAACGGCATTATAGCCGTGTACAGCACCTACAGTACGTACGACCGAGGTGTCTGCCGTGCCGCGAGAGGCAAAGCATTACTCGGCGTCCATTGGCGTCGGATCTGGCAGCAATTAACCTTTGACGATATTGTGTCGCTCGTTTAGGGCTCATGTCCGATCCGTCACAAGCCGCTCATGCAGATACGGCTCCGGCTGCAGATATGTATTGCCGCCCTGTTTATATGGACGCGAGGTCGGAACGCAGCGGCTAAGTCGATTCCTATTGGCCGACCCTGTCCTTGTCGGATAGTCTGGTGACAAAAGCACAGCGGCCCAAGTCAGCCTCACTGCTTGTCTCGGCAAAAAACCGAAACAAAAGAGGCGCTTTCTCTCATAGAGCAGAACCCCGGATTGCATGGGCCAGTCCGGGCTCACCGGGCCGTCGATCCGAACCGGCCGGCATCGATGGCACAGCTCTGCGCAGACCCAATGTGTGGACACGATTCCAACGCTCGTGACCCGCTCCGTATACACGCCTGGCCAGCACACCCGAGCGGTCGCTCCGCGTTCGTCGTCAGTACCATCTGCTGCGCCGCCGCCTGCTCACGAAGCCGTCCCAATCTGCCGCCGTCAGCCACGTCGGCCAAGGGCCGAATCACCCCGATCAACTCGGAGGGGCGTACCTCTGACCGTGCTGATGCCGAGCTGGTTGGCGACGTTGGCGTAGCCCTCGTTGTCCACGGCCCGGTCCAAGTGCACACTGGCTACGGCAGCGTCTGCGTCCGAGTCGCCTTGCCAGCGGCTGCGGCACATGGGGCAGGTCGCGTGGCCGGCTCTCGTCCTCGCCCACGTGGCGAAGCACTTGTGGTGCATGTTCTGCCCGCACGCGGCGCGGCACCAGACTATCGACTCGGGCCTCGTGGCGTCCAGCTCGCAGACGCAGATGGGACAGTCGCCCTCGACCGGCTTCCGCCCGCCCGAGTCCGGGGCCTTGGCTGCGGCAAAGATGGCCCGCAGCTCGGAGCTCAGGAGCGCCGCCTGGTAGACCATGCAGAAGGGGGCCTGGAGCACCGTCGCGAGGACCTGTTGTTTCATCAGGACTTGTCCTCGGCACGGCGTGGCCCGACATACGTAGAGCACGTGCTTGCACTGGTTCCCCTTGAGCGCATGGGGACAGTCGCAGGTCGGCTCCTGGCCGATGTGGACGGTGTAGACGTTGCCCGTCGCGCCGGCCAGCTCCAACGTCTCCTCGGGACACTCGGCAGTGCCGCCGCGCGTCCGGCCCAGCACGTGGAAGGCCTGGCTGAGGGCCCTCTCGTACACGGCGTAGAAGGACTCGGACGGCTGCGAGCGGAACTGGCGCAGGCGCTTTTCTTCTGGCGAGGACGACGAGGAATAAGAAGACGCAGGAACTGCCGCCCTGGCCGCTGGGATCCGCAGCTGAGCTCTACTGGGGTGCTTTCTGGCCGCGCGCGTCGTCGGCTCGACCCCAGCGGTGAGGTCGATGGGGTTCGCCCGGCTCGAGCCCGTCGGTTCGTCGCCGCCAGTAAGGTCGATGGCGTCTCGCCGCGTCGAGCCCGCCTGGCGAGCCCATGGCCTTCTGGCGAGGCTCATGACTGCGCGCGAAGTCGAGTCGCCGTTGCGAGCCTGTCGGATGGAGGTCAAGGTTGTGCGGTGGACGACGGGGTCTCGGCGCTCGAGAGCCGTTAATTGGGTGGAGCGTCTCCAGAGCTTGCAAGCATCCTTCTGAACCATGAGCTTCCTAGATGCAGTTTCTCCATCAGAGGGGAACGAGAGCAGCCATTCACATCAGTCGTCGTCCAGAGCTTGGACACGAAGCTGTCAACTGGAGCAGATGGCTGGCGAGCGCCACCACCGCCGCCACTCGCACTAGCCCGCCACCGCTTGCCTAGTTTGGCCAGTGTGCTTCTAGAACATCGTCCCAAGTCGAGACGAAACTCAAGCCACTGACGATACCTTCTCACAGCGTGCCAGGCTAAGCCGTCGTCCTTTCTCGCCGTTTCTCAATCTTGGCCAATTCCCAGTCGATCTTCTTGAAGCTCCAGCTCTTCCAGAAGGGCGGGTACAGGAACGGGCGGAGGTCGAATCTGTTGTCGTCTGGAGAGTAGTCGTTGCACTGCAGCATCCGAGTCAGCATCGGGCAGGAATCGCTTCGAGGAGCACCCACATGGAGGGCCGGCGTAAGAGTCGTCATCTTGTGCCTGTTGATTGCATAAAAGTGAAAAAACACTGCAAATCCGCGTTAGTCGGCCCTCTGAGCTAGGCCCGTCTCGCATCCTCGTCCCGACAGCAGCTGGAGACGGGTTGGAATCTCTTACGCTTGACCTTGTGAGCAACCTGGTCGGGCGTGTAGAATGGAGCTTCGTCGTCGGCGAGAGCCTTTCTGTCTGCGCTCCAGTCATGCACGAGCCGTTGGAACACTGCGAAACCGAGTCAGCGGATGGCCTTGTGACGGCCTCCGAAATCCCTAGGCGACTCGAGTACATACTGCCAAATGGTCCGAGCTTGTTCACCTTTCTCAGGCGACCCATGACAGTGAGTTCGAAATACGTCATCTGCATGTCCTCTTCGTCGCTTTGGATGTAAGTCTCGGTGACCGGCTCCTGTGGACAAAGCGGAGTCAGTGCTTGTGGACCGGAAACAGCTGACCTGTATGCTTGTCCGTCGCGAAGCAAAGAAAGCGGGGACTAACTAGCTCGGCTGTCGGAATAGCTGTCAGGAAGTCGTGGAGGCAGGGCAAGTCGAAGTTTATCTCGGCCCAGGCGATGAAGCGCTTGAGGTCGGCCTTGTCGATGGAGCCGATGGGACTAATGTCCGCGCCTAGAGATTGTCAGCGAAGACTCGGGGGGCAATTAGACCCTCTCGGCGCAAAAACGACGGGACACCCCTCATGGACCGAGGCATCAGTGGTGCCTTACTTGAGCAGTCGTATCTGGAATCTCGTCAGCAGACCGAACAACATGGGGCTTGGGATTGCTCACTTGGTCAAATAGCCTCGCAGAGACTGACATGAGTTTGGGCCGTTAGAATTGTAATTGCGCAAGGCCTAATGGTGAAAGGGGGAAGCACAGATGGGCTTACCTCGCCAACATTGGCACTGCCCAAGACCAAGAGACTGCCGCCCCCAGGCCTATTCCGTGCCGTCGGCAGAATCTGTCCAAACTCGTACGCCGTCACCATGCGAATCCGCGCCTGGATGCACTGCAGCGTCAAGTTCTCCTGCTGCGTCCCGCCCTCGACGGCGAATCTGGGCTGGAAGTTGAGGCTGTCAACCATCAGCTTCTTCTGGGCCGCGTACACGTCGTCAATGTCCAGGTCGATGTGGTAGCTGCCAATGGCCTCGGCGAGGTCCTTGGCGCGCTGGCGCGTCTCGTGCGAGCTCTGCTTCTTCATTCCCATGAATATAGTGTGGAATATCTGCTTGCAGAGGGCTTGCGGCGTCTTGGGAAGAACGCCGTCGCCCTCAAAGCGGGCCAAGCGTTTGACGTCATCGATTACTTGGACGTTGCCTTGCTTGATGGCTTCGACGACCATGCGGCACATGGAGAAGACGATTGCTGGGCGGGTGAGTAAAGACGGCCAAGGGAGAGCTCGTGAGTTGCGACGAGGGACGAGGAGACGTACTGGCCGTCGCACATGAATCGAGGCCGCCGCTCAGGGGGACCAGATATCCTGCCGTGCCCGATCGTCGAAGATACTACAAGTTCGCGGCGTTAGTCCAGCCGGCGACGTGGCGACGAAGCGCACTTACGTCCCAGAGATATGCGCCCGCACAGAGAGCAATCTCCTCCTGCACCGAATGCAGCCTTGGCTTGATGGGCGGGGACGGTTTCAGGCTGACGTCGGTGTCCTCGTCGCCGGCACCGAGCTCGAAAGGAACCTGTATGCGGTCGTATTTGGCATCGGAGCGCGCGGCCTGGAGTCCCCTGCTGATAGCCGAGCGGTATGCGCGGATCTCCTCCAGGTCGACGGTCGCCGTGACGACCTCGACGTCGAGGACGCCGAACTGCGCTCCCTGCGCAACCACGTCCCCGTTGACGAGAACCATACAGCTACCATCGTAGAATAGCCTGTCGCCGTCGCACTGCCCTTTGTCAGTGGGTGGCGGACGCGGTCAATCGTGGTGTGCCGTGACGAACCCCTTTCTGGTTGGCGTAGAGGTACACGCCTCCGCATTTCCTCGTGGCCTCTGTGATGAGCTGCAGGCGGAGATGTAGCTTTTGCAAGGTCTTGAGCGCCCTAATGTCAGCGGGTACGCTTTAAATGACCGGACGAGCCATTGAATCCGGACGCTCATCCGGCCTCTGGTTACTTACAAAGTGACTGCCCGAACTATTGGTAAAAACCTCTTCCAGGGGTTAGCGACATGCTGCGTGTGAGCGAGTCTTGCTTACCCACGCCGTCAAGGCTCATGGCGATGTGAGGCGCGTCGGGCGTGAAGAGCTCCTCGCACGTCTCGGCGCCGAAGCACGTATCCGGCGTCGACACGACTGCATCGCCAAACGTCACGTGGGACGCGCCCTGCAGCTCCTGGATCATCCGAGGTAGATGGTAGTCCTCTGTCTGCCGCGGACGCAACCAGGGCGTGAAGTGGCGCATCTCGCGGTAGTTGCCGTCGTTGGCGAGCCACATCTTGGGCTATGCCGCGTCAGAACGGCTCTGTCCAGGAGCTGCGGAAGCGAGCGCTTACGCGTATCATGAGGATCTTGCCGTCCAGGCAAAGCACTCGACAGTTGAAGCGTTGGTTTCTGCCGCGTTTCAGTGGACGCTGTAACAAGACTCGCAGTCCGTAGGAGGATACCTGTGTTGGATGGGCATGCCAATGTCAAGCAGGCAGTCGTAGCAGCTCTTGTCCAGGAGGATCTGCCGAAGCATTTCCCAGCAGTGGAGATACAAGTCTTGCTGTCGAGATATCAGAATGACCGGTGCTCCCTCCCCGGTCCGCCTGACAGAGACGACTCACCTCGAGGAGGTGGTCGAGGCAGCCATAGCCACATATCTCGAGCTCCTTGGACGGTCGTCAGCGGCGACTTCACAGGCGGTGCAGACGGACTCACAGGGCCCACACGCAGGCGCGCGCCAGCCGCTTTTGCTCGGTGGATGCTTTCGATGATTCGCCGCGTGTTGCCCTCCCACTGTATTCTGACGTTAGCAGCCGATGATCCAAGGCGATGGCGGCCGTGTCGCTTAGCTTACATCCAATGCCCATTGGTTGAGGGAACACGTCGCGACGGTGATGAGGTGGCCCATCTTCGGATCCGGCCGGAGATTGTTGAAAGACGAGTGTTTGCGATTTGCGTTAATGCTCCCGTGGGACGAGAGTGTATTCAAGGCCAGATCTGTGAGTCAACTAGGAAAAAGCTCTCGTGGACAGCTAGTTCCACAACGATGCTTACGTAAACATAGCTAGCCTCTGCGAATTCTCATTGAAAGGAGATGGGTGACGTCTCGCTTTATCGACAGGTCGAGTTCGGCGCGGCCGAGAAAGCCATCTTTTGAAGGCATTGACTATCTTGAAAAACGGCCATTGTCGTTGTAAGAGACAGGTTGCCAATCTGTGCATCCCCGCACAGTGCCCGCCGGGTGTGCCAAACTGTCCATTGAGGGTAGACAGCCACGGTCGCTAACGACAACCTAGTTGCATCGGACGAGGAGTTTGGCGGAGCAGTTCGGCGTAGTTCGGCGCAACCCGGACTCTTGGATGTTTGGTCTTGGATTATATCCATGCAAAGGCCATTGGTGCAATACCCACAGAGAATCGATCCGTGACGCTGACTCGTGCCCCGGTGACAAGCCATATAGTAGCCTACGGATACCCTGCACTCGAGTCGCCGACCCGACGGGCACCCGCATCTGCGGCCCGGGGATCTGCGTGGCGGCATGGTCGCGCAACAGGTCGGCAGGCCTCGGCCGGGCTGGCCACGTGACGGAGGCCGGCCATCTTCCGTCTCGGCAGCTCCCGAATCGGCGCTCGGCGGAGATGTCGAGGAAGCCAACTCGACCGCACGAGCCCAGTCGCCACGTAGCAACCCCAGGGCGTGCCCTCACACGGCAGACGGACGTGCTCTGCGCACGGGAAGACGGGCGCGCTCTGCACACGGCAAGACGGGCGTGCTCCGCACACGGCAAGACTCCGAGTCCGGGGCCGGAGCTAGGCGGCAGCATCACCGGACTCGTTGCCTGGGCTGATTGTGACCAACACGTCACGTGGAACAAAAACGGGAAAAAAAAGGAATGAATGGTAATCGCCAACCGTCATGCCCGCCCCGCCTCCGGGAGAGACACGATGACGAAGCGTCGGCGCTGGCGCGACGGCATCGACGGTCCGCTGGCGGTGGCTAGCTGGGCCGCGATGACGATGTCTAGCTGGGCCGCGATGACGATGTCCCTGCCAACCACCACGGCCCGCAGACGGCGCCGCGCATCTCACCTCGCGGACGGATGCAGAGACGGAGGAGACGGCTGACGGGCTGGCCGGCCGGGATCTGCGCCACCGGCCGGAGACAGGGGCCGGGTCCGACGGTCCAGACCCGACGATCGCCGCGCTCATCTGGCAAGACAATTCATTCATGACGGCCCCGAGCCCGCGCTCGTAAACGGCGGGACCATCAGCGGCTGGCGGGTTGGAAGCAGCGGTCACGCGTGCCGTTGCGAAGCTCGCGCCCAGCTGTTGCGGAGGCATCTCAGCCATCAGCTGCATGCATGCACGACGCATGCACGGAATACGAATCGCACAGACTCTGCGATTGTAGGGACAGCCTGGGCCTGGGCCCTTGGCACTTGTGCAAAGGACAGTGGCATCGCCGTCCATCGACGCTGGACCGGATGCTCGACACGGGGATGCCTCGCCATGGGGATGCCTCGACCTGACGGCCAGCTCGTCCGCATCCTGCATTCACATGCTCGCACGAACGGCGAGAGCACACGGAGCCTGAGGCTTGTCATAATGACATGGGCCACGTCGCGAGCCTCGTCACCCGCAGCTTGCCGCGATATTCGCTGTTGGGTCCACCAACCACCCTCGGCCACAACGTGTGCCCGCCACTGGGCGGATACCAGATTTCGCCGTATTTCGAACCCTTGTCTCTGGTCATGGCACCTCGTCGCACCGACCACCGCTGCCCCATTGGCAGGCAGGGATCCGACGAGAAGCTCGGATGTGGTTTCACCCTCCCTGGTCCGCTCGCAGCCTGTCTTGCTTCTCCGCCGCCGCTTTCGCCTCGTCGGGCTCTGCTCTTACGGGCATATCTATTGCCATGCCGCCTTGGCCCCGGCCTTTTCACAGGAAGCCTCTCCTGTCTGCCGTGCCCGTCCTCCGTCTCTCCCAGCCTGTCTTTGTGCCCTGATCCCGCCCGCCCTTGCGTGTCCTTCGCTTCGCCTACGTCGCTCTTGTCCCGTAATTTCTTGGCTGTGAGCTTGCCCCCCTTCTCCCTCCGGGCTCCGGCCCGGCTCTGCAAAACACCTGTTGCGGTTGGTTGCGCGACGCAGAGCTGATACGGAGCAGTCACAGCCGCCATAATATCCCCTTCTGAGCACCCCTTCTCCAGCAGACAGCCGACCCGCCATGCCGTCGCTCGGAGCCGCCGTCGTGGCCGTCGTGGCCATGCTTGCCGCCGTCGGGCAGGCCGACTACGCCATTGAGCCCAGCAGCGTGCCGCTCAGCACCAGAGGTGAGCGGCCCGGGCCGTCGACGCGAGCGAGGGCGCCCCAGAGCTGACAACGGGGAAGAGGACTGGTGCACGCACGAGATGAGCACATGCCCTCTGATCTGCATGCAGCTGGAGCCCGGGCCGCCTCTCGTCAACGAGTGCGACGCAGTACGTGTGCTGGCCGGGCGCGGTACGGGCGTGCTCTGACAGCATCGACAGGAACAACTCACATACGGCTGCCTGTGCGGCAACAACAAGCAGCCCAACGTGTCCGAGTACACGTTGACGCTGCCCTTCTTCATCTGCCAGGAATGGGGCACCCAGTGCGCCAAGGCATGCGTCGACAACAACAGCCCGTGCGTGTCGGCGTGCCGCGAGAAGCACCCGTGCGGCGCGACCGTGGTGAAGAAGTACAACGGCACGACGGGCTCGGTGCAGCCGACGCCGACGCAGACGGGCGACAGCAACGTCATCTACTCGAACGCTCCCGGCGGCTCGGGGGGCAGCAACAGCGCCAGCGCGGCGGTGCATGTCGGGCGCACGTACGGCCTGGCCGTGGTGCTGACGGCCATGTTTGCCGGCTTCGCGCTGCTGTGACGGGACGCGGATGCTGGAGGAGGGCGCGGGTGAGGGCGGAGGAGGGCGCGGAAGAGGGCGGAGGATGGCGGAGGACGGCGGCGGACGGCGGCGGACGGCAGAGGACGGCGCGGAGGACGGCGTTGGAGGTTTGGCATGTGTCTCGCCGTGTCGGAGCTCGGGTCGCCGCGGCATCGTAATGGTAATGGTGAGCGGGCTTGGACTCGGCCGGGCATGACTCTGCATATCTAGCATCAAGAACATATGACGTCTGGTGTGCAGCTCCGCGTGCACGACTAAGCTAAGCCGCGGCTCGGTGGCAGGGGTCGCCGCCAAAATAATCCGCGCCGCCCAACGAGCTGCTCAACGAAACCAGTCCGCTTCACACCCTTCACACCCTCCCAGGAGCCAGACCCAATCACGGCACGCACCAGGCGAGCTGGCCTAGGTGCCAAGTACCCGTACCTCGAATAGCTCAACGCGGCAGGCGCTTCGGGACCGCGCCCCGGCATCGGGACCGCGCCCCGGACGACGATTCACGACAGGGCGTCCCTGGCAATATATCTGCCGCCCCCCCGAGCCTCGACCTCTGGCGTCCATCGAGGACAGGGCCGTCGAGGACAGCCATGGCTCCCAGCAGCAGAGGTACGTGCCCAGCAGCCTGGCGCACAGCCCGTCGAGGCAGCCCCGGATGGCGGCGGCTGACGTGGACGGCGACAGCGACGGCGACGGCCGCGGCCGAGTGCATCTCCGACGACGCCCTCGTCCACCTCCGCGCGTACAAGTACTCGAGCGTCGACAAGTCGCCCGTCTCCAAGTACATCCTCGGGCCCTGGGTGCGCCGCCCCCGGCCGCCCCCTCCGCCCGTGCCGCCTCGCCGTGCTGACGGGCGCAGTGGAACGCCTTCGTGCACGTCCTGCCGCTATGGATCGCGCCCAACATGGTCACCCTGCTCGGCTTCTTCTTCATCCTCGCCAACGTCGGGCTCCTGGCCGTCTACATGCCCGACCTGGTCGGCCCGGTAAGCGGCCGCGGCCCGCCCCCGTCGCCGGCTCGCTGACTCGTCCCCGCCAGGGTCCGGCCTGGCTCTACTTCAGCTTCGCCCTCGGCCTCTTCATGTACCAGACCATGGACAACGTCGACGGCAAGCAGGCCCGCCGCACCGGCACCTCGAGCGGCCTCGGCGAGCTCTTCGACCACGGCATCGACTCGCTCAACTGCACCCTCGCCAGCCTGCTCGAGACGGCCGCCATGGGCCTCGGGCCCTCGCCCGCCGGCGTCTTCACCGCCCTCTGCCCCTGCCTGCCCATGTTCTTCTCGACCTGGGAGACGTACCACACGCACACGCTCTACCTCGGCGTCGTCAACGGCCCGACCGAGGGCCTGCTCATCGCCTGCGCCTTCATGGCCCTCTCGGGCATCTACGGCCCCGGCATCTGGACCCAGCCCCTGGCCCACGTCCTCGGCCACCGCCTCCCTCGCCTGGCCCTCGTCCTCGGCGACACGACCTTCCGCGACATCTGGATCGGCTTCATCCTCGTCTCCCTCCTCGTCGGCCACGTGCCCTTCTGCGTCTACCACGTCGTCAAGACGCGCCGGGCCCAGCGCCTGCCCGTCGCCCCCGTCTTCCTCGAGTGGACCCCCATGGCCGTCTACACCCTCTCCATCGGCGCCTGGCTCTACTCGCCCTACAGCACCCTGATGCGCGACAACCACCTCGTCCTCTTCTGCCTCACCATGTCCTTTGTCTTTGGCCGCATGACGACCAAGATGATCCTCGCCCACCTCACCCGCCAGCCCTTCCCCTACTGGACCGTCATGCTGACGCCCCTCGTCGGGGGCGCCCTCGTCGGCAACCTGCCGCGCCTCGGCCTGCCCCGCGTCAGCGCCGCCGCCGAGCTGTTCTATCTGCGCGCCTACTTTGTCTTTGCCCTCGTCGTCTACTTCCGCTGGGCCTACCTGGTCATCACGAGCATCTGCAACTTCCTCGGCATCGCCGCCTTCACCGTCCCCAAGGAGAAGCAGCTGGCAAACAGTAAGGCCCGAGCTGCTACGAAGCTGCATTGAGGCCAAGGGCAAATGCCGCAACACACGACGGCGTTACAGCATCGACGGCGGCCGCGAAGCCGCGGCGCAGCGGGGGCCCATCCAGACGTCGAGGAGCAACCGTTCTGGAGAGGGCGACACGGCGACGAGGCTTCTGCATCTGAGCTTCTCACGCCAAGCACAATGGACCCCGGCGATTTGATTTTGTCTACAAAAAGAGGAGAGGGTCGGTTGGAGCGCATGAAGCATCCGAGGCACGGCGTTGGGGTCTTGCGGTTTGTTTGCGGTCGCTGCCGCCCGCGCCGAGCGTGCGAGGCACGAATGATGCGGCCGTGGATGGCTCTTAGCGTTGCAGCTGGGAGGGCGGCACGATAGAAATGATAAAATACGGTAGACGGAGTGTTGAAGAGGCTGTCGGGCGAACGACGGCATGAGTCCTGGCTTGGTGTGCGAGAGGACGGCAAGGACGGCTGCGGGAGAGGACATGGCCTTGGGCGAGACTGGTGACTGATTCAGGCAATGCGTTGGCACCGGCGCGTTCTTGGTTACTAGATCTCTGACATGGTTGGCCGTCAGCGTTGTCGTTGAACTCAACCGTCTTCAACCCTAAACTCTCGTGGAGTTGAGTTCCCCTGTGCCAGACCCAGCATATAGGCATGTCTACGGCGCCGCATAGCCGCGGCAGTTCAGTCTTTCTAAAATCAAAGACTTGCTCATCGTGTGGTCGGGTACCCGACAGAACATAACTTCACAGCAGACAAACAGCCTAGGACAGACAGAATGGTGCTTCAACATGTCTCATCCAGCCGGTATGACGGCACAATGCCAGCAAGATTTCCCTGTATCAAAATGCATGTCTATATGCAAGTCATAACACCAGTTCGCTATGCCTAGCAGCACTCGATGATAACTAGTCTTCAACTGGCGCTCTTCGGCTGATTGGTCGTGGGCAGGCCGGCGTCGGGCTGCCGCTTGCTCTTTGCGTTCTTGGCCCACGTGTAGATGAGGCCGCTGACGAAGCCGAGGACGATGGCCGACACGCTGCCAAAGGTGACGGGGTCCGAGAAGAAGACGAGGCCGGCGACGGCCATGGGCAGCTTGTTGAGGGCGCCCGCCATGGCGTACGTCGTCGACGACGTGGCCCGGATGCACCAGGCCGTGCAGTACGAGATGAAGATGGCGGCGAGGCCCGAGTAGACCATGCCGACGAGCAGGCTCTGGCGCGACGCCGGCGGGAAGTTGCTGTGCAGGTTCGCGCCGGACCAATCCTCGACGACAATGGAGGCCACGACCAGGACGGGAATGGAGAGCAGGTTGTTGTACAGCATGACTGCCGGCGACGGTCAGCGGGCCAGACGCAGGAATGGGGTTCGATTCCAGGGACCTACCATCCCAATTCTTGAGGTTCGTCATCTTGATGGCCTTGCGCATGCTCAGCACGTAGAGGGCCGAGCAGAAGACGTTGATGCCCATCCAGGCGTAGCCGGCGCTCAGCGTGGCCGTGGCGGCGGCGCGGGCGTGGCTGAAGTCGGCCCAGGCGGCGAGGACGGAGCTGAAGACCATGAGGATGAAGGCGACGAGGGTGAGGGGCGTGACGCTGCCGCCGAACCAGAGCACCTCGCCGTAGGCGATGACGATGATGGTCAGGTTCTTGAAGATGGTGTAGACGGGCACCGAGAGGAACTGGAGCGCCTTGTTGCCGGTGAAGATCATGCCGACGAGGAGGAGGGAGATGGGGAACCCTGCCGCGGTCAGCGCGTTTCGGCCGCGGCAAGGCCGTGATGGTGGTGTTGGGTACATTTCTTGGCCCTCTTGGGGTCGAGGGGGTCCAGGTCCTTGATCAGGCCGGCCTGCTTGCAGACGACGATGGTGGCGGTGCTGACAATGGACTGGGCGCGAGTCAGCGTGAAGGTCGCGTGCAAGCGCGTCGAGCGTCTCACCTGGATGGCCAGATACAGCAGGTGCAGGTTCCAGTTGCGGCCGGAGACGACGTACTTGTTGACGAGCGTCATGCTGATCGAGGACAGGCAGTAGGCGAGGACCGAGGCGGCGCCGTTGCCCTCGACGGCGGCGAGCAGAGACACGGGCCGGGGCTCGGGCGAGAGAAGCGCGTCGGAGCCGCTGAAGCTGCGCTTCTCGGCGCCGCGCGAGGGGCTGTCGGGCAGCCGCACGGCCACGTCGCCGCTGCTCTTGTCCGGCATGACGCTCGCGGTGCTCTCCGGTTGGCTGGCGGGTGTCTCGCGATGCGGATCAGGGCGCAGTCTGGGCGTGCGAAGGGAGGGCGGCGCGTCGGGGCAGACGCGATGAAGAATGCAGGCTCTTTAGTCAATAGGGGGAGATAAGATAGGACAAGGACGGGCCGACGCCCTATTGTGATTGGCTAGGCGCCACGTATTAGCTAAGGTGACTGGCATTACGTACACGGCTATAGCCGCGAAACCTCTCCATATGACAACGCCTGCAAGCTGCTCGTGTCGTGCTGCGATCCTGCGGCATCGCCCTCCGTCTCAGCTCCGCACGGCCCTCGTCAAAGACGCCGTGGGCCACGAGGCGGCAGCCGTCCTCCTCGATGATCAGCGGACTCGAGACCCCCCTGGTCCGCACGAGGGCCATGACCTCATCCCCGGCATCCAAGACACCGCTAAGCTTGCCTGGGAAGACGTGGATGACGCCCCGGTGCTCAAAGGTGAAGCTGCTCCGGAATTCCGACGGGCACTTTGGCTTGGCCAGCACGCTGCCGTACCAGCCTGCGTAGCTGAAGCGGCGCGCGAATTCGGGCCAGAACCGGCGCATCTCGCTCTCGGCCGGCTCGCGGACCCTCCTCGCGACAACTTCGTCGCTGAGCCTCTCGTCGAGCACGCGCCGCGCCTTGTCGACGCTGTCAAAGGAGCCCAGGATGGTGTAGGCGCCGTGGGTAAGGATGTAGTCTCGGTGAGGGCCGCCACCGTCCTCGGTGTCGGAAACGGAGGGCATCAGGCAGGGAAACCAGCCGTCCATGCAGATGAACGAAATCGGCTTGTTGGACGTAGGTGCGTTGTCTCGATACTTGAGAGCCAGGCACACCTGATAGGTGTACTCGAAGTACACCGGCGAAGAGGGATTCAAGACGGTATCGGGGACAAACTGCTGGAAGCCGGTGCAGTTGATGGCGACGTGGGCGAAGACCGTGGTTGCCACGGCTTTGCCCCCGCCGCTGGGGGGATAGTTCAGCTTAAACGTGATGGCTGTGTAGGGCCGGCTCTTTGTCGAGACTGAGACTTGCTTCATGCTTAGAACGGCGGCGCCCAGGATGACGGTAACCCCGGCCTTGGCAAGCCTGTCTTCAAAGCACGCGCGAGCGCGAGCGCCTATGGCAATGCTGGGTTCGTCCATGTCAAAGGCGCAGCTCACGTCGGCAAAACCGTACGCCGCAAGATCAAGCTTCCTGCAACCAGGATACTCCATGCACACCTGATGGAAAGTCTCGTCGGAGACCTTGGACGGATAGTCTTGCGAGTCTGCAGTTCCGTTGGCGTAGATGGAAAACTCGTGCTCGACAACAAGGCAGCCGTACTTGTTGCAGAAGCGCTCGAAGCTGGCCTTGTTAGCATCGCCTTGATGGCGTGCTCGGGGACGGTTTACTTTTTTTGGCAGTTGACTCGCGTGGCCTTGGAACGAGGGTAGTGAGGGCCTATTATGTGTCAGGTCAGTGGTGCTCTTGGCGTGTCTGTCGTGGCTGGGACGTACCTCTATGGAGACGAATGCCAAAACATCCAGAGGTGCCGTTAAAGATGCGGCTTTCACGGTCGAAAAGAACGACCTGGTGTCCCTCGTTGGAGAGCTCACATGCCAAGTGACAGCCGCTCCATCCTGCACCAACAATGGCAATGAGCATTTTTGATTCCGATGATATGACGCTGACCAAGCCGCCGTATTTGATCGATTAGTATTAGGAGGCTAATTAGTATTAGGTGGCTAAGCAGCTTGATCGAATTTCGGTCTGGGAAATCTGGACCTTTTTGTACGAGGGAGCAAACCATTGGGGCGGGTAGAGTCTGAGACTGAGCTTCTTTCAGCCGCTTGCCAAGCAGGAAGGTGTCACAGCATCCATGGATGCCATCCGCTAGTGGATCGTCGTTTCTTTTGCCATGACGCAAGAAGCCTCGAGCAGTGGGTGGGTGATGGCGAAGTCCGTGCCGTCACTTCGCTTAACATCTGACGTGGTTTCGTGTCCTATTCGCTGCTCGAGGCCAGTGTCCAGAAATGGATCTCCGGGCAGCCGTGAAGATGGCCATTGCGTGCTTCGCGCGGGCAGTTGAGAAAGTTGGCGCCAAAGCCGTCGTGAACGCGGAAACTCAAACCGTAATCCACGAGAAGTCAACTTGGCCAATGAGATGTAGAATCGGCTAGGAACAGACAGCAAACTCCGGGGTGATTAGGGGCCAACTGGAACCTTGGAAGCTCGAAGGAATGCACCCAGCAGCTAGTCGTTGTAGACGTCGACTTTTTTATACGCCAATTGGGTTTTCTCCACTGCTAGTGCGAAGTATAAGTCAGATTCGACATTCGAGAATGGGCGTAGAAGAAAATAAGTGGATAGCCATAAACGGATCAAGCCTCTCCGTCCCCTTATCTTTCCAGATCCCCGTTCTCTTGCCTCAGTCAGAGTCTGTCACATCTGTGGATGCTTGACAAACGGCGCTCCTGGGTACATGTAGCCTTGTTGCCATCTCTTCCCCTCAACGCCATCTCTCGGCCGTATTACTGGCTTGTTGCACGTCACCGCGGACCAACGCCCGACGGCGTCTACCACTTCCCCTACCACTTCCCACTTCTTTCTCGGAGACAACGACGACGCGAACCAGCTCGCCCGTTTCGTCTCGTACAGGCACGCCGACGTCGCAATTGCTCGTCTCGAATTGTCCCGCATTGCATGTCTTGTCATGGTAATCCTTGTACTGCTCGCAGCTGTCCCTGAGGCCGGAGTCGCAGATGCTGGTGTTGAATGTGCACAGGATGTAGGGCTCGTCCAGGCAGATGCCTCGGAAGTTGGCCCGGAAGGTAACCGTCTGGATGCGGCAGATTTTTCCTGGCGGGCAGACGGACGTGTAGCTCACCGTCTTGACGGTTGTCGTGGAGCTGGTCGTCTCGTCCTTGTACAGGGCTGACACCTCGGGGCCGCCGCTGACGGTCTTCAGAGACGACAGTGAAAACTTGGCCCCGATGGTCCATCCCTGCGTTCTGGCCTCGGCGACGGCTGTGGATTCCGTCGATGTGATTGTCGCGTCTCTGCCGCCGTTGTTGACGAGCTCGGCGTCGGTATGTTCCGAGGTATCGATGGCTGTCCATTGGGGGGGGGGACGGGAGACGAGCCGGTTGATATGAGGCGAGGAACGACGGGGAATACGTTCAAGAGCTGGCCTGTTCCTTGTCACTCTACAGATTGACGATGCGGGGGTGGGGAGTTGAGCACAGGTTCAGCTGACAGTTCGACGATGGAGTTATGATGCATGAACGAGAAATCTCGGCATTGGCTACGGAGAGCGAATTCGGCCGGAGAGCGAACTCGGCCAACATTGTGAGACAGGCTCGCGCTCTCTTAGCCCGGGGTCGATTGACGCGATACGGGGGCGCTATGGCGACGGCCGCTTGGCCGGCGACAGGTGGACTGGCAGAGGCGGCTTCTCCCATAGGGTGTAGTTCTTCTGCCTGTCCATCCAGCCGGCGGCGTCGTCGGCGAGGCGCAGGTCAAAGGCCCAGACGAGGCGGGCGAGGACGAGGCGGATCTCGGCGTAGGCCAGGCCCTGGCCTATGCAGTTGCGCGGGCCGACGATGAAGGGGTTGAGGGCGTCGAGGCGGTCGTCGGCGTACTTGGCGCCCGGGCTGTAGAAGCGGTCCGGGTCGAAGCGGTCCGGGTCGAAGCGGTCCGGGTCGGCGAAGAGGCCCGGGTCGCGGTAGACGGCCCAGTGCCAGACGCCGACGACGGTGCCGGCGGGGACGCGGCAGCCGGCGATGTCGGCGCCGCCGGGGGGCACGCGGCGCGGCGTGGTGACGGCCAGGGGCGGGTAGAAGCGCAGGGCCTCGCGGACGACGGCCGTCAGGTAGGGCAGGCGGGCGACGGCGGCCACGGAGACGTCGGGCTCGGCGGCGAAGCGGCCGCGCACCTCGGCGGCGAGCCGGGCGGCGACGGGCGCATGGGTGGCGAGCAGGAAGACGGCGCCGGCGAGCAGCGTGGCCGACGTCTCGCTGCCGGCGAAGAGCAGCAGGCTGCCGTTCTCGCGCAGCTCGTCGGGCGGCAGGCCGGCGCGGATGAGGCCGTCGAGGAGGTCGGCGCGGCCGGTGCCGAGGGCCAGCCGCTGCTCCGTCTTGGCGCGGGCCATGTCCATGTGCGCCCGGAGGGCCGCGTCGCCGACGCCGAGCAGGGCCATGAGGCGGCCGACGACGGGCAGGAGGCCGAGGGCGTGCAGGGCGTGCAGCTTGGCCATGTCGCGCAGCGTGCCGGCCGTCAGCCGGATCCAGGGGTGCGCGGCGCCGGCGCGCAGGCAGCCAAAGTCGGCGCCGAAGGCCAGCGCGCCGATGAGGTCGAAGGTGCAGAACTCGAGCCAGGCGCGCATGTCGACGGGCCCGGCGCCGCAGCGGTCGCGCAGCCGGCCGACGAGCAGGCCGACGTAGGCCTCGACGGCCGGCGCCTGGGCCCGGAGCGCGCGGTCGCCGAAGGCCGGCCCGAGCAGCCGCCGCAGCCGGTCGTGCAGCTCGCGCCCGGCCGAGATGAGCGACACGGCCGCCCGGCCCGACACGTTGTAGTGCGCCGGGTCCTGCGGCAGCTCCGGCGCCCCGGGCCGCCGCGCGTAGATGTCGCGCCAGGCGCGCGGGTCGGCGAAGGCGAGCTCGCCGGGCGCGATGCGCACCACGGCGCCGAAGCGCGCGCGCGCCGCCGCCACGTGGAACGGCAGGTCGCCGGCCAGCAGGTGGTAGACCTTGGGCAGCACCGTCGCCCGGCTGGCGAGCGGGCCCGGGAAGCGCCGGAGCGGGTGGAGCAGCACGTTGTACGCGGCCCGGAGCAGCGCGTAGGCGGCCGCCACGGCGAGCACCGTCGTCAGCAGGTCCATGGCGACGGCCCTGGGCACGAGGTTGAGGAAGATGGGCCGCGAGGGGTCTTGTACCCCGTCGCTGAGGCCGAGGAGGACGGGCCGCGAGGGGTCTTATACGACATCCCCCGTCGCTGAGGCTGAGGAGGACGGGCGGCGAGGGGTCCTATACGAGATCCCCCGTCGCATCCCCTTACAGAAGGGATGTGCGCCGCGGCCCAGAAGCTGATACATCAGAAAGGAGAGCTGTCTTGCAACCCATGTCGCCTCGAGTCAGTCCAGGTCCATGCGCTCTCGCTCCCTCGTATCCTAGCCAGCCGCTGCCGCTAGTGCGCCCGCTGCCTGCCACTGTTGCCGGGCTGGACTCTACTACGTCCGATGTGTAGTTCCAACCAGCTAATTTCCGGACCAGTTGACCAGGCTATCAGGCGACGACAAGGATCCGTCAGCCGAGCAGGCCTTCTTCTTCACCCTTCGTGTCGAGGGAGCCATTGCTTGCACCTCTCTTGGAGAGACTGTTTCGGAACCGTGGAGCAGGTGTACCAACTAGAGCTGGCATATTCGATAATAACTCTAATGCTCTGCCGCGTTTCACACAAGTGCCGAGATGGAAGATGGCTTTTATTCGACTAATATGAGTCCAGCTCCCATAGCCCATGCCGTCTTTCCAACATCGCATACCGCACGAGCCATCTTACTTGCCGCCCTGGTTGCCCTGAGCAGCAAGCTTGTTGGCCTCGTCCAGCGACTTCTTCTGGTCATCGTTTAGTGACTTGTCTGCCTCTTGACCCGCCTTGACAGCCGCATCGCCTTTTGCCCTCTGATCAGCGGTCAGGGTACCCTCAAACTGCTGGAATTTCTTGTCGGCCTCGGCGGTTTTCCCCTGAGAATCAAGCTGGTCGACCTCGCTCAGCGCCTTCCTCTGGTCGTCGTTTAGTGACCTGTCTGCCTCGTCCGCCGCCTTGACAGCCGCATCGCCTTTTGCCCTCTGATCAGCGGTCAGGGTGCCCTCAAACTGCTGGAACTTCTTGTCGGCCTCGGAGTTTCCAGCACCGGCCTGACGCTTTACGAAGTACACGCTGGACGCGGCGCGAGCGTGCAGCTCTTGCGGCGCGCCGATGTCGCCGGCACTGCGGACGTGGACAGCGGCGGTCATGGCGGTAGCGGCAACTGAATCCATGGTTAGTGGGATAGTACGAAGAAGGGCCATGTAACGTACGAGCCAGGATAGTAGCACTGATGCGAACCATTTTGAAGATTGGTAGATAGTAAATATTGATCGTGATAGACTGATTGATGCTGGAGAAGAGTCGACTTCAGGTTGGGCAATAGGCTGGGTTTTATTTCTTCGACGCGACGGTCTTATATCCCTGGGCTTTGCCACGCTGACTCGATGGGCCAGCCGAGTCAACGCCGGAGGACCGGAGGAGAACCCAAACACACGCTGGAGAACCCAGACACACGACGCATAGCCACACAAACAAGTTTCACCAGCATTTTGAAACATGACGCTCATTGGTCTCAGCCTGCGTGCATGTCAGGCAGCCGACTCTTCAAGTTGTCTGACTCAGTCGACAAAGCTACGGGGTCCCGCGGGAGCCTTGGGGTGCAAACTGTCACGACCAGGGCTCGCACAGGCTCCGCGACGTCCCGAAACGGGAGGAGTGTCCGACTAAGACGCTATATTTTTGCCGAAATCGGCATATCGTGTGACGAGATCTATACCTTCTGATACACTGCGTGGGCCTATTTTGTATGGGGGATTACGCTCAGACCTTGTATCTGCATGTATATATACTGCCGTACGGACCAACTTCTGAGAAATAGCACACCATCCGCCTACTAGGTAGTCATGACTTACGCTAACTTGCAACAGGAACCAATGGTAGTGGGAGTGGGAATAGCAGGCGGCTTCAAACAATTGCCTATAGCATAACAATAGTTTTATAATACGGCTAATTATTATAGGACGAAATCAAGGGAGTCATTGTAAAATATGGAATGCCTTAGCCAATTAGATTAACGGGTAAAGGGTGCTCTTGCCGTAGGTTCGAGTCCTATGGGGGCCCTCTAATAGGAAGGGGGTAGAGGCATAAGGGACCAATGGCATACGGGGCCCAGCCAAGCAGCCGGCGCCCCGAAGCATAAGGTGCCCAGCCAAGTGGCCCAAGCTGCTTGGCTGGGCCCCTTGTGCCTCGGGGGCCCTTGTGCTTCGGGGCTCCTTGTGCTCCGGGGCGCCGACGCTGGCTAGCTTGCCGTAGTAGTAACGTCTAATGAAAGCCGTACGATACGTATCTCTAGCGGCCAATTAGGAACGAGAACCCCTGTTCGCTAATTCGCTAGATGTTTATGAAATGGTTTATCTATAACCCTCCTGTGACTAATGGTTGCCTCACGGCCCGCTCACGACGCGCCTCCGTCCACGCTGCGCCCCTACCTTGCGCTGCTCGTGCTGGTGCTGCTGGTGCTGGTGCTAATGATGCTGCTGCTGCTGCTGCTGCGGCTGTGGCCCCGCGTTAGCCGTATCGTATACCTGCCGGCTTGAGCGCGCCAGCGCTGGAAGACCTGCCGCTGCTGATATGATGATGCAGAAGAAGGGAAGCCCTCAACGGCGCACAGCCCACGGGCCACTTAGCCGCGTGCGCCCAACCCCCCGGTTTTCCTATTCATTGCAACGCGGCGCACGATGCCTCCCGGGGCACCAGGCAAAGCCGAACCGCGCTCGGCTCGACCTCACCTCTCTTACGGCCCCGTCCCCAGACGCCCCCGTGCGCCTCGGCGCGAGGGTGGTGGCCCTCTGCACCAGGCTACCTGGCGGCCGTACACTTCCCTTTTTATTAACGCGATACCGGCTCGTTAGCGAGCCGAATTCGGCCCGCCAACGGGTATAGGTTTTCTTTCCCCGGACGGTTTCTCCTATACTGTCTACTAGCCGAGGCTCTAGGACCTCTCGATAGCCTCTCTCGATAGATGGCTAGTGGATAAAATAATAATAATTGCCTCAGAAAGCTGGACTTTCCAAGCAACCATTACATAGAGGTAGGGTATAAAGTGGCCCGTGGGCGCCGACCTATAGGCAGTGAATCCACTACCCATAGATACACATAAAATTTCAATTATAGAACGCCCTTGCGCACCTATGGACATCCTACTTTACTTAATACAGCCCCTCCAACTCCTAGTCATGAACCCTGCAGTCCAAAGCCAAGCCTACTGAAACAGAGATCAGTCTCGGATTGTTCAATATAACCTTGTCTTGTAACTCGGATTTACTACCCAGCCAATATCTAAGCGAATTCTTGGCCTAGTGGAACGCCAGCCCCAGCTAGCACCTTACGGATCCTCCGCCTAACGGTCACGGCCTGCCTGTGTTATAGCCAAAGAAAATTCCCGAAAACGCCGTCGGCGCCTGGCAGACCATAATTAACTTAAAGAATTGCCTTTCGTCTTCCTACCTGATGGATACTAACACTAACGATGACGTGCTGAGCCGGCGCCGGCGCCGAAGGCGTAGCTCGCTGCAGGCGCCCCCGGAGGGGACAATGATAAAACAAAAGTCTCCCGGCTCGGCAGCTTTCTGACCACTATGCCAAGGTCAGACGCGGCATCGGGATATTTGTTACAGATACACACATAGGTCTACGACGCCAAGGGAGACTACATATTCCACTCCACTTGGCAGCCTTGTGTGCTTGCACAGTCAAGGTGAGTCAAGTGAATGCATTCGCAAACTTCAAATTCCGCTTCTCCGCGCCGAGCCAGTCGCAGACTCTCCAGGATGGCGCAACAGGTTATCCACGGCTTGCACTGTTGCGTCGTCGATATTGAGTCAGCTAGGCCAAGGCAGGACTTCAAAACATCCCGTGCAGTCTCTCCAATTGGTCCACGTTAGACGAAATGACCACTATCTTGCCTAACCCCACAATCTTGTCTGTAGCTGGGTGCATATGGATCAAAGCATTTACAGTCACAAACAATCGAGTACACACGGGCATGCCAGGGACCGCCGGTCCCACAACTGAATGTTTCCCCGCGTGAAGCAGAGATTAGGAACCGTAGCCAGTGGGGAACGACAGAAAGGAGCGGACAGGATAACTTGTCCTCCCGTAGGCTACGCTTGGTGTAGTAGGCCTGCCACTCTACTTGGTAGAGTGTTCACTTCGTGGGTGTAGACACCGCTTTGCTTCCCGTGAAGCGTCCGTCAACCATGACCAGGCGGAGTGATGATTGATCAACAGCGCTCCTGGCTGTATGACCAAATGTCAGCCGTGGCCCCGTGTCAGGAAATATTGGCAGCAAGGTAAGCGGATTCCGCACTCGCCTGGCAACGGCCATCCGCCGCGTCGTCGCCGCACAGCCGGCTCGGCTTAGTCGCAGACGGCCTTGATGACGAGGCAGGTGAAGTTGTCCTAGATGCTGGCGATCCGGTGCCAACCCGGACATCATTACCCCGACGGAACGGGGGCCGAAGTGGACCCGGGGCCGGAACGCGGCCGGGGCACGATGCGGCCGGCCTCGGCGCCGCACCCGAGGGTCTCACGCCCTGCAGTACGAAATAAATACGGACTCATATCCTGCCAGGCAATGACAGGCCAAGAGAAGGTGGGGATGGCATCACAGCCAGGCTGTGGGCCCGTGTGGCTTTCAGTTCCCTTTCATTGTACAAGCCTGCGGGCCCTTGCTATATGAGCCGCCTCGAGAACATCTGATACTGCACTTTGCAGCAGCCATCACGATATATATCTGATGAAGATGCAGACCAGACCCGACATGTGATTCGCTCCGTATGCAAGGTCAAGCCACGTACGGGCTTGGCAGCAGCGCCACAGGGTCTGACCCCTTATCGATAGCGCCGTCGCATTCGCAGACGTGTCCGAGTCGTGCCACGGTCCGTTTGCAGTTGCTCTCCCGTCAACCAACTCCTCGACCGCATCGCTCGAGCGTCGTGTGAATCCGCGCGGAGCCACGACATGTCTGGCGGCTGATTGACCCATGGCGGCGCGACGCTTGACCAGAATGGCCCTGCGGGCGGCGGCGATGCTGGCGCTCGTGGCCGCGACGCAGGGGCTCGCGACGCTCGACGACGACGACCTGCGCAGCATCCCCTCGCCCGGCGCCGACTTCCACATCGAGAGCGGCAGCCTGCTCGGGCCGATCCTGCGGCCGCGCGTGCCGGGCTCGGACGGGTCGGCGGCCGTGCAGCGGCACTTTGTGCGCTTCTTCGAGGACAAGCTGCCCGAGTGGACGCTCGTCTGGCAGAACTCGACGTCCCAGACGCCCGTGTCGGCCGGCGGCGACGTGCCCTTTGCCAACCTCATCTTCCGCCGCGATCCGCCGGGCGCCGAGCCGGGCGAGGTCTCGCGCCTGACCCTCGTCGCCCACTACGACAGCAAGCTGACGCCCGAGGGCTTCATCGGCGCCACCGACAGCGCCGCCCCCTGCGCCATGCTTCTCCACCTGGCCCGGAGCATCGACGAGGCCCTCAAGGCCCGCTGGAGCGTCGGCGCCGCCGCCCATGATGCCACCGAGACTGCCGACGGCGTCCAGATTGTCCTGCTCGACGGCGAGGAGGCCTTTGTGACGTGGACAGAGGACGATTCTCTCTACGGCGCAAGGTATCTGCCCTCGGAGCCCCGGCAATCCCCCGTCGCTGACGCGTCATGGACAGGTCCCTGGCTGCCGACTGGGAGTCGCAGCCCAACCCTCCCCTGTCGACGTTTCGGACGCCGCTGCACTCCATCAGCCTCTTCGTCCTGCTCGACCTCCTCGGCTCCGCCGACCCGTCCGTCCCCTCCTACTTCCAGACGACCCACTGGGCCTACAAGAACATGGCGGCGATTGAGAGACGCATGCGGGACCTCGGCCTGCTCGAGAGCAATCCGTCGCGGCCCTTTCTGCCCGACGCCAACAAGACCAACGCCCAATTCACCGGCCTGTTCGCCGTCGAGGACGACCACATCCCCTTTATGCGCCGCGGCGTCAGCATCCTGCACGTCATCCCCTCGCCCTTCCCGGACGTGTGGCACAAGATGGACGACGACGGCGCGCACCTCGACATGGCCACCGTTCGCGACTGGACCAAGATTGTCACGGCCTTTGCCGCCGAGTGGCTGGACCTGAAGGGGCACTTGCCTCGGGGGCCTGCAGCCCGGCACAAGAGGAGCGAGACGACCGAGACGGCGAGCAAGCGGACGGAGCTGTAGGAATTGTGCCTGCCACCGGGCGGCGTTTGGGACTGGCGCTTGGGAGGAAATGTCATGATTCTTGGATCATATAGACACTTGGCGAATTGCCATGAGGCTGATGCTGCTGGTGACGAAGTGACCGTACAGCCGATCCATTCTCTGGAGCCTTTATTTTGCCTTTGGCTCTTATCTCGCTTCTGACAGCTGGAGTTGAAGCTGTGTCGTAGTCCCCTGCTTGGACAGTGGTGATTGTGAAACCACGCACTGTGTTAATGCTGGCTGGCCAATCAGCGGCGCCCTCGCACACCACGTAACCCTCAATGGCTCAATGGAGCTCTACACTGTCCGAGCTCTCTGTCCTCTTCAGCCTGCCCTCAGCCTCCTCACGCCAACATGCGCTTCTCGACCGCCTCGACGCTGCTGGCCCTCGCGGGCGCAGCCTCTGCAACGTCATGGGGCTTCTCCGACGGCGCCGTCACCGTGGCGTCCAAGACGGCCGACGACGTGGTTGAGCAGTAAGCTGCTGGCTCGCGCGTCGCTGCGCCGCTGCTGACGGGCGCCTCGCAGCTTCACCGACACGGAGCGCGTCGCCAGGGCCGTCACCCTGGGCCACGAGGACTCCGTCAAGGTGTCGCTGACGACCAAGGAGGGCTCCACGGCGAAGCGCCCGCACCAGGCCTTCCTCGTCCTCAGGGACCCGGCCTCGGGCCTCGAGGCGCCCTTCCCCCTCGCCGTCAGGGAGTCTGGCAGGGGCTCCGTCAAGATTGTGCGTTGCCCGGCGCCCCCGGACCGCGCCGCCGGCTGACGGACGCTCGCAGACGCAAAGGGACCTCCCCGTCCAGCTGCTCCTGTCCAAGGCGCCGCTCGAGGCGCGGCTCATCCTGGGCTCCCTCGGCTCCGCCCGCGGCTCCGTGACGCCCGTCTGCCATGTCGGGCTCAAGCTCGACGTCAACAGCCCCACGCCGAGCTACGAGGCGCCGCTCCGATACGGCGCGCTGCCCGAGATCCACCACATCTTCCGCGCCGACCCCAAGAACCCGCCCAAGCTTGTCTCGCTCGTCTTCGCGCTGGCCGTGCTGGCCACGGTGCCGGCCCTCCTTGTCGGCGTGAGTCGGGCGGCCAGGCAGGCGCGCGTGCATGCTAACCCGCAATGCAGTGGCTCGCGCTCGGCGCCAACGTCAGCCATGCCCCCAAGGCTCTGGGAAGCGCCCCCCTGTCCCACGCCGTCTTCTTCGGCTCCGTCGTCGCCATGGAGGTCGTCTTCTTCCTCTACTACCGCGGCTGGAGCCTGTTCCAGACGCTGCCGGCCATGGGGGCCGTGGGCGTCGTCGCCTTCCTCAGCGGCACAAAGGCTCTCGGCGAGGTGCAGCGTCGGCGGGAGGCGGGCGAGAGGTGAAGACGGACCAAGCATCGTGGCGGCGACACTCGGGGGGCACGGATCACGAGCTGAGGACCGACGCCGGCCGTGTATCAGGAAAAAGCGTGTTTTGAAGCCTTAGACTGAAGATTCCGACGCCGGTCTTCATGTTTCTTGAAGACAGCTGTGTCGTGTTGCACGTGAATTTCTGTCTCATTAAGGTTGTCTGCCTAGCTCCCTCGCCCGTCCTCACGGCATGACCAGCCCGATGCCGCTGCAGCTCTCCTCGTCAAGCTGGTTCTTCTTGTTGATGCCGCCGGCAATGTGGTTGACGCGGTAGTTGAAGAGGTAATAGTGCAGCTGGCCGTCGCCGGGGCCGAACTTCTGCTGCTCGAGGAAGAGGGCGTTGTCCATGAGGGTCAGCGCGTTGAAGACGTCGAAGCGGTGCCGCTTGGCCAGGATCAGCGCGTCGCCGACGAGCGCGTTGAGGCGCCGCTTGAGCGCCGCCTTGTCGAATGGCTGCGCCAGGCCCATCTCCGAGGCGTAGTAGAAGAGGTAGGCGACGCGCAGCAGATTGTGCTTGGTGTTGTTGATGATGGTCGACTCGACGCAGAAGAAGGAGAAGAAGTCGGTGATGTTCTTGTTTTCGTCCTGCAGGGCTGTCAGTCGGCGCGGCACGAGGCAGAAAGGGGGAGCGTCGGGGGCCTACCTCGACCACGTACGACCAGATGACCTGCTCCGTGTCGGACTTGGGGATGAACCAGTGCTGCGCCTCGTCGCGCGCAAACTCGGGCGCCATGTCGAAGCGGCCGAGGTAGCGGTGGAGCAGGCTGACGACGGCGTCGAGGTCCGCCTCCCGCATCTCGCGCAGGCCGCGCGTGGCCGTGGCGTCGGGCAGCGCGTACTTGCGGACCTGGTACTGCGGCTTGCTGCCGGCGGGCAGGGGGCTGAAGCCGCACTCGTTGAGCTTCTGCCAGTTGATGGAGCGGTGGTAGTAGCGGCAGGTGCTGACGGGCTTGGGCAGGACGATGCCGGCCGTGTAGAGGCCCTGCCAGACGCCGTCGAGGTTGCTGACGCGCGTCACCTCCTTGATGAGGACGGGCGCGAGGCGCTTGCCGCGCAGCTTCTTGTGGATGCAGAGGAAGTTGACCTCGGAGCAGAGCACCGTCGCGCCGCGCACGCGCAGGCGCACGGGGATGGCGGAGATGAAGGCGACGAGCTTGCGCGACTGCGAGGCGCGCACGCCGATGTGGTATCTGCGCTTCCAGCCGGGCGACATCATGGCCCTGCTGCCGTCAGCCCGCGCGTCCTGGGAATGGGGGGCGGGGGGAGGCGCGCGGGGGGAGGCGCGCACCATCGCAGGATGGCGGGCGAGTAGTTGAAGCGGAACATGGCCTCGTCGTCCTCGACGTAGTGGCCGTTGAGCAGCTCGTACACCTCCTTGATCTCGTCGTCGCTGGCCAGGTCCATCGTCACCCACTCGAAGCCGGCGACGAGCGGCTGCGGCTCCTTGGACACGTCGTCGACCGTCTGGACGCGCAGGGGGCCCTCGTCGACGGCCTTGTCCTCGTCGCCAAACCGCGGCACGGGCTGCGTCTGCCAGAACTTGTAGGCGCCCATGTCCTTTACGTTCTTGCCCGCCGCCGCCAGCCCCGTCATGATGTCCTGCAGGTTCATGCGCTTGAGCAGGTCGGCCGTCTGCTCGGGCGACGGGTTGGCGCTGCCCGACGCCTGCGACACCTCGTGGGCCAGGCTGGGGTTGAGCGCCAGCAGCTCCTTCATCTGCTGCGGCGTCAGCCCGCTGAGGGCCCTTTTGACGTCCGACTCGGTCTCGCCGCCCGGCTTGCCCGCCAGCAGCTCCTTGGCCTTGCTGCGCTTCGACTTCTTCTTGCGCTTCTTGCTGCTGCCGCCGCCCGCCGTCGCGGGCTCGCCATCCTGCTCCTCCTCTTCCGCCCCGCCCTCGTCCGATGACACCTCGCCCTGCTTGTCCTTGAGCCTGGCGTGCGTCTCGTCGACGATGGGGTCGCCCGGCTTCGACTCCTCGGGCGGCATGCTGTCGGCCTGTTGGAGGTTGGGAGGTTTGGTAGAATGCTAGATGCTAGGTGAAACGTTGGTCTTCGAGGTGGGGTTGTCTGGTGGTTACCAGGCCAATGGCTGCGGGGTCGGGCCTCCCCTTCATGCCGACCCGGGGCCCTCGGGTACCTTCTGTCTTCTACTTCCTTTCTTTGCTGTCATTCTCTGGAATTGGCTCAGGGTTGCGCCTCAGGGCCCTGCTCTAGCAGCCTGTCTAGTTCTACACAGTCTAACCACAACATCTACTTCAGGTGTAGGCGGTGCCATGGTAGTCAAAGGACCGCATAATGGCCAGCGTAACCGGCGCATACCCCATGATGGGATCGTGAGCTGACCGGCGTCAGTTAGCTGCAGCCTTGGCCCGTCTCCGGCCTGCTTACCGCCGTATGGAA
The DNA here is from genome assembly GCA_002939055.1 of Hypocreales sp. Mo6-1. Taxonomy (NCBI): domain Eukaryota; kingdom Fungi; phylum Ascomycota; class Sordariomycetes; order Hypocreales; species Hypocreales sp. Mo6-1. The sequence continues at coordinate 4,562,789 of PNEP01000013.1, forward strand.
ATAGCTCCTGTCGGACAATTATGTCCGGGCTCGCCTGCGTCCACGTCGCGACAAACCCATCTTGGCCCTTGCGTATGGTTCGCGCCTCCTTCCATGCCGCAAACTCGCCGTCGTCCAAAAGCCCCACCGTCTCGTTGGCCGCCGCCCGGAACAGCTTGTTGTCCTCGGTCCACGGCACGTCCCTGTCGTTCTTCGCGTGGACCATGCTGAGGCGCAGCCTAGTCTTGGTGTGGCGGACGATGCTGGCCACTCGGTCTACCGACCGCCACTTGTCCACGGTGAATCCATCGAGCAAGCGAACAACGGCTGGCCAGGCGGCAAACGGCCCCAGCACAGGCACCAGCCCGCCGACGCGGTACTGGGTCAGCATCGATGCCAGATCGCTGAGGCCGGCAACGAGGACAATGCCGGCAAACTCGACCCCCTTGATGGCATATCGCTCGGCCACGCCGCTGACGACGGCTGTGCCGAGGCTGTGCCCGAGGAGGACGATGCGACTCGGCGCCACCCCGGCCACCTGGAGCGCCCATTCGACGACCGCCGAGGCGTCCTGGATCAGCCCGTCCTCGCTGGGGACGCCCGTCGAGTGGCCGAAGCCGCGGTAGTCGATGGCCACAACGTGGTAAGAAGACGTGTCAGTTAGGGCATGGTAGGCGTCTGGCCGGATCGCCTGCGCAACGTGGCCCGCCGTCTGCAGCCGTCAGTCAGCATCGATGTTGTAAGACGGCGTCCGGATCACGTCGACACCAAGTCCGGAAACGCACTCCGTGGACTGCTCCTGGTCAGCTCGAATGGCTCCTTGACCGCATTTCACGTACAGTAGAGGACCAGCCGGGCTTCGGCGTCTTCCTTCAGCAGCCGGAACGATTCCGTCTCTGCAAAGTTGGGGGCGAGACCCGGCGGCCGACTGCTGAGCGCAGCCTCGTTCTTCAGATACAGCGGCAGCGGCGTGATGTGCCACGCGTAGATGCTCTCTCCGTCAGGCGTGTCCAGGATGAAAGGGGTGACTTGGTTGCCTGCCGCCGCGAGCGCGAATTAGAGCCCTCCTCGACGGTTTTACCGCGTTGACAGACTGGCAAATCCCCAGCTCTCGGGCCGGTTGACGTCTGACCACAGCAGAGTGCTGATCTTGTGCAGGTACAGGGCGCTATGGGCGTGGCGTGAGACGCACGCTCAGCGGCAGTCGGGTCCAAAAGACGAAGCCACCCACTGTCTCTGGCAAAAGGGCGTGGCGAGCAGCCCGATAAAGACGCCATAGAATGCAAACGGAGCAACGGCCAGGGACACGGCAGTCCATAGCAGCGGTCGGAGCGCTCCAGCCATGGCTCGTCTACACGGACGTGTCTGAGTCTGGACGGCGATGCAAGACGTGAACGCCGAGGTCAACGGGCATCAGCCAAGGGGAGGATCGGAAGCACCAGGCAGCCGGCTCGAGGATAGAGGTATGAATGATGAGATTTATAGGTCCGGAACAAGGGCAAAGAGCTCGACGTCGGACCATCACCTCCTGCAGGCCGAGGTGACGATGCTGCTGTCCCGGTTACCGAAATGCCCCGGTACTTGGGAGAAGAGAGTGTATTCCACCCAGCGGGGCGGTGACTAAGGCGTGTAAACGAATCAACACCGCAAATTCCCACCGCGTCTAGCAAGCTCGGACACTCGATAGTTGCATGCAAGACGCGGGCGCACTGGGTGGTCTCCGCCTCGCCAGAGCGGGTATTGTTGCGAATATTTACGTGTCGTATTAATGTCTGAATGCTGTTTATAACTTCTTTCTGTTCTTTCTATTATTTTCGGATTTTCCTGCGCCCATCCGTCCCCGTCTCCGCCAACTCCGCAACCCCGTTAAGCGCAAGACGAGCTCCGCCCGGGGCAGTCGGGCCAATCAGGCGCCGCATCGCATCCTCAACAACCTCGACCTCAACCTCGACCTCGACACGCAGTCCTCTGGACCTTGCAGCGGCCTCGTTACCCACTCCGTTCTCTCCTTATCATCATCATCGAGCTTCATCCCCATCGCCATCTCTATCCCCATCGCTTGCTTGCTCGCTGTTCCTCGCCCTCGCTCTTCTTCGCCTTCGCTCTCCCTCCGCCCGCGTGCGACCTCGACCTCCGACACGACTTGTGCGCTCCGCATGCCGCCCTTATGATGACGTGCCCGCTGTCCGCCACTGTCTAAGCAAGCCAGCCCTCGCCAGCCAGCCTACTCGTGCCGCTGCCCGCTGCCGCCATGGAGAAGAAGCGGAAGCTGCCCGCCCGCGCCGCGGCTCGCGTCGACCAGGCTGCCAAAAAGCGTCGCGAGCCTTCGTCGACGCCCGCGCCTGCGCATCCAGCCCGAGATGCCACGCCGCCGCAGCCGCCGCCGCCGCCGCCGCTGCCGACATCGATCCAGGTCGGAAAGCCCCTGCCCACGGTCGAGGACGCGCAGCCCGACGACCTGTCTGCCAAGGAGTACCAGTCCATATCCGAGAGGTGAGTTCGCGTCGTGCCCGGCCGTCCCGCTGCGCCGTTTCTGACGACGAGCGGAAGCGGGGTCCTCGCCGAGTCCCTCTCCCGCTCCCGCCACCGCTGGATCAGCGAGGGTCTCTTCGAGAGGTACTGGACCAAGCCCTACAAGCGCAAGGGCGTACTGCACGAGGACCCCAAGAACCCCCCCAAGGACAGCATGACCAAGGTCGGCACCGTCACCATCACCATCGAGCCGCACATCATCGACGCAACCATGTTCGCCGTCAAGGCCTCCAAGCTGCCTCCGCAACAGCAGCCGCCGGACACGCAAACACAGGGACAGCCCAAGCAGCAGCAGCAGCAGCAGCAGCAGCAGCCTGCGGCCGCGCGCCCTATAATACAGTACGGGCCTCCAAACGGCTCCATGCCCCCTCCCCCGACGCCCGCGTCGACGACAGCGACGACGCCTGCTACGACCGCGCCCGCGTTGGCCGCTGCGGCTCCCCCGAAATCCGTCGCGCCGCCCAGTCCTGCGACGAACCCGTCTCAGCCATCGCCTTCCCCTATACCGCGGCAACAGTATCCTGCGTCGTCTGCCGAGCCGCCAAAATCGGCGTCTCCTGGGCCGGCGCCCACAACCGCCGCCAGTCCCGGCCTCGTGCCGCGGCCTTATCCGGCACCGTCGCCCGCGCCCCAAGCCGCTGCGCCTCAGGCAACAGCGGCAAGCCAACCGCCCTCGCATCCTCCCAGGCAATCCAGCACCCCTTCCCCGGCCAACGCTCCGCCGGCGCCTCCTGCCGCTCGTCCCTCGCCGAGCACTGCGCCGTCGCCATCCCCCGCGGCGACCGCCAGGCCTCCCTCGGCACAGAAGCCAGCCGCCAATGATCCCGTTATTGCGCTCTTGGCCCAAAAGGCTTCCGGGGACCCTGAGCTCCGCGATCTCATGAAGAGGGTCGCGGTAGGGCAGGCAAAGGACGGGGAGCTGGCGCAGTTCCAAAAGATCATCGACCAGCTGAATGCCGAGTACAGGCAAAGGGGCGGCCAGCAGGGCCCATCGGCTGACCGGCTACTCGTGGACGGCCGCACGGTCAAGTACTTTGCAGACGAGGTTCGAACAATCCTGGACATTGTCCTAACCTCGAATCCGCACCAGAAGTCGTCCGAGCTGCGGCCGCCGCCGCGGAGCGATCCCCTGGTCGTTCTTCTCGTCAAGACGGCGCTCGAGGACCAGAGGACCAAGGACATGATCCACCGAATCGCCGAAGGCCGGCCCGGCTTCACGGACGCCCAGGATCTCAAGGATATCCTCGACAGGCTGCACCGCGACGCCAAAACGGTTCCCAAAGGCCCTCCCCCGCCGCCGTCCTCGGCTGCCGCCCCAGCTGCCGCCCCGTCGCAGGCGAGGCAGCCGACGCCCAACGGGCTGCCCAACGGCCATGCCAAAGCCGCAAACTCTCACGCCGCGCCGCTCGCGAACCCGCAGGCCCTGCGTTCTAAGGGACCTCCTCCTGCTGCCAGGCCGGACATCTCGGCCGTTGTGTTCGACTTTGGTACGGGCGACCGCTATCTCTTCCCAAAGTACAGCATCCTGGAATTTCTCCCGGCGCAGTCCGGACAGCAGGTTGTGGCGTCGTTCCTAATCGTTCGCAAGGGAAGCACGTCGGAGTATGGGGGAGATCCGTCCCTGGACTACTACCAGCCCGTCACGATCCGTCTGCACACCAGCACCGGACGCCATTTGGAGAATTTAGCAAGGGTCGTCGCGCCGCAGGATGAGGTGCAGCGATACATGGACGATGTAATGGACAACATGACACGAGCAGAGTATATCTTGCTGGCCATGCGCCTGCCCCGAGTCGAACAGGACGGTGAGCAGGACACGGCCGGTGCTGGGGAAGAGCCTGGGACGAGTTGTTCGACGCCAAGATCGGATCCGGAGCCAGAGCGAGGCCAGCCTTCCCGGCCGGGCGTTCTTTGGACGAGCGACTCAGCCAGCAAGCCGTTGGAGTCTGATGCGGTGAAGTTCCGGGACCCGGAACAAGAAAGCCAGTCCAAGTACGAACGTCTCATTCAATCGGTGGCGGAGAAAGAGCCAGAGAGAATATGATACGGTGTTGAATGTCGGAGCTGGAGCCAGGCGCTTACGGAAGGCACGAGATATACTATCGGGACTTTACTATTACCATGGGATTCTGGGCTGGGTGCGTGCCGAGGCCGAAGGCACTGGGAAGGGGGAGCATGGGACCACCTATGAGAAAGGTGTATAAGTGTCAGAAGTGCCGTAGGTGACTGGGCTATGGATAAACAAAGTCGGCGTCTTCTACAGCTGGTAGCGGGACATTTTTCACGAATTCAGGGATTCCGAGGATGCCGACGACAAACCGCCTCAAACGAATTCTTCTTGCCAGTAAATCTCGGGCGTATCTACGAAGCCGAAGGTGGCGATGTCCAAGAGGTCGTTGACGACGTCCCACGCGGGGTCTCGCAGGTACGCGGGGATGCTATCGTAGCCAGAAGTGTCAAAGATGAGGCCGACGACCAGCTGGACAGACGTTAGCTCGGCGTCGCGGCGAATGGACGTGGCGGCCGGGGGCTCGGACTGACAATGTTGTCCATGAGGATTTCGAAAACGCGATCTTGGATGTGGGGAGTCTGCAACTCGCGGCTTGTGCAGGCCTTCTTGACGGCCGTGATGGGGGCCCGGAGCGAGGCGACGGCCTAATGATGTTTCAGTCGCTTGTGATTCCACGGGCAGGGCGGCCTTTTTTCGGATTTCTCTTACATCAAGGTACTGGGACTTGAGAAGCTTCTTGCCACTGGGCTGGAAGTTGTCCACCAAGACCTGCCAACTCGACTGCACGCTTCTGCATCAGCGACGGCGGCGACGGGGAGCAGGGCTGGGTTCGCACGGTGGACTGGTTGAAGCTTCTGTAGCCAGACGGCGGGAGATTGCAGAAGGGCCTCTGGGCGTCCACGAGGCGCTTCTGGCCATCGACGAGGTTTTCGAGCAGGTTCTTGAGGATTTCGACGTGGACGGGCCAGGTGAACCGCCGGTCGGGCAGCAGCAGCGGCTCGGGGGCCATGACGGCGACGGTGCGGTTGGCGGCCACGAAGTGCCACGGCGTCGGCTTCTTCGTCACGGCCGTGGCGTCGAGGATGGGCGTGCGGCCGGGCATCGGCATGCCGTGCGCAGAGGCGATGAGAGCAGCGAAGAGGGCCCGGAGGACGGCCATTGCGGGTTGTTGGGGGCCTCGAGTCTGGTCTGGCTGCCGGGAGGAAATGGATGAAAAGGGGTTCGGGGGCGCCCTGGAGAACTTATAACGCGTTGCTCTCGATGTGTAAATCAGGCTCCGCCTCGGCTCGCCACCTGTATTAGGTTGTGGGCTACTTTTTCTTCTCAATGTATTGCATAAAGGGACGTTCCCAAACCCTTTTCGAGGCTGCCATGATGTGAGCGTCATAGGTGCGCATACTTGATATTCAAAGAAAAACAATAACAGAAAACAAATACACACTTGACCAAACTCTACTCTTACACAGGCCCAGGACGCTGGTGAGCGGCACGCGAACGCGACGTCGTCTACATAAACAACCCGTCTCGCCCTGCAAGCCTGGGCCGCCTCTGTCTCTCTCATCATCCGTTCGGTAAGGAGGTGCTAACGGCTCAATCGAAACATGAAGCTCAACGCTCTGCGTCTCCTCGGGGCCTCGGTCGGCCTCGCGGCTGCCATTCCGCTGATGCGGCCCGGCATGAGGATCCTCGAGCACCAAGACATGCCCGGCGACGGCGCTGCCGCCGAGCAGGCCGTCATTGAGCCGCGGGCTGCGATGAGCGTCAAGCCGTCCAACATCGGTGACCCCCAGGGGCAGAAGGACTTTACCACCGTCTTCAACGACAGCATGATCAAACCGCCGTTCCTGCCGCCGAGGATCCCGCCGGGGAATGCGACCCTCCCCGACGTAATCAAGCACAACCGCACCAGCGCTGCCAACAAGGATTTCATCCAGAGGGTGAAGGAATTCATTGAGAGTGTCTTGAACCCCGTCAACGGCACCCGGCCCCTTAATGGCACCCGCCTCAACGTCACCCGCCCCGTCAAAGGCACCCGAGCCTGGGTGCCGCATAGTCTTGATTCCTCGGGCCTGGAAAACACCACCTTCATCCGCACCGACGCCTCTAGCTCTGCAAACCACCCTCGCGGCTTCCAGCCGCAGAGTCAGCGCAATAGCACCATTGTCGACAAGGCTGCCCTCAGCGGGCCCCAGGATCACCACCACGCCAACAGCAACAATGGCACCAGCGCTGCCAACAAGGATTTCTTCCAGAGGGTGAAGGAACTCATTGAGAGTGTCTTGAACCCCGTCAACGGCACCCGGCCTCTAAATGGCACCCGCATCAACGGCACCCGCCCCGTCAACGGCACCCGAGCCCGGGTGCCGCATAGTCTTGATTCCTCGGGCCTGGAAAACACGGCCGTCCTCGAGGCGCGGGCTCCGCCGCCGACGGGCGTGCCGAAAGGCGACCTCCGGCGCCGCGACGACGGCCGGGCCGTGGAGAAGCGCGACTTCTTCAAGAGTCTCGAGGAATTTCTCAGGGCGAGCAGCCCGACGAGCGGCTGGAAGGGCGTCGAGCTCTCGCCCGAAGAGATCAAGAAATTCGGCCGCCCTCAAAATGTGCCGCAGTGGGGGGGCCATAATCCGCCCATCAGCGACGAGGACTTTTGCATCCTTGCCCGGAGCATGCAGTGGTTTACGCACAAGATGATCCCCGAGGTGGAGAAGCTGGTTCCCGGCAACTCGACCGAGGTGGTCAAGGACGCGGCCAAGCAGCATGGCCAGCTGGCTGTAAGTCGCCGCCGGGGCTCGCGGGAACAAGGGCGCTGACGGGGCCACGCAGCGCGTTGCTCGCATGATGGTGGTGTGGGAGAAGCTTCTCAAGACCACCAAGCTGCAGCTCGTGTGGACTCATGAGCTGGGTATGCAGCCGCACTGCGCCGTGTGCTACCTCGAGGTGCGGCCCCCCCTGGCCAGGCAGGATGAGCGCTAAGCAGGCGGCTGCAGTACTGCCACGCGGCCGTGGCCTTGCTCAAGACGCTCCGCGATCAAGGGACGAGATCCGGGTGGAGCGGATACGAGCGCGCCGTCATGCACAACCACGTTCGCAACGTCGGCGAGTCGCAGCGGGTAGCGTCGTCTGCTTGACACTGTAGCGGCAGGATATGCTGACCGGGACGCAGACTCTGGCCAAGATGCTCCACATGAGGTCCCACAAAGCTTTGATCGACGGAGTCATCGCAGAAGACAAGTCGGCATGGGCTGAGAAGCTCCGGCTTGTGTATGGCGTCGGCGAGCACGATTCGCTGCGCAAATTTGTCAACCAGCGGGACCCCATCGCCCACAGCAGAGGCGTCTTCTACGAGGCTGAGAAGGCTTGGAGGTTCCAGTGGCCGGTGAAAGGCGAGGCGGCCGACGGGGCGACGGGCGCCGACGGGCTCAAGAAGCGTTCGCTGCATAGCAACTCGACAGACGGGTCAGAGAAAGCCACCCAGAAGAAGAAGCCCAGGGAGGACCGCAGGAAAGATAGGAAGGCCCTGGAGCGCCAGAAGACGCACCACACGATCCCTATGTCGTCCCTGAGAAAGGTCTGGGCGTGGCTCGGGGCCATCGAGCAAGTTCTGAACTATCCCGAGAGTTTCTTCGGCCACTACGGCGACTCGGCGCGCTGGAATGACAAGAGGCCGATCCTGGACGCGCCGCAGCAGGCGGCCAACGAGACGATGCGCAGGATCGACTGGACCGTCGATCAGCAGACGAGGGTGAGGGACGTTGCCGAAGAGCTAGCGAAGGATCACCCGGAGGTCGACTAGGACGTCTGGCCGGCTCCGAGTCGCACGCGGCGAGGACGTCAGATGGGTGCGAGGAAGAGCCGCAGGCTTGGCGAAATCTGGCCAGCCCCAGACAATTTACGTAGCTTAATATAATGGAACTTGACATTCGTTAATGATGATCTAGTAGCTAATTGAACGTAGTTATTACGTAATACAGTAGCTAGTTTACAGACAGCCACCTACTAGCTGGCGGCTAATCTATACCCTTTCACCCCACGCGTAGGAATCCAGAACCCAGATCCCAGCATCATGAAGCCGTCGCCGCCATGACCGAATACGAGCGGATGGACCCGTTCTCCTTTGCCGGCTCCAAAGACGTCGACCACCCAGTCAGCGTTCGCATGTACGTCTGCCCCCTCTTGCGCTTCTGACCGCTGACGCGACGCAGCATCAATCTCGAGGGCGAAGAGCCGCCCGTCAAGTACTCGACGCTTCTCGAACGGCCGGACCTTCGACATATCGGCTCCAACACGAGGTCAGGCCACGGCCGGCGAGCGACGACAGCAATCTGACCTGCGCTGTCCAGTCCCTTCTCCGATCTCTACGTCACCGTCCAGGTCTGGGCTGGCTCCAAGCCTCTCACCGTGCCTGTGCAGACGGCCTACAAACCGTTCCGGTCAGAAAGAAGGCGCGTCTCCAAGCTCCGAGGCCGGCGAAACAAGGCAACGGGTGCTGACGGACCAGGAACAGATGGAGCGAATGGCTCGAGCTGCCCATCTCCTACAAGCAGCTGCCGGCCAACGCGTGCCTCGCCATTACGATATGGGACCTGTCACCCACTGGAGGCAAGCACGCGCTCGACCACGCCATCCCCTTCGGCGGCACCACACTGCCCATGTTCGACGGCGATAACCAGGTGCAAAAGGGCCGCCAAAAGTGCCTCGTTCACAGGCACAGGCATGCCGACGGCACCGACAACTCGCGGACCCCGGCTTTAGTCACGGTCCGCAACGGGCCGGGCTCGAGGAGCAGCGACGCGACACCGCCCGACAAGGATGCTGAGGAGCTCGACAGGATGGAGAAGCTGTTCAAGAAGCACGAAATGGGCGAGATCCCCCGCGTCGACTGGCTTGACCAGATGGTCTTCCGCAGCTTCGAGAAGCGTGGGCTGCAGGCGGCCAAGTCGTCCATGAAGATGCTTCAGCGCCAGCGCGCCGTCAACGGCGACAAGGGCAGCGACGTCGACGGCGGCGGCGACGACCCTGTCGACGGCAGATGGCCGAGCTCGTCGACGTTTCTGCTCAACGTCGAACTGCCACGCTTCGACTTCCCCGTCGTCTTCGCAGACCACGAGTATGAGCCGCCGCCCATATCGGCGCTGGCTCAACAGCTCTCCGCCTCGCAGGGCAATCTCTCGCAGCGGCGGCCCCAGGTCCATTTCGGCCCCGGCATCAACGCCTTGGGCGACAGTTCCGACGGCTTTGGAGCGCGCCTCGTCAAGGTGTACGACCCCGAAGTAGGGCAGAGGGACAACCCTGCCGAGGCCAAGCACAGACGACTCTTCCGGAGCTCCCATCGGCACGGCATTCTGGATAAGGATCTGAAGCCCAACGCAAAAGTCCGCGACGAGCTCAACTTGATCATGTCGTACTCGCCCACGCACGTCCTGTCCCCCGAGGAGACGGACCTCGTCTGGAAGTTCAGATACCATCTGACTCGTGACAAGAGGGCGTTGACCAAGTTTGTCAAGTCTGTCAACTGGAGCGACCAGAGCGAATCCAAGCAGGCCATACAAGTCCTCGGCCGCTGGACCGAGATCGACGTGGACGATGCCCTCGAGCTCCTCGGGCCCTCGTTCGTCAACCCGGCCGTCCGATCCTATGCCGTCGACCGGCTACGAAAGGCCGACGACCAGGAGCTGCTGCTCTATCTGCTGCAGCTGGTGCAGGCCCTCAAGTACGAGCACATATCGGCCCACTCGGACCACGAGAGCACCCGAGACTCGTCGCTGGCGGGCTTCCTCATCCAGCGCGCGGCCGCCAACTTTATGCTCGGCAACTACTTCTACTGGTATCTCATGGTGGAGTGCGACGACCACAGCCCGGAGCAGGGCCTCGACAACCGCAACATATACCGCAAGGTCGCGTACGAATTCATGACGGAGCTTGTCAAGCAGCCGGGCGGGAGCGAGGACAGGAAGACGCTCCTCCGCCAAGCCGAACTCGTCGCAATCTTGTCCAAGATCGCGGGCGAAGTCAAGGTGTCCAACGAGTCAATAGCCAAGAAGGTGGACCGCGTCAAGAGCTTCCTCGCAGACCCAAAGAACGAACTCACAACCATCGATCCGCCGGTCGCGATGCCCCTCGACCCGTCGATCAAGATCACGGGCGTCGCGCCCGATCAGGTGGCCGTGTTCAAGTCGTCGCTGAACCCCATCAAGTGCACCTTCAAGACGACGGCGGGGAGCACCTATCCCATCATCTTCAAGCTGGGCGACGACTTGAGGCAGGACCAGCTCGTGATCCAGATCGTCACTCTGATGGACCAGCTGCTGCAGAAGGAGAACTTGGACCTCAAGCTGTCGCCGTACAAGATCCTGGCGACGAGCACGACGGCGGGCGCCTCTCAGTTTGTCCAGTCCCAGAGCCTGTCCAGCATCGTCGGCAGGTTCAAAACCAACCCGGCGCTGGCCTACCTCAGGCATCACAATCCCGACGACAGGCAGCCTCTTGGCGTGCGCCAGGAGACGCTGGACACGTACGTCAGGTCCTGCGCGGGCTACTGCGTCATCACGTACATCCTCGGCGTCGGCGACCGGCATCTGGACAACCTGCTCCTCGCCCCGGACGGGCACTTCTTCCACGCCGACTTTGGCTTCATCCTCGGGCGCGACCCCAAGCCCTTTGCCCCCGTCATGAAGCTCTCCAAGGAGATGGTGGAGTGCATGGGCGGCGTCAACTCGGAGCACTACCAGAAGTTCAAGCAGTACTGCTTCCTGGCATACACGGCGCTGCGCAAGTCGTCGAACCTGATCCTCAACCTGTTCAGCCTCATGGTGGACGCGAACATACCGGACATCCGGCTGGAGCCGGACAAGGCGGTCATGAAGGTCCGCGAGAGGTTCCACCTGGAGTTGAGCGAGGAGGAGGCGATTGTGTACTTTGGCAACGTCATCGAGGGCACCTTGACGGCGTTTGCGCCGGTGGTGATTGACAAGCTGCACGAGTGGGCGCAAGCCCTCAGGGCGTAGGCACGGGAGGGGGGAGCGTGTGATAGCCCGTGGACGAGCATGGTGGCTGGACAGGCGGCTGCATTTCCTCGGACCGACAAGATGCGCCTGATGGCGGGAGACTCTTCATCAGTTTGCGTGCCATCGGCACTGAGACTCGACCGATGGTTGGATTGCATCTACATGTCGCCAGGGGCATACGACGTTGCAACCATGTCTACCGTAGCACCAACAGCATCCTACGTTATACCATGTATAGATGCAGGTTTGCGGCACCCGCGAGGCCTTGGTGTGCCGGGCCCGAATCGGGACAGCCGACTGGTCCGGCACAGCGGCTCGAAGGGTGCTTCTTTGCACAACGGGGAACATGCTGGAGCGAAGAGGCCTGAGCTGTTTTGCACAACAGGGAGAGTGGTCCATTGGCATCTGCACCGCTTAGGTGTCGCCAAAGACAAAGACGCCCTTTCCTTTCCTGAAGCCCTGGAGGCCGCTTTGCGCGGCATCGCGCAGAGCGGCTTCTTGCGTGTCCCAGTCCCACCTGACCTCGTCGACGGGCACGTCGCGGAACTTGCCGGCCCGGATGAGGCCGAGTATGTCCTCGACCATGTGCCTGCGGCCCGTGGCATCCTGCTCGTTCCACCTGGACAGCCAGAAGCCGACGAAGCGTATGTCCTTGAAGATGAGTAGGCCGACGGGCAGGGAGACGGGCTGCTTCGACATGCCGCCGTACGACACCAGGGTGGCGCCGTGGCCGAGGGAGCGGGCAAGGGCGGTAGCCGACTTGCCGCCGACGCAGTTGAGGCCGAGGCCGATCTCGTCGCGGCCGCCGCGGGTGATGTCGGCCAGGTGATCCTTCCAGTCGCGGGACTGGAGGTGGGACTCGGTCACGACGACGTCGGCGCCGAGGTCGAGGAGCTCTCGCTCGAGCGCCTCGGTGGCGGCGGCCGAGTCGCGGTCGCGGACGACGTTGATGCTGCGGAGCCCCCAGAGCCTGGCGAACTGGATGGCCGCCCTGCCGACGCCCGAGTTGGCGCCGTTCTGGATGAACCACCGGCCGCTGCCGACGTCGAGCGGGCGCATGCCGAGCGCGGCCTTGATGCCGGCGCTGGGGCCGTAGGAGCGCAGGATGCGGTACGCGGTGCAGGGGTTGACGCTGACGAGGGCCACCTGGGTCGGGGTCAGGCCCTGCTTGTCGACGCGGAGCAGGTCGGCGGCGGCGAGGACGGCGTGCGTCCGCCACGTGCCCATCTGCGAGGCGGCGGGGATGACCCAGTCGCCCTTGGCGAGCCCCGACGACGGGCTGCCGGCCGAGACGACCTCGAAGACGCCTTCGTTGCCGGGGACCGCCGACGGCTCGGGGGTGCCGATGAGGGACGTCAGGGCCTGCTTGGAGCCGTAGGTGCCCTGGATGGTGTTGACGTCGGCCGGGTTGACGGGCGCGGCGAGGGTTCGGACGAGGACCGACGACGCGGGGACCGACGGGGAGATGGAGTGCGTGTGAAGCCTGGCAAGAAGGGCGTGTTACTAAGAGACGCAGCCCGGTGCGCGCGCCGTGCTTGTGTACTTCAACACGTCGGAAGGCTCGCCGTATTGGGAGTAGACGAGCGCCTTGGCCTGCGTGTAGCCGTACGGGCCCGACTTGCGCCGCACGGCCGTCTTGGAGAGCCGGGTCGAGCAGCCGGGCTGCAGCGTCGGCGAGGGGCGCGAGAGCCCGCGGGCCACGAGCTGGAGGGGCGGGCGGAGAGGCGGAGAGCGAGCCATGTTGCTGCGGATGGACAGTCGCGATGCTGCAGGCGTCGTCGGCCGATGACGTTGGTGGCCGTCGGCGGGCGGGGCAACAATCTTCCGCGCGCGATGTGGTCTCCGCTCTGGAGAGAGATGCTCGAGGGAAAGCCGAAGGCGGAAGCTGTGGCACGACGGGGCGAGCTGCTGCCCGGGCACAGCGCTCGCCACTCACTCCTGGGCTGTGCGACAGGCGGCAAGCGAGCCTCATGATGCGTCGGCGACGGTGTCCAATGGCGCCGTGGCGAGCCCGCATGCTGCAGCAGCCGGGCGTGCCTTGCAGGTCGCACGGCTCCGAGCAGTATTTCCTGATTCATCGACGGAGCGGCTCTACGCGGTCCGCACCCGGGAGGTATCTATACGCTTGCCGTCGGTCCCTTACAGCACCAGGCCGCGGCAGCATAAAAGCGAGGGGCTGGCTGCTCGACGGAGGTTTCAGTGACGCGCCGGACAGGGACCCGGCAGCGCGTCCGCTGCTAGCGGCCAGCGCTGCCCAAGTGCGCGTGCCGTCCCCAGTGGCCCGGGCCAGCCTCTCCGTCTTCGGAATACCGCTTTGGACGTCGAACGGCGCGACGGGAGGCCAGGAACTCCCTACTCGGGACCAGGTACCGCGCAGGTACCGCTACCCAGCAGGGCCCGCGGCCCCTGCAGCCGACTCGTGGGAGCGGGGCCTGCGGCTGCCTCGCCGCGACGGCGGACCGGGACCGCCTTCTGCAAGCTTCTGCAAGGCCCGCCGGCGCCGCAATGCCGAGGTACCGCTACCTGCGGCTACCTCGCGCCGTGTACCGGTTGCTGGCCACGCGCCAGCCTCTGTGTTTTCGCCATGCCATCAACATGCAGCCACGCCTAACCTCTTGCCAGAAGCTGCTGCTCCGGGCCGCCAGCTTTTTTCCTCTCCCATCAACCGCTGCGCCAGCCTCGTCTTCTCTCCTCCTACGTGTCCGGGGCCCGCTCGCCTGCGCAGCATCGCCATCTCCGTCCTCGCCCCTCGCTCATCTCGCCTCATCTCGTTAACGCGCTGTGGCCGCGCAGCAGCAGAGCCACAGGAGCCACAGCGCCTCACCGCGCGCCATTGAACTCGTCGTCCCGTCCAGCCACGCCAGCCTACCGACCGGGGCCCTCGGCAGCCCTGGGCCCGCGAGCCAGAGCCAGCAGCAGCTCCAGTTTTCCAGCCAGAGCCATTGCTCTCCTTTCCCATCCGCTTCGTCCCGCCATCCTCGTGTGGGGAGCTTGGACTGATCAACTCGCCAACCTGCGACCAACCTGCACGCATCCCATCATCACTTGAGCCTTGGCCGCTTCCAGGGCCCCTGCCCCTCCCGTCCTCTGCCGCTAGGCGCTCTTCGCTGTTTCTTGCTCCCGCCGCCTCTGCCGACTGCCGAGAAGCGCCGCCCGCCATGCCGTCTCGCCTCAGCATTGGAGGCACGACGACGATGACCAAGTCGCCGGCGACGGGGCGCCCGCGATTCGAGCTGCCTGCCCTCGACCTCGACTTTGGCAACATCACCGACGGCACCAACATCCCCCCGCCCCCTGCCTCTCCCGTCCAAGTCCAAAAGGTGCCCACACCGCCGCAGACGCCGCCTGCCGACAAGGACGAGGCCGTCGCCGCCAGCAATGGCGTCGACGAGGAGCCCATCGCCACCCCACCAAATGGTAATACTGGCATCAAACGGTCTGCCGACGAGCCGCCCCTGAGCCCCGCTGCCTCGGGCCGCCAGGGCAGCATCCGCCGACTCTTTACCAGGAACATGCTGAGTGTTAGTTATACAGAGGGCAGGCTGACGTCGGTGGGGGGCGGTCGGCCGGAGAGCCGAGGCGCCGCCAGCGTCACCGACGACCGCAAGTCGAGGCGGAACAGCGGCTGGTTCCGCCGGCTAAGAGGTGGCGATTCGAGACGGTCGAGCCTGATGTTTGAGGACCCGTCCTCGGTTGCCACCCCCAGGGATCTGTCTGTGCCTGTGGCCATGGTCCCCAAGAAGCCCTCGGGCCCTCCGCCTCCCATGATCCCCGAGCTGGTCGACCTCGAAAAGGACGACGGAAGCTTGGGCAGCGACTTGTTCAAGAACATCAAATAACCACGGAGACGGCAGCCGCGCCGGCCAACCCCCCTCTTTCTCGTCTCGTCTTCTTCTTCCCCTACTGACTGACCTGGCCTGGGCACGGGTGTGCGACACATCTACGACTCCGTTCAACATCTTGACCCCTGGACGAGCAACGACGCATCCGAGGCGAATTGCGATTTTTCCTTTTTTCCTTCCAAGACAACCCTCCTTTGCCTCGAGTTTGTTATTGAATCGATTGGGAGTCCGTCGGCAGCTGGGCAGCGATATTGAGCGGCGGGACGGGGCGGAGCACCCGAGAGACGCGGGGAGTGACACCAAGAGTGGCTGATCAAGATACCCAGCTCTTCTGGAGCTCATCCAACTGATGCGCGGCCGTTTTTGCCTTTCTCTGCTGCCGGTATTCGACACACTACATCTTTTATTTTCCATCATTAGCATGAGGCCGTGGCCCATGCATGCACCGCTTGCAGCTTCTTTGGGGGGAAACAATGCAGACGAAAACGAACAAGGAAAAGGAAAAAAGAGCTGAGTTGTTGAGGGAGGGAGGCTTTTCTATTGGCTCGGACAGCCCATTTGTTTCATATGAGTGTACATGTCGCGCGAGGCGAGCTGTCTGGCGCGGGGCCCAGCCGATGAAGCGGCGTCGACAGCTGTCACGGCTCGCGCGCGGGATCCGTGTCTTGAGTAAAGATAGACGAACGACCTAGGCCCGTGAAATTTACTTTCGACTCTCAAGTGGCCAGGAGACGCGCAGTTCCTCGAATAATAGCTGTATTATAACGCACGGGCAGTAACTACGGAAAGAGGATCAAAGGCCGGAGAGACGGAAAGAGAAAGGAAGGGGTAAAGCTAGTTGGTGCTGTCAGCGACTGTGTGGCTAGATCCTTAATAAAGGTGGTGAAGACAAGGGGAGGGGATGGGGCAATGGCGTACTCTGACACTGGGGGGATACTGGCGACGATTGGATCACTCACTGGCAACCACACCAGACGCCGTCGACGCGCAGCTTCCTTCCTGCAGCCGTAGAATTGTTATTGGAAACACAGGGGTCAACTGGCCGTTCGTGCACTCGGAGCCCAGTTCAATTGCGCGCTCGACGGCCTAGGTCAAGATGGTCAAATCCGACCAGCTTCCCCATTTAACTGGCCTTCAACATAATCTCTCTAACCCCTGGCAGAGGTCAGGAAGGGCCATGGCAGCGCACGCAGTTGTTGACCCGGAACCTTCCTATTTAAGCGTAGCGTCGTACATTTTCTGTGGACCACTTCCCGAGGCCCAATTGGATCTGCCCTCGACCGTCGTCATGACTGTTCGCAAAAACCGACGCCTTCATGTCCATCGACCTCAACTGGGAGACGCTGACAAGCGGCCCCGACGGCGAGGCGCTCGCGGAGCGGATCCGCAGCTTCATCGACGACAAGTTCCAGACGGTGCAGCTGCCGCGCTTCATCCGGTCCGTCAAGGTGCACGGGTTCGGCTTCGGGACCGTGGCGCCCGAGCTCAAGCTCAAGGACATTACGGATCCGCTGCCCGACTTCTACGAGCAGGCGCTCGACGACGACGAGGGCGACGGCGAGCCCGCCGCTGCGGATGACGGCAGGAGACGGCCGCCGGGGCTGCGGGCGGCGGCGCTGAGGACCGAGGCGGCCGGCCACCACGACCTCGGCAGCCCGTTCCTCGGCACCTCGACGCCGGGCATCCTCGGCGGGCCGGGGCTCAACTACCTGCAGGGCCACCTGGCGACGGGGACGCACACGCCGCTGGCCGCCGTGGCCGGCGCGCACCTCGGCGCCGGCTGGCTGGGGCCCGGCGCCGGCGAGGCCGCGGGCCACGGCCGGCAGGCGTCGCAGGGCAGCCTGTCGGCGGATGCGGCGACGCTGCGCGAGAAGTCGAGCGTGTCGACGCTGGCGCCCACGTCGGTCAGCACGTCGCGCCCGCCGACGCGCGACCCGGCCGCGGTGCTGCACGACGAGGGCCGCGAGGCGCTGCGCGAGGCGCGCGTCGACGACGTCCAGGCCGTCTTCCGCATCCGCTACGCCGGCGACGTGCGCCTCAACCTGACGGCCGAGATCCTGCTCGACTACCCCATGCCCAGCTTCGTCGGCATCCCCCTCAAGCTCAACATCACCGGCCTGTCGTTCGACGGCGTCGGCGTGCTCGCCAGCATCCGGAAGCGCCTGCACTTCTGCTTCCTCGGCCCGGACGACGCCGCCGCCGCCGTGGGGCCCGACGACGACGAGGCCGGCGCGGCGGGCCAGCAGGAGCCCGGGCGCGCGGCTCCCAGGACGACGTTTGCGGGCCTGCTGCACGAGATACGCGTCGAGAGCGAGATTGGCGAGCGCGACGGCGGCAAGCAGAGCCTCAAGAACGTGGGCAAGGTGGAGCGCTTCGTGCTGGAGCAGGTGAGGCGGATATTCGACGAGGAGTTTGTCTATCCCAGCTTCTGGACCTTTCTCGTATGATACGTGCACATCCATACAGACCATCACGTCAGGGTCCGTCTGAATCCCTGGTACGCCTGCTGAATGTCCAGCTCCAGCTCCCGCGCCTGCTGCTCGCTCAGCTCCTCCGTCGCCTTCATCTGGTTGAGGGTGATGAGCCACTGGACAATCTTGCCCCGGCTGTCAAAGTCCTGGTCGGTGACGCGGTTGACCGACTGGATCACGTCGGACAGCAGCGGGTGCAGCTGGTCCTTGGACAGCATGCCCAGCTTGACGGCGTCGAGGAAGGTGATGAACTCTTGCGTCGCCTCGAGGATGAGCACGCCGCCGGGGTTGTTGTTGCCGGCCGCCGCCGCGGGCACCGTAGCAGCCGAGGACGAGGCCGTGACGGTGGTCGAGGGCATGCCGATGCGGAGGCGCTCGGTCGCGCGGGGGGCCTCGAGCTGCGGCTGTCAGCGCCGCGTCCCGTAGTCTGTCGAGATGGACGGCGTACGTCCCACTTGGCCTTGAACTCTTCAAGGCCCTCGAACTCGCGGGCGATCGTCTCGTCGGCGAGCAGCGCCTTGTACTGGCGCAGCGAGCGCTCGCATATCTCGGTGTACTCGGCCTCGGGGATGGCGTCCTTGAGGAAGGCCCGCTCGAGCTCGTCGAGGGTGACGATGATGCTGAAGAGCTCGGCGAGCGAGTCCTGCAGGTCGCGCTCGGCGCGTGTGCTGGTGAGCTTGACCTCCTGCGCCGTGGTCAGCGAGGCGTCGAGCAAGGGCAGCAGGCGGAGCACCTCGTCGAGGTTTATGGTCGCCGACAGGCTGGTGTTGGGGACGTAGCTGTGCGGCGTGGGCGCGTAGCCTTGTCGGGGGATCATGGCGGCATCGAGTCGCCTGGTCTCGAAGATGTCGCGAGGCAGATTCAATCAAGCTCCCGTCATCACCTAGCGAACGTCATGGGGACGCGGCAGAATGGTCACCGCCTGCCGGTTCTGCTGCGCCCCGTATCGATAACGCCGCCTCGAAAAATTTTGGCGCTCTGCAGGTGAAGCTTGGGCGCGACCTCTGCATCCATCACAGATCAACCTCCACCATGGGCTCTGCCAAGAAGAACCTCAAGGCGACGAAGAAATTCGAAAAACGGCACCTGAAAGGTGTCCTCGAGAAGCGAAAGGAGACGGCAAAAATAAAGCAGCGCCAGCAGACCAAGGACAAGAAGGCGGCGAGACGCGCCAAGGACGCCGAGTTTTACAAGGGCGCAAAGGACGGCCATGGCCAGCCCAGCCAGCCCCGGGGCCCAAAGGGCAAGGCTAGGGTCAATGAGATGAGCGTCGACGACTTCTTCCAGGGCGGCTTCGAGGACATCATCGACAAGGGCGCCAAGGCGGCCAAGCTAGGCAAGCGGAAGCGCGGCGAGCCTGCCGAGCAGGATGGCGAGAACGACGGCAGCGACGAGTCGGTGGTGTCGGTGGGCGAGCATCCGGTTGCGAGCGACAGCGACGGCGACGGCGAAGACGACGCCGAGCACGGCATGAGCAAAGAGGCCATGGACGCCCTCGCAGACAAGGACCCCGAGTTCTACAAGTTCCTCAAGGAAAACGACCCCGAGGCGCTCGACTTCGACGAGAACGCAGACCTGGCAGAGGTGGACGAGCTCAGCGCCGGCGAGGACGCATCCGACGACGAGCAGCCCAAGAAGAAGCGGAAGCGGGGCAAGGGCGCCGAGCAGGACACGCAGCCGGCCCGGGCCAGCAACGAGCTGACGCGCGCCACGGTTGCGTCGTGGAGGCAGGCCATGGCCGACAGGCACTCTCTCCGGGCGACCAGGCAGGTGGTGCTGGCGTTCCGCAGCGCCGCCCACCTGAACGAGGACGACGACGACGACAAGGGGCGGCAGAAGCGGTGGACCATCAACAGCCCCGACGTCTTCAACGACATCCTGGTCCTGGCGCTCAAGGAGATCCCCCTCGTCATGAACCACCACCTGCCCGTCAAGGAGTCGGCGGCGGCCAAGGTCTACGTGCAGACCGAGTCCAAAAAGTTCAGGACGCTGTCGCTGCTGCTCAAGTCGTTCACCTCGTCCATCATGCACCTCCTCGGCACGCTCTCCGACGACAAGACGCTCAAGCTGACGCTGTCGTCGCTGACGCCCATCCTGCCCTACCTCCTGTCCTTCAAGAAGCTCCTGCGCGCCCTGGCCCGGTCCGTCGTCAACTTCTGGGCCCAGCCGGCCAGCTCCGAGACGACGCGCATCACGGCCTTTCTCGTCCTCCGCAGGCTCGTCGTCATCGGCGACAAGGGCATCCGCGAGACGGTGCTCAAGGCGACGTACCAGGGCCTCGTCCAGGGCTGCCGCGTCACCAACCACAACACGACGCAGGGCATCAACCTGATGAAGAACTCGGCCGCCGAGCTATGGGGCATCGACGCCTCCGTCGGCTACACGACGGCCTTTGCCTTTATCCGCCAGCTGGCCGTCCACCTGCGCAACAGCATCGTGCACAACAAGGACGACGCCTTCCGCATCGTCTACAACTGGCAGTTCACCCACTCGCTCGACTTCTGGTCCTGCGTCCTGGCCGAGCACTGCAGCCCGCTCAGGGAGGCCGAGGCGGGCCGCGGCGAGAGCCAGCTCCGCCTGCTCATATACCCCCTCGTCCAGGTGACGCTCGGCGCCCTGCGCCTCGTCCCGACGGCCCTGTATTTCCCCCTGCGCTTCCACCTCGTCCGCTCCCTGCTGCGCACCTCGCGCGCCACCGGCACCTACATCCCCCTGGCCTCGCCCCTGCTCGAGGTGCTCGCCTCGGCCGAGATGAAGAAGCCGCCCCGGGCGTCGACGCTCAAGGCCCTCGACTTCGCCGTCGCCTACAAGGCCCCCAAGGCCTATCTCCGCACGCGCGTCTACCAGGACGGCGTCGGCGACCAGCTCGTCGAGCTCCTCGGCGAGTACCTGCTGCTCTGGGGCACCTCCATCGCCTTCCCCGAGCTCGCCCTGCCCGTCGTCATCCAGCTCAAGCGCTGGCTCAAGCAGGCCCGCTCGCGCGCCCGCGGCAACAACAACGCCAAGCTCGCCGCCCAGCTCGTCCTCGTCGTCCAAAAGGCCGAGGCCAACGCCGCCTTTATCGAGCAGCGCCGCGCCTCGGTCGACTTTGCGCCCAGGGACCGCGCCCAGGTCGACGCCTTCCTGCGCGACTACGACGTCGCCAAGACGCCCCTCGGCGCCTACGTCGTCGCCCAGCGCAAGGCCCGCGCCGAGCGCGCGCGCCTGCTCGAGGAGGCGAGGAAGGAGGACGACAGGAAGAGGCGGGAGGAGAAGGCGGCCCTCGAGGGCGGCGACGATGAGGACGAGGCCGAGGACGAGGATACGGACGAGGACGGTGATGAGGGCGAGGAGGATGAGAGACATGATGGGAGCGACGACGAAGACTTGGACGAAGAGTAGGTGTGCTTGATTTAGGGAGTGGCTATCCCATGCCGCGAGACGCCGGCGCACTGATTCAAGGCCTGTTCACGCATCGCGCGTGAGCATCCGGATAGAGCAAAGAGTAATATAAAGGATTCATCATCATGAGTGCCCTTCATCCAGCCAAACAGATGGAGCCCAGCGATAGCCTCAGTCCGCACTCGCGCCCTGACCCCAAAACTCCAACAATGCAGTCCAGCGCACCGGAGGCTGTTCCCTTGCTGTGGATACTCCAACAAATGACCCTGTTGAGACGCGGATGCGGTAGGATGGGGAGAAAGAAAAAGGACCGGAACTCCTCAACACGTGCCAGCTCGGAGCCCGTCCCTCGATGTGAAAAGGCCGTGATGCAGGCGCAACGTCTCAGGCCACGTCGCGGATGCCCTGCCAGGTAAACTGCTCGCTGCCGCTCGTCACGTCGCGGACGGTCAAGCCGGTGATGTGCAGGACCGTCATCTCGAGCTCCTCGTCGGACATGGCCTGGCCGGCGGCCTTCTGGCCCTCGACGACGTCGTAGAGGCTGTAAATCTGGTCGTTCTTGACCTCGAGGCGCCTGAGCAGGGCGCGGATGCCCTGGGCGAGGGCGAGGCGGTCCCTGCGGCCGAGGGCCTTGTCGCAGCCGTTGTACTGCGCCTGCAGGCGCGTGAGCTCGAGCTGCAGGTGCTGCGCCTCGTCCTCGAGGCCCTTGATGACGAGGGCCAGCGCGTGGCCGGGGGCCTGGCTCGGCCGCACCGTCGCGTCGGCGCCGAGACTGCGGTCGGTGACGGGGACGGGACGCGGGACGGAGACGCGCTTCTTGCCCGAGGCCACGTCGGCCGAGGAGACGACGCCGCGGTGCGACGTGATGCGGCTGCAGACTATGCAGTTGCGGCAGTTGTGCTCGCACAGCCCGTCCAGGACCCGGCGAGCATTGCTCGAGAGCGCCGGGCAAGAAGAGCCCCTGTCCACCCGCTTGCTGAGCTCGGCGGTGAGGTCCGTCTCGACGGCGAGCGTGTGCGCTTGGTGGTGAGACTTGTGGCTGCTCTGGCTCGTCACGTCTCGGTGGCGCGACTGCCGCTGCTCCCTCGTCAGGGTCAGGTTCAGCGAGACGGCCTGGTCCTGGGTCGTGTCGTCGACAGACTGGAGATCGGCCGTGTCGTCGACATCTTGGAGCCTCGAGGCAGCCTCCCTGGCGAGGACGCGACGCTTGCTTCCCTTGTTGGCCACGTTCTTGTCGCCCAGGGCCTGCTTCCCGGGCATCGAGAAGGCGACCTTTTGCCCCTGGGCGGCGCCGGGCTTGGGGGCCGACGCCGCCTTGGCCATGCCCCTGCGCCTTTGGTGTTGAGGCGCGCGCCTCGTCGCGTCCCGGGTCTCGCGCCCCGTGTCGTTGCCGGCGGTCGTCTGCGCCCTGGAGCTCTGCGCGGTGAGCTCGGGCGGCGCGGGCATCTCGTTGGTCTCGGTGTCCTGCGCCCCCGATTCCTCCGTCCGCATGGTGATGTCCGGCACGAAGAAGGCAGACGTCATGTTTTCCTCCTCCGTCTCATCGTCCAGGCGGGCAGACGGGTCCTGCTTGGCAAGGGGGCGACAGTGGTCGAGCTGCTGCTTCAGGAAGCCAACCTCGTCCTTGAGCCGCAGGTTCTCCTCGTGGAGATCGTGGGTGCTGCGTTCGAAGCCCGAGTTCTCGCGGCGCAGCGTCTTGTTCTCGTTGAAGTACTTTTCGTTGTGGCGGACCAGGCTCTCGTTGTCCTCGCGCAGAGCCGTCTTCTCCTGGGCGGCAACGTCGACCCGCTGCCGCAGGGCGTCAATCTCCTCGCGCGCGGCGTCGAGCTCGTGCTGGGCGGCGTCGAGGCTGTCCCGGAGATGCTCGTTCTCCTCCATCAGCGTCTTGTTGCTGGACCGGAGCGATCTGTTCTCGCTCAGGAGAGAGCCGTCGCCCCGCCGGAGGCTGTTGTTGTCGGACCGCAGCGACTCGATTTCTTGCCTGAGGTCCTTTTGCTGCCTGCGCAACGTCTCGTTGTCTGCCCGGAGCGACGAGTTTTCGAGCTCGAGGGCATCGCGGCCGTGCTTGAGCGAGACCAAGTCGCGGCGCAGCGTGTCGTTGTCCTGTCGCATCTGGTCTGTTGTCTCGAGCTGCTTGTGCGACGACTCGAGCTGCTTCTCCTTGACGTTGAGCTTGCGCGTGAGCTTGCTGATGTCGTCGCACGCGCTCTGCAGCCTGCCGACTGCGCGATCTCGCTCGTGGGCCAGCGAGACGTTTTCCATTTCACTGTTGCTAATCTTCTGCTGCGCTTGGTCCAACCGGGCCTGTAATGTTGCAACTTCTATTTCCAGCTCTGTGCTGCCGTCAGCCTTTTGCGCCTCGACCAAGCCTCGGGCAGTGAATCGACTTACTGTTCTTCCGGGCGGCAAGCCTGTCACCGCTGTCGTCGTAGCCGTCGCCACCGTTTGCGTATTTCCTCGACCTGAGCTGGGCCTCGAGCCGCTCGACCTGCTGCTGAAGATTCTCGGCATAATCTTGTACTTTGTCGTGGTGTTCTTGGAGCGAGACAATCTCGTCGCGGATCATATCCATGGACACGAAAATCTTTTCCTCGTCCTCGGGCACCCTGACGCCGTCGACCTCGGCGTGGGCGCCGGCAGACGGCCTTTCTCGCCGGTCGTGGACCCTGCCATGCTTGACGAAGATGGGGACGCCGTTCTTCATCGAGCCGCTGAACTTGAGGGTCCCCGTGACGAAGTCGCCGAGGTGGGAGATGTCGGGCACAAAGAAGGACCGGACCTGCGACGGGCTGCGACCGGGGCTGGCCATGGAGTTGGGCGACGCGGCAACAGCCGTCAGGCTGGACTTGGCCGACGAGGAGAGGTGAGGGGAGCCGTCGTCACGCGCCGGGTCTCTCGGCTGGCCGTGCGCGGGGCTGAGCGGCGTCTTTTGCAGCCGGTCCGGGGCATCGCGCGGGTGAGGCTTGGACGGGGCTCGGCCGGGAGGCTTGGGGAGGTCCGACGAGAGGTCCGACTCGTTGTCGACGCGCGGCTGCATCTCGGCACGCGGCTTGGAGCCGTGCCAGGCGTCGCGGGTCGAGTCGTCGGCCGGCGGCGGCCTGTTCTCCTTGGACGCGGGGACCTTGTCGCGGGCGCTCGGCGGCAGGGAGAAGAAGTCGGGCCACTTGCGGTGGGCAGCCTCCCAGTTGACGGACAGCTTGCGCGGGGCCGTGACGCGGGCAATGTCGTGGTTCAGGCGGCGCGTCGACTCGCCGTCCGGGTCCGTCATGACCGACGACAGCGTCGGGCTGACGGTGCCGTGCGAGCCCGTCGACGACGGCGGCGAATTGAAGGGATTGGCGCGGTTGGCGTTCATTTCTCTAAGGATGCGCGAACGATATCGGGGGGCCGCGTCGGGCTCCATGGCTGTGTCCACGCGCCGTCGACGCGATCTCGGCTCGGGATCGCTGTCTGCGCCTCCAGGCGTCCGGAGCTCGGGGAACGTCGGACCCAGCCGCTGTCTCGAGGACGTGCTGGGTGTCCAAGGGCGAGAGCGGCAGCAGAGGCTCGAGACGCGTCGGGGCAGCGCTGGTCGCGATTTCGCTGGGGAGCTGGGCTGAGGTTGCAGGGAAGAAGCCGTCGATGGCGGGCAGGGATCAGCAAAGTAAACAAACAGCCACAGGCCAATGCACCAGCCACACCGCCACTGGCGCCTTTGCCGTACCGCCACACCTATTGTAAGGGGCTGATCTGTTCAGGGCATGTGCTATAAAGCTATCAAAGGTCATCACAAATCCCGCAACTCCAACATCGTTATCCAACACGCCCAGTACGTACTATGAAACAACCATGCATAAAGGCTCTCAAGTCAAGTCAATCACTTCGTCCTGGACAACGATATGCCCAGCAGGCGGCTGAAACGGCGGCAAGCCATCCTCTCGCAGAAGCCACCCGTGCAGGTGCTTGTACAGCACCCCGACCGTGTTGGGCGGGAACGCGTTCCCAATCTGCCGCCGGATGCTTGTCTTGTTGCCCAGGAAGCGATGGTGGTGCGGAAAGCCCTGCAGGCAGGCGTACTCTCGCAGAGTGAGGTCCCGCGTGCCGTCAGGATGGTACATCTCTCCAGATCCCGTGGTGATGGTCCCCGCGAGTCTGTTGGCATCCAGCCGCGGCCGTGGGGGATGGTGCTGCCTGACCCTGCCAATATCGTGCATCTCGTCTTGCCCGATCCCGCTTATGGCCTGCTGGATCGTCGTGAAGGGCCTACAGCCCGATCCGCCAGTCTCCGAGTGCGTCGCCGGAGGAAAGGGAGGCAGCCTTTCCCCAGGCGCTGCCGCAATGACCACGAGTCGCTTGCGGTCCTGCGCCAGCCCCCAGGTGCAGAGGCGCACGACCCGCCACCTGATCGAGTACCCGAACTGAGTGAAGTCCCCGATTAGGCTGCGAAGGTAGTGTAGATGTCTGTCGTGCGTTATTCCAAATGTCTGCTCGACGGTGATGAGGCGCGGCCGCGTCTTGTTGATAAGCGAGTTGCACCCAAAGAGCGCAGAGATGTTCTCCTCGTCATGGACCGACTCGTGCGTGTGGGCGGGCGAGAAGAACTGGCAAGGCGGCGACAGGTGAAGCACATCCACCCGGATGTGCTCGTTCCGGCTTCCCCTAATGAACTCGTCAATGGACATCTCGTATAGTTTGCTTCCCGGAAAGTTCAGTTTGTACGTCGCCCAGACGTCGGGCGACTTGTCGACGGCGTATTGGACTTTGAAACCCGCCCTCTGGGCGCCGCGAGAGACGCCGCCCGCGCCCGAAAAGGCGTCAAAGACGGTGTACTTCTGCTGGTTTCGTCTGGGACTAGGTCCCGACTCACGGGAACCGGTTTCCAGGTCTATGCCGTGGAATGGCTGGCCTCCATTCCACGACCCACCCTTGATGCGTCGTCCACGCCACCGGTTGCAGAGCGCCTCGTCTGGGAGCCTGTATTTCGAATCGGACACGTCGGCCGAGGGTATTCTCTCGAGGGCCTCTTCGTTGGGTCTGATCTTCCGGCCATGGGTCGTAAAATATACCTTGAATTTCCATCTGCAGACCAGGACTCCGGTTTGCTCGACCTGGCGTCTCTGTCGCTCCTTATCCCCAGCGGGGCCGGTCGGCGATAGCATCGACGAGCAGTTCTCTGGGTACTCCGCGTTGGTAACCACAAGCGCTCGCTTCTTGACTACCGAGTCGGAGCTGACGTCGATGAAGATGGGCTGTTCATTCGGAGCGGTCCTGCTGATATAGAGGATCATGCAGACCTCGTTGAGTTTTTTTGGGAGCTTCCCCATCAGATGGCGCGTCCTTGTGAGTGGTACTCCTCGAAGCTTGGGAGTCCCGGACCGGTCGCGGATGGAAGCCTTGACCTCGATGAAGTTCACTGGGTACACGCCAAGATGCATGCCGTACACCTCGACAATATCGCCTCGGGAGAAGTGCTGGCCTCGTATACAAACCTTCTCCACCGCGTATTCCCCGTCTCGCAGCAGGGAGCCTTGTGTAGCCCCAGAGCCGTCGTCGGTGAGGTCGACGACCTCGTCGTCGGTGAGGTCGGCGACCTCGTCGTCGAATATATTGTCGAGCTCGTGGTCATCGGTTAAGGTACAAGAAGAGGCATTGCTTGTCGGCATGGTGGCAAGCTGGGGACAGGAGAGGTGTTAATTAGCAGCTCTCGAGGCCTTGCGGAGTGGTGGTTGCGAGGAGGAGGAGGAGGAGGGGGGGGGGGGGGGGGGGGGGGAGGATGAGGAGAGGCGGGTGGAGGAGGAGAAGCAGTGAACCAATGCAGCTGGCCCTTGACCAGCCATGTTCGTGTTTGCAAGCCAACATGTGCTCGGGTGCCTGCGGGAAAAGTTGACCGGTGATAATGTTCGGACCGTGTCTTGACCTACAGGGTCGTCGTACTAGTTCGGAGTTTGGATATAGCTCCCCTGATCATCGACGGCGAACGCCATGTTTGCTGTGACCCGCCATCTCGCATCGTCTCTATTTCCCGTCATCGCCAGATATCTGGCATGCCAACTACTATGCACCTGCTCCTTGATGGGTCAGCTTGGTCCGGCTGAGCCAAACCAAGCAACCAGTGCGATATCTCCGTCATAGAAGACCCGGTTACCTGCGGCGCCTTTCGTCCTCTGCATTCATACTATCGTCTACCTACCGCGGAGCGAGGCGGCCTGCGAAACCCAGGTCACTCCAGGTCTTTGCACACATGAGCAGACGAGGACGTTTGCGCGGCTGAAATATGTCCCGCTGCCCGAAGCTCAGCTGGCGCACGAGCTGCCACTATACCTAGTTGAGCAGTACGTACCTCGGGTCTTCGCACTTCACGTCTGCTGCGCGTGCCTGTCCTCGCCTACCTCTTTACGCGTTGGCCTCTTTTCCTTGCATCATGCATCACCTTTAACCACCCTCGTCGTCCGCGTTTCTCGCAACTCGACTTCGCTCCACGGCCACGCAAGGCGACCGGGCGACTCGCAGGCCGGTTCAGCACTCTCCGCTGCTGGACTTCCTCTCCAGCCCTCCCGACACGGGCTCTTGCAGGACAACCAGCACCCGGCGAGCTGCAGGTGCCCCAGCAACCAGCCTGGCAGCTGCCCAAGAGCCTGCAAACCAAGACGGGGCCCCCCCATTTCCCTGAAACGCTTGCCGCTGCTTACTTTTCTCTGTCGGACCTCGCCGCCCTTTCCTGCCATTCCCGTCCTTCCCGCATTTACCTGAATCCGACCTCGACCCGATACCTCACCGAGAACCCCCTGGTCCCGACCCCTTTCGTCTTCTCCCACCAGTCTCAGGCGTGGGCTCTTGGTTCGAAACTGCCCGACGACCATTGCTTTGCCTCGAACCCGGAGACATGCTCCGCAGAACTCGGGCCATACCATGTCGGAATTGAACGAGCTTCTGGGGGGTTGGTTCGAGAAGTTACAAAAGGTCCCCGCCGAGCAACACCTGCTGTGTCCCAAGATCAACGAAGAAGATGAAGAAGACTACAAATCGCTCGACGACCCAGACACCAGAATCTCGGCCGACGAGAAGACGAGACGCATCCAAGACGCCGAGCGGCGGATCGAGATTACCTACTGGAACAGTTTGATCTTTGGGTTCGACAAGAAAGATGCTGGCAAGTGGCTCGAGGACTTCACGTCCCGGCTCGAGGGCTGCCTCAAGCTATGCTCCGACTGTGTTCTCAACTGGCACATGAAGCGCAAGGCCCACCTCCAGAAGTTTTCCGAGTATGTCTCGTGGCCGCGACGGGAGTCCCCGCTGACCATCCGTCCCCAGACGATGGAACGAAGACGCTGTGCTCCACATCGAGGACATGTTGGAGAAGCTCGACGTCGCTCGCATCGAGCACAACCTCAACTGGGCCAAGCAGTACATTGAGAAGATCGAGGCTGCCGGCGCTGTGTTTAAGAAGTCCCAATTCGGCGGCCATCTTTCCTCCGTCCTCATCACCATATACGAATCTCTTTGCTGTGTCCCCTACCTGTCCATGCCTCAGCACCGCCAGCTCTTTCAATACGTCTTCGTACGTCTGCAGGGCAAGAACTTTCTCAAGCTGGGCGCCAAGGATCCCCTGCCGGGCATGACCTATTTCCTCTTCGAGCCAAGTTTCGAGGACCGCTCCAAGTGGGCTCAGGAAAACTGGAAGACGATAGAGAGCGAGTCCATGACGGAGGAGCAGTTCGACTGGGCCGTCAGTGGCGCTCTCGTCAAGGCAATCGACGACATCAGCCGGAAGGACCTCTCTCATCTCACCAGCGAAGACTACATGGAGATCGAGCGATTCTGGGAAGTCTTCGAGACCATTCTGCGGGCCTTTACCGAGGAGCTCATCCTCAGTCGCCTTCGCAGCCTGGAAGTGCGTCCGGGCTACCCCGGCATCTACGACCTGCTGTTCTGCCATATCCAGTCCTGCCGCTCCGAGGGAGTCCTGGTGACTACCATCCGCGTCTTGACGGCCCTCCTCAAGAAGTCGCCAAAGGCATTCTGGGACGTCGTCGGCGATGCCAGGCCCAACGTCATCGCCGATATGCTTTTCGGCAGCCCCATCTACAAAATCCTGCTCCGACAGTCGCTGGCGGATTGCTGGGGCGAATTTGATTATGGCTCCGAGGCCGTCGTGCCCTTTCCCATGTCCTGGATTCAGCCCTGGCTCCAGTCGTTGAGTCGCGACCGCCGATATGACGCTTGCGAGGTCTTGATCCACACGCTGTTCGAGACGCTCGCCAGAGACGCGGAGATTGGCGAACCAGGCCAGGCCGCCTGCATCCGCGCCGGCCTCGATGCTTTGGGGTTCACCATGAGATCCTTTTTGGAGCTGGACACCAAGGTCTCGTCGGGCACGACGCACCTCTACGCCAGTGCAACCTTTAACATCGTTGTCAAGCACAAGGAGCTCATTGTCCAGAATCTCAACCCGCCGGGCGGGAGAAAGGAGGGCTGGACAACCTTCAAGGTTGCCGAAGCGGCCAGGGCCGTTCTCTACACCGCCATGAGACTGGACATGAGGCTGTTCTCCGAGGAATTCGCGGCCATACACCTCCAAATGCAACTTCAGTCGACTGTCACCAGAAACTCCAAGGCGTGCTGGGAGTGCATCGTCGACGTGTTCGATACATCTGTTGACCAGGTCGGCCTGGCAAAAGAAATCCTCATGTGCCTCGGGCCCCTGGTTCCGGTCGAGCCGATACGACCTCAAAAGAGCAAAGGGTCCATCATCAAGCTGGACCAATCAAGCGAAGCCTTCAACACCGCCCTTTCAGGCGTTGCGGATGGTCTCGTCCGGATCCTCGGCCGCATTTCTGAACTGGAAGTTGCCAAGATGAACGCGCTCTTTGCCGACCGGGTGCCCTTCCAGGCAGCCGTCGGGCTGTCGGTCCACGGCGTGTCTGATCTGGCAGAAGCTTCGGCGGAAGTGCTCAAGAGCTGGACCGGCCAGCTCACGCGCGGCGCAGCGCTGGAGCACATAACTCGGGTCTACCCCGAGCAGACTCTGTCCTCCGTCATCTGGACTCTGGAGCGAGTTATGCGGCGGCCCTATCCCTGGGGCCCCGTTCCGCTGCTCTTGGTCACAACCGGTTCCGTTCTCCGAGGCCTGGCCGACCCCTCTACGGGAGTCTTGCGGACGACGACTGTAGATTCGAAGCTGACGGCGACCATCTTGCGTTGGTGGAACGAACAATGGCGTTTTGTCTCCAGGTCCTGCCTCAACATCGAGAACTGGTCCATGTACGTCGCCAACGCCGACATGACGAATTTCTGCCGGGACATCATGGAGCTTGCCGAGGCTCTCATCTCCGAGGACGGCCTTCTCGCGTCGACCGTTGCCCATGGGAGAAGCCAGACAGAGGCGATGGTCATGATTCTCGGGCCGGCCAAGGACAATTTCCGTGGCATGGAGAACCTGATCCGCCTCAAGGATCTGTATCTCGTGGACGTGACGGTCCGCGTGCTGCGCAAGATCCTGACGCGCCTGGGGGAGAATGACCTCGAGATCAACCGAGATTCTCGCAGGCTCATCACCGACGCTTGCACGCCGACGAGCGTCGAAGGGAGATATCTGAGAGTGACAAACCTGACGGATCAACAGCGAGCAGAGCTGCTGCAGGCGCTTGGCCAGGACGAAGAGGTCCAGATTGTTCAAGTAGGCGAGGTGTCGCGGTCTGCAACACCCACCTCGGACGCCGGCAAGGACAAGGCCAAGAAGCAGAGCAAACTCGATGCCTGGTCCAAATCGGCGCCCGTGGCTGCTGCCTCTTCGTCGGTTGCCCAGCCAAGCAGGACAAATCGGGACGACGTCTTGGAGATGAGCAAGTCGGCCGACAGCCCGGTGCTCAAACAGCTCCAGGCCAAGGCGGCGGCGGCAGCCGCCAAGGCCAAGGCCAAGCTTTCTAACGAGAAAGCCATCACGGCTCTGAAGGAGAGCAGGAAGAGAGAAAAGGAAGAGAGGGCGAAGAGAGACGCCGAGGCCATTGCGCGGGCCAAACAGCTTCGGGGAGAGACGGTCCGTGGCGAGGGCTCTGGCATCCACAGCCTCAGGCAGACGGGCAAGGACCATTCGAGGAGCGAAATCATGGTCAACAGTTCTGACGAGGAGTCTGACGGTGGAGACGACGATTCAGACGCCGACAATCAACTGGCCGCCCTTAGCACCGGTGGCCACAAGACGCTGGACGAGGAGGAGAAGCGACGGCAGCAGGCCTTGCGCGACCGGCTGCGCCGGCCCGTCAAGAAGACTCGGCAGCAGCGGTCTGTCAAGGAGATGAGAGCGCGCTTGATCCCGTCCATGGATAGGCTCCACACCGTCATCCTCTCATGGGACCTGTTTCACGGGGGCAGCGACCCGCCAGAGGGCCCAGCCGCGACGCAAGTCTCGACCAAGTACGCCGACCCAAAGGCGTACCAGGAGACGTTCCTCGCTCTCCTCCTCAAGGAGGCCTGGCATTCATTCATGACGGCCAAGGGCGAGGTGACGTCGAAGCCGTTTGGGATGAAGATTGC
Organism: Hypocreales sp. Mo6-1; assembly: GCA_002939055.1. Classification (NCBI taxonomy): domain Eukaryota; kingdom Fungi; phylum Ascomycota; class Sordariomycetes; order Hypocreales; species Hypocreales sp. Mo6-1. The sequence continues at coordinate 4,594,521 of PNEP01000013.1, forward strand.
CAGCCGTGCAAGCGTAGACAGTTACCTGGAGACGACGTTTACGATGCCCGTGGTGCAGAATCGGGAACGCGGGTTGTCGGAGGGCGACATGCTCCTCGTCTCCGAGGACGAGGATCCTCTGGCAAGCCAGTCGGCCAGGCATTGCCTCGCGCGGGTCCATCGCATCACGTACAAGAAGGAGATGGTCGAGATCACGTATCGCGTAGCCTCGCGCAATAACGCGCTGGCCGTTTTGCTGACGCCCAACTCGGTCGTCCACGGCATCAAGATCACCAACATGACGACAATCGAGCGTGAGTACGCGGCGCTGGTGAGCGTGCCGTACTGCGACCTCATGGACGAGATCCTCAAGGCGGAGCCGTCGCCCATCCTCCGCTACGGCGAGGAGAGAATCTCCAACGCCATGGTCAACTGGTCGCTCAACCGCGGCCAGGCCTTGGCCGTCTTGGGGGCGCAAGAAAACGACGGCTTTACTCTGATCCAGGGGTGAGTTTGGGGGCCCCTGGTTTGCGGCACGGCTGCTGACGCGGAAGCGCAGACCTCCCGGAACGGGCAAGACGAAGACGATCGTGGCCATGGTCGGGTCGCTCCTCTCGGAGCAGCTGGCCCAGGCAGCGGCCGGGGTGCCGTTGCGACCGAACGCGTACGGCGCGGGCGGGAACAAGCAGGGGCGGGCGAAGAAGCTCCTCGTGTGCGCGCCGAGCAACGCGGCGGTGGACGAGCTGGTGCTGCGACTCAAGGGCGGCGTCAAGACGAGCAACGGCAAGGCGAAGAGCATCAACGTGCTCCGGCTGGGGAGGAGCGAGGCGATCAACGCGGCCGTCAAGGACGTGACCCTGGACGAGCTCGTCCGAAAACGGCTGCAAGGGGACGACACCAAGGACAGGGCCAAGGCGGACCGAGAGAAGCTGCACGAGGAGGCGGGCAAGATCAAGGAGGAGCTGGGCCTGCTGCGGCCGCGGCTGGAGGAGGCGCGGACCAACGAAGACCGGGCCGTGTACAACCTGCTGTCGAGGAAGTTTGAGGAGCTGAAGCGGCAGCAGATGCACGTGGGCAAGCAGATCGACGCCAACCGGGACAGCGGCAACTCGATTGCGCGCGAGATGGAGATGCGGCGGCGACAGGTGCAGCAGGAGATTCTCAACTCGGCGCAGGTGCTGTGCGCGACGCTGAGCGGCAGCGGGCACGAGATGTTCCGCAACCTCGACGTCGAGTTCGAGACGGTCATCATCGACGAGGCGGCGCAGTGCGTCGAGCTGAGCGCGCTGATACCGCTCAAGTACGGCTGCTGCAAGTGCATCCTGGTCGGCGACCCGAAGCAGCTGCCGCCGACGGTGCTGTCGCAGTCGGCGGCGCGCTTCGGCTACGACCAGAGCCTGTTTGTGCGGATGCAGCAGAACCACGGGGAGAGCGTGCACCTGCTCAACACGCAGTACCGGATGCACCCGGACATCAGCCTGTTCCCCAGCCACGAGTTCTACGAGGGACAGCTGCAGGACGGGCCGGACATGGCGGGCCTGCGGCAGCGGCCGTGGCACAGCAGCGCCCTGCTCGGGCCGTACCGCTTCTTCGACGTCCAGGGGTCGCAGGAGCGGGGGCCCAGGGGCCAGTCGCTCGTCAACGTCCAGGAGCTCGAGGTGGCGATGCAAATGTACGACGCCCTGAGCAAGAGGTACCACGGGTGCGGCCTGGCGGGCAAGATGGGCATCATCACGCCCTACAAGGCGCAGCTGTTTGAGCTGCGGAGGCGCTTCAAGGCGCGCTACGGCGAGGCCATCACCGAGGCCATCGAGTTCAACACGACGGACGCCTTCCAGGGGCGCGAGTGCGAGATCATCATCTTCTCGTGCGTGCGGGCCAGCTCGACGGGCGGCATCGGCTTCATGACGGACATTCGCCGCATGAACGTGGGCCTGACGCGGGCCAAGTCGTCGCTGTGGGTGCTGGGAGACTCGCGCGCGCTGGTCCAGGGCGAGTTCTGGCGCAAGCTGATTGACGACGCGCGGGCCCGAGGCCGCTACACGCGGGGGGACATTGTGTCCATGTTCCGCCGGCCGCTGGAGCAGGTCGACGTCTGCATGGCGGACGGGCCGGCCAAGGAGCAAAACGAAGGGTCGAGGCAGGCGGCGACGGCGTCCCCAAAGGCCGACGGCGCGGCTGCCGCAGCCCAAGGCGCCCAAGGCACCGCAGCCCAAGGCGCCCAAGGCACCGCAGCCCAAGGCGCCCAAGGCACCGCAGCCCAAGGCGCCCAAGGCACCGCAGCCCAAGGCGCCCAAGGCACCGCAGCCCAAGGCGCCCAAGGCACCCGGCGCAGCCCCGACGAGGTAGTGCCGCGGTCCGGCGGCGGACCGCCCGTCATCCACACGTCGGCAGGCACGGCGGCGCCCAAGAAACGGCCGCTGGACAGCGCGGCACCTTCGCAGCCCGGGGCCAAGAGGGTAAGCGGAGAAGCGGAGAAGCGAGGGCCAGGCGGCTGGGACAAGCGCTGTCTAACCACGGAGCAGATGGCGGCGGACAAGCCACGCAGCGGACTCGGGTCCAAGTTTGGGCAGAAGGGCGGCAAGCCGGCGGCGGCGCCCAAGGACCCGTCGGCCATGGCGGTGCTCGGGCTGACGCCCCCTGAACGGCCTCCGGCGGCGGCGGCGAGTCCGGCAAATCAGCCGGGGGGATCGGCGGCGTCGGCGTCGCAGCTGCAGACAGGGAGCAGCACGGGGCAGGGCAGCAAGGTCAGACGCTGGCAGGACAGCTTTCCGAGGCGGCGACGAAGCTAACACGGAGCCCGGTCGCAGACGAACAAGGCGGCGGCGCCGGGGCCGCGGAAGACGAAGGCCAAGCCGAGCGTCTTCCTGCCCAAGAAGCGCTGAACAGGCATCTGGGGTCGAGGTGATTCCTTGTGGCCGTTTGCGGTAGAAAAAGACGCCTCCAGAGGCGGCTTAGACGCATAGAGAGAGCATTGCAAGGCGTTTGGCTGGCGGGCAGGGATCTGCAGGGTTTGATGTCAGGATTGCATAGCCGGCCATGAGGCCGGGGCGTGTACAGTAGATACATGACAGGCGTGTCTCGGCGAGGCGACGTGATGAGGGCGAGCGGCGTCTGTCTGCCGGCTGCATCCGCAGGGAGGCGAAGCCGGCGTCGGGCTCATTTCCGAGGGCGGCGGCGCGGTAATTTGGCCGCCGGCCGTTGGGCCCCGTGTTTCGGCGCGTGGCGGCCGTGGAGAGTTGAGGCGAAGAGAGAGTGCAGGGGAGGGCGGCGGCGGCGGCTGCGAGAGATGCAGGACTCGTTTGTCGCGCTGCTTTCTTTTGGCGCGCTGCTTTCTTTTGGCGCGCAAAAGCAAGGCGGTGCGACGAGCCAATTTGCACGCCTCGGGACAGCGCGCCACGCCCGGCTGGCCGTTCCCTTGGCGAGGGAGCGTTGTTTCCAGGTGTTTGTCCAGGCAATATGCGCATGGCGGCGGCCAACGGCGGAGATGGCTGTTGGCCGCTGTGCCGCAGCCCCAGGTTGCCCGGGCCATCGACAAGGCCGCTTCCGTCTGTCGCCCTCGAGCTGTCCCGGCAGAGCGTCCTCGGGCGCGGCGAGCCGTGTCGAGCGCCATCGCGTCCCCCCTATTCTCGTCATATCGCGGGCTGAGCGCTCGAGCGTCGCACACGTCGCCTCGGTCGCACACGTCGCCGCGTCGTCGCACAGCACGGCGCCCTCGCTCCACGACGCCCTCGCTCGCCGTGGCAGAAGAAAGCACACCGCTTCGGCTACAGCCAAGGCAGGCCGCCCAGACGCGCCAGAGGCCCGCCGAGTCGCCCGTCAATCAAAGGCCCATGCCCGTCGCGCCCGGACAGCCTCGTTGACTGCCCAAGCCGACAGGATAGGCCGGCAGGATAAATGGACCGCTCGCACATGGCCTGGCTGGACATGGCCCAGCCGGCCGCAGCCGGTAGACTCACAGCCTCGTCGTCCGAGGGCACCGCGCCGCCGCCGTCCAGCGCGCGCTCCAACCCCTTCGTCCGCCATCGCCGGAGCCGCACCAGCTGGGACGAGGCCGCCCTGGGCTCGCTGGCTCGCTGCCCGTCTGCCGCGAGCCTGCTGCACTCGGACGCCTCCGACGGCGACGCCCAGGCCCGGCGCGTTGGACGCGACCTCGCCGCTCTCATCGACTTCCTCAACAACCACCCGCCGCCGCCGCACAACCTGATGTCGATGCCCTACTGCGCCGCCGATCGCGGCCGCTGGGCCAGGATCAAGAAGATGGGCCGCCGGAGCAGGTCGGCGCCCCGGCCGCCCCAGCAGATCCGCCTGCCCGACTCGGCCGTGTCCGGCATCACCATCGGCGGCCACCGGCACATCGCCATCTCGATCCCGCTCGAGGCCTCCCCGCTGGCCCCCGTGCTGGCCTCGCACCACCCCGCCGCCAGTCTCCAGCCGGACCCTTCACGGGGAGCGCCGGCCAACGGGTCGGCCAGGCCTTGGGTCGACAAGGGCGTCACCGTGCTCCGGTCCGTCACCCAGACTTCCGGGCCGTCGCCGCGCTGCACCCGCGCCGCCGGCACGCGGCCTCGGAGCCAGCAGGCCAAATACACCGTCTCGGCCGGCCGCCGGCCCAACGGCAGCTCCAGCGGGAAGCCCTTTGATTACATCGGAGCCCTGCCTACCCGGTTCGACGGGCCTCTCCTGGATGACATGTCGGCGCCTTGGAACCGGGCGCCGTCGAGGGGCGAGGCCGCTCTGCTCGCCGGCCGCGGAAGACAGCCGCCCAGGCCGCTTCATCAGTCGGCTTGCCCGGCCCGCAGTTCGAGCATGGCGGCCAACCGCGGCATCCATCAGCCAGCCTCCATCGACGGTCTGATATGCCAGGCGCGCTGGCGGAATCCAGCATCCGGCGACGCGGCCGATGCGAGGGATGCCAGCAAGTCGACTCGGGTGCCCAGCAGCGAGGCCGTCGCCGCGGCCAAGGGGCACGACGACCAGGGCCCGGGACTCACCGTGATATCGGACAATCCGATCGTGTCCTGCAGGGACAAGACGCCGTCCTCGGCCCCCGGGACGCCTAAGAGCCGGCGAGACATTGTGCGCGACAAGAAGCGGCGCGACATGGAGCGCGTGCGCAGCGCCAGGCAGAAGGGGCAGACACATGCAGCGGCGCACGCAGCCGACGAGGACGCTGCAGCGGCTGGCCGTGACGGCGGCCCGGGCGGCGCCTTGACGCTGAGCAGCATGATGGTGGTGGCCGACGTCGAGCCTTGTCCCTCTCCGGAACGGCCGACAAGCGCGCCAAGCGCACCGTCTCGGGAACTGCTGCTGCCGCCGGACGCCGGCATGCCGAGCCCGCCGCTGTCGGCCTGCGGATCGCCCGGGCCCGAGCGGCACAGCGGCCCGGACCGCACCTCGCTCATGCGCCGCCGCGAGTGGAGGGTCACGCGCCAGCCGGCGCGGGCGGGCGCGGAGCCAGCGGCCGCCCCGGCGCCGCTCGACGGCGAGGCCCCGGGCCGGGGCACGGACGCGCCGGGGCTGGGCGCCGACGGCCACGAGCAGCGGCTCCGGGACATGGAGCGGCGGCTGCGGCGGCTGGAGCGCAACGGCGACGTGTGGCTGCGGGCCCTGGTGCCCGTCCTCGCCGGCGTCAGCGGCTGGGCGTCGGACGAGGACGCGGCCAGCGACTCGGCGCTGCGCCGGCGCGCCTCGCGCCGGCACGCAAGCCTGCTGCTCGAGCGCCTGGCCGCGCACCACGACGACGACGACGACGGCTGGAGCGACAGCCCGGACGACGACGTCAGCGGCCTGGGCGCCATCGAGCCGCTCATGCGCGAGCTGGCCGGCGAGGCCAGGCGGCGGCAGCGGCAGCGGCACAGGACGCCGCAGGCCGTCGGCGTCGGCGTCGGCGTCGAGCGCCTCGACATGTAGACGGCCGGGCCGAGTTGTGTCTTTTGTGTGTTGGACGACGGGCTTGGAGGACGAGCGTGGACCTAGACTGGCAGCATGTTTGATTTTGTGGTTCGGATGAATAAATTGCGCCCGGAAGCCGGATGACGTCGGTGTAATATGTCGTGATGTGGACCGGCACTCGCCGGTGATCAAAGGGGCCCCTTGAGCGCAGCTGTGCGTCGTCATGCCTTGATGAGATTGCTCAGCAGAACAAAAGACTCCGTGCAACCGCAGACCGTAATAGTACATGCACAATAAACCAATCCCTCTATTTTTGCCGCCCCCCCCTCCCAGACTTACGAGTCCCAAACGCCGTCGTCACAGCTCAACCTCTTGGAACGACGACCCGTCCGGAGTTGCCGCCGGCTTGCCATGGGGGTCGCCGCCGTCGTCCCCCTCGCCCTTGGCCTCGCCGTCTGTTGCCGGCTCGTCCTCTTTCGGCCGCAGCGCCACCCTGGGCTCGTCTCTGTCCTCCACCTGCATCCTGCGCTCGTCCGCCGGCGGGCTGCTTGCCTCTTGCCCGGGCTCCGTCTCCGGTTGCTCGCGTGACTCGCCGTCGTCGCCGCCGTCGGCCTCGGTCTTGTCACCCTGTTCCCCGGGCAGCTGCCGAGCAGGCTCGTCCTTGGCCGGCACGGGCGGCGGCGGGGAGTGGTCCTCGCTCGGCGGCCCCGGCCTCATGGCGTCGAGGTAGAACTTGGTGACGCCGAGGATCCTGCCGTTCCTCTCGCACGCCTCGACCCACTGGGGCCGGACGACGGGGATGTTGTTCTCGACGGCCTTCTCCCAGGCCGTGCCGCGGCCCTCGGTCGTGACAAAGTGCGTCGTGTCGATGCGGACGCCGTCGGCAATCTTGGCGCCGATGCGCTCGACGGCCTGCGCCAGCCGCTCGCGGGCGGCGGCGGGCAGGACGCCGGGCGTGATGGTGATGCCGCTCAGGTCCGTCATCTTATGCGTCCGGACGGCCACCTTTTCGCTCAGGCGCGTGCCGGCCGTGGTCTTGAGGACGAGGTGGAAGGTGTACTCGGTGTCGACGGCGAGGCCGCTGATCTTGGTGCTGTGCATCTGGCGCGGGCGGGGGATGTTGCCGGCCTTCTGGCCGTTGCGGTAGAGGCTCAGCGATATCAGGTCGGCCGTCGCCAGCTCGACGGGGTCCCACTCGAGCACGACCGACGTCTGCGTCGCGTTGCGGCAGCGCAGCACCGGCGCCGCCGGCTCCGACGCGCCCAACGTCGTCATGATGCGCTCCTGCAGCGCGCCAAAGTCCCGCTCGTCGGCCGCCTCCTTGGCGCTGTTCTGCGCAACGGCGATGTCGACGACGCTGCCCGACGACATGTTGGGCGGCAGGAGGATCGACGGGAACTCGATCTGCCACCGCCGTCAGCTGAGGCCAGCGCATCGAGCCAGCCGTCCGCATACCAGCCGCTTGTCGGGCGTCAGGAGCACCGTGACGCCCGCGTCCACCTTGCCGACGGTGAGGGACACGGCCATGGTGAGGCGCCGCTTGTGATGGCCTCGGATCGCGCTCGAATCGCAGTCGCAGTCGCAGAGGCCCGCCAACTGTCGTCGATGGCAGCTTGAACCTTGCCGTGGCGTCAACAGAGGCTGGCCCGCGACAGGGGAGCTTTGCTATTCATAGCGGCGGCGCATTGTTATCCCGAGCCGACGACAATTCGCACATGCACGTGGACGCCCGACCACGTCCATTTCCAGTGGACTAGCAGATTGTCTCTTCTCTTCACGATAAGCTGTACATCTTAGCGCTAGCCTCCAGTCGGCGATGAGTTGAATGCAGTGTGCGCAATTCATCAGAGTATAAATAGAGAACGTAATATGGCGATAATGCCCTATTGGAAAGTCCCTCCGGACGGAATGAACGTCATCCCAATGAACGTCTCACTGATAGAGCGGCTCCATTACCGGAGGGCATTCGCCGACCACAGGTGCTATTTCGCCGTCCTTGCTGATGGCCACCTGATTTGACCCACACGAGGCGCCGTTAGCTATATGGATCTCCTGGTTGTCTTGGTCGAATACGACATAGGCGGCGTTGAAGAAAGATTGGCCCAGTACTGAACATCCCTCTCCTAGTTAACCATTAGCATTTATTCGTAATACTACTTAATAAGACGAACAGATATACTTGCCTTTATCGTCCATCACGCTTAGAACGCAGATATTCCTAGACAACTGCCAGATAAATTCCTTATAGGGAACCCTAATAGTAGTACCACCAAGGGTAAAATCGATAGAGGCATTGACGGCCCGGAGAGAACATTTAACTAGATAAACCGGAGGGCCACGTTGGAGCTCAGCAAGCTCAGCATTAGGGAAGGCGTTTACGATTCCCCGAACGATATCTGTCGGCAAGTAGTTCATGGAAGCGCCGGTATCGAGAAGTACTGGCTTTCCGTTAGAGGCGTTAAAGATCGTAGACCGAAGCCCGTTTTCCGACGTAGTAGAGACACTGTCAAGGGAGACAATGTAGCTGTATAAGGTTAATATAGAGACATATTTAGTAGGAATTCGTAAGACTTGCCCCTTTTCACACGGGTCAAATCCCCTTCCCCTATACGTCCCCAATTGTTGCTCGATCATACGCTGCTTCCCAAGTCTTCCAGAGAACCTCTTTGTGTCGATCCCGCCTAGGAGAAGGACACCGCGATCTCTACTAACACTCCCGAGGTAAACACTAAAAACTCGTCTGTTTATAGAGCCTTGTGTGACCAAAGAGTTCATCACGGGGATGTAGAAATCGTCATGTTTGTATCCGCTGCGCTCCATCGCCATACCAATACCGAAAACGCCATCAATTTGGACGTTGATATGTGCTTGATTCTGACTGGCAATGCCCAAGACCATTTTTATTTTCGTCGGACCTAGAAGGAAGTGAGTTAGCATATATGTGTGTATATAGCTCAAGATTCGGTAAGCTAGAACTTCTACTGACCAAGAGAAATGGTATCTTTGTGAAATTCGAGGATATACGTTGAGTTATCGGCTGGGTAGATCATAGACGTGGTCTTATTGAGACATGTGAGGGTCGTGCTCCCGCTTTTGTCGAAGAAAAAATGTTCGCCTGATGAGTTTGAGACTGGAATCTGAGGCTTCTCTTTTACCCACACTATATCGGACCCTGTATCGAAGGGGATGAGGATTTTCTGGCCGGGAGTGCCAAGGGTAAACTCGATGTTATACCCTCGCGCCAGATGACCAGGCTGCAGCTCGACTTGGACCTGGCGCTTAGTCTTACTCTCACTGACGATATTCTCAACTTTCGGGCCCGCAATTGGAAGCTGTAGCATTCCGGGACGCTGGACCACGTCATTGTCCGAGTTGGCAACTGCCTGGGCCGCAAGCGGTGTGGCTCCGAGCAAGTACAGGCTGAGGAAACGGAAATGCATGCTGCTGAATTGGCTGAAGATGAATAGAGGATAGACTACTAAAGGAGGAAGACTCCTATGGTAGAATAGGTAATAAGTTTGGATTCCACTTGGTCTCGCCAAATAGACAGAGGGAACCAGGGCAGGTGGTATATTTATCAAGTTGTCATATCCTTCGCTGACTCGCATTGTATCGGGAAACCGTCCGGAACTGCATGATTCCATGCTGTGACTGAGGGGTAGAGAGAAATGCGGCGTGAAATAATACCTATAGGTGCCCATGGGTGTTCTATAAATTTTATGGATTCCCGCGGGTAGCATGTACTACCCATATGCCGCTATGAGTCTGCCAACAAGCAAGCGCCCACGGGTCACTTTACACCCGAGGCAGAACTACCTACCCTCCTAGGGATAAAAGCTAGGCACTGCTGCAGAAACAGATAAGCAGCCTGCACACACGACCACAACAAACTGGCAATTGGCAAGAGTCTTAAGGGCGGCCTATTATGCCCTCTGCCTCGCTCCGTTACGGCACCTGTCGCAATAGCCAACTAGGCCAGCAGCGGTGAAATGCGCACTCCAGCAAATGTATAGCTGCTACCGGCAGTGGCGTACATACAGGTAGGGTGTCAAGTGGCCCGCGGGCGCTTACCCCTGGGTATACCATATCGGCATATGGGCATTTATGGGGGTCCTCTACGACCTGTAGGAGCCCACGGTATTAATGGGCCAAATAGGCCCGTAGTAAAAATCCTAACTCGCTATAACTACATGTATCCCATATAATAAGGCTTAAATAAGCCTTACCGTACATTGTTTATTACTACCCCACACGGTCCTCTACAGGGCAGGTACTGAAATATAGGCACCCGAGGGTACACATTCTACGCGTCTTCAAACCCGTGGGCACTCTATAGGCTCTAAAACTTGTATGCTACTACCGGTCAATACTAAACTACTACATATAAGCAGCGTAGTAAACATCTAGCAGGGTAGAGAACATTGAAAGGAGAGGACATCGACTTGTTTGCAGATGAAAGTCTCGTTATGCTGAAAGGCCGACCTTTTCTGTTAGCATCTATTATCCCTCTACGCTGTATGTAAGTGTCCAGGTTCCTTAACGTATGTCGGCTATGCAGGGCGTGAAGTCTCCGTATAATTTCTGGGTAGAAATTTCAGGAGGGACTCGTGAAGATCCATGTCATTGGCACAAAGTACGTTAAAGCCAGGGTGGAGCGTTCCACCTTTTGTTGCTGCATAGCCTGGTGGATATGGCGCAACAGCTTAGCTACAGCGGTATTCCAAAAAGGGTTGTATTTGGCGCGGGTTTCGCTATATGGCGCAATAGTTTCATGTCGCTATATGACGCAAGGCCACTACATGTAGACATTCGGAGTATCTCTATCACACGAAGGTCGTAGGGATCGTAGAGACTGGAGAAGTACTTGGATTCTATCTAAAGAGAGTTGTTGCTAAAATTATATAATTGTGAAAAGAGCTTGTTGGAATGGCCTCTAGTGATAGCGTGTTATACGTATTGAGGCAACGTGGGTGTGTTTCGGCTGCTTCAGCTATTTGACATCTTGTCTCAGCTGGATATGGGCCTAGCAGGCTGCCCTGTTTGAAAATCTCGTCCCGAGAACTTACTGGCACAGCCCGTACTGGTATAATATAACAACTGTGCATATGTACTACTTACTAGATATTAAAGGTGGTAATGAGTAGTGTTGTGTGCAGCTGCCTTCAAGTTTCTGCCGGTGCGATGGTTAGTCCCGTGAGGGTTATCCCTAGGCCATATGCTCTTGTATGTTCTTGCTCCATCGATCTCGCAATAGCATCACTTTCGCGTGTGTGCAGATCGATAGGTAGTCACGCGGCCAATGTACGCACTACGTCGTTTAAATTAGAATCGTTGAAAAAGTGCTTTCCCGGGCCGCGTTATAGCAGCCCCTGTAGCGAGCCCGGGCTATGTTGTCCATTAGGCGTGCTTAAATTATTAAGGTATGCGTATATAATGAGACAAGAGAGAAAGAGACTGAAGAAAATATCCCGTCTTGGTGTTGTCAAGCCTACAGTACAAGGGCCAGACCGGCGGCGGCAGCGACGAGGCTGGTGAAGGCGCGGACGTGAGTGTTGGACCCGGCAGAGACGATGGTAACCGGGGACGCGGCCCGGCCGCCCGCGGAAATGGTGCTGGAAGCCGCCTCAGGGCGCGAAGGAGAAGAGCCGCCGGGGGCGTTGCCGCCCTGGCTGGGTCCGGAGGTGCTGGTCGAGGTGACGTGGACGGACTCTGTGACAGAGTTTTCGACGCCCTGGCGGCTCGAGGGCGGCGCAACATGCCCCTGGGGAGCGGGCTCGGCGCCCTTGGATGACGGGCTCTTGTCGGAGCCGTGGCTCTCGGCACCGGAAGGACGGCCCTGGTTGCCGGGGCTGGTGGAGGGAGTATGGCCGTCGGAGTCCCTGTGAGGTTGGCCCTGGTTGCTGGGGCTGCTCGACGGAGTCTGGCCGTTGGAGCCTTTGGGAGCCTGGCCCTTGTTATCAGGGCTGGGAGAGGTACCTTGACTGCCAGGCCCGGGCTGAGGAGTCTTGGGAGAGCTGTCCGGGACACCCTGATCCTCGGGGCTGGTCGGGGCCACCTCGCCGTTGTTGGAAACGCTAACGCCCGAGGCAGAAGGGCTCTCGGCGTCGCAGGAGTCATCCTCCTCGTCGGAGGCGCTGGAAAGCCGGGCCTTGCTGGGAGAGGAGGGGCCAGCCTGGGTGGGCTGCTGGCGGCCGGGCTGCTGGCCCTCGACCTGCGCAGCCTGACGCGGCAGGGGAGCAGGAGCCTCACCCTTGGGAGACGCCAGGGCCGTGCAGCCGTCGCCCTTGTCGTCGCACATGCGGGCGCTGCCGCAGTCGGCGCCGCTGCAGGCCTCGACGGTGTAGTTGAACTTGGAGCTGAAGTAGACGAGGTTGTAGGCCTGCGGGCTGGGCGAGACGGAGACGTGGCCGTCGACGCAGCGGACGAGGAGCGACTTGCACTGGGAGCTCGCGCAGGCGGCGTACGTGTACGAGTTGGTGGTCTCGATGACGATGGTCATCTGCTGCTCGAACGACGACGGCTGGAGCCGGCAGTCGCCGAGGCCGGCGTCGCGGCAGGCGATGCGGAAGTACTGGCACTCGTCGCAGGGGCGCGTCTGCAGGGGGCACTGGCCGCCGGGGCACGTCATGTTGAAGGAGAGGCTGGACGGGCTCCTGTCCGCGGGACGGGCCTCGGCGCCGGCGTCGACGATTCTGTTGACGTCGGTGTGGGTGTTGACGTTGTCGTGAGCGTTCACGTTGGTGTGGGTGTCGATGCTGGTGGTGTTGATGCCGGTGTTGGTTCTGCCGCCAGACTGGTTCGCGGCGTCGGTGGCCGCCGGCTTCGGGGGCACCATGGACGTTGCCGGCGCCTTCGACACGATGGCCGGCTGCGGGTTCGGGCCGGAGCCGGAGCCGCTCGGGCCCGCGGCCTCACTCATCCGGCGCTCCTTTTCCTCGAGGCGGCGGCGCTCCCGGTCGACGGCGGCGGCGGCGGCGGCGGCCACCTGGCGCTGGCTCTCGGCCACGGCGGCGTCGGCCTTGTCCTTGGCCTGCTCAGCCGCCCTAGCTGCCGCCGCCGCCGCCTCCTTGGCCTCGTACAGGTACGCGTGCGTCTGGTTCAGCTGCTTGCGGAGGTCCTGGATCCAGTCCCGCAGGGCGGCGTGGGTGGCGTTGTTTGCCCTGAACGTCTCGTGCCGCGACGACGCCAGCTCGGCCTCCTTTTGCTTCAGCTGTGCCTGGAAGTAGGCTCTGTCGGTCTTGAGCTGCTCGTAGGCCTTCTGGGCCGCCTCGGCCGAGGCCTCGGCCCGGGCCTTTGCGACGGCCTCGCCAATCTTGGCCTCGGCCGTCTGGCCTTCGGCAACCCTGGTCCGGTTCTTGGCATGTGCAGCCTCCTGCTTGGCTTCGGCCGCCACCTGTTTCGCTTCGGCCGCCTCCTTGTTCGCGCTCTCCTGCTTCTCCTCGGCGACGGCCGCAGCGACGCTCGCCTCGCGCTCGTTCGCCAAGCTCTTGTCCCGTTCCTTCTCGGTATCCGCCAGCCGATCATTAGCCTCCTGCAACCGGGTCGTGGTCTGACGCAGGTCTGCGTTGCTTGCAGCGAGGCCCTCGTTGCTTGCCGCCAGTTGCGCCCTGCTGGAAGCTAGTGCATTCCCAGTCTGTTGCAGCCACGATTTGGTCTTCTGCAGCTGATTCTTGGTGTTTGACAGATCCTGCCTCGTCGTGGCCAGCCGAGTATCCGCGTCATGTAGTTGCCTTTTGAGCTCGTCTGCCTGGTCTCGCACGTCGATTATCTCGAATTCCAAATTCTCGCGCTGACGCTTTACCTCTTTCAACTGCTCGTCAAACTCCTTCAATGCTTTCTCTGCCCCCTCCTTCTTCACATGTGCCTGCTGCTGGAGCTCATGTACCTGCGAACTGAGGTTTCCTATCGTCTCCCGGGCCTTGGTGAATTTGTCCTGCACCTTCGCCTCCGACTTCTTGGCCTTTTGCAGCCAATCTCTTAGCTCGGTAATTTGGCCTTTTTGCTGATTCTTCTCTGCCTCCACTTTCTTCTTTTCCTTGTTAGTCTCTGCCTGTTTCTGCTCAAGCTCGTAATAATTCCGAATAAGATCCGAATGTAGCTTATCCACGTATTCTTTCTGTTCTTCAAGCATCTTTATAATATTTTCCCACTTCTCTCTTTCTTGTTGGAGCTCCTGTTCCTTCTCGACGCGGAACTCGCGAATCAGTTCCTTAACAGCATTGTCTTTGTCTGGTTGCCGTTGCCGTTGGAGCAGAATACAGGCGCATGCCCTCTTCAAGCTGAAGACCTCGCCGCCACAGGTTGGGGGTGGCCCTGCAACATTGGGAAAATGATACGCCCAGTAGGTTGCGAGAGTCAGATTGTCCGCAGGATATTCGTGGCTCCCGCGTAGGAGATTTTCGCACTGGAAATTATTTTCCGATAGTCGCATGGTGGAATTTAGCATATCTTGACAAATCCTCTGCTCCTCCATGTTGCAAACGTCTAGTATTGGATCATTGGCCCCTACTTTCGCACATGTTAATGGGAGAAATGTTGCCGCTATTGCGACAGTTTGGAGAAGAAACGAGCGCATTGTGATTTGGCCAAGGGAAAGTAAAGACAAAGAAAGAGCTGTGCCTAACAAGGCGAGAGGACGGACGGTATGGCGAGGAAAGGGCCTGGAGTCCAATATGTAACCTAAACCTACGCGTAGCTTTTCAAGATTGTTTATATATGTCAATATGAGTATGGTACGACGATGCGGAGAGGAACAGGGTAAAAGGTATATGCTGGGGAGCGCGCAGGGATCAATGTTTGACAACGAATCAATATACGCAAATGCACCTCTATGCTCGCTTCACACAACCGAATTCGACAAAAGTCTCCTCAATCGCCTGATTCCATCCATCAGCGGACGTTGAACGAGCCTTTAATTTCCGCCCATATTATGCGCCTAGCTGGTCACACCGTCCATACGGATACTGATATGTATGTACACATATACGCACACACATATAGGCAATATGATAATCAAAATGGGCCGTATATGGACCATAGGTTTGACGACGGAGAGATAGTCGACTGTCATATACGTATAAAGGACAAAATTTCATGTATAATAGAATGTACATGTAGTGTACAAGGGAAATAGAGACCTCAGAGCCATAGCACCACACTTCAAATCTTCACGTACCAATCGGCACCGCAAGACTTGGGAAGTCATACTAGGTGTCCACATAAGGTCAGAAACATCAATCCGTTGTGGGCTTGCTGGGCCGAGCCCCCATGCCTCCTTCGCAGATCCTGGGACACCTAGCCAACTGCTGCGACGGACGCATTGGGCTCTACGCTATATGTTCAGCTTGGCATGCCAGGCGAGAAGTAGGGCGTCAGTATGAACATGGAAGATGTTCCAGGGCTCTTATTGTTCAAACATGTAAATATTTGTATTCTACTGCCTCTGCGTAGATTAGACAGGGCGAACTTGACGATGGGCTACAGAACGGTCCGCCCCCAGAGTGCCCACTGGTAGCATTTACTACCTAGGTAGCTTTTTTAACATGCCAATATGTAGGGACCCTAAAACATCGTCAAATATGTTCCCTTAGGTACCTGTTACGATGCTACGAATACCTGCCCTCCAAAAGACTATAGGTTGTAATAAAAGATCAATGAGTATTTATATAATATAATACTACATAGTTTATTTTCAGTTAAGGCCTGTTTTTAGGTTCCTGGCCTATATGGGTACCTCATATTACCCGTAGGCTCCTACATGTCGTTAATTTGGCATATTAATACCTATATGCCGCTCTATATATGCCTACGGGTAAGTGTCCACGGGTCATATTCCCTACTTGAAGGTACATATTAAAAGACCCAAGTACAACGCATCAATACATATCTGCCGACATTTGACATTAGCTACATGTACCACGCCACTTATATATCCATTATGTAATAAATGGCATATATGGATGACCCACGTTGCTCATGTTATAAATCAAATGTCAATATTGTATACATGTAGGATTTCTATGCAAACCACAACTCCGGCCCCTCCGTGTCGTGTTTGACAATCGTACGATATTTGACACACAGTCCACCCTAACAACAAGGGAGATGCTAGTGAGTGTCACTTGGACCAGCGGCATCTGCAAGGGCCCTGCAATTATTTATTCAGGGCCGGCAGCCGGGAATTAGGGAGTTAAGGTGTCAAAGCGCTCTGTGTGTGCGACTGTAAATGATGCTATCGTCATGTTTCATCGAGAGACACCCTGAAGCTGCGGGTTTCACGTGACCACCCTCATGTGTCCTCTCTGACTCGGGACAATAGCAGCTCTCGCTCTTGGCAACATAGGGGAGATGGCATGAGCTTAAGTTGACGTGGCTCACATGGATCCCAGCGCTTAGACCGTTAACCCGATAACCAGACGTGCGATGCCTGCGCTTTGATTACGTCCACGGTATATACGTGGGTTAAGGTAACATTCTGTAGATCTTTCAGGCAACTTCCCGACTGCACCGTGCATGAAGTGTACATATGCGTACTCGAGGATAGGTACCTGTAGCGTCGACGTCCCCACGTTAATACTACATAGACCTACCTATATAGCAGAATGGAATCACGGGAATGGAAAATAGTCAATAATTACGCGTACCTGCAGTGGCCACGTCAGATGGCCCACCCTCCTCGGCATAGCCGCCTCGGTATCGTAGATCCGTCGTTACGTATGTATATTATAAGAATGGAGCTACATGTAACATCAAATTTCAGCATAAACTGCAATTCTATCCGCGGCGGCAACATCAGCTGAACCCAGGCACTGCTGGCAGAGTCATGCCAGTGCCCAGGATGCTCCTGAGCACCTCGTCGAGCTTGGCCTCGCAGGCCTCGTCGCTGGTCAGCGCCTGCCTGGCCCTCCAGGCGACGAAGCGGTCGGGCCGGACGAGCACAGCGCCCGACTCGTCGACGCCGCGCAGCCGCCCCCACTCGAAATAGACGTCTTCCCAGTCCTGGCGGAAGCCGATGGAGTGCGCCGCGAGCGGCACCCCGAGCCGGCGCCCGACGGTCCCGGCTGCGCGCTTCCACGCGGCTCCGCCGATGCCCGTCAGCAGGACGAAGCGGCCGCGGCCGGCGAGGTCGATGGTCGACGTCGGCGCCCTCGGCTCCGCCCTGTTGAGCCAGGCGTGCGGCAGCCGGCAGCCGGGGAACGTGCTCGGCTCGTGGTACAGCACTGGGTCCTCGGCGGCCCGGCCGGGGCGGCGGAAGGGCTCCGGCTCGTCGGCGTCGTACACGGCCCGGCCGCCGTAGCGCTGGCCCATCTCGACGCCCAGCCCGTGGAACTCGCGGGCCGTCCGCCGGACCGCGTCCCGGAGGAGCTGCCGGCGCCGGGAGCCCCGCGGCCCGGCCTCCGACAGCTCCTGCACGAGGCGGCGCCGCTCCGCCAGGTCGGCCGGCAGGGCGCCGAGCGCGTCCACGACGTGGAAGCCCTCGCGGAAGGCCTGGTTGGCGCGCGAGACGACCGACTGGCCGACGGGCTGCCGCTCGGCGCTGTACGTCGACAGCAGCGAGGGCGCCGCGAGGCCGCGGTGGACGTAGGCCACCTTCCACGCCAGGTTGAAGGCGTCCTGGATGCACGTGTTGCTGCCGAGGCCGTTGGAGGGCGGGTGGCGATGGACGGCATCGCCGAGGCAGAAGCTGGGGCGTTCGAGTTAGCCAGTCTCGAGGCGGTTTCCGCGTTGCCCGACGTACATGTAGCCCCGGGAGTACTCCTCGGCGACAACCTCGTTGATCTGCCACTTGGACACGTTGAGAATCTCGGCCGGGCTGTCGTCGCCGATAAAGTCCCTGACTCGCCCCAGGAGCTCGTCGGTCCCCGGCGTCGACGTCAGGGGCGCCTCCCTGCTGGGCAGGAGGATAAACATCCACTCGTCCCACGGCCTGACCATGCGGACGATGCCCATCCAGCCGAAGCCCGGATGGTCGCGGTCCGGCTGCATGACCCAGTGCAGGTTGCCCATGCGCGAGGCCACGAGATGGGACAGGTCGGCCCTGACGAGGACGTTGAATGCGGCGCCCTGGCTAGGCTTGCGGTCCAGGGGCAGGCCCAGCTGCTCGACGACGCGGCTCCGGGCGCCGTCGGCTCCGAAGAGATATCTCGTGCGGATCTGATAGACTGACTTGGCGAGGGCATCGCGCACCGTGGCAGTGATGGCGCCCGTCCCGCTGTCCTGGGTGAAAGACAGCAGCGTCGTGTCGAAGCGGGCCTGGAAGCCCCTGTGGACGGCGTGGCGGACGAGGATGGGCTCCAGGAGCGTCTGTGGAATGTCGACGTGCTTGCACGGGCTGGCCATTTCGTAGTCGCCCTGCGAGCCGGGTTGGAAGAGAGCCCGCAGGCCAGGGGCGGCGGCTTACCTTGCGCCGGGGGTCGTGGCCCCAGGAGTGAATGCGAGCGTACTCGTCTCCTGCCATGCTGTGGCACCACCGCGTGTGGACCATGCAGTGGCCCTTGGAGGACAGCTGTTCGACTTCTCGCTCGAGGCCAATGTCGCGAAGGCACTCTGCGAGGCAGTGAGCGTCGGGGGCGCGCAAGACCGGGCAGGCAGGCCGCACCGAGCGCCGCCATGTTCATGATGTGAGCCCGCGGCGTGTCAGCCGTGCCAGAGGCCGCTGCGATCATGATGCCCCTGAGGCCTAGGCGTCGGTCAGCCATGTTGGCGGCTTGCTGGAGACGGGCTGGAGACGACCGTATGAGGCGAGGAAGCACGCGAGCGCGGCTCCAGCCGGCCCGCAGCCGACGATGAGGAACTCTGTGTCCAGGCCGACAGATGAGTTGTCGCCATTGGTGCCGTTGGATTGCGCGCTGCTCTCAGGGATGCCCATCTCTGGGAGCGAGGGCGAGCCCATTGCAGCGTATGGATAAGCGGAGTGCCCGACAGTCGCCTGTCAGCAGACGGTCCAGGATGGAAGAGTGTCCTCGGCGGATTCAATAGAGCACCGCCTACAGCTCGGTAAGAAATAATAAAACAAACCACCTGCAGGAGCCAGTGTCAAGTCCCGGCGAAGCATATTAATGTCGAGGCTACTGATGCTTTGCCGGTGCGTCTTCCCCAAGCCACATCTCCCCAAGCTGACATGGCATCCCGTACTCCGCACAATGTCCCAAAGCGATTCGCCGGAAGCCAGCCAAACATCTGCCGCCTTCACCTGACGCCGTCTCGGACGCCGCGGGCCGGCGGACAGGCGAGGTGTAGATGGCCCGAAGACAGTCCGAGGGGCCGCGAACCAGCCCCCAAGCGTAGATAGCCAATGGAGTCTCCTAAGAAACGTGATACCCAAGCTGCCGACAGGTGCCGTGATGCGAGCCTCGGCAGCCGTCGGTGCAGCTTAGGGGCAACTTCGCTCTACTCGCGGACCGTCAGCGGCAGCAGCTTCCGATGACCGGCTGAAGGCATGCGTCTTGCAGGTTATATGTAGGTAGTTATACCTGTGACCCCGCAGGCATTCCGCCTTGTCCGAGCTTATCGTTGGGATAGAGCTCGCAACTCGCCCAGCGCCCAACGCAGACGACTCAGACGACGCAACTCTTCAACTCGTCCAGCCATGGCACACCAAGGCGACTCGACCCCGCGCAAGATCAACCTCGTGCGCATCGCCCACGTTTACTACACGCACAGGGACATGGACAAGGCCCGCCGGTTCCTCGAGGACTTTGGCTTCGCAGAGGTGCGGCGCAGCGGCCCGCGGACATACTTTGGCGGGACCGGCTCCGCGCCGTTTGTCTACTGCGCGACCGAGGGCCCCGAGGACGCCTTCGGGGGAGCCGCCTTTGTCGTCGAGTCGGCCGAGGACCTCGCGTATGCCGCCGAGACGCTGCCTGGCGCCACGCCCGTCCACGACATGGTCGACGAGCCCGGCGGCGGCCAGCGTGTGACGTTTGCCGATCCCGTCGACGGCTTCTCCTTTCACCTGGTCCACGGCCAGATGCCGCGCGAGTGCCGGGCAGACAGCCTGCCGCAGCGCAAGTTCAACCATGTAAGCCGTGTCGAGTCTCGGTGAAGAGACGCAGCTAATGCAGAAAACAGCCCGAGGCGAAGCTGCGGCCCGGCAACGAGTTCCAGCGGTTCAAAAAGGGTAACTAAGACACGGAGCAAATCTCGTCCTCAGCTCGGCTCACGAGGGCACAGGGCCCGCTCCCGTCCACAAGCTCGGCCACTTTGGCATGTGCGTGACCGACTTCGCCAGAGCCTACGCCTTTTACACGTCCCGCTTCAACTTTGCTCCCAGTGATGTGAGTGCAGGACTTCACGGCCCGGCCCCCAAGGGATAGCACACCCAGGGGTAGCACAGCATCTGACGGAGGCCAGCTGGTTTACGACGAAAGCGGCCGCGACGTGACGGCCTTTCTGCACCTCGACCGCGGCGCAGAGCTCGTCGACCACCACTGCTTCTTCTTCTTCGAGGGCCCCGAGCCGCACGTGCACCACTCGTCGTACGAGACGCACGACTTTGACACGCAGCTGCTCGGCCACCACCACCTGCGCAAACAGGGCTACGACAACTGCTGGGGCGTGGGCAGGCACATCATGGGCAGCCAGATCTTCGACTACTGGTACGGCCCCTGCGTCCCGTGAGCCGTAGCTGCAGCTGAGGGGCCGCAGGTATGATCCGTCGGGCTTCATCCTCGAGCACTATGTCGACGGCGACCTCGTCAACGCGAGCCACCAGACGAACCGGGTTAAGGCGTCGCCCGACAACCTCCATATCTGGGGTGTGTACCGCTGAATTGTGCATCGAATTCCTGCTGACGGCCGCGTGCAGGACCCGACCTGCCGCCAGAGTTTCTGAAATAGTCCGATGGTGGTGGAGTCTTGGACGAGCAGATGTGATGTATAGGTACTTAGCCCAGCCACTCATTGATCACGCAACGCGCAGAATGAGAGAAATAATTAGGAACTACGTGTATGCCTGTCTTGTCATATGGCATGAACATATGCAGCGCCGCTCTCTCATGTTGGACTGGATAAATAATAAGAAACTGCAGATATGTCTGGTTCTCCATATGTAGCTGTCTGGTCTGTTGGCTGCAGGTCTTCAACACAACATTCCAGTCTTACGACACTGGACCTGGTCACATATCTTTACCTATGTGTTCTTCATGTTCTCTACGGGAGACTCCAAACTGGCCCGTACCTAGATATCAATTTCAACTTGAAGACGGAGGCCGCATAACCCACGTGTGTACTGGTGACAGTGACTGCAAAACTGACAACAGGCTTACCAACAACTCGACAATAATGCGTAAGCACCAGCCCCTTTGCAATCCCCTCTTTCCGGGGCCGCTATTTCCGGTGAGACGCAGCTGGCCGGACCAATTTCGGCCTCGGGCATATCCGATGACTGCAACTGCCGACAGAATCAGACTCATTTTCGATATCTCACATTTGAACAGGGCCAAGGCCACGGACTGGTGGTGGCGGTTGTAGGGACCTCTGTGTGGCGGCTCTCGCTGACATTGTCGGCGCAATTGAGCGCTTTCTAGAGCTTCGCCTGCCCGAAATTGCTCCGGCAGCTTTGGCCTTTGATCCTCTTCTCTGTTGTACCTTGGAGCATCGCCATGTTATATATATATATATATGGCTACATGTATACATCACAAGACCTGGATGGGCCCAAGACGACTGCTGCCTCCCATGCGCAAGATTCCAAGACACCATGCCCTCCAACTGGACGCATCTTGTTCGATTCCTCGCCGAGGAAGATGGCCGCGTCCACCTGGGACAGGTCGACGCCACGCGCTGGCCCGACCTTGGCGTGGCGCTGGAGAGGGGCACCAAGGTGACGGCAAACCTCGTCCAAGGCGACGTCTTTGACGGCGTCGTCACGGACACGGTCATGACAATCTCGCATGTGAGGCAATACCAGACCAACAACACGGAAAGGGAGTTTCTGATCAGAGCAACACCCCAGCTGCTGTCCCCCCTGGCCGTCGACCAAGTGCCCCTGATCCGCTGCCTCGGGCTCAACTACCGCGACCACGCGCGCGAGGCCAACATGGCCATCCCCGACGTGCCCGTGCTCTTCCTCAAGCCGCGCACGGCGCTCAGCGGGCCCGCGCCGGCGACCATCGGCATCCCCAAAGTGGCCCAGGACGGCACGAGCGACTACGAGGCCGAGCTGTCCGTCGTCATCTCCAAGACGGGCCGCGACATCCCGCGAGACAGGGCCATGGAGCACGTGCTGGGCTACACGTGCAGCAACGACGTCAGCGCGCGGACGCAGCAGTTTAAGAATAGCCAGTGGTGCTTCTCCAAGGGTAGGGCCACGATGCGCCTTATCCACGGCGTTGAAGCTGACCCGGGGGCAGGCCTGGACGGCTCGTGTCCGATAGGACCCGTCATTGTCGCGCCTTCAGCCATTCCGGACCCTCACTGCCTCCGAATCAGGGCTCTCCTCAACGGCCAGACGGTGCAAGACTCCAACACGAGGTGACGTGCCCCTTGACGCTCCGGCCAGAGCCAGCAGCTGACAGGACACAGGGACATGATTTTCGACATCCCAGCAACCATCGCCTTCCTCTCGCAAGGAACGACGCTGGAGCGCGGGACCATCATCATGACGGGCACGGGGGCCGGCATCGGGGCCATGCGCGACCCCAAGGTTGCGCTGCAGCACGGGGACGACATGCGGGTCGAGATTGAGCAGATTGGTACGCTCGTCAACAGGGTGTTTTATGAATAGGATCGAGCGCGTCGTGAGCGAATTCCCGTCGCTCTCCTTGTCGACTTAGAAGAGGGCATTTGTGCCGTCATTGCCGCCGAAATGAGGCAGGGGACGCATTTAGCAATGATGCGTGAGACGGCAACAGGCTCGGAATCCGAGAACAACCCTGAAGTTATTGGCTATTACTTCTACTCATGCTAGCTGACCGCGCCTCGAGTGCCTTGGCCTCTTCGTCCCCAGATAGACCACTGCTTACCCATGCCGTCTTGTCGTCCGGGGCATTGTCCGTCTCCACCGGCCACATCTCCTTGACGACAGGCAGGGCCGCGACTTGCTGTGCAATGTGCCCGCCGAATTAACCGAGAGGTATCTTCCGCTGATTGTTGCATCCAGCAAACCTAGTACTGGAAGTCCGTATCTCGACGTGAGGGCCGAGTCGTTTTCCAGCCAGATAACAGATACCACCGACCGAGCCAGCCGTCAGATACAGTATAGATGATGTTTTTGGTCGACTGGCCAAGTCCGTCGCCTCTCGTAGAGGGTCCTTGTCAGTCATTGCCTGCCCAATTCGTCTTCTTAGCCAACGGCAGCTCCCAGCACATCCGCCTTGAACGCCGGCCAGAACATCTCCTCTGCGTCCTGTTTCAGTAGCTGGAGCGAACTGAAAAGCTTCAAAATCGCTGGCTCGGTACGCGTGTCTCCAATCTGCACCGGCGGTCTGACCACCTTCGAAACACCGTCCCCGCCAAGTATCGATGGTACAAACTGCCAGTCGTGTCCCTGGATGATGAGGCCAGAGTGAGACATCGGGCTGCAGGCACACACACTTGATCGAGCGGCATTCAATCCATCATCTGCGTCCCTCATGCGGGCTTATAAAGATGAGCAAATCCTTAGCGATGACCAGGTAGATGCTTTGCAATCAGGTCAAACGCGGGGAAGCTGACGTTGCCGAGAACGGCGTCGCACTGTCGGTCGGGTGTCATACGAGATCGATGCTGCTTATTACTGGTGATAAAAGGGGAAGACTCGAGCGTGCCTAATGTGATGTAGACGCGGTCGAGACGCCTAGTCCGCAAAGCAGGAGACAGCTCGACCAATGCTGCAGCATGACGGCGAGGCCCCCCGGGGCGACATTGCATGCTACACCTGTCGCCGGTATGTTCCTGTCGTGACGCCTCTGCAATGCCGCCTCGGAGCTGACTGTCGATGCCAGCCGGAAGGTCAAGTGGTGAGTGTCTGGGCTCGTTGGCTCGCGGATTCACGGCCCTGATGCCCTCCAGCGACCGCCAGCTCCCGCAGTGTCGCGTCTGCTCGCAGACGGGCCAGCTGTGCGACTATCCGCCGCGCGCCCGCAAGCCGGGGCCCAAGATCGGTAAGACGGTTGAGGAGGGACGCCGGGATGGGAGCCAACTGCAGTGGCCAGGGTCCTCGCAGCGACGACGACGCCAGCGTCAGCAGCAGCCTGACGATGCCGACGCCGACGAGCCTCGCGACAGGCGGCTCAGCATGGCAGAACTGTCTCTGATGCTCCACCCCTACCACGAGGCGTCGAAGCCCAAGGGGGGGCAGCGTGGGGACGAGGCCAGCAGGGCCCAGGATAGCAGGCCCCAGGACGGCCGGCCGCTGCTGGAGCATGCCTGCGCCCGTCTGGGGGTGACGCGGGACACGGCGGAAGCCATGTGCGCGACGACGAAGCCCTGCCTGCGCCGTCCGAGCTGACGCCCCCCCCAGGATCGACGTCTACCTGGACAACATGGTGGCCATCAGCCTCTTCCACCGGCCGTCGCTCGGCGACAAGCTGCGGGCCATGGACTCTGTCGTCGAGCTGGCCGCGCTGCTGGCCGCCATGCTGGGCTACGCCGCGCGCTTCTGCCAGCAGGGAGGGGCCGTCGCCGCCCGGGGCCCGGAGCTGGTCGGCCAGGCGCTGCGGCTCGTCGACGAGGCCCTCTCCGACGAGCCGCCGTCGCTGGGGCTTGTCCAGGCGCTCATCGTGGCGACGCACTGCCAGCTGACGCGTGGCGTCGACGGGCGCGCCTGGCGGTCGCTGGGGCTGTGCGTGCGCCTGGCCTACGAGCTGCGGCTGCACCTGGTCGACGACGCGGCGCCGGCCGGAGCCCCGGGGCCGGCCGGAGCCCCGGAGCCGGCCGGAGCCCCCGGCCTGCCGTGGGCCGCGCGCGAGGAGCGCCGCCGCGCCTGGTGGGCCGTCTGGGAGATGGACGTCTTCGCCAGCACGGTGCGCCGCGCCCCGACGGCCATCGACTGGGCCCGCGTCGACACGCGCCTGCCCGCCGCCGACGCCGACTGGTTCCGCGGCCGGCCGGCGCCCGGGGCCGAGCTCCACCCGGACCCGACGCGCCGGTGGCGCGCCGTCCGCGACGCCGGCGCGTCCCCCAAGGCCTGGTTCCTCGTCGCCAACTCGCTCATGCGCGAGGCCGAGGTGCTCTCGGGCCGCCGCGGACACGGCGCCGGCGCCCCGGAGTCCGACGCCGACGCCCGCCGCCGCCTCGAGACGCTCGCCAACGCCGTCCGGTGCTTCGGCCTCGCGCTGCCGTCCCGCCTGCGCTACCGCGGGCAGCATCTGGCCTTCGGGCCCGGCCGCGAGCTGCGCCAGCTGCACTGCGACGTGCACAACATCTTCGTCATGACCCAGCTGGCGCGGCTCATGATCCACCGCAGCGACGCCATCGTCGAGCACAAGTCGTCGTCGTCGTCGGTGCAGCAGTGCTTTGAGGCCGCCGACAGCATCCTGGCCATTGTCAACCGCAGCTGCGACGAGCACATCCGCCACATCAACCCCTTTCTGCTGAGCACCGTCTGGCTCGCGGCCGCGGTGCAGCTGGTCCGCCAGCGCGTCAGCAGCAGCAGCAACATGGGACTCATCCGCTCGCGCTTCGACGTGCTCTGTCTGACGTACCGCCGCGGCGCGGCCTTCTGGGGTGCCAGTGCCGCCCTGCAGGAGAACCTCGAGGCCCTCGAGGCGCAGCTGGACGATCGTCTCGGCGGCGAGCCCGAGCCGTCTCTGAAGGAGAGGCCCGCCCCTTCTTGCTGGGCCCGACAAGACTCTGCCAACAGGGTGACTGAGGCTAAGCACGGCGTGCCGATCTGGACAGACTTACATTCGCCCGCAGCAGGCAACGGCCAAGGCGCGGATGGCATTTCCATATCACAGCCGGCATTCAGCAGACAAGGCCCTGCCCTCTCTGGCCAGGATCTCGGCGCCACTCATCCACCCCAGCACTGCGGATTCCAGCTGCCGCCGTCTCCGCTGTCATCCGCCGCCGCAGCCGAAGACGCCGGCGAGTCGATCCCCAGCCCGGCGCTCCTAGGCTTGAGCCTAATGCCGACGCCGGGCCCGTGGCTCTTTGACCCGCCGGCGACCATGGACCTAGGAGACGAGGCGGAGCAGGACGAGTGGCGGGACCCGGAGCTTCCGGTCGATGTCGAGGACATTCTTTCGGGGCTGTCCACCTACTATCCTGCATGAATATCGCTATAGAGTTGTAGGGACTTCTGGTCAGCGCCATCCATATAGAGGTATGTAATGCAGTCATTGAGACGTGCAACACGCGGAAGATACGGCTTCCTCGGACAAGTTACCGTTGCAGACTCGCGTGATTCGGCGCCAATACCTCACGAGCTAGAAGACTAATAATATTAATCTTATTATTTATATTATCTCTAAAATTTAAGCGATACTGCTAATTCTCATATTAGGATTTCTGCCATTCAGGCTAAATCAGAAAGGGAGATACACGGGTAATATAGTGATTCTTCTTCTTATAAGGAGCTAATAGTGCCCTTCGCCCGGCACATTCGTCCATCCTCCTGGACGGTCCAGTCACTGCTTCCGACAGCGGAGCGGGCATATAGCAAACCATCGGGATCGTACCGCCTCTTAATTCCTAGGAGTTTATTGTAGTTGGCTCCGTAGAATGTCTCCTCGAAGTTGGGTTGCCGGAAATTAGCTTCATTCATATAGGCACCCGCGCCAGGAGTAGCGTCCTCAATAACTGGTTGAATTTTTTCGGTGATTCTGTCTTGCTCGGCATCCATGTCTTCGAAGGGCCTCTCAAAGCTCCATGGGAGAGTTATAACAGCCATTGTAATGGAGTCGCGCCACTGGGGCAGGACGGAATTGGCATTCTCCCCTCCAAAACGTGAGACATTGAGACCTACTCCAATGAAAGTGACGCCCATATTGGAAAGTTTGCGCGCGGGCAGCGAGAGATTATAGAGGGCGGAGCGAGGGATCAGCCGGCCGCCGAAGAGGCTCTGGCCGACCGGGATGTTGCCGGCGGGCAGGGGACCCCAATAGTTGTTATAGTGATGGTAATAGCTGGAATACTCTGTGAACTTGGGCTCGACAGTAATGCCCATGGAAGCCACAGAGTCAATGAAAGGCTGAAGAATTTGCTGCGTCTCGGCCTTGGTCTTGTTGTAAACGGTCATTGCTGGAACTTGCAGTCTGTCCTGGTTAAAGTAGTAAATGATCATGACGCCAGAGTCGACAATTTCGGGGAGGGCGGCGTGTAACGCGTCAATCGCCTTGTAGACCTTGGCGGGATCATCACTGGGAGCTTCGATGGAAAAGGATGCACCGCTCACTATGGCGTCGGGGTGGGCTTTGACGGTCATAGCGACGACGACTCCGTAATTGCCAGGGCCACCTCCGCTCAGGGCCCAGTACAGGTCTTGATTCTGAGATGGCGACGCTGTAACCAGGCATCCTGAAGGTGTCACGACGTCAAAGGAGAGGGTGTTATCGGCAGCCAGGCCGTAAACAGTGCTGAGAGCCGAGTGGCCACCACCCTGGGTATAACCACCGGCGAGACTGACGCTGGGGCATTCCCCCGTAACCACAACTAGACCCTTGCTGTGACAGAACTCGAGCGCCTCTGAGCCTTGGATGCCTGCGCCGAGTCTGAGGGCCTTGCCGACGTAGTGCTCATCGCTCCAGTCCAGAAGGTCGATGCCCTTAAGGTGCTGGGTCCACACGGCGAGAGCGCCGGCGCCAGTTGACCGGCCCATATAGTCGTGAGCGGTATTGCGAATGACGAATCGAATGTTGTGCTTCTGGGCAAACAAGAGGGTAGCTTGAACGTGTGTATGGTTCCTGGCGTCGACGACATATCTCACGTAATTCCCGAGAGTGCAGGATGAGTTCCTTGGCTGGAAAGGGTCACAGCTCCGTTCAGCGAATATCGGCGCCGTGACAGAGGATGACGACTCAATGCTAGGATGCCGTTAGCTTCGACGACCTCGATTCCAGCATTCAGGTGCCCAAGATTGCCACCTGCACCCGGCCCTGGGTCGCGTCTACTCACTGGATTGTAGGGTTGTGCCACTGGTCCCGCAGTCTAGTACATCTGGCCTCGTTGTAATTGGGATCGTGGCATGGGGAGCCCAATGGAACCGTAGCAATCAGTCGACCCCCTACCGTCTTGTTGAGAGTCGCCCACTCGTCCTGGCCTGGCCAGCAGTCGTCTCCTGGGAAGCATTTGCATTGGTGGTCGACAGCCAGATGTGGCTGGCGGCTCGCGGCCGCGGCGATGGCGCACGCTAGCAGAAGAGAAGTGGCTAGAGAGTAGGGCATCATGGCGAGGCGGAGAATCAAGAGTTGACGGTTGGAAGAATGAATGGTTGATTTACCTATGGAGCGGGGTACGGAGTATAAAGGCTGAGCTTTAAGCTCACAAGTGATTATACTCGCAGGGGCCACTGTCTCGGGCCCAGCATTTTCGTAGCCTTTGCACTATTCCCGCTTTTCAAGCTCTAGCTCAATTTCCTTGGATAGTGTTGCTAGATCTGCGAGCTTATGACTTAGGCAGGGCTGCTATACTATTACTCTATCCGGCTAGAAGTAGTCGCTCCGTATGGCAGTATAGTATATAGGTATAACGTCAAAGCGTAATTCTTTATAGAAAATAGGCCCGTATAGATATTAAGAGGTATTAAGTCTCGTCTTTATAATACCCCTATTTTAACCTAAATATAGCGTCTCAGCTAGATACCCCTTCCATAAGGGACATGCGAAGTCTGCGGGCCCCTGTTATCCCTCAATTAATCCATCTTGGATCAAAAAATGATCAGGCCATATCGCCAGCCTTATCACGCAATAATACGGCTTCTAGAGCCATCCGATGATCCACACAGCATCTAGTCCTTCTGATCAAACGATCGCATGTATTAACGTATAAATATAAATAGCTGTCGCTCCTCAGTTAGCTAGTTAAGAGAATCTCGGCTCCTTCTGTCGCACCCCTATGTGTGCCGTCTCCGTGCAAGAGACTGGATGCTGCGTGGATCGGCGGATTTCTGGCGTCATGACAAGGGATTCCTTGTGATCAGAGGCTTGAGCGGGCCCGTGTTATGCAGTGTGACACCAGAGTGGTTAATTATGCCCACTGACGATCAGGCCATGATATTGGATGGTATGATAATTCAAGTATTTGTTTATGCGGCATTTATGTATTAATATGTTAATACTGGCGTTTTGGAACATGATATGATATGGTTTGAAGAGGGTTAAGTTAAGGTTTGTTAGTTGTAAGATGCAGCTGCAGCTCTCAGAGATCGACGAACAGGCAGCTTCTCCGCATCACCCAGACTCCCAATATACAAGTATGCACTTTCTGTCCTCCCCGTGTATGAGATGAGAGATGGGCCGCTACGCAATTCAAGTCTGTGAGCAGCATCGTGGTCGCCAGCACAGACAGAGCCGGCGACGACGGCATCCGGAAAGATGCCTTGGACTTACAACACGCCCGACGGCACCCCGACAAACGCGCCGAGGTTCACAGCCTTCGTTTTAAGCTTGATTTCCGCATCATTCCTCGTACTTTGCGCTCGATTGTACGTTCGACGATGGCTCATAAACGCCATGGACTATGGTAAGCACACACCATAACATCTAATTTGTCGCGACCGCCAGAGAGGCGTAACTGACGGCGTGTTTCGTATACAGATGATTGGGTCATCATAGTAGCTTGGGTATGTTCGAGTTGGGGGTACACGTGAAGCCGGCCACGGCGTGCGCTGGCACTGACTTCGGTTTACAGTTAGCGGCATGTGGCTACACAACTACTGCGGTCATTCGTAGGTCTTTCATGTTGCGCGTAGTGCTAAGCGAGATGGCGCTGACTCGCGCCATCTAGAGACAAGATGGGGATTGGGGCTCGTCTCTCTTAAGGACATGCCGCCTGAGAATATTTACAACTTTGGCCTGGTGAGAACGCCCTCTACCGTCATGGCTTATGGTAAGACTTGCTGACAATTATTAGGTTCAGTTCCTCGGTGGTCCTTTGTGAGTACTGGTTCTCATAAGTTAAGTTTATGCGCCGTTCGCTTACATGTACTGACGTTTTGTCTCTTAGATATGTCGTCAGTATTTGGGGTTTTAAGACAACCTTGCTCCTTTCGTATCTACGATTTATACACATGAAAGGCTATCGCATTACGATCATTGCTATCGGAACGCTTATCACTATGGCGCATATAGCGTTCTTTTTCTGTTTTCTATTTATTT
Organism: Hypocreales sp. Mo6-1; assembly: GCA_002939055.1. Taxonomy (NCBI): domain Eukaryota; kingdom Fungi; phylum Ascomycota; class Sordariomycetes; order Hypocreales; species Hypocreales sp. Mo6-1. The sequence goes on from PNEP01000013.1 coordinate 4,624,631, forward strand.
GTTACCCGGTACGTTGCCACAAGAGACGTATAGCTGAGATGCTGTCCTAATACGTACGGATAGGTCGCGAAGCAATGGGATCCTTCCATTCACGAGGGTCATTGTGCGGACGCATTATCCTTCTACCTGAGCTTTGCTGGCTTAACCATTTTCTTCGATGTAGTAGTGTAAGCATTATCTGCCATACTTGGATGCCCAGGATCGACTCTCACACAAAGCTAGCCTCGCACTTCCGTTTCCGGTTTTCATCAAGTTAAAAATTCAGCGGCGGCAAAAAGTCGTCCTCCATTGTCTCTTCGCACTCGGCCTCTTTGTCACTATAATCCAGATGATACGGATTCATACAATCAGGAACCTTTCCAACTACCTGGATTCGTACGATCCAATTATTTGGTCCAGCGTCGAGATCAACGTCGGAATCATCATTGTATCAGTTCCGACTCTCTCACCCCTGTTCAAGTACTTTTCCGAAAAGACAAGAAGTGATACGGGCAGCGGCGGCTCCCGCCAAAAGAAGCTGGGGTCTGAGCTGGGATCGCTGAGAAGTGGCGATAATGGCGTGCGGCCGCCTCGCGAGGGCGATCCTAAGGTCCGCGACGGGAGGCGGGCGGGCTGTGCCAATCGAGGACTTGAGGTTCCTGACACGACTGTCCAGGCGCTCGAGCGATGTCGCAGCTTGAAGCTCGCCAGCAAGGCCCCTGTGCCTAAAGTCCTCGACATTCGATATGATGGCAGCGCGGAACAGCTTCTCCATGGTGGCTTCGACAGCAGTGGCGGAATAATTGATAGCTATGGCAAGCCAAGAGCGATATGTTCCCAGGCTTGAATTAAAAACAGGCCTCCAAGAGTGCGAGACTAGCAGCAATTAGTAACCTAGCAAGCCGGATTTCTTGATTTTGTCTCCAAGGGCATTCAATCGCACGTTGCCAACACTTGCATGCAGCTGAGCCGTCTGTCTGTCTAATCATGGGCGGCGGATAGAGGCTGCAGTCCACAAACCCCGCTCCCAAGTTGACATTCGCTAGCAGGGGGCTTCGCACAACAATGCACATGCACTGTCAGGAGCTCGGTTACTAGGAGATTCTCGTACGGCGGTTTGGAAAGAGCTGCAAAATTCATCGCGCGACGTCTGTCATCTCCAGCTAGGAGGACGACAGGATCCAAAACCCCGCACGTTCAGTTTTTTTTTTTGCCGCTTCGTTCTTTGTCGACTTCCTGTGGCGAACGATCCCCTGGTCGCTGCCCAGGCAGACATTGATCGCTTTGCACAGGGAATCCCGAGAGTCGTAGCCGCGTTCTGAAGGAAGGCGGTCGCCAGGAAATGATGCAAGTGCCGATTGGGATGGCTGGCTCAGGGTGCTGGCGACACTGACGACGTGAAGGGGGTGTCGTCGATCCATACTCCTTGCTCTGTCGTCTAGGGTACAATCCTGCAACGAGGCCTGTCCCGAGGCGCAAAATCCGGGTGGCTGAGCGCGTGGAAATGATTGACGCAAAGGCGGGAAGGTTACTGCTCCAGGAATGAGTTCTTGAGTAGTCTCGCTACTCAACCGGTGCTCGTAGAGCGCGATGCAGTCTTTTCGGCAGCTTTTCTATGTTTCGAAGAGGAATGGTGTAGTAAACAATAGAGATGGGCTCGCTGGGCGAAAACTTTGAAGGCCGGTCAAACTTGTCGAGGAATCCAAGTGGAATGCGAGCTGTGTATAAATGAAGTTGTGGTGCGGCTATGCCCGGCACAACGAGGAGGCGAACCTTGTGACACTTAAAAATCGACTGACTTTAATCTGCGGTAATAGGGCGGACGTACCTTAAATGGACTCGAAAAAGGGGTATCTTTCTCTCCAGACGGAACGGCCATGGTCGTGCCAATAGTGGACTGTACCGGTGCAGCTTCGTCGTGCGTAGCACTGACAGCGGCATGTCTCAGCTGTTGTTGTTGCCGGCGCTGTTGCTGGGCCAAGGCGATGAGGACCGCCACCATATACGGATCTTCCGCCTCTCTTTCCGGCATAAGACTGCAGAGCTTCTTTTGTATCAGCCGGGCAACAGGGGTGTTTTCTCGACGGCGTGCGGTACGGCCCACGAATTTATTGCGTACGAACCGGCCGCGGAGCGAGTGCAGCGTGTCGAGATTAAAATAGGCGAGGGACGGAGTGGCGGACTTGGATGCGAAAATGCCCTCTGTTTGAACGTTGATAACACGGCGGCCGAAATGGAAGGATAGCGGCGCTCTGAAGTGAGCCTGGTCAGCGATGCACATGGGCACGCAAGGAGGATGTGCCCGCTTACCCTAAGTATTCAATGTTGCATGCAGCAAGGATATCTCTAACTGCAAACCTCGTCGCCTCCAAAGTGTAGGGCTTCCACAATCGCTTAGCTGCGAGTACTGCATAATCGCGCTTCACACCTGTCTTCTCGACGACCGCCGTGGCATCGCCAGATTCTTGCAATCCGGTCGGTATGGGCGTTTTCCGTCTCTCGGTTTGCGGCAGCTCCTTCGAGACAAACTCGCATCCCAGTAGTGTTAACTGTTCTGCGGTCCAGAATACCGGCGGGACGTACAAGCGACTTCTGCAGTGCTCCCGGATGATTGCATGAATCGACTTCGCTTCGGGTGCGTCAAAGAAGTGGCGTGTGGTGGTTTGGAGTCGATGCATGGTCTTGCCGTCATGGACGGTGGACAGGGCCATCACCTCTGCTTTCCGCTTCAGACGCGCTTTCGAAATGACCCAAGGGTGCACTTCGGTGGCAGTGCTTGGAGGAGACCTGGCACAAGTCGGCCAGATTGACGTGCGGACGTGTCATGAGTTGGTCGGTTGGTTGATGTCGCGAGATTGGAGCGAGGTCACGTGAACACCCATACCTAGTCTTCACGTGCGTGCTTAACGCTTGTCATTATTAGTTGCCTACCGACTTCTTATTGTAGCTTTGCTAGTAAGACCGAAAGGTAGCCAAGTATCGTGCTTATGGTGTCTTTGCTGCTGTACATGCCTTTCGGGAGCTGAATCGGCAGCCTGGCGCACCGCTGCGCAGCGGGCAGCACAACAGCTACGTGCATATTGCGGTGCGGCTCTTTCTGCCGCTCCGGGAGCTCCGCGATAGCTTTGTATGGCGAGCCAACTGAGATGAGCCAGAGGAGCGACAGGTTGTGGCGCTGCAGATTGTGAGTGTGACCAAGTTGTCAAGACTGGAACGTTCCCAATGCTAACCCGATGCTCAGCAGCTCAATATTGAAACCAGACCAGGAGGATAAGGAGGAAGTGGATGAAGAGAATAGCTAAGCGTGTGGTAGTGTCAGATTCGATCGCCGTGGGGCGGCTGATATCTGCACTGTACATGTAAGATACGATCTGCAGGCCTGTTGTCCCTCGCCCAGATCGTCTTTCGGGTGGCCCTATTATAGGCCGCCGTAGAGAGCCGGGACCAGGCGGGCTGAAATGTGTCTTACCTCTCTAATGTGACCCTATTATAGGCTGCCGTGGAGAGCCGGAATCAGACGAGCTGAACATGTGTCTTACATCTCTAACTCAGCCCATGGCACCATGACCTGTTGGGCTTCCTTTACTCAACCGAGTCTCCTTCTAATGTCCGTTCTTCATTTCGATTTGCGGACCCTCCCGCTAGCCAGGCAAACCAATACAACGCCCCAAACTGTGAGTCGCGGCGCCGGACTGACGCCGCTTTTATACGGGCGTGCCATGGACTGACACCAGCTGCAGGTGCAGACGGCGACGGGCTTAGATCCTGATCATGCCCCCCGCTCAAGCGCCCGACCACAGCGCGTCGGAGTCGTTTCTGCTCCAGCCGCCGGCGAGCCAGTCAGGCAACACGCTCCCCGCAGAAGTCGATGCAGAGGAACTAGCCAACGGTCCCGAAAGAAACGTCAGAGCATACCGGCTAGACCGTTTCTGGACGCGCACATCTGTCGTGATTCTGGTTCCGGCTGCAATCTCGGTGTACTTCCTCTGGATCTGGCTGTACTGCCTACGGGACACCAGTCCCGTCAAGTATGCGCCGTTTGACCAAGTCTGGATCTACTATACCTGGTTCATTATCGGCGTCTTTGGCCTGGACATCTCCCGGCATGGTCTCTTGGGGGTTGAGGCGGCTATGCTCCAAACCCCCTTCTGGCAGGCGCGCAGTGCCATGGTGGTGCTGATGCACAGTGGCGCCACCTGGAGCGGACCAGGAGGATGGCGCAAGGGCCTGACGAAGCTGTTAAGCCGGACGAGATCCGTTACGGGACGGTTATGGCACCTTCTCGCCCTCCTTAGCGTCATGCCCTTCATTGCCTTTCCGATATCTGGACTGACCATGGAGCTCACCGACGGCTACGTCCCCTCGACGACACCAGCCATGGTTGTCGGCAGGACCTGGACGGATTTCAATCTGCGGCAGTGGTTGCAAACCTTCCAACGAGGGACCGCAGCTTGGAGCAACGGGCTGCCGACAACCCTTCCTGGAATTGGCCTCGCCTACACGCCTCCGTATCTTGGCCGCGACCAGTATAGCTTCCTCGATTCCGTCCCCAACACGTTACCCACTGAAGGTGGAATCCCCGAGCTCCTTCTCACTCCCCAGGCAACCAGTCCCGTTGGAGGCAAGACCTGGGGCCTGCGGATAGGGTACAACTGCTCGATCGTCGAGTCGGCATCCGAGTTCACGATTCTGAATCAGAAATTCTCTACGCGGGTATCGATTAATTCTACAGGAAACCTTGCGGCACAGGGGGTTCTCCAGCTCTCTACCCCTTTACATTCATCAATCTATGTTTTCAACGCGTCCGACTACAGGCACCCCGGAGGCGGAATAAACCTGTGGGCATACGCAGAAATGGGGTTGAGCAAAGACCCTAATTCTGCCTACGATGGTTCTGAACCAACTTTCTCCGGTCCCAACGGCACAATCGAAGTCGACGTCTTAGAATATGCTCTATGGCAAGTTCGGCTCAACTCTTCCTACCGCGAAACAGACGAAACTCTCGGGTTTAATGCCTCGGTCGAACCGTCCATCGCCGGCATGGGCCACCCCCTTGTTCGGCAGCCAGACGGAACTTATGCCACGAATCGTACATTCTTCAATCTGTTGCACGACAGCGCAGGTGGCCCTAGCGACAATGATATTATGGGCTATGCAGACGTCGCCAAGATGGGCGCCATACGATCCCTTGCCGACCCTATCGGCGTCCGATGTCGTCGCGTCTCGGACATGGGCGAGGCTGAGTTGGATGTGAAACGAAGCGTCTTTACTTCCTTCGAGAAGTCAGCTAGCCCGCCATTTAACGAGAGCGAGATGGAAAGCCCGACCCCGCGCTTTGGAGGCTCCGCAGCGACTATTCTCGCCGGTCGCTACTTTGAACTCTTTACCTCGGTCAACGCACCTCCACCCGTGGCTTATTCCAATTCCGCGGCTTTCAGGAATTTTATACAACCAAAGACTCTTCTGGCGTCGATAATGAGGGCCCACGCCGTTGACGCACTGCAACTCATGTACGACGGCGTTATGAGTTTGGACGGAGCATACTTCAACCCTAACCTGACCACGACGCGACGGGGCAAGATCCTCCAACCCGGTGCCGTGCCTGCGGCAGTGGCCGCCGTTTTGTTCCTGCTTTGGTGCGCGGGGTCTTTGGCTCTCGGCCTGAGGTACGGCTTCTGCCGTCGGTGGTCGGCGTCTCTGGACGGGTATAGTCTGTTTCGCTTCGGAGCCGACTTTAGCGACGAGCTTTGTGACGGGTCAGAGGTTTCGAGCGTACGGCCGTTTGACAAGTGCGACAAGCTGTCCAAGCTTCCTGGACTGGTGGGGGACTCGCGCGCCAATTTCCGTGTCGGCCATGTTAACCTCGTCGAGACGAGAAATGTTGTCAACCCGCGCAAGCTCTACAATTAGGGCATCATTGCGGAGCGTAATTTGCTGGAGTGCCGCCGAGGACAAATGGAAGTAGACGGCATCGGATGACGCAGAAAATGATCTCTGCAGGATTTGTCTTGCCTGAGCCGTCAAGGCCCCTTGTTCATTCTCTTCATCCACAAATATTCAATTTAGTAGTATACCTATACCATAGAGTAGCCCGCTCGTTAGGAGTATAGTACATTGGCGCCTCTTCGGCTTCTACCGCCGCAACAAAACAAGCTTCCTACAGGGTAGCAGCGCCGCCGCACCGTCTCGCGCCTATGTTGATCGGCACGCATAGGCACGAGTGATGCTATTGCGAGGTCTAAGGAGCAGGAAAAGACAAGGATCACCTTCATCGGACTAACGAACGGTCGCCAAATACATCTCAGGTGCTTACTAAGTATGCTCGGGACGTCAGAAGAGCAGTCACGTGCATCTCTCTCTAGCCCTTTCCCCGCCCCGCGCCCGTGCTTGCATCTTCCCTTTCAGACCTTCCAACATGTGCCAGGAGATTTGGTATCGGTATGCCTGCGGCCACATCATAGCAGCCCGGAGCGACCAAGAAGCCTGGGACCACTGCGACGACTGGACGGAAGGACAGGGAGAGACGCACTGCCCCAATTTCGACCCTGACGCAAGCCACGAGACTCGGGACGAACCGACAAAGTGCCAGGAGTGCGAATACATAACACCGCCGACTTCAGGAGACTCTTCATCAGATGCATCCGGTGAGGAATGAGCAAGAGCTGGTAGGCCTTTCCAAGACTCCCTTTCCAACCGCGCTGGCAGCCCACACAGGAAAGCCGCTCCAGAGCAGGCACCAGGAGGGTCCGCGTGGACAAGCGCAGCCCAACGACTCGGCCGGATCCCCGTCTAGCCAAGCCGACAGCCCGCTCCGGATTGCCGTGAGGTGCATGTCGCACAAGATCCCGGGGCAGCGAAGCCACCGAATGGCAACCATGGGGAACCTCATCTGCCAACACGAATGGGGTCGGGACTTGGATACGGAAAGGGACCTCATCAGAACCACGGGCTTTCCCCAGGTGGACGGCAAAAAGGTCGATTTCCTGCTGGATACTGGGACGGCACTTCCAGGCACCAGGCCTGAGGACATTCCAATCCTCGCCTACCGATGGAGCGGCCAGAAATTGTTCGTGGGGATCCCTACTGCATACATGCAACGCCTGCTGACCGCTACCGACCAGGAGGAAACGGGAACTGGGGGCCCATCTCCAAAGCTATATATGCCGAAGCTTCCCATTCAAACGGGAAAGGGCTCGGTCGTCGGCGGCTCCCGGCAAGACTGCGTCGGATTTTGAAAGGGAGATGAGCAAGGACGAGTTCGACCAGCACATGAGGCAGATGGTTTTCCGCAAGTTCGAATTCGCCAGATTCATCTCACGCTCAGAGAGAGCGTGGCTGGCGACCCACCCCGACGAGTTTGACGGCGTCATGAGAGACCATATAACACGGGCGCGGTGGCACAAGCTGCCGCTCTCCGACTGTCAGGAGCTGTGGCTGGCAGAGCACCGGGGCGGGCCCGACTTGGACTTGATGCACAGGGTGCTGGAGCGACACCGGCTTCAAGTCGAGTCTGCGCGGAGCACGTCTTGAGCTGCTGCCGGTCCAACGAGCCACCAGGGAGGGTCAGCCATGTCTTGATATTTAGATACTTCCAGGTGCAAGTGCCATTACAACCAGCCAGCCACCTAGCTAGCAGACGGGCCACCACTGACATGGACAACACAGATATCCGTTTTTCGTTCCTCTACGCCACCAGGTCCCCTCGTGGAAGATCTAGAACTCCATGGATACCCCGTCGGGGACTGATGGATTGCTTTGTTGGATGGGACACGTATTGTCGCGGATGTCATACTCGTCTGCCTTCCTGATGTGGTCCCGTAACTCGCTCGAGAGATGCAGGCGTCGACGGTTCGAAGCCATTGGGGTCGCATTTCCCGAGAAGCACGAGGCCGACCGCAACAGAGTGCGCCTAAAGAACTACCAGATCGGTGGCGAGAGAGCTGGCACTCGGTGAAATGGGTCAAAGGGAGACCAGACACTAAACACAAGGAGGGGAGAAGGAATACAAGGAGACAAGGGGAGGCATCAAGCCCTGTGTGGTAACGTGTAGAGTGAAAAGGAAGCCAACTTGAGAAGGCACATATCTCTGTATACATAGGCCAATGGCCAAAGCTCTCATAATTCCTACCCATACCGCAACGCGCGCCCGGGAGGCCAATCCTCCCTGCGCGTCGCCGCTCCGTCCCCAGGCGCCACGCGGAACACCCATTACCCAAGGAACCATCTCCAGAGCGATTCCCCAAGTCCCAGTGTGCGTCTATGAGACTCTGAACGCTTGTTGTTTACAATCTTGGCCTGCGTCACAGCCTCTGGCTGTCCTCGGATGGACAAACGTAAGCTCCCGTTGATTGACTAGGGCCCAACGGCGGCCCAGCCAGGGGCTCTACGGAGTACCATCTGCTACTCTCATAAATACACTCCTCCACATCAGAGTGAGCACCAGGGCTCGGCCATGTCCCTCGCTCTTCAGCAGTGGCACCACGATACGCATACGCATGCAAGTACGTTGTCATCGCCCAAGTTGACGCGTTGGCCATATGAAGAGTACAGGACTGCAGAAACAGGAAGAGACGTACTCCCAGCCCTCGGATAGGAGCGTAAAATCAAATGAAGGCTTGGCCAGTCAAGCTGCATCTCTGCCGATGCCGTGGCTGCCGCGCTGCTGGGCACCACGTTTCCCATCTCGGACATCCGAAGGCATCAATGCCGGCGTAGACAGCCAATACTGACCATGACACTGCAGCAGAGCGGTTACATCGACTATGCAGACAAGCCGCCCGAGATAAGGCTCCCAGGGCTGCGGCCAATTGGAACCTGGACTCCTTGTGCTACAGGTTGGCCGAGGTCGAACGCCGACAGCTGTCGGCTGGGGATTGATGTATTCACACCCCGGGCAGCGGGCCACGTGTGCGTGTATGAGCTGGGCGCGTTGCAGATGACCCCATGAGCCGGAGCAACACTGGTCTGGCCCAGAGACGTGGCACCGAGCCTGGGGAGATGGCCACTTCGTATTGCACTCGGTAATGTCATTGCGGCCTCGGTCGATTGGCCGAGGCTCGCAGCGTCGTGGTCCTGCCGAGACACGTCCGGCTCGTCTGCTGGGCTCGTATGTGACTCTGTCAAGACTCGACGGGCCAAGACGACCCCCGCTGCGATTCAACGAGTGCTATAATGCTATTACATACATCAACTCTCCTCGAGCTGGGCCGAGCCAGCGGACTCGTATTCACGGCTCTCTCCGCCGCTGCTGCCGTCCTCGTCCGGCGGCAGATGCAGCAGGTCCACCAGCTCATCGGAACGACTTACCCACGCCAGCTTGTCTCGGCTCCATGCCACGACGCTGTCGCTGTCCACGGCCAGGCCGACGAGCCCGAGGCTGATGAAGCAGACGCACAGCGACCAGGCGTCCCGCTGCGCCTCCGTCATGTGCGCCAGGTCCGGGAAGTCTTCGCACTCCCAGTCGTCGACGACGGGCATGACGTCGCGCAGGCGCCGCACGAGGCCCGATCTGCAGCCGGGCGACTCGCTGACGTGGCCTGCGCTGCACAGGCCCTCGCTCGAGATGTCGTCGACCGCGTATCTGTAGTAGGCCGCCAGGGCGTCGAGGATGCACGCCGTCCTGTACTCGACCGACCCGCCCCCTGAATCGTCGTCGCTGGCCTGAACATCCGAGCCAAGGGACGCGGAGCAGCACAGCGGGATGCGGTACCGCTGGCCGACGCACAGGAGCGTGTCCACGAGACAGCGGTTCCAGATGGAGATGTCTGCCAGCGGGGGGGGCTCTTGGGGCCAGCGCGCGAGATAGCTCTGGAGCAGATGCTTCACGCGTAGCTTCGTAAACGCGTCCCGCTGCAGGACAAACAGGGCCTGGCAGGGGATGACGGGACAGGTGGCGATGTGCCCCTGGTCGTCTCCCTGTTGGTGCTGGTCCATGGCGGAGGCGAGGTTGTCGACGAGGCTTCTGGCAGCTGTTTCCACTGCAGCGCCAGGCGGCGACAATTGTCGATGTCTTGCAGAGCCGGCCCGTCCTATACGGCCGAGGACACGAAGAGGCAGGGCGTGCGATGGCTCGGATACGAACGGCCCGCGGATGCGCAGAGAAGCCAAGGCAAAGCCAACTGTCTGGGACGCGCTGTCCAAGACCTCTTTATACCAGAGCAGCAGGGCCTGGCATCAGTCGCCTGCCCTTGGTTCAGTTCACGGGCGCCGTGGACAAAGGGCAGTGACGGGCTGGCGAACGGGAAATCATGGACGCGTGACGCACACTTGCCTCGCAGTCCTTTCTTGTCACCGCGGCGGCACTTACATGTACACTCGGTGACAATCACTGCGAGCCTGTCCGCTGTAGATGCCTGAACAGCTTGCGTGTAGCCTCGACCGAGGTCAACCACGGCATGGAGAGGCTTGTCTGGCACTCATTCATCGATTCACAGGCCCAGGCTTTACTCATCACTGTCGACGACACGGCAGTCGCGCTCCTCAGAGATGTATGCCTCAGCAACCGCAATCCAGCTCGCCATCTGCCAGCTGCTCAGACGCTGCTGCCCAGGCTGGGCGACTCGTCGTGCCAGCAACGGTACTTGACGGCTACCGAGGCGTACACGTAGGGGAGCGGGTGGCAGGCGTAAGTCGACGTTAATTAAAGATACGTCCGCAACTCGAGTTGGTTCTCGCTGGTTTCTTTCATTATGCCCGATTTTAATATCCGCGCTCGTGTCTTCGTTCCCCCAATATCTCATGATAACGTGACCTGCAGAGTCCGTCTACGTGGGACCTCTACTCGGTCAGATAAGTCATCCACTTCTGCCTATACTCGTCCATTTCCGTCCCGTCTGAAAAGGTCCAGGACCCGGTGTGATGACGTGGACTAGGACACTGCCTGGACGCAGATCAGGATGTATTACTCGGCAGGATACATGTAGCTTGCAAGCACCATTCTATGCGGACTGACGGGGGGACTGTGCTATTATTTTCGTCTATGTAATGGGGGGATTACCATGGCTCGCCTCGACAAGGAAGAGGTCCTCGTGGCACGAGGCTCGTGCCACCCGAGCATCTCGCGGAACGCCGGCGTCACACATGACCTCGCTGGTGACGGGCCCCTACCTCACAATTCTTGGGTATTCCAAGGAAGTGAATAATTTGCCTTCGACTAACAAGTTGTTGCCGGTTTTGCCGGTCAGGCTGCACGAGATTTGAACAGGGTCCTCAGCACTACGTCCTGCTCAACTCGGCCAAGATCGACGTGGATGGCGCCTTGAAGCGACTCCAGGACCACTGAGTGTGAGCGAGAACACACATGTATTGACAGCTGTTTGAGAGCAGCTATTTTGCAAGGCCCTGCAAGTGCCGAGTGCGAAGATGAGGTGTCCCAAGGTTCAAGGTAGTCTGCTGGGCATTCTGCGACTCCCGGGTCACGTGGCGGCGACCCCTCGCAACGTCATCTCTGCTTGTTAAGCCAGACGTCTATTTTAGCCCTTGTCGAGTCAGCATTCAAGACGAGAATACTATTTAAAGCCGGCTCTTCAACTGCCACGAGAGACACGTTAACGAATCATACCGGCGGATGTGTTTACATCAACCAAGACAGCTTACAGTCATGGCGACATGTATTATAAAGCAATTCGCGTAATATGTAGCTCGGAAAGCAGCCGATATCGAGCTTGCGTCAAGGAAATACGCGCTACCGCAGACAAAGAGCCACCCAGGGCTATTAGATGCCCGACATACAATTTTGACCACGCTGGCCGTTGTGCCGCGCCGCCATGGTGGGTATCCAACAACACTCTCCGTTTGCAAGCCGCGCCCTGATGCTCGTCCTAGGTGCCGGAGGCCGTGAGCAGATAGAGACGGGCGGCGGGTCGCGGCGCCCTCTCACGACACGCGCCAAACGCTGACAGGTGAAACGGGGAGAAAGACGACGGCTGGGAATCGCCGAGCTGGTTGCTCCCCGGTTCCTGCAGCCTGGGCACACGGGGGGGTAAGACGTAGGCGGGCCGTCAGGTCGACGGCGGCATCTTGTGCTGCAGCAGGCTCAGGTCCGGCTGCCAGCCGTCCCACTTGCGGCAGCCGTGGAACTTGTAGAGGTGCTGCCACATGTGGTCCTTGCGGGCGAAGCTGCGGTCCTGGACGGCGCGCTTGGCGCAGGCCTCGAACTCGTGCGAGTGCAGGTGGTCGTTGGAGGGCTCGGGCTCGCCGCAGAAGACACACTGGGGGCGGTCGTGGCCCAGGCGCCACAGCACGCGCGGCTGCCACGGCGGCAGCGGGACGGCGCAGACCCAGGCCGTGTCGCCGGCGGCGTGCAGCGAGCGCTCGTGGCGCAGCCAGTCGTAGCGCTTGGAGAAGGGCCGGGCGCAGAAGCCGCAGGTGAAGGAGCGGACGCGCGAGCGGCGGCCGCGCGCCGACGACAGGGCCCAGGCTGGCTGGGCGTCCGAGGCGCGCGAGAGGGCCGTGTCGCTGCTGGCCGAGAGGGACGAGGCCGAGCCGGCCGACGAGAAGGGGCGGGCCGAGTCGCCCGAGGCCGAGGAGCCGGGGCCGTCCGAGGGCGGGGGGGGGTCGTCCGAGGGAGCGGGGCCGTCCGAGGGAGCGGGGCCGTCCGGGGCCGCGGGGCCGGCGTCATCGGGCGCGTCGTCGTCGTCGTCGCCGCTGCCGCGGCCGCTGCTCAGGGCGCGACGGATGGCCGACGGCGACACGGGCTCGGCGTCGGGGGGCGAGTGGCGCCAGCGCTCGAGCGGCGTCATCGAGGCCAGCAGGGAGCGCGGCATGAAGGAGGCGGCGCGCGGCATGGCGGAGGCGGCGCGCGGCATCAAGGAGGCGGCGCGCGGCATGGGCGAGGCGGCGCGCAGCGGGCCCGCGTTGTAGTCGCGCCCGTTGGCCATGGCCTGGGCCGTCAGCCGGTGGCGGCGCCGCGCGTTGGTGAACCAGTTGATGACCTGCGTCCGGCTGAGCCCGGAGCTCTCGGCCAGCGCCGTCTTGTCGTCGTCGGTCGGGTACGGGTGGTCGACGTTGGCCGCGAACCAGTCGCGCAGGACCTGCGTGCGCCAGACGGACCGCGAGTTGGACCGCTTGCCCGAGGGCTGTGAGGAGGCCGGCGGCGCTGGCGTGCCGCTCTCCTGGCCGTCCGGCTGCTGGCCGCCCGGCTGCTCGCCGCCCGGCTCCTGGCCGTCCCCCTCCTGGCCGCCCCCCTCCTGGCCGCCCCCCTCCTGGCCGCCCCCCTCCTGGCCGCCCTCCTCCTCCGTCACGCCGTGCAGCTGCCCGATGACGGGCGTCGCCGTCTCAAAGCCCGACGCCTGGCGCTTGGCTCGCTCCGCCAGGCTGCACTGGCGGAAGAGCGCGACGCAGCTCGAGCACGAGAGCACCGGGTTCGGGTTGGCCGGCGCCGTCTGCAGGATGAAGCACTGCAGCCGCAGCCGGCGGCAGTGCGAGCACGGCTCGGGCGGCCGCCAGCCGCCGTTGCGGAGGAAGAACTCGGCCATGCCGAGGAGCTCGGGGCGGCCGCCGAAGCCGGGGCCGTCGTGGGGGAGCTGGTGGTGGTGGCCGTGGTGGTGGTGCTGGGCGGGCCCAAGAGGCAGCGGCGGCGGAGCGGCCGCAGCAAGCAGCGCCGGGCCCGCGGCGGCCCCCGGAGCCGGCCCCGGAGCGCCCGGAGCCGGCCCCGCCGCGTCGCCGCCCGGCCCCGCCGCGTCGCCGCCGCCGCCGAAGCCCCAGCCGCCGAACAGCAGCATGTCGTCGCCGGCCCAGTCGACGTCGTCCAGCACCAGCCCCGCGCCGCTCATGGCCGCCGCCACGCCCCAGAAGCCGTCGTCAGCCGCCGCCGCCGCCGCCGCCGCCGCCGCCGCCGCGCCTTCCCCGCCGCCGTCCAGAGCCTCGCGCTGCGACATGTCATGGTCCGTCGCGCTCTCGCGATGCGCGCGCCGCCGTCGTTGCCGGAGCCGAGTTGCGCCCGGGGCAGCCCTGGCAGGGCGGGCCAAGGCGGGCAGGTCGATGCCTTAAGCCTCGCCTTCCCGCGCCGCTGCCGCCAGTGGGTCTCGGCTCTTATCATGATTATGTTATGCCGCCGCGAGGGGGTGCGCCTATCACCCCGCCGTCCAGCCCCCGGCCGAAGCCGCCGTCCAGGCCTCCGGCGAAGCGCCGCCTCGTCCGCCTTCCAGCCCCGGCCCGGGCTCTTCTTATACTCAATTCCTCCCGGGCCCGCTCTCTGTGTCCAGAAGGCGCGCGCTCCAGTCGTGTTCGCGGAAGGCGCCTTGTCTCGCTAGCCGCGGTACTACTAAAGTTAAACTGAAGCTGTTTCGAAACTGGCCCGTCGACTATTCGCCGCATGCCTGCCATTGCCTGCCTATATCGCTGCCGGCTTCGAGTCTATAAAAGAGCCATGCGCGCCCGGCAGCCTCTGGCAATGCGCCCTCGCGCTCCCAGTAGCAGATCCGGCCGCGCTGCGCCCTCGACGCACCCGACATGTCCGCCCTCCGCCGCCCTCTCCATCTCAACCCGGCCGCCCGCTCCTGGACCGCCCCGGCCTCTCTGTCCGCCGACGAGGCAGCCTCCATCGCCAGGTTCCACAGCCAGTTCCCCGGCGGCCCAACCAGGCTCCTCCGCCTCGACCACGTCGCCGCCGAGCTGGGCGTCGCCGCAGTCCTCCTCAAGGATGAGACCTCCCGCTTCGGCCTGTCCTCCTTCAAGGTCCTCGGCGCCTCCTGGGGCGCCTTCCGCGCCATTGCTCGCCGCCTCGACCTCCCCATCGACGCCGACCTGGCCGCCGTGAAGCGTGCCCTGGCCCGACAGCCCGTCACTCTCTATGCCGCCACCGAGGGCAACCACGGCACGGCGGTGGCCCGCATGGCCTCCCTGCTTTCCGTCCCGTCAGAGATCCACGTGCCGGCCGACATGCCCGAGTCGACCGTTGCCTCGATCCAGGACCAAGGGGCCACCGTCGTCGTCGGCAACGGGTCCTATGACGACGCCCTCCAGACGGCCCAGCAGGCGGCCGCGCGCAGAGGGGGCCTGTTGGTCCAAGACTTTGCCTTGCCGGGATATCAAGACATCCCCAAGGTCAGCTCGCCGCCGCCCGTCGCTTCATGAGGCCCGAGGCCTGCGTGTCTGATCTGATGCGCCCTGCAGTGGATCGTCGACGGCTACACCACCATGATGCGCGAAATCGACGCCCAGCTCGGCGCCACCCGGCCAGACCTCGTCGTCGCCCCCGTCGGCGTCGGCTCCCTGGCGCAGGCCGTCGTCTCGCACTTCAAGCGGCAGCCGGGCGCCGCCACGGCCGTCATGACCGTCGAGCCCGACACCGCCGCCTGCCTGTACAAGAGCCTGCGCCGCAATGAGCTCGTCGAAGTCAAGACGCACTCCACCATCATGGCCGGGCTCGACTGCGGAAGCACGTCGCCCGTGGCCTGGCCCGTCCTCCAGCCGGGCGTCGACGCGAGCTTGACCGTCTCCGACTATGAAGCCCATCGGGCGGCCGCGTACCTCAAGACCCAGGGAGTCTCCGCAGGCGCATGCGCCGCCGCGCCCCTCGCCGCCGTCCGGCGACTGACCGCCTCGGACAAGGCAATCCTCGGCCTCGACGGCAGCTCCGTCGTCGTCTTGCTGTGCACCGAAGCGACCAAAGACCACTGCACGCCCATGGACGTGTCCGTCGACGACGCCGTAGGCCTGACCCAGGCCCTCGTCCGCATCAACTCGGCGAACCCGTCCCTGGGATCCGTGCCCGGTCCCGGCGAAGCAGAGGTTGCTCGATACATCGCTGCGTGGCTCGAGCATCGCGACATCGAGACCCATTGGATAGAGCCCGTCAAGGGCCGGCCGTCGGTGGTCGGCGTCGTGCGAGGCTCCGGCGGCGGCAAGAGCCTCATGTTCCACGGCCACATCGACACCGTCCCGACGCTCGGGTACGACGGCGACCCCCTCAGCGGACACATCCAGGACGGCAGGCTCTACGGCAGGGGAGCCGACGACATGAAGGCGGGCGTCGCTGCCGCCTTGGTGGCTCTGGCCCGAGCAAAGACGCAGAAGCTCCGCGGAGACGTCGTCTTCGCCGGCGTCGCCGACGAGGAAGCCATGGGCATCGGCACCGAGCAGGTCCTCGAGGCCGGCTGGCGCGCAGACGGCGCCGTCGTCAACGAGCCGACGGGCGAGGTCATTGTCAACGCGCACAAGGGCTTCGTCTGGCTCGAGGTCGACATCCACGGCTCCCTGCCCGGCGCCGGCGTCGACGCCATCGCCAGGGCCGGCTACTTCCTGGTAGAACTGGTCCGGTACTCCGAGAGGCTGCGTCGCGGCTGGGACGATCCGGCCATGGCTCCCAGCGTCCACGCCTCCACCATCAAGGGCGGCGAGGAGCCGTCGTCGTATCCCGTCCTCTGCACCATTGTGCTAGAGCGCCGCACCGTCGCCGGCGAGACGCCAGCCTCGGTGCGCCAGGAGATCCAACGCATCCTCGACTCGCTTTCCAAGACCGTCGAGGGCTTCAAGTACGACCTGAGAGTCACTTTCGACCGCCCGCCCTTCGAAATCGAGCCCGACCATCCATTCGCCGCGCTCGTGAGCGACGTTGTCAGCCAATCTCTGGGCAGCAAGGCCGAGTTCACCCAGGAAATCTCTAGGACCGACTGCGCGCTGCTGGCCGCCAAGGGCATCCCGGTTCTTCTCTGGGGTCCCAAGGGCGACGGCCTGCACGCCAAGGAAGAATGGGCCGACGTGGCGTCGATAGAGCGGGTGTCCAAGGCTTTGGGTCTCCTCGCGAGCAGGTTTTGCGCATAGACGGAGTCGGGGGCACACGACCTAATCTTGGGAAATCCAGGGGATGCGGTTCAGGAGAACTGGAACAGAAGCCGCTAGACTCTTGGAGCCGCGTCGATATTGTACCCTGGACGCCTTGACCCCAGCGCCGCGTGAAGAGTCGTGCCGGCGCCATCGTCAACGTCACCGTACCCGTTGGCTGCACCGCCTGTCCAAGGCTTCGGCAATGACCTCGCCAAACTGCTGGTACGGGTGCGTCGCAGCGGCGACCGAGTCGCGAAGCTTGACCCAGAATGTGCCGCGGATCTCCTTGTCCGGTCCTCGGCCGGGCGCCAGGTGATATCCCCGGGCCTCGAGGGCCCGATACAGCGCCGTGGCCAGCCGCCTCTGCGTGAGGGTGCGCACCACGGCCGACGCGCTGGGGTAGCTCGTGAACATGATCCAGAGCGACTCGTCGCGGACCTTGCGCGCGTACTTGGCCCTGACCATGGCCGCGAGGGGGTGGCCCTTGGGGTCCAGGTACAGCAGGTCGTAGGGGTTGATGACGTGTCTCGGACTGAAGGCCAGCGTCGCCACGTACTGCGAGGCGATCTTGCGCAGCGGGGGCTCCAGGTCGAACCGCGTCATCTTGCCGTTGTCGGGCTCAAGGCCATAGTCGACGAGGAAGTCTCTGTTCTCGCGCGTCGTGAAGAGCCTTCCGCCGGAACCGAGGAATTTCCCAGCATCCCCCGGCAGAAACCGCTGGACTGGGCGATCCTGGAATCTGACGCCTTGTCGGACCGCCGTCGAGGCCGGGCTGACGGGCAGCGAGCTGAGCTTGGATCGAGCTGCCGACATGTCGTTGATGGACCTTGGTAGCCGTCCAAAGTGTCGGGGCTCGCTGTTAAGCACCGCGATTAGGTAATGTCGCGGTGGCTCAACTCGCTGCTAGCACGGTACAAGAAAGCCAGGCTTACGGTTCAGCGACTGCCAAGAACCCCAGTATCGAAGCCTAAGCCTGAGTCATCCATGCGCGAGAGCCCAAGCGCAAAACTCGTCCACCAGCCTGGCTTCGTCGCCAACTCCGGCGACAACCTCCCCCCTTCCTCCTCATCCCCAGCTTCTCCCCAGACTCCCTCCCCGCAGCCGCCGCGCCGCTCGCAGACGGACGCGCAGCATCACAGTCCGCAGACAGCGCCAACATGCCCAAGAACAAGGGAAAGGTGCGCGCTCCCAAGCAGGCCAACTCGCCGCCGCCGACCCCGCCCCCGCGACGCCATGGCTCACACATCACCAACAGGGCGGCAAGAACCGCAGACGCGGAACCAAGGAGAATGACGACCAGCGCCGCGAGCTGACCTTCAAGGAGGACGGCCAGGAGTACGCCCAGGTCATCAAGATGCTCGGCAACGGCCGCCTCGAGGCCATGTGCTTCGACGGCAGCAAGCGCCTCGCCAACGTGCGTCCCCATGCCCGGACCTGCTGCGCCGCCGCCGCCCGCTGACCCTCGCCAGATCCGCGGCAA
The DNA here is from genome assembly GCA_002939055.1 of Hypocreales sp. Mo6-1. Lineage (NCBI taxonomy): Eukaryota > Fungi > Ascomycota > Sordariomycetes > Hypocreales > Hypocreales sp. Mo6-1. The sequence goes on from PNEP01000013.1 coordinate 4,642,857, forward strand.
GATGCGCAAGAAGGTGTGGATCAACCAGGGCGACATCATCCTCCTCTCCCTCCGCGACTTCCAGGACAACAAGGGCGACGTCATCCTCAAGTACACGGCCGACGAGGCCCGCACCCTCAAGTCGTACGGCGAGCTGCCCGAGCACGCAAAGATCAACGAGACCGACACCTTTGGCCAGGGCGAGGACGGCGAGGCCTACTTCGAGTTCGGCGACGCCGACTCGGAAGACGAGGCCGACGAGGCTGTCAAGAAGGAGGTCGACATCGACGACATCTAAAGTGTCCCCCGAGGCTGCGCCCTGTCCTGTGCAGTCTCCAACTCCCGCGCAGCTCCGCCGCCGCCGCCAGCCGCCTCCCCAGCGTCTGTTCCCTTCCCCGCCGGGCTGCCGCGCATCGCACGCTGTCTTCTCTCTCAGACCCTTGAGCGCCCGCCGCTCGAGGGTCCCACGACAGTTCCTGGAGCCGAGTGTGGACGGCCGTGGTGGGAGAGACGTCACGGCCGTCGCCTTGTTTACGTCTTTGTTTTCCTTTCCGTATTTAGGAGTATGACAAGTTGCATCATCGTCTTCACGGGCTACGAGTAGAAATTGCACATGCTGATTGTCGTAAATGTTTTTCAATTTTCTTTTCAACTTTTCCGCTTTGGCCCCCTCGCAACTACTTCTACCGGCCGCAAAGGCCTGCCGGCCACAACAACGGGCCCCCCATCGACACCCAACTCCCGGCGGGTTCGCTCCGAAACGTGAGCCCAGATCCAACCCGTCCGCACTTGGACGCCCGCGAGTAAAGAGACGACCCCCAGCATAAACGATAACCGCCGTCTCGGAAAGTGACAACTGTACTCTTCGAGAAGCGCCCGTGGCTTCACGTAGACGCCAACCACTGTGTAGCGACGTCGACGCCGTCCACGTGCCCTTCTCTCTCGAGATGGCGCAGGCAGCCAGTCTACCACTCGTCGTCGTCATCTTCATCGTCTGTCCGTGTGTCAGCGGGCGCTTCCGCCTAGTCTCCACGCCAACGGCCGCATGTCCACTTACCACTCTTACTGACTTTCTCCTTTCTCTTCTGCAGGGCTGCCGCCAGGGCGTCGGCCATGCCACCACCGCCACCCCCCGGAACAATGCCAGCCGGGGGAAGGCCACTCCCATGTGGTCCTGTATCGCCGCCTCCCGCCACCTGCGCGCCGCTTCGGTCCCTGATTTGGCTCCTGTCGACCTTCCTGAGCGAGCTGATGCCCCCGGCCTTCTGGATGTCTCCCAGCATGGCGGCCCGGCCCTTTTCGGCACCTGGGAGCGCCGGAGCCGGCACCCCGGACGCGTAGCCGGAATCCCGGCTCGGGGGCATCGGAGGGGGCGGAGGCGGGCCTCCGCCAGGCGCAGATGGCATGGGCGGTGGCGGTGGCGCCGGCGGCGCGTTGGACGACGGTAGCGGAGGCGGCGGTGGGGGCGCAGTCGACGATGGCAGAGGCGGCGGCGGAGGAGCGTTGGACGACGGAAGAGGCGGCGGCGGAGGAGCGTTCGTCGACGGAAGAGGCGGCGGCGGGGGAGCGTTCGTCGACGGAAGAGGCGGCGGCGGGGGAGCGTTGGACGACGGAAGAGGCGGCGGGGGTGGTGCATTCGACGACGGAAGAGGCGGCGACTGCGGCGGCGCAGCGTTGGTCGATGGCGGAGGCGGAGGCGGAGAAGGGCTGCCGCCACTGGGAGGAGGGGGCACCGGCCGTGAGCTCGCCGGCGGCAGCGGGGGCGGCGCACTGGCAGCCGGTATTTTGGGCGGCAGCGGAGGAGGGGCCGCCGCAGGGGCCGGCTGCCCGGCGTGGTTGTCGCTGGCTCTCGGCGGAGGCGGAGGCGGCACGGGCCCGCGGCTGGGCGTCGGGGGAGGAATCCGCTGGCCGTTGAAAGCCGGGGGCACGTGCAACTTGTAGCCGGCGCCCTCGAGCTCGACGGGCGTCTTTGCCGGCCGCGGGGGCGGGGGCGGCCCGGAGTTGGCCACGGGCGGCGGCCTCGGCTTCTCCAACTGGGCGAATCTGCCCGCGTCCGGCAGCGGCGGGGGCGCGCTGAACTTGGGCCGAGGCGGAGATGGCTCCCGCGGGGGGGTTGCTTCCCTCGGCGGCGCGTCAGCCTTGCCGGACCGTCGCGGAGCTGGCGGCGGCGGCGGAAGGCCTCTCCTTGCCGACGGCGACGTGTTGGCGGCGGCGGCGGGCGGCGGCGGCGGCGGCGCCCTCGTGCTTCTCGCCTCGTGGCCGTTCACCGGCGGCGGCGGCGGCGGCGGAGCGGCATGTCCCGAAGGCGGCGCAGGCGGCGCCGCCGTGTGGTTGCCCACCTTTGTCTGTTCTTCCCTGATGAAGTCGATGATGAACTCCTGGTTGTCTCTGATGAAGTCGTCGGTCAATCCCCTGCTCTTCAGGTCCTGTCCAAAGTGCTCTCGCCACAGGGGGTCGAAGGCGTCGAGCAGGGCGAATTCCGAGTGCGCATGGCCGCCGTTGAGGCTCAGGGTCGACGCGGACGATGGGTGAGCGGACGAGGCAGGCAGGCTCATGTGCGCGACCTGGGTCGGCGAGGGGGCCGACGAGTGGCGATGGAAAAAGCCGCCGAGCAGGCTATGCTTCTGGGCCGGCTGGGAGCGGCCGCCAAAGGGCGTCGATCTCGTGGCCCGGCTGGCGTTCTTCTCGCGCTCGTCCATCTTCTTCTTAAAAGTCTTGGCCTCCTTCTCGTCGACGAAGCTCAGCCCCGCGAGGCAGTCCTCGAGCTCGAAGGTGTGGAAGAAGGTGCGGTCCTGGTTGTAGCTCCACGTGTCGAAGATCTCCTGGTCCCAGATGACGCCTCGTCCGGCGGGCTGCAGAGTCTTGTCAGCCGAGGCCCAGGGCCCGGCACGGGTCGTACGTACCGAAATGTCCACCATCTTGAGCCAGTACGTGTTGCCGACGAGGTCGTTGGCGAGGACGATGGCGCCCTGCACGCCCGTGTACGTCCATTTCGAGCGATTGGGGTACGCCACGTAGAGGCGGGCGACGGCGACGGCCTGGATCTTGTTGGACTGCTTGGGGACGAAGCGCTTGACCGTGTCCTTGTCGTCGTCGCTCAGGATGGAAGGCATGGCTGCGGCGGAGGCGACTGGGCCTTGGGGGACCTCGAGACGTCCTCTGTCCTGCGACGGCGCTTCGGGGGGCGCTCGGACAGGCGAGGCGTCACGCAGCGTAGGCTGGGCGAGACGAGGCACGCGTACGTACGGCGCCGATTGCGCTCGCTCCGACGCCCGGCCGGTGAAGAGCCAGCGGACGGCCTCGCAGGCAGGCCTCGGGGGCAGTTGGCGCAGCAGGCGGCCGCAGGGATCGGGGGCCGTTGGCTGCTGTCGCTGCTGTCGTTGCGGAAGCGAGGTTGTCCGCAACGGGGACGGTGCTCGCTGACGGCGGTTGGACGCATCAGCCACGCTGGGGAGGCAGCACAGCCACGGCACGGATGATTGTCGTCATCACGCCGGGGGCTGGGCCGTGTACGTACCGCAATGACGACGGCCAGGGGATCATGTTTCGCGGGTGTTTTAGGTCTACGAGTGCCGTGTTCACATGAACGAGGTGGCTGTTTGTTTCTCGCGCGCGGAATCAAGCTAGCGGGGGGGGTGGTTGTCTAGTATTACGGGCAGCTGTGCGGCCATGTGTATTCGCAGGTAGTTTGCGCCTAGTATTCCGTACGAGCAGCTATTGAGTAGGTACTAGTTGTTCAGAGCCTTCTTCCTCGCCTCGCGGTCCTCCCGGGTGCCCTCTTGCGGAGGCATCTCCTGCGCCATGGCCGGGCCGCCAGGGGGAGCCTTGAGCGCCGCCCCCTGGGGGTTGAGGCTGCCGTCGCATTCCTCGACGGGCTGCACCGTGAACTCCTTGTCGCCCTGCCATCGTCAGCGGCTGATGCGCGGCGGGAGAGCTTGGGGACGTGCCTCTTTCTTCTGCTTGCTCTGGGCGTCCATGATGGCAAGGGATGTGATGATGGCAAGGGATGGAAATGCAGCTGCTTTAGGCGTGTCTGTGGTTCAGCTCAACCGGAGATGGGATGATGGATCCGAGTTTGAACGAGGCTCTGGGCGTATTTGTAGCTGGAGGCCTGCCGCACCTGTCTCACGACACGGGCGATGACGTCGCATGAGATTCGCGGGCGACGCAACAACCGACTCGTACGTCAGCGGTGATGCGAAGCTCTGGGATCATCCATCGACGAGTTCGTAGAGGGAGCTGAGGCAGACGTAGGCATGTAACCACTAACAGGCGCCGGCGCGTCCAACAGCCATGCTTGCTAGCAGGTACCGGCCCCGGCGAGCACGTGCAAGACAGGTCGATCCAAGGCAGAACCTCCAACGTCCCTCGATCACCTCCCTCGAGCCCAGCGCTCAAGAGCCCCGGATGGCGGCCAGCAACGCGCCGCAGCCGGTGAAGCTCTCGCTGCCTCTGGTGCGCCTGCGCCGCCCGCCGCTGGCCATGCGCGCGCAGCTGATGGATGCCAGGAATACCAGCAGAGCCTCTTCCAGGAGCTCCGGGCCGAGGATGAGCTCGTCGTGCTGGCGCGGGGCCTGGGGCTGATGCGCCTCGTCACCAACCTGCTGCACTCGTACGACGCGGCGGGAAACAACCTCGTCGTCGTCGTCGGCGCCGAGGAGCGCGAGAACGGCTGGATGGGCGAGGCGCTGGCCGAGCACGCCGCCATCAGCGCGTCGCCCAAGGCCCGCGGCCTGACCGTCGTCAACACCGACTTCCAGAGCGTCGGCGCGCGCGAGAAGATGTACGCCGGCGGCGGCATCTTCAGCATCACGTCGCGCATCCTCGTCGTCGACCTGCTGACGGGCCTCCTCGACCCCGAGACCATCACGGGCCTCGTCGTCCTCCACGCCGACCGCGTCGTCGCCACGTCGCTCGAGGCCTTCATCCTGCGCGTCTACCGCCAGAAGAACAAGGCCGGCTTCCTCAAGGCCTTTTCCGACAACCCGGACCCCCTGACGGCCGGCTTCTCACCCCTCGCCACCGTGCTGCGCAACCTGTTCCTCAAAAAGGCCTCTCTGTGGCCGCGCTTCCACGTCACCGTCGCCCAGTCCCTCGAGGGCAAGAAGAAGGCCGAGGTGATCGAGCTCGAGGTGCCCATGACGGACGCCATGAGGGACATCCAGAACGCCATCATGGAGTGCGTCGAGGTCAGCATCCACGAGCTCAAAAAGGCCAACGCCGGCCTCGACATGGACGACTGGAACCTCGACAGCGCGCTGCTCAAGAACTTTGACGTCATGGTGCGCCGGCAGCTCGACCCCAACTGGCACCGCGTCAGCTGGAAGACGCGCCAGGTGGTCAACGACCTCGGCGTCCTCCGCGCCCTGCTCAACAACGTCCTGGCCTACGACGCCGTCTCCTTTCTCCAGCACCTCGACACCATCCACGCCGCGCACTCGCCGCCGCCGGGATCGACGCGCCAGACGCAGTCGCCGTGGCTGTTCCTCGATGCCGCCCAGACGATATTCGACACGGCGCGGCGGCGAGTCTACTCGGCGAGCCCCAGGGCCGTGTCGCAGGGCGAGGGCATCGACTCGCTGCGCCCCGTCCTCGAGGAGCTCCCGAAATGGGCCATTCTGGCCGAGGTGCTCGACGAGATTGACCGCGACCTGTACTTTGAGCCGCCGGCCAGAGACGACTCCAACGGGACCATCTTGATCATGTGCTCCAGCACGGACACGTGCAGGCAGCTGCGAGACTACCTGCAGACGATGCACGTGAAGCCCAAGACGGACGGGGCGGCGGGCGACGGCGGCGGCGGCGGCGACGACGGCCACCAGGCGTCGGCGGCCTTTATGATGCGGCGGCGGCTCCGCAACTACCTGAAGTGGAAGAGGCAGTTCGCCCGGGTCAGCGCGTCGCTCTTTGCGGAAAACCAAAGGGCGCTCAACGGCGCCGCCGACCCGCGGCCCGGCCAGCCGAGCGCCAGAGGCGGGCGCGCGCCGGCCAACAAGAGACGGCGGGTGCGCGGTGGCGGCGGCGGCGGCGGCGGCGGCGGCGGCGGCGGCTCGGCGGGCCGGGGCGAGAACGGCGCCATCGCGCAGTACTTTGAGAAGCCGGGCGAGGTGGCGGACCTGATGGCCGAGGTGCAGATGACGGAGGCCGAGGCGCAGCAGAAGGACGACGTGGTGGCCGACCCGCTCGACGACATGGACGACTACTTCCAGCTCTACGACATGCAGGACCTGGTCGTGGTGCACGCCTACGACGGCGACCAGGACGAGCACGTCGTCGACGAGGTCAAGCCGCGCTACATCGTCATGTACGAGCCCGACGCGGCCTTTATCCGGCGCGTCGAGGTGTACCGGTCGTCGCACAAGGACCGCGGCGTGCGCGTCTACTTCCTCTTCTACGGCGGGTCGGTCGAGGAGCAGCGCTACCTGTCGTCGGTGCGGCGCGAGAAGGACGCCTTCACCAAGCTCATCAAGGAGCGGGCCAGCATGTCGGTCGTCATGACGGCCGACGGCGGCGCCGACGACGCGCAGGAGGCCTTCCTGCGCACCGTCAACACGCGCATCGCCGGCGGCGGGCGCCTGGCGGCGACGGAGCAGCCGCCGCGCGTCGTCGTCGACGTGCGCGAGTTCCGCTCGTCGCTGCCGTCGCTGCTGCACGGCCGCTCCATGGTCATCGTGCCGTGCATGCTGACCGTCGGCGACTACGTCCTGTCGCCCAGCATCTGCGTCGAGCGCAAGTCGGTCGGCGACCTGGTGTCGTCGTTCCGCGACGGGCGCCTGTACAGCCAGGCCGAGACCATGTTCCAGCACTACCGCAACGTGCTGCTGCTCATCGAGTTCGACCAGAACAAGTCGTTTACGCTCGAGCCCTTTGCCGACCTGTCGGGCGGCGTGGCGCCGGCGAGCGTGTCGTCGGACCTGCAGTCCAAGCTGGTGCTGCTGACGCTGGCCTTCCCCAGGCTGCGCATCGTCTGGTCGTCGTCGCCCTTCCAGACGGCCGAGATTTTCGAGTCGCTCAAGGCGCAGGAGCCGGAGCCGGATCCGCTGGCGGCGGTGCGCGCGGGCCTCGACAAGGACATGCGGGCCGAGGACCAGGTCTTCAACCAGGAGCCGCAGGACCTGCTGGCCGTCGTGCCGGGCGTGACGCCGCAGAACGTCAAGCGCCTCGTGCTCGAGACGGAGAACCTGCGCGAGGTGGCCAACATGGCCGAGGCGGAGCTGGAGCCGCTGGTGGGCAAGACGGCGGCCAAGGCGATTCACGGCTTCTTCACTCGCAACGTCATGGACGAGGACGACTGAGGGATGGGGGTATTAATGAACAGTGCCGTTCCCGGCGCGGGGTATATCCCTGGGCCCAGCCGACGCAAAACCAATGGCAGCTATCGAAGGCAGCGTCCTGGCCGTCCCCGACTCCCCTCTCTCGCCTTGGTCCCAACACCAGCCGCGCCGCCCAGCTCCCTCGTCCCCCGGCGGCGGCGGCTACACATGGCTCCTAGTCGTCCGCGACGAGCGGCGGCGGCCGCAGTAACCGCAGGTGAGGCAGGAGACGATGATGCCGAAGAAGGAGACGATGGCGCTGATGATGGAGTGGAGGATGGCGCCGATGCCGCTGATGACGGCCATGATGCAGCCTCCAATGGTCTGCAGGACCGATTGGAACTGCGGCAGCGCGGCTGTTAGCATCGTCGTGCTGGGGGGGAGTCGGGGCTCGCGTACGCAGGAGACGACGGCGCCCATGGTTACGGTGCAGGGCCTGGGATCCGGGGGCGTGCTCGAGGCAGAGATGGCAACGTCAGTCAGGTGGAGGATGGCGATGAGGCTGATGGCGATGCGCTGATGGCGATGCAGGCGGATGGCGATGCAGGCGGATGGCGATGCAGGAGGATGGCGATGCCAGGCAAGATGCTGCCAAGGACAGTCTCGGGGCCGCAACCGCGCCTTATATGCGGCACGGCCCAAGCAAGACGTGCCCGTCACACAAGGCTCACGTCGCGCATGCGCCTGCTGGCCCTGGCGGCCTCTGCGCCCCCTGCAGCCGCGGCCACGGGCTCTGACGTCAAGCCGTTGCGCTGCAGGCAGCGGCTGCCCATGGCGATGCAGGCGGCCGGTCGCGGGAGGGAATAGATAAACAGAAGCCGGGCGCGGCTGGTCATTGTCTCGTCGGGCCAAACGCCACGGTGACGTCAGCACGGCGAATCCGGGGCAAGCAACGTCATCAGAGGTGCGTCTTGGGCGCGGGCTTCCATATGCTGTTACAGGTATGTACACGGGTATCGTACAGTAGAAGAGCGCAGGCGGCCGAGGCTACCTCGCCCAGAGCCACTTCTTCTTGGCGGCCATGGCGCGCTGGACGTGGGCGCGGCGCAGCATCTCGCGGTTGCGCGAGTCGAGCATGCCGAGGGCGCCGTCGTCGCGCAGGGGCAGGCCGCGGGCCATGTGCGGGCGCTCGGCGCTCATCATCTTGATGCGCTGGACGCGGCGCAGCTTGGCCAGGCCGTACCAGCACACGAGCAGGGAGAAGAGGGTGGAGAGGGTGGTGACGGCGCCGAAGCCCCAGGGCGTCTCCTCGACGAAGTTCTCGAGGTTCATGCCGTAGAGGCCGGCGAGGAAGGTGCCCATGGCGAGGCCGAGGGTGCCGACGCTGAACTTGAGGTCGAGCAGCATGAGGGCGTTGCGGTTGGCGTCGAGGATGGCGCGGACGCTGGGATATTGGTTAGCTGGAGGAGGAGGGGTGGAAGAGGAGGGGTGGAAGAGGAGGGGCGTCAAGTGCAACGCACATGTCCTCGGTGTTGCGAATGCCCGAGACGAGGTTGCCGGCCTCCTGGACAATCTCGTCGGTCAGCTTGTGGTACGACTCGAGCAGCATCTCGACCTCGGTGTGGTCGTCCATGCCGCGGTACAGGTCGTGCGTCTTCTCCGTCAGGTACATGGCGGCCAGGTCGTCGTCGGCCTCGAGCAGCTCCTCGATGGCGTCGCGGACCAGCTTGGCCTTTTGCTCAAAGGTGCTGACGCGCTTGGAGAGGACGAGCAGGACGCGCAGCTTGTCGCGGTCGATGTCGTCCTCGAGCTCGCTGAGGATGTGCATGACGGGCTCGCGGACCGACTCGAAGTCGGCCTCCATCTCGGAGGTGACGGAGGTGAGGACGGCCTCGAGGGCGCGGAACTCGTAGGGCAGGCCGGTGGAGCCGAGGCCGGGCCGCTGGCGCAGCTTGGCCTGCAGGTCGTACATGAAGGCCGACTGCGGGTACGAGGTGCGCGAGCCGTAGACGTCGAAGAGCAGGACGCGGTCGTGCTTGATGAGCACCTTGAGGTGCAGCAGGTTGAGCAGGATGGCCGAGGGGCGGACGAGGATGTGCGGCAGGTTGGACGAGTCGATCTTGCGCAGGTCGCGCGGCAGCAGGCCGAACTTTGCGATGAGCTCCGTCTTCTTGAACTCGCCGTCGGCGAGGATGACGCGGCCGCGCTCGTCCACCTCGGTGCAGCGCAGGCGCGGCTCGAGGGCGGCCTTGGCGGCGAGGGCGCGGCGGCTGGCGAACATGGAGAGGCCGGGGGCCGAGGGGTCGTCGTGAGAGGCGGGGAGGTCGCCGGGGCGGAGCGGCTTTGCGCCGCGGGCGGCGCGGGAGCCCCAGAGCCTCTCCTGCCAGGTGGGCTCGGGGGGGGGGACGGGGCGGGGGGCGGGGGGGTCGGCGGGGGTCGGCGGCGCGGCGGCGGTGTAGAAGCCGAGGCGGGACGGGGGGGGGGAGACGGAGCGGGGGGGGTGGTCGGGGGGGTGGTCGGGGGGGTGGTCCGGGGCGTCGTCGACATGGTCGGGGGCGTGGACGGGGGCGTGGTCCGGAGCGTGGTCGGGGGCGTGGTCCGGGGCGTGGTCCGGGGCGTCGTCGACATGGTCGGGGGCGTGGACGGGGGCGTCCGGAGCGTGGTCCGGGGCGGCGTCCGGGGCGTCGTCGACATGGTCCGGGCCATGGCCGGCGCGGTCCGGGGCGGCGTCGTCGGCATGCGGCCCGTCGGCATGCGGCCCGTCGACATGCGGCACGCCGTCGGCGCCTCGACGCGGCCCGTCGACATGCGGCCCGTCGTCGGCGCCTCGACGCGGCACGTCGTCGGCGCCTCGACGCCTCCGGCGCCGGCGCGCCCCCGCCGACGCAGCGCCGGGCCGCCCCCGCGCGGGCTCGCAAACGCCGCCTCGGTCTGGCGCCGCAGGAAGCGCAGCAGGCTGCGGGACGGGGCCGGCGGCCGCAGCGCTGGCGGCATCGTGGACCGCGTTGCTGAGGCTGACCAGCTCGCGCGACGACGCTTCTCAAATTTTGCCGCGACGTGATGCGCGCGCACGGGCCACCCTGGTGGACCCCTCGGAGCCGTGCCGCCGTGGCGCTGGTACTCTGCACTCGGTACCTTGTACTTCGTCCATGTAACTTCATGTGTATCTTCATCTCTGCATGTCTCATCACCACCATCTCGACCTGCCAGACAGTCCGCGCCTTGGCATCGCACGTTGGCATCGCACTGGCTCGCTCCCGGCATCACGGCCACACCGTCGCCGCGTCCGTCTCACGGCTCGTCCTGCCGTCTCCTCGCCCTGCCGCCTCCTCGCCCTTTCGCCCGGCCATTCAAGCCGGCTTCCAGCTTCATCCTCGACGCAGCACCGCTTCCTCGCCTCGACCGACGACGCCCTCGCCCTCCGTGCCGGCCCGTCCCGCGAGCCGGCTATCCTCGCGCCGACGTCATCGACCGGCGCCTGTGGCCTGTCCCCTCCGCACGTGCGGTGCCACGTCAGTTTCTGCCTGATTTAATATCGTCGTCCCCTCTCTGCCCAAACCAAGTCTCCTCTCGCACGAGGGCCATCGACTACGAGCCTTGGCCATCACCTCTGGAGCCTCGTCGTCGTCGCGCGGCGGCGTCGTCGCCGCCTCTCGTCGCGCGCTTCGTCTCCAACGGTTCGCCCGTCTCGTTCGCACCGTCCGTCTCGCAGCCTTCGTCCGTCTCTCAGTTTCGTCTCGCAGGCCTCGTCCGTCTTGCCGGCTTCACCTCGCAGCTCATCTCGCAGCCTTCATCTGGCCGGCCTCGTCTCCCGGCCCTCGTCTCCCGGCCTTCATCTCGCCGGCCTCGCCTCCCAGCCCCCGTCTCCCAGCCCCCAGCCGCCATGAGCAGCTCGTCGACGCCCGTCCGCGTCAGGGGCAAACGCAAGGCCTCCTCGGCAACAAGGCCCCGCGCGCCCGCCGCCCTCCCCCCCAACAAGGCCAAGCGCTCCCTCGCCTCGGTGCTGGCCAGCCGCTCGTCGCGCCCCCGCGTCACGCTCGAGTCGCTGCCGCCCGAGATGCTCGAGAACATCCTGCTCTACAGCGCCAACCTCTCGCTGCCGCGCGCCAGCCCCGTCATCGGCGTCAAGCTCTCGGACCGCGTCACCCTCGTCCGCCTCTTCATCTGGGCCTTCCACGAGACGTGGGAGCACGGCTTCGGAATCCCTGCCGGCCAGCCCGTCTGCCGCTACCCCCAGCCAATGGGCGTCGACCAGCCCGAGTGCCCCGGCGACTACGCCCTTCAGGTACGCATGCATGCGTGGGGATGCGCCCTGCGTCCGTGCCCGCCTGGCTGACAGGGGCCCAGAGCGCCCTGCTCGAGCTGCCCTCGGTCACCATCGACCTGATCCTGCAGGCCCAGCAGGTCTGGGCCGACCGCTACGCCCGCGGCCGGTGGTACCAGCACTGCATCCCGCGGCGGGGGGGCGTCGTCGGTGGAAATGACGGCGCCGGCGGAAGTGGTGGCTCCGGCGCCGGCGGAAGTGGCGGCTCCGGCTCCTCCGGCTCCGGCTCCGGCTCCGGCTCCGGCTCCGGCTCCGGCCCCGCCGACCGCGGCTCCGGCCCCGCCCCCGACCACGCCCCCGACCACGCCCCCGACCACGCCCGCCCCGCCCACGCCGACGAGGGCGGCTACCACCACTTCAACGCGCGCGAGTGCTTCGAGGTCGACTACCAGCGCGCCCTCCGCTGGCCCCTCATGTTCGAGGAGCCGGTCGAGTGGCGCACGCAGGACGTGCACCCGCGCGCCCGCATGCCCGTCGGCCTCATGTCGGGCCCGTGGGACGACGAGAAGCTCCGCCGCCTCTTCTGGCTCACGCGCGGCGGCATCGCCGTCGACGACATGCTCCAGGCCATGCCGCCCTGGGAGGTCAAGCTGCAGTTCCTCGACAACGCCGTCCTCGCGCCGCCCGTGCCCAACGTGCTCGCCATCAACTGCCTCGTCGGCTTCTGGATCTTCCTCTACCTGCCCCAGGACGAGGCCATGGCCCGCCTCATCATCCTCGAGCGCCGCATGGAGCGCCGCGACCTGCCCGCGCACACCATGGACATTCTGCGCTGGGCCCGCAACTCGCTCTTCCTCTTCCTCAACATGCCCTACTACCACACCGCCGACGGCAGCCGCCTGCGCCGCCCGCTGTGCCGCTGCCCGCGCCCGCCGCGTTAGCTGAAGGCGAGCGGGCCTTTTGGACATGGGGCACCGCCGTGTGAAGCGGTCGGTCGGTCGTCTCCCCGGCGAGAGACGGGGCTTGGACCTGACGGCCATTAGGGATTTCTCTGACATGTTCCTTTTGATTCTTCTTTCTTTCTTTCTTTCTCTCTTTCTTCCTTTCTTTTCCTCATCTCCTTATTTCCTTATTTCTTTTAATTTCCCCCCCTCGAGGGGACTAATAGGGGCCGTCTCGGCACAGACCAGACGTCTGGTCATCTCCTCTGTACCCAGTCGCCATGGCAGGCTGCCGAGGCACGCGTAACCACGGCGGATGCGCAGGCTGGAAAACACGCGACCGTCGCAGCCCAGCTCAGCCAGCCCAGCCCACTCACACCTTGACTGCTGGACGAGTCCTCCTCGAGTCCAGCCCCGGACCGCCCCCCCCCTCGCCACCGACTTCCCCATCCGGCAGCCCCCGTCCGCCGCCGTGACTCATCTGTGTGGTGTGGTGTGAGTGAGGGTGAGGGTGAGTGAGTGAGTGTGTGCGCGCGTGCCCTCCGCATGTGTAACATGGATGATATGGAGCAACGCTGGCACGCTGGTTGGCCCGAGACCGGCCTCGCTCCCGGCCCTTCGCCTCAACCCTCCGCTCGCGCTCCCTTTGAGTCATACAGTCGTCAGCAAACCATCAATTCCTCTCTCTACTCGTACACTCATCGCCGCCCGCCGCCCATGCCTATCGCTGTTCGCCCCCAGTCATCTTCGCTCGTATCCACCCATCCGCGACCCCGGACCCCGGATGATGCATGCTAGATGCTAGATTATCGCCCCTTTCCGCCCAATGCCCTCGACGCCATCTGGCTTCGTCCACTCCGACGTGGAGCGGACCCCGCCCATGCCTGCTTTCAACCGAGTTCCCGTGGCAGCGACTCCGTGCTTCCCCCGCTTCCCCCGGCCGCCGCCCGGTCACGCGTATCCGGACAAAGGAGATGGCGATTAGTGACGGGAAAGGAACAAGAAATGTAAAGAGAAAATGCCATGCCGACGCGTCAGTTGAGGATGCCATCCCATATGGGTCCCCGGAGACTGAGCGCCGGATGCATCATGGCCGCCGCGTAGCCACTGGCCGCCTCGGCCGAGCAGCAGACTCGCTTGCCCGACGCCCCCAGCGTCGGCCGCACCGCGAACTGCAGGCACGGCTCCGTCATGCTGTCGGCGCGCACCAGCGTCTCGGGCCACGGCGCCTCCGACGGGCGGCGCTCCGAGAGCATCTCGCGCACGTTGTCCTGCAGCGCGTTGTCCACCGACCCCGTGCGCACCCGCTTGCTGCCCGTCCGGGCCACCGGCGTCGCGTCGGCCGACACGGCGTGCTTGTGCAGGTCCTGGAGCGCCCGCGCCGCGTCCGAGGCAGCGTCTCGCGCCGGCTCGTCCGCGTCGCGCTCGCGCCGCGCCAACGGCGTGTCCAGCGACAGCTTGCCCAGCCTGGCCACCGGGCCCGTGTACGAGTCGGGCGACGACGACTGGCAGTTCTCGTCGCAGTCCTCGGGCACCGGCGGCACCGTCGGCTTGACGCACATCCTGTCGCTCCACAGCCTCGACACTCGAAATCGCGACGGCACGCTACATCTGCTGCTGGAGCCGTTGTAGGCGGTCGCGCTAGGGAGCGACGAGGCCGACGAGATGGACGACGAGCGCGACGAGCGCGACGAGTCCGACACCATCGACTCCGGAGACGATGCCGTCGACGCCGAGTTGGCGAGCGACGACCGGCGCGTGGACGGGTAGAGCCCCTGAGGCGACGACGTGACGGAGCAGGGGAAGCGGTCCAGGCCCTGCGCCGTCGTGACGCAGCTCGCCTGCGCCACGGCCAGGCCCATGGCGCCGCCCTTGGCAGCCATGTGCGGCGCTGCACTCGCTGCAGGAGTGCAGAGTCCGCTGGCCTGCGGCGTGAGACGGGGGGTCGGCAGGAAACCAAACGGGGGCGGCGGGCGACTCAGGTTGTACTTGGGGTAGGCCGTGGGCTCCATGTAGGCCGGCGCGTTGCACGGCCTGGCAGCGGGGACAGCGCCGGCCGCGTCGGGGCCGAAGCCGAAGCCGAAGCCGAAGCCGAATCCGCCGAAGCCGAATCCGCCGAAGCCGAAGCCTTGGCGCGCCTCCTGGGGCAGGTTGAGGATGCTGCGCGGCGAGAGGGCCGAGAGGTCGCTGGCCCTGGCCGGGGGCGTCGGCAGGCGGGGCGGGGCGAGGCCGTCGACGTTGGTCAGGCCGGGGTCCAGCTTCAGGATGACGTGCCTCCAGTCGGCCGCCTGGCGGACATAGTCGAAGGCCGGGCCGCCGGGCGAGGGGGGCCCCGGGGGCGGCGTGTACCTGAGGACGATGTCGGTCCAGCGCTGGAAGACGTCGTCGGCGATGTGCAGCTTCCAGTCGACGGCGAGGAGGAAGGCCATCTCGTTCTGGTTGATCTCGTGCGTGTTGAGGCCCGAGATCTTGCTCCAGGCGCGGGCCGAGTAGTTGCGGTCCTGCAGGTACTTGGAGGCGAGGATCAGGGCGGCCAGGAACATGCGGCGGCCGCACTGGAGGGCGCGGTCGGCGTGGCGGTCGGCGTGGCGGTCGGCGGGCTGCTCGACGGCGAAGCTGTGCTGCGGCACGTGGGGCTTGACGAGGACGAGGTAGTAGAGGGCCACCTGCAGGGTCGAGTAGCTGGTGCGCGAGCGGCGGAGCGTCTCCTGGATGAAGGTGCGCAGCGGCAGCACGGCCCTGCCGGCGAGGTCGGCGCGGCAGATGGCCGACGAGAGCGGCCAGATGGCCTCGACGATCTGCGTCGACGAGTCTGCCACGGCTCTCAGCACGCGGACACGGCAGGGGACGGGGCAGACGGGACGACGTACCGACGAGGCTGTCGACAAAGTTCACCTTGCGGTCCGACTGGCGGACGAGGGCGGGGGGGCGACCAGCGCGGGCGAGGGAGCCGGAGGCGGTACGCCGCGGGTTCTGGCGCAGCTCGGGCGGGACGGCGTCGGGTTCGCAGTGCACCGAGGGCCGGCGAAGGGCGGCGACATTGTCGATGCGGGCCGAGCCGGGGCCGGAGCCGAAGCCGGCGGCGGGGCCAAAGCCGGAGCCGGAGCCGGGGCCGGGGCCGCAGGCGGAGCTGGGGGTTGGTCTTGCATGGGCATAGGCGTCGCACGAGGCGGCATCCGAGGCCGAGGTGCAAACGGACGAGTCGTCGGACGACTGCGAGGGTTCATAGGACCAGACGGAGGCGTCGATGGTGGAGGCGAAAGATGTATAGCGGGTCGAAGCAGCGACGAAGGCGGGCGAATCATGCGCGTCGCACTTCATCTTGGGTGAGAGCTGACTTGAGGGGTCGGTCAAGGCAGGCTGCCAGTGGTCCAGTCGCCGCCGCGGCCGGGTCAACCAGAGAGATCGTGTATCGGAGAGCGGGAGTTTCGGGGGGCTCGCTTCCCGGCAAGCAGCGTTGAGCAGCTGCGCGCGCGAGGGAAGCGAAGAGGCGGCGGTGCAGCAGAGGGGCGGGCTCAGGCGGCCGGCTCTATACCAACACCGACAACGATCTGACCGGGGGACGAAGCTGAGACGGCGACTGGAGCGTTGCGAGCGTGACTTGCCCGAGGCATTGCGAAGAGCGAAGTGCTTGCGCGCAGGGAGGTGGAGGGGGGTCGAGGGTAGTTTATACAACTACCATACGGGCGGCAGCTGTGAATCAGAGCAGCAGGCAGAGGCGGCGTGATATCGTGATATGCAGGTACAGCGGGCGGGTACAGCGGCCAGGAACCAGCGGCTTTATGCTGGGTGGCGAGGCAGCGTCGGGGCGACCGGGTGAGTGACCGGGTGAGTGAATACGGGCGTCAGCGGCCTGGAGTCGGAGGGTGTGCGGTGGGTCGGGGAAGGCTGGAGCTGGCCTGTGACTCTTCTGGTGCGGTGGCGACGGAGGCCAGAGGCCAGGGATGGGGCGCGGGCCAGGCGGCTCAGGCGGTGCCAGATGGCGACTTCGGAGGCGCCAGGGAGCCGTTGGGAGGCGCGGGGAGGCGTAGGGAGGCGTCGCGAGCCGTCAGGGCGCGCGTGACTCGACGGCGACGGACGTGGCGAGGTGCCAGCTGGCGGCGGGCGTTGATGATGCGTGGTGCTGCTGGATCTGCTGGCTCTGCTGGATCTGCTGGCTCTGCTGGCTCTGCTGGCTCTGCTGGCTCGCAAGGTACAAGTGAATGCCGCTGCGGACAGCCAGAGGCGAGGAGTGGAGAGGAAGAAGGCGCAAAAAGCAGGCTGGCTCCCTATCAGACCAGGTCGCTGAGGGGGGCGCCTCTACAGGGCGATGGCCGACTTCATCGTGGCGATGGATGGAGGGGGGAGCGGAAGGGGGCTCGGGGAGGCAGACGGGCCATTTTTGAAGGCCGTGGTCTTTGTCATGTCGCTGCACCAGGCTGCTGCGCTGGTGAGGGGGGCACCTTAGTAAGGCCGGCGGCGACGAGCACGGCAGGGGGAGGTACAGCAGCGGAGGTACAGGCAGGGGAGGTACAGGCGGGGAGGTACAGCCAGGGAGGTACTCGGTACAGCCAGGGAGGTACACGGCATTATCGCGCGCGCGCGAGGCGAGGTACCCGCCGCGCTGGCTCCGCCGAGGGGGACTTTGCCGCCGGCCCCCCCGTTAGCCGGGCTGTGTCGCCAAGCAGGTGTTTTCGACGGCGCGCCATTGGCTGCCGCCCCCGCCTCCGTTACCCTGGAGCCCTGGGCCGTTACCCTGGAGCGCCGTCCAGCCTCGGGCCTCAGCGGCCGCGCCTCGACCGCGCGCCTCGACCGCTGAGCCCCGAGCGTTGTGCCGCCGGCCTTGTGCGCCAGCGTTGTGGCCGCCCGTCTGTGGCCGCCCGTCCGTGGCCCCGCAGCGCCTGGCGCCCAGGCCGTGGAGGCGAGCGCGCTGGAGAAGAGGAGGCGAAAAGGAGAGGCAAGCAAGCTTGGCATCAGAGCAAATCCTGGTGCGGCGAGTCAGTCACCTGACGGCGAGCATCCGGGCTGCCTGCATTGGTAATCCAGGCGTCGACAGCGCGCATGCCGCCGCGACCCGCCGCAGGCAGAAATGCAGAATGCAAATGCACGCCGAAAGGCCAGCGCCGTGGCGACGTGTCGCCGACTGACCGCTGCCTCGTGGCCGCGCGTGGCCGCGTGCCGGCCCACGAGCCCATGACTCACCCGCCTGCTGTGCGCCAATATCGGCCTGCGGCGCCATTGTCGGCCTGCGTGCGCCAATGCAGTGCGTGTCGATGCGACGTCACGCCGCTGGTCAGCCCCGTTGGCCAAGGCTGCCGCTGACCAAGGCTGCCGAGTCGCGGCTTGTTGGCCATCGCGAGTCCAACTGCCGTCCTCGGCCCGGGTCACGTGCCCCGCGCCAGACCCTCCGACCTCCTCGCCCAACCTCCTCGCCCGGCTCAACCTCCTCGCCCTCCTCCTCGACCCTCACCCGCTCTCTCCGCCTGCGCCGACGCCACGCTCCCCATCTGCCGCCTCCCCGGATGCAGCCCCGCCCCGGCGGCGATACGAAGAGGCGCCGCCGGCTCCTCGGCTTGTCGCCGCCTCGGCTTGCCGCCCTCATCCATCCATGGCCGCTGCCGGCTCCCTTCCGATTCCCCGCCGCGGCCCGAGCCCGGCCCCGCGTCGACATGCCGAGCCTCGTATCTCGACCGCCCCGTCTCTCCAGCGCCTCTCTCCAGCGCCTCTCTCCAGCGCCCTCGGATGCCGTCGCCCCTCGACCGCGGCAGTGGCTTGCGCCCCGGCCCTCCATTCGCCCTCGCCCCGTCGCACAAAGCACCGCTCCCGCATCACTGTCTCATCTGCCCTCCATTCGCCGTCGCCGGCAATGACACCGCTCCCGCCTCACCTACGCCCGTTTACACACACCGTCTCCCGCCAGCAACTGCTTCATCAAAAGTCTCCGTCCCTTCCCCTCGTCGCCCGTCAGCCGCCGCCGCCACGCGCCGCTGCCCATTTGCCAATCACCCACGCGCCCCCCCTCCGCCCTTTGGCCCGTCCTGAATGAGAGAAGAGAAAACTCGGCGCTGCAGCCCTTGATTTGGCCACGTCTGGGCCATCGCAGAGCCCCGGTGCCCGCCCGGGCTACACAGCACAAGCCTCCTGGTCAAAAGTGCGACGTCGGGCCGCCGTGAGGCTTCAACCCCCTCCCCTCTCCGTGCCGTCTGCCTCGCTTCGAGACCGCGCCCGAGTCCGCGCCCGAGCCGCGCCCGAGTCCTCGCCCTCGACCCGTCTCGCCAACTGCTCTCTGCCCGAACCAACACGCAGCTTCCCGCTCGAGCCCAAGAGTCCACGTCCGCCTACCTATATATATGCCCCATTCCTCCCGCCTGTCCGACTTCACGTCGTCACAGCCAACTCGTCTCGCCGCAAGCCAGCCCACCACCAGCCCCATCTCTCCTCGCCCGCGCTCATGGCCCCCACACCCGCCCCCGGCTCCGGCTCCGGCTCCGGCCCCGGCCCCGGCCCCGGCCCCGGCCTCGGCTCCAGCCCCCGGCTCTCCATGGCCATGAACCCGGCCGCCTACGACGACATCCCCGCGGCCACCGGCCTCTTCGTCCAGCTCCGCACCAACATCGACGACATCCACGCCTGCCTCGCCCGCCGCGGCCGCAGCGACACGGCCGCCGCCATGGAGGACTTCATGGCCGACATGCTCTCCCGCGCCATCCACGCCTCCAACCTGCTCGCCAGCGCCGCCCTGGGCATCGACCGCGCCGCCACCGCCCGCCTCTGCCGCCCCGTCTTCCACAGCCCCCGCCAGCAGTCGCCGCCTTCAAGCTACGGCTTCTACGATGACGACGACGACGGCGACGACGGCGACGACCACGACAACCACGACAACCACGACGGCTCGGACTCGGACTCGGACCGCGACTCGGACGACGACGACGCCGACGTCGACGAGCAGATGCGGGGCATCGATGAGGACTTCGCCGCCATCCTCGAGCCCGTCCGCCGCGCCGCCGTCCGCGCCCGCCGCGAGGTGGTCCAGCACGCCAAGGCGGCCAAGTACCTCTTCACCGAGCTCTTCCTCCACAGCAACCCCCTCTCCGAAGACCTCATCCTCGAGACGCACCGCATCCTCACCCGCGGCATCGACACGCCCCAGGGCACCCCCTCGGTCGACTACGGCGGCGTCTACCGCCAGCGCCACCACCCGCGCCACCACGTCCGTCCCATGATGACCCACGCCCTCGTCCCCTTTGCCATGCGCAGCCTGCTCGCCGCCCTCGACCGCGACCTCGCCGCCGCCGCCGCCGCCGGCTCCCTCGACCCCATCTCCCTCGCCGCAAAGTACTCGCGCTTCTTCCTCGACATCCACCCCTTCCTCGACGCCAACGGCCGCATGGCCCGCCTCATCCTCAACGCCCTCCTCGTCAAGCACGCCGGCCTCGTCGTCTGCATCGGCGAGGACCCCGTCAGCAGCGACCTCTACGCCCAGGCCGCCGCCCCGCCCCCGGCCTTCCCCTCGGTCGAGCAGCTCGCCGACGGCAAGCTCAAGCCCAGGGACTACGGCATCCTCGCCAGCCTCACCCTCCGCCACGCCCGCGACACCACCAGCCGCCTCGCCTCGGTGCTGTCGTCCTAGGCAGGGCCGGCAGCGACAGGCAGCAGGGCCCACAGGCAGTAGTGCCCACGGGCCACGAGTGACAAGGAAGCGCGAGGACGACAGAAAGCAGGCATCAAAAGAGGATGCACGACAGAGGCAACCGACGGAAACCAGATTGTGCAAACTACGACGGCAGCGTCAATCTCCAAGTCGAGAGTGAAGCCTCTTTTGCCAGACCACCAAAGCCACCGTCTATCGCAGATTGGCGAGGATTCTTAATAAAAATTCTTACATGCGTGCCTCCCTGGCCCCGGCGGCCCGCGTACTTGGTGTTCAAGATGACCAGTCAGTCCACGAGAGTAGAGAGACCCCCTAGTTATTGCGAACCCACCCCCTACGGAGCCGCCAGTCCTTCGTCACCACAGGTCGCGCGTGTCGAGCGCAAAACGCGCCCCCCGATGCAGGCGGGCAGTGCCGCAAATCCCCTGTTATCATTTCCCTCGTCCGCCCCGAGAAACCTGGTCTCACTTTTTAGTCTCAGTACACGAACCGCGTCTCTCCACAGTACAAACCAGATCAGCGAGACCCGGCCCTAAGTCGCCATGTACGTGCTAGGATCGACACCCTCGGCCGGAAACTCGCTGGAGAAAAGAAAAATGCATCAGCGCTGCGTCGACCAGGCGAGGGCGGTCACCGAGGGGGGGGGGGGGGGGGGGGCAACTCACGGGAGCGCCACCTCGAAGCGCTTCTCAATCTCCTTGAGCACCTCCTGGTCCTGTTCCGAGCTCACAAAGGAGATGGCAAGGCCCTTGGTGCCGAAGCGCCCCGCGCGCCCGACGCGGTGGAGGTAGGAGCTGGCATCGCCGGGGAGGTCGTAGTTGATGGCCAGGTTGATGCGCTCAATGTCGATGCCGCGGCCGAAGACGTCGGTCGCGACGCAGATGCGCTTCTTGAACTCCTTGAACTCCTTGTAGCGCTTGATTCTGTTGCGACACGTCAGCAGCCGGCTCGTACCACGGGCCGGTCAGCAAGGGCCACTCACCGCTCCTCCTGGCTCACACCCGAGTGGACGGCGATGGAGGGGAAATTGCACTCGCGGAGAAGCTTGTCCAGCTCCGTCGCACGGATGGTGCTCTTGACGAAAATAATGACCTGGTTGAACTGGAGCTCGTCGAGGAGGTCGTTGAGCTTCCGGTTCTTCTCCTTCTCCTCGAGCTTGATGTAGTACTGCTGGAGGCCGTGGAGGGTGAGCTTGGTGTCCTCGTCGACGTAGTGCTCCGTCGGGTTCTGCATGAACTTCCGGCAGATGGGCTTGATGGCGTCGGCCAGCGTGGCCGAGAACATCATGACCTGCTTCTGCTGAGGAGTGGCGCGGAAGACGTCCTGGACGTCGGTGCGCATGTCTGTTGGACAGGGTTAGCGGGAACGTGGCCTCGGGGGAGGGCGGCCGACTCACCGGGCTGGTCGAGCATCTTGTCACACTCGTCGAGGACGAAGATGCGGACGCTCCCGAGGCGGAGCGCCTTGTCGCGGACCAGGGCCTTGAGGCGGCCAGGGGTGCCGACAATGATGTGGGGGCACGTGTCCTTGTTCTTCAACGTCTCCACGTCCGTCTTGATGGGGGTGCCGCCGTAGAAGACGCCCGTCTTGATGTCGGGCATGTACTTGCTGAAGCGGTTGTACTCGTCGCGAATCTGGTAGGCCAGCTCGCGAGTGTGGCACATGACGACGACGGAAACCTCGCCGTTGACGGGCTCCACCTGCTGAAGGGTTGCGAGGACGAAGACGGCCGTCTTTCCCAGGCCCGACTTGGCCTGGCAGATGATGTCTCCTCCGAGGAGTGCCTGGGGGATGCAGGTTTGCTGGACTGTCGGGCGAGCCGATGTTAGATGTCTTTGTTCCACAGCAACGGACGGTGGGTGCAGTGCGGCAGGGGGCCGTCCGTCCATCATCGCAGCGAAACAACGGTGGCCAAAGAGCTCCAGAGTGCCGACAGTCAAGTCGCCTGGGTCCCGCTCCCCCCGCCGCCGCCGCCTCCCACGAGCTGAATCGCGCGCCTCGAAGGAAGACGGGGTCATATGACCACGGTCGCACAGGTTTTTCAACCCCCGCACCCTCGAGGGGAAAAGACGGAGGAGGAGGAAGAAAAAAATTTCTCCACGGCCCAGCTCGGCCTTGGCCATTGTCGAGCCGTAGCAGAGAGGCGAGCTCTGGGCTCTCGGATGCCGCCGCCACCGAGACCAGCAGGCGGCGACGGCTCGCGGGCGACGGCTCGCGGGCGACGGCATGGGGAAGGGGGAGGCTGCATTTGTCGGATGCATATCGGCCAGGCCTTGTTCGCGTGCGACATGGACGGACGGCTGGAGGGAAGGGATCTGACGGCTGGGGAAGATATAAAGACTCATTTCAGGACTGACCCTCCGATGGATGCTCGAAGCCGCAGTCGCCAATAGCGCGGAGGAGCTCGGGCTTCAAGAGAAAGTCGCGGAAACCAGTCGAGTGGATGCCGACGTAGCTGCCCTTCTTGTCCACGTCGTTGGCGGCGGCGAGCTCGGCCTTTTTGCCGTTGGAGGGGGCCGCAGCCGCGGCGGGCGCGGGCGCCGAGTCGTTGGCCCCGATCTCCTCGTCGGAGTAGTCGATAAGATCTTCCTCGTGAGACATGCTGGCGGCGGCTGCTGCGGCGAGAGGCGGGTGCAGAGGCGGTCTCTCAACGGGCGCCCGTCAGGTCGGCGCGCAGCGGTGCGGAGGGGAAAAGAAGGAACGAGGAGGACAAGGCCTTCGAGGCGCCAGCGAGCAGGCGATGCGAGGGCGAGAGAAGGGGGGGGCGGTGCAGAGAAGCGGTTGACGTTGGACGCGCCGTCTCAAAACAATTCCTGCACAAAGGAAGGTGACGGAGCGACGTTTGCGAGGCTGTGGCTGGCAAGGGAGGCGGCCAGGCGTAGCCGCGGCCGGGGGTCCGTGCGGCGTCACGTGCCGCTGCCCAGGAGGCGATGAGTCAGCAGCGGGCATCAAGCAATCATCACCAGCAAACACCATCACCATGGCCAAGGCAAAGAGCAGTCCCGGCGTCCAGAACAAGGCCCTCTACTCGCGCGCCTCGTACCTCTACCAGGCCGCCGGCTACCTCGCCAGCCGCGCGCACGACGCGCCCGCCGGCGCCGCGCCGCGCAAGACGCTGCTCAACCTGTCGCGCCAGGCCGTCGCCGACCTGCGCGCCGTGTCGCTCAAGGTGCAGATGCGCCAGGCCGCGGCCCTCAAGCGCACCCTGTGCAGGGCCTGCGACACGCTGCAGGTCGAGGGCCGCACGTGCCGCTCCGTCGTCGAGAACGCGAGCCGCGGCGCCCGCAAGCCCTGGGCCGACGTGCTCGCCATCACCTGCGCCACCTGCGGCAGCACGAAGCGCTATCCCGTCTGCGCGCCGCGCCAGAAGCGCAAGGCGCTGCGGCCGAGGCGTGACGGCGGCGAGGCTGCGCGCCAAGACGCCCGGGGACCGGGCGCCGCGGAGGCCCGGCGCCGTGGAGGCCCGGACGGCCATCAAGGACTCCTAGCCGCGGCTGCACGAGACGAACCAGAGGAGCCGGCGGATTGCTCGTAGGCAGTACCAGCTCAACACGCCTCCGTTATAGTAAAAGGCCCATTCCACAGTGCCCATGCAGTCGTGCGCCTCGCTGGAATCCAGCCTCACCGCCCAGCCTCCCTCACGCTCTCCTCGCCCAGCACCTTGCTCGCCGCCATGAACAGCCCGCCGTGCCAGCTGCCCAGCCCCCGCATCGCCTCGGCCTGCACGCTCGTCATGCGCACCAGGTTCTCCGTGTCCGCCAGGCTGGCCGACAGCTGCGCCAGCTGCGCGTGCAGGTGCGTCTGCGCCGCCGTCAGCATTCCAGACGCGTGCAGAGCGTCGGGCGGCCCCGTGCGCTCACCAGCTGCCGCGTCTTGACGGCGCCGCCGCTCGTCGCCATGCTCTGCCGGTTCAGGCTCTGCGTCGCGCCCACGTTGCGCGTCGCCATGGTGGTCGCCGGAGCCTCCAGAGGCGTCGAGGCCGAGGCGTCTTGTCGCTTCCGACGAGGTGCGAAACGAGCGTCGAGGCCGAGGCGCCTTGTCGCTTCCGACGAGGTGCGAAACGGGCGTCTCGGCGCAGGCCTCGTCAACCAAAACGCGCTGCTTTGCGAGGGCCGCGTGTGTTGTTGTCGTCGTCGAGTCGGCTCTCGTCACGTGGGGCCGTATCCGCTTACAACCGCCGGCCGCGCTCCGGTCCGCGCTCCGGTCCGCATCCCGTCACATGTCTGCTCTTATCGGACGCTCGCACGGCTCGACATCCAAGTCCAGAGGCTCAACAACAGTGGCCCAGTAATTATGTCCTACTCATCGCCCGTCCCGTCAAAACAGCCCGCCAAGCTCCCAAACACCCACCTCGTCCATCCCGAAACGCTGCTTGTCCCCCTCTATGCCTGTATTGTGTTCAACTACATATTATTCAAGCGTTCGCCCTCGGCTTGACGAATCCCTTTCTCCCTCGCCCTTCGCCGTCCGTCGGCAGGCCTCGCTCATGCAACTCCCTCGCCGCCGCCGCACCAGCAAGCCCTCGGCCGGCTTTCCTCCCTTCTAGCCGACCCCCCTAGTATATGCTGTGCGGCTTCGTTCTTTTCCTCATCGCAGCAAAGAAAATATTATAAGGACAGGGAATAGTTTGACGTACAGCCCAGATAAGGAAAACAGGGTGAGACCTTCCACAGTCTATGTCGGTCTTTGTTCCGCCGTCAGAACCGCCTCCGGGCGGGCCATGCGCTTCCGCCCGAGTGCGAGGGAGATGAGTCGTGGAAAGCTCAGTAGGTAGTGCGGCACACGACCAATTCGTTATGCACTCCCGTGTATCTTGCTCGTCTGCCGTCTGCCAGCGCCGCTCCCCTCTCCTGCCGGATCCTCAGCAATCGTCATTGTCGTCCACGCCTTGTCGCCGCACATGTCGCCGGCTGTTGCGTCCTCGTCCACGAGTCTCCATCGTCGGGCAGTGGTTGCCGATTCGCTCTCGCCACGGCGAAAATGGATTCTATGCCATATGCAGCAACAACATGAATCCGCATCCCAATGCAAACGTTACCAAAAAAGAAAAAAAAGACCTCTCTTTTGTCCTTCCCACGCTTTTATGTACGGGACTTGGCCAAGTCCGATCGAATGTATAAAGGCACCGTCGAATAATAGTCCAAGTTTGACGCTAGCCGCGTGTCGTCGCTTTCGTCCTGCTTGTGCAGCGTATTGTACACGAGGAGCACCGCCGCCCGGCATCTGCCGAGTGTCGGAAGCCAACCGCGGCACGGGTTTCGTCAAGATTGTTGCCTTTGATCAACAGTGCCATAGGAGACGTCCTCTCGCAGCGTCCGCGCGTGGCGAGGCAGCGTCGACATTCCGGTCGCCGAGCGCCGGGCAGGGCTGCGTGCCGACGCGCGACGCTCCATCATGTCGAAATTCCATCGGGACAGGCCTCGTACGTGCACTCGGGCTGGGGTCGAGCTACTGAGCAACGCCCACGCCCACGCCAGGCGGCCCGTTCTGCAGGCTTGCCTGGCTGCTGTGCGCCGACGGCTCAGAGTCGAGCTCACCACTGCCCGCGCTGGCGCTCGCACTGCCCGTCAGACTGCGAACGTTTCTCGGCTTGGGTGCATCAAGGGCGCTCACCCCAACATGTTGCTCAACCTGCTGCGGGGCCACCGAGTTGCCCTGCCCCGGAGGGTATCGCGGGACAGGCTGGCGAACGCCGTCGGGGGGTGAAGGGCGCCCGTTGATGGGCGGGCCGTAGCCGTTGGGAGGCGACGGCCTGCCGCTGCCGCCACGCAGCGACGGGCTGTACGGGTTTCCCGGGGACTGGCTGGCGCGCCGGGCGAGCGCTCCGTTCATGCTGGGCGGGCCGCCGGGACTGGCGCCGTACTGGAGCTCGTCCAGGCGCGAGGCCGTCAGCGAGTTTGCCCGGGAGCCGGCGCCCATGGTCCCCCGGTCGACCGAGGCGTATCGGTTCGAGGTGAAGCCCATGAGGGGGTCCTCGAGGATGTTGTCTGTCAACATGGGCGCGTGGCTGATGTGGCTGGCGCGGTTGCGGCCGAAGCTGGGGCGAAACCTGCTGGCCCGAGAGGGAGGCGGCGCGTCGGCCTCGGGGTTCCGACGAAACTGGGCGGGCGAGGGCCCCGTCGCCTTGCGCGTCTTCCTCGACGTGACGCTCATCATGTCGAAGTTGTCGGGGTCGATGGTCGGGACGCCCGCGACGGCGCCGGGGTCGAGGAAGTCGTCGTCGTCGTCGTCGTCGTCGAAGACCTGGTGGCTGTTGCGCATGGGGTGCGGGCCGCGGCGTGATGGTCCGGGCGGGGGGGGGCCGCGCCTCACGCGCATCTCCTGCTCCCGCAGGGCCAGTTCGCGCTGGCGGAGCTGCAGTTCCCGCTCGCGGAGGGCAAGGTCTGCCTCGCCTGCGACCGAGGGCTCTTGGCCCTCGGGGATGTCGTCGTAGAGCACCAGGTGCGAAAACTCCTCCAGGTCGTTGCCGTCCATAGAGCCTCGGCGCGAAGGAGCCCTCGACCCCCCCCCTCCGTTGACCGACGGCGGCGGCCGAGAGTATCCGTTGGGCAGCGGGCCGTTCATGGGCGGCGGCGGCCGGCGCATCCCCCCCTGGCCAAAATTGGACGAATTCCTCGGCCGGGGCTGGCGGGGAGGCATGCCGTTGCCGTTGGGCATGCCGCCCATCATGGGGCGGTGGCCCTGCTGGGAGGGCATCCGCGGCAGGGGCGCGGGGGAGCCCGGCGGCAGGTTGGGCGGCTGCTGGGGGGCGCCCTCTCCGGGCTTGGGCCTGTTCCGGTTGACGATGTTGACGTTGTGGAGGAGGGCATACAGCGTCTCGACCCTGGGCACCGAGACGCGCGAGTCGCGCGCCAGCTTGATGGGCGACCCGAGGTATGTCTCGACCTCCATGGGTCGCCTCGCCACGTAGTCCTGCCACATGATGCTTTCCGGGAGGTTCGGCTTCGTCATGTCCTCCATGGTGCGGTGCTTGAAATCCGCGGACAACTTGCAGCCGTTTGCTTCGGCGAGGCGTAACAGCTCGTCGATGACGTCCGAGATGAGGTCCCGGACCCCGACCTTTTCCAGGAGGGCGGCGTGGTTGGGCGTGTCGAAGAGAACGCTAATGGGGTGGAAGGCGATGGGTCTGGGCGGCGGGTGGTCAGCAAGCTGCCGTCGGCGGCGTCGTCGGCGGCGCGTCGACTCACCCAATCACCCTCTCATACTGCTGCTGGCGTATGTTTGGGGAGACTTTGCAGTTGACCTGGCCGGTGCTCAACGTCATGGCCAAGGCCTGGGCCATGTCTTCTTGTATTGTGTGGGGGATGTTGCTGTTCTTGTTCGCCGGGCCGACCCATATCTCGGTTGAGCCCCTGTGCTCGAATTCGCTCTGGCCCAGCTGCGTCAGCTCGGCGCCGGAGACGAGCGACAGGACGACGTTTGTGGGGAAGCGCTCTTCGATGGCCGCTTCGACTCCCAGGGTATGTGTGGTGTTGATGAGGATGCAGGTGTGTTGGGGGGTGACGACGGCGTCGATGACGGCGGCGAGATCGTACACGTCGGGCAGGGCCTTTACGCAGAGGACGACGTAGTCGAAGGGGCCGTCTCGGGCGGTCGAGGCATCTTCGGGATTTCGGACGACTGAAGAGCAGCAGCCGCGTCAGCAAGCGGTGTCGACGGCCATGTGTAATCATCGCGTCGGGCCGGGGGGGAGAGGGGGGGCATACCGTGCCGAGGCTTGAATCGCTCATTGCCGAAGATTGGAGACCTGGAAGGGGAAAAGGAGGTAAGCAGGCGCTCAGGGGCCCCATGGCCTTGCTGATTGACGCGAGAGCCGACATACTTGAACGAGATGCCGTACTGGGCGACGTGCTCGAAGCCCGATTTCCAAACCAGGGTAACGTCGCAGGCGTTGGTGGCCTGGAGCCTCCACGACAAGAAGGCAGAGACGGGGTTCCCGCCGACTGCGCAAACGTACATTAGTTGGTCGGAGTCGCTCATGACGATTGAGGGCGACGGAGCCGCCGCCTCGACGGCAGCTCCCTCGGGCTGAGAAGACATGGGCAGGGGAAGGGGGAGCGGCGAGGGTGAGGAGAAGAGGGTTGAGGGAGGGACTGGAGGCGGCAGGGCCGGGGCAAGAGGACGAGGGAGCGAGCGTGGCGACGGGCAAGACTAAGGGATCCGGGTAGCGCGCCGGGGCAGCATTTTTCAGGCGCCGAGGAGCGAGAGGGCGGCGGCGAGACGGTCGAGTCAAAAGGGGACAAGAAGACGGTCGAGTCGAAAGGGGACAAGACGGCCGGGTCGAAAGGGGACAAGAACATGTGGGACAAGTCACGACAGAAACGTACCTGATAGAATCTTGAGACGGGGCGTCATGGGTGCCATGGTTTTTTGGACGCGGCCCCCGATGTGGAATAGTGAGCCGGCCAAGTCGAGGTGCGCTTCGACGTAGCGGCGTCCGACGATGGCCCTGCTGTCACCCTGTGCCACGACGCGGGCGCGGGGCGGGAACGGGCTCAGGGATCCTGGGCAGCGGCTGGTATGTAGGGTCAGGCGGGCGCCGTGCCTGTGGCCGGGACACGATGGGTGCGTGCGGAGGGAGCGCGGGGACGGGCTGGACGACGGGCGGCGGCAGCAGCTCCGGGCCTGCAGCGGGCACGTCGGGCAGGGCAGCGGAGGGCGGCGAGGCGGCACGGCGGCAAGGCGGCGAGCGACGAGGCGGGTCGAGAGGGCCGGAGGGGGGCGAGCGAGCGAGCGGTCGAGGAGCGAGAACGTGCGTTGCGTTGCGTTGCGGTGCGCTGCGCGTGCGTGCGTGCGTGCGTGCGTGCGTGCGTTGCGGATGGAGGGGCGTGCTGCCGGGGCGCAGAGGTGTGTGTGCGAGAGAGACGGTGTGCGAGAGACGGAGTGCGAGACGGAGTGCGAGAGAGACTGTGTGCCAGAGAGACCGTGTGCCAGAGACCGTGTGCGAGAGAGACCGCGTGCCAGAGAGACCGTGTGCCAGAGAGACCGTGTGCCAGAGAGACCGTGTGCCAGAGAGACCGTGTGCGAGAGCCCCTGTGCGAGAGAGAGACCCTGTGCGAGCGAGCCCCGGTTCTGCCTTGTCGGGCGCGCGCGCCGTCGGCCTCTCACACGCTCCGTCGTCGAGGGTCGAGAGACACGAGAGGCCCGCGAATGCCGGCCGGGCGGAGACGTCGGGCAGTCGGGGAGGGGGCGTGGCCAGAGAGAGCGACGCCAGGGCGAGCCGAAGCGTGCGGGCGTGGTTGGCCGGCCGCCAAGGGGCGTTTCAGCAGCGGGCGAAGGAGCGGCAGCGTCTAGAAGGTCCCTCCGGGCCTGGCGAGGCGAGGTAAGAAAGATAATTAGTAGAGGCGCGAGGTATTGGCCGGGCTGATGGACGGGTGGGAAATGATCTGGGGTTGCAGGAAGATGATGGCGGCGACTCGAGACTGGCAGAAGGCAGAGAGCTGGTACTGGCGGTACAGGCGGTACTGGGTACAGGCCATGTACAGCAGCAGGCTGGCCATGCGCAGCGCGCGCCACGCTCTCTGCACCGATTCCACCCCCCTGATTTTGGCCTCCGTCCTTCCTCGCTGGCGCGTGGCCCTTAGTTTGGGGAGCCCCAGCCAGCCGTGCGCGAGCAATGGAAGGGGGCCAAGGGATGGAAGGGACGGGGCGTGCAGGGAAATAAAGGAGAGGGCAGAGCGAATTGACGCATCATGATTGGACTCTGTGTGTCACGGCCGGCGGCCGGAAAGGCCCAAGGCCGACCAGGCGGCGCCGCGTACCGGTACCGCCGCCACCGCCAGCCGCCGCGCCAGCCCGGGGTACGCGGTACAAGGGGGCGTGCGGACAGGCAAACTCAAGCAGGCACCGGGCAGACAAAGCGGACGGAGGCCTTACCTCAGGCTGGGCGGCAGCATGTGCGTGTAGCTGCAGATGCCGACGGCTCTTGCTGCCGGGGGAGAGGCTGCCGGGGAAAGGCTGCCGGGGGAGAGGCTGCCGGGGAAAGGCTGCCGTGGGAAACGGCTCGCCGGCAGCGGCAGCAGGACGAGGGCACGTCAGGCACGCGGCATATGCGACAGGAGCTGGGCGGCTGGCAGGGGCAGGCAAGACAGCCAAAACTCGTCGTGTCTGTGCGTGGTACCTGAAAGAGAGTTCAGTCCGGCCTGGCGTATCACCAGCAATGGATGGAGTCTGCCCTAGGCGTGCTGCTCGGGTGTGGAGGAGGGGGGGGGGGGAAACAGGACAAAACTCGGCCCGAGTCAAGAGGAAACGGCTTGGGGAACCAGTGGAGACAGGATGGCCACGGACGAGGTCGACGACGGGCCGGTCTGGAGCAGCGCACGAGCACGGGCAGCAGAGGCAGCACGTCGCGGCGGCAGCGCCTGGCAGCGCCTGGCAGCACGTCGCGGCGGCGGCAGCGCGCCGGCTGTTCACATGGCAGCTTGCTTACCTCGACGGCGAGGAATGGACGGCCCCTGCTCTCTGGCCTTTGTCTTGTTCGGGCGGCGAGCCTCGGGGCGGCGTCGAGACGGGACGGGAGGGCGTGGGGCACCCGTCCGCCTGGGCGCAGCGGCGATGGAGCTGGGCGTCGATGGAGCTGGGAGACTCGATGGAGCTGGGCGACTCGATGGATCGGCAGGGCGCGTCGTGACGAGTCGAGTCGAGCCGTGACGCCTCGACGCTTCCCGTGATGGCAGAGACGGGACGGCAGGCCGCCGAGGCAAAGGAGCTGAGGCCGCAGGCGCTGGGAAATTGGGCGAGGAAAAAGAACATGGAGCGACAAGGTACAAGGACGGCCTGCCAGGCGAATACGAAGGATTCCACGTCCGAAATACGCCAAGAGGTACTCTGTACTGCTTCACGGACACAGTCCCTGTTGACCATTGACCGCCGACTTTGCCTCCTGCGCACATGTATGTCTGCACGTGTGATGCGTCGATGGCTGCTGGCGCCTGCACAAAAGCTCGTGATGCGCGCGAGCCCGGCACTGCCAGCAGACAGGTGCTGTGTGTGCAGCTACTTCTTACATACGGCCCAGCAGTAATAGATAGCGGACGCTCATGATGCCATCCGCCATGCATCGTCAACACCGCCGCCCGGGCCCGCGTACCGCCGCCCGTGCCCGAGGTACCGCGCCGCCGCCGCCCGCCGCCGCGCTACCCCGCCCGCCGCCGCGGGTACCTCGCACGTCGCAGTCGAGACGCCGGAGCGTCGTTGCACCGCGTCTGCCGTGCCATGACGATGACGACAAAAGGCCAGCAGATGCACGATCCGGGGCCGTGTATGTACACGCGAGTACCTGATACGGAGCACCCCAAAAGCCTTAGGCAAGCTGCTATTTACGGAGTCGGCGGCGCAGCCACCCCCGTGTCTTGCCAAGCCTCTCCGTTGGCACACGATCCCTGCGCTCCGGGGCGTCTTGTCTCCGGATACTCGCTGTGCTGCAGTCGGACGGTCCTGAGGAATCGAATCCCTCCTCGAATTCAAACTATACAAAGTACCTGCCAAGTACTTGGTACGCATCTACCAACACATGGCCTCAAGTGGTACCCCGTACCGACGAAACAACAGCAGGTTGTCAACTACCGCGCCATCTGCTAGCTTGAGACCTAACCCGCCCTATGCACAACTCGCCAGCTGCCGACGGCCCAACGACTGCTTACCAGTTCTGCTATACGAGCAACCAACGTGCCTAGGGCTCGATGCCCGATGACGTGCCCCATAAGTCTCCTTACCCCTGTCGTGAAAGAGCCCAGTTTGCAAAGCACCGGCACCGGCTTGTGGCGTCGACCGTCAACCCTCGAGTCTCCGTCTCGCGCCACCCCCCGGCAGAGACGCACAAGACGGCCTCCAAGCGTCTTGCATCTGCATCTCCAAGCTCCGAGCTTGCCGCAGCCTCGTCCACATCGTACGTCCATCATCAGTGGCAAGCGGCTTGATCCGCCTCTGGTCCTGCATCGCTGCCGAGATGAGCGCCACTCGAGCGCCCCGATGAAACGCCTTATCAGCACATGGCATGGGCCGTGGTGCTCGCAGGCGCCGCCAGGCTCTCCTGGGCAAAAGGCCCGGCGAAAAGACCGCAGGTCGCGCGTGCTTGACGCCCCCATCACGGACTCTCTGTTCTTTCTTTGTCCCTTTGCCTCTTTGATCTTGGACACCGCCAATCTTCATTTCCTCGACGGCTCAACCTCGTCGGCCCCTGTGGCTGTCTCACTCGTCGAGCAGAACCTGGCCCCCTTCGTCAGCGCCGCCATCCCTACCGCACCACGGGCCCCCAACACGAGAACGGCCTGCAGGCGCTCATTGCAGCTGCGAGCCCGCCAGCCAATGCCCGCCTTGTGCGCAATATCTATCAAACATCCATCCCGGCGAATCGGGGCGTCGGCACCCTTGGCAGCCCGGCCGGACGGGGGACCCCGGCCGTGTGTGCCGACTCGTGTCCGTCAGCCGGACAAGGAATTGGCCACAAGGAATTGGCCACGAGGAATTGGCCGCAACGGCTTCTTCCGGCCGCTCCAACAGCAACTGCCGGCGTCCGGCGGCAGCTGGGTCTGTAGAGCCGCGCGTCCAGCTCCTCAACTTCTCCCCAAGGCGAGTGTCTGTGGCATCCGTCGCCAGAGGTGCTGCAATGCCATGTCTTGCAGGTCGCATGGAAGCTGCACGCAACTTGTAAGCCCCTTCCGTGTAACCGGCCCGCGATCCTTGTTGACGATCATCCAGCCGACGCCGGAACATTCACCTCGGACTCTGTCGCACGAGGTATAACCCGCGCGTCATATTCCCCAGTCGCCAGCCTAGCTCCCGATACGGGTCCAAGGGAGCCGGCTCGCAGGAACCAATGCCCGCGTGGAAGAAGAGCCTTGGTGAGCCTGCGTCTGGCCGCCTTGCCGCGGCAACTCACTCGGAAGGCGGACGCCGTCCTCCCCTCCTGGGCGACGACAAGCTCGAGCAGTCATCCTGCCCGCCTCCTGCTGGCCTCCCCTCGCAGCCCGTCCTGCCACCGGCGGACCGGCAGTGTGCCGTGGCGCTGTGATTCGACCCGCGCCCATCTGCGTGTGACGGTGCTGACGGGCGTCCCGTCTCCCCGTTGCACGATATCACAGACAACGCCCGAGCTGCAATCTCCCGTCGGAACATGCCCAGGGGAGAGGGTGGGGGTGTTATCGGCGGCGACGCGCATCAACGGCTTGTGCTACACGCCGCAAGCCGCAGTTTGCTCGCCATTGGCTTGACTTCTTTGAAGTTGTTCCTGCTCCAGGCACATCTACCGTCTCCCGACACTTGCGGAACGTTGGGCCTGCGTTCTGGAGAGCCAACAATGGGGGGGGGCCCCTTGGCGGCGACGCCGTGGAGTCCCGCCGACGAAAACGACGGGTGAGACATTGCCCTGGGGAGCACCCGGTGTCCGGTGAGCTCAACCAGCGAGCCAGCCTGCTGGTAAGCGGCGGACAAGGCCTGCAGATACGTCGATGCCCCCAGGGACCGGGGACTCGGCCGGCAGGCAGACGCCGTGGTGGGACGGCGCGGGCCGCCACTGTCAAGGCTCGATACTCCATTTCGAGTCTATTGTGACGCCCGCCGGCCGATGTCCTTGGGCGCGGCCCGCCGTGTGCCCATCGTGCGTCGGTATTTCCGAGGCCGTGGTCCTGACAGGGAAATGATGGAGAGACATGTCGGCAGCTGGAGACATGGGATGGCTTGAGTCGTGAAGGTGCCCTCTCGACGAGCCTGTTCTCTCGCCGTAGTCGCCGGTTTCGCAGCACATGCTGGTGTGACGAGTGTCTCTACAGGCCTCGAGGTAACGTCTGTAAGACAACGTTGAGCCTGTTGTCGCTTTGGCAGTATATGTTTCAGATTCACAAGCCCATTCTTCTTCTTACGACCGGACTCCCTGCTGCGGCGCGTCTCTTGCTGTCCCCGGCGGACGCTTTCAACTGTCAGCCAGCTGGACGGCGAGTGGTGCGTGGTCTGCTGGGTGATTACATGCTTCGATCTTCGATATTGCAATTTCTAGCACGCTGCAAACAGATGGCGTAGTTTGCCAGGCCTGGGGCTCACGGTCCTGGCGTGTCCCCCCCTGATGGGTCGACTATAGGGACAGCGGCCGGGGTGCGGGACTAGCAGGGGATGCTCGGATTGTGCTTTCTTGTGAACATGGTACTCGTCAAGAGTCCTCGGATGGGCTAGCTGTGCTTTCTTGAGGACAGTGAACTGAATGTGGTACTCGTCAAGAGTCCTTGGATGGGCTAGCTGTGCGTCGAGTTCCTCATTCCCTTTCTCGTGTGTCGAATATGACAGCCCCTTGCAGCGTCTAGACGTTGCAGGCTCCCAAGTCAGTAAGCTCCACGGTCACTATTCAGCCGGAAATCGTCACCCTAAGAGCTTGGCATCTCATCTCCTGGCAATCATGGCGACACCCCAAGCGTGTCCCAAGTTGAGGTGTCCCAACTGCCGCAGGACTCTCATGGCAGCGCAGTCTTCTTTCTAATACCTTTGCGCAAGCGGATTTCTGTTTACGCTAGGCAGCCGCAGAGTGTATATGGAGATGAACACAAGACGACACAATTCAACAGACCCATGCCAACTAGACCCTTCCCCGACAGGAACCACGCAGAGAAACCTGAAATGATCTATTCAGCCCATGACCGCCTGATGTAGGGTAAGGCCTCACGGCATATCCAGACCCATCGCAAGGCACGCATGACGACACGCATCCACCGGTAGACGCTCCGCAGGCCTCGTGACCGTGATGCATACCAAGGCCCTCCGGCTGCGGCCTCCCATCGGTCCCTGCCTCGTCGCGAATGCAGGGCAGCATTGCAGCACGGAAATCGACAGACCGGGGACCGGGCTCTGGACTGGCCTCGGCACTTTCGCGTGTCGGTTGCAGGGTCCATCCATGCCGGGAGAAAGGGGCAACTCCACAGCGTCGTCTGTTTTTGTGTCTAGATTCTCGCGGAACATCCACGAGAGCTGGCGCGTCTCTCGCTCGTTCCACGGAGGCTGCTCGCAGTGGTTGTGTAAAGGCCGAGACGACGTCTATCCGACTCGACCCTGATGCCACGGGACACAGGCAGAGAAGACCTACGCAGCGATGGCGTCACAGCCAGGGCTGGCCCGTCAGCGCAAGCAGTGAGGCGCAGCAGCCCCAGGCCTCCCCAGCGGGACGCACCGGCGGCTCCCCGACGGCGATGCCGGGCCGGGGCTCGGCGGCCCCGCCTTTGTCCGTGTTTCTCAGCTTTGCGACGACGTCACGACGGTGCCGACTTCGGACCAAGCCGTTTCCTCGGCTGTCCCTGCGTCGTCGGGCGCGCGCGGCGAGTCGAGGTCCGGCTAGAGTTTACATTAAGCTCCGCGGCGCCCCCTCTCCGGCTCGGCCTGGCTCGTCGGCTCCGGAGCGGCTTCGTCAGGGTGCGCGATTCCCTGGTTCGCCCGACACTGCTCGCCATGGCCGACGAGACGGCCCCCGTGTACACGCTGCACTACTCTCCCCTCTCGCCCTACTCCCTCATGGCCTGCTTCGGCTTTGTCCTGGGCCAGACGCTGGCCCCCGGGACGGCGCCGCGGCTCGAGATGCGGCTCGTCGACCTGCATCGGGATGAGAACTTGTCCGAGTCCTACCTCACCCGAGTTACTCAAAAAGGCCAGGTCAGCCACGCTGGGCCGGGCCTCGCTGTGAAGGGCGGGGACCCGCAGCTGACGCCAAGACAGGTGCCGGCGCTGACATCACCGGCGCTCGAGTCGACGCTTGACGACAGCCGCGACATAGCCCGCTGGCTATGCGAGAAGCAGCCGGAGCTCTTGCCCGAGGAGCACCGCGAGACCATCGGGCGCCTCATGGGCAAGATGTATGCCTTCCACGCCAAGGCGCTGCTGGTGGCCGCCGACGACGGGCGGGACGGGTTCCCCAACAAGGCGGCGGCTATGCTCGAGAGGTCGGACCTTTCCGGGCGGCACCGCCGGGCGCTTGAGATCAAGAGCCTCTTGTAAGTGGCGACGAGCCCCAGAGCCGTGGCGAGCAGGGCGCCTTCTCACTCGGCCCCTCGTGTTGCAGCCACGACACGTACCACAGCCGGACCCTTGAGCCGGACAGCATCTTGCTGGCCGAGGAGCAGGCGCGGGACTTGATGGGCGACCTGGCCGGCGTCCTCGGCGCACGCGGCGCCGGGGGCACGACGTGGATATTCGGCGACAGGCCCACCATCCTCGACGCGCATGCGACGGCGCTGGCGGCCAGGCTGATTGACGGGGAGCGGCTCGACCTGGTGCCTGGTGCGGTGGTGGCGTATGCAAAAAGGGTTCTGGAGACGGACGAGTGGGACAAGGTCGCGGTCGGGCGGCGGTGCGATGCGTCGTCGGGCCAGGCTGATCTGGATGGCGTGTTGAGGAGAGAGAGTGTTTGGTAGCTCGATGATACATGGCGACGCGGCGACTTGCCGGCAGTTGGGCCCGTCTGGATGAAGCCGGTGGCGACGGTCAAGACTTGGCTCGGGCGGCTCGTCCGGCGCGACTGGACGAAGGCGACGGCGACAGCGGCCCGCCCGGCGCGACTGGACGAAGGCGACGGCGACAGCGGCCCGCCCGGCGCGACTGGACGAAGGCGACGGCGACAGCGGCCCGCCTGGCACGACTGGACGAAGGCGACGGCAACGGTCAAGACTTGGCTCAGGCGAGGCCAAGTCCAAGAGCAGGCGGCCGACTGGCGCGTCGGCGTCGTCGACGGCTTGGCTGGTCACGTCGCTGGGCGTCAATGCCGGCGCCGGCAGTGCTACTGTATGCAGACGGCCGATCGGTGCGCCTCCGGCCGGCTCGTCTGCCAAGGGCCCGGCAGGCCAGCCAAGCCAGGCCTCGGAGGCGGCAGGCTGACCAACAGAGGCGGGACGAGTCGTGCCTAGTCGTGCCTCGGGATCCAAGAGCCGACCACGGGCCTTGGTTTAGGTTTGCAGGTCGTGTGGCACAGGCAGAGCTCCTCATTCCTGAGCGGGCCTTTTCCCACTTTCGTCGGCGGCCCTGGCGAGATCCGGGAGGCCGCATGCGCGGGCCCGAGGGAAGCCGTCTCGAGGGCGGGCTGGTGGCCGAGGCGAAGAATCGCGGCGGGCGGCGACGCGAGCAAAAGTGCCAGCTGGCTGCCAGATGGAGCACTGCTGGAGGCCAAGGCCGGCCACGTGCGGCGACGAGGGAGGCTGCGGCGACGAGGGAGGCTGCGGCGACGAGGGACGGGCGGCGCTGCCGGCGACGGGACGCGGGCCTTTTGGCGGCGCAAAAGTTCCCGGGCTGGCGGCCCCCGCCCAGGGCAGCGGCCGGGAGAGGCGGCAGCCGGCCAGCGAAGGCGGCAGACGGCCAGCGACGGCGCCCGCGAGGCTCGCCGCCGTCGACGAGTCGGAGGGACGCCACCCGGGGCGTTGGCACGGCGGCGAGGCCAGGGGGCGGCGAGGCCAGGGGGGCCGCCGCGCCGGCCCAAGACGAGCGGCCGAGAGAGGGGGGGAGGCGGTTGTGCGACCGGCGACGACGCCCAGAGCCACGGCGGCTCGTTGCTCGTCGCCCCCCCGGCCGCTCGTTGGCTCTCCCCCCCCGGCCGCCGATTCCGTCCGGTCGGAGGCGAGCCGCCAGCCCGTCGCTCCGCCGTCGGCTGCGTGGCTGCGCCTGTCGAGACTCGCGCGCCGCGTCGAGGCCGCGCCCCAGATGCGCTGCCACGGCGCTCCACCGCCCAGAGGCGTTTGTTGAGAGCTGGTGAGCAGCGTCGCCTCGCTGCAAGGATGCTGAAGCCACTCGCCGGCTACTCCTGGATAGGCAGGTCGGCGCACGCGCGCACCGTGCGCCGCCGCCCCGGGCCACGGTGCGCCGCAGCGCCCCTCGCCTGCGCCGCCGCGCGCCGCTTCCCCCCCGCACCGTGCGCAGCCCCTCGCCGCCCCCCCCGTCCGCCGCCCCCCCCGGGAGTCGGCGCTCCTCCGCTGGTCCATCTGCAGCCTGCGGGCCTCTCAGCGGACGTCTGCCCCGAATGCTACTCCGACAGACCAGCCAGGCGTCCACTGCAGCGTCCACGCTCCGTTATAACCGCCCGTCGCCATGGCCAGCCTCGCCGCTCCCCTCTCGTCTGCCCGACGCTCCCTCCGCTCCTCGTCCCCTCGCCTGCTTGGCGCCCCCCCGACGCATCAAGCCCAACCGCCATGGCGCGCAACCTCTTCCGCAAGCGCCACGAGCCCGAGGAGATCGTGCCCGTGCCCGGGCCGCTCGACTCGAATGCCTCGGGCATCGACCAGCTGCAGCACCTGCAGCAGTTCGAGAAGGCGCACAAGCTCGACCCCAACCTGCCCATCGACGAGCTCAACGATGTCGACGCCGCCATCGCCACGGGCAACGCCGAGAAGGGCATCGAGATCGAGCACGCCCTGATGGAGGACAACAGCCCGTATCCAGAGGTGCGCCCGCCCTGCCTCGCGCCCTCGCGCCCTGCCTCTCCGCTGCCTCTCCGCTGCCTCTCCGCCGCCTCTCCGCCGCCTCTCCCCTGCCTCTCTCCCCCCTGCCTCTCTCTCCCCTCCCCGCTGACGCCTCCAGGTCCGCGCCGTCGTCCGCAACTACGACGTCGACGTCCCCGCCAACACGGTCCGCGCCTGGGTCATCGGCCTCGTCCTCTGCACCCTCGGCTCCGGCATCAACATGCTCTTCTCCCTGCGCAACCCCAGCGTCGCCATCACCACCTACGTCGTCCAGCTCATCGCCTACCCCATCGGCCGCGGCTGGGACCTCGTCATGCCCGACCGCGTCTGGAACCTCTGCGGCCTGCGCTTCAACCTGCGCC
This sequence comes from Hypocreales sp. Mo6-1, assembly GCA_002939055.1. Lineage (NCBI taxonomy): Eukaryota > Fungi > Ascomycota > Sordariomycetes > Hypocreales > Hypocreales sp. Mo6-1. The sequence continues at coordinate 4,681,702 of PNEP01000013.1, forward strand.
CGGGCAGGTTCAACTACAAGGAGCACGTCGTCATTGTCGCCATGTCCAACGTGAGTATCCTTTCGTCTCCCCTTTTGTCTCTCCCCCTTTGGCTCTCCCCTCTCCCTCTCCTCTCCTGCTGACCCCCCCAGGCGGCCTACGGCGGCGGCGTCCTCTACGCCACCGACGTCCTCATCGCGCAGAAAATCTTCTACGGCCAGGACTTCGGGCCCGCCTTCCAGATCCTCTTCGGCATCACCACCCTCTGCACCGGCTACGGCCTGGCCGGCCTTGCCCGCCGCTTCCTCGTCTGGCCCGCCGCCATGATCTGGCCCGCCGACCTGGTCAACTGCGCCCTCTTCTACACCCTGCACGACCACTCCAAGTCGGACCCGACCAAGACCAACGGCTGGTCCATCGGCCGCTACCGCCTCTTCCTCGTCGTCGGCTGCGCCGCCTTCTTCTACTACTGGTTCCCCGGCTGGATCTTCAAGGGCCTGTCCGTCTTCGCCTGGGTCTGCTGGCTGGCCCCGCGAAACGTCGTCGTCAACAAGCTGTTCGGCGGCATGCACGGCTACGGCCTCATGCCCGTCACCTTTGACTGGACCGTCGTCAGCGGCTTCATCGGCTCGCCCCTCATCCCGCCCTTCCACGCCATCGTCAACGTCCTCGGCGGCGTCATCTTCTTCTTCATCGTCGTCTCCATGGGCGTCCACTTTGGCGGCATCTGGTACTCGGAATACTTCCCCGTCCAGTCGTCCGACTCGTACGACAACACGGGCAGCATCTACAACGTCAGCCGCATCCTCGACGCCAACTACCAGTTCAACGAGACGGCCTACAAGGAGTATTCGCCCCTCTTCCTCTCCACCCAGTTCGCCCTGGCCTACGGCCTGTCCTTTGCCGCCATGTCGGCCGTCATCGTCCACGTCGCCCTCTACCACGGCAAGGAGATTTGGAGGCAGTTCAAGATGGCCCGCCACCAGGAGGACGACGTCCACATGCGCCTCATGAAGAAGTACCGCGACGCCGAGGACTGGTGGTATGCGAGTACGTTGGCTCCTCTTCCCCCTCGCCCACGCCTCTGCTGACCCCCCTAACCCTCGCAGCCCTGTTCGTCGTCATGACCGCCGTCTCCTTCGGCATCGTCATGGGCTGGCCGACGGGCTTCCCGGCCTGGGCCTACCTCGTCTGCCTCCTGCTGCCCATCATCTGGCTCATCCCCATCGGCCTCATCCAGGCCATCACCAACATCCAGCTCGGGCTCAACGTGCTGACCGAGTTCATCATCGGCTACATGGTGCCCGGCCGGCCGCTGGCCATGATGATGTTCAAGAACTACGGCTACATCTCCATGTCGCAGGCCCTCTACTTCTCCCAGGACCTCAAGCTCGGCCACTACATGAAGGTGCCGCCGCGCGTCATGTTCTCGTCGCAGCTCATCGCCTCCATCTGGTCGGCCATTGTGCAGATCGGCGTCATGAACTGGGCCGTCAGCAACATCCCCGACGTGTGCAGCGCCGACCAGCCCAACAACTACAGCTGCCCGAGCGGCCGCGTCTTCTACACGGCCTCGGTCGTCTGGGGCGCCATCGGCCCGGCGCGCATCTTCAGCCACGGGGCCACGTACGCGTCGCTGCAGTGGTTCTGGCTCGTCGGCGCCGCCACGCCCATCATCACCTGGCTGCTGGCCCGCCGCTGGCCCAAGTCCTTCTGGCGCTACGTGTGCACGCCCGTCATCTACGGCGGCACCGGCCTGCTGCCGCCCGCCACCGTCTACATCTTCCTCTGCTGGGGCGTCGTCGGCATCGTCTTCAACTACTTCATCAAGCGCCGCTACACCGGCTGGTGGCTGCAGTACAACTACGTCACGTCGGGCGCCCTCGACTGCGGCCTCATCATCTCGACGCTCGTCATCTTCTTCACCCTCTACCTGACGAGCGCCGACGCCCCCAAGTGGTGGGGCAACGACGGGGCCCTCGAGACCATGGACTACATGAACGAGGCCATCTCCAAGCACCTCAAGCCGGGCGAAACGTTTGGGCCCTCGGTCTTTCCGTGATGCGACGCCGAGGGGGGTTGTTTTTTGCTTTTTGCCTGTACAGCTTCTGCATGATTGGCGATGATGGAGTCTGGGACTTTGGGCTTTTCTTTGCATACGGATGTACGCCTGTGGGAAACGGCCAGCGTGCAAAAAAGATACCTAATTTTGCGACGGCAAGCTGAGCGAAGACGATATAACAGTCGGGGGACTGACGTGAGACTCGTGATAATGCAGAGTTTTTGACATGGATATCTCGACGTTATTTGACACAAACAAACACGTACTAGGTTCTGACACTACCGCCTCAGGCCCAACATGATGAATGGTGGTCAGACATGCATCCATGATCCATGATCCATGGATGTGATGTGAGCGGTGCTGACGAGTTCAACGGTCGTACCAATCCGTAGTCACGTGCGGCGCGGTGAGGGTACGGTCACATGACCTAGCCGGAACATCCATTCCCCGAGGCCGCCCCACGGGCAATTAGGGCTTGGAGTGCACTTCGGCACTCGACCAAAAAAGCCCTCTCGCATCTCGAGCACCTCGTCGCCCGTCCTTCAACCACACGCCCAACCGCAACCGCCACGATGAGTGCGTCGCCTTGCCCTGCTCTGGCCAGCGCTCCGCCCTGCACGCCGTTTGCTGACAGTGTGCTGCAGCGAAGGGTACCTCGAGCTTCGGCAAGCGTCACAACAAGACGCACACGCTGTGCCGACGATGCGGTTGGTCCCCCGAGTCCGCCCGGAGCCGAGGGGGAGGAGAGCGACGAGGGCTTGTTGGAGACGAGTCGGACGTCCAGGACGGCGAAGCAATGGCTCTGGAGAGGGAATGCTGACGGACCACGCAGGCCGTCGCTCGCTGCACATCCAGAAGAAGGAGTGCGCCTCGTGCGGCTACCCCGCCGCTAAGACGCGAAAGTGTGCGTGTTGAGCCTCTGGTCGATGGGCGAGCGGCTTCCGCTGGGCCCATTTCACCCGGACACGGGAGACGCTGACTTGGGCAGTCAACTGGAGCGAGAAGGCCAAGCGGAGAAAGACGGTCGGCACCGGCCGCATGCGCTACCTCAAGGACGTCTCGCGGCGGTTCAAGAACGGCTTCCAGACCGGCCGGCCCAAGGGCGCCCGGGGCCCGACCAAGCAGGAGTCGTAGGCTCGCCATGGCAGTCCAAGCGATGACAAGCCACGATGACGCAACGATTCTTGGGGAGAGGGCCTGGTGAGGCGGGGCGGGCTCGGCCGCGGGCACGGAAATGACGGGCACGGCATGGCGAGACGCTGCGAGGCCTGACTGGCTGCCGAGCGGTGGCGGATGCAGGCGTGCAAAGGGCAGCGGCGGCGGGAGCATGGGACACGGTGTTTTTGACGTGTTTTAAGCAAGGAACAAAATGGACGCCCTCAAAGTGCACGGGCGGGAGGACGCTGCGGCCGATTGCGTGACGATGGCATTGCGAGTCGCCGGGGTATCTTGATCTTGGGTCCTGGGTCTCGGGTCTGCTGTCTATGCGCCCCTCTCAAAGACCCTGACGCTGCCGTCGCCGGCGACGTGGTACAGGTACTCGACGTCGGCATCGTCGTCGGCGGCAGCGGCGTCGTAATCGTCGGGGCCGGCGGCGTCGTAGCCGTCGGCGGCGCGCGGCGTGATGCGCACGACGCCGCTCACGTCGCGCGCGGCGCCCGTGTCGAGGCGGCGCAGCGCCATGACGCAGCGCGCGGCGTGGGCCAGCGACAGGACCAGCGCGGCGTGGCGGCGCTCGAGCGGCGACGCCTGCGGCTGCAGCAGCGCGTCGTCGGCGGCGAGGGTCACGACGGCGGCGTGGACGCGCTGCGCTGCGAGCGTCAGCCGGCCGTCGTCACGCGCGCGGCCCGGGGACCGGACGGCCCGGGGACCGGACGGCGGCGCACCTCGCGCAGGCCCAGCAGCGCCGCCTCGAGCGCCAGCGCCGACGCGCCGTCGCCGCCCGCCGCCAGCAGCGCGTCCGGCTGGTCGACGAGCAGCACGGCGCGCCGCCCGGGGGCCAGCGCGGCGACGGCGGCGCCCGCGGCGGCGCCCAGCGCGGCGGGCGTGGCGCCGCAGAGGCCCGTCAGGCCGTCGACGAAGACGAAGCGGCGCGCGGCGGCGAGCGCGGCGACGTCGACGCCCTGGGGCTGGCGCGTCAGCGGCGGGGGGCGCGCGCGGCGGTTCGGGGGGAGCGCACGAGCTTGGACGCGCCGTCGGCCCAGAAGGCGGCGTCGCGCAGGAGGCTGACGAGCACCACGGCGGCGCCGTCGCGCAGCAGGGCGCAGGCCCAGCGCAGCAGCAGCCAGTTGGTGCTGGCGCCGAGGACGCCCGTGAGCACGACGAGGCCCGCCTCGGGCGGCAGGCCGAGGAAAGGCTCGAGCAGCGGGGGGATCCGCGGCGCCGACATGGGGGGGGGGTTGTGGTGGTGGTGGTGATGATGGTGGTGATGGTGGTGATGGTGGTGATGGTGGTGAGAGCTCAGCCTTGCAGTTTTGGCGCGGCGCGTCACGTGACGCAGATACTCGTTCAATCAATTCAACTGCTCCGCCAGCGCCCTCGACGAAGCCTCCATGACAACTCCCCCGACAACTGCTCTATTCAACCGCCCCGACGACGAAGCCTCCGGGCGACAAGTCCCCAACGCCTGGGCGTCAAAGCTTCTCCATAAGATTCCTGCGCGCCGTCCACATGCGCGCGCGCTTGCCGTACACGTACAGCGGCGCCGTCGTCAGCAGCAGCAGCAGCTGGATGCCGCCCAGCCACAGGTAGACGGCGCGCGGCCCGTCGTCGGCCATCCAGTGCGAGACGAAGAGGCTGAAGACGAGCCCGTGGCAGAGGTTCTTGGTGAAGTTGAGCGTGACGAGCGCCTCGCCCGCGTACTGGCGGTAGCTGTCGACGCAAAAGGTGATGGACGTCGTCGACCCCAGCGCGCAGCCAAACGACAGCAGGCCGAAGAAGACGGTCGGCACGATCCAGTGGTCGCGCTGCTGCGCCGACCAGCCGAAGCCCATGAGGCCGGCGCACGTCGTCAGCAGCACCGGCGCCGCCATGACCAGGCGGAACTCGGGCTCGTACAGGCCGCCGTTGCGCCGCGCCATGGCCCGGACGATGACGTCGCTGATGCGGCCGGCCACGCCCGTGCCCAGGATGCCGCCGACAAAGGGCGACACGTAGACGAGGCCCGTCTGCAGCGCCGTGAAGTTGTAGGCGAGCGGGTCGCGGAAGATGATGGCCATGGTCTCCGAGATGACGATGAGCCAGCCTATCGAGCACGCGTACACGGCCGACGACCACAGCACCGCCGGGTACGCAAACAGCACAAACGGCCGCACCATGACCTTGAGCCACCTGTCGCTGTTGAGCCGGCCGTGGTACGGCCGCAGCTGCTGCACGAACGTCTGCGCCGGCAGCTGACGCAGGTTATGCGTGTAGGCCTGGACGCGCGGCGGGCCACGGAGCGCCGACGCCCCCGCCTTCTCGGCGTCGAGCGCGGGCCCGCGGCCGTGCGACTCGGCGATGGAGTCGCTGCCCGTCGTCGACACGGCCGTCGGGCTGTGCAGGTACGCCGAGCCGACGCTGCGGCGCGGGTCCTGGGCCGCCGCCGCCGCCGCCGCCGCCGCCGCCGCCACGACGATGCCCCCCTGGGGATCCCTGGCGGCGACGGCCTGGGGCGCGACGAAGCCGACGTGGAGTCGGTCCTTGTGGTGGGCGTTGTTGGTTCCGCCGCCGCCGTGGGGGGCCGCGGCGCCGGGCGACGACGGGGGCCGCTCCGAGGCGTCGCGGCCGGCCGTCGGCGTCGCGGCGCGCGTCGTGCTCCGGCGCGACGAGATGCGGCGGAGGAGGCTGGGCCGCCTCGACAGGCGCCTCGTCGGCGTGCGGTCCCAGAAGGTCTCGGGGACGAAGAGGAAGAGGAGGACGAAGCCGAGGCCGACGACCATGGCGACAATCCTGCCTTGTCAGCCTTCCCTCGTCTGGTTCGAGGGGCGCCGGAGGAGGAGCCTACCAAAAGACCCAGCGCCAGCCGAAGCGGCCGATGATGGCGGCGCTGACCAGCGGCACCAGGTTCTTGCCGCCGAGGAGCAGCAGGGTGTAGATGCCGATGCGGTAGGCGCGCTCGTGGAGGAAGAAGATCTCGGCAATGGTGGCCGAGGGCAGGCACTCGACGGGGCTGATGGCCATGCCCTGGAAGACGCGGGCGGCGAGGAGCGAGCCGAACGAGGGCGACCAGGCGGCCCAGAGGCAGGTGGCGATGAAGACGATGGCGCTACCAAGGTAGACGGGCCGCTTGCCAAAGAGGATGGCCGTCGGCGAGGCGACGACGGAGCCGAGGCCGAGGCCCATCATGAAGAGGCCGGTGGTGAGGGAGACGGTCTCGACGTCGACGGCGTAATCGCGGGCCACGTCGGTGAAGCCGGCGGCGATGATGGGGGTGATGCCGCCGCCGATCATGCAGTAGAAGCCGAGGGAGAGGAGGGCCATGTCGCGGCGCCAGGCGGGCCAGTTGAGCGGGTCGTTGGCCGAGTCTTCGGGCTGGGGGTCGAGGATGATGGTGCCGTCCCTAGTGCGCTTCTTGTCCTCGACGCCCTCGCCGTCGCCGGCCCGGCGGTCGTGATGGGCCTGCTGCGTCACATCGACGGGGAAGCCCGTCGGGATGGACGAGTGCGAGGTGCGCGCGCCCACGTTGCGCAGGCCGAGGGGCTCGTTGCGGTCCGCGGCGAGCAGCAGGACGGATCCTGGGGGCTGCCGTGTCAGCGACGGCGGCGGGCGCGCCACGGGGGGCAGCGCTCACCGGGCACCTCGACCGTCTCGCGGTCGTTGAGGACGCCCATGCTCCATGTCGAGGGGCCCGGGCGGTCCTCGTCCGAGGCGGCGCGGCGCGCGAAGAGGCGGCGCATCGAGGCCCAGCGCGAGGGGGGTGCGTCTGCGGGCTGCTGCAGCATGGCGTCGAAAGGATGTATGTAGCGATATGGGCGCAGGAGCGGTCGTAGGGGCGCGAGCGTTGCAGCGGGTGCGACTCGGCGCGGGGAGACGGCGCGGAGGCGGCGAGGAGGCGGCGAGGAGGCGGCGAGGAGGCGGCGAGGAGGCGGCGAGGAGACGGCGCGGGAGAGAGAGCTCGGCGCGGAATAGGGGCTAGGAGGAGGACGGCGATGGCAGGGATGCCGGCGCGAGGCCGCGGGGCCGGACAGGGCGGAGGAGGCGGAGGAGGCTCGCAGGTGCGTGGTCGGGGGAGAGACAGGCGGGCAGGGCCATGAGCTCGCGAGGCTGTCGACGCTGTCGCTCGCGCGTGGCTCCTGCTGGCAGCCGTCGCTGTCTCAGGCGCGCCGTCTGGACGCGGTCTTGGGCGGCGAGTTCCAGCGGCAGGCAAGTGCCGTCGGGGACGGCCGGGGGCGACGGCAGCCGGCGGGGGGCTGGCGGAGCAGGCGGACGGTCGGCACGGTCGGCAGGGTCGGCGCAGGCGGCGGCGCAGGAGGCATCTCGCGACGCGCACAGGCGGCCGTGAGGTCCGGCTAGCCGTCGGGGCCCGTCCAGGGATGGAGCCGCTTATAGCGGGTGGAGGAGGCCCGAGTCAGGGCACCTCGGCAGCCGCCGCCGCAGCCGCCGCGCCCGAGGGCCTCGCGGGAACGGCCACGGGCGCCGTGAAGCGGCCGCGCTGCGCTGCGAGGGGACGTCGCCGCCGTCACGGGCGGGCCTGACGAGCGGGCCTGCGCAGGCTGCCGGGTCAGGCGGGCCGCTGCAGATGCGCGCCGCGGTCGCCTGAGCAGGCCAGCTGGCGCGCTGCGCGAGAGCGGAGGCGCGCCTGGCGCGGCGCGGGCCCGGAGCCGGCGGCGGCGGCCCCGGCGTGCGGCTCGTGCTGGTGCAGCGTGCATGGCGGACGGCGGCCGTCGCGGCGGCTGGGCTGGCGAGAGGCTCGCCAGCTGCCTCACGGCACCGTGTGTCGATGTTCCGGGCACCGTGTGTCGTGTCACGTCACAAGCCACAGTGGCGCTCGGGCCGCCGTTGCGCCGTTGCCGTTGCGCCCCGTCTGGCACCGTTTCAATCCTTCATTCTCAGCCCTCATCGACAACCTCCTCCAGCACAGCACCCTCACGACTTGAGGCCATCGGCGCCAAAGATGCCTCCCGCAATAAGGTCCCACCACTCCGCCTCCCTCTCCACCTCGCTCATCTTCCCGCCGACCACCTCCAACGACCTGCCCGCATCGTATGCCTCGTCCCGTCCGGGAAGTGCCTGCACGCCACGAAAGTAAACCCAGGCGATCAACCTGCACCCTCTGCCTGCCTGCGCGGCCGCGCAGGCCTTGAGAAGGCTAGCGGCAACCATCAGCCCTGTCAGCCAGCCGAACATCAGGGCCTGCCACGCACTCCTCGTAAAACACTTCGTCAACCTTCTCCTTGACCCGCGGGTAGAAAAGCTTGAGGTCCGCCAGAGTTCCGTAGCAAAAGTCGTGACGCCGGCACGCCGGCCTAAAGTCGGCGTCCAAGAACTTGTCCGGCGACAAGGTGCAGCCGTCGGATTCCCAGCAGAAATCCCGATAGCGGAAGGGCGAGTCCCACTCCTGCGCAAACTCGGCGAGGGTGTAGTTGAAGCACAACAGCTCTACCTGCTCCCTTGGCATCATCAGCTTTCTGTCTTTGTGTGAAAAGTGCCTGTTTACAGCCGCGGCCTGGGCGACGGCGAGGAGCGCAAGCCCGATGACACCGGCTCTCATGTTGGATTGCGTTTGAATAAGGCCTTTGGATGCGGGAGCTGCTACGGGCACTGTCACGGACCAGAAACGCCGTCAAGAGGAGGGAGACGAGTCTTATATGGAGATTCCCGCGGTAACCGTGACGCGTCTTTCTACTGCGTGCTCTAGGCTCCGCCCGGCTCGATAACTTAGACGATCCTATCGACACTCTGGACTCTGATAACATGACATTTCCGAGAAATCACGACATTCCGGGGCGATCTGTGGGCCGAGACGGCGAGAACAGGTCTAGAACGTTACGCGAAACATGGACCCGAGGAGAATATCGTCGCTCGCATCAGCGGCCGTCGAATATAGGCCTGCCCGCTCTCGAGAGCACCGCTGGGACCATCGGGGAGAATCGACAAGACTCCTGAATAGAGTAGCGCGCCCGGAATAAAAGAGATGGCGTCGATAGGGAACGCTACGCGCCATCCCCAGCTTATTCCGCGGCTTGGGAGCCCCTGCCCGTCTTACATGCAGCCTCCGTGACGGGGCATCTCGGATACATTGAATCTCCATCGTCGAGTGCCCAGACTATCCCCTGTTGCTCCTTGCTGCTCGCGGATAGACTTGTTCCACGCATGCTGTATGCCGCGGCTCGAGGTATAAAACGGCTCGAGGTATAAAACGGCGCCGAGGCCTCCATCCACGCACCTGGTTCGTCCGCCTCCCTTGGCGGCCAGTCCTTGGCCATCCGGGACTGCTTCCACGCATGCGGAGGATTCGATCCTAAAGGCAAACAGCCGACGCTGCATCTCGTCCGGCCCCGTTTGCGACGTCGAGCACTCGCAACGTTACCAAGGCCTCGCGCTCTGTGCGTCATCGCCCCAAGGGCAGGTTCGTGCTAAAATAATCTTATAATAATCTGATAATATTTCCGCACTACCTCGATATAACCGTAACAAGCCTCCGCCCCCGCCCCCTGCCCCCCATCACGCACATCATCGCGTATGACCTCATCCAGGCAGCCGCGGCAGCCTCGCAAAAGCACAGACGCTGGCCGTCACCGCCTGCCGTCACGCCGCTCCTCTCCTGACCACGGCCCTGTCTCTGGTTTTCCTGCTTCCACGAGAACCAACAGCCGTCCGCCTGACGGATACGCGGCTCGCCCGGCTGCAAGATTAACATCGAACCATGATGCACGTCGGCCGTCCATGCAGGAGCATCAACTGACACCCAGCCGCGTCTGCTTGACGCATGCGTCCCGTGCTGCCAGATAACGCCGTGCCTCGAGCCACATGCACCGTGGCTATCAAGTGCTTCCGCGCCGTAATAGATTCTTCGCCTACTCGTACACGACGCCCCGGCGTCTCCTGTACGCCTCGGCTGGCCGCCCGTCCGCGGCTCGCCCGTCTGCGGCTCGCCCGTCCGCGGCTGGTCCGTCCGCGGCTCGCCCGTCCCCGTCTCGCCCCCCCCCTACATGAGGCTGCACTCGCCCTCCTGCTGCCTCTCGATGCGGCTCCGCGAGATGCGCTCCCGCGGCCGAGGCCGTCCGTTCTTGCCCGCCCTCTTGAGATCCTCGAGCCTCTCCCGCGCCTTGGGAAAGTCTTGGGCTGCGACGCAGTCAGCACATGATGCTCCAGACACCGCACGTCCCGGATCCGGGCCAGCTTACCCGCCGCTCTCCAGTACCACCGCTTCGCGTCCTCGAGGTTCGCCCCCACGCCGATGCCCACTTCCGTAAAGTATCCCATGGCATACTCGGCCTTGGCCAGGCCCGCCATGGCCGCCTTGCGCGCCCACAGGTACGCCTCGGTGTCGCTCTGCCCCAGCACGCCGTCGCTGCCCGTCAGGTACCAGCCGCTCAGCGCCAGCTCCGACTGGTGCTCCCCCTGCGCCGCCGCCTTGGTGTACCAGTAGATGGACTGTCGCGGGTCGCTGGGGCAGCCCATCAAGCCGTACTCGAAGACGCGCCCCAGCCGGAACTGCGAGAACTTGTAGCCCAGCTCGGCCGCCTTCTGGAACAGGCTCAGCGCGTACTGCTCGTCCCGGACCATGGCGTCGTTGGGCTGCGCCGACTCGTACAGCAGCCCCAGCTCGTGCAGCGCGTGCGGGTTCTCTGCGTCGGCGCGCTCCGCCGCCCGCTTCAGCCATCCGACCGCCTCGCGCGGGTTCCTCGGCTGGCCCAGCAGTCCCTTGAGCAGGATCATGCCCACCTTGTACATGGCCGGCGGGTCTCCCAGCGTCGCCGCCCTCTTGTACCACTGCATCGCCTTGAGCGGGTCCTTGCGCGTCCCGCCCCCTTCCTCGTGCCCGATCTCGCAGCACACGGCCGTCCGGTACGCCGCCGCCGCGTGGCCCAGCTTGGCCGCCGACTGGTAGAGGGTGAAGGCCTCCTTGTTGTCCGGCTCGTGCCCGAACAGGCCCTTGCCCAGCCCGTCCGCCGTGACGAACATGGCCTCCGGGTGCTGCGCGTTGCCGAGCTTCTTGAGGATCTTGTGCGCGTCCGCCAGGTAGCGATCCCGCGTCCGCGACCGCTGCTTTGCGTCCGGCACCCTGGGCGCCAGCACCTCGGCCGCCTCCATCAGCTTCTTGGCCAGCCGCAGCGCCGACTCCTGGTCGTTGGCGTCCCCCTTGACCACCATCCGCAGCCGCTCGAGCTCCTGCGGCGTCACCGGCTCCTCCGCCGCCGCCGTGCGTGGCTGCCCTGGCGCCTGCTGCTGTTGCTGCTGCGTCTGCTGCGTCTGCTGCGCCTGCTGCGCCTGCTGCGCCTGCGGCGGCGGCGGCGCCATCGGCACCGTCTGCGGCGCGCCGCCGTAGTTGCGAACGGGCGGTGGCCTGTCGTTCATGCTCACCATCGAGTTGGCCATGAGCCCCGGACGCACCGGCGTCGGATGCGACGGCAGCGCGTCGGGGTTCGAGCTCGAGCTCTGCGACAAGCCCGTGTTCGTCCTCGACGGGCCGTCGCTGCCCGAGAAGCCGCTGCCGCCGGCAGGCCGGTGTCCGTTTGCGTGCCCCGACGACGCGCTGGGGCCGCGACTCGGACCCGGTGGCGCCGGCTCGTACCCTCCGGGCCCGCCGTGGCCCTTGGCGCCGCCCGACGCGGGCTGGTATGGCTGGATGCGCGGGACGGGGGGCACCGAGGGTATGTCGCCGGCCATCTCAAAGACTGCCGCCTGCGGCTCGCGGACGTTGGCCTCGGACTTGGCATGGTGCAGTCTCGGCACCTGATGGGGGCCTCGCTGCGGTTGGTCGAACGACCCTCCCCGTCGCGGCGGCGCGGCGTCAAAGTAAGAGTTGAACGAGTCGTCGGCCGACGACGGCTCGCGTCCGTACCCGCCGCCGTAGCGGTCCTGCGGCGGGCCCTGGGGGTTGGCAGTGTACATTCTGCGCGGCGGCGGCCGGGTTCCCGTCGCCGTCGATGGCCTCGGCGGCACGCCCCGGCCAGCGGGGCCAGCGTAGGGCGTCGTGTCCGCCCGCTGCGGCGGCGGCGCGTTGTGCCTGGCGCCGTGGCCATGGTCTTGGGCAGGCATCGTCTTGCTTCGGCCCGGAGGGCCAAAGTCGTCTCTCGGGGCGCCGCCGAGCCCGGGGCCGCCGTATCCATCGTCGTATCCGCCGCCATAAGCCCCGTGGCCCTGTCCGGGAGGCGGGCGCTGGCGCGGGTCGCCGTAGCCGTAGTCACGGGGCTGGGGCCCTCTGCTGCCGTTGGCGGCCGAATGTCCGTAGTCTCCGTGCCCGGGATAGCTCTCGTTGCTCGGCCTGCTCTCGGCATGAGGCCGTGGCCTGTGGCCATTCAGGGCCATGGCCGACATCTGACCGGCGAGCTCCTGGTCCATGCCGTAGCTCGGGTCGCGACGGCCGCCATTGCCCATTGGTGGCCGACGGCCCGGTGCTGTATTGTCTCGTGAGCATGAGGTGCCGACAGCTGACGCGGCCTCGGGGACGTCATCTTACCGCCTTGGTCGGGACTCCGGGGATACGGAGCCGCGGCTGCGCCGCCTCTTGCCCGGGGCGGGTATTGGCCTGGCCGGTGCCCTTCGTCGGTCGAAGGACGGGCGGCGGGGCCTCGAGAGTACTGGTCCCGGGGGGGCGGCGGGCCGTAGCCTTGGTATTGCTGACCGTAGTCCTGCCCGTAGTCCTGCCCGTAGCCGGCGCCCGGATCGCTGTAGCCGTATCCGTCGTGGTAGTCGCCCAACGCCTGCTGTCCGCTATACTGCTGCTGTGGCGGCGGCCTGTCGCCGTATCCATACGGGCGCGACGGGCCGCCGCCGCCGCCGCCGCCGTAGCCTGCTTGGTAGGCCATGGCCGCTGGGTCCAACTAGATGCGCGCCGACAACGTCGAGGGCGCCGCGGCGGCGTGAGGGCCAGGGGCGAGGGAGCTCGCGGGAATGTGCCTCTCAAGGCGATGGGTGCGGGGCGAGGACGAGGACGGAGATGGCATGTCCAAACGGGGCACGGCCAGGCCAAGGGAGGGGCACGGGCGGGCGCCGTGGTCGAGGGGTGCTGGCTCGCTCGACACCCCGGCAACGGCGCATCGGTAGGGGCGCTCCGCGCCTGGGGCTCGCCGTGGAACGCTGTCGGCGTCGCTCGGGCCGGCGGCGCAGGCGTTTCGGCCGGCAGCTGACGGGCGGGTTCGACGGGCGGGTTCGACGGGCGGGTTCGACGGGCGGGTTCGACGGGCGGTTCGACGGGCGCTGCAGGCCTGCGCGAGCCGGCCGGTGAGCCTGCGTCACCAGCCTGCGGCGCACGAGGCGGCGCAGGGGCGGCACGGCGCGGCGGGTGCAACCCTGATGGAGCACGAGGAGCAGGCGGGGGACGAGGGGCAGGCGGGGGGCGTCGCCGTGGCCTCAACCGTCGTGGAAGCGCGTCGACGCCGGCACGAGGAGGCCTTGTGCTGTGTCGGGCCGTGGCTGAATGGAGGAGAGAGGAGAGGAGAGAGGCAGCGGCAGAGTCGAGACGCAGGCCTGGACGTTGGGCGCGGTGGGGTCAGGTAGCGGCAGGGCCAGGTAGCGGCCGGGCCAGGTAGCGGCAGGTACCTGGGCGGAGCGGGTACCTTGGCTGGAGCGGGTCCCTGTGCGGCGCGGCGGCTGGGCGAGGGCGCTGGACGCGCCAGTGAGCGGCGCCGTTGGGGGCTGTGGGGGGGGCAGCAGCAGGCGGAAAGGCCAAGTAGCCCGATGTAACGCGGCGCCGAGGTACGCGCCACGTCGGTGCCTGGGCCCGTGAGTCCGAAGTGCATGCGATGAAGAATGACAGCAGCTGTTTGGGAGCCGCGCGAGGGGGCTGTGCGGGCCAGCAAGGACGGCATCGAGATACGGGCAGAGACGGGTGCCAGTCGACGGGCCGCTACGACTGGCCAGGCCAAGCTTCGCGCTCATTCCTGGATGATGATGCTGCAGCTCCCTAGCGCCGGCTCTTGCGCACGGCCGCCGGTGTGCAATCATGGTGAAATGCCTGCTGAGCGTTCAGATCAACCCTGTAACCATGGCGACATGCCGTCCTGCTTGGTCGGCATTCCTGCCATGTCCAGCTGAAACAGAAGGGCCCAGCCCGTCAATGCAACGACTCGAAGCGCCTGGCCATCATGCCAGCGCCACGCATTGACTCGGGGCCTTTTGTTGTTGTCCTCTGCCTGTTGTCCTCTGCTTTTGCGCTAGCCTGGGCACAGCTGTCCTCTCCGTGCCTCGGTATAGGGTAGGCCTACCGCCTCACGCAGACGTCCGTCCGCAGCACCCATTTCTCGCCCGCCGTCACCTCGCGCCCCTCGTGCTGCAGCCCGTCAGCCCGGCGCCCAGACGCGGCGCGCGCCCTTGGCACCCACCAGCAGACAGTCGTCGCCGTGCTTGTGCAGCAGCACCGTCCCCGTCTCCGGCGCCACGGCCATCTCGTCGGCCCGCGCCCTGCGGCCGCGCGGGTAGAAGACCGTCTCGCCGCCGACGCAGCCCTCGGCCGCCGACGTCAGGTACAGCAGCAGCGTCCACGTCGTCCGCGCCGGCGTCGGCGGCTCCGTCGGCAGCGTCAGCGTGTTGGAGTCGTCGTCTGCGCGCCGCCCGCCGGTTACCACGTCGTCGACGGCGCAGACGGACGGCGTCGCGGGCGATACGTACAGTGGCAGTCGAAGAACTGCCCCCTCGAGTAGCGATACACCCGTATGTTGGGGCTCAGCCCCACGGGCTCCCCTCCCCTGCGCCGTCTCAGCATCGAGCCCGCGCTCGTAGAGGGGACCAGGGCGTAGAGGAGACGAGGGCCGCCCACCACAGGTCCTTGACCTCGTCGCCGTCTCGCAGCGCCTCCCTCAGCCCCGTCTGCTCCCACAGCCGGCGCGCAAAGGCCGCGTCCTCGACCTGGAACCGGTCGTTGACGCGCACCGCCTCGCCGCGCCGCGGCCGGCCGGGCGTTGCCTGCAGCGGCAGCGTCCGCAGGAAGGCCACGTAGTCGCGGCACAGCGAGCGCGGGAAGAAGCCCGGCACGAGGGCGATGCGCGCCGACGCCGGGTGCAGCCGCGGCCGGAGGTCGACGACGGGGAGCCGCGGCTTGAACGGCGGCCATGCCGGGGGGGCGGACGCGGCCCACGGCTGCTGCTGCGAGGCCGCGGGCGCCTTGGAGGCCTTGGGCTTGGGCATCTTGGCTGGGGGAGCGTTGAATGGACAGAGGAAATCCGGGGAGCCTCGATACGTCACCAAGGCATCCGTTCCTCACTCTCGTCGTCACTGTGGGCCCGGCTCGCCCCGCCCAGTGCATCCGCCGCTAGGGCACCAATCAGATGGCAGCTCCCCCAGACCAGGCTTTTGCTCGCCTCGACCCTCGACACCTGCACCTCGGCGCCCATGACCGCCGCCTCCTCGCCCTGAGGCTGCTCTCGCGCTCCGGCCCCTGCCGGCTCACCAGCCATGCCCGCCGACGCCGGCGAGCCGCCGGCCCCGTCGCCGTCTCCGGCCCCGGGCAGCGGCGCCGCCTCCGCGCCCGCCTCCCCCCTCGGCCGGCAGCTCCGGCAGCTCGGCCTCTTCTTCGCCGGCGCCTCCTTCCTCGCCGCCTCGGTCGCCGTCTCGCGCCGCGCCGTCCTCCGCCGCCGCCGCGACGCCCTGCCCGCCTTCCACACCTCCAACCGCCACGCCCCGGCCCCCGACGCCGCCGATCGCCTCGGCCTCGCCGCCTCGGCCCTCGGCCTCGCCACCCTCAACGTCATGGGCTTCGGCGTCCTGCTCGTCGGCGGCATCGCCTGGGGCTTCGACCTCTGCTCCGTCGCCGAGCTGCGCGCCCGCACCCGCGCCGCCCTCCGCCGCCCCGGCCTCGTCTCCAGGGCCGCCGCCGCCCCCGACCGCCGCGCCGAGCGCGAGATGGAGGACATGATGCGCTCCCTCGTGGTGCGCCTCGGCCTGGACGCGACGCTGCCCCAGCATGAGCCGCCGGGGCCTGCCGACGCCGGCAAGAAGTGACGGCAGCCTCCATCACCTCACTCGATCGCCCGCTAAGGCCGCTGGCGCTCTCGTCTCCAGCACCCTGCGAGCAGCGACTCGGCCGCGTCATGGACGCACGGAAATGTCCATATATTGTAGCGGCAACGGCCATGTCTCTATATATATACCCCCATGTCTAGAATGAAGCTCACTTCCCGAACAAACTGCGAACCCGACCGACACGCTGCAAAGTGACCGCGCTCGCTGGAACCGGCTGCCCGGTCCGTATGCCCGCATCCGTGTGCAATATCCAAAGGCACCCCGGCCGCCTTTCTCGAGCCATGGCCATGCGCCCGCCTCGCCGGCGCTCGCCAGCCCGGTGGTGTCGGCTCTCACTTGGCCCGGCCGTCCTTGGCCTTGGCGCCCCTCCTCAGCTCCAGCATCTCCTCCATGCCCTCCAGGCTGCCCCGGCGGCCCCAGTTCTTGGGCTGGCGCTTGAGGAACGCGCCGACGGCGCCGAGGTAGCCCTCGTGCCGCAGGAAGTAGGCCTGCTTCTCGCCCTTGCTCCAGAACTTGATGGCGTAGCTCAGCGTGTTCATCGTCTGGCGATGGCAGCGGATGAAGGACCCGCCAAAGTAAATGTCGGACAGGTTGTGGATCTGGGATTGCAGGTACGCAATCTGTCCGATGTTGTTGGAGATGGCGTAGAGCAGCGATCGCGAAATGTCGCTGCCGCTGAAGCCCGCGTTCGGGGGGATCAGGCCGCCGCTCGCCAGGCTGCCGGGCCCGTCGGGCCTGTCAGCAGCCGTCGCAGCAGCCTCGGCCGTGTTCTTCATGCGGAAGACCTTGCCAAACGAGGAGGCGATGGCGGTGCTCTTGAGGCCGATCTTGCCGTAGTCGGTCCCGTAGATGTCGCCCACGAGCATGTCGACCTTGGCGTTGTCGCCGTGGCCAGCCTGGTCCAGCATCTCGTCAAAGGTGCGCGCCCCCGTCAGCAGGGACAGGAGACCCCAGAGCGTGCCGCCGCCGAGCGAGGTGCCGCCGACTCGCTGGTACGAGCGCGGGCCGGTGACCTTGAGGAACGACACGCCGGAGCCGATGTTGACGAGCAGATACGGGTATATCGTCTCGCGGGGGCTGACGAAGCGCATCGGATCCGTCTCCGAGTAGGTAAAGACCTCGCGGGGGATCTCGGTGATGAAGAAGTCGAGCCCTGGCGCCGGGCGGTCTGTCAGCAGCGCGGCCGGCGGCAGCATCGGGCCGCTGGCCCTCACCGATGATGAGGCACTCCATCTCGTCCTCGCGCAGCACGTCGACGCCCAGGGCGTCGCGGATCTTGTCGTAGAACTTGTAGGCGCCGCCGCCCGTGGCCATGACGCACAGCTCCCCCGGCCGCGACCCGTTGAGCTCGAAGTGCTTGTCGCGGAGGTGCTTCATGAACTCGACGCAGTCGTCGACGCGATGCGTCTCGAAGCTCTGGAAGTTGAGCCGGCCGCCGGGCTCGGTCGAGTGCGCCTCGCGCGAGAAGTAGACGAGCTTGATGAGCGAGCCGCCGATCTGCCCGAGGCATTGTCAGCCGCGACTCCCCCGGGGGGGCGTCCGGGGGGGCGAGGCATACGTCGATGGCGATGTGGCTCACGACGGCCGTGTGGTTGGGCAGCCGGATGTCGCTTGTCTCGGGGTGCGCCGGGCTGGGGCCCTCGTCGCCCTGGCCGGCGGCCGAGGCGGGCGACGACGTGTCCGGGTCCACGATGAAGGCGCCCTTGACGTTGATCCTGACGCTCCCGGGCCGCGTGATGGTGCTGTCGATCTCCTCGGTCGACGGCACCGTCCTCGGCTGCGGCCGGCGCTGGTCCGCGGGCCGCGGCTCGGGGTCCTCGATGGCCGGAGTCATGGTGCTGCTCGACACGCGCTGCGGCAGCGCATTGAGCCTCGGGGGCGGCGCTTCGGGGGTGCCTCTTGCGCGGCGCTGTCGATGGCGAGCGAGGCTGTCGATGGCGATAGCGTCTCGCGAGGCTGTCTGCCGGATGACGAGGACTCGGGGGGCCCGGGCCTCGGGTAATTATGTCATCGCCTGATTATCGATAGCGCGACAGTCAAACTCCCTCCCCTTTGGCCGAGGCTCACGTTGCATCTATAGTCGCCGTCTATATTCCAGTCCAGTCTATTACAGCAAGCCGGCTCCGGGCACGGCGACAAAGACGGCCGTCAGCGCCCCCCCCAGCAGCAGCGACGCCAGCACGGCCTGGACGAAGATGGTGTCCTGGATCTGGCGCAGCGCGGGCTCGTGGATCCAGACGTCGCGGTCAAAGATCTTGCGGACAATGCTGCGCCGCTGGTAGCGCACGAGCCACGGCTCGTCCTCGTAGCTGTTGCGCGAGCCGAACGAGTCGAAGCTGCGCTTGCCCAGGTCCTCGCCGTCGTCCTGGACGAAGAGCTCCCACGGGCGCACGTGGCGGCGGTGCAGGCCGTGCAGCACGACGCACATGCCCTTGTGCGCGGCGACGAGGGTGCTGATGCCCGGCACCAGGGCCGCGGCCGCCAGCGCGCGGAAGCCCCGGCCGAGCCTGCTCAGCGTCGTCAGCACTCCGATGGCGACGCCGGCGACGACGAGGCTGGCGCCCAGCGCGCGGGCGAAGGAGACGCGCGCCGGGTTGCCGTTGCAGATGGACCAGCGCACAAAGTTGGCGTGGGCCTGGTGGCGCAGCGTCGAGTCGACGGCGTCGAAGACGGCCCGCAGGGCGCTGGGGTGCGTCGTGTGCGAGAGGGCGTGCAGCGCCGCCTTTTGCTCCCAGGCCGAGAGGTTGAGCTGGCGCGGCGCCCCGTCCATGATGTACGTGGCGATGACGCGGTCCATCTCGTCGCGGAACGGCTGGATGGAGACTGAGAGACGCCGTCAGCTCGCGCGCAGCCCGTGCCACCGACTCGGCTCACACGGCTGCTTGACGCCGGCCGCGGCAAAGGCCTCGGCGGCCTGCGACTGGTAGCTCGGCCCGGTCACGGCCGTGCTCGGCGCCGTGTGCGGCGGGCCGGCGCCGCCGCGGGGCGTGCGCGGAGGCGTGTTCAAGGGGCTCGGGCCTGTCGTCTGCTTCTCAAAGCCGCTGCCCTTGAACATGGCGGCGGCTCGCGGCTCGGGCCGCAGCTTCTCGGCGTGCTCCTTGCGGATCCTCGCCATGACGTCCTCCTCCATGGCCCGCGACCACTGCGGCGCGAGGGCAATGTCGAGCGTGTCGGCCGAGTGGAAGCGCCTGGCGTAGTCCTTGTACCACAGCCAGAACTGCAGGTTCTCGGCCGAGTGCTCGATATACAGGAGGAAGTTCATCAAGTCGCGGACCGTCATGGGCTGCAGTCGTCAGCAGACAACGAGGCCCGGGAACAAGCCCGACTCACGGGACAGGTGGCGCCGTTCATGATGCTGTCAAAGGCCAGGGAGTCGGGGATGCCGGCCGAAGAGCCGCATCTTCCCGGGTCGACGGATCCATGGGGCCCTCTCCCGGCATCGGGGGCCGGCAGCGTGTCGACGCGCTCGGGCCGAGTGTAGGCGAGAGACAGGATTCGGCCCATGGCGACTCTTGTGGTTGAAACGAGGGAGAGAACGGGTCGGCTGGAGCGCGAGGAACGAGGCGCAAATACAGGTTGGAAAGGAGCGCCGGGCGCAGGGTTTCGAGGCGTCGCTCAGGCTTATATAGCCAGTCGACGACGGACAGAGGCAGCAAACAAGCGGTGTCGCGCAGAGGCAGTCGTTTGTGCGACGCTGGCGTCGACGACACGAGAGGCCGTGGGACAGAGAAGCGCTTGTTCCTTGTTCCTGGCTCTGTGGCACGTGGGCGTCGTCTTGTCCTCTGCGAGCCGGCCATCTCGAAGCACGCCCGGCTCGAAGCGCCTCCCTCGGGTCCAGCAGCCGCACAGCCCGAGCAGCAGAGACTGTCGGACTATCGGGTGAACAAGGAAAGGCGCGTCAGCCCGTCGTTGGCAGCGCGGAGCAGCGCCAACAGCGTCGCCCAAGGCCGAGCGGTTCGGCACGATTTATCATGTGCGTTTCTTCCTTTGTAGCTCGCGCAACAGGTGGCCCTGGTGCTCTCGACAGGCGTCATGTTGCGTGACGGCGCCGCCAGAGACATTGGCGCCTGCCTGGTCCGGTTGTCCTACGCACAGGAGAGCACGGCGAGTCGACGGGCTGTTGATGGCATCCAGGGCCAGCTTCTATCTCGGGCCGTTTCGCCAGAGGCTGCTATGCGGCCGGCATCGCAGGATCAAGTAGAGGCCGTCAGGGCTGCGCCGCGCAAACTTGGGCAACTGCCAGGGGCCTAACTATCAGGTGCGTAGACAGCACCCATGTTGGAAGATTGTCGACTGTTGCCGGGAGTGTCTAGGTACCTTACCTCCTACCTACCTAGGTACCTACCTAGGTACCTACCTGGAGGAACCAAAAGGAGGCACGGTACTTTGACGCCCGGAGAAAATGGCGGGGCTGCCATGTCGTTCCTCGTCACCTCCAGCTGTCTCGTGTGCTCCTTCCCCCACGGGAACCCTGCTGGCGACCTGCAGCCAACGACTGGGTACCTAGAAACAGGCCATTTCTCTCTCCAGACTGTCAACGCCACTGGGCAACGAACTGGTTTCGTCCTCAGGCATATTATATTATATTGTTGGTCGGCTGGCCGGTTGCCTCGGCATCTCAAGCCGCTGAACACTGTAACTGACAACATGTTCATGGCTGGTGCGTGGGCGCGTGTGTTGGATGACGATGGCTTCGGCCCCGGTTCCCCGCAAAACGCTGCCCTGGCCTTGTCCACGAGGACACGCGGCCCCGGCTTCCATCTCGACGCCTCGAGGCCCACGTCGTTGGGCAAGACGGTTGCCTGGCGAGGGCGTCCAGGGGCACGGCCGCGGATCCGGGGCTTCGTGCGGCATCCGGGGCCTCGTGCGGCATCCGCATCCGGGCGAGTCGAGGCGCCTTGACGCCGTGTCCTGCCGCCGCAGCCGTGTCGATGCTGCCTGGGCGCCCTCCAGACAGCCCACGGGCTTGTCCTCGCACCGGCGTCGATGCCGAGGAGCTCGCCCAAGACGTCCTCGCCACGGCGTCGAGACCTGCTCCCTGCCGCGCGTTGGCCCAGCTCGTGTCCTTTCAGGGCCAAGGCATGGTCACTGCGCTCCTATGACGCCGCCCCAGCGCCTCATCCTCCGTTGG
This sequence comes from Hypocreales sp. Mo6-1, assembly GCA_002939055.1. Classification (NCBI taxonomy): domain Eukaryota; kingdom Fungi; phylum Ascomycota; class Sordariomycetes; order Hypocreales; species Hypocreales sp. Mo6-1. The sequence continues at coordinate 4,702,980 of PNEP01000013.1, forward strand.
CCGCTGCCCGAGCTGCGCGTAAGGCGTTGACGCCATACGGCCGCACTGCTGGCGATTGGCTGCCAAGCAGAGGCGCAGCGCGTTTGCCGCCTCACAACTCCAGCGCTGCATCATCGTCAGGTCGGTGCAAGCCAAACGCCTGCTCCGAGAAGCGAACAATCAACGGGGCCCCGGGCAAGCGCTGCCGCTTCCAACGCCGCTCCCTGCACTCGGCCCCGTCGCCGTCACCATCCTCGCTGCCGCTTCCAACGCCACTCCCTGCACTCGCCCCCGTCGCCGTCACCATCCTCGCTGCCTTGGCTGGCGACTCACCGTCGCACGTGCCGTGGGGCGCCCTTGTCATGACTGACATGTCGAGGGCTTTGCCAGTCTCGCCGGCGGCTTGCCCGGGCTTCCCTTCTTTCTGTCCAACAAGCCGTCATCCCCTGACGCCATCTACACCCACGCGGAGAAACGGCCCGACAAGCGTTTGCTGCCCTCAACCCTCAACCAACGTCTGCCCATCCCCACGAGTACACTGCTCTCCGCGCGGGCCCTGCAGAAAGCCGGAGACTCGGGCTCGGCGCGTCCTCGACAAGTGGCCTCGACGCTCTATTGTGTGGTGGAGGCCCCCCATGTTGGCAGCAGGCAGCAAAACGAGACGCTTCGCGTGACAAAATGCCGCATTTTTTGAAGCCCCAGACGATGCGCACGACCGTCTTCGGACCTGTGCACGAGAGAAGGCGGGCCACGTTGTGCTCTCCCCCGAGACGATGACTATATAACAGGGGCGACGCCTACGCCTCGAGCCTGCCAGCCACATCTGGACACTTCAGACCAGTCGCGCCTCCTCCCAAGTCATCTCGAGTCCTCAAGCCGCCAACATGAAGCTCGCCACGTCTCTCGCTGCCATCTCGCAGCTCAGCCTCGGGGTAAGCATGTGCCGCCGCCCTGGCTTGTCGCCTGCCGACCTCAACAAGCTGACCTTGGAGGACAACCCTAGGTCTTCGGCCTCGTCACCCAAGAACTAGCTGGCCAAGTCCGCAGCGTCTACATCCCCACGTGGGATGTTCAAGTCACCCCTGGTGGCCCGACCGTCAAGCTCAACGGCACCGTTCAGGAGGTCCACGCCCAGCTCCTCAAGCTCAACCCCAACTACCAGGCCGATTTCGCCCACAGACTCAACGAAACCGCTCTGGAGAAACGGACCGACTTCAACATGGCCAAATACTTTTGCAACGGCCGATGGGGAATCGCCAAAACGGATTACATCAAGGAGGGCATCACTTATTTGCGCCAGATTCCAGGGAACCCCCATAACAACGGCGGCCCTGGCGCCTGTGGGCGAGTGAGCTGTTCCTGGCAGTCGGCCATCTACTGGTGCAACGACGTACGTATCTGCTTCTTCTGCCTCGTCGGCGTGATTCCGGGTCATCTAATCTGTCACACAGGATCCCAATGTGAAAGTGCTCACTTCGTTTGGTTCCATTGCCGACGGAGCCCAGTATCTGGTCAACATGTGCGCTACTAAGGTGTTGGTCGCCTCTAGTGTGGCCGGCCAGGTCTTCCATCCGACAAACTGGAATGTCATTATCACAAAGGACAGTAATGACTGCTGAAAGGCAGCTCGAGAGTAACCGAGGGTTCGGCCCGGCCTGGGTGGACGTTCTAGTATCTTTCTGATTGATTAGTTCGGGGCTCAGGACGGGTGCAGAATGTATAACAGTGCGAGCAATACGTCTTGATATGAATAGACAAACGAGCCCGATGACAATGTACGAATTTGTGATTTCAAAGGCCCTAGGGTTGAACCGGACTGATGATGGTTTATCTTGTTGGCCAATCATGACCTTATTGTGAGAATACTACAAAGTCGGCGCATTCATGATTTGGGCGAGACCAGGGATGCCGGCCCGACAACATCGTCTCGCCATAAAGGGGAGACGAAGATATAGAATGGACAACTACAAAGTTGTGCTTCCTCCACGGCCCCGTCAGAAAGGCGGACAAACCCAATTATCATGTCTTTGCCCCCGCGGAGACAACGGGCCACAATAATGTGTGAGCGTTTCTGTTGGGAAGTCGACTGGCTTGCCTATGCCATGCAGCGTTATGCATCGTCGAGGAATCCTTCACTTCCAACCCGCGCCACCGAACCGTTGACCAACCTCGGCAGGTCCCGTTTCCAGTTCCAAACTACTGCCCAGATGCTGAATAGAGGACAGTCGCGCACGAGGACGAGCCATGGCGAGCAGCATCCTCGGCTGTCGTGCCAGCCTCAGACTCGGCATCGCGCCGCTCGCAGAGACCTAGGAACATAGGCGGGAGCTATCGTCTCATGGCCAAAGACCACGACAGTCGAGCTGCCAGAGGCTTTTGGCACCTGTCGGGCGAGCCGAGCAGCTGGCAGGTGCAGGCTCGCGCTGGCAGCTGCCCGCGTGGCTGCACCTGCCGTGTGCGTTTTCTCCTGCCAGCCGCCATCACTCCGTCCTCTGCTCCTTCCCAGCCGTCACAACCCTCCCCCCGAGCCCAAAACATCAAGCACTCTCTCGTCGACGCCTCACCACCGGCCTTGCGGTACATCATCTCGCATCGTCTGCCGCCCTCGCAGCAGGTGAGCCCGCGCATCGACGAGTGCCAGCTTCCCAGCCCGTCTACGCCTGCCTGCGGCACCAGGCGCCACCGTCCTGCACCTTCCTGCCCGTTCCGCAGCTTCTTGCCTCGGCGGCCCCTCTTCTGCTTCATCGCTTCGTCCCTGCCATCGTCGGCGCGGCTTCTCCAATCGCCATCTTGCCGCCGCCCGCGAAGCTGCAAGGCGTGCCCAGGTCAAGCTCCCTCTTTCCCCCAACGCCGGCGTCTCGAGCACAGATCCAACTGCCCAAGATGGCTCCCCCGTCCCAGAGCGACGGGCTCGCCCATCACTCCATGCGGAAGGCAGCTTCGTGCGAGCCTCTCTGCATGGACGCCCTGGCTTTCTCCGACGATGAAAGCTATCACCGAGGTGAGCCGTCCCCGTCGTGAAACCTTTCCACTTCCGTTGCTGCCTGGGCGTGGAGCGGAGAGCGGAGAGGCTGACCTTGTCTCCAGCGACGCGAGGAGAAACCGCGAGCGACACTCTGTCGCGCCCCAAGAAGCCTGTCTCCAATGACGGCACCCCCGTCTCGACCCGGTATGGCTGCCAGGCCCCTCGTCTCCCTGTCGTGTGCGGTTCTAACTGACGCGCTGGCAACCAGCTCGTCCAACTTCATGGTTGGATCGAGCGAAGACGACGACGTTTTCACCGACGGCTCCAATGATGGCCCTCACGGAGTGCCCAGCCCCCACGGAGCGAACCAAGTTGCCGTCTATCAGGAGGCGCGCGACAAGGTCGATCCGCAGACCATGTATGCGGGATCGTCCTGCATGTTCGTTGCCAAGTTAGTTCTCCCCGACCCTTTCCTCCCTTCGCTGTTCCGCCAGGCACTGACCATTGCCAGTCTCCCGCAGCAGTTCAGCGACCGAAGACTGGAAGAAGACGTGACCAAGGCATTCAGTCGCTTTGGCATCGTCTTTGTGAAAATCAAGCGTGACGGCAGAGGCATGCCATTCGCATTCTGCCAGTACACGGTGAGCAGAAACCTCTGATCCGCACACGCACGCTGACGCTTGGCAGAACGACCGCGATGCACAGTCGGCCATGGCACTCGGAAAAGGAATGATGATTCTCGACCGTCCATGCCGCACCGAGATGGCCAGAGCGCACTGTGAGCCTGCCGTCGCAAGTCCCTGTCACATGGAAACCGTCGCTAAAATGGCATTTTTCAGCTTCCTTTATCGTCTACAAGGTTTCCGGACAGTCGATTCGTCTCAACGAGGCGCGAGATCTCCTCGGCCGTCTCGGCGACATCGCCAAGGCTGAGTATCTCAACGAGGGCCTCCGCATGACGGCACGCCTTCCGCCGACCGTCATCGTCACATACAAGATGTACGACCCGCGGCGCGATCCTCCGAGAGTGAGTTTACCTTGGCTGCCTTGACGGAGGGAGGGCATTATGATGACCAACAACTCCAGGTTTTCTCCGAGGACCACACCTTCTGCGTCAAGGTTTATGATCCAAAGGCCCTCGCTGCTGAGGAAGGTGTCCCCGCTGCCAGCCCCCGAGAGGGTAGCTTTCTCAAGCAGTACGACAGGGATCGCCGCTCGGCGTATGCCGGGAACCTGCCTCCCAACATGACCAAGGACGTCCTCAAGTCGTTGGCCAGCTCTTGTGGTGAAGTAGTCGACGTCCAGCTTTATCAAAAGGACGTGCCAGGTGGGAACGGTAAGCGGTCGTCCAACCACGCGACCAGCATATACTGACCCGCAGCCTCAGGCCTGAAAACCTGTTTTGGCTTTCTCGAATTCAGCCGGCCCGATGCGCCGGATGAGCTGATCGATGCCTTGGTGAGTACAACGTCTCCCGCTATCTCGGCTACAACCGAAAGCTGAACGACCAATCTAGAACAACACCGACATTGACGGTTACCGAATTCGAGTGGAACGAAAGCAGTCTCGTTCCGCAGAGACTCCTCGGCGTTTCCCGTCTTCAGCCGGCGAGACGCCGCACCCGCGTCTCTCGATGCGTCGCGGACGCGTTGGCTCTGTTGAATTCGAGAAGCCTTCGGACGGTCGATTTGACACCCCCTCCAGTAGCATGGGTAGGCCCTCCCGCGGCAAGCCTTATGCCTCGAGCTCATATACCCCAGGACGCAGACGGCATTCTCGTCCAACCATTCTTGGCAGTGGCGCGTCTCCTTCCGGTGCCGTCTTTGAGCCCCCCGCGGCAGTGTACGCCGCCTCGCCATACGGCGGCTCCGGATCTTCTCGTCCCGGCTCAGTTGCTGCCGGCGTTCCTTCGGCCAAGAAGTCTGTCGAATTCGACCTACCTCAGCGAACCGTGTCCGGTTCCTCGGCGGAATCCGAGCCGGGCGCCGAAGCGGCCCAGGTGGCCTCCAAGCCCACCACTCCAAAGGCCGCCGGAACGTCGACGGCATCTTCTGCCAGGGAGGGATCGGCTTCCCGCAAGAGCGAGGCGCCTCCAGGGCCTCCGACAGCCATGCCATGGATGCAACCTTATCCGCACTTCGGATACCCCTACATGGCTGCTCCGATGACTCCACAAACTAATCCGGGCCTCATGTTTGCTGGCTACATGCAGCATGCCATGCAGAACCCCATGCAGCATGCCATGTACCATCCCGTGTACGACGTGTATGGCAACATGATGGTCCCGCCGCCTCACCTGATGCCTCCCTTTGGCACAGCGCCAGTTCCGACCGAGACTCCGGCCCGCTCCGACCACGGCGACAAGTCGGCTGACGAATCAGACAAAGACACGCCCGAGAACAAACGCAAGGGAAAGGGCAAGGAGCCGGCTGCTTAAGCTGGCGGACCCCTGGTTCTTTCAGTCCCTCGCTGCATATGTAGACATTGGCCTCGCCATGTCCCGGTGCAGTCGAGGGAGTCACCCATTCCCCTTTGTCCCGTTTGGTCTTGTTCTGGCACGTTTGTTTTCCTTTTCTCTCTGCTTCGGTTTTGACCTTGTCGTCCGCCTCGAGGCAGGCACGCCCCGCCAGTACCGCTGGGCGTGAAGTGGCTGCATCGACAGCTGATGCGCTTGCACCCTTGGTCACAGCAGGCGTGATTTTCTCAGGGATGATTCGCGGCTTCGTTTCTTTGGCACCTGGTCCCTGCGAGACTGCGAGGAGGCACGCGATGGCTTTTGTTGACAGTCGCCAGACTTGCTTCCGAGGAACGGGCTGCCAATGCCATTCAACTCACGGCTGTCCAGAAACCGGTTCACGACTCGCCAGCACGAGCGGTTGATCTTGTTGGAGTTTGGTCAGGATGGCTGAGTGGCAGTGGATTGAGCAACACGACATCAGGCTGCTGTTGGCAAACCTGGCTGCTCCGGCTCACCTTGGCTGCATGTCGAAAAATGTAATTCTGGACATTCCCAGGGATATCAATTTAGGGTCGACAAGCGGAACAAGAAGAAGCAAAGGGATGCGGAGGTGTCTGTTGGGTGACATGGCGGATGTCGAGATGTGTACAGAGTAAGCATTATAATAGAGAAAAGTAGCTACCTACCTACCTATCGATCCTGTCGAGAGCGGCGCGGTATTAACCGGGTGTATACCATAAGATGCCTATATACCTAGGTAAGCTCACGCCTCTCATGCGACACTCTAACAGCTGTCTGGACCTCTGTTGAAAAACACCCCCCGCCCGCGAAGGTACGCAACCTTGCCCATGTTGCGGTAGTAGGAGGCCGGGATTGCGCAGCTACGACGGAGAGCCGCTCCAGTCGCTGCTCCAGATAAATGTGCCGCATCGCCACTCGGAGCCCTTTTCCTTCTCGCCTGATGGTCCAAGGGGACGGGGACAGATGAAGAATGATCGGCCTGCTACAGTCTTAGCCACCATGCCTCTCGCCGGGGGGTCTGTGCTCCTGGCAGCAAACGTACCGCAATTGACGCCCGGCTTCTTGGTGACGAGGCTGATGCATGGTTCGTTGTGCTCGCAACGGGGAAGCACGCGTTTGCCGAGCAGCTTCGACCACGACTCTTTTGCCTGTATCGGGTCAAAGACGCGATCGGCTGACGCTGACGATCTGCCGGCGTTGTCCGAGGGCGGATACTTGTGTGGTGCTTCAGCCGCCTTCTCCTGCGGGTCTGGCTTCAAGGACACAGGCGACGCCATCTCTGCCGATTCCTCGCCCTGATTCCCAGGCGCCGAAGAGCTGGGCGCTGGCTTGAAGAAGCCTTGTAGAGTCTTTTGACCAGAAGTCGCTTTGGGTCTGGATCCATTCGAGCCCGGCGCAGGCTTGGCCCGCTTCGGGAACCGGCCGCCGCCATCTGTTGATGGTGCCTGTCGCTTGGAACTCTGTGATGACCCTTGGGCGGGTTGGCTCCCGCCGTCTGTGACAGTTTTGGCACCGGACGCTTCGCCCCCCCCACGGCCCAGGCCGTCCTTGTCCGGGCCGTCCTCCGTCTGGGAGGACACTTCTTGCTGCAGAGGCGGCTGCGCGGGTGCATCCGGCCCGGCTCTCTTGGAGAACATGTCGCGGATGCTTCGGCGGCGGTCAAACTCCGGCATCAGCTTGGCAGACAAGGGGAGAACGTCCTTCGTAGACCACTCGCGGATTCGCTCGCCATCTCTAAACATGCCGGGAGGATTCATCAAGTCGACCAGAGCGTCATTTCTGATTCCAGTCCTCACTGTGTCCGCAATGGTAGCGAACACGGGGCAGTGGTCGGATCCCATCAGGCCCTCCTGAATGTCGGCCTGCGTAAACCAGCTCCTCAGGCCGTCGCTGCAAAGCACGTAGTCGATGCGGCTGCCGTTGTTTGCCGGCCGCGTATTCCGCTTCGTATCCCAGCACGTGTTCATGCCCTCTCGGGCTGGATGGAAACAGCGGCACAAGTCCCACAAAGCAGGGCGTTCCCGACCCTCATCTCGTTGCCCCGTCACCTTCCCTTCAAAAATGAGCTGACTGAAGAGGCGCCGCGACGGCATCGACAACCAGTCGTCCAGGGAGAGTCCCTCTTTGCGCAGGACCTCGGTCAGGTTCGTCGAGTCCATCTCTGAGCGGACAATGTTTAAATCGCCAGTGAGGACAACTTGTTTACCGGCTGCAACCAGGTTCCGTATCCGCACGTCGAGAGCCTCGAGAAAACCGAGACGGAAGTCGTCGCGCGATTCGTTTCGGGCTGCCGGGCTGTAGACGCCGAGCAGAACAAAGGCAGGGAACTCGAGGATGACGCAGCGCCCTTCAGAGTCAAGCTCCGACTCGTCGACGTTGCCCGAGAGCTGACCGGGTAGGGGATACCCTCCAATCCGCTGGTCCTCGGGGAGATCACGGAATCTGGTCCAAGATCTCGGCGGACAGAGGATGCCAGTGACTCCTTCCTCGGCACGAATAGGTGCACAGGTCGCATTGCGGGTGTAGATGACCACGCCCGAGTATCCTGGAAGAACAAGTCAGCCATGTGTCACCAGGGGTGCCACGACGGGGTTGGCGCGCCTTTCTTGTGCCTCGGCAGGCTGAAGAAGACGTCCCATCCCGGGACCAGGACCATGTCGTCTTGCAAATCCTTACGCTGTATCTTGGTTTCCTGAAATACCACAATGTCCGCCTCCAAGATGTCGAACATGGCCTGCAACGGCGGTTTCAGCGATAAATACTCGTTTGTGCGAGAAGCTGGAGCTCACCTGGAACGTTCGTTGTTCCCTCCATGGCTGGTATCCGAACGGATTCCTGTATTGCATGTAAGGCGCTGCGCCCAATGGGCCACGGACGCGGAAATTGGATTACCTTATACCGTTCACTATCCAGGCGTCTGTCAGCAGCGGGACAGGGTCCACAGGAGAATACCTACCATTCCAAGTTGTTATGCGAAAGCCCATCTCTGCGAGAGCGCACCAAGCCGGGAGAGGACCCAGGCCGTGACAGGATCCTTCACGAGCGCAGAATATGGGCCATAGACACTCCCCGCCTCTGCGTTCAGGGGGAGTTGCTCGATTGAGACGGCTTCGACGGCCAGATGCGGCGATAACGGCGAGACGGAACGCGGAGCTCGGCCGCCTCGGAGCGGATCGCTGCAGAAGATTGACGCGTAGCTCGGTTTTTTGGCGGGGGAAGACCACCCACAGCTGTTCGCCGCGGCTCCAGGGGGGCGAGAGTCATGAAATCATCACGAAGAAATGGCATGGTGTGCAGGCTTAGACGCGGTGATGCGGTCGACGTTGCAGGGTCACGGGTGGCGCGCGAGGTCACGTGCGCCACTTTGGCCTTGGTGCCTCGCAATTGAGGCATCCACGGAGCTCCAGCCGGACTTGTTCCCGAGGAATGACCTGATTTCAGCCTCAACACCATCACCTCGTATCTGCGCTGCTGTGTTCGACGACAGGCCACCACGACAATGTTTGCCTCGCGACAAGCCACCCGCAGTGCTTCGCGCGTTGCTGCGCAGCTGCGCGCTCCTGCGCAGCGACGCCTCGCCAGCTCGGCGACGGAGAACGAGTTCATCAAGGAGCGCCAGCACATCAAGGAGCACGCAAAGGACACGACTGGTGGGTGAACAGAGAGCTTCCGAGGGCCTCTGCGGCCATGGGAACGCATGCTGACTGGCTTGCTGCAGAGCTGTGGAGGAAAATCTCCATCTAGTGCGTCTACCGCCAGCCCGCCTGAGCGAATTTACCTGTCGAGACCGACAGCGACATGAGCGACGCTGCTGCGACCGATGCTCGGCGTCAAAGCAAATGGCTAACCAAAGTCGAAGCGGCGTCATCCCTTGCCTGGGCCTCGCCGGGGCCAACGCTTGGTACCTGTGGAAGGCTCACTGGGAGCACTGGGAGCACATGCCCCCCCTGGAAGAGCGTCCCGAGTACCCGTACCAGAACATACGCACCAAGAACTTCCAGTGGGGCGACGGTGACAAGGTGAGCCGGGCTGTGGCCGTGTGACGAATTGACGGTTTGGTTGCTAACGGAGCGGTAGACTCTCTTGTAAGTTTCGACGGCTGCCGCGCGTGGACGGGACGCCGGAGTGATTGAGTCCTGGCGTCCGAGTGGATGCTAACGTGAGGAAACAACAGCTGGAACGACAAAGTCAACTACCACCACAAGGACAAGGTTGCGTAAACGGGTCTCGGATCCAGGGTTATGTCGTTTGGCAATTGATAGAGCGTCCCACCGGGCGACACGCCTGTACAAGTCTCATTTGTCGAATTGACTTGACGATGCTTTATTTTGTTTGCCTTGGCAATCTGTTCTTCCGCCTGGTTCTGCCCGAGCTCTGAAAGCTCCCGCACCAGACGACGGCCCTCTAGGTCATCGCTACGCGATCCGAGAGCTAAACGCGCCTTCTTTCCAGCGTATCGCAGAACACAATGGCATTGAGCTTTTGAGCACTGCTAGCCGTAGCGGGGGGTGCATTGGGGCAAAGGTGGTTTGGAGTGAGGTCGAGTGGTGCGGACACCGCTCGAGGCATTGCGTCACTGCAGGATTTGCCGAAGAATTTCCGACGGCGATGCAGCAAGAGACGCGTCTCCGAGTTGTAGCGACACGCTGCCAAACCAACCGCATTTTGGCGCGCAGGAGAACCAAGCAGAGCACGACGTCCCAGGCAAAGCGGCAACACGGCCATGCGAGAAGCAGCTGCAATCCAGCAAGCCCCGGTTCTCCCCGCAGACTGATCGGTTCCGAGACGGCATGGCGCGCTACCTGACGCCGGCCAAGATTGGCCTCCTGGCCCTCATGGAGCTCTACGCCGAGGGCGCCATGCCGAGCGACGCCGTGTTGCCGGTGCTCACCTTCATCACGTCGCACATCCTGGACCACGGCTATGCGGGCCTGTCTCCGTCGCAGGCGTCGCGATGGGCCAAGGCAGAGCGCAAGGTCAGCCTTGTCGTGTCGGTCAAAGACTTCGAGAAGCTCCTCGGCAGCTACCCCTTCCTCATGGGCATGCCCGGGCGGAAGCTATGGGACCAGTTCCTCGGCAAGCTCTGGGAGATCAACTCCCTCGACGCCCTCAACGACTTCTTCGAAAGGACCTCGTCGCTGCTGTCCAAAAGCAGGGAGGAGCGTCGGAGGCTGGGCGTCGACGCGTACGAGGAGCAGCCAGACAAGGTCAAGCTGTCTCGCAACTCGCCGTTTGGGTCTTTTGTCCGCAGGTCGCGGCTCGAGTTCCAGAGGCTCCAGTTCCACGACTGCACCGCGCTGTGGAAGGACTTTGTGAGGTACCGGCAGCCAACCGCCCAGTACCTGAGGCGCAGGAACCCGGCCTTTGGCCGCCTCAGCTTCGACAGCGTGCTGCTGCTGGGGGAGAGGGAGGAGTGGGACGGAGACAGCGTCTCTGCCTTGGCCGCGGTTGCGTACGGAGACATGCTCACCGGCGACGGCAGCGCCACCATCCCCGTGAGCACCGACGACGTCGAGGTTCTCCTCGAGTTCCAGATTGAGCAGATGCAGAGTGAGTGGCAGCGGAGCCGGCCAAGGGGTGCTTGCCACTGGGCTGACCATGTGCTTGCAGAGTACGGCAACCGGATTCCCGTCGAGATCCGTCTCCAGTTTGACGACTTGCTTACCGACAGCTTCTTGGTGCCAAGCCTGACGCACTACCTCAGGTGGGCCGCCCGCCCTCGCCCTCGCGCTCTCCTGCTGACAAGGGCTGGGATGGGACAGCTTCCTCGACGCGTGGAGGGCGGGAGACTACCCAACCGCGTTCGACTACCTCCACCGATACTTTGACTACACGATACAGCATCGCGACCGGCTCTTCTACCAGTACGCCCTCATGAACCTGGCGGTGCTCCAGGCCGACTTTGGATGCCACAGGGAGGCGGTGTCGGCGATGCTCGAGACGGTGTCGACGGCGCGGGAGAACCGGGACATGACGTGCCTCAACTTTGCCCTGAACTGGCTCTTCCACTTTGGCCGCGCGCACCCGGACACGGTGTACGAGCTGGAGTCCAACAGCCTGCTGGGCGCCGGCAAGGAGAGCCTGGCCTTCCTCCGCGTCAAGGCCAAAGAGTCGGGCATGTGGACGCTGTGGAGCTCGGTGCTGCTGAGCGAGGCCAAGCTGGCGCTTGTCAACGGCGACTCGGTGGCGACGTCGCTCGAGTACCTGGCGCGCAGCTCGCAGATCATCGTCGAGAGGAACATGAAGGGCATGTTTGGGTCGCAGCTGTCGCTCTCCGCGGCGCTTTGGAGCCGCGTGGGCGTGGCGCAGCTGTCGACGCTCGTGTCCGACGTCTTCCTGCGGTGCCACGCGCGGCACTCGGTCTTTGACGACGAGCTGAAGCACACGTGCCGCGTCGCGCTGGCGCTTGCGGAGCGAGGGCGCTACGGCGAGGGCCTCGAGAGGCTGGGGAGCCTGGACGCCAACTCGCTGCGCTCGTGGAAGGCGAGCGAGTATTGCAGCAAGTACCGGGGCATCATCAAGCTCAAGAGGGACCTGCACCACGGCAACCTGGACGGCGCGGAGCGGCTGCTGGGCCAGCTGCTGCAGTCCAAGTCGGACGACCTCGAGCCCGACATGGCCTTGCTCGTCGACTCGCTGCACGTCGACTGCCTGTCGCGGCGCGGCGACGTGCAGGCGGCCTTTGCCCGGGTCGACGAGCTGCTGGCCCAGCTGCAGGGCGACGAGCGGGACGTTGGCCTGCGCGTCAAGCTGCTGCTGCTCAAGGCGTCGCTGCTGGACAGGAGCGGGCGGCGGCAGCGGGCCTTTTCGACGGCCGTCCGGGCCGTCAGCATGGCCTGGCGCGCGCGGCTGCTGCCGTGCCTCTGGCAGGCGGCCGGCGCGCTGGCGGACATGCTGGTCTCGCTCGGCGAGTTCGCGGCGGCGGCGGCGGTGCTGACGGCGGTGCTGCCGCGCGCCCTCGAGTGCGAGTCGGCGGCGCTCGCGGCGCAGCTCTACTCGTCCCTGGCCGACGCCAACATGGGCCTCGCCGGGCGCATGCGGGCCCGGTCGAGCAAGCGGACCGAATACCTGACGCGGGCGCTGGCGGCGGTGCAGAAGGCCTTTGACCACTACTCGTCCATGGAGGAGGGCGAGCGCCAGTGCGAGACCATGGCCAAGAAGGCCACGATCATGAAGCTGACGGGCGAGCCGGCCCTGGCGGCCGACTACGCGGCGGCATATGTAGAGCTGCGCAAGAGCGCGGCGGCGTTGAGCCGGGGAGAGACGCCATGAGCAGCGACGCACGAGCAGGGGCTAGACGCGTCGAGGCGAGCTACGCCGGTTGATTCATGTACAAGGCGTCTGGCCTGCATGAAGGAAAGGGGACGGGGAGCAATCGAGCCAGCCCCAGCCAGCCCGAGCCAGCCGTCGCAGTCTGGCCCAGCGTCGACCCTCACCACCGGATCTTCTCGCCCCTGCGGTTCTTGAGCCGGCTCTCCTCCGACCTGACGACGGGGGCGCCCTCTGCCGGCTCGTCTGTCGCCCACGCGCCTCGTCGACGGGCCTCACCACTGGATCTTCTCGCCCCTGCGGTTCTTGAGCTGGCCCTCCTCCGACCTGACGACGGCGGCGCCCTCTGCCGGCTCGTTCGTCGCCCACGCGCGCTCGATGCACAGCTCAAAGGGCCCCTCGACGCGGTCCGTCAGGCCGATGCCGACGCTCCTCACCTTCTGCCGCAGCAGCTCCGTCTGCGGCTCGACGACGAAGCCGTGGTTGGTCCGCACAAAGTCGTTCCACCGGACCATGATGGTCTCCCACTGGCCGGGCCGCTTGGCGAAGAGGCGGTGCTGGTGCAGGTCGGTGGGCTCGATGGCCTCGGTCTGGAGGTTGATGAAGTAGGCCCGGCCGTCCGACTTGATGCGCAGGGCCAGGTAGACGTACGGGTCGACGTCCCACACGGACCTGCCGAAGAGCGTCGGCCGCTGGTCGGGCGTGCGGAAGGCGGCGTAGCCGCTGCGCTGAATGCTGGGGCGGTCGGGCGGCAGCGACGTCGAGATGCGGCCGTGGAAGCGCGCGTACGACGCAGGGGCCGCCCCGGCGCGCGCCTCTCGGCCGCCGGCCACCAGGTCGAGGCGGCTCGTCGAGGAGCCGCCGATGAGCCCGTCGGACATGAGCACGCAGTCGCGCACCGCCTCCGGGGCGCCGAAGTCGTACAGCGGCCGGGGCGCCTGCGGGCCCTTGACGGCCTCGAGGTTCCAGGCTGCGCGCGCCTCCCGTCAGCGGCCAGCTCGCAGCGCGGCAGGGCAGGGCAGCTCGCGGCCTCACCGATGGCGGAGCGGCGCTTGAGCTCGTCCAGGCTCCTCGCCAGGAAGCCCCTGGAGAGAAGCGGCCGGGTGCCGTTCATGCGCAGCAGAGCCAGGCGGCTCAGGGGGGGGCAGCGACCATGGGGCCAAGAGGCTGTGCTGGCGAGCCCGCTGGACAGCTTGGTTGTGAGGAGTCGCACGGGTGAGGTGCAAAAGGCACCGTCGACGCCAGCGGGGTTAGCTAACAACGGGATTAGCTAACAACGGGATTAGCTAATCGTCCACACGCGGGTCGGCGAAACAATTGTCCCAGGCGCGCCTGAAAGAAGTTACAACTTCCTCGCGCTGGACAACGCCTCGTCGCCCTGCCGCGAACCCGCCGCGAACCCGCCGCAGCCGCCCTCTCCGTCCTGCGAGGCCGTGCGCTGCCCCTGCCGCCGCAATGGCCGCTGCGGCGCATCCAGCTTGGCGCGCGCAGCTCGCGCGATGCGTCGCTGCCTCGCGCCGCTACGGGACGCGGCCCTCGGTGAGCAAGCTGACCAAGGACGAGAGCCTGTCGCAGACGCACAAGAAGGCGCACGCGTCCATCTTCAAGGACGGCAACGGCCCGCTGTTCCCATGTGCGCCGCCCCCCCGCCCCCCGATGCCAGGGCTCGCGGCTGACGGCGTCGCGCAGGCACTTTTGTCCCCCTGCCGCTGTCGCAGTGCCCGCGGAAGCCGTCCGACTTCGTCCGGTACCAGTGGAACCGCGCCAAGCTCTGGCTCGCGGCGGCCGCGTCGGTGCTCCACGTCAAGCTGCGCTCCATGCCCGACTGGCGCTCGCGCCCGCGGTGGAGGGCGCGCCGCAGCGCCATCGCGCCCGCGGCAAAGGCCATGTACCGCGAGATGCTCGAGGCCTTTGCCGCCGGCGACCGCGACGCGCTGCGCAGGCTGTGCGTCCCCGACTTCGCCCAGAAGCTCGTCGCCGCCGTCGACCGCCGCGACCCCCGGCACAGCGTCCGCTTCCGGCTCGTCAAGTACAACCGGCCGCTCTTCTACCCGCGCCTCCGCTCGCGCCAGATCCAGCCCGTCAACCCCTTCGACAGGGACATGCTGGTGGAGCAGGCCGTCGTGGCCGTCTGCTCGACCCAGCAGGCGTCGAGACACGATGCTGCCACGGGCGACATAGTCCCCGGCAGCCTGAAGCTGCAGGACAAGATCGAGTACGTCGTCTTGTCGCGGCAGATCAGCGGCAGGACGTTTGAGACGGGCCCGTGGCGCATATGGGGCACAACCTCGGCCACGACGCTCAAGGAGTGCTTGGACGAACAGGCCGCCATTACCAAGGAGCAGATAAGGCGGGCAGGCTGGGACGAGCCCAAGGCGAGATGACTGCGTCTGGCTAGCTTGTACATTGGTGGATGCCCAGTTGGAGACGGTGCGAGGGCGTGGACTCTCCAGTGTGTACGGTGTACCATGTAGCGACGCGGCACTGGGGGCGGCCATGGCGATGGATCAAATCTATTTAGGCCAGTGCTCGAGAAGCCAACACGGACCCGTACCGCGACAGTCTACCGCGACAGTCTCATGCGATGCCCGAAGCCCTCGCACCGATTTGCCTGGCAGAAAACCGCTCCCGGGACATGGCTCAGAAGAACTTGCCTGCCCTCGACGTCGTCACGGCCTCGTGCTGGACATGCGAGTCGCCGTCGACGCTGCCAGGCTCGCCGGGCCGGTCCAAGGCGTCGAACCGCTCGCCGCGCATCTTGGCCTTGGCCCACTGCAAGGCCAGTCTCAGGGCCAGCGCGCCAAAGCCCCAGACAAGGCCGCCGAACGGGGCGGCGACGAATGCGCCAAAGACGCCCCAGTCTTTGCGGTAGAGGCCGTCCATGATGATCAGGCTGGCGCCCGAGTCGGCGCTGCCGTAGTAGACGGTGCCGAAGATGAAGACGGTCAGGATGCCGCCCAGGCCGCCGACGACGACGTCGAAGCCGCGCCACCAGTACAGGCGGTCGACGAGGCCGAGGCACAGGACGGGGATGGCGGCCGCCGAGAGGAGGTCGCTGATGAAGAAGATGCGCAGGATCGAGTCGGCCTTGAGGGCGAGGACGACGGCGGGCACCATGACGAGGACGACGATGGCGCGGATGAGCCAGATGCTGAGCCGGTTGCGGAAGAAGTCGTTGGAGGCCGACGAGACCATGGCCGACTGGAGGCTGTCAAAGGCGGCGGTGCTGAGCGTCACGGCCATGACGAGGATGATGCCGACGACCCAGCTCGGCAGCTGCTCCAGCAGCAGGAAGAAGGCCATGGAGCCCGGGTCCCGGTCGCTCGACCAGGCGCCGGACCATGCGGCGGCGAGCCCGGTGCAGCCGACGAAGCCGAGGATGCAGAGGATCATGACGGCAGCCGTCGAGACGCCGACCCACAGGTCCCTGTCGGACCTGGAGGAAAAGGTGCGCAGCCAAAAGTTGGCGAGGAAGAAGTCGTTGGTGGCGATGGCGACGGGCAGGATGTAGAGGAGCTGCCAGCCGAGGAGCGACGGCTTGGTGAGCCCCGAGCTGTCGACGAGCTCGGGGCGGAAGTCGGTCTTGACGCCGATGGTGATGGAGGCGATGACGATGAGGCCGACGACCATGGCGCCCTGGATGACGTCGGTGAGGAAGGAGATGGTGAAGCCGCCGAGGGCTGGAGGGCGGCGCGTCAGGCGTGCGCGCGCGTGGGCAGGGAGCCAAGGCGGGCGGACTCACACGTGTAGACGGTGGTGATGAAGCACTCGACGACGACGACGGGCAGCTTGTCGAGCCCCGTCAGCGCCTCGACGGCCTGGCCCAGCGCGGCCAGCTCGGCCACCATGTAGAGGAAGAGGGTCAGGAGGGTCAGGAGGCTGAGGTACAGCATCGTCGCGGTGCCGTAGCGCTGGCGCGTCCACTCGGTCAGGACGAAGCCGTCGGGGCACCTGCGCCGAACGACGGGGCCGATGGCGCCGAAGACGAGCATCGGCAGCGACGACGCGAGCGCGTAGACGACGACGCCCTGCACGCCGGCGAGGGTGGCCAGCTCCGGGTAGGAGAAGAGCATGGTCGACCCGAGGGCTTTGCGTCGTCAGCGCCCGTTGACAGCCAGGGGGGGCAAGCAGAACAGGGGGGGGGGATGGAGCGGCAGCGCGTTTCCCACGCGAGCATCAACTTGATGGAGGATGACGCTGCGGCCTCAGCTTCGTCTCGGCTTCGTCTCCGCGGGCTGGCATCAGCGCCGCCTCGACCCGGCGCCCGTGGTGAGCCGCGTCTCCTGTCTCCTCGCAGGGTACCGACCTACCCAGCCAAGCCGTCCGCGGGCCGGCTGCCATCCAGGACTGCAGGCGCGCGAGCTGCTCTGCTACTCACCAGACGCGACGAAGTTGAGAGCCAGCGGGAACGCTGTCCGCCAGTCAGCCCTCCTCGCCCGCGCGTCTCGACACGGGACAGAGGCGCCGACCCGACTGCGTCCTGTTGCTCGACAGGAACTCCTCCTTGCTCTGCTTCCGCATCTTCCAGCCGAGGCCCGTCCCCAGCAGCCTGACGACGCGCCTCGCTTAGCCCCGGCGCTCCCCGGCTGCTCGACAAGGCATCGACTCACAGGAAGGCTCCATACGAGAGGTAGACGATGGCGTTGGACGCCTCCGACGACGGCTGTCCCATTGCGGCCCGGGACCGCACTTCAGTGCCCCTTGGGTCGAAAGCGATGGCCTGGCGCGACAGCAAGCCGTCCGAGAAAGCAGAGAATTAAATTTTTTCCATCGTGGAAGTTGCTGCTTGGCCGGTGACTTGCTCAGGTATCGGTCTAGCGAGGGAAACGGTATAAAATGGCGCACGGGACAATGGCCTGGCGCTAGCGAGGTACTTGGGACGATGGTTCTGTACTTGACGGGTAGCACAGAGAGGCTCGTGGCGTTTGCGATGCTCAACAATTTCAGTATTTGCGCTTATTGGCCGTCGCCCTATTTTCTCCAGCTTTCACTCCCCTTTTCGTATTTACTGCCCGCGCGTTATGAGCAAACAGAATTTACGTGAGTGCAAATAGCAATACTCCGTGCCTACCTACCTATTTAATGCCTTCTCTTCTTCTTTTCTCCTTCAGCATGTTCTTTCGCTCAAATCCTTGCAAGCCTTTCCAGCTTTTACCCCCCTTTCCGTATTTAGCCCGCGTGTTATGAGTGCAAATAGAAAGTTGCGTGAGTGCAGATAGCAATACTCGCCCAAAATAGACTCACAGGGGGCTGGTGAGCTGTGATGGGAGCAGTTTCACAGAATGCGGGAGAAGCAGCCGCAGCAGAGACGGACAAATTCAAGCAGACACATCATCTAGCTGCGATTCTTCCCACCACTCCACCACGGCGGGCAACCCAAGTTTCCGACGCAGTCGTTCTCTGGCCAGCCGGCAGTACGACGGAGAGACGACGCACTCAAAGTACGTCGTAGTAGAACTCGTCGAGGCAGAATCCGCGCACAGAGTCCTCAAAGACATGCATGAGATTCGCGGCTCTCCGGGCCAGGTCCCTGGTGTCCTCCCGCAGGTCGGCCATCTCGACCGCTTGGTCGAAGCCGTTGTGCCAGCGCTCCCAGGCCGTTCGCAGCTGGAGGGCACGGCCCGGCCTATGGGCGCTGGTCAAGACCTCGCTCTCCGGCAAGAGGAGAATCTCGTGGAAAGCCCGCTGGCCGCTGTAGATGATCCACATGGCAGCCGCCGAGACGTCGCTGTCCAGCGCCACGACGACGGTGCCCTCCACGGCAGCCGGGAAGGCAAGGTTCATTGTGTACAGGTACAGCTCGAAGAGTAAACCTCCGTGAAGGGCATAGAGGTTGGCGTAGAAGGCGTTCGAGTTAATCCAGGCCTCGCCCGGCCCATCCAGCGGGAGCCGTGCCTTCTCCCGGGCCAACTCGCCTAGAGGGTTCATCAGCAAGGCGATGCTGGGCACGAGCGCTCACGCGGAAGCCGGCTTACGGTTGTACGATTGCACGAGCATCTCGGAAAAGCCCTGCAGCGGGGAAACGCAAGCAAGGTTATCAGACTCGCCCTGACGCAGGTTAGCAGGTCTGCTTGATGGTTGCCAAGGGGCTGTGCTATACCCAATCGTCAAGCACGCGGCTTGCGTCAGGGCAACGGCGGACGGCCACGATGAGCCTCGCCAGCTTGAGGTGGGCCTCATCGGAGTAGTGAGTATCCCTGGCCAGAGCAAAGCACGAGAACCAGAGGATGATGAGCTTCACGGACCAATCCTGGAGAACCAAGGGTCTCTCGGAGAGGAGCGAGGCGATTGCCTTTGCCGCATCGGCCAGGGACAGGGGCTCCTCAGTGTCGCAGTAGTGGAAAAGGATGGTGTCGATCTTGCGGTGATGGCGCATGCGAGCGTCCTGGCCCTCGGGACTGTTGTCGTAGGCCAAGGCGGCGTAGGCGGCGTAAAACAGGGGCTCGAGGACAAAGTGATTGGCCAAGACGAAGTGGTAGTCGGGCACAGCTGTGGCAGACATGGCGGGCGTCGGAGGAGGGGTCGACGGGAGGAGCTGGCGTTGGAAGCAGACGAGTCGGCCGGTCGACGGGTCTTTATACCTCTGGCCCGTCTACCTTGCATCGCCCGCGCCCCCTCTTGGACGCACGCAATCGCGATCCCCTGGCCGCCCGTTCACAGCCAAGCCTCGCAGGAGCAGGACGGCCAGGCCCGCGTTTGGCTCCCGCGACGGCTCGACGACCCATGGCGGCCGGGGCAAACATGGCGCGGTCTTAGACACGGGAGAGGGCTGCAGCCCGCTGTCGATAGATGCAGGCCCAGGACGGCTTGGCCACGGGTGATTCGCCCTGGCTGCCGGCGTTTTCGTAGCTGGTCGGCGCAAGGCTGGGCCGGGCAGCATCGTCGCTGAGACCGGTGTGGCCACGGCATCTTCAGCTGTTGGCTCGGCCTCGGCCTGTAACCTGTCACGTCGCACGGGCGGGCCTGCTGCTCCTCGGACGAGACCAACAGACATATATATCAAGCCATGGCGGCAAGGACTGGGCGAGGAGCCCAGACACCCAGCAGCTGCCCGGTTTGCCATCTCACGCCAAGGCGCGCGCCCAAGCCACGGCGCGGCACCGCAAGGGCCGGCAGCGAGACGCGGCTGGCTGCCTCGGACGGTCGACGTCGCACCGCCGACGCAGGAGCATGTCGGCGAGGCGTTGGTCGGCTCTTGTTGCGCGCAGCTTGTACGCGGCGAGCCTCGGCATACCCGTCGAGGCATCGGCGCTGCTTACTGAGCGCGCTGTCGTGCGCCGCCGGGGCGGAAGAACCCCGCGCCGACGTCGTCAGCGCGGCCCCGCCCGGCGGAGCGGCCTCGTTCCCCGCCAGCCACGAGCGAAGCTGCCGCACAAGGCTGACGACAGCTGTGCTCGGCGCCCGCGAGCACATCCGGCTTGCCCAGACGCGCCCCCCCGTCCCGCCGCCGCGCCCCCCCGTCCCGCCGCCGCGCCCCCCCGTCCCGCCGCCGCGCCCCCCCCTCCTGCCGCCGCGCCGAGGCCCGCCATCCCCCGCCTCCGCGCCGCCCAACGCCGCGCCGCACCCCCGGCCGGAGCGCCACCAGCCTCCACCATGGCCTCGCTGCGCACCGCCGAGCATACCAAGTCGGTGTGCCCTCTGCCCCCCGGCCGCCCCAGCGCATCCGCTGACGGGCCCGCGTGCCCAGGACCGACCAGGAGCTCGCCATCAGCATCAAAAAGGCCACCAACAGCGACGAGATATCCCCCAAGCGCAAGCATGTGCGCGCCTGCATCGTCTACACCTGGGACCACAGGTCCTCCCAGGCCTTCTGGGCCGGCATCAAGGTGTAGGCGCCCCCGCCCCCCCCCCCCCCCCGGCGTCGGCCCCGACGGCTGACGCGGGCATGCAGCCAGCCGATCCTGGCCGACGAGGTCCAGACGTTCAAGGCCCTCATCACAATCCACAAGGTCCTGCAGGAGGGCCACCCGTCGGCCCTCAAGGACGCCATGGCAAACCGCAGCTGGATCGATGGCCTGAACCGCGGCATGGCCGGCGAGGGCGTC
The DNA here is from genome assembly GCA_002939055.1 of Hypocreales sp. Mo6-1. Lineage (NCBI taxonomy): Eukaryota > Fungi > Ascomycota > Sordariomycetes > Hypocreales > Hypocreales sp. Mo6-1. Next base: position 4,723,717 of record PNEP01000013.1, read on the forward strand.
CGTGGCTACGGCCCTCTGATCCGCGAATACGTCTACTACCTGCTGGCCAAGCTCTCCTTCCACCACCAGCACCCCGAGTTCAACGGCACCTTCGAGTACGAGGAGTACCTCAGCCTCAAGGCCATCAACGACCCCAACGAGGGCTACGAAACCATCACCGACCTCATGGTCCTGCAGGACAAGATCGACCAGTTTCAAAAGTTGATCTTCTCGCACTTCAGAAACGTGGGCAACAACGAGTGCCGCATCTCGGCCCTGGTGCCGCTGGTCCAGGAGAGCTATGGCATCTACAAGTTCATCACGAGCATGCTGAGAGCCATGCACACGAGTCGGTGCCTCTCGCGCCTGGCTTGTCGACGCCGGCAACGCTAACTGGCGGCGCAGTCACCGGCGACGACGAGGTCCTCGAGCCGCTGCGCCAAAGATACGGCGCCCAGCACCATCGCCTCGTCCAGTTCTACTACGAGTGCTCCAATCTGCGCTACCTCACCAGTCTCATCAACATCCCCAAGCTGCCCCAGGAGCCCCCCAACCTCCTGGCCGGCGACGACGAGGCCCCCGCGCTGCCTGCCCGGCCGAAACAGGAGATTGAGCGCCGGCCGACGCCCCCGCATGTGCCCAAGTCGGATGAGCCCGACGACATGTCCGAGTTCTGGAAGAGCGAGCTGGACCGCCAGAACCGAGAATACGAGGAGCAGCAGCGGGTCCTGGAAGAGAGGCAGCAGGCGGCCCTGCTGGCCCAGCAAAGGGCCCAGCAAGATGCCCAGCGCGAATTCGAAGAGCAGCAGCGCCGGCTCATGGAGCAGCAGCAACGGGAGCAGGAGGCGCTCCTGGCGCAGCAGGCGCAGTGGCAGACGCAGGGCCGCCTGGCCGAGCTGGAGCGGGAGAACCTCAACGCGCGGGCCCAGTACGAGCGCGACCAGCTCATGCTGCAGCAGTACGACCAGCGCGTCAAGGCGCTCGAGGGAGAGCTGGCCCAGATCCAGAACAGCTTCGGACAGCAAATGTCGAGCAAGGACGACCAGATCCGGGCCTTGCAGGAACAGGTCAACACGTGGAGGACCAAGTACGAGTCTCTGGCAAAGCTGTATTCGCAGCTGCGCCACGAGCACCTCGACCTGCTGCAAAAGTTCAAATCGGTCCAGCTCAAGGCGGCGAGCGCGCAGGAAGCCATCGACAAGCGGGAGAAGCTCGAGCGCGAGATCAAGACCAAGAACCTGGAGCTGGCGGACATGATCCGGGAGAGGGACCGCGCCCTCCACGACAAGGACCGGCTCAGCGGCAGCAACAAGGACGAGGTGGAGAGGCTGAGGCGCGAGCTCCGGATGGCGCAGGACAGAGCCGACAACCTCGAGCGCAGCAAGGGCAACGAGCTGTCGACGATGCTCGCCAAGTACAACCGCGAGATGAGCGACCTGGAAGAGGCGCTGCGCAGCAAGTCCAAGGCCCTCGAGGACGCGCACTCGAAGCTCCGCGACGGCGGCTCCGACCTGGAGCGGCTCCTCCGCGAGAAGGAGGAGGAGCTGGAGGTGTACAAGGCGGGCATGGACCAGACGCTGATTGAGCTCAACGAGCTCAGGCAGAACCAGGGGGAGACGGACCACGCGCTGGACGGGCAGATCGACGCGCTCATCCTGGCCAACCTGGACAAGATCAACGACATGATCGACTCGGTGCTCCAGGCCGGCGTCTCGCGAGTCGACGACGCCCTCTACGAGCTCGACTCGTCGATGCAGGCGGGCAACCAGAACGCGTCGCCGTCGTACGTGCTGTCGCAGATCGAGAAGGCGTCGGCCAGCGCCATGGAGTTCGCCACGGCCTTCAACAACTTCATCGCCGACGGGCCCAACAGCGCGCACGCCGACGTCATCAAGGCCATCAACGTCTTCTCGGGCGCCGTCGCCGACGTGTGCGGCAACACAAAGGGCCTCACGCGGCTGGCGACGGACGACCGGAAGACGGACTCGCTGATGAACGGGGCGCGGCAGTCTGCGCAGTCGACGGTGCAGTTCTTCCGCGGCCTGCAGAGCTTCCGGCTGGAGGGCATGGAGCCGCTGCAGAAGACGGACGTGGTCATCAACAGCAACAACGACGTGCAGATGAACCTGCAGAAGCTCAACAAGCTGGTCGAGGCCTTCGCCCCGGGCTTCGGCAAGCTGGCCTACAACAAGGGCGACCTGGGCGACCTCGTCGACTCGGAGCTCAGCAAGGCGGCCGACGCCATCGCGGCGGCGGCGGCGCGGCTGGCCAAGCTCAGGAACAAGCCTCGCGACGGCTTCTCGACGTACGAGGTCAAGGTGCACGACTCGATCCTCGACGCGGCCACGGCCATCACCAACGCCATCGCGGAGCTCATCAAGGCAGCGACGGTGACGCAGCAGGAGATTGTGCAGGCGGGCCGCGGGTCGTCGTCGCGGACGGCCTTCTACAAGAAGAACAACCGGTGGACCGAGGGCCTCATCTCGGCGGCCAAGGCGGTCGCGTCGTCGACCAACACGCTCATCGAGACGGCAGACGGGGTCCTGTCGAACCGCAACAGCCCGGAGCAGCTCATCGTGGCGTCCAACGACGTGGCGGCGTCGACGGCGCAGCTCGTGGCCGCCAGCAGGGTCAAGGCCGGCTTCATGTCGCGGAGCCAGGAGAGGCTCGAGCAGGCGAGCAAGGCCGTGGGCGCCGCTTGCAGGGCTCTGGTGCGCCAGGTCCAGACCATGATCAAGGAGCGCAGCCAGGACGAGGAGCAGGTCGACTACGCCAAGCTGGGGGCCCACGAGTTCAAGGTCCGCGAGATGGAGCAACAGGTGAGTGTCGATGGCCTCTCTTCGTGTCCGCCCCTCTGTCGCCACACACATCCCCACTCGTGTCCTTTGGCCTCGACCCATTGCCGTCCCACGCGGATGGGATCGTCCTCTCAACAGCCGCGTCCCCCCCCCAGTTTTTGCTCCATTTCCGCCGGTTGCGCAAGGACGGTGGAGTGGGGGTTTACGCGTAACCCCCGTCTCGAGCTGCCAGAGCGTCTGTGCACGCGGCGGCTGGCCTTGAACACCATCCGGGGCAGCCAGGGCTCGGCCGCGGACTCCACGCAGTGCCCAGAGCAGCCGTGAGGGCCAACGACGTTGCTCAAGATGCACGCGCCAGGGCTGATGACGGAATCGGGCTAACCGCTTTCCAGGTCGAGATTCTGCAACTGGAGAACGCGCTGTCGGCGGCGCGGCATCGACTGGGCGAGATGCGCAAGATCTCGTACCAGGAGGAGTAGGTCGGCGTGCGAAAGGAGGCAAGCACAACGGCTCTGACGGGCATGTGGCATTTCTCGTGGCCCAGGCGCCGCCCTGTTGCGGCGGCGAGAGTCGAGGGAAGCGCCACCGTCTGTGCACTTTGTCACTGGGGTCCTAGAGATTGGCATTCTGGGTGGGTGGACCCCTTGATGGGTATTTCCCTCGCTTCGATGATGAGCATCATGTGTTGAGCGTGACACGAGGTTAGGCGCGGGGTGGGGAGGCTAGGGGCTGGAGGGCGTGATGTTGTGCCGAGGCTGGAGGGCGTGATGTTATGCCGAGGCTGGAGGGCGTGAGATGTTATGTTGAGACTGGCCGGCACAGAATGAAGATTGTGGATGGGGAGAGCGTCGTGCGTGCGTGCGTGGTTTGATGATGATGTTGGGGGTGGAGCATGAAGAAAGAAATCCCTAGGACGAGTCTGAATCCCCTTGGGCGGAAGAGCTCCCGGAACAGGACAGCGGCCTCAGGTCAGCCACGCTGTTTCACTCGCTATCTGGCCAAGGGGAAGCATCCATGGTTGCCATCAGGCGGGCACCTGGATGGACGGGGCTGGCCTCGGATTGCCTCATTGCCATGTCTGCGGACTCGATATCCGCGATGACGACAGGGGCGACCCAGGCTGGGCAGAGGCGCCGTCGTCAACGGCTCCAAGCCTCTGCGACCTGTCTGCTGTCTGCCTGTTGGGGAGCCACTCTTTGGCTGCTGCTGTTGGTTGTGCAGTTGACAGCTTCGACTGGCGCCTTTCACACGCCCGTTGGCCCCTTTTGCCGTTTTGCCAAGCAAGGCAGCGATCGCCAAGCGCAGGCATCGCGGCCCCTGTCCTGAGATAGATGCCTAGGCCCGGCTGTCGCGAGGACAATAAAAGCCTCGCGGTGCTCGTCAGGTGATCTCTCCCATATGCACTGCCCTTGCGGCTGGAGATGCGCGAGAGATGTGACCAGGGACCGAGTCTGGTACAGCAAATGTCGAGGTGGCGACGCGGCAGATGGATGTCATGCGACCCTGAACTGCCGTAGGCCGTCGAGAGGCGCAGAACGTCTTTGGACGGCACGTGGTTCGCCGTCGAGCGTTGGATACAAGTGAGTTGTCCTTGGTGGCCCAAGGAAGTGAGTTGTCCTCGGTGGCCCAAGGCGGCATCCGAGCGCGGCGCACACCAGAAGCAAGGCCAGCGCTAGACGCCTTCACGATGGCTTCGAAATTCCAGCGGCTGAAGGACCATGCTGCCAGCAGCTGCAGGCCGTTGGTCCTGCACCTGCTGGCCCGTCACCTGCAGAGGGGGTTGGGCGGCGCAACACCATCCTGGCGCAGGGGTGCAGGGCACCGAGTTGCGCGGCACGACTGGCCACCAGCCGGAGATAAGCAGATCCGTAACCGTCCTCAGCAGGCCCCGGGCTACAGCCCTACCACGCGCACAGGCAGGGCGGCTGACGGGAATCACAGAATGGGGAATATCAGAATGGGCCATCGACAGGCCAGGCCCGAGTGAAGACAGGTGAGCGCTGGGCCGGGGCGTGGGAATAGCAACAAACAGCAACAGCGCTACTGCACGTGCCCGCAAGGCCCCACAGGGCACCGTGAGTCACGCCAACGCTTCTCCGGGGCTTCTCGAGGCGTGTGCCTCGGATCAGGCCGAGTCACTTGTATAGAAGCTGCCACGTTTTCTAGAGTCGCGCAGGAGAGGGCCGAGTGCAGCCCTAGTCCAAACCGGTCTTGCGCTAAGGAGCCAGCGGAGCGTGTCGTCCGCGCCTAGTGCCATGACGTAGTCGGTGGGGAATGATCGTCGAGACGGGGTACATGGTTCAAGTACCTCGCTCCACCAGCGCGGGCCGGTAGTGCGGGGAATCGATGCCACGCGGTTGAGGTACAGTACATGTCCTCGACGAAGCACGGCAGGAGCGCCCGCGGCAGCACGACGAGGGCCCGCGGCAAGCACGACGAGGGGCAAGCACGACGAGGGCCCCGGCAAGGCGGAGCCATGTCAGCCTGCCTCTTCCACAGCGAGGCGTGGACCAAGTCTTTTCCTCCTTGCACGCAGCAAGCATCACCAGCCGCCACAGTCCGACGGCCCGCCACGACAGACGACGACAGACGCGCGCACAGACTCGTCCGTTTGGCATGGTGAAACGACGGGAAAACACAGCCCAGCCCGAAGCGTGGTGCACCAGCACGTGCGGCCCCGTCGCCGGGCTCCTGGGGGGTTACATTGCTTGCTGCCGCCGCGCTGCTTTCGGCCTGGCGACCTGTCGCCACCTCCTTGCCCACCCACCAGGCCAGGCTGCCAGCCACGGCAGGCCGTCACGCGGCCGTCAGCTCACGGACTCGGCAGACTCGGAGCCGGCACCGCGTCTGGAATGCACATGCGCGCCCGTCGAGCCACGCCACGCGGTCCTAAAGAGGACAAATCCATGGCCGCTCCGACGAGCAACGCCGCCCCGCTGAACAAGCTTGGCGCCGTTGCCTCACCAGAAGACGCCCCAGAAAAGCTGGAGAAGGAAGCACGGGGCCGGCGAGCATCGGGAGCGCGCTGTGGCGTCGAGGCCGCCTGCAGGTCAGACGCCGTCCGCCGTGCTGCCCGCCACGCCGCGATCGGTGCGTCGAGGCGCGCCAGATGCTGTGCCCAGGCGCCCGGCGAGCACGATCCGCCCGGCGAGCACGATCCGCCCAGCGAGCACGATCCGCCGCCTGCGCAGCGCGCCTTGCCTTCCGCCCTCCGCCGACGGTACCTGCGCCCGGGTCCAGACCTGTGCCCGGAGAGGCGGAGCTGCCGAGGCACCCAGCACCATCCACCGCCAGCCCTCGAGCCGCCGAGTCACGTCCCCGGCCGGCGCCAGTGTGGACGCCTCAGCTCCTCGACCATTTGTCGTCAGAAGTCGGCTCCATTGGTCGCACAAGCAGGCCATGCCTGCTCGACATGGTCGCGCCCACATCCGCCGTAGCACTGCAGCCGCCTGATCCAATGCCCGCCCGCTGGCTCTCCCAAAGCGGAATAATCCCGGAGCCAAGCCTGGTGACGTCTGCCCCTAGCTGCCGGGATGACCCCCGTACCTATGTAGGTAGAAAAAGGAAGAAAAAGAAAAATTAAACCTACCTTATATATCCGGACATGGGCCTTCAGTTAGGTACGCTTGCCCAGCTCGAAATCCCAGTACCTATCTTTCTTTGTACCTCGCGTACGCCTCAATTGGAATAGGTACCTAGGTAGGTACCTACCAAGGTACCTGGGTATGTACTTTCGACCTTGGTCCGAGCCCTTTATCTCTTGAACCCCCCAAAATGATACCCCCCTCCCTCCTTCACATCATAAATCCACTCCCCTACAAGCAATCTACCTCTGTTTTCTACTCACTGCGGAGATTTTCCTGTTCCTCTTCTTTCAACTTCACGCACTCTTCATCGTCTGGATGCCCGGAATGGAGCAAAGCAAGATGGCAACCAGAGCTGAAATCTTGCAACGCCTGTCCACTGTTCGAACGGAGGTGCTTCTGGATCTTCTGTCGGACGAGGCGATCTTCCAGCTTGCGGCCCGGTACTTCGAATCGACGACAGAGGCTGAAGTTCTCGCGCCTATGGACAGCTCCCTCGCTACTGAGCAGACGAAGAGCGCCTCTAATGATCGAGCGAAGCGTCCCCTCAATGCCTTCATGGCATTCCGAAGTACGTTTTGCTTCGTCGAGGTACATGAATCGGACTGACAATCGAATGGTAGGCTACTACTTGAAGCTCTTCCCCGACGTCCAGCAGAAGACTGCCTCGGGATTTCTCACTACTCTCTGGAACAAAGATCCATTCAGGAACAAGTGGGCTTTGGTTGCCAAAGTTTACTCCTTCGTCCGCGATCAGATTGGCAAGGAAAAAGTTTCTTTGGCATACTTCCTCAGTCTTGCTTGTCCGACCATGAACATCATTCAGCCTTCCGCATATCTCAATGCGCTTGGATGGTCTGTTCGGGAAGACAAGGATGGAACACAGAAGTTGGTCCGGGAAGAATCCACTACGTCTCTGGAGCAGCCAAGCTCGCATTCAGAACAGTTCCCTAGCACGGAGCTCGAGCTGCTCTCCACCCTCATCAGAATCGGGTACTTGCCCGATCAGGGCGTCGACCTCATGGAACGGATGAGCTCAAATCACAGTGGCATCATGGCTACTCGTGGTGGAAGATACACCCTTCCTGTGTCCTACACCAAGGAGAAGATTGACTTTATCAGCACGATACGAAGCGATCCGATCCAAGCGGCGAAGGAAGTTCTGGGTGGCTGCTACGACGAAAGCGCCATCCATGTTCTTGGCGTCAAGAGTCACAATGTGGAGAATCTCGACTCTATCTCCCACATATCGATGCAACGCGAATACCAGGATCCGCGACAGTTTTACAACTACGCGGCCAGCTGCTCAGACATTGGATTGGGTGGTCTCAATGAGCCCTTGATGAATTTCGACAATCTCCCCGAGTACGAGAGCTTCGACATCCACAATCCTTTCGACCTCGACGAGATACTTGGACATACCCAACCGGAGGGGGAGAGATGTGAGTTATTCGTCTTGGTGATTGTCTTGTGTGTCAACAAACTAATTGGACATAGCTGCTCATCTTCACCCAGGTCCTCAACGCAACCCCCTGGAGGACTTCCACTACGCTTTCTGAGACGACCGGTTTGAGGCGGAGGCGATGATACCTTTTCACACCTTTATGGATTTACGGATTCGGGATTACCAAACAAGAGGGCTGCGGAAGCCCTCTAGTGGATCGGGTGGACGAGGGACTTGTTTGCGAATTCCAGGAACGGCATGAACGAAGGCACGGAATTAGACGCGGAATTGCCGACTCGAGATCAGTTCACATCTGCTTTGGTCATACCAAGTAGATAGCTTGGCCGTTTGATGGCAGCGAATTTTTAATCCCAAATGCGGGCTAAAGGGGCCACGGATGTGACGTCTCTTTGGGGTGGCAAAAGCAGATCGGGCACGAGAGCCAGCTGTGATGCTTGGGACGAGATGCGTGCAGGCTGATGGCTGGTTCGTAATGCCGGGCATGCGCGCTGCTGTTCAGTGCTCGTTGAGAACTGAGTCTTGTCTGCCTTGATGCCTTATCGCTTATCGAGCAGGCAGCGGCATTCTGAGTTAGGCAGCCTGCAAGGTGCGCAGGCTGTCGCACTGTCACTTCCGGCTGCAACAAGCTTATACATCCCCCAGATCGAAAGGGGCAAAACAAGACCCGTCCACCAGATGGCCTCGCAACCGATACGGGAGTGCTGGAGAGGGTTATAGAAAGCTGAGCAATTGACGAGATGGCCCTGGATGAGACGTCTCACTGACGGCGCCTGTGTACAAAATGGTGGGGCCAGGGACGGTGCCCAACGGTGAAGGAGTTGGTTCGCTCATGGTCAAGGTCCCTCATCGCGCTCCTGTCGTCTGCTCCGCTCTCTTGTGGTCGATAATCTTCCTCTGGAATTCCGGCTTCAGGGCTGCCGAGACCATGAAGGATGGGTAGCCGACTAAGACACGCTGGACCTCGTCATACCTTCATGTCCTCTGTTTCCAACTTGAGAAGGTACGCTTCCTTAATATATATCTAACTGAAGGCAATCGTTACGTCTGTCATGATCCTCTCTAGCAGTTTTAACCTGAAGTACTGGCCTGTACGCTGTACGAAAGGATTCGAAGCCCTTCCATCTGCACCACGCCGAAAGACATCGAGATCGTTCAGTTGATGCTGCGAATACCAAAGCGACCGACACCAGCAACGACGCCGCCAATGCGCCGAAAGCTGGGGACGATCCAGAGCGGGCCTGAGGAGAGCTTCAACGTTGGGCCTCGGGCTCTCAATGATACGTTCTTCAGCACCTTGACGGGCAGCGAGACGTCTGCAGAGCCCCTGCAGTCCGCACCAGCTTGTCACACTCGGGCCTCGCGTTTCGTCTGCCTGTCTTCGAGCGAGTCTGCAGACCTCTTCGGCCGTCCTTCCCTTCTTCTTTACCATAATCCCATTGCCTGCGCGAGCGCCGTTTGTGTGCCCGTTTCCCCCATCAAGGCAGCATCAGCAAACTGTCTGTTCAAATTGACTTCCCGCCTGACGTTTCACCGAATACAGGCGGGTTTAGGGCTGCAGCCGATCAACTTGAAACTTGTTCACAGTCGAAACTCACCACCTGTCGCTGGCGGTGCCGTCCTACTGCAGACGTGGCTATCACCGCATTCGAGCTGCGGTGAATGGTCACCTCATATCATCGAGACGAAGTTGGACTGCACTGGAAAGCGCCAGTTGACGAGGATTGACGGCCTGAGTCCAGCCCCCATATTTGGCAGGCACCGTCGCTGGTGACAGATTGTGTCTAAGGAAGTCAACGCTGCGGCTTTTCTGGAGGCGACATGGAAGAACTCAAGAAAAGACTCCCCAGCTGCTCGTCGACGGTCGAGGAAGGCTTAGTAACCCATCACCTGGCTAGGTGAGATTGTCTACCCGTCCACGCTTGTTGTGTCATTGACTAGCTATATTACCGAAATAGCAAGAGATATCACCTGGCTGGTACACCGGCTGGGTGTGTGTTCCGGCGGCACTCTGGCCGATAGGAGACCAAGACTGCTCCTTCCTTTTGATCACGCAGGCTTTATTGTGGCAACAGTAAAGCTGCCTGTTTTTACAACATTGCTCTGGGAGCCGAAGGAATTGACATCCCAACCTAGATGCTGTAGAGAGGATCAGCAGTCCATTATTGGTTGGCGCCATCAGATGCCAGGAGTAGACGGGGCACCTTAAGAGGTGAGGTACCTAGGTACCCAGTACCTAGCTCAAATGGTCTCCTAGGTTAGGTACCTAGGTAGGTTAGGTACCTAGGTACGGAGTAATTAAAGGGTGGCATTAGAACTGGTTTCTCACTCACTACATTCGGTAGGTACCTACCTACCTTCCTCTAGGTACATATGTAGTTTCTACTGTACCTCCAGAGTTATTTCCTCTTCTCGCATCAACCACCGACATTCACCCAGTCCTCATTCTTTCATTCTCTGTGTCTCTTCCCACCTGGTACACTGAAGTCTGCCTTTCTATTTGCTGTTGAATTTCAGGAACTTCTGCGTCAGAGTCGTGAGTTCATCACCGCCATGGCTGCGTAAGCTCCTGAGTAGAACACGCATCACCTCCCTATGGTGGCGCTCTTGACTCTAGAGGTCAAATGACATGACGTGAAAGTCCGGTTCCACTTCATCCGGTTCCTCCCGGAATCTCAACGCTCTGACTGCAGTGTTCATGAAGGGAAAAGTCAAATGACCGCGCATATCGGTGATAGGCTTTTTGACCTACGCGGGAGAAACCATCAGCGTATTTCTTCGGAGGAAAATTGAAGAATGAGGAATCGAAAATTAATACCATTGGCAGCTTGAATAAGTACTCCTGATCTGGATCTTCGGTCAACGTAGCGTTCTGGGTTTACCGTTAGCTTGTTCAATCTGAACCACAAAGAGATGCTGTATTCTTACATCCTCAGAGAGCTCCATGTTTGGGTAATTTTGACCAGTCGCCTCAGCCAAAGCTCGAAACTGTTCAATCTTGGCATCGTGAGAAATCTGAAGTCGAGAACGTCCGGTCTGGGACTGAATTTTAGTGTTCATATAGACATTGCAGGACGGGCTTGGATTCTTACCTGGTCCATTCGAGAACGCAACTCTGCATAGTACGCCTGGTATGGCTGCGCCAGTGTATGCAGTGAGCTGGGAATCATGATGCGAAACCCAGGCGCTTGCGATCTCGATTCTGGAAAGATTGGCTGGCTGTGGTTTCTCAAAAACTTGTTCCATGGCGACCCAGGCACCCTTCGGATTGGATGCCAAACAGGTGGCGAATACCAGGTAGAGCGTCCGATTCTGGTGATGAGATCCATGCCGTCACTGGAGAGTTTCACCTCGTCAAGAGTAGCCCCGAATTCGATACCAGGCGGCATGGAATCAAACAGATCGAAGTCTTCACGCGCCAGAGACCATGCTGATCTGAGAAACAGCCTCACGGCTTCCTCAGGTCGTGTTCGCTCCAAATGATGAGTCCAGGACACCCTGACCATTCGTGGAGCAATCAAGAAAGCCGTATAAAGAACTGTGGTGACAGATCGCGAAACGAGAGAGCCAGCTTTCATGAGTGGATGCACTGGAGCTAGCCAGCGCTCGGATGTCATTAGCATGGCCATGATTCCCAGGTTTGCTGCGCCATGTCGTTTGGCGGCGTATTCCCGGCTCCAAGGATCAAATTCTTCGCCGTCATCGTCATCAGATGGTGGTTCTGGATCCAATCCTTGGAGAGGATCTCGTATGATCGCAGGAACAGCACTTGTGTACCAGATGGCCAAAGCTCCCCATACGATACGCATGGCATCGCATTGCTGGTCATGGCTGATTGCTCGAAGACGTTGGAGGATCTCGTTGCCATCGTTCGGGTCCCGAAGAAGAAATTCGATGGCATCAATGCACTCAGAGATGGCATCTATTGGTAATACTTTGGTCAGCCAGTACCTTAGTCAAGTGAAACCCAGGCAGCGCCATACTTACCTCCGACACTCAGAGGGCGAGGATTCTCGCGCTTGTGCTTCTTCAGGTAGAAGTTCAGAGACTTCACGCGGATGTCGTTGATAGCCTCACGGGGTGCTGAGAAAACGTCCGTAAGTTTCCAGAGAGGTTCAAATGAACAGAGGCTCTCCATGGTTGCTTAGGCTGTGGTGCAGGAGCCGAGGTGCAGGAGTTGAGGTGAAGTGTTGAAGTGATAATTATTCCGCGGGCGACGAAAGAAACACGAGCATCCACGCGTGCTGTGGCAGTCAGGTGAACAGAAAAATTTTTCGGGCGTATCACTCCTAAATGTTCACCTTTTGTTCACGTTCTGTTCACTCTCGGCTGACACTGCCAACACATGCCAGTCAGAATGCACTCCTGATATTCCTTTCAATTTCTCTTCATCTTGGTTTCCTGCCTAACCTCCACCAAACACGCACAACTTGAGCCAGCGGCACCAGGCAGAATGCGACCACGGGTGCAGATAGCTGGTCCACAGGGCCACGTCGACCCTCCGGTCACATTCGTGACGAGCGAAACCCAAGGCAACGTGCATATATTCGTATCCGACACCATCGAGATGAGGCTCGTGGAAATCATCGCCAACAACTTCAGGTATGCCAGCGTGCGAGCCCCTGTCTGAGCAGACCTGACTTGTGCAGCCGTCGCGTTCAGCAGCCCGTGAAGGTCTTCCACGACGAGTGGCGAGAAAAGTACCGACTCTGTCCGCTGCCTTCGGGCGCCCAAGCGAATACCGCCACATATGGGGATTTCTGCTTTGAGTGTGGTATGATGCCCTTCATAGACAAGGCCAAGGTTCACGGCTGAAACATCAAGTTTAGACTCGTCGGAGCCAAAGTTCGCCGAGGTGCCATCCAACAACTCCAGTGGCGACTCCGGTCACATACCACGTCCACGAAACAGTTGGATTTTGTACCGCCAACACAAAGCCGCTCTGCTCAAGGAGGAATATCCTGGAATCACCGCCTCCGAATTGTGTATGTATGCGACCACTGTCTTCGGGGTCATCGCTGACTTGAGCAGCAACTCTGATTTCGTCCATGTGGAAGGGTGAGCCTGAGCAGGAAAAGACAATCTGGCAGCAGAAGGCTCAAGAAGAAGACCGCCTTCACAAGGAAAAGTATCCAGGATACAAATACTCGACGAAGAGATCTCCTGCGAAGGGCAGATGAAGCCGACGCTGGCCCCTTGCCATTGGGCGACGCACGAGCGAGAAGACTCACGGCCGCAAGGGATGCCTGGGGACACTCTCTGTATGTTAGGTACCCAGGTAGTAGCACCCCCAGTTGTGCCATGCTTCACGCACTGGAAGACAAGCCTTGGAATGAAGATGCTCTGTCGGGTATGTCCTTGTGCGATGAAGGTTGAGAAGAGACGAAATGCAGGAAGCCCATCACTCGCACCCAACAGCTCCTCGTCTGCACGCCCTCCAGGAGCGCGGGGCCCCGTCGGCGAGTCGGCCACGGGTCACAGGAAACCGTCTCCGGCCCGAGCGCATTTCGGCTTGGTAGATGCCACCTGTAGTCTCATTGCCTAGGTATGGACATCAAAACAGACCCTGCCATGCTGATTTCCGTTCCGCCCCGACGCAACACCGCAAGAAAGAAGAAGCATGCCGCCACAACCTCGAACCGCAGATCCTTTTTTAGATGGTGGTCTCGTAAGGCAGAGGCGTGACGGTCTCGGGCGGGCTGTCGGTCAAAGAAACGGTTCGTGCCTCGCGGGGCATGGCAGGCTGGCGCTTGACTTGGACCGTGATGCCTTCGGCGCGGGCCTTCTTCTTGGCCTCGGCGTTGGCCTTGACTCGCTTCAGGAAGTCCTCACGGGACCGAGAGGGCTGGATGTGCTCGACCCTGACGTTGATCCGCTTCTCCATGTAGCGGTGCCAGACCTTCTTGTAGATGATGATGCCGACCGCGCTCTTGGTCACGTTGTAGATGACGCCCGTCTTGCCGTGGTAGACCTTGTAGGGCATGCTGTCCGCTTGTCAGTCCCGCCGTCCACGTCTTGCGGCCGGGTAGATGTCGCACCCCTTCTGCACGGCGCCGTTCACCCTGATGTCGACAATGTCGCCGACACTGCAGCAAGTCAGCCGCCCTGTCGCGCCGCTTCGCTTCGCTTCGCCGTCGCCGCGCGGACACGAACCGGTACTGCCTCAGGTACGTGTTCAGGGCGATCATGCCCTTCTGGCGGAAGGGCCTGCTGAAGGCATACTGGCGCGGGTCAGCGCTTCGTCGGATGGCAGAGCAGGAGGGCTCGACGTACGCGGGTGCCCGCTCGCTTTCCGTAGGAGTGACCCATGGTGTCTTATTGCCAGCAGCAGGTCCGTGGTCGTGGATTGACGATGGATGCGCGCGCGGTGGATTGGGGTCGTGGTTTTACCAGAGCTTGTGGGAGCAAAGCTTAGGTAATCCGAAAAATCGCTTGCTGGGTGCGGCTAGGGCAAGAGCGTGGGCGGGGCTCTGTGCATGGGGCCCTTAGGGCTCCTGGCAGCGGGCGCACGTGACTCCGGCCGACGAAAATTACCACCCCACAAGTTACAACCTCGAACATTTCCAGACTTGCGAACGAAGTCGTCGTCAGCCAACAACACAGGAGCAAGCCAAGTAAGTGCCAGAACCGCGGCCTCCTGCCTCTTCTCGCGGGTCGGACGCTGACATCGTCTAGGATGCCTCCCCGCGCGTGCTCCAAGACCTCTCGCGTCCCCCGCAGACCTTTCGAGGCTGCCCGGCTGTCAGTATCACCGGCCACTGAACACGAGCTTGACTCTGTTCATGTCGATTGTGACCAGGGACTGACAGGATCGCAACAGTGACTCTGAGTTGAAGCTTGTTGGAGAGTACGGCCTGCGCAACAAGCGTGAGGTCTGGCGAGTCGGCCTGACTCTGTCCAAGATCCGTCGCGCTGCTCGGTAAGATGGCCGGCTGGACGGCGGACGCGCACGGGGCTTGCTAACCGCGCCGCAGTCAGCTCCTGACCCTCGACGAGAAGGACCCCAAGCGTCTCTTCGAAGGCAATGCCCTGATTCGCCGTCTGGTCCGCGTCGGCGTGCTCGACGAGTCGCGCATGAAGCTGGATTACGTCCTGGCCCTCAAGATCGAGGATTTCCTGGAGCGCCGCCTGCAGACCTGCGTCTACAAGCTCGGCCTGGCCAAGTCGATCCACCACGCCCGCGTCCTGATCCGCCAGCGCCACATCCGCGTGGGCAAGCAGATCGTCAACGTCCCCTCCTTCATCGTCCGTCTCGACTCCCAGAAGCACATCGACTTCGCCCTGAACTCGCCCTTCGGCAGCGGCCGCCCCGGCCGTGTCCGCAGAAAGAAGGCCAAGGCTGCCGAGGGCGGTGCCGAGGGCGAGGAGGAGGAGGATGACGAGTAGATGCATCGGCTGTGTCACGACGGGTTCCCTCAGATATCTCGGACTGGTGGTTACCGTACGCCACTTGTGGGAGGGGAATTCATGTCATAGCTTGCGGCGTTGGCCAGAGGTCCAAAATGGAATCGTTTCACCGAGACGGTTTCTGCCGAGTTCGGGTCAAATCCAGGCTTTCCACCGTCTCTCCTGAGCGGCCGGGATTGCTCTCGGCCGTCACAGCTTCCGCAGAGAGCCATGTAGCGGCGACTTGGGTGTATCTACAAGGCATGAAGAAAGGGGCCTGGCTGCCATTGATCGATAAGTCGCCGCTACATGGCTCTCGGCCGTCACAGCTTCCGCAGAGAGCCATGTAGCGGCGACTTGGGTGTATCTACAAGGCATGAAGAAAGGGGCCTGGCTGCCATTGATCTGAGGAATCGATGTGCCCTAGCTCAACAGCTCGTCCTTGCCCAGCAGCTTCGCCATGGGGTCAGCCGCCGCTGTCCTCTTTCGTCGGTATTCCTCCATTTCGGCCTCGGTGACGCCATTAAGCATCTCCTCGCGGTTGCGCTTCACGCTGCCCCTCTCCGGCTCCTCGGCAGCCGCGTCCCCCGTTGTCGCATCGTCCTCGACGAGGCTTGCTCCGGTCCGCTGGCGCTCAGCCGCCTCCCAAGCCGCCTTGCCTTCCTCTCCCGTGCAATAGCTGTTTTTGATGAGAGAATGGCAACACGCATAGCCCCATTTGAAGTTGGACCACCAGCTGCCCCAGACGGATGTGTGGTTGTTTATCAAGACGTCCTCGGCGTACTTTGACTTTGCCGCCCTCCGCGGCGCGCCCTTGATCAGGCCAGCGTCGTCGTACTCGACGAACGTCTCGGACTCCGTCACCAGCATGCTGCGCTGCGACGCGGCCTTTTGGTTCTCGTCGCCTCCGCCATACTTGTCGAGCAGCAGCCTCTCGCGCTCGGCCCGCCTCCTCTCCGCCTCGTCCTGCTCCTTTTTCCTCTGGAATGCGCCCGCTGTCGGGTTGGCCTGCAGGTGCTGGGACGTGTCGCCGGTCTTCTCCTGCGCCTCCCAGGCGTACCGCTGCGCCTTTTCAAACTCGCCAGCCTCGCCGGAAGACTTCATGAATCCTTCTTCGGCGAACACCTCTGCCGACTTGCCTCCCGTGGCGCCCGCGTCGACTAGGGCCCGCGTCTTGGGGTCGTACCTGGCTGATTCGAGATCCAGGTTCAGGAGATACTTGGCCGTGTCCTCGCGTATTCTGAGCTGCCGCGTCGCCGTGCTCTGATGCTTGCTCATGTCGTTCTCCTCGGCATACTTGTCGCCCTCGTCGTCGGCGTCGTCGACGTTTGCCGCCCGCTTGGCCTGCCGCCGCAGCTCCTCCATCTGGTTGAACTCGTCGACCACGCCGCGGTATTCTTTGGTATCGTAACCGTTCCAGCGGTCTCGCTTCGCGTCCCAGCCGAGCTTGACGTCTTGGATGAGCTCGTCCGCTTGGATGTCCTTGCCCGTCCACTTGGCGCCCTTGGCCCTCGGCCGACTCAGACAGTCCTTGGCCTTGTGCGTCATTGCGCCGCAGTTTTCGCAAGCCCCCTTCCGGTACTTGGTCGCCGCCGGGCCAGCCTTGCGCCCCCGGTCGTACCATTGCGACTGCTCGATCTTTTCCTCGCGCCGCTGATGCTTGAGGTAGTCGGCGTCATCGCCTTCGTCGGCGGCGTAGAAGGGCCGTTTGCTGATGAAGGACGGGATGTAGATGTTCTCTTCCTTGGACGCCGCGCCCGACTGGGGCTTCCGAGGCGGCGGCGGCAGCGGCATGCTGAAGTAGCGGCGGGCTCTTCTGCGCCGCGTATCCTCTTGAGTAGACGATTGTGGCGGGTTGCGAAGCAGGGGTTCGGAGAATGATATTCTAGCAAGGTGACGATGTCGTCTCTGAGATAAGCAGCCATTTAGCGTATCGCCACGTGATCACGCGATGGTGCGGAACAGTGGGGTCGGAGAGGGCGGCGCGTCATACTTGGGCATCCAGCTGAAACAGTCGTCAGGCCTCCCTCTGTCGCCAACTTGGCCTCTTCGACTGCTTTCGCCTTCAGGAAGAGAGATGCTCCGATGGCGACGCCCAGGCCGGTCTTGATGGAGCCGCACGCCGAGAAGCATGGACTTGTTCCGCGTCAGGCTGAACTGCATCGACCACTACCAGGCGTCGCCAACGCGTCATGACCCCCAGCTGCGCAACGACGTGCGCCCGTCCCAGGCATCCAAGGGGCCCAAGGTGCCCGTCGTGAGGGTCTTTGGCTCGACGGAAACGGGGCAAAAGGTTTGCGCGCATGTGCACGGCGCCTTTCCATACCTCTATGTCGAGTATCCGGGCAGCCTGGCTCCAGGCGAAGGTCTGTTGTCGCAGCGGATGCGAGCCGACGAACACTCGCTGATGTCGGTCTTATAGTCGGCGCCTTCATCTACCGCCTGCACCTCTCCATCGACCATGCCCTGGCCGTGAGCTACCGGCGCGATCGGCATGGAGACAGTGCCAAGTTCGTGGCACGCATCACGCTGGTCAAGGGCATCCCCTTCTATGGCTTCCACGTCGGCTACCGCTTGTTCCTCAAGATCTACATGTTCAACCCCGTCGTCATGACGAGGCTGGCCGACCTTCTCCAACAGGGAGTCATCATGAAACGGAAGTTCCAGCCCTTCGAAGCGCACTTGCAGTACCTTCTTCAGTTCATGGTCGACTACAACCTGTACGGCTGTGACTATCTCGACTCGTCCAAGGTCACCTTCCGGTTGCCGATTCCCCAACATGACCCAGGATCGAATTCTTCGCACTTGTGGCACAGCTTGTCCGTGCCGCCGGAAAACACTACGGATGATCCACTGCTGCCTCGCGCGAGCCACTGCTCAATCGAGGTGGACATTTGCGTGCAGAACATAGTCAACAGGAAGATGGTCAAGGAGCGCCAGCTGCACCATGACTTCGTTGAGCGCGTGTCTCCCATCCCGGCGGACCAGAAACTGGTATACAGCATGGCAGGGCTATGGAGGGACGAGGCGAAGAGGCGAAAGCGGCAGATGCCACGCGACCAGCAAGGAGCCAGCCCGTTCCCCGCCGAGGCGTTGGTGACAATGTCTGCGGATTCCCGGGACGTGCACCCGCAGGGCTGGATCCACGAGGCAGAGTACCGAGAGGATATTCGCAATCTGGTTGAGAGGGAGGCGGCAAGTCTCGACGGTGTGGAAGCCGACTTTAGTACATTCATAAAGCCGGCCGAACTCGAGCACGACGTCAACACCGCCCTGCAATCTGTCGAGGACCTGTATCCATCCAAGCTGATGCCTGCGCTGGGTCTGCCATCGAGCTTGAGCCAAACGAGCCATGACCCGGAAGGCAGCATTGACGTGGACGAGAAGAAGGCTCGCCAGATTCAGTTGGATGGGGATGAATATCCCCTGGACTTTTCAGACGAAGAAGCTGGGCTGGCGGAATCGGATAAAGCAGCGCTGCAGCGTCAAGCAGGATCAGTCGGTCCATCCGGCCCAGCCGAAGCTGGTGAAACCGCCTCGCGCAGCGTCAGCGGGTTGCAGTCTCACCGGCGTCTCGCGGGCCTCTGTCCCTGCGTGTTCAAAACGGGACGACTGCCGGCCATGCCGATATCTCCGGCGCTGCTGGATGTTGCGGAAGACGAGGGCCTCGTCGGCAGAGTCAAGGCACGAGACAATCCGAGACCTTCAGACGGGAAACTGCTCAAGCGCAGTAGCTCCGATATCTCCATCGGCCCATCCTCGAAGCGGACGAGACAGCAATCGCAGCCTCCAGCCGTAGACCACGGTGGGAGCGGCCCTGACACCAGACAAGTTGGGGACAGCCAAACTGAGTCGTTGAGGCGGCGTCGATCGAAACGTCAGTTTTCCAAAAGTCGCGGTCGTTCGCCCGCTGCCGCTGATTCGGCGAGTCGGGACCAGCCGCTCAACCTTGCGATAGTCAAAAGCCAACCTGATCAAAGAGCCAAGCCGCCCCTCAGTGGAACGAGTCAAGAGACACGCAACCAGGGAAGAGAGGATGACGGAATAGGGAAGCAGCCGTCTGTCGGAAAAAACACACTCGCCGCAGAGGATGGCCACAGTGGACCTCAGCTCTCGACATCTCCCCTCGTACCGTCTCCCGGCCTCTCCAGTGCAGAATCCCAAACCTCTCGGATGCGGCAGGCGTTGGCAAATTACTCCCGTCGCCCAATGTTGATATTTGCTGCTCCAGCCCCGAGCGTGGCGGAATGCACTGCCATGAGGGAGCACGGCTTACCCGACGTCGTCTATCAAGATGCGTTCTACAGCGACGAGATGGATGTCCCAGAAAAAAGCCGCGAATATGCTGGGCGAGAGTATCGGCTCGAAAGCAACACGGTGCCGTTTCTCCCTGATTTCGACCCAGCTGCTCTGTCTCCAGCAGCTGCCGGCACCAAGCAAGACGAACCTCTCACGCGAATAGCTGGTCTCGAACGAGAGGCCGACCGACAGCGGCGTGAGTGCAGCTGGAGGAGCTGGGAGTTTGCTCAGCCGCCACCGAGCCGGCAGAGCGTGCAGGCCTGGCTGGACGAGAGGCAGCGCGCGCTTCGGTTGAAACCAAAGGACGGTCGAGGACCTGCGGCCACCCAGACAGCCTGGATGTCACAGATCGATGGCCCGACGCCCAAAAACAAGCATGGATTCAAGTACACACAGAAGCAAAAGTCATCCAAGGTTGAGCATGAGGCCCAGTACATGAGCACCATGAGCCTGGAGGTCCACGTCAACACCCGGGGCAGATTCGTGCCCAACCCCGAGGAGGATGAGGTTCAGTGCATATTCTGGGCTTGCAAGTCAGACGAGCGGGCTCAGGACACCCAGGAGTCGGCTACCGCTGTCCAGTCAGGGATCGTGGTGCTTTGCGCCGATGGAGTCCGTACGCGGCAGATGCAGCGGACCACCAGGGCCGAGGTGGTCGCGGAGAGCTCCGAGCTGGACCTCATGGTGCGCATGGTCGGAATCGTGAGGGCCCACGATCCGGACATTCTGACGGGTTTCGAGGTTCACAGCAGCTCGTGGGGCTACTTGATGGAGCGGGCGAGATGCAAATACGACTACAACCTGTGTGACGAGCTCTCCCGCGTCAAATCCGACTCTCGCGGACGGTTTGGCAAGGACAGCGACCGCTGGGGCTTCAACACGACGTCGACGATCCGCATCACGGGCAGACACATGATCAACATCTGGAGGGCGATGCAGAGCGAGCTCAGTCTTGTCCAGTACACGATGGAAAACGTCGCGTGGCACGTCCTCCACACGAGGGTCCCTCACTACTCGTGGAAGACACTGACACAATGGCACAAGAGCGGGCGGAGCAGGGACCTCGGCAGGCTCGTGCAATACTGCCAGGCGCGGACCCGTCTGGACATTGCCATCCTTGAAGCCAACGAGCTGATCCCCCGGACCAGCGAGCAGGCCAGGCTGCTTGGCGTCGACTTCTTCTCCGTCTTCTCGAGGGGCTCGCAGTTCAAGGTCGAGTCCATCATGTTCAGGATCG
Source organism: Hypocreales sp. Mo6-1 (assembly GCA_002939055.1). Classification (NCBI taxonomy): domain Eukaryota; kingdom Fungi; phylum Ascomycota; class Sordariomycetes; order Hypocreales; species Hypocreales sp. Mo6-1. The sequence goes on from PNEP01000013.1 coordinate 4,744,462, forward strand.
CCAAGCCGGAGAACATGATGCTGGTGTCGCCCAGCAGGAAGCAGGTGGGCGGGCAGAACGCGCTCGAATGCCTGCCGCTGGTCATGGAGCCGCAGAGCGGCTTCTACAACAGCCCTCTTGTCGTGCTCGACTTCCAGAGCCTGTACCCCAGCGTCATGATTGCGTACAACTATTGCTACTCGACCTTCCTGGGCCGGATCAAGGACTGGCGCGGGACGAACAAGATGGGCTTCAGCGAGTACGGCCGGCCGGACGGGCTGCTGGTGCTCCTGCAGGACTACATCAACGTTGCCCCCAACGGCATGATGTACGTCAAGGCGGCGGTCCGAAAGTCGCTGCTGGCCAAGATGCTGGCCGAGATACTGGAGACGAGGGTCATGGTCAAGAGCAGCATGAAGCGGGACAAGGACGACAGGGCGCTGCAGCGGCTGCTCAACAACCGCCAGCTGGCGCTGAAGCTCCTGGCCAACGTGACGTACGGCTACACGTCGGCGTCGTTCTCGGGGCGGATGCCGTGCTCCGAGATTGCCGACAGCATCGTCCAGACCGGGCGCGAGACGCTCGAGCGGGCGGTTGCGCACATTCACTCGGTGGCGCGCTGGGGCGCCGAGGTGGTGTACGGCGACACGGACAGCCTCTTTGTCTACCTCAGGGGGCGGACGCGAGAGCAGGCGTTTGACATTGGCAACGAGATGGCCGAGGCCATCACGGCCACGAACCCGCGGCCGGTCAAGCTCAAGTTCGAAAAGGTGTACCACCCGTGCGTCCTGCTGGCCAAGAAGCGCTACGTCGGATACAAGTACGAGAGCAGGGACCAGGCCGCGCCCGAGTGGGACGCCAAGGGCATCGAGACGGTCCGCCGGGACGGCACGCCGGCGGAGCAGAAGATGGAGGAGAAGGCGCTCCGGCTGCTGTTCGAGACGGCGGACCTGAGCCAGGTCAAGGCCTACTTCCAGCGGCAGTGCGACAAGATGATGCGCGGGGCCGTCTCGGTGCAGGACTTTTGCTTCGCCAGGGAGGTCCGGCTGGGCAGCTACTCGGACCGAGGGCCGGCGCCGGCCGGGGCGCTGATCAGCGCGCGGCGGATGCTCGAGGACGCCAGGGCGGAGCCGCAGTACGGCGAGCGGGTTCCGTACGTGGTGGTGACGGGGGCGCCGGGGTCGCGGCTGGTCGACCGGTGCGTGGCGCCGGAGGAGCTGCTGAGCAAGCCGCACTGGCAGCTCGACGCCGAGTACTACATCTCCAAGAACCTGGTGCCGCCGCTGGAGCGCATCTTCAACCTGGTCGGCGCCAACGTGCGGCAGTGGTACGACGAGATGCCGCGGGTGCAGCGCGCGCGCCAGGCCGGCGCCGCGACGTCGCTGGCGGGCCGCAAGCCGACGCTCGAGTCGTACATGCGGTCGACGCGCTGCCTCGTCTGCGACGGCCGCTTCGCCGACGAGGGCCACTCGCTGTGCCCGGCCTGTCGGGCCGCCGCCCCTGCGTCGCTGCTGGCGCTGCAGACGAGGCTGGCGGCCGAGGAGCGCAGGCTGCTCGAGCTGCTCGCCGTGTGCCGGAGCTGCGCGGGCCTGAGCCCGCTCGACGACGTGCGCTGCGACAGCAAGGACTGCCCCGTCTTCTGGACGCGCACGAGGCAGCGGACGAGGCTGGCGGCGGCCAGGTCGTCGGCGGGACCGGCCGTCCGGGCGCTTGTTGAGGCCGAGGAGGGGGCGTTGGAGTGGTGATTGTGCTTTGTGATTTACGTTTCTTGGAGTATTGGAGTATTGCCATTGAGTGGTGATGGGCATGCACGGCGTCGATGACATTGCGAGGAGAGATGCAGAAGCTTCCCAGGGCGGCCCCCCGGAGTTGTCTTCAAGACTGCGGCACACGTGTCCCGACTCCTACAGGGCATTGGCGAGCCGGAACTCGTCTCCGTCATTGCGCCTCCTCTCCCTATTCTCCATCCCCGTCGTCGTCGCTGACCTCCTCGCCGGCCTCGAGCGCCTCCTGCCGCCGCCTCGCCGCCCGCTCCCGTTTCCTGTCCAGGAGCTTCTTGAGCCTCTTGGCCGTGTTGAAGACGCCGTTGGTCCCTGACCCGCACGCGGCGCACGTTGGGTCCCGCCGGTACCGCTTGAGCGCGCACGGCTCGCAAAAGTAGTGTCCGCACCTCGTCACGATGGGTTCCTTGTACGCCTCCTTGCAGATGATGCAGACGAACGGTATGTTCTCGAGCAGCGCCTCTTCGTCGTCGTCGTCGGCGGCGGCTTTGTCGCGGTTGGCGCTGGCCACGACAGTGCCCCCCAGCTTCTTGCCCTTGGACACATTCTCCCACTCCCTGTCGAGCTGCCAGCCTTGCTTGTAGTCCTCGCGGCTGTGGAGGAACTTGCTGCCAAGGGAGACGCGACGTCAGCAGCGGCCCAGATGCAAATCCAGAGACTGCAAGATACGTACCAGTTGTCGCCAAAGCCGCAGAACCCCGTCTGCTTGTAGTCCTTGCAGACGTCGGGGGCAAAGTCGGTAACGGTGATGGTTCGGATGTTTGTCGGCGCCTTGACCGGGCCTACGGTTCTCCGCGGGGCGTCGGGGTTCTTCTGGATGAAGGATGTCTGATTGGCGAGGCCCTTGTACGTGCCGTCGGGCTGCGCGCCCTTGGGGAGCGAGCGCGTCGAGCCGAGCAGGTTCTTGGCCGACAGCGCGTCCTTGGCGTCTTCGTCGTACCAGTTGCTCTGCCTGGTCGCGTCGCCGGAGGCGGCCAAGGGGGCGTCTCGGTCGGCGGTGAAGACGGTCGCCGCCAGGTCCCTGCTGCCGGCTGCGGCGTCCCTCGACGTGGCCGCGACGGCCGCCGTCCTCTTGCGCCGCTTGACGCGCTGGCCAGCCTCGTCTTCGGAGTAATCGCTGCTATCGGAGTCGCTGGCGGCGGGCGGCGGCGTGGCTGGCCTCTTGCGCAGGTTGGCCTTGCCCTTGGCGCCCCTCCTCTTGAACACGGCGACGGGGGCGCTTCCCGGCTGTGGCGCGCTGGCGTCAGCTGCCTCCATCTCGTTGATCTGCGCTGGACGAACGATGGAGTGCGAAGAAATGCTGAGGATGGACGGACGTAGTTGGAGGCATAGAAATGATGTCAGCATGGGGCACGGCCCGAGCTGATTAATAATCGTCAGTGCTGGCCCGGGCCAACCTTCCAGCACGGTGCCGGAGTCACCTGCGTCATAGGGACCAGGTGCCTACTCCCTAGGTAGGTAGGTATTAATGCCTTCTCCGCATTGCAGGGCTCCTTTTCTTCTTTTCTTCTTTGCCTAGTATCCTTACCACCACCGCCTCTATCGTTAGGTCTCGTCTGCATCACGATGTGGCGATTCATCACGCACGAGACGCCGAGTTACACCAGACAGATGGCCATGGCTCGATCTGTGCACTACAGTAAGCCCGTCCCGTATGTCCTTTTCATATATTTTCCGTGTCTTGAGCTAACTGTCTTATGTGAGTAGCGAACGAGCCACCACAGCTACGGCGACCATGACGGCTGCGGAACGATGATGTTAGAAAGGGAATGGACGACACAAGACAGCAAGCCCATCGGGCGGGACAGCAGACACTACGTCAGGAGATACGTCAGTTGCGTCAGTCCATGAATGCGCGCATGGATGCGCTGCCGAAGCAACATCGTCTGGAGCTGGAGAGAGACCATGAGGAGAAGATCCGATCGATGCCATGGTACAAGCGTTTTTACGTGAGGTACCTAAAAGCAACGACAGGCCCATGCGGTATAATCGGCTGCGGTCTGGCTAGTTGTAGATAAGGAAAGCGACAGGAAGGTTTAGAAAAGGGGAGTAACAGCCACTAAGCGCAAATAGAGATTGTCGAGTGCGAAGCAATACTCGTCAGAAATGAGCCTGTGCCAACCGAGGACTTTGTTGATTCGAGATGCCCAACTGAGACATGGACCGACAGCTGCCGAGCCGACGCACCAGCATGCCTTGTGCAGACCGAGACGTTGCCGCATGAGGGCCTTGATTGGCCAGAGGGGCCTTGTTGATGAAATGAAGGGCTTCGTTATGCGAGCACAAGCGGTAACAATAGTCCAAGCCACGGATGCGCCCTCATTTGGCATGGCGGAGAGCTCGGGGCGGGCCCGGCGGAGCGTACGTGGCCGAGCTCCGATACACCGAGGCTTGTTTTGGCCCTGTATTTACGCGACGGCGTCAACAAAGGCATGGCGTTGCCGATGGAGACGGGCGCCGGCGACGCCGTGAAGCCGCGGCGTCTTGACCCGTACGGAGCAGCTGCTGTGTGTCAGGCTGGGCACCTCACACGGGCGCTGGTGCGCGAAGGCTCCGGCTTGTGAATATCGTGAATATCTCGCAGCTCACAACAACATGCACACGTACAATAACACGCATGTTAACAGCTCCCTGCTATACTCGTGCGATCCGCCGTGTCCATTATGCTCTCATTCCCGGGTCTCACTCGGGCGCCGCCGCTGCGTCAGCGCATTCCCCTTGCCGCGGCCTGTCTTGTCCGCCGTCTGATTCAGAGGGCTCTGGGACTTCATCGCACACATCTCATGGCAGCCCGATTACCCCGCACCAGCGCCTTTGCCTCGCTACGCGTACGTCGTCAACGCCCAAGCACAGCTGCGTTGACTCGATATAGCAAACATGATTGCTTGCGCATTTTCCATCTCATCCAATTCCTTCGCACCACCTGAAGACAAGGCAGACGGGTCTTGCCCAAAGCGGGGTCGTCAGTCCAAAGGTACCGACCCCACCGCGTACCTGTGTCTGTCCAAAATCGACGTCTGCATGTTTATGTTTGAGCATCCATAGCGCCAGGGCCCTGGCCGTCGTATTCAAATTCTCGCGGCACCCTCCCTGCCTGTCCTCGAGCCCTCCTCCGCACGCACGTTCGATACAGCGCGTCAGCCTCCAGCGCTCTTCCTGCGGGCGCCATCGCGGCCTCGTTGCGCGTCCTTCGTTCCACGTAGGTGTCGCTGCCGCCGCCATCGTCTGGAGCCTAATAACCGCCCTAATCCATCGCCTAACCAACCACGTCCAGGGCGTCGACGGCTAAAACGGCCCAAGTCGATACGGCTCCGCAAGGCACGTCGTCGACGGCGCGATCCGAGCGCCTCGTCGCTTCCCTTGGCGCCTTTGCCCTCGCTCTCTTCCTCTCCTTTCTTCTTTGTCTCTTCCGTCTTTGCTCGTCGCCGCCCTCCGTCTGTCCCCTCGGGCGCATGCACCTTGGCACGTCCAGCTGCCGGGCCGGCGCTCTTTGGGTCGTCCTGCCCTGAGTGTCCCCCTCGCTGGGCCCCCCCCCCCCCCCAGCTGCCCCCTGGCGCACCCCGAAAGGCTGGACTGCCTCGTCCGCCTGACCGCGGAGCCAAGGACTGATGGTCTCGAGGCGCTTCTAACGACAGCCCCCCTGACCCTCCCTCCATCAGGATGGCCTCGTCCCGGGCCTCGGACGGCCGCCCCGGCCTCGCCGCCCCGGCCGCCGACTCCGCCGCCGACCCCTTCGTTTCCCCCGCCGCGCATCACCGCTTCTCCGGCTTCGATCAGGACCTCTTCGCCGCCGGCCCCGGCTCCTCGCCCACGCAGGCCAAGCGCGCGCTCGAGGCCCACCTGGCAGAGACGGACCGCCGCCTCGACGAAGCCGGCAAGCTGGGCACCGCCCTCGTCTCCCAGCGCAAGGCCCTGGCCGAGCAGCTCCACGAGGTGGAGAAGCTCGAGGCCGAGGGCGAGATTGGCCCCGATCTGCGCAAGAAGCTCGTCGACATCGAGAGGGAGTACAATGACCTGGCGCGCGAGTCGGCCAGGGTCTTCCTGCCCAAGCAGCGCGTGCCCAGCAGCGAGGCCAGCACCGGCTCCCCATACGTGCCCGAGAGCCGCAGCGGCAGGGTGAGCGAGCCGCCCCTCCAGTCCTGCCCGCGGCCCGGCTAACGCGCCGCCCTAGCGATCCGTGAGCCCCTCCAAGTTCGAAAGCCAGGCCACCGGCTCTCCGACCAAGCTCAGCGTGCCGAACCGCAAGGTCAGGAACCAGCCGTCGAGCCGCGTGCACGACATCGAGTTTGCCGCCGAAATCAGCACCTCGCTCATCGCCCAGGTCCGCAACCTGCAGACGCTGCTCTCGGAGCGCGACGACGACATCAAGAACCTCCAGGCCGACAGGACCAGGCTCGAAATCGAGTCGGAGAGCCTTCACCAGCGCGTCAAGACGCTCGACGAGAGCGAGCACCGCTACAGGGAGGAGAACTGGAACCTCGAGACTCGCATGCAGGAGCTTCTGGCGCAGCAGAGGGAGGCCGCCGACCGCGAGAAGAAGCTGGCGCAGGCCCTCAACCTCGCCAACGCCGACAAGAACTCGACCCAGAAGGAGCTCGACGAGGTCAAGCTCTCCCACACCAGGCTGGCCGAGGAGCACGCCGCCGCCGTCAAGCACCATGACATCGAGCTCGGCACCGCCAAGCGCACCATGGTCATGGCCGAGGGCGAGCGCGCCGCCATGCAGCGCAAGATTGACGACCTGGCCAGCCAGAACCAGGAGCTCGCCAAGGCCGTCTCCTCGCAGCGCGCCAGGACGACGGACCGAGACCCGGCCGCCGGCCTGAGCGACGACGACTTCGAGACGGCGGCGGACAACATGACCCCCGAGCACTCGCCGCCTCCATCCCCCGTCAAGGGCACGCCCAGGCACTCGATGCTCGAGGCCGAGACGGTCAAGTCGTCTCTGCACCATGCCCAGCGCACCATCCAGAGCCAGCGCAGCCAGCTGCACCGCGAAAAGACGGAAAAGCTCGAAATGCGGCGCATCATCCAGGATCTCCGCGACGAGCTGGAAAAGGCTAGAAGCGATGCCGCCGGCGCCACCTCGGCCCGCCGAAGCCGCAAGGCCGACTCCAAGGAGCTCAAGAAGTCGTCGCAGCGCCTGCTCGGCGGCCACCGCTGCAGCCGGCACGAGATCCTGGCCGACGATGCAGAGTGGGAAGACAACCCCCGAGACGCGTCGCCCAGGTCGTCGTCGGCGCACCGCGTCTCGGGCCGCGCCGCCGGCGTCTCGAACCCGACCGACGCCGGCGACGACTTCGAGACGGCCAACGAGGCGAGCGAGTCGGCCTTCGAGACGGCCAACGAGCGGGCCACGGAAACCGAAGACTTCCAAACGGGCAACGAGGACCTGTCGGGCAGCGACGACGACGACGGCGCAACCGAAACCGAGAGCCAGTCCAGGGGCTTTGGAGGCATGAGGCGGCCCCCCAGCTTGCCGGCCGGCCTAGCCCGGCATGGCCCCCGGGAGTCGTTTGACAGCACCGCGTCGACCGACGACGACGACGACTTTGCCGACATGATGAAGACGCCGACGCCGGCGCTGTCCTCGCAGAGAAGCCGGCTGCGTCTCGGCCGCCGCCCCCTGTCCCGGAGCTCGAGGCAGGCCAGTGAGGAGCCCCTCTTCCGAGGCAGCCCTGCGAGCTTCGCGAGCGGCGGAACCCCCCAGGCCGGCCAGAGCCTCTTCGCCGAGCTCCAGGACCTGGGCGGCAGCGACATCGACTCGGTCACGGGCACGCCCAGCCGCCGCAGCATACGGTCCGTCACCCCCGGCTCGTCGATCCGCCGCGCCCTCTCGCCTCCGCCCGCCATTCCGGAACTGCCCAAGGCCATCATGGTCGACAGCGGCGTCATGACGGATCCGGTCAAGATTACCGCCGAAGTGTTTGAAGAGACGCCGCGGCCCGTCTCGATGGAATCCGTCATCAACCTCGCCGCCGGCCGTCCCTCGACGGCCTGGAGGAGCAGCCGCGGGGCCGCGGACCTGTCGCGACCCGTGACCACCAGCAGCGCCGGCGCGCCGTATGAGCAGCATCTTGGAGAGAAGCTCGCGCAGTTCCCCGCGCCCCCGACATCGGTCTCGCGCCTCAGTCCGCCCACGCCGCCCGCCCTCGGCTTCTCCCCTATCCAGTCCGAGGGCGTCGAGCCGCGCGAGGAGCGCCGCGCGCCGCCGACTCCTCCTGCCCTTGGCTTGACGCCTCTCGCTGTGCAGCACGTCGAACCCGTTGCCGAGCCCCAAGCTGCTCGGCCCGTCCTCGCCTTGTCGACCATTGTCGCCGAGGGGCTGGCGCCCGTGGCCGAACCAGAGACTCCTCGCCCGGCGCTAACAATCACGTCTGTCGTCGCGGAGGTGGTCGATCCCATCGCCGTCCCGCCGCCGCCCTTGACCCTGTCGACGATTGTCGCCGAGGCGGTGGAGCCCAAGGCAGAGCCCGTCGCCGCACCGGTCGTGCCGGCGCTCAACATGTCGGCCATCGTGTCCGAGATGGTAGAGCCCGTCAGCGAGCCCCAAGTCGCCAGCGCCCGGACGTCTCGCGGCCTGTCGTCGATTCCACATGCCGGGCCACCGGAGCCGACGGAAGAGACGAGGGCCGTGCCGCCCCGGCCAGCGCTGGCCTTCTCGGGCCTCGCCGCCGAACACATCGAACCGGTGTCCGAGCCCCGGCCTGTCCCGCCCGCGCTGGCATTGTCGCCCATTGTCGCCGAGCACACGCGCCCCGTCATGGAGCCTCGTCCCGCCCCCCCGGCTCTGGCCATGTCCCCGATCGCCTCGGAGCAGGTGGAGCCCGCGGGCCGGACGCTGGGCATGCTGGCCCTGCCCGGCCTGGCGTTCTCGGCCATTGAGTCGGTCGAGACGCAGCCCATCGCGCCTCGCAGCCCGAGGAGGGACGGCTTCATCCTGCCCAGAGACGAGGATTCCCTCTACGGCGTGCTGAGCCAGCCCAAGACACCCCCCGGCAACAACTTGTTTGCATCGGCCACGATGCGCGGCAAGAAGACCAACACAACGCCCATCATCGCCGAAGACGAGACGCGTCAATCTCCCCAAGAGACGCCCGACGCAGGGACGCCGGAATCGCAGCGCCCGTTTAAGGAAATCTCGAGCAACTCGAATGCTCGCCCCCCGCGAAGGCAGCACGTGCCGACGAGCGACCAAGGTGCCCAGACGGCCCTGACCTGCGGCGCAATCGACAGACTGCTCCAGGGCGGGCAGACGGACCCCGCCAAGAGTCCCTCGCTCAGCTCGGTCGGGAGCCCCGACACCACCGGGACGGTCAGGATCTACCGGTCGCAGGAGAGCTTCGGCAGCCCGGTTCGCGGCAAGGCAGCAGCAGACGAGGCGACGCTCGAGACGGCGCCTGCGTTGAGGCCAGGCAGCGCCACCAGCGGCAGAGGCTCGGTCCCGGACGCGCCGCCGCTGCCCCCCAACCACCGGGAGATGATCGACGCGGCGCGCTCCGGCTCTTCGCGCGGCCGCCTGGGCACCATGGGGCCTCCGCTGTGGCCGGCGTCGGCCCTGAAGCAGCAGCGGCCTCGCACGCCGAGCCAGCAGCGGCCCCTGTCGGCCACGTCGGCCCGCGGGACTCCGACGCCACGGGCCGTCGGCGCCGGCTCGGCGCACGGGACGGCGGAGATGGCGTCGCCGGCGAAGCTCACGGCGCGGTCCCGGCAGTCGTCGGTGTCGTCGTTCGCGTCGGAGCTCGACACGCGATTCAACATTCGGCCCGGCGACATGGCCGTGGACCCGACCGGCTTCAGCCCGAGCACGGATCCCCGCATGATCCAGGCCATCACGCAGACCATGATTGGCGAGTTCCTCTGGAAGTACACGCGCAAGGCGGGCCGCGGCGAGATGTCGGAGAACCGACACAGGCGCTACTTCTGGGTCCATCCCTACACCAGGACGCTGTACTGGTGCGACCGAGACCCGTCGACGGCCGGGCGCACCGAGCTCAGGGCCAAGAGCGTGCCCATCGAGGCGGTGCGCGTCGTGTCGGACGACAACCCGATGCCTCCGGGCCTGCACCGCAAGAGCCTGGTCATCATCTCGCCCGGGCGCACCGTCAAGTTCACGTGCACGACGGGCCAGCGGCACGAGACGTGGTTCAACGCGCTCTCGTACCTGCTCCTCAGGACCAACCAGGACGGCCAGGCCGAGGCCGAGGAGATGGCGGAGAAGATGACGCGCGAAGACGTCGACGAGTTCAACCCCCAGCCCGGCCGCCGGCCTGCCGACGGCAACTGGTCGCGGGCGCCTCCGTCGTTGTCGTCGTACAACTCGCGCACGACGCGGAACGAGACGCTGGCGGACACGGCGGTGTCGATAGACATCCCGACACTGACGCCGTCCAACTACAAGCACCAGCCGGCGTCGGCCAGGGTCTCGACGGGCACGCTGAGCAAGCTGAGCGGGTACTGGAAGACGGGCGCGCCCAAGCTGTCGGGCACGCTGTCGAGCCTGCGTGGCCGGGGGCCCGCCGGCCACAGCCTGGACATGTACGAGGCGAGCGAGGTTCACGATAGCGCCGAGGATCTGCGGGAAATTATCGAGCGACAGGACAGGGAGGCCGACCGGCTCGAGAACGTGAGGGCGTGCTGCGATGGTGAGTCGGAAGCCGGCCACGCGAAGCACAGCGCGCAGGCGGCTCAGCTAACCGGCGCGCGCGCAGGCAAACACGATGTTGGGACGCTGCACCGCACCTCGAGGAGCGGCCGCGGGCAGCTTTCGCATTCGCACCCGCCGGGGCCGTCGGCCTTGAACACGCCCATGGCGGCGACTCGCTCTCGGGCGTAGAAAGCCGCGGCGAGGCGGCATCGTCACCGCTCCATCACTCGCTAGCCTCGGGCTTGCCTCAGCCAGGCACCTGATCTGAAACGCTACCGACCCTTGTACCATCGTTTGGGACGCGGTCCCCATTTTCCTTTGATCTCGGTCGCTTCTTTCGCCCTTTTTTTTATTGTTCCGCTTGCTTGACGAGCGCAAACAGCCTAATACCTACCTGTTTCCTCCTCCTGCCGCAGGCAGCGAAACTCGGCGGAGGGCAAACAAAATTGCGTCTCGACTTTGGGCTGTCCGAACAGACTGCAGCGACAGACGGGGCTGGGCTTTGCTGAGGTGAGACTGTCGATGCTGGAAGCGCTGGCCCTGAGGATGCGTCTACTTGTGTGTACCTACCTCGCTCTGGTACGGAGAGCAACCTATGATGACTGTACGAGACTATTATATATGCTTATATATATAAACATTTGCGAGCGTCATGGGCGGACAGCTGACGCTGACAGCGAACCTTGTTATAGCCACCTGATTATCTGAGCGAACTTTGGTATAGCCAGGTGATTATGTCATGCACGACAGGAAGCTGCAGCCGGCCGGCCTGGCGTGTACCCTGTACCTCGGCGAGCTCGTCGGGCCCGCATGGCGTCGCGTCGATCCTTTGTATCGGGTACGGCCGGGCGTCGCGCACTAGTCATGTCATCCAGGTCGCCTCCTGCCCTCGGCCGCGGCGCCTCTGCTTGTTCCTCTTTTGCTCTTTTGCACTCGGAGAGCTTGGTATCCAAGCATTGGATGCGAATCTCCGTCCTTGCTCTCCTTGGCCTTGTCCCAGATCGCTCGTTTGTTTTGTCCAGGTGGCGGCGTTGTGTTTGTTGGCTCTCGTCCCCGCATGCCGCCGCCTCTCGCGGGCCGCTCGTCGCGTCGAGCAGACAGCTGGCCGAGCGAGTTGGCACAGCGACGGCTGCGGCTCTCTCGACGATCCTCGATCTGTCGACGATCCTTGATCTCTCGTTGATCCTCGATCTGTCGACGATCCTTGATCTCTCGTTGATCCTCGATCTGTCGACGATCCTCGATCTGTCGACGATCCTCGATCCCTCGGAAAGGCCCAGCCCTCCGTTCCCTTGCCTCTCCTGCGCGGACAGCCGGCCGGGCGCTGCGCCGCGACGGCCATGGGCAGCTGGACGGCGATTTTCGTGGCCTACCTGGTTGGAGGCGTCACCTTCCTCCCGCTCGTCGTGGCCGCCGTCCTGGCCCACGGCTACTACTCCTTTCCCCGCCGCGACGACGTCGGCCCGCAGCCGGCCGGAGGCGACGGCGATGGCGACGGCGGCGACGGCATCGTCCAGCCCGGCGACGACACGGCGCCGCTGGAAGCGGCCCGGAAGACGGCCTCGGCAGAGCTCAAGGCGCGCGCCAACCAGGACCTGGACGTGGCCGCCGGCTTCTTCGCCGTCTGCCGCGAGTACACGCCCATGGGCATCAACGCCAAGCCCATCGAGCGCTCGACGCCCGTGGGCTCCACGACGGTGGCGGCCCCCAGCCCCAGCGTCTACCAGACCATGTACCGGAGCATCTTTGATCGCAAGCCGGTGCCCGGGCCGCTGGAGAACCACAGCCTGAGCCAGAGGCCCAAGAAGGCGGGCAATGTCTTCTACGTCGTCCTTCGGTGAGTGTCCCCGGTCGCCGTGCCGCCGCCCGCTCCCCTCCGGCTGACGCACGCGCCACCCAGCCACGGCCACCTGATGCTGTTCGACGACGAGGACCAGCTCGAGGTGCGGCACGTCATCTCGCTGGCGCACCACGACATAAGCATATACTCGGGCGGCGACACGACGCCAGAGGGCGAGCTGTTCATCAAGCGCAATGCCCTCTGCCTGTCGCGGCGGCGCACCGGCGCGGACCAGGCGCCCGACGGCCAGGTCTCCAAGCCCTTTTACCTCTTCTCCGAGAACTGCTCGGCAAAGGAAGACTTCTACTTTGCCCTGCTCAAGAACCAGGAGCAGACGTTCGGCTTCGACACGTCGGCGCCCAAGCCCAAGCAGTTTGATGTCAAGAACATCATCTCCCTCGTCCAGCGACTGCACTCGTCCGAGGACTACCTCCACTCGCGCTGGCTCAACGCCATGCTCGGCAGGCTCTTCCTGGCCGTCTACAAGACGCGCGACCTCGAGAAGTTCCTCCGCGACAAGATCACCAAGAAGATCTCGCGCGTCAAGCGCCCGTCGTTCCTCACAAACATCAGCATCCAGGGCATCGACACCGGCGAGGCGGCGCCCTACTTCACCAACCTCAAGCTCAAGGACCTGACGGTCGAGGGCGAGTGCGTCGTCGAGGCCGACGTCAGGTATACCGGCAACTTCCGCATCCAAGTCGGGGCCACGGCCAAGATCGACCTGGGCACCAGGTTCAAGGCGCGCGAGGTGAACCTGGTGCTGGCCGTGGTGCTGAGGCGCGTCGAGGGCCACGTCCTCTTCAAGATCAAGGCGCCGCCGAGCAACAGGCTCTGGTTCTCCTTCCAGACCATGCCCAAGATGGAGATGGCAATCGAGCCCATCGTCAGCTCGCGGCAAATCACGTACACGGTTATCCTGCGCCAGATAGAGAACCGCATCAAGGAGGTGTTTGCCGAGACGCTGGTGCAGCCGTTTTGGGACGACGTGCCCTTTGTCCACACGGAGCGCAAGACGTGGAGAGGCGGCATCTTCGAAGGCGACGACGGACCGGAGGCGTCGGACAAGGCCGAGGCCCCGGTGGACGAGACCGGCGACGGCGCTCCGGCAGATGGCGCCGACGAGAATCGCGAAGCGGTGGCCGAGGTTCGGCCGCTGGAGAAGAGCCACAGCCTCCCGATTCTTGAGTCGCAGGGGGAGAAGACGGGCTTGTTCGGCAGGAAGGCGGGCAGGAACGGGAACGGCAGCCCGACGTCTGTCGTGTCGACGGGCGCGGACGCCAAGGGATCGCACGGCGGCCTTCGTTCGCCCAGCATTGTTAAGAATTCGACGGACCCGATCGTGGGCACGGAGACGGCTCATGCCGACCTCTTCAGGCCGTCGTCGTCGCCGCCCGACCACGCGACCAACTTCATGGCGGCGCTGCAGTCGCGGTCTCAAGACGCGTCGCCAATGGCGGCGGCGTCGGCGTCGAAACGCAGCTCGCTGGCCAAGGACACGAGCCAATGCCCGGCATCGTCTGCCAAGGAGGGCGGCGACGGCGACGACAAGGACGGGGCGGAAGCGACGCCGGTGGCGCCCGGGCGGCGCAACACGGCGTCGTCTGTCGGATCCAGCTCGCACGGCGACAATTCCGGCAGCAACTCGCCGACGCTGTCGGCCGTGGGCTCGCTGAAGAGCCAGGCAGGGTCGCTGGGGCGCAACTTTTTCCTCCGACGCGAGAACTCCAACAGCACGACGTCGACGGAAGCTTCGCAAAAGAGCGGAGAGGTCAAGAGGAACGCGTTGGCGGCTGTTGCCGTGCAGGCCAGACAGTGGGGGTGGAACGCGATCCAACGGCAGAAAGAGGCCAGGCGCAACGGCGACAGGGCGACGCAGATGGACCTCAGCCAGCCCATGGGCCGGGGTCAGCCGCTGCCGCCGCCCGGCGTGCCTTTGCCGGGCCCCACCAACGGAAGCAGCAGGATCGGGCTGATATCGGCAGCCGCAGCCGCGCCCAAGCGCAAGCCCGTTGGCGACCAAGCGCCAGCGGAGGCGGGCGAGGAAGACAAGGGGCAGGAGCCTCGTCAGGCCGGACCGGCGCAGGGGCAGCAGCAGCAACGGAGGAGACGGGGGCGAAGCCGGGAGGACGCGGGAGACGAGGAGCAGAAGATGCTCGTCGTCGCAGCGCCGGACGACTCGCAGCCCGGGACGCCGGCGACGGAGGACAAGGCGGATTACGAGGCGCCCTGGACAGAGAGCGGCGACGCGAGCGAACGGGGCCCGGGGAAAGCGCCCGAGGAGGCAGACGACGCCGGGCCGGCACCCGAGCCACCGAGCACGCGCGAGCCGGGGTTGCCGGGCGGCAAGGGAGCGCCAGGCAGCGCGGTGGCGGCGCTGGCGGCGGCGGCGGCGGCGGCGGCGGCGGCAGGGCTCGAGGGCGACGACGACGACGACGACGACTACTCGGGATGGATAGACGACGACGTCTTGGACGAGGAGCAGGTCGGCGGCGCGCTGCCGCCAGCCGTCACGGCGCTGGACAGGGGAGAGAAGGGCGGGTAGCTGCACGTTGGACAGGGATACAATGCATCATTGAGATGACGAAACAGGCGGTGTACAGGTAATCCGGTGTACAGGTAATCCTGCTTACATAAGGTTGGCCCCACGTGCGATTGCCCAATGGAGCAGCGGCTGGGCCCCGCCGCGCCAGTCACTGGGGCTCCACCATGTGACCGTCATGGCCTCAGTCACCACCAGCTCTCTCCTCTCTCCTCTCTCGCCTTCTTTCTCTCTCCTTCTCTCACTCTCCTCGCCCTCTCGCCTCGCCCTCTCGCCTCGCCCCCTCTCTCCTCGCCCCCTCTCTCTCCTCTCCTCTCGCCCCATGCCTCGCGCGCCTCCGCCGCCATGAACTATATCAAGTCGACGGTCAACACGCTCCGCGACCGCTACACGCCCGTGACGCACACGTCGACGTTCCGCCAGACGGGCCAGATCACGCCCGACGAGTTCGTCGCCGCCGGCGACTACCTCGTCTACAAGTTCCCCACGTGGGCCTGGGCCGACGCGGGCGACGAGAGCCGGCGCGTCAGCTACCTGCCGCCCGGCAAGCAGTTCCTGGTGACGCGCAACGTGCCCTGCCACCGCCGCCTCGACGACGACTTCGCCGGCGACGCCGGCCACGAGGAGGCCCTCGTCGGCGACGGCGCCGACTTTGGCGACGGCGACGACGGCTGGCTGCGCACCGGCGGCCTGGCCAGCTCGCAGCCGCTCAAGGCGCGCGCCGTGCGCACCGTCGACGACGGCGACGACGGCGACGACGACGACGACGCCGCCAACGTGGCCGACGCCGACGATGACGCCGACGACGACATCCCCGACATGGACGACGACGACGACGACGAGGCCATCATCCGCGACGCCGCCTCGGACCCCCTCGCCGCCGGCCGCCGCTCCTACACGCTCTACATCGCCTACACGCCCTACTACCGCACCCCGCGCCTCTACCTCTCGGGCTACCTGCCCAACGGCCAGCCGCTGCCGCCCCAGCGCATGATGGACGACATTGTCGGCGACTACAAGGACAAGACGGTCACCCTCGACGACTTCCCCTTCTTCGCCAACAACGTCAAGATGGCCAGCGTCCACCCCTGCCGCCACGCCTCCGTCATGAAGACGCTGCTCGACCGCGCCGACGCCGCCCTGCGCATCCGCCGCGACAAGCTGCGCCGGGCCGGCCTGCCCGACAAGCTCGCCGCCCTCGACCTGCAGCCCGCCGCCGCCGCCGCCGCCGCCCAGGACGCCGCCGACAAGGACGAGTGGGAAGAGGTCGAGGGCGCCGACGCCGACGCCGACGCCGACGCCGACGCCGGCGAGCCCGACGTGGCCATCCGCGTCGACCAGTACCTCGTCGTCTTCCTCAAGGTAATGCGCGCCCCCTGCCTGCCCCGTGTCGCCCGCTGCTGGCGCTGACCTGCTTCCCAGTTCATGGCCAGCGTGACGCCGGGCATCGAGCACGACTTCACCATGGGCGTCTGACGGGCTTCCCGGGCGCGGCATGCCAGCCTCTCTTTGCGCTTTCTCCCTTTTGTTTGTTTACCCGTGCAGCGGAATGTGGCAGCCGGCGTGCTCGGCGTCTGGTTCTTACAAGGCATCGACTTGTTCAGACAGCAATGTTCAGACAGCAATACGATAAAAGATTGGATCTGCCGTGCGTCGTAAGAGACACCGACGACGTCTTTCTATTGTCCATGGCAAGGCAGAATACATACACGACAAGAAGAGACAGGAAAAGAAGGGAGCCGCCGGAGCCCGCCCCTCCCCGCAGGGGGATTTCCACAGTCTTTGCGGGTGCCGTCCCGAGAAGCGTAAAATAAAATATATAGAAAAATTGTAAAAATAGAAAATAGAAAAATAGAACAAAATAAAGGCCGACGTCCTGGTATCAAGACATGGTCGGCCCATGCCTGAATCCCAGGGCCAGGGAAAATGCCAGACTGTTTCGACGCACATGTGGTGTTTTGAGACTCCAACAGAAAAAGCGACAGCGCCATCCTCCTCGGCGGGGAAAGCCAGCGTGGCCAGCCTCGCTCACGTCGACCCAAAGGGCGCGCCAAAGTTGCTCGTCCTCTTCAGCTTGAGCGGCACGTCGGGCTCCATGTCGGTGTCGTCGGCGTCGTCGCCCTCGTCGTCGCCCTCGTCGGCCGCCGCGTTGTCGGCGGCCCGGGCGTCGTCCCGGCCGCGGCGCGGGGCGTCGGCGGCGACGGGCCGGGGCTGCGTCGGCGCAAACAGCGGGCCGGCGGCCGCTTCGACGTCAGCCGGCGGCGGCGCGCGCAGGACGCTGGGCAGGGCGTCCTGGCCGCGGCGCACCGACTCGAGCTTCTGGTCCAGCTTGGCGAAGAAGACGTCGTCCTGGGCGGCGATGTTCTTGACCATCAGGGGGCCGGCGAGCGGCACGTCGTCGCGGGGCTCGAGGCGGCCCATGGGCTCGTCGGCCGAGCGGGACCCGGAGGCGGCCGAGCGCGACCCGGAGGCGGTCGAGCGGGACGCGGACGCGGCGGCGGACGCGGCGGCGGACGCGGCGGCGGACGCGGCGTCGGGCGGCGGCTCGGGGGCGTCGCGCGGGCGCTGGGCGGCGGCGGGCGCGGCGGCGCGGCTCTGGCAGCGCGTCGACTCGCCGGCCGTCGTGGTCATGGTGGGGAAGAGGGACAGCGAGTGGTTGGGCGTGTGGCCGGCGTGCATGGTCAGGCGGCGCGACGCCTCGACGGCCAGGACCTGCAGCGTCTGGTCGCGCGACGACATGCGCCTCCCGCGCGAGCCTCGGCCTCGGTCAGTCGGCGACCAGCGGCGGGTGCGGCGCGCGGCGGCGGCGTCGCGGCTCTGGCCTCGCCGGACCGGCGGGGCTTTTGGCGGCGCGCTAAAAGTGGAGCGCCGCGCCGCGCCCTCGATCCGGTCCATGGCCTCGGCGTCGGCCGGCTGGCCCGGCTGGCCCGGCTGGCCCGGCGCCCGGCGCGGCGGCCCCCCCGAGCAGCGCGCCGACGCCGACGCCGACGACGACGTGCGCGACCCCCCGCTGCTCTCCAGCGCCGCGCGGTGCGGCGCTCCGTCGGCGCCGCGCGACGGCCGCAGCGAGAAGAGGCCCGCCCGCGGGCTGCTGCTCTGCCCCGACGGGCTCGACGACGCGTCGGCCGTCGGGCCGCTCAAGTCGGACGACGACGAGTTGCCGGAGAAGGCGAAGACGCCCTCCTCGCGCTGCTCCGCCGCCGCCGCCCGGCCGCGCGGCGCCTGCGGCCGCGCGGCGGCGACCCGGAGCGCCTGGTTCTCCTGCTGCAGCCGGTGCACCTGCTCCCTCAGCGTCTCGAGCTGCTGCGCCATGGCGGCCCGCTCGCCGTGCCACTCCTGGCGCGCGCTCTCGAGCGACGCCCGCGCGCGGCACGCCTCTTGCTCGCCCTGCAGCCTCCGTGGTTCGAGGCCGTCGCGATGGGCCATCCACGCCTGCACGAGGAACGAGAGCTGCTCGCGGATCTCGTGGGCCGTCTCGAACAGCGTCTGCTGCGGCGCCGTGGGGTCGGCAGACAGGCACCGCGGCAGCGACTGCAGCGACGCCGCGTCGAGCCCCAGGCAATGAGGCGAGATGGCGCGCGGCGGCGGCGAGGCGCGCGGCGGCGGCGAGGCGCGCAGCAGGGCGTCCAACGTCGCCGCGCCCGCGTCCAGGCCGGGCCGAGTCGGCGCCGGCGGCGGGACGCAGAAGGGGAAGCCGGAGCCGCCGTCGGCGGCCGGCGCAGGATGAAACGCGGGCTGGTGGACGCCGAATCCGGCGCCGGCGGCTGGCAGGCCGTGTGGGGAGACGGGGACGGGTTCCAAGACGGGAACGGAGAGGCCGGGCACGGAGAGGCCGGGCACGGAGAGGCCGGGCACGGAGAGGCCGGGCACGGAGAGGCCGGGCACGGAGAGGCCGGGCACGGAGAGTCCGGGCACGGAGAGTCCGGGCACGGGGATGCGGACGGCGCCCGGGCCGAAAGCGAGCCCGCCGCAAGACGGGGGCTGCGGCGGCGGCGCGTCGGCGCCAAAGGGCCACGCCGGCAGCAGGTCGGCAAAGACGGCGGGCGACAGCGAGTCGTGGCGCGACGCTGTGCCGGGGAGCGTCGGCGCGTCGGAGCTGAAGGGCGAGGCGGCGTCGTCGTTGGAGGCAGGCCAGAAGCACGGGCCGCCGGCCAGGTCGGGGAGGGACCAGGCGCCAAAGGCCAAGTTGCTGTCGTGGGCGAGATGGGGCAGGGGAGAGGGCGAGCCAAAGGGCATATAATAAGGAGCGGCCGGCCAGCTGCTGAAGCAGGGGTGCTCAGGCGCGGGGAGCTGCTCAGGCGCGGGGAGCGGCTCAGTCTGCAGGCCGGCGCTGGCCGCCGTCACGGGCACAGGGCGAGAAATGCCGCGCGAGCCGTCGGCGGACGCGGACGAGACGACGACGGGCGAGACGACGGCGGGCGAGGCGTAGTGCGTGCCGGCGCCGGCCGGCGGCTGGTCATGGGCACGGCCACGGTGGACGTCGGCCTGCAGGCGACTGGGCGAGGGGAAAGAATGGCAGGGCATGGCGACCGAGGGCGCGAGGCGGGTGGCGTGAGCGTCTTGTATGAAGGTGTGGAGGAGCGCGAGGTGGTGGGCGACGGGCAGGCTGGGCCGGGCAGGCGGCACGAGCAGGCTGCGACGGGCGGAGGACGGAGACGGGGAGGACGGAGACGGGGAGGACGGAGACGGGGAGGACGGAGACGAGGAGGATGGGCTCGAGGAGGATGGCTGGAGGAGGATGGCTGTAGGAGGATGGGCTCGAGGATGGGCTCGAGGAGGATGGGCTCGAGGATGGGCTCGAGGAGGATGAGCTCGAGGAGGATGGGCTCGAGGATGGACCCGACGAGGATGGACTCGAGGATGGACCCGACGAGGATGGGCTCGAGGATGGACCCGACGAGGATGGACTCGAGCGAGGCAACGGCGTCGAGGGTCGAGACAGAGCCGCCAGCAGAGAGCAGGGCGCCGGCGACGAGAGCCAGAGGGCCGCCCGGCTTTATACACGGACGCGCACGTAGATACGACGATTGGCACGGGCAAGGCTGTCGCGTCCCTCGGTCCGGTCGACGGCGTTTGCTCGCGGCCCGGGCTGCCAACACTCTGACGCCGTCGACGGTCGGTGCGAGAGGATGCGTCGACGTGGTCTAGCGTGTCGGATACCAGCGTCCAGGACGACGGGAGGTTTGGACGCTCAAGCGGTGCGACCCATGGCCGGCTGCGCTGACAAGGGCTTGGCCCATGAGACTGAGCGGCGGCCGGGCAGCAAACATGAGGTCGTGCAACGTGGGCGCCGCGGCCGAGGAGCGGCGGCGGCCGAGGAGAAGCGGCCGAGGAGAAGCGGCGGCGGAGAAGCGGCGGCGGCGGCGGCGGCGGCGGCAGCAACAGCAGCGGCAGCAGCAGCAGCAGCAGCAGCAGCAGCAGCAGCAGCAGCAGCAGCAGCAAATGGCGGGCTGCGAGGAGCACTATGCACGCAGGCCTGCGTTTGCTGCCCCTGGTGGCGGGCAGCGGGGCCGGTACGAGAAGCAAGCATGCCGAGCCAAGACAGCGGCGTCGGTCGCGAGGCCTTCCAGGCCTGTGTCACGGGCCACGGCTGTTGGACCCAAGCCGCCCCGTTTGCGTTTGCCTTGCGGGCCAGGCCAGGCGCCTCTCGCCTCTCGTCTCGGCCCGTCGCTCTTCTGGGGCAGGCAGCGGCGCCACGGCGGGAGTTGCAGGCGCGTCCCTGGCGGGCGCGTCCCTGGCGGGCGAGTCCCTGGCGAGGCGCGGTTCGTACCGGCCGTGCCAGCCGCCGCCAGCGGGTGGCTGCATCGACAGCGGCGGATGGCGGCGACGGGCGGCGACGGGCGGCGACGGGCGGCAACGGGCGAGGCTGGCGGGTGGAGCAGCAATGGCTGGCTGGAGGGGGCATGGAGTGATGATGGAGGGTGACGATGGAGGGTGACGATGGAGGGTGACGATGGAGGGTGACGGGGAGGATGATGATGGAGGGTCGAGGAACTGTGGGGAGTGACGATCGAGGGCAGGCAGCATCAGGGTCTAGCTTCCGCTGCAGCTTGCGGCCGCCGAAGTACCCGGTACATCCCCGCGGCCATCCGGGGCCCGCCAGCAGCCACTGCGACAGCCACTGCGACGGTACCGGCTACTTCGGCCTCGCGCCCAAGCCCAACGGCCACGAGGCAGCCGCGCGCGGATTGGCCCGTCGCGCGCAAAGGCGGGCCCCGCCACGGTGGGCCACGGTGACCTCCCGGCTCACCGTCCCGTTTTTCCTGCCGGGCCGGGCAAGCTTAATCCTGGACTTTAATCCTGGACTTTGACTCGACAGCAGGCCAATCTTGACATGTTGGGTCACGCCTGTACTTGACGACTCTCGCCTCCTCGTCCCTTTCTTGCTTTTGGCGTCCATCATTTCTTACAGGCCGCTCCCTTTGGCTCCATCGGGCCGCCTGCAGCCCGCCGTGGCAGCTGAAGCCGTCGCTGGCCCGCGTGCCTCCACGGCAGCCACCCTCTCGGGCATGTGAAGACTACTTGGCGCGAAGACCACTTGGCGCGAAGACCACTTGGCGCAAAGACCACTTGGCGCGAAGACCACCTGGCCCTCTCTCCTCCACTGCCGCATTCCGCCATGACATCGACCAGCCGAATCGCATGCCGACGAGCTGTCCTTCCCCGCCGCCCATGCACGTCGCTTCGCTCCTCGCGTTGGGTCGCCGCCCGCGAGCCCAACGACTCGGCCCCCGGATGGCCTACACGGGCTACCGACGCCCTGCCCACGGACCTCCTGTGCTCCAGCGCGCCCAGGGGGGGCCGGGGCACGCCGAGGGGCCCCCGGACACGCTGAGGGGCCCCCGGACACGCTGAGGGGCCCCCGGACACGCCGAGGGGCCCCCGGACGCTCGGTGCCACGCATGGCACCGTTTGCTGGCCATGGCCATGCCCGAGCCGCTCCCCGGCCGCTCCCCCGGCCGCTCCCCGGCCGCCTTCCGCCGCTCATCTGTTGGCTCCCGATGTGGAAATGAGGCCAAACGCAGGCCTCCTGCTCGAGACCGGCTCGACGCCCGTCAGCATCGACGGCCTGCATGTCCGTTACACACGCCCACCGCCCTCTACCTGCCGGCCCGCACGGCTGCCGACGCAAATCCCGGCCCGGGGACAGCATCAGCATGCGCTGCCTGCCGCACTCTTTCCTCATCCTGCCCAGCCTGCATGCGCACCTTTGTTTGTCTTCGCCCTGCGTCGCTGCATCGTCCCGGCTGACCTCGGGCCCCCAGCCCCTTGGCGAGACCAACCCGCCTCGCCTCGACTCCATGACGCTCATTGTTCTTCCATGCAGACTCCCGTCCCCTGAAACGCAGGTGCCTGCTGTTCCCAGCCCCTTCTCTCCCGTCGGCTCCGTCACCGCCTCGTCGGCCGTCCATTGGGGTCTGGGAAAAGGACCGGTGCATCTGCAGCCGTCGGGCGGCCTTGCTCCCGACAAAGTTTGCTCACCAACGTCGGGGGCCGCGGCCAGCCAAAGTCGTCGACGGCCCAGCACATGTCGATAGCGCGTCTCTCACGTCATACGGCCACCTCCCGGAGCATCTGGACAGGATCTTGCCGATCTAGCTTGCATGGTGCAGAGATGCTGCATGTCGACCTGAGGACACGGCACAGCCGTCATGCCTAGTCTCTGGTAGAGGCTGCAGTTCTTGGGCCCGAGCCTCTGGTGTGCCGCGTGCCGGCTAGTCCTGCCCAGGGAGCGGTCTGCTGCCGAGTTGAAGCAAGGTTGAAGAGAGCGGCATTGTTTCGACATGTTACTCGGAGCGTGTCGCGACGGCGGCTCCAGGGTAGGGCCGTTTAGAGGGGATGCCACGGTTGATGCCCGAGAGGCTGGTTGCTCACTTTGCGTCGTCAACGTTGACCCTGTCTGGTGGCATTGTTGCGTCGAGCACGAATCGGCCGAGACTTGGATTTTAATAGCAACATGGAGGGTTCATGTTGATGGCATCGGCGGGTAAGCGGCCGGACGTAGACGTGTCGTCAGCCAGCTCCGACTCCCCAGGTGAGCGGCTGTCTCTTTGTTGAAACCAAGGACGGCTCTCTCTGCCGTGGCATTGACGAGTCGGGCCTACAATGACGCCGGTGTAAACGGAGCACGCCGTGGCGTTTACTGGCAGCACAGGTTTATCCGAGGCCGAGACTGTTCGAGTCTCAAAGACGGCCTGCACGGAATGCAGCGTCAAAGCAGCACTGGGTCGTCCATGGGCAGCCATGCCTACAGGCCAGGCGGTGAGAGGGTAAGCGCAGACGCCTCAGACAGGAATACGGGGAGGCAGACGAGGCCGTATGTGCAGGGTAGACGCAGGCGGCGAGAGCGTCGTGGCGGCGTGACTTAAGGCCTCGCGGGCGAGACGGGGCGAGACAGGGCGCGACAGGGAGATACCCGACGACACAGTGCAGGACGGTTCTGGACGAGGGCCAACGACAGGCCGCGCCGGACAAGCTTATTGCTGTGGTTATGCGGCAGCCTAGCGGCGAGGGCGAATGGCGTCGCGCGGGGGCGTCAGGCTGCAGGCGAAAGCTGCATGGAAGATGGAAGCAGTCGAGGAATACTCTGTGTGTACTTGGATGCGGTGCAACCTGGCGGGCGAGAGGGGCTGTCGAGCCGGGCCGGGGCTGTCGAGCCAAGCCGGGGCCGTCGAGCCACGCCCTGGCGGTACCTGGCGATACGGGCGGGTACCGCCGCCTACCGGGACGGAGGAGGACGGCGCGTCCGGATCCGGCGGCGGCCGTGTGTTGGAGAAGTTGCCAGTTGTGAGTCTCCGAAACTAGGTCAACTAGAAGCAGATGAGATGAATGAAGCAAATCAAGTCGATGAAACGAGATGAAACCGCATGGAACCACGTCCCTTATCAGATGGCCCATTATCTGATGCCGCCGCCGTCGCCAGGACCGCGCCGAGTTTGAAGGCCCGTCGCCGCGTGTGCTGGCCGGGACGGGCGCTGCCGACCCGACCGACGCACGTGCTGCCGACGACGACGATTAGGTCGTCCCGTGTCGGGTAGCAGTCACGAGTTGCGCGAATTACCCGAGGCGTCTGCATCAGGCAGGACGGGACAGAGGCCGACGGACGGGACAGAGGCCAGACGGGACAGAGGCGGACCGACGGGACAGAGCTCGGGCTCCAGGCGAATCGGTTTCGTCGTCGACGCTCTGCCGGCCGACCGACGGCGCCGTCGAGCACGCCGATCCGGACCCATGACCAACCAATGGATGCCAAGTGTCCAGCGATGCCCCTGGCGAGGGTGTGATTAGAGAGGCCATCGTGCCTTGGTAGTCTAACAAGTAGGGACGCGGGCGAGCTCGGCTTGCGTCCATGTCACGGACAGCTACTACCGCGTCTGCCCTGCCATGCACGTGCGTCGTCAAGGAGGGCGGCGAGAGCGGTGCCGCAGCCAAGGCAGCCAGATGCCCAAGGGGCAAGACGGGCGTCGACGTCGACTGTCGTGCTACGCTGTGGCCACTGTGGCAACCGAGGCGAGCGAATGGGACGCGCCAGCCGAGGCACAGCGCGAGGAGCAGGGCTGCTGCAGCACTTTTGCCGCTCCACGTCCATGGATTGGGGGCCCTTTGTCGACCGAGCAGGCTCTGCTGTCGACGAGAGGGTGTTGCAAGTGGTGGTGGTGGTCCATCAAGCCGCGAAATGGCTCAAGACAAGACGTCCAGGGCCACGGGAAGGGGAGGAAAATAAAATATAAATAAAATATAAATAATAATAACAATAAAACAAAAAAAGGCGGCGAAAGACTGCCGCATGTCAGCGCTTCCCGTCTGCACAGCCGGCCCGTCAGACGGCACATGTCGCGAGGCGAGGGCCGTCCCGGATGCGCCCCTCGGCTGTCGTAAGCAGGGTCGTGAGCAGGGCCGGCGCACAGGGCAGACAGACGGCAGACGGGTCCGTGGTTGAAGCGTCGACCGAGGCGGATGCCATCGGCTTCATTATATCCAGCGGCCAGACCTGCTTCTCCAACCCCGGCGGGGTAACGACACCCTCCCCGAGGCCAGCCGGGCACCATGGGTTCGCTGCCGTGGCCGGGCAGGGGCTCGGATTGGGCCGCGCCGTGTAGGTATGCATCGCCATCGGGGGGGTCGCCTGGCCGCGACGCCATGCGCGTCCAGACGCCCAGGCGCGAGCAGCGAGTCGACAAGGCCGCGGCAAAGCGTCGGCAGGCCGCCGTCTCTGTGCGGAGGCGGGAGGGGTTCGTAGGCGTAGGCGTCGGGGGCCGCAGGCGTAGGCGTCGGGGGTCGCAGGCGTAGGCGTCGGGGCGAGGGGGCCTGAGACTGTGTGCAACGCGAGGCGTCGACGCGATTGCTGACGGCCGCAGGCTGCAGGCTGCAGGCTGCACCAAGCCACGCCGCCAGGCTGCGGCAGATGAGGGCTGGGCGTACGGGGACGGCGACGCACATGCGTGGACGCAGTCGACGGCGACACGATATCTGACCTGTGCAACACGAAAGCCAGCCGGCGGCGTTGGGGCAAGGGGAGAGAGGGAGGAGGGGGAGAGAAGAGCAGAGGCGGCGCGGCGAGGCGACATGTTCGGAGAGGGGAGGCGAGGGGAGGCGAGGGGAGGCGAGGGGAGGCGAGGGGAGACGAGGGGAGACGAGAGACGAGAGGCGAGAGGCGAGAGGCGAGAGGCGAGACGGAGAGGCGAGACGGAGAGGCGAGACGAGCGGCGAGACGACAGACGAGGCGACAGACGAGACGACAGACGAGACACAGACGACAGACGAGAGACGAGACGGCTCTGATTAGGTAGGTTGACAAGACAACAGCATCAAACCGACAAACAAAGCCAAGTTGACACGCAGATAAAGGCCCGGCGGCCCGTCTTGCTGCCGCCGCCTGCAAAGGTGTGAAATGCCCGCCCGTGCTGGTCAATCTGGACATGCCCCATCACGACAGTCATGGTCATGCTTTCATCGCCATCATCATCATCATCATCGTCGTCGTCGTCGTCATCATCATCATCATCGCCCATGGCACAGCGTGCTCGTCGGCCCTCTCCCCCGCGAGCCGCCTACGCCGCACCGAGCTACCAGTCCAGGTCGGGCACCTCGTCGGCCGAGCCGTCGATGAGCGTCTGCAGCATCTTGTTGAAGCCGCGCTCGCAGGCCTGCTGGTTGATGAGGCCGGCGTCGACCAGGCCGTTGAGCGCGCCGTCGACCCAGTGCTGGTCGCTGAACTCCTCCTCCCTGGGCTTGATGGGCGCCGACTGCATCACCTCGGCCAGCCTCTCGGCCGTCGTCGGCTGCGTCTTGCCGACGCGCACGCTGGGCAGCGCGCCGCGGCTGGTGCGCGGGTCGAAGCCCTTCTTCATCTCGAAGACGTAGGCGCCGTCGGACCCGTCGGCCAGGTGGAAGTAGTAGTAGGCGCCGTTCTCCAGCGGCGCGAACAGCAGGCCCGCGTGCCGCTCGTCGCTCGTGTCGCGCGTCTGGCCCCGCAGCACGACGATGTAGACGAGGTAGATTTGCTTGACGTCCATCATCATCATCATCGCCGCCGCCTCTTCGTCTCCTTCCCCTGGCTGGGCCGCCGCCTGACGGGACGCAATGGTGGGCGTCGGGGCAGAGGCGAGAGCCTGGACGGGCCCGTCAGCGCTCAGACGGGCATCCTGCTGCGAGGCCTCGCTCACCTGTGTCTGGGAGCAGCGACGACGGCTGGCGTCGAGTCGACCGGCTGGTCAAGGGCGTGCTGGGCGACGCCCGGACGGCTGAGGCAGACAGGGGACGGAGGAGGAGGAGGAGGAGGAGGCGGAGGAGGAGGAGGAGGAGAAGAAGAAGAAGAAGAAGGAGAAGACGCGAGCTTGCAGAGGGCACGAGAGCCGGCAGGCTCGGGCTCGGGCCGTATTTATATGCTTAGTAGCATCAGCCAGCTTGCACGATTAGGCGACGCGCAGCATCCTGAATCCTGACCGCCTGCGGTGGTGACACGGCCAAACATCGGGCACCCATACGCACAAACCCCGCTCCTCGATATCTACATGGTCCTGATGGATGTGCAAAAAGGCCTCGTCCGAGGCCAATGGCGTCTGCAGTTCTCTCTCTCCTTTTTTGTCCTTTTTTCCCTTGTTTTTTCCCCCTTTTGATACAGGCACGCTGCCGCGGACGCAGCCTGTGTCACGCACTCACGCACGACGCGCCCCCTTCTCACATGGCACGGCTCTTGGTGTCTTGACGTCTTGTCCGGGCGAAGGGCGAGACGGGAGGGCCAGCAGGCTGGCTGGGAGAGAGAAGTCGTCATGGCCGTCGTCGTCCGTCCGTCCGTCGTCCGTCCGTCGTCCCGGGTGCAGAGGAGCAGCAGCCGGTGGTGTCTGGAGCTGCGAGAAGCCGCCCGTCGGCAACTTCTCGCCACGGCAACATCTCGCGAGAGACGCAGTCGATGCGACCAAGGGCCGTCTGCTTGCTCCTCGAAGACGCCGCCGCCCAGCAGCTCTGCCCGCATCCCCAACGGCCAGCTGTCGCAGTCGTGTGCCCTCTACGCAACTCGCTGCAACCCCGTGGACCCTGCATCGTTGCATAGGGGGCCAAAAATAAAAAGCCCTCTGTTTGGTAAGTGCCCAAGGTATATCACATATAGGCGGCAGATGCATACAATGTAGACTCGTGTGCTCACACACCTCGGGTGGCCACGTAACATCGGCTGCCGTACGGACGGCTTGTGACAGCAGCATGGCCACGACGCCGGCACAAGGCCCCCTTCGCAAAGACGCACCTGATCCACTGGCCATGCTTATTGTACATGGACGAGCGGGCCGCTTGCCTTTGGGCCGGCAGCCAGCCCGCCGCCGGGCTCGGACTGCCTCTTCTGAGACTGCCGGCCGTCGAGGCGGTCGAGCAAGCAGAGGGGCAGAGGGGCGGAGCGGCGGAGCGGCGGAGCGGCGGAGAGGCGGAGAGGCCGAGGGCAGAGGGCAGAGAGGCGCAGAGGCGCAGAGGCGGAGAGGCCGAGGGCGCAGAGGCAAGGGCACAGAGGTGAGGGCACGGATGCGAGGGCACAGAGGCGAGGGCACAGAGGCAGGGGTCCGAGAGGACGAGGCAGACGGCGGCAAGTCGCACAGGACGGCTGCCAGCTCGTGGCCACGGTCCTCGGCCCCGGCTCGTCGAGGGTGGCAACAGCCAAGCCGCGGACACATGGACGCCGAATGCAACGCTTGGCTCGATGCGATGCACTCGGCTCGATGCAACTCCAAGCGTGGGCGGCGAAGCTGGCTCCGCACCGCATCAGCGAACCCCGTCGGCCGAGGGTCACAAGACGGGCGGCCAGAGGGGCAGTCGGCCCTCCTTGGAGATGGCGTCGAGGGCGGCGAGCCGGGAAGCGCCGGCTAAGGGCGCTGTGCCTGTGCCTGCGCATCGGCCGATGGGCCGTCGATCAGCGGCGACGGGGCCGCAGCGGGCCGCACCAGGGGCTCGCGAGCCGAGGGCGGCCTCTCCCGGTCTCGCTGGAGGAGCCTGTCGGGGGCTCTCTGGCTGGCTGGCTGGGTGCTGGCTGGGTGCTGGCTGGGTGCTGGCTGGGTGCTGGATGGCTGGCCGGGTGCTGGCCGGGTGCTGGCTGGCTGCTCTCTGGCTGGCCGGTTGCTGGCTGCTGCTGGCTGCTGCTGGCTGCTTGCTGGCTGCTGCTGGCCTCGCCCGCGGCCGGCTGGCCATGGCCGTCGACAGAGGCGCGGCCCGCGTCGGCTGGGGCCGGGGCAAGGCGGCCGGCAGGCAGCCAGGCCGGGAGCGTCTGAGGCCTCGTCACCTGGCCGAGGGCGGCGGTCAAGACTGGCGGTGCTGCCTTACTTACACTCGGTGCAGGGAGGCTGGTCAGCAGCCGCCCAAAGAGGAGTTGCCGTCTCTGCGAAGCCTCACCGAGATCTCAGCTGCGCAGACAGCGCATGCCACGCGGCCGGGGCCCGGCAAGCCTCACCGACGGTGTCGGGGCCGATCGCCATCAAAGGCGGGACGGGGGCTCGGCCAGGGGGCGACGGGGGGCGACGAGGGCCGACGAGGGGTCGACGAGGCCTGACAGGGCCTGACAAGGCCTGACAAGGCCCGACGAGGCCTGAGCAGACCCGACAAGACGCGGCTCACAGGGGACGGACCCGAGGGTCCAAACAAGCTTAATCCGAACCGTGGCTGAGGCTGGGAGGCGTCGGCACTGGCCCGCGAGGGCTGGCCTTGATTCGACACAGGGCGGATGAGACAGACAGAGTTTGCTAGCTCCCGCCGTGGCAGGACGCTGGCCAACCCGACGCCACTGACCGGGCACGCAGCCAACGACTCTGCGTCACCTGAGACGCGCGAGCAGGCGACTGCATACAAAGACGCGATGCCGTCTTGGCAGAGTTCTGACGGCGGCGCCGAGGCGGGCGTGCGTGTCTTGGATGTCTTGGATCCGTCAGATTCAAGCTTAACCGGGCGGCGAGACAGCAGGCTGTGCGTGTCTGAGGGCGGAATTGCGGTGGCCACCATGACGGCGGCCGGCCGTTGCAGCTGATGGGCCATGGCAGCTGGCGGCGGCTGGGGGCAGCTGGTGGCGGCTGGGCAGCTGGTGGAAGCTGGTGGCAGCTGGTGGCAGCAGATGGCAGACTCGATGGATGATTCAGCGACGCTTGCCGACGACGGCATCCGCCGCCACGGGAGATAAGAAGGCTGGCGCTGGCCCCGCGGAATTGGGCAATTAGTCAATCGATGATGTGATGAAGCGGCCGTGTACGAGGCACGGAGTAGAGTACCCCGTACGGCGCGCTTGTACAGTACGGCGCGCTTGTACAGTACATGGGCGCACGAGCCCTGGCGTGTCTGAGACGCACAATCTCCAGGCAATAAGCGTATTTGCACGGGAAACGGGAATTCGCCGTGTCTCGCCGGCCGTGCTGACACGGGCGTTCCAGAAGCACATGACGTACGTATCGCGCCTGGTACCCGTAGCGCGAGAGCTGAGGCCGGCGCCGGATAGCCGGGACGCTGCGCATGCCGACTCTGCCGGGCTCCCCAAAGCGAGCGCCCCAAAGCGAGCGCGACTGCCAGCATGGCCCCGGCTGCGGCGCATGAAGCTTCCAAGTCGCGGTGCTCGCGAGGCGCTTGCGGGGTGCATATGTGCACATATGTAACATGTGTACTCCGTACTCGGCAGCCTCTGGACTGTGACGAGACAGTGCGACTCTGCTATTTCCGTCGACGACGTCCATCAGCGGCGTCCAACGTCATGTGCCAAGCCGCGTCCCTGGGCAGCAAACAGCTGAGACTGTGCTGTCGCAGACGGCCGGCCAGGACGGAAACGGCACGCCCTCTCTCCCTTGCAGCAGCGCCGCCGCCAACGCCGCCGCCGCGCGCACTGTGCACGACTCGGAAAAAAAGCGCGAGCCGGCGGCCCCAGGCCTTGCACCGCGCCAGGCTGCACCGCGCCAGGCTTGCGCCGCCCTAGCAGGTGCCCACCGACGCGATGCCTTGCTCGCCGTGCATGCGCCGTGCACAGTCCCGCCGGGCACAGTCCCGCCGGCCACTGAGGACCCCCGGCACAGCGCACCCCCGGCACGGCGCACCCCCGGCGCAGTACCCCCCGGCACAGTGCGCACTGCCCCCCTCGCCACTGGGCCCTGCGTCCACGCCCCCCCCCTCGCCTCGCGCATATACAGTGCAGCGCCGGAAATTTAAACATTTCTGCCTGCCTGCTGGCACAAGTACGTCCAGACAGGGAAAAGGGCTCGAGGAAAAGATACCTCGCACGCAGCAATCCGCGCCATCATCAACAGGTCGTCCATCTCCTCCGTCCAAGTTAAAAGCCGCCGCCGTCTCCACGCAGCACGCAGCACGCACGCACGCACCTCGGGCCCATGTACTCGGTACCGTACCGGGTACTCTTCAAGAGACGTACTCTTCAAGAGACGAAAGCGCGCCTTTTCCCTTCTGCCCCGGCTCCAAACAGCCGTCGCCCGAACGGCTCCTTGCCCCTACTTCTACTTCTACTTGTACTGCCTGCCGCCCGCCCTCGTCGAATGTCCTCGTCCTGCTCCCCCTCGGCCTCTCCTGCTCCCCCTCTCGCTCGAGCGCCCTCGAGCGCCCTCGCGAGCCCGCCGCCGCTCCTCGCCGCCGCCAGCCGTCGCCGGCAGTCCGAGTACGGCGCTGCCGCCGCCGCCCGCCAGCGCCCTCGACCGCGCCCGACCGCCCCCCAGGACGCCGCGCCGGGGGCCCAGGGAGCGCCTGCACCAGCCCTCGGCCGTCGTCTCCTGGCCTCGTCCGTCGTCTCCTCGCCTCGTCCGTCGCCTCCTCGCCTCGTCGCGCCCTGCTTCGCCCCCCGAGCCGCCGCCCCCGAGCCTCGCCCCCCGGCCTCGCCCTCGACGGCCCGAGTTCGGCCATTCCGCCGTCCGCGCCGGAGCCGGCCTGGTGCGCGCGCCATTACGCCGTGGCTGCCGCCCCCCCTGCCGCTGCTCCGCGTCGTCGCCTGGATCCCCTGCCTCGCGCGCTACAACGCTGTACCTGCCGCTACCTCGTGACTAAGCGCCCCAGCCACACATGGCGCTCGCCCCAGCGCCTCGCGTCCTCGTGGCCAGGGGCCCCGCGCCGCCCCAGCCAATCGCCGACGCCGGCCCGGGTGAGTGCCCTTCACATCCTTCACATGGCCAGCCTCGTTCGTGTCCGCATCCTCCGTCCTTGATCCATTATCCATGCACTTCCCCCCGTCTCCCCCGTCCTGCGCCATGCGCCCCTCCCTGCCTGCCCGCCGCCATCTTGGGCGCCCGCCATCTTCGCGCCCGCCGTCTTCGCGCCCGCCGTCTCCGCGTCCGCTATGCTGACTGACACGCTGCCCCAGTCGTCGTTGGCCCCCCGCTCGCGCCCGCTGCAGACGTCGCGACGCTCGCTGCCTCGGATTCGCGCCCCCAGCCGCCGCCCTCCTACTCGAGCAGCTACTCGTCGTCGCCCCGTCAGTTTGCCTCGGACATAACCGATCCCATCCTCGAGGAGGGCGGCGAGGAGTCGGGCTTCGACTCGCCCATTGAGCCCGTCACCCCCGTCAGCGGCGGCGGCCACTCGCACGACTTCTCCGCGCTGCAGCTCCAGAACCACGACGACGCCGCCGCCGGCCTGCCCGCCGGCCTCGCCACCAGCCTGCCCAGCAGCCTGCCCAGCGGCCTCGCGCGCGACCTGCCCGCCCACAACCCCCTGCCCTCCGTCGTCGCCTCCGTCGCCTCCAAGAGGGCCGCGCCCCCCCTCGCCTCCTCCCAGGCCTCGCACCCGCCGCGCCCGACGACGGCCGTCTCGACCAAGCCCCCCGAGCCCGATCCGCCGCCCCAGACGCCCCAGTCGCGCCGCTCCGCCCGCGGCTCGACCGGCGGCTTCCGGCGCACCATGTCGAGCTTCTTCCGCCGCGCCAACTCGGCCGTCGAGAGGGACCGCGAGTACGCCATCGTCGACGCGCCCTCGTTCGTCGCCACAGACGCGTCCACCAGCGGCTTCACCAGCCGCAGCGGCCCCCCGCCCGCCACCACCACGGCCCGCCACTTCTCCACCACCAACCGCTCCTCCAACACGACGACGCGCTCCAACTCGCCCCCCTCGCCCGGCTCGCCCCTCGAAATGGTGCCCACGCACCGCTCCGCCGTCGCCCACGGCTCTCACGGCTCTCTCCCCAGCGCCGACGACTTCAAGCACAAGGGCCGCTCCGCCACGGGCCTGACGCTCCGCGGCCGCGCCGTCAACTTCGTCGGCAGGGGCCGGCCCACCCGCCCCGAGCGCCGCGCCAGCAGCTTCGACGGCGGCGACCGCGCCCTCGCGTCGCCCGGCCAGGCCCGGCGCGGCGACGCCGCCGACGACAAGACCTTCCCGCCCGAGCGCCTGCCCTGGATCCTGCCCCCCGACGCCGGCACGGGCGCCAAGGCGCGCCGCATGAGCCTCAGCCTGCCCGACGACTTCACCATCGACGTGGCCGAGCTGCAGTCCGAGTTCGAGTACCAGCACAAGATCCTCGGCCGCCACGGCAAGCACCTCGGCAAGGGCGCCGCCTCCAAGGTGACGCTCATGGTGCGCAGGGGCTGCCCCGGCGAGCTCTACGCCGTCAAGGAGTTCCGCGGCAAGTCGCACCGCGAGAGCCAGGAGGAGTACGAGAAGAAGATCAAGTCCGAGTTCAGCATCGCCAAGAGCCTCCACCACCCCAACATCGTCGAGACGATCCGCCTCTGCACCGACCACCACCGCTGGAACCACGTCATGGAGTATTGCTCCGAGGGCGACCTCTTCGGCCTCGTCCAAAAGGGCCACCTCAAGGGCGAGGACAAGAGGAAGGACCGCCTGTGCCTCTTCAAGCAGCTCATCCAGGGCGTCGGCTACCTGCACGCCAACGGCATCGCCCACCGCGACATCAAGCTCGAGAACCTGCTGCTGACCAAGGACTCCAAGCTCAAGATCACCGACTTCGGCGTCTCCGAGGTCTTCTCCGGCACGCACCCGGGCCTGCGCGAGTCGGGCGGCCAGTGCGGCCAGAACATGGGCCCCGTGCGCCTCTGCTCGCCCGGCATCTGCGGCAGCGAGCCCTACATCGCCCCCGAGGTGCTCGAGAAGCGCGGCATGTACGACCCGCGCGCCCTCGACGTCTGGAGCTCGGCCATTGTCATGATCTACCTCGTCTTCGGCGGCGCCATCTGGTCGCGCGCCGAGCGCGGCAACCCGCACTACGACAACCTGGTCCGCGGCTGGCAGCAGTGGAGGGACAAGCACCCGGAGCACGGCGCCAGCATCACCGACGCCGACTACCCCGTCTGCCTCGCCCTCGACGTCGGCGTCAACCCGCCCGCCCTGCGCCGCCTGCTGCTCCAGATGCTCAACCCGGACCCGGCGCGCCGCATCGCCATCGACGACGTCCTGGCCAACCGCTGGATGAAGAACGTCGAGTGCTGCCAGGTCGAGTCGTACGACGACCAGGCCCACGCCATCGACGCCTCCAAGAAGGGCGCCTGTCTCAAGAACGGCGCCAAGAAGATCTTCTGCCACAACCACCTGCCCCCCAAGAACGCGGGCTCACACTCGCTCGGCAAGATGCCGGGCAACCCGGGCTACTAGACGGGCTTCTAGACGGGCGCGCGCCTTCTCTTCCACGTACATGTCCTTTGCCTTTTACGGTGCTTAATATTTTCATTCCAAGGGGGGGGGGCGGCGCCTCGAGCTGGACGACGGGGCCTCGACCTGGCGTTGTTGGCCTGGTTGGTCCCTTTGCTTGTCTCTTTGTTATGCCTGGTTAAGGCGGGCCTCCTCTGGGGGTTTTTTCTCTCACACCATACCCCGGGCCATGGGCGGCACGGCTGAACCGACGCCATGGTCCCTCTCCTTTGTCGTCGGTCCAACATAGGTATCCCTGGGCGGGGTGGCTGGCCTGGCATGGCCCCGGTGGTTTTGGCTGCGGCTTGGTTGCCGGGTCGGGGCCCGGCGGCGGCTGGCGTCGGTTCTGGATGGTGGCGGCCCGCGCCGCGAGGGCGTCGAGTAGCCTTTGGTAGCTGGTATCAGCACTGCAAATAGAGAGACTTGAGCGAGACTGGCGTCTGCATGACGGGGGCCCGGTGATGGCGCCACCGTCGAGCGTCAAGCGTCAGCTGTCGTGGGCTTGTACGAATACATGGCCGCATCTAGGCCTCGTCCGACATGGAATCTATCCGCGGCCCAGCTGGCTCTCGACGGCTGCAGGCCGGTTCGGGTCCCTACCAGCATCGCCGGCTGCGCTGTCCATGCCATGTCGGGCGTCAGAGCAACACCAGGACTCGCCTCTCCATCAGGGAAAGACGACGACGGGCCGGCGCGGCGGCGCGCCCTCGGCTAAGTCGGCAGCAGCGCAGCAGCAGTCTCGGGCTCACAGCCCCCGTCCCCCCTGCGCTGCCCGTGCCGCAGCCCCCACGAAGGACCAGCCGCAAGCCAGGCCTTGGTGTCGCCGGATGGCCGGTGCCGTGGAGATGGGCTTGTGGAGCGCAGCAGCAGTCAGTCAATCAGTCAGTCAGTCAGTCGGCCAGGCGAGGACGAGGGACAGGCAAGCGAGGCGAGCTGGAATAATGGAGAGAGACACGGCTAGCAGACAGGGAACACGCCTCACGGCAGCCTCGGGCCCATCAGCTGGGCCAGCTCGTCGAGCAGGTCGACCGTCTCGGCCGGGCTGGCGACCCAGGCCGTGGTGCCGACGCTGCGGGCCTTGAAGTCGTTGGAGCCGGCGCTGAGGAACTGGTCGCCGACGTGGAGCGTGTTGGCGGCGGCGATGGCGCCGAACCACTGCTGGCAGACGGAGACGCCCCAGCTCTTGTCGCCAATGTCGACAAAGACGTCGCGGCCGCCGTTGAAGGCGCAAAAGGGCACGCCGCGGCCGTGCGACAGCTCGAGCTGGCGCTGCACCACCAGGACCGTCTCCTCGAGGGCCTCGCGGGCGATGCGCAGCGCCGGGTCCGAGGGCACGATGCCCACGGCGCGGTCCTTGCGCACCACCGTGGCCGGCAGCCGCAGCGTGCGCACGCAGTCGCGCAGCGCCGACTCGGCCACGTCGAGCAGCGCCGCGATGTCGCCCTCGCTCCACGTCGCCATCTCGGCCGTCAGCCAGCGCGCGCGCTCCACGGGCGCCAGCCGGTGCTCCGACGCCAGGTCCACGGCGAACAGGTAGTTGGCCTCGCCGCCCATGATGACGAGGCTCTGCTTCTGGCCCTCGTCCAGGTCCGTCGCCGCCGCCAGCGCGTCGAGCAGCCCGTGCAGCCGCTGGTAGTAGCGCTCCGCCGTCGTGTACCCGGCCGCCGTCACGATGCCCACCTTGATGTTCTTGCGCAGCAGGTCTTGGAGAGCCGGTCAGCCAGACGCTCGCGTCGTGCGCGCGAGCAATGCCCGCGGGCAAGGCCCCCGAGCAAGGCTTGCTCGCCATACATACCCAGCAGCCGCGGAACAACGGGGCTCGCCGGCTCGAGGCTCTGGCCGTCGTCGTAGAGCGTCACGTCGCCGTCAAACGTGGCCAGCTGCAGCGCGCCGCCGGTGACGGCCATGAGCTGGGCCGAGTTGAGGACGAGGCGGACGTCGTTGAACGAGGGCGCCACGTAGCGCCGCGACGACATGTGCCGCTTGCCGTCCTGGTACTTGAAGGCCGCCTCGAGCGGCAGCCGGGTGAAGAAGGGGCCCGCCGTCGGCACCAGCATGCCCAGCTTGGAGGGCAGCGGCGGCAGGCCCCGTCTCTGCTTCTGGCGCGATACTGCCGGCCGCGCGTCAGCCCAGCCGCCAGCCAAGCGGCGCCGTTGCCGGGAGACGGACTGTGTTCGTCAATCATCATCTCGACGTCGCGCATGATCTCGGCGTAGCGCCGGTGCGCCTCGTCGGCCATCTTGGTCGTGTTGGCGTCGTCGCCCAGCACGCCCGTCGGCTGCGAGTAGAGCACAAACGGCACGGCCAGCAGGCCCTTGACCCATTCTGCGACGCTGCGTCAGCACAGGCAGGCCTCGGGGCGGCCGCTGCTCCCTCGACGCCTACCGATGAACTGGTCCCGTCGGTGCGTCTTGAGCGCGTCTTGACAGCAAGCAAGCAAGCCCGTCAGCAGACGGCCCGTCGGCCAGCGAGCAGCAAGCGCGGGCCCACGTACACTCGACGCGGTATCGAGTCGTCATGCTGGGCCCGAGGCGGGGCAAGGCAGAGCACAGGCGACACGCCCAAGGGACAGTGCTGAGACGGTACAGAGGGCAAGCCTGAGAGACGGGCTGAGTGTTGAAGGCTGAAGGCGGCGGCGATGCCGTCGAGGTGGCACGTGGCCTTCTAGAACCAATCGCCCCATCGGGCAGCATCGACCGCGGGGTGTTGCCGTTGCCGCCACTGCCGGCGGCCGGAGCGCGCCGACAAGGTACCTGGTACCCGGTCCTGGCCCTCGGCCTCGGCACCCGGACTCGGCACAACCCGGACTTGACACCCGGTCTTGGCACCCGTTCCTTGGTGCGCTTCTCCGCGTCACCTCCGGCTCCGGTACTCCGTCCCGGCCACCGTCATGCCCTGCCCGCCTCCGACTACCACTTGGTAGGCAGCATCAGCGCTCGCGTCCACTCGGCCGAGCCGCCGATGCCTTCTCTTCCTCTTGCGTCTCGTGCTCTAGTTCTTTGCCTCTTATTGCTATTCTTCCCCCAAACTCCCCTCTCCAGCCCCGCAAACCCGACAAGACATCCGGCCACAACACGTCCCCGCCAGCAGACTCCGACGACACGTTCGCCATGCTTGTCAGCTCTCTGCCCTTCCGCCGGCCTGCTCCATTTGCTCCCAGTCGTCCGGCCGGCGACAAGCTGCCCTCGTCGTCCGTCGACTCCTCCCTCATCCTCCTCCACGTCTTCACACACACACACACACACACACACACACACGCACACACACACACACACAACTCACGAGGTATACCCGCGCCAGCCTGTCCAAGGCCCTCTGAAACTCCCCCAGACCGCCGCTGTAGGCAGGCATCCAGCCTTCGGCTCCCAAAAATGTTGCTCCAGCCACCAACAGCCCAAAGGTCCGTCCAATCGTCTAGGATTCCCGCCGTCGCCGCCGACTCTTCTAGCTTTGCTGCGCGGCACCCGGGGGACCCTGGCCCTGCTGCTGTGCCAGAAGCTGCGCTTGCTGGGCAGCTACCTCGTCTGCCCTGACCATGATGGTCTGGATCATGTTTTGCTCCTCTGCCGAAAGGTGGGCCGCGAGGCTGGCGTAGAACTGCGGCTGGTCTTGTTGCATTTCTGCCAAGGCCCCTCGTCAGCTCCCGTGCGCGCCCAGCTTAATGCCGGCAAACTCACTCATCAATGTCGCCTTGAACAGCTGGTAAGGCTCAATCTTGTCCAGCGGAGACTCGAGGAGGACACTGTCCTCGGCCAATTCGTCGTCTTCGCCCTCCCCGACCGCGCGACTGTACTTCTGCGCCTGGCACAACCCATCGTCAGCAATCCGGCAGGCCGGATAAAAAAGAAAACCGAAGCGACCACGTACCTCGTCGTTCAGGAACTCGAGATAGGCCTTGCTCTCGTCCTTGCTTTCACCCGTCTCCTCCTGCGCCGCATCCTCCTCGCCGTTCCAGTTGGCGTCGTCGTCGTCCCACTCGTCCTCCTCGCCGTACTCATACGTCGACTCGAGGTGGAAATCGTCTCGCAGGGCCTCGTCCCGCTCTGCCACCCAGCGTTAGCGTGCCGCCCGTGGCAGCCGACGGTTCCGCCACACTCACTCATCATGGCGCCGGGCAGCGTCCTGAACAGCTCCGTGATGCCCTGGAGCAGCCGCGGCCATCCGACCGAGACGCTGGCTGGGACCTGCTCGTGGCTGACGCTCAGCAGCGCCGAGATGGCCACAATGCACAGCTTCTTGTCGTGGACCCGGGTGAATGACGCCATGCTGCCGAACCACAGGCTGAAGAACCGGTTTGTCCACCCCTTGTTCTCCAGCACCTGCAGGGCCAGGACGGGGTTGTAGTGGACGGCGTTGATGACCATTTCCATCAGGTGGATCTTGTAGCTCTTGATCTTGATCTCCTGCGTCGACAGCACGCTCATGGCCATGATGACGAAGCCCTCGACGCAGCTGTCGATGTGGCCCCTGAGGCTCAGCATCATCGCCTCGGCAAGCTTGCACGCGCAGATCCTTTCCACTCCGCCCTGCACGTTGTCGGCGAACATGTCGGCCACCATCGAGTACAGGGCCTGAACGTATTCTGGTTTCTGCACCAGCTGAGGCACGCCGTACTGGACGAAGTTGTCCAGCGCGGGCAGCATATCCTCCAGGTAGTACTCGGCACCCGCCTTGAAGGTCGTGTGGATCAGCTCAAAGGCCTGCCACATGTTTGCCGAGATGCCCTTTGCGGCAAAGGTGCAGCTGTCGATGATCTCGAAGACTTCGTTGTAGAGATCTGCTGCCGGTTAGCCCCATGGCATCCTTTCCCCCCGGGGGGCCGCGCGGCCACTTTGCTTACCGTAGAGCTTGTTCTCCAGGGTGATCTTGATGACTGGCATCAGCACCGCCTCGATGTGGAGAAGGACATCCGGTGTGCTCTCGAGCGTGAGGATGAGGGTTCCTATAGTCTGCAAAACGCCGAGGGCGGTGATGCTCTTGTCGTCGTAGTCGGCGTACACCTCGCCGTCGTCGCCCACTCTGCCCTCCTTCTCGAGGAGCTCTCGCACGATGCGCAGGTACGTGTCGCGCAACTGCTCGCAGAGGGCTACGGCGAATGGAGTGAGCTCGGTGGCAAAGACCTCGACAAAGTCCTCCATGACGTTGGCCAGCGCGTCGATGTCGGCCTCGTTGGCCAGCTTGAGGAGCTGCTGCATGATGGTGGGGATGCTCTGCTGCATGCTGGTCCGGATCACGTCGTGCCTGATGAGGGGCTGGAGGGCCAGGGCGGCCGTGACGCGGACGGGGAGGGCGGGGTCGGCCATGGAGTCGAGGATGTGGCGGTAGATGGTGAGCAGGTTGTTCTGGTCCTGGAAGTTGAGCTGCTCAAACTTCTCGACGGTGTCGCAGGCCCGCGCTCGGAGGTAGCCCTGGGCGCTGGTGAAGTCTGGGAAGACGTAGCGGACCAGGAAGTATTCGACCTGGTCGGCAATGGGGCTCTTCTTGCTGAGGATGACGGGGGCCAGCGTGCCAATCATCCGCAGCGCACCCTCCTTGGCGACGTGGTTCTTCTTGTCATCGGGCGACTGCTCGTACTCGTTGACGACGGCATTCACAAACTTGAGGATCTCAAACGTCTCTTTCCGGCGGTTCTTGGTCAGGTTGACGAGGAAGTTGGTGGCGGCCACGTCCGGGGCAGACGCCTCCTCGAAGTAGTTGAGCCTGCGATGGAGATACTCTTCGGGCTGATCCTCAAACTGCTCGATGTCGTCGTCGCTTAGGCAGAGAACGGGGAAGACGAAGTGGGTGACTATGTTGGTCAGGTGCGGCTTGAGATGGGACCACATCTCCTTGGGCCGGACAGACTCGTCGAGGAAGACGAGGGTGTAGGAGAGACAGGGCCGGCTGAGCCAGGCAGTCTTGGCCACCCACTTTTCGATCTCTTGGAGGTAGTGCTTGAGGATCTCGGGTGCAATGTTGGTGGTGAAGTTCTTGGCAAACTGGGCCGCCTCGTCGCCCTTGCCGGGGGTCGTGGGGTTGCCGTGCCTTGGCGGTGGCGTGTCAGCAGCCAGGCATGCGCGCAAAGACAAGGGCGGAGACCAACCTGATGAAGAGTCGGTTGAGGTTGAAGTAGGCCCATTTCTTGGCCTTCCACCAATGGTGCTTCTCGCGGTCGAACTGATCGCCCTGCATGGCGGCCGGCGGCGCCGCCTTGGAGACTGTGTGGAGGAAGACGGTGCACCAGCCGATGTTGACTTGCTGCTGCCGCAAATAGGGAGCCAGCTCGAGCTGCGGAAGAGGGCAAAGGTAAGTTGGCAGCCCATGGTGGGCAAGGGGGGAGGGGAGGCGCGGCCGTACCCATGTTGCGTGCTTGTAGGCCTTGAGGGCCAGGTGCAGCATCTCGCCGGCCTCGTCGCTCTCCTGGTTCACCAGCTCGTTGCAGATTGCCAGCAGGCGGGGGAAGCCCGTCTCGACGATGGTGTCAAAGTGCTGTCTGTCGTTGGATTCTGTCGACTTGTAACGGAAGGTGCGGCAGAGGGCGAGGAGGCACTGGAGGCCGGCGTGGACGGAGCGGGGGTTGTTGGTGTTGAGCAGCTCCATGGTGAAGTCGATGAAGCGCGGCCAACGGTCAGGGTAGTCGCATTGCAGGACGCGCTGGAGGGCGGGGACGAGCTGTTGCTGCACGGCGCTTTCCGAGGCGGCCAGGATGGGGACCAAGATGTCTCGGATGCGAGCCTTTTCGTCTTCGGGTATCAGGGTTTCGTTGGCGTAGTGTTCGGAGTGGTACCAAGAACGATTGACGCGGTTTTTTATGTAGATGACGGCTGGGAAGGGGCCCGTCAGCGGGCGCTCGACTGGAGGCTCGGATGGGACAAGGACGAGGAAGACGTACTCGACAGGCGGACGCTGGCGTCCTGCTCGGCCTGCAGGATCTGGAAGAGGCAGTCCATGAAGCCGGGATGGTCTTGGACCTAGAAAGGGCGAGGGGAAACAGAGACGGGCAGTTAGCAGCGAGCCGGCGAAGGGGCATGGTGGTCGGACGACGTCGGGCGGCGGCGGTGGACGCCAGACGGAGCACGTGGCGGCGGCTCTGCGGCCCTGTCTCGCAGACGGGGCCGCGGCCAGGCCGTGTAGGCTCGCGCCATTCGTCCAGGGGCAGAGAGGCGCCGCGAGGGCAGAGGAGAGGGAGGGCGGGCGGGCACGAAGCCAACAGGTCGCATACCTGCTTCAGCTGGAGCTCAGCGCGGCGTCGATTGTCGGCATCGGGGACCAAGCTCGCGGCGAGCAGGTCCCTGACGGCGGCGGAATCCATGGCGGGCAGGATGCGATGGCGAGGGCGACGGCGAGGGCGACGGCGCGAGCGGTGGCCGACGGAGGGCAGCGGTCGATTAACAATGGTGGCGGATGAAGGGTGTCAGGGAGGTAGGGAGGACGAGCCAAG
Organism: Hypocreales sp. Mo6-1; assembly: GCA_002939055.1. NCBI lineage: Eukaryota > Fungi > Ascomycota > Sordariomycetes > Hypocreales > Hypocreales sp. Mo6-1. Next base: position 4,785,769 of record PNEP01000013.1, read on the forward strand.
GGGATGGCGGGGCATCTACCGCTGTCTACCGCCTGGCCCTCGGGAACTGGTCGGCGGCAAGAGCGGCCAGGCTGCGAGGGAGAAAAAACGCAGGCGGCCGGGCGAGGAGCGCGAGTCGGCGGGCGAGGCGAGGCAGGGCGATGGCAGGGCGAAGGGGCAGAGGGGAGGAGGAGGAGGCGGCGGCGGCGGAGGAGGAAGACGGGTGAAGTCGACGAGGGTGCAGCGGTGCAGCGACACGGGACTTTTTTTTTTTCTTCTTCGGATGCGGTGTCTGTTGTTGTCGGCGTGGCTTACATAAAGCACAAGGCAGGCAGCCGGCAGGTGCAGAGAGAGTACGGGCGGTACGGAGTACCGCGGCCGGGTACGACTTTGATTATCGTTTATGCCGGCGCGCGACCGACGAAAACAAAGCAAATTGTTCCGAGCGACGATGGCCTCGGGGGGGGGGGCGGTGTGCTTGCGAGCCGCGCGGATGCTGGCAGCCAGCAGCAGCGCGACGACGCAGCCGTCCGGACGGGGACGGGGAACGTGCTGGACGGGGACGGGCATCGTGCTGGACGGACACGGCATCGTGCTGGACGGACACCGTGCTGGACGGGCATCGTGCTGGACGGGCATCGTGCTGGACGGGCATCGTGCTGGGACCAACAGGCCAGCGCTGCAGCATGGCAGGCACGCGGATTTCTTGCTGACCCTCCAGCGGCGCCGCCAGCACGTGCCAGCCGTCGTCTGTCCAGCCCTGTGTCCTCGTCGAGCGCGGCCGCCGCCCTCTCGCCGGCCAACCGCCAGCGCGCCCGGCGTCGGCCTGCAGCCGCTGCCCAGCGTCGCCCCGGGCCAAACGAAAGCCTCAAATCTCGCGTGCCCCGTGATTGGGCAGATCTCGCGCATGGACACGCGGTTGGCGCGTCGCACAGCAGCAGACCGTGGGTGCGGCATCCTTGGGTGATGCATCGTCAACAGGGGGGAGGCTGCCGCGGAAATCATCATTGATGCTCGCCGGCGGGCTAATCCTCGGCTATCTGCACTCCCGGGTCCCCTCGAAAACCATCATCGATACTCGCTGCCCCTGTCGATGGCGTCGAGAGCCGGACCTTCGTCGACGCCGCCTGAGACACGGCTCTGTCTCGTCGACATGGACGCCTGTCCAACTCGCCCGCCACTCCCCACTCCGTCCTCCAGGAAAAGGCCGACGTCGATCAAGGCTGTCATCTGAATCTGAGTCGCACGCTGCGTCCCTCGAGCTTGGGCACATCCCAGAAGCAGCTCAGTCAAGACAATTCTCGCCGCCGCTCTCGACTCGCTGCGTGCAATGTACGGCTCCTTTCAGCCGCGCCGTCTTTGCCGTCGACGAGGGTGCAGGCGAGCAGCGAGTACGAGTCGACCCAGCCGATGCAGTGATAGAGGAAGGACTGGCAAGCCCAGTCAAGATGGACGCCTTGGTCGCGGCAGTGCGAGCAAAGCAGGCGGCAGGTTTCGTGGACCATCTCAGGGAGGATGATGCATCATGACCATGACCATGACCATGCGGCCAGCCTCGCCTCGGGCCCAGGCTGGCCAAGCGCGAGGCAGGCCACTGGAGGACAGAGCAGAGCAGAGGCAGAGTGACGGGCGACAGAAGCATGTCCTGTCCTTGGCGCTGGCACTGGGGGGCCTGCTGTGGCAGTCTTGCTCCACGGTCCGTCGACGCAGCTTTCGACTCTGCCTCACGAGCCAAGGCCCACGATGCGCGGCGCGGGAGGCATCCCCCTATCGGCCCTTTTCCTCGCCTCTGTCGGGGGTTCTGTCGGGGGGACAAGCCGCTCTGGGTTGCCGTGCCGCCCAGGCAGGAGGCCTCGTCGACTCTCCACGTCACTCGCTGCACCAGTTGGCTCGACGGCCTTGTTAGCCACTCGCTTGCACCCCTGATGCTGCCTTGCCAAGACGAGCAGCAGGTCGCCATCAGGGAGAGGAGGCCGTCGAGCTGCGGCATCCTGCCCCTGGTTGCGTCGAGGAAGCCCCCGGAAGGGAATCACGGAGCCATGTATGTGGCTTAGTGCTCACTCACTTCCCCATCCTTGTGTCTGGTCTGGATGGCCTTCCCGCTTGCGTTGGACGCCTCCTTTTTCAAAGACGCATCGGCGAGTGCTACGTGTTCAGGAGCCATGCCATGAAGCAAGTCCCTGCTCGGCCAGACAGACGTCGGTTCCGGGTCGGGAACTGAGTTGGATACAGGCAAGCCCCTAGTATGCGCAACCACGCATGTTCAGATACAGATACTTACATGTGTGCGTACATTAGGTTCACAAGCGGGCACGCCACGACGTTGCCCGCAGGCACTGCCTCGGCCTGTCTCGAAGCGCGGTATTCTTACGCTGTCTGGAGCACCAGGCTGCATACAGCCATGATCCGCCCGAGCATGAGGCGCACATGTGGTGTTTGAAAACGAACGCCCTCGGACGGAACGTACCGACGCCAGGAGCACGAGGGGGAGCCCGGGCAAGTCTTGGCCCCCCAGGCTCCCAACACGGCTGTTGGCCAGGCCTGGGGATGCCTTGTTGGACGGAATTGCCCGTCGCGGCCTCGTCTCGGCGGCCTTCCCCGGCCTTCCCGGGCCTTGTCTCAGGTCGAGGGGAGCATGCCGTGGGGAGCATCCGCATCTGAATGCAGCATGAGATGGAGGGGGGTTTAGCTCACGCCGTGCATGCACTACGGCGCCTTGTTGGCAGTAGCCGCTCCTTCGACTCCTCGACCCCAGCCCGAGACTGACTGACGGCGGAAGTTGCCAGCATGGCGCCAAGGGCCGTCCGTCTCGTGGCTCGCCTACCCGTCGATGCTATTGGGCTGTTGGCCGTTGTCGAGGGCGCCACGACGGGGCTCCCAGGGGCATCGCGTGCCGTGGAGCTCGACGCCATGTCGATGCCTGCCTGCTAGGCCATGGCCAACACCCGAAGGGAACGCTGCCTCGTCCATGCCGTTGGCGTGCTACACGGACTTCCCGAACCGTCGTCGGCCGCCAGAGGCAGCTCGAGCAAACTGCCGAGGGCCATCCGCCCAGCCATCCGCCCAATGTGCCCCCTTCTGACGGCGTTTGCCGAGCCTAAACCGCCTCACGAGGGCACACGACACGGCCACGGCCCTAGGGGCTAGCCCTGCAACATGGCGGTTGGCAGCAGCACGGCATCCACCTTGACACTGCGTCTGGCGCCATGCCGCCGGCCAACGGGCCCGTCGTCGCCTCATGGCAGCCAGGCACTGCAGGCCTCGGCTCGCGACAATGCTTGCCGAGCCTTCTCCTCTGCGCCTCTGCCTCTGGCGAGACACGCTTCTCGTCCAACAGCGAGCATGCGTGGGCGCCAAAGTCGAGGATAAAAGGGGGCCGGAGCCCGCGCTCTCTCGTCTCTCCTCGCCACGACAGGAGCCAAGCTCGAGCTGCCTTGCAAACACTCTCAGCATCCTTAACGTCCTCGGATCCTTCCCATCCCAAACCCTGCCAATGGAGCGCTTCATCGGCAACGAGTTCTGCTGCGCTGTCTCGTCGCCCGCCGCCCCGGACTACTGCCTCCACATCGCCATGTTCTACCGCCTCTGCTCCCGCCGCCCCCGCCTGGCCCCGGCCCCGGCTCCGGCTCCGGAACCGGCCGCGTCTCCGGCCCGGCCCCTCCCCCCCCGGCCTCGGCCTTCTCCGCCTCGTCGTCCTCGACGTCCCCTTCTCCCCCCGCTTCCGCTTCCGCGTCGCCCGCCTGTTCTCCCCGGCCCCGGGGCCCGCCCGCCCGCTACCCCGTCTACCGTCTCGTCTACGAGGCCTCGGGCCACCCGCCCCTCCACAAGCTCTACGTCCAGACCGACCCCGCCGGCGCCGGCGCCGGCCCCACCCTCGGGTCCGCCGCCGACGGCCCCGCCATCCGCGGCCTCTACCTGCACGTCACCGGCTCCCCCGAGGCCGGCATGCGCTACGCCGAGACGCCCGGCGACGACCCGGAGCGCGCCGCCCCGCGCGGCCTCCGCGCCAAGACGCTCGTCGGCACCATCGCCGCCGCCGACCTCGACCGCTTCTGCCGCCTCTGCCGCCGCGTGCCGCCGCCGCGCCGCCAGTTCGACGGGTCCCGCCGCCTGCTCGCCTGGGTGCCCCTCCGCCGCTCTCAGGAGTGGACGCAGGAGTCCATCGAGACGGGCGTCGCCACCGGCGTTCTCGACGTTGGCCTGCGCCACTGAGCGCAGCTTGACGGGTTGGCTGACGTCTTTGCGATGGACAAACGCCACTTCAAACGGGAGGAGGAATGGGGTTCAAGGGGAAACGGGCAGCAAAAAAGGTGAAAAGAACAAACTACGCAAAAAAAAAAGGGGGCCCAGGAAGTCGGTCACCGCTGTTTTGATATCCAGATTGGCAACTTTGAAAAGCAAAACTCCTCTTGACTCTGTATCTCCTTGCTCCATGATACATGGTACCTAGACAACAGTCATTGCTACTGCCCCCCGTTCTTGGCCATCACCGAGAGTAGCTCGGACATTGGGAACCCATGTGTCATTGCCGAAAAGCGACAGTCTTTGCCACAACCCTCAAGGACAAGCACACGCGTCTCTCTGTATCCGCCCGTATCATCAAAGTAGCCCCCTCAGACTTGACTTGCCGCAACGCCGCCCCGAATTCCTTGTTCGCGGCCCCAACCGAAGCAGTCCTTGGTCCCGTAAGAGAGCCCAGCGTAGCGACGCTGCCTTCGCTCCGGGCCGCGAGCAGTCGCCGCCGGAAAGGCATACCGGCGTCTTCGAGCCTGTCAGACGGGCAGAAACTTAGTCGCCAAACTCGGGTGAGTCCCACGGCTCGCCACCAGCCTACGGTCCGCTCAATGCGCTCCGGTCTGGAACTCAACCGGCCGGTCCTCGGGCGTCTCATTGATTAGGCTGTCGAGCCACCAAGGACGCAAAACTGATGACCGTCTTGAGTCACAGGCCAGCAGTCCAAGGCTCATGCCGCGTCGACGGTTGAAACCAAAACCTTAAACCTCCTGCCGCTGGTATGCTCGCGTGACGGACCAAGACGAGCTGCAGGAGCCAAGTCCAGCAATGCGACACAGGTCCCTTTGATCCTCGGGCTGACTTGGCACACCTGGCAAACCGGAGACGGACCGGTTAAAATGAAAAGCATTGCATTAGGCCGTAGCGTGGTAGCGTAGACAAGTCAGCAACAAGCACATCCGGCCAAAAGATTTGACGACATTGAAATGATGAATCGGCGTCGCCATGGTCCCTGGGGATGGGCCTCCGGGCATGTGGTTTTTCAGCAGCACAAAAGTCCACGGTCTCCATGGCCCGCATTGGATGCGAGGCAGCCTGGGAGGATGGTGGCCCAAGAATCCTGAGTGGACTGAACCAGGGAAAGGGGCTCCTCCTTGGGTCGCCGCGTTCACAAATGCAGAACGAGAGATGTGGCCTCGTGCCGGGGAGCAAAGAGACCGGCCCATCGAATGCAAGAGCAGAGTGGCTGAGCTCGAGTCCATGGGCTTCCACCCGGCTGCCTAGGCTGCTAGAGCGTCAAAGGTCAGTCGAGTCAACGCCTGAAACGTCGAGGTCCGCGGCGGAGATCCCGGGCTTGCAGACAAAGGCGAAAAGAAATGAGCGCCCGCGGAATCCTCGATAAAACACTTGGCTAACATATACAGACTCGTCAACTTACCCTACTGCCTGGACGGTGGCCTTGCCGTGCCATCCACGGCTGTCGGCAGACGTCCAGGGACCGCGGGAATTGGTTAATAACAGACGGGACAGGGCACAATGCAAAACCGGATCCAGGCATCAAGGCTCCGCGGCAGGGCCCGTCCAGGCAGCAGGGCCGAGAGACGAAAGTATCCAAAATCAAAGGGGGGGCGGCGCGCGCCGCAGTACCCGTCTTATCTCCACCTGCGCCGAGAGGGCAGTAAAGCAAACACATGCAGCACGGCTCATCCAGGGCTGTCATGTCGTCGACACGGATCAAGCTCAGCGACTCGTCCATGGGGGCTGAGAAGAAAGGGGGGGGGGGGTCGGGGACCACGGGCCAAACGGATAGATATACGTGGTCCAAGGGCGCGTCAAGAGTATTCGGGCGCAAAACGCGAGAGTTGATGAAATCCAGGATTCTTCCAGGGAACATGATCCAGGCAAAGCGTCCACGGGTCGCGAACTTGCAGCTTCAGGCGGCAACGCCTGGGCCAACTCCGGGGGTCCTCATCCGCGGAACGGGGCAGCAAAAGAGAGAAAGACAGACAGGGAGAGAGAGAGAGAGAGAGAGAGAGAGAGAGAGAGAGAGAGAGAGAGAGACATTGATCCGGGAGCGAACGATTGCGGATGCAACAATCCAGCCACGTGGGGAGAAGACAGGCAACACTCACGAGGCGACGGAGCGCCCGAGATGCGGATATCCACGGCCAGCATATTGAGGAGAGAGGGCATCAGCGTCGGGGAGGGGGGCGGTGGATCCTGTCGCTGTCATTATGACGGCTACTCGGGCCAGCAGGCGGAGTCTGGGAAGTGGCTGCTGGAGCGGCGGGAGGGCGAGAATGGGGGATTTCATCATACTGTGGCCCCGGGGCAGCGTAGCCTGGCTGAGGAGGAGCTTGGCCTGCGGGTGAAGCTTGACAGCGACACGTCAGAACGCCGAGTTGCGCATCGACAGGGGAGGGAGGGGGAGGGGGATATGCGCGGCGATGGTGCTGGTGGAGGCGATGGTGGAGGCGGCGGTGGAGGCGGTGCTCGGTTGGAACGCACCTCGGCCGAAGAAGGGGTCATGAGGCTGGTATGTCTGCCCGGGGGCTGTCGGGGCCTGGGCCGGGTACTGCGGGAAAGGTGAGGAGGAGGCCGGGTAGGCAGGCTGCTGGGGAGGAGCCGAGGCATAGATGGGCTGTGGAGGAGCAGCCACCGACGCGGGCAAGCGCGTGTTGTAAGGGTCATTGGGCGAGGGGGAGAAGCCGGTGTGCGGTAGGTTTGCGCCCGTGCCGATGTAGGGCGGTTCCTGCGCGGCCGGGAAGGCCGGACGCATCATGGCAGGGCCCGGGGCCGGCGGAAACCGGGGATCCGGAGGGGGGGACTGCTGGGCCGGCTGGTAGCCGCCGGCGTAACCAACACCAGCTGGCGGAGCGTAGGCCTGCTGCTGCTGCTGCTGCGGCGGCGGCGGCAAAGGGGGCTGCGGCAAAGGGGGCTGGGCGGCAAAGGGGCCCGAGGCGCCGTTGTAGCCGGCGGCGCCGGTTCCGGGGTATCTGGGGTTCTCATAGGCCGGCTCGCGCGCATAGGGGTCCGGCTGCTGGTATGGGGGTTCGGTAGGGCCGTGGTGCTGGCGCGACTGGTGCGTCTCGGAGTAGCGGTACTGGACTGCAGGCGAGTTAGACGACAGTCTCGGGGGAGAGCCGGTGCCATCTCTCGAGGCATGGATACCTCCAGACGAGTTGCGCGACGTCTGCGCCCGCCGCTCGCTGTCCCACCGGGCCGAGTCGGCCTTGAGGTCTTCGATCATGGCCTGCTGCGTCTCAGCACCGGGTCCGCGGTCGGGGCCGCGGGCTTACTGTAGTCAAGTTTCTGTAGGCGGTGATGAAGTAGCCTTGGACGACCTGGCCCGTCTGCGGATTCTGCCGGACAGGTGAGCGACGAACACGGCGAACGGGGACAGAACACGGGCGGCGTACCTCGTAGTTGCCGGGGCGCACGAGGGCATCGTTGCCCAGGTAGCGGCAGATGTCGGCCGAGATGACCTCGCGGTCGATGCCGTCGCGCGGCACGAAGTACTCGTTCTGGCGAGTGGCGGGGGGCGCGGGCTGGCCCGGGTTGCGGGCTTGTCTCGACATGGCGAGGAGAGGCGGAGCGAGAGGAGGGCGAGAGGAGGAGGGCGAGAGGAGGAGGGCGAGAGGAGGAGGGCGAGAGGAGGGCGAGAGGAGGAGAGGAGAGCGAGAGGCGCGCGAGAGGAGCGCAAGAGGAGGCGCGAGAGACGGGCAAGACGGCCGGGCGGCGACTGACTGCTGAGCCGACTGACTGCTGAGCCGACGGCGGACGGACGGGCGGACAAGAGCAGAGACGGAGGGCTGAGTGCAGCAGCCTGAGAGAAGAGAAAAGACGAGGCGAAAGGCGAAAAGGTGTGGGGTGAGGGGGGCAATTAGTACTGGAGGACTGGAGGCATTCGGTGGGGCGGGGCCTCGCGCGAAAAACGGGCCAGTGCCTGTGGAGGTGCAGCCTCACCAGAGCAGGTGTACGAAGTAGGTGTACAAAGTAGGTGTACAAAGTAGGTGTACAAAGTAGGTGTACAAAGTAGGTGTACAAAGTAGGTGTACAAAGCACAGCAGGACTGGACGGCGACGGAGCCGCGTCTCTGCGAGTCGGACCGTGGAAGGGCTGCGTGTGCCGCTGCTGATGCTGAGCTGCTGCCGCTGCCGATGCTGAGCTGCTGCCGCTGCCGATGCTGAGCTGCTGCCGCTGCCGATGCTGAGCTGCTGCCGCTGCCGATGCTGAGCTGCTGCCGCTGCTGATGCTGAGCTGCCGCCGCCGCTGCTGATGCTGCTCTGGGCGCTTCCAGACGCATGTAATATCGCCGTCTGCATGGATGATATCGCCAGGCCGGCATCCAGCCCAAGGCGGCACAGCATCCGTCCGACGCCGCCCGTCCTCCACCCCCTAGACAGCCGCCGTCCAGGGCCATCCCCGACTCGCCTCCCGTCGTGTAGATAACTGGAACCTGCGTCTTGGGCATGGAGCCCAGCGCCGCCGACTCGCCAGGGATCCGCCCCTGCAACGCCGCCGGGGCTTGGGCCGAGGTTGGGCTGCGCTGCAACACCCGACGGGACGCGTGACTTGACGGCCACCCAGTCCCACGGCGCCCCGGCACCCATGTCTTGCCTTCCGTGGCGAGCCTCGCCCCCGTTGTTGGCCGTCGTCGCCCGCCGCCGCCCGCCGCCGCGACCTGACGCCGGCAGACTGCCGACGCGCCCGCTGCCCGAGGTGAAGGCACGTGCCTCTCACCCGTCCGCCCTTCTTCGCCGACGCCGTTGACTCGTCTCGGCGCAAAAGGCCGACGTGACCGTCGTCGACCTGCCGATGCCGCCGTCGTCCACGGAAAGTCCGACGGGTCCGTCCTGGCCCGTGGCGTCGCCACGGCAGGCCGTCCTCGTGAACGCGCCAGCTGCTGCTGTCAGTCCCCGGGGAGGTGTGCGTAGACGTGTACGGTACCAACGTACAGTGCTGTGCACCCGGGGCTCCGGCCAAGGCGTCGGGGAGAGCCTCCTCCCGGCGACGAAATCGCGCAACGGGGAGCGGCCTGCTCCTTCGGGCAGGCGGGCGAGCGGCAGGGCTGGCGAGCGCGCAGGCTGGCAGGCTGGCGCTGGGCGACGGCCAGACGGCCAGACGGCCAGACGGCCAGACGGCCAGACGCAGACGGGCAGCCCCCGGAGCCACCGTCGCCGCCACACCCGTCTCCTGGCCGCCAGACCGTCGTCCAGACAGCCCGGCCAGCTCGTTTTTCCTTGTCCCTTTATATCGTCCCTCGCCGTCGTCGACTCGAGCAGCGCGACCGGCCCCATCTTCGCCCCGTCACCTAGCCCGCTGCCCCTTGTCCGGTCCGCTGGCTGCAATCGTCGCTCCGGCACTGCTCGACACGCTCGTTCCCGGGCCCACGACGCCGTCGGGTCCGCCGCCGCCAGTCACTCTGCACCGCACACTGGCTCCCCCCTCCCCCAGCAGCGCCCGCTGGCAGAGGCCTGCAGGCGACCAAGGCGACACGACGTGTCTCGGGTCCCCTCCTCCTGGCGCCGCAGCTCTCGTCGTCGGCAGCCCCGTTGCAGCCAAAGAGAACAGAGGACGCCTGCCGCCTGGTCCACACACATGCTGGCGCCCTTCTCCCTCGACGCTCGTCTCGGGCCGCCGTTGGGTACCCATGCCTCTCGCCAATTGGAGCCCAACACGCCGCCGTGGCAAACCTCCCGGCCAATCGAATGCCCATCCGGCCTTGGAGACCCCAGGCGCGAATATCCGCCATGTCGGGTCCCATGCTGAGGCCTCGAGGGAGGTGCTGCCGTCGGCCCTTACCGTCAGCCGGGCGAACACGTACTGTAGGGGCAACCAGTGCGACTGGCTTCTCTCATGCACGCCTTGCGCCTTGCGCAGCCTGCCGGATGATCGGATGATCGGCTGGCCGGCGGCGTGTCCCCGTCTCCCGCAACCCGTCTCTTGGTTGATCCGATCAAGCGCCGCATGGGCGTTGCGGGCCCGAGACTGCACCAGCGAAGCCAACCGGCGTCGCCATGCTGCTGCCCTTCTCCCTGCACACCCATCCGAGACGGAGGCTTGCAGCCGTCGGTCGAGCGCACGAACCGCCAACGCGCATGTTTCCCGAGCCGCCTGCAGCTAATCCGCACACCGAGCTGCATCGTGGGGGCATCCGACATGTGTGTACTCGGTAGATGGCGCGCTTCGTCCCGCCGCATCGCCCGGGCCGCCGCTGTCGTGGCTCCGAGATGCTGCTCCATGACGTTGATCCGATGGCGTCGCCACACATGATGGGCGTCGCATCCGTCAAGGCCCGAGCAACACGTCAACCCGTCAACCCGTCAGCCGAAATGGAGTCTCTTCTGTCCCTGCTCGAGCCGGCCACGCCGAGACGACGTGCCCGGGCCCCTGGCCAAGGAGCCCCGCGGGGCGGCCTGTCTCTGAGTGGGCGCGGGTGCGGCGCGATCCCCGTCCTGGAGATCCTTTGCCATGTGCCAGTCCCCGTGGCTCTGCAGCGACACGGCGTCCGCAAAGCTGGCTTTGCACCGAGGGCATACCAAGCGGGCGACCGGGGGGGGTTCCCGCCGTGCATGCATTGGAGCCCGCCACGACGTCTCCGGCCTCTGCCGCTCTGCACCCGCACCCGCTTCGGTACCCGACGACGTGCGGTCCGGCGCGTCGACGCCTTGCTCACCGGTTGTGGCGGCCGGCCTCTGCTCATTGGGCGGCGCTCCATGGTCGGCATGGGGCTTCTTGGCAAAGAACCGCTGGATTCCGCCGTCCTCGACACGAGGCCTCTTGGTTGACCGGTCTGGGGATGCCCGTCTCTCCTCTGCCGTCTCTACGCCGCCTTTGACGAGAAAGGCGCCGATGCCCATGTTGCCCCTGACGCCATCCTCGAAGCCGGCGACGCTGAGGCTCAGGTGGGCGCACGGCCAGACCCTGCCGTCTGCCATGATTTGGCCCAAAAGTTCCTGGGCCAGCTGGAGGAGAAGGCCCTCGTCCAAGGCCTTGCCCTGCGGTATCGGGACCTGGCGGCTGCGCGTCTGGCCGCCGGTGCGATAGTGCAGGTTGATGGTGCGCGGGCGTCGCACCCTGTCCGAGACCCCCTCGTCGACCAGGCGGGCGTAGATGTCGGCGACAAAGATGCGCAGCCACCTGACGGCCTGGTCCGGCGTGGTGATGGTTGGCCGGAACGACTTGGCCGAGAGCATCGACTTGATCTGGGTGCGCGCGTTGACGTCGGTGGTGTCGACGCCACGGATGGTGTTGTACAGCCAGAGCCCCGTGTCGTGGCCGAGCTTGGCCTGGAGGTGGCCCAATGGCACGTCGAGCAGGTCCTTGACGCTGTCGGTCCCGAGGGCGGACACGACCTGGTCCCCGAGCTTGCCGCCCAAATTGCGGAGCTTGGCGAGCTTGAAGCTGGCGAGGAATGGCCGGGCGGCACGGGTGCGGACGACGGTCTGGCCGTTGGGCTTGTTGAAGGCCGAGCCCAACTTGCTGAGCAGCTTGTTATTCGCCACGCCAGCCGAGCAGGTGTAGCCGAGGTCGTGGCGTATGCGTGCGCGCACTGTACGCACAATCTCGGAGCCTGCAAGCATGGCCACGTCGTCCCAGTCGGGGTCGCGGGCCTCGTCGTCGTCGTCGCCGAGGTCCACGAGGCCATCTGCCTGCCAATCCAGGGCGGCGACGGATGGGAAGGGCAGCTGCTCGGCGGCATCGTCGCGCGGCGGAGGGTTGCAGAGCTCGGGGAAGCGGTCGCGCAGGACGGCGTGGACATGGGCCGACAGGTCGACAAAGACCTCGTCGATGCTGGCCTTTTCCACCTTGTGCTGGTCGCCGGGCAGCAGCAGCTCGACGAGAGCCAGGATCCTCCTCGACTGCAGGCGGTAGGGGTCGAGCGAGACCTTGTCCGAGGCCATGTTGGCGGCGGCATCGTCGCGGTAGGCCCACTTGTCGTCGCCTTCGCGCCATGTGGCCACGTGCTGGGCAATCAGGTGCGGGCACAGCTGCTTGGCCTCGGCGATGTTGCAGTGGCGGCCGATGCCGGCTTCGCGCGCCGCGTAGTTGACGGCAATGAGGCCCTGCCTGGCGTCGGACGCGCGTCAGCCCCGGGGCACCGGGCTTGACGACGGCCTCGACACGTGGCTCACCACTGTTGGACCGCCAGCGGCTTGTCCTCGGGGACGCCCAGACGGACCATCTCGCACTGGGCGTAGAAGGCGTCGAGGTCGATATGGGCTATGACGCGCAGCGGGCTCGACGGGTTGCACGCGGCCAGCTGGGCCAGGTGGCGGTACGTGAAGCGCGAGCGCCGCCCGGAGCCCGCGTCGCCGGGCGAGGAGATGCCGGGGGGCGAGGAGATGCCGGGGGGCGACGACGGCATCGCATTCTGTCGTCTTGGACGTTGATGTGACGAGTCCAACGACGAGGCCTGGAGGTGGAATTGCTTTTAATCCGGGCGCTGAGCGGTTGAGGAAGGGACGCCCCACCTGCTCTGCCGTCCGGGCGCTTGGTAAGCCAGACATTGCCTCTCCTTCCCAGTTTCTCCTCTTCCGCATTTCACATCTGCTCCTGCCGGCAAAGGGGAGAGACGGAGCGCGGCCGAGGCGGACGGAACGGAGAGACAAGCCTCGGGCATCACCAGGCATTGGATCCAGTTCGTGACTGGCGTCATTTTGCGGTGAACATTTCCCGTACGTCCGGCGGTCGAGAATGCTTCAGACGTGCCGAGTCTTCGCAATTCGGCAGGCAATAGGCGGCTCCAAAGGCTGGAGACGGCGGCCCAAGACGGCGGCCCAGGCTGGAGACGGCGGCCCAGGACAGGCTGCCTTGATGGTAAGGCTGCCTCTATACTGCATCCCGGCGCTTAAGCCCTTCCTTCTATGGGGATGTCTCTTGTCCTCGTACATGAATCGGCTGTTAGAAATGCGCTCCCTTCTCTACGGTGCTCGTGCTGTACGGAGCATCCGGTGGTGTTCTGTGAAGCGTTCTATCCCTGTCGCCCTCAGCAAGAGCAGGGGTATATAATATAGATGCGAGATGTCCCGGGGCAGAGGCATATGCGGCTCAAGGACGACGACACGACGGCATCCGGCCTCGACTCCCCTTCCACGAGTCGCCCTCTCACGATGCCAGCCGTGGCCTTGACATGCAAGTGACGGCCGGCAGACAGGCAGAGGCAAGATGGACGGCTTCGCGGCTGGAGCGCATCCGAAGCAGCCATCACGGCATACGGCACGGCAGCCCAGGCCCGGCGCGGCAGCCCAGGCCCGGCACGGCAGCCCAGGCCCCCACGGCTGCAGAGCTCCGAGCCCTGTCGACGCGGGCGGGAGATGGGACGGGACGAGAAGACGATGGCGTGCTGGATCGAGGCAGATGACGGACGAGGCAGATGACGGGGGCAGATGACGGAGGAGGCTCGTCTGCTCAGCCTGCCTGCCGCACCAGAGCACTGGGCCGGAGGCTTAGATGAAGACTACGGCATTCATCTGCGAATTCCGGACCGTCAGATACGAACCGCACAGACGGCGATCCTCCAGCCCGCCCCCTCCCCCCCTCCCCCCCTTCCGGTATGTCTCACAGGGAAGCCCATGCAAGACACTGGCTCAACTCGGCTCTTTTCGGCACCGGGGCCGCGTCGGAGGCCGTCGTGCCGGTTCCGCGGCTCCGAGCGCGCTCGCTTGACACATGCAGACGCTGCAGAGTTGCGGCAGAGTTGCTGCAGAGTTGCAATGCTTCTGCAGGCACCTTTTCCTCATCACCGCTCGCCGGCCCATGCGACGTCCTGCCATCAGGCCCCGGCGCTTTGCTGCCGAGCAGCTGCCTCCGTCTGTATACACAATGCTCGCACAGGCGGCGGCGTGGCCTCGCCGTGTCGGCCGCAAAGGCTTCCCCAGCTTGCCCTCGACCCTCGTTGCCCCCGTCGGAGCAAAGGGCCCTGGGCCCCCCTGCCCCGTCCCCTGGCTGTGCTCTGCTCTGCAGCTGGGCAGTTGAGTGGTCGACTGCAGATGCAGAGGCCCCGCCGATGTCGTCAACGTCGTTAGCTCCTTAGCTCCTCGACGCTGCCCCTGGCCCGGCTCTGTCTCTGATGATCGCTTTGACCCTCGCCACAACGCCGTTGGCCGCCAGGAACGGCGATTTCCAGACGGGCCTTGTTTCACAGAGCCCCACGCGTGTAAATCCTCGCGGTGAATCGGGGCCTATTCTGGATGCTCGACGATCGCGCCCACTCACACCACTCACTGCCCAGCAGACGTCCGAGTCTCCATCTCAGATGCGACGCCAGTGGGATCGATGTGTAACTCTGTTAATCTCCTCGACCCCAGCTTTCTGCTGGAGAGCAGGGGCCCGGGGCTGCGACTCTGGAGCGGCCGCTCTTGGGGTAGAGAAACACCAAGCTTGTCGTTTGCCAGCCCCCTTGCCCTGGTCCGTGAGGTGCCCCATGTCATTTCCTCCGTTTGTTGGCTGCAGCGGTCCAGATTGCACACGTTCGAGTGATCACCGCCTTGCCGTTGCCCCAAGGCGGCAGGACGCCCGCGAGATCTCGCTTCTTGTTACACGCTGCTACCGTATATGACATACTCGTCGTCCCCATGCAATGCGCGGGCCATCAACGACGGGCGCCTTCCTCATCCTCGTCCTTGTCCTCATCCTCGTCCTCGTCCTCGTCCTCGTCATCCTCGCCCTCGTCATCCTCGTCGCCGCCCCGGGCCGAGTGAGAGGCCCCTCTGCCGCCCGTGACCTCTCCTTCATCCGGAACCACCTGGCCTCGCTCCTCGGGCCGCTGCCGCTCGAGGAGAGACGCAGACGCAGACGCGACGAGACGACGGCGCCATGTCGACGCTCCGGACCTTGGTCGCCCGACAGGCGCACGAGCTGTCCGAGTCCGAGGTCAACGCCATCAGCGTCATCGAGCGGGCGTGCTCGGTGCTCTCGCTGCTGGGGTGCATCTTCACCATTGTCACCTTTTGCTGCTCGAGGGGCTTCCACAAGCCCATCAACCGGCTCGTCTTCTACGCCTCGTTCGGCAACATGATGACCAACGTCGGCACCCTCATGTCGCGCGCCTACCTGGGCGACCTGGGCTCCTTTGGCTGCCAGTTCCAGGCCTTTCTGATCCAGATGTCGGTGGGCCCCTGACGGCGGCGCGACGACGGGCTGACCGAGGACAGGTTCATGCCCGCCGACGCCTTCTGGACGCTGGCCATGGCCATCAACGTCTACCTGACCTTCTACCGCAAGTTCGACGCGGAGCGGCTGCGCCGGATGGAGCTGGCCTATCTGCTCTGCTGCTACGGCATCCCCTTTGTGCCGGCCTTTACCTTCATCTTCATCAAGAACCGGCAGGGGGACCGCATCTACGGCAACGCGTCGCTGTGGTGCTGGGTGTCGGCCGAGTTTGACATTCTGCGCATCGCCACCTTTTACGGGCCCGTGTGGTAGGCCTTGTCGCGCGCCTCGAGCGTGATTGCCTGGCTGACTCGAAGCAGGGTCACCATCCTCATCACCTTCTTCATCTACATCCGCGCCGGGCGCACCATCTACGAGAAGCGCAAGCAGCTGCACGACTTCCACTCGTCGGACCCGGACCCGCTGTCGGTCAACGGCGAGGCCGTGTCGACCATCAAGCGCACCGAGGTGACGGTGACGGTGACGACGGAGGCGGCGGCGCCGGGCGGCGGCGGCCCGGCGGCCCGGCCCGGCGGCGGCGGCGAGGCGGGGATCCACCTCGGCCCGGTCGGCCGACGGGCGCCGGCCGGCTCGGACCCGGCGGCCGGCGCCTACTCGGTCCACATCTCGGCGGCCGACGCCGACGCGGCGGCGCTGCCCGTGCCCGGCCCGACGACGGTCCGGCAGACCAGCACGCTGCACGTGTCGCCGCTGCGGCCGCCCAACCCGGCGCGGCGCCGCAACCACGAGCTCAACAACGCCGCCTGGTCCTACACCAAGTGCGCCATCCTCTTCTTCACCGCCATCCTCATCACCTGGATCCCGTCGACGGCCAACCGCGTCTACTCGGTCGTCCACCACAACGACGTCTTCCCGCTCCTCGAGTTCATGAGCGCCTTTGTCCTGCCGCTGCAGGGCTTCTGGAACGCCGTCATCTACGCCGTCACCTCGTGGAGCGCCTGCCGCGACCTGCTGCACGACCTGCGCCTGCTGCTCACCCCCGGCCGGCACCGGGCCGGCCCGAGGCGGCCGCCGACCGCCGCCGCCGCCCTGCCGGGGGCCGAGCTGCCGGGCCGGGCCGCCGCCGCCGCCGCCGCCGCCGCCGCCGAGCCGGGGTGCCGTGGGGGCAGCGCCGGCCCCGGAGCCGGCCGCCGCGGCCAGTTCCTCAGGTCGTCGCCGCCGCGGAGCTCGACGAGGACGCTGTCGTCGGAGAGCACGACGGAGCTGGCCAAGACGCGGTCCGACTCGGCCGACGGGAGCCAGAGCTGCTGAGCCCATGGTTCTGCGAGCCCATGGCTCTGCCTCACGACTGTCGACGAAGCCTTGCTTCACGGGCCGGGCTGGCGGCGGACTGGAGTTTGGATTCTGTTTCGGAGGCTGGCGGATACCTGTGTCACGGCGTTGGGCCCCTTGGTCTGCCACGTATGTATGTAGCAAGTAATGTCAACATCAGCCAACAAGGCGGGCTCGCGGAAGCGCTTCCGAGTTGCAGACGGCCCGGCCCAGCACCCTTTACCCTTCCCTCCTCGGCCAAGGCGCGCATGAAGCGATAGGGGCTCGCTGCCACGTTGTGTTGGGCCCTTGGCGTTGGCATGCGAATCACCCGTCATTCCGGCACGGCATGCCCTCATCCAGCAAGCCACGCCGTGGCATTGCCGCCGTCTCGGCCCGGACGAGTCGCGCGGCCGGCTGCCCGATCCGGCAACCCGGAGCGGGCCTCCGGGGCGCCGCCTCGTATCCTCCGGGCCGCGTCGGCCGCATCCGGAGCCGACGGCAAAAGAAAAGCTGCTCATTTCACGCGCCAGGGATGTGACGCTACATGGCTGCCAACCAACATACATAGACCGGTCTCGACAGCGACAGCCGAGGCGTCCCCCAAGAGCGGTGACGGCGTCCGGGATGCTGCTCGACAATCCGCCATCGACGCCTCCCCAGCTGCCGCGTCTTGACCGGCTGCTCCCCCATGTCGATCACGATTAAGCCTGCTCCGAGCAAAAAAACCCCGAAACATGTCATTCTGCTCATTTCGATGTACTCCATGCGTAGCCAACAGCAACAGATCAAAAAGAAGAAAAAGCAAAAAAGAGTCAGCCGCCGTCCTTGACGGCCTCAATCATGTGATACTCCCAAAAGGTGCCCAGCTCGACGCACTCGTCGACGCAGGCCGCGTCGTCCCACCACCACGAGTCGGCCGTGACAAAGGGGCCCCAGACCTCGGTCCAGAGCATGCGGCCGACCAGGCTGCGCAGCTCGGCGCGCGTCTGGCGCTCCGTCTGCAGCCGGTCGATGACGGGGTCCGGGTCGCGGTGGCGCTGGCGGCGGACGTTCTCGGGCGTCGCGTAAAACTTGGCCGTCGTCAGGGTGCTGCCGAGGGCGCGCAGCGACACCTCGCCGAGCCACTGGGGCACCAGCGTCGTCGGGCTGACGCAGCGCGACTGCTTGTCCAGGTTGGCGAGCAGGTGCCGCTCCAGCCACTCGCGCAGCCGCTTGCCCAGCGTGTCGGCGCAGGGCAGCGGGTCGATGAGGACGACGTGCAGGGTGCCGCCGGGCTTGAGGCAGCTGCTGACGTTTTGCGCCACGCCGCGCAGGTCGCGCAGGGAGCACAGCGACGGCAGCGACAGCGCGTAGACGGACTCGAAGAGGGCGGGCGGGATGGGGAAGGACGCGGGCGAGATGGCCGAGACGACGAGCGGCTGGACGTTGGGGAGCGCGTCGTGGGGCAGCGGCTTGTCCGAGAGGTGGCAGATGCGCTTGTTGGGGAAGAGGCCGGCGAGATACGAGGCCGAGGCTGCGGCGGACGGGGTCAGCGACGACGGCGGGCATTAGGTCTAGGCAGCCACGGATGCACACACCCTTGGACTCGTAGAGGGCCAGGATGTTGTGCACCTTGTCGGGCGCGATCCTGTGGCCGGGCTGCTGCCTCGTCACCTCCTTGGAGGCGGCGGCGTCAAGGTGGTGGAGCGTCGAGAGCATCCAGCGCGTCCTCTCGAGCTCGAGCTGGCTGCGCTCGTCGGCCGCCGTGGCGGGGCTCGCCGTGGCGGCGGCAATCTCCTTGAGCCTCGACAGGACGGCGGCGGGCGGCGTCGCCGCCATGGCCTCGACCTGGCGCGTCCAGGCGCCGAAGTCGGCAGGCTTCCAGAACTGGCGCTGGTTCCACGCCGACGACGAGGCGGCGGCGGCGGCGGCGGCAGCGGCCTTTACCGATTCCTTGGTCATCTTGTCCCGGCCGTGGGACGGGGCGGCGCCCCATTGATCCGGAGGCCGCCAGGCCCCGGGGTCGCCGAAGACGCCGGGCAAGGGGCGCGGGGCCGGCCTGAAGCGCAGGGGCGACTTGGCCGGCGGGACGGGGCGGTCGGGCGACGACGAGTCTCTGGCACGGCGTCAGCAGGCCGTCGGGAGGCGAGGGCGAGAGAGGCAGGCAGGCAGACTCTCTGGACGGGGAGCGGGGCGGCGTGACGGCGCCGCGCGGCTGGACGATGAAGGCTCTCCCGACGGGGCTCTGGAGGCCGGCAGGGTTGGCAAGCCTGGGGGGCGAGGCGCTGGGCGTCGTGGCGGCCGTGGTGAGGGCCGTGGCGGTTGGCGTCGACGCGGCCCAGGCGGTGGCCGTGGCAGCCGTGGGCGTGATGGTGCCGCTCGAGTTGGAGTCTGGCGACGACGACGAAGACGAGGAGGAGGAGGAGGAGCAGGCCGAGATGGCATCGATGGTGGCTAGGACTGCGCGGTCGGGCCGTCAGAGGGCTCGGGGCGGGCTAGCGGCAGGGATGGGCGTCTGAGCGCTCGGGGTCAACTCACCCTCCTCGAGGGGGCAGAAGCTGCGACCCGGGGCCGGAGCCGGAGGAGCCGGCGGATCCAGAGGCGCTGCCGGAGGAGGCCGAGCCGAGGCAGGCGGGGGCTCGGGGGGGGGGGAGCGGGCCGGGCGAGGGGGGAGGGGGCGCTGGAGGAGGAGGAGCTGGTGGTGGTGGTGGTGGTTGTGGTTGTGGTTGTGGTTGTGGTGGTGATGAGGACGCGGCAGCTGGTGGTGAGGTTGAGGCTGCTGGTGCTGGAGCTGGTGGCGGAACTGAGGTTGAAGCGGCTGCGGAGGTTGAAGCTGCTGCTGACGTTGAAGCTCCTGCTGCTGCTGCTGCGCAGGCACGGCGGCAGGCGCTCCCGGCGGCAGCGGAAAGGGAAAGGGCGGGTCCCAGCAGGCTGTCGCGACGGAGCCGAGGTTGCTCCTCGGCGTCGACAACGGCGTCGACGAGGCTGTCGACGGGGGCTCTGCCGCCTCGGCCGCGGTCGGCGACGGCGCTCCTCCTGGGCCTGGGCCAGCTGCTGCTGCTCCGCCGCCGCCGCCGCCTCCGCCTCCGCCTCCGCCGCTGCCTCCGCCGCCCTCACATGCCGGCTCGCCCCCTGCGTCGTTAGAGTTTGCCGCCGCCCGCTGCTGCTTCAGCCCCCGCGCCCTGAAACGCGCAAAGGAGAGCGCCGACTCGGCCACGGCCCGTGCCTTGGACGCCGACGAGGAGCGCGACGAGGCCGTCGACAGCGACGCCGACGTCGACGTCGACCGCCGGCCCTCGTCGTTGCGCCGCCGGCTGCCGCTCCGGCCGCCGCCGCTGCTGCTGTTGCCGCCGCCGCTGCTGCTGTTGCCGCTGTTGCCGCTGCTGCCGTTGCCGCTGTTGCCGCTGCTGCCGTTGCTGGCCTCCTTGCGCGCCCGGCGCTCGCCGACGAGCTCCCGGTTGGCGTCGGTCCAGACGACGTCCCACATGCTGCGCGCCTGCTTCTGCTTCTTTTTCTACTTCTTCTTCTTCTTTTTCTTCTTCTTCTTCTTCTTCTTCTTCTCCTCCTCCTCCTTTTCTCTCCTTCTTATCCTTCCTCTTCCTTTCCTCGTCTGCTCCTCGCTCGCCCTTCTCCGCCCGTCGACGCGCAATGCTCCCTCTGCGCCCCCCCCCCCGATCCGCCGCAGCAAACAAGGGTCTGCCTGCTTGTCGCTCCCGTCACGGCCCTCGCCCTCGCCCGAGCGCCCTCTCCCGCAAACAAGCGAGCTCGGGTTGGACACGGCGCCGACGCGGTGGCCCTCAGCAGGCGAGCTGCCCGGGCCGCCTCGGGACGCGCTCCCCTTTTGAGTCGCGCGCGCCCTCCCCCGGGCCTCTGCCTCCAAGGCTGATATACATGGCCACAGACATGCGGAAACGAGGCCTGGCGACGCAATCTCGCAGCTCCGCCAATGGAGCGCCCTGCTGCCGCTACACAAGAGAGCACACGGCATATGTATGTATGGATGCCATGGATGCGCCCTCGACGATGCCCGGCCAAGAGGGCCCATGCCGGTCGCGGCGCATGCGTTGTCAACCATTGCAACGCCCCCTGCTTGTACATGTGCCAGACGACAATGCGGCCCACGCGCTGCCAGGCCTCGTCTGCCATCGACGATGCCGCGCCCCGGCCCAATGGCCCTGCTGCCCATCACGTCTCGTCCCCTCGTCACCACCCATCATCATACATATATCCGCTACATACAATCACACGACGCCGCTCTACGCGCCCAGCCACCGCCGCCCGCCGCCCGAGACGCGGCCCGAGACCAGGCCCGTTCCCTCTCCCTCTCTCCTCTCTCTGTCTCTCTCTCTCTCTCTCCCCCCCCTCTCTCTCCCCCCCTCTCACACACACTCTCTCACTCACTCACACTCTCACTCACTCACACTCTCTCCGTCTCTCTCTCCCCCTCCCATCTTTCTGCACCCTCTCCGTCGTCCGCCTGTCTTACCCGTCCGTCTTGAAGAAACATCTGTGCTCACCTCTCCAAACGAGGCCAATCACGGCCCCCCGTCCCGCCCGCCATGTCTCGCCCTCGCTTGCTCCCGGTGCAACCCTCGTCCCAGCTCAGAGACATGTCTCTCCTGCCGTCCGCGTCCGCCGCTGCATCTCGGGCCCTTGTTCCACCCCAAGTCCCTCGTCCTTGGCCGCTGACGATCCGGACATGCCGGCCCTCGTTGCCATCCCGGACCACGCCGGGCGTCATGGCCACCTTTTTTTTTTTTTTGTTTCCCAAGCAAACCCTCTCCTGGGAGCCGCAGTCGTGACAACCCGCTCATCCCTGACCGAGACGGCTCCTTGCCGGTCGAGGCCGTCATCGCCTGCGCCGCCGTCTGCCTCATCTCCCATTTGCTGCTCTCTCTCCCGTGAACGGGCCAGGGCTGGGATCCTGAATCTCGACTCGTTGAGCAACGGTACACACGGCGAGCCGGCTGAGCCGCCGTGTCCCCGGCGCTCGTCTTCTCGGCCATGGCGTCTTTCTCCTCCCTCTCGTAGCTCGCCCAGTCTTGCGATATCGACCATTTCTCCCGGGCCTGCTGCCTGCGCGCAGAACCGCAGTCAGATCTGGCCAGCCGTCGTTGCGGGAACTGTTTGGCCACCAACTTGGCCCCTTCGCTGGCCCCTTGCCCGCTTCCTCGTTGCACTCGTCTTCCTCCCGTCTTGTCCCTCATCCTCTCCTGGCCCCCAGCTCCCACAATGGAGCAGTCCGGCGACGACCACCTCTCGACCACGGCCGGGTCGCTCTCCCGGGCACCCGCCGGCGGCCGGTCCAGGTTCCTGGGCATCCGCGACTTCGTCGACTGTCTCGACGCGCGCGTCACCACGTCGCGCTTCGGCAGGCTCTTCCACCTCGCTGGAACCGGCCACGTATGAGCCCGTCCTCGGCCTCTCGCGGCAGACAGCGTCCGTGTGCTGATGCATCGCCTTCTTCACGCATCAGCCAGACGAGATCCAGGGCGCCACCTTTCTCCGCGAGTTCCGCGCCGGCCTGACCACCTTTGCCACCATGGCCTACATCATCGCCGTCAACGTCTGTCCCCTCGCCTCTCTCCTCTCGGCCCGCCCAAAGCTCACTCACTCACCTCGGCGCAGGCCTCGCTGCTGGCCCAGACTGGCGGCACCTGCCCCCCCTGCGGCCTCGAGCCAAAGCAGCTGTGCGACTCGGTCCCCGAGTTTGCCGCCTGCAAGGAAGGTATCGTGTCTGTGGAGCTCCCTTCAGGCGTGGAGAGAAGCCCTGACCTGGACAGAGGTGCGGAGAGACTTGATCACGGCCACGGCCGCCATTGCCGGCATGGCCTCGATCGTCTTTGGCGCCCTGACAAACCTTCCCGTGGCTCTCGCGTGAGTGTCATCCATGTCGCCCGTCTCGCCCCCGCTGACCCGGCGTCCGTGGCCCAGGCCGGGCATGGGCCTCAACGCCTACTTTGCCTTCCAGGTACGCCGTCAGCCCGGGCGTCTCCCGGAGCGTCCGTCACTCACCCGCGGCGCAGGTCGTCGGCATCAACGGCAGCGGCACCATCTCGTACCGCACCGCCCTCGCCGCCGTCTTCTTCGAGGGCATCATCTTCGCCGTCCTGGCCCTGACGGGCATGCGCCAGTGGCTCGTCCGCCTCATCCCCGCCACGCTCAAGACGGCCACGGGCGTCGGCATCGGCTTCTTCCTCACCGAGATCGGCCTCTCGTACTCGACGGGCATCGGCGCCATCACCGGCGGCGGCAACTCGACGCCCCTGGCCCTCGGCGGCTGCCCGCTCGAGCGCCTCGATCCCGGCACGGGCATGTGCGTCTCGGGCCAGATGACGAGCCCCAAGGTAGGCCGTCGCCCGCGGCAAAGGGAGCCGGCTGACGCCCGTCGACAGCTCTGGGTCGCCGTCGTGTGCGGCGGCATCGTCAGCGCCTTCTTGATGGCGTTTCGCGTCAAGTACGCCCTCGTCATCGGCATCGCCCTCGTCTCCATCCTCTCGTGGCCGTCCGTCTCCCCTCTGCCTCCCTCTCTCTCTTCCCTCTCGTCCATGCCCTCTCACCCGTGCCCTCTCGACGCAGGCTGACGCTCCCCAGCCGCCACACGGCCATATCGTACTTCCCCGACACCGACGAGGGCAGCTTGCGCTTCGACTTCTTCCGGCAGGTCGTCGCCTGGCACCCCATGACCAGGACCCTCAACCAGCTCGACTGGTCCCTCGGCTTCGACGGCGGCCACGGGTCCCGCTTCGCCCTCGCCCTCTTCACCTTCCTCTACGTCGACATCATCGACGCCACCGCGACCCTCTACTCCATGGTCCGTTTCTGCGGCGTCAGCCGCGATGACGGCGACTTCCCCCGGTCCACCGTCGCCTACTGCACCGACGCCGTCTTCATCTCCATCGGCGCCCTGCTCGGCTCCTCGCCCGTCACGGCCTTCATCGAGAGCGGCGCCGGCATCGCCGAGGGCGGCCGCTCCGGCCTCACGGCCATCGTCACCGGCCTGTGCTTCGTCGCCTCCGTCTTCTTCGCCCCCATCTTTGCCTCCATCCCCCCCTGGGCCACGGGCTGCACCCTGATCCTGGTATGCCGTCGACGCCCGTCGGTGCGCCCTGCTGTGCTGCTGACACGCCGGAATCAAGGTCGGCTGCATGATGGTCCGCCAAATCACCCAGATCAACTGGCGCTACATCGGCGACGCCCTCCCGTCCTTCATCGTCATGGCCTTCATCCCCTTCAGCTACAGCGTCGCCTATGGCCTCATCGCGTGAGTCGTCTCGCGCGTCAGCGGGGCGCCGCCATGGACTGACCTTGGCTCGTCTCAGCGGCATCCTCGTCTACGCCGCCCTCAACGGCCTCGTCGGCCTCGTCGTCTATCTCAGCGCCGGCCGCGTCGAGCCTCGCGAGTACGAGCTCAAGGAGTACTGGACCTGGAAGGGCGCCGGTCGCGCCCCCTGGTTCGTCAGGGCCGTCCGGGCCCATCGTCGTCGCAGGCAACCAGCCGACGGCTCGAGCGAGCATGGCATCAATGTCCAGCACGGCCGCCGCTGCTCCGTCCTTGACTCGCGAGCTGAATCGTCGGCCAAGGAGTACGCCGCCGCCACCCCAGAGCCGGCAGGGCCGGCAGAGACGGCCTCGCAGTAGCCCTCGGGCCGTCCATGGCGTGCTCGGGACTCGTCCCCAAGCGACGCTGAGCGGGACCCAAGGCTCCTGCGCAATGTTGAAGAGAGCATAAAGACCAAAAGAGACGGTGTACATTAGCATCAAAAGCAGGACAGCACGGGAGAGTATAGAGTCAAATAAAGCGGCGGGAACGCCCATGTCCACGCGGATGAGGCATTCTTGACTGCAGAAATGACGGTCGTCTTCAGCCGGATATCGACCACGGCTCCCTGTGCGCGACACGTCAGCTCATCGTGTAGCCACATTGGCGCCGCCGGAGGGCATGACAAACAGGCTGTTGCAGGCCCGCGGATGGCGCCCCGGAGTCCTCTGCCGTCCTGCGGCCTCGGCTCAGGCCATTTCCACATCCTCGTCGCCCTGCCCGGCGCCTCCCCTCTTCAAGGCCCTCTCGGCCGTCTGTCTTCGCACCAGGCTCTCGTCCACCCACGTGCTGAGCGCTTGCTCGCCGCCCTGCTTCAGCTTCTCCCGCACCACGCCCTTGAGCACCTCGCCGGCGAAGCCGACAAAGTTGTGCCTCCGCAGCGCGTTCTCGAACAGCCAGTCGCGGCGCTTGCGCTCCTCGCGCGCCAGCAGCTCGTCGTCGCCAAACTCGCGCGCTCGGAAGCGCAGGTCGCGGCACATGGCCAGCAGGTTGAAGCGTATCTCCGACGCCGCGTACCGGCCGATGCGCCGCTGCAGCACGTCGACGACCTGGCTCGGGAAGGACTCGATGCCGCAGGGCCCGTGGGAGATGGGGGCCGGCTGCAGCCCGTCGAGCTCGTAGAGCGTGCCGTTGATGGACGTGTAGGCGATGAAGTGGAAGGCATCCTCGGCCTCGCCCGCCTTTTGCGTCTCGTCGACAAAGGGGCTGCTCCTCGCGAAGCTGTTGTGCACGTCGCGGATCAGGTCCGAGTTGCTCAGCGCCTCGCCGCGGAACTCGGGGGGCAGCGCCATGGTGAACTCGCGGAAGTCCTTCATCTGCGCCCCAACGTCCACGTCGCCCGTCTTGTTCATGATGACGCTGAGCAGGGCCTGCGTCGCGCAGGCGTTCTGGATCGTCTGCGCCGCGAAGAAGATGTGCTGCGAGGCATCCTGGTCGAAGGAGCCGTCGAGCGGCCCGTCGGGCGTCGCGTAGGGGCGGTCGGTGGGGTATTTGAAGAGGAAAATGACGCCGTAGAGGGGCTGCAGCGTCGCCAGCTCGGACGGCTCGAGCGTCAGGAGCTCTTCAAACTGGACGCCCTTGACGCCCAGGTTCTCGACGAGGGAGGTGAAGACGCCCTGCCGGCCACGTCAGCAGCAGCAACGGGGCCCGCTCGGTGCGGAGAAGGCGCACCGCATCCGACTCGACTGCGGAAAGAGTCCCAAGTCAGCAAAGGAGGAAATGGTCCCAGGGCAGGGCAGCCTACTCGTGTTCCAGCCGCCGCCGTCCATGTTTGCCTGCTGAAGATGGCTGCGGAAGGGTGGCTGTTCAAGGGCCAGGCAGCCTTGAGGGCTCAAGCTCCACGGTCCAGGTCTGGATACAACAGGGCTGCTGCTTGCTCGGGTCGTGGCAGATGGTCGCAGATGGTCGTGGCGGATGGTAGAGCTTGACGTCCCATCTGGCCTACATGTACGAAGTACTCCGTACTCTGGCCGATAAGATAAGAGCACCGGCATTCAGACGACAACTGAACTGCACAGCAGCACCACGGCCGAGAAACAGCCTTGTCTCGCGAATAGATATCTATTGTTTTTCTTCTTGTTTTTTTGTTGCTAAGGAAAACCCGTCATGCGTTGTCAAGACCACAGACCCGAGTCGCTTCTTGACGCCTGGCTTGTTGCAAGGAACCAAGCCGAGCCGCTCTAAGTGCCCAAACTCCGCGTGTACCCATGCCTCCGGCCGCTCAAGACGACGACTCCCATCGTAGTGGCCACAGGTTCCATCGTGGACAGCAGTCCGCCAACTCGTCGTCCTTACACTCTCGCCCACTCGTGCTCACAGTGCAACGAGCTCCTCTCGGATCACCCCGTCGCCTAGGTTGGCCTCAGGGGCCGCGTCAGGGGCCGCCTCGCGTCCCTGCCCGCTGCGCTGCTCCTCTTGGTCTGCATTCCCGTCCGCGCCGGTGGTCGCCTCGTGCCTGTCGCCGCCGTTGGCATCCCCCTCTCCGCTCCCAGGGTTTGCCGCCGCCGCCGCCGCCTCGGCTTCTCTTCGACGACTCTCTTCGGCGCGCGCCTCGGCCTCGAGGTTGGCAATGTGTCTTTCTGCCACCCCAGGCGCGAGGCTGGCAAGGAACAACAGCCCGGCGCGCTGGAGGCGCCTGACCTGCGCCCGTGGCCAGCTTTGGCGTGCGCGGCGCTCGGCAACCAATCTCGCGGCCATCTGCTCGGGGGCCGGTTCGCCCGCCCGGCCGCCCGGGCGCGCCCCTTGGCCCCGGCCAGCCTCCGGGCCGGCGCGCGGTTGTTCGAGGGTCGGGAGGAGGTTTTCCAGTCGCCTGGCAATCGGTCGCCACGCGTTCTGGGCCACGCCGTTGAGAAGACCCGTGCTCAGGACAAACATTAAGACGGCCAGGGAGATGATGGTAAACCATCTCAGCCAGCTTGAGTTGGGAGAGGTGAAGAACCAGACGAAGAGGCCCAGTCGGACGATCAACCACGCATGGGGCCAGAGCTCCAACAGCAGAGGAGGGAGGCCCAGCGCGGCCGGAGGGTTGTTGGGGTGCACGGGTCGAGCGGCAGGCTGCGCATGGGCCGGGGCGGCGGGCTCGTTTTGAGGCTGCGGCCGTTGGTCCTGCTGCGGAGCAGCGTGGCTTTGCGGCGGCTGCGCGGTAAAGGTCATGCTCGACATGCTGGCGGTGCTCCTCAGCCGCGGCATGCTCGTCTGGGTCCTGAGCCGCGGCGTGTAGAACGTCTCCGTGGCCGGGGCATTGAGCACGAGGGCTCGCGGGCCTTCGGGCGACGACAGGATGTAGACCTGGGGGCCCTGCTGGGGCTGGGATGGCAGGCCGCTCGAGGCCGTCGAGGCGCTGCCCGCGCCAGCCGATCTCGATTCGAAATCTGGCGTAGCCCGACCGCTGCCAGCCAACGGGCCGCCAGCTCCCGGCACGGGAGTGGTGACCCCGGGCTGGGTGAGCGGGCGATTATGCAGGGGGGCCCCCGGCGCGTTGCGCTGGATGGCGTTTGCCATGGCCATGGTGGCCTGGTTGGCGTCCGCCCCGCGGATGATGTTGTGCACATCGGCGGGCGACAATGCAGTCCCGGGCCCTTGGGTAGAGGTTCTGATGATGGTGTCGACGTGGTACGTGTGTCCGTTGGGCCCAAGCGTCTCGTAATGGATCGAGTGCGAGGTGCCGGGACTGGCTCTGCCGTTGTTGGGCTCGGAGCCGTTTCCGGCGGCGTGACCAGAAGGGTCGCCAACGCCTCGCATCCCCATCTGAGCCCGCCCTCGCTGATTCTGGCTGACCAGGGCCCTCACCATGGCCTCTCGCTGGAGGTGGGCGTCGCGCTGGATCTGGCCGAGCCAGTTGGTCATGTTCTGGTGGTGCTGCTGGAAGGCGGCCGCTTGTTCGGGAGAGTGGTGCGGTGCGGCGGCGGGGGCAGGGGAGGGCATTCGAGGCTGAGGCACGTGGTGGGTGGTGGTGGTCTGGACGTGCGTTCTCCGTTGGAAGCTTGGCGGAGGCTCTGGTCCAAACTGCGGATGGGGAGAGTCGGAGCGTGCTGCAGCGCTGGCGGTGGCCTGGCCGCCATCCGCCGGACTCGGGCCTCTAGGTGCGGTCGAAGGCATCGGGGGCTGGCCGTCTGCCACGTCTCGGATGACGAGGTGAATGGTCTGACGGTCAGGAGTACGCAGCTGTTGCTGGGCGTCAGCCGAAGGTTCGGAGAAGGGGCGGACGGAAGCGGGCAGCTGGGGGGGGGGGGGCACGGCTCACCACATCGGCACCAAAGATATCCAGCAGGCTGTCCGACTCGCGCAGCAGCGCCCGGCCGCGGTGGATCAGCCGCTGGTTCTCGTCGGCTGGCCGCAGCGGCAGCGTCTGGCGGATCTTGTCCTTGAGCCGCTTGATGGTCGTCGTGGCGGGGAGGTCGGGGAAGAGCAGGGGCCGGTTGACACCGACCGAGGGCGAGACGACCTGGAGATTAACGACGAGCTGGTCCGAGGGCGGCGGGACGGGGCCGTCTGGCGGCGAGGACGAGGTGCCGGATGCCATGTTGAGCAGGCAGCTGGCATGCCACGACAGCGGGACTCGCGGCGGCGGCGGCGATGGCGACGGAGGGGAGGGCGAATCCTCGATGGCGACGGGGAGCTACCTATCGGCGAAGCGGCTGGTACGTCGTCCAGGCCATGCAGGTCATGTCAGACAGAACAGCACCGCCGCCGACCAACGCGCTGGGCAGAGACGAGGAGCGGCAAAGAGAGGCTGGACAGGCGGAGACGTGCACGGGGAAAGAGAGGCTCTGCCCCGTCGAGAGCACGGGGAAGACAAGAGGCAAAACAGCGGCGCGGCAGCGTGAACAAGAGAAGAAGTCGGGCCTGGAGGCAGAAAGGGTCGACGGTGTGGATTCTTCCACGTTGGCTTTCACGGTACGTACCCGGGCTGGCGCGCGATTTGGGTACCTCTAGTGCCTGGCGGTAGCGCAGCGCGTGCGCAGACGCGCCAGGTACCCGCAAGTACCGCGAGGAACCTCTCGCTTCCGACGTCGATTTCCTTTGTAAGCCCGTGCCGGCGGTGGCGATGAAAGCGGCAAACGGGCTTTAATCCCATCACACGAAGTACAGAGTACATACATACGGATACGGAGTATGCAGTACGGTGCCAGCGGCGGAACGTTCCGCCGTGGCGGGTCCAAGCCGCATTAGGTAGGTGCTCGTGCAAGCGCTGCGTGCCTGGACCGTGCTTTTCCGTTGGCCCACCGACGTCAGTCAGCCCCTCCGCTCGACCTGGACCTCAACACCAGCCCATTGCCTCGCCAAACACCTTTGCCGGCATCGACTGGACCCGGCCGACGATGGCGAGCGCCCTCGCAGCCGGCCCCGGCAGGCTCCTCGGGCGCCACGTGCTCGCCCGCGTCGCCCGCCGGCGCTTCGGCGCGCCGCGGCTCGTGTCGACGCTCGCCGCCCGCCTGCGCTTCCCCCGGCGGACGCCCGTCGCCGCGCGCGGCTTCTCCTCCGGCTCCGGCTTCTCCTCCGGCTCCGGCTTCTCCTCCGGCTCCGGCTTCTCCTCCGGCTCCGGCAGGCGGCCCCGCTTCTCCCGGCGCCTGGGCGAGGCGCTGCGCAGCTCCCGGGTCCAATGGTACCAGATCCCCGTCGGCCTGGGCATCGGCTTCCTCGGCCTCGTGCAGCTCTACAAGGTCTCGGCGCGGGAGCAGGAGAGACAGCGAGAGCCGCAGGACGACCGGCCGCAGCCGCGGCCCCGAGTGCGGCCCGAGGGGCCATGGTACGTCCGTCGCCGGCGCTCTCTGTCTCCGCGCCGGCCGAGGCTGACGGGGCCGGGCTTGCAGGCAGGTTCAGGTCATGTCGACGCTGCCGCTCAAGGCCATCTCGCGCCTGTGGGGCAGGTTCAACGAGCTGACGATCCCCTACTACCTGCGGGTCCCGGGATTCAAGCTCTACTCGTTCATCTTTGGCGTCAAGTTGGTCTCTCCCCCGCAACGGCCCATGGGCTCGGCCACGGGGCGCCGCTGACGTGGTCCAGCCTCGACGAGGTTGCGCAGCCAGACTTGCACGTCTATCCAAACCTGGCGGCCTTCTTCTACCGGACGCTGAAGCCGGGCGTGCGGCCGCTGGACCCTGACCCCAACGCGTTGCTGTCACCGTCCGACGGCAAGGTGCTGCAGATGGGGCGCATCGAGGGCGGCGACATCGAGCAGGTCAAGGGCATGACGTACAGCATCGACGCGCTGCTGGGCAAGAACACGCCGACGCCCAGCATCCGGAGCGGCTCCTCGGGCTCCTCGGGCTCCTCGGGCAGTGGCGAGGGTGGCGAGGGCGGCGGGGCGGCGGCGAGCCACAGAGGGCACGAGGAAGTCGTCAGGCAGGAGGAAGAGTTTGCCAAGGTCAACGGCATCTCGTACACGCTCCCCGACCTCCTGTGCGGGCCGAGCGGGCCCGGGACGCGGCAGGCGGCGCGGGACGAGTCGACCGAGGCGTCGGCGCGGGCCGTGTCCGAGGTTGGCGCGGACCTGGCTCTCGGGGCGCGGCCGTGGTACGACGTCGTGTCGGCGGACAAGACGACGTCGCTGTACTACGCCGTGGTGTACCTGGCGCCGGGCGACTACCACCGGTTCCACTCGCCGGCCAACTGGGTCGTCGAGCGGAGGCGGCACTTTGCGGGCGAGCTGTACAGCGTGTCGCCGTACCTGCAGCGGACGCTGCCGGGGCTCTTCACGCTCAACGAGCGCGTGGTGCTGCTGGGCCGCTGGCGGCACGGCTTCTTCAGCTGCATCCCCGTGGGCGCGACCAACGTGGGGTCCATCAGGGTCAACTTTGACCGGGAGCTGCGGACCAACAGCCTGACGACGGACACGGCGGCCGACCAGGCGGCCGACGAGGCGGCGCGGCGCGGGGAGCCGTACCTGGGCTTCGCCGAGGCGACGTACGAGGGCGCGAGCGGCGTGCTGCGCGGGCACGCGCTGCGCAGGGGCGAGGAGATGGGCGGCTTCCAGCTGGGCAGCACCGTGGTGCTGGTCTTTGAGGCGCCCGGCGACGGCGGATGGGCGTGGGCCGTGGACAAGGGGCAGAGGGTCAAGATGGGGCAGGCCCTGGGGCGA
Organism: Hypocreales sp. Mo6-1; assembly: GCA_002939055.1. Lineage (NCBI taxonomy): Eukaryota > Fungi > Ascomycota > Sordariomycetes > Hypocreales > Hypocreales sp. Mo6-1. The sequence continues at coordinate 4,816,795 of PNEP01000013.1, forward strand.
GTCGCGGGGGGGTAGCATGGTGTGAGCATGGTATGAGCATGGTGTGAGCACGCCGTGAGCACGCCGTGACATGCCGTGAGCACGCTGTGAGCATGCCGTGAGCAAGCTGTGAGCACGCCGTGAGCACGCTGTGAGCACGCCATGAGCAAGGCAGCAGTGCATCAGGTCTATCAAGGTCTGTCTATCAAGGTTTATACGTCACAGAAGCCCTATTCCGCGCCAAAGACCTTGACGCGCTCGTCGAGCGGCTTGAACTGCTTGTCGCCCGGCTCGCCGCCGCGGCCGCCAAAGACCAGCTGGGCGTTGAGCCTCCAGCTGGCGGGCAGCCCCCACGTCTTGGCCACCTTGTCGTCGATGAGCGGGTTGTAGTGCTGCAGGTTGGCGCCGAGGCCCTCGAGCTCGAGCGCGGTCCAGAGCAGCCACTGCTGCATGCCGCTGCTCTGGCTGGCCCACAGGGGGAAGCGGTCGGCGTAGGTCGGGAACTTGGCCTGCATGTCCTCGACGCCGCCGGCGTCGTCGAAGAAGAGCGCGGTGCCGGCGGCCGCCTTGAACATGGCCATGCGGTCCGCCGTCGCCTTCCAGCGGTCCGCCGGCACCACGTCGCGCAGCGTCGCCGCCGTCAGGTCCCACAGCTTGTCGTGCTCGGCGCCGAGCAGCAGCATGACGCGGTTCGTCTGCGAGTTGAACGACGACGGCGTGTGCAGCGTCGTCTCGTTGACCAGGTGCTGGATCCGCGCCGCGTCGACGGGCAGCGTCTTGGTCAGCGCATACACGGTGCGCCGGCTCCTGGCGAGCTGCAGCAGGGCGTCTGCCGTCGGCTTGGAGGGGGACATGATGTGATGAAGACTGATGAAGACTGGTCCTTGAAGGAAGAAGCGAGGTTGCAGAGACAGTCTTTAAGTCAACCGCGGAGGTGATGATGGCCTTGCCAAGCCCCGGCATGCCTCATTACCAAGGCTTTATTCACCTCAAACCCCTGGCCGAGGCGCCTTGGTTTGTAAGCTTGCCCGTGCCCCGTTTCATAGCCGCGCGGCATGACGTCCGTGTCCCGGAGCAAACCCCGGCGACCTCCGGGCCGCGGTGCAGGGTAGGCGGCAAATCCCGAGCCGCGGCGTCGGAATCGGACCACCGCCATGCAGCTCCGGCCATGGATATCAAGCAAACAGACAGGTATACTTGGCACAGTGTTTGCGCATTGCTGCTATCTGCACTTGCCTGTCGTCCAGTCCAGCCCTGGACGACGCGGCAAACCGGCCCATTTCCATGTACATTCCCGTCGACGCCAACTCCAGCAATGCTTGCGCCTTGCGGCTTCTAGTCCTCCACGCACGCGCGTGCGCTACCACGTCTCGGCAATGTACTGCCCCGCCTCCTTCTTGAGCTGCCAAAAGGTCCGCGCCTCGTCGCGCTCCAGGTTGCCCTTGGCCATGGCCACGTCGACGAGGGCCTCCTCGACGCCCTCGCCCATGCCCTTGGAGCTGCCGCAGACGAAGACGCGGCCGTCGACGGCGTTGACAATGTACCACACCAGGTCCGCCTGGTTGCGCACCTCCTCCTGCACGTACTTGCCCTCGCCGCGCCGGCTCTGCACCACGCGCTTCACCTCGTCCTCGTGCACGCCCCATTCGCCGCTGTAGATCTCGTCGACGAGCGAGTCGCGGATGCCCTGCAGCACCCACACCTTGTTGGCGCAGTTGGCCTGCTTCAGCCGCCGCTGGACGAAGCCCCGGAAGGGCGCGATGCCCACGCCGGCCCCGATGAGCAGCATCGGCCCGTCCGAGTTGAACTGCTCCGCCAGCGGGTTCGCCATCAGCCCCTTGAACATGGGCACGTACACGTCGGCGTTGCCGTCGCCGGCCTCGCGCGCGCGCGCCAGGCGCCGGGCCTGCCGCTCGAAGAAGCCCGACCCGACGCCGGTGCGGCAGCCTCCCCTCCAGTCGCTGGTCTCGTGCACCGTCACGGCCACCTCGATCAGGCGGTGCTGCTTGCGGTCGCGGACCTGGTACGACTCGTGCGGGTCGTTGGAGAGCGAGTAGAAGCGCGGCATGAGCGGCTGCAGGCAAGACAGCAGCTCGTCCAGCGGCGGCTGCGAGCTCGGGAAGGCGTGCAGCAGCTGCGGCAGCGTCACGTGCGGCCCCGTGCGCAGGTCGCAGAAGGCGCCCTGGCCCTCGGCCGAGCAGAGATACATGAGAAGCTTGCGCTCGTTGTCGGCCGTCGCGTGCTCGGCCAGGACGCGCAGCAGGGGCTTGGTGGGCGGGTACGACTGGAGGTCGGCGCACCAGGTGAGCAGGTCGCGGCGCGTCGTGACGAGCTGGCGCGGCTTGTCGTCGCCCCAGACGGTGGGCCAGCGGCCCTTTGTCGTCGCCATGAGGACGGGCCTGTCGCGCTGGAAACGCGGCACCATGAGGGCGTCGAGGACGTCGTCGACGACGAGCTCGCAGTTGGGGGCCATGACGCCAACGGCGCCGCCGACCTTGAAGTCGGTCGACTCCTCGCCGGGGTAGTCGGTGACGTCGAGGTCGAAGTGGTAGGTGCGCTTCTCGGCGCCGGGCCTGGTCAGCTCGCGGGCGGCGTGGATGCGGGCCGGGTAGACGTGGTAGGGGGGGTGCGGCTGCACGAATCTCGGGGGCTGGATCGACGTGTCGACGGCGGCCTCGGGGGCGGCCTCGGAGGCGGCCTCGGAGTCGGCCTCGGAGTCGGCCTCAGAGTCGGCCTTGTCCAGGGCCGGGCTCGCTGGGGGGGTGGAGCCGAGGGAGACGGCCGAGTCGGGGGGGGAGGCCGGGGTGCGGGGCCTGGGGGCGGGCCGGAAGGAGACCGTCTTTTCCGGCATGTCGGTGACGCTGGTCAGGGCGATGGGGATGTCGGCGCCGACCTTGAGGCCGAGGGAGCGGTAGGCGTCGTTGTCGGGCGGCGAGACGGGCTCGCAGTCGACGGCGGCGGCGCGGCGGGGCCCCATGAGGCAGCAGCCGCCGCCGCAGCAGCGGCCGACGAGCTCGGCCGTCGTCTCGCCCGTGATGCGCTGGATGTCGCGGGCATTCTGGGCAATCAGCATCGTCGAGGCGCGGCGGCGGCGGGGGTGCTCGACGCGGGCCGGCTCGTCCGACTCGTCCGACTCGTCCGAGTAGGTGAGGGAGGGGACGATTGACGGCGTCTTGGGCCCGGAGGAGGCGCAGTCCGAGGGCGAGGACACGAGGCCCTGGGCCGGAGGCGCGGCCGTCATTGCCGTCATTGCGCGCCCGGAGTCGAGATATATAGGGGGGGTGGCGTCGGGCTGGACGTAGGGAGCGTCAGACGCGGGCGGCAGAGCAAGCCCCAAGGGCTGGAGGAGCCACGCGGCCGGCTGCTGTCGACGCTCTTGTCCTGTCGAGGAGAGGCGGAGCAGGAGAGAGGGGGATGGACCAGGAGAGGATGGACCAGGAGACCAGGAGAGGATGGACCAGGAGAGGATGGACCAGGAGAGGATGGACCAGGAGAGGATGGACCAAGACAGAGAGGATGGCGAGCTTGCCGAGGACTTTTTGAGCGGCGGGTGGGGCGGCGTCGCATGTAGCGGTACCTGGCATCTCTTGCATGTAGGTACCCGGAAGGGGAGAATGTACAACGGCGGCCAACAGGCGACTTACGGGCGACTTATCAATCAGCGCGCGGGGAGCGTCAGTCAGCAGTCAATGCTGGCGTGACATGCGTCATGCATGTGCCAACGATGCACGGCTGCGGGCTTTGTTGGGGCGGCCTGCGGGCCAACAGACGGCGGACTGGCTGCTGGCGTCGCCGAACATCGGAATGGCCGTCCTGCCGCCTGACTTGCATCTCCCGGAACGGCAACTACCGTTCCGAACGGCCTCTCGTGCAGCGTCTCCCCGTATCGCCTTAGTGTTCGCCTCGGGTCTCAGGGGCCACGGTCCAGGTACTCGTACAGCCTGAGTAAGCGCACATGGCGTCCACGAGGCGTCGGTGGCCACAAGCACGGCGGCGCCGCAGGTACCGGTACCTCTGGCGTGCGCCGTGCTCCGCACTGTGTCGCGCCTTGTTTCGCCATTCTCTGCCTCGATTAGGCTCGGTTCGGCGACGCTGCCCTGGCGCGCAACTTCTGTCGCACCACCTGCCTGCTGGCGAGGCCAATCGGAAGGCCTTGGTCCAGGACCAGCCGCCTGCCGCCTCACCTGCCGCCTCGGCTGGCCGCGGCGCAAAGTTTTATCTGATAATCTTATCAATCTCGGTATCAATCCATAACTCGCAGCCCAGCTTGTCCGCCGACGACAGGCATCCGTATCAATCATCAGCGCCACGGCTATGCGCCCGACGTCGCCGCTGCAGGACCCTGGGTCCGGGAACGCGATAGACTCCAGCGCTGCAGCACCGCCGCCGTGTGCAGTCCCTGAAGCTCACGAGATTGGGTGTAGGAGAGGCTCGGCTCAGCTCGGGGTTTCAGCAGCTGGCAAACACGTCTGGAGCCTGAGCTGTGGATTCTCGTCGTCCAGAAGACTTGCTTTGGCTGCCGCGAGGCGCCCCTTTCTCCCTTCTCCGGGCTGCATATCCTGGCCCGTCATCCTTTGATGGGCCAAGTCAGCGGGCCATTCCTCAATGTCTCGGAAGACGACGCAGACAGAGGGTATGGCGTTTCTAGAAACGGAACGCGGCGTGCCAGGCCATGTCTCTGCGCGCGTTTCCGCCGCCCGTATTGGCGCAATGACGCTGCCATCGCCCGCGGCTCGTCTGGTTTCCGGGCCTAGCATGCAGGCAGAGGCGGGGACCCCGGACGGCCGCCTGTCTGTGTGCGTCCGGGCCGGGGATCAAGGCAGCCCGACGGCCAGCCACGTCGTGCCGCTGGTCAGCCGAGCCGCCGGCTCGTCGCAGCCGAGCCCGCTAGCGCGCAGCCGGGCGCTGGAAGGGCGGACATCCGAGCGCGGGCGGAGCAGGGATCGGCGGAGGCGCGCTGGCCCGCAGCGTCGCGGATGCTGGAGCGACGCTGGAGCCTCGCTGGGGCCGCGCTGGGGCCCTGTGTTGCCGTCCGTTTGCGCTCCGCGCGCGGCGACGAGCCTGGCATCCGTCGACGGCGGCGCGCGACCGGCGGCGGCACCGACGGCGGCCAGCGAACTGGCCCGTTTCGGATCCAGGTCGCAGGCGGCGTCGATGCGGCGCGACGACGAGGTCGGTGCTTGGACGGAAGGCAGAACTCCCGGCCGCTTCCCGTGGCGTTAGCGGGCGCTAAGGCGGTACGGGCGCCTGCGCGCCGGGCCCCGCGGACGCCTGCGTACCGGCGCGGCGGCGCCTTAACCCATGATCCCGGGCTTGGGCCCTCAGCCTGCGCCGCCTGGCCTCTCCTCGAAGCGGCCTAACGCTCGCAGCGGCCGCTAAGCCGCGGCCCGGACGCTCCATGGAGGCCGGGGGGGGGGGGGGGGGCGGACATGTCCCGACTAGAAGCCGGAGCTGCCTCGTCCCGAACGACTCGAGTCTCAGACGACTTGTCGAAACCCGCTGGCTGCCCGGCGGCCTGAGCTAATATCCTCTCGTGCCCGCCCTCTCTGCTCCCCGTCTGTCCTTTCCCATCTCTTCGTTCCTCTAGTTGTCAAACAACTAGCGCCTCCCGTCACGCGTGGGCTGGCTGTCTCGGTCCGGAAGACGGCAGCCCCTGGTCCAGGGAGACAAAAGGACGAACCACGACGAACCACGACGAACCACGACCAAGCACATCTCCCTCGAGACACTCACACCATCGACACTCACACCGTCGCCGCCGACCCCTCCGTCCGCTCCCTCATGCCTGGCCCTCCCCGACGGCTCCCCCGACGGCTCCCCCGACGGCTCCCCCGACGGCTCCCCTGACTGGCCCGTCCGACCCGCGGCCTCTCGCCATGGAAAACCGTTCGGCGCTCGCCCCGTGGCAGCAGCCGGCCCTCCGTGTCGAGAGCCCGTCGTCGGTCCTCGGCCGCAGCCACCTGTCCTACTACGTCGCCCTCGCCGCCGTCCTCGTCGCCGCCTGGCTGGTGCGGTCCCGGAGGCATCGCAGCCCCATCCCCGTCCCGCTCTACGCCGCGCCCAAGGCCAAGTGGATCTTTTCCGCCGAGACGCTGGTCAAGGACAGCTACCGCAAGGTTCCTTCGTCTCTTGTCGTCGAAGCGGGCCGCTTGCTGACGCCGCCGCAGTTCCAGGACAAGGTCTACCAGATCAGGGGCACCGAGGGCACGCAGCTGGTCCTGCCCTCCAACTACGTGCGCGAGCTCAAGAGGCTGCCCGACGACGTGCTCAGCGCCAAGGAGGCCATTGCCGATGTGAGCCCGCCGCCCCGGCTCGCACGTGTATGCGGAGGCAGAATGCTGATATCCCTCGGCCGCCTCGTCCTCAGGCCCTCCAGAGCAAGTACACCAAGTTCTCGCCAGGCCACAACGCCGACCTCCTGGCGCTGCTCCTGCGCACGCGGCTGACGCAGAACCTGGCCCGCCTGGCCCCCCAGCTCAAGGAGGAGCTCGAGCACATCGTCGCCACCGAGTTCCCGCCCTGCGACGACTGGACGCCCGTCAAGTGGCACCCCTTTGCCCTGCGCGCCGTCACGCGCCTCAGCGGCCGCGCCTTTGTCGGCCCCGACATCAACCGCCAGGAGCGCTGGATGGACACAAGCATCAACTTCGCCGTCCACGTCTTCATGGCCGGCGCCAAGCTGCAGGTCTTCCCCGAATGGGCCCGGCCCCTGACCCAGTACCTGGTCTCGGACCTGGGCAAGATCCGCCGCGACATCGACGCCGCAAAGGCCATGATCCGGCCCGTCCTCGAGCGCCGCATCCGCCGCCTGGCCGAGCCGCCCGCCGAGCCGCCCGCCGAGCCGCCCGCCGAGCCGCCCGCCGAGCCGCCCAACGACATGATGCAGTGGCTCGTCGATGCCCTGCCCGACGCGGAAAAGGCCGACGTCCAGACCCAGGCCGAGCTGCAGCTCGTCGTCGCCGCCGCCTCGATCCACACCACGCACGGCCTGCTTTGCGAGTGCATCTACGACCTGGCCGCCCATCCCGACGTCCAGGACGACCTGCGCCGCGAGGCCCGCCGCGTCCTCGACGTCGACGGCGGCTGGTCCAAGAGGGAGAGCATGGCCAAGCTCAAGAAGATGGACAGCTTCATGCGCGAGGTGCAGCGCCTGCGCGGCAACATCGGTCCGTCGACCCGAGTCTCCGAGTCTCCAGCCCCCGTGCCTGACTCTGACCAAGCCTCTCTCTCTCTCTCTCTCTCTCTCCCCCTCTCTGACCCAGCCTCCAGTTTCCTTCCTCCGCAAGGTCATGAAGCCCATCTCCCTCTCCGACGGCACCCAGCTCCCCGTCGGCACCCGCGTCGTCGCGCCCCTCGCCGGCATCGCTCACGACGAGCGCTTCTTCCCCAACGCCGACCACTTCGACCCCCTGCGCTTCTACCGCCTGCGCCAGCAGTCCGCCGAGGCCAACAACCGCCTGCAGTTCACCTCCATCGGCGACACCTACGTCAACTTCGGCGCCGGCCGCCACGCCTGCCCGGGCCGCTTTTTCGCCAGCAACGAGATCAAGCTCATCCTCGCCCGCTTCCTCCTCGGCTACGACATCCGCCTGCGGCCCGGCGAGCAGCGGCCCAAGCCCATGTCCATCGTCATGACCAAGTCGCCCAGCCCCAACGCCGTCCTCGAGTTCCGGCGCCGCCAGCCCTAGCCTCACCTCACCATCTACCCCTCGCATGTATCTACCATCTGCGGCCGCTGCCAAGCGCCGCCCCTTAAAACCCCAGTAATGATAATGATCCATCCATCATCCATCCATTCCTACCGCCTAGGCTACTCCGGACGTACATACGCATCAGGCGCGTCGGTTGTCTCGGCCGAGGCGGCACAAGACGACCCTAGCTTCACTTGATCGATTCCCCTCGACGGCGTCCCAGTTGTGCTGACATCTCTTGCCACACCATGCCCTGAAGAGTCGACAGAGTTGAATCTCTTCCCACGAGGCACAAGCCGTGCGCAGCAATCGCCCACGAAACAACTTATACAGAATCCTGCCCTGTCCGTAACGCCCTCTCGCCCGGTCAAGTAGCCGTCCGGAAATAGCAAAAAAGGAAAAAAAAACACAATTAAAAAAAGACGTCAGATCATGCTACATGCCTCTGTAGTGCACAAAGAGCTCAAGGCGCTCGAGCGCTCAGGGATGCGGGGAATCAAGAGGACCTGCGGAAATATCAATCGAAGGGTGAGCGCAGAGACACTGGCGTTTGCACCACCTGACGGTCACGTCCCCCTCGGCCTCACGACTTGTAGCGCTGGTATTCACCCGCAACCAAGCAGTGGTCACGCTCAAAGGGTTCTGGCGAGGCCCAGGTTAGCATGCGCCCTCGGCGTCACGCGCCGGGGGAAGGCCGAGAAAACTCACCGAGCGTCAGTTGGTACTTGGGCTTGATGTGCTCTGCCCGCATCTTGTTGACCTCGTTTGCAAAGACTTCGGCCGGGGGGGCCGTCGAGTCGATGCAGTTGGCCTTGATGGAGATGAGCACGCCGCCGCCCGTCTTGAGGAACCAGTTGGCGTTGACGGCGACAATGCGAGCCTGGTCGGGCTGGGCCACGTCGGCGAAGATGACGTCGACCATGGGCACGATCATGCGGTAGCGGGCCGGCTGGCGGGCGTCCTCGACAATCGGCACCACGTTGGTTCGCTTGGACGCCATGGCGATGAGATCGCGGCCGGATCGAGACGAGAATTCGACGGCGTAGACGTAGCCCGTGGGACCGACGAGGTCGGAGACGTGGGACACGGACGTGCCCGAGGCAGCGCCCAGGTAGAGCACGCGGGAGCCGGGCCGCATGTAGATTTCGTCGGCACCGCCGGCGATGGCAGCGCACAGCTTGCTGCGGAACGGGTTCCACATCCGATACTCAACCTTGGTGGTGGTGGTGGTGCCATCGTCGTTCTTGACCACCTCGTCGTGCTGGATGCGCTTCTCGCCATAGACGGACTCGTTGAGGGCCAAGTTGCGCGTCGCGATGCCGTCCTCCTTGCCGCCGCGGACGACAAAGACGCCGGGGTGACGGTGGGGTTCCTGGACGTCCATCTGGTTAGACAAGGGAGCGAAGCAACAGCGTCGCGACACGAGATTCGACTGACCACGACCACCTTGGCGCCTCCCTTCTGGCCAGGCCTGCTGGCCCCTCCGCGGCCACCACCACGGCCGCCTCGAGCGACGCGACCACCTCGCCCAGGGCCGCCCCGACCACCACCTGTTTGCCGCCCAAGTCAGCTGCTGGCGTTCGGAAGCAGAAGCAGCGCGCCCAAACCCATCAGCTCGTACCTCGACCGCCGCGGGCACCGCCTCGGCCACCACGGTCACCAAAGCCGCCTCGACCTCCGCGGGCACCTCCGCGCATGCCACCGCCTCGGGGGCCGCCTCGACCGCCAAACGCCATCACTTATTCTGCGTGCTTTGAAAGGGGAGTCGGAAGGAAGAAAGGTCCGTCGTCGGTCCAGGCGTGTTTGGAGCCAGCAACTTGATTGTTGACCTGATGGCTGATGTATGTTCCTGGCCAACCTGTTTTCTTGAGCGAGAGAAATTTTTGAAGTTTCTTGCCTCTGGAAGCTTTTCTGCTGGGCCCCACTGCGGGCCCATCATTGGCTGAACCTTGGCGTGGATCCTGTCTATGGGCCGATATTTATCCGGAAAGGCGGGAACTCCCCCGACGGTTATGTCACGTGATCTCGCAGGTGATTGTCAGTATGTACATGACGCTCTCCGCGTCTTGATTCAAATGACGAGGCGAAGAAAATGATTTTTTTTTTAAAAAATGAGAAAGCTTCTTCTGTGACTACAGTTCTTCTTTGCTCTCTTGATTATTTGCAGCCGTGTGCGCTGCGGTGTCTTTTGCCCCCCCAGGCGATTGTGACGGTGCTTGAATCAGCACAACAGGGCAGCGGAACCCTAACAAAATTGCCTGAAGCGGTAAGCGAGGTCTGGCGCCAGCGCCTTTACCGTCGGCATCAGAATTTCTCAACCTCCGCCTGTGAACCCACGCCGTCGAATCAGTCACCTCACCCAAGCCGTCGAGATGGTGAGTTGCGTCCCTGCTGCAGTGAGCACTCGAGTCGACCATGCACACGCCGCTTGCGAGCAATCGAGCTGCGCCTGATGCTCTCGTGGCCGCCGAGCCGCGAGTCCTCACCGAGACGCCGCCCGCAACCGACGTAAACTAACCTCTCCTCGCAACAGGTTCGATACGCCGCGACCGAGATCCTGCCGTCCAAGTCGGCCCGCGCCCGCGGCTCCTACCTGCGCGTCTCGTTCAAGAACACCCGCGAGACCGCCCAGGCCATCAACGGCTGGAAGCTGCAGCGTGCTGTAGCCTTCCTCGAGAATGTGAAGGAGCACAAGGAGGCCGTCCCCATGCGACGATACGCCGGCAGCACCGGCCGCTGCGCCCAAGGTACGACCCGGACCCCCTCGATTTGGCGACACCAAGGAACTCGGATGCGATAGGCGAGAGCTAGGAGCAGGCGCTGATGGTCTTCCCTACTTCAGGCAAGCAGTTCGGCGTCTCCAAGGCCCGGTGGCCCGTCAAGTCGGCCCAGTTCCTGCTGGACCTGCTCAAGAACGCCGAGGCCAACGCCGATGCCAAGGGCCTCGACACCGGTGCCCTCATCGTCAAGCACATCCAGGTCAACCAGGCCCCCAAGCAGCGCCGCCGAACATACCGTGCGCACGGCCGCGTACGTCGCATCCCCTTCCAGTCCTGCCGTGGCGTCGGGACGGCGTGATGGAGGCATCTGGCTGACCTGCTGCTCCCAGATCAACCCCTATATGTCCAACCCGTGCCACATCGAACTGATCCTGACCGAGGGCGACGAGGTTGTGCAGAAGTCTGAGGAGGTTGCCGGCCGCGAGCAGCTCCACCTCAGCTCGAGACAGCGCGGTGCCCGTCTCCGCAAGGCCATCACTGCCGCATAGAGGAGCACAGGAACGGGTGTCTGGCTGGGGGGATGCTTGGACGTTGGGACGTTTTCCACGCTGATTTGTGGCTCTTTCTCATGTCCTGGTGTAACGCAGGCTACGGCGGGAGCATGGCATCAAAAGGGGAAGATGTTTTCTTCTTCCCTTTATTTCGCAAGGATTCTCGACGAAACAAAAAAACGACGAAACTAAGCCATCGCCAGAGGTGCCGTTGATGATGGGAGCGTGACTGCGAGGGTTCTTGTTGAGTGAATCGTCTAGCCTGCTCACATATCTCAAGCATGTTCACTCATCAAGGTATGGTCCTCATGTATCCGTACAACATAACTCGAGGCAGCATGTGCCAGACTCGGTAACTGAGCTGCAGGGGGGCAGCTCATCAGCTCGCTCGCGATGCCCCGACACCTTCAGGCTCTCTCCATCACCCCTCTTACTGTATCTCCTCCACGTTTTATGTTTCTTGTTGCCAAGCCGTTTTCAGATCCATCACATATAAACCGTGGGGCCTGGGCGCCGCCCAATGCCCGGTGGCATGTTGTCGTGCGTCCGTGTCGCATTAAACCGTAACATGCGCGGCATCATCATGATTGAAGGAGAGAACACAAGAAGAAGAGAAGAAAAAAAAAAGGGGGGGGGGGGGGCGCCCAAAGGCGAAATTCCCCTTCGCGCAGGCTCCCTAGATGTCATACACCATCATCATACAGGCAACAACAGGTCGAGGCAGTTGCACCGTCGTCGGCGCTGTAAGCAACACCAGAAGGGACATACCATATGCGGCGCGAGCGCACACGCGCATCAGCCACGGCCATCAGTCTTCGCAACTCGACTTGATGACGCCCGAGAAGCGGCCGAGGCCGGGATACTCCATGCCGTCGGCAACGGCGTCGTCGATGACGCTCTCGTCGTAGACGCCCTCCCAGCCCATGACCATGCCGAAGCCAGACTCCAGATTGACCCGGTCCTGCGGCTTGATGAAGGGGATAATCAGGCCCATCATCTTGTCATGGCAGCGCTGCATGAAGCGGCTGAGGTTGGGGCGGTCGGTCTTGTTCACGGCCGGCAAGGTTGCCGCGTTGGTCGGCAAGACGGAGCGCGAGTCGAGGTACGGGAGGTCGACGGCGACGTAGCCGCACGACTTGAACGACAGCGACGTGAGCTGGTAGCGCTCTTGTTCCGAGGCCAGTCGGGCGGCGTCGGGCAGGTGCACCGACAGGGCGCTGAGTCTGGCCGCCGTCGCCGGGCCGTCGGAAGTGAGGGCACCGGCCTGGGCCAGCAGCTGCCGAATCTTGGGGCCCGGCGAGAGGTGCTCGATGATGCCGGGCCACGACATGGGCTCGGGCTGCCGCAGAGGCGGCGGCTGCGCGTCGTGGGCCGTGTTGTCGGCGGCGGCGTTGGGCATGGGCTGCAGGAGGGTCGGACCGAGGCCCATCCAGTCGGGCAGGGCGTCTTGCATCATGTCAGTCGCCATGGCTTGCACAAGGTGACCCTGGGGACGAGGCTGACGTCGCATCAGCGGCATTATGGAAGCCTGCAGGACAAGAGTAGGCGGGCCCGAGAGCGAGAGCGACTCGAGCTCGAGCTTCTCGAGCGACGCAAGCGCCATGTGGCGGAGCGCGTGCAGCAAGACGTGGGGCGAGACCCAGCAGTTCTTGAGCGACAGGTGCGTGGCGTGGGGGAGGCGAAGGAGCTTGTCGGCGTGGTCGACGAGGCCGGTCGGGGTCGTCATCAGGTCGGGAAGCTCGAAAAGGGGGGCGGGCAGGATGTGCTTGTTGCGGTGGTGCAGGCCGGGCGCCAGCTCGCCGCCGCAGACCCACTCGAAGTGAATGCTCTCGATGTTGGGCCGCGTGCCGATGTAGGCGTTGAGCAGGACAAAGGCCTTGCCGACGGCCTCGACGGGCGAGACGGGCTTGTCCTCGACAAAGCCAGGCGACGCGACGGCGATGCGCCGCCAGTCGGCAATGACGCCCAGGGACACGGTCGTCAGGCTCGGGATGCTGTCCCAGAGGTCGTCGCGGCAGAGGATGTGGAGGTGGCTGCTGGGGATCTTGGCGATGGTCAGGGTGGTGACGTTGTTGAAGCATCCGCTCGAGGCATTGTCGATCAAGCCGATGACGTACGACTGGATCATGGCGCGGTGGGCCCACTCGAGCTCGAGGAGCATCTCCATCTGGGCCATGGTCAGGTCGCAGGGGATCAGGGGACAGGTGGAATGGGGGGCGGGCGGCTGGCCGAAAAGGGACGCCGGGTTTCGCTCAAAGTCGCCGAGGGGGCGCGAGCGGCCGTCGAGGTCGATCTTGGACGCCGTGGTGCCTTCGGTCAGGAGCATGAGGTGGATGGCCTCGGCGATCTGGTCGGGGCCGACGTAGCCGGCATCGGCGACCATCTTGGTCAGCGTCATGTTTCTGACTGCCGCGGCGCGGGCGAGGGCCGACTCGGCCGGGTCGGGGGCGGCCGGGTCGGGGGCGGCCGGGTCGGGGGCGGCCGTCTTGATCAGAGAGACGACAGTCCGGCTGGCGCCGTCCGAGGGCGCGCGCCTCCGGGGCCAGTCGCGCGCGCCAAAGACGGGGTGGCGGTCGGCGGCGTCGCGGGCGACCTTGTCGGGGCCGCAGAGGAAGCCGAGGCCGGCGTCGCAGCAGAGGCCGAGGCTGCAGACCTTGGAGAGGCAGCGCAGGGCGCGCTTCATGCCGTCCGTCTCGTCGGCGGTGCGCTCGATGCGCTCGAGGTCCTGGTAGCGGCGGTAGTCCTCGTGAGGCCAGCGGTAGATGCCCCAGAAGCACGGAACGGCCTTGTGGACCGTCTTGAGGGGCGGGGAGGCGAGCGCGTCCTCGTCGATCTCGAGCGAGAGGGCGAAGCGGAGGATGTGAGGGCCGAAGGACTGGAAGATGCGCATGCCGTTGGAGAAGACGGCCGGCTTGACGGCGGCGGCGTCGGCGTCGGCGTGGCTGGAGTAGAGCTCGGCGCGGAAGGGGACGACGACATTGCGGAAGTACTGGGCCGAGACCTTTGTTTCGAATTCGCTACAGACGAGACGCAGCGTCTTGACTTGGGCGCGCGAGAGGAAGGAGATGATGAGCTCGAAGATCTCGACGGGGATCTGGCCGACGGGCCAGCCGGGGGCGGCTGGAGAAGGAGAGGGGGGCGGGGGGGTCAGCTCATCTCGAACGTGAAAGACGCGGAGGATGATGGCGGAGACGAAAACGAAAGGGGGGGGGGAGGAGAGGGGGGGAGGAGAGGCAGGCGGAGGAGCGTGTTGGCCATGGCGGCCATGGTGGTGACCATGATGGTGGGGAGCTGGGCGGCGGAGGGGAGAGCTGCGCACTCACCCAAGCTCTTCTTGGGCGTCACCATGGTCAGCGCCTGCGACAGGCGGCCAGGAGGCGCGAGGAGACGCAGCCGCTGGCGCTGAGGTTCTGGCGATGAAGTTGGAGCGCAGCAGCTGGCCGGGTGGGGAGTTTGTCGTGTTGATTATGTACATGTACCTCGTACATGTACTGCAAGTGAGCTCGGGGCTGCGATTGGCCCAGCCGCGCCCCACGGGGCACGTTGCGCAGGTCTTCAGCATCGTCATGAGGCGTCGGGAGGAGCCTCATGCGGCGGCCCGTCAAGGCGTCCCGTCCGTCCCGTCCGAGGCGCCGCGTCCGAGGCGTCCAGTCGGAGCGGCCGCGCCACGGGTCCCGGCAGCAAGGGGCAGCGACGCAGCCGGCCGACGGCATTTGCCTCGCTGCGTCTCACGGCAGCTCGTTGCTGATGTCAACGTGCATGCGCTGCAGACATGCAGACACGGTCCGCCGACGGCCGCTGGCAGGGGGGAGCAGCCCGGGGGGGTTGCCCTGTGTCCCTGTGCCCCCTGTGTCCCTGTGCCCCCTGCGCCACCCGTGGCACAGAGGCCCGTGCATGATGCCGCCATGTTGTCTCGCTCCTGTTGCCTCACCCCGGGACTCGGCGCACGCAACTCGCTCTCAGTCATTCTATTGCCACGAGAGATGCAGACGAAACTCGGAATGCCTATGTACAACCGCTGGCCGCATGTGTATGTGCATGTAGCATGTGTATGTGCATGTATGCTCACGACTCCGCATATGTACTCTGGCCGGAGACGGAGAAAAGACAGGACAACAAGAAACTAGACAGGGGCCAGCGAGCACAATCCGTCACTCTTGCGGCTCTCGCTGGTCGCTGTCCTCCTCGGCTTGCCAGAAACAACTGAGACGTCGCGCAAAGGTCAGCCGACAGCCCGCTGTCTTGAGGGCGCAGAGACCTTGGACTCACACTGCTGCGTGCTGCGCCTCAGCCTTGGCCGGAATGCCCTCGCCCGTCGTCCGAGGGCTGTCTCCTGCCGTGGTCACGCGTCTCCTGCCGTGGTCACGCGGTCGACGCCGTGATGCCGCCGCCTGCCCGTGCCTGGCTGTCAGCGGCGGGATCCAGCGTGGCCTGGCGGCGCTGCTCACCTGCGGAAGCGGAGGCGGCGGCAATCAAGTCGGGGAGCGCCGACGACGAGGCGAGGCGGGGCGCTGGCAGGGGCTGCCAGGCCCTCGAGGTTGGATGCAGCAAGGGCCGGCGCTGCCTGAGCGGCCACAGCCCAGGCAGACGCCAGGACGGTCGACAGACGCGTCTATGGCGCGGCCGAGGAGAGGTCGAGACTGGGACTCGACGGAGCGCAAGGACAAAGAGACGTGCAGCCAACGCCCTGGCGCGTGGACTGCATGAGGAAGAGCAAGGGCAGACGGAGAAGAAGAAATCGTGTACGAGAAATGCAGAGTCTTGTTGCCGAAAAGAGACGCAATGGATATTCCTACAGGTCGAAGCAAACAGATCGAGACAGTCAGGCCGCGGGAAGAGAAAGCAGAGCAGCAAAGCAACAAGAAACAAGCAACAAGCAACAAGCAACGAGCAACGAGCAACGAGCAACGAGCAACAAGCCACGGAACCAAGGCAAAAAGGGACAACGAAGCGAACAACACAAGAAAAGACCCAGCCGGGAACGGATGGAAGCCCGGCTGGGCTGAAGACAGAAAGGGGCTCGTCAAGCCGGGCAGCGGGAGACGGCCTTGTTATATATGCTCGGCGTCGCAGCCAATGCTCGACGGCCAGATGGCAGCCCGTGGCCCGCCGTCGGCCATGGCCTGATTCCGGCTTGTGCCACGGCCAGGGCGCCAATGGCAGACTCGGTCGATGGCCGCGGGTGCAGAGTCGCACCGTCGAGGCGTCGTCGGCAGCCATCGGAAGCGGCGGCGGCGGCGGCGTCGAGGGCCCGTCGTCGAGGGCCTGCCTAATGGGGCACATCCGAGCAGCCTCTGTCGCCGATCGACGGCCAACAAGCAGGAAACGAGTGCAGATGAAGCGCGTCGCCGACAAGGACAGCGTGCCATCCGTCCGTGCCCAAGGCCTCGCCGGGCCACGGCCAGCCCAACGCGGCTTGCTGGCCTCGCACAGCAGCAGCCGCGCCGTCGCGATGCAGCCGAGATTGGTGGCGCTGCCTCTGGCCGCGACGCCGAGGCAGAGCGGCCTCTCGTCGCGGCCTCGTCGCGGCCTCTCGTCGCGGCCTCTCGTCGCGGCCCCCTCGTCGCGCCCCCTCGTCGCGCCCCCTCGCGAGGCGCAGGGTGCATAGATTGGACGCAGTGTGATGGGTGTGTGATGTGCGACGCGAACCGCCTCCTCCCCGTCATCCATCGCCCGCGCCCCTGGCTCCTCGCCCCGTCGCCATCACCAGTCATCACCAGCCGTCACCAGCCGTCACCGCCGGCCGCTGAAGCCATCCTCGTGCCAGTCCCCATGGCCGCCGCCTGCCCTGGGCCCTGCCGCCGCCGCCGCCGCCGCCTGTGACCCCAGGTTGCTGGCGTGCCGCCCAACGTCCGCGCTCCCCAGCCAGTAGAGCGACAGCACGACGACGACGTGCAGCGCCACGCAGTACGCGGCAAAGAGATTCCTGCTCGTCCGCGACGCCAGCACCATCCTCGTGACCGAGTAGACGACCCTCTCCGGGAAGCTCATTCGCCGGTACGCCCGCGCCGACTCCCTGCCCCTGAAGGCGGCAAAGGGCGAGATGTTGGACTCGTACGCCTTGCGGTACCGCTCCAGCGACAGGCCCGGGCTCCCCGTCCCGCCCATCGACACGGCCGCCGGGTTCGGGTTGGCCGCGTACGCCGACGACGACGACACCGTCGCCGTCGCGCCCCCTCGGCTGTACGTCGACACGTACCGCGTCTTCTCGTACAGGTTGAGGTTGTCCCGCTGCAGCGCCGCCACCTCCTGGCGCAGCTGCTGCACCGTCCGGTGCGTCTCCGACAGCTCGTGCTCCAGCTGCGCGTTCTTCTTCTTGAACCGGTCCCGCTGCGCCGTCACCATGGGCAGGATGCCGCTGCCGCCGCCGCCGCCCGCCGCCTCTCGCTCCCCGGCCGGGCCCCGCGGATCCAGCCCGCTGATGATGGACGACGTTGGCGACGCCCGTCCCCCGCGCCGCGTCGGCGCTCGCGTCGCGTAGGTGCCGGCAACCGACGCCCCCGACGGGAAGCCCTTGGCCCCCTCCGTCTGCATGCTCTCCAGGTCGCCCTCCAGCTTCTCGTTGAGCCGCTGCGCCCTCTCCACCTCCGCCTTGCTCCTCGACAGCGCCTCCTCCACGTCCTCCAGCCTCGACTGCAGGTCTTGGTGAGACACGCGGAGCACCGTCAGCTCGTCGCTCAGCTTCTTGTTCCTCGACAGCAGGAGCTTCTCCAGCGTATCGCCCTTGCCCGCCGCCGCCGCCCCGCCCTCCGCCTTGTCGCCCGCTTCGTCGTCGTCTCCCGTGCAGAATTCGATGCTCTTGAGCACCTCGAGCTCCTGCCTGACCTCGTCGTAGTCGCTCCACTTCTGCACCTTGGCCTTGAGCGATTCTCTCTCCTCCTTGAGAAGCGCCGCCTCGCGCTCCGCGGACCGCAGCCGCGAGTCCAGGTCCCGCCTCAGGCTCTCCTTCTCCAGCCTTGCCGCGTCGAGCCTCCGGATCAACGACGAGTTCTCGGACCGCACCCGCATGTAGCCCGGGTCGTCCTCGAGCCGTTTCTCCGGCTGCGACGACACCGACGACTTGGCTTGGGCCAGCTCCAGCCTCATCTGCTCGTTGCGTGCTTCCACCTCGGCCAGCCGCGAGCTCGTCCGCTCCAGGTCCGAGTGGAGCATCTCGAGCTCGGCGCGCGAGGCGTTGCCGCGCCGCGTTTCCTCGTCGTCGCCGCCGCCGCTCTTGCCCAGTCGCTGGTTCACCTCGTAGCTGGCGCGCATCTCGCTGAGCAGCCGATCCTGCTTCTCCACCTTGTCCTCCAAGCTCTTTTCCTTGGCCTCCCAGTTGTCCCTCTTCTCTTCCAGCACGGCGGCCCACGAGGATTCGACTTCCTTGACCCGGGCCTCGAGGTCGTCTTCCAGCTGCTTGCGCGCCGCCCGTTCCGCCTGGAGCTTCGACTCGGCCTCGTCCAGCTGCGAGGCCAGCCTCGACACGTTTTCCTGGAGGTGCTGGTTCTCCGCGCTGAGCCTGGGCAGCGTCTCCTCGGACACGAGCATGGAATCGACCGAGGCCTCGAGGAGCGGATACGGATCCGGCACCTCGGATATCGACGTGTAGGCCTGCAGGAAGGCAGAGTTGACGGATTTGGAGTGGTTGGTAAGGAGGTCGATGAATGTCTGGTAGGCTGCGCCGCTGTTAATCCACGATGCTCAGGCCCGGCGGGAGACGGCACAACCTTTTAGGAGCCCCTTGATCTCTGTCAGCTTGGCGGCGTCTTCCAGCTTCCTGAAGTCCTTTGTCTTCTGCGCCAGGTCCTTGCGCTGAACCGTCGAGTCTCGTTGGTAGGCGACAATCTCCGAGGCCGTGTTGTCGAGCTTGGCCGTCAAGCCCGTCAGGTCGACGGCTGGCCCTGTCAGCAACGCTCTGCCCTGCTTGTCGTGGGACGCGTACTCCTCCAGGCCGATATGGCATGCTGGAACTGGTTGCCCCCCTGGGCACCCTCGCCCGAGGCGGATGGCGCTGCCCGAGCTGCCGCTGCCGCAGGCGCTTCCGCGGCGTCTGCCATGGCTTGGGTTATATCGGATCGCTTGCGGATATGCACGTGAGAGCTGAAGGAAGATGCGCGTCTGATCGACCCGAGGTGAGCCAGCGCAAGTGCGAGGGCAACGTGACGTGTTCCATTTGGGCCATTCCTGTTGCGCCACAGTGGCTGCAGCTCCCCAGACGCCACCTCGAGCCCAGCCTCGCCATCCATCGCCAGCCTGGCAGGCTACCATGGCATGGTCGCCGCCAGCATCTTCCGCCCCATTGACCAGCCCCCGGCCTTGGTCAGCACCAAGCAGCAAGGGGACGCCGCCTCGATAATGTCAGGGGCTGAGACGCCGCCATTATGACGCCATGCGACCCCGGCGACGGGCCTCCACCACGGGGCGCCGACGGCACGCCGCGGGAAGACGGGCCCTACGTGCTTCGCTCCTTGCTCGACAGCGTGCCGCTGGCCGCAGACGGCGCGCGGCATCCTGTCAAGATCAACTGCGTCGAGTATCTCGGTGAGCTGGGCGCCGCCTGCCGCGACGAATCGCTCGGCTGACGCCTGGGGCAGACGGCAACCTCTACGTCGGCACGTCGGCCTCGGAGCTGCTGCACTTTGTCCAGATACCGCCCGATGCCGCCGACAAGTCCAGGAAGCCCGTCTTCATCCTGGCCTCGAGGCTGTCTCCCGCCTTCTCCGAGCCGTCTGGAGCGGCTGCGAGCTCGCGGCCCGGCGTGCAGCAGATCCTCGTGCTTCCCAGGGTCGGCAAAGCCTGCGTCCTCTGCAACGCGACCGTCACCTTCTACTCCCTGCCCGAGCTGAGCCCCGTGTCCGGGACGGGCCAGGTGAGGAACTGCAACTGGATAGGCGGGGTCGACTTGAACGAGACGGCGCCTGACAAGGCCCCCGACCCGGCCGCCCAGGTGACGATTCTGCTCTCCCTCAAGCGGCGGATCCAGGTGGTCGGGGTTGGGGACGGCGCTCGCGCCTTCAAAGTACGTGACGAGGGCCCGTCGTCAGCCTTGCTTGTCCCTGACCAGGTCCTAGAACATCGACTACGCAGGCAGCATCCTGTCTGTCCGCAGAGACTCGATAGCGTGCGTTGCCGATGCCAAGTCGTACGCACTCGTCGACATTGGGAGGCAGCTGAAGATCCCCTTGATGAGCATTTCGTCGCTCGACGAGCCCCCTCCACCCGAGCAGGTCGGGCAAGCCCAGAGCATCTCGGCCGAGGCCGCAGGGAGCATCGGCCGCAGTGCCTCGTCGGCCGAGAGCCGGCCGCAGTCGACCGTTCCAAGCCACGGCCGCAGCGCCAGCCTCGGCGGCTCGGTTCTCGGGAGCATCCGGCGCCAGGAGGCCCGCCAGCCCGACGGAGCCGACTCGGCTGCCCGGCAGACGTCGCCCCCCGCCCCGTCAACGAGTCCGCAACCAGGCCCAGGAGACGCCGCTTCGTCCTTGCCCTCGGCCGACAAGCCGTTGCCGACTGCGCCACCCGAAGCCGCCGGCGCCGGCCAAGCGTCGGAGCAGCAGGCGCGCCAGCGACCCGCCCTGTTGAAGCCTCATATTGCTTCCACCACGCGGGACGAATTCCTCTTGGCCATAGGCACCAGCCCGTCGGAGCCCGGCATCGGCATGTTTGTGAACCTCGACGGGGATGCCACGCGCGCAACCATCGGGTTCGAGAGATACCCGGAGCAGATTGCTGTCGACGGCGCACCAGCAGCCGACCTGTCGTCGCCTCGGCCCGGACTGTCGGAGGAAGAGGCCGGCTACGTGCTCGCCTCGGTGGCCAGAGAGACGGATGACGGGCTGCGTCACGGCCTCGAGATCCAGCGTTGGGATGCTGGCAACGACAGCGACCCTGAAAAGCACTGGCTGGCGGCAGCCGACGGCGCCCAAGGGACTGGCGCGTACGGAATCCGGTCCCTGGCAGGGTGCGACGAGTTCCACTTGGAAGAGGTTGTCTCCAAGCTCTGCCACAGGCGCTTCTCTCCCTTCCCGGATCGCGCGGAAGCGCCTGCGTCGGCCCTCAGCAGCGCCGACTCTCGGACCGCGCTTTCGCTCGAGAGGCTGTCCAAGGAAAAGGAGCTGTTCGAGCGGGACGAGTGGCAAGACGACGACTCTCTGCCGGACGGCTGGGAGGCGACGCGGAACGCGGAAGGCGAGGATTTTGCCCGACAGCTGGCAAAGGCCGAGGTCAGACTGGCGGTATGGGCCGGCGACCGCATATGGTGGGCTATTCGGAATCCATTGATCATGCGGCTCGACACGGCCCTGGACGCAGCTTGCCCGGGCGGAGTGGCCAAGCCGGGGGACATGGACCGCGGCGCCATCTGGACGGCTCTCCAGGCCATTCGCGGCCGGGAAGCGAGGACAGAGCTCGAGTTTCTGACGCTCGGCTACCTGCGGCAAAAGGCAGGGCTTCTTCTCCTCATCCGGCTGTTGGCGCCGTCGGGGTCGGGGCCGCTGTCGGACGGCGAGATGGGTGCGCTGGAGGAGGTGCTGGTCGACAGCAAGCTCGACGCCAGGGTTGTCCTGTCTCTGGTGCCCGGCGTGCGGCACGAGATCATCTCGGGGCGGCGCGGCATATGGATCTACGGCGGCGTGAGGCAGGTGGCGGAAGCGTTCCTGTGCAGCACGGCCTTTGAGGGCATGGCCAAGGCGGGCGTCGGCAGCCTCGGGCCGCGGACGGTGCACTTTCTGCGCCGGTTCCTGTCGTCGTGGCGGAAGATGAAGGGCTTTGGCAGCGTGGCCGACGAGCGCGAGGTGTTCCGGACCGTCGACGCGGCCCTGCTGACGGTGCTGCTCGAGCTGGACCAGCACGCGCCCAAGGGGCTGGGCAAGGGCGGCGCGGTGCGGAGCGAGCTCAACGACGTCGTCGACGGCGGCGTCGACTGCTTCGACCGGGCCGTCGACCTGCTCGAGTCGTACCACAGGCTCTTCGTGCTGAGCCGGCTGTACCAGAGCCGCAAGATGGCGGGCGACGTGCTGGCGACGTGGAGGCGCATCATCGAGGGCGAGCGCGACGACGGCCAGGAGCTTCGCGACGGCGAGCAGCGGGTGCGCGAGTACCTCGCCAAGGTCAGCAGCCAGGGCCTGGTGCGCGAGTACGGCGTGTGGCTGGCCAGGCGGAACCCCAGGCTCGGCGTCGAGGTGTTCGCCGACGACAGGGCCCGGGCGCCTCGGCTCGAGCCGGCGCGGGCCGTCGAGATGCTGCGCGACGAGGCGCCCAACGCGGTCAAGCACTACCTGGAGCACCTCGTCTTCGGCAAGGGGCACGCGGCCTACGTCGACGAGCTCATCGGCCACTACCTCGACGTCGTCGTCGGCGACCTGGAGTCGTCGGCGGCGAGCCGCGAGGCCGTCACGGCCGCCTACGAGGCGTACCGGGCGCTGCCGGCGCCGAAGCCGACGTACCAGCACTTCCTGCGCGAGCAGGCGCCCGACGGCGACGACGTGCGGCAGAGCCGGCTGCGGCTGCTGGAGCTGCTGGGCGGGCCGCACGAGTACGACTCGGCGGCGATCCGGGCGCGCATCGCCGGCCTGCCGGGCGACCTGCTGGTGCCCGAGACCATCCTGCTGGCCGGCCGGGAGCGGCAGCACGGCGAGGCGCTGCGGCTGCTGGTGCACAGGCTGGGCGACTACGACACGGCCGTGGCCTACTGCCTCCGGGGCGCCGGGGCGGAGCAGCAGCGGCGGCTGTTCCGGGCGGTGCTGCGCGAGTTCCTGGCCCTGGGCGCCGGGGGCGACGGCGCCGAGCAGACGGGCGCGCTGCTGGAGCGCTTCGGCGGCTGGTTCGACGTGGACGAGGTGCTGGGGCTGGTCCCCGACAGCTGGCCCGTCGACGTCGTGGCCGGCTTCCTCGCCGGCGCGCTGCGGCGGCTGGTGCGCGACAAGCACGAGAGCATCATGGCGCGCGCCCTCAGCGGCGCCGAGAACCTGAGGGTCAGCCACGACCTGGTCGCGGGCATGGCGGACAAGGGGCCGAGGATCGAGGCGGCGAGTTGACGGCATCGTGTAGGAACGAGAAGAGTTGCGCGTCGTCTATGCGTCCGGCGTAGGCGTCCGGTGTAGGATCCCGGTGTAGGGTCTCGGTGCAGGGTCCCGTGTACGCGTCCGTCCGTCCACGTCCCGTCCACGTCCCGTCCATGCCTCCCCTTCATGCCTCCCCTCCCATGCCTCCCGTCTATGCGTCCCCACTCGCCCGCTTGAGCACGGCGACGACGAGCCACCTCTTGCGCAGCGTCACGTCCTCGTCGCCGCGGTCCCAGGCCCAGGCGCGCTCGCGGCCGTCGCAGTCGCGCTCCCAGATGGCGTCGACGGCGAGCCCCGCGGCGGCGAGGGCGCGCGCGTCCAAGAAGCCGCGCATCTTGTCGCGCCCCGTGTGGAAGCCGGCGACGACCCAGCACCGCGCCGCCGCCGTGGGCTTGAGCAGGTGCGCGATGGACCGGTGCAGGTTGGCGTGCTGCCACGGCATCCACAGACAGTCGGCCGCCAGCACGCGGTCGAAGGCGTGCCGGCTGGCCTCGACGAAGCCGTCGCCCGCCGGCAGCTCGCCCCAGCGGTGGCCCTGCACCTCCACCGGCGCCGCCGGCCCGGCCGCCAGCCCCGGCGCCAGCTCCGGCCGCACGTTGCGGCCCATGTTGGCCGCGAGCGTGCCGAGGACGCCCGGCGCCGGGTAGTCGGTCACGACGACGCGCCGCGCCCCGACGAGGCCCGCCATGATGCTCGGCAGCGCCGTCCCCGCGCCGAGCTCGACGACGGCCTGGCCGCCGACGTCGAAGCTGACGCCCGCCCCGTGGCCCTCGTTGTCGTCGCCGCCGCTGCCGCCGCCGCCGCCGACGCCCAGCGTGTCCCGCTCCACCAGCTCCGCCAGCAGCAGGCTCGCGTTCCACAGGTAGTGGCTGAACAGCCGCCGCTCCGTCTCGCCCTCCGGGTCCGCCAGCTCCAGCACCAGCGGCCGCGGCAGGTGTGGCGACGCGTACACCAGGCTGTGCTCCGCGTCGCCGTGCTGGTTGGTCACGTCGTCGGGGAAGATGACGCCCAGCGACGTCGACAGGAAGTCCTCGGGCCCGGCCGGCTCGCTGCCCTTGAGCGAGATGCGCGACGTGAGCGCCATGGATCGTCTGGAAGACCTTGGACGGGTGGAGACGTTGGACGGGGGATGGAGACGGCAAGAGAGAGCACCCATTTTTCCAGGTATTCGTAGGCCTACCTATGCACATATCAGGTGTTCAAGTACCCAAGACACGCGCCTGTCCAATTGCAAGCAACTTAATGTATCCATCCATAGATAGCGCCTCGAGAGCCCCAGCTCTCCTCCAAGACAAAAAATAAGGGTATCAAGTACATACACCCTGCTCGCCTCCGACGCAGAGCAGGGGACCTGTAGCCGGCGCATTCCATCCCAAACGTCGTGGAAGGACATCCAGTCAAGCCCCAGCCGGCTCCTCGGCCCCAAACACCTCCCTGTCCCGCCAAGCCCAAACCATGGATCCCGTTCAGAGTCCCCGAGCGCCGCCCGCCATGCCTCCCCTCTAAGTAGGAGTAGTAGTAAACAGCAGTAGTGTGTAGTGGTAGTAGCAGTAGCCCGCCTTCTAGCGACCTGGTGACGCCCCAAAACAGCCGCCTGGGCCCGTCAACGCAGCGTGACGGCGCTCGTCTCCAGCATCTCCTTCATCTCCTTCAGCTGCTCCTCGGTCGGGTCGTCGGATATCCACGGGCCCTTCTCCTCGTCCGTGGCGCCGAGGAAGCCCTCGGCCCGCTTGAGCGTCTGCACGTCCAGGTCCGTCACGTACGACTTGCCGTCCGACAGCTTGATGCGCACCTCGTGGTCCGTCGAGAGCATCATGTCGTCCTTGGCGAGGCGGCGGGGCCCGTCGAAGACGGCCATGATGCGCTTCTTCATCGTCATCTGGCCCTTGTCGAAGCCCCAAGACGAGGGGTAGTCGCGGCGGTGCTTGCGGCCGCGCGCCTTGGTCGCCAGCGGGACGCCGCCGCGCGAGTGCGTGACGCCGCGCGACTTTTGCACGCCGTTGGCCGGGTTGGCCTTCTTCCTCGACGAGGCCGACGAGTTTGCCCTCGACGAGGCGTCGTCGGCCTCGTCGTCGTCGGCCATGTCGTCGTCGTCGTCGTCGTCGTCGCCGGCGCCGCCCTCGGCCGAGCCCGTCTGCGTCGTCGTCGTCGGCAGGTTGTTCTTCTCGAGCGTCTGATGCACGCTCCTGTCGTTCTCCACCTCGGCCAGGCGGCGGGCGTTGATGGCCTCGGCGGGGTCCTCTTGCTGGACGATGCGCAGGACGCAGTCGTCGAGGTGCTCGTAGAAGTCCTGGGCGTTGGCAAACGTCTGGGAGCAGGTGCTGCACTTGCCCGTGGCGTCGGGGGCGTAGCCCGTGAGCTTCTTGCCCGTGCTGACGCCCGTCGGCGTCTTCTTGCGGCTGTTGGGGGGCGTCTGCTCGACGCCGTGGACGGCCGTCAGGTGCCTCTTGAACACGTCGGCCCGGTTGAACGACTTCTCCGCGGGCGAGCCGGACCCGGGGCAGAAGCCGCAGACCATGGTGCCCTTGTAGTGCGTCAGGGTGTGGCGGTTCTTGTCGTACTTGCGCGCGAAGCCCTTGACGTGGTATTCGCACGTCTGGATGGGACACTTCTCGGGGCGCTCGTTCTGGTGGGTGAGCATGTGGGCCTTGAGGTCCTTGAAGACTTTGCCGCAGTCGGGATAGGTGCAGCGCTGCTTCTCCTTGCCCGTCTCGTCGCCGCTGTGGTACTCGGCCGAGGGAGGGGAGATGAAGCCGCCCATGCTGACGCGGCGGCCGCTTGCGTCGACGGGGCCGCCGTAGGGGCTGCCGGCAAAGGCGGGCTGGAAAGAGGAGCCGTTGTGCAGGTAGGGAGACGACGAGTTGCTGGCGCGGACGAGGTTGGGCTGGGGCGACGACGACACCGACGACGGGGGCGCGGCCGCGAAGGGATTGACGGCAGCCTGCTGGAAGTGGCCATCGTAGGGGGAGAGGGCCATGGCCGGCCGAGCAATGTCGCCGTGGATGAGTGAGGGATCTGCAGGCGGCGGAAGAGCGTCAGCAACCATGGACGTCATCGTGCTCAGCGTCATGGCTGCGGTCGTGCATCGAGGCATCACATGCGAGGAGCTAGCATGTGGCATCAGGGGGAAAGGGGAGAAGAGGGGGGGGGGGGGGCAACAGGCAGGCAGGCCACTGAGCCGCGCGACGAGGCCAGAGCGGCCTCCGCCTCCTGATGGAGGGGAGGGGCGGGCTGCAGCGTCCTCAGGGTGGGGATGCCCAGTTTGGAGAAGAGGCGCCAGTTGGTTTAGCGGCTGCCATGGAGCAGCGAGTCATCCACGGATCCAAGGCGGGCGGGCGCGAGGCCTCTGCTTGGCGATAGGCCGGACGGGGAATGCCTGCCGGAGGGCGTCTTGTGCCCAAACAGGTGCCTGGAGGCCGGGCATAGGCGAGGCGTCCCGGGCCAGCTGACGCCCCACCGACGGGAAAAAAAGGAACGCAGAGAAAGACTGGGGGGGGGGGGCAGGGAAAAGAAACAAAGGGAAGGGCGGCGAGTCAGGCAACAAAACTGAAATGTGACGATGCAAGATGATTTGGACAGCCAGCCACGGGAAGCCCGAGCAAGCGGGCGGCGGCGAAACGGGCGGCGGCGAAACGGGCGGCGGGCATAAACTGTAATGGCAAAAGCATGCGAAAACGACTCACCGACAAACGTCTTGGCCTGGCCAAAGTCGACGAAGCCTCCCAGGTCCTCGACCATGGCGGCGCCCGGGGGAAAGTACTCCATGTAGTCGTTGCTGACGATGCTCGGCTGCAGGCCGAGGCCCTGGTGTGCAGTCCAGTCGGGAGCGGCGCCGAGTTGGCCGTGGTTGGACTGCGGCGACCCCATGGCCGACGAGGGCGCCGACGGGGCCGAGGCAGACGACAGGCCCGACGACGGCAGGCGCATGTCGGCGTCGTCCGGATAGGAGCCGGGCGAGGCGCGGCCGTTGAGCACGTAGTTTGCCGTGTCGCCGTAGAGCGAGGCCTCGAAGCCCATGGGCGCGCCGGGCCGCGCGAAGCCTCCGCCAAACACCGCCTCGGCCGCCATGCTCAGGTCCATGGGCGGCGACGCGAAGGCGGCGTCGCGGGGCTCAGGGTAGCGGGCGAAGCCGTCGCCGTCGGGATGGTGGTGGTGTGGGTGGTGGTGTTGGTGGTGGTGATGCTGAGGCGGGTGCTGGTGTTGGTGGAAGACGGGGAAGGGCTGCTCGGCCATTGCGGCCATGGTGCGTCGCATTCACTTGCGGTCGTCGCTTGCTGCGCAAGGAGGCGCCAGGGTCAGCGGGCGGTGCGATATTTGAGCACGTCGGGCCTTGCTTACCTCGAGCGGTCCTCCTGGTCATTCCACGAGTTGCGCCACGGTGACGATGTCTCACGGAGCCGCCGAGAAGTGTGGCGCGGCCGTCAGAGGAAGGGATATTCGAGGGCGACAGTCGGGCCGGGGCGGTCTTGGACGATATGTCTGCGCTTGTGGTGCGTGCGCAAGGCAGAGATGGAGACGGAGGAGCGGTGCGAGGAGCGGTGCGAGGAGCGGTGCGAGGAGCGGCAAGAGCTCGGTTGCGTGCTCGTCACAATGGGCGCTCGTCACAATGGGCCTTGAGCAGGCCGTGTCTTGATGGATGGCAGCGACTGTGCGCCAGCAGTGACTGTGCGCCAAGGCAGCGAGCAAAAGGTCGTCGTCGTTGGTGTCGTGAGGCTTGGGGTCGTTGGGGGCCCAGACGTAGATATAGCCCAGATGGCATCTACAGTAGGCAATACCTTCCTCCGTCATCTGTACGAAGTACAAGCACCGACGGAGAGGCGAGACCCGGCGGAACGGGATCGACCTCGACGGTACGTACCGGCCGCTGGCATAGGGCAGAAGGGGGGGGGTGCGGGCAAGAGGAGAGTCGTCCAACAGAGCCTCGACGGACTCATGTGGTAAGGCAGCAGCACGGCCCTGGGCGGTACCAGCATGCATGGGCCGAGGTGCCTTGCGGGACCGGGGGTGCGGGAGCGGGAAAGAGACGCCAGGCTGGGCCCCCCGGAGGGGAGCAGAGAGGCGTGAGAGGCGTGTGCTGCTAGAGGATGACGATTGCTGGCGAGGGAGTTGACGGCGGGGTGTCTGCGGCGATGGCTTGCGAGAGGTGGTGGATGCCAAGACGAGGATGCCAAAAAGAGGCTGCCAAAAGACCAAAAGAGGCTGCCAAAAGAGGCTGCCAAAAGAGACTGCCAAGAGAGGCTGCCAAAAGGAGGCTACAGAGGCCGCCAAACAGAGGAGGCCGCCAAACAGAGGAGGCCGCCAAACAGAGGCTGCCCGGACGGCACCCGGCGCCCTTGTGCAAAGTAGCCCGAGGTAGCGATACTCGGTGAGCGGCGGTAGGTGTCGACCCGAAAATATCGCCATCTCCAGAGATGCGCGGCGACCAGCGATGGCGGCGACCAGCGATGGCGGCGACCAGCGATGGCGGCGACCCCGGGGGTCCCGGCAGGGGGGCACAGGCTGCAACAAGGCGCCTGCGCAGGTACGTATCGAGCCTGGGTTTCGGACCAGCTAAGCCACAACGGGACGGGGAGGTGCCCCGTACCGAGTACGGAGTACTTGGTACGTGGCCAGCGGTTTTCGAACACCCCCACAAGCCGGACATGGCTTATGCTGGTCTCAGACACGCAGCGCTACTGTTGCCGTTCTCGTCACGTTGCTTTGCTTTTTTGCTCTTATTTCGCACGGTACTTGGTACGACGACGGGCGTACCGAGTAGGCGGAGTCGTGGCTCCTGTGCGCCAGCGTGCGGGGATTACATAACAGGCGCCCGTCCATGTACAAGGATGTCACCTGCTGCCGATGCCGCAGTACCCGGCGGCGCTGGCCAGGGCCGCGCTGCCGGCCGTACCGCCGTATGTCCAAGGTCGGGGTCCCATGTACTGGGGACGAGGTTGGTCGCCAGCGTCACAGGACCGACACAGACCAAGCGCCTTTTGCGGCCAACACGCTAGGCTCGCGGCTCGAATTTGGCCTCGAGCGGTGCCATGCTGTCAGTCGGAGCTCGGTAGGACACGGCAGGCGACGGCAGGCAAGAAAAGAAAATTCACTAGAGGTCACCGGGCTCTGCATCAGCCCGCCTAGGCAGGAGGCCAGGCTGGATTCGGGGAGGCTGCGTGGCGGACGGTAGCACTCGCAGGCCGGTTATAATGATAATGCCTCAGATGGCAGGCGGCCAACAAGGCTTCCTGGGATCGCTGCTTGCGACAGCCTCTCCACCCGCGAGCCTCTCCACCCGCGAGCCTCTCCACACGCGAGGCTCGGTGACGGTCTGTGTCTGTGGTCAAGGGCACATGGCCGACCCCCTGGCACCAGGACGCGTCAATCGGCTCCGACGGGTGCGCGCACAGCCGTCTCGAGCGCTCGACCGGTTGACGGCAGAGGCCGGTACGAGGCAGAGTCTGGCCCGGGCCATGCAGACGTCGCCGTAGTGCCATGATGACGGGCGCGTTAAATTGCCTAGCGCAGCCCTGCTCGTAGACGCCGGGCATTCGGAGTGCTGGATGGAGCCTAGGGCGGGCGACAGGAGACAGCAGTGCTCGGGACGCATGCACGGAAGACGGCCAACAGGAGCGCATGCCTGCCGGCGATGGCTTCAACTGCCTGCTGACGCGTTGCCCCGCGCCCCCGCGGCAGGCTTTGCCGGGCCCCCAGGCAACAGAGGGCCCGGAAAGGCACCTCGTGTAGGTGCCGTGGCCCGGCGTCGCAATTAGCCTTGTGCTGCGGAATTTCTACCTCGTCCATGGCCAACAGTACTCCGTACAGTCCGAAACAGGCCGGCCAGCAGTCCGGCCAGCAGTCCGGCCAGCGGTCCGCAGCCCGGCCAGCGGTCCGCAGTCGTCCGCAGCCCGGCCAACCGTCCGCATGTCGGCACGTGACGCGCGCCAGCGTCCGCTGCCGAGACCCGGGCCGCGGATACTCGCCTGGCCAGCTGGCCCCAGCCCCGTCCGTCTCGTCTCCGGAGACGGAGCAGCACTCCGCCGGCCGGCCTGGAGCGTGCCTGGAATGCGCCGTGCCTGGAATGCTCGGCGGCTCGTCCGCATGTCTCGGTCCACGACAGACGCACGCGCGCGCCCGTGACGCCCCCGTCGGGTCGGGCATCTGTGTGCTTGAGCCGCGCAAGCGACCCCGGCGCCATGGATGCAGCCGCGAGGCGCAGAAGCCAAAATCCAAAAAAAGAACACCGTCGTGGCGACAAGGCTAGCGGCTGGAGTCGATGGCCCGTCCGCCGCCGCCCCCCTTCCCGGGCCAGCGAGCTGGCCTGCCAAGAGACGGGCGCCCGCATGGCGAGCATGGGCTGGCGACGATCCAGGCGCCGCTGTTGGTCCCAAGGGCGCCATTGATGACGACGCCGGACGGTGCGCGGAATGGGAGCGCCCCGGCCGTGGTGCTGCAGTCATGCGCTCGTTCCCCCAGCACCAGTCGCCCCCCAGCGCCAGTCGCCCCCAGCACAAGTCGTGCCCCAGCACAACTTTCAGGCCGTTGGACTCTGCCGTGCGCCTATTCCTGGACGAGCCGGCCTCCTGGGAGCGGCACGGGGCCCGGTGCCCGCACGCCCGGCCACGTCCTGAGTCTGCGTCACCTGGCGTTGGCAGCCGATGCTTGGCCCCGTTGCCTGTGCCTTGCATGGACGCTGCAGCCGCCCCGGAGCTGCGACATTTTGCCGCTGGCGTCGGACGAGGAGCACCCCGAGCCTCGTCCGCCATCATGACGCTCAGCCCTATGCCGCCGCCACAGGGTCTAGAACCAGACGGATACGGGCGACGGAGCTTGCCAGGCCAGGCCCGAGGCATATATACGTCGTTCGTGTTGGTCCAGACGGCAGGTTAATTTTCCAGCCCGCTCTGGTCATGGACGGCCGTGGCTCGCAAATGCCGACCCCCGAGCCCGGGTTCGCGGCCACCTGGGAGGCGGCGAAAAAGCAACGGACAGCGGCGGGACGGGACGCGACGGGCCAAGGACGGCCAAGGACAGCCGCTGCCAAAGCCAGCGCCGGCTCCGGCAGATAGAAGGGGCCAGGGAAGGGCGTCGGGCGCGGCTCCAGCTGCTGTCGGCTCTCGCGGTAGCTTCTTGGCCGCAGCTCCCTGTCAGTCTAGACCGGAGGCGCGAGAGGGGAGCGTCGGCGTAGGGCTGAGCGAGCAGCCACGGCCACGGCCACGGCCACGGCCCCAGGGCGCCGTATCCGTACGGCATCGAGCATCCGTACGGCATCGAGCCATCTGCCGGGAGCGACGACGAGACGACACGGAGACTCAACCACGGCCGCCGGCCTCCGGCCTCCAGGCCGCCCGGACTGGCCCAGTTACGAGGACAGACAGACGGCTCCTGAGCGCACCCCCGCGCGCCCAAGCTCACGCCCCCCCCCCCCCGGCCCGCCGCTGTCCAGGGACCTGGTACGTACAAGATCCAGAGTCCAGGCTCCCCAAGATGCATCGCGGCGGACAATCTCTCGCGCGGCCAACCAGCCGCCGTTGGCCAACTCTCACCGTCGCGCCTCCAGGCCCAACAAGTCGTCGAGGCAACGCGGCGGCCCAGACGGGCAATGAGTGCGATGGGCCCACGTGACGCCCCAGCCACTCGGCACGCGGATCGTGGCTTGCCTGCATGCGGGTATATCTCCGTGTGCACAGTCCGCACGTCGGCGACCTTGCCCAAGCTCCTGGGAGCGAGGCGAGACATTATTCGTTCCCGACGACTCGAGCCCGTCCGGCCGACGAGCCCCATTGTTCGTCCAGTGCGCCGCGCCGGCCGACGCATCTGCTCGTCCTTGCATATGTATGCGCATCCAGAAGCAAGCTGAGCGAGCGGCCTGGCCGTGACGCACCTGGAAGACGCACCTGGAAGACGCAAGACGCACCTGGCAGACGCACCTGGCAGACGCACCTGGCCGTGACGCACCTGGCCGTGACGCACCGCAGATCATCATCATTCATTGGAGACCCGGCGATGCCTGTTGGGGGCCGAGCAGCCATGCGAGTGACACCGGACGCGTACGGCCATGACGAATCAACAGGGCCGGCGGCAAGACGGCAACGGGCCTGCGTCGTCGTGGTCGGCGATCTGTATCCATCTACACGTCGTATTCCCGAATCAGAATCAGCAGCAGGGCGTGGAACCGCGGCACCGGGTCAGGGGCCTTGTCGTTTGTGCGAGCCGTCCGTAACGCGCACCTACCAAGTGCCATGGTAACCTCGACCCCAAGCCCATGTGCCACCAAATACATGCTCCAAATACGGATACATGCTCGCCAAATATCGAGCCATGTATCCGTGGCTGCTCCGTAATCTGCCGTCCTCCCCTCCCCCTCTCGGCTCTCCCCATTGGGGTGCCACCGCAGGCCGTCTGTATACACACACCGAGCATCCAAATGCCCTGCGAGTACTCCGTACTCCTTGTCCTATCGCCCTACCTACTATACTCCGTACATGCTCCCATATATTCATATATTGACACATCCTGTAGCACGTCCGTGCCACCGACTTGCCCCCCCCCCCCCCGTCCAAGCCGTGTCTCTCTCTCCCTCTCCTCCCCAATGGACCAAGGATCAGCATACATGTACATGGCCATGCGTGTCTCACCCGGCTTGCCAGCAAACCGAGGGCGTGAGGAATTTAAAGTTGAGCGCCATGATGCAACCGCGGTTCTCCTGCTCCCGGTACGGAGTACCATGAAGCACCGGAGGGGAAAGGGGCGGCACGGCAAAAAGTCTACAAGGGGATCCGGGCCCATGGCCTCGACTCACTGTGGTCGGCGACCCCAGCGTCGCACTCAGCACTGGCATCGCACTCGGCACTGGCATCGCACTCAGCACTGGCAGATTGGCACCAGATGGCGCCCCCGAGGGACCCAGTCTGGGAGACCCAGTCTGGGCGGGCGCGCTTGTGCCGTGCCGTGAATCCGGATTCCCTCTCTCTCTGCTGGCCTCGAACCAAGGCCTCACCCCCCGTTGCCACTGCCGCGCGGCAAGCTGGCCCTTGGGACGCGGAGCCGGGCCGCTCCATTGAGGCTGCCCCTGTGCTGTCCTCGTCGCCGCGGACCTCGCCGCAGAGTCGAGACCCGAGGCCAACTACCTATACCTGGCACACGCCCGTCTCGTCGCGCCCCGAGGCCCATGGGCCGGGTGGCCGAGACCCGACGCAGTGGCTTCACATGCGCTCGAGGCGCCGCCACCAGCCTGACGCATCGCAGTCGCAGTCGATCGCCCGGCCTGCCCTTGTCCTTGTGCGGCATGGGGAGGAGGCGTCTGGCGCTCGACCACGTGTGGCCGTGGACGCTTCCTTGTCTCCTTGCGGGTTGGGTTGTATCATAAGAGGCATGCTATATGGGGGATCTGTATGCACACGAAATGCTCCAAGGAGCAAGGGCCTCGGCAAGTGTTCACTCTAGCACCTGAAACAGATCAAAAGCGGGCAATGATGCGTCTTTACCTGCTCCGTACATACATTGTATGCACGTCTGTCCGGAGTATGACTATCCAGACGACGCCCTCGCCGGGTGGAATACAGCGCCCGACGCTTGTCCGACGACGAATGTTTCTGAGTCGTAGCAATGTCCGCCGTCCACCTCTGCAAGGCGACTCGTCCGTACCATGCGTCGACTGACTCGCCCAAGGCACCGTGTGCGACTCGCCTTGTCCAAGGGCCGGGTGACGGCTCGCCATCCATACATACACCACATGCACGATATGCTCAATATCCCGTGCCCCATGCCGCAGGGTAGGGTGGTATGGGGCATGGTGCCATCTACAAAGCACGCTATGTATGTCATGGACTGCTTTGCATTGCCTTCAGCAGGTCAAGGGTCTCCGGGGT
Source organism: Hypocreales sp. Mo6-1 (assembly GCA_002939055.1). Classification (NCBI taxonomy): domain Eukaryota; kingdom Fungi; phylum Ascomycota; class Sordariomycetes; order Hypocreales; species Hypocreales sp. Mo6-1. Next base: position 4,850,624 of record PNEP01000013.1, read on the forward strand.
CCCCAACCTCGACGCCCTCACGCCCAGCCACTCGCCGTCACGCTCGCCGTCCCGTGGGAGACGGGGCGACGGGGAAACCATGGCCCATCCCCCTCCCGCCGTTTCCGGCCCCTTGCAGCAGCACGTTGCCGCCTCCTGCCCAGTCCCGGGGCCACGGCTGCACCGTAGGCGCTCCGTACAGGGGATAGGTCTGCTCGGAGATGGATATAGCAACTCTATACCCTAAACAGAACCGCTGGCGAGCCGTGTCCTGCCGTCCCGTCCGTCGTTGGGTGGTGGTGGTGGTGGTGGTGGTGGTGGTGGTGGTGGTGTGGTGTCAGGCGTTTAAAGCCCGAAGAAGCCCGCTTTCGGGGACCTCCTCGACTGACCACCACCTAGCTATGTAAGAATGTATGTACGGACGTACATATTATGTGTACTCCGTACATACATTCCATCGACTGCCTTGTCCGGGCCAAGGCTGCCAATGGCAACCGACGTGGCAAAAGGCAGCAGACGGTCCGTCTGTTGGCCGTCGTCAGCACGATACGATAATACATGCACGCGCATGCTCCGTACATGCGTCGAGTCCCGGGTGTCGGCCTCTCCGTTGGGGGCCAAGTCGATCGCAGGCCAGCATGCCGTGGCCGTCCATCATCTCGACCGGATGGCCCCCCGCAGGGCGCAGAGCGCAGTCGGCCGAGCGCGCCTCTGCCATGGCTTTGTTCCGTTCCGACGGACATTGCAGTACGGGCGCCACCCTGCATCGCGTCATGACGCGTCTGGCCGGTGCTGACAAGGCTCTCGACACATGACGGACGGCGTAGAGTCGCATCCTGCCCTGCACACAGACGGCATACCATGTGCGTCCACCACCGCCGCCCACGCCCTCGCTTAACGACGGAACCGCTCCGTCATCGCCCGGGTCCGGCACGGCACACGGAACGCCTGCCTGCCGCCTGGGTTACCCAGAGTCTGCCTGCCAAGGCCGTCGACACCGCTCCCTCTCCAGGCCCGTTGGCTCGAGCCGAGGGCAGGCGTCGGACCCGTCTGCGGCCGCCTCTCGGGCCTCTGTCTGGGCGTCCAACTGCGCCGCGCGAGGGAGGAGTCGGTGGCGGCAGGCGGCCATTTCGCATCCAATGCTGTGCGACCCCGGTGACGTGTGCATGACCGAATGTACGGACAGCCAGCCAGGCGTCCAGGCGTCCGGCACGTCGGTGAGCGCGTCTGCCCAAGCTTGCCAAGCAACCGCCCGCCTCCTCGACGCCGCCTGCGGCGAACCTCGCCCAAGTTGGTCGGCCGCCCCTCGTGGTCGGCCGCCCCTCGTGGTCGTCCACTCCTCGTGATCGGCCGCCCCTCGTGGTGGTCGTCCGCCCCTCGAGCTCTAGGGTAAGCCGTTAGCCAGGGCCGGTCCACCAAGCCTCGGCTTACCCTACCAAGCAAGAGTCAACACGTGCAGCGGACGTGCGCCGCACAGCATCCTTGACCAACCCGCGAGCCCGCCGGAGCCGGTGTCGATGAAGCCTCGTAGCTGGTCGATATTTTCATGTTCATGGTTCTTGGCACCTGCCTTTGGCCGGCTAAATGCCGGAATCTGCTGTCGGTTGAAGCAAGTGCCGACACGTCACGTGACCGCGGCTCCTGGCCCCTGCGTCATGGCAGCTTCGTGCCAAACGGAGCTTTAACGTGGCATCAACTTCATCAGCTACCTACCTACCCGGGTCCCTGACCACCTACACCAGGTATCCAACAAGCAGACTCCTACCGTCGCCCCGTTGCCCCTGGCCCCGTCATCAACGTGCCAGGGCAAGAACCCTCCCGACGACTGCGGCCGCCGACTGGAAACCATGGTCATGTAGGCGGCTCTCGACCTCGCCCTTCCTCGCGTCTTCCCCCAAACTGTGGCCTCCCATGCCCAAGATGCGGCTCGGCTGGTACGCCGGGGTGAGTCTGCGCTCCCTAGAGCCCCCTAGCAGCCGACGCCCGTCTGACGGTGCAATCGACGCAGGTCTCGACGGCCCTCGCCGGCGGCGTCGTCATATCCGCCTTCCACCAGCGCGCCAACTTTTACTCGGCCATGGTCTATCTCGCCCAGAGCAATTTTTGCTTGCTGGTATGTGCCGCCGAATCCCTCGCCCGAAACTTCCCCAGACCGCTCCCTTGGCATGCTGACAAGGCGCAAACCGCACCCAAAGGCCCTCGTCAACTTCTCCTTGTTGCTCTATAGCAGCTTCATATACGGCTTGACGCGACTGTGCTACGGCACACTGCGGGCCGTCGAGGTCGAGCAGCTCACCGAACGGGCCTGGTTCGCCATCACCGAGACATGCCTGGCCATGACCATCTTCAGGGAGGAGATAGGCGCCTGGTTCCTCGTCATGTTCACCGCCCTCGTCACCGGCAAGGTCTGGGGCTGGATCGGCGACGGCCGCGTCGAGTTCCTCGAGCAGCAACCGCCCCCGAACCCGAGACTCTTCCACTTCCGTCTCAGCGTCTCCCTCACCATGAGCTTCCTCTACGACGTCTGGATACTGCGCTACACCATCAACAGCGTCATCCAGCAGGCTCGCCCAAACATGATGGTCATGTTCCTCTTCGAGTTTGCCGTCCTGGCCACTTGTTCCTGGCGCACGGGAGCCCGTTACATCCTCGCCCTGATCGAACAGAACATCGTCAGAGCCCAGACGAGGAAGCGCCTGCTTGAGCGGAGGCAAGAGGTCCGGGAGCAACGCGAGGCCATGATACGGCGGCGAGAGCAGGCTGCCGCGGCCGGCGAGGAGGCGTCGGCGAACCAGGAGCCGCTCCCGAGCGAGGACGACGTCGACGAGATGGACATTGAGGTTCCTGGCTGGGCTGCCAAGGGCGAGTGGGTGCTGTGGCTCGATCTCCTCACGGGTAAGGTCGTTTGTTGCTGTGCTCCCCGGTCCCTTGCTGACGGCCGCAGACATGATCAAGCTCGGCATCTACGTCGCCTTCTTCTTCATGCTCCTCATGTTCTACGGCCTGCCCATACACATCATGAGGGACTTGTTCATGACGTCGCGCGACTTTGTCAAGAGGCTAAACGCCCTGCTGCGCTACCGCCGAGCCATCCAAGAGATGAACCGCTACTCGGACGCCACCGCCGACGACCTCGCCCAGGAAAACACGTGCATCATCTGCCGCGAGGAGATGAGGCCCTGGGACCCGGCCAACAACCCCGGCGCCATCGATCGGATGCGCCCCAAGAAGCTGCCGTGCGGACACATCCTGCACCTCGGCTGCCTCAAGAGCTGGCTCGAGCGGCAGCAGGTGTGCCCGACGTGCCGGAGCCCGGTTACGGCGGACCGCGCCCGCGCAACCCAGAACCGGGTGGCCCTCGGCATCCAGATTGGCGGCGCGCCACGGCCGCCGGGCCAACAGCCGCCTGCCGGGGCCGGCGATGCCCCCGGGGCGGCGCAGGGCGCGCAGAACGAGGGCCCGGCGCAGCAGCCGCCGCCGCCGCCGCCGAGGGGGGGCGGCCCGCGCGTCTTCAACCTGGGCCCCATTCGGCTGGGCTTTGGTGCCAACGGCCAGCAGGCCCGGGAACTCGCGCGGCAGTTCGGCATGGCCGGTAACGCGGCGCCGGCGCCTGCTCCGACTCCGACCCAGCACCGGCCCAGCCTGGCCGACAATCTCCAGAGCATCGGCAGCCTCGTCCAGCAGTCGGAACAGATGGTGCAGCGAGAGCTGCAGCGCCTGCAGGTGGCCCAGCAGGAGCTCCAGGTTGCCCATCTGCTCATGGCCGAGCTGCAGCGGCTCCAGCAGCGTCGCCAGCAGCCCCAGGACCAGCCCGCAAACGGACTCTTGCAACAGCCTGGGCCGGCCCCCAACATGCCGGCGAACCTCCCCTTTCCGCCCGTGCAGCCGTTTCCGATGCCGCCGACCCAAGCACATCATCACCAGGCCCAGTTTGCCGGCCTGCCCCTGTTTCCCGGCGCGCCGCCACGAACGGGCAGCCCGCTCATGGCCCGTCTCGCGGCCTCGGGAAACGCGGCAGCCATTCCCGCCGGCAGCGCCGATCTCCCAGAGGGCGTGGCTCTGCCGCCCGGATGGTCGCTGATGCCGCTGCAGAGGCTCGACGGCGCGCCGAGCCCGAGTCAACCGCCGCCCCGGTCTGCGACGCCACCGAGCGCCGATGGCACAAGCACGACCCGGCTGGCCAACGACGCCGCAACGCCTGCCTCCAGCGGGACGCAAAATCCCGACGCGCAGGCAGGGGGTGCTGCCTCCCCGGCGGTCCCGACGGACGACACGCTCACGCGCGGCCCAGCCGAGTCGGCCCCGAGCCCAGGAGCCGTCGAGCCGGCCCCCGTAGTGGCGCCCAGCCCTGTGATGCCGAACTGGGGCGGCCCGGCTCAGCTGTTCAACAGCGCACCTCGTGTCGAGCTGGACGAGACCGGGCGCAGCCGGGCGCGGCCGGGCGGGGAGCAAGACGGGGCCCACGAGGAAATGGAGGCGCCGTCGCCGCGGGCAGGCGGGCCGGGTTCTACCGCCGTCGAGGCCGGAGACGGGAATGCGGGGGAGGGGGAAGAGGCCGAGGCGGGAGCATCATCATGTTACAAGGGCAAGGGGAAGGCGGCGACGGTTGAGGAAGCCCAAGACGACGGGGACTAAGATCAGAAGTCCTGGTCGCGGGTGTGGTCGGGGACGCCTCCGATGTTTCAGCTGACAAGGGAAGGGACGTGACCATTGTTTGACCGGAGTCAAAATACGACGGGCCTAGAAGATGGCATTGATTCTGTATCCACCGTGAGAAGAATAGGGAAGAAGACCAAGAAGGGAGGGGGCCAGGGGAGACATGGAAGAGAGAACGGGGTGCTCGGCTCAGGGTGCAGCACGAGTCGCCGGCGCCGTGTCGTCGATGGCGCACGCCGAGCGGCTTCCAGCCTACGCGGCTCCCCTGCCTCGCGAGCCGCCCTCCCCGGCAGCCAGCGGCTCCGTGGCCGGCGGCGGCTCCGTGGCCGGCGGCGGCGACTCGTCCAGCATGCCCATGCCTCGCACCAGGCCCGCCGACGCCCCCTGCCTGACGGGCCGCGGGCTCAAGACGCTGGGCGCAACGTACGTGGGCGACTTTGCCGTCTCGGACCCAAAGGGCAGCGGCCTCGAGGGAAGCTCGTCCCCGTCCTGGCCCCCCCGGCCTCCGAGCCTGCGCAGCAGCGCCTCGGACTGCTGCTTGGCCAGCTCGCGCAGCTGGACCGCCGGGTCCTTGCGCGCGTCGTCGACGTCAGCCGCGTTGCACGGGCAGTCTGCCGGCCCCCAGCGCTTCCCGTGCACACATACCCATTCGGCCTGTGGCGGCACGCCCTCGGCCGCCGGCAGTGGCTCCCCCCGGCCGCCGCCGCCGCCCGGCTCCGAAGCGTCGCCGTCCCAGTGACGCCGGATCGGGGCCGGGGTCACGGGCAGGCTCGGACGCTCCGCCTCGCTCGGGAAGTCGGTCAGCCGCAGGGCCCGCCCCTTCACGCCGCCATGACGGCCGACGGAGCCAGAAGCCGTCGGGCCGGGCCCGCCGCCGCCGCCAGCGGCCCCGGCCGCGCCGTGGCCTTTGGCGCGGCGGTGGCTCTGAAGGCTCTCGACATAACGGCCGATCTCGGGCACGTCATCCCAGGCATTGAGCCGCGGGAACGACGTCCAAGGATTCGAGGCTACGGCCTTGATGGCCGGCGCCGTAGGTGACTGCGGCTCGCCCCCCGTCGCCGCCTCGGGCGATGGCGCGCCGTAGTGCTCAGCAAGGGCACGAGAAGCCCTGTCGGCTTCCGCTCCGCCCGCAGGCTCGTCGGCTGCGTCGTCGGCAGCGGCCAAAGCTTGTGGTGCGAAGGACCTCGACGGCCTGGGCCGGCTCCTCTCCCACGGAAATATCGGCCGGGGGAGATGGGCCGCCGGCGCCGGAGCGCCCCTCGGGACCTCGTACCACATGTCCCTCGGGGGGGTAGGATATCGTGCCGGAGGAACGAACGGGTTCGTGTCCCGCGACATTTCGTAGTGGGCCGAGGGGAAGTTGATCGCCTCGGGCTTTGAGTCGGGTGGAGGAGGTTGCCTGCGCGACACTGGTAAGACTCGTCCGCTGCTATCTGACCGGGCGGCGCATCATCGACTCACCTCTGAGCGTCCCATGTGTTCATGGGCAGCACGAGCGGCTCATTCTTGCTTTCTGCGGGCGGCGCTTGGCCAGCCCCTGGTTCGAGGGCCCGCTGCTCTGCTGGGCCCTCGGCGGCAGCCGCCGACGACGAACCACCGGCGGCATCGCTGAAAGGGGCCAGATGCGCAGCGCTGCCGGCAGAAGCAGAGGGGCCAGCGCCGTGGTCATGCTCCGAGGCGGAGCGCCGCGAAGCCTGTTTCTCTGGCGCAGCACGAGGGGAAGCACGCTGGTCTTGGCGGTTGTCGCCAGAGCTGGGCTGGGGCGGCTGGGGCTCTCCCTGGGGCGGCTGGGGCCCTCCCTGGGGCGGCTGGGGCTCTCCCTCGGGCGCGTCCTGCACGAGTTGAGGCGGAGCATGGGGGGCCTGCGGCAGAGGCGGCGGCAGAGGGGCTTCCTTGAGGGCGACGTCAGCTCCCGTCGGCAGGGCTCCGAGGCGGCATACCAGCTGTCGGTAGTGGCGGTCGTGGACTGCCCACCACCTGGCCACCATGTCGTCGAGGGGCGAGTTGCCGCGGGGCGCGTTGCGGCCGGCAAGCCACGGCTTGTCAGGGCCGATGAAGTGGACCATGGCGATGGTGGACTCGAAGTGACGGTAGGCGGGAATGTATTGGTAGTGGGCCGAGGGGGTGACGTTGTAGGCAAAGGACAGGCGGTTGAAGGCGCGGCCGAAATGCATGTTCAAGAGGCCCTGGTCGGCACCGTCGAAGGAGATGCCCCTCTCGGCCATGGCGAGCAAGGCGTAGAAGTCGGCCATGTTGGGGGTCAAGACCATGACGCCCGTGTTGAAGAGGTCCGGCCAGCCGACGTCGGGGGCGGCGGAGAAGGCGTGCGGCAGGGCGAAGAGCTCGTCCGGGGCGCGGTAGGCGACGACGTCGGCGTCGAGGTAGACGATCCTCGAGAACTGCGTCAGCTTCCAGAGGTTGATCTTGGTCAAGGCCGAGTGCAGGTCGGCGCGGCCCATGAGGTAGAGGTTGGCGGGGCGGTCGTTGCGGATGCGCGGCACGGCCAGGACATGGTCGTAGACGGTCTGCGGCCCGTTGTCAGCGGCCTGGAGACGCGGGCGGGGGGCGGGGGGGCTCGCCTTGAGCTGCGTTATGGCGTCGGCCGACACGGAGTCGAGGGTGACGAGGACGGCGAGCTTCTTGGTGGCGGCGGCGTCGCGCAGCGAGTGAGCGAGGACGAGGGCGCCGGGGAGGTACGAGTCGCTGAGGAGGAGCTGCGCGCGAGGGTGAGCCGGATGGTGCGATGGGGGGACAAGGGCTGCCAGGGGAGAAGGGAGAAGCGCGGCCAGGGGAGAAGGGAGAAGCGCGGCCAGGGGAGAAGGGAGAAGCGCGGCCAGGGGAGAAGGGAGAAGCGCGGCCAGGGGAGAAGGGAGAAGCGCCCCCAGGGGAGAAGCGCCGCTCGGGGAGGGGCGCCAGCGCAGGCACGCACCGTCGCGTAGACGAGCTCGCCCGCCATGGCGCTTCGCGCGTCTGAGTCTGCAGGCCGACTGTCGCGGAAGCGGAGGGGCGGCTTGCCGTCAGGCCATGGGGGAGGAAGGGGAAGGGTTGGGCAAAGCTTGACGAAGCTGTCGCCAGTGCCAAGAGAGGAGCTCGCGGAGGAGGCGGCGGAGGAGCTCGCCGTGGCCAATCACATGGCCGTGCCTGGGCGTGGGGTACTAGTACTGCGACGTTGGGCCGCAGAATGGCTTTGTATCAAGTACGGGTACGGAGTACTGGGTACGGCGAGGCACCTGGCTGCGGCGGCGGCCTACCCTGGAGACGGCTCGGGAGAGACCAGGACGTCTGACGGCTCGAGACGGCTCCGGCCATCAAGGCCAACGGCTGCATCGCGCATCCGACGACGGCTCGGCGTGTACGAAGTACATACATATTGATTGCGCTGCATATAATGGCCCGTTCCCCGCAAAGGTCCGCACGTCAACGTCAACGTCAGACCCACCGAACCCCACAAGGCTGTCTTGTCTGTCTCACCTCACACCTCCTTCTTGTACGCGTGCTCGGGCTTGTGCGTCGTCTCGTAGTCGATGTGCACGTAGGCGCGCTCAATGTCCGGCAGGCTCTCCAGCTTGACCTGCAGCGCCTCGGCCACGTCGTGCGTCTCCATCAGCGTGCCCGACGGGTCCATGACCACGTCCACCTCGGCGATGAGGCGCGGCCCGGCGTGATAGACGCGCACCGTGTCGATGCCGCGGATGGCGGGCGAGTGCGTCAGGCACACGTACGTGATGAGCTGCTGCGTGTCGACCGACGCGGCCACGCCGACGAGCAGCATGAACTCGGCAAAGGCCGTGTGCAGCCAGATGCCCGAGATGAGCAGCGACAGCGTGATGGCGCCCGTCGGGTCGATCCACCACGCCAGCTTGGCGCCGCCGACCGACGTCAGGATGCCGAAGCCGTTGATGATCAGGTCGTTGCGGTGGTCCTGCCACAGGATGTTGACCTGGCTGTACCGGTTCTTCATCGACCAGCAGTAGAGGAAGAGGGCCAGCTTGGTGGCAAAGGCCGCGCACACCGACAGTACCGACGCCAGGTGGAACTTGCGCTCCGAGTCGCCCTGCGCCAGCTCCTGCGCCGCCAGCGCGATGATGATGAAGGACACGGCCGTCATGAGGAAGCAGAAGACGATGTTGCCCACCGTCTCGAGCCGCGCCTTGCCGGCCGGGAAGCGCCGCGGGTTGACGCGCCTGATGGCCCGGTTCGCCAGGATCAGCGTCACCGTGCTGAGCGGGTCGAAGATGGCGTCGGCCATGGTCGTGAAGAGCGACAGCGAGCCCGACGACACGGCCGCGTACAGCTGCACCCCCGCCAGCACCACGTTGGCCGCCAGCGACCCGTAGATGGCGATGCGGAACTTGAGCTCGTCCTCGCCCTGCTCCTGCCGCGCCTCGGCCCGGTGCTCCTCGACCGACTTGAGCATGCGCTCGATGGCCGCGTTCTGCTTCTTGTAGAAGCCGCGCAGCTTGCTGCCGCGCAGCAGCCCGCCCGCCGCCGGGGGGCCGCACCGCTTGCGCGACGAGTTGGCCTTGGCCCGCATCTGCGCCAGCTCCGACTCGCTCTTGTACGACTGCGCGAGCCCGAACGGGTCGCTGTCCATGTTGAGCCCGCGCCGCTGGCTCTGGCTCTCCACGTCGGCCGCGCCGTGCGACGCATGCCGCTCGACCGCGTCGCAGGCCTCGCCGGAGGGGGCGACGGGCTCGACCGCCGTGCTGCTGCCGTCCGGTGTCGCCGTCTTGGGCGTCGCCGTCTTGGGCGTCGTCGTCTTGGGCGTCGTCATCTTTGCACGTCTGGGGGGAGGCGATATCGTGTCCGCCCGGGGCGCAGGCCGGATGCCTCCCGTCTTTCTTTTCTATCTCTCCGTGCCGGCGCCCTAGTGACGGGGAGGCTGTAAAGAGAGTCTGAGGCACGTGTGAGGCGTGTGCGGCGTGTGTGAGAGGTGTGTGATGGTGAGGGCGGTGCCGTTTTGCCCTTTTGCACCAGGCAGGGGGGGGGGGGGGGTCGAACAAAACAGGAAAAAAGGTCGACAAGGCGCGCACTTGTTAGCTGGCTGCCAGAGGCCTCCTCTCTGTCAAGGCTCCTCTGTGTCAAGGAGCTCCCTCCCAACCCAAGTCGCCCAGCACGTGGCTGCGCCTGGCGGAATCCTGGTTGGCTGAGCGTGGCAGTGCTGCTCCAACGCACAGCACGTGGTCGACAACGTATACGAGGCATCACAGCACATGCACGAGGTAGGCCCCAGGTCCCCCAGGTCCAGGTGTCTAGTCGGCATAGGCAGGTATCTAACGTCCATCACAGCTTGGCCCCCGGCGGCGGCCCCCCCCCTCTCTCGGCAGGGCACCGCTCGAGGATCCAGTCGATGAGGTCCCGCGCAAACTCGTCCTTGCAGTGGTCCGCGTGCAGCTGGTGGTAGGCGCCGTCGTACGCCTTGGCCGTCCTGTCCTCGACGGCGTGCTGCCTCTCGACGAACTGCATGGCGGCGTCGTAGCTGCACGTCCGGTCCTGCGTCCCGTGGGCGACGAGGACGCTGCGGACCTGCGTGCCCAGCCGGACCTGGCCCGACGACAGCATGGCCGTGCGGTCGAGCAGCGAGGCCAGCCCCTCGAGCGTGCCCGTGTTGTGGCACAGCGCGTCGTTGCGCACCGACTCGACAACGGCCGGGTCGCGGCTCAGGTGCTCGGGCGGCACGACGTGCTTGAGCTGCTGCCGCGGCAGCAGCCGGCCCACGAGCCGGCCCGCCGCCACCTTGAGGCTGCTGGGCGCCTCGCCGGCCGGGAAGCCGACAAAGGGGCACTCGAGGATCCAGCCGCGCACCTGGCCCACCAGCTCGGCGTACTGCGCGTCCCCGGCCAGCATCAGCACCTCGCCGCCGCCCATCGAGTGGCCCATGACGAAGACGGGCACCTCGGACGGTAGCTGGCCGCGCACAAAGGCCGCCACGTCGCCCACCACCTGGCCCGTCGCGCCCGTCAGCCCCCGCTCCGACGGCTTGGTGACGCTGCGGCCCCAGCCGCGCTGGTCCCATCCCAGCACCTGGATCCCGCGCGCCGCCAGCAGCGGGAAGAAGTCGTTGTAGCGGTTCACGTGCTCGCTGAAGCCGTGCACGAAGATGAGCTTGGCCCTGACGCCGCCTGACGGCTTGCGCCCGCCCGTCAGTCGCGCGCCCGCTCGCCGCCCGAGCCGCCCGGACTCACTGTCCACGTCTTGGCGTAGAAGCTGGCCTCGCCGTGCTTGAACGCGCCCTCGGTCACGGTTGTCATGCCGCCCAGCGTCTCGCTGTCTCGAGTGTCGACGCCTTGGACGGCCGTCATGGCGGCGCTGATGCCGGCAATGCACAAGCAGACAAGATGCAAGGATGCGGCGACGCCGTAGCAACGACGAGGCAGGGGACGGCGTCTAACCATGAAGCCGACGCTGCCGTCACGTGCTACGCGACCAAGTACATTGTACACATGTCAAAATAGCGACTCCAGAGACTGCACCTCAACCAAGACATGCTCTATCAGGCTCCTCCGCCTTGTACACCAGCCCTCGAGTGGAGTTGTCTACATGGATGATGGCGCCGTCGGCAGCCTGCCTGCAAATATTGTACAGGTGAAGCGAGCGAGGAGCGACGAGGGCCCGTCGACCACCAAGCACCCCTTACGGCCGCCTCTGGCTGTCGTCGGACCGCGAGGGCTCCTTGTCCGCTTGCCCGTGCTCCTCGAGCGCCTCCTCTTCTCGCGCAAAGTCCTGCTCCATCTCCTCGGCCTCGGTGATGTGCGGTCCCGGGTCGGAGCTCCTCTTTTCCGGAACCTCGCCGCCGCTCATCTGCCATTCCATCAGCTTGCTGAAGGCGCTCCCTGCGTCTGCCGCGAGCTGGGCGTAGCTGCCAGTCTCGGCGACCCTGCCCTCGGCGTTGAGGACAATGATCTGGTCCGACCGCTTGATAGTCGACAGACGGTGCGCAATGGATATCGTCGTGTTGCGGCCGCGCAGCAGCCCAGCCAGCGCCTCGTTCACCAGCGTCTCCGACTCGGCATCCAGCGCCGACGTGGCCTCGTCGAGTATCAGGATGTCCGGGTCCTTGAGCAGCGCCCGGGCAATGGCGATGCGCTGCTTCTGGCCGCCCGACAGCTGCGACCCCCGAGCCCCAACCTGCGTCTCCAGGCCGTCCGGGAGGTCGCTGATGAAGTTGCAGTTGGCCCTCCGCGCCGCCGAGATGATCTCGATTCGCGACGCCGCCGGCCTGCCGTAGGCCATGTTCTCGGCAATGGTCCCCGAGAAGAGCACGGGCTCCTGCGACACCATGCCGATGCGCCGCCGCAGCGACTTGACGTTCACCGTCGAGATGTCGACGCCGTTGATGGTGATGGACCCCGACGTCGGCTTGTAGAACCTCAGCAGCAGCGAGGCCACGGTCGACTTGCCGCCGCCCGACGGCCCCACGACGCAGACGTTGCTGCCCGACGGGATCTCGAAGCTCAGCCCGTTGAATATCTTGACGGCCGGCCGCGTCGGGTAGGCAAAGCCGACGTCGCTGAACTTGATGGGGCCCTGCGCCGACTTGACCGGAATGCCGACCGTCTGGTGGATGCCGGGCCGCCGGTCCTGCAGCTCGAAGAGCCGGCTGGCCGCCCCCACGCCCTTCATGAGCTCCGAGTAGAAGCCCGACAGGCCGAAGAGGCTGGAGCCGGCAAAGGCCGTGTACATCATAAACGACGTCAGGTCGCCGAGCGACATGGCCCCGGACCGCACAAGGCTGCCTCCGACGATGAGCATGGCCAGGATGGTCATGTTGCCCGCCCATCCCGTCGACGCGTAGAACGTGGCGGCGATGAGCGACTCCTTCTTGCCCAGCGCAAAGATGTGCCTCACCTGCTTGTTGTAGCGACCCACCTCCTGCACCTCGCCGACGAAGGCCTGGCTGGTCTTGACGTTGCCCAGCCGCTCCTCGGCGATCTTGGTCAGGGTCCCCAGGTTCTTCTGGATCGCCCTGCTCACGTTGCGGATGGCCCGCCCGTAGAAGACGGCCCCGATGGCGACCGGGGGAAACATGAGGAGCAGCAGGCCCGTCAGCTTGGGGCTGGTCCAGACCATGATGGCGAATCCGGCGCCGCCGCTGAAGAGGGCCCGGAGCCCGTCGCTCAGGTTCTGCGTCACGGATTTGCCGACGATGACCGTGTCGGAGCTGAGCCGGGAGATGAGGTCGCCGACGCGGTTGGCGTCGAAGAACTCTGCGTCCTGCACGTAGGTCCGCCGGTAGAGCTGAGACCGCAGCCGGGCCACGACGCGCTCGCCCACAATGCGCAGCAGGACGACGCGTCCGAAGTTGGCCATGGCCCCCAGGGTCAGGATGGCGGCCAGGCCGCCGAAGAACTGGTTCAGGGTGAGGCCGAAGAGGCGAATGTCGTCGACGTCGCCCTTGGTGGCCAGATCGAGGATGCGCCCGACGGAGAAGGGGATCGACATGGTGACGCTTGACGAGATGACGAGGAACAGGAAGGCCAGGGCCAGCCACCGAACCTCGGGCCGCGCGATCTTGACGAGCCTCCATATCTCCCCATGCCCGGCCTTGGCCTGGCCCTTGCCTTCCCTGGACAGCTTGGCCGACAGGTTCACCTGCGCGGCCTTGGCGGCCTTGTCGCTCTTCTTGAAGTCCTGGCCCTCCTCCTCACCACGGCCTTCTCGGCGGGCCTCGCTCTCGTCCGCTTCCTTGGCGCCTCGTCGGCCCTCCTTTGGCCGGGCAAGCTGCTGAGCGCGCGGCGGCGCCTGGGAGAGCCATCGAAGAGAGCCCAGGACACTCCCGAAATGCACGGCGCCGCGGGTGAGCTGCGGGAGCGTGGCCAGCCGGGCGGCCCCCGGCCGAGCGTGCGGCCGAAATATCGTCGGGAGCGAAAAGGCCGGGAGGAGCCCGTCGCGGCGCGGCGACGCGCAGAAAGACCGGCGCGGCGCGGCCGAGACGCCGGGACGGCAGAGAGAGGCTGACACGGGGCCTCGGGCGAAGATAGGCGTCGCAGGAGGCTGCGCCGACACGGGGGGGCTGTCGGCAAGTCGTCGGGGCAGCAGCGCTCGCCGCGCCACGCCCGACACCACCATGTTCGAGAGAGACAGAAGGACGGATCGACGGCGCGCTAGTAAGGGGCCTCCAGCCGGTGCATCATGCGATTGCCCGCGTGCAGCGACGACGTCGGAGCTCTGCTGGTCGGAAAAATGTTGCGAGATGCCGTCATCGTCACAAGCATGCATGAACGGCGTCTGATGGACCCGCCGAATCGGACCCGGCCCAACGTCCCGCCGACTTGTATGTACCTACGACTTTAGTACTCACAACCCGCGACTCGAGGCCATGATGGCTCCAGCGCCCACGTTTCGAGGCCATGATGGAGCGCACTCATTTGCCAGCGATCCTGTGGCAATGGCGCTTGGCAGGTTGTAAAATTGCGGGCTCCATGCCACCCAAAGCAGCTACGCATCCAATCTGTCCACATATCAACGCCCATGCCCTGCTGCCATCACGCATCGTCCCCGTCCCTGAGCATCTCGGCCACCTCGGCATCTATCTCGTCGTCGCCCCCCAGATCGGGCAAGTCGTCGACTCGCCGTCGTTTGTTGGAGCCGTTGGTGGCGACGGACACGGATTGGTAGGAGTGAGCCAAGCCCGACGACGTCTCCGCGCCCGACGCTGCCGCCGCCTCGCTCGGCGGGTCCTCGGGCCCGCCGTTCGCCGGCGGTGTCAACGCCTCCATCTCAGGGCGGCCTGGTTCAGGAGGGGGGGTCGCGGACCCTTCCTCCTCTGGCGGGCCGTTGCTGTCCGCGGGGCCGAGGGCTCGCATTATCGCCAGTTCCACCTGCTGCTTCTTGTCCTCAATCTCCTCCTTTCGCCGCAGCAGCTCGGCCGCCGCATCCTTGTCGCTCCCCAGGGCAGTTCGGTGCGCCTCCAGCATCCTCTCCAACCCCGAGACCAGCCCCTCGCGGGCCTTGACACACTCCGCCACGGCGCTCTCGGCATTAGCGAGAGCTTTGAGAAGGCCGTTGAGGCGGGCAGCATAGACGGGGGCTGACGGCACCGCCGTATTAGGGTCCGTATGCTTGTCGTACTCCTGGTTGGCAGACGACACCGCGGCCTTGAGCGGCACGCTCAACTTGGATATTTTCTGGCCGGCAGAGACCAGGGGCGCAAACTCGGTCGGCACTGACGAGGACGAGCCTCCTCCGAACGGGGAACCTCCAAACCCTGGCCTGGCCGAACCTCGCGCCTTGTCCAATTCTGCTTGATGCGTCAACCAAGGCCCGTGGGTGGGGACACGTCGGCCGCGTCGCACCTTCAAGCCTCGCTTCTATGGCACCTTGGATGGGCCCTTCGAAGATGGACCTGTCCTTCCAGACATCGACCACGCGTCTCAATTTCGCCTGGATCTCGGCCGGCGCTCCTTTATAGGCAATGGCAGTAGCCTCGGCCACGACCGGGGAGAAGGCAATGACGAAGTCTTCTTTGTGACGTATCCTGGACTGCTGGACGACCTCTTTTGCGAGGTGGGACAGAGAATCAGCAAGAGAATGCCGTTTGTCCAAGGGTCCAGGGCTAGCTGAGTTGCTGGCTCCATACCGTTTGCGAGGTAGATGAGACTCAAGCGTTTGGTGCTAGATGAGTCCTTCAGCCGTTGCATCCACAGCTGGACTGTGCGATCTGCATGTCTCCTAAGAACCAGTACTGTTCAGCATCACCCGGCACCGGCCAAAGGGGAGGGGGGGCCTTGCCGCCGCAGCCGTACCTGTGAAACATGATCCACTGAGCTGCCGTTGCAATGCTGTCGTGGCTCTCGTTGAGCGACGACAGCCGCGCCAGCACGGAATCATCGTTGTAGGCCATTCTCCGAGATGTCGAGTGGCCAGATAGCTGAGCAGAGAGGCTTCCGAAGCTTGCGGGAGCTGTGCCTGGGCTGTGCGTACCCGTGCCAAGCTTGTTGGGCGCGTTCGAGTGAGATTGCTTCTTCTACAGGCCACAATGGGACGTTGAAAAGAAAGGTTTGTTTGTGGCAGCGTGCACGGTATAGAGCCGGCTGCCTACTGTACCTTAGGTCTTCATGGAGGTACCTAGTAGGCCAGGAATCTCCCCTTCAGCAACCGACGTCGTACAGGCCTGTTGCAGCTTTTTCCAGCCCCCGGGGATCGCGCGCAGTCAAAGCTTGATCGTTGAGTTGCAAATATGTGCTCTACGAATTCAACAGGCAGATGGAGAGTCGACGAGAATGTCGTCAGGCGGTCGAGCCCAGCGGCGTGGGTGTTGTGACGGATTGCCTTTGCACGATGCAACAGAGCTCGGCGAGGTCCTGCGAAGCACAGAGGTGCTCCGGAAACTGCATAGCAACGGGTATGCAATTATCCGATGTCAGTACGTACACCGCAGTCGCTACCTACGTAACAGGGGTGACTTTCATTAGGTGCGCCTACCATGTACGCCAAGAGACCCTTAGATATCGCACTATCCTTCCTCCTTTTGAAGGTGGCGCCGACTCACCTCTTCGTCTTGGTGCCTCACCGCCCGGCAGATTGCCGTCCAACCTGGCGTCAGTGCCCGGACTCTGCCTGCACGCCTACACAGCAGCAACCTCGGTCGCCATTGCAATTCCCTCCGTGGAAGCAACAACCTTGCATTATCACGCCCTCTTGGACCAGTCGAAACCCCAGGTGCTGCAGAAAGGAACCTCCGCTTTGGTCAAGATGGCGGACCGCTTTCCCTCGCTCGAGGACTTCGATTCGGGAGGTGAGCTCCCCTAGACGCCCTCCGGCCAGCCAGCCTTCAAGCCCTAACCCCGGCCGCCTCTAGCACAAACTGATATCAAAGACCCTTCTGCCGAGCCCTCCGCCGCCGACTTCCTGGCCCGTGAAAAGGCGGTCCTCGGCGAGGATGCGGACCAGTTCGCGACGAGTGACGATGCTGCCGCATTCGGCGAGCCCAGCGTCGATCTCCTGGCGCAGAGCGGCGACGCTGTCCAGTCCACATTCGAGTCTCAGTTCCCTGACTTGGCTAGCCCATCGGCCGTGAGTTATCCCGACCTCGAACCCGGGGTTGGGGCGCTGACCAGACCGCCTGCAGGGCCTCGGCGGTCTCCCCGGCGCCAGCTCCATCACTGGGCCGTCCGTGAGCTACAACTCGGGCTACCAGACTCGCGTGGAGGACGAGGCGGAACCCCAGGTCATCAAGGAATGGAGGGAGCGTCGAGACGCGCAAATCGCCAAGAGGGCCGAGCAGTTTGCGGCTCAGAGGGAAGAGACCATCAAGGAGGCGCAGCAGAACATCGATGACTTCTACGAGAACTACAACACAAAGAAGGAGAAGGGAATCGCGCAGACTCGCAAGGAGGCCGAGCAATTCCTGGCCAGCCGGGACGACACTGTGTCTGGCGGAACAAGCTGGGAACGGATCGCAAAGCTGGTCGACATCAGCGGCAAAGGATCCAAGGGCGGCGCGGCCGGGTCTGGAAAGGAGCGCTTCCGCGACATGTTGACGAGTCTGCGCAAGGACGAGAAAGCCCCTGGTGCAACGGGCTACTGAGCAGAAGGGCAGAAGGGGAGCTCGAGAATTTGGTGACATGGAAGCCCCGGGCACCCCTGGCCAAGGCAACAGGCTTCCGCAATTGGCCGGTCAATACGACATATTACGTCGTGTGTTGGAATGATTTACGAATTCAAGGATGCGTAACACTGCGAAAGACGCGGCATTCTCCCCCCATGAGAGCATCCAGACCCAAAGGAACTGAACTTCCATGAAGAAGCTGAGTACAAACGAGAGGGCCCCAGGCTTTGCTCTGGGCTTGTCTATAGAACAGTCGAGTAGTCGCACCGATGCCGCGCCTCCAGATACGGACGGCAGACGGTCACTCTTGAGCTATGCGCCCTAATCCTTGCCAAACCAGGTGTTGTGGCCGCCGACCTTCCGTACAGCTGCGTACATGGCAGCTATCAACTTGTCAGAGAAGACATGGCCAGTACATGGACGTCTGGCAACACACCTCCGAATCCGCCCCAGAGGACGATGAGGTAGGGCGTCATGTACCAGCGGCTTCGGGAGTTCTGCACGCCGTCGCATCAGCTACCCAGTGCGGCGTCGTTGGGATCGCGGCCGTACAATCATCCAGAGGCGAGTGTGCGCCTTGTAAGCCTGCTGGTAGAAGCGCTGGTGCTCGGGCACCCTGTTCTTGGCGTTGACCAAACTGCGACTGCGTCAGCCGGATGCTCGCTGCTGCCACAGCTTGCCGAGGTCGGAATGGCCATTGGCGCGGCCCGAAGTCGCTTTGGCTCCTGTCGTGTCATGACACGGGTTCTTTGCAACTCACCCCATGTTGATGGACGTGCTCTGAGGCGTGCGCAGGGCTTCGAGAGTCGGATATGCGTTGAGCAGCGGCTATGGGCAGAGGATGTCGAGGATATCGGTTGGAGAAATGAGGCCATTCCCGTTGATCGGCCGTCGATGACTCAGCGAGGCGGGGAGTGGTTCGCGTGCTCCACCACAGAACCATCACCTTCAACCTTGGAGACATCAGGGCATCGGCAACGTCATCGGCGCCAACTCTGCCGGCTTTCGTCGCTGCCTCAGCCCCAGTATCCGCCGAACTAATGCGGTGACAACAACGAGCCGTGGCGACGGGAGGCAGTCCTGGGAATGCAAAAGACCCTGCCCCTCCGACATCTTCCGCCCGCAGCCCAGATCGCCACGGGGCCTGCTTCACATGCCACGGCCAGGCTTCTGAGCGTGCCCATCCGAAGCTTCACTGCCCCGGCACGCCCTCATGCCGGCCGCTGGGACCTTTCGCCGCAGCCATCAGAATGGCGATCGGACAGGAGGCCGGGGCAGGCTCGTCTGAGACACGATACGGCAGTAACCGGCCGCGAAGCGGACGCCCCGCTGGGTGAACATGTGCGGCAGGCGTTGCATGCGGCGGCAACGGAAGCCGGACTGCGGCCGGACGACCTCAAGGGCTGGGAACGTCTCGTCCTTGCTCTCCGCCGAGAGCACGGGGCCGACGGCGTCTGGGCAGCTTTTGCATCAATCCAGGACAAGGGGCTTCTCGACCTCCTGGTCCAGCCCAACGCCCACGTGCTACGCGATCAAGTCCTGGCCGCCGCGCTCGACAGTGACTCGCGGCTTGCGGCGCTTGTCGCCGTGGCCCAGCAGCTCTGCGCCGAGAGTCGCTTCCAGTGGCCCGGCCTTTACATCAAGATTCTGCACTTTTACCTCGGCCGAGCTCGCCACATGGAGGCTGTTCGCTGGCACCTGCGACTGGCACCAAGCCTCTCTCCTGGGACAGAGGTGTTTGGCGCTCTAATTTCAAGATTCGTCGTCGATCCCACGCCTCAAATGCAGAGCAGCCTGGCAGCTCTCTACGTTTGCAGCACCGAGCGCGGACTCTACGACTACATAATACCGGTTCTCTTCGCATCCGGGCAGTCGAAGCTGGCCCGCGCGTGGCGGAAGAGGCTCGTCCTGTTCAAGGACGTCCCCACAACGACGAAATCGCGGCCGTTCCTGAGATTCCTTGCCAGCTACTATCCGTCCATAACCCTGACCGGCGAGGAGCTCTCCTCAGCAGGGCTTGGGGGCGAATGCCCGAGATGCGGTGACGACGGCGGACCGCCCAAGCCATCCGCGACCGTCCCTGACGGCTCGACGAGTCAATATAGCGATTCGCTCGTGGCCAAGTGGTTCGCCAGTTCATGGGTGTCTGTTGAATTCGCCATCAACCTCGTCCACGGACTCGGCCTGCGCATCATCGGACCCCGTTCCCTCCAGTCGATCGCATTGCGCGAGCCGGATACCAAAGGCGTCGCAACTCGCGTAGCCCAGCTCGAAAGGCTGGGCATATCAGTTGCGCCGCAGACGTATTGCAAGGCTCTGGTTTTCTTTGCAAAGCGCGGAGAGGACGGCCTACTCACGGACCTGGTAAACAGTGACATTCACCCCGACGAATTCGACAATGTGCAGACGCGGCAGAGGCTCATGGCGGCATGTCATCAAGATGGCGACTGGACAAGGGAGAGGCTTTTCGAGGGCATTGAGCGAGCTACCGAGTCTGCGACGTCCTCTCGACAGCTTGACTCGCTGCTGAGAGGCGAGCTGCCCAGGAGCACCATGGGCCAAACCAACCAGGCCCTCGATCGCATGGAGGCGCTTGGGCTCAGCATGGCACAGAACAGCGCCGCACAGCTCTTGGAACTCGCCTTCCACGACCTCGGAGAGCACCCCCCCTACCGGGCGCGCCGCGAGAGGCACACGACTTATCGCCCCCTGAGCAGGGCCATCAGCCTCACCCGTCGCGTCGCCGGCCACGACGTCGCCATACCTCTACGCTACTGGAGGCTTCTTCTTTACAACCTCGGACGCCTAGGGCGTTTCGACGAGCTGGAGCAACTGAGCATGGAAATCGTCCAGCTCTACATGCCGCCATGCGGGGGCTTGGTGCCGGTACATCAAGAGGATTTGCCTCGACCCACGGCGGCGACACGAGGGACGGGGCCGATGCTAGCCGGGACGCAGACAAGGAAGGGCAACGGCGACGCCGGGGCCGCTTGGGGAGCGGGCGAAACGGCAAGCTGCCGCAAAACCGACGGCGACGAGTCTCTCGAAGAGCTGTTCTTTCGACGAATCTCCCGGCTAAGGAAGATGGACGAGGGGACGCCGACGGGCGCGGCATACACAGGGCCGACAGACGGCAGTCCGGGCGCGGGCAGCGAGCGCGAAGCCCAGGGCAGCCAGGAGGGGGCTATCCAGGGGCCGTCGGACCAAGCCGATGCGCCTGCGTACATCCCTGCGGACCTTCCCTTCACACACCGCGAGCACCCGGTGCAGAAGATATTTGACGCGCACCTGCAGCGCTCCATCGTGAGGTGGGGGTTCGATCGGACGCTGGAAACCAGGCCCACGGCCACGGCGCTCATGGAGGTGGACACGCTGGGGATCGGGACGTTTGACGTTGCGTGCGGCGTGCGCCTGCTGGCCCTTTTGAGGGACCGGGGCGTCCTCATCGATACGCAGATTGTGCGAACTGCCGTCCTGTCGCGCATCGTCCTGGGCCAGGTACCCGGCCGACGCCGACACCGGTCGAGAGACAGCAACGAGATGTCGGCGGAGAGCCTGAAGAAGTTGGTCGACAGGGCCTGGGGCTCGGAAGTCCTGCCCGACCTGCCCGAGATGCTGAGGGAGCTTGAACGGCAGAAGCCGAGGCTCTGGCGCCGCTACCCGGAGCTGTTTGGAAAGGCCTTTGACCCCTGGCACGAAGCCAGGGACTGGAGCCCATGACGACGACGACACCCGTGAGTCGTAGAGGGGTATATGGGGTATATGGCTTGATGCATGGATGAATTGGTATATATAGATGCCCATGATTGTAGCCAAAGCCCCCTTTGACTCCAGCGGCCGCTCACCTGCTCCCCCGGCATGACGTGATGATGGTACATATCGGTGTTGTCGACATTTGGCTGGTCAGGGGGCTTTTATATATTATTTTGATTTATTAAGTTCCCGTGGTTGTTGACGCCGTGGGCGTCGTGTCCCACGACCTTGACCGTTTGGCGTTGTGCCGCTTTGGCTTGATCAGGAGGAGGATGAAGAGGCCGACGATGATGAGGAGCAGCAGGAGTATTATCTTCCGCTTTGTCGTTTTCCTCTGATAGCCCGATGCCACCTTGAGCTCCTTGTCGGCGCCCTTGACGTCCTCGTTCATCCGCTCGACGTTGTAGTCGATTCTGTCGAGCATGGTGCCCTGGTCGATGACCATGGTCTGCAGGTCTCGGAACAGATCCGACAACTCGATGATGCCCTGGGCGATTTCCTCAATCTCGCGTTCCCGCTGCGCGATGGCGGCGTCGTCGGAGTGGAGCATCTTCTGCTGCGAGGCCACCTGCAGCGTGGACTGGGAGAAGATGCGGTCGGCGTCTGCGTCGGATTCCTGCAACGACGGCTGCGTGTACGAGCCGGGCTGGGGCGTCGACGACAGCTCGGCGGGACTCGCCGACGCAAAGCCGCCCATGTCGCGGAGCTCTGCACAATCCGACGGGTGAGCGACTTGCAGGCGCCGGGGAGGCAGGCAGGGGCGGAGGGGGCGCACGCACTCTTGAGATAGGCGCTCTGCTTCTTGCGGAAGCTGGCGCTAGCCTCCTGGACCCTGGTAGCGAGGGAGATTTGTATATTCTTGGCCATTGTCTCCTCTGCGCGGCTGAGGGTTCCCGATTGCTTCGACTCGCGCACCATGTGCTCGACGCGCTGGATGCACCGATGGCATTCGTGGAAGCCGCGGGTGATGTCCTGGGTGAGCTTCTCGATGTGCGCCTCCTCGGCCCGCTTGGCCTCGTCGTCGTCGAAGCCGGGCAGGACATGCTTCTGGTGCAGCTTGTCGAGGCGCTGGCCCTTGGTGGCAATGTCGGCGAGCAGATCCGAGATGTCGTCCGAGACGTCGGCCCAGCGGGGCGGCAGCAGGTCCATCTCGATGACAGCGTCGCCATCGTCGTCGAAGGCGCCGCTCGAGAGCAGCCCGCGCCGGTCCTCGGGCGCATGGCTGCCGCGCGAGAAGGCGTCGGAGAAGGCGCCGGGGCCCGCCGCCGGGCCGCCGCCGCCGCCGCCGCCGCCGCCGCCGCCGCCGTACCTGCTCCGCTGCCTGGGGTGATGGGCGTACGACTGGCGGTAGGAGATGTAGCTGGACGACGGTCAGCTGGCTGGCCGCCCTGCGTGGCTGCGAGCGGGCGCGACGGACAGGTTGGTGCGGTCTCGCCACATGGCCGGCGCGGGCGGCCGTCACGGCAGGTCCGGATGGTGTCAACGGGCGCTTCTAGAGCGCAGCGGCAGTCGCAGCTCCGGGAGAGGAGTCATGGGCTGGGGGGGGGTGTCGTGGACGGCATCGACGGCTCCGAGAGGCTATCCAGAGTACGGTGTTCGTTAGGTTGCGCTCGTTGAGGTCACCGCAAGGTACCTACCCGGGTACCTTGGTATCAGATGCTGACCTAAGCGGCAAGGCACCTGCCAGCAGGATACTGACGGTTTCATCTACATGGGTACCCAGCCAAGTACCGACTCAGCGGCCATGACAAAAATGCGTAGACACAGTACCTCGAGGCACCTATGCCAATGCGCTCCAGCACGTCGCGGTCATGTATCTGGAGGTACCTGTTTCACCGGTTTCTGCCGCTGCGCCGGCAACCCCGTCGCGGCTGGACCATGTACTCCGGACGTTGTCGGGAGTACCCCGGTACAAATCTGCAAGTACCTCGAGCACGAGAAGACCTACCAGGCGCCCAGGCGGAAGGCACCCGACCTGCTGGACTCCACCAAAAGCCTCCTTTCCGTGGGCTGCCTCTCGCACTCCAGTTCCTCGCTGAGCCTCATCGCACGCCGACGCTTCTTCTCGCTTTCGCCCCGCCATGGTGAGTCCCGTCTCTGCTCGCCGCGACGCCGCCGTTGCTCGCGTCGCTGCGCTGCCGCCGACTCGCCGCGTCACGGCGTCTTTGCAACCCCGCCGTCGTCCTGACGAGGGGCTGCCCTGGCGGTGCCCGTCGTGTCGAATGCGCTGACGCGTCGCTCTTCCGCAACAGGCCGACTCCCTCACCGAAGAGCAGGTCTCCGAGTTCAAGGAGGCCTTCTCCCTCTTTGTAAGTTCCGCCTCGCGACCCGAGCCCTGCCGGCCCGCCGCTGACGCCTGCTGTCCAGGACAAGGATGGCGATGGTGAGTGGTCCCAGTCGTTGCGCAGGCCGCCCGCTCTCTTTCCGTCGCTCGCCGTCCTCGACCGCATCGGCCAAAGAAAGAAGAGTCTCCCAAGCTGGCTGGGTTCTCTGGCGCCGGCGCTCGTCGTCGCGGCTCTGGACCTGGCTACCGGAACTAATCACGTCGTCCCGGCTCAGGTCAAATCACCACCAAGGAGCTGGGCACAGTCATGCGCTCCCTGGGCCAGAATCCCTCCGAGTCGGAGCTCCAAGATATGATCAACGAGGTCGACGCCGACAACAACGGCACCATCGACTTCCCCGGTACGTCGACGAGGCGAGACGGACCTTGGTCGGCCAGCTAACTCTTGTTGAAGAATTCTTGACCATGATGGCCCGGAAAATGAAGGACACGGACTCGGAGGAGGAGATCCGAGAGGCATTCAAGGTTTGTGCTGCTGGGCAGTCTCGATTCGCACATTCCCCGCCGACTGACCGTCGCCAGGTTTTCGATCGCGATAACAACGGCTTCATCTCCGCGGCCGAACTGCGCCACGTCATGACGTCGATTGGCGAGAAGCTCACCGACGACGAGGTTGACGAGATGATCCGTGAGGCTGACCAGGACGGCGACGGCCGAATCGACTGTACGCCACCCTCGTTGTCCCCTCCTTTGATTGCCGCTCTGGCAAGGCTCGTGATCCCATGCTTACGCGGTCCAAAAGACAACGAGTTTGTCCAGCTCATGATGCAAAAGTAAAGAATGATACCTTGCTGCCGGGGCCTGGGCGGCCGTGCGCAACATGTTCTGCGAGGGGCAAGGGGGATATTTCGTTTCTTTTTCATCGTTAATATTGGCAGATCTACAAGCGATTCGGGGTCGTCGACGGATTGGAAGGGTTGATGCTGAAAGGAACAGTCTGCTCCGGGGCTCACTGGGCGGTCCGCCCGCTCCCTCTATCTCTCTCTATCTATCTCGGACATGACTGTCCTGCAGCGAGTCAATCAGCCCCTGGCACGTTGGGGCCCAGCTCCGCCTGGGGTGATGCCGCACTCTTCTCTGCGCTTGCTCTCTGGGGTCCCGTGACGATTGCAGCCGGACGTATCCTAGGAGCGTCTGGGCTGTGGTGTATGATGATGCTTGGAGCTGAGGCTCATCCATTATCCGAATCCGAGCTCGGCGCTTTTACGGTACCTAAACTAGGTACGAAGTACCTACCTACCTACCTTGGACGTGACGTCTCCCCCTGCAACCGTACAAGCCCAAGTACAGAGTACTCTGTACATGTCTGACTGTCGGATCCCCAGCTTTTCCGACTCCGCCAGCACTTGACCTCCCCTGTACCTACACGAGGTCGAGCGATGCTCTCCAGTCTGGACACGGTGCCTCGAAGCTCGAAGAAACGTCGCCGCCGTCCCGGGCTTCGCGTGTTGCTGCCCCCTTTATCTGACAGGATACGACAGAGCCGGCCGGGCCTGGCTGCTGCATCGGCGACCCGTCTCCCCGCAACCCGCGCCTTTCGTCGAGCCGGCCGCTTCGGCTCGTGGACCAAGAAAGACGGCCATTCGCCTCATCCGCGCGGCGCCTGTCCAAGATGAGTTCTCGTACGACGCCGCCGGGTCCGTGTCGCTCCCATCCGCCCGCCGCTGACGCCGTCGGCCCCCTGCAGTGAAGCAGTTTATCCGCAATGTCCGCGCGGCCAAGACCATCGCCGACGAGCGGGCGGTGATACAGAAGGAGAGCGCCGCTATACGGGCCAGCTTCCGCGAGGAGAGCACTGATCATGGCGTCAGGTGGGTGTCGTGGGCCGGTCGCCGCGGCGTGCTGCTCACTCGGCTGCAACAGGCGCAACAACGTGGCCAAACTGCTCTACCTCTTCACCCTTGGCGAGCGGACGCACTTTGGCCAGATCGAGTGCCTCAAGCTCCTGGCGTCTCCCCGCTTTGCCGACAAGCGCCTGGGCCATCTCGCCACGAGCCTGCTCCTCGACGAGAACCAGGAGGTGTTGACGCTGGTGACAAACTCGCTCAAGAAGCACGTTGCCCTGCGGCCCCCGACCTGCAGCACTGCCGAGCGCTAACCGCCGGGCCTGCAGTGATCTCGGCCACTCCAACCAGTACATCGTCGGCCTTGCCCTGTGCACGCTGGGCAACATTGCGTCCATCGAGATGTCGAGAGACCTGTTCCCCGAGGTCGAGACGCTCATCTCGACGTCCAACCCCTACATCAGGAGAAAAGCGGCGCTGTGCGCGATGCGGATATGCCGCAAGGTCCCGGACTTGCAGGAACACTTCCTCGACAAGGCGGCCCATCTGCTGGCCGACAGGAACCACGGGGTCCTTCTCTGCGGGCTGACGCTCGTCACGAGCTTGTGCGAAGCAGATGAGGAGGAAGGCGCCGAGGAAGCCATCGTCGACAAGTTCAGGACATTCGTGCCCGGCCTGGTCAAGACGCTCAAGAGCCTCTCGACGTCGGGCTACGCCCCGGAGCACGACGTCACCGGCATCACCGATCCCTTCCTCCAGGTCAAGATGCTGCGGCTGCTGCGGGTGCTGGCCGTAGGGGACGCCGCGACGAGCGAGCAGATCAACGACATCCTGGCCCAGGTCGCCACAAACACCGACTCGTCGAAAAACGTGGGCAATTCCATCCTGTACGAGGCGGTCCGGACCATCCTCGACATCGAGGCCGACTCGGGTCTGCGCGTGCTCGGAGTCAACATCCTGGGCAAGTTCCTGACGAACCGGGACAACAACATACGTTACGTGGCCCTCAACACCCTCATCAAGGTGGTGGCCATCGAGCCCAACGCCGTGCAGAGACACCGCAACACGATCCTCGAATGCCTGCGAGACCCGGACATCAGCATCAGGAGGCGGGCGCTTGACCTGAGCTTCACCCTCATCAACGAGAGCAACGTCCGGGTGCTCATCCGGGAGCTGCTGGCCTTCTTGGAGGTGGCGGACAACGAGTTCAAGCCGACCATGACCAGCCAGATTGGCATTGCCGCCGACAAGTTTGCGCCCAACAAGCGGTGGCACTTTGACACGATGCTTCGGGTCCTGTCGCTGGCCGGCAACTACGTCAAGGAGCAGATCCTGTCGTCGTTTGTCCGCCTCATCGCGACCACGCCGGAGCTGCAGACGTACGCTGTCCAGAAGCTGTACGCAAACCTCAAGAAGGACATTACGCAGGAGAGCCTGACGCAGGCGGGGGCCTGGTGCGTGGGCGAATACGCCGACGCCCTTCTCCGCGGCGGCCAGTACGAGGAGGAGGAGCTCGTCCACGAGGTCAAGGAGAGCGAGATTGTGGACCTGCTGGCGCTTGTCCTGAACAGCAGCTACGCGACGCAGGTGTCGACCGAGTACATTGTCACGGCCCTCATGAAGCTCACGACGAGGTTTGCCGACGCGTCGCAGGTGGAGAGGGTGCGTCGCATCCTGCAGAGCCACCAGACCAGCCTGGACGTCGAGGTGCAGCAGCGGGCGGTCGAGTACAGCAACCTCTTCTCCTTTGACCAGATTCGCCGCGGAGTGCTGGAGAAGATGCCGCCTCCGCAGATCAAGGAAGAGTCGCGGGTCTTGGGCCCGGCGCCGACCAAGAAGGCCAAGGCGGCCAACAGGAAGTCCAAGGTGATGAAGCCGACGGAGCAGGACCTGCTGGAAATAATGGATGCGCCAGCGACGACGACGCCTGCAAACGGCTCTCAGGCCTCAAACTCGGATCTCCTTGCCGACATCCTCGGCGGCGGCGGCAGCAGCACGGCGCCGTCTGCTCCCTCGGCCGCCTCGCCTCGGCCGCGGCAGTCCAGCACGTCGTCGTCGTCGATGATGGATCTCTTTGGTGCCGGGCCCGCGCAGCCGTCGGCGACGGCTGCCTCGCCGGGGGTTGAGCACATGGGCTCTGCCGCGTCGCAGTCGGCCCCGGCGGCCGGCGGCTTGCCCTGCTACGACGCCAACGACGTGAAGGTGACGCTCCAGGTGCAGCGCAACGCCGAGGGCATGATCCAGGCAGCGGCTCGGTTCCAGAACACGTCGGCGTCGGCGTCGCTGTCGGGCGTTGGGCTGCAGGCGGCGGTGCCCAAGACGCAGAAGCTTCAGCTCCTCACCATCTCGTCTTCGGAGCTTGGGCCTGGCGCTGCGGCGACGCAGATGATGAGGGTGTCTGGCTGCAAAGGGGTAAGCCACTCTCTCGCCCGGTTGCTCGGTGGCCGCGTGGCTAACTCGAGCGCCCTGCAGCCGCTCCGACTGCGCCTGAGGATTGGGTACACGCACCCTGCGGCCGGGCCGGTGATGGATCAGGTAAACTGGACGGAGCCGTCGTGAACGGGCTGGGGTCGGGGGTGGTCGGGTCACTGTTTATGGTCGGCGCTGCGGATATGGCATGGCACTGGGAGCGCAGATGGATGGAGCGTTGGCTGGATGGAGCGTTGGCTGGATGGAGCGTTGGCTGGATGGAGCGTTGGCGCCGCCGCGGCGAACAGGATATCTGTATGGGGAGGTGTCGCGGCAGAAGCTGCGCGAGACTTGCAGACCAAGGTGGCAGCAGAGCAGCCACCTCGTTGCCACGGAGCATGTGCGTCGAGAAAGCCACGGTCGTCTTCTCGCCGTGTACAGACTACACTTCGCAAGATGACGCTGGGAGGCATAGAGCAGGTCAACCAACGGCGTCATGGTATCGAGTCTATCAACAACAAGCGCAGGCCACGCCGGCTCTCCCTTCACGAAAACAGGTCGTGGGCCTTTTGCCGCCGCTTCGGCCGACTCGTATCTAGGAGCTCTTTGCCGGCGTTGCTGCTGCTGCTGCTGCTGCCCAGCTTGTCGGGGAACAGCTCCTTGGCGCTCGCCGCGGCGCCCTTGATGGCCAAGCCGGCGCCCTTGATGGCCAAGCCGGCGCCGCCGGCGACGCGCTGGCTTGCGAGGCCACGGATGTTGAACCCGGCGGCGGCTGGGGCGTCGGCCATGGCCACCACCTTGGGCATGTCGTCGTCGTGGAGGCTGGCCGAGCCGATGGAGCGCTCCAGCTGGTCGAGCTGCCCGCCCCTGCCCCCGGGCTTGGCGGGGAAGAGTTCCTTGGGGCCGCTGTCGGCCGAGAGGCGGTCCTTGATGGAGCGCGCGTGGGCCCTGTTGCGCCGCGACGAGGTAGCCAGGCCGGCCGCCGCATGGGCGTCGCCATGGCCATGTCGGCGCGGCGAGGCCGACCTGTCGCGCCCCGTCGGCCGGTCCGCGAACAGCTCTTTGCCACGGTTCTCTCTGGCGTACGACCGCGGGCGCTCTTCCAGGTCCGAGTAGCTCCTCGACCGCGACGGCTGCGGCGCATCGTCGTACATGCTCGCCTCAAACGTCTCGACCTGGTCATCCGAGCCGCGCCTTGGCCGGCCGTTCCCGCCGTGGCTGTCGTCCCTCTCTCGATACCTTGACCGATTGTCCTGCTGCGGCGGCGGCTGCTGCTGGCGGCGGCGGCGGCGGCGCTGCTCCTCGGGGTCGTGTTCGGGGTGGAGGAGGTAGTAGCGGCTTCGGAGTGCCGCGCCGGCCTGTTTCCTGTCGCTCTGGAGGGCGAAGCGCACCTGCAGCGAGACTTGGGGCCTGGGCTCGAAAGGCTTGGCCGGGAGGACCTCGCCGAGGGAGAGGGCGGTTGCGTCGGCGACGTCGATGGAGCTGAGGGCGGCGAGAGCCTCGCGGGCCGTGAGCTCGGAGGCGAAGACGAGGTTTGCCGACGTGTCGTCGATCCACTCGACCTTGTCGACGGGACCAAAGAGCGAGCCGACGTAGGCCTTGACGTCGTCGGTGTGCATGGTGTCGAGGCCGCGGATGTGGACCTTGGTTGGAACGACTGCGGCGGATCCGTCGTCGGCGCGGCCCCTTTCCGGTCCGTCGTCGGCAACCTCGCCGGGCTCCTCCGGCTCGCCGGGTTGCTGCGGCGGGTTCTCGAGATTAGTCCAAGGCCGCCCTCGTGCGTCGCCGTCGCCGTGGGCATACCAAGATGTCGTCAGCCGGGGGCAGCTGGGCCATGGGCGCGCCAGGGCTCGCGTCGGCGGCGTCGCCCATTTCGATGTCGAGATCCATCTCGCCCGGGGACGGGGGTGCTTCGGGAGGCGCGGCAGCCGCCGCCGCCGCTGCTACTGGACGGCGCGAGAGCAGGCTGTCTGCGACTCGGGCTTTGCGGGCAGAGGTCGGTCGAGGCAGGCGGCGAGTTGAGGCGGCGAGTTGAGGCGGCAATTGGCGGGCGCGACAGCGGCAGACAGGCCCGGGCCGAGGGCGCGGCGAGACACGGAGGGCCGGTGACGCAGCCGAGTTGATGCAGCCGAGTCGATGCAGCCGAGTCGGCGCAGCGTCGAGGTGGCTCGCTCAAAGACCGATGGTTGATGATGGCTCTTGCGAGCATGGCCCTGTAGGGTAGGGAGGCCGTAGGGCGGATGCGCCAGCCAATCACCAAGGGGCGACAGGTACCCACCGCGGAGCCTCGCGCTCCGCGCTCCGTGCCTGCGAATAAGGGCGCAGAAAGACGTGAGCTGTGTCCAACGTCGCTCACGTCCTCACGTCCGCGCCGCTCACGTCCTCGCCGCTCACGTCCTCGCCGCTCTCGTCGTCGCCGCGACAGCCAAGGCGCGCAGCGCAAGACGACGAGCGACAGCAGGCCGCCCGCCACGGCTGGCCCCCGCGCCCGCAACGCACGCCTCCGCACCATGGCTCGCGACGCTGCCGCCGCCCTCGGCGCCCTGCTGCAGGCCGCCTCCATCGACGACGACGACGAGGTGCTCAGGGCCGCCAATGCCGCCATCAAGGCCGACGCCGCCAACGAGGCTGCCCACCACACCAGGGCCGTTGCCCTGCTCAAGCTTGACCGCTTCGACGATGCCATCCGCGCCCTGGCCCAAGGCGGCGCCGCCCTCGAGGCCCGCTGCCCGCTCCAACGCGCCTACGCCCTCTACAAGGCCGGCCGGCTCGACGCCGCCGCCGCCGCCGTCGAGTCGGCCGACGCCCCCAGCAGGGGCCTCGACCACGTCGCCGCCCAGGTCGCCTACCGTGCCCAGCGCTTCGCCGACGCCGACGCCATCTATGCCCGCCTCGCCGCCGCCGCCCATGCCGCCCACGAGGCCAGCGACCTCGCCATCAACCGCGAGGCCGCCCTGGCCCAGTCCGAGTGGCAGCGCCTCCCCTCGGGCCTCGAGCCCGCCCCGGCCGCGCCCTGCGCCCCCGAGTCCGACTCCTTCGAGCTGTGCTACAACGCCGCCTGTGCCCACATCGCCCGCGCTCACGTCGCCCGCGCTCACGTCGCCCGCGCATCCCTCGACGCCGCCGCAGCCCTCCTGCAGCGCGCCGCCAGGCTGTGCGATGCCTCGGACGACCTGTCCGACCAGGACAAGACGGCCGAGCTGAAGCCCATACTCGCCCAGCAAGCCTATGTCTACGCCCGCCTGGGAAACATCCACCAGGCCTTGGACTTGCACCGCTCCCTCGGCGCGCCAGAGCGAGTCTCCCCGCCCCCCCCCCTCGCATCAGCCCAGCAGCTAGCTAACGCCGCGAGGCCATGCAGTCATGGCGATGCCGACCTGGCCGTCGTGGCCCAGAACAACAAGTGCACTCTCGAGGCGTCCAGCCCCGCCAATCCCTTCTTGCTGCAGCGCCACGTCGCCGCCTGCATGGTCCATCCAGCCAGTGCCAAGCTCTTTGGCTACCAGTCCACCATCCTGGCCCGCAATGCTTCCGTCCTCGCTCTCCAGGCCCAAAAGGTCGACGGCGTCAAGCGCAGGACGCGCAGGATCCTGGAGCAGGCGCGGGAGCCCACTGCGAGTGCCCATGTCAACGACGCGTCCGTCATCAACGCGGCTGCTGAGACGCAGGGCCTGGACGACAGGGACCGCCTCCGGCACCTGCTCTCCCTGCTCAAGAAGCGGCCAAGCAGCGTTGGGCTCGTCGTCGTCGTCGTGCAGCTCCATCTGCGCCGCGGCCACGCCGGCGCTGCCCTGTCCGTGTTGGAGGCCTTCTTGAGCCGCCTAGACTGCTCCGCCGAGGCGCAGGACCGCGACGTTCGCTTCAGCCCAGGCCTGGTCGCGCTGGCCGTGTCGCTGATGCGGGCCCAAGCAAGAGATGGCTCGGCCAAGGCCGAGCTGGTCAAGGCTGCCACGTACTGGCGGGACCGGCCCGTGGCGCCCCCCCCCTCGCTCCTGCGAGAGGCTGGCGTCGAGCTCGCCAGGTCATGCGACCCCGAGCATCTCGCGCTGGCCGCGTCGGCTTTGCAGAAGCTCCGCGCCCAAGGCCCCTGCTCGCCCCTCGTGTCGGCCGGCCTGGTGGCAGCTCTGGCTGCGTCGGATGCCTCGCAGGTCGAGCAGCACCTTGCCGACCTGCCCTCGGTCGAGAGCCTGACTGGAGCCATAGACGTCGACACGTTGGCCCGCGCCGGAGTCGCCCTGGCCCCGGGCAGCGCCGCGCCCGCTGCAAAGCGACCGGCCCCGGACGAGGCAGCCGCCGACGGGGCCACCAAGAAGAGGCGGACGCGGCGCCGGCTGCCCAGCAACTACGTCGAGGGCACCGCGCCGGATCCAGAACGATGGCTGCCCCTCCGCGACCGTTCGACCTACCGGCCCAAGGGAAAGAAGGGCAAGAGGAGGCCCGGTGAGTCGACGCAGGGCGGCATCGTCAAGGACGAGGAGACGCTCGAGCTCGTGGGCGGAGGCGGCGTCAAGGTGGAAAAGGCCCCAGCGGCCAACTCGTCCAAGAAGAAGAAGAAGGGCAAGAAGTAGACGCCAGCAACCGGCGCACGCCCCCCCCTGTCTGTATTGCGCGCAGTCATGCCCCTTGTTGCCGCCGTGAAACTCTCAAGGCGGCACAGGCACGGTAATAGGCAGATGTAGCAACGACAACAAAGCGACGAGGAGCCGCGTCCTCACAGCTCCTCCTCATAGCTCCTCTCTCTCACCCCGTGCCCCCCCAACTCCCCGTCTTCTCCACGTCTCCTCTCCATCACCCCCCTGTTTTTACTTGTATTCTCCCCTCTTTCCTTTCCCTCGGCTCTTTCATGTCCCCCCCTGGACGGAGCTTCATGCCCGTTTGACGTACTCGAATGGCAGTCCGACGTGCGCGGCTGGTAGATCGACATTCAAATCAACCCTGCCATAATGGCACACTCTCACCGTCTCATGCGTTGACAGCCTGGACCGGACGGCGGGACAAGTGCCCCGGCTCTGGCGGCGACTCTTCATCCGTGTTGCCGCTCTCTTCGTCGCTCTGCTCGCGGCTGCGTCTTCGGCCTCGTCTGGAGTGCGGCGAGGCCCTTGCCGGTGCCTGCGCCTCCGGCTCGTCCCCTGGCCCCTTGTCGACGGGCGGCAGCGGCGATCTGCGGCCGTCGGAAAGGCTCGCTGCAGCTTCGCTCTCGCCGTCGTCGGAGGGAACCGCCAGCCTCCCGCCTCCGGAGGCGCTTCTAGCTGCCTGGGCGGACGAGTACCTCCTGTGAAGGTCCCGGAAGCTTCGCGCAGTGGCGGCGCTGGCACTCGCGGCAGACTCCCTCCGGCCGGCCAAGTCATTCGACTCTGACGGGGTTTCGTGCGCCGACTGAAAGTCGTCGTCGGGCTCGCCGCCCGCCACGGGCTCGACGGGCGGCGGCTGCTCGGCGTGCTGCTGTTGCTTCCGAGACAGCAGCTTGTCGTCCTGGGACATCCGCTTGAGCTCGGTGCCAAAGTTGATGACCGACGCCTTCTTGCCATGCACCACGAAACTCCCGGTGCCGCGAGAGAGCGTGGCGTCGGGCGGCGCCTCTTGGGGCGCTGCGGCCATGGCGGCCTCCTTGCCCTTGCGGCCCCGATGATGCGAAAGGTGGCCCGCGCCCTCCCTAAGCGTGCGCTGGAGGCTCCGTCTGATCCTGCTCCGGTCCAGGTCGGCGCCGTCGGCCGAGACGGTGCCGGATCTGGCCTCCCACAAGCCGGCCTGTCGCAAGAAGTCGCGCTCGTCGGCGTCGACGTCGTCGTGGCTGCGGTCGGACTTGGTCGACGAGGCGGTGCGTCTGCCATCCGGGGACGCAGCTCGCGGCGGGCGAGGCGTCGACGTGGGCGACTGCGTGGGCGACGACGGGCCGGCGCTCGAGATGGACCCGTGCCTCGTGCTCTCCATGTCAGACGCCGAGTGCCGCGACGGGCGACGCGGCCTCGCTGCGGTCTGCGGCGGCGGCGGCGGCGGCGGCGGCGGCGGCGGCGTCTCGGATGCCTGTCTGCAAGGCGGCCGCTCGGCCTCGGCCTCGGCCTCGGTCTCGGCCTCGTGGGACGCGTCGCCGGCGCTCGACATGCGGCGGGCAACGGCCGGTTCGGCGGGTGCCTGAGGGCTCGTGTCGGCGATGCTGTGCCGCTTGGCCTTGGGCTCGAGACGCGACGCGGCCGGCGTGGCAGACGAGGCCGGCTCGCCGTCTGCCGGGTCCTTCCTCGCGCCTGCGGATGCGGGCCGGTCGTCGGCAAGGTCCTGCACCAGGATGTCGCGGTGGCACTTCTCCCTCCATATCTCCATGCGCGTCCACTTGAGCTGGGCAGCCATGCGGGCGGCCGCCAGCAGGAGCTGCTCCCGCGTCCTGGGCTGGATCGGGGCCAGGATGTGGAGGTGGCGCGCGTTCCTCAGCTGCTCGTCGAGCTGCCTCTGGGCCTCGTCCACCTTGGCGTCGGCCTCGGCGATCTTCTGCTGCATGCCGTCGCGGCGCGCCGCCTGGATGTCCTGGGCCATTTTGTGGTCGATGCGGCCGCGGGCGATGGACACGGGGCCCGTCGGCGTCTGGACGAGCTGCGTCGCGTCGGAGCTGTCGAGGCGCCTGATGCCGCGGCGGCCCTGGCCGTCGTAGTTGGCGCCCACGACGCCGCGCATCCTGACGCCCGACGTCCTGAAGGCGGCGGCGTAGTTGAGCTTGGCCAGCCAGTCGTTGCGCTCGTCCTCGTTGTCCGCCAGCAGAACCTCGTCCAGGCCGCCCTGCCTGACGTAGACGAAGGCGTTCTTGTGCTTCTTGTACGTCGTGTCGACCAGGGCGACGGCGCCCTGCGTCGACATGAGCGCGTCGGGCTTGAACTCGGCCAGCGGCGGCTTGAAGATGATGGGTATGCCGTCGTGGCCCGCCTTGATGTGGTTCTCGTACTGGTGCATCAGGTTCTTGACCCAGCTCGTGTTGCGGAAAAAGTACAGCTGCGCGCCGGTGAGCATGGCGCCCCATTCGTGCCACGGCGAGCGCGTCTTGCGCTTCTTGGGCTCTTTCCGCCACAGGAGCCCGACCTTGGTGATCTTGATGTCGACGATGCCGGGGTGCGCGTCTTGCGGGTTGGTCGCCGTCCTCTCCGACATGAAGGCGTCCGGGCGGGACCTGGCCGAGACGATCTGCAGCACGCCCGTCTTGAAGAAGGTCTTTTGCAGGTCCTTGAGGTTGAGGCCCGCGGCCGTCCCCAGGTAGTTGTAGTGCTCTTCCAGCGGCATCGTGTCCTTCAGGTTGGGCCGCAGGGCATCCAGGTTCCCGTCCAGGATGAGCGTATACGGGTCGATGGGCTCCTTGGCCGCCCGCTTGGCAGCGTCGGCCGCGCCGGCAGACAGGGGCGGCCTCTTCTTGGACGCCCTGCTGGAGGCGGTGCGTTCGTGGCTCAAGTCGAGATCGTCCTCGACATGGATAAAGGGCGTGTAAGAGATGTTGTCGTAGAAACACTCGAGGATCTCGTCAAAGATGCCCTCTCCACGAGTGTTCTTGAGATAGTCCGACTTCTGCATCTTGTACTTGTTGTTCTTGTTGAAGACATCGGTGTGGAGGATGAGGAGCGAAAAGGCGATGAAGTAGGCTTGGTCCGGCGAAGAGTAGATGCCCGGGTTGCACTCGTGGTAGCGGTTGGCGAAGGCTTGCAGGCACCTGTCGATCTGCTGGGTTTCCTTTGGCAGCTCGGCCTCCATCAACAGCTTTCGAATAGCCATGTCCATGGGGTCGCCGAAAAAGCTGAACCTCCGCATGTAGCTCCTCAGCACGGCGGCCGAGAAAGGGTCGGCGCCCTTGGACAGGGCCGACGCGATGACTCGGCGGCTGACGACCGACTCGAGGCGCGCAAGGTACTTGACAGGCGACTCGTCGTCATGGCGTTCCGGAAGCACGATAGACCCCCTGGAGAGCTGAAGCGAGTTGCTCTTGGAGGT
The DNA here is from genome assembly GCA_002939055.1 of Hypocreales sp. Mo6-1. NCBI lineage: Eukaryota > Fungi > Ascomycota > Sordariomycetes > Hypocreales > Hypocreales sp. Mo6-1. The sequence goes on from PNEP01000013.1 coordinate 4,886,061, forward strand.
AACGGAGCCCGGAGTGGCCGGGGTCAGCGAGCCCTGGCGACACGGCTCGGGATTCTGGCGCATGCGGCTCAGTCCAAACAGATCGCCGAAGCTCTTGCGGCCCGTCGAAGTGGACAAGCGCGCGATGGGCAGGACAAGGTGGTCGTCGGTCGAATCGCGGCCCATGGAGCCGAGGGTGGGGGACCTGCCTCTCAACAGGGTGGCCCTCGTGGGGGACGAGTGGTTGGAGTGAGGGCCGCTGGCGCGGGCCAAGGCAGCGGCTCCCGCCTGAGATGGCGGGCCGTCTTGGGATCGATGGGCGCGGGCACGAGGCGTCGTCGCGCTCCGGGCCGAGGCAGGGCGTGGCGTCGAATCGACGGCGAGGGACGTCGACGAGCCGGCGGCGGGCGTCTTGTGCGAGAGGTGTGCTAGGGGGAACAGAGGCTCGGGCGTCTTCTTTGGCCTGCGCAGCTTGAAGAAGGATGCCGAGGCTTGGGGCTTCTTGGGGGGCGTGGTTGGGCTCGGTTGGGGAAGGCGGTCGGTGGAGCTGGCGTCGGATCTGGAAGACTCGGACTGGCGGTTGTTGGAGACGTTGAGCGTGGCGCCGTTGGAGACGGACGTTGACCGTCGGGGCGGGGGCGAGACCTGCGGCTCGTCCAAGGTGGCGAGGGACGGTCGGCCTCTGTCCTCCACAGACGACTTCCTAGGCGGCCAGCGGGGCTGCGTCTTGGGATTGGTGTGGGCGTTTCGGGATATGTCGTTGGAGCGGCGAAACTTGGCGGCGAGGCTCATGCGAGACGCCTTCTTCTTGGGGCCGGCGACGTCGTTTGTCGGGGCCGTGGTGATGATGGCGGGCGCTGGCGGCACGGGTCAGCAGCGGCAGGGCATGGAGGGGGGCTCGAGGGGGGCTCGAGGGGGGATCGAGGGCGGCGTACGCGCGGGGACAGGCGGCGGCTTCTCGGCCTGCTGGCGGGCGCGGAGCGAGAGCTGGGGGTCCGAGGCATTGCGGAAGCGCAGGACGGAGAAGCGGTGGTGCTTGGAGGACTCGTGTTCGGCCGACTGGGACTGGCGGCGGGCGTCGTCGTGGGGCGGCTGCGGCGGCGTCGGCGGTGCTGGCACGGGCCGGCCGGCGCCGTTTTGCCAGGCAGGGGTGCTGGGCGAGTGGCCGGCGGCGGCGTCGGAGGCCTCGGGCGCGGGCGCGAGGGCGCTATGGCGTCGCATGTCGGACTCGCTGGCCACGTTGGCTCGGCGACGGAGAAAAGGCATGGCAGCGGGCGAAGGTCATGGCACGCCGGATCCGGAGAGGCCGTTGCGGAGGCGGCTGGAGGCGGCGGCGGCGGCGGACGGGCAGACGGCAACGGCCTGGTGTTTAGGTTTGGAGGCGCCAGAAAACGTTGGATGGCAGCCGGACAGCAGCGCGGTGCTACGAGGAGACCATCGAGGCCGGCGGCGGGGCCGTCGAGCACGCGTGCCGCGGCGGTCGCGCAGGCGTCGGCGGCGGTCGAGCAGGCAGGCGTCGTCGTCGAGTCTTGCTTCCGCAATCGCTTCGAGCCGTCGGCTGCGTCGAGCGAGGCTGCGTCGAGCGAGGCTGCGTCGAGCGAGGCGGCGTCGAGCGAGGCTGCGTCCAGCGAGGCCCTGGCGGCGTGCATGTAGATGTAGATGATGGACGGAGTGCGGACGGACGTCGGTCGTCGACGGACGGCATGCAGGTAGTGCCTGCCTGGTATCCACCGCGACGACGCACTCATAAACAGCCAGGTACCGGCTACCTCTGCCTGCCGCCGTGCCCCCTGATGCCTGCTGTACCTGCCTGCCCAGGGTACCTCCCTGCCTACCGAGGTACCCGCGTCTCACCCCCCTACTGATGAGTCGTCATCAAACAGCCGCCGCCCAGCTCGACCAACTCGACCTCACCAACGCCCTCGCTCAAGCAAGTCGACATGGGCTCGCCCAGGCTCAGGGCGCCACGTCTCCGTCTTGCGCCCCTGGCGGCCACGCAGCTGCTGCCGCCGCTGCTGCTCCTCCTCCTGCTGCTGCTGCTGCTGCTCGCCGTCGTCGCCGCCGTCCATCCGGCCCGCGCCGTGGCCTTTGCATCGTGCTGCGCCGCCCCCGGCAACGCCGCCCCCGACAACGCCGCCCCCGACAACGCCGCCCCCGACAACGCCGCGTTCCCCCTCCTGGCGAGGCTGCGCAACGCCGCCGTCGGCTTCGTCTTCGGCCAGCATCCGGCAACGGCCCGCCGCCGCCCGGCCGTCCCCGCCGCCCTGCCGTCGAGCTACGCCAACCAGCTCGTCCTCCGCTTCAACCTCAGCACGCCCGGCCAAGAGGCCGCCCTCTCCGCCGCCGCCGCCCGCCTCTTTCTCGACGTCTGGGCCTTCACCGACGACTACGTCGACGTCCGCCTCCACGCAGACGAGGTGGAGCCCCTCCTCGGCCTCCTGCCAGACCCGCTGCCATGGTCTCACTCCACCTTGATCTCCGACCTGGCCGCCGCCGTCCGCGCCTCGCGCCCCCCCCGTGGCAGCCGCGACAGCCGCGACAGCCGCGACAGCCGCGACCTAGCCGATGCCGACGCTGCCTCGTGGGCGCCGTCCATGCTGCTGGCGCCTGGTGACAACCTCTTCTTCCACGACTACCAGCCCCTGTCCGTCATCCTCCGCTGGATGCGCCTGCTCGAGGCCATGTTCCCCTCCCTTGTCAGATACATCACCGTCGGCAAGTCTTTCGAGGGAAGAGACATGGCGGCCCTGCGCGTCGGTGTGCCCCATCCCTCGGCGCCCCATCGCCCGCGAAAGACGATTGTCGTCACCGGCGGCCTCCACGCCAGGGAGTGGATCTCGACCACCACCGTCAACTACCTGGCTTGGTCCTTCATCACTTCCTTTGGAAAGGAGCCCATGGTCACCAAGCTGTTGGCCGACTACGACTTGGTCTTTGTCCCCGCCGTCAACCCGGACGGCGTCGAGTACACTTGGCAGGTCGACCGCCTCTGGCGCAAGTCGAGACAGCTGACCAAGATGCGCCTCTGCCGCGGCTTGGATCTCGACCGCGCCTTTGGGTACGCGTGGGACGGCTCGCAGGCTCAGAGAGACCCTTGCTCCGAGAGCTACGGTGGGGAAGAGCCCTTCGAGGCCGTCGAGGCGTCGCAGCTCGCCTCGTGGGCTCGTAACGAGTCGCTCAACAACAACGTCGACTTCGTCGGCCTCGTCGATCTCCACTCGTACTCGCAGCAGGTCCTCTTCCCCTTCTCCTTTTCTTGCGCCATGGACCCCCCCAACCTGGAGAACCTGCAAGAGGTTGCTGCGGGCATCGCCAAGGCCGTTCGAATTTCCAACGGGGAGTCGTACTCGGTTTCCTCGGCCTGCGAGGGCGCAGTGCCGGCACACGGGCCACGCCCGGCCCCGCCCCGGCCCCGCATCGAGTCCGGAGGAGGCTCCGCCATGGACTGGTTCTACCACGAGATGCGGGCCCGCTTCAGCTACCAGATCAAGCTCCGCGATACCGGCAGCTACGGCTTCCTCTTGCCCAGGGACCAAATCGTCCCCACCGGCGAGGAGATGTTCAACGCCATCAAGTACTTTGGCGACTACCTCCTGGGCAACAACGGGATCGAAGCGTCGCGCGCGGCCAAGGCCGAGGGCGGCGCCGACGACCTGGCGCCCGGCGAAAGCCAAGACTACAAGGCGAGTGGCCAGGAGCTGAGAAGGCGACGCATGCGCACATGACGGACGGGCGCGCGCCCGCCGTCACGGCCTGGGCCGGTCGAGCCATGCACAGAATCAGGCAGGTTATGGGATTCCAACTGGTCGAGGAGGTCAGTAGCGACTTTTTTGTTCACGAACAAGCGACAAGATGCAGAGTCTATGCTTTCACCCCTCTATCCGATAGATGGCATTCCCGTGCAAGTCTCCTATTTGCCCAAGACGAACATGGCCGAGGCATAGGCGGCCGTGAATTTGAGAAGAGTGTCGCACAGCGCCGAGCCCAAGGCGCCGCTGCATCGGGCAAGGCAGGGTTCCGTTAGCGAGAGGACAGCCGGGGAACCGTCTTGCATGACGCAGGGAGGGGCCAACGCACGTGGACCTGCCGGGCGGCCCGGCCGCGCTGGTATAGCCGAAGAGGTAGACGAGCCTCGAGAGAAGCCAGCCGGCACCGAGGACGGCAGCGGGGACGGGGAAGCGAAGGCCGGCGATGAAGAGGGCGGCGAGCAAGGACGTGTGGTTCTCGGTGAAGTTGGCGTGGGCGCGCTGGGCTGGGGCAGGGTCAGCGCAGGGCAGGGCCAGCGCAGGGCCTGGCCAGCGCAGGGCAGGGCCAGCGCAGGGGCCGTTTGCGCACCGCAGTTGAAGAGGAAGGCGTTGGGGTCCTTCTGGGCCTGCTCGGCCGTGGCGTAGGCGTTGGGGTATTTCACTCGGCTGCTCTTGCGGAAGCGGCTGGTGCGCACGACATGGACGCTGTTGACGAACAAGGTTGCCGTGGCGGCAGCGAGGACGAGACTGGGCACGTCGCCGCGTGTCAGACAGGCACGAGGCGTAAACAGGCACGAGGCGTAACGGCCCGCCCTTTGGCGCACTCACCCGTAGTGGTCGGGAAGCTCGAGGACGAAGGGCATCTTGGTGTCGGGGCGGGCTTCTGGGCCTGGAGGCGGGCACACGATGTCGGACCTCGGGGGCAGGGCAGGGCGCAACACTGTAAGCTAGGCCAGGCCTTTTAACGTCGACGGAATCCGAAGTCCGGGGTCTGGGGTCCGGGGTCCGGGGTCCGGGGTCCGGAATCCGGGGTCGGCGGCGGCGGCGTTTGCCGCGGCCCGGAGGAACAGTCCCGCCGGCGGCGCAAAAGAGAGTCCGAGCCGGAATTGACTGGGCCGTCAGCCCGTACACCGCTCCTCGGGCGGCCGCCACGGCAGGCCCAGGCCCGCCAGGACGCGCTTCTCGGCCGTCTCCATGTCCGGCGCCGGGCCTCGGGCGCCGGCGCCGGCGCCCTCCAGGTCGACCCACTGCCCGTCGGCCCGCCTCCGGATGCCGCTGCTGTCGAACCGGAGGCCCCTGTCGCGCTTGCAGTACCGTCGCAGGTCGCGCTCGAACGTGGTGCCGCCGCTCCAGCCCAGCAGCGCGCACCCGACCGTCTTCCACGGGCTGACGATGACGTCGACGCGCCGGTGCGGCGCGCCGCCCGCGCCGGGGTCCTGCCAGACCACCATGGCCTTGTCGAGCGTGTCGAAGCCCGGGGCGCCGCCCGGGACGCCGCCCCCGTCGCCGCCCCCGTCGCCGCCCGTGCCGCCGCCCGTGCCGCCGCCCGTGCCGCCGCCGCCCGAGGCCCCCCCCCCCTCCACGGCAGCGGCAGCTGGCCCCGTTGGCTGTTGGGCTTCGACAGGCTCAGCGTGTGCGTGACGAAGCCGCTCCTCTCCAGGCGCAGCACCAGCTCGTCTATAAAGTCGGCCGTCTTGGCCTCGTCTCGGTGGCTCAGCACCACGTCGGCGTCGCCGCTCGCCTCCTTGCCCCTCCGATAGCCGCCCACAATGGCCATCTCGAAGCCGGCGTCGACTTGGCGGGCGTGCGACAGGACCACGTCGGCGATGGCTTCCACCTCGTGCCGCGCCATCTTCTGATGAAACTCGTCGTAGTACTTGACGCCGATCTGCTGGACCCGGCTGAGACATGCCCAGCCGTGCTCGACGACGTCGTCGAGCTGTCGCCATCCTTGTCGCCGGTCCGTCAGCTTCCCGCCCGCCAGGCCCTGGAGGGCCGAGCCGAAGACCAACCTCTGCGGTAGAAGTCGCGGGCGGTAGCATCACCCACGCCCCAGATGCCGTAGAAGAGCTCGAGCGCCGCCATCCTGGGCTCTGCCGCCGCCTCGGCCGCCTCCCTGGTTCGGCCCGTGTCCTGCCACTGCCGGTACAGCTCGGCCATCTTGGCGCCGCAGCCGGGCAGCCTCGCAACCTCTGCACGGGGAACGGCCGGTTAGACGCGCGCGCGCGCACGGGCAGGGAAGACCCGACTCACCCTGCGGCCGTTGCAGAGCGTGCGGATACGCGGCCAGCGTGGCAATGGACGTTGAGTAGGCCCTCACCCCGATCTGGTCGCCCTCGAGAAGCCGCAGCCTCCGCATGGTTTTGAGCTCCGCGATGAAGGCGGCATTGGGGGGGTTCCCGGGCGTCGGCCGCTGGCACGAGTATGTCGTGCCGAGGTAGTCGGGCACGGGCGGCAAAGGCGCCTCGCCCTCGTGCTCCGACGTGGTCTCCGACCTTGTCTGGCGGGCCGGGGCCGGCCGAGGATGCGGCTGCTCGAGGCCGCCCGTCGCCGAGGATGCTGCCGGCACTTGCTCGGGCCGCGACCGGGGCGTCGTCGCCCGGGCCGAGACCCTGCGGCCACGATAGAGCAGGTACGCGTCGACGGGCAGCAGAGCGCCCTGCTCGAGGCAGTCTGTCAACCACGACAGCTTGAGCACCTTGACGAGACGCCCGCCGCCGGGCTCGGGGTCCAGCTCCGGCCCCGGCTCCGGCCCCGGCTCCGGCCCCGGCTCCGGCTCCGTCTCGAGCCTGAGCCGCCTGAGCTCAAACCGCGCCCGTTCTCTCCTCGAGATGTTGCCCACCACAATGTCCGCCTCGCCCATGTCGTACGTCAGCGACGGTATGCGCTCCTCCAGCCGGTGCAGCTCATCCGCCTGCAGGCGTGTTGGGAGCAGGAAAATGGGCGGCAGGTCTAGAGGCATCAAGGGCAGGTGTCCGTCTCGGTCGAGTTTTCGTGTCATGGCCGAGGACGACGGAAGCCGCTTGCTTCAGCTGGCTTCCCGTAGTACCTCTGCCTCTATATTATCTAATAACACACCCCGACCATCCGAAAATGGCCTCCTTGGACGACGTCGTCGTCTTCAGCGAGATCCGACTCCCGACTACCTATATATACGTCGAGTACCGTTTCCAATGTCCCCAGATGGCTGGCCCGTGCCTTGTATGCACGCCTCACTCGCGCCGCCTCGCCTACGCCGCCTCGCCTACGCCGCCTCGCCTACGCCGCCTGCTCAACCTACACGTCCTCGAATTCAAGCTCCTCTTCGTCCTCGTCGTCTCCGCCTGGCCCTGCCGCTTCCTGTCCCCCGCTCATCTCAGCCTCCACCTTGACCCGCTTGGTCGCCCGCTCGTCCGATTCGCGCCCCGCGCCGGCTGGCTGGCCATCAGGCTCCCGCTTGACGCCTGCAGCCGGCGCCGTGGCCGAGCTTGGCTTGCTGCCTGTGGCTGGCACGTCCTCAAACTCGTCCTCGCCGTCGTCCTCGTCCGAGCCAAGCTCGTCGTCGTCGCGTGCAACCGCGCCGCGTGCCCTTTCCGCCGCCTGCTCAGCCTTGAGCTTCTCGAAAATGTCGTCAATCTGGGCGCTGGTGTTGCTGTCCACCAGCTTGCCCTTGGCCGTGTCCTTGGTCTCTTGCTTGCCGACAGCCGCGCCGGCCGTGGCGGAGCCGGCGGCCGTGGCTCCGGAGAACGACTCCCCCGTCACCGTGCTGTTGGACATCCAAGCCGGCAGCGCATTCTGCCGAGCAATATTGTCCTTGCGGGCCTTGTCGGCTTCCTTGTCGGCCTCCGAAGGCCCTTCCGATGCCGAGATGTTGACGGCAATGGTCTGGGGCCCCGAGTTGGTCAGGCCCTTGACGGCCATTGGCCGGCTGGCCGCCGGGTCGACGGGGATCGTGGCAGCGCGCTGGTGGGTCACGTCGCGCATCACAGGCCGCGCCTTGGAAAGGGCTCGGTCGAAGTCGCACTCGGGGATGTGGACGGCGTCGACCTTGGGGAGCAGCTCGCTGATGAACTTGAACTGGTCGTTGAGCCGGGTCGACTGCTCATGGCCGCCCGAGTTGCGGTCGGCCTCAAACGTCAGCGTGTGGTGGCAGCGATGGCACAGGAAGCCGTCGGGGCCGACGTTGTCGAGAACCTCCATGGCCGTCCATTCGGCTTTGCAGAAGGCGCAGAAATACTCCTTCTTCTCGTTGGCGGGGACGGAGCTGCCCTGGACCTCCTTGTCGATGGTGTAGACGCGCCATTTGATGGCGTCGATGGTGTGGCGGTAGTCGATGTAGTACCACGTCCGGCTGCTCGGCCGCGGGTTTCCGGGACGCATCTCCTGCCTCGTGTGCCTGCGGCCGAGTCAGCGGACACGGGAGGCCAGGGCGCCGGCTGGGCAGACCAACACGCTCAGGAAGCGGTCCTCTCGCAGCTTGCCGCAGATCTTGTGGAGGTCCTTGGTGTTGATGGCCATGAGGTAGGCCAGGTCGTCGTCGCGGAGCCTGTCCAGACACGCGCCCGGTCAGCGGGCGTCGACGGACGGGGGAGAGAGCCGCCAGGGCACGGCACGGCACGGCACGGCACGGCACGGCACGGGCACCGGGAGCGGGAGCATACGCCTCGTGCAGTATCAGGGCGTCGACGACGAGGATGTCGCGCGTCTGGTAGAAGGCCCGCATGACCGACTTGATGAGGGCCACGGCAAGGTCCATGGCGCGCGACGGACGAGGAGAGAGGTCGACGCGTGCGTGCGCCCTCGGGGGAGACACACGAGGTGCGCAGAGACGATGCGCGGCCCGTCAGGCCATCGCCGTGACGACGAGAACCGCGTGACGACGAGAACCGCGACTCTCGAGAACCGCGACTCGCCACGAGCCCGCCCGAGCTGGTGCCTGGGCTTCTCCTCTTCCGTCCCGATCGCCCTGGCGCTCGCTGCCGGCGCCGTCGTCGTCCCTGTCGAGTCGCTGTCCTTGTGTCGAGGCAGTAGACGTCTGTATTGAGTATTGAGGCTCCACGGTGCCTGCCCATGCGGGGCGGAACAAAGTATCGCGCTACGTGCCAAGTACTCCGTACTTCGTACTCCGTATCGCATAGGTAGGTATGCAATTACCGCATCTGTTCACCGGCTCCGCCTTGGACAGTTCAACACCACACTCTCTATCCGTGCCTATCCATCGTCCAATATTCATACAAAGATACAAATGCTCAACTCAAGCATACTTGCGTAGCTACAACGCCCTTGTTAGCCCAGCGCACGCCGACCAGGAGGGAGCCAACTTACATCCAACGTCAGCGTCCTCGAGCTGTTGACTTCCTGGTCTCGGTACACGCCGACCAAGCTCTCCGAGTCCTGGAAGAGGCCAGTCTTGAGGCTGATGACGATAAACTGCATCCCCGGGCCGGCGTGCTCCCGTATGTACTTCTTGATCTTGTCCACGTTGGCATTGTCCAGCGCGGCATCCACCTCGTCGAGCACGAAGAAGGGGCTCGGCTGGTAGCTGTGGATGGCGAAAAGCAGCGCCAGCGCCGCCATCGTCTTCTCCCCGCCCGACAAGTGCTCCATGTCTCGGAACCGCTTCAGCGGCGGCATGGCGTGGTACTTGATGCCGGACAGATACGGCATGTCCGTGTCCTCTTCAATGTCCAGATAGGCCTGGCCGCCCAGCGGGTATGCTTCGGAGCGCGTGAGGTCCTTGTACACGTGCAGGATTTGCTCCTGGATGTGGCTAAAGGCCCTGTTGAACAGGTCGTACCGCTTCTGCTTGATGCTGCTGAAGGCCTCCTTGGCGGCATGCGCCGCCGCCTTGGAGTCTTCGTATTCCTGGTCCGTCTGCTTCAGCCGCGTCTCGACGCTCTCCAGTCGCTCCATGGCTCGCATGTTTGGGTTGAGCTTCTCCAGCTCCGCCGTCAGCGCCGAAATCTTCTCCGCCAGGCCCTCCTCGACGCTCGGTGCGTCCGACTGTCCCGTGTGTCAGTGCCGGCCGTCTCGCACCCGCAACCCATCGCCCGCGCGGCTTACCTCCTTCAGCTCCCCGTCCAGGCCGTCAAAGTCAATCTCGATGCCGTGGTCGTCGAGAGCAATGTCGAGCATCTCCTCGTCCTCTCCGTCGACGTCCATGGCATCGGGATCCTGCCGTAGCAGGTCGTCCTCGTTGGGGAGATTGTCCAGCGTCCCCTCGGCCAGCGGGATCTGGATCTGCTCCAGCCGGCATCGTCGGAGCAGGGCCGACTTGCCAGCGCTGTTCTTCTGCACCGTCGTCTCCAGCGCGTTGATGTCCCGCTGGCGCCCCTCCATGTCCTTGCTGCGCTTCTGCACGTCGGCCCGCGCTTCGCCGACCCTTTGGTTCTTCTCCAACAGCTCCGCCCTGCGCTCCTCGAGCCTCTCGCGCAGCGCCTCCAGCTCGTCTCGTTGCTGGCCCATCCCCTCCTCCATGTCCGACTTGTCCTTGGCGTACGACTTGATGTCTTGTTTCAGCCGTCGCTCCTGGTCGCGCATCCGTCTGATCCGGGCCTCGCTGTCGCCGTGGCGCGCAGCCTCCCACTTGGCGCGGCTCTCGAGCCTCTGCTTCTGGACTTCGAACTCGCTGCGCTTCTCCGAAACCTCCTGCTCAAACTTTCCCTGGGATGCGTCGTAGGCCCGGATGTCGCTGTAGCCGAGCCGCTCGCAGAAGCCGGCGAAGACCTGGTCTTCCACGCGAGCGACGGCGTCCCTGAACTCCTGCACAGTCTCCCTCGTGCTCTCGAGCTGCGCCGCCTGCTCTTCGTACTTTGGCTGCAACTCCCGTAGCTGCCTTGTGTGGTTGTCGAGCTCGCGCCCCTTGCTGGCCCAGTTCTTGTTGAGTGCCGCCAGCTCGTCCCTGGTGGCGGCGAGCCGCCGCTCCAGCCCAGCCAGGTCGATGTGGAGCGATTCCTCCTGCGCCCCGCGCCTGTCCGCCTTGGGCAGGCGATCGATCTCGTCTCTGAGCCTCGCCGCCATGCGCTGCAGATTCTGGACGTCGGCGTCTTCGAATTTGCGCCTCCCGCCCTTGGGCTCCGGGCCGCGCCCGCCAGTCATCAGCCCGGCCTTGTGGATGATGTAGCCCTCCAGTGTCACGGCTTTCACGGATATCTTCCTGTCGTAGCAAATGTGCTTGGCGACGTCGAGGGTATCGCAGACCACCGAGCTGCCGCAGGCGTACGACACGGCTCTCTCCACCGAGGGGTCGAAGTTGACCGTGTCTATCGTCAGCCTTGCCCCGGAAAACCCCTTGATGGCTGTGTTGACCGCGTTGACCTTGATGTTGTCGAGGGGGATGAAGGTCATGGGCGGGAATCTCTGCTCCTTCAGGTACTGGACGCAGTCGACGCCCATCTTCTCCGTCTCGACGACGACCGAGTCGAAGTCTCTGCCCAGGGCGACAATGACTGCTTCGTCGTACTTCTTCTGCTTGGGGGTGCAGAGATCGCCGATTCGGCCGCGCACGCCGGGGAACAGCCTCTTGAGCGACGTCACCATGTCCTTGATGCGCGCTTCGCGGTCGTTCTGTCGTCGGCCGTCGTCGGCATCCCTCAGCTTTCTCGCCACGTCCTCGAGCTTCTCCTCCAGCTCGGTCCGCTTCTGGTTGGTCCGCACCCGCTCCGACTGGAGCTGGTTGAACTCCTTCTTCTTGCCGGCCATGTCGTCCGATATCTCCTTGGCGGCCACCTCGGCGGAGCTGCGCCTCTCTGCGGCGCTCGCCAGTTCGGCCTCGGCCACCTCGATGGCGGCCTCGATGCTGTCGACCTTTCCCTTGAGGTTGTTGACGGTGACCTCGTCCGCCTTGCGCTGACGCTCCAGGTTCTCGAGCTTGGCCTGGTTTGCGCCGGAGCGGGACATGACCTGAGCCCGGAGCGTGTTGTACTCCCTGCGGTCGGCGTCGCTGATGTCCCTGCCTTGTCTCTTCATCTGCTCCTTGATGTCCTTTTCGAAAACGGCCTGTGCCTTGTCGACGCTTTCCATGTCCTTTTGGACCTTGGCGACGGTTTCGGCCTGCTCATCGCGCTCCTTGGCGACCTTTTGGCTCTGGGCCTGGATCCTGTCGACTTGCTGCGACGTCTCGTGCATCTTTTCGTCAATCGGGACCAGGGCGTTCTCCATGTCCTCGACGCTTCTCTCCTTGAGCTTGATGTCCTTTTCGGTCCCGGCGACCAAGCGTCCGGCGGCAAGCTGCTCCTTTCGGGCTGCTTCCAGGCGCCTTTCAAAAGCCTCCATGTTTCGCCGGAGCTCCTTCAGGTCTTCCTGGTGGTCCTGAATGGCAGCGCTCGACTGATCCATGGCCCTTTGGAAATGATAGAGCTTCCAGAGGCAGTGGGTGATGATGGCGGCATCCTTCTCCTCCGTCTTCTTCTGGAAGCCCTCGGCTTCCTTTTTCTGCTCGCGATACTGCTTGATCTCGGAGTTGATGCCACGGCGCCTGTGGAGCTGGAAGTTTTGGTTCTCGGCGGCCTGCTCCGCCTCGGCCTGGAGCTTCTCGTACTCGGCCTTGTGCTCCAGGCTGCCCGATATTTGCTCAATGAGGCGAGTGAGGTCCTGGGGCGACTGGGACGCGATGGCCTCGACATCGCCTTGGAATACGAGGAAGTTGCGGGCCTTGATGAGAATGTTCTCTGTCTCCAGGGCTTCGTTGTACTGCTGGGCGGTGACGACACGCTCATTGATGCGGTATTCGCTGGCGCCGTGGCTCGTAATGGACCGCTTCCACCTCTGTTCCTCTCCGGCATCGTCTTCGTACACGGCCATGACCCAGGCGGTCTTGGGGTCGCCCCGGGAGGCCTTGAGGTCGTGGTCGGGGAGTCCGTTTGCATCCCCGTTAGCCTCGGCGGATCCGTCGTCGTTGATCTTTGCGGTTTTGAGGACGCGGCCACGGTACACGAGGTCCTTGAGGTGGGCGGAGCGCAGGTGCGATGATTTTATTCCGAGGACGAAAGAGATGGCGTCCATGCTGTGACGGGAGGGAGGGTCAGCCAGCTCTTTGCCTTGGCGCGGCTTTCGCGTTGGGAGGGGCGTACGAGTTGGATTTTCCCGATCCGTTGGGCCCGATGATGGACGTGAAGTACGAGTCGCCGAACAGGAGGACATGGTGGCCCTTGTACGACTTGAAGTCTGGGCCACGGCGTCAGAACCGTGAATCCGGGGCGGGGGGCTAGGAGGGGCAATGGCTGGCGGGACACACTGAAGAGCTCGAGGCGGATGAGTTTGCCCATGGCTGCAGACGTCGGCGGGCGGGCACTCGTTGCAAGTGCCGTGCCGGATTGCGCGAGAGGGCACGAGAAACGAGCGATGCGACGACGCGTGTGCGCGGCGCGCGAAGGAGGGCCGCCGGCCGGTCTGGTGGTGAGGGCTGCCGGCAGCAGCCTACTTGGCCCGGGCAGCTTGGGATCGAAGGCGCTCGGACTCGAATCCAGGCCGACGAGGGCACATAGTTTTGAGGGCGGACGGTGGTGAACTGTGATGGAGTTGAGGGGAGCGCGACGCGCATCTGTAGGTACCTGGGCTGGGTACCTACCCGACGCCCAGCAACCACCTGCCGAGGTGGGCATAGCTCGAGCTGCCTTGGCCGATATAAGCAATTTACGGTGAATATCTATATTTAGTGTCCGAGTCCGTACATGTCAAGCTCGAGCTGGTGATGCCATCTAATGAGAGCCGGACCTCCTAGGTATTCACCTGCTCATGGTAGGCCCCTTGGTGGCCTCGTCTTCCAGCCCTGTGCTCCGAGCCGCCCTAGATCCCCCCCCCTCAACGTCCATCGACCAGTGCTGCAAATCCAAGGCCTCGCCAGCCGAGCACCCGGACGCGCCATGGAGGAACAACACCAAGAAGCCGGCCCGGTCGCCGCGGCGGCCGCCGACGGCGAGCGCCAGCCCGAGTCGGAGCTCGAGCCCGGCATGCCGCTTGCCCTCGGCGCGTCGCCCCCCGATGCCGATGCTGCCCTCGGCGATGCTGCCCTCGGCGATGCTGCCCTCGCCGAGTCTCCGGCGCTCGGCGCAAGCAGCCCAAAGAGCCCCGGGCTGTCGCGCAACCCGTCCTTCTCCGGCAGCAGCTCGCACCACGACGACTGGGACTCGCTGCCTCCGCTCGACCGGCTGACCGTCCTCGACCTCCTCGACAACTTTGCCCTGCCGCAGCAGCTCGAGAAGCTGCAGCGCGGCATCTCGGCCCAGACGGACAAGGTGCGCCGGTCCCGGGACGCCTTCAGGTCGCGCACGCAGCTCGCCCGCGACCGCATGGTCGACGAGTGGCGCCGCCGCCTCCCGTCGGCCGACGAGCAGCTCGACCGCTACCGCCGCCGCATGCGCCAGCGCGTCGACAAGCTCGGCAGGCAGTGGAACGACACCAAGGCCATCAGCCTGCGCGAGAAGATCTCCTTCATCTGCGGCGTCATCAACATCTTCCTCAGCGGCTATCTCATCGGCGGCTCCCCCCAGCACTTCCATCTGTGGTACACGGCCCAGCTCGCCTACTTCATGCCCGTCCGCTTCTTCGCCTACCACCGCCGCGGCTACCACTACTTCCTCGCCGACCTGTGCTACTTTGTCAACCTGCTGCTCAGCCTCAGCATCTGGTTCTTCCCCGGCTCCAAGCGCCTCTTCACCGCCGCCTACTGCCTGGCCTACGGCAACAACGCCGTCGCCATCATCATGTGGCGCAACTCGCTCGTCTTCCACAGCTTCGACAAGGTCACCTCCCTCTTCATCCACATCATGCCATGCGTCACCCTCCACTGCATCGTCCATCTCCTGCCCCCCGAGCGGCAGCAGCGCCGCTTCCCCGCCATCTGGGCCATCAAGCACTCGGCCCCCGGCTCGCCGACGGCCTATGCCAACCTCGTCTCCATGCTGGCGTGGAGCACCATACCCTACGCCTTCTGGCAGCTCAGCTACTACTTCTTCATCACCGTCCGCCGCCGGGAGAAGATTGCCGCCGGCCGGCCTACCTCGTTCACCTGGCTGCGCCGCTCGTATTCCAAGACGTGCATCGGCAGGTTTGTCCTGTCCCTGCCCCAGGGCCTGCAGGAGCCGGCCTTCATGACGATCCAGTACGGCTACGCCGTGCTGACGATGCTGCCGTGCCCCATCTGGTTCGTGAGCCGCCATGCCTCGGCCGCCTTCCTGCTCGTCGTCTTCGTCTGGAGCATCTACAACGGCTCGACCTACTACATCGACGTCTTTGGCAAGCGTTTCCAGAAGGAGCTCGAGGCCATGAGGGCCGAGGTTTTGAAGTGGCAGAATACCCCAGAGCTCATGCTTCAATCCCCCCAGATGCCGCCGCACACCCAGGCGTCCTCGGCCCAGCCGCTGGCCCAGCCCGCCGCCGGCGAGCATGGGCAGTCGTTGGACTCGCCCGGGGACCCAGGCTGCGACGGGGATGCGGACAATGGCGAACCGACGCTCAGCGAGCCCAAGGCTCCAAACGCGGGCCTCGACCACATCCCTCTTCTCGACGAGGGCTCTGCCGCCACGGCCACCGGCATCGACTGCGCGCCCAAGACGAGGGGATGGACGGCTGATAATATGTACCCGTCGTCACGGCAGCATTAGGATGCCTGTCGGTGTCCGGCGACGGAATGTTTGGGGCCTGGAGTCGAGTGAGGACCACGGAATGCGGCCACCTGGCTGTGTTGCGAGCCGCCTCCTGTCACCCGTGCCTGGGTAGGCAACGACATGTTGCGCACGCACTCGACCTCGGGCAAGAAACCAGGGCGCGAACCGAGGGCGGTGCCCATGCCCTGTTGATCCGTTTCTTCCCTGTCCCTAGCTGCGCTATGCTGGCATAACATGACTTGAAATAATCGCTACCGAGACGCTGTTCGCCTGTCCCAGCCAGTATCTCCCCCCTTTCCGCCCTCGAGATCTCAAAGGCAACGCCGAGAGTAATAACAGGAGCCATCTTCAACTCTGCGCCTCGGCGATGCAACTCGGCCTGAACACCGTCGTATGCACGAGCGCAACCAAAGGCCACCCCTCCTCAAGCGAGCCAAGAAGCAGCCGGCCAAGACGCCTTCCGGACGCACTTCTGAGAGGTGCCCGCTCTGCCCCCCCACCCTCGGGCCTTCTCAAACGATCAAGCCTCGTGCTGTTGCTGCGGCTGCTGATCCTACGAGCGGCGAACGGTGAAGCCCAGACGGCGCGGATATTGCGACGAAGCGCGTCGTTGAGTCGGGATCTCGGATTAGCCGCGAGGCACCGCGTTGTGACCACGGCCAGCTGGTCATCGGATAATGGCCCACTCGGCCAGTCGTCCGCCCGCGCTTTCGCCTTCCTCCCGGGCCCCTGGGCGGCGTCCAAAGACTGACCAGAAGCGCAGCGTCTCATCACCGGCCCCGGTCACCACCACCCGGCCGTCCGGGCTCATAGCCAGGTACAGGACGCGGAACGTGTGTCCCGTCAAGCTGGCCACTTGGGTCATGGAAGGGTACTTCCACACCACGATCTGGTTCTGGCTGTACCCGTGCGTCGAGACTATCTCGTTCGAGTTCTTGGACCAGGCAATGTTGCACACCTGGCTGCCAGTGTCAATGTCGTTGATGACGGAACCCTTGACGGTGTCGTGGAAGATGATTCGCCGATCAGCGGTGCCGCCTCCCGACGCCAGCAGCCCGCGTTGGTGAGGGGACCATGAGATGGCCTTTACGGCAGCCGTGTGGTCCGACAGCTTCCACAGGGGTGTTTCGGAGAGCTTGTCCCACACCATCAGCTTGTTGTCGTTGCCTCCGCTGGCAAGCTGGCCATCCTCGCAGTTCCACTTGAGCCCGCAGACCTCCTGCTTGTGGCCGACGAGCTTCCTGAGCCACTGGTCGGGTGCGCGGACGTCTCGGTGGTATATTAGCCTGTCGCGCGATCCCGACGTCAGGATGTGCGTGTTCCAGGCCAAGGAGCCCACTCGCGCAGTGTGGCCCGTCATGGTGCGTAGCCTCCTCGTCTTCTCGGCGTCCCAGATCTGCACGAGGCCTTTGCCCGTGCCGATGGCCAGATGCGTCCCCTTTTGTATCCAGGAAACGCTCGTCACGGTGTCGTCCTCGAGAGTGCACAGCTTGTTGACTTTGCTCGTCTGAGCATTCCACATGTAGACGCTGGACCCCAATCCCACGCCCAGCACATTGGCGCTGCCCCAGTCCACCAGGTTCAGGTAGAAGTCGTCGGCCAGCTCGGGGGCGTCGAGAACCTTGTAGGGAACCTTGCTGACCGCTCGAGGCTGCCTCCGAGGGCTCAGGAGCAACTGCTGGCTGCCGAACCGCACGGGGGACAGGCTGTATATCTCTGCTCGCGTGTCGAGGTTGGGGCCATGGCGGCTTTGCGGCGTTTTTGAAGGCGTCAGATGTCCGGCCACGTGCCGGTGGTGGCGGGGGGACATGTATGAGAAGAGGTTCTTGTGCGGCGTTGATGGCGTCAGGGTGGAGGGAAGGGATGAGGCAGGATTGTTGGTGGGTGGTGTCCGAGACCGGGTGCCATCACCGTGCAAGGCCGGCAGGGTATTGTCGGGTGAAAGTGTGGCCGGGGCTGCCTGAGGCACTGAGCTTTCGAAGAGCTCGGCACGAAGGAGCGTTGAAAAGGTGCGATTCGCCTCCTCGGCTGGATGGAAGCAGTCAGCATCCAAGCCAGGTTGCGCAGGGCGTGGAGACGGGCGACTCACTCTTCTGGAAGTGGAGCTCGCCATGAGGCGTCCGTTTCTTCTGCCTCGAGGGTGTTGCGGGAGACCCGTCCTCGTGGAGAAGACTGAAACTGGCTTGCAGGTCTTGGCCCGAACGAGAAGGGATGAAGCTGCCGACGCGGTCAGCCGGGTAGGCCAGAGAGGGAAGGGAAAAGGAAGAGACATACCGGTCACCATTGATTCTCTGGCGTTTGCGGTGAGGACTGGCGCCTGGGGTGCTCTCGCGGTGGGGGCGCTGGAGCTCCCTGAGCAAGGCGCTGTCGACGGCGTCGGCGTCCACGGCCGTAGACGGCGCAGCAGCGCTGGCCCTCATCCTACTGCGCATCCTCCTGTTGTTGATTGCCTCGGCATGCTGGTTCGATTCGATCCGATGCTGATCCGACGGAGGCGGCGGCGTGGAGAGGCGGGCCGAGCTGGGAAGACAAGGCGCTTTGGCATCGCCAATGGGCCTCTTGGACAACGGGGCCACGGCTGCAAGAGCCGACGTCTCTGGCTGCAGAGTCATGGTGCGCCGGGTCGGAGGGGATATCGCGAAGGACGAGATGGCCTTGGGCTGGCGGGAAGCTGACGGGATCCGGGAGGAGCAATCAGGATTCGTGGTCGACGAGACGGGGCGCGAGGGAGGCGAGGGACGCGGCAGGGTAGCTGGCGGTCGCTGCCACGATGCAGCAGCGCGCTTGGCTCGCTCTCGCGCGCGGACTCGGGTTTTGTCGGTGGCGGCTATGGCAAGACGCGGACGCGCATGCTCTCCAAGCCGTCCAAGTTGCTCTCGCTGCGGCGCCGCGGTCGGATGTCGAGGGCGTGCTGGCTGCTGGCAAGGCAGGGCAGGGCAGGGACCCGCAAGGCAGGGCAGGGCAGGGCAGGCAGGGCAGGGCCCAGCCAAGCAGGCTCGCCAGGCGAAATGCGACGGTGAGGGAGGGGGTCGAAGAACGCGTCGCAAAGCCGGGCCACGGAGGATGGGAGCGAGCGGCGTTTGCTGCCCGGCGGAGGCGCTGCGGAGGCGCTGGAGGCAGCTGGCCGTCGTGGGGTGAAGGCTGATGTGATGGATGATGAAGGGAGGTTGAACTTTGGGGGGTGGCGGCGGCCGCGCGCGCTAACCACGCCGACCGAGCTAGGTGGTCTATTCTGCATTGGGGCTGGGTACGTAGCCGCCTCGGCGCATTAGGCGTGCACCCGGCATCGAGGTCCACGGCTGGGACGGTGATGTGGAGAGGCACTTCCCGGCGCGGTACCTGCCTATCGCTGCCGACGCCGGAATAGGCGCTGCTTTTATCCGGATGGAACATATACCACCGCACGGCACACGGATTCGACGAAGTGAGGCGATGCCGGCCACTCTTGTCGCACCTGTCCATACAAGATGCAATGTTTTGCTGCTGCCCAGGTGTCGTCGTCGACCAACAGCAACAGACTTGGCCGCGTCCTCGGGACGCGTGCCACGGTAGCAGCCGACGGTGCGCTAGCGACGGTTAGCAGTCCGTACTCCGTACATACATACACGCAGTACAGTACTCCGCAACTATGACTTTCTTTGTCTCGACAAGCTCCCCACCTATGGTGCCCATATTCAAGGCCCCTTGCCTCTCATGCCACTTCCTCGGCCTGTTATGGAACAACTGGGTGGCATGTATCCGTAAGCCCGACGCGCCTCTTTCGCGTCCATCCTGCGAGCAGGTACCTCTGTACATGCCTCTGCCCCTGCGCCAACCTCCCTGGCGAATGCGCCGATGCCCAAACACCGATGCATGCGTTCGTATGCATGCAGGACGCATGCGCCTACATACCTACATATTTATTGTTTACCGGACGGGCTCGCGCCGTTGCAGCGTCGAGGCGTAGGGCGTCGAGGCGTTGTTATTGTTTGTTATTGGTCCCGGCGCGCCCCAACCCGACGCATCACGTAAGCTGCGTGTTTCATTCCTCTCCAACCGCGTCCAACAAAGGACAAAAGGGAAACATTATCCATTATAGGAACATCTCACTATAGCCCCCCCGCTATCTCACCAGGCCGCCTATATGCATCGTACACAAACGCCTTAAATCTAAGCGTTGAAGACGTTGTCTAGAGGCCATCCGGACCACAATTTCCGCGCCACATGCAGCCGCTCACTCATGCCCCGTCTGTCTAGAGGCCAACGAAAAAAACTGCTAGTGGCCCCGGGGGTATTAAAAAAAATCCAGAAGGAGAGATAGAAAGGGGAAGGGAAGGGGAGCGGGGCGAAAAGAAGAAAGGACAGAGAGAGACAAAGGAAAAGAAGCCCGAGACAAAAACAACTCGAGCACTGCCAACGCTCACGCCTGCGATTCAGCCTGGGCAAGCAGACGCTGACGCCATCCATTGCATACGTCCTCAAAGCCGCCAATCACCTCGCCGCAGACGCCGGCACACTCCCTCTTCTGCAGCCGTTCCCCCCAATTGCCGCGGGTCAACCACCGCTCGCCCTCCTCGCGCAACTCCTCCTCTCGCCTCATTTCCGACACCAGCTCCCTGGCGCTCTTGAGTCTTCGTGTTGCCGTGGCTGTCGTCTGACGCGACATGTGGAGCGTGTCCGACAGGTAGCTCAGCGTTTGAATCAGCTCCGACGTGATGGAGTGCAACGCCGTCAACGAGTTGAATGCCGAAGTCGACGGGCGCGGCATGTCGTCAGACAGGCACAGGAGCAGAGGCAAAAGCTTGTCGATCGTCTCGGCGTCCGGAGGCGCCGCAAGCGGCGACAGCAAGGGAAATGTCAAGCTGTGGAGCTGGCGTGTCTGATGTGCGAGATGCGTGGTAAGTGCCGAGTGTGCCGTAATCAGCCTGCGGCGTCTAGTGAGCATGTCTAGTCGCACACAGACAGGGCCAGCCGGAGGAGGGGATTTGGGGGCCCTCTAACCTCGAGGCCTTTCCTTCGACCGTCGACTGCGACCCGAGATCCCGCAGTCCATCCGTCACCCGCCGGAATACGTCGTCGGCTGGCCCCCCATAGCTCTCTGTCCCGCGCCTAGCCAGGGACTCGATGGCATCAATCTTGGCCACCAGAGTAGGCGGCATCCCGGCGGGGTCGAGGTCGGATTCCGAGCCGTATTCGCTGCCGTCGTATTCGCTCCCCTTCCTCTGATGGGCCCGTTTGCGTGGTGACGGTATGCTGAGGCCGCCCTCCTTCCCCCGGGAGCCGTCGTCGTCGACGAGCGTGCCGTCGACGTGGACTCCGCCGTCTCCGGCTGCCGCGACCGCCGCCCGCTGGCCATGGCCGGCTGGGGAGTCGGCGGGTGCGACGAGTCCATCCTGGTATTCGGCCCCCTCCTCGTCGCCCGACTCGGAAAATGCATCGGCAAGCTCGTCGGCCAAGTTGCCCATCCCGGCCCCTGCTGGACCAGGTCCGCCGCTGGCAAGAAGACCGAGGTCGATGGCGTCTTGATGGTTCAGGCTGCCGGAAAAGGGAGTGGCAAGGTCGTGGCCCGGCGACTTGGAGTGCCGTCGCGCCTGCGGGGATCCTTGGTAGCTTTCGACGGCCGACGAGTGCCGCGAGTGTCGCGGGGTGCGAGGTGAGGGAGGCATTGCGTGCTGCAGCCCGAGCGCAGACCGGCCGTGGGCGACGGTGGCTTCTTTGTCTCGCCGCAGCGCTGTGGCGGGTCAGGGGACCGCCGTTGGGCAGGGGAGCAGAGAAGCCGTCTGGGCTCTCTGCCGTAGATGTCGAGGCGGGTGGTCAAGGAGACGGGAGAGCGCATGAGCCGCGCAGTTAAACGGTTGTTGTTGAGCGGTTACTCGGAGTACCCTGTCAGGTACCTGTGTGGGGCGTGCTTAGTACTGCACTACCAAGCCGCGGGTACTGTCGCCTTGACGGATTGGGGTATCCGAAAGGTTGGGCCAGGAGACTCTCCCTATCACGTGATATAATTGCAGTGTTAATACGATACTGTCCTCAACGAACGCCAGTCTAGAGTCTTAAATACTAGTAAAATATATAAATAGAGTCTCTATTAAAGAGTATCTAAAGATTAGCTAAAATGCCGTTAATGACGAGTCAAACGAGGGCAGCTACCGCAGCTGCTTCGTCCAACCTTACGGAGCCGTATCACGTGACAGGGATGGGCGGTTTACTTCCTTTTGGGCCCAGGTAATATCCGGTAAGTACCCATCTACCTGCCAGCGCAGGTTCCAGTACCTCCTCGGTGCCGTTGCTCCGAGGTCTGCGAAGCCGACCAGGCGTGAATGCCGGCGCTCACCCTGTCAGACCTTTACAGGCCCTCGACCAAGAGCCATGGCCACGTTCCGGCGGTTCCGGCCCGACGATGTCAACAAGTTCTCCAAGTGCAATCTCGATCCGCTGACGGAAACGTACGAGCTGGGCTTCTATCTCCAGTACTACGCCAAATGGCCGTCGCTCTTCCAGGTCTGCGAGGACACGGATGGAAACATCGTCGGCTACAGTGCGTCACGGCCAATGTCGCGGCATGGACGAGCTGACTGTTTGAGGGCAGTCATGGGCAAGGTTGAGTCTTCGCCCGACGCGTACCAGTACTCGGAGCATTACCTCCCGTGGCATACTCACATCACGGCCCTGACGGTGGCTCCCGAGGCTCGACGGTTGGGCATCGGCAAGATCCTGACGCAGCAGCTCGAGGCCGCTGCTGATGCCAACGACGCCTGGTTCGTAGATCTCTTCGTCCGCAGGAGCAACCACCGGGCCATCGCCTTCTACAGGAGTCTTGGCTACAGCGTCTTCCGTGTCGTCAAGGATTACTACGGAGATCACGCGACAGACCCCCGCAGGGGCAGTGAGGATGCCCTGGACATGCGGAAGGCGATGAGGAGAGACAGGCACCGCCAGCACATCCGAGACGACGGCGAGAGGCACGAGGTCGATCCAGAGGATGTCTGGTAGGAGGACGACCACCTGGCCACCTCACCAATCGCCAGGCACTAGGCGGGCCCTTGGGAATGGATGCGTGGATAAACGTGTGGAATGGAGGAAGAATCGGACGTCTTCAACAGCGTCGTCTTGGGGGACTCGAGTGCCTGCCACAGACCGTCGGACAGGCGGCCAGGATTAGCCAACCCAAGATGCCCAAGTTGGCTGCCGTGCCTTCGCCTCACCCCGACGACTCGGTTTCCGGATGCTCTCGGACGACGAACACTCTCGCTGAATCAGCACAGGGTGAACATCCGTAGGTACCCGGGTACAGGTGGTCCCGCCTAATCTTCGGCTGTGTGCATTGGGCCCCCTGCAATGCAAAGTCCTGTGCTTCCTCCCTCGTCCAACCATCTTTTTTTCCCTTCTCATCCTCCACCTGGCAACCTACTTCAATCCATTTGCATCCCTAGGAAGCACCACCCACAAGCGCAACACACGCGCACACTCGCGAGAGCGCGTGCCTCGAGCCTCAGCCTCGAGCCTCAGCCTCGAGCCTCAAGCCCCGGGCCTCGCCGACAGGGCCGCTCCGCCGTCGCCGAAAAGCCTTGCCGCGCCGCCTTTGGCGCCTTTTGCTTCCTCGTCGTGCCTTGGCCCCAGCTGCGCTCGCCATCTGCCTCGGTCCATATCTCTCTCTCTATCCTCTGCCTCTCCTTTCCCCCCTCTCAATCCTCCTCCCTCGCCAGTTCCACCATCCCCCTCCATCGCCTCGCTCACCATGGCAACCACCGCGATGGACTACGAAGCCGCGGGTGGCGATCGGTACGACGGTACGTTGCACCCTCAGCCCATGACCGTCATGGCACCAAACGCACGCCACGAGCTTGCTAACCCTCTCCCAGATGAGGCGCCCCGGTACGAGCGCGACAACAGAAGCGCTTCTCCTCGCCCCGCCCGCGATGACAACGATGGCCTCCGCCGCCGCTCCGGCTCCCCCAACGGCAACGGCGATGCGTGAGTCCCCCCCCCCCCCCGCCTTGTCCTGGCTTGTTTGTCCTTGAAACGGCTAACCTCTTGCCTGTCCAGCCCCCCCAAGGATATGTCGGCCCCCAAGGATGACGATGACGGTGCTATCAACCCGGGCTCCAACCTCTTCGTCACCGGCATCCATCCTCGCCTGACAGAAGTCGACGTCGCCAAGATGTTTGAGAAATACGGCGACGTCGAGAAGTGCCAGATCATGCGTGACCCGCACACCAAGGAGTCTCGCGGCTTCGGTTTCGTCAAGATGGTCACCCCCGATCAGGCCGAGGCCGCCAAGGAAGGCCTCCAGGGCGAGCAGATCGAGGGTCGCACCCTGAGCATCGAAAAGGCCCGCCGTTCCCGACCGCGCACGCCCACCCCTGGGAAGTACTTTGGGCCACCAAAGCGAGGTGAGAAAAAAAAACAAACGAGCCCCCCAGGAGAAAACAAAGCCCCTTCGTCGGCATCCCCCGGCTGACCATCGCCCGTTAAGAACCCCGTGCTCGCTTCGATGACCGCCGGCGCGGGGGCTACAGCGGCAGCACCGGCGCCGGCTACGGCCGCGACGACTACCGTTACCGTGGCTATGACCGAGGCTACGGCGACCGCCGATATGAAGACCGCGGCTACGACCGCGGTTATCGCGAGGATCGTCGCTACGACGAACGCGGCGGCTATGGTCGCGACTACGACCGAAGCTACGAACGTCGCGACCGTGACGACTACTATGGACGTGAGCGATACGGCGGCGGCGGGCGTGAGGACCGTGACCGCTATGGTCCCCGAGCAGGCAATCCCGGCGGATATGACCGTGAGCGATACGACCGCCATGGAGAACGCGACCCTGCTCGCGCTCGGGAGCCGCTCGGCGGGGGGGGTCTGGCTATGGCGACTCAGCCTCTCGATCCGAGGCCCGCGAGCCGTACGGAGGTTCGACTTACCACTGAGTGCGGCATGCGCAGGTGCACGCTAAATCAATCTAGGCCCCGACGCCACGATCCGGTGAGCGTGTCGATTGCCAGAGAGGCTTATTCCTTGGCCATCAACGTGGCCCAATCAACTCTTTGGGAATCGAAAGCTTCGCTTCTGGGTCCCCTGTGCTGCCACTCCATACTCTTTGTCTCCCTGTTTTTCTCTCTTTCTTTTCCTTGCCCCCGCCGCAGTTCTCCGCCAAATTCCAGGGACCGCTGTGGACTTCTCCGTCAGGATCGGCTCACGCAGGCGATGTTCGACAGCTAGGGATCAGGGACAAATCAATATCGAGTGCTCGGCCTGCGCCACTGATTTTTTGTTCTTTTCTCCTCGTCTTCTTTCTCCTTGCTGGTCGATCTCGCGGCGACGGGATTACGGATGGACCGCGTTATGGCAGCTTCCGGATCTTGCAGAATCAATCACTTCGTCACTCGTCACGTTGCACGACACGTTGATAGCATTGGCAGCACAGCAACCCCCAACAAAACGCAGCCGTCGGCTTTTCTTGTTTTTGATTTCGTTTCGGACCAGTGTAACCTCTGGGCCAATAAGGACAACATCGACTGCGCCGAGCTGCTGCCCTCAGCTCCATGTATCATCATTTACCAGAAACTGTCTCAAATTGGTATTGGGCGTCTGAAATCGACCACGACTGCTCGTACGATAGGGGCCGCCTCGCCGCCATTGGCTCTGGCTGACTTGGCCTGACAACTCGGATTTGACCGTGAAAACATGCCGCCATCTACGAATCAGCAAACCGCTCGCCGTAATCGCCAATGTCGCCGTCAATGAAACCATGCCCTCCGTCGTCGGCCGTTTACCCTGCCGAGGAGTACACGCCGTCGGGGACGCTGAGGCACGGCATGGCCTCGGGCTTCCGCCGTCGCACGCTCGCGTGGTCGTTGGCAACACCATGGTAGGTGGCACATGGCCAGGCCTTCTTTTCTTTCCCCCCGGGGGCGAGGCAAAAGGCCAGCGGTGGTTGACGGGCCGATGGCGTGCGCGGCATGCGACCTAGTGTCGATGCGACGGAGGCTTCGTCAGTGCTAATCTCGCTGCAGAGACGACAAGGGGCGCAGCGTGCCGGAATCAGCGACCGGGCGCCGTGTAGCACCCTACGGGATCCCCAGACGCCCTCTGACAGCCACGGGAGCTGCTGGTCAGGCGTGCCTTGGCTCGCAGCAGGCAAGTGTCGCTGCCGGGCGGTCCACGACCGTGGGCCACCAGTCGTGACGTGACGGCCGCAGCCTGCCATCATCCAAGGCGAGAGCAGTGCCGCGCGCGCCGCTGCCGTGACCATGTCGATTCCTCGGCATAGGGCTACCTCGTCTCCTCGGCCCGGCTCTGGCCTACATTGGCCCCAATCAGCCAGCCGACGCCGGAAACCAAGGTGCCAGTGGCAGCCTCCCTCAGCTGGTCTCGTCGCCGGACACGCTGCTGCGGCGGCTCGGAAGCGGCTGGCGGCTCGGAAGCGGCTGGCGGCTCTCCGGCGGCGGCCAGGCCTTGCAGGCTCGACAGGGCCGTCAAGTTCCTCTGGGCCACCCTGGCCGTGGCCCGGGAGAGGTCCAGTAAGGACATGGGCGCCTCGTCTGCCTGCCGGGCGGCGGCGGCGGCCGTCATGTTCCGGGGCGCGTACGCGCCGTCGGCGTTGGGGGCGTCGAATGCGCCGGGGAGTTCGGCCAGGTTGCCGGCCGCGTCCCAGGCAGCCTCGTCAGCCGCCTCTTCCTTGATGGCCGAGTCGAGCTGCTCCTCGCAACGCCGGAAGCTCTTGAGGATCTCCTGAAGCTGGCGGGCCGGGGCGATCCTCAGCGCCGTCGCCAGGCACTCGATGCGCTGCTCCAGGTGCCGGATCTCGAGGTTTCCGCTGGCCGTCCCCAGGTGAGTCGGCTGCTGGGACCGCCCGGTGCGCAGGTATTGTCCTGCTCTCAGAGCGGCCTGCCAGGACCACTCGTCATGACGACCCTCGTCCGACGCTCCGAGGCGGCTGACGACGTATGAGAAGGCCGTCTCAAAGTCATCCTCGCGCAGAGCCGCCTCGACACACATGGCCGCGATGCGCTTTTCCGCGGCCAACACTTGCGAGTCGTCGTCGCCGGCCGCTCGGCTCCGTGGCAGGTCCCATCTGCCGCGCGACGGCAGACCGGCGCGGACCATGTCGATGCCCATCTCCAGGAACTCCTGGAGGCGGGTGTACGCTTTGGCATTCTGCTCCAGGACCTTGCCGATGATGGAAATGGGGTCCGAGTGGACTCGCAGGACCACGGGGCTAAAGGGCTCTCCCTGCTTGAGAACGAGCCGATAATCACTCAGGGCGTGCGTCGCTCTGAGCAAGGCTTGTATTCGCCTTGTCCCGGGCAGGGACGTGCCCACGGTGACGGGAAACGCGTGGACGCTAATGCTCGGTCAGTCAGCTGCATCATGGCGGCCTGCAAGGGGGGCCAGGATACATTTCATCGCATTTCTTGAGGCCGCCCCGTGTCCGATTGGGGTTCGAGGCGTTGTCGAAGGCGTTGAGGGCGGCCTGATACACCACGTCCCGAATCACGTCGGCAGGGAGAGGCCTCCCTGGTCCCTCCTCGTAGAGAGTCCTTGCGAGTGTGTAGCCTGCGAAGCATCAGGCACGGCGCGCGCGAACGGCAGCTCCAAGGGCATGAGAGAGACATACGTGATTTGGAAAGCAAGGCCTTGAGAACGTCGCTCTCGATGTGCTCCGCGGGGACCGTCGCAATGACGCCTCCGACAGCGCCCTGTCTCGGGGCCTGGGTCGTCGGGCACCAGTCGCGGAGCCAGAGGACCTGTCGTCTCGCTTGTATCCAGTAGTCGTCGTCGCCCGGCGGCGCGTTGTTTGATATTGCACGAAGCAGCTTCCCGACGTGGTCTCTTTGCTCCCTCTCGTCTCGCAGAAGTGCTAGGTCGCCAGCTCTCTTGATGGTACACGGCACGCCGAGGCGGGTGCAGATGAAGGCGCTGAGGGCGAGTGCGGTGAGGAGGCGGGTAGCAGAGGCGGTTGGCGAAGTCAAGGGGTTGCATGGCCCAAGCAAGCCATTCCTCATATATGCTGCCGCCTTTGGTTGGGCGAGGGCCGGGGCGTCGGCGACGGACATGTCGGGCAAGGCGGAGAGGGCATCGTGCAGCGACAGGTCGGCCGGGCCGTGACCCAAGAGAGAGCTCGCCTTGGTCGACATGCGATAGACGCCGCCGAGGGAGTCGACGGTGGCCTCGGGCACCATGTACGACGACGCGAGCACGGCTCTGGCATAGCTCTGGTCCAGGTAATGCCGTTGGGGAGATGAAAGCGCCAAGCTGACACCGGGGCCGAAATCGACGTCGCCCGGGCTGTGCCAGTGCTCGACTGCATCCACTGCCACTTTCCAAGACGCTGCGGCCTGCGTGGTAAGCCACTCCGGGACGTGCTCCCAGCCAGGACAGGCAAGCTCGGGCTGGCCATGCTCGCCCCCCGTCACATGCATCCAGCGGGCGTCGTCATGCAGCCACGGCGCTACGAGTCCCCTCAAGTCCCGGCCGGCGTCGTGGTCGTGGGCGTCATGGTCGTGGGCGTCGTGGTCGTGGACACAGGCGGTCCTGGAGAGGAGGTGACGGACAGCGTCCGGGCCGGGCAGGTTCTGGAACTGGACGAGCGAGTAGGCGGGCGCAGCCTCGTGGTAGTAGGTCGAGTTCCTCCGCACATACGGCAGGACGGTGGCGAGGATCCAAGTGCGCAGCGCCGGGGTGTGGTTGAGGAAAGGGAGGAGCAGGTCGGGCAGCTGCGAGAGCATGCCCGTCTCCGCGTCCATCCTAAAGGCCCTCTGGCAGAGGAAGAGGCTGACATCATCGCCCCGGGCTTGCGTGGGGACGTCGGGGCCTGCCAGCTGGGCGAGGCAGAGTCTCCTGACCCTTTTGGCGGCCTGCTGATGGGACAGGGCGTCGACGGGAGAGGTGTCGAGGTCGAGGCGAGGTCGGTCGGCAGGCTCCCCGGCGGCGATGTCTTGCAGGAAGTCGACGTAGGCGGCCGGCTCGAGCGTCTCGGGGAGATGGGTGAGCAGGATGCGCAGCAGGAGCTCTTTGCGCAGAAGGGCTGGGTGCAGGCCCGAGAGGTGGCTGAGGCCATCGACGTCGGCATGGGCGGCCAGGTGGACGGCCAGCAGCAGCGCCTTGGCGGGCGTCAGCGTGCTGGCCATTGCTGCGGAGAGGCGGGCAGCAGCAGGTCGTCGCGCGTCACGAGAGCCTTGGGTTGGATGCGGCAAGTGTAGGTAGCAATATCGTCGAATACATGGCTTGTTGTTGCGAGAGTCGAGACAGCTAGGTAGGTAGGTAGGTAATTAATTACGTGATGCTTGCAAGGGGGCCATGCACCAATCGAGGTGCCTCGACGCATCCTACATCCTACCCGCAGCCAGTTGCGCATCGAGTCTGCGCGACGCCCACAAGGCAAAAAGACATCTATCGAGGTACGTCGACTCTGCCATGGCCGTTCTCGGCGACGGGTCACTGACGGCCGCCGCAGCCGGACCACCTCGCGACGCTGCCGAGGCGCTCACTCGCCATGGCGTCTGGATATGGCATGCACGGCGGTATTCCAGCCCCCTCCCCCAACGGCTTGTGCCTTGGCTCACTGGCTGGCTTGCGCCCTTGTCCAAGGCCCCGGCCGTTGCTTTCCCTTCTGGCAGGAGGTGATGGCCTGCTACGTCGTCAACACAACCGCCGAGGACGACTCGGGCAAGAAGAAGTGCGCGCCGGCTCTGGAGGACTACTACGAATGCCTGCACCACAAGAAGGAGGTTGGTGCTCTCCCCCGGCCCTCGCACCGCGGGGGGCAGCTGACGAGACGGCGCACAGCACGCCAGAGCGCTGGCCATGCAGGTGGCATATGCGCGAGCCGAGGCGGCTACTCCCCGGGACGACGCCCCCAGCGCGAGGCAAATACGGAACTTGGGACTGCTAGGCAAGGAGGAGGACACCCAAAAGGTGCTCGGGCAGAGCTAGGAGAGGGGGCGATGTCAGGCGAGGCGCGACAACAGAAACTGCATCTATTCTCGTCGTTGCCGGAACAACGGCTATCTGATTGTCCTGGTCCAGGACTTTTCCCCTCGTACCTGCCAGGATGGGTCCCTTGTTGTACGAATCTCGTGCCTCTCTTCCACCAGGTACCTAGGCAGCTGCCTACCTATGTGTACCTACCTGTCAGAACAGTCACGGCTCGTCTCCCCCCCTCCGCCAGTGGCACCCGGGTTCTCGGGACAGCAACAGCACAGCCGCAATGCCTTGCCTCCGCGGAGTCGAGGTGTCCATCGTCGTTCAGCCACGGTCACGAGAGCTCCCCGAGTTCCCCCATCCGGATGCCTCTTCTGTCGGCATCCTGAGGCCGGGATGCGACGGTTGGGACTCGCCTGGCGTCGACAAGGGCCCGCGCGCGTCCGTCTACATCCCCTCGCTTCCCGGTATGTTGTCTCGCGATTGCTGGAGGACGCCAAGGCCGTGCTCAGCTGTACGGCAACCAGGAACACAGTTCTGCATCCGGTATGCCGTCGGACAGCAGCCAGAGCCGCCGGGCCACCTCTTCTTCCAGGCAACGATCAACGGCAGGAAAATGACGAGCTGGGGCATCAGGCCCGCGCTCGAGGCTTGCGGGACTGTGGCGCGCGCCCTCTACGAGCCCTGTGACGGGTGGCGGCAAAGGCAAGCCGGCGCTGCGCCGACGGGGCGCGGCATCGAGTCTCGTTCGTTGTATTTCGCGGCGGCGGCGTCGGGGAGCGTGTCGGCTGCTCAGGACGGGGGGCTCATCGAGGTTCACGTCTATCGTGCCAAAGGTCGTCGGCGGACAGCGCCCAGACTCGGGCAGTATCGAAGCCAGGAGCAGTATGGGATAGCGTGGGTGCCGGGGAGGCGTCTCGGCGACGACGGATACGGCTGACTGGCCAGGCGGCATGCAGGTGTCCGTCCGAGGGCCTCGTCGAGCGCCCCGACGAGGCGGCGCACTACGAGTGGATCTTGACGGACCCCAGCGACTGCCCGTTTGCCTCGTTTCTTTTCCACTACCGAGCCTGGGCCCATCTGCGCGACTTGAATCTGGTGTCCAAGGGCGACGAGTCGTACGCCGCCGACGAGGGCGTGTGCGAGGCCGACGCGGGCGAGTACGGCACGGCGGCCGAGTACGGCACGGCGGCCGAGTACGGCACGGCGGCCGAGTACGGCACGGCGGCCGACATGGCCTCGCATGGGCACCTCTCGGATGCCCCAGGAGCGGCGGCGGCCGGCGAGACTCTAAGCTTGACCGAGGGCGAGTGGATGAAGGGCCAGACGACAGGCCCGTAGGCTAGGCGGGAAAAAGGCGGATCGAGTTGTCGTCGTCGTCATGTTGACGTGCGCTTGAGGAGAGAGAGGGGGAACACGCAATTTGTACTTGGTACCAAGTACGAATATCGCATGCTCATATGCACAGCGGGGTGGTGGCCTCGGCAGCGCCAGCCGGGGTTCCTGTACGAGCCGCTGGGCCCTTGCCGGGTATCTGGAGCCTGGACCCATGTACCTGAGGAGCCCGCGGCTGGTGCGAACAGTACCTCGCCGCCGGCTCTGCGGTACGGCGCCGAGGGCGTCGGCGGCGTACCGCATACTCGGGCCGCCAACTCGGCATCATGATACTTGGACCTCGCCCGCCCTCCACAGGCCCCGTGATAGCCTCAGCAGAGAATGCCATCATGACCTGCGCGTGACCGGCTGACTCTCTCGGGCCGCAGCGCGACCAGGCGGCCCCCGGCTGCGCAGGCAGGCAGGCAGTCGACACACGCACAGCACAGCCGTCCCCAGCCATGGCCTGGGCCTGTCTCACCAGCAGGGCGTCGGGCAGCGGCCGCGCCAGGCTGCTGGGCGGTGCGCGGCCGCTGGGCGGTGCGGCGCTCGTCTGCCGCCGTCACTACGGCACGCCCGCCGTCACGCCTCCGACTGCCGCGGCCCACGTGCGGCCCAAGGCCGAGCGCAAGAGGAAGCAGCCGGCGGCCATGGACCGGGTACGTCAGCCGTCGCCCAGCTCCGACAGCTGCTGAGAACCAGCCGTCCAGGACGTCCTCGTCTCCGTCCTCGAGGCTTCGGCCACGAGCCGCGAGGCCAAGGGCTACCTCCAAAAGTACGCGTCCAAGCCCAAGCCAAGGCCCGACTCGCCCCAGTTCGTCCAGGGCGCCGGCCGCGACGACGACGAGCAGCCTGCCGCCGCCGACCTCCCCAACGTCGCCGTTGTGACGCTCCGGCTGCCCCAGCACCTGGCCCAGGACACGCTCGACGGCATCGCCAAGACGCTCTCGCAGCTCCGCCTCCTGGGCCTGCTTGCCATTGTCATTGTCGACTGCGGGCCCGACGGGAGCCGGCAAAGGCTGCAGGACGAGGCGCTGCGCCTGTGCAAGGCCCTCGGCTCCCCAGCAGCCAAGCTGGCGGGCGACGTCTTGGCGAGGCGTCCTGCGGGTGCGGGGCGTCAGCCTGCGGCCCCCCCCTGCTCGTCGCCCATCTTCTCGGACCAGATGCGCGTCGACGACCAAGGCCTGCTGCGCCGTGCCCTGCAGCGTGGCCTCATCGCCGTGGTGCCATCGCTCGCGCGGCCCGACGACATCTCTTGCCCGCGGCCGGCCGACGCGTGCGAGACGGCCCTGGCCCTGACCAAATACCTGACGGGCATGCAGTTTGAGAGCTCGGGCGACGTCGACGCCACGCCCGAGCTGAGGCGGCCGGCCAAGGTTGCCTCGGTCGAGAGAATAATCATCCTGGACCCCCTCGGGGGGACTCCGATGCTCGGGCGGCCGGGCGTCTGCCACCGATTCGTCAACCTCGAGCAGGAGTATGCGGCGCTCATGCAGGACCTGTCGGGCCGGCGGAGCTCCCGGGCCGGCCATGACGGGGACGCGGACAAGGCGGGCCATGCGGCCAATCTCAGCCTGGCCAAGGACTGCCTCTCGCTGCTGCCGTCGTCGTCGTCGGCCCTGGTGACGACTCCGCTGGCTGCTGCAAACACGCAGGCCGACGCGGTCTTGTCGAGGCCGGCCGGCGGCGGACCGGGCCATTCGCATTCGGCCTTTGGCTTCGTGGAGATGGTTGCGACGAGGCGGCAGCGGAATCCGCTGCTGCACAACCTCCTCACCGACCGGCCCGTGTCGTCGCCGTCGCTGCCGCTGCCGAGATGGCAGGCGGCAGAGGCGCGGGTGGCGACGACGCTGATCAAGCGGGGCATGCCGGTGACGATATATCCGGACCCCAAGGTCGGGCCATGGCGGCCGCCTCGGGCGGGCTCGCCGCGGCTGCGGCTGACGGACAGGTGCATCGACCTGCCGCGGCTGGTGCACCTGATGGAGAACTCGTTCGGGCGGCGGCTCGACGTGGGCGACTACCTGGAGCGGGTCGAGGACAAGGTGGCCGGCATCATCATCGCAGGCGAGTACGAGGGCGGGGCGATTCTGACGTGGGAACGGGCGGGCGGCGTGGCGGACGGGCAGGCGGCCCATGACGGCGGCGGCGGCCATGACGGGGACGGCGGCCATGACGGCGGCGGCGGCCATGACGGCGGCGGCGGCCATGACGGCGGCCGGCTGGTGCCGTACCTGGACAAGTTTGCCGTGCTCAAGAGCCGGCAGGGCAGCGCAGGCGTGGCCGACATCGTCTTCAACGCCATGGTGCAGGACTGCTTCCCGGACGGGGTGTGCTGGCGGAGCCGCAAGGATAACCCCGTCAACAAGTGGTACTTTGAGCGGTCGGCGGGGACGTGCAAGCTGGCGGGCTGCAACTGGACCATGTTCTGGACGACGCAGGGGCTGGGCAGCAGGCACCCGACGCTGGGCGACTATGAGGCGGTTTGTCGAGGGGTGCGGCCGTCGTGGGCGGCATCTGGACAGGGGGGGACGTTGCCGGCTGGATAGATAGACAGACGGTGAAGGGTCGAGGCGGCCCGAAATTCTTCGGCTCGCGTCGCGTTGCCCGTTGCCCGCGTCATCTTGGTCTTGCCTGCGCCGTCTTGGCCATTGCCCGTTGCCCGCGTCATCCTGGTCTTGCCTGCGCCGTCTTGACCGCGCCGTCTCGACCGTCTCGACCATGCCAAGGGCGGCGCGGGCAAGACGGCGTTGGGGTGGAGTCGGCACCGTTTCCGTCGTCGTTGGCCTTAGGCTATCGCTAACGACGGCGATGCAACGGCGGCCAGGCGCCGTCGCCGACAACGGCCGGCCGCCACGCCGTTGGGCCTCGACAGCTGTCACAACCGTCAACTGACTGTCTCGGCGGCGAGCCAGGGGCCGGAAGCAAACCGCTCAGCACCATCTCGGCGCCGTCTCAGCACCTCTCAGCACCTCGCAGCCCCTCGCAGCACCTCGCAGCACCTCGCAGCCCCTCCCAGCACCTCCCAGCAACCTCCCAGCACCATCTCAGCGCCATCTCAGCGCCGTCCCAGCACCCACACACCTGGGTCAGACACACCTCGGCCAACGCTCGTGCGTCGTCGACGGCCGGTACCGCCCAGGTATCCGGCGCCGCGGCCCGGGCCCAAAACGGCGGCCAAGGCCCGGCTGGGGTACGCGCGCGCGACCCAGCAGCGACTCCCCCCCCGGTCGCCGTCACATCGAGGCCGCACCCCCCCCTGGTCGGCGCCGTTGTCGATCCCGCCCGCGACCCGTCCAGCATTCCAAATCTCGCTCGCATCTCGGCTGTGTGCCGCCCAACCTAATTTCAACACCAGCCAGGGTTCCTTCAGTCAGACGCACCTGGCGCTGGGGGCCGAGGTCGGCCCAAGGGAGGCAGGCATGTGAGAGATTGCAGGTCCAGGCACGTTATGTGCAGCACTTGTATCTTATCTTGTGACTGTACATTACAAAAGGAACGAATTATCTAACAATATACTGCTGCTTGTATCTAGGTAACTGTACATTAGAAAAGGAACGAATCATCCAACAATCTACCGCTGCTTGTATCTAGGCAACTGTGCCACGGAAAAGGAACGAATCATCTAACAATCTACGTGATGGTGATATCCACGCCCCCGGCGCCTCCTCTCAGCCCAAGACGGCCGCGAGGCTCATGCGCGAATCCCGGCCTTCAGCCTCATCCTGCTGCTGCTGCGCGTGCCCCTGGTCCTTCTCGCGCTGCTGCGGCTGCGGCTGCGGCTGCGGCTGCGGCTGCGGCTGCTGCTGCTGCTGCTGCTGCTGCGGGTGCCCCTGGTCCTGCTCGCGCTGCTGCTCCTGCGGCTGCGGCCCCCCTTCCCTCGGGTAGTAATAATAGTTGTCCTGATACTGGTGCTGATGCTGGTGCTGGTGCTGATGCTGGTGCTGGTGCTGGTGCTGGTGCCGGTGCCGGTGCTGGTGCTGGTGCTGAGCATACGGGTGATACTGGTACGGGTGCTGATGCGGCTGCGGGAGCTGCTGCCCTGGGCCGCGCCACCCGGGCGAGCTCGGCGCCGTCGGCAGCTGGGACAGCGAAGGGAGGCGAGTCTGGGAGCCGGCGCGTCTCGCCACCGCCGTCACGGGCGGCCCCAGGGAGCCGACGCTGGGCAGCCTGTCGCCGCCGGAGTGGAGCGGCGCGTGCGGCGGCGGGAGCGCCCTGTAGGCGGCCTGGTCTCGATCCACGAGCCCCGGCAGCGCGGCCGGGGAGATGGTGTAGTTGGACTCGGCTTCCGACTCGGGCTGCTCCGACAGGGCCGGCGAGGGCAGCGGCGCCTCGCCCCAGCCAGCGTGCCGGGGGAGGCCGTAGCCGTCGGTGGCGGGCGAGCGAGAACAGGACAGCGTCGAGCGCGACAGGCGAGGGCCCTGCGTGTTTGGCATGGGCATGGGCGAGGGCGGGACTCGGGGGCATCTGTCGTCGTGGAAGGACGCCCGGGCCCGTCCCAGTGCCTGTACATGCGCCTGCGCCTGTGCCTGCGCGAGAGTTGCTGCTGGTCCCGGCGGCGCTGGGCCTGGCGGAGCTGGTCCTGGCGGCGCCAGCCCTGGAAGAGACGGACCTGGCAGAGATGGCCCCGGAAGAGACGGCCCTGGTAGAGCCGGACCTGGCCCTGGCAGCCCTGTTCCTGGCAGCCCTGGCCCTGGCAGTCCTGTTCCCGGCAGCCCCGGCCCTGGCAGCCCCGGCCCTCCCGGTGCCGGCCCCATGGCCGCCTGCCCGACGGCCCGGCGGCGGTCTTGACGCTTGCGGCGGTTCTGGCTGCCGTTCCACCAGTTCTTTACGGCATTGTCGCTTCGGCCATTGAGATGGCGGGCAATTTCGGCCCAGCGGTGGCCGCACTCGCCCACCATTTTCTCGATGACGGCGCCCTCGGCCGGGCTGATGGGGTCATGATTGAGCGAGGGCTTGAGGTTTTGGTGGTAGCGCTCGCGGCACTGCTTGGGCGTGCGCGTCCCCAGCAAGCTGGCGATGTGCACCCAGTTGAGGCTGGGGCTGTGGTGGATGCAGTTCAACAGGAGGGCGTCCTCGGCGCTGGACCATGGGCCTCTTCTGTGCGGCGGCTGCGAGGGCTGTGCCTGCTGCGGCGGCTGTGCCTGCTGCGGCGGCTGCGGCGGCTGCGGCGGCTGCGGCGGCTGCGGCGGCTGCGGCGGCTGTGCCGCTTGTGTCGACATGGGCGGCTGGGTAGACATTGTTGGCCTGGGTGCGTGATTGGGCGCCGAGGGTCCAAGTGAAGGGCGAGTCGCGGCTCCGACTCGGGCGACTCGGGCGGGCTCCGGGGCAGGGGCCGGGCCGGACCGGACCGGACCGGACCGCCGGGGTTGACGACGACGGAGCCGCCAAAGGCCAATCAACGCCGCGGATTCCGCTGGCCACGGCGCGGCGGAGGGTGTGTGATGCGGCGGGCTGATTGACGGGCCTGGCAGCGGCCGACGGATGAAAAGGGGGACAAGAGAGCGACGCTGGACGGCTGGCCTGTGCGGGAAGCAGGCAGGCAGGGCAGCAGATGGCGAGAAGCAGGCAGGATGACGGGGAGCAAGCCGGACGACGGGCAGCAGGCGGGACGACGGGGGGGCAGGCCGTCGGCCAAGGTATGGATGGGCAGGGAGCGGCAGGCCAAGCGTGGGGAAGTCGTCGGCACAGGGACAAGGATGGAGGACAGGAGAGCGGGCGAGGCGGATTAAGTAGCGGCGCGGGCCCCCTCCCCCGGAATGGCAATTGCAGCTTCTGCTAGCGACTAGTAGTTTGTTGATGCAGCGGCCGAAAGTGGTGACCGAAAGTGGTGATGGCCATGATGGCAACTCAAAGGCCCAAGGTTCAGGGTGGATGACGGATGCTGTGGCTCACGAGCTGCAACCACGCCCGGCACCCCCTGCCGCCAGACGCCCCCAGCTCCGAGCGAGACAGGCGCCAGCTCCAGCGAGACAGGCGGCGCCGTGCTAGCCAAAGGTGCTAGTGGCTGATGGCTAATGGGCACATGGACGACTCGCCCGCGTTCCACCTGGCGGCTCACGCCCCGAGCGCCTCGCCGACGGCCGAGCCGCCAGGCCCCGGTGGCCAGGCCGTGGCCGGGCCGTGGCCAGGCCGTGGCCGGCCCAGTCGTTGACGCATCCAAGCTCGCCTAGAGCAGCGTCTAGGTTTGCTGCCCGGGCAGGCCAGGGCACACGTGTCCGCGTTACACTCTGCGCCGACAGATCTACACGCTAATCGGCCATATCGGCACTCGGTCATCTCGTACTCGGCACCGTCCGTACCCGCCTTTCCGTTGTTTTAGCCCTCACCTACGGCGGATAAATCTCCGAGGTAAATGCCCGGCCAGTTGCCCTCGACACGGCCGACCTAGGCTAGCAGCCATGTCACCGTCGTCTTCCCCCGGCTCTGCCGCCTACCTACACGGCCTGCGCTGCCACCTGCCTAGGTAGGTAGCTGCCTGCCTTTTACCTGCCGAATGCCGACCTGGTCCAGCTAGGTAGGTACCTGCCGTATACCTCTACATAGGTACCTACCTGGGTGCTCCGTACCTACCGCGCTAAGCTAGCTCCCGAGAATACTCGGCGCTGCGGCTCCGGCCCCACATACCGCCGCCACGCAGTCGGTAACGTACACACCTCGGTGCGCGGTACCTCCCCAGCTACCTCCCCAGCTACCTCCCCAGGCAGCTTCCTGGGCCGCGGCAGCCAACTCAGCTCCCCTGCCTCCCTAGGTAGGCCTCCCTAGGCCGTCTACGGAATGGATGATGCCTCCAAAGCCAGCCCTCCCAACAGCCACCTTGCGCCCGTTTCTCGCAACTGCTCACCTCCCTACCTGTCGACCGCACGGTTTTATACCGCCTGCAAGGTACACGCGCTCCCCTGGCGCCCCACGTCCATCCAGCGCCCAGCATCGCCGAGACGGACAACAGGCGCAACAGCCAGACTTGCTTGCCCCAAATGTCGACGCAATCGAGTCCCCTGGCAAGTCAGGTGCCTGCGCCACCCGCTCGCTGCCTCGGCACCGGTGCGACGCAGGCACCAATAGCGTGCGCCCGTGGCTTCAAAAGTCACGTCCGCCCAGTCCCGCCACAGGCCTCCAGAGCCCTCTCTCCATGCGCCTCTGACTCAGGAAGTAACTTTTGCAATACACCTCTGTCAACGAGGTTGGGCTCCAAGGCACGCCCGGGTACCTCGTACCGCCACAAGCTTTTCCACCGACATTACCGACCTCCTCGGCAGAGTCAAACGCAGTTTACACGACAGACGAGCAAGACCCAACGGGCCCTCCTCGGTTCCTTGAACTCTGGCCCAGTCTCCCAACCAGTCAATGCAACCCGAGACCGCCCGTGAGCACCAACTGGGCACCACGGCTGCCCGTGAGCACCACGGCTGCCCGTGTCTGGCGTCTATCAGTCCATTCGTCTTCCCTGCCGCCCCTCGCCAACAAGCAACAAGCTCCCCTGCCCCCCCGCAAGCCAAACCTGTCGTCATACTCCGGCTAGTCATGGTCATAGTCGTCGTCACCGTCGTTGTCCTCGTCGTTATCTTCGTCATGGCCGTCGTTGCCCACGCCACCGTCGTCTCCGCCGCCGCCGCCGTCCCCGCCGTCGCCTGACCTAGAGATATATGTCGCCCCCTACGCCCTCAACCCAGCGCCGCCACGCCTCTTCGTAGGCCGTCTCGACGTCGTCGACCCAGCGCCGAGTGTCGAACAGCCCGCAGCGCCACTTGTTGTCCCACAGAAGCTTCCGAATCTCCACCAGCCGCCCCTGGCCCTCCCGGTGCCCCGGCTCGCTCGTCTCCGCGTAGGCCAGCCCGCCCGCCAGCTCGACCGCTCTCTGCTCGTACTCGGCCTCGCTCTGCGCAATCAGCTCGCGCGCCACCCGCCGGCCCTCGTCCGACCGCGGCAGCGCCCCCCGCAGGATCGACGCCGCCATGCGCGAGCACATCTTGTAGGCGTACCGCGGCAGCGTCAGCAGCGGCGTGCTGGACCACAGCACGTCCGCCGCCGTCGTGTGCGCGTTGCACTCGGCCGTGTCCAGGAAGAGGTCGCACACCCGCGCGCGCGATATGTGCTGGCTCTTTGGCGCCACGTCGGTGAAGATGAGGCGCCTCGCCACCTCGCTCCCCGCCCACGCCTCGGCCGCCGCCCGCAGGTTGCCCTCGCCGGGCTCGGGGAATCGGAGGAGCCACAGGACGGCCTTGGGCACCCGGGCCAGGATGCGGAGCCACGACCGGAACGTCGTCGGCTCAATCTACGGCGCGCCCGCCGCTCGTCAGCGCCCGCCCTCCCCTCTGGTCGGCGTCAGCGCCCGGGGGGGGGCTCACCTTGTACAGCTGGTTGAAGTTGCCCATGATGACCACGTCGTCTGCCATGTGCGGGAACAGCTCCTTGCGCATGCTCCACCTGCGCCGCTTCTCCTCTTCCCACGTCACCCCCTTCTCGCCCGCGTCGCAAGACTGCGCGTGGTCGCAGCAGAAGAAGGTGTCGCGGCAGAATATAATGTTTTCCGAGTACACCCATTCGCCCTCGCCGCCCTCCGTCTCGTCCTCGAACACGTCCTCCATCGTCACATTGCTCCGCCATGGGCGCAGCGTGCCGGGGGGGATTGCTGTCGTGTCGGCCAGCATGTAGTCGCACCACTCGGCCCCCAGGCTGCCCGCGAACCCCATGAAGGACATCTGCACTGGCGCCGGCCTGGCCGCGAAGATTTCGTTGCGCGCTCCCCTGGTGTAGCCGTTGAGGTTGACCAGGATGTGGATCTGGTCTCGCACAATCTGCTCAATCAGCTTGTCCGGCGACCAGCAGCTGACGTCGCGGAACACCGGCGCCTCCCTCTCGATCTGCTGTCGATGGATGGATTTGTCGCTAGCCGTCGTCGCATAGCAGAAGGCCCGCGCGCGACCCGGGTCGTGGAATCCGAAGACGGACTGCATCCTTCACACACGCACCGTCAGCCTAGCCGCCGCCGCAGACAACTGGAGGGGGGGGGCCACCTACAAGTGCGCCAGGGGATGGTTGTTGAAGTCCGAGGATATGTAGCCGACGTTGAGCTGAGGGCTCGGCGGCGGCGGCGGCGGATACACCGTGGGCGAGAGCCAGGGCGACCGCATCGTCGAGCACGATATCCGCATGGCATTGCGTTGCGAGATGGCCCGTATGTCGCCCGCGGCCAGCGGACACGTAAAGGTGTGGAACGGAAG
This sequence comes from Hypocreales sp. Mo6-1, assembly GCA_002939055.1. NCBI lineage: Eukaryota > Fungi > Ascomycota > Sordariomycetes > Hypocreales > Hypocreales sp. Mo6-1. The sequence continues at coordinate 4,925,874 of PNEP01000013.1, forward strand.
CACCGTCGGTGCCGACGGCGCCGTGAGGCTCCGAGGCAGCCGTGGCCGGTCGCGAGACGCCCCGGATCCTCTGCCAGAGACGTAGAGGTCCAAGTACCACCTGCGGAGAATCACTCGCGTGGCCCGCTCCACCAGGCGCACCGTCCGCGATCCTTCCCACGGCTTGCCAGCCCATTGCCGCATCGCCCTGTCCAGCTCAAAGGACCTGTCCTCGCAGAGGTGTTGGAGCTCTCGGGCCATGGCGCATATGAGCGGTTCTTGGAGGACGTGCTGACCCCAGAGCGACGCGTCCCTGAGTTGCTGGGCCACAATGTCCGCGACGCGCTTGACCAAGCCGCTGCCGCGGCCGCTCGCGCGGACGTCGAGCAGCTTCCCCTCGTCGTCAACGTGCCACCGGTCGAGTCTGCCAGACGCCAGCATGACCCCGCCGCGGCCCCGCCAGTTGCAGACCGAGTTGAGCGCCGTCAGCAAGCCGCAGACAGCCTCGGCAAATCCGGGGTTCGAGTTCACGGCGCGGCGGTAATAGCTGATGGCATCGTTGATCCGTCCCTTGTCCTTGACCGCGTTGGCGAGATTGGTGAGGGCAATGTCGAACGTCCCGTCGCACGAGACGGCGCGCTCATACATCTGTATCGCGAGGTCCAGCTGGCCAATGTCCTTCAGCAAGCTGCCGAGATTCGTGTGAAGATGGACGTGTTTCGGGTCCAGCCGCAGGCCGTAGTTGTAGTAGGCCAGCGCAAGGGCCATTCCGCTCCCGGGCGCGATGCCCGGCACGCTTGGCTGAGGCGCGTCTCTCGCCGACACCTGCGGCGCGCTCTGCTGAATCCCGGCAAGCAGGATCCCGACATTGTTCGCCGTCGACGGGCTCTCCTGGAGGGAGAGCGACAGGTAGTAAAGAGCCAGGATGTCTCCGACGCTTGACGACCTGCGAAGAAGGCCGAGGTCCGCGCTCCCGCTGGTCATGGCATCCTGGAAAATCTTGGCGAGCGAAAGCAGCGAGTTGCTTGTCGTCTGCACTGCTGCCCTCCTCGAGGGCCCGCTGCGCACAAAGACGAGCCCAGGCAGCTCGCCGGTTCCAGCAAACACGAGCTGCGCCGTGCGTCGAGCTCTCTCCGGCGGAAGCATCAGGGGTCGCAGCGATTGGTCTCCGCGGTCAACCGAGGCCGCGTCGGCGTCCCTTGGCGACAGGACCGTCTGGATGCGTCGTATGAGATCCTGGATGCCGTTGACACGCCGCCCGACGCTGATCAAAACGGCCTCTTCGAATGCTTCGGCTGCTTTCTCGGCATCCTTCAAGCTGTAGAGCATCGTCCCCTTGGCGTGCACGAGGGCGAGGATCCTTCCGTTCTCGCTCCCCGGCAGCGCGTAGCCGCTCGAGCCATAGCTTTCGCTCCCGGAGCGGCTTCGGTCGTCGGCGCTCTGCGGAGCGCTCTTCAAGGTCCGCTGTATGTAGGAAATAACATCGACGGCTTCTTCGCTCCGCTTCCTGTACAGAAGGCCCACCAGATGCTCGGCAGCCTCCAGGTAGCTGGGCCGTAGCTTGACAGCCCTCAGCCAAAGCTGTTCGGCCTCGCCCTGGCGGTTGAGGCAGTAAAGCGTGGCCGCCATGTTTGTGATGGCCTCGACGTGACTGCAGAGGGGTCTCAGACATCTGGGATCGCCACTACCAAGGTAGTCTAGCGGGGGGCAGCTCTCACCTCGAGTCCATGTCCAGGATCCTGGAGAACAATTTCAGGGCGTCTTCGTACCGCTCTAGTCCATAGTACAGGCAGCCCCCCAGCAGCATTCCGTCCAACCATTTCCAGCCGCCTTGTTTGCAGAGGCTCTCGAGAACTTCCAGGGATGATTTGGCATTCGAAAAGGGGGAGGGCTTGGCAGCCGAGGGGGGCTTGACCTGCGGTGCGACAGGGCCGGGGGTTAGGGACTGCTTCTGGTTGTCGACAAGCTCGAATTGGCCCGGGCTGGGGAGGACCAAGTGACGCGAATGAGAGCCGTATTGGTGAATGCCGGTCCTTGGCACGACTGGCCGCCTAAGGTGGCGGTCGCCAATGCCGGGATCCGAGACGACGAACCCCCCGCGGGTTGATGGTCCGATGCCTGTCTTGGGCGGCTTTGGGTAAACCGGGGGCTGCTTGTGGGACGTACCAGACCCGGAGCTGGCCTTGAGAGGATTGGCTCTCCCGCTTGCCTGGAGGAAGGCCAGGAGGTCGACATAGCTTTGGTGTGCATACGCCAAAGCCCTTTCTCTGACATCAGGCTGTCGTGTTGTAACAGATGGCGAATTCGCGGTCTGATCCGCCCTCCAGGACTGAGGGTCGGCAGTTGCAAACCCAGTGGCTTGACGAATGTTGCCCGAGGTTATCGAGCAGGCGAGAGATGACTGATCCGCCACGGGGTAGAGGACAGGCCGGCTATTCGAGACGGCACCCCACTGTCCATGGCTCGATGCGAAGTTCGGAGGGTGTTCGAGGTTCCTGGAGTCCCAGGGCGAGGAAGCCGGCTGCCAGGCGACTTGGCCAAACGGAAAGGGCCCGTTCATCGGCAACGGGGGAGGGCATATGGCGCGGACATTGTACTCGTTTGCCCGTATAACAGGCTGGTAGACGTCGAGGCCACATTGTGGCAATTCGTGCTGGACGGCTGGCGGAGTTGACATGCGGTCGCCAGACGAAGCCTGCAACAGGCCAAAACGGGAGGGCAGGGCACCGTTACGGAAGATCCATGGCGAGGCTTGCAGGCCGGCCTGTCTCGCGGCGTCTTGAGAGTGCGCAGACGAGAGCTGGGGAGTGGTCCAGGCCGGGAGGAAGAGATGCGATGGTGTGCTGGTTGGAAGGCGGGGCCCGGAGCTGACAGAGGCGGGGAGGATCATTTGTTTCAAGGGAGGCGGGCCGGGAGAAGGCTGAGTTGGGGAGCCATCGTAGCCCGCGTCAAGGGTGCCGTTGGGCGTCTTGCGGCGGAGCTTGTACTCGGGAAGCGGAGCGAAGGGCGGAGGCGGCGGCGGCGGCGCGGGGGCTCGGTGAAGAGGCTGTGGTTGAGTTGCGCGGACGGGAGAGGCGTGCCGGTAGAGCGATGCGACGTCTCGAGGCTGCTGGGCTTGGGGCGGTGCGTCGGCACCGGGGCCACCGTGGCGGTCGCGATCGCGAATGGGCAGGGCTCCGGCGAACGAGTCCAGGGTCGGCGGCGGCGGGGTCGGAGGGACCGGGCGAGGATGCATCTGAGGAGCAGGCAGCATTCCCAACGCGACAGGATGGAGCGAGAGGCTCGATGAGACGGGGCGAGCGACGGCGACGGGCAACGGTGACGAGCGACGGGCGACGGCGACGGAGAGAAGGCTGGCAGGTCAGCAAGCAATCACTCGCGGCCTGCCGCTCAACGCATGGCTGACGGCGAGGGCGAGGCGACAGGCATGGGGGGCTGGCTGGGCTGCGCTGACGCCTGCAAGGCCAATGCAGAAGAAGCCAACCCGGGCGTGCGGCCGCCGACCGACGTCGATGGTCTACCGCTCCGTCCCGGAGCCCTTCGCCCGGCCGACGTGCAGATGGGTTGGTTGGTCCGTCGCGCAATGCGGGGGTGCCCGTGCGTCTTTGCCGTCGCCGAGAGCAGCGGCGGATGCTGAACAAGTCGATGTGGTAGGTTCAAGGACCACAAGGCGAATGGAACGAGTTGAGTCTTCGTATGCCGCTGCTGGGTGAGGGGCGCTCTGGAGGCGGCTGAATTGCCTACGAGGTACGAAGTAGGTAGGCCTACCTGGTACAGATGCGGTAGGTGTGCGAAGAAAGGCCTTAGTGCCATGGATTATACCGAGTACACTGCTCCGAAAAGCTCAATCTATACGGAGTACTATTTCTACACGTTAAAAACATATAAAAGTCAATTGAAAGGTTATAGATTATTTTTATTCCACTGCCGCTAATCCGCCTCCATCTGGGAATTGGGCTCACAGCCCTGGGCATGTAGGCCAGGTTCATGGACCACTACACCCACAAGGCACCATAGGCCAAGAGTGTCGAGGTGAGTATCAGGCCAGCTCATCGGCTCCTTCTCCCTTGAGCAAAAATTGAAATCAACCATGGGGTGAAGATGGGTAGATTTCAGAGTGTAGCCAAGGGCACGCGTGTCTGGGCGGTGGCTTTCACACGTCACGACTGTCCCCGGGCGCTGCCACGGAGAGATGAGCCCAGGGGATATGGATTTCCGGCTCGGCGATGCTGTCGAGCTATTTCTAGCCGCCAGTTCCACTCGGCATAATCGCCGTCCGCTACATGCGTGGAATTCTACTCCTCGGGAACTGTCGTGAAAACGTTAGCCATATCTGGGTGCTGCCTGGCCCTGCGGCCCCGGAACGGAGGGGCCCCGTACTGTCAATGTCGCCATTCTCGATGGCCTCGCTGATGACCCTGGGCGGCTTGCCGTCCACCTGGCATCCAACGCTGTAGGCCGTGCCCAGGATTTCCTTGACCGTGCCCTTGAGGTCCTTGGCGAAGGACTTGAAACGCATGGTGCGAGCAATCTCGATGATCTCGTCCAAGCTGACCGACTTGTTGTGCTTGATGTTCTTCTCCTTCTTGCGGTCGCGGGGCGGCTCCTTCAATGCCTTGATAATGAGCGACGAAGCAGTCGGGACGACCGACACCTGCGCCTGGCGGTTCTGGATGGTGAGCTTGACAGTTACGCGCAAGCCTTTCTGTCGCGTCTCTGTCAGCGAGTCTCGTCCCGTCGACGGCGGCACCGGCACCAGAAGGCTTACCCAGTCACCAGTCGCCTTGGCGATGTCCTCGCCGACTTTCTTGGGCGACAAGCCCAGAGGACCGATCTTGGGGGCAAGAGCCGAAGAAGCACCCACTTCACCACCGGTGGCTCGGAGGTGGCTGGAGGACGGGCAGTCAGCGCGTCAACGTCAAATCTCCCTTTCGAGTCCATAGAACAAACATGATCTTGATCTCGTTCGGGTCGAACTTGGGCGCTACATGACCGGTAAGCATCCTGCGCACAAGGGGATCCAGCAGCGAGAAATCGTACGCATCTTGGCGGCTTGTGTCGTGGCAGAGGCTCGTGGTTTGCTTGCCAAGTGCTTTGGGGAGCGAGGGAGGGTGCGAGTGGTTGAGGTTGAGAGTTGAGAATCGCAAGTCGGCAAGCCGAGACAAAATTTGTTGTGTGCCCCAGATGTCTGCCCTAAAGAGGTACTTATGGAGCCGTACCCAATTGGGCAGGCAAGTGCGCATGAGTACAAACATAAATTCCCCTTTCGGTTAGTAAGCTCTAGGGACGAGCGTTTAGGTACCTATTCTGACCTGCTCACGTTACCTACGAACAGCAGTATCAAGCAACAGCCCGCTTGGAAACCAGATCGGAGCCTGGTGGCAGATTCGGCGATAGCACAGGTCCTCGGTGTGGCTTCCATGGACTGGGCCAGTCTGGAAAGCACGGCGACCCTCATCACGTCTCAGCAGGCAAGGGGAGGAAGCGCTTCCCTTCACTATAGCCGACTGTATAGGTTGATGAGGCGCTCCCGCAGCAGACGGGGCATGTCACTTCCGCGTCACCGCTCGTCCCAACGCCTCACCCGCGTCCAGGCGGAAACGCCACAGCGCCCGACCGCCGTGACCGACGCGACGTCGTCGTCTTCAGTTCGTGCCGCTCACTGCAAGCCTAATGGGGACGGCGTCAGTCAAACAGTCGCGCCGCCCGATGCCGGCGCCTGGGGGCCTGCTCACTTCATCAGGTGGTCCATGAATGTCTGCAGCGACACGTCGTCTGTAAAGATGGTTTGAGCAGAGGTAGCGCCGGCTCCTCCGTAGGGCCCTGTCGTATGTGTTGTAGAGGGGTTGAGCTTCGACAGTAGGAACCGAGCTTGGGAGCCGCCCGCGTCGCAGACGATGAAGCGTGGCAGTGGGAAACGGTCCGTGATGAGGTCCTGCTGCGTCGTCAGCACATCAATCGACAGACTCGTTGGTGGGGTTTGCACAGACTCTGGCGTCCTCCTTTGGCTGCTCCAGCAACGCCGCGAAATTCTCATAGCCCTCTTGGTCCTGGTATCCAGCCTTCCGCCACTCGGCAATGGTCTCGCCGTGGAAGATGAGGATGTGGAAGAAGGTGTCGAGGAGCAAGACGTGGGTCGGCTGGATCGACGCAGAGTCGAGGAGAACGGGCACGCCGCCATCCTGATCAAAGGTGTACGAATCCAGCGTGGGCTGAATCATGATCAGCGAGTTGCTGACGTCCTCGTGGTTCAAGACATGGCGATCAAAGGCGGTTTCGTCCGGCGAGTTGTTGAAGACTTGCAGGAACTGGCTCCTCCGCAGGTGGAACATGAACTGGGGGTAAAGCGTGAAGTTCTTCTCCAGTCGGAAGGAGGACGGGTCGTCCTTTCGGTAGTCGGCGAATCTCGAGCAGAGACGAATGAGCATCCTGTCCACCCATCGCAGCACGTCGGGGCCGTCGTCCACCTCCGACTTGTACACGGCGATTCTAGACATGAGGACTGCGGCTGCTTCTTGGTCAAATGATTGCGCGATCGCCGGGTCGCCGGCGGGGCCGCTCAGGTTCCGGGCAATGGTTGTGACTCGGAGATGGAACTGGCCCGAGGAGTGCTGATAGTACGTCAAGAACTGCATCATACCCTGCTGCGGAGACTGCTGGTGGGACGCCGGGCCCTGGCTGGCCACCTCGAAATAAATACCGTAACTGGCCTTGGGGTCGATGCCGCACATCTTCCAAGAGCAGGTGTTGCCAATGCCGCACTCCGTCTCGCCAACCGACACCGACTTCTTGTTGAGCGACACGGCATGCCCAATGAGTCCCGTGACCTTGAGTTCCTTGGTTGTCAGCACCTCGAGCACGGCGTTGAAGCCCATGAGAAGATTGTCGTCGCCGTCCTTTTCGAAGACGCGGATGAAAGACTGCTTGAACATGGACGAGGTAAAGCTGTCCGTCAGAATCATGTGGCCGCCGGTGGAGTTGCACAGGCCCTTCATCTCCAAGAGGCCGACTTGGTCCAGGCAACCGGCAAATATATCGATGATGTGGCCATTGTGAGCCGTACGTTTGGCCAGGTTGTCGTAGAACTGCAGCCCCCCCTGCGTTAGTTTCTCATCGGGCCCGGTTTTACGACGGCGGCAAAGACGAACCTTGAGGGCCTTCTTGTAGTACTTTGCGCTGTCGCGGTCAATGTCGTGGTGCGACCGGATGGGTTCCCGGAGTTCCGGCCCAACAACCATGCCTGGCCCTTCGGTGGCTGGTCCGCCCGCGAACAGCATTACACGGCCGCCGGCATTTTGAAACGACGATTCCATCAGGCCAACCGCGACGCTCAGGGCTACGCCAGTGCAGCGCAGGCTCCGCCGGTCACTGGCCGTCGGCCACGGGTCCTTTTGGAGGGACTCTAGCGCTTTCGTGAGCTGAAATTCCGCCTGCTGGACGGGCAGAAGGAAGCGAGAGGCAGGGCCCATGTGCATCTGACGCCCCGGCTGGGCCGGCAAGCCGGGCCGTATCGCGGAGGAGAGGCCCAGCATGTCCTGGACCTGCTTGGCGGAATAGTCCTTGCTGCCTCGGAAGACATATGACTTGGCGCATCCCTCGTAGCCAATTTCATGAACCTGGGTCTGGACCACTGCGTCAGCCCGGGGCCTGGGGACGGGCTGGGACCCTCAAGACGAGCTCACCATGGTGCCAAACGTGATGAGGCCAACGAGAGCGTTCTCCGGGAGCAGGCTCAGGCTCATGACAAGCGACTCCTTGAGTGACGACAAGCCGTCCTCCTCCTGACACAGATCCACGACATAGAGGAAGATTGGCGGCGCGGGCGCAGGCCGAGACAAACGGTACTCGATGGTGGTGTTGGCGGGATGAAGCTCGGGAGGGATGGCGTTTGCCGTGATGTCTTTGTAGTGCGGCGGAAGCTGATTTCTCGACAGGCAAAACGGGCAGATCCATACTCTGGCACGGACATCGACTTGACTGGGGCCTTGAATCAGCGAGCTGCCGTGGCAATGGCGCATGCTCCCCCGGGGGAGGCCGCTGCCCCGGGGGAGGCCGCTGCCCCGGGGGAGGCCGCTGCCCTGGGGGAGGCCGCTGCCCTGGACAAGGCCGAAGCTTACCAAAAGGGATTGAGAACGGATCGGCAAGGCTGCTTGCAGGTCACGGGTTCGAACTGCAAGAGCGGGGTGTCGGGCTTTTCCTTCAAGGGCGTGTAGAGGGCTCCGATGGGCACGACGAGCCTCGAGGCTTCCTGCACGAGCGAGCACCGCGAGTTGGCATCGCGGACCGAGCATCAGGAGCTTCGCGGGCCATGACTTACCATTCGCGAGCTTGGGAACACGTTCCAGCTCAGGCGCACACCGTCGCGATCCTCCACCTCGCTCCACTGCTCCTTGAGCGTTTCGAAATCCATCTTGTCTTGCTGCGCTGGCACGGGGTCCGCCGCTGGAGGGTTGGATGCAAGCTCTGGGCGCGTGCCTCTTGGATTCCTCGAGGTCTCGCCTACCGCTCGCAGTCTGCCGAGGAATCGGGCAGCATGCGAGTGGACTGTGTCTTGGGGTGCGCTGGAAGCGGAGGGAAGACGGGTGGCCAGCGAAGCCTGGCGTCGATGAGGTTGTATGAGCGGCAAAGGCAATGTGGACAGTTTGGCGGGAAATAGGTACCACCTGGGAAGGTACCTGGGTACCTGCCTGCGAACCACCATCCCAGCGTCTGAAAAGGGGGAACCCGTCTGCCAGCTCCCTCGCCATGTGCACTCTCGCCCCCTCGCGCCTACGCCTCTGCCGGAGCCGGATCCTTTGGAAGCCAAGAGCCTGCGTCAGGTTTCTTTCGCCCGCCGCTCGCCCAGAGCCTGTCCGCCCGTTGGCCTACGACCTCCACGAGCCGGCCAGGCCAAAGACGCAGGATGCGAAGCAGGCTCCCATCATCTTCCTCCACGGGCTGTTCGGGTCCAAGAAGAACAACAGGGGCATCAGCAAGTACGTTTTGCCGTGGCCGGCTGGTCAGGGTGCCTTGGAGCACACAGAAGGACGCCGGGCGGCTGAAGATGCAGCAGGGCGCTTGCTCGCGACCTGGGCAGACGCGTGTATGCCCTGGTGAGTCGCGACAAGCGTCCGGCGTCGCCGCTCGGGAGGCTGACGACAACAGGACCTCAGAAACCACGGCCAATCCCCCCATGACCCGCGCCACGACTACCCTGCCATGGCCGAGGATGTGGCGGCCTTCATCCACGACCACGGGCTGAGGGACGCCGCAGTCGTCGGTCACTCCATGTGCGTCTGCCTCGCCTTGTCCTATCCGGCAGCCTCTGCCGGCCCTCTCCGTCGCGGTTCCTGACGCGCAAGCGCTCGCCCTCTTCCGTCGCCCACAGGGGCGCCAAGACTGCCATGACGCTGGCCCTGCGCTCGCCGGAGCTGGTTGCCAATCTCGTCGCCGTCGACAACGCCCCTGTCGATACGGCGCTCAGCAGCGATTTCGCCCACTACATTCGCGGAATGAACAAGATCCAGGCTGCAAACGTCACCCGCCAGTCCGACGCTGACCGCATCCTGCAAGACTATGAACCGGTGCGTGCTCTCGGCAACCTTTCTCTGCTCCGTGCTCTAGGGCTCACCGTCCCGGCTGTTGAATAGTCCCTTCCGATCCGCCAGTTCCTGCTGGGAAACCTCTACCTTCCCCATGGACATGTGGCCCGCAAGTTTCGTGTTCCATTAGACATCCTCGCCCGCTCCCTCGGCAGTCTTGGCGACTTTCCATACAAGGATCCCGGCATCCGGCGGTTCGAGAAACCGGCCCTGTTTGTCCGCGGTACCAAGAGCAGCTACGTGGCCGACGACATGCTGCCGGTTATTGGGCAGTTCTTCCCTCGCTTCCGCCTTGCAGACATTGATGCTGGGCACTGGCTGATATCAGAGGAGCCAGAGGCCTTCCGACAGAGTGAGCTGGCCTGTGTCGCTGTGCTCTCACATACTGACGCCCTGCGCAGCCGTGGTTGGATTCTTACAGGACACCGAGTAGGACCATGCAGTCGGCGAGGCCGCCTCGAAACGGCTCCTTTCCGCAGCACAGGGTGCCATGGACCCCTTCTAGACGACCCTCGACGGCGCTTAAGAGTAAGGTGTCTATGCCGCAGGATGCCTGCCTCCTGAATCCTGTTACCACATGCCAGTGAGATGCGCATGACCGACTAGTCCCAAGAACCAGGACGAATATAGGCCGCCTCGAGCTGCCTGTCTTGCCCATGTTCCCCCGGCTTGCGAGATTGGCCTCGACGTCTCTCGCATCGCGCCAGATGGCTACAGCGTTTTCGACCTGGACCCCAAGGATAAAAAGATGATTGTCATACATACTGTCCGTAGGTACCAAGGTGAAGCACATCCTCGCCTTGGAATGCCCGTCCCCGTCTCCTCCCCAGCAGGGACACAACAAGACCTCCTGTGGTGAGTGTCGCGCCCTCGCACAGTGAGCCGAGTGAGCCGAGTGACCGAACCTTTACCATTCATCTCATGGGGACGTGACCTATAACCCCCAGCCGCCTTGATGCTACGCCATTTGCAATGACCGAAACAATGCCCAGGGATCCGTGTGGCACCAGGGAGGCTCCCCTTCGCCTCGAGTCTGCGTCAGACAGCGCCGCTCAAACCTCCTCCAGCACTCGTTCCTTGAACTCCCGCTCCACCTTCTGGCCCTGGTCGTCGGTTCCCGACTCTCCGTGGAGAGCCATCAGCGCACCCAGGTCAAACTTGGGCGCCTTCAGAAGCTTCACCTTGCGAATGTGCACCTAACCATCAAACTCTCGTCAGCTGGCTAATGTAGGGGGGGGGGGCTTGAAAAGGACGGCTCACGTTCTGCAGCGGATAGATGCCATGGGTCGACTTCTCGATCTCACGACCAATGACCTCGGGAATGAGCTTCGACGTGAGCTGAGTGAGGGTGCAGCTCGAGGCTTCGCGCTGAATAATGTCCGTCATCTTGCGTCGAATGGCTCGGATCTGCGACGACGCGGCGTAGGTCGTCTTCTTGATCTGATTGGGTCGCCGCTTGGTGAAGGCAATGGCGAAGAGGCGGATGAGGTAGTCATCGGTGGTCTTGACGGTGACGTTGGCCTCGATAAGAGTCTGCCACTTGCGAACCAGAGATCGCAGCTTGTCGGAGGTGAAGTCGAGGCCATGGAAGTTGGTCAGGCAGCTCTTGCCCTGGACCTCGTCCACGCGGAGACGAACTTTGCGGAATGCGTGGTCCTCGTCCTTCTGGAGGTCGGCCAACGACACCTCGACGATACGACCCTTGAGGGCATCGTTTGCGTTCTTCAGACCGGTCGTGCGGTTCACGAGCGTCTTGCCGACACTGCGATGCCGAGCGTTAGTGGTCGGCCGGGGAAGGATTTTTTGTCTTCATTCGAGCGCGTGCGCATGCGCGGTGCCGCAGTGTTCGACTCACTCTCGGACATTGAAGGGGCTCGGTGCCTGGCGATAGCGAGTCAGCAAGATGCCGTTGTTGAGAATCGCGGTGCCGGTCGGGGGCATTGCAGACCTTGATCGAGTACCAGTCTTTGCGCGAGAAAGGGTCGACGGTCTTCTTCTTCAGACCCTTCTTCCCCTTGGAGAGTCTCTTGTTCCTGCAGCAGGTCAGTATCTAACCCAAAGAAAGCCGCCGCTCAGGGACGGTTTCGTCTGCGCAGCGCAAAATACTTACTTTCCAACCGCCATGATTGCTGGCCGACGTGCAAGCAGCTGGAGAACCCAAAAGGTGCTGAAGGGATTCGTGGTGAGGACGAGACAAATTTGCAATTTTCGTGTGCAGCGGCTAAGGTCTAAGCGAGCCCACCCGGCCGGATAATTATGTTTCCGGGGCCATTGCCAGGCGGCGGGTCACGTGATGGTCACTGCGCATCTGTACTTTGTTCGAGGTCCAGTTCTACGGCCACTGCTTTGTCTCTCGGCAGCGATGGCATCGCTGTAGGAGCCGACCAGTTCATAGCTCTCGACATGGAGCCCTGGTTTGTGATGTGTCAAAACATGGTAATTCGTCGACGGCGGGGTCTGTGCTTGGTTTCTATCGCGGCTTCCAACCATGCCATGGTGGTGACGATTAACACTTGCGAGGCCATGTGTCCGAGGCCCTTGGGTTCGGCACCCAGCTCGTCTTGGCTATGATGAGCCTGTGACATGGTCCAGTGTGTGTGTTGCGCAGTCTTCGGCATAGCACCCTCAAGCCAGGCATGGGGGTAGGACGTGGCAGCGGTGTCTACCTTGCACACTCTCGCAGAGCTCCGTCGCAGGTCTCCAACGAAACATTCGGCCCTGCACGCTCCGAGGGCAACGGCTCCCGTGGTGATGCCGCGTTCGATGGGCACAGGTGCATACGTGGGAACTTGCTCGCACACATCATCCGTGTGCGTCACCGACGGTTGGCCATTCAAACACAGGGGGGCAGCAACCGCACCGACGGGACGAGCCGCAACCAGTCACCAGGCGTTGCCACCCACAGAAGCCGGATGGGCCGTATTTCGTGTTGCAAGAATTCAATTCAATCCTGGGATCCCGGGCTGCATCTGCGCAGGTAGCGCTGGTGCGGCTGTCGTCCTTGGCTGTCTCGGCACGCATCCAGAACTCGATGCCCTCCTTCCTGGCTCTAGTGGTCGATGCTATCACAGGTCCATGTCAGTACTTGCCCCTCTGTCCCGGGCTCGCAAGGGCTACCCACTCTTCCCATATCCGTCCCTGGACTGACTGCAGCTCCTCTGCCGTGAGCCGTTTACCGGCGGTGAAGTAACCTCGAGACGCTCAGCACTGCAAGTGGTCCCAGGTCCACTGCACCCCCCGCGGGACTCACCAGCCGTGATTTTGGCGTCAATCTCGACCCTTGAGTCGGCCGGGATCAGCTCGTCCGGCAGCTCGACTCGCTCGTGGATGGGTATCCTGGGGCTGTCAGAACACCTTGCGGCGGCGTGTCCATATGGCTCACTACCCACCCTTGTCCAACAATGGCGTCGTACTTCATACTGGCAAACTGTCAGCACCCGCCCGTCGCCGACACGGTTGGCTGGTTACGGGAATACTCACTTGCTCATGCTCAGCATCCTGTCGATCTTCTTGATGCCTAGCCAATGAAGAATATCTGGCATCAAGGCCTGGAAACGCATGTCCTTGACCCCGGCGATGTTCTCCGTTCGGGCGAAGTAGTCAGATGCTCGATCAGCGCCACGCTTCCGGGCATTGTAGACCACTGTAGCCGTGGTCAGCATCCCTTCCCACCCCGGCCGTCTTTCAGAAGGCCCGGCTCTCAATCCATACAGTACTGCGAATCAGGTTAGCCAACCCCGGCATGTGGTCGCCTCGGGAGGTGTTTGTACGAACCTTGGTGACTTCGCCCAGTGCCCTGCCCTCCTTTCTGAAGTAGATGACGACGCCGCTTCCGCCGTTCTGTGCCTCCTTGACCGCCTCCTCGATGCCAAATATGAGATAGGGGCGGCATGTGCAAATGTCAGAGCCGAACACATCGCTTCCATTGCACTATCTCTCCGTCAGCGGAGGCCCATCGGTCCGCGGGGCGAGGCAAACCTCGTCATGGATTCGTAGCGACAGTCGCACCGACTTGTCGGACATCTTGGCTGGGTCTCCGAAGCAGTACACAGTCAAGCCACCTATAAATCGTTAGCCCCCGGGCCGGCCCAATATTAGTTGGTCGGGCGAGATACCGATCGGGGGCAGAAAGATCTTGATGTCGCCGCGGGTGATCAACTGTGCTTGGTTGAGCAGTCAGCCGGGACAAAGAGCAAGGGGTCGTACCTCCGGGTAGCTGCCGCCGGTGTGCTCAAAGAGCGACCGGCGTAGAGTGCTCTCGTCTGGAAATCATCAGCAGCCACGATCTATAACATGCCACCCCGGCGGGGGGTCCACACCGATGCCAAACCGCTCTGCGACGCCGGGCAGATACCAAACCTGTGCCGCGTTCGTCAGGCTCAGCCAGCGAGAAGTGACGATAAGGGCCTTACCGGTTCAACCGCGAACTTTGTGACCGACAGCTCGCCAAGCTCATTCAGGCATACCTTGCCGTCAGGAACCCTCCGAAACAGTTAGTTGTTGTGTCCCCGCTCGCCACTGAAGAGGTTCGTACAGTCGCCCACTCTTCACGCTGTCCTCCAACTCTGGCAGCTGTGGTGGCATCAGCGGCAAATCACACCACGGCAGACACGAGCCAGACTCCGACGGGGAGCGCACCTTCATGTGAGCCTTTGTAATGGCAATTGTCGGTCGAAGGTCAACTGACAACTGATGAGCAATGCCGCTGCACGCATGGCGTCCAACAACGTACTGTTCTCCTGCTCCACGATATCTTTGAAGATCCACGGAGCCAGGTGGCCCCAGGGATCCATAGCTACGATCTTGTCGCGATGGCCCCATTGGGGGAAGGGGCCGATCCGGACTGCTGGCTCTGTATTCGTAAAGTCGGGTCTACGACGCGTTAGAAAAACATCACCCCCCCTTCCCTTACCCGCACCTGACGGCAAGATACCACAGGGGACTTGACGGACCTGTGGCCAACATCCAACTCCTTGCTCGCAACGGCCAGTGCGTAGTAAATGGAGTACGAACCGCCGCTGGGGAGTGCTCATCAGCCCGGCACGGTTGCCAAGCATGCGGCAGAGACACTCACTGGGCTGGAAAGAGTCAGTGATGCGTCATGCGCCGGGGCCGAACTAGCAACTCACCCCCTATGGCTGTTTGGTGGGACACCCATGTCAGCGTCAAAGGTCAACTGTCAACTCAGTCTCGAGGAAAACCTCGACGCACCATTGCGGCGCCTTATAGTGGACGGCGCTCTCGAGACAACAACAGGGCCTCGCTTCTGGGGGTCGGAGTTGCCCCAGTCCATGGGAAGAGGGTCGATTCCAATTTGCCTGGGATACGTCCTGCACGATGCATCAGCCGGGGGCTCCAGCATGTACATATATCGAGGTCGGGCTGGCACCCACGTGAGCACAATGCGAGATGTAAATCCCGACTTCGGGGTCGGGGAAGGAGCCGATGATGCGTCGGTCGGATTGACGTCCGGAGGCGCGCGGGTCGGACCCGAGTCGCTGCCCGTGGGCATCGAAGCAGTCTGGGGCTTGGCCTGAACCTGCGACTGCGAGCTCAAGGCGTCACCGCGAGATGCCGACTGCGTGGCAAGGGGCGCGGCGGCCAGTTCCGCAGAACCGAGCCTGTCGGAGATGGCCTCGACAGCAGCCAAGAGCTGCGCCTGGCTCCGCCGTATCTCGTGCAGAGCGTCGGCAATTTCGGGCTTCGGGTCAGCTCTGTCCATGGCGACAGAACGGGACGAGGGGACAAAAGACTCAAGTTAAGGAGAGAAGCTAAGCTACTGAGTGGAATGGGCAAACGTAGGTATCGTTATAGGCGGAGTTGGTGCTGCGAAGGGGAGGGAGGGGATTCGACGTTAGGGAGACGGGATGAGGTAGCGGTCGAGGTACAAGGAACCTATAACGGAAGGTGGTTACCTAATGCCAAATCCGTACCTGCTAGGTCAGGCACCCCGTCGGAGTACGGATGCGGAGGCACACAGTTCTCCAACGGCAGGCACGCACTATCACTGCGGGGGAATGATGCGGGGAAGTTGACGGTGCGGAGCTCCGCCGGGGTTTCGGCCGATGGCCTGTACCTAGACACGCGCGTTATCGATAGGCGGGCCGGCACGGGTGAACCATTTCGCCGTGTACTACCTCCATGCTGTCTGCCGCAGCCGGTGACGAAACGTTGCTGCAACCCCCAGCTATCCGGCATCATGGGCAAGCGCAAGAAGTCTTCGAGAAAGCCCGTGGGCCCCAAGAAGGTACCACGACCCAGTCGCTGCTGCAGCATGGGCGCCAGCCAGCTCGAGGATGCTGACGCTGCTCATAGGCCGACCCATTGCCAACGACCTTCACCTGCCTCTTTTGCAACCACGAGAAGTCCGTCACCGTCAAGCTCGACAGGAAGGCCGGGGTAGGCCAGCTCGACTGTCGTGTTTGTGGGCAGAAGTTTCAGTGCGCGGTAAATTGTGCGTGCCGGTTCCCTGTGGCCTCTGCCCCGGTCGCCAACCGCCTCTCCGCTCCCCATTCGCACCGGTGTGCCTAGCACGCTGACATGCGGGCCCGCCACGGCCTCTTGTGCCAGATCTGTCCGCCGCAGTCGATGTCTACGGAGAGTGGGTTGATGCAGCAGGTATGGATGCATCCGCAAGCTCCGGCAGCCGAAGCCACTGACGCTCTACCATTTCAGATGCCGTCGCCAAGGAGGACACGGGTGACGCCAGCTACGAAGGCACGGCACGGATGCCTGTCTCTTCAAAGCGCCACCACGGCGGTAGAGCTTCGGCTGGCCATGACGATGACGATAGACGCCACCAAGGCGACGACGTGGCGGCAGACGACGAAGAGTACTGAACGATTACGACCAACTGTTTCGCTTGTTGAACACGGTGGCTCAATACAACCTCGCCCCGGTGGACCGGAGCTAACGTGGTGTCCATGTGGCTCTCGTAACCGCACCCCGATTAGATGGTATAGAATCTGTCGCCAAAGTCTCCCAGACCCGGAACTATGTAGCTGCGGCGGAGTTAGCCCGTGCATGGATGCAACCGGGTTGTCATACTTCTTCTCGTCCAAGCCCTGTGCGGCCCCGAGTTAGCCAACGGGGAACCTCCAGTGGCCGGCCGGCCAGCTGCGATGTACCGGGTTTGCTAACCTGATCAATGAAGGCGGTGACGACTTTGAGTCGGGGGAACTTCGTCGCGAAATTGCTGACTCCTTCGGGGCTTGCGATCAGGTTGAGGAATAGGATATGGTCTTCGGGCACGCCTCGTGCCTTGAGGACCTGCACAGCCATGATGGCTGACCCGCCTGCAGCGGGCGTCAGACTCCTGTCTTGCTTTGGGCCATATAATTGGCACAGAAGGGGAGGCCAATGCAACGCCGTCGCGCCTGGCCCCGGGGAACAGCAGCGGGAATCGGCTCAACTTACCCGTGGCAAACATGGGATCCAAGAGCAGAACCCATCTGTTCGCGATGTCCTCGGGGAGCTTGTCGTAGAAGAGCTTGGGCTGCGACGTATCCTCGTCTCGCTGGATTAGGATCTTGCCAATGCGAACGGAGCGGCAGCAGTCTCGAAGCCCCTGCTCCATTGCCTCGCCAGCCCGCATTATGGACACGCCACATATCTTGCCCTGAAACATAAGGCCGTTGTATGTGCGGCCAACCGGGGTAGTGATATCATGTTCGATAACGGGGAGGTGGTTGAGGCCCTCCTCGACAAGAAGCCGAATGATGCGATTCGAATAGAAGATGAAGTCTGCGCGCTCCGTCTCCTTGTTCCGTATCAAACTACGGCCTCTGTTAGCAGGCTAAGCAAAAACAGTATGGACACCCGACGGCGACCCAACGAAGCCATGCGTTTGGGGCGTCAAGTTGCCTCGATCGCTCCAACGTTGGACGTTTGGATGGGCTCACGATAGTAGTGCAATGAGCTGCGGCGTCTGGGCGAGCACGTGCACGTTCTCGAAGGGCACCTTAGCCGATAGCGTGGCGCTTGGTTTCTGCTCCGACTGCTTCGTCTCCGGCCCGACACATTGCCTCGATGCCGTGGCCATGGTCGCGACCTCGGTCGGTAAAGAACCACGAGAAAGTGACCCCGCTACGCGGGGGCCCGCACACGCAGCTTCCTTCCTTATCACAACACACTACGCAGCCACCGTCGCACCCGCATTCCGAAGCCCGCAGGACCCGCAAAAAAGCCTATAGAGCCGTAAGACTTATAGAGAGGGTTCTTAAGCTTTTCCCTCTTATATCACCGATTTTCGGAAAAGTAGGTCTCTTCGGGTAGCTCTAGACTGCGATTACGCCGCTATTTCGGCTCTAAATCAATTAAGCCCTATACTATTCGATCCGTCTCGAGAAGCTCTATCTAATAGTATACTTTTTAGCTATATATAGCTACTTATAGGCTCGTAATTATATTATAAAGATACTAATTATAAGAGAAGCCTTTAGGCCTTTTCTAGACTTAAGGGAAAATTTCCTCTTATTAATTTAATAGCTTTAACTACTATAATTATAAGTTATAGCTTTAGTTATTACTTTAATTACTTAATAGCTTTAAGAACTTTAGGAAAATAATAATAAATTTAAATATAATATAAATCTTAATTAAAAGGGGGAGTAGTATAGTAATAAAAGCGCTTAAATGCCTCTTATAAGCTATAGGTTTAAATCCCGCCTCCCCCCCCCTCTATTTAAATTTTTATTTACTAAAGGCTACTATTAGTTAGCTTTATAAGCTAATAACACCCGACCGAGCTGCTTTACTTATATATAAGGTAAGCTAAGCGAAACGATTAGGCCCCCGCTAGGCCTATACTAAAACCCCTATTAAAGAAGTAGCTAACTAAAAAGTAGCTATTAATAAAAAAAGCAGCTAACTAGAAAGTAGCTAACTAAAACTAATAGCCTTAAACTAATTAATAGCTAGAAAAATAGTACTAACTGCTCCCCCTATTTAAAATAGCTAGAAATATAAAAAGACGGGTTATAGGGCGCTAAAATAAAGAAAGCTAAGGCCTCTAGGGGCTTTAAGGGGGACTAATTATACTTAGAATAATATAAACTAAATATTTTACTTTATATAAGAGCCTATATCTAGCTATAGCTCTTTAGGCCTTAAGTTAAAAAGGCTATTAAGGGGCTTATTAATAACCTTTAGCCTTACTATAGCCTCTAAGGCTATATATAAGTAATAAAAAAAAATCTTAATTAAATTAATTTTATTAAAGCTTTAACTTCTAGTTTTACTTTAAATTTAGAAATACTTTTTTTTAAGACTTTTATTATTATAGCCTTATAATAGCCTTTTAAGAGAAAAAGAGCTATTATTAATAATAATACTCTTTAATCTATTTTTATTAAATAGCTTAAAAAGACTTAGCCTTAATAGCTTTAGGAACTCTAAAAATAAAATATATATTAAATATAATAATATATAAGCCCTATTTAGCCTTTATTTAATAAGAGTATACCTTAACTATAAGGTATAAAAGTAAGAAAAAGCTTATTACTAACTATCTATATAAATTAATACTAGTAGAGTTTTTAAGTACTAGCTTTAGCCTTAATAGTATAATTATATTATAATTAAATAATTAAGCTATATAATATTTATTATATATAATTAATTAAAGAAATAATAATATAAGACTAACTACTTATTTATTTAGGTACTTTATCTTAATATTTATAAAAGGCTATAAAGCCTATTATTTAATTAAAAGAATAAAAGCTTTAATCTTAATATTTAAGTCCCCTCTAGCTATCCTCTATTAATTATAAGCTTAATTTATATTAATACTCCTAAAATTCTACTATATCTATTTTTAGTCTTTTAATAATTATTTATTTTAATTCTTTAATAATTACTTATTTTAGTCTTTTAATAACTACTTATTTAATCCTTTAATAATTACTTATTTCCTATATTTTAATAAGTTTATTTACTTAATTAATAAATACTTATCTTTATTTAATAAGACTATTTATAAATAAAAAAGTAAAACCTTTTAATTTATTTAATTAAATATATATTACTTATAATTATAAATATTAAAAATATTAATAACTCTTTTTAAGTAATAACCCTTAAAGGGCTTAGTAACTAAAAGTAATAAATAAGTTATATATAAAAAACTATTATTAGTCTTAAGATTTAGGACTTAATTAATTTAAATTAAAAGATTAAATTAAAGGCTTCTTTAATTAAATTAATTAATTCTATAAAGAATAAAGAGATTTATAAGTTAATATTAAAATAACTTAAAATTTATAAATAAATATACTTATATTATTAAATAATAATATAATAATATAAAACTTAAAGGAAAGTATTTACTATATTTTAATAAGCTATCTTTAGGATTATTAAAAGCTATTATTTAATAATTAAGGAAGAATATAATATTATAAAAGAATTAAAGCTCTTTAAGGACTAAATTTAACTTATAGATTAAGTATATAAATAAAAAGTTCTAAACTAATTTTATAATATATTAAAAGTAATACTTTATTTAATAAAAATTAAAGATTAAATTATTAAGTAATATTAAGTATTTATAAAGGCTAAATAACTAGACTTACTTAATATAAAAGACTTATACTTTACTTAATACTTTCTTTAAGTTATAGTATTAATTAACTTAATATTTATAAACTATTAATTAAATAAAATAAAAGATAAAGCTTATAATAATAAAATAAATTAAAAGAGTATATTTTTAAATATCTTTTAGATTTATAACTTTTATAAGTATTAAATAAAAGAGAAGAAAACTATAACCCTTAAAGGCTTTTTTACTATTTATTAAAGGAAAGGTAATAATATCTCTTAAAAGGAAAATTAAGGAAATAATATTTTATAAATATAAAGAGAATAGTAATTAAATAATTTATTAATAAAAATCCCTTTTAAGTATTTTTATAATTAAAATTATTACTTTAAGGATTACTTCTATTTTAATAAAATAAAATAACTTTTAGGATAGAAATTAAACTTAAATATCTTTTAGAAAATTAAGGAAAGAGAGAATAATAACTCTACTTTTTAAAAATTAATTAAATAAACTTAAGAAAAATTTAATAAATAAAAGAAATAATAAGAATTAAAAAAAAAATAATAAGAACTTAAAAGTTAAAGTTATATTCTTTATAGTATAATTAAATAATTTAATATTTTTTATAATAATTATAATTTATATTTATTCCCTTTAAGACTTTTTTATTATAAACTTAAGTTTAGACTTATACTTATATAATAATTAATTTTATATAATTATATTAAATATAATAATATATAAGCTTTACTTAGCCCCTATTTAATAAAAGTACACTTTAATTATAAAATATAAAAGTAAAAAGAAGCTTATTACTAACTATTTATATAAATTAATATTAATAGAGTTTTTAAATACTAGCCTTAGCCTTAATAATATAATTATATTATAATTAAATAATTAAACTATATAATATTTACTATATATAATTAATTAAGGAAATAATAATATAAAACTAACTATTTACTTATTTAAGTACTTTACTTTAATATTTATAAAAAGCTATAGAGCCTATAGCTTAATTAAAATAATAAAAACTTTAATCTTAATATTTAAATTCTCTTTAATTATTCTCTATTAATTATAAGCCTAATTTATATTAATACTCCTAAAATTCTACTATACCTATTTTTAGTCTTTTAATAACTATTTATTTTAATCTTTTAATAATTACTTATTTTAATCCTTTAATAACTATTTATTTAATCCTTTAATAATTATTTATTTTTTATATTTTAATAAGTTTATTTATTTAATTAATAAGTATTTATTTTTATTTAATAAAACTATTTTTAAATAAAGAAATAAAATCTTTTAATTTATTTAATTAAATATATATTAACTATAATTATAAATATTAAAAATATTAATAACTCTTTTTAAATAATAACTCTTAAAGGGCTTAATAATTAAAAGTAATAAATAAACTATATATAGAAAACTATTATTAGTCTTAAGATTTAAGACTTAATTAATTTAAATTAAGAGATTAAACTAAAAGCTCCTTTAATTAAATTAATTAATTTTATAAAAAATAAAAAGATTTATAAATTAATATTAAAATAACTTAAAATTTATAAGTAAATATATTTATATTATTAAATAATAATATAATAATATAAAACTTAAAGGAAAGTATTTACTATATTTTAATAAATTATCTTTAGGATTATTAAAAGCTATTATTTAATAATTAAGGAAGAATATAATATTATAAAAGGATTAAAGCTTCTTAAGAGTTAAATTTAGCTTATAAATTAAATATATAAATAAAAAATCCTAAATTAATTTTATAATATACTAAAAGTAATACCCTATTTAATAAAAATTAAAGATTAAATTATTAAATAATATTAAGTACTTATAGAGGTTAAATAATTAAACTTATTTAATATAAAAGACTTATACTTTATTTAATACTTCCTTTAAGTTATAATATTAATTAACTTAATATTTATAAATTATTAATTAAATAAAATAAAAAATAAAGTTTATAGTAATAAAATAAATTAAAAGAGTATATTTTTAAATATCTTTTAAATCTATAACTTTTATAAATATTAAATAAAAAGGAAGAAAACTATAACCCTTAAGAGCTTTTTTACTATTTATTAAAAGAAAGATAATAATATCTCTTAAAAGGAAAATTAAGGAAATAATATTTTATAAATATAAAAAGAATAATAATTAAATAATTTATTAATAAAAATTCCTTCTAAATATTTTTATAGTTAAAATTATTACTTTAAGAACTATTTTTATTTTAATAAAATAAAGTAACTCTTAAAATAAAAGCTAAATTTAAATATCTCTTAAAAAATTAAGGAAAGAAAGAATAATAACTTTACCTTCCGAAAATTAATTAAATAAGCTTAAGAAAAATTTAATAAATAAAAAGAGTAATAAAAATAAAAAAAGAAAAAAAAAGAAAATAATAAAAACTTAAAAGTTAAAGTTATATTCTTTATAATATAATTAAATAATTTAATATTTTTTATAATAACTATAACTTATATTTATTCTCTTTAAAACTCTTTTATTATAAACTTAAGCTTAGATTTATATTTATATAATAATTAATCTTATATAATTAACCTTAAATTAATAAATTAAAATAACTTAAAGTATATTTATTTAAGAAATTAAGTCCTTATTATAAAAGATTATAAATAAGTTTATATTTATATTAATAAAAAGATTCTTTTCTTAAATAATATTTATTATATATTTAGATTTTATATAAATCTTATTTCCCTAAATATTATAATAACTTATAAATATTATTAAAACTTAATCTTTAGCTTAATTATAAAAGTAAAATAAAAAGTTTATTAAATAACTTAAATATATTAATAAAAGGTTATTAAATATAATAAAATACTTAATAATTAAATAATTTCTATAATATTTTAAGTATTATTATTATTATTATATAAGGAATAAATAATTAAAGCCTTATTATAATATTAATAGTTAAGCTATATTAATTTAATATTTTTAGAGAAATTAATAGAAAATATTATTAAAGTTTATATTAAAGAATTATTAATAGTTTAATATAAAGCCTATATTATTTTAAAGGCTAAAAAGATTATCTTTTAAAAGTATTTATAAATTAAGATATTATATCCCTTTTAAAGAATTTATATTAATATCTTTAGCCTTTAAAGATTATATAATAAGAAAGAGGTAGCCTTATTTATTAAAAATAAATTTATAAATATAATATTTATTTATTTACTTAATAATTAAATATATATATCTTTAATTTTAATACTTAATATATTTATTACTTTTATAAATTAATAATTTAATTTAAAGGTTTATATAATTTATAGAAATAATAATTAAAGACTTTAGGAAGTCTATTAAAGTTAGATTAAAGAAAAAGGGATTAAAAATAAACTTATTATATTATATATACTAGCTTAAAATAAAATAACTAAATACTTAAAGGATATTATTATTACTAAAGTTTATATTATATTAAATAATATTTAATTATTATACTATCTTTAGCTAGAAGTTTAGTAAATTATAATATATTTATATAATTATTTACTTATTTAAAATATTAATTAAAAGACCTTTTTCTAAAAGCTTTATTTATAGCTTTAAATTAATAATAAAAATATAAATTATATAAAATAATTATAGTTAAATATTATATATTTTAAAGTATATAGATATAAAGTATACTTATTAATAACTTAAGTTATATAAAATATATAGAAAAAGGACCTTAAAGTTAAAGTTTATACTAAAATTAATTATTTTATTAAATATAATAATATTAATATTTATTAAATTTAGATTCTAAATTAATTTAAAGTTAAAAGAGTTAAAGATATTATTTTTAATAAAAGTAATTTATATTAAAAGTAATAAGAGTTTATTAAAACTATATAATTCAATTTATTTAATTATATTAACTTAAATAATAAAAATACTAAAATTAAAGAATATTTCCTTAAAAATTAAGAAGTAAGGAATAGAGAGTTTACTTAATATATCTTACTTTATTATTTAAATAATTCTAAATCTATAAATTTAAATTAATAGCCTAATAATATAATAAAAAAACTAAAGGTATAAGAAATAAGCTTATTAAATAATATTTCCCTAAATTTAAGTAACTTAATATAGAAAATATAAAAAATAATTAATTAAAAAAAGAAAAAAAAAGGGCTATAAAAACTTATATTTAACCCTTAAATTAATATTTTTATAGAATTATAAAGATTTATTAAATAAATTATAAATAAACTTATAATTAATAATTAAATTATTATTTTAATTAAAAGATCTTAATTATAAGAATTATATAAATTAATTAAATAATATAAAGATATATTAAAATAACTTTTTTATTAAAATTATTAAAAAACTTTATTGAAAACTATTTTTTAATAAACTTTAAACTTAAAGAGACCTTAAGAATTATTAATTTAAATAGGAATTTAAGGAAATAGTAATTAAAAAATAGGAATTACTTAAAGAATAAGAAATCTTTTAATTAATTTAAAAAGATAGAATTAAGGAATAACCCCTATTACTTACTTAAATATTTAAGTATAAATATAATAAATATAGCTATTTTATTAAGTTTAAGGCTAAACTTTATATTAAAAGAGACCTATAGCTAAAGAATAATAAAAAGACTTATATAATAATACTTATAGAAAGAAACTTTTATATTCTTATAGCTATTATAACTAAATTTAACTTTAAAATAAAATAGCTTAATATAATTAATATATTTATAAATACTTTACTTAATAATAATAAGATTTATATTAAATTTCTAAATAGATTTAAATAATAAAAATAGATTCTTAAATTACTTAAAGCCTTATATAAACTAAAATATTTATTACTTTTATAATAAAAAGACTTTATTATAGCCTTTAAGGACCTAAAATTTAAGTAATATATTAATAAGCTCTATATATTTTAAAATAATAATATAATAGTTTTCTTTTTTATAAATAATATTACCCTTTTATATTAAAAAGAAAATATATTTTAAGCTAAAAACTTTATTAAAAGGCTTAAGGAGAAATATAATATAATTAAATAAAGAAAGATTAAATAATTTCTTAATATTAAGATTATTTAAGACTACTTTAATAAAAAGCTCTAGCTTTATTAAAACTTATTTATTAAGAAAATAGTAATTAATTTTTATTAAAAAACTAATAAAATATATAAAGGGAATTCTTTTTTTATTAATTATTCTTAACTTAATTTAAAATAAGTAATATTAAATTAAATTTATTATTATTAATAAAAGATAAAGTATATTAATTATATTAATATTATTATAAAACTAGATATTATAAAGCTATTTTTAAAGCTTATAAAATTTATATTTAATTTATTATTAAAATACTATAAGTTAATTAATTAAATAATTATATATCTTTATAATATAAAATATTATATTATTAAGTTCTTAAAAATAAAAAAAGACTTAACTATTATTAATTATTATAATAATACTTATTATAATAAAAAAATATATATTATATTAAATATAGCTTTTATAAATAATTAAAAGATAAGGAAATTCTTATAAAAATTAATTCTATATTTATTTAAAGAATTAATCTTCTAAAAATCTAGAAAATAGAATATAATTATTACTTTATTTATAAAAGTAAAACTCTTAGTATTTATATATATAGCTAAAGAAACTATTATAATAATTTAATTATTTAATTAAATTTCTCTTAAGCTAAAAGAAAAATTAATTATTAAATATAATAACTTATAAATAATTTAGCTTATTAATAATAAAACGCTTTAAATTAAGATAGCCTTTAAGTATATTAATATATATAATTATTAAGTATAATAAATATATTAATAAAGTTACTTTTAAATTAAATATATACTTATTAATTAAATAATTATTAATAGACTTATAAAGGTTTTATTAAATTAAAGATTTAAATTCTTTATTTAATAATTAGGCCTTATAAATATATACTATTTATATTAAAATAAGGACTTTTCTTTAAATAATTTAAATTAAGCTATAAGTAAATTTAAGGGAGTATATTAAATATAATAATATATAAGCTTTACTTAATATAAGGCGTAAAGGATATAATACGCTAAAGAGGAGAGCTAGTAAGAGCTCTCTTATTAATTAGCTATAGCTAGGCCGCGGAACTTATATAATATAAAAAAGAGAATATATAGTAGCGTAACCCCTTTAAGTTATATATATAAATAAGGCTACCCGAACCTTAAAGGAAGGTTATTATAGGGCTATTACTAGTATATAGTTATATCTACTTAAATAATAAAGTAAGAGAGAACTTAAGCTTTAGTCTTATATAAATCTAGAGGTATTTAGCTTACTTAGCCCTATATTTACTATTAATTATTATATTCTAAAGCTTTTACTTAAAGGCTACTTAAAATAAAGATACCTTAAGAAGCCCCTAACTATATATATATTATATAGCTAAATACCCTATAAGTTAGAATAGTTTCTAGCTTAAGTAACTTAAGGTTTAAGGTATAGCTATAGGAAGATATTATCTTAATAATAACTATAATAAGGCCCTATTATTATATATAGAAAGAATTACTTAAGTATATAGCTTAATTAAAAGAGTTATAGTAACTTTAGGAAAGAGAGTAGGATTTACTCTTTAACCTTTAGGTAGTTATTAACTAAAATATAATTAATAAACTAAAGAGATATTATTAAAGGTCCTTAAGCTTAGGGGATAATTAGAGCTAGGAGGTTAAGATTAAAAATATTAACTAATTATTTTAACTAATTATATTAAGGAAGAGACTTAACTAATTAAATAACTTATAATAAGCCTTTAATAATACTTATAGATAATACTATAAGAATTATTAAAAAATCCTTCTTACCTTAAATAATATATATAATAATTATAGGGCGTAATAAGATTAATACTTAGATATATAGCTATTAAACTAAAGGGAAACTATAGTTAATAACTAGAAGGTATTTAAAGAATAGACTCTTACTCTTTTAAAGGACTCTATAAATTAGGAAGCCCTTATTATAACCTAAATATAAGATATACGCTAAAGGGAAGGATAAACTCTAATAGAGTTTAGTATTTATCTTAATTTACTAAAAAAATACTTTATTTATAGAGACGAAAAAACTTAAGCCTTAATATTTTTTATAAAACTTTATATTAAATTAAGAAACTATATTACTTTATATATTAAGTCTATTATAGGGAAAACTAAGGAAGAAATAGTCTAACTAGCCTAATAATATTAAAATATTATAAGACCCTTTAGGAAATAAAAGGCTAATAGTAATAATACTACTAAAAGCTATAAAAAGCTTTATTAATATAGGAACTTTAATAGCTTAAGGATAAAGGGAAGCTTTATAAATAGCTTTTAATAAAAAGAAAAAGAAAAGGGGGGTAGTATAGCCTTAATACCCTTTAAGTTAACTACCCGCCTAAATCCTAAAGATAGTAATAGGAAATAGCTTAAGTATTTTAATTATAATAATAAGGAATACCTTTAAAATAAGTACCCTAACCCCCTAAAAAGGGATTAAAATAAAGGCTAAAAGGGAAAATTAAAGAGGTTAGAGTAACTATCCTAACTCTAGATTAAACCCTAGGGATAGTTCCTAGATTATAGATATCTATAATTATAAAGGGGTATATATAAGTAAAGATTTATACTAACCTAAACTTTAGTATAAAAGTTAATCTTATTAATATTAAATTAATAAAATAATTAGAATTATAACGCTTACCTTTTATAATACTAAAACTAAAGGGAGTAAATAAATAATAAATCTTATAATATAATATTTAGGAAGTATTAATTACTATTATTAACTATTAAGGTAAAGAAAAGGTATTACTATATTTATATATTAAAGTTAATTAAGACTTTAAACTAAAAGGAAGCCCTATTTTATTAAGAATACTTACTTTATAGTCCTAAAGAATCTATCTCTCCTTAGGGGATTATAAATAGTAGTTTAAGTATATTTAGTAAGGAATAAAGATTCTTAATTTAGAAACGTTTATTTATTAAGCCTAAAATAAAATAATAATTTATATAATTATTAAGAATAAGGATTTAATTCCTATTCTTTAAAAAAGTAACTTTATATTATTATTAAATTTAAAGTAATTATTATTAGAATTCTAAAAGTTCTAAGATATATTTATTATAGCTAAAGTAGAAATATTATTTAAGTATTATATTATTAATTATATAATAGACTTAATACTTAAAGTTAGTTCCCTTTATAAGTTAATATATACTCTATTTTAAAATAAATTATAAGAATTATACTTTTATATTTAAAATAACCTTAAATAAAAGTAAATATAATTATTTAAAAGCTCTATTAAAATACCTATTCTTTTTATACTTAAGAAAGATAGGACTCTAAGACTATATATTAATTACTATAGATTTAATAAGATTATAATAAAGAATTACTTTACTTTACCCTTAATTTTAGAAATTCTTAATTAAATTAAGGGCGCTAAATACTTTACTAAAATTAATATAAAGAATATATACTATTAAATTTATATAAAAGAAAGAAATAAATAGAAAACTACTTTTTATATAAAGTATAGTTATTATAAATACTTAATACTACCCTTTAGATTAATAAATATATTAATTATATTTTAATATTATATTAATTAAGCCTTATAAGGGCTAGTAGATACTATTTATATTATATATTTTAATAATATTTTTATTTACTTAAAGATAAAAGAGAATTATATTTATTATATTAAATAAATACTAAAAAGGCTTAAAGTTACTAAGCTTTATATAAAGCCTTCTAAATATACTTTCTTCTAGGAATTAATAAAGTTTCTAAGATTTATTCTATTTACTAAAGGAATAGTAATAGACTTATAAAAAGTAGAAGTAATTATAAATTAATAAGTCCTAAAGATATATTAAGAGATTTAAGTTTTTTTTAGATTTTATAATTTTTATTAATAGTTTATTAAAGAATACTTTAATATTACCTTACTATTAACTTCCCTCCTAAAAGGAGCTAAAGGGAGAAAGAAATTAAAGTAAGTATAATTATAAAAGGATAAGCTTTTAGCCTTTTAAGCCTTAAAGAATATCTTTATAAAAATACTCTTATTATAATACTTTAACTTTTAGTAATTAATTTATATTAAGATAAATATATTCTATTTTATAATAATAAGAATTTTATTATAGCTAGCTAAAAATAGTAAATAGTATCTAGTAGCCTTTTAATTAAAGAAATTTTAAGGAGTAAAATTAAATTAAGGAACCCTAAACTAAAAGTTATATATAATTATTAAGTTATTTAAATATTAATAATAATATATTAAAAGGGCCTTATACTTAATTAAAGTACTCTTTAATTATTAGAATCTTTAGATCTTTATATAGTACTTATATTTAAATAGAAGATAAGTATAGTAATATATATATCTAGTACCCTTTAACTTTATTA
The DNA here is from genome assembly GCA_002939055.1 of Hypocreales sp. Mo6-1. Classification (NCBI taxonomy): domain Eukaryota; kingdom Fungi; phylum Ascomycota; class Sordariomycetes; order Hypocreales; species Hypocreales sp. Mo6-1. The sequence goes on from PNEP01000013.1 coordinate 4,955,476, forward strand.
TTAAGTATTATATTAGGAAGAGTAATTCTATAAATACTTTATTAAGAAAGCCAGAATATAAGGGTAAATTACCCTTAAATTAAAGTCTCCTATTAGAACTTTAGAAGAAATTAGAGAATACCTTAATATAAATAATATAAATAATATATTATAGAGATTATAATAAGATATCTTTATAGAATAAATTATTTTAAGTCTTTTTTTAGTTTAAGTATAGCGAGATACCTTTATAAGATATAGGAACCCTAGCTTATTACTTATAAAATAGAGGAGATATACCCTTAAGTTAAGAAGGTCTAATTAATTAAATTAAAGTAATAGTTAATTATAAATAGCTTACCTTAAGGTATTTAGTTTAATATATTATTAAGTATAAAGGGATTTATATAAAAGAGGTATTATAGCCCCTTAAAGACTTAATTTAGGAAGCTTAAGTATAGGATATATAGATTATTACCTAAAAAGACTATACTCTTTTAATAAAAGAGTAGGAAGATAAAAGTAACTAAATACTTAATAATTTTAAGATATTATATTAAAAGAGTAAAGTAATAGTCCCCTAAGACTTAATATTATAATAAGAGTTCCTATAGTTATATTATAATAACTTATTAATAGAGTATTTTAAAAGGAAGTATACTTTAAAGTTATTATAATAGAAGTTTTATTAGCTATATATATATTAAGATATTATAAAATATATCTAGAGTTATTCTATTTATTAAAGGGTTATTATATAGAGATATTACTTTTATAATACCCTTAAATTACTATTAATATTAATTAGTCCTTAATAGGAGATTACTATAAATTTTATTATAAGGTTACCTTCCGTTAATTTCTAAAAATAAAAAGTTAATACTATTTTTATTATTATAAATTAATATATAAAATATTTAGTATTTATTCTAGTCTATATAATAATTACTATATTTAACTTAATATAACTATTCTATTATAAAATAAAGCTTTATTTTAGAGCCCTAAGGGGTATTATTATAGATTAAGGATCTATTTTTACTAGTTAATACTAATTATAACTTTATTATTTTTTTAAGATAAAATAGAAGCTATTTATAGCGTTTTACCCTTAAACTAATAGTTAAATAGAATAAATAAACTAAACTTTAGAATAATATTTCTATTATTTTACTAATTCTAAATAGATTAATTAGATATTCTTACTATATATAGCCTAATTTATTTATAATAGCGCTATTAGTTCTATAACTAATCTCTCCCTAAATAAAGCCTTATTTAATTACTAATTATTAATTTATCTTATTATTAAGGATAATAATATAATAAGAGAGGTCCTTAAAGTAAAAGTAAGAGTAAAAAGACTATTTTATAATAATATCTTAAAAAATAGTAAATAAAAGTAATATAAATATAAATAAAATATTATAATTAGTAATATTAGCTTTTATAATTAAAAAGAGGTAATCTTATAGCTTTATTAATATAGAATATTAAGTTTAAGGAAGGAAAAAGAAAACTCCTTTTAAAATACCTTAAGCCTTTCTAAGTCCTATAAATAATAAGTAAATAAGCCTATAGGGTAGTATTACTAGAAAAGTATATAGGCTTATATAATATATTTTATATTAGCCTATTAGAATTATTAAAGGAAGTAATAACTAAATACTTAATAAATAAAAACCTATTAATACCTAACCTTAAAGATAATAAGAATAAATAAAAGATTAAAGAGATAAAAGACTATTAAGAAAAAAGTAACTTAATAACTTACCTTATTAAATAGAAAGAGTAATTAGTAAAGTATAATTAATAAGTATTAATAAGTAATATAACTTATATAAATAAACTCCTTTTAGCTTACTATAAGGGAGTTAAGTTATTTAAATAAGTAAGTACCCCTAAGGGAAGGAAAAAGAAGTAACCCGCCTAGAAATTAAACCCTAATTTATTTAATATTAAGGACTTTATTTTAGTAGTTAAGGGTAATAAGAGAATAATATATACTAAAAACCTAAGGGATACTAAATAGATTATACTTATTATAGTAATTAGTTATTAAAATCTAAAAAGAATAACTATAAGGAAATATAATAAATAAGTTAAACTTAAGCCCTTTAATATACCTTTTAATATAATAAAGAGCTTAAATTAAATATACTTATTATACCTCCTTATAGTAATAAGGGATTTATTATTTTTCCTTATAAAGTCCCTTACTAATTTTAATAAGTTATTATATTACTAAAGGAAAGTATTCTTAAGAGAGTTATTAATAAGAAAGTAATATAATAAGGAATTAATTATAATTTATATATATATTATAAAATAAAAGATATAATATAAAGACTAGGTTTAGGCTTATTTAAATAAAGAGAAACTTAACTTTAAATAGGGAAGATATAAAAATAAAGACCTAAAACTTAATAAATAAGTAAATATAATTATAATACTATAAGGCTAAACCCCTTACTCCTTTAATATAAAAGTTAGGAAGGGAAATATTACTTAATAATTAGCCTTAAAGGCCTTTAGGATATTATCCTATTCTATAAGGACCTTACTTATATTAGCCTAAAAAGAACTTTTAGCTATAGCTTAAGGGAGGGAGCTAATATTACTCTTTAATAAGTAAAGATATTATAAGTCCTCCTATATTTATAGCGCCTTTATAATCTAGCCGAAAAGTTAGCGAAAAGGCTATAATATATTAAATAAAGATATTATTTACTAAAGCCTTATTAATTAGGCCTACCTATATTAAAGGATAAGAGTATTATAATACTATTAGGTAGTAACGCTTTTTAATAAATATATAGTAACTTTCTATATTTTAATTATTATATTAATAATATTATATTAAGTATCTTTAATTAAGTATTTACGTACTAGTTCTCTTATAAATTAATAAGGCTTTAATTAGACTTATAGGCCTACTTAGCTATATTAAATATAGTAGCGAACTATATTTATACTATAATTAAGTTATAATATATCTCCTTAAAAAGTAGGAGATAAATATTAAAAAGAGCCTTTAATAAATCGCTACTTATATTAAGTAATAAATAGAGGGCATATTTATTTTAGTAGTATAATATCTTTAGCTAACTAATAGTTAGTATTAGCTAGCTTATAGCTAGCGTATTATTATTACTATTAATAATAAGAGTATTATTAACTTAAATAATTAAATTAATAATAATATAGGCTATATTACTCTTTACTATAAAAGCGCGTTAATTAATTAAAATAGCCACATTATTATAATAAAGCTAGATAAAGCTATTTAGTTATTTACTTATAACTATTAGGTTATAGTAATTACTAATTATTTTAAGTATAGCTTAATTATAACTATTAGCCTACTAAAAACTAAATAATATAGGGTTACTTACTTTATAATAATTACTATTACTATTTCTATAGCTCTTATAATATAAGGAGTTAGCGCTTATAAAAGTATAAATAATAATAAGTAACTTATTAAGTAATACTATTACTTTCTTAAACTTTTTAAGCTTTAAGTAAAAGTAACTTATATACTAATCCTATAAGAGATAGGCCTTATAAATATACTTAAGGCGCTTATATCACTATACTTTTATAAGCTAATAAGTATAATATAAAGGTATTATAGTAATAAAGAGAGAATAATATAAGAAAGAAATTAAAATAAATATAATACTCCCTAGAAATAATACTTTTATTATTTAACCTATCTCTATAATAATTAATATATCGTAATATAGTATATATAGCGCGTATATATAACTTAAATAAAAACAATAATACTCTACCTACCCTAATACGGTTAGGATATTTATATTAGGAAGGGGGGATAATTATAAGGTATAAAGAATATAATACGCTAAAGAGAAAGGCTAGTAAGAGCCCCCTTATTAATTAGTTATAGCTAGGCCGCGGAACCTATATAATATAAAAGGGAGGATATATAGTAGTATAACCCCTTTAAGTTATATATATAAATAAGGCTACCTAAACCTTAAAGGAAGGTTATTATAGGGCTATTACTAGTATATAGTTATATCTATCTAGGTAGTAAAGTAAGGGAGAACCTAAGCTTTAATTTTATATAAATCTAGAGGCATTTAGTTTACCTAGCCCTATATTTACTATTAACTATTATACTTAGCCCCTATTTAATAAAGATATACCTTAACTATAAGGTATAAGGGTAAGAAGAAGCTTATTACTAACTATTTATATAAATTAATATTAATAGAGTTTTTAAGTATTAGCCTTAGCCTTAATAATATAATTATATTATAATTAAATAATTAGGCTATATAATATTTACTATATATAGTTAATTAAGGAAATAATAATATAAGACTAACTATTTATTTATTTAGGTATTTTACTTTAATATTTATAAAAAGCTATAAAGCCTATAGTTTAATTAAAAGAATAAAAGCTTTAATTTTAATATTTAAGTCCCCTTTAGCTATTCTTTATTATTTCTTAAGAAAAATCCTTAGCCTATAGTTATAAAGAGAGTAAAAGTTACTTAATAGTCTTAAGGATTTCCTTTTATATAAAAGCTTCTTTAATTAATTAATTTTTATTAATATCTTTCGAAAACTATACTCTCTTTCTTTTATATATATTTATATTAATTAATAAAGGGTCTAAAGGTATAGAATAGGGTTTTTACTTTTTTTAGAAAAGGATAATAATTATAAAACTATTAATTAAGCTTTTTCCCTCTTATATTACTATTTTTTTGAAAAGTAAGTCTTATAGAGAAGTTTATAATATAATTATATAGTTAATTTAGCTTTAAATTAATTAAGCCCTATATTATTTAAACTATTTTATAAAGCTCTTTTTAATAATATACTTTATAGCCTTATACGGCCTCTTATAGGCTTATAATTATATTATAAAGATATTAATAATTAAAGGAGCCTTTAGGCCTCTTTTAGACTTAAGGGAAAATTTTCCTCTATTAACTTAGCGGCTTAGTTAATAACTATAGCTACTATAAGCTACTCCCGCCACTTTAGCTATCTAGTAGCCCTAAGAACTCTAGGAAAATAGTAGTAAATTTAAATATAATATAGACCTAAATTAAGTTAACTTTATTAAAGCCCCGGCTTCTAGCCCTACCTTAAGCCTAAAAACGCCTCTTTTTAGGACCCCTATTACTATAGCCTTATAGTAGCCTCTTAAGAGAAAAAGGGCCGCTATTAATAATAATACCCTTTAGCTTATTCTTATTAAATAACTTAAAAAGACTTAGTTTTAATAGCTTTAGGAACCCTAAAAATAAGATATAGTTTATAAATACCTTTACTTAGCCCTTTAAGCTATTTAAATAGCTTATTTAGCCTAGCCCTTCTATAAGTACTTTATAAAAGGCCTTAAAAAGGCTATAAAGAAAGTAGTTAACCTAAAGCTCTTAAGCCAGCTCTCTATTTTATCTTATAGTTAAATTATTTAAAGCTTAGGCTCTAGCTAGTAAGCTAAGGCTTTAGGCCCGGCCCTAGCTCTAGCCCTAGCCCCCCCCGCCCTAGCCCTAGCCCCCCCCGCTCTAGCCTTAGCCCTAGCCTTAGCCCAGCTAGCTTAATAATAAATTAATAGATCTTAAGGAGCTTAAAAGACTTAAGGACCCTAAAAGACCCTAAGACCTTAATAGACTTAAGGACTTTAATAAACTTAAGGATTTTAGTAACTTTAGTAGCCTTAATAGTTTAATAAAAAATAAATAGACTTAATAAGTAAATATATAAGTATAAATGCTTTTAATTAAATAGTATTTATAATAAGAGAGTAAAAAAGGTTACTTAAAATAGAGGTATTAATAGAAGTTAAGAAGGTATCTTTACTTAATTTATAGCTAAAAGTTATACTCTTAGCGACTAGTTTAATATATAGGCTATTCCTAAGTTTTGCTTTCTATATATACTATACTTACTTAATTAAATAATCCTAAGAGGCCTTTTCCTCTTTTATATACTTATTAGCCTTTAATTACTTCCTATAATAGTATTATATCTCTTAGCGGGTGCCTTAATACTTTATTAAACTCCTCCCTAGCGCGTAAAAGCTATCCTAGCTAGAAGAAAGCGTAATAAAGAAACGGAGTATTAAGTAATAAGTTTTATAAAACTATAAAGAAAAGATTAATTAATATAACTAAGTATTTATAGAAAGAAAAGTTACTATAAAGTAAAATCGTTATATAAGAAAAGCTTTATAAAGGAAAGTATAATCTATTTCTATACCCTTTAGACCTTTTAATTTAAACTACTTTAAAGCCTTTCCTTAATTTAGGCTTAATCTAATTCCTCTTTTACTATTTTTCTCTTAAAGTTTCTCCCTAGATCCCTCTACTTACTATTACTAATAATATTAAAGATAGAGTTTACCCCCTTCCGGACCCTTTAGTGGGGCAACTGGCGCTATTTAGAGGCCTTAGGCTCTAACTATAAAGTTATAGCCTTTAAAGGGGCTTTCTAGTAGCTTCTAATAGCTAGCCCGCTCTTCCTAGCCCGGCCGGCCTTATTTAATTATAAAAAAGCGAATTAGGCCCTTTTTATAAAAACGCTTCTAACTAAAGAGCCCGAGCTAGCTTAAGAGCTATAGGACCTAATTATAGTAAAAGACTATAATAGGATAGTAGCCTTCTTAACTAATTCCCTCCTAGAAGCCACTAAAGCCGCGATTCCGCGGCTAAAGCCTTCTAGCCGCTTAAAGCTATAGTGGACTTTATAGCTAAAAGGACTCTAGAAAGCTCTCTCTAGCGCCTAATAGTACTATAAGGGCTCTCTTATAGGCTAGAACGGGCCCGCCCGGGTAGCTTAGAAAAGGGCTAGAAATAGCTACTTCTTAACTATAAGAGAGGTAAAAGCGGCCTACTAGGATTAATTCCTCGCTAAAGTAACTAAAAAAGATATCTTTATAGCTTATAGCTATATAAAAGCTAGGCTAAACTCTATTTTCTTTAGCTTACGCTACTTAAAAGGGGGGGTAGAAGCCTTAGCTAAAATATTTATAGAAAAATGCGAGGCCTTTATTAATATACTATTCCTAGAGCCCCCTAGAAGCCCTAGCCCTCCCGGAAGCCTTAGGCCCCCTAAAAGCCCTAGGCCCCCCGGAAGCTTTAAGCCCCCTAAGGGCCCGGGGCAGTAATAGCCGCAGTAACGCTAGCTCTAGCCGGCCCTAGCCGATATTAAGGTCTAATAAGCTATTCTTAGCTCTTTAAATAAAAAGGTACCTGGCCTTAACTCTCTAAGCTTCCTATTAATTTAAAAAGCCTATAGCGCTATTCTAGCAATTTTTAATAGCGCTTATAGGGCCCTATTTAAAGAGAGCTACTACCTAAAGGCCTAAAGAGAAGGGATTAAAATTATCCTTCTAAAACTAAAAAAGCTGGACTATATAGTCCTAAAGGCCTATAGGGTTATCGTACTTCTAAACTACCTTAAAAAAACCCTTAAAAAGCTATTTATAACCTAGCTTAACTTTCTAGTAAATATAGACTGCCTTCTTTATAATTCTTAACTAAGCGGCTAGAAATAGCGCTTAACTATTAATACAGCCCTTCTATTTACTTATTACGTCTAGAAAAAGTAGAAAGAGATAAAAAGCGCTATTACTAATACCTTATTTCTTAATATAAAAGGGGCCTTTAATTATATTAACTATAAGAAGCTATTAAGGACCCTAAAAGCCTTAGGCCTCCCTAGGGCTTTTATAAGTTAAGTAGGCTATTTCGTCTTAAGCTAGAAAATATAGCTCGCCTTTAAAAACTAGCTATAACTAAATATACTAATTACTATAAGGGTCCCCTAGGGGTCCCCTATTAGCCCTATTTTATTCCTATTATATATTAAAGGGATAGTAGCAGCTAGAGGGCTCTAGCTTTCCTATATTAATAACTTTAGCGTTTCTATAATATTTAAGTTAATAAAAAGGAACTACTAGGCCCTTAATAAAGTTACTAAGGACCTCTTTTAATAAGTAAGTTAATAAGGCGCCTAATTTAATTCTAAAAAAATAGAATTAATATACTTCTCGCGAAAAAGGGACCTTATTATAGAAGGAGTTAAAATAAGGGCTATTTTTATAGCCCCTAGCCCGGTTATTAAGTAGTTAAAGGTCTTTTTTAACTTTAAGCTAACCTTTAAGACTTATATTAAGAAAAAGATAGCTATAGTAATAGTAGCCTTCTAGGGGCTCTAGCGGCTAGCCGGGTATTAAAAGGGCCTTTCCTTTAGGGCCTTATAATAGCTTTATATAGCTTATATTATAATAATAGTAGACTATAGGGTCCTAGTCTAATATAAAGGCCCCGGGTAATAATAATAGGGCCTAATCTAGCTTTTTTAATAGCTTTAAAATAAGGCCCTCCCTAGAATTCTAAGCACCTTTTATAGTAGCCCGATTAAGGCCTAAGAGCTAGAAGTAGCTCTCCTACCTCTAGAAATTTAGTTTAAAAAAGCCTACTTAGCCTATAGCCTCCGTATACTCCTCTTTTAGTTAAATTACCCTATAAAAGTAGTATATAACGCTTCTATTAAGAATAAATTAACTAATTTTAAGTTAGACCTAACTACCTTTAGCTACTTATAGCCTAAAATATAGCTTTATAGCCTTCTTTATAGGCTTAAGGCTATTATAAGGCCTAACTAGGCTCTAGAAAGGAAAAAGGCTAGCTAGTAACCCCTTTAGGCCCTAGCGCCTAGGGCGGCTATTCTAATAGAAAGCTACCTTAAGGAAAAAGCGAAAAAATAATACCTTTAGCTCCTTAAAGACCTTAAATTTAAGGACTCTATACTTTACTATATAGATAGCTTATAGGAAAAGGGCCTTAACGGAACCCTATTAAATTCCTATTTCTTTTATGAAATAGGCCTAAATAGAAGGCCTTAAAAAACTTATTTTTAGAACCTAGAGCCCTTTATAGAAGTAGCTAACGCTAAGCTTATAGCTATCTTTAAGGCCCTAAATAACTTATATACCTACTCCTACTAGCCTAACTAGCCCTAGCCGCTAGCCTATATCTTTATAGATAGTTAAGTAGCTATCTTAAAGATATTAAGCTATAATAATATAGTTTATAGAGTGAAATAATGGCTAGAATAGCTTAAATCTCTCTATAAAGTCTAATTAGTCTAGTGCCCTAATTACTATAGGGTTCTAGGAAATAAATTAGTTAACTAACTAGCGAAAAAGGGGCTTAGGGCCTAGCTAGAAGGCCGGCCTTATATCTCTATTAGCTATTTACGCTATTAAGTCTACTAAATAGCTCTAGTTAGCTAGAAGTAGCTTTAAGCTATAGAAAAAGACTATAAGACTTAAGGCCTTAGGGCCTATAGCCTTAATAAGTACTATTAGTAATTAAAATAGGACCTTATCTAGTTTTCTTATAAGCTAGCTATAGGCCTTACTATTAGGCCTATTTAATTAGCTTACTTTTAGCTTCTATTTAGAATAAGCTATCTTAAAGCCTATTTAAAAATAATTAAAAAAACCTTTATAGATAGGTATTAATATAGCTTATAATATATAGCTACCTACTTTATTCTAACTTATAAGAGGTATATAAAAGACTAGTAAACGCTATTAAAAGATAGAAAAATCGGGCCTTAGGGGCCCCTTTAAGCCCTTTTTAATATTAAGAAAAGTAAGTAAGCCCTACTAGCCTTCTTAGCTTCTATAAGTATTAAAACGGCCGCCTAGTTTAAAATAGAGTAACCCTAGGCCCTAGGGCTATAAGGGGGAATAAAAAACGCCTAGAAAATAGCTACTTAACTCTCTTACTCTCTTTACTATTCTATTTATATTATAACACTCTTTTTTTCCTTAGTCTCTTATAAATAGGCCTAGCCTATAGGGCCCTTTAGGGCTTACTATAAGGCTTTAAGCCCCGCCTCGCTATAGCCCCTAGGGCTATATATAAGTAATAAATAAATAAAAAAAAAATAAACCGCTTTCTTTATAATTCTTAACTAGGCGGCTAGAAATAGCGCTTAGCTATTAATATAGCCCTTTTATTTATTTATTATATCTAGAAAAAGTAGAAAGAGATAAAGGGCGCTATTACTAGTACTCTATTTCTTAATATAAAAGGGGCCTTTAATTATATTAGCTGCGGGAAGCTATTAGGGACCCTAGAAGGCCTAGGCCTTTTTAGAGCTCTTATAAGCTAGGTAGGCTATTTTATCTTAAGCTAGAAAATATAGCTCGCCTTCGAAAACCAGCTATAATTAAGTACGCTAATTATTATAAGAGTCCCCTAAGGGTCTTTTATTAGCTCTATTTTATTCCTACTATATATTAAAGGGATAGTAGTAGCTAGAGGGCTCTAGCTTTTCTATATTAATAATTTCAGCGTTTCTATAATATTTAAGTTAATAAAAAGGAACTACTAGGCTCTTAGTAAAGTCGCTAAGGATCTCTTTTAGTAAGTAAGCTAGTAGGGCGCTTAATTTAACCCTAGAAAAATAGAACTAATATACTTCTCGCAAAAAAGGGACCCTATTATAGAAGGAGTTAAAATAAGGGCTATTTTTATAGCCCCTAGCCTAGTTATTAAGTAATTAGGGGTCTTTTTTAACTCTAAGCTAACCTTTAAGACCTATATTAAGAAAAAAATAGCTATAGTAATAGTAGCCTTTTAGGGGCTTTAGCGGCTAGCCGGGCGTTAGAAGGGCCTTTCCTTTAGGGCCTTATAATAGCTTTATATAGCTTATATTATAATAATAATAGACTATAGGGTCCTAGTTTAGTATAAGGGCCCTAAGTAGTAATAATAGGGCCTAGTCTGGCTTTTTTAGTAGCTTTAAAATAAGGCTCTCCCTAGGATTCTAGGCACCTTTCGCGGCAGCCCGATTAGGGCCTAAGAGCTAGAAGTAGCTCTCCCGCCCCTAGAAATTCAATTCGAAAAGGCCTACTTAGCCTATAGCCTTTATACGCTCCTTTTCTAGCTAAATTACTCTATAAGAGTAATATATAATATTTCTATTAAGAATAAATTAGTTAATTCTAAGTTAGATCTAGCTACTTTTAGCTACTTATAGCCTAAAATATAGCTTTATAGCCTTCTTTATAGACTTAAAGCTATTATAAGGCCTAACTAGGCCCTAGAAAGGAAAAAGGCTAGCTAGTAACTCCTTTAAGCCCTAGCGCTTAAAGCGGCTATTCTAATAGAAAGCTACTTTAAGGAAGAAGTAAAAAAATAGTATCTCTAGTTCCTTAAAGACCTTAAATTTAAGAACTCTATACTTTATTATATAAATAGCTTATAGGAAAAGGGCCCTAACGGGACTCTATTAAATTCCTATTCCTTTTATAAAATAGGCCTAAATAGAAGGCCTTAAAAAACCTATTTCTAGAACCTAGAGCCTTTTATAGAGGTAGCTGACGCTAAGCTTATAGCTATCTCTAAGGCTTTAGACGACTTATACGCCCGCCCCCGCTAGCCTAACTAGCCCTAGCCGCTAGCCTATATCTTTATAAATAGCTAAGTAGCTATTTTAAAGATATTAGGCTATAATAATATAACTTATAGGGCGAAATAATAGCTAGAATAACTTAAATCTCTCTATAAAGTCTAACTAGTCTAATACTCTAGCTACTATAGGGTCCTAAGAAATAAATTAATTAACTAATTAATAAAAAAGGGGCTTAAGGCCTGGCTAGAAGGCTAGCCTTATACCTTTATTAACTATTTATACTATTAAGTCTACTAAATAGCCCTAACTAGCTAGAAGTAGCTTTAGGCTATAGAAAAAGACTATAAGACTTAAGGCCTTAGGGCCTATAGCTTTAGTAAATACTATTAGTAATTAAAATAGGACTTTATTTAGTTTTCTTATAAGCTAGCTATAGGCCCTACTACTAGGCCTACTTAATTAGCTTACTTTTAGCTTCTATTTAGAATAAGCTATCTTAAAGCCTATTTAAAAACAATTAGAAAAACCTCTATAAATAGGTACTAGTATAGCTTATAGTATATAGCTACCTATTTTATTCTAGCCTATAAAGGGTATATAAAAGACTAGTAAACGCTATTAAAAGATAGAAAAATCGGGCCTTAAGGGCCCCTTTAAGCCCTTTTTAGTATTAAGGAAAATAAATAAGCCCTACTAGTTTTCTTAGCTTCTATAGGTATTAGAACGGCCGCCTAGTTTAAAATAGAGTAACCCTAGGCCCTAGGGCTATAGGGGGGAATAAAAAACGCTTAGAAAATAGTTACTTAACTCTCTCGCTCTCTTTACTATTCTATTTATATTATAACGCTCTTTTTTCCTTAGTCTCTTATAGATAGGCCTAGCCTATAGGGCCCTTTAGGGCCTGCTACGGGGCCCTAGGCCCTGCCTCGCTATAGCCCTTAGGGCTATATATAAGTAATAAAAAAAAAAAAAAAGAAGAGATATAAAAAAAAGAAAAGGTACTATATATATAAAGTCTCTTTTTATATATTAATATATTTTTATAATAAATAAAGTATTTATTTAAAGAGTTAGAGAATTACTTATTACTATAACTAAATATATTCCTACTATTTATTAACTTAAGGTATATCTTCTTTATAAGATTTTATTTACTATTATCTCTTAATTAATATATCGCTTTTTCTTACTTATATCTTAATTTTATACCCTTCTCTTTAGCTAGAGATCTCTTTACTTTCTTTTAATTATTTTTTATAATATTATAACTCTTACCTTTTTTTCTTCTTTATTTTAAGCTATACTATTAATTCTTTCTTCTTTTCTTCTTTCTAGCCCTTTAAGATAAGTAATAATACTCCTATAAGCTCTTTAAAGTAAGTAGATCTTCTAAATATCTTTAAGAATATTTATTAATTTATTCCTATAAGTTCTAAAGTCTAGCTTTCTTAAAACTATTATATTAAATATATATTAAACTTAAGCTCTATAAGCTATTTTTAGGTAATATTCTTTAGGACTATTTAATTTTAAGTCTTTAAAAGTACTAATAGTTTTTCTAAATTTATTACTACCTTAAGGTTTAAGTCTATAAAGGTTATAATATTAACTATTAAGATATCCCTATTTTTATTAAAGTCGCCTTTTAAAAGAAGTAGCCTTCTTTTATACCTAATTTTATCTATAAGGTTATAAGAGATTACTTACTAACTTTTTATTTCTTTAAAGAAGTCTTATTACTTAAAGGGCTAGTATCTTTTAAGTTAAATTAAATTATCTATATATTAACTAAAATTACTTATTTAAATAGCTTTTTCTTTATTTAATTAATTAATTTATACTTTAAGTATATTTTAACTTTTACTCTTTTATTTATTAATTATTAAAATAACTATATATATAGCTATTATATCTAGACTTATACTTTAACTATTATTATAATTAAGGAGTATATTCTTTACCCTTTCTATAAGTATATTTTAAGCTTAACTTTTAATAGCTATATTTATATTAATTATATTTAGAATAAGAGTTATATTATAATATATAAATAATACCTTTTCTTAAGTTATACTCCTTAACTTTATAATAAAGGATATATTAACTCTTCTTTTTATAGTTATAATAAGTTAAATCCTAAAACTATTATACTTTCTATAAAGTATATTACTAATAGTAACTACTCTTAGATTATAAAAGATTCTTTTTATCTATTTCTTAACTTTATAGTAATTAAGAATAAAAGTAATAAGAGTTAAAAGTAATTAAAGTTTTAGTCTTTATATATAGGGAATTTATAATTAAAAGGATATTTAATTATTTAATTATTTAATTTTAATATTATTATTTTTATAAGAGAAATAAAAGTAAAAAAAATTATAAAGAGAGTATTAACTTTTATATATTATAATTACTTTAATAAAGGATAAATAGACTTAATAAATAAATATATAAATATAAATACTTTTAATTAAATAGTATTTATAATAGAAGAGTAAAAAAAGTTACTTAAAATAAAGGTATTAATAGAAGTTAAAAAGGTATTTTTACTTAATTTATAGTTAAGAGTTATACTTTTAGCGATTAGCTTAATATATAGGCTATTTTTAAGTTTTACCTTCTATATATATTATCTTTATTTAATTAAATAATCCTAAAAGGCCTTTTCCTCTTTTATATATTTATTAACCTTTAATTACTTCCTATAATAATATTATATCTCTTAATAGGTACCTTAATACTTTATTAAACTTCTCTTTAGTATATAAAAGCTACCTTAACTAAAAGAAAGTATAATAAAGAAATAGAGTATTAAGTAATAAGTTTTATAAAACTATAAAGAAAAAATTAATTAATATAATTAAGTATTTATAAAAAGAAAAGTTACTATAAAGTAAAATTATTATATAAGAAAAGCTTTATAAAAGAAAGTATAATTTACTTCTATACTCTTTAGACCTTTTAATTTAAATTACTTTAAAGCCCTTTTTTAATTTAGGCTTAATTTAATTTCTTTTTTATTATTTTTCTCTTAAAGTTTCTCCTTAAATCCCTTTACTTACTATTATTAATAGTATTAAAAATAGAGTTCTTACTCTTTTATTTAATTAACTTTAGGCTTTTTATTTATCTTATTAATAACTACTTTAACTTTATTTTAAGTATATAAATCTATTAGACTAAAAGGGATTAAGGAAATAAAAGTCCTAAAAGGTTTAATACTTAAGACTTTTAGTATTCTATAAGTAAATTTTAGGTATTAATTAATTATTTTAATAATTATCTCTCTCTCTTTTAACTAAACCCTTTATTAAATACTAATTTATTTAGTATTAAAGCTATTATATATAAAAACCTTATCTTTAATCTATTTATAGTAGCTAGAATTAATAACTAATTAGCCTTTAGGCTCTATCTATTAATAAGTAGTTATAAGAGTTACTTCTAAGGGCTTACTTAATCTACTTATAGTTATAAGGCTAGAAGAAGAAACTTTATAATAAGTATTCGGAAGGGGAGTTCGCTATAGGACCTTTATAACTTATTAATCCTTTTAAATTATAGTTTTTAGGCCTATTAGGATTCTTTAGGTAGTTATAGGAGTCGCTAAAGCTTACCTACTAGCTCTCTTAGGAGTCTAGAGTATAGAAAGATTAATAAGCCTTATAGAAGTAACTTAAGAAAAGTATTTTAACTATTAAATTAATAGAGTAATAGTTTTAGAAATAGCTATAACCTTTTAATTAATTACTATAAGAAGTTTATTAGCTTTTTAGGGTAACTTTACTAAACTAATTAACTATTAAAAAGAAGAAGGCTTTAAGGGTCTAAGAGTTATAAAAGACACTTTATTAAGCTTAAAAAAGTTACTTAAACTTAAGGATTATAAAGAAAAGAGTAAGTTAAACCTTTTTAATATAGTAATAATAGGTAAAGCTATAGTTAGATTAAAAGGCTTAAAAGTTATTAAAGGGAGTTCTAGAGATTAATAAACTTTAGTCTTAAACTTATAGTCTATAGAAAAAGCTTTAGATATATTATTAAACTTAAAAGGGTTATTTAAAGTAAGACTACTAGAATATAAAGAAAAGAGAATTAGGGTTTATTTAGGTACTATAATTTATAAAAAAAGGGAATCTAGCGCTTATTTTAGCGTTATAGTAATAGTTAGGATATATTTTAGGAGGTCTATAGACTTAAAAGGGGCTTCTAAAGGCTATTAAGTAATAAATAGAGCTCTTAAAGGCTATTAAGCTATTAATAGGGCTCTTAAAGGAAGTAAAGGGCTAGAAGCTAACTTTATAAATAGCTTATCTTTAATTAATATAATAATAGGAGTTAAAGCGCTTATAGGTAGGCGCTTTCTTATAGGCTAGCTTATTTAAGGAGCTTAAGGCACTTAAGGAGCTTTCTATATTTATAGGAATATTAATTAAGCCTATTATATCTCTTTAATCTCTTTTAATAGCTCTAGCTTTTACTTTAAATCCTTTTAGCTTAATTTAAATAGTATTATAGCTTAAGGATTATATAATATTATTAAGGAGTCGTTTTAAAATAGTTAGTTCTTATTATAACCTATCTTTTTATTAAAACTTCCTATTAAGTAAAGACTATTAATAATAGTAATTATATTATTTAAGTAGATAGGCCTATAAGGGCTTTAGAAGTAGACCTTAAATCTATTAAGGTTCTAAGAAGGAACTTTAAGCTAAAGGAAGGCTTAGTTAATTTAACTTAAGTTTTAAATCCTAAGCTTATTTCTAGTAATTATTAAAAGGTTCTTAATAGTCTATTAAAGATAGACCTTATAGGCTTCTTATTATTAAATTAAGGAGTATAAGTACTAATTATAAAAGAAGAAGTCTTTAAAATTATTTAATAAAAAGAGGAATTTAAGATATAACTTAATTTTAATTTAGCTATTATAACTAGATAG
This sequence comes from Hypocreales sp. Mo6-1, assembly GCA_002939055.1. NCBI lineage: Eukaryota > Fungi > Ascomycota > Sordariomycetes > Hypocreales > Hypocreales sp. Mo6-1. Next base: position 4,971,817 of record PNEP01000013.1, read on the forward strand.
CTTTTAGTAATAGATATTAACTAAGCCTTTAATTTAATACTAGATTATTTAAATAGTTAAGTATTTATACTTCTAGCTTTTCTTTTAAGCTATATAAAGGATAAGGAAGAAGTTAAAGTTATAAGATAAGTTAGCTTTATATAGGATTTATATTTAATAATTAATAAAGGCTTATAATCTCTATAGGTAATTATTAGGCTTAGTATTAAAGTATAATAGAGTCCCCTTAAAGTAATCTTATAAAAAAGCTTATTAATATACTCTATTATTTTTTTATTTATAAAGTTAATTAAGTTAATATATAGGTAGTATTTATATACTTTAATATAAATATTAGATATAAATAAGCCTTAGACCTTAATAGTATTAAGGGGTATATAGTAAGTAAACTTCTTCTCTTTCTAAATAGTTTAATTAATTAGCTTATATTCCTTATTAACTATAATTATAGCTAGGGTCTTTATAACTACTATTATATTCTTAATACTCTTAGCGAAAATTTAAAGTATTACTATACCGCTAAAGTTATTTATTTACTTCTTTTAAAGTATATTAACTATAAAATTATAAATATTAGCTATATAATTACTCTAAGTATAAAGCTTTATATAGTTAAGTATAGCTTTTAAGCCTAAATAGTATATACTATTCTTAATTTTATTTAACTAGACTTCTCTATTAAGTATATAAATAGAGACTATAGGCTAATATTTATATAGAATAAACTAAAAGGGCTAATACTTATATAATATCCCTAAATAGTATATAGCGTTATCTTCTTCTTTATTATAGAAGTTCCTAATACCTTTATTAAAGTAAATACTTTTAGTAAACCCTTTAAGCGCTACTTTAGCGCCCTTTTTAAAATACTTTTTAAAGAAAGTTGCCTTAAAGGCTTAAAGATATAGATAACTAAGTTATCTAAGAGCTATAATATTAACTAAAATAAAGCTAGAAGATATCGCGAAAGAAAGGAAAAGGAAAGGAAAATACTTTAATTAAATAATTAGATATAATTTATAGAGTAAATAAGGGATAGGTAAAAGAGCTTTTCCCTTTTATATTACTATTTTTCGGAAAAGTAGGTCTTATAGGGAAGTTTATAGTATAATTATATAGCTAATTCGGCTCTAAATTAATTAAGCCCTATACTATTCGAACTATCTTATAAAGCTCTTTCTAATAGTATACTTTATAGCCTCGTATGGCCTCTTACGGGCTTATAATTATACTATAAAGATATTAATAATTAGAGAAGCCTTTAGGCCTCTTCTAGACCTAAAGGAAAATTTTCCCCTACTAACTTAACGGCTTAGTTAGTAACTATAGCTACTATAAGCCACCCCCGCCGCTCTAGCTACCTAGTAGCTCTAGAAACCCTAGGAAAATAGTAGTAAATTTAAATATAATATAGACTTAAATTAAGTTAACCTTATTAAAGCCCTAACTTCTAGCCCTACTCTAAGCCTAGAAACGCCTCTTTTTAGGACCCCTATTATTATAGCCCTATAGTAGCCTTCTAAGAGAAAAAGGGCTATTATTAATAATAATACCCCTTAGCCTATTCTTATTAAGTAACTTAAAAAGACTTAGCTTTAGTAACTTTAGGAACTCTAAAAAAAGGATATAACTTATAAATACCTTTACCTCGCGCTTTAAGCCGCTTAAGTAGCCTATTTAGCTTAGCCCTTCTATAAGTACCTTATAGAAAGCCTTAAAAAGGCTATAAAGGAAGTAGTTAACTTAAAGCTCTTAAGCTAGCCCTCTATCCCGTCTTATAGCTAGATCGTCTAATAAGGCCTAGGCTCTAGCTAGTAGGCTAGGGCCCTAGGCCCGGCTCTGGCCCTAGCCCTAGCCCCCGCTCTAGCCCTAGCCCTAGCCCTAGCCCGGCTAGCTTAATAGTAAACTAATAGACTCTAGGGAGCTTAGAAGACTTAAGGACTCCGGAAGACTCTAGGACCTTAATAGACTTAAGGACCCTAATAGACCTAAGGACCTTAATAACCCTAATAGCCTTAGTAGCCTAAAAAGCCTAAGGCTAAGAAAGAAAATCCTAAGGAAAGCCGGCAGCTTATTCTTAAATTAAAGAAAGGAAACGCTCTTTTAATTTATAACTCTCTCTAGCTTTAAAACTAGTTAAATAAGGCCTTAGGCTTTATAGCTATTCTTAATATAAAGCCTTTAGCTAAAGGTAACCTAATTATAATAACCGTTCTAGCTTATAGCGCCTAAGCCCTCCGCGAGAAATAGTAAGTCTAGTAAGACCTATTCTAGGACTTTAATATTAAATTAGCCGACCTTCTAGCTAGTTAGGTTAAGCTAATAGCCTATAAGGTCCCCGTTCTTTAAAACTAGGATATCCTTAGCCTCTTTATAAAAGAGGCTAGGACTTTTAATAATATAAAAGTCTTAAGAACCCCCTAGTAGCTAGGCCCTAGCCTTACGGAAGGAAGAAGGTCTAGCTTAGTTGTCTTTATAGTTATTATAAAATAAGAAGTAGCTTAAATTTAGAAAAGCGGGCTATTTATAGCTAGAATTTAGACCCCTATTTAAACCTATAGGGACTTTATACTAAAAACTTAATACTATAAGTACCTAGCCTATAGCTATAACTTATAGACCTACTAGAAGCCTATAAGCTACGCTCTTTATAGCTTATAGTATTATATAAAAGATTACTAATACCTTAATTATAAGGCCGCCTAGTTATATTAATATATTATAGCTAGCTATACTAACTATAAGGGGCCCTACCTAATTAATAGCTATAACTATAAAATTTATAGAGCCTTTATACTATAAATAGAGCCCCTATAGCCCCGGGCTATAAGCTTATTTAGTATAATGCTAATAGGCTTAATATAGCTTATTAAATAGTCCTAGAATAAGCCTTTAAAACGGAAATAGACTTTCTTTTAATTTAAGAGCCTTATAGCCCTAGGATTTAGGAAGCCTTTATTTCTCTTTAATACTTAACTTATTATCTTATAACCCCTTAACTTACTATAAACTCTTCTAAACTCTCTATATAGCTTAAGGTCCTAGCCTATATATAGAAGGCTAGCTAGATTAACTTTACGCTATACTATAACCTATTTTCTAACCTAAATATATAAGCTATAGCTATATAGAGCCTTAAGCCCTTCCTTATAGTTAACCTCTATAATAAAAAGGAATAGGACTATAACCTTAAGGCAGCTAGTAGTAGCTAGTAGTAATAGTAGGGGCCCTATATACTAAATAGAGCCCTATTCGAAAAAGCTCTCTAATAGCCTATACTTTTAATAGAGGACTTTAACTTATACTACCCGGATTAGAACCCAGCTATAGACCCCTATAAGACCCGCCTAGCTAAGCTACTAGTTAGCTAGCTAGACTAATAGTAAGCTTCCTTACTAGTTAACCTAAAGGTTATTAATACTTATAGCGGGACCTATTTTAAGAAGGGGCTTAAAGCCTCTTCTATTATAGACCTAGCCTTTAGTACCCCCTTCTAGACCCTTTAGTAGGGTAATTAGCGCTATTTAGAGGCCTTAGGCTCTAACTATAAAGTTATAGCCTTTAAAGGGGCTTTCTAGTAGCTTCCGATAGCTAGCCCGCTCTTTTTAGCCCGGCCGGCCTTATTTAACTATAAAAAAGCGAATTAAGCCCTTTTTATAAAAACGCTTCTAACTAAAGAGCCTAAGCTAGCCCGAGAGCTATAGGACCTAATTATAGTAAAAGACTATAATAGAATAATAGCCTTTCTAGCTAATTAATTCCCTTCTAGAAGCCGCTAAAGCCGCGATTCTATAGCTAAAGCCTTCTAGCTACTTAAAGCTATAATAGACTCTATAGCTAAAAGGACTCCGGAAAGCTCTCTCTAGCGCCTAATAGTACTATAAGGGCTCTCTTACGGGCTAGAACGGGCCCGCCCGGGTAGCCTAGAAAAGGGCTAGAAATAGCTACTTCCTAGTTATAAGGGAGATAAAAGTAGCCTACTAGGACTAATTCCTTATTAAGGTAACTAGAAAAGATATCTTTATAGCTTATAGCTATATAAAAGCTAAGCTAAACCCTATTCTTCTTAGCTTACACTACTTAAAAGGGGGGGTAGAAGCCTTAGCTAAAATATTTATAGAAAAATATAAGGCCTTTATTAATATACTATTCCTAGAGCCCCCTAAAAGCCCTAGCCCTCTCGGAAGCCTTAGGCCCCCTAGAAGCCCTAGGCCCCTTAGAAGCCCTAAGCCCCCTAAGGGCCCGGGGCAGTAATAGCTATAGTAACGCTAGCTCTAGCCGGCCCTAGCTAATATTAAGGTCTAATAAGCTATTCTTAACTCTTTAAATAAAAAGGTATCTAGCCTTAACTCTTTAAGCTTTCTATTAATTTAAAAAGTTTATAGCGCTATTCTAGTAATTTTTAATAGCGCTTATAAGGCCCTATTTAAAGAGGGCTACTACCTAGAGGCCTAAAAAGAAGGGATTAGAATTATTCTTCTAAAACTAGGAAAGCTGGACTATATAGTCCTAAAGGCCTATAGGGTTATTACATTTCTAAACTACCTTAAAAAAACCCTTAAAAAGCTATTTATAACTTAACTTAACTTCCTAGTAAATATAAACTACTTTCTTTATAATTCTTAATTAAGTAGCTAAAAATAGCGCTTAACTATTAATACGGCCCTTTTACTTACTTATTATATTTAGAAAAAGTAGAAAGAGATAAAGAGTGCTATTACTAGTACTCTATTTCTTAATATAAAAGGGGCCTTTAATTATATTAACTATAAGAAGCTATTAGGGACCCTAAAAGCCTTAGGCCTCCTTAAGGCCCTTATAAGCTAAATAGACTATTTTATCTTAAGCCGGAAAATATAGCTTGCCTTTAAAAACTAGCTATAACTAAATACGCTAATTACTATAGGGGTCCCTTAAGAGTCCCCTATTAGCCTTATTTTATTCCTACTATACATTAAAGGGATAGTAGTAGCTAGAGGGCTCTAGCTTTTTTATATTAATAACTTTAGCGTTTCTATAATATTTAAGTTAGTAAAAAGGAACTACTAGGCTCTTAGTAAAGTCGCTAAGGACCTTTTTTAGTAAGTAAGCTAATAGGGCGCCTAATTTAACCCCGGAAAAATAGAACTAATATACTTCTCGTAAAAAAGGGACCTTATTATAAAAGGAGTTAAAATAGAGGCTATTTTTATAGCCCCTAGCCTAGTTATTAAGTAGCTAGAGGTCTTTTTTAACTCTAAGCTAACCTTTAAGACCTATATTAAGAAAAAGATAGCTATAGTAATAGTAGCCTTCTAGGGGCTTTAATAGCTAGCCAGGCGTTAGAAGGGCCTTTCCTTTAGGGCCTTATAATAGCTTTATATAGCCTATATTATAATAATAGTAGACTATAGGGTCCTAGTCTAGTATAAAGGCTCTAAGTAGTAATAATAGGGCTTAGTCTAGCTTTTTTAGTAGCTTTAAAATAAGGCTCTCTTTAGGATTCTAGGCACCTTTTATAATAGCCTAATTAGGGCCTAAGAGCTAGAAGTAGCTCTCCCGCCCCTAGAAATTTAGTTCGAAAAGGCCTATTTAGCTTATAGCCTCTATACGCTTCTCTTTTAATTAAATTACCCTATAAGAGTAGTATATAACGCTTCTATTAAGGATAAATTAGCTAATTCTAGGTTAAATCTAGCTACTCTTAGCTACTTATAGCCCGAAATATAGCTTTATAGCCTTCTTTATAGGCTTAAGGCTATTATAAAGCCTAACTAGACTCTAGAAAGAAAAAAGGCTAGCTAGTAACTCCCTTAGGCCCTAGCGCTTAGGGCGGCTATTTTAATAGAAAGCTACCCTAAGGAAAAAGCGAAAAAATAATACCTTTAGCTCCTTAAAGACCTTAAATTTAAGGACCCTATACTTTACTATATAGATAGCTTATAGGAAAAGGGCCCTAATAGGACCCTATTAAATTCCTATTCCTTTTATAAAATAGGCCTAGATAGAAGGCCTTAAAAAACCTATTTCTAGAACCTAGGGCCCTTTATAAAGGTAGCTAACGCTAAGCTTATAGCTATCTCTAAGGCCCTAAACGACTTATATACCCGCCCCTACTAGCCCGACTGGCCCTAGCCGCTAGCCTATATCTTTATAGATAGCTAAATAACTATTTTAAAGATATTAAGCTATAATAATATAGCTTATAGGGCGAAATAGTAGCTAGAATAGCTTAAATCCCTCTATAAAGTCCGATTAATTTAATACTCTAGCTACTATAGGGTCCTAGGAAATAAATTAGCTAACTAACTAGCGAAAAAGGGGCTTAAGGCCTGGCTAGAAGGCTGGCCTTATACCTCTATTAGCTATTTATGCCACTAAGTCCGCTAAATAGCTCTAGCTAGCTAGAAGTAGCTTTAGGCTATAGAAAAAGACCGCGAGACTTAAGGCCTTAGGGCCCGCGGCCTTAATAAGTACTATTAGTAACTAAAATAAGACCTTATCTAGTTTTCTTATAAGCTAGCTATAGGCCCTATTACTAGGCCTACCTAATCGGCCTACTTTTAGCTTCTATTTAGAATAAGCTACCTTAAAGCCTATTTAAAAACGATTAGAAAAACCTTTATAGATAGGTATTAATACGGCTTATAGTATATAGCTACCTACCTTATCCTAGCTTATAAGAGGTATATAAAAGACTAGTAAATACTATTAAAAGACGGAAAAATCGGGCCTTAGGGGCCCCTTTAAGCCCTTTTTAATATTAAGGAAGGTAGGTAAGCCCTACTAGCCTTCTTAGCTTCTATAAGTATTAGAACGGCCGCCTAGTTTAAAATAGAGTAACTCTAGGCCCTAGGGCTATAAGGGGGAACGAAAAACGCTTAGAAAACAGCTACCTAGCTCTCTCGCTCTCTTTACTATTCTATTTATATTATAACGCTCTTTTTTTCCTTAATCTCTTATAGATAGGCCTAGCCTATAGGGCCCTTCGGGGCCCGCTGCGGGGCCCTAGGCCCCGCCTCGCTATAGCCCCTAGGGCTATATATAAGTAATAAAAAAAAAAAAAAAAGAGATAGGTATTTCCCTAGGGATAATATATATAAGTCGGGAAAGGGCTTTTTAAAGCGAGATTTTATTTATAGTTCTTTATTAAGGTTTTTTATTAAAATAAAGAAAATTAGGGTTATTTATAATTATTTAATTAGTCTATAGGCTTATTAAAGGATTATAAGGTCTAAAAGTAATATAAAAAGGAAAGAATTATACTTATAGAAGAGATATAAAAAAAAGAAAAGGTACTATATATATAGAGTCTCTTTCTATATATTAATATACCTTTATAATAAATAAAGTACTTATTTAAAGAGTTAAAGAACTACCTACTACTATAATTAGATATATTTCTACTATTTATTAACTTAAGATATATTTTCTTTATAAGATTTTATTTACTATTACCTCTTAATTAATATATTACTTTTTCTTACTTATATCTTAATTTTATACCCTTCTCCCTAATTAAAGACCTCCCTACTTTCTTTTAATTATTTTTTATAATATTATAGCTCTTACTTTCTTTTCTTCTTTATTTTAAGCTATACTATTAGTTCTTCCTCCTCTTCTTCCTTTTAGCCCTTTAAGATAAGTAGTAATACTCCTATAAGCTCTTTAAAGTAAGTAAATCTTTTAAATATCTTTAAGAATATCTATTAATTTATTTCTATAAGTTTTTTTATAGCTAAAGTCTAGCTCTCTTAAAACTATTATACTAAATATATATTAAACTTAAGCTCTATAGGCTATTTCTAGGTAATATTCTTTAAGACTATTTAATCTTAAGTCTTTAAAAGTACTAATAGTTTTTCTAGATCTATTATTACCTTAAGGTTTAGGTCCGCGGAGGTTATAATATTAATTATTAAGATATCCCTATCTTTATTAAAGTCGCTTTTTAAAAGAAGTAGCCTCCTTTTATACCTAACCTTATCTATAAAGTCGCGAGAGATTATTTACTAACTCTCTATTTCTTTAAAGAAGTCTTATTACTTAAAGAGCTAGTACCTTTTAGGCTAAATTAAATTATCTATATATTAACTAAAATTACTTATTTAAATAGCTTTTTTTTTACTTAATTAATTAATTTATACTTTAAGTATACCTTAACTTTTACTCTTTTATTTACTAGCTATTAGAATAATTATATATATAGTTATTATATCTAGACTTATACTTTAACTATTACTATAGCTAGAGAGTATATTCTCTACCCTTTCTATAAGTATATTTTAAGCTTATCTTTTAGTAGTAATACTTATACTAACTATATTTAAAATAGGAGCTATATTATAATATATAAATAGCGCCTTTTCTTAAATTATACTCTTTAGCCTTATAATAAAGAATATATTAACTCTTCTTTTTATAGTTATAATAAGCTAGATCTTAAGACTAATATATTCTTTATAAAGTATATTACTAATAGTAACTACCCTTAAATTATAAAGAATTCTCCTTATCTATTTCCTAACTTTATAGTAATTAAGAGTAAAAGTAGTAAGGGTTAAAAGTAATTAGGGTTTTAGCCTTTATATATAGGGAATTTATAATTAAAAGGATATTTAATTATTTAATCTTAGTATTATTATTTTTATAAGAGAAATAGAAGTAAAAAAATTATAGGGAGAGTATTAACTTTTATATATTATAGCTACTCTCCTCCCTAAGCCTTAGTAGTAGCGTTTTTATAAGCTATAGGCTAAATAGGCTATAATATAATATACTTAAAGGAAAGATCTTATAAAGAGTGTTTTATACTACCTTCTTTTTTTAGCGCTTAATTATAGAAGTTAGACTTTAATAATTAATAGCCTTTTTTTATTAGTTATAATTCTATATTATTTAGTAATCCTTTTAAGGGAATTAATAGTTAGATATTATTAATAACTATTTAATTAGAGGCTATTTATAAAGAGTTAAAAAGAAGATCTTCTAAAACCTTCTCCTTAAGTAATAGCTTATTTCTTAGGATTATTTTATCTTAAAGTAACTAATAGTTAGAAAATAAAGTCTACTAATTATTAAGGTCTTAAATAAACTTTTTAATATATTCCCTTAATATAGTTTTATTAAGGTTAATCCTATTAAGAGTTTTAAGCTAATAGGCATTAGTTTTAGGTATTTAAGATTTAATTTAAAAAAGACTATTTTAATATAATTAATACTTTACGTTTCTTAATAGATTATTTAATCTTTAAATATTATAAAATAAAATAAAGTCTCCTAGAAGAAAAGTATTATTTCCTTTATATAATATATACTAGTTTTTAGTATTAATCCTAAGAGTTAGGTATTAGTAGTATTTAGCTATATACTATTAAGTAAGCTTAATATCTTCCTTCTTTTATTAAAGAACTCTTACTTAAGCTTTAAAAAGATCTCTTATAATTATAATATTATCCTAATTAATAAGTTATTAAGTTAGGTTTTTAACCTTAAGGGGTAATACTAGCTCCTAACTATAAATAAAATAAAAGGTAGATATTTTATATAAATTTTTAATAATAGTCTAGTTAGTAAAGATAGTATAATTAAAGAAATACTTCTATTTACTTATTCCTTAACTTAACTTTATTAAAGTAAATAAAAGAATAAAGTAGCCGCTTTCTATAACTATATTTACTTTAGGGTTATAAGTAAAGATTTATATAATTTTTAACTTAAGGTCTTCTATAATAAGTCTAAACTATTTCTTTATTTCTAGACCTTTATTAATAATTATATAAATAGGAATTCTATAATAAAAAATAATTAAAAGTATAAAATATATTATAATTTAAGTATTAAATTTCTTAATAGGTTATACTTTAAGCTAGCCTATAAAGTTATAATAAGCCTTTAAGAGATAGGAGTACTCTTAATTAATATAATAAAATAGGTATTTCCTAAGGGATAAACCGTATTATAGGTTTATATTAATAGAAGGAATAAGACGTTATACTAAGTAAAGGCATTACTAGGCGGTTTGACCGGTAGTATAAAGGTAGTTAGTAGGTTAATTGCTTAGTTAAGTACTAACTAGTTATTTAGGTAGAGAGCGAAAGTTAGGGGTCCTTATATACCTACTAGATTACTATCCTTTCTTTAGGATTACTAGTGATTCTATCCTTCCTATAGTGATCTATATACCTAGATTACCTAAATTACTTAGATTACTACTATAAGCCTTACGCTCCTAGTAATCCACCCTTTATTAGTCCGCGTGTCCCGACCTTCTTCCGTGCCGTGCCCGTTACGTACGCTCTATATAGCCTTATTAGCCTATCCTGCGGCCTATATAGCTAGGATCGTAATACGATATCCCCTTTCCTAAGGTCTTGCCCTCGAGACCTAGCCGCCGTATAAATACCTATCGCTCGTATCCTTTTAGGTTGGCTCTTCCCCCTTTTCTACCCGTTCTAGCTATACTAATAGTATATCTAGCCATACTAGGAAGCCGAGATCCCTACCTTCCCGAAAATCCGCGTAACGCGCTAATCTTTTCGCCCTTATCGAAGAGACGGGTAAAGTCATTATAGCTTGTTCTTTTTATTCCTACTAGGGCCTTTCTTATAAAATAATTGAAAATAATTCTTAGTATTCCGAGTGCGTGCGTTAGGGTCGATCGTATAATAGTTCCGGCATACTGCTATCGGTAGCGAATCGTTTAATCGCGGAAAAACGCCGTTTAGAGCACGAGGAGGAGGCTACTAAGAAGGCACTTTTCTCCCTTTAGCGCTAACTAAACGAAAAGATTACCCGGCTCGCTTATTTACGAAAGTAAAAGAAAATAGTTATAGCCCGAGGCTATAAAATAGTCTATTATAATTTAAGGTCTTTAGATAAGTTAGAGGAGGCGGAGCGTTAAGAGTCGGAGGCTGTAATTAATGTCTAAGTTGCTAGTAATATTAATATAATTAACTGGAATACCTTCAGTCTATTAGATAACTTTATAGTCGATCCCTTACTTACTAGTAGAACTATTAAAGCTTTGCGTAGTAGTACGTTAAATACTTAAGCGGTTCCTAAGTATTTTCTTTAGGTCTATATCCCTTTTATTTAATAAGGTACTCTTTACGCTAACCCTTTTATTATATATCTAGGATTCGTTTAACTTTATATTTAAGATTATCTTTAACTTTAATCTATATTTACGGTTTAGCGTTTTTTAGTACTATTTCTAGTAATAAAATATAAAATATTAGATATATCTATATTATCTTTAGTAGTAAAAGTTTATAGTTATTTATTAAAATAACTTTCTTAACTTTAAAAGGTCTAAGTTTTTTAAAGTCTAATTTATTATTTAGTTATATTATTTTAATATTTCGTTAAAGTAGGTAGATTATATCTCCCTCTCGAAAAGTTAGTCCCTTTAATCTTTTCTAATTATAGTAAGTAGCTATTCGTTTTTAGCTATTCGTTTTTTAATAAATTTAAGTTCTTATTATATATCTTTATATAATTTTTATAATTAATCTACTTATAGGACTACTCGTTTAGCCTATAGTTTTTATTAAGTAACTTTATATACTTTTAGGTTATATCTATAATTAATATATATTAGTAATAATTTTATTAATTTTATAGTAATAGTATTATATATTAGTTATACTATTAATAACTATTTAACTTAATTATTTTAGTTATAATTAATATAATAGTATAAGTACTATTTTAACGTTTAGTTAAGTTATTCTATTTAACTATCTATTTATAGATAGTATATAGTATTAAGTTTATATTTTATTTTAAGTTATATTATAAAAGCTTACTAAAATTTTACTATAAATATACTTTCTCTATTAAAGATAATTTAGTTTAGTAACCTATAATTATTAATAATTATCTATAGGAATATATATATAAGTTCTTTTATATTACTATTTTCTCTATATAGTATAAAGTATTTATATTTTATAAGTCTATTTATAATAATAAAGATATTATTATATTTTATATTTATTATAAGTTCTTTTAATAGTAGTAGCTTTATAATATAGTTAAAAGCTATTAAATCCTATAGTTTTTCTAGTACTAGTAGTAGTTATAATTCTCTATAAGGCTTATATTATACTACCTTACTATATATATATAGCTTATATTTACTAAAAATCTTTTATACTATTTTCTTTATATTTAGGAAGTTATAAATCCTTTATATTCTATTTATAGTCTTTTAGATTCCTTAATATCTATATATTAAATATTTATAGATTTCCTTAAGTATTAATTCCCGTAATGCCTTTAGTATATAGGTCTTTCTATTATATTAAGCTATTTTACTATTTTTAGTAATAAGTAGCTCTTCTTACTTATTAAGGTTCTTATAGGTATCTTATAGCCTTTTCGTAACGCTTTTATTTAGTAAGATAGAAAATATTATATTAAGTTATTTCTATTAATAATAACTATTTTTATTTAGTTTAAGGAGTTAACTTAATTTAATAGGTTCTCTTATATTATAATCGCTTTATTAACTAAATATATTAGCTTAATTATTTTCTAATCCTTTCCTATAAATTATTTTATAGTTAAATTCTAAGAGATATTTAGTCTATTAAATCTATTATTTATTTAATTATTATATTATTATAAAGTATAAAATATTCTTATAGTCTATATATACCTTAACTCTATACTTACTTTTAAGAAGGTAATACTTAAATTTTTTAAAGGCTTAGATAATTATAAGAAATTCCTTATTATAGATAGGGTAGTTAAGTTCTACTCTATATAGTTTCTTTAAGTAGAAGGCTATAGGTTATAGTCTTCTTTAATTATCTTATTATTTAATCTATACTCTAAGAGTATAGTCTAAGGTATTTATCTTAAGTTCTATTTATTATTTTAGGTTAAATATAACTAAAACTAGTTTTAATATAATAAGTTCTTTAGTTTATTTAAAAGCTTTATTTACTTTTAGTCCTTAAATAAAGGTTTTTATCTTTTTTATTAAATTATCTATTAATATTATAATTTTACTAAAATTCTTAATAAATTATTAATAGTAATTTATAAATCTATAAAAACTCTATATATCTTTAACGTTTTTTAGTATTAGCTAGTCTCTAATTATATTAATCTTATCTTTTTATATTTATATTTTATTTAGTAAGATTATATATTTAAGGAAGTTTATTTTCTATACATAAAACTTACTCTTCTTTAATATAATTAATAACTTTATACTTTAGAGTATACTTAGTACTTTATAGATATATTCCTTATATTCTTTAAGGTTCTCTAAGAAAATTAAAATATTATTTAAGTATATTACTATAAAGATATTTAGAAATTATTATAGGATATTATTAATTATCTATTAAAATATTATTAATATATTTATAAGTCTAAATAATATAATTAAGTATTCGAAAAGTCTAAACTTAATTCTAAAAGCTATTTTCTATTTATTACCTTTCTTAATCTATATTAAGTTATAAGCTAATTTAAGGTTAAGAGATATAAACTACTTCTTACTATATAATTAATCTTTAAGTTCTATAATAAGTAATAGTAATATTTAGTCTTTAATTATAATATTATTAAGTTATTAATAATTAATTATTAATTATAGTTTTTTATTCTTTTTTAAAATAAATATAACTAAATATTTTACTTTAAATATTAAAGATTAAATATATCCTTTCTATAAGTTATTATTAAAATAGTTATATAATATTTTTAATTGCTTTTTATTAAAGTTATAAATCTTATAAAATATAGATATTATTCCCTCCTTAAGGTAAATCTTATAATCTTATTAACTATATTCCGGTAATTAAATATTAAGTATTTCTTAAAATAGTTTATTATACTTTTTATATTTTTATAGAATATCCTTAAGTTTATTTTCTTTATTTTTAGGGCTTTCCTTATAAATTAGTTCTATATTATTATTAATATCTTTAAGGCTTTTCCTTAAAGTAATAATAACTCTTTAGATCTTTATTTTATAACCTTTATTTTATTATTATTAGATCTTTAGTTATACTATTAGTTTAGTAAGTACTTTTTTATTATTTTATTTTTTAAATCCTTTTTATAGTAGCCTTTATATTTATTTATTTAACTATTTATATTACTAAGTATTAAGTTACTCTTTTTCTTTAGTCTTATTATTTAGTTATATTTATAGTTATTATTTAGGTTACTTAATTATATTAATTAAAGTATAGGTTGTTATAGCCTATAATAATTTATTTAAATAGTTATCTTTATTATTTAGTTTAGTAACTAAATTATTATAAAATTTCGCTTCCTTCTAAATCTACTATTTATTAAAGTCTATAATTCTATTCTATTATAATTAACTAATTCTTTAATTAATTAATAAGTTACTTACTATAAGCTATAGGTATCTTAATATAAGGTTATTATCTATTAGGTTTATTATATTAAAGCTAACTTATTTATTATAGTCTTAGATCTTAATATTAAGGTAATTAATCTCTATATTAATAATTCTATTATTATAGTTAAAGACTCCTTCTTTAATATAATAAAGCTAGTAGTAGTCTTTTTTATATTTCTATAATAGTTAGTAATAGTTAATAACTATTAGTAAGATATAATTACTTATTATACTACTATTTACTAAGGCCTTTATATAATATCTCGTAATTTAGATATTTAATACTAGTTTATTATTATAACTTACTTTTATTATATATAGAGTCTTTAGACTATTTTATATCTTATTAGTCTATAGCCTTTTTATAAATAGTATACCTCGTTTTTTATTTAGATTATTTTTTTATTAATTTATTATATAGCTTTATTATATTAGTATTAATATCTACTATTTTCTATTAATAGTATAGCTTATCTAAATAGGTTATCTTTTAGCTATAGTAAAAGTCCTTACTTCTCTTATTAATACTTCTTATATTTATTATTTTTATAGTTAATTATATATATCTATTAGTATTCTTTAACTTCCTTAACTTAGTCTTTATACTAAAGGTTAAGTATTTCTTTATTATATTATAATTCTTCTATAACTTATATTATAGTAAGTTCTCTTTATATATATTATTATTATAGTTTATTAATTTATTATCTATACTTTTAAGATATATTATAATATTCTTTATATTATTTTTTTATTTTTTTTATATATATTTTAAGTAGCTTAAGAATAAATATTTATTATATTTATTCTATTTATAAATAGTTAATTAAAGTAATACTTTTAATATAAGTAATAAGTATTATTTTTTTAAGTAATAAAAATACTATTATTAAATCTTTCCCTATTTATAAATCTTATAAATATTAATATAATATATTCTAAGAATCTCTATATTATTTCTATATTTAAGTAATATATTATTATTAAGTTTAAGTACTATAACTTAATTATATATAAATTATCTTATTATTTTCTATTCTTAAAGTTTTATAGTAAGATATAGGTACTAAAGAATTTATCTTTTAAATTATATTAAAAATATATTATATTATACTTTTAAAAGAAAATATACCTTATAGTTTAAGTAGATATAAGATACTTATAAGAGTTCTATATAGTATAGGTAGCTAAATAGAATTTATAAGTTATTTCTAAACTTTCCTTTTAATTACTATTCTCCTTTAATTATACTTATAGTATTAATAGTAGCTATTACTATTATATAATTACTCCTATATAGTACTAATTAATATTAAATAAAAGTTAATTATTAAATATTATTTAGGGATTCTAGTTTAATTTATATTTTAATATTATTTATTACCTTATTATATAGGGTATATATCCTAAGGGTTATATCTTTATATTATAGTATTAATATTTATAATCTAAAAGGTATATAGGAATCTTCCGGGAAGTATTTATCCTTTAAACTTATTTTCTTATAGTTTTAGTATTAAGTCCTCTTACTCTTTATAGTAGTTCCTTAACTTATTATAGTAAGTATCTTAATCCCTTTTAACTTTTTTAAGAACTATCCCGATCCTTACTTATTACTAATATATATAAAATAACTATTATTATAATATCTAGTCTAATTTAAACTTATATAATTTAGTTTATTTAAAATCTATTTATTAATAATATTAAGTTATTTCTTACCCTCTAGAGCTAGTTTCTATTTAAGCTTCTTTAATTATCTATATTTTTTAATAAAATATCTAAACTTTCTATAATTATAGTACTTCTTACTATTCTTCTTTTTCTTATTATATTAAATTATATTAACCTCTATTTATCTTAGATTAAGGGTATATCTATAGGTAATTAATTCCTAGGATTCTCGCTTTTTCTTTTAGTTTAGTATATATAAAAACTTATTAATTTAGCTAACCTTCTTATTACCTTTTTCTATATATTATTTATACTATTAATTATTAATTTTAATTATTATCTTAATATACTTTATAAATTAATTTAGTTAGTCTTTTTTAATAAGGTTATCTTTAATAGTTTCCTTTAATCCTTTATAGAATTAAGTTATAAGAGTGTCTTTACTTTAAGAAATATATAAAGCTATTTATTAGAATTTTATAATATACTTAAAAGCTAATCCCTTCTAGATAAGTTATATAAATCTCTTCTTATTAACTTATTATTTATTAAGGTCTTTAAATACTACTTATAAGGCTTTTTTGAAGTTATTAAAGTTATTAAGTATAGCCTTTATCTCTAGCTTATATTTATTAATTCCTTTTTTAAGATACTCCCTTATATATAGTTTAAATTATATTAAGGTATCTCCTTTTAGGAATAATCCTATATTAAGAACTCTATCGCTCTATTTAGGTAGGGATATTATATAAAAGTAATAATAGATATAGACTTAAGTTAAGAAGGCTTAGAGGTATCTTAAAGTCCTATTAAAGTATATTAGGGTAGGAATCTTTATATTTTCTTTACTATTCTTTTCCTTTAGTATCCTTTATTCTTTTTAGAGTATTATAAAGGCTTCCTAAAGTTATTTATTCTCCTTATAAAGAGCTTAAAATACTCTTATAAGATCCTTAATATTAGTTATAGGGATATAAGTACTACTATTAGGAGTTATATTAATAGTAATAAATATTACTTAATATAATATAGTATTTTATTAAATAAGAGTACTTAATATATAATAAAATAGGTATTTCCTAAGGGATAAACTATATTATAGGTTTATATTAATAGAAGGAATAAGACGTTATACTAAGTAAAGGCATTACTAAGCGGTTTAACTAGTAGTATAAAGGTAGTTAGTAGGTTAATTACTTAGTTAAGTACTAACTAGCTATTTAAGTAGAGAGCGAAAGTTAGGGGTCCTTATATACCCGCTAGATTACTATCCTTTCTTTAGGATTACTAGTAATCCTATCCTTTTTATAGTAATCTATATACTTAGATTACTTAAATTACTTAGATTATTACTATAAGCCTTACGCTTCTAGTAATCTACCTTTTATTAGTTTGCGTGTCCCGACCTTCTTTTATGCTATGCCCGTTATATGCGCTTTATATAGCTTTATTGGCCTATCCTGCGGCCTGTATAGCTAGGATTGTAATAATTAAATAGTAGGTACTAATAGTTAAAGTATATTTTATTTATAGAATATCTTAAAGTTATAGAAATTATAGGCTCTTAAGAATACTAAAAGGAAAACTTTTAATATATCTTATAAATACTAATAGTAATATTAATATTATTCTATATTCCTTACTATTAATAATAAGTTATAAGAGTATTATAAGTAACTTCTCTTCTCTTATAGCCTAGCTAAATATAAGCTTAAGTTATAAGAGTCTTTTATTTAATTTTATTATTTATTATTAATTTTAGTTCTTTATTAAGGCGGGAAGACTTTTACTAAAGCTTCCGCTTTATTATAAAGAAGTTAAGGGCTTTTCTTTTTAACTTATAGAATTACTTTATATTTTAATTAAATAATTACTCTAAAGTTTATAAGAAATAAGTAATTTATTAAGACTCTTTTAAGTAATTATTATTAAGATTAATATATTTAATAAAATTAAGATAAAGGTTAATAAAATCCTTAATATTATCCTTAAGCTTTCTATTAAGGGTATTAAAAGGTCCTTTTAGTTTCCTTAAAAGGCTATTTACTACTATATTCTTTAAGTTAATAATATATCGAACCGTAAAGTTAAAGAGGAAAATATAGTTAATCTAGTAGGTAATTAAAGTATTAGGGATATCCTTAATAGCGCCTTTTAATTAATTAATAAAGACTTTTATATTTATTTTAAGAAAGAAGTAAATCCTATAAATAAAGCTATATAGTTATCTAAATATATATAAAACTACTTTATACTCTCTCTTTATAGTATTATATTTTTATTTAGTATTAATTTAAATTCCGCTTTTAAAGTAAATTAAGTACCGTTTTCTATAAATAATTTATATTAAGACTACTCTCTAGTTAAAAAGGCTAATATTATATATTAAAATAATCTTTTTATATCTTTTAGAAACGTTAAGAGATATTAAAATAGGTAGGTTTTAAAGCTTTATCTTTAAGAGCTTTATAGTAGCTTTTTACTTATCTCCCTATTCCTAGGGAGTACTTTTCTTTAAGAGATATATTAATAGTAAAGTAATTTAAGTAAACTATTTAATCTAAATTTAATAGTACTTAGTAAGTCTAAGGAAAGCGCGAACTTTTAATATATTCTTATAAGTAACTTACTTATAGATTTTAAGGACTTTCTATTTTTCTAAAGTCCTTTTATTAATTCTATAGATATAGCTAATTATATTAATAGCTTTTTAATAGAATTTAGATTTAACTATAGAGATTAAATAACTAATTAGTTTAATATTAATAAGAACTTTATTAATATTAGCTAGGTATTCTATTATAAATTAGCGGACTTTAAGGATAATAGATTTATCTTTATATATTATATAAAGGCCTCTAACTATAATATTATTAAGAAATAATTAATAAATATTAAGAATTAATCCTTAAAGAATCTTAAGTATAATTTATATAAATTAATTTATAGAGTTAATTACTCTTTATAGAAGAGTATATATTTAATAAAGTTTAAGGGGTATAGCGAAAGTTATTAAGTCCTTACTCTTTAGATTAAGTAATATTTAGTTATATTTAGAGAAAAGGTTAAGTAAAGAAAGAATTTAATATATTATAAAGTTCTTACTATATTTATTAATAAAAGGTAGAAGTTTAGTATTATATATTATTACTTTATTTATTTATATTATTAAATTAATTAGTTTAATACTTCTATTCTTTTTAGCTATAAGAAAGAAGGGATTTTAATAAGTAATATATAATTCCTTAAGGATTTTAGTCTTTAGGGATCTTTATAACTTTTTATTTAAGGCCTTAGGGAATAGGGATTAAACCTTATTATTATACTTTATAGTTAATAGTTTTAATAACTTAAAGAGAAGTAATTATTTAATTAATAGTCCCTTAATAGATAAAGTCTTATATTAATATTACTTCTTTATTATAAAGAATAATAGTTAAGATATCTTTCTCTCTAAGGGTAAGAAAGTTATTAATTTACTTAAGGATTTTATTAAGCCTCTTTTATATAAAGCGTAACCCCTTTTTAATCTTAAAGAACTTTTTAGTAATAAAGTTAGAATAATTAATAAATTAAAGTTAATCTTTAACTTAAGCTTACTTCTTCTCCCTTTACTTAAAGTCTCCTTCTAGGATATTATTATCTAATAGTATATTATCCCTTAAGTTTTTCTTATTTACTTTATATTTATAAAGTATATTAATATTTAGACTATTTAATTAACTAGTTTTAACTCCCTTAAAGTATTAAAAGTAAAGCTATACCTTTTTAAACTTTTTATATATCCTTTTTTAGTTTACTTTATACTTAATAATTCTAGCCTTTATAAAAATCTTTAGAATAATTATAGTTAACTTTAACTTAATTAAAAGGATTATAGTATTATTATTTTTAAATAGTAATAAGTAAGTAAGTACTTAAGTTATAATTAGAGTCTTCCTCTTCCTATAAAGAAAGGTTTTAGTTAAACTCCTTATTTTTAGAGTCTTAAGAGAAGGATTCTAAAAAGAAAGAAAAAGTAGATCTATTCTTATTATTATTAATAATAGAGGATTATTATAGAGAGGACTTAAATATTAAGATTAAAGCTCTTATTCTTTTAATTAGGCTATAAGCTTTATAGCCTTTTATAGATATTAAGGTAAAGTACTTAAATAAGTAAATAGCTAGTCTTATACTATTATTTCCTTAATTAACTATATATAGTAAATATTATATAGCCTAATTATTTAATTATAGTATAACTATACTATTAAGGCTAAGGCTAGTACTTAAAAACTCTATTAATATTAATTTATATAAGTAGTTAGTAATAGGCTTCTTCTTACTCTTATGCCTTATAGTTAAGGTATACCCTTATTAAATAGGGGCTAAGTAGAGCTTATATATTATTATATTTAATATACTCCCTTAGATTTACTTATAGCTTAATCTAAATTATTTAAAGAAAGGTCCTTATTCTAAAATAGATAATATATATCTATAAGGCCTAGTTATTAAATAAAGGATTTAAACCTTTAGCTTAATAGAACCTTTATAAGTCTATTAATAATTATTTAATTAATAAGTATATATTTAATTTAAAAGTAACCTTATTAATATACTTATTATATCTAGTAGTTATATATATTAATATACCTAAAGGCTATCTTAATTTAAGGCGTTTTACTATTAATAAGCCGAATTATTTATAAGTTATTATACTTAATAACTAGTTTCTCCTCTAGCTTAAAAGAAATCTAATTAAATAATTAGATTATTATAATAGTTTCTTTAGCTATATATATAAATACTAAGAGTTCCGCTTCTATAAATAAGGTAGTAACTATATCCTATTTTCCGGACTTCTAGGAGATTAATCCTTTAAATAAATATAGAATTAATTCTTATAAGAATTTCCTTATTTTTTAATTATTTATAAAGGCTATATTTAATATAATATATATTTCTTTATTATAATAAGTATTACTATAATAGTTAGTAATAATTAAGTCTTTCTTTATTCCTAAGAACTTAAGGGTATAGTATTTTATACTATAAAAATATATAATTATTTAATTAACTAACTTATAGTATTTTAATAATAAATTAAATAGAAATTCTATAAACTTTAAAGATAGCTTTATAATATTTAGTTTTATAATAATATTAATATAATTAATATATCTTATTTTTTACTAATAGTAATAGATTTAATTTAATATTACTTACTTTAAATTAGGCTAAAAATAATTAATAAGGAAAGAATTCCCTTTATATACTTTATTAATTTTCTAATAAAAATTAATTACTATTTTCTTAATAAATAAGTCTTAATAAAGCTAGAGCTTTTTATTAAAGTAGTCTTAAATAATCTTAATATTAAAGAACTATTTAATCTCTCTTTACTTAATTATATTATATTTCTCCTTAAGCCTTTTAATAAAGTCTTTAGCCTAAAGCGTATTTTCTTTTTAATATAAAAGGGTAATATTATCTATAAAAAAGAAGACTATTATATTATTATTCTAAAATATATAGGGCTTATTAATATATTACTTAAGTTCTAAGTCCTTAAAGGCTATAGTAAGGTCTCTTTACTATAAGAGTAGTAAATATTTTAATTTATATAAAGCTTTAAGTAATTTAAGAATCTATTCTTATTATTTAAATCTATCTAGAAATTTAATATAAATCTTATTATTATTAAGTAAGGTATTTATAAATATATTAATTATATTAAACTATTTTATCTTAAGATTAAATTTAGTTATAATAATTATAAGGATATAAAAGTTTCTTTCTATAAGTATTATTATATAAGTCTTTTTATTATCCTTTAGCTATAAGTCTCTTTTAATATAAAGTCTAGCCTTAAACTTAGTAAAATAATTATATTTATTATATTTATATTTAAATATTTAAATAAATAGTAAGAGTTATTCTTTAGTTCTATCTTTTTAGATTAATTAAAAGGTTTTTTATTCTTTAAGTAATTCCTATTCTTTTATTATTATTTCTTTAAATTCCTATTTAAATTAATAGCCCTTAAGGTCTCTTTAAATTTAGGGTTTATTAAGAAGTAGTCTTTAATAGAGTTTTTTAATAATTTTAGTAAAAAAGCTACTTTAATATATCTTTATATTATTTAATTAATCTATATAGTCCTTATAATTAAAATCTTTTAATTAAAATAATAATTTAATTATTAATTATAGGTTTATTTATAATTTATTTAATAGATTTTTATAATTCTATAAAGATATTAATTTAAAAGTTAAATATAAGTTTTTATAGCTCTTTTCCTTCTCTTTTTAATTAATTACTTTTTATATTGCTTATATTAAGTTATTTAAGTTTAAAGAAATATTATTTAGTAAGTTTATCTTTTATACTTTTAGTTCTTTTATTATATTATTAAGCTATTAATTTAGATTTATTAATTTAGAATTATTTAATTAATAAAGTAAGATATATTAAGTAAACTCTTTACTCCTTACTTCTTAATCTTTAAGGAAATATTCTTTAATTTTAATATCTTTATTATTTAAATTAATATAATTAAGTAATTAGAATTATATAGTTTTAATAAGCTTTTATTACTTTTAATATAAACTACCTTTATTAAAGGTAATATTCCTAACTTTTTTAACTTTAGATTAATTTAAAATCTAGATTTAATAAATATTAATACTATTATATTTAATAAAATAATTAATTTTAATATAAGCTTTAACTTTAAGGTCCTTTTTTTATATATTTTATATAGCTTAAATTATTAATAAATATATCTTATATCTATATACTTTAAGATATATAATATTTAGCTATAATTATTTTATATAGCCTATATTCTTATTATTAACTTAAAGCTATAAGTAAAGCTTTTAGAAAGCAGTCTTTTAATTAATATTTTAAATAAGTAAATAGTTATATAAATATATTACTATTTACTAAACTTTTAGCTAAAGATAGTATAATAATTAAATATTATTTAATATAATATAAGTTTTAATAATAATAATACCCCCTAAGCGCTTAGTTACTTTATTTTAGGCTAGTATATATAGTATAATAAGTTTATTTTTAATCCTTTTTTCTTTAATCTAGCTTTAATAGACTTCTTAAAGTCTTTAGTTATTATCTTTATAAATTATATAGACCTTTAAATTAAATTATTAATCTATAAGGGTATTAAATATATTAAATATTAAGATTAGGGATATATATATTTAATTATTAAGTAAATAAATAAATATTATATTTATAAATTTATTTTTAATAAATAAAGCTACCTTCTTTCTATTATATAACCTTTAAAGGCTAAAGATATTAATATAAATCCTTT
Organism: Hypocreales sp. Mo6-1; assembly: GCA_002939055.1. Classification (NCBI taxonomy): domain Eukaryota; kingdom Fungi; phylum Ascomycota; class Sordariomycetes; order Hypocreales; species Hypocreales sp. Mo6-1. Next base: position 4,995,189 of record PNEP01000013.1, read on the forward strand.
AAAAAGGGTATAATACTTTAATCTATAAATACCTTTAAGAGATAATTCTTTTAGCCTTTAAAATAGTATAAGCTTTATACTAAACTATTAATAGTCCTTTAATATAAGCTTTAATAGTATTCTTTATTAATTTATTTAAAGATATTAAATTAATATAACTTAACTATTAGTATTATAATAAGGCTTTAGCTATTTATTCTCTATATAGTAATAATAATAATACTTAAAATATTATAAGAATTATTTAATTATTAAGTATTTTATTATATTTAATAACCCTTTATTAATATATTTAAATTATTTAATAAACTTCCTATTCTACCTTTATAATTAGGCTAGAGACTAAATCCTAATAGTATTTATAAACTATTATAATATTTAGGGAAATAAAATTTATATAGAATTTAAGTATATAATAGATATTATTTAAGAGAAGAATCCCTTTATTAATATAAATATAAACTTATTTATAACTTTTTATAATAAGAACTTAACTTCTTAAATAAATATACTTTAAGTTATTTTAATTTATTAATTTAAGGTTAATTATATAAAATTAATTATTATATAGGTATAAATCTAAGCTTAAGTCTATAATAAAAGAGTTTTAAAAGGGATAAATATAGGTTATAATTACTATAAAAAATATTAAATTATTTAATTATACTATAAAGAATATAGCTTTAACTTTTAAGTCTTTATTATTTTCTTTTCCTTTATCTTTTAGTTTTTATTACTTCTTTTACTTATTAAATTTTTCTTAGATTTATTTAATTAATTTTCGAAAAGTAAAGTTATTATTCTCTCTTTCCTTAATTTTCTAAAAGATATTTAAGTTTAGCTTTTATCCTAAAGGTTACTTTATTTTATTAAAATAGAAATAATTCTTAAAGTAATAATCTTAATTATAAAAGTATTTAAAAGAGATTTTTATTAATAAATTATTTAATTACTATTCTCTTTATATTTATAAAGTATTATTTCCTTAATTTTTCTTTTAAAAAATATTATTACTTTTCTTTTAATAAGTAGTAAAAAAGCTTTTAGGGATTATAGTTTTCTTCCCCTTTATTTAATATTTATAAAGGTTATAGATCTAAAAGGTATTTAGAAATATACTTTTCTAACCTATTTTATTACTATAAGCTTTATTTTTTATTTTATTTAATTAATAGTCTATAAATATTAAGTTAATTAATACTATAGCCTAAAGGAAGTATTAAGTAAAGTATAAGTCTTTTATATTAAATAAGTCTAGTTATTTAGCCTCTATAAGTACTTAATATTACTTAATAACTTAATTTTTAATTTTTATTAAATAGGGTATTACTTTTAGTATATTATAAAATTAGTTTAAGATTTCTTATTTATATACTTAATCTATAAGTTAAACTTAATCCTTAAGGAGCTTTAATTCTTTTATAATATTATATTCTTCTTTAATTATTAAATAATAGCTTTTAATAGTTTTAAAGATAGCCTATTAAAATATAATAAATACTTTTCTTTAAGTTTTATATTACTATACTATTATTTAATAGTATAAGTATACTTACTTATAAATTTTAAGTTATTTTAATATTAATTTATAAATCTCTTTATTTTTTATAAAATTAATTAATTTAGTTAAAGAAGCCTTTAGTTTAATCTCTTAATTTAAATTAACTAAATCCTAAATCTTAAGACTAATAATAGTTTTCTATATATAGCTTATCTATTACTTTTAGTTACTAGGCCCTTTAAGGGTTATTACCTAAAAAGAATTATTACTATCTTTAGTATTTATAGTTATAGTTAATATATATTTAATTAAGTAAATTAAAAGGTTTTATTTCTTTATTTAAAGATAGTTTTATTAAATAAGGATAAGTACTTATTAATTAAGTAAATAAACTTATTAAAATATAGAAAATAAGTAGTTATTAAAGAATTAAATAAATAGTTATTAAAAGACTAAAATAAGTAATTATTAAAGAATTAAAATAAATAGTTATTAAAAGACTAAAAATAGATATAATAGAATTTTAGGAGTATTAATATAAACCGGGCTTATAATTAATAAAGGATTATTATAGAGGGGACTTAAATATTAAGATTAAAGCTTTTATTTTTTTAATTAAGCTATAGGCTTTATAGCCTTTTATAGATATTAAGGTAAAATACTTAAATAAGTAAGTAACTAGTCTTATATTATTATTTTCTTAATTAATTATATATAGTAAATATTATATAGCCTAATTATTTAATTATAGTATAACTATATTATTAAGGCTAAAGCTAGTACCTAAAAACTCTATTAGTATTAATTTATATAAGTAATTAATAATAGGCTTCTTCTTACCCTTATACCTTATAGCTAAGGTATACTCTTATTAAATAAGGGTTAAGTAAGGCTTATATATTATTATATTTAATAATTAAAGACTATAAAGATAATATTAACTCTTAAGAAACCCTATAGGTTAGTATTATTAGGATATTTCTATTATATTACTTTAATAATAAGTATAATTACTTAAATAAAGCCTATTTAATATTAAATTAAAAGGTCTTTATTTTTTAATAAATAATTAAATATTACCTATATTAAATAAATAAAAGGTATCTCTAGAATAAAAGGAATTAAAATATTATTTAATATAATATAAAGTCTAATTAATATTTAAGTATAACTTATAAAGAGATTAATTTTAATTTTACTATTTATATAAATAAAAGAGTTAAAGTAAGATATAGTAAAGGCTTTTATAAGTTATATTTTAAGGCTATAAGTCTTAATATAATACTTATTAATTAAGTTCTCTTTTAAGCCTAAGTCTAAAAGAGTAGTTAAAATTTTTCTATAAGTAAAGTTAAGGTAAACTTAAATCCTAGGAAGGTTTTATATATATTTAAGGGTCTTAATCCTAAAGGTAGTTATAAGAGTTTTAATTATAACTTTAGATTTATTATTATTATAAATATACTCCTTTTTAAGGGATTTATAAATTAGATAAGATATTATTATTAGTTTATATTAATAGACTTTTAGGTCCTTCTTACTTTAATTAAATAATTCTTATACCTAAAAGATAGTATTAATAGTTAGACCCCCTTTAAATTATTTAAAGAAAGCCTAAAGTCTTTTTTATAGCTCCTTAAAGAATATTATAGTATTATTACTTAAAGGGTTAAGGAATTTAATAGTAAAAGCTCTTTAAAGTCCTTTTCCTTTAGTTACCTTTTTTTATTAATAGACTTCCTTAATCCTATAGACTTTATTATAGTAAAGCTTATTAATAGCTTCTCTTAAGTCTAGAATAAAGTTAATAAGATTATTTAATAATATAGGGACTTTTTAAATAAAGATATCTATTATTAAAAGATTAGTATACCTTTATATTCTTTTAGTCTTATTACCTTAAGGTAAAAGTATATAAAATAAAGGGAGTCGCTTTTTTTAGGAAGAATCCTTAGCCTATAGTTATAGAGAGGGTAAAGGTTACCTAATAGTTTTAAGGGTTTCCTTTTATATAAAAGTTTCTTTAATTAATTAATTTTTATTAATATCTTTTAAAAACTATACTCTCTTCCTTTTATATATATTTATATTAATTAATAAAGGGTCTAAAGATATAGAATAGAGTTCTTACTCTTTTTAAAAAAGGATAATAGTTATAGAATTACTAGTTATTTAAGCTTTTAGTCTCTTTACTATATTATCTTATAAAAGCTTCTTTAGGATCTAGGCCTTTTTATTAGCCTATCTAAAGAAAGTATTTAAGGTATTATTTTCTTAATTATTAAGTTTTTAAGTAGGGTATTTAAAGAAAGCTTTATCTTTTATTAATTTAATTAAAGAGTTTATAAAATAATTAAAAAACGATATAGCTTAATATATAATAAATTATTATATATAGCTACCTATTATAATATACTAGAAACTTAATCTAAGAGGTATAATATTTTAGCTATAAGTCCTATTAAGATAGATTTCCTTTATAATAATATTATAAAGGTAAAATCTAAGGTTATTATTATATTAATACTTAGAATAGTTATTAGGGTAATATCTAAATATATTATAATATTAATACTTTCTTTCCCTTCTATTATTTTAATAGAGAATTATTATAGAAAGGATTTAAATATTAAGATTAAAGCTTTTATTCTTCTAATTAAACTATAAGCTCTATAGCCTTTTATAAATATTAAGGTAAAATACCTAAATAAATAAGTAGCTAGTTTTATACTATTATTTCCTTAATTAACTATATATAATAAATATTATATAGCCTAATTATTTAATTATAGTATAACTATACTATTAAGGCTAAGGCTAGTACCTAAAAACTTTATTAATATTAATTTATATAAATAGTTAGTAATAAGCTTTTTCTTACCTTTATACCTTATAGTTAAGGTATACCTTTATTAAATAGGGGTTAAGTAGGGCTTATATATTATTATATTTAATATACCCCCTTAGATTTACTTATAGCTTAATTTAAATTATTTAAAGAAAGGTCCTTATTTTAATATAAATAGTATATATCTATAAGGCTTAATTATTAAATAAAGGATTTAAACCTTTAGCTTAATAGAACCTTTATAAGTCTATTAATAATTATTTAATTAATAGGTATATATTTAATTTAAAAGTAACCTTATTAATATATTTATTATACCTAATAGTTATATATATTAATATACTTAAGGGCTATCTTAATTTAAGGCGTTTTACTATTAATAAGCTAAATTATTTATAAATTATTATACTTAATAACTAATTTCTTCTTTAACTTAAGAGAAATCTAATTAAATAATTAGATTATTATAATAGTTTCCTTAACTATATATATAAAAGCTAAGAGTTCTATTTTTATAAATAAAGTAATAATTATATTTTATTTTCTAGACTTCTAAAAGATTAGTCCTTTAAATAAATATAGAATTAATTCTTATAAGGATTTCCTTATTTTTTAATTATTTATAAAGGCTATATTTAATATAATATATATTTCTTTATTATAATAAGTACTATTATAATAATTAATAATAATTAAGTCTTTTCTTATTCCTAAGAACTTAAGGGTATAGTATTTTATACTATAAAGATATATAATTATTTAATTAATTAATTTATAGTATTTTAATAATAAATTAAATAGAAATTCTATAAGCTTTAAAGATAGTTTTATAATATTTAGTCTTATAATAATACTAATATAATTAATATACTTTATCTTTTATTAATAATAATAGATTTAATTTAATATTATTTACTTTAAATTAAGTTAAGAATAATTAATAAGAAAAGGATTCCCTTTATATATTTTATTAATTTTTTAATAAAAATTAATTATTATTTTCTTAATAAATAAGTCTTAATAGAGCTAGAGCTTTTTATTAAAATAGTCTTAAATAATCTTAATATTAAGGAACTATTTAATCTCTCTTTACTTAATTATATTATATTTCTTTTTAAGCTTTTTAATAAAGTCTTTAGCTTAAAGTATATTTTCTTTTTAATATAAAAAAGTAATATTATTTATAAAAAAGAAGACTATTATATTATTATTTTAAAATATATAGGGCTTATTAATATATTACTTAAGTCTTAAGTCCTTAAAGGCTATAGTAAGGTCTTTTTATTATAAAAGTAATAAATATCTTAGTCTATATAGAGCTTTAAGTAATTTAAGGATCTATCTTTATTATTTAAATCTATTTAAAAATTTAATATAAATCTTATTATTATTAAGTAAAGTATTTATAAATATATTAATTATATTAAACTATTTTATCTTAAGGTTAAATTTAATTATAATAGCTATAAGGATATAAAAATTTCTTCCTATAAGTATTATTATATAAATCTCTTTATTATCCTTTAATTATAGGTTTTCTTTAATATAAAGTCTAGCCTTAAATTTAGTAAAATAGCTATATTTATTATATTTATATTTAAATACTTAAATAAGTAATAAAAGTTATTTCTTAATTCTATCTCTTTAAATTAATTAAAAGGTTTCTTATTCTTTAAGTAATTCCTATTTCTTAATTATTACTTTCTTAAATTCCTATTTAAATTAATAGCCCTTAAGGTCTCTTTAGGTTTAAGGTTTATTAAAAAGTAATCTTTAATAGAGTTTTTTAGTAATTTTAATAAAGAAATTACTTTAATATATTTTTATATTATTTAATTAATTTATATAATTCTTATAATTAGAATTTTTTAATTAAAATAATAATTTAATTATTAATTATAGGTTTATTTATAATTTATTTAATAGATTTTTATAATTCTATAAAAATATTAATTTAAGGGTTAAATATAAGTCTTTATAACTCTTTTCCTTTTTCTTTTAATTAATTACTTTTTATATTTCCTATATTAAGTTACTTAAATTTAAGGAAATATTATTTAATAAGTTTACTTTTTATACCTTTAGTTCTTTTATTATACTATTAGGCTATTAATCTAGATTTATAGGTTTAGAATTATTTAAATAATAAAATAAGATATATTAAGTAAGCTCTTTACTCCTTATTTCTTAATCTTTAGGGAGGTATTCCTTAATTTTAATATTTTTATTATTTAAGTTAATATAATTAAGTAATTAGAATTATATAGCCTTAATAAGCTTTTATTACTTTTAATATAAACTACTTATTAAAAATAATATCCCTAACTCTTCTAACTTTAGATTAACTTAAAATTTAGATTTAATAGATATTAATATTATTATATTTAATAAAATAGCTAATTTTAATATAAGCTTTAACTTTAAGATCCTTTTTCTATATATTTTATATAACTTAAGTTATTAATAAGTATACTTTATATTTATATACTTTAAGATATATAATATTTAGTTATAGTTATTTTATATAGCCTATATCCTTATTATTAACTTAAAGCTATAAGTAAAGCCTCTAAAAAAAGGTTTTTTAATTAATATTTTAAATAAATAAATAGTTATATAAATATACTATAACTTATTAAGCTTCTAGCTAAAGATAGTATAATAATTAAATATTATTTAATATAATATAAGTTTTAATAGTAATAATACCCTTTAAGTATTTAATTACTTTATTTTAAGTTAATATATATAATATAATAAGTTTATTCTTAATCCCTTTTTCTTTAATTTAACTTTAATAGGCTTCTTAAAATCCTTAATTATTATCTTTATAGATTATATAAACCTTTAAATTAAATTATTAATTTATAAAAGTAATAAATATATTAAGTATTAAGATTAAGGATATATATATTTAATTATTAAGTAAATAAATAAATATTATATTTATAAATTTATTTTTAATAAGTAAAGTTATCTCTTTCTTATTATATAACCTTTAAAGGCTAAAGATATTAATATAAATCCTTTAAAAGAGATATAATATTTTAACTTATAAATACTTTTAAGAAATAATCCTTTTAGCCTTTAAAATAATATAGGCTTTATATTAAACTATTAATAGTCTTTTAATATAAACTTTAATAATATTCTTTATTAATTTCTCTAAAAATATTAAATTAATATAATTTAACTATTAGTATTATAGTAAGGCTTTAACTATTTATTCTTTATATAATAATAATAATAATACTTAAAATATTATAGAAATTATTTAATTATTAAGTATTTTATTATATTTAATAACCTTTTATTAATATATTTAAGTTATTTAATAAACTTTTTATTTTATTTTTATAATTAAGCTAAAGATTAAGTCCTAATAGTATCTATAAGTTATTATAATATTTAAGGAAATAAGATTTATATAAAATCTAAATATATAATAAATATTATTTAAGAGAAGAATCCCTTTATTAATATAAATATAAACTTATTTATAACCTTTTATAATAAGGATTTAACTTCCTAAATAAATATACTTTAAGTTATTTTAATTTATTAGTCTAAGATTAATTATATAAAATTAATTATTATATAAATATAAGTCTAAGCTTAAATCTATAATAAAAAAGTCTTAAAGAGAATAAATATAAATTATAGTTACTATAAAAGATATTAAATTATTTAATTATATTATAGAAAATATAACTTTAACTTTTAAATTTTTATTATTTTCTTCTTTTTTATTTTTTAGTTTTTATTACTCTTTTTACTTATTAAATTTTTCTTAAGCTTATTTAATTAGTTTTTAGAAAGTAAAGCTATTATTCTCTCTTTCCTTAATTTTCTAGGAGATATTTAAATTTAGCTTTTATCTTAAGAGTTACTTTATTTTATTAAAATAGAAATAGTCCTTAAAGTAATAATTTTAGCTATAGAGGTATTTAAAAGAGGTCTTTATTAATAAATTATTTAATTACTATTCCCTTTATATTTATAAAGTATTATTTCCTTAATTTTCCTTTTAAGAGGTATTATTACCTTTCCCTTAATAAATAGTAAAAGAGCTTTTAAGAGTTATAGTTTTCTTTCCCTTTATTTAGCGCTTATAAAAGTTATAAATCTAAAAGGTATTTAGAAATATACTTTTCTAGCCTATTTTATTACTATAAGCTTTATTTTTTATTTTATTTAATTAATAGTCTATAAATATTAAGTTAATTAATATTATAGCTTAAAGGAAATATTAAATAAAGTATAAGTCTTTTATATTAAGTAAATTTAATTATTTAGCCTCTATAAATACTTAATACTATTTAATAATTTAATTTTTAATTTTTATTAAATAAAGTATTACTTTTAATATATTATAAAATTAATTTAAAACTTTTTATTTATATACTTAATCTATAAGCTAAACTTAATCTTTAAGGAGCTTTAGTCTTTTTATAATATTATATTCTTCCTTAATTATTAAGTAATAACTTTTAATAATCCTAAAGATAGCTTATTAAAATATAGTAAATACCTTTCTTTAAGTTTTATATTATTATATTATTATTTAATAATATAAATATATTTATTTATAAATTTTAAGTTATTTTAATATTAACTTATAAATCTTTTTATTCTTTATAGAATTAATTAATTTAATTAAAGGAATCTTTAGTTTAATCTCTTAATTTAAATTAATTAAATCTTAAATCTTAAGACTAATAGTAATTTTCTATATATAATTTATTTATTACTTTTAGTTATTAAACCTTTTAAGAGTTACTACTTAAAAAGAGTTATTAATATTTTTAGTATCTATAGTTATAATTAATATATATTTAATTAAGTAAATTAAAAGGTTTTACTTCCTTATTTAAAGATAGTCTTATTAAATAAGGATAAATACTTATTAATTAAGTAAATAAACTTATTAAAATATAAAAAATAAATAATTATTAAAGGATTAAATAAATAATTATTAAAGGATTAAAATAAGTAGTTATTAAAGGATTAAAATAAATAGTTATTAAAAGACTAAAAATAGATATAATAGAATTTTAGGAGTATTAATATAAACTAGGCTTATAATTAATAGAGAATTATTATAAAAGGGACTTAAATATTAAGATTAAAGCTTTTATTCTTTTAATTAAGCTATAGGCTTTATAGCCTTTTATAAATATTAAGATAAAGTACTTAAATAAATAAATAGTTAGTCTTATATTATTATTTCCTTAATTAACTATATATAGTAAATATTATATAGCCTAATTATTTAATTATAATATAACTATACTATTAAAGCTAAAGCTAGTACTTAAAAACTTTATTAATATTAATTTATATAAGTAGTTAGTAATAAGCTTCTTCTTATCTTTATACTTTATAATTAAGGTATACTCTTATTAAATAAAGGCTAAATAGAGCTTATATATTATTATATTTAATATAAACTATTAATAATCCTTTAATATAAGCTTTAATAATATTCTTTATTAATTTCTCTAAAGATATTAAATTAATATAATTTAATTATTAATATTATAATAAGGCTTTAACTACTTATTCTTTATATAATAATAATAATAATACTTAAAATATTATAGAAATTATTTAATTATTAAGTATTTTATTATATTTAATAACCTTTTATTAATATATTTAAGTTATTTAATAAACTTTCTATTTTATTTTTATAATTAAACTAAAAATTAAGTCTTAATAATATTTATAAATTATTATAATATTTAAGGAAATAAAATTTATATAAAATCTAAATATATAATAAATATTATTTAAAAGAAGAATCCTTTTATTAATATAAATATAAACTTATTTATAACTTTTTATAATAAAGACTTAATTTCTTAAATAAATATACTTTAAGTTATTTTAATTTATTAATTTAAAGTTAATTATATAAAATTAATTATTATATAAATATAAATTTAAACTTAAGTTTATAATAAAAGAGTCTTAAAGGAAATAAATATAAATTATAATTATTATAAAAAATATTAAATTATTTAATTATATTATAAAAAATATAACTTTAACTTTTAAGTCTTTATTATCTTTTTCTCTTTTATTTTTTAGTTTTTATTACTTTTTTTATTTATTAAATTTTTCCTAGATTTATTTAATTAGTTTTTAAAAAGTAAAGTTATTATTCTCTCTTTTCTTAATTTTTTAAGAGATATTTAAGTTTAGCTTTTATCTTAAGAGTTACTTTATCTTATTAAAATAGAAGTAATCCTTAAAGTAATAATTTTAGCTATAAAGATATTTAAAAGAGGTTTTTATTAATAAATTATTTAATTATTATTCTCTTTATATTTATAAAATATTATTTCTTTAATTTTTCTTTTAAGAGATATTATTACTTTTCTTTTAATAAATAGTAAAAAAGCCTTTAAGGGTTATAGTTTTCTTTCTCTTTATTTAATACTTATAAAGGTTATAAATCTAAAAGATATTTAAGAATATACTTTTTTAACTTATTTTATTACTATAAGTTTTATTTTCTATTTTATTTAATTAATAATCTATAAATATTAAGTTAATTAATATTATAACTTAAAGAAAGTATTAAATAAAATATAAGTTTTTTATATTAAATAAGTTTAATTATTTAGTTTCTATAAGTATTTAATATTATTTAATAATTTAATCTTTAATTTTTATTAAATAAAGTATTACTTTTAATATATTATAAAATTAATTTAAAACTTTTTATTTATATACTTAATTTATAAGTTAAATTTAGTCTTTAAGGAGCTTTAATTCTTTTATAATATTATTTTCTTTCTTAATTATTAAGTAATAACTTTTAATAATTCTAAAAATAGTTTATTAAAATATAATAAATACCTTTCTTTAAGTTTTATATTATTATATTATTATTTAATAATATAAATATATTTATTTATAAATTTTAAGTTATTTTAATATTAATTTATAAATCTTTTTATTTTCTATAAAATTAATTAATTTAATTAAAGAAGTCTTTAATTTAATCTCTTAATTTAAATTAATTAAATTCTAGATTTTAAGATTAATAGTAGTTTTCTATATATAATTTATTATTTTTAGTTATTAGGCTCTTTAAAGGTTATTACTTAAGAAAAGTTATTAATATTTTTAGTATTTATAATTATAGTTAATATATATTTAATTAAATAAATTAAAAAGTTTTATTTCTTTATTTAAAGATAATTTTATTAAATAAGAATAAGTATTTATTAATTAAGTAAATAAACTTATTAAAATATAGAAAATAAGTAATTATTAAAAGACTAAATAAATAGTTATTAAAGGACTAAAATAAATAATTATTAAAGGACTAAAATAAGTAATTATTAAAGGATTAAAAATAAGTATAATAGAATTTTAGAAATATTAATATAAACTAGGCTTATAACTAATAGAGAATAGCTAGAGGGAACTTAAATATTAAGATTAAAGCTTTTATTCTTTTAATTAAACTATAGGCTTTATAGCCTTTTATAAATATTAAAGTAAAGTACTTAAATAAATAAATAGCTAGTCTTATACTATTATCTCTTTAATTAACTATATATAGTAAATATTATATAATTTAATTATTTAATTATAATATAACTATACTATTAAGGCTAAGGCTAATACTTAAAAACTTTATTAATATTAATTTATATAAATAGTTAATAATAGGCTTCTTCTTACTTTTATACCTTATAGCTAAAGTATACTCTTATTAAATAGGGGCTAAGTAAGGCTTATATATTATTATATTTAATAGGTTTTATAGCTATTCTTAATATAAAGCCTTTAGTTAAAAGTAATTTAATTATAATAACTATTTTAACTTATAGCGTCTAAACTCTCTATAAGAAATAGTAAGTTTAGTAAAACTTATTTTAAGACTTTAATATTAAATTAGCTAACCTTCTAACTAGTTAGGTTAAGCTAATAGCCTATAAAGTCTTTATCCTTTAAGATTAAGATATCTTTAGTCTCTTTATAGAAAAGGCTAAGACTTTTAATAATATAAAAGTCTTAAAAACCCTTTAATAATTAGGCTTTAGCCTTATAAAAGGAAGATAGTCTAACTTAATTATCTTTATAGTTATTATAGAATAAGAAGTAGCTTAAATTTAAAAAAGCGGGCTATTTATAGCTAGAATTTAGACCCTTATTTAGACTTATAGAGACTTTATATTAAAAACTTAATATTATAAATACCTAGCTTATAGCTATAATTTATAGACTTACTAAAAGCCTATAAGCTACGCTCTTTATAGTTTATAGTATTATATAAAGGATTATTAATACCCTAATTATAAAGCTATTTAGCTCTATTAATATATTATAGCTAGCTATATTAATTATAAAGGGCCTTACTTAATTAATAGCTATAACTATAAAATCTATAGGGCTCTTATACTATAAATAGGGCCCTTATAGCTTTAGGCTATAAGTTTATTTAATATAATATTAATAAGCTTAATATAGCTTACTAAATAGTTTTAGAATAAGCCTTTAAAATAGAAATAGACTTCCTTTTAATTTAAAAGCCCTATAGCCCTAGGATTTAGGAAGCCTTTATCTCCTTTTAGTATTTAACTTATTACTTTATAACTCCTTAGCTTACTATAAACCCCTTTAGGCTTCCTAAATAGCTTAAGGTCCTAACTTATATATAGAAAGCTAGCTGGATTGACTTTATATTATATTATAACCTATTTTCTAACTTAAATATATAAGTTATAGCTATATAGAGCCTTAAGCCTTTCTTTATAATTAATCTCTATAATAAAAAGGAATAGAATTATAACCTTAAGGCTATTAGTAATAATTAATAATAGTAATAGTAAGGGCCCTATATATTAAATAAAGCCCTATTTAAAAAAGCCCTTTAATAGCCTATACTTTTAGTAAGGGACTTTAACTTATACTACTTAAATTAGAACCTAGCTATAGACTCTTATAAGACCTATTTAATTAAGCTACTAGTTAGCTAGCTAGACTAATAGTAAGCTTTCTTATTAATTAACCTAAAGGTTATAAGTACTTATAGTAGGACTTATTTTAAGAAGGGGTTAAAAGCCCCTTTTATTATAGACTTAGCCTTTAATACCCCCTTTTAAACCCTTTAGTAAAGTAACTAGCGCTATTTAAAGGCTTTTAGCTTTAATTATAAGGTTATAGCCTTTAAAGGGGCTTTTTAGTAGCTCCTAATAGCTAGCCCTCTCTTCTTAGCCCAGCTAGCCTTATTTAACTATAAAAAAGTAAATTAAGCCCTTTTTATAAAAATGCTATTAATTAAAGAGCTTAAGCTAACTTAAGAGTTATAAGACTTAATTATAGTAAAGAACTATAATAAAATAATAGCCTTCTTAATTAATTCCCTTTTAGAAGCTACTAAAGCTATAATTCTATAACTTAAGCCCTCTAGCTACTTAAAGTTATAATAAACTTTATAATTAAAAGGACTCTAGAAAGCTCTCTTTAGTACTTAATAATACTATAAGGGCTTACTTATAGGCTAGAACGGGCCCGCTTAGGTAGCCTAAAAAAAGGCTAGGAATAGCTACTTCCTAGCTATAAGGGAAGTAAAAGTAGCTTACTAAAACTAATTTCTTATTAAAGTAACTAAAAAAGATATCTTTATAGCCTATAGCTATATAAAAGCTAGACTAAACTCTATTCTCTTTAGTTTACGCTATTTAAAAAGGGGGGTAAAAGCCTTAGTTAATATATTTATAGAAAAGTATAAGGCCTTTATAAATATACTATTCCTAAAGCCCCCTAGAAGTCCTAGCCCTTCTAGAAGCCTTAAGCCTTAAGGAACCCTTAAACCCCTTAGAAGCCTTAGGCCCCTTAGGGGCCTAGAGTAGTAATAGTTATAGTAACGCTAGCTCTAGCTAGCTCTAGTTAATATTAAGGTCTAATAAGTTATTTTAAGCTTTTTAAATAAAAAGGTACCTAGCCTTAACTCTTTAAGCTTCTTATTAATTTAAAAAGCTTATAGTATTATTCTAGTAATTTTTAATAGCGCTTATAAGGCCTTATTTAAAGAGAGCTATTACCTAAAGGCCTAAAAAGAAGGGATTAGAATTATCCTTCTAAAAATAGGAAAGCTAGACTATATAGTCCTAAAGGCCTATAGGGTTATTATATTTCTAAACTATCTTAAAAAAACTCTTAAAAAGCTATTTATAACTTAACTTAACTTCTTAATAAATATAGACTACCTTCTTTATAATTCTTAATTAAGTAGCTAGAAATAGTACTTAGCTATTAATATAACTCTTTTACTTATTTATTATATCTAGAAAAAATAGAAAGAAATAAAAGGCGCTATTATTAATACTCTATTTCTTAATATAAAAGGGGCCTTTAATTATATTAGCTATAGGAAGTTATTAAGGACTTTAGAAGGCTTAAGCCTTTCTAGGGCCCTTATAAGCTAAATAGGCTACTTTATCTTAAGCCGGAAAATATAGCTTACCTTTAAAAACTAGTTATAACTAAATATACTAATTGCTATAAAGGTCCCCTAAGAGTCTTCTATTAGCCTTATTTTATTCCTACTATATATTAAAGAGATAATAATAGCTAGAGGGCTTTAGCTTTCCTATATAGATAATATTAGCATTTCTATAATATTTAAGTTAGCTAAAAGGAATTACTAGGCCCTTAATAAAGTTACTAAAGACCTCTTTTAGTAAGTTAATTAATAAGATACTTAATTTAACCCTAAAAAAATAGAATTAATATACTTCTTATAAAAAAGGGACTTTATATAAAGCGTAAAGGATATAATACGCTAAAGAGAAGGGCTAGTAAGGGCCCCCTTATTAATTAGCTATAGCTAGGCTATAGAACCTATATAATATAGAAGGGAGAATATATAATAATATAACCCCTTTAAGTTATATATATAAGTAAGGCTACCTAAACCTTAAAGAAAGGTTATTATAGGGCTATTACTAGTATATAGTTATATCTATTTAAATAGTAAAGTAAGAGAGAACCTAAGCTTTAGTCTTATATAAATCTAAAGGTATTTAACTTACCTAGCCTTATATTTACTATTAATTATTATATTCTAAAGCTTTTACTTAAGGGTTACTTAAAATAAAGATACCTTAAAAAGCCCCTAACTATATATATATTATATAGCTAAATACCCTATAAGTTAGAATAGTTTCTAGCTTAAGTAACCTAAGGTCTACGGTATAGCTATAGGAAGATATTATCTTAATAATAGCTATAGTAAGGCCCTATAGTTATATAGGAAGAATTACTTAAATATATAGCTTAACTAAAAGAGTTATAATAACTTTAAGAAAGAGAGTAAGATTTACTCTCTAACCTTTAGGTAGTTATTAATTAAAATATAATTAATAAATTAAGGAGACGTTATTAAAGGTCCTTAAGCTTAGGGGATAGTTAGGGCTAGAAGGTTAAGATTAAAAATATTAACTAATTATTTTAGTTAATTATATTAAGGAAGAGGCTTAATTAATTAAATAATTTATAATAAGCCTTTAATAGCGCTTATAGATAATACTATAAGGATTATTAAAAGATTCTTTTTACTTTAAATAATATATATAATAATTATAGGGCGCGATAGGACTAATACTTAGATATATAGCTACTAGACTAAAGGGAAACTATAGCTAATAACTAAAAGGTATTTAAAAAATAGACTTTTACTCTTTTAAAGGACTCTATAAATTAGGAAGCCCTTATTATAACTTAAATATAAGATATATACTAAAGGGAAAGATAAATTCTAATAGAGTTTAATATCTATTTTAATTTACTAGAAAAATACTTTATTTATAGGGATAAAAAAACTTAAGCCTTAATATTTTTTATAAAACTTTATATTAAATTAAGAAATTATATTACTCTATATATTAGGTTTATTATAGGGAAAATTAGGAAAGAAATAGTCTAACTAGCCTAATAATATTAGGATATTATAAGACCCTTTAGGAAATAAAAGGCTAATAGTAATAATATTACTAAAAGTTATAAGAAGTCTTATTAATATAAGAACTTTAATAGCTTAAGGATAAAGGGAAGCTTTATAAATAGCTTTTAATAAAAGGAAAAAGGAAAAGGGGGTAATATAGCCTTAATACCCTTTAAGTTAACTACTTACCTAAATCCTAAGAATAATAATAAGAAATAGCTTAAGTATTTTAATTATAATAGTAGGGAATACCTTTAAAATAAGTACTCTAACCCCCTAAAAGGGAATTAAGATAAGAGCTAAAAGGGAAAATTAAAGGGGTTAAAGTAATTATTCTAACTCTAGATTAAACCTTAAGGATAGTCCCTAAATTATAAGTACTTATAACTATAAAGAGATATATATAAATAGAGACTTATACTAACCTAAACTTTAGTATAGAGATTAATCTTATTAATATTAAACTAGTAAAATAACTAGAATTATAACGCTTACCTTTTATAATATTAAGACTAAAGGGAGTAAATAAATAATAAATCCTATAATATAATATCTAGGAAGTATTAATTACTATTATTAATTATTAAAGTAAAGAAAAGGTATTACTATACCTATATATTAAAGTTAATTAAGACTTTAGACTAAAAGAAAGCCTTATTTTATTAAGGATATCTACTTTATAGTCTTAAAGAATCTATCTTTCCTTAAGGGATTATAAATAGTAATTTAAGTATATTTAGTAAGAAATAAAGATTCTTAATTTAGAAAAGTTTACTTATTAAGCTTAAAATAAGGTAATAGTCTATATAATTATTAAGGATAAGGATTTAATTCTTATCCCTTAAGAAGGTAACTTTATATTACTACTAAATTTAGAGTAATTACTATTAGAATTCTAAGAGTTTTAAGATATATTTATTATAGCTAAAGTAAAGATATTATTTAAGTATTATATTATTAATTATATAATAGACTTAATACCTAAAGCTAGTCCCCCTTATAAGTTAATATATATCTTATTTTAAAATAAATTATAAGAATTATATTTTTATATTTAAGATAACTTTAAATAGAAATAGATATAACTATTTAAAAGCTTTATTAAAGTACCTATCCTTTTTATATTTAAGAAAGATAGGACTTTAAGACTATATATTAATTACTATAAACTTAATAAAGTTATAATAAAGAATTACTTTACTTTACTTTTAATTTTAGAAATTCTTAATTAAGTTAAGGGCGCTAAATACTTTATTAAAATTAATATAAAGAATATATACTATTAAATCTATATAAAAGAAAAGAATAAGTAGAAAACTACTTTTTATATAAAGTATAATTATTATAAATACTTAATACTACCCTTTAGATTAATAAATATACTAATTATATTTTAATATTATATTAACTAAGCTTTATAGAGGTTAGTAGATACTATTTATATTATATACCTTAATAATATTTTTATTTACTTAAAAATAAGAGAGGATTATATTTATTATATTAAGTAAATATTAAAAAGGCTTAAAACTATTAAGCTCTATATAAAGCCTTCTAAATATACCTTCTTTTAGGAATTAGTAAAGTTTCTAGGATTTATTCTATTTATTAAGAGAGTAATAATAGATTTATAAAGAATAGAAATAATTATAAATTAATAGATCCTAGAGAGAGATTTAAGTCTTTCTTAGATTTTATAACTTTTATTAATAGTTTATTAAGGGATACTTTAATATTACCTTATTATTAACTTCTCTCCTAAAAGGAGCTAAAGGGGGAAAGAAATTAAAGTAAGTATAATTATAAAAAGATAAGCTTTTAGCCTTTTAAGCCTTAAAGGATACTTTTATAAAAATACTCTTATTATAATACTTTAACTTTTAGTAATTAATTTATATTAAGATAGATATATCCCGCTTTATAATAATAGGAATTTTATTATAGCTAGCTAAGGATAGTAAATAGTACTTAATAGCCTTTTAATTAAAGAAATTCTAAGGAATAGAATTAAATTAAGGAACCTTAGACTAGAAGTTATATATAATTATTAAGTTATTTAAATATTAGTAATAATATATTAAAGGGGCCTTATACTTAATTAAAGTACTCTTTAATTATTAAAATCTTTAGATCTTTATATAATACTTATATCTAAATAGAAGATAAGTATAGTAATATATATATTTAATACCCTTTAATTTTATTATTAAGTATTATATTAAGAAGAGTAATTCTATAAATACTTTATTAAGAAAGCTAGAATATAAAGGTAAATTACCCCTAAATTAAAGTCTCTTACTAGAACTTTAGAAGAAGTTAAAGAATACTTTAATATAGGTAGTATAAATAATATATTATAAAGGCTATAATAAAATATCTTTATAGAATAAATTATCTTAAGTCTCCTTTTAGTCTAAGTATAGCGAGATATTTTTATAAGGTATAAAAACCCTAGCTTATTATTTATAAAATAGGGGAGATATACCCTTAAGTTAAGAAAGCTTAATTAATTAAATTAAGGTAATAATTAGTTATAAATAGCTTACCTTAAGGTATTTAGTTTAATATATTATTAAGTATAAAGGGGTCTATATAGAAAAGGTATTATAGCCCCTTAAAGACTTAATTTAGGAAGCTTAAGTATAGAATATATAGATTATTACTTAAAGAGGCTATACTCTTTTAATAAAAGAGTAGGGAGATAAAAGTAACTAGACGCTTAATAACTCTAAAATATTACGCTAAAAGGGTAAGGTAATAGTCCCCTAAGACTTAATATTATAATAAAAGCTCTTATAACTATATTATAATAACCTATTAATAAGGCACTTTAGAAGGAAGTATACCCTAAAGTTATTATAATAGAAGTTTTATTAGTTATATATATACTAAGATATTATAAAATATATCTAGAGTTATCTTATTTATTAAAGGGTCGTTATATAAAGGTATTACCCTTATAGTACCCTTAAATTACTATTAATATTAATTAATCCTTAATAGAAGATTACTATAAATTTTATTATAAAGTTACTCTCTATTAATTTCTAAGAATAAGAAGTTAATACTATTCTTATTATTATAAATTAATATATAAAATATTTAATATTTATTCTAGTCTATATAATAATTACTATATTTAACTTAATATAACTATTTTATTATAAGATAGAGCTTTATTTTAGAGCCCTAAGGGGTATTATTATAGATTAAGGATCTATTTTTATTAATTAATATTAATTATAGCTTTATTATCTTTTTAAAATAAAATAGAAGCTATTTATAGCATTTTACCCCTAAATTAATAGTTAAATAAAATAAATAAACTAAACTTTAAAATATTATTTTTATTATTTTACTAATTCTAAATAGATTAATTAAATATCCTTACTATATATAGCTTAATTTATTTATAATAGTACTATTAGTTCTATAACTAACCTCTCCTTAAATAAAGCCCTATTTAGCTATTAATTATTAATTTATTTTATTATTAAGAATAATAATATAATAAAGGAGGTCCCTAAAGTAAAAATAAAAGTAAAAAAACTAATTACCTTATAGTAATACCTTAAAGAATAGTAGATAAAAGTAGTATAAATATAAGCGAAATATTATAATTAGTAATATTAGCCCCTATAACTAAAAAGGGGCGATCTTATAGCTTTATTAATATAGAATATTAAGTTTAAGGAAGGAAAAAGAAAACTCCTCTTAAAATACCTTAAGCCTTTTTAAGTCCTATAAATAATAAGTAAATAAGTCTATAGGGTAGTATTACTAAAAAAATATATAGGCCTATATAATATATTTTATATTAGCCTATTAAAGCTATAGAAAGAAGTAATAACTAAATACTTAATAGATAAAAACCTATTAATACCTAACTTTAAAGATAATAAAAATAAATAAGAGGTTAAAGAGATAAAAGATTATTAAGGAAAGGGTAACTTAATAGCCTACCTTATTAAATAGAAAGGGTAGTTAATAAAGTATAATTAATAGGTATTAATAAGTAATATAATCTATATAGATAAACTTCTTTTAGCTTACTATAAGGGAGTTAAGTTATTTAAATAAATAGGTATCCCTAAAGGGAGGAAAAAGAAATAACCTACCTAGAAATTAAACCTTAACTTACTTAATATTAAGGACTTTATTCTAGTAGTTAAGGGTAATAAGGGAATAATATATACTAGAAACCTAAGGGATATTAAGTAAATTATATTTATTATAATAACTAGCTATTAGAATCTAAAAAGGATAATTATAAGGAAGCGCGGTAAGTAAGTTAAACTTAAGCCCTTTAATATACCTTCTAATATAATAAAGAGCTTAAATTAAATATATTTATTATACCCCCTTATAGTAATAAGAGACTTATTATCTTTCCTATAAAGTCCCCCACTAATTTTAATAAATTATTATATTACTAAAAGAAAGTATCCTTAAAAGAGTTATTAATAAGAAAGTAATATAATAAGGAATTAATTATAATTTATATATATATTATAAAATAAAAGATATAATATAAAGACTAGGTTTAGGCTTATTTAAATAAAGAGAAACTTAACCTTAAATAGGGGAGATATAAAAATAAAGACCTAAAATCTAGTAAATAGGTAAATATAATTATAATACTATAAGGCTAAACCCCCTACTCCTTTAATATAAAAGTTAGGAAGGGAAATATTACTTAATAATTAGCCTTAAAGGCCTTTAGGATATTATCCTATTCTATAAAGACTTTATTTATATTAGCCTAAAGAGAACTCTTAGCTATAGCCTAAAGGAGAGAGCTAACGTCACCCTTTAATAAGTAAAGATACTATAAATCCTTCTATATTTATAGTACTTTTATAGTCTAGCTAAAAAGTTAGCGAAAAGGCTATAATATATTAAGTAAAGATATTACTTACTAAAGCCTTATTAATTAGGCCTATTTATATTAAAAGATAAGGGTACTATAATATTATTAGGTAGCGATACTCTTTAATAAATATATAGTAACTTTCCGCGCTTTAATTATTATATTAATAGTATTATATTAAGTATCTCTAATTAAATATTTATATATTAGTTTTCTTATAAATTAATAAGGCCTTAATTAAACCTATAGGCCTATTTAGCTATATTAAACGTAATAGTAAACTATACTTATACTATAATTAAGTTATAATATATCTCTTTAAAGAGTAGGAGATAAATATTAAAGAGAGCCTTTAATAAGTCGCTATTTATATTAAGTAGCGGGCGGGGGGCGCGCGCGTTTTAGTAGCGTAATATCTCTAGCTAACTAATAGCTAGCGCTAGCTAGCTTATAGCTAGCGTATTATTACTACTATTAATAGTAAGAGTACTATTAACTTAAGCGACTAAATTAATAGTAGTATAAGCTATATTACTCTTTATTATAAGGGCGCGTTAATTAGTTAAAATAGCTATATTATTATAATAAAGCTAGATAAGGCTATCTAGCTATTTACTTATAACTATTAGGTTACGGTAATCGCTAATTATTTTAAGTATAGCCTAATTATAACTATTAGCCTATTAAAAACTAAATAATATAAGGTTACTTACTTTATAATAATTACTATTACTATCTCTATAGTTTTTATAATATAAGGAGTTAGTACTTATAAAAGCGTAAATAATAATAAGTAACTTATTAAGTAATACTATTACTTTCTTAAGCTTTTTAAGCTTTAAGTAAAAGTAATTTATATATTAATCCTACGAGAGGTAGGCCTTATAAATACGCTTAAGGCGCTTATATTATTATACCTTTATAAGCTAGTAAGTATAACGTAAAGGCATTATAGTAGCGAAAAGGGAATAATATAAAAGGGAAACTAAAATAAATATAGTACTCCCTAGAAATAATACTTTTATTATCTAACCTATCTTTATAATAATTAATATATTATAGTATAGTATATATAGTATATATATATAACCTAAATAAAAATAATAATACTTTACTTACCTTAATATAGTTAGGATATTTATATTAGGAAGGGGGGATAATTATAAGGCGTAAAGAATATAATATATTAAAAAGGAGAGTTAGTAAAGGCCCTTTTATTAATTAGTTATAGCTAGGCTATAGAACCTATATAATATAGAAGGGAGGATATATAATAATATAACCCCTTTAAGTTATATATATAAATAAGGCTACCTAAACCTTAAAGGAAGGTTATTATAGGGCTATTATTAATATATAGTTATATCCGCCTAGATAGTAAAGTAAGAGAGAACTTAAGCTTTAGTCTTATATAAATCTAAAGGCATTTGGCTTACTTAGCCCTACGTTTACTATTAATTATTATACTTTATTATAGAAAGGGTTAAAATAAAAGCTATTTTTATAGCCCTTAGCCTAATTATTAAGTAATTAAAAGTCTTTTTTAACTTTAAACTAATTTTTAAGACTTATATTAAGAAGAAGATAGCTATAGTAATAATAGCCTTCTAGGGGCTTTAGTAACTAGTTAGGTATTAAAAGGGCCTTTCCTTTAAGGCCTTATAATAACTTTATATAGCTTATATTATAACTATAATAAACTATAAGGTCCCTATTTAATATAAGGGCTTTAAGTAGTAATAATAGGGCCTAGTCTAGCTTTTTTAATAACTTTAAAATAAGGCTCTTCTTAGGATTTTAGGCACTTTCTATAATAGCTTTATTAAGGCCTAAGAGCTAGAAGTAGCCCTTCTACCCCTAGAAATTTAGTTCGAAAAGGCTTACTTAATCTATAGCCTCTATATACTTCTCTTTTAGTTAAATCACCCTATAAAAATAGTATATAATACTTTTATTAAAGATAAATTAATTAATTTTAGGTTAGATTTAATTACTTTTAGCTACTTTTAGCTTAAAACCTAACTTTATAGCCTTCTTTATAGGCTTAAGTATAATAAAATAGGTATTTCCTAAGGGATAAACTATATTATAAGTTTATATTAATAGAAGGAATAAGATATTATATTAAGTAAAGGTATTACTAGGCGGTTTAACTAGTAGTATAAAGGTAGTTAGTAAGTTAATTACCTATTAAGTACTAACTAGTTATTTAGGTAGGGAGCGAAAGTTAGGGGTCCTTATATACCCTATAGTCTATACCTAGATTACCTCTCTTAAAGTAATCTCTTATTATAAATCGCGTTAGCTTACTATAATCCTATTACTCCTAGATTACTTAAATTACTATAATCCTAGTAATCCTCTTTTTATTAGCCCGCGTGTCCCGACCTTTTCCCGTACTATATCTATTATATATATCTTATATAGCCTTATTAGCCTATCCTACGGCCTATATAGCTAGAATTATAATATAATATCCCCTCTCTTAAGGTCTTACTCTTAAGACCTAAGCGCTATATAAATACCCTATATCGCCTATTTCCTATATATAGGCATCCCTTATTCCTTAGCTCTTAGGATGTCTTATTAATACTATATCGAGCTATATTAATAAAACTCGCTCCCGAAAGTCCTATAAACGTTTTACGCTTATTAATATTCTTAACTCTAGTAGTAATATAATAAATATACTATACTTCTTTTATTTTAAGCGGGGCCTATTGTATTATATAGCTAATAGTTCTTCTTACTATAGTAAATATATACGCTAAGGCTATTTATATAATAGGGTAATAGTAGCTTCTTTTTATATAGCTATCCTTCCTTTTAGTTATCTATTTAGCTAATAGCTCTATATAGTAACTTATTTATTAACTTAATAAAAGAAGCTAGAAGCTAAGGAGAAGGAGGCGGGTAAGAGCCTAATTATATTATATTCTAAACTTACTAATCTTTAGTCTTAGTTATTAACTATTATTAATCGTCTAGCTTATATTTATTATATCTAAAATAAAGTAAAAGAGAAAAGTACTAAATTAATTCGTTATAGTATTTAGGAGTTAGATAAAGAGAATAGGATCTCTCCTACCTTAAAGGCCTATAAGCGCTAGGTAGTAAATAATATCTAGTCTATAGGTATTCCGAATAATATAGACTAATTC
This sequence comes from Hypocreales sp. Mo6-1, assembly GCA_002939055.1. NCBI lineage: Eukaryota > Fungi > Ascomycota > Sordariomycetes > Hypocreales > Hypocreales sp. Mo6-1. The sequence continues at coordinate 5,019,537 of PNEP01000013.1, forward strand.
TCTCTTAATTTAAGTAAAGGTTTTAGGGATATAGGTTTTCTTTCCCTTAATATTCTTAGTAAAACTATTAAAGCTTTACGTAATAATATATTAAATATTTAAGTAGTTCTTAAGTATTCTCTTCTAGTCTATATCCCTTCTATTTAATAAGATATTCTTTATATTAACCTTTTTATTATATATCTAGGATTTTTTTAACTTTATATTTAAGATTATCTTTAACTTTAATCTATATTTACGGTTTAGCGTTTTTTAATATTATTTTTAGTAATAAAATATAAAATATTAGATATATCTATATTATTTTTAGTAGTAAAAGTTTATAATTATTTATTAAAATAACCTTCTTAATTTTAAAAGGTTTAAGTTTCTTAAAGTCTAATTTATTATTTAGTTATATTATTTTAATATTTTATTAAAGTAGGTAAATTATATCTCCCTCTTAAAAAGTTAATCCCTTTAATCTTTTTTAATTATAATAAGTAACTATTTATTCTTTAATAAATTTAAGTTTTTATTATATTTCTTTATATAATTTTTATAATTAATCTACTTATAGAACTACTTATTTAACTTATAGTTCCTATTAAATAACTTAATATACTTTTAGGTTATATCTATAATTAGTATATATTAATAATAACTTTATTAATTCTATAATAATAGTATTATATATTAATTATACTATTAGTAACTATTTAACCTAATTATTTTAGTTATAATTAATATAATAATATAGATATTATTTTAATATTTAGTTAAGTTATTTTATTTAACTATCTATCTATAAATAGTATATAATACTAAGCTTATATTTTATTTTAAGCTATACTATAAAAGCTTACTAAAATTTTACTATAAATATACTTCCTTTATTAAAGATAATTTAATTTAGTAACCTATAATTATTAATAATTATTTATAGAAATATATATATAAGTTCTTTTATATTACTATTTTCTTTATATAATATAAAGTATCTATACTTTATAAGTCTATTTATAATAATAAAGATACTATTATATTCTATATTTATTATAAATTTTTCTAATAGTAATAGTTTTATAATATAATTAAAAGCTATTAAATCCTATAGTTTCTTTAATATTAATAGTAATTATAATTCTCTATAAGGTTTATATTATATTACTTTACTATATATATATAGCTTATATTTACTAAGAATCTTTTATACTATTTTCTTTATATTTAGGAAGTCGTAAATCTTTTATATTTAATCTATAGTTTTCTGGATTTCTTAGTATCTATATATTAAATATTTATAGATTTCCTTAAGTATTAACTCTTATAATACCTTTAGTATATAAGTCTTTCTATTATATTAAGCTATTTTACTATCCTTAATAATAAGTAGCTCTTCTTACTTATTAAAGTTCTTATAGATATCTTATAACCTTTCCGTAATACTTTTATTTAGTAAAATAGAAAATATTATATTAAGCTATTTCTATTAATAATAACTATTTTTATTTAATTTAAGGAGTTAACTTAATCTAATAGGTTCTTTTATATTATAATTACTTTATTAATTAAATATATTAACTTAATTATTCTTTAATCCTTTCCTATAGATTATTTCGTAATTAAATTCTAAAAGATATTTAGCTTATTAAATCTATTATTTATTTAACTATTATATTATTATAAAGTATAAAATATTCTTATAGTCTATATATATCTTAACTCTATACTTACTTTTAAGAAGGTAATATCTAAATTCTTTAAAGGCTTAGATAATTATAAGAAATTTCTTATTATAGATAGAGTAGTTAAGTTCTACTTTATATAGCTTCTTTAAATAAAAGGCTATAGGTTATAGTCTTTTTTAATTATTTTATTATTTAATCTATACTCTAAAAGTATAGTTTAAGGTATTTATTTTAAGTTCTATTTATTATTTTAGGTTAAATATAACTAAAACTAATTTTAATATAATAAGTTCTTTAATCTATTTAAAAGCTTTATTTACTTTTAGTCTTTAAATAAAGGTTTTTATTCTTTTTATTAAGTTATTTATTAATATTATAATTTTACTAAAATTCTTAATAAATTATTAATAGTAATTTATAAATCTATAAAAGCTTTATATATCTTTAACGTTTTTTAGTATTAATTAGTTTTTAATTATATTAATTTTATCTTTTTATATTTATATCTCGCTTAATAAAATTATATATTTAAGGAAGTCTACTTTTTATATATAAAACTTACTTTTCTTTAATATAATTAATAACTTTATACTTTAAAGTATACTTAATACCTTATAGATATATTTCTTATATTCTTTAAGGTTCTTTAAGAAGATTAGGATATTATTTAAGTATATTACTATAAAGATATCTAGAAATTATTATAGGATATTATTAATTATCTATTAAAATATCGCTAATATATTTATAAATCTAAATAATATAATTAAGTATTTAAAAAGTCTAAACTTAGTTCTAAAAGCTATTTTCTATTTATTATCTTTCTTAATTTATATTAAGTTATAGGCTAATTTAAGGTTAAGAGATATAAATTACTTTTTATTATATAATTAATCTTTAAGTTCTATAATAAGTAATAGTAATATCTAGTCTTTAACTATAATATTATTAAGTTATTAATAATTAATTATTAATTATAGTTTTCTATTCTTTTTTAAAATAAATATAATTAAATATTTTACTTTAAATATTAAAGATTAAATATATTCTTTCTATAGGTTATTATTAAAGTAATTATATAATATTTTTAATTACTTTTTATTAAAGTTATAAATCTTATAGAATATAGGTATTATTCCCTCCTTAAAGTAAATCTTATAATTCTATTAATTATATTTTAGTAATTAAATATTAAGTATTTCCTAGAATAGTTTATTATACTTTCTATATTCCTATAGGATATCCTTAAGTCTATTTTCTTTATTTTTAGGGCTTTCCTTATAAATTAATTCTATATTATTATTAATATCTTTAAGGCTCTTTCTTAAAGTAATAATAACCCTTTAGATCTTTATTTTATAACCTTTATTCTATTATTATTAAATCTTTAGTTATACTATTAATTTAGTAAGTACTTTTTTATTATCTTATTTCTTAAATCCTTTTTATAGTAGCCTTTATATTTATTTATTTAGCTATTTATATTATTAAGTATTAAATTACTTTTCTTTTTTAATCTTATTATTTAGTTATATCTATAGTTATTATTTAGGTTACTTAATTATATTAATTAGAGTATAGGTTATTATAGCCCGTAATAATTTATTTAAATAGTTATTCTTATTATTTAATTTAGTAATTAAATTATTATAAAATTTCGCTTTCTTTTAAATCTACTATTTATTAAAGTCTATAGTTCTATTTTATTATAACTAGCTAGTTTTTTAATTAATTAATAAGTTACTTACTATAAGCTATAGGTATCTTAATATAAAGTTATTATTTATTAAGTCTATTATATTAAAGCTAACTTATTTATTATAGTTTTAAATCTTAATATTAAGGTAATTAATCTTTATATTAATAATTCTATTATTATAATTAAAGACTCCTCCTTTAATATAATAAAGCTAGTAGTAGTCTTTTTTATATTTCTATAATAATTAATAATAATTAATAATTATTAGTAAAATATAATTACTTATTATATTACTATTTATTAAAGCCTTTATATAATATCCTATAATTTAAATATTTAATATTAATTTATTATTATAATTTACCTTTATTATATATAGAGTCCTTAAACTATTTTATATCTTATTAATCTATAGCCTTTTTATAAATAATATATCTTATTTTTTACTTAAATTATTTTTTTATTAATTTATTATATAGTTTTATTATATTAATATTAATATCTATTATTTTCTATTAATAGTATAACTTATTTAAATAGGTTATCTTTTAGCTATAATAAAAATCCCTACTTCTTTTATTAATACTTCTTATATTTATTATTTTTATAATTAATTATATATATCTATTAATATTCTTTAACTTCCTTAACTTAATCTTTATACTAAAGGTTAAATATTTCCTTATTATATTATAATTCTTCTATAATTTATATTATAGTAAGTTCTCTTTATATATATTATTATTATAGTTTATTAATTTATTATCTATACTTTTAAGATATACTATAATATTCTTTATACTATTTTTATACTTTTTTTTATATATATTTTAAGTAACTTAAGAATAGATATTTATTATATTTATTCTATTTATAAATAATTAATTAAAGTAATACTTTTAATATAAATAGTAAGTATTATCCTTTTAAATAATAGGAGTACTATTATTAAATCTTTCCCTATTTATAAATCTTATAAGTATTAATATAATATATTTTAAGAATCTTTATATTATTTCTATATTTAAATAATATATTATTATTAAGTTTAAGTACTATAACTTAATTATATATAAATTATTTTATTATCTTCTATTCTTAAAGTTTTATAATAAGATATAAGTATTAAAAAATTTATTCTTTAAATTATATTAAAAATATATTATATTATACCTTTAAAAGAAAATATACCTTATAGTTTAAGTAAATATAAGATACTTATAAGAGTTCTATATAATATAAGTAATTAAATAAAATTTATAAGTTATCTTTAAACTCTTCTCTTAATTATTATTCTCCTTTAATTATATTTATAGTATTAATAGTAGCTATTACTATTATATAATTACTTCTATATAATATTAATTAATATTAAATAAAAGTTAATTATTAAATATTATTTAAGGGTTTTAGTTTAATTTATATTTTAATATTATTTATTACCTTATTATATAAGGTATATATCTTAAGGATTGCGTCTTTATATTATAGTATTAACGTTTATAATCTAAGAGGTATATAGGAATCTTCCGGGAAGTATTTATTCTCTAAACTTATTTCCTTATAGTTCTAGTATTAAGTCCTCTTACTCTTTATAGTAGTTCCTTAACCTATTATAATAAGTATTTTAATTCCTTTTAGCTTTTTTAGGAACTATTCTAATCTTTACTTATTATTAATATATATAAAATAACTATTATTATAATATTTAGTCTAACTTAAACTTATATAATTTAATTTATCTAAAATCTATTTATTAATAATATTAAGTTATTTCTTACTCTTTAAAGCTAGTTTCTATTTAAATTTCTTTAGTTATTTATATTTTTTAGTAAAGTATCTAAACTTTCTATAATTATAATATTTCTTACTATCTTTCTTTTTCTTATTATATTAAATTATATTAACCTTTATTTATCTTAAATTAAGGGTATATCTATAAGTAATTAATTTCTAGGATTCTTACTTTTTCTTTTAGTTTAATATATATAAAAACTTATTAATCTAACTAACCTTCTTATTACCTTTTTCTATATATTATTTATATTATTAATTATTAATTTTAATTACTATTTTAATATACTTTATAAATTAATTTAATTAGTTTTCTTTAATAAAGTTATTTTTAATAGTTTCCTTTAGTTCTTTATAGAATTAAGTTATAAGAGTATCTTTACTCTAAAAGATATATAAAGCTACTTATTAAAATTTTATAGTATACTTAAAAGCTAATCCCTTTTAAGTAAGTTATATAAGTCTCTTTTTATTAACTTATTATTTATTAAGGTCTCTAAATATAGCTTATAAAGCTTTTTTAAAGTTATTAAAGTTATTAAATATAGCCTTTATCTTTAGCTTATATTTATTAATTCCTTTTTTAAGATACTCCTTTATATATAGTTTAAATTATATTAAGGTATCTCCTTTTAGGAATAATCTTATATTAAGGACTCTATCGCTCTACTTAAATAAGGATATTATATAAAAGTAATAATAAATATAGACTTAAGTTAAAAAGACTTAAAGGTATCCTAAGGTCCTATTAAAGTATATTAAGGTAGGAACCTTTATATTTTCTCTACTATTCTTTTCCTTTAATATTCTTTATTCTTCTTAAAGTATTATAAAGGCTTTCTAGAGTTATTTATTCTCCTTATAAAAAGCTTAAAACGCCCTTATAAAGTCCTTAATATTAGTTATAAAAGTATAAGTACTACTATTAGGAGCTATATTAATAGTAATAAATATTACTTAGCGTAATATAATATTTTATTAAATAAGAGTACTTAATATATAATAAAACAGGTATTTCCTAAAGGATAAATTATATTATAGGTTTATATTAATAAAAGGAATAAGACGTTATATTAAGTAAAGGTATTACTAAGTAGTTTAATTAATAATATAAAAGTAGTTAGTAAGTTAATTACTTATTAAGTACTAACTAGTTATTTAAGTAAGAAGTAAAAGTTAGGGGTCTTTATATACCCTATAGTCTATACCTAGATTACCTCTCTTAGAGTAATCCCTTATTATAAATCGCGTTAGCTTACTATAATCCTATTACTCTTAGATTACTTAAAATACTATAATCCTAGTAATCCTCCTTTTATTAGCCCGCGTATCCTAATCTTTTCTTATATTATATCTATTACGTATATTTTATATAGCCTTATTAGCCCATCCTATAGCCTATACAGTTAGGATCGTAATATTAAGGCTATTATAAAGCCTAACTAGGCCCTAGAAAGGAAAAAAGCTAGCTAGTAACCCCTTTAGGCCCTAGCGCTTAAGGCAGCTATTTTAATAGAAAGTTGCCCTAAAGAAAAAGCGAAAAAATAGTACCTCTAGCTCCTTAAAGACCTTAAATTTAAGGACTCTATACTTTATTATATAAATAACTTATAGGAAAAGGGCCTTAATAAAGCCCTATTAAATTCCTACTCCTTTTATAAAATAGGCCTAAATAAAAGGCCTTAAAAAACCTATTTTTAAAACCTAGAGCTCTTTATAAAGGTAGTTAATACTAAGCTTATAGCTATCTCTAAAGCCTTAAATAATTTATATACCTACTCCTACTAGCCTAACTAGCCCTAGCCGCTAGCTTATATCTTTATAAATAGTTAAGTAGCTATCTTAAAGATATTAAGCTATAATAATATAACTTATAAAGCGAAATAATAGCTAGAATAACTTAAATCCCTCTATAAAATCTAATTAGTTTAATACCCTAACTATTATAAGGTCTTAGGAAATAAATTAATTAACTAATTAATAAAAAAGGGGCTTAAGGCCTAGCTAAAAGGCTGGCCTTATACCTTTATTAACTATTTATATTACTAAGTCTACTAAATAGCCTTAACTAGCTAGAAGTAGCTTTAGGCTATAGAAAAAGAATATAAAACTAGGGGCCTAAAGGCTTAAGGCCTTAGTAAGTACTATTAGTAATTAAAATAGGACCTTATCTAGTTTTCTTATAAACTAGCTATAAGCCTAACCGCTAAGCCTACTTAATTAGCCTACTTTTAGCTTCTATTTAGAATAAGCTATTTAAAGGCCTATTTAAAAATAATTAGAAAAACCTCTATAAATAGGTATTAATATAGCTTATAGTATATAGCTACTTACCTTATCCTAGCTTATAAGAGGTATATAAAGGACCGGTAAACGCTACTAAAAAACGGAAAAATCGGGCCTTAGGGGCTCCTTTAAGCCCTTTTTAGCACTAAGGATAGTAGGCTAGCCCTACTAGCCTTCTTAACTTCTATAGGTATCGGAACGGCTGCCTAGTTTAAAATAGAGTAACCCTAGGCCTTAGGGCTATAGGGGGGAATAAAAAACGCTTCGAAAACAGCTGCCTGGCTCTCTCGCTCCTTTTACTATTCTATTTATATTATAACGCTCTTTTTTCCTTAGTCTCTCATAGATAGGCCTAGCCTATAGGGCCCTTCGGGGCCCGCTGCGGGGCCCTAGGCCCCGCCTCGCCATAGCCCCTAGGGCTACATGCGAGTAATGAATAAAAAAAAAAAAAACGCCGCCACGCCGCCTTGGCTTGGCCCTTTACAGGCACTTGCCTGTCACCGAGGCAGAGGCCGCACAGACCGTCGTCCATGCCCCTAAGGCGTCATGGCCACGTCCGTGGGGCCCCGCACCCCAGACCCAGGCCAGCAACAAACACAAGTCAATACTTGGATAGATCCAACACACAAATCTAGCACCGCTTTTGTTCCTTTTCCGCCTATCCACGTCGGCTCTCCTGCTCCGTCGTCCCTCGCCCCCCCGTCCACGGTCCAAATGCCAATCAAAGACGCTTCCAACGCGGAAAAAGAAACAAAGACGCTCTCTCGCCCAAGGCCTTCGTCAGCGCTTCCCCTACGCACCCCTACGCAGTGCTGGCCAGCGGCGCCGGTTCGACGCCGACACGCTCCTTGTTGAGAATGTCCAGCACAAACTGGCTCGGCCGGTTGTCCTTGTAAACCCTCTGCGCGCTCTTGGCCATCTGGACGTTCTGCAGGTACTTGTCGAACAGGTACGCGCTGTCCATCGGGCCGCCCTTGGCCTCGGGGTGGAACTGCGTCGAGAAGATGGGCCGAGTCTTGTGCAGCATGCCTGCCGCGTCTCATGTCAGCCCATCCGACATCCAGCAGCGCCACACGGCAGCACCTACCCTCGTTGCTGCCGTCGTTAAGGTTGACAAAGAACTCCTTGAACTCGCTTGGCAGGGTGCTGGCGTCGACGGCGTAGCCGTGGTTCTGGCTCGTGATGTGGCATTGACCCGTCGTCAGGTCCAGCGCGGGGATGTTATGCGCCCGGTTGCCGTACTTGAGCTTGACGGTGCGCGCGCCGACCGCCAGCGCCAGGAGCTGGTGGCCGAGGCAAATGCCCATGATGGGAATCGACGAAGTCTCCATCAGCCGCGCCAGGTTGTAGACCGTCTCCTGGCAGTGCGTCGGGTCGCCGGGCCCGTTGGAGATGAAGACGCCGTCAAAGTGCTGGGCCGCCTTGTGGATGGGGTAGTCGTGCGGGAAGACGGTGACCGAGGTCCCTCGGCTGACGAGGCTGCGGAGGATGTTCTCCTTGACGCCGCAGTCGATCAGGGCAACGTGGAACGAGGCGCCCGGAGACTCCACCACAAAGGGCGCCTTGGTGCTCACGCGCTTGACCAGGTTGATCTGGCCGGGATCGACGAAGCTCTCGTCCTCGTCGGCGTCGTACTCGTCACCGATCGAGATCCTGGCAAGGGAGGAGCCCTGCTCCCGGAGATAGGTGACGATGGCACGCGTGTCGACGCCCGAGATGGCGGGGACGCCTTCGCGGGCGCACCACTCGCCCAGGCTCTCGACGGCCGTCCAGTGGCTGTAGTTGAGGGCCACGTCGGAGACGACGACGCCGGCACACTGGATGTGCGGCGACTCGAAGTACTTGAGGAGGTTGTAGTTGTCTCGCTCGTTCGACGGGACGCCGTAGTTGCCGATGAGCGGCTGCGTGAAAACGAGGATCTGGCCGCGATACGAGGGGTCCGTCATGGACTCGGGGTAGCCGACGAGCGACGTGGTGAAGACGGCCTCACCCGAGATGTTCGAGTTGGCACCAAAAGCCTTTCCACGGAAGACGGGACCATCCTGCGGCGACGACGCGTCAGCCTGCTTGCCCCCGGCACCAAGCCCGTGCCGGCACGGTCCAGCCACGGGACACCTACTCGGATGGTGAAGGTGGCGGGCAGCGAAGCCACCGGGGCAGTGGCCCGGACGCCGCGGAGGGGCATATTCCTGCCCGTGCTCCCAGGCGCGTTTTGGGACAGGACCCGGGCGCGGAATGCCGCCCGCCCGGGGGCGGTGGCGCCGGCGGCGGGCCTTGCTGCCGATTTGGCGAAGCTGACTGCCAGTCGGGAGAGCATGGCAATCGTTGGGTCAAGGTCCGACAAAGTTGATGCGAGATAAGAAAAGTCGAGAGATAGGCACGGCACCTAAGACGACAGGGACCTCCACAAGTGGTCTGTGTCGGGCAGGAGGGGGGAGAGGTCAGATAGCTGGAACATGGCTGGGGGGGGGGGGCGGCAGCCGGGCCACAGGCCACAGGGCGCGCGCATGTCAAGCCGCAAAGAGTCGACGTACCGGAGAGATAATCCTGCGGTGAGACGCATCAGTATGCAAGCCACATGTGAAATGACAACACGGGCAATGCTGTGCGCGAAAAAAGGGCGCGGAGCAGGTCGGAAGGGACGAGGTGCAGCAGAGGCCGTCACCCGAGGCCTTTCTTGGCCCGGTTTGGGGCCGCGGGACTGACCTGGGAGGTGAAGACTGACGGGCGCCCGTTCATAAGGGCGGATTGGAGCGGACGCAGTGCAACGGGCCAAGCAACAGGGGCACGGGACGGGAGCCTCTCTCCGCGTCTTCTTATTTGCGATGCCCCGGGCGTCGGGACAAATCCAGGGCGCAGACGTGGGGACGGGCGGCTACGGCGCGGGGAGGGTGGTGGCGGTGATGGCGATGACGACGACGATGGCGTCTGCTGCGACTGTGTGGTGCAAGAGAGGTTGCAGTTGGCGAGCGAGGGCGGGCGGGCGAGGGCGAGGAGAAATACGGTTGAGGGAAAAACGAGAAGAAACGACGAGGGCACTGACGGGAGCTGACGGAAGCGGGAAAGGTTGAGTCACCAACGGCGGCGCCATTTTCTAATGGCTGCCGTTGGCAGATAGCGAGAGGGCTGAGTGATTGGCCCGCCGCGGCGTGTCGCCGCTAGCACCGCCGGGTATCCGCCAGGGCCGGGCGGGTGCGAGGGTACATGTGCGCGGGTAGACGGCGATGGCGGGGTACTATGCATCGAACCAACCGCGCTCGTTGGATGCTCACATAGAATTGCGCCCTTATGCATGGCACGTATGTATGTATAGCGCCGATTGATCCGGTCGGCCGCTACCGGGTCCAGTTGCGATGCTTCCATATTACGTAACGGGGGCTGGCTGAACAACCAGACGGCCTTGGCAGCTGGCAGTTCCTCCGGCGAGCATATACATACCTACGCGATGTGCTATATATAGCAGACAAGTAGTACTGGGCCGGGAGGCTCTGCGATAGGCAGTAGCGCAAAGTGCCTGTCACGTGATCTTGCGATAAGAAAGTTACGTATGCGGCGCCGGCGTAGCGGGGCTATAACTAAATTCATAGCGTTCCTATGCTACGTGGTCGGGCCCCCAGTCGATTGTCTCGGCCTGGTTGCCTTTACCTTCCATGACGGCCTCGAGCTTGTCCTCGACGGTGACCCAGCCCTGGCGCCTCTGGGAGATGGCGTAGCGGATGGGATCTCTCCACTCGCGCCACCAGACGTCCTCGCTCTGGACGATGCACCGGCGGGCGGGCTCGCCGTTCTTGGTGGTGGCAAAGGGCCAGACGGCCTTGACGACGTCGTATCTGTTCCTGCCGGAGAAGAGGCTGGTGACGGAGGTGAAGAAGTGGTTGACGCGGTCCGGGTTCTGGACGAGGACGCGGCTGTGGGCGACGAGAAAGGTGACGTCGACGGAGCCGCGGTACTTGAGGGTGGCGACGAGGCTGCGCAGCTGGCCCTCGATCCAGGCGACGTCGAGGTTGGCGACGACGCGGTCGAGGGCAAAGGACTTGACGGCGGCCGGGTCCTGGACGAAGCGGCGGCACCACTCGTCGAGGCCGCCGTCGCCGACCTCGGGCAGGACGTCGGGGCGGACGCCGCCGCGGTAGGCCAGCTCGCCGTGGCCGACGCAGCGGATGTAGTCGATTCGCTGGCGGTCGTCGTCGGGGACCAGCAGGCCCATGAGGTTGAGCTTGATGTCGAAGTCGACGCGGCGGCCGCGCGTGCCGCGCACCTGGATCTGCGGCTTGGGCGGGACCGTCGACTGGGCGCGCATCAGCGCCGCCAGCGCCGCGGCGTTGGTCGACAGGTACTCGGCCTTGGACGACAGCGTCGTCGAGTCGGCCGACAGCTTGAAGAGCGGCGGCGAGTAGAGGCGGTAGTCGAGCCGCGGCAGGCCGGGGTAGCGGGCCGGGCCCTTGGCCGACGCGGCGTCGTGCCGCTGCTGCCGCTCCAGCCCGGCCGCCGTCGACGGGCCCGAGTAGGGCGGGGGGGTCGTCGGCCGCGTCGTCGGCCGCGTCGTCGCGCTTGCTGTCGTCGTCCTGGGCAGCGCCGGCCGCCCCGGGCCCGGCTCCGGCTCCGGCCGGCCCGCCGACGTCGCCGGTCTCGATTTTTCGGTAGCCAGGTCCATGGCCGCCGGCCTTCTACCCCGTCGGTCGGAGTCGACGGCGGCGGCACGCGGCCCCGTCGCAGTACTAGTCAGAAGTTGGCTTACCCTGCCTACGGAGAGCTCCGTCCTAGCCTGTAGCATAAACCCATAATTTATGCGCCTCTTCTACATGGTAATTAACCATCCGGTCGGTCGCGCCGCCGCCGCTTCACCGGCGCCTCCGAGGACCCTCGTCGTCCGAGTCAAAGGTGGCCGTGCCCCTAACAGTCCTTGCGCTGCCACGCTGCAATTCAGCCAAAACCCCGCCAGCGTTGGCCGTCTCTCAGCCTCAGCCGTGCCCGCCCAGCCCGCCCGCCCGAGCGCGAGTGGCGCGCTCGCCGGTGGACCCGTGGAGCCGCAGCTCACGAGGCCAGGCTGGCAAACACAGCTGCAATGGCCGACTTGTCATACTTGACGTACTTGCCCTTGCCCTTGTCGATCTCGTGGTAGCGGTCCCAGAAGCGATCGTAGAGCGGCTGCAGCTTCTGGCGAATGTCCTCTCCAAACATGGACCGCACCTCTCGCTCCATGCTGTACGACCTGTGCTTGGAAACCATGTCGTCGAAGGCGCTGTTGAACTGAGAAAACTTCTCCTTGATCTTGTCCTTGTCCTTGCTGCTCAGCCCCCTGACGACCGAGGCCGAGTCGGCTTGGCCCGACGCTGGACGCTGCGACCGGTTGGTGTGAATCGTGTCGAAGAGATAGACCGACAGGTCCTTGCAGATGTCCGTGTACAAGGCCGTAGCCTTCTTGCGCCATTGCTCGAGCATTTCCAGGCGGGATTCCAGAAGCGGCCCGAGGTCCGAGTCGCGCACCATGCGCTCGACGATGACGATGCAGTTGGCGACGAAGACGCCGACGACCGACTTGCTCCGCAGCACGGCTCGCGCCTTTTGCTCGAGGCACGTGAGGAGGACGTCGATGGTGTCGAGGCAATAGTGAGCAAGAATGTCCCTGCCGTCTGCGCCGATGTCGAACGACGCGAGGCTCGGGATGGCATCCGCCGAACGGCCGCTGGATGCGGAGCTTGCCTTCCACCCGCCATCGCCCAGGGAGATCATGATGCTGGAGATTGGACGCAAAAACTCCACCATGGCTTGGAGCCGCTGCATCGTTTCCGCCACCACCGGCACCGGGGCGCCGTCCGGCGGCAGGGCTTGCAGGCCGCCGACACGCCGCCTCGTCTCGTCGAGCAGCTCGCCGAGCGACGACTTGGCCGTCTCCCGTATGGGTTTCAGGGCGGCCGACAGCGACGTCTTGAGTTCGCCCGTCCTCGTCTCCAGGTTTCCGGACAAGCCGGACAGGATCTCCGTCACCTCGTAGGCCAGGTAGCAGTCGGTGCTGAGATGAGCCTTGATGTGCGCGTTGAGCTCCCGGATTGTCCGCGCCAGCTCCGCCAGCGCGGCCTGGCACGTCAGCTGGAAAATAGCGCCCCAGTCGTCGCGGGCGAAGATGCTGCAGATGTTGTCGTACTCGGCCAGGAAGATGCCCTCCATCGCCTGAGCGTACGTGCCTATGCCGTTGGTGCCCGCCCGGTACATGGCGCCGGGGTTCTTCTTCTTGGCCGTGTTGACGCTGGCCGCGGCCAGGTTGGCCAGCGACGACGACAGGTACGGCCCGCGCACCTCGGCGAATATCCTGGCGACCGGCGCCTCGGGGCCGGCGTGCTGCTGGCCGCCAGCCAGGTGAGCGTAGACGAGGCCCAGGCGCGCAACCTTGTCCTGCGGCAAGGCGGGGAACGGCTTCTCCTTGGTCACGTAGTGAAGGGGCTCGATGGAGCGGGGCGTCTCGCCGCGCAGCAGCTTGTCGAAGTAGTTTTCCAGCTGCGAATTGGCCGACTTGATGAGGCGGGTGAGGTCGGCCATGGTGTGTTGGTTGGCGCGCAGGTTGGAGGCCTGCACGTCGGTGAAGGACTTGTGCAGGCGCTTGAGGGAGGCCAGGTAGTTGGACAGGCCGGCCTTGTCGGGCCCGGCGCGGATGATTTGCTCTTCATTGTCCTTGCTGTCGGCAGGCTGGCGCAGTCGGCCGATGGCGGCGAGGACGGCATCGACATCTGCAGTTTGCTTGCGGCTCAGCACGCGCCGGGGACAGGGAGGGGAGCCTCGTGGCCCATTGACGGGACACCAAGGGCCAAGGCTCACTCACTGTTTGCCAGCACCTGCAGGCGCTTCGTCTCGCCGCTGAGGGGGCCTGCCACTTCGCGCACGCTCTGGCCCGATGCTTCGAGGCGCCCCAGGCAAGCCTGGATCTTCTTGGTCAGCTGCGTCGTCTTGTCGAGGCGAGAGTTGAGGACGTCGACCTCGGCTCTCGCCTCCTCGTCGACGCCGTGGTGGCTCGTGCTTGAGGGCAACCCTACAGCCATGGCCGAGGGGTCCTCATGTCGGTGCCATCGAGCGACGTTTGCCACTTGGACGACTCGAGACAGCGTCCAGATACAAATACCTCGGTACCTGCTGGGTGCGGGGCATTTGCCAATGAGAGATGGGAGCAGATACGGCGATTATATAAGCCACTTTACGCGGTCGAGACGCGTCGCGACGCGTCGTCGTCCATCCTTCATCCGTCACCCATCCATCCATCCATCCATCCGCCCATCACTCCTAATCCTAAATCTCTTCATCTCCTCGTGGGCCCTGCCCTTGTCCGCGCCTTTGCCTGCGCCCGCCGAGTCTCCCTGTCCGAGGCACCGACCTGCCGACGTCTGCTGCTGCCCGTCCGTCCCCAGCATACATCCCATCGCCATGGACTCGTTTATGCTGCAGGACGCGGGCGTCCGCGACCGCGTTCGCCAGGCCGAGGAGTTTCTGGATCCGAGTAGGGCCAAGCCACAGACTTGTCCGCGTCTTCAGTGCTAATGTCTGCAATCCCAGGCGACCCCCACGCCCGCAGCTATAGATCAGACATTATCCTGATGCTGCAGAAGAATCAGCGGCGCGTCGTTGTCAACCTCGACCACGTGCGCGACCACAGCAGCGAACTGGCCCAGGGCCTTGTGCAACAGCCGTTCGATTATTCGCTGGCCTTCAACCACGCCCTCAAGAAGATCGTCGAGACGATACCCCAGGCTCGGCCCGATCAGACGGCCCGGGACACCGTCTATTACTGCGCGTGGGCAGGCAGCTTCGGGCTCAACGCCTGCAATCCCCGCACCCTCTCGTCCCGCCATCTCAATCACATGGTGTCCATCGAGGGCATCGTCACCAGGTGCTCCCTCATCCGGCCCAAGGTTGTCCGGAGCGTACATTACAATGAAGCCAAGGACAAGTTCCATTTCCGGGAGTACCAAGACCAGACCATGACCAACGGAGTCACCACATCGAGCGTCTATCCCCGAGAAGACGACGCGGGCAACCCTCTGACCACGGAATACGGCTTCTGCACCTACCGCGACCACCAATCCATCTCCATCCAGGAGATGCCGGAGCGGGCGCCGGCCGGCCAGCTCCCTCGCGGAGTCGACGTCATCCTCGACGACGACCTGGTGGATCGCGTCAAGCCAGGCGATAGGGTCCAGCTGGTGGGCATCTACCGCACCCTGGGCAACCGCAACACGAACCACAACAGCGCCCTCTTCAAGACGGTCATCCTGGCCAACAACGTGGTGCTCTTGTCGTCCAAGTCGGGCGGCGGGGTCGCAGCGGCCACCATAACCGACACGGACATCCGGAACATCAACAAGGTGGCCAAGAAGAAGAACTTGCTCGAGTTGCTGTCGCAGTCCCTCGCCCCCAGCATCTACGGCCACGAGCACATCAAGAAGGCAATCCTTCTCATGCTGCTCGGCGGCATGGAGAAAAACCTTGAGAACGGAACCCATCTGAGGGGCGACATCAACATCCTCATGGTCGGCGACCCCTCGACTGCCAAGTCGCAACTGCTGCGCTTCGTCCTCAACACTGCGCCCCTGGCCATCGCCACCACCGGCCGCGGCTCCTCCGGCGTTGGCCTGACGGCGGCCGTCACGTCGGATAAGGAGACGGGAGAGAGAAGGCTCGAGGCCGGTGCCATGGTCATGGCCGACCGTGGCGTCGTGTGCATCGACGAGTTCGACAAGATGTCAGACGTGGACCGAGTCGCCATCCACGAGGTCATGGAGCAGCAGACGGTGACGATTGCCAAGGCCGGCATCCACACGTCTCTCAACGCTCGCTGCTCCGTAGTTGCCGCGGCGAATCCCATCTTCGGCCAATACGACCCGCACAAGGATCCGCACAAGAACATTGCGCTTCCCGACTCGCTGTTGTCCCGCTTCGACCTGCTCTTCGTGGTAACGGACGACATCGAGGACACCAGGGACCGCCAGGTCTCGGAGCACGTGCTGCGCATGCACCGTTACCGCCAGCCCGGCAGCGAAGAGGGCGCGCCCGTGCGCGAGCAGACATCGCGGTTCCTGGGTGTGTCTGCCGACAGCCAGGGCGGCGGCGGCGGCGGCGGCTCTCAGCGGCCGACCGAGGTCTACGAGAAGTACGACGCCATGCTCCACGCAGGCGTCAGCACTCGGACGTCTTCTGGCCGCGGCTCGAGCAAGAAGCCCGAGATTTTGAGCATACCCTTCATGAAAAAGTACATCCAATACGCCAAGACGCGAATCAAGCCCGTCTTGACCCAAGATGCCTCGGATCGAATCGCAGACATCTACGTCGGCCTCCGCAACGACGAAATGGAGGGCAACCAGAGGAGAACAAGCCCCCTCACCGTCCGTACCTTGGAGACGCTTATCCGCCTGGCTACGGCCCACGCCAAGTCGCGACTGTCGAACCGGGTCGAGGAGCAGGACGCGGTCGCGGCCGAGGCCATCTTGAGATTTGCGCTCTTCAAGGAGGTGGTGGAGGATGAGTCGCGCAAGAAGCGGAGGAGAACGCACGCCGTCGACTTTGCCTCGTCGAGCGAAGAGAGCTCCGACGACGACGGCGACGATGGCGAGCACCATGGCGGCGGGACCTATCGTGGCAGCCAACCGACACGACGGGCCACTCGCCTGGCTACCCGCTCACAGACGGGGGCCTCGGTCCCTGCCGGGGTTGGCGGCGCGAACCCGGCGGCCGACGGTGGCGGAGCCCGAGGCGGGCAAGGCGGCGGCGAGAGCCCAGGCGGCAGCTCGACGCCCCGTCGTCGATCTGGACGGAGCGGCGGGCCCAGACTGGACTCGGAGCCTCAGACGTCGTTTGCTTCGTCGATGGCTGCGTCGCAGCCACCCTCGCAAACGCAGGATGACGACGGTCAAGTTGAGCGAGAGCTTGGCAGTGGCGCGGCCAAGCTGGCCATTGACGATGTCCCCATCGAGCGCCGACGAGTGACGGCGTTCAGGACTGCCTTGGGACAGCTGCTCAACACGGACCTGTTCGACGACGACTCTGCCACGCTGGATGCCGTCATGGCCGCGGTCAACGGCAGAGTCACGGGTGGCGACGGCGGTGCCTTTGGCAGGGCCGAGGCCATCAAGGCACTCAAGGAGTTGGAAAAGGCGAACCATATCATGTGAGTTGGGCCCCGTCGACAGTTTTAGGGCTTGTGCCGGTGTGTGGCCCAGCGGCTAATTGACTCTACAGGTTCGCCGACGGGGATCTGGTTTACAAGATTTAACGCTGGGCAAGGGTCGTGGGTTATCGGCGTCGAGGCCGCAGCGTTGCGGCGGTGTACATGTCAAGCTTGTGTAGAGAGAGGTATGTGCAATGAAGTCAGAGTCGCAGCTGGAACTCTTTCAGGCGCCGGCGCACGCTGTCGCCGTTCCACGTCTCGTTGCCGTCTCGGTCGGTGGCGACGAGGGGCATGCCGACCTGCTCTACGGCGAAGCTGGCGGCGACGGAGCCCCAGACGGCGGCGTCGTCGAGGGAATGGCCGCGGGCCAAGGCGACGGCCAGGGCGCCGAGGAAGGCGTTGCCGGCGCCGGTAGGGTCAACGACCTTGGCCGGGTCCTGGTGATAGGCTGGGATCCAGCGGTCGATGCCCGGGTCCAGGTCGACGTGGTGGTCGCGGGCGATGAGGCCGTCGGCGTCGCGGACGAGGCCGGCGAAGAGGGCCTCGACGTCGGTGTCGGGCTGGAGGCCGCCTCTGGCGTAGGGGGCGCGGGGGCGCGGGGCGCGGGGCCTCTTGAAGCCGCCGTTCCTGGCGAGGTAGCAGCCCTTGTCGGCGGCACGGACGACGAGGGCGTACGACTGCAGGGGCATGCTGGCCAGCAGCTGCTCGCAGGCGCGCTCGACGGCGAGGGCGGAGACGCGGCCGGAGCGGGCGTCGACGGCGTCGTCGGCCATGAAGGCGGCCAGCTCGGCGTGGTTGGGGCTGCAGACGTCGACGAGGGGCAGCGTGTTTGTGCAGTTGAGGAGCTCGTCGGGCGTGCAGAGGTCGGGCACGGGCTCCCAGACGAAGACGGGCTTGGGGTGGCGGGCGGCGGCGGCGCTGCGGAGGGCCGAGATGCGCGCGACGAGCTCCCGGCAGCGCGTCGGCGAGCAGACGAGGTGAAAGGAGCGGGCGAGGAGCAGGTGCGGGGGCAGGTCGTCGGCCGTGATGCGCTTCTTGGGCGTCAGGTAGCGGAAGACGCGGCGCTGGGCGGGGCCGCGGTAGGCGTTGCGGGCGCGCGTCGTCAGGCGCTGGCCGTCGCGGCGGACGACGGCCGCCGTGGCCCAGCTGTCGACGAGGGTGGCCAGGGCGGGCGGGAAGTCGGCGCCGGCGTCGACGACCCAGCCGACCGAGGCGGAGAGCGGCGGCGGGGACCAGAGCCGGGCGCCGAGGGCGGCGTAGGACCCGGCGCCGCCGGCGACGCCGCAGGCGCGCGGCGCGGGGGGGGGGAGGTCGATGTCGTCTGTTGTCGGCCGTCAGCGGCCGTCGGCTCGGCTGCGTCGACGACACGCGGGCTCGCTGCTCACCGAGGATGAACATGCCCAGCGTGACAAAGTCGACGCCCTGGCCGTCGTCGGCGCGCTCCGCTTCCATTGGGAAGCCGGACGGCAGCGCTGCCTGGCGGAGGCGAGGCGAGACGAGGTTGAGGTCAGGTGAGGTGAGGTGAGGTGAGGCCAGGTGAGGTGAGGCCAGGTGAGGTGAGGCCAGGTGAGGTGAGGTCAGGTGAGGTGAGGTGAGCAGGCGAGGTGAGGTCGAGACGGCTTAGTAAGCGCCGCCCGCGGCACGGCATCCGCACGGCACGGCATCCGGCCGTGTCGCAGCTCGCCGCGCCGCTTCCCACGGCACTCTTTCCTCCCCTCGACCATGGCGGCGCCCGGCTCCATGCACAACCTGACGACGCTCATCAAGCGGTACCGCCTGCCCGCCGCCGCCGGCCCGCGTCACCACGGCTGACTGACGAACCCGCTCGCAGGCTCGAGGCTGCCACGTCGCGCCTCGAGGACATCGCCACCTCGACCGACCTCCCCAGGGACGTGCCGGCCCTCGCCAGCCAGCCCGCGCCGCCAGGCCCCGACGCCGCCGCCGCCGCGACGCCCGCCGCCCGCCCCGGCCCCAAGCGCGCCCCGTCGGAGCCGCTGCCCGACTCGGTCGACGACTTCGACGTCTTGATCTCGTCGACGCTCGACAACTATGTCGCCCTCAGCAGGCAGCTCGGCGGCCTCGTTGCCCAGCAGGTCCGTCTGACGTCCGCCTCGCCTCCGTGCCCTGGCCCGCCCGTCGCTGACTCTTGTCGCTTCGACTCCTCCAGGCCGACGAGGTCCTCCGGGGCTTCCACGAGCAGCGCAGCTTCCTGCTCGTCACCGCCAGGGCCGCCAAGCCGGACCTCCCCGTCTACCAGCACCTCCTCAAGCCCACCAACGACGCCCTCATGGCCGTCACCCGTCTCAAGGATGTCAACCGCGCCGACCCCATGCATGCCCACCTGAGCGCCGTCGCCGACGGCATCATGATGCTGGCCTGGGTCACCGTGGACAGCCGCCCCTACAAGCACGTCGAAGAGTGTCTGGGCGCTGCCCAGTTCTTCGGAAACCGCGTCCTCAAGGACCAAAAGGACAAGCACGACTGCCCTCGTCTCCCCGCGCGTCCCGTTCCCGTCGGCTGACTGGTCCGTCGCAGGGACCCCAAGCAAGTCGAATGGATCCAGTCCTTCTACCAGCTGTTCCGCGACCTCGCTGGATACATCAGGCAATACTTCCCCTCGGGCATCACGTGGAACGCCCGAGGCGGGCCTGCGCAGGACGTGGCCAAGGCGCTCGCTGCCGCCCCGGCCCCGGCCCCGGCCCCGGCCCCGCCCCCTCCGCCCGGGCCGCCGCCAGTCCTGGACATCAAGGCCGAGCCCCCACCGGCCCCCGCCGCGTCGGGCGGTTTCGACGCCGTCTTTTCCGAGCTGAACCGGGGCGCGGCCGTCACCCAAGGCTTGCGAAGGGTGGACAAGTCGGAGATGACGCACAAGAACCCAGCTCTTCGCGGCGGGTCCACGGTGGCGGAAAGGGAGGCCGGCGCTCGGGCAAAGAGCCCGGCCCCCGGCAAGAAGCCCAAGCCGGAAAGCATGCGCGTGAGGAAGCCGGCCAAGAAGGAGCTCGAGGGAAACAAGTGGGCAGTGGTACGCATGCCGGCCGCTGCGGCACCGCTGGCCACGCGCTGATGCACGAGGCACAGGAAAACTACGACAGGGAGCCGCAGCCGGTCGAGATCGAGGCCTCGCTCGCCCAGTCGGTGCTCGTCAGCAGGTGCAGCAACACGACCGTCATCGTCAAGGGCAAGGCGAACCAGGTCACCGTCGAGAACTCGTCTCGGGTGTCGCTCGTCGTCGACAGTCTCGTTTCCACCGTCGACGTCGTCAAGGCCCAGAACTTTGCGTTGCAGGTCCTGGGCAGCGTGCCCACGGTCCTGCTTGACCAGGTCGACGGCGCGCAAATCTACTTCAGCAAGGCGAGCACCGGCACCAAGCTCTTCACCACCAAGTCGGACGGCATCAACCTCAACGTCGTCTCGGGCCCCGACGACTACAAGGAAGTGCCACTGCCTTGCCAGATTTGTTCATACTACGACGAGGCCAAGGGAGAGTTGGTCAATGAGATAGTAGCCCACGCTGGCTGACCATGGAGAGGCGAGGGGCGGGCGATACGGCCGGCCGCGCGGGAAGCGGCCAGGCGCCATCTGTCGGACATGACGCGGGCTTGTCGTTGCACCCATTGGCCTTGTTGCGCGGGCTCTGCACAGAGACACACGGGATGCTCCAGGGAGGGCCATCTTTTCAAGTCGTCCCATGGCGCGATAGATGGGGGGGAGCGGCTCTAGAATATACAGGCAAAACGACAGTTGTGTGCGTGTGTCGAGGACGAAAAGACGGAGAGAGACCATCATCACAGCTTGGCCTTGGGCGGCGGCAGCGTGGGCGCCAGGAGGTCGCGCATCTCGCCGGCCGCCTCGTTGAGGTAGTGGCTCATGCGGTGGCTCCCCAGGCCCTTGGACACGATGTTGAAGTTGATGCTGCGGCGCACGCGGGTCAGCAGAGGCAGCAAGGGCAGGCAGGCAGGCAGGCAGGCAGGCAGGCAGGCAGGCAGGCAGGCAGGGAGGCAGGGAGGGCCTGGGCGGCGCGCCACGCACCCGTTCTCGTTGATCATGTAGGCGATGCCGAAGCCGTCGTCGATGACCTGGCTCCAGCCGTAGCCGTTGAAGAACTCGGAGCTGAGCTGCGACGTGGACAGGTACCACGACGTCGAGTAGGCGTAGGCCGGGTCCCGGTAGAGGGCGGGCAGCTCCTCGCCGGGGCCGACGAGGCGGCGGAGGCCGAAGAGGTGGCGGTCGACGCCCTTGCCGTCCGAGGCGGCCGTGATGTACTCGACGTGGGCGTCGACGGCGCGGCGGAAGAGGGCGACGCGGGCGGCGTCGTCGACCGAGTCGTCGGCCATGGCGGCGCACCAGGCCACCGACTCGTCCGACACGGAGCGGCACGTCTCGGTGCGGCCGAGCTGGAAGCGGCGCGTGGCGGCCGACTCGTACGTCGGCCGGCTCCGGCCGTGCATCTTGAAGTAGGCCAGCTGGATGAGCATCTGCACGTAGGCGTCGGGCGAGCAGCCGAGGCGCTTGATGAGGCCCTTGCCGTAGCCCTGGTAGGCCTGGACGGCCAGCTCGTGCTGGGCGATGACGCGGGCAAAGTGCGCCGTGGCGGCGTCGATGGCGGCGGCCACGTCGGCCGGCACGTCGAAGGGCAGCGGCTCCGGCTCGGGCAGGTCGGGGCGGACCGACGGGTCCGACAGGTCCAGCTTGCCGCCGAAGATGACGTCGTTGACGTAGTCGTTGAGGCGGTGCGTCGGCGTGCCGTCCATCATCGAGTGCTCGCCCATGAAGCCCGAGGTGCCGTTGTCGTTGACGATGAACTGCAGCGGCTTGTCGTACCAGCGGTTGGCGCCGTCGCCGTGCCAGTACTGGCGCGCGCGCTCCTCGAGCGTCACGGGCGCCGCGTCGTCGAGGCAGACGACGAACGAGGCCGACTCGATGGCGTCGAGGGCGGCGCGGTTGGCGGGCCCGGCGGCGAGCACGAGGCGGCGGGCGTCGGCCCAGACGTCGCGCCGCTCCGACGTCAGGGCGCCGACGGCGGGCGCGGGGCCGTCGGCGGCGGCGGCGGCGGCGGCGGCGCGGTAGACGCGGCGGAACTGCGTCTCGAGCTCGGCCGCGCTGAGCGGGCGGCCGCCGACGTCGTGGGCCACCTTGAAGAAGCGGTTCTGGCGCACGACGACGAGGTGCGCGTGGCCGTCGGGCGCGAACTTGACGGGGTAGTCGGCCGGGCGCGCGGGCACGCGGCAGGCGTTGAACATCCAGCGGTAGCTGTCCATGCACATGGGCAGGCGCTTCATGTACTCGGGCTCGAGGCCGCCGCCGTCGACGAGCTTCTTGAACTCGAGCGCGGCGGCGGCGATGGCGGCGGCGCGGCGCGCGGGGTCGCGGCGGCGCGCGTCGTCGCGGTGCGAGTAGAAGTAGCTGACGTAGGGCACGACGGGGTCGCGGTAGGCCAGGTAGGCCGTCTCGTTCCACCACTCGTACAGCCAGTTCTTGGCGGCGGGCTCGCGGCTGCGCGCCACGAGGCGCTGCTGCAGCCGGCTGCCCGGCCCGCCGGGCTTGATGAAGTCGGCCACGGCCGCCTTGCTGGCCTCCAACTCGGCCGGCGTCAGCAGCGGGTGCAGCGACTTGAGGTACCGCCGCGCCGTCTCGTCGAGCGTCGGCACCGGCAGCCGGGGCAGCGAGTCCTGGAACCTCAGCATGGCGCCCTTGGACGCGTCCTCGGCGTATCCTGGTCGAGGCGTCAGCGCTTCCCTCCGCCGCCCGCCTGCAAAGTGCAAAGAGGACGTGCTGCCGCACCCGGGGGCAGCGAGCTGCTCTTCCGCTTGGCCGCCATCTGTGTCACGCCATCGTCAGCCCGTCGGCCGCTTCCGGCACGCGCCAGGGGCACCTGGAGGGCCCGACAGTCGGCTTCGTCACCACTCGCAAGCTGTTCCTCAGGGTCTGCGCGCGCACCGCCGACCACGTCCACATGGCCGGCCGGGGAGGGCCTGGCCGAGGCTGGCTGGCTTCGACTATCGCGTGCTTGTCGACAGGCGGTCCGCTGGGAGAGGCGGCCCGCGAGGAGAGGCGGCTGCTGCGCTTGCAAATCCTGCGCTTGCAAATCCTGCGCTTTGGAGGGACGAGACGTTGGACGGACAGAGTGCCTTGGATGCCGTCGGCTTTTCACGAGCGGCACACATGCATGTACGTACATACGGCCGGCTCGGCATGAACCTCGACGGTACCTGCCGCGTGCTGACGCCCGCCTGCGCAGCTCGGTATAGCCAGTGTACCCGCGCCTGCCTTGCCAGCATGTGCTTGCCGACGACGCCTGGTGCTCGGCTCGGCTCAGCTGCGACGTCGGGGTGGAGCCGTTGCCAACCGAGGTTATCAGCACATGCATCATCCGTCACGTGCCATCACACGTGGTGCCGACGCCGCATGACCTTCCGCGAACAACACACACAATACACACCTAATGAGACGCCAGCCTCTATTGTACACACAACGTCCGTCCGTCCGCCCTCTTCGCTGCCAGGCCCCCCCAGCCGCCAGGCCCCCCCCGCTGCCAGGCCCCCCCCCCGCTGCCCCTTTTGTTGCCCCGCCACACCTCGCCTCACACCTCGAGGCTCTTGGTCTGCTCGTCGCCCAGCGCCCGCTGCGCCCCGGCCTCTCCGCCCGCCGCCTGGAAGCTCAGCCTCTCCGCCTCGCCCATGGCCGCCTCGTGCGCCATGCGCGCCCCCTGCTCGCCCCCGACGCCCGCCGCCGCCCTCAGGTTCTCCTCGACGTCGCGCACTCGCCGCCTGAAGGCGAGCCGGTCCAGGAACAGCTGTTGGCGCCCGCGCTCCAGCTCCCGCCTCTCGGCCCGCAGCGCCACCTCCAGCTCGTTGAAGTACTTGAGCTTCAGCTCCAGCTTCTGCAGCGTCACGTTGGCGGCCGCCGACACGAGCCGCGTCATCTCGCGTTCCTCGTGCGACGCGAAGCCCGCCGCCCGAGCCCCCATCGACGCCAGCGGCACCGTTGCCAGCGGTGCCTTGTTGGCCGTCGACAAGGCCGTCGTCGTCGTCGTCGTCGTCGTCGTCGTCGTCGTCTGCGTCGCCGCCGCCCCGTGGCGCGCGTCCACGTCCATAGAGTCTTCCTTGGTCGCCGCCGCCTCGTCGTCTTCGTCCTTGTCCTCCTCCTCGCTGCCCGTGCCCTCGCCGTTGGCCCCGCTCGCCTCCCTGTTGTCGCCCCCGTCCAGCTGTTTCCGGAGGTTCCGCTTCAGCTCGTCCGCCGACTTGTGTGCCGCCGCCGCCGTGCTCGCCGGGTCTGCCAGGCTCGCCAGGAATCCGACGACCGACATGACCGGGTTGTCCACCGAGCTGAACGGCAGCTGGCCGTGCTGCGGCCCGAGCATCGACAGGCCCGTCGGCGCGTTGACGGGGCCGTCCGAGCCCATGTACTTCTCCTCGATGTCGAGCTGCAGGAACTGCAACACGCACTCCTCGCGCGTCCGGGTCCCCACGTGGTCCGCGATTTCCGACCAGTCCTCGTCGAACCGCTCCAGCCCCTCGAGGAGGCGTAGCATCTCGGCGTCGGTCCACGGCCCGCCGCGGTCTACGCCCGTTTCGTAGGCCGGGTTCTCAATCTTGGTATACATGCTCGACGTGTGGTTCGCCGGCAACCGCCCCTCGGTGAAGCACAGCGGGCACACGTCGTACTTGGCCTTTGAGCTCGAGTCCGTCTGCGTGCTGTGGAAGTAGACGCGCGTGCAGTCGTTGCCGCACTGGTGGCAGTTGACCTTGGCCACGGGCACCGTGGCAGCGTCCTCGACGCCCCCCGACACGCCGTTTGTGGCCGGCGCCTCGCCGTTGGCCTTGCTTTCCGTCTTGGTGAAGGCGGTCCCCTTGGCGTTGGCCTCGTAGATGTTTCGCCCAATCTCCAGGTTTAGCTCGCCTCTGCCCGCCGCTGCCGTGGTGGCCTTCTTCTCCGTGTCGTAGTTTCTCTTGCCCTCCAACACCACCGGGTCGGCCGATGGCTGCCACGCCTGAAGTCCACGAGGAGTGTCGCAGATGACCTTGAAGTGTCCCGTGAAGGGGGGGCCGACGTGAGACGGCCGCTGATCAGCGTCCACCTGCCGACGGGTCCCTGCTGTCAGCCCGAGCGCAGACGACGCCAAGAGCCGGGGGGTTGGGGGGGGGGTGAGCTACCTGGTAGTTGATCAAGCCCCATTGCTCGAGAAAGGCATGCACCCTCATGATGGCGCAAACGTCGCCGGCCAAGTTGCGCCGGCACGCCGTCACGGTCAGGTACTCGGCGGGGTTGAGGCGGTACGTGTTGATCATGAAGTCGCGATAGTCCTTGTAGACAGCCGGCGTCTTGCTCCTGTTGCGGTTGTTGAAAAACTCGGCCATGGCCTTGCGCTCGATGTCGTGGATGATGTTCATGTCGAACCAGGTGCTGTAGCTGGGCAGGACGATGGCGTGCGTCTGCGAGACGAGGTGCTCGCGCGCCGCCGACTCGACCGACTCCTTGGACTTGGCGTCCTGACCGTCGCCGGCGGCGGCGCCTTGGTCGGGCGCGGCGAGGTCCTTGGCGTCGTCGGGCGCATCGCCCATCTCTTCGTCAGCGCGCGCCTCCGACTCGGCGGCGAGGTCCTCTGGCGGCGCGTCGAGCCCGTCGCCGGGCGTCATGCCTGGGCCGGGAGTCGTGCTGTCCTGCTTGATGCTTGGCTCGTTCAGCTGGCCCTCGGACATGTGGACGTCTGCCGCGCGTGTTGCGTCAGTAGCTGCGGGCTGCGAGGGCAACCAGACGGGGTGCTCGGCGGAAGCGCTTACCCTGCCCGTCGCCAGCGCCCGAGTCGGGCTGCAGCGGCGGCTGGGCCAGGAGCGGGTTGCCGTCGGGCGACGCGCCGTTGTCGGGGGAGCCATAGGTCGTCGAGCCCTCCATCATGGACGGCCTCGCGGCTGCTCCGTCGTCGACGAGAGGGATTCGAGGGAAGGCGGGCTGACGGAGGCGACGCTCACGCGTGCCTTTGCGGCGGGTCAATCGGGCAGCGGCAGCGGACGCCTGAGCGCTTGAGCAGGTGCAGGGCCTCGCCTGGGTCTCGATAGCCGGTGCGATGGAGGCGCCGCGATGCTCCGAGCTCTGGTGGCGATGACAAAGGGCGCGTTGGTCGTAGAAATTTGGCGCGGCGAATGGCAGGACTGGCATACGGCAGGGGCGGGTTGGGTTGCATTACATAACCCACGGCACAGCGCAGCGCCCGCGCCCGCGCACGTGACTGAAGTCCTGGCTGGAACGGCGGTCACGTGCGCGCCGAGGCATGCGGCATGTGAAGGTGTCTGTCGCGCGTCACGTCGAGCTCTGTACGGAGCCCACGGCGCTGCTGCTCCCCTCCGCTGCCGCCAACATGTCTGCCGTGCTGGTAAACTTGTCCCTCTCCTTGCCGGCCTTGGCCCCGCGGCTCCTCTCAGCCGTGTCGATGCTGCGCCATTGATCCCAGGACACGGACGCGGCCGCGCCAGGCCCCGCCTCTTGCCGGACTGCTTCCCACGCGCCGGCCACGTCGCCGGCGTCGCGGCGCAGGAAGCGCGCGCCTGACAACCAGTCCTGCACAATGGCGTCGCCCGTGGCAAATGCGTCGTGCATTGTCGAGGCAATGACCCCGGTCGGGCCCCCCTTGACCCAGCCGGCACAGTACATGCCCGCCGCCTGCTCGGCCACCGCGCCGCCGTCCTTGTCGGGGGAAACGCGGCGCGTCACCCGGCCGAGCCCGTCGTTGCTCACCACGCCTCGCCTCTCGTCGAACGGGATGCCGGCCTCGGCGAAGCCCGGCAGCGCCATCGACCGGAAGCCGACGGAGCGGAAGACGAGGTCCGACGGCACCACGACCGTCTCGCCCGTTGTCGTGGCCCCGGACTGTCGGTCGAAGGGTGCGGCCAACCTCGTCACGTCCAGCTCGGTGCTCGCGACGGCCGTGGGCCTGTCTCGGTGGCCCAGGAAGTGCTTGGGCAGCAGGCAGCTGTCGAGGGACCACGTCTTGGACGCCTCGGCAGCCGACGTACCGCTCCCCCTGAGCAGAACCTCCATGAGCCGCCTCGACGCCCGGGGAAGACTCGCGAGGTCCTCTGGTATGAGGCTACGGTCGACGGGATCAAAGGCCACGCCGGGGAGCTTCATAAGCTCGCGGACTTCCTTGATGGTGAAGGCGGCCTGGCAACGCCCGTCAGCCGCAAGACCTTGCCGTGCCGGCCTCGGAGCCGGCCGTACCTGCATGGGCCCTCTGCGCCCGATGATGCGGACTCTCTTGACCCGGCTCGCCGCCAGCCGGGCGAGGGCGTGCTCCGCAATGTCCGTCTTCCTCAGCACGTCCATGTCCTGCAGCAGCATCCTGGCCACGTCGAGGGCGACATTGCCCTGCCCGATGATGACGGCCTCGCCGTTGCCGCGCGCCAGATCGGGCTCGAGGCCTGCACAGTCGGGAAGGCCGCTGTACCAGCCGACAAAGTGGCGCGCCGAGTATATCCCGCTCAGGGTCGACTCGCCGGGAATGCCAAGCTTCTTGTCCTCTGATGCCCCGTACGCCAAGAGGACAGAGTCGTAGTGGCGCATCAGAGACGGGAGCTCCACGGTGCAGTGCTGGGCCGAGGGTCCGGGACGCCCGACCGAGACGTTGCCGATGAAGCGGAAGTTTGGCGACGACGCAATCTCGTCAAACCTGACCTGGCAGTTCTGGCGGGCGTGGCCATGGCGGCGTCAGCCATTACACACTGTCCTCGGCTCCGGGGCTTCTGCCCGCTGCCCTGACAAGCACGCACGCACACACACCTTTACCTCGGGATGGTCTGGGGCGACCCCGTAGCGGACCAGGCCGAAGGGGACCGGCAACGCCTCGTACATGTCGATCCGGGCGTTGGGGAGCCGGGCCATGACTCGGGAGGCCGTGTAGAATCCCGCCGGGCCGGAGCCGACCACGGCCATGTGGAGCGGAGCGTCGACGGGCCGGCGCCGGCCCGAGGCGCAGCACCGGGCCCGAGGCGGCGGCGGTGCGGCGAGGGCCAGGCCTGCGAGCCTGCCGAGGTTGCGAGGCCGCCATGGCGGTCGCGGATGATGCATGCTGGCGGTGGTCTGCGAGGAGCCATGGTGGTGGTTGCTGAAAAGATGCCTCGAATTACGGAGTTTGCCGACAGACATGGGGCGCGTCGCGGTTGCTTACGTAATGCAGCACCTCGGCCGACTCTCATCGTCATCGGTTCCATGGTTGCCCTGACAACCCGGCCCGGACCGGACCGCTCACCCGGGCCAGCAGCAACTCGCGTCCCGCAGACAGCATTGCTCTTCCGCTAGCAAGCCTCCTGGCAACAGGTCTTATCCTACCTACGTAGGTACCTGGCCAGGTATATAATCCAACGAGGTGAGACCTTGGCCCATGTTTACTTTACATACATGGCTCTCGACTCGACACGTTTGCATGGTCCTTTTCCAACATTCCAGCACCAGGTCGCTTCGTCCAGACTCGGCGATATCGTCTGTCCATTGGCACTGCCGGCCTACCGCATTGGTCTCCTTTAGGAACCATGGGCGCCGCGGAGCCCTTCTTCAAGTACGACGACGTGCGCTTCCCCGGCACCGTCTTCGACCCAAAGGCCGTCACCAGAGCCAGCTGGGAGCCCACGCCCAGGAAGCCGCAGGCCAGCGGGCCCTTGGTGTCCTTCAATCGACATCCAGAGTAAGCAAGCGAGAGACGGGGAGCGAGAGTGAGCGCGGCAGAGCAGGCGGGGGCTGACCATGGCGCGCCTTGTCCGCGCCTTGTCCCAGTGCACACTCGCCCCCCTCGTACCGGCCGGATCGCGGCTCGCCCCTGGGCCCGCGTTGCAGGACCTGGATCAAGCGGCTGCGCCAGTCGCAGCTCGTGCTGCGTCTGCTGCAGCTCAACGGCGCCGCCGGCGCGCTGGCGCTCATGGTCCTCTTCACCAGGGTGGACACCGTCACGGCCTGGGTCCTGCGCATCGCTGTACGTTCGGCACCTCGCTCGCTGTCCGGAGATGCCGTCGCGGCTGCTGACGCTGCACCCATCCGTCGGTCGAACCGGCAAAAAGCCCGGCCTCTGCGTGGCGCACTGCTTCTACGCCATCTACCACCTCTCCCGCGGCGCCGCGGGCCGGCCGCCGGCCTCGTCGGCCGCCTACCAGCTCTTCGCCGCCGTGGCCGACGTGGCCGTCGTGTCCGTCTATGCCTTTGGGGCCGTTGCCGCGCACGAAAAGGCCGGCTCGTGGGGCACGAGGCTGAGCAACGAGCGCCTGCTGGGCGACCTGGCCCTGGCCGTCTACTGCATCTTCATCGGCGCCGGGGCCCTGCACCTCGTCTCCCTGTCCGTCTCCCTCTGGCTGGCCTTTGTCTTCCGCAACATCAGCCTCATGCCGCCCGACATGAACCCCCTCGAGGACCATCTGACGGCCCGGCCGCCTCCGGCGACAAGCAAGTCCAGCGTCACGACGGCCAGCAGCCTGAGCCTGGCCGACGACGCGCCCGAGCCCCCGTGCCACGGCGCTCTGCGGCCCCCCAGCATCCCCTTCATGCACACGAGGGCCCGCCCGAGCCTAGACAGGCCCCATGTCACGGTCCCGCGCCTCTCTCCTCCGCCTGGCGAGGGCCACGCCCGCACAGCCAAGTTCACCGAGACATGGCTGCCCACCGACTCGCTCATCTCCAGGACCAATCTGCGCAACCGCACCGCCGCCGCCCAGGCCCCCGCCGCCCAGGCCCCCGCCGCCCAGGCCCCCGCCGCCCAGTCCTATTCTGCCCTGCCCCAGCAGTACGCCGCCGACGACGACGAGTCCGAGTCCGAGTATGAGAGCGAGCCGGGCAGCCTGTACCCTAACCCCCTCCGTTCACACCCGACGCCGCCATCGTGCCCGACGACGAGCAGCAGCGTCCGGTCAGGCGGCTCCGGCAAAGACGAGGCAGGGGGGCGCCGAGGAGCGTCGTGGCAGACGCTGAGAAACAGTAACCCCTACACCCAGCACTACGACGACGACGACGACGACGACGACTTCTGTCCTAGGCCGTACGGACCACTCGGGCTTTACTACGCGACGCCACCCGTCGTGGTTGGGAATGGCCGCAAGGTCTCGTCGGGCAACGACTATCAGTCGAGATACGACTCTCCCGTGTCCTCTGCCTACGGGCGGCGAAACGCTAGCGGCAGGCAGGCCGAGGAAGGGCGGGCTGCTAGCCGCAGGCCGCAGCCAGGCTCCGGCATGCCCGAATAGATAGATGCATGGGAGCGAGGCAGAGAGCAAGACGACGGCAGCCGAGGGCATGGATAGGCAGCACATGCCAACATTTCAAGAATCTGCTTGAATGCGCAATGTACTTAATGGACCATCTTGATGAATCGTAACGCCACCTCCCGCAGCAGCCGCCGCGCCCTTGACGGGTTTCGACATGCTCGCAGACAGCCCCTTTACAGTCATCCTCGCCCATATGCCTGCCAATCGCAGCTAGGATGGGCAGCCATGTCTTCCCCCCAGCATTTCCCATCCCATGCCTGGAGCCGGCAGAGGTGTCTCATGGTCGGGCGCCCGTGGGGACAGTTCCAGGGCTTGTCGAGTTCCCCCATCTGCCTCAGCAGCGTATACATTTGGCCGCCGGTCAAGGCTCTGCCAATCATGACGCTGCTCCGACACGCCCTCATTGCAAACATCTTCCTCACCTTGGAGGGTCGGGGGATGTGACGTGACTCGGACGACTCGTCTCCCAGCAGCGAAATCAGCTCCTCGAGGTCCTCCAGGCCAAACGTCGTCTCGCGGCTCAGCGGCAACGCCACCACCTGGCATCGCGAGCCCACGGGCCAGTCTCCCGTTGCATCGACCGCAATCTTGAATCCGTTGGCTTCGATGGCGCCCAGGTTCTCCATGACAATCTCTTCTTCCAGGGCTGTTAGCTGGAGCCGCCTCGGGTGCACGAGCCGCTGTGACTGGACCGTCGTGGTGCCTTGAAGCCTCTCAAAGTTGTACTTCTCATCCGAGGCATGCTGGTCGACGATGAACAGCTCGTCGTGCTCCGCTCCTTTGGACGCGGCCCCTCCACGAGCCGCCGGACGCACGGCGATTATGAATCCCATATTGAATTGTCCGACAAGACGCATTTTGGAAAAGTCGCTCCTTTCTATGATGAGTGGAAGCTTTGATTCAGCGTCAGGTGCGCTGATATCCTCGACCTGCTCCACCGACGAGGCCGTGGAGGATACCGCTGCCGGCCCGTGCGACGCCAGGTGCTCCATGTGCAACCGTACAGTGTCCTCGTCGATGCGCAACCGCTGCGTTGCCTGTCTTGTTGCGTTGCCTCGCCTTGTTCCTGATCCCAAGCTCTGCATCCGTGGTGCCGTTGGCGTGCTCGCATCTCCAGCACCAGCATCCGCCAGATCCTCAGCAGAACCTTGGGATTCACGTCCTCCTGCCCGAGGATGCGCACCGGCGCCCCGCCATCCCGACTGAGGGCCATCAAGGCCATCGTCGTAGCCATCTGCCTCGGATGTCTGGGTGTCACGGGGAGGCTGAACACGGACGGCCGCCGCCCTGCCGGGAATTGCAGACTGCGCATCTTCCCCGTCGCCCTGCCCAGTTGCAAAGGTTGACGACGGTGTCCCTGAAGAGAGGCCGCGTCCCCCGAGTCCGGCCTTGGGGTTTCCAGGAACGCACACTCCTTTACCTGGAGAATGGCCGTCACCTGTGGCCGCTTGATCCCCAACTGCAACTGCAACTGCGGCTGTGGTCTGCCTCGGGTGCTTGACAGATCGTGGAGGCGGGAGCGAATTCTCGCCGCCGCGGTTACCCAGCCTTAGAGGCTCGACGCCGGGGACGCCGGGCCCATCACCATCAGAGGCAGCGTTGGTCTCGGAAGCAGCACCGCCCGGTGCGGGCTCGGCGGTAACCGTGGTCATCGCGCCGCTTTCCGCCAGCCGTTGGTTGAAGTCCCTCACTGGCCTTGCGAGCTCTGACCGGTCGCCCTTGGAGGCCACACCGGCCGGTTCCGAGAGCTTGGCCTCGGGCTCGGCTAGGGCAGGCTCGGCCGATGATGCATCTGAGACTACTTCGCGCGCAGATCTAGGCCGTTGCTCGTGGTCCGGCGACGCGGACCCAGATGCGGCTCCTGGACCTGTGTCGGGCCATCGGCTGCCGGGGTCCTGGTCGTGTCCATATGCGGACCGCGGCTTGTCGGCAGGGACCCGGGAGCTTTGTCGCGCCGGTGGCTCGCCTGAGCTCGAGTCTGAGTCGTCTGAGGGTGGCGAGTCTGAGGCTGCCTCGCCACCCTCAGACTGGAGCCCGCCGGTTGACATCCCTCGAGGCCCCAATGTACGGCCAACAGACGGCGCCGCGTTACGGAAAGACGCGATTCCATCACGGGCGGGGCCTTGCTTGTGGGTTGATGGCTGGGAGAGCGGAACGGTGTAATCGTGTGCGTCGAAGAGGGCCTTGAGAGACGTGCGCAGCGTGTCCAAAAGCCGACCTTGGTCATGCAGGAGGATGCTGCGCTTGTCTGGACTGACATTGACATCGTACAGGTGCGTGTCTAGCCGTACGTCGGCGAAGATGAAGGGCGACTGCGAGTAGTTGTATGACCTGTAGACCTCGTTGAACGCCTTGGCGAACTGGGGCAGCGCGCAAGGCCGGCCATTGACGAAGAACATTTGCCTGTCTGGCGTCTGCCGGCCATCTCCAGGCGAGGGCCGTGAGATGTGGCCGACGACGCGCACACTGTTGGAGGCGGCATCGGCGCCCGGGCCAGCCGCCGAAGGCTGCAGCTCCAGGACCAGGTCTAGCGCGAGCAGGGCGGACATGGCCTTGGCACCAAAGACGTTGATGATGTTGTCGCGGGTGGTGGGGTTGCCTTTGGTGGAGAAGAGAAGGATGCGTTTGCCCTTGGTAGGCTGCTGCGAGACGGAGAACCTGAGGTTCGTCTGGACGCACGCGTACTGGTTGAGCAGGGCAATGACCTTGTGCCACTCTCGCTTGATATTGCGCTCGAGCTCGCGGCGACGGACAGGAAGATTGTGGAAGAGCCTGTCCACCGAGACGGTGGTGCCTCTTTCGGCGGCGGCGACGGCGGTGTCCTTGAGCTGCCCAGAAGTCTCGAAGCTAAGCCTGGAGCCCTTGGGAACCTCCTCCTGGAGGCACGTAGTGACAGTCAAGGTGGAGAGGGCGCATAGGGAGGCCAGCGCTTCGCCGCGGAAGCCAAAGGTCTGCAACGAGGCGATGTCGGCGTAGGAGGAGAGTTTGGAGGTGTGATGCTTGAGGGCGACGGAGGCATAGTTGGCAGGAGAGATGCCGGAGCCGTTGTCTTGAACCTCGACCAGGTCTAAGCCCTGGTTCTTGAAGCGGACATCTGTTGGACGGCAAGGACGGACGGGCGGAACGAGCCGAGCCCAGTTAGCCAACTGGCTGCCCAACATGGCTGGAGATGGCCAACTTGACGCTTGCTCCTCTTGAACCAGAACCTACCTATACTCGTAGCACCGGCATCGATGCTGTTCTCGACGAGTTCTTTGACAACGGAGCAGAGGTCGACGATGACCTGGCCAGACTGGAGTTGATGGACCTGGAGGATGCGTCAGCCGAGCCCGTGAGGGAGGAGAGCAAGGGACAAGCCAAGCCGGCGCTGGCAAGGCAGGGCGAGGGCAGCGTACACTGCGGCCATCGATGGGCTTGATGGTAGCAGCCATCGGGAACTGCGCATGTCCATGCCCATGGGCGTTCTCGGCAGGAGGGACGACAGATTCAGGATATATGGGAGCCAGAGACGAGGTCCTTGTGACGATGGCTCGTCCTCGACGACGATGTACCAGGGTACCAGGGTACCTTGTAGGTGCCTGTGCACTTACGAGGTACCCTAGGTTTGTCCGGATCAACGATAGATATGCAGACTTAGGTAGGCAAGTACTGCATACTTGGATCGGCACTAGGCTGCCTCGCAGCGGTCAAGTACGGAGCACTTCCACGCTTAAATTAAGATATCTCGGGCGGGGGGTTTGTCCGGAGTTCGCGGCCATCTGGGTACCTCGCCCTCCACAGTCCACCTCCAAGGCCAACCACCAACCAGCAGGCCTGAATGTTCAATCTCCGCGTCCTGATTGCAATTATCCATGCCACCCATCACATCCATCTTCAACTTGTTTCCTCCCTCTCCTCCTCCTCCCCCTTCTCCCCTCCTCCTCTCCCCCCCCCCATTTCCCTTGTTGCGTCGACTGCCTGCCCTCTATGCCAGCTGGGGTGCTGACGTGACCTCCAACGTTTGAGGCGCCTTTGTACCCCTCCTTGACGTCCGCGCTCTCCTAGGTTGCCAGCCTGGGCCCTGCTCCTCTCGTTCCACCTCGTCGGCCGCTTGACCACCGATATCGTCAACCTGTCCGCGTCCACCACCCGACAGTGGCCATCCTGCTCGCCCTGCGCCGGTCGGCTGTATTCTGCTGGTCCCGGAACGGCATGCATCGCCTCCTTTGCCAGCCTGCGCGACCACGATCCCCCCGAGCCTAGGTCCCTCCGGCCTGTCCGGAAGCTCTTTGGCGACCAACCCCCCCCCCCCCCCCCCCGGGGACCGACGACGGCAAGTCGCCCGCCGACCTAGGTACCCAGGTATAATACCGCCAGCGCAAGGTGCATACCTACCGTACAGCACTCTCCTTGCCCAGGCGCCTACCTGCGTTAATTGTGCGCCCGGCTCCTCCCTGCTCCCGATTCGAGAACCGTTCTGCGCCTCTCCCGCCTTTCTTGGATCCTTGCCTTTCCCACGTCTTCCTCCCCGCTGAGGAGGCCCCGACGAGCCTTCTCCATGACCTGCCGCTCATCTGCATCGACTGATGACGGCGACGAGTCCTCTTTCGAGCCCGACACCCCCAATGCCAAAGCCAACGCCGCCGACAACGGCAATGCCAACGGCAACGACCCCAAGTCGGCCGCGGCAGGCCTGAAGCCGCGCCCCTCTTCGGCTTCAGCCAGGAGCAGGCGCCAAGGCAGCTTCGACTGGAGGCGGCACAGCCATGACCACAATGGCCATGCGCCCAGCCGAGCTGGGACTGCCGCTGCCTTGTCGCAGACTCCCCTGGCCGCGTCGTCGGCTGCCATGGCCCTCGACAAGGCAACGTCCTCGCCCTCGCCCTCGCTCTTGCGCCCCAAGCCCAGGCGCGGCAGCCCTTGGTCAATGTCTCTACTCGTCTTTGCCACCGCGAGCCTCGGCATTGCCATCTTGTTCTCTATCCTCAAATCCCTCGCAAGCCATGGGGTCGAACCAAAGGGCTGCCGCATGTCGTACATGAGGCCCTCGTACATGCACTTCTCCGACTTTGACACGGAGCACACGCGCTTCGCGACCAAGTACTCGCTCTATCTCTACCGCGAGCAAGGCATCGACGACGAGGACAAGGTCTGTACCCCCCAGCCGCCACGCGAGGCTCCGATTCTGACGCCGCCGCGCAGCTGCACGGCATCCCCGTCCTCTTCATCCCCGGCAACGCAGGAAGCTACAAGCAGGTTCGACCCATGGCAGCCGAAGCCGCCAACTACTTTCACCACAGCCTCCAACACGACGGCGTCTCGGTCGAAGCTGGCGTGCGGAACCTCGATTTCTTCACCGTCGACTTCAACGAGGACATCACGGCCTTCCACGGCCAGACGCTGCTGGACCAGGCCGAGTATCTCAACGAGGCGATCCGCTACATTCTCTCCCTGTACTCCGACCCGCAGCGAGCCGGCCGGGACTCTCAGCTGCCCGACCCGACCTCGGTCGTCATACTCGGCCACTCGATGGGCGGCGTCGTCGCGCGCGCAATGCTGGTCCAGCCCAACTACCAGCCCAACTCGATCAACACAATCATCACCATGTCGGCGCCCCACGCCCGCCCGCCCGTCACGTTCGACGGGCAGATTGTGCAGATCTACGACGACATCAACGGCTACTGGCGCAGCGCGTACGCGCAAAAGTGGGCCAACGACAACCCTCTGTGGCACGTCACCCTCGTCTCCATTGCCGGCGGCAGTCTCGACACCGTTGTGCCCTCCGACTACGCCAGCCTCGAGTCGCTCGTGCCCGAGACGCACGGCTTTACCGTCTTCACGACCGGCATCCCCACTGTCTGGACGAGCATGGACCACCAGGCCATCCTCTGGTGCGACCAGTTCCGAAAGGTGGTTGCCCGCGCCTTGTACGACATCGTCGACGTCCACCGGGCGTCCCAGACCAAGCCCCGGGCCGACAGGATGCGGCTCCTGAAGCGGCGCCTGCTGCCGGGCATAGAAGCAGCCACGGAGAAGACGCTTCTGCTGAGGGGGGCCACCACCCTGCTGACC
Organism: Hypocreales sp. Mo6-1; assembly: GCA_002939055.1. Classification (NCBI taxonomy): domain Eukaryota; kingdom Fungi; phylum Ascomycota; class Sordariomycetes; order Hypocreales; species Hypocreales sp. Mo6-1. The sequence goes on from PNEP01000013.1 coordinate 5,056,425, forward strand.
CTGGGCGACGACTCGAGCCACATGGTGCCCGCGGGAGTGCGCCTGGCCATTCCGAGCCTGGGGGCGCAGTCCGGGCCAGTAGCCCATCTGCTCCCCGTCCCGCCGCAGGCCTCGCCCGAGTCGAAACGCTTCACCCTCGTCACCGACGCCACCATCGACGAGGCCGGAGCGGGCGGGCGCCTGGAAGTCCTCCTGTGCAGCGTCTTCCCCCTTCAGCCAGGTTCGGCCAGCTCCCAGTTCGCAGCGCACATCGACCTCTCCGGCGGGAGCAGCGCCCCGACGAGGCTGGCCTGTAAGAATGCAGCCGCCGACGCCATCCTTCTGCCCGCGTCGACGCCGTGGGTCCGGCGTCCGTTTTATCTCGACCATGAACAGGAGATCCGTCCGTTTACGTATCTGCAGTACGGCCTCGAGCATGTTGCGGAGCACCAGTTCATCGCCGTTGTCGACAAGGCGCCGCCGCCGCCGAGCGGATTCGTCGTGGCCGAGTTCAGCGACCGGGGAGACTTTGAGAAGAAGTACGAGAAAAGCCTGGCCGAGCTGCTCACGCTCGGCCTGTCGTTCAGCCTCCCTGCCGGTCGACCCATGGTCGTCGATGTCAGCATCCCCGCCGTGACGTCGGCGCTGCTGGCGTTCAACCTGGAAGTGGGCCAGCCGCGATGCCGAGGCCGACGGCATCTGTTCGCGCCGCTAGTGCGGCAGTACCTGAACAAGCCCTACGAGTCCAAGTACTTCGTCAACGCCCGGCGAGCCAGCATCAGCATCCACGGCATAGCTCCCTTTGTGCCCCTGCCTCTGGAGCCGAGGGGCCAAGCCGGCCTCGCCTTGCAGCTGTGGTCCGACCCCGCGTGCGACTCGCCCCTCGACATGACGCTGAGGCTTGACGTCTGGGGCAGCATGGGGAAGCTGTACATGCGCTACCGGACCGCTCTCGCGGCCTTTCCCCTGCTCGTCATGACCATGGTGCTCCGGAAGCAGTTCCGCGTCTACGACGAAACGGGAGTCTTCATGTCATTCCCGGAGAGCCTCCATCTGTCCCTGCGGCGATCGATTCCGCTGCTGCTGCTCTCGCTGACGCTGCTGTCGACGTCGCTCGGCGGCTCGTCTTCGGTCCTGGGGCACGGCATCGCCTGGGGCAGCCGGGAAGCGAGCCGTGCCGCCGCCGCCGGCTTCCGCCGAAACGAGCTGCTGATCGGAACCGACGATCCCCTCTTCTGCCTCCTGGTCCCCCTGATTGGCGTCGTCTGCGTCGGCGTCTGCGCGGTCCTGCACTACGCCATGCTCGGACTGACACGGGCGCTCGGGCTCCTGTGCGGCCTCGGCGGCGGCCTCGGCGGCGGCCTCGGCGGCGGCGGCGGCGGCGGCGGCGGCGCTGTGGCCGGAGCCGGCGCCGACGCCGACCACCAACGGCGAGCAGCCTCGCCGGCGCTCGCTCCCTCTACGCCGCGGAGACGCATCATCTCAACCGCGGTGCTGCTCTTTCTGGTGTCTACCTTCATCCCCTACCAGTTTGCCTACCTGGTGGCGTGCCTGGTGCAGCTCTTCACGGCTGCCCGAGCCTTCCGCATGGCGGCGTCGACGGGCAACGTCAACTACCATCACTACGCCCACTCGATTCTCCTCCTGATGATGTGGGTGCTTCCCATCAACTTGCCCATCCTGGCCGTGTGGGTACGCAATCTTGCTGTCCACTGGCTGACACCCTTTTCCTCGCACCACAACGTCCTTTCCATCATGCCCTTCATCCTGCTGGTGGAGAACCTCACGACGGGCAGGATGGTGCCGCAGATGACGAGCTGGGCCCGCCACGTCACGAGCGTCCTCTTGTTCGGGACCGCTCTCTGCGCCGCCCTGTACGGCGTGTCGCATGCCTACGTGCTGCACTACCTGGTCAACGGCGTGGCGGCGTGGCTCGTCGTCGTCCACTCCACTTCTGGCTCCTGGTCCCTGGCCAGCCTGGGAGCCATGTTCGACGGGGCCGCAAACGAGGCTCGGAAAGGCGGCAAGGCTCCGTGAGGGCGGCCGGGCCAGCACACGTCGACCCGTCACTCCGGCGTCGGCGTCGAACCAGGCCGTCGCGGTGTTTGTGTCCGTCGAAGCAGTCGACCGACAAGACGGCCGCGAGCCCTCGGGATAATGAAATCTGCTGGCAGCGGCACCTGGGGCACCGGGTCGAGCCGCTGCCGGGGCTTCTACACTGCACATACCCTCCTTGGTACATACATACACGCACCACGGCCTCGTGTCACTCGTGCAGACGCGGTTTGCACAGAGCCTCTCCCTCGTCAGGCTCACGAGGCCACACTCACATATTCATACGCTCAAGACTCGCACATGGCCGGCACAGTAATATTTTCTCCTTAATTTTTAATCCGCCCCTGCAGCGCCGTGGAATCGACGTCTCTGGTCTTCGTCGGGCAAGCTGGGCTCCGGGGGCTTGTTCCATTTCCGATTGTGCATTTGCTGGGCGTTGTTCAGCCGGGGATGGCGGAATCGTTTTGCTGTCGGTGCACCATGGGGGAGTTTTGAATACCTGGAGCTATCGTGTCGGTGCTCGCCTGGACGGTAGATCGAGGTAGTGGTTAGTGGTGCACACATGGCGCAGGTGTGCTGCTGCGTTGCTCAAGTCGAAGAGCGGAACAAGCTGCCATGGTTGTTTGCACGACGCCACGCTCGAAGGATATGACATGCATACTACACCTACATATATATCATCTATATGCGTCTATATATATAGCTTACCTGGCCCCAAAAGAGTGCCCGGCGAAGAACGGGGCACGAGTGAGGTGCTGCAGGACTGGCTCAGTCTAGACATCGGCTCTCCTTGGCCCGCTCAGCTCGCTCGTGGCGGATTGTCCGGAGGATGATGACGAGCCCTGCCAAGCAAGCAGCGAGAGTGGCCCAATAGGCGGCGCGATAGCAATCCAGGCCCTCGTGGCAGGACCGTTGACCACCGGGTTCCACCACGCTGTGCCTGTCGTACGTGGTGCCGTAGAACAGGTTGAAGACGTTGGACGAGATGACGGGGGCCAGCGTCATGAACCCCCAGTTCTGGCTCAGTCCGCGAATGCCAAAGGCCTCGGCGACGAGGGAGGGGAAGACGCCGAAGAGAAAACCGTAGCCGAGGCCGGAGAGGCCGGAGACGAAGCCGAGGAAGCGGGGGTCCTGGACGTTGAGAGCGAAGACCTGGGCCGCAAGGAAGACGAGGCAGGCCACGAACAGGCACCAGAGGCGGCTGACATGGAGGGATTTGACCAAGAGGTCGGACCCGACGCCTTGACGAGACGGTTTCTCCGTGTGAGTGGCCAGGCGACTGTGGACCAGAGATCGGGCCAGGGGGGGGGCAGAGGCACTCACCGCTCAGGAGCCTTCCGACGAAGCTGCAGACGGAGAGGATGGAGACGTGCATCTGCTGGCGGTGGACAAGAAAGTCTTGGCTGACCGAGTCGTCGAAATGCTTCCACAGAGCATTGACGTCGTTTCCAATGTTGCTGGGGATTCAACGCACACACCGGTCAGCAGGCGTCTGGGCAGCCGGGGGGAGCGGTTGGCTGGCGCACTTGATGGTCATGAGGCCGATGCCGGCGAGGATGGCCATGATGGAGAAGAGGAGCCAGAAGGACTGGGAGCGCAAGAGCCGCAGGCCGCGGATGTCTATTCGGTGGGAACGATCCATATCAACACTACTGCCCACTGCCGCCGAGGAGCACGACATCAAGGCAGATGTCTCGTCGGGCGCGGGCTCTTGGGCGTGGCCCGGCAGGGCGGGCGCGCCACTGCCGTGCTCGGGGGGCTTGGAGGGGGCGGCGGCCTCGGCCGAGTCGAGTCGATCGGGCGACGACGTACCGGGCACTGCATCGGAGGCAGGACGGACGCCGCGGCGGGAGCGGTACATCTTGGCCTCGTCATCGTCCTCAGGCCCGCCGCCGCCGTTGCCGTCGTCGTTGTCGTCGTCATCGTCGTCGTCGTCGTCGTCGTCGTCGACCTCGACCTCGACCTCGTCGTAGGCGGCCGCGGCCACGTCTCCGCCACCGTCGTCGCCCGGGGGGTAGACTTTGAGGAAGAAGAAGCCGGCAAAGGTCAGGCCAAAGGTGCCCCAGGAGAGCAGCTCGAGGAAGGCGCTGGGGTCGCCGGGGAAGAGGATGGCGCCGAGCGAGGAGAAGAAGAAGGCGCTGAGGCCAAAGGCGGCGAGGGGAAAAGCGGTGGCGGTGCCGCGGTGATTCGGCCAGTTGAGGGCCGACGTCTTGACGGCGGCGGCAAAGGCCATGCAGCTGCCGAGGCCGGTGAGGAAGGAGAGGAGGCAGAGGGCGGCGACGGGGCCGGCGGCGCTGTCGTAGGCCTGGTGCAGGGGGAAGTAGCCGGCGACAAGGAGCAGGGCGCCGGCGAGGACGAAGGGGCGGGGCCCGCGCTGGTCGACCAAGACGCCGACGGGGACGCCGAGCGAGTACATGCCCAGGTTGGCGAAGAGGCCGACGAGGTTGCTCTGCGTCGACGAGAGCCTGAGTCGCTGGGCGAACTGCGGCGCCCAGGCCGAGTAGACGTACTGGCGCGTCGTCAGCCGAGGACGGGACGGGAGGCTTTCGAGGAGGCTTTCAGGAGGCTTTCAGGAGGCTTCGAGACTCTCCTTCGAGACTCCCTTCGAGACTCCCTTCGAGACGCTCCTTCGAGACGCCCTTCGAGACCCCCCTTCGAGACTCACGTTGGTGCCACAGGCCAGCGACACGACCGTGGCGGCGACGCTGGCGACGAGCCTGGCACGGCTGCGCTGGCGTCGCGGTCGTCGGTGCCGCCTCATGCTTGCTGCTTCGACGCTGGCGCCGACGAGATGCGCGCTGTCCCCTCGCTCTGTCTCCGATGCTGGCTTCCGGCGACAGAATGGACAAGTCGGAAGCCAGCAGCACTGGAAACGCGGCTCGTCTCCATCATGTGAGAGCCGCTGTCTCTGTACTTCGTACCTGCGCAGGTACCAGGTCCAGTGCGTGCCCCCTTGCCGTCTTTGGCAACGCCCGGCGCATTACGTAATGCTCTCGGGCACGTGTGACGCACGACGCCCAGCCTCGCCTCGCCTCCGTCCCTCTTCCTCCTCCTTCACCTACTCCTCACCTCTGCGCTCATCCCCTCCAGCCATCGCCGTCGCCGCGACCGAGACAGCATGGGCACTGTGCTGTCGCTGCCGCTGCTCGCCGTGCCGAGCGTGGGCACGGTAGGCCTCGCCCGCGTCCCGTAACGCCCGCGTCCAGGCTGCTCACGCCCCCGGCCGCAGGTCATGTCCTGCGCCGCCAGCTGCTGCGGCGCTGCAACATGCTCCATGGTGTGCAGCGCCTGCGGCAGGTGCGGCAACAGGTACGGGAGAAACGCCGCCCCTCGCCCGGCCTGCCTGCTGACGTCGGCCCAGCGTCGCCACGCGCATCGCATACGCCCTGCTCCTCCTCGTCAACTCGATCCTCGCCTGGATAATGCTCACGCCCTGGGCCGTCAAGAAACTACAGCATCTCACGCTCGACTACGTCAAGATCAACTGCCCCACTGGCCAGTGCTACGGCTGGCTCGCTGTGCACCGCATCAACTTTGCCCTCGGCCTCTTCCATCTGCTCCTCGCCGGCCTGCTCTTCGGCGTGCGCTCCTCCAGGAGCCCCCGCGCCGGCCTGCAAAACGGCTACTGGGGCCCCAAGATCGCCGCCTGGCTGGTCCTCATCGTCTTGGCCTTTCTCATTCCCGACACCTTCTTCGTCTTCTACGGCAACTACGTCTCCCTCGTCTGCGCCATGCTCTTCCTCATCCTCGGCCTCATCCTGCTCGTCGACCTCGCCCACACCTGGGCCGAGTACTGCCTGGCCCACATCGAAGACTCGGACTCGAGGCTCTGGCGCCTCGTCCTCATCGGCTCCACGCTGGCCATGTATCTGGCCTCGATCGCCATGACCGTCGTCCAGTACGTCTTCTTCGCCAGGGGCCACTGCTCCATGAACCAGGCCGTCATCACCATCAACCTGGTCCTGTGGCTGGCAATCTCCGTCATCTCCGTCAACCCCACGGTCCAGGAGTACAACCCGCGCGCCGGCCTCGCCCAGGCCGCCATGGTGGCCGTCTACTGCACCTACCTGACCATGTCGGCCGTGTCCATGGAGCCCGACGACAAGCAGTGCAACCCCTTGATCCGCGCCCAGGGCACCAGGGCGACGTCGGTCGTCATTGGCGCCATTGTCACGATGCTGACCGTCGCCTACACGACGACTCGCGCCGCCACCCAGAGCCTGGGCCTCGGCTCCTCGCGCCGCATCCGCCTCCCCGACGACGACGACGACGACGGCGACGGCGGCGACGACGACCGCCACGGCCTCGTCACCCAGCAGCCCGCCGCCCGACGCGAGATGCGCGCCGAGGCCCTGCGCCGCGCCGTCGAGGAGGGCAGCCTGCCCGCCGATGCGCTCTTGTCCGACGACGAGAGCGACGCGGGCGCCGGCTCGTCGCACGATGATGAGCGCTCCCGCACCCAGTACAACTACTCCATGTTTCACATCATCTTCTTCCTTGCTACCGCCTGGGTCTCGACTCTCCTGACCCTGCGTTACGAGGAGACCATCAAGGACGGCGACTTCGCCACTGTCGGCCGAACCTACGCCGCCAGCTGGGTCAAGATTGCCAGCGCCTGGTTGTGCCACGGCCTGTACATCTGGACTCTGGTCGCCCCTGTCCTGCTGCCGGACCGCTTCGACTTCTCCTAGGCGGCCACATCGGGTCCCATGTAGCCGCGTGCATTTCCCTGCAGATACGACGCCCGCATCCCTTTCCCCCTTCCCCTCTGCCCTCTCCCGCCTCCCTTCCCTTGGTCTTTCTTCCCCCGGTTTCTCGTCTCTTCTGTCTTGCGCTTCTAGAAGCGGCGTTGGGCATGTCTGGAGTCTGTGCTGTACCGAATTTCTTTGCGTCGCCATCCAGGCCCGTCCTGCGTCGACGCCGTCTCTCCCCCCGGGCCCACAGCGTTCTTTGGGATTCTTCTATTCATGGACAAGAGGAACAAGTTTCTGGAAACCAAAATAACAAAAGCCCATGCATCCAATCGGTGGCCATGGGGGAGCTTGCTGTTCCCAACCAACCGCGGACCCCCATTTCCATTTCGCAAGCACTGGTTGCCCGGTAGGCTTGTTAGTCCAATCGTCTCGCAATCCCCGGGGCTCGGGATGCTCGCGAGAACTTCCCCCTCCCCTCCCGCCGCTGCCCCTGGGTTTCTTTCCGGTTTCGGGCCCTCGGGCCTCCTACCGTCGGCAGTGCGTTGATCTACCCCGATCCCCTTTTAACAGGCCGCCCTTTGCCGGGCGCCTCGCCATGGGCTGGATGCGGGGGCGAGAACGTGCCATGTCCGGCCCCGGGTATCATAGACAGACAGACACCTCGCGACCCCCTGCGTCAAGCATGTCGGCGCAGCGGCACTGTAGCGTCTCTCGCCCTTTGATCATTCAGCCGGCACCGCCAGCACGCGCTATCTAGTCGAGAGTAAGTGGCGTCTTGCCCAGCTCCTCGGCGGCACCCGTGGCGTGGAAGCCGTCGAGCGTTACCGTCACGGCACCCGCTTGCACAAGCTGGAGGCTGCGGTCAGCACGCACACGGCGGGCTGCACGGGGAGGATGCCACTCACGGCGCGGGAGAGATCCTCGATGAGGTCGTTGGCATCCTCGATGCCCACGCAGAGGCGGATGATGTCCTCGGGCATCTGGCGGTCGCGCCTCGTCTTGGCGTCTATGCTGGCGTGGCTCATCTGGCACGGCATGCTGATGAGGCTGTTGACACATCCGAAGCTGACGCTGATTGCCCACAGGCGGGCAGCCTCGACGATGCGCTCCGAGACGGCGGCATCGCCCGTCTCGAAGGACAAGACGGCGCCGGCGCCGCGGGCCATGGACCAGTGCAGGTCGTACTGGGGATGCGACTTGAGGCCGGGGTAGCGCACGCGGAAGCCGTGCGTCTCGAGGAACTCGGCGATGGCCTGGGCGTTGGCCTGCTGCTTCTCCATGCGGATGGCGAGCGTCTTGACGCCCCTCATGAGAAGAAAGGAGTCGTTGGGCGAGAGGCCGCAGCCGGTCGAGTTGATGGTGAAGAAGAGGCGGTCGGCAATGGAGGCGTCGTTGCAGGCGATGACGCCGGCCATGATGTCGTGGTGGCCGGACAGGTACTTGGTGCCGGACTCGTAGACAATGTCGGCGCCGAGGTCGAGGGGGTTGCAGAGCATGGGCGAGAGCATGGTGTTGTCGACGACGACGAGGGCCTTGGGGTTGGCGTCGTGGGCCATGCGGGCCACGGAGGCGACGTCGACGATCTTGACGAGGGGGTTGGTGGGCGTCTCGAGCAGCACCATGGCCGTCTTGTCCGAGAGGCGCCGGCGGACCGAGGCGGCGCGGGTCGTGTCGACGTGGTGGACGGCGATGGCGTGGTTGGTGGCCATGTAGGTCAGCAGGCGGTGCGTGCCGCCGTAGAGGTCGTCGCCCGTGATGACCTCGTCGCCGGGGCGGAGGAGGCGCGAGATGACGTCGAGGGCGCCCATGCCCGAGCTGACGGCCAGGGCGCGGCTGGCGTTCATGATCTTGGCCAGGTGGCGCTCGAGGTGGGTGCGCGTCGGGTTGCCGGAGCGCGTGTAGTCGTACTCCTGCTGGCCGCCCGAGGCCGACGCCTGCTTGAACGTGGCCGACTGGTAGATGGGGATGCTGGACGCGCCGTACTGGTCCTTGGCCTCGGTGTAGACCAGCTCCGTCGCCAGCGCGTACCGCCGGCGGCCGTTGTGCGGGCTCGACGGCGCCGGCGACGGCGGCAGGAGGTGGCCGTCCAGGTCGACACGCTTGAGCAGGGCGTTGGAGCCGGCCTTGTCGGAGCCGGCCTTGTCGGCGCCGGCCTTGTCGGCGCCGGCCTTGTCGGCGCCGGCCTTGTCGGCGCCGTCGCGGCCGGCGCCGTCGCGGCCGTCGCGGCCAGGGGGCGGTGCTGCCATGGGCGCTGCGTCGCTCCTCGTCCACCGACGCTGCCGGATCCTGAGGCTCTCCGAGGCGCCGGGCCAGGCTCGGCGACCTGGGCGCGCTGCTGGGACGCCGACGAGACGGCGCTGCGTGACGCTTGGTTGGGGCCTGCCTACGTGTGCAGGGACGTCGTTGGATCGGGTTGAGAGTCTGGCGTCTGCTGACGGAGCTGAGGCTGTTGGTGTACATACATACCTACTTACATGGCCTTAGTAATCCTCACTAAGCCTTCCTCGTCGACGGCGACGCTCGAGCCCGAGCGCAACCTACGGAACCTACGGATGGCTCAGACGACACGGCCCAGACGACACGGCCCAGACGACACGGCCCTGGCCGGCAGTCCGTCATGCTCCATGGAGCCACTTGCCCCATGGCCACAGAGCCAGCCCTCGGCTGCAATCTTCCGGCCCCGTCAGTCCTGCGCCTCGTCCACGCCTTTGTCCACGTCTTCGTATGCATCGCTCGCGGCCGCCATCCTGGACCCCGTCTTGTCCGGGCTCCTGCCGTGGCTCTCGCCTTGCCCGCTCCGCCGGCCAAAGAAGTCGTCGGTCCTGATGCCGCGGAACTGGCTCGGGTCTACGCCCGTCATGCGCCCGCCCTGCCCCCGGCGCTGCCGCATGTATTCTCGCACGGGCGCCATGGCGGCATCGCGACACGCCTCCTTGATGTCGCTGCCGGACATGCCCGCCGTGACCTTGGACACGTAGTCGAGATCGAAGTGCGCCGGGTCCGTCTTCGTGTCCTCCAGGATCAGCTGCAGGATCCGCCGCCGCTGCTCCTGGCCGGGCAATGGAACGGGAAACTTCTTGGGCATGCGGCGGAGGATGGCCTCGTCGATGTCATGGATGCGATTCGTCGCCCCCAGAACGACAATCTGTGCCGGCATCCCTGCCGAGTTGGCCGACGTCAGCCCATCCCAGAGCGTCATGAACCTGCCACGCCGTCAGCCTCTTGCCCGTCGCTCCTCGTCCTCGTCCTCGTCCTCGTCCTCGGGCTTCTCACTCGGCCTTGACCATGCCGCTGGCCTCGTGCTCGCCACTTCTCCGCGTCCCCAGCACCGCGTCGATTTCGTCAATGAAGATGATGGCCGGCTGCATCTTGCGCGCCAACGAGAAGACGGCCCGCACAATCTTATTGGAATCGCCGTACCACTTCTCCGTCATGGTCGATATGTGGAGGTTGATAAAGGACGCGCCGCTCTCGTGGGCCACAGCCTTTGCCAGCATCGTCTTGCCGCATCCGGGCGGCCCAAAGAGGAGCACGCCCGACGGCGCCGACAGGAGCGGCGCGGCGTGCGAGTAGAGGTGCGGCATCGTGAGCGGGTAGATGACGGACTCCTTGAGTTCCTCGATGATCATGTCGAGCCCCCCGATGTCTGCTCGCCACGGCCCGTCGTCGTCAGCACGACATATGCACCGGCGAGGCCCTCGTTCCCGGCCGGCACTCACCGTCGAAGCCCACGTGTATGTCCTCGGGCGCGACCATCTCCAGCGCGACCAAGTTTTCGTATTCGTTCAGAGCCAGGTCCTCGACACGGGGACCCTTCCTCGGACCACCGTCCTCGTCGTCCGCATCGTCTTGGCTCCTCCTTTGGCGGTTCAGTCTCTCCAGGTGCGCCTTGGCCTGACGCCGCGCCTGCTCGTGCTTCTCCTTGTCCGGGTCGGCAAGGTTGCTTAGGATGGGGCTGAGGAAGTTGCGTGCCACGTAAAGGCCGGCCGTCATCTAAGCATTCCCCGCCGTCAGTACGACGAGAGCCGCGGCCAACTCGACGGGCAACCGGGCGTTTTTGTACCATGCCGGCGAAGAGCAGGAGGTCCATGGCGACATCGCCAAGTCTCCGGCGCTCACCCATCCCGACGGCCCAGCGCAGCCACGAGACTGACTGGTCGGGCATCCGAGAGCCAGTCGCGGAGAAGCGGCGGCAGATGCGCCGCGGCCGCTGGGCTGAGGGAACGGCGTCTCGAGACGGACACGGGACGAGGAGCGGATGTGATGGCGCGAGTTGCTGGGCAGTATACAGCTATCGAAGGCGCTTCGAGGCTGCGCGACAATCCATTGCTGCGCGTGTGTATAACAGTGTATGCGATGACGATTGCCGCGCGTTTGAGGATTGGCGTGGTTGATCCTCGGCGTAACCGCATCCTCGGGTGTGGCTTATCTAATGATCCAGGCCAATCGGGAGACGCTGGATATTGTTGTTTACGATTAGCCCAAACCGGAAATGCTGCTGGACCGACGCAACAACAACGGTGACTGCTTGCCAGCTTCGATCGCCTCCGAACCCTCACCTGGCTGGTCCCGATAAGCTCACCATGGCACCGCGAGCCAGGGCGGCCGGCAGCTTGGCAGGTTTGGTGGCATCGGATTCCGAGCCCGACTTTGACAATCTCGACTCTGTCGGTGCGGCGGCCAACGCATCGTCAACAGCGGTCAAGAGGGCGCGAGGACGGCCTCGAGCAACCGCCAGCAAAGTCACCAAGCCCGCGTCGAAGCAACCCCGTCGGACCGGCGCCGGGTCCGAGGTAGCTCTTTCGCGGTCGGCCCGGCAGGCGTTGGTGGACAAGAGCAACACAAACTCGCTGCGAGGGCCGTCCACAGGCCAAGACGGGGGCATAAGCGAGGCGACTCCGGCAAAGACAACACGAGGGCGAGCGAGAGCTCCTAGATGCCCCAAGACGCTCGAGGCTGCCATTTCAGCCGTCGGAGTGACAAGCACGAGACGAGCTGGCTGCTCTGAAGCGATCCCGGAGACCCAAGAGCCGGAGCCGATGCAACTCGAGCAGGATCAAACGGCCGGCCCGGACAGCTCGTCGGCGCTCGATCCGGCGTTGGGCGGGAGAGATGCGCTCCCAGGGCACGATATGGACGACGCGCTGATCCGGAGACGCCTGGGAGAGCTCACGAAAAAATACGACAACTTGGAGATGCGGCATCGGGACCTCCGGGAGGTCGGCGTCAAGGCAGCAGAGCGCAACTTTGAACGCCTGAAGAAGCAAGCCGAGGAGAACATGGCCGGTAAGATGCCGTTGGCGCATGTCGTGGCCAAGAGGCGCTCGCGCTGACACGTCGGCGCGTGCAGCCTCGAACAAGCTCGTCGCACAGCTCAGAGAAGAGCTCGCAGCACAGTCGGCTCTAGCCGAGCAAGGGGAGCACCTGCGGCAGCAACTGGAGCGCAGTGAGGCCAACGCCAACAGTCTCCAGGCCAGGATTGACGAACTGACGGCATCGCTTTCTGCGGCTCGGTCTGAAATCAAGACGCTGGCCGTAAAACTGGCAGCCAGCAGAAGCGCCGAGGCGAGCGCCAAGGTCCCGGGCAGCGTGCTGAAAGCCGGAACGGCTGCCAGCAGAACCGCAGCGTCAGAGGCGGTCCAGGTCGCGCAGGCAAAGGAGGATCTCTATGGCGACCTCACCGGTCTCATTGTGAGAGGGCTCCGGCGCGGAGAGGACGAAGACGAGTTTGATTGCATCCAGACAGGTCGAAACGGCAGTGAGCTGACCCGCCCCCTGCCGTCGATGGTGATGCTAACCTGGCTGCTCGCCAAAGCCTTGCATTTCAAGCTGGCACTCGAGCGCCACGGCGGTTCCGACAACTACGACGACGTCCAGGTCACGTACAGGCCGCAGCTCGATGCCGACCGGGACGGCGTCCTGATGGAGATGCTACCCGATTACCTGGTGGAAGAGATTACGTTCCCGCGGCCACAAGCCTCCAAGTTCTACAGCAGGGTCACCAAGTCATTGACAGAGCGCACGGACTAGCCCGTCGGGGGGGGGGATGGGGGGGCAGAGGGGTGAGCGGGTGCATTCTGATGATACCCCGTCGCCGCCAGTCTGGCTGTGACAGAAGTGCCCGGATTCGACAGCGTCTTGTTCAGGACGGTTCGCAAACGCTGCCCTGATGGAGGCTCCTTGGTCCAGTTGTCCATTTTGATGTACCTGAGACATGACGACGTCAGGATCACGACAATGGACATTTGCGTGAGCGCCCGTAGCAATTACGATTTCCCGACGCCGCCTATGAACCGTTGAATAGAATAGCACAATAGACTCTAAAATCAAAAGGGGCACAGGACTGGAACGCTGAGGCGCTCGGCCTGGGCACAGCTCCCGGTAGGTACCTACCCTGTACACCTACCTACCTACCTACCTACCTACCTAGGTAGCCACCAACATGCAGCAACCATCGCAATTGTCAACCAAGACACCCGGAGGGCATACCCAGGGGGCCGTTCTCCTCCAGTCCTGTCACCATGAGCCCGCCTTGGTGACGTCCCGCGAACCAGAACGCGTCGCCGCTCGCCTCGCCCGGTTGCCGCCATGGCGGCAGTCTCTCGCTTTGGCTTCCTGGCCACGGCCGTCGTCTTCCACCTCGTCTACATGCTCTCCATCTTCGACATCTACTTTGTCAGCCCCATCGTGTCGGGGATGCGGCTCGTCGGCGTCGAGCGCGCCGCCTCTGCGAAGCCTCCCGCTGACAGACTGGTCCTGTTCGTCGGTATGTCGGCATGCTGCTGCCGCTGCTTCCGCGCCGACGATGCTGACGCCCGCGCCCTCCAGGCGATGGCCTGCGTGCCGACAAGGCCTTCCAGTCGTTCCCCGAGCCCTACCCCGAGTCCGACGACGACCTGGTCCCGAGGCCTCTGGCGCCCTTCCTCCGCGAGCGCGTGCTCCAGCAGGGAACATTTGGCGTCTCGCACACGCGCGTGCCGACCGAGTCGCGCCCCGGCCACGTCGCCCTGATCGCCGGCCTGTACGAGGATGTCTCGGCCGTCGCGACGGGCTGGAAGCTCAACCCGGTCCACTTCGACAGCGTCTTCAACCGCAGCCGCCACACCTGGAGCTGGGGCAGCCCAGACATCCTGCCCATGTTTGAGCGCGGCGCCGTGCCGGGCCGCGTCGACGCGTCGACGTACGAGCCCGAGTTTGAGGACTTCTCCAAGGACGCCACCCGCCTCGACTTCTGGGTTTTCGACCGCGTCAAGGCCTTCTTTGCCCAGGCTGCCGCCAACCGGACGCTCAACGAGGCGCTGCGCCGGGACAAGAACGTCTTCTTCCTCCACCTCCTCGGACTCGACACGACCGGCCACTCGTATCGACCCTACTCCAACGAGTACCTGCACAACATCAAGGTGGTCGACCAAGGCGTCAGGGAGGTGACGGAGCTCGTCCAGGCCTTCTACGGCGACGACAGGACCGCCTTCGTCTTCACCGCCGACCACGGCATGAGCGACTGGGGCAGCCACGGCGACGGCCATCCGGACAACACGCGCACCCCCCTCATCTCGTGGGGCTCCGGCGTCGCCCCCCCGGAAATCCATCCCGGCGCCGTGGCCCCTGGCCACGACGCCTACTCGTCCGACTGGGGCCTGGACCACGTGCGGAGGCACGACGTTTCCCAGGCCGATGTTGCTGCCCTGATGGCGTACCTCATCGGGGCCGAGTTCCCGGCCAACTCGGTGGGGAAGCTGCCGCTCTCCTACCTGTCTGCCGACAATCGCGAAAAGGCCCAGGCGTCGCTTGCCAATTCTCAGGCCATCCTCGAAATGTATCGTGTCAAGGAGGCCAACAAGAAGGAAACCGGGCTCCGGTTCAAGCCGTATCGGCCCTTGAGCGGCAACGCGTCGGAGCCCCATGAGCGCATCGCCGCCATCCGGCAACTCATAGGGGCCGGCAAGTACGAGGAGGCCATCGAGGAGTCCGACGCCCTCACCGGCCTCGCCCTGGAGGGCCTTCGTTATCTCCAGACGTACGACTGGCTCTTTCTCCGCGCCCTCATCACCCTTGGCTACCTCGGCTGGATGGCATATGCCATGACCACCGTCGTCGACATGTTCGTGCTGCGTCAAAGCATTGCGCCGCAGCGGACGGCCATGGGCGTGGCCGCCTTCTCGTCGATGCTCGTCGCCCTCTACGCCTCGTTTCTGCTTTCCAAGTCCCCCCTGTCCTATTACGCCTACGCCTTCTTCCCAGTCGTATTCTGGGAGGAGGTGTATGCCCACCGCGACAGCCTGGCCCAGGGCCGCAGGCTTTTGTTTGGGCACATCAAGTCGGCGCCGGCGGTTGGGACGCTGTGTCTGCACACCCTTCTTTACATCGCCATGATCCAGTCTCTGGTAGGCCGGCCAACCGACTGACAATGTCCTCTCACTGGGTCGTATCTGACGCGACGGCAGGCCCTGGGATACATTTACCGCGAGGTGTTCACCGGCATCTTCCTCGTGCTCGCCGCCTGGCCAGCGACGTACGGCACCTCGTTTGTGCAGTCACAGGCCCTCCTGAGCACGACCTGGGCGGCATCGTGCCTCGTCATGAGCACCTTCACGCTGCTGCCGGCCATGAAGATAGAAAGCGTCGAGCTGATGTACGTGAATCCGTCGGCGCTCGGCGGCCCGTCTGGCGGCGGCTAACCACAAAGGTCGACAGCCTGGCCGGCGGCACAGCCATGACGGTCGTCGGTCTCCTATACCTGATTTTCGAGGACTCTATCCTCCCAGACTTCCCGCGGCGCGAAGCAAAGGCTGCCTCGGAGACGGGCCGCACCATCAGACGGACCCTCACCGGCGTCCAGGTACGTCGATGGTGTTCCCGTCGGCCCCCTCTGTGCGGCTGACCGACGACGTAGACTGGCCTGGTGCTGCTGGCCATGCTCGTCACCCGCTCCAGCGCCCTCAGTCTGCAGGCCAAGCAAGGACTGCCCCGGGGCAACCAGATTGTGGGCTGGACTGTGCTCGGTACGTCTCCCTTGGCTGGATGCGGCCAAGAGTGGCAGAGCTGACAAGGTCGACGACGGCTAGTCGTGTCGCTGCTCATGCCGCTGGCCTACCGGCTGCAATCCAACGCGCACTACATGCACCGACTGGCCGTCATCTTCCTCACCTGTGCCCCGACGTTTGTCATCTTGACCATTTCGTACGAAGGACTCTTCTACGTGGCCTTTTGCATCACCCTGCTCGTCTGGGTTCGCCTCGAGTACGCGCTGGAGAGGTTCGCAAAGAGGAGCGCCCCCGAGGCCGGTGCGAGCGAGCCGGGGCCGGCGCGGCAGGCATTGGCGTTCCGGTCGCTGCGGCTTTCCGACGCGCGGGTCGCCCTGTTCTTCATGGTGCTCTTGCAGTCGGCCTTTTTCAGCACGGGGAACGTGGCGTCGGTGTCGTCGTTCAGCCTGGACAGCGTGTATCGTCTGATACCGATATTCGACCCCCTCTCGCAGGGGGCTCTCCTCGTCCTCAAGCTCATGATTCCCTTTGCCCTCATCTCGGCAAACCTGGGCGTCTTGAACAAGAGGCTGGGCGTGGCCCCGTCGGCCCTGTTCATGGTGGTCATGGCGGCAAGCGACATCCTGACGCTCTACTTCTTCTGGGTGGTCAAGGACGAAGGCTCGTGGCTGGAGATAGGCTCGACCATCAGCCACTTCGCCATTGCGAGTCTGCTGTGCGTATTCGTTGCCGGGCTGGAGGGGGTCAGTGCAATGTTCATAGCCGGCATGGACGTGGGTGCGGAGTGCGGGGCCCGGGACTCGGCTTCTCAAAAATAGGAGGGCGGGTTTCATTCGACGGGATGCTTTGCGGCGGCAGTCTCGCGTCGCGTGCACGCATATATAGATGGACATGTAGATGGGCTGCGTTGCTTGGAGAGAAATGCAACTCTTATTTGGAGTTGTACATAGGTAGGTACGGAGTACTTCGTACCTTTGATCTGCCCAACCAGCTCCAAGCAATTACTACCCCATTCGGGCGCGGACCTAAATACATATGTACCTACCACCCAATAGGCTAGCTAGTTCCTGTTTGAGCAGGCAGGTGCAAGCCGGTGGTCGTCCTACCCCGGCCTCCGCTCCGTTGCCGTCGTCCGCCGCGGCCGCTCCTGCCGCTACCGCTACCTGGATAATCCAACCTTGGAACCGACCTATCCAGGGGTCCACTATTACCACCTCCTCACCCCCGAAACCCGTCGACGTCGACCTCGTCCGCCGTTCGTCGCCCGTCCCTCGAGGCCCCCGGGGGACCACGTCTGTCTGCCTCGGTACATGTACGAATACCGGCATACCTCGATGGATGTCGACATGTCGTCGTCGAGCGACGCCGCGCCGCGCCCGTCGCCGCGCCCGTCGCTGTCGCAGGCGCAGTTCGAACCGCCAGCCCTGGCGTCACCTCCAGCTCCAGCCAACGCCGCCGCCGCAACCGCAGCGTCGAGCGGCCAGGTGAGCTTCAGGCGGTACGTCCCAGCGCGCGCATGCATGTGCGATGCGCGGCCCATGGCACGGTTGGCCCGGCTGGTCCATGCTGACCAGGGCCGTGTATAGGCAGCGAGCATCGCGAGCATGTGAGGTATGTCCCGCCCAACCGCCGCGAGTCGTCGTCAGCCCGACTCGACAAGGCAGCTCGCTCCCGTGCTGCTGACCCTCGGCCTCTCGCCTGCCAGACATGCCACGCGCGAAAGGTACGGCAAACCGTCGCCCGTCCCTGCAGGGCAACGTCCGTCTCCTGCTCGGCCTGCTAAGCCCCCTCGGCCTCGCCAGGTCCGCTGCGATGCCGCCAGCCTCGGCGTGCCCTGCACCAACTGCGTCGCCTTCCAGATCGAGTGTCGCATCCCGACGCCCAAACGCAAGAAGGCCCAGAACGCCGGGGGCCAGACCACCAAGGACTCGGACAGGTAGCCCTGCCCTTGCTGCTCGTTCCCGCCCGCCAAGACGCCCTGGTCGAACGCTGACCGCGCCCCCGTCCCGGCCCGCAGCGACCGCGACGGCCTCGACGAGCAGCAACCGCAGCCCATGGCTACCAGTGCTGCCAGTGCTGCCAGTGCTGCCAGTGCTGCCAGTACTGCTAGTGCTGCCAGCGCTGCCAGCGCTGCCAGTGCTGCCCCGGCCTATCCTCGAACGCCAACCATAGCCCACACAGCTGCGGGGACCCCCTCCTCGTCCATGACGGAGGCCCAAGCAAGAAAGGCCGAGATTGATAGCAACACCTATGCGAACCTTGTCATGAAGCCAAAGTTCACCCGTGCCCCCATCACCGAGGCCGGCCGCGTCGCCTTCTTGGGTGAATCCTCCAACTTGACCCTCCTCGTCCACGACCGCCAAGGCTCCTCCGACGTTGTCCACTACCCGCTGCCCGAGAACATCCGCGGCTCTCGCGCCAGGCTTACCGAGCTGGACAACGTCGAGATTGACATCCTGCACCAGAGAGGGGCCTTCCTCCTGCCTCCGCGGTCGCTGTGCGACGAGCTCATCGACGCCTACTTCAGATGGGTCCACCCCATTGCTCCAGTCATCAACCGTACGCGCTTCATGAGGCAGTACCGCGACCCCAAGAACCCCCCGTCTCTCCTCCTCCTCCAGGCCGTCCTCCTGGCCGGCTCGCGCGTCTGCACCAACGCCCAGCTCATGGACGCAAACGGCTCGACGACGCCTGCCGCCCTGACCTTCTACAAGCGGGCCAAGGCCCTCTACGACGCCAACTACGAAGACGACCGCGTCACCATCGTCCAGTCCCTCCTGCTGCTGGGCTGGTACTGGGAGGGCCCCGAGGACGTGACCAAGAACGTCTTCTACTGGACCGGCGTCGCCACCATCGTCGCCCAGGGCTCGGGCATGCACCGCAGCGTGGAGCAGTCGCAGCTCAGCAGGTCTGACAAGCGGCTGTGGAAGCGCATCTGGTGGACCCTCTTCACCCGCGACCGGTCCGTGGCGGTGGCCTTGGGCCGCCCGGTCCACATCAACCTCGACGACTCGGACGTGGAGATGCTGACGGAGGACGACTTCGTCGAGGACGAGCCCGACCGCCCCAGCGAGTTCCCGCCGGACCCGATCCACGTCCAGTTCTTCCTCCAGTACGTCAAGCTGTGCGAGATCATGGGCCTCGTGCTGTCGCAGCAGTACTCGGTCGCCTCCAAGGGCCGGCAGCGAAACGCCATCGACCTGACACACAGCGACATGGCCCTGGCCGACTGGCTCCAGAACTGCCCCAAGATTGTGTACTGGGAGATGCCCCGCCACCACTTCTGGTCCGCCCTGCTGCACTCCAACTACTACACGACGCTCTGCCTCCTGCACCGGGCACACATGCCGCCGAGCGGCTCGGCCCGCTTCCCGTCGGACTCGCCGTACCCGTCGCGGAACATCGCCTTCCAGGCGGCGGCCATGATAACGTCCATCGTCGAGAACCTGGCTGCCCATGACGAGCTGCGCTACTGCCCGGCCTTCGTCGTCTACAGCCTGTTCTCGGCCCTCATCATGCACGTCTATCAGATGAGGTCGCCGGTGCCGTCGATCCAGCAGGTGACGCAGGACAGGCTGCGAAGCTGCATGCAGGCCATGAAGGAGGTGTCGCGGGTCTGGCTCGTGGGCAAGATGGTGTACACGCTCTTCGAGTCGATCCTCGGAAACAAGGTGCTGGAGGAACGGCTACAAAAGGCCGGGGCCAAGCGCCACCGCAAGGCGCAGCAGAGCCTGTCGCAGCTGGAGCAGCAGGCCAAGGTTCCCGACGCGGCCAAGCGCAAGTACGACGACATGGCCATCGACTTCATGGCCAATGCGCCGACGCCGCAGGAGTCGTACGAGCGATCGAGGCCACAGACACCGAGCGCCGGCAGGAACGACACGGCAGGCTCGTCGATGCAGCCCCCCGGCATGGCGTCGCCCGGCGCCCGTCCGACAGGCGGAGCCGACACGTTCATGGGCGGAACGAGCTCGCGGCCGCAGACCAGGCCGGCCACGCCCTTCAACCCGTCCTTCTCGCTCCCGGCGACGCCGCCGGACCTCTACCTGGTGACGAGGAACTCGCCCAACCTGTCCCAGTCGTTGTGGGAGAACTTTCAGCCCGACCAGCTGTTCCCGGAGAGCTCGAGCATGCCGGCGTTTGCCAACCTGTCGCCGACGCAGACGCACCAGGGTCTGGACCAGAGCCTCATGGCCCAGGTGGCGCCGAGCGGCGTGGCGCCCGGCGCGCAGCAGGCTCAGCCGAGCAGCCAGTTCCCGGCGAGGGGCCCGGGCCAAGGAAACGGCGGCATGCACATGCAGGGATTCCAGGGGCAGTCCAACTTGTGGCAACCCGGTCTCGACGCGGCAATGCGCGACGGCCAGAGCCCAGACAGCTGGAGTACCAGCTCGGCGCCGGGGCAGCCAGCGCCGACGACGCTCAACGTGGAGGACTGGTATGGGCCTCTGCCGCCAAAGGGAAAAGACGACTCTCTGACTGATGTGCCCTGGCAGGTTCCAATTCTTCGGCATCAACGGCGATGCAAGCACGCTAAACCTCGACGTGTCTCTCAACTGAGCCGGCGGGGACACTCTTTTGGTCGAGAGTTGAGCGTGCTCATGGCGTCGGCGCCGCCTCGCCCGGCACGGCACGAACGAGAGGTCAAGACGCGATGGGTCCGGGCCCCGACACGACGACAGCGACGGGCGGATCTGCGTTGGCCTGCCGTCGCGGAACCCATGGCTCCGAGGTCATGGGTTGTAATGTAGGTAGCTGTCCACCAAGCACAGGGGGAATGTACGAGGCTCAGCGTGATGCATTTGGAGGAATCCAACCTGACGGTTGCGTGTGCCGTCGGCAGTACGATATGATTCGAATATATGTACTCCGTATACTCCATACGGGTTGCGGACGATGATGTCTCTAGTATAATAGTACTCTATACAGATACTTAGCTGTACACCCAGGTACCTGCTCAGGTACCAGGAATGCGTTAACAGACGGTCCTAAATGCGGACACGTCGGCCTAGCATGCGCAGGTACACCTGTACATGCCACCCTTAGCCCGCTATCCCCGTAGCGACGCTCACCTGTCCTCCGTACTCCGTCTCCGGCGCACAGTCCCTGGCCCGGCGTCAGCTTCACCACTGGCTCAGACGCGGCCAACTGTTGCACGTGCAATCGATCACTCCCTCCTCCCTCCTCGGCCCCCTCCAGCCTGCGTCGCCGTGGCCGCGCGCTCGCACCGGGCACAGCACGGATGCCGGCGCCGAGCCGGACGACGACCCGCGAGCTGCCCTCGCCGCCGAGTCGGCCGTCACCATGAGCGAGCCGCGCCTCCCGACGAGGCCGTCGTCGCGCCTGTTCTCGTCGGCCCTGTCGCCGGCGCCCCAGGCGACGGCCCCGAGCCCCGTCCGGCCGCGAAACCGCCGTCCCGTTGGCCCCGGCGGCGACGGCGGAGGCGCCGGGCCGCGGCAGCCGGGCCGAGACTCGAGCCTCCCTTCCTCGGCCTGCAGCGCCCCGGCGAGCCGGACAGCAAGCCCGTGGCCGCCTGGTCGCGCCGGCCCGAGCCCCGACGGCAGCGCTGGCGCGGGCACCCTGGGGCAGTTCCTGGGCGACTCGTGGGCCCAAGGCTGGACCTCGGTCCAGGGCTTTGCTTCGGCATTGCTGTCGCCGGGCGACGACGGCCGGTACTCGGCGAGGCAATCGCAGCAGTCTCGGCCGCGCTCCCCAGGCTCTGCTCGGCCCAGGGCCGGCGCCCGCGGACACTCGAACAGCGGCACCGCCAAGAGCCCCAGCTCGTGGGGACCGGCTCCCCCGCCGCCGGGACCGGGGCTCGGGCTGGACCAAGTGGCCGCCGGATCCTTGGCCGAGAGAGAGGCGGCTCTCAGAGCGGCGCGCACGGCAAGCGTCCTGGAGAGCCACGACGGCGTCAACGGCGGCTTGGACGTCGTCGGAAGGCACAAGCGCCGGAACTCTGACGAGACGGCCCCGGACAGCGGCTTGCCGTCGGAGGACTGCCTGGCCTACATTCACCAGGTACTGCCCGACGACACGTATGCGGGGCTCATCCTTCGGTACAGGTGCCGCGAGGACGTCTTCAGGAGGGCCAACGGGCTCTGGTCCAGGGACAGCATACAGACACGCAAGTGGCTGGCAGTACCGGTCGATGCCTGCGAGATCCGCGGCCGCCCATGTGAGGCGCCTTTGTGGCACGAGTCTCAACGAGTCGACGACCGGCTCGCGCCGACGCCTGCCGCCGCCGGCGAGCCGTCTTCCGGTAGACAGGCCGCCCGCGACTGCCTCTTCAGCAGGCCCGCCGAGGACGAGCAGGCCCAAGACGAGGACGACGACAGGCCGTGGACCCACGTCCGATGGGTCCAGATGGATTCCTTCAGCCAGCCTGTGCAGATTGGCCGCGTCGCCAGGCAGGCCTTGGGCTATTTCCCGCCACGGCGCAAGAAGAGCGTCAGGACGGCCTCGTCTCTGTCGACGCCACGGCCCAGTTCAGACGTCTCCAGTGCGCCCCCGGCATCGGTCGACTGGCCTTTGTCCCCGAGACACAGTCGGCTGAGCAGGGGCCCGCAGCCGTCTGCAGCATCCGTCTCGTCGCGCAGCCGCGGCGGAAGCGACACGGCCGACGGCCGCCCGGCCTGGATGCGCCGGCCAGGCGGCGTCGGCACCATGGGTGGCAGTGTTCGGGCTCCGGGGCCAGACAGCGACTACCTCAACTCGTGGACGCGGAGGCATCTGCCAGGCCTCAACATCGAAGGGCTGCCCTCCATGTCGGTCATGGGCTCGGAGACGGCCCGCTTCGGCTTTGCACCCGAGCCGTCTGGCATCGTCGAGAGCCCGTTTGAAGAGGGCCGAGACACGGCGTCGACGTCCCGCCAGGGCAGCGGCCTCGACAGGGCGGCGGCGGCGGTCGAGAGCTGGCTTCGAGGCGCCTTGGCCAAGCGCCCGGGCACGCCGTTGCCGATGGGGACCCGGCCGTTCTCGCAGCAGATCGACACTGACCTGATCGAGTTGGCGGACACGGGGAGCGAGGACGACAGGCTCTTGGTGCGCGACACGACAGCCGCCTTGCCCAACAGCGGCAGAGGCGACGGTGACGGATCCGTCCGAGGGAGGACGATGACGAGGGCAGGAGGCATGACACGACGTCACAAGGCCGACTGAATCGAGCGGGACGAACTGATGCTGGACATTTGATGATGCTTGTTGCGCCGAGGCTCACGCCCATCTAGATACTAGGGACCTGCATAGACTTGTTATGGGGCGCGTTCACTTTTCCCCAGTCCAGGTTCTGGTACTAGCGGCCTGTTATTTGCGAGGCGTTGGACGCATCCGCGCGTCTGTGGCCCTGGGATCTTACAGGAGAACATTTGTCTGGGTGAACCTCGGCCGGTCACGTGCGTACCGAGTCTCGCGCCTTGATGCCACCATCAAACCTACGACGACGATGCAGGCGCCTCTTGGGCTGACGCACGTGCAATCGTCTCGCCGCAACGCCCAATGCCCATCTGCATCGAATGCCGGCACCCGGTCAAGACGCTCTGGACGCAGTACTCGGGCGCCGGCGACAAGTCGAGCGGGCACAACATTCGCCTGACCGTCTGTCGCAAGTGCGGCCGCTTCTGCGACAAGTATGTCGAGCACGACTTTGTCGTGCTCTTCATCGACCTGGTCCTCATCAAGCCGCAGGTACGGATGGAGCATTCGACCGAAGGCGTCGGGCGCGGGCTGACATGGGCGTCTGGCCAGGTCTACCGCCACCTGCTGCACAACACGCTGATGCGCGACGGCGATGGCTTCGACGTGAGTGCAGCACACGGCCGCGAGCCCGCCCAGAGACGCAGGTGGCTGACGGCGCCTGCTCCTTGCCTTTGCCGCAGCCGTCCATCATCCGCCTCGGCGTGCTGCTGCTCCTCTTTGACGTCTACCTCACGTGGGCACGCATCGAGAAGCAGACGACGCCGGCCACGACGCCCGGCGAGAGCAACCTGGGCAGGCTGGCACAGCAACCAATAGTGCTGCAGTACCTCTTCTTCCGTGCGTTCCTGGATCGAGCCTAAGCCCCCGTTGCCTTCCCGCCATGACGGCTCACGCCGACGCAGTGGTCCTCTGTACCCTCTCGACCATGGCCTTCCACCTCAGCATCCGCTTCCTCACGTCCTCGGCCCTCTCGCCCCTCAACGCGTTGGGCATTATGCCGCGGCACTCGCGGCCCAACTCGGTCTCGACGGCCCTCCTCGTCTCCTCGTCGACGAAGCTCTTCCCCATCCTCATGGTGATATGGGAGTACGACGTCCCCGCAGCCGCCCGATCCTTGGGCTGGGCCGTCGTGGCCAACAATGTCGAAGCCCTGCGCATCCTGCTCGACTGCAGATACTACACGGCCTGCTTCCTGGCCATAGCCGGGGCGACGTCTCGCTGGGCCGTGGGCCGGCTGGTGCTGCTCGCTGCCGGCCTGGGCAACGTAGACTCCATCGGTGAGAGCAGCGTGGCCGCCGACGGCCGGGCCCTCTGGGCTCTTTTGATGTATGTCAGAGAATGGGCCGGCCGCTTGGCCGTGGGCTAGGAGCAGCGTTGCAGCGGAACCAAGCGGTAGCGCAAACTATTCCGTGTTGGAGTGCCTTGGATTCGGCTCCTGTACAAACGCCCTCGTTCGCCATCGGCTCCTGCACAGACGCCCTCGTTCGTGATCCCGCCAGAGTCAAAGACGACGCCGTCCCCCAGAGCATAAAATGTATGCCCGTGTGCAGGTCGTCCAACAGCGCGGGGCCGGTGGCTCAGGAGCCACCGTGCTCAACACAGCGCTACGCATCCTAGCGTTCCAGAAACTGCTCCCTCAAGTCGCTCCGTCTCGGAACAATCAAGGGGTTCAGTTGCGCGAGGAACGTGATGGCCCACATGAGATAGCAGCTGACGACGGAGAGAATCAGGGAGGATCGCCATAGGCTGTCGTCAAGTGTTATTTAGCGGCCAAACGATTGCCGCCTCGCCGTGGGCGGATGCGGACGAAGACTGACACTTGATTCTCGCCCTTTGGGGCCAGGAACCAGGACGCAACGCACAGCGCGGCGATGACGACGAGGCCGACGAAGATGGAGTACCTAGCGATGCGGATTCCCAGGGCATCAGCTTCGTGTTGGCAGGGCAGAGGGTCCAAGATTCCGAAGACGAGCGGGGAGAGAGTTGGGTTGGCGCGACCTACCCTTGGGCCATGGCTTGGTCGGATCGCCCGGCAGCACCCAGGGGCACGCTGTTTCGACGAGGGTGTTTGGAATGCGAAGTCGTCGCTGGTTCTTGTCGGCGTTGAAGTGACGGGAGGTTCGTCGTCGGTGACGGGAGATGGGACAAGGCCAAGCGTCATGATGAGTCAGCGGGCATGGTACGGGGTCGGGCACGTGCCATGAGCTCCTCTGATACGGAAGCACTTCGTACGGACTACCTATGACTCCCTGTAGTTTGCAAACGGCTGCAGGACTACTTTGTCGCTCCCCCGTCAGGCGGCGTTGTCAAATCCGAGACCGGCCTCCAGCCTGGCAGCCCCGTATATGCCAGCAAGGTCGCCGGATTCGCCGCAACGCTCCTTGACCATGGCGAGATGGGCATCGGCCAGCTCGAGCGCCTGCATCCTGGCGCCGGCTGCCTCGGCGACGGCCCTGGCATGGCGGACGTCCTTGCGGGCCAGGTCGACGGCGAAGAGCGGCTCGGGCCGCCTGTGGTAGTCGCCCGTCAACATGCGGTTCGAGTAGGCGGCGTACGGGCCGGGGAAGAAGGCCTCGACAAACTGGTGCATGGCGCGAGTCCCGAGGCCCGACTTTTCCGCGACGACGTGGGCCTCGGCGAGCTGCTCGACCATGTTGATGACGAAGGTGTTGCCGAGGAGCTTGAGGGTCAAGGCCTTGCCGCAGGGCTCGTCGCTGAGGTCGATTTCTGCCCGCGCCGTGACGCCCTTGAACCAGGGCCTGGCCCTGGCGACGCTGGCCTTGGGCCCGGCCAGCACGGCGATGAGCTGCCCGGCCTCGGCCGCCGCCGCGGCGCCGAAGACGGGCGCGGCCACAAACTCGGCGCCGCGGGCCACCACGTCGCGCGCCATGGCCTCGGTGGACTCGGGGTGGATGGTGGAGCAGTCGACGAAGAGCTTGCCCCCGACGTCGTTGTCCGCGAGCATGGCCCCGAAGAGCTCCCGGACAGCCTCGTCGTTGGCGAGGCACGTGAAGACGATGTCGGCCCTGGCCACGGCTGCCGGCGCCGAGGTGGCCACCTCGGTCTTGCCGGCAGGCAGCCTCCTGCTCAGGTCCTCGGCTCTGGCGGCCGACCGGTTGTAGATGAGAAGGGGCGCGTCCAGCTGGCCCTTTTCCACGATGTTCTTGCTCATGGCCTGTCGGACGGGTCAGGCCTGTCGACTGATCCTCTTCTTGGGGACTCACCCTGCCCATGTTGCCGAGGCCGGCCCACAGCAACGTTGGAGCCATTGGTGTCGCTGTGCTCCCTTGGTTTGGGATATGCTTCAGTATACAGGACTGCTGGCGTCCGCCCGGCTCGTCTTGGAAGGCTGTTCTGGGAGGGTTGCTCTGGGAGGCCTTGCTCTGCAACCCAGGACCTTCATGCCATATTTATACATCTGCTAGACGCCCAGCGGGGTGCCTCGGAGACTCGGAGGTCCCGGGTTGACGCTGCCGCAGCCGGAGCACGGCGATGTCTTGCGGCAATTGCTCGGAATGGGGACGTGATGCTCCGGAACGGTACCAAGTCCGGTACCCGGCGGGCACGTGGCAAGTACCTGTACCTGGCAGGCTGGCTGGCGTTTGTGCCTTGAGCCTTGTACCCAGGTACTTCGTACCTTGCTGTAGGTATGTGTGTATCGTGGCTGCAGAAACCACGATTCGCCCTCGCATCCATCCTCAAGCTCCGTCATCCGCCTCCGTCGTCAGCACGCAACAGCCAACCCGCGTCGAGACTTGTCCTGCTTCCCGGATCGCTCGGTTGCCCCCAAGTCAAGATGGACTTCAAAAGCTTTGGCAAAAACCTCTCGTAAGTCCGAGCTGCCCCTGCCAGGCTGGCTGGCTGGTGCTGTCCCCCCCGTGCCGCTGGTGCGGAGCCGACTGACTGAGCCGGGCGAGGGCAGCGACTTCGGCGCGCGCATCACGCCGTATGCGTCGCGCACCTTTCAGTTCACCAAGGAGCAGTTCGGCCAGGCCGAAGACAAGGTAGGGCGGTTCTGGCACGACGGCCGCGTTGCGCCGGCTGACCCCGTGCCCGCTGGCGACAACAGACGCAGCTGCCCCCCGACTACATCGACCTCGAGAAGAAGGTGGATGCCTTGAAGCAGGCCCACCAGAAGATGCTTGCCGTGACGTGGGTTTTGGACGTGCCCGGCGCCTTGTTTCCCGTGCTGACCAGCGGCCAGCTCGCAATACGCGACCGAGGCCTACGACTATCCTCCCAACATCAAGGAGACATTCCAGGACCTCGGCCGCACAGTGAGCGAGAAAGTCAGCCTCCTCTCTTCCGCGACATCCACGGCCGAAGCCCAGGCGGCCCTGGTCGCGCCTCCTTCGGCAAAGCCCCAGCCCAAGACGTTTAGCCATGCCATGGCCCGCGCCAGCCTGTCGAGCAGCCAGCTCCTGCACCAGAACCACACGGGTGCGGGCGAAGACCCCCTGGCCACGGCTCTCGAGAAATACGCCCTTACCATGGAGCGTGTTGGGGATGCTCGCCTCGGCCAGGATTCGCAGATCCAGAGCCGCTTCCTTGCCGGCTGGAACACGACGCTCCATACCAACCTGGCCTTCGCTACGCGCGCCAGGAAGAATGTCGAGAAATCAAGACTGTCTCTCGATGCCGCCAAGGCTCATGCCAAGGGAACGACGTTCAAGCTTGGCGGCCAGGGCGCTCGTGCCGAGCAGCACGAGGAGCAGGAGCTCAGCCCCGAGGCCCAGGAAGAGATTGAAAAGGCAGAGGACGAGTTTGTCACGCAGACCGAGGAGGCCGTCGGCGTCATGAAGAACGTAAGTCTCTGGCCAATGCACTGCCTTGGGGGCGGCGCCTTGGGGGCTAATGGTATCGGTGAAATCAGGTCTTGGACTCCCCCGAGCCGCTTCGCAACCTGTCGGAGCTTGTCGCCGCCCAGATCGAATACCACAAGAAGGCTTACGAGATTTTGAGCGAGCTTGCGCCTGTCGTTGACGGCTTGCAGACTGAGCAGGAAGTAGGTCGTGCCTCGGGCTTTTCCGTGCAGTGACGGCGGCTGATGCTTGCCACGCCAGGCTGCCTACCGAAAGAGTCGCGAGGCGGCCTCCTAGGCAGTCGTCCAGCCACGGCGGGCGCGCGTGGCCTGGGCCGCCGCCTCGTGGGGTCCGGAGCGGCTCGGTGAAGCTGTTCTTGTCGCAACGGTCAGCATGGCCATGGGCGCCCGCCCCGGCTTGTGTGTCTTGGCTAGGCGTTGATGTCGGCATCGAGCCCCTCGTGGTATCGCCCGTGGCGGGTGCGGTCGGTCATTCTGCGCGTCTTTTTGTGTCCTTCTGAGAATGCCCGCGAGCTGCGCGCAGCTGTGAATTGTGTACCTGTTCGGTCTTCAGAAAGTCTTGCTCTGTGGATTCTGCAGCTCAAGAGGCCGTGTCGTGACCGTGCACGTGACCCTCGGACCACGGCACTAGTGCCCGCCCGTGCGCAGTGCCCAACCTGCCGGCTCTGTCTCTTGCATCCGTCAGCGTCTCGAAAAGACTGGCCAGCATGCGGCCGACTTGTCGCGTGCTCGCGCGCTACCTGGAGCCGGGCACTCCGACCGGCCTGACGGGGCTGTGGACGCACAGCACGCCGCGGTCGACGCTGCTCTTCCTCTACGGCAGCACGCTCAACAAGCTCCAGTCGATGCCCGAGACGTCGCTCTACCGCCGGTCCGTCGAGGCCGTCACGAAGCACCGGATGGGCCTCGTCGAGCGCATGGTTCCCCCGGGATACGACGAGTGGGCCGCCAAGGCAAGGGAGCTGGTCAGCAAGAACCCGGACCAGTTCCGCGTTGCCAGCGGCCGCGTCGACGGCAGCGAGGCCAGGACGGTCAAGCTCGGCGACCGCATCTTCGTGGTCGGCGCCAAGCACGAGGAGGGCGACATCCGGTACGAGGAGTGGGACGGCGAGGAGGACGAGGGCGGGGAGCTGGAGGGCATCCGGACGCCCGCGGAGAGGAGGGACCAGGTTATCTGGGCCGAGCGAAAGCCCTTGGAGGACCACGAGAAGGTGGAGTGGGAAGAGGAGCCGCAGCTGACGGCCGAGCAGTATGGCTGGCGCCGCCTGCCCCCGAGACACGTGCCGGGTTTGCTGTGCTGACTGCGGCGAGCAGGATACACGATCTGGAGCTCAAGATTGGTGCCGGCCTGATCGAGGAGGTGATTGAGGTTGCCGAGGGCGAGCTGCGGTTGGTTGATACGATGAGGGAGGCCAAGGTGTAAGTGCGGCCCAGGTCGCCTCTCGTAGTCGGCGCTGACATTTGGGGGGGGTAGCTGGGAGGACCTCGAGGAGAAGCCTGTCGAGGGTCAGTGGGAATACTTTGAACGAAAGGCTGCGTGACGCAGGCTTGGGGAGGGGGGTATTTGCTGTAGATCGGGAGCAGTCTAGGTCGGCCCCGGTACTGTGCCGAGGTAGACGCACGTGTATGTCTCGAGACAGTCCACGGGAATGGTTTGCTTCCTGGCGTACCTAGGTATGCGCTCAGAGTGGCTATTGTGCATTTAGGGCGCGGCCTACCCTGTACCTCTCACACCTCCGCCGAGACGGCTAGCGCTGGCGACCTTTTCTACCTTTCTTGCGTCCAGATCGGCTTCGCTTGTCCGCCGTCCCGGCCCCGACACACGTGGCCCTTTTCGTCGTCCCGGACATTCATGGCGCTCCTGGCCGTGGGTGGCTGATTCTCGCGGAATCTAACTCGGACGCATCAGCATCGACGACGCTCCAGGCCACCCCGTGCCCATTACCCCAGGGCACAATGGCACACACAGCGGGCAAACGCAAAAGGACAAGCACCAGGGATGCCAGCGCCCCGGACGGCCCATGGCCATGGCACGCCCCCGGCGGCGCCACCAACCCCTTCAGCCGCTCGCCAGGGGCCCGTCTCCAGCTGTCCATCGCAGGGCTCTCGGACACAGACGAGGACCCGACGCGTCGGATCAAGCATTTCCCACACGGCGGGCTTGAGCGAGGCGCGCTGGGCCGCGGCCGACATGGCGGCGGGGACGAGGGGGATCGCTCGGACGGGCATCGCTCGGACGGGCATCGCTCGGACGGGGAGGACGGAAAGACCAACTCCAGGCCGCCGAAGGAGAGGAAAGCCAAAGGGCGGCCGTCGGCGGCCGATCGGGGGGGCCACCTGGAGGTGCTGCTGCGGTCCGTACACCGGTTCCTCGACCGAGGGGACGTGGCCAAGGCAGCAAGGGCATTCGGCATCATCCTCCAGCTCCGGCCCGGGAGCAGGCCCGTCGACCTCCGCCAGCACAATCTCTGGGCCGTCGGCGCCGAGATACTGATGCGGCAAGGCGAGACGCCGGCCCGGCAGCGGGGCCGATACGGCGACGACGCCGATGCGGAGACAGACGACAGGGCACGAGACGCAGGCCTTCGCGCGGCGGCGAGATGGGGTTCCCCAGCCAACATGGCCAAGGCCAAGGCGTACCTGGAGACGCTGATTCAACGGCACCCGTACGACCACAAGTTCCCCGGCAGCGTGTCCGCCCTGGACTTCCAACTGGCCATGCTCGGCTGCGAGATCTACCACGCCCATGGCCAACATACGTCGGCCATTGCGCGCGCCGAGGAGGAGGCCGGCGCCCGGCACGGCCAGCGGCGTCTGGCGGAAGGGCTGGAGCCCGCCGCAGTCGGCCGCGGACCGGGCCCGGCCCAGCACGACGCCGACGTGCACGGCATGGGAGACGAGGAGCGCCAGGCGAGACTGAGGGCCCAAAAGGACGAGCTTCGCGCGCAGGCTCTAGCCGCCATGAGAGACGTGACGCGGAGAATGGACTCGCTGATGCAGGCGCCGCCTTATCACAGGAACAACCACTTCCTCCGCCTGCGCGCGACGGCCTCGCTCTACATGGCCGACCTCGTCGTGCCCGCATCGCAGACGACATGGACCGAGCGCACCGAGGCCGAGAGCAGGAGGCAACTGGAGCGGCAGGTCGCCATGGAAGCCCTGGAGAAGGTGGCGGACAACGGAGGCGGGCTGGATACCGTCTCCCGGGCAATCCTAGGCGCCCGGGCCGACAAGGAAGAGCATCTCGCGTCACCCGCGTCGCTGCTGCGTTTATCGCTGCCGATCCGAGAAGTGTAGCAACACGGCGCGCCATGGGCCAGCTACCGGCCCATCTGCCACCCTTACACACCATCACCCATCCCTTGCTCGTCAAGTGGCTGCTGCAGGCCGCCTGGCCCAGCGCTGCAGCACCAGCGTCGTGTTCGAGCTTCCAACCACCACGCACCACTCGCCGCCGGGGCTCCAGGCCGCCTGCCGCCCGACAAAGTTGGCCGACGAGGACTCCGTCTTGTGCGCCCGCAGCGGTTCCTGCGCATCTTCCATGCTGTACCGGGACGCCCACGACTCCAGCGTCTCGGGGCTAAAGTCGCCGCCATCGGCCTGGCCCGGGCCCATGGACTCCCTGTCGCTGCCGAGCGTCCGGAATCTGGCCCCTGCATCGGCCCTCTGGCGGGGGACCACCGGCTTGAGCCAGCCCGGGATCTGGACCGCCTTGCTCTTGTCGCGGCGGCCGTCACGCAGCGCGGCCATGGTGTCGCGGTATGCCGTCAGTCTC
This sequence comes from Hypocreales sp. Mo6-1, assembly GCA_002939055.1. Classification (NCBI taxonomy): domain Eukaryota; kingdom Fungi; phylum Ascomycota; class Sordariomycetes; order Hypocreales; species Hypocreales sp. Mo6-1. The sequence continues at coordinate 5,087,928 of PNEP01000013.1, forward strand.
TTGAAGTCCCAGAAAAAGATGTTGCCGGCAGCGTTGCAGAACGCCAGGACGGGGTTTTGTCCCGGCACATGATGGAGCTTGAAGCGCATGAAGAACTGCGGGCCACAGTTTGGCGTGTGGAACTCGAGCAGGCGGGTATACTGGGCTGGACACAGCGGCGATGTTACCGGGACAAAGGCGGACCGCGTGAGGCGGCCCGGGTCTTCGTTGCTGGTCGGCACCACCATCTGCGGCGTGGGGGCTGCGCTCTGCGGAGGAGGAGGGCCATCCGACGAGAAGCCCTCGATCCGCCACAGCACAATGACATTGTCGTGGCAGGCTCTCGAGAGGATCTGGTCTCCGTAAAAGGCAACGCTTCCCCGACGAGTTAGCGTTCGGGAGCGGTATTGTCTTGACGGAGCCGTCTCATACCAATCAACAATGCCGCTGTGCACCGCTGACGTGGAAAAATGGGGATAATGAACTTGGACTGGCGTTGCGATGGGCTCTGTTGGGACATCTGGGATTGTCCACTGCGCAAAGCCCAAGAAAAAATTCAAAAGAATCAGCATAGGGGGGGGCACTGTGAGGGTTCCGCGACAGAAACATACCAGGTTGATCACCTGGTCATGGCCCGCGGAGAGCAGGTATCGACCATTGTCGTGGAAGGCCTGGGAAACTCGTAAGCACGCACCGGATGGCACGCTCGACAGCCGGAGAGCAGCCGTGCCGCATACCAGAGTGAGAAGGTTCCAAGAGTGGCCCTCGCCCGCCAGGATACAGAGACACGGCTGGTCCCGGTGGATCGGGTCGAGGCTCCATATTCGGACGCTCGTGTCGTCTGAAGCCGACGCAATGATGGATGAATCCACCGGAGAGGTTGCCAGGTCATTGACGTCCTTGGCACGGCGTGAGCGGGCAGCGGTCCAGGGGCCAGGGGGGGAGACCTACGCCTCCATGACCGACGAAGCACTGGGGGGCACTGTGTCAGTTTTACGAGCCGAGAGAAAATCTTGTCGACGGCGGAGCGTACCTCGACCAGACTGCCGTCGGACACGTCGTAAATCTTGACCTTTGCGTCCACGCCGCCGACGCAGATGAAGGGAGATCCGGTGCTGGGATCCCTGGTCCAGGTGCAGCAGCAACCGGAAGCCTCGTCCTGCGAGATTGGCATCATGCCGTCAGGGCCCAGACACACAGGACGGAGCGAGAGGGCAGGGGCAGAGTGTCGTCGGGGACACGTGCATACGTCGTCGTCCCTGATGACCTGAATCACCTCGCACGGGTTGGCATCCCCCGACCTTTGCGACAGCCTGCAAATGACAATCTGCCCAGAGAGATCAGCGCCCAAACGACACTGGCCTGAGGCATGCGAGTGACCGACATGCTTCTTGCTGACGGCAGCGAACACAGGGTCACGGTCGAGGGGTTGGTACGGGCAGAACTTGACGTCGAAGAATTCTGCGGGCGACGGCGAGGATTAGACGTGGCCACGGCAGGGAGGAGAGGGGAGAGAGAAATGCGAGGACATGCCTGCCACATTGTCGTCGTGCCCGAGAAACCGCGTATCGTTCTGGCGGGCGCAGTTAGCGGGCCTGGGCGCCTGGAGGTCGCAATCGAGGACCCGCGAGACTGCCGGCCTGGTACCTCGAAGCCAAAGGAGACGCGGAGCCTGGGGAGCTCAAAGGCGTTTTCCGCAGAGGCGGCGGTGGCCATGGCAAGCCCTCGCGTGCCAACAGGAGCCCGCCGACTCGGACGATATCCGCAACGGCTGGCGGTGGTTGACGGGGTTAACTTGTGGTGCAAAGGGCGGAGCACCAGGCATCCCTGGGCGTTGTGATTGTGATGATGTGATGATCAAGAGGCCGTTGAAGACGACGCTGGGCAGTTATGTTGTATCACCAGAGGACAGCGCAACACATGATTGGCTGGGAAGTAGGTAGGTACATACCGTACATACCTAGTACCTGGTACCTACCTAGGTATGACGGAGCGCGGTACCCCGTACTTCGTACCTTCCCAGTGGGTACGATTCCCATCCGGCAACGTCAGCCATAACTCGACCTGGCTCTTGTCAACGCATCTGCCAGCCTCGACCTCGGACGCTATCCGCAGCCGCAGTCGTTGCAAGCCAGAGAAAGCGACGCCCCGTCCAGGTGCTGGTTCCGACGGCGACGACCAGAGAGAGTTGCGGGAACGCCGGGGTGTGCCCAAGGGAGCACGGCATTCCGCCCGCAATGTCGTCGCCCACGGCAATGGGCGGCTATGGCCGTCGGTCCCTGCAAGACGACGACCTGATCGATCCCGACGACGGTATGTAGAGCGGCGCGAAGTGGCGCCCCCTCGGCCGACGTTGCGTGGCGAGCTCGGGGCTGACACGGGTCGCGAGCGCCAGCCGACCTGAACGACTTCGACGACCCCCTCGCGGCGCAGTCGTCGCGCCAGCCGCTGGCGGGCAACATCGGCTCCGGATCGTCGTCGCGGCCGCTCAACGAGAGCTACCTGACGTCGTCGATTCCCGGCGAGGACCGGAGAGCGCCGCAGAACACGATTGACGAGACGGTCTGGGCGACGCTGCGCCGCGACCTGCTCGCCGTCTGGGCCAAGCTGAGGGAGGTGCTCTACCCGCGCTACCTGCTGGGCGGCACCATGTTTGATTCCGACGGCGGCCTCCGCGGCGCCTACTCCAACATGCGTGGCGCCGGCATCTCCGGCACGAGGGAAGAGCTCACGGGGCTCGCCAGCCGCGTCATGGATGCCGAGGCCCTCCTGCAGAGCAACATGAGCCCCGGCCTGCGCGACTGGGACCTGTGGGGGCCCCTCATCTTCTGCCTGCTCCTGAGCCTGCTGCTCAGCTTCACCGCCCGGCCCGACCAAAAGGACGCCGTCTTCAGCGGCGTCTTCGCCATGATCTGGCTAGGCGAGGCTGTCGTTACGCTCCAGATCAAGCTGCTCGGGGGCAACATGTATGTCCGGTGGTGCCGCCCGGGACGAGCCCTGCTGACGGCGCCTTGTCGCATCATCCAGCTCGTTTGCCCAGAGCGTTTGCATCATTGGCTACACGCTCTTCCCCCTCGTCTTGGCCGCCCTCATGTCGGCCCTCAAGCTGCACTGGATCGCGCGCATACCCGTCTACCTCGTCCTCGTTTCCTGGTCCCTCGCCGCCGGCGTCAGCATATTGGGTGGCAGCGGCGTCGTCAAGAACCGCGTGGCCATCGCCGTCTACCCGCTCTTTGTCTTTTACCTGGGCCTCGGTTGCCTTTGCTTCATCAGCTGAGCCTCCCAGTTGTCCTTGCAGACGTCTACCATGCTAGGCACGACCTGATGCCGGAATCACTTTTCTTGGAATGCTCGGCGCGGAGGAGAGACGTTTCCATCCAAGGCTGGTTCAGTACGCCCTGCCACCTACGCTGTAGCCTACCTACCTACCTAGGCATCGAGATGGGTGAGCGACACATGGAGCTGCCACCTGCGGATATAAGGCACTCAATTTATCGATTTTCTTGCCGCCCCGGCGTTTATATACTGTAGGGCGGCCCTCGGGAAGCTGATTGGGTAGCCCTACACTCGCTTCAACAGGGCAAGGCGCGGCCCTCGCTTTGGTACCTACCTAGCTATCGTATCCTAGCGTTTGATAAGGCGAGACAATAGGTGCCTAATTGCCCCTCCTGATGGTGCACCTGATGGCGCGCCTTCCTCTCGATAGGTACCTGGGTACCTGGGTACCTGGGTACATAAGCCAGCTGTACGGGCATGCTGATTGGGCGACGCTCCAGCTTTGGGCGACGGCCCGCACGAGAACCAAACATCATACCGATTCTATACAGTACGAAACAGAGGCACATCCATACGTACATGCTGCTCGCGTACGTGCTTGGTGCATAGCGACCGACATACATGCCTGCCTACGGCTGCAACGCCCGGACGACAAACGCTCATCGACAGCCTTGCGAGCAGCAGCGCGCGCGGCGCATCGGCCTCGCACCCCCGACCAGAAAGGCTCCCGTCGCCGTCGAGTGAGCCGCGTGTCTGGCTGCCCAAAGGTTCGCACACGGGCCTCGTGTGACTGGAAGAGGGTCTGCGACGCTGAGCACTGGTTCCGGTCCAGCCAGCCCGCCCGCCATGGCCGACGATAACCAAGGGGCCAGCCCCAAGCACGAGCCAGCACGCCTGGAGGCCGGCGAGGATGCCGAGATGCGCGCCGCCCGGCGAGAGCTCAAGCAGTCGTCCATATCCGACCCGCCAGCGCCGACGGGCGGCGACTCGGGCCGCGGCTCCGCCGCCGACGACAAGGCCGAGGCTCGCTCCGCGACCCCTGCGGGCGACGTGTCGGATGTGCAGAATGCCGAGGGCCTCAGGGACCGCGTCTCGTCGCCCAAGAAGAAGCGGGCACACGATCAGCTGGCCGGGGACAAGGACTCCGAGGACAACGACACCACCAGCGTAGCCTCGAGCGATTCTGCCAGGGACAGGACCTCGCGGCTCGAGCCGGAGAAGAAGCGGCACCGTGACGAGGAGTCGGGCGACACGACATCGGTGCGTCTTGCCCCGACCGGACTGCCGGCAGCGGAGCTGACGACACCTGCCCGGAAGCCCCTACAGTCGGATGCGCAGCCGACAGCGCACAAAGACGAGGGTGCCGCCAGGCCCGCAGCCGACAAGGCCTCGCAGACGTCGTCGAGCGCCTTCGCCGCGTCGGGCTTTGGCAAGCTGGCCCAAGGGTCGTCGGCATTCGCGGCCCTCGGCGCGGCCCGGGGCGCCACCTCGTTCGGCGCGTCGTCCAAGCCCGCGCCATCGTCGTCCCTGGCGCCGTCGAGATCCCTGCCAGCCTCTCAGCCCGCAGCAGCATCGGCCGCCCCCAAGCTCACGTTTGGCAGCAAAGGCGGCGCTTCCCCCTTCGCTGGCCTGTCCTCGGGCACCAACGGGTTCGGAAGCAGGATCGGCGGCGGCTTCGGCTCCGCGCTGCTGGGGGCGAGACCCCTCTCCAGCTTCGGGGCCTCTGGTGGAAAGCCACTGCAGAGCGGCAAAGCAGCAAAACCGTTTGGGGCTCCGGACAGCGATTCTGACAACAGGCACGAAGATGCCGACGACGACGACGAAGACGACAGCCAGGCCGACGAGGCACAGCGTGCCATATCCCCGGAAAGGGACCCGGACGACAGACGGAAGACGAAGCTCCACAAAGGTACGTCCGAGCCGTCCTCGCGCTCCCGGGCACTGGCACAGCTGACAGCCGGCCGTTTGCCGCCGCCGGTGCAAGTCGAGGTGGACGACGGAGAGGCTGGAGAGGCGACCGTCGTGTCGGTGAGGGCCAAGATGTTCAGCCTCGACAAGGAGGCAGGGTGGAAGGAGCGGGGTGCGGGCATGTTGAAGATCAACGTGCCACGGGGCTGCGTCGAGTTTGACGAGGCTGGCGTCCCCGTCCCGGGAAGCTTCGATGCGTCCGGGCTCGAGGCCGACGACGAGGCCGGCGACGACTCGCAGGGCCACAGAGTGGCCCGCCTCATCATGCGGCAAGACCAGACCCATCGCGTCATCTTGAACACGGCCATTGTTCCCGCCATGAAGTTCCAGGAAAAGACATCGCTGAAGTTTGTCGGCATCTTGTTCACCGCCTTCGAGGGGGAAGAGGCAAAGCCGGTTAGCGTCACCATGAGGGTCAGTCGCCTCTCCCTTGCGGCCACTGGATCCGCCCGCGTGTCGGTGCTAACAGGACGACCAGATGTCTGCCGCCAATGCCAAGAGCTTCATGCGGGAGATCGAAACAGTCCAGAAGGAACTGAGGGGGGTCTAGCTCGTCGAGAGATGAGTGTTGAGCACGGGGGTTGGTGTTGGCTGTCGACGCCATCGACGGCACCCGCGACGCAAAGGGGATGGGACAATGTGTCGCTGACGGCGCGTGCCGGGCGATTCTTTCTGCCTATATGCTCACCAGCTGGGTTGATGCGGTACAGTACATTGGGGGTTGGATTCGCGAGGCCATCATACCTAGGTAACAGGGGCGAATGTACGCACATACACTGAGAACCTACCTACCCAACCTGCGCGGGCCCACTGGGCAGGGCCGGGCAAAGACGATGCGGGACGAGGTCGCGTCATGTATGTTAGCGGCTTTGAGGCTGGCACAGACACAGAAGCAGCTCGCAGGAGCCTTGAATAGCGGCCGAGCCGTTTGATCTCTTCGAATAATAGGTACCTAGTTGCGGGACAAACAAGGGAGAGCAGAGGAACAAAGGAACAAAGGGCAAAACAAGAAGGGAGGGAGGGGAAATAGAGAACGCGGAAGACAGGGCGAACGGGTGGTCACGTGACCAGGCGCCAATTCGGCGACGCGAACGAGCGAGCCCTTGGCGTGACTCGATTGACGAACAGTCATCGCCTCTCAGACTGCCGTGCCGCCCGGACAATGGACGATCTCGACGCATCGGCCGGCGCCGGGCCGCAGGCGGCCTCTGGCCGGGGCACCGGGCGGACGCGGAAGCGGAAGCGGACCCCCGAGGAGCTCCGGCAGCCGGCAGCCGGCGACGCGCCGCGCCGCCTCCCCGCGGGCCGGGCCGTCGAGCGGCAGGCAAGAGGCGGCGTCGCCGAATGGCCGCAGTCGTTCAGATGTCTCGAGCGCACGCACAGGGCGCTCAACCTCGTCTTCACCTTCTGCAGCTCGCGCAAGCATCTGGCAACGACGTTTGAGACCATCAGGCCGGCCGTCGAGGCCCACACCAAGAGGCAGCTGACGGTGGACGAGGTGGCGCGGGTGGTGGCCCTGCGTCCCGAGGCCATCAGCTTTGCCTACGTCGACCAGGTCATGCTGCAGCTCGACGTCCAGGGGTCGGAGCGCGACGACGCCTTCAAGCCGGCCGGGTCTGCCAGGTCCCAGGTGCCGGCACACGACGCCTCGGTTGGCGGGTGCACAGGCCGCCGAGGCCTCGACGGCGACGGCGAGCGCGGCGGCACTGCCTCGCGCGGCAGCCAGGTCCTGTTGTTCGAATTCGTCGACGGCGACCTGAAGCGCCAGGTCCCGGACAGGAAGACGCGAGAGCCCCCGCGGCCCAACAGGAGGCTGCGGGACGAAGAGCTGAAGATGCCCGTCTACGGCCAGAAGCAGATGACGCGCCTGATTCAGCGGCGCAACCAGCGGTTTGCCGACGCCGTCGACGTCTTCCTCGACGGCTGCGCCGAACAGAGGCTGGACCCGGACCTGGCGCTCCAGCAGCGGGCCCAGGCTTTTGTCCCAAGCCCCCCCCCGCAAGACGACAGCGATGGCGCCGGGCCGGCTGCGGCTGCGATCCCCCCCGACGTGCCCAAGGAGCGCAAGACCATGCCCGAGATTGTCGAGGAGCTCAAGGAGAGCGCCTGGTACACGGGACAGATCGTGCCGGACGGCCATCGCGTGTTTGAGCCGCAGGAGGCCGTCTACGGCGACCTCGGCTTCCTGCTCAGCCAGAACCTCGTCAACGCCCTCTACAACGCCAAGGGCATCACCCGCCTGTACGCCCACCAGGCCGAGGCACTCAACAGCCTCCACCAGGGCCACAACGTCGTCGTGGCCACGTCGACCAGCTCTGGCAAGTCGCTCATCTACCAGCTTCCGGTGCTGCACGCCCTCGAGAGGGACCGCGCTTCGAGAGCCATGTACATGTTCCCCACCAAGGCGCTGGCCCAGGACCAGAGGCGGAGCCTCAAGGAGATGATGGCGTATATGCCCGGTCTCGAGGCGGCCGTTGTCGAGACGTTTGACGGCGACACACCGGCGACGCAGCGCCGCCGCATACGGGACGAGGCGAGCATCGTCTTGACAAACCCCGACATGCTGCACGTCACCATCCTTCCGCACGAAGAGGGCTGGAGGACGTTTCTCCAGAACCTCCAATACGTCGTAGGTACGTCGGTCCCCCAGCCCAAGGCCGCCGGCCGTCCATCTGACTCGGGCCACGCGTCTCAGTCGACGAGCTGCACTACTACAACGGGCAGATGGGCTCGCACGTCGCCTTCATCATGCGGCGGCTGCGGCGGGTGTGCGCTGCCGTGGGCAACCAACGGGTCAGGTTCATCTCTTGCTCCGCCACCGTCGCAAACCCCGAGGAGCACTTCAAGGCCGTCTTTGGCGTCGACGACGTGCGCCTCGTCGACTACGACGGCTCGCCGTCGGGGCGCAAGGAGTTTCTGTGCTGGAACACGCCGTTCAAGGACCCCGGCGACCCCGCGAGCGGCCGCGGCAGCGCCAGGCTCGAGTGCGCGCGCCTCTTCTGCGCCCTCATGCTGAGGGGCGTCCGCATCATCGCCTTCTGCCGCGTGCGGGCCCAGTGCGAGGCGCTGGTCAAGGCAGTCAAGCAGGAGCTGGCGGCGCTCGGCCGCCCGGAGTGCGCCGGCCTGGTCATGGGCTACCGCGGCGGCTATACGGCCCAGGACCGCCGCAGGATCGAGGCCGACATGTTCGAGGGCAAGCTGCTGGGCATCGTGGCCACGACGGCCCTGGAGCTGGGCGTCGACATTGGCACCCTCGACTGCGTCCTGACGTGGGGGTTCCCCTATACGATTGCCAACCTGCGCCAGCAAAGCGGCCGGGCCGGGCGCCGCAACAGGGACTCGCTGTCGATCCTCGTCGGCGACGGCCTGCCGACGGACCAGCACTACATGCAGAACCCCGACGAGCTGTTCTCGAGGCCCAACGCCCGGCTGCGCGTCGACCTCGACAGCATGCTGGTCCGCGAGGGCCACGTCCAGTGCGCGGCGTACGAGATGCCGATCCGGCCGGAGCAGGACGCCCAGTACTTCGGCCGGGACCTGGCCGACGTGTGCGACGAGCGGCTGGTGCGCGACGACATGGGCTTCTACCACTGCCACGACCGCTTCCGCCCGACGCCGTCGAGATATGTCGCCATCCGCGACGCCGAGGACGAGCACTTTGCCATCGTCGACGTGACGCACGGCAAGAACGAGGTGCTCGAGGAGCTCGAGGCGTCGAGGGCGACCTTCACCCTCTACGACGGCGCCATCTTCCTCCACCAGGGAAGCAGCTATCTCGTCCGGGACTTCCGCCCGGACAAGGCGCTGGCCAGGGTGGAGAGGGTCCGGGTGGACTGGACGACGACGCAGCGCGACTTCACCGACATCGACCCGACCGAGACCGAGGCCATCCGCGCGCTGGCCTCGTCGCCGTCGCGGGCCTACTGCGGCACCATCAAGATCCAGCAGAACGTGTTTGGCTACTTCAAGGTGGACGGCAAGGGCCGGGTGCTGGACGCCGTCCAGGTGGACAACCCGCCCGTCGTCCGATACAGCAAGGGGATGTGGCTGGACGTGCCCAAGCAGGCGCTCGACCTGCTCCAGGAGCGCCGGCTCAACGCGGCCGCAGCCATCCACGCGGCAGAGCACGCCGTCATGAGCCTGCTGCCGACGTTTGTCGTCAGCATGCCCGACGACGTGCGGACCGAGTGCAAGGTGGCGCTCAAGGAGTTTGCACGCGTCGAGACGCAGAGGAAGCGGCCGGCGAGGCTGACGTTTTACGACGCCAAGGGGGGCGCCGACGGGTCGGGCATCAGCACGAGGGCCTTTGACCACGTCGACGAGCTGCTCAGGATGGCGCTGCGGCGGGTGGACGGGTGCCAGTGCCGGCGAGGCTGCATCGAGTGCGTTGCCTCCGACTTGTGCAGCGAGTCCAACGAGGTGATGAGCAAGGCCGGCTGTCGGGTCGTCCTCAGGAGCCTCCTGAACCTGGACATGGACATGGAGCAGGTGCCCATGGGGCCCGAGCATCACAGCCCGGCAGGCATCGAGACGGTTGTCGTGGCGCGGCCCGTGCCGGCAAGAGGCCGGGGGGAGGCGCTGCGGGCGGCCGGGCCAAGTCGAGGAGCGGGGGACGGAAGAGGATGATGATGCTGCCGCGTGCGTGGGCGGCTCATCGGAGCAGCAGGAATCTAGCTGCACGACACGACGCGGAGCGCTCGGCGGCAGCAACACGGGAGGACTCGCACGCCTAGGCATAGGCACACAGGCAAGAGACCGGACATGCGTCGACACGGCGACGGTTGTCTTGATGCGCGCTACATGCGGGAGCGCGCACGGGGGGGACGGGCAGGCCCCATGGTTCAAAAGAAGAGGAGGTCGTCGTCGGACCAGCCCAGGCCCCGCAGAAGCTCGTGCACGCTCCTCTCCATGGGCTCGGGCCCGCAGACCAGCACCATGTCGTCGCCGGCGCCGCGGCAGGGGCCGATCTCGGCCTCGACGACGGCCCTGTCGATGCGGCCGCGGCGGCCGGTCCAGGCGGGCGACGGCTGCGTGAGCGTGTGGAGCAGGCGGCACCTGGGCCGGCAGGAGGCGACGATGGCGTCGAGCTGGGCGCGGCAGAGGATGTCGTCGTCGGCGCGGTTGCCGTCGATGACGACGGCCTCGGTGGCGTCGTCGGCGTCGTCGGCCAGGGCGCGCAGGACCTGCAGGATGGGCGTGACGCCCGAGCCGGCGCAGACCATGTTGAAGCGCCGGACGCGGCGGCGGCGGCCCGAGACGGCGCAGAGGCCGCCGCCGAGGTACTCGAACCGGCCGACGGGGCCCTTGAAGTCGACGGGGTGGCCGAGGGGGATGGCGTCGAGGGCCTGCGTCATGCGCCCGCCCTTGCGCTCGGGCGTGTCGCGGTAGATCTTGACGAGCACGTCGACGCGGCCGCGGGCGGTGCCGCGCGATATGGGCGTGTAGGCGCGCATCACGGCCTCGCGCGTGGCCGCGTCGCGGAGCCGCATCAGCAGGTGCTGGCCGACGGGCAGGCCGAGCGTCTGCTGGTCGTGGTCGAGCCGGAAGCGGAAGATGGTCGAGTCGGCCGAGACGGGCACCTTTTCCTGCAGCACGGCCGGGGCCCAGGCCTTGGGCTGGAGGAAGACGGCGCGGCCGGCGTCGTAGTCGGCGGCGGCGGCGGCGTCGCGCGAGCCGGCGAGGGCGGCGAGGGCGGCGGCGTCAAGGCGGCCGACGTGGTAGGTGGGCATCATGGTCTTTGCGATTTCGCTGTCTTTGGGGGCCGGTCAGGGGGGGGATTCAGGGGGGATTCAGGGGGGGTTCAGGGGGGGTTCAGGGGGGGTTCAGGGGGGGTTCAGGGGGGGTTCAGGGGGGATTCAGGGGGGATTCAGGGGGGATTCGAGGAGCGGGGGGAGGGGGGGGGGGCATACGGATCGTCATAAACTCGTCGGTCGCGTCCTGGCCGGCGGCGCCCGTGATGGACGCGGCGCCGCCCGGGTGGCCCTGCAGGAAGGGCGTGCCGTCGTAGACGTGGCCGTCGACGACGAACCACGGCTCGGGCGCGTCGTCGCCGTGGCGCCGGAGCTCGTCGAGGCCGACAAGCCGGTCGGCGCGGCCGGGGTTGGTCATGCAGATGTCGGGCCGCGGCTCGGGCTCGGGCTCGGCGGCGCTGGCGGGCCCGGCACCGGCGGCCGAGGCAGCGCCGTCTCCCCAGAAGCCGTCGAGCAGGTTCCCGCCGGCCTTCTTGACGCGCTCCATCCAGCCGCCGGGCATGCGGGCCGGCTGCGTGGGGTGCTCGAAGCGCAGGCAGCGGGCGTCGCCGTCGCCGTCGTGGTGGATGACGAGGCGGAACCACGGGTTGTTCATCATGCCCAGCACGCTCCAGTACATGTCGCGCGGCTGGACCGCGAGGGCCTCGTCCATGGCGCGGACCATGATGTCGGCGGCAGCCTCGAGGTCGGCCAGGGAGACGTCGAGCTCCCAGAAGCACCAGCAAAAGGACGTGTCGCGCCACGAGACGTCGAGGCGGCCGCCGCAGAGCATGTGGCCGTCTGGCGCCAGGCGATAACGGTCCTCGGGATAGTCGACGTCGGCGAGGCGCCACGTCCTGCCCCTGTCGAGCGTCACCTCGACGCGGGTGACGCGCCTGCCGCCGCCGGCGTAGGCGTAGCCGCGGACCTTGTAGGAGGGGGGGGGGGAGGAGGGGGCGGGGGAGGAGGAGGAGGAGGAGGAGGCGGAGGAGGCGGAGGAGGCGGAGGAGGCGGAGGAGGCGGAGGAGGCGGAGGAGGCGGAGGACGACGACGACGACGACGACGAGCCCCCCGGCAGTGGCACGCGCTCGTCATGGGCCGGGTAGCAGATGGCGCTGTTGGTGTTGAGGTCGTAGATGGCGTAGCGCTCGTCGCGCCACGTCGCGGCGGCGGCGTCGTCGGCGCTGGCCTCGGGCGTCACCGACGTCGGCAGCACGCGGTTGTCGTAGACGTGGTACCAGTTGTCGCTCGGCCCGGCCGTGACGACGATGCGCCGCAGCCACTTGACGCTGCGGCCGCCGATCTGGCCCGGGACGACGACGCGCAGCGGCCGGCCGTGGTCCGGCGGCAGCGGCCGGCCGTTCATGCGGTGCGCCAGGAGGATGCCGCGGCCGGCGTCCATGCACCAGCCCAGGCGCAGCGACGTGCCGTAGCAGCCGTTGGGCAGCTGGTCGGCGCCCTCGAAGCACACGTAGCGCGCGCCTCGCAGCGGCCTCGCCCGGGCCAGCACGTCGCCCAGGGCCGTGCCCGTCCACAGCGCCGTCGACAGGCCGGCCGGCCCCCAGGAGAAGCCCTTGGACTTGCGCACCACGTTCTGCTCCTTGCGCCGGTTGCCCGCGCACACGAGCGTCACCGGGTACGTCAGCTGCTCGAAGCCCTCGACCAGGTCGCGCACGCTGAGCCGAAGCGGCGTCGCCACCAGGCCCTCGACCGTCAGCGTCCAGTCGAGCGCGTCGTCGTCGCCGCACCGCGGCACCGCCCCGTGGTTCCGCACGTAGTGGAGGTCCTCGCCGGTGAGGAAGCCCTGGTCGAACAGGTCGCTCAGCGGAGCCTCCACGTTGAACGGGTGCGCGCCCGTCAGCCGGATCAGCCGCCCGTCCCGCGCCACGTGGCTGTCCGGTGTCTTGACGTCCTCGGGCAGCACCTCGGGCGCCCTGCTCTGCGGAGGCGGCAGCGGGTAGCTCGCCTGGTATGGCGGCGCCCGCGCCGACGGCCCTGCCTCCTCGCCGCAGCTCCATGCGAGGCCGTCGACGCTGCCTTTTCTCGACGGCCTCGCTGTGCTGGGCGGGCTCGGCGGCAGCGACACGGCCGTAAAGCCGAAGCTTGGCTCCGGAGACTGCGGCCGGGCCATTGCCTGTCGTCCTTTTGATTCCTCCATCCTTGCTGCTGTCGCTCGGCTTGTCCGAGTCGGACCCAGAGACGGCTGTGTGTGTGTGTGTGCGTCTCTTGTAGGGCCCCTGAGCTCAAGACGCTTTCCCACAACCTATATAAGGGGAAGCCCTGGGTGGGCAGCGCGCGTGCCGTTGTTCCGGGCCCGGCCGGGCCAACCTCCATCGACAGGTAAGCGAGCCGTCGACGTGAGATAGGCATGTGGGTAGGGGTCCTTGCGAGCCTCCCCCGTCTCGCCGTGCCGGGGGCCGTCGAGCCCGAATCGAGGGCCTCCGCGGAGGCCTCTATCCGTGCCGCAGCATTGTGGTGATTATCCCCCCCCCCCCCCCTGCGGTTTGGCGTGGCGCGCAAACCTTCAAGGGTCCCCAGATAAGGACCATGACATCTCAGCGGAGATGCACCATCCCAACTAACGGCACGGCGATTCCCCCAGAGACGGGCGGCTGCTTCCGGGCCCAACAGCCTCGAGCGCCTTCACAGCGCCGTCAACTAGTCCAGGCTCGTCAAGGCTGCGCTCGTCGAGGGGAAAGGGGGATGGAACCTACGGGGGTGCTGGCGTCCGCTTCGTCCCCCATCAGGCCTAATGCCACGGGTGCGCGGCCGGCAAGTCGAAGCGGCCGGGCCGGAGACGTCCATGTGTCAGTGTCCGGGGGCTAGACAGACAGAGTGTCCCGTCTGTGATATCGCTATCGCCAGGGCCCGCTGCAAGGGCCATCGCTTTTACGAGACAGAGATATTGAGAGGGAGATAAGGACGCAGAGGGGGAGGAGTCGTTAGAGAAAGCCGAGGTGCTTATCGGTACCTTCTTCACTCGACACCTCCGGCCAAGCGGTGGGGCCGGCCTGGTCCCGGCCGGCTGGGTCGGCGCCGCGGACAGTTATCTCACGGTACCTACGGGCCGGGTACCCAATGAGCACTGACGGCACCAGTGGGTACCTCAGCACCAGGTATTGCGCCGTACGGAGTACTCCGTGCGCGTAGGCAGCTAAAGCAGCCGCGCCGGCCCGCTCGCTACAACAATATTCCGGCGCCGGCCGACTGCCGCGCTCCCGTCTTACCTAAGCCGGCATCTTCAAGCATGAATCATCGATCAGCACCTCGAGACCTCAAAGCAATCCTCCAAGGCCCCGTCGCCTCGCTGCCGCAATCCGCACCCATGCTGGCTCCTCTTGCCCGACCGCAGCACCACCCCCTGGGGCAGTACCACATCCCATAGCCGGCCCGGCGCCTGTGACGCGACTCCCCGAGCCTCCGGCTGCCCGCCTCTGGCTGCCCGCCTCTGGCCGCCGCCATGGATCGCCCACGGAAGCGTGAGTCGCGGCGACGTCTCCTTCGCGCTCTTTCTCAACCTCTCGCTCCGACGCTGACAAGTGGACGCCCAGGCGAGCTGCGCTCACTCAACGAGAGAGCTTGGGCTGGCGACAAGGGTTCGTTGGCCAAGACTGCAGCTGCCTGCGGCCCCGTCCCCTCGTCACCGGCTGACCTTTTGGCTCCGGCCCTAGACTTGCTTCCTGTCGGCACTGCGCTCGACTCGTCTCTCAAGAAAAACACGGCCTTCATCAAACGGCTGCGAACTGCCGTCACTCCTGCCACCCTCGCCACCTTTCTCCACGAGATCCGCACGCTGAGCTTGCACAAGTACCTGTCCGAAATCATATCTGCCTGCTACGAGGGCCTCTGCAAGCTCAAGTCGCCCGGGGAGATTGAGGCCGGAGTCGAAATCGTCAGCGCCCTCCACCAGCGCTTCGGCCCTGCCGAGTTCACCGAGCCGCTCGCCTGGCTGCTTGGCAAGGGCATGGCCACGCCCGACAAGAGCTTCCTCAAGACGCTGGCCCCGGAGGCCCGCGAGAAGGAGGAGAAGGAGCGCATCACGCGCCAGCGAGCCCTCTTGCGCGTCGTCGCCGAGCTCTGGCTCGTCGGCGTCCTCAGGACCCTCGACGATGCCAGCAAGCCCGACGACGCAACCAAGGGCGCCACCGGCAGGGCTCCCGAACTCAAGCCGCGGAGCGCCACCGCAGCCAAGGGTGGCGGCGCCGACCCGTTCCCCCTCGAGGTTCTCAAGGACCTGCTCGGATACGACCGGGAGCATGCCAACCTCCCCCTGCTCGTCGTCTTCGTCAAGGCCTTCAGCTGGGACATCCTTGGCGTCAAGCCCGCAGGCTCCGAAGGGCGAAAGGCTGTGGATGACGACGCCCTGGCCGGCGCCTCCAACAGAGGCCCTCAAGCTGCTCCCGCCGACACGGCCGACGCTGCTGTGCCGGACCAGCCGCTCACGGCCCCGGACGTGGCCGAGCGCTTCCGGAGCGTCCTGAAGCGCTACTTCGACGACGTGGCCGCCCACATTGTCCGAGACCAAAAGTCGATACAGTCCCAGGCGCGGAGGAACGCCGAAGCCTACGTCAAGTCGGGTGAGGTCTTTGAGGATCGCCAAGCCAACTATGAGAAGCTGGTCAAAGCCCAGGATCGGCTGGTCTCCAACGCCCAGGTCATTGCCGACACCATTGGCGCCGAAATGCCCGAGTTGAAGGACTCGGAAGACTCTTCCGCGGCGCCGACTGGCTCCATCGGCCTCGTCAAGACGAGCGACTACCTGCGGTCGACGGCCGACGGACCCGGAATCTGGGCGGACGAGGACGAGCGTCGATTCTACGAAAACTTGGTCGACCTCAAAGGCAAGGTCCCGCCCATCCTGCTCGAAGACGGCAAGAGGAAGAAGCCAGACGCCGACGAGCAGGTCGGCAAGAAGGCCGACCCGGCCGAGGCGCCCGACGCCGCCAAGGCCGCCGAGGCCGCCGACGATCAGTCCACGGCAATCGCCAACAAGACGATTGGGGCCCAGGTTGATGCCCTGCTGGCGCGGCTGCCCGAGCTCACCAACAAGGACATGATCGATCAGACGGCCGTCGACTTTTGCTTTCTCAACTCCAAAGCATCGCGTAACCGCCTCGTCAAGGCCCTGACCGAAGTGCCCAAGGGCCGGAGCGATCTGCTCCCGTCCTGGTCTCGCCTGGTTGCCACCCTCGGTCGATACATGCCAGACGTCCCCAAGGGGCTCGTCGACTATCTCGACGCCGAATTCCGCAGCCTGCAACGCCGCAAGGACAAGGATTTCCTCGGCCAGGTTCGGCTCAGCAACATTCGCTATCTCGCCGAGCTGACCAAGTTTGGCGTCGTCCCGGAGCATGTCGTCTTCCACTGCCTCAAGGTCAGCCTCGACGACTTTTCGCGCATGAACATTGAGATTCTCTGCAACCTGATCGAGAACTGCGGCCGATACTTGCTCAAGAATCCAGACACGGCGCCGCGGATGGCGAGCTTTCTCGAGACTCTGCAGCGCAAGAAGTCGGTCCAGCACATTGGCCAGCCCGAGAGGATGCTCATCGACAATGCCGTCTACTACGTCGACCCGCCCGAGAGGTCTGCCATCGAGCAGAAGGAGCGGACGCCCATGGAGCTCTTTGTCCGGAAACTAGTCTACCATGACCTGACCAAGAGAAACTATGGCAAGGTTCTGAAGCAGATTCGGAGGCTGCACTGGGAGGAGGCTGAGGTACGTGTCTCAGCCGCTCGTCGCCTAACTCCCCAGGCCTTCGTCTCGCGGACCCCATGGCTGACCCGACGTCGGCTGTTCAGGTTGTTTCCATCCTGGAAAAGGTCTTCTCCAAGCCCGGCAAAGTCAAGTACGGAAACATCCACCTCCTTGGCATTCTGCTGAGCGCCCTACACCGGTACCATCCAGAGTTTATAGTCCGAGTCATCGACAACGTCGTCGAGTCCATCAGTTTTGGCCTGGAGCAGAACGACTTTAGGTTCTTCCAGCGCCGCGTCGCAGAGGTCAAGTACCTGGGAGAGCTGTACAACTACCGCATGTTGGAGCACCCCGTCATATTCGACACGCTGTACAAGATCATGACGTTTGGACACGGTAAGCCGTGCAGAGCCTCGAGCCCCCAAACGTGCGAAACGACTCACACGTTCCAAGGTGGTCCACCGGTCCCTGGGCGGTTCAACCCGTTTGACCCGCCAGACGACTTCTTCCGAATCCGTCTCGTCGCGACGGTGCTGGAGACGTGCGGCGTGTTCTTCAACCGGGGGGCCGCGGGGAAGAAGCTGGACTATTTCCTCTCCTTCTTCCAGGTAAAGCCGGCTCGGAGCTCTCGGGCGCAGGAAACCGCTGACCGACGATTGCGTCGTTAGTACTACATTCACACCAAGGCGTCGCTTCCGATGGAGATCGAGTTCGTCGTGCAAGACGTCTTTGCACTTACCCGACCGCAGTGGAAGTTGGCCACGAGCCTAGAAGATGCAGCCAAAGCTTTCCAGCTTGCCATAGCCCAGGACCAAAAGTCGGCAGGCGCGGACCGGGCAGTCGAACCAGACGAAGCCACGAGCGGACTATCGTCGGAAGACGAGCATGGAGACGTTGACGAGGTGGAACAGGATGGCGACGGCGACGACGAAAGCGGGTCGGAAGAGGACGAGGGCGAGGTATGCAGCTTGTTCTGGGGCGCTTGGATGGAATGCTCAACTGATGGGCGTGGACAACAGGACGACGACGACGACTCGGCGCGCGAGAGCGACTTCAACGAGGAGGCGATGGTGGTGACGCGGCAGGAGGAGGCAGTTGACCCGCAAGACGAGGCAGAGTTTGAGCGCGAGTACGCCAAGATGATGGCCGAGAGCCTCGAGTCTCGCAAGTTTGAACGCAAGCAGCTGTTCGACGTGCCGCTACCCGTTCGACCGAAAAATCGCGAGCTGGCGACGTCGACGCCGCAGGGCGACGAGGGTCCCTCGCCGGGTAATACCATGGCCTTTTCGCTTCTGACCAAGAAGGGCAATCGTCAACAGGTTGGGCAGATGGACCCTTTGCCGTCGATCTTTTTTACTGACAGAGGAATGCGGCCAGACACGGACGGTGGAGCTGCCGTCCGATTCGACGTTTGCCATCGCCATGAAGACGCAGCAACAGGCGGAAAAGGAGGAACAGCAGCGCATCAAGAACCTGGTTCTTAATTATGACCTCCAGCAAAGCGAAGACCAAGAAGGCGAGTGCGAGCCTGCAGCTGCCCTCCGTCACGGAAGCCGTGCTCACGCTTCATCCATCCGACTCTAGGCCGCGATCGACCTCCGACGTTTCATCACAACCGGATCGAAAGATCGAGTAAGGATCGGGGCCAAAGAGTGCGGAGACTGCAGCTGAGCGACGTCGACTGGTGATGCTCCCGCGCGCCTCCCCCTTGTTTCGTTGGAGGGACGTTGAGCGCGCCGCAACCATGCCCAGCACCTGTCCCTGGATGAGACGAGCGGTTGCCGTCAAAGTCGAGAAAGCCCCGGCTTGCTATGGACCACAGCCCTCGCAAACCATGGCCTCTTCTGCACCGAGCCACGCGTTGGCCAGTGGAGGGGCGCGCTTAACAAGTGGTGGCGAGCAAGCGCGTGGCAGCACTCGGCTCCGTGCTACAGCGCCGGTCATGGCCCGGAATCTGGTTGAGATGGGAGGTTAGGCCAAGGTCGACATGGCAGTGGCGCAACGTCGAGGCGTGAGGGGCAGAGGCTGGACTTTGGCTCGCGAGACGAGCCAGGGTGCTCTTGGGGAGCCGGTCTCGCCTCGTCGGCGACGAAACAGGCGTGTCAGGGGCACGACAAGCAAAGGCTGGCCGAGGGCATGTATTTGACAGCGCAGAGGCCGACGCCGGACTCGAGAAGCTACCGGGGTGGGGGATGGAGACGCGGCCATCAACTGGTCAGGCCATCAACTGGTCAGGTTGTACAGGAGCGGCGAGCCATGAACAGGTACATGCGTGCTCGACCTACGGCAGCCTGGCAGGTGTACCGGGTAGGTGTATCGCCATGTTGCGGTGTTTGGTGGTGTTTGGTGGTTGTTCGGCGCGCCAGTGTCGAATGCGCCGGGGAAGGGAGAGGCCACCATGGGCGGCCACCATGGGCCCAACGCCTCGAAGGATGCGTCGGAGCGCATGTATTCGTACGCTGTACGGAGGACTCGGTATGTTGGTTCCGCCATGGGTGTGTGCAGGTACGCTGCGAGTGATGAGACACGCAGCTGGCCTGGCACGTGGCCCAGCCAGCATGCGAGGGCGTCAGGCGAACGACAGCCTTGTTTATTTCTTTTCTCCTGGTCTGTCCTGGCGCCTATAACCTACCTACGCGCAGGGCAGCTGCAGGCGAGGCGAAGCAGGCAGGCCGCAGGCGCAAACGAGAAGACGCAGGCCGGACAAGCTCAGACCTCGTGGTGGCCCATGGCAGCTCGCGCAACAAGGAGGCTGGACGCTGGCAGACGTCTCGCATGACACGAAACCCCGCCTCGCCGGATCCAGGCAGTCGTCGCAGGAGAAGAAGGAGACAAGGAGACTGTCGACAGAGCGAGGGAGCGCGTGGCCATGGCTGCCGGAGCGAGCGAGCAGTGGCCCGTCAAGGACGTATGTTTTTTGTTTCTGCCTCTCTCTATCTCTCTCTCTCTCTCTCTCTCTCTCTCTCTCTCTCTCTCTCTCTCTGTCTCTCTCTCTCTCTCCCCCTCTCCCCCCCTCTCCCTCGCCCTCTCTGTCCCTGCCCCTCTGCTAATGCCGGCATTCTCCCCGCAGATCGTCTACACGTCCATCGTCGGGGTGGTGATGCTCATGGCCTGCCTCGAGTGGTTCCTGTGGCTGGCGGCCTTTGCGTACTGCCTGGTCAAGGTGTTCCAAAAGGCGGAGCACTGGTCGATCCGGGTGCTCTGCGTCGTCGTGGGCCTCGGCTTCGCGCTGCTGCGGTTCGTGTGCGCGGGGGCGCGTGTGGACGGAGGCTGACGAGGCGAGGGCCAGGCTCATCTTCCTGCCCATCATGGTGGTGACGCTGCCGCTGCCGAGCCAGGTGTCGCGATACTGGCCTGCCGGGGCCGTGTCGTTCCTGCAGTGGTTCGCGTTCTGGAGCTTCGCGGTGCTGCTGACGGTGCCGTGGCTCTTCTGCATCTACCAGCTGGTGACGAAGCAGCTGGGGCGCACCAAGCGCATCAAGCGGGTGCTCGACGACGCGACGGCGCCCAAGGTGGTCATCGTGATGCCGTGCTACCGCGAGGATCCCGAGGTGCTGGTCAAGGCGGTCGACTCGGTCGTCGACTGCGACTACCCGGCGGCGTGCATCCACGTCTTCCTGAGCTTCGACGGCGAGCAGGTGGACGAGCTGTACCTGCGGACGGTGGAGCGGCTGGGGGTCCGGCGGCCGGGGCCCGGGGCCGGAGCCGAGGCCGGGACCGGGGTCGAGTACCCGCGGAGCATCGACGTGACGTACAAGGCGGCGCGCGTCACCGTGTCGCGGTTCGCGCACGGGGGCAAGCGGCACTGCCAAAAGGCCACGTTCCGGCTCATCGACGGCGTCTACGCCGAGTACCTGCGGCGCAACGACAACCTCTTCATCCTCTTCATCGACTCGGACTGCATACTCGACTCGGTGTGCCTGCAGAACTTCGTCTACGACATGGAGCTGAGCCCCGGCAACGCGCGCGACATGCTGGCCATGACGGGCGTCATCACGTCGACGACGCGGCGGCACAGCGTCATCACGCTGCTGCAGGACATGGAGTACATCCACGGGCAGCTGTTTGAGCGCACCGTCGAGTCGGGCTGCGGCGCCGTGACGTGTCTGCCGGGGGCGCTGACGATGCTGCGCTTCTCGGCCTTCCGGCGCATGGCCAAGTACTACTTCGCCGACAAGGCCGAGCAGTGCGACGACCTGTTCGACTTTGCCAAGTGCCACCTGGGCGAGGACCGCTGGCTGACGCACCTCTTCATGATCGGCGCCAAGAAGCGGCACCAGATCCAGATGTGCACGTCGGCCTTTTGCAAGACGGAGGCGGTGCAGACGTACGGGTCGCTCGTCAAGCAGCGCCGGCGCTGGTTCCTCGGCTTCGTCACCAACGAGGTGTGCATGCTGACCGACTGGCGGCTGTGGAAGCGCTACCCGCTGCTCGTCGCCGTGCGCTTCATGCAGAACACGATCCGCACCACGGCCCTGCTCTTCTTCGTCATGGTGCTGGCCCTGCTGACGACGGCGGCGCGCGTCGACGACCTGCCCGTCGGCTTCATCGCCGTCTCGCTCGGCCTCAACTGGCTGCTGATGCTCTACTTCGGCGCCAAGCTGCGCCGCTTCAAGATCTGGCTCTACCCGCTCATGTTCGTCCTCAACCCCTTCTTCAACTGGTACTACATGGTCTACGGCATCTTCACCGCCGGCCAGCGCACCTGGGGCGGGCCGCGCGCCGACGCCGCCGCCGCCGACGGCCACACGACGGCCCGCGAGGCCGCCGAGCAGGCCGAGCGCCGGGGCGACGAGCTCAACGTGGTGCCCGAGACGTTCAAGCCCGCCCACGAGGCCCGCCGCGCCGAGGCCCGCCGCGCCGAGGCCCGCCGCGTCCCGGGCGCCGGCCGCGACGCCGCTCGCCCGCGCCCGGGGCCCGGGGCCCTCGCCCGCCGCCGGAGCGCCGTCCGGCCGCCCGACGACATCGACGGCCGCTTCTCGGCCCGCCGCCGCACCGCCACGGGCGTCTACGCCCACCCGGACGAGGCGGCCGCCATGCGCGACGCCGCCGGCTCGCTACCGCTGACGGGCGGCGCGCTGCCGCTGACGGGCCCGCTGCCGCGCTGGGCCGACTGGCGCGACTCCCTCGACAGCCTCGCCTCGAGCGGCGCCGACGACCCGCCGCCCCGAGCCGCCCCCGTGCAGGTGCACCGCTTCATGGGCGTCGAGGACCGCCGCAAGTACGCCATCGCCCAGCAGGCCCAGCTCCAGCGCCCGGGACACGCCGCCGCCGCGCCGCTGCTGCCCCACGCCGCCGCCAACGACGCCGACGACGACGACGACGACGAGTGGTTTATCGGCAGGGCCTTGTAGCCGCCCTCGAGGTTGCTGTATGTCTATGTATAGCCCGTACTCGGCTTGTGTAACTTGCCCATCCTCGCAGCCTCTGGAAAATTCTGCCGCCTTCCACCCAGTGCTGATGCGCATGTACCTCGCCGCCCCATGGCGGGGCTCGCGCCGCCAGGTACCCCGTGGCCGCCCCCGCACGCCTCGGGTACCCCTCGCTCCCCCGAGCCCCGCGGTCCACCCAAGTACCTGCATATCTGCGCCGCAGCTCGCCCTACCCTCTGCAGCGCCTGCAAATACAGGCAGGTACTCCCTATAACTGCTGCTGCCAACTCACCGCCCACCCTTCGCAAAAAGATTCATCCTTCCCCTCCTCCAAACCGTCGTCTTGCTGCTCAAGTCTCTCGCCAGCCTCGACTGTGCCTCTTTTCCCTTGTCCTCGCCCCTCTCCCTCCTCCTCTCCGCCCGATAGACTTGGACTCCCGCCAGAGGTCCCTTGGCGCCGTCTCGCCTCTCTTGAACCCTGCGCCTGCCTTGGACGCCTGCCCGTCTCTCGCCGCTTTCTTTCCTGCCACGACAAGCGAGGGGAAACAAGGAAAAACAGGAGGAAAGACAGGAAAGACAAGAAAGGGGTTTATACACGCATAGAGGAAAAAAAGGCTGCTCAAAATGAGTGTCGTGGGTATGTTCTCCTGCTCCCCCCCCCCCCCCCCCCCCGGCCCTGTCCCCAACATCACGATCCCCTCCTGGACGCGCTGACCGCCGGCCCTTTGTGCTGCCACAGGTGTCGATTTCGGAACCCTCAAGACAGTTGTCGCTGTCGCGAGAAACCGCGGCGTCGACGTGGTGCGTACCCCTGCGAGCCGTGGCCTGCCCGATCTCTCCCAACTGACTGCCGTCATGCCAAAACAGATCACCAATGAAGTCTCCAACAGAGCTACTCCGTATGCCTCCAGGCCGCTCCCCCTTCTGCTTCTTCCTTTCCTCCCCGCTTGTCCCTAACCGACAAAGCTCGACTGACATCGCCCTACCTGCAGGTCCCTGGTAGGCTTCGGCCCCAAATCGCGCTACCTCGGCGAGGCCGCCAAGACGCAGGAGATCTCCAACCTCAAGAACACCGTCAGCTGCCTCAAGCGCCTCGCTGGCCGCTCCTTCAGCGATCCCGATGTCCAGATCGAGCAGCAGTACGTCACGGCGCCCCTTGTCGACGTCAACGGCCAGGTCGGCGCCGAGGTGTCCTACCTCGGCAACAAGGACAAGTTCACGGCGACCCAGCTTGTCGCCATGTACCTGAGCAAAATCAAGCAGACGGCTGCCAACGAGCTCAAGCTGCCCGTCTCCGACCTCTGCATGAGCGTCCCCCCCTGGTTCTCCGACGTCCAGCGTCGAGCCCTTCTCGACGCCGCCGAGATCGCCGGCCTCAAGCTCCTGCGCCTCATCAACGACAACACCGCCGCCGCCCTCGGCTGGGGCATTACCAAGCTCGACCTCCCCGGCCCCGAGGAGCGCCCCCGCCGCGTGTGCTTCGTCGACATTGGCCACAGCAACTTCACCTGCTCCATTGTCGAGTTCCGAAAGGGCGAGCTCGCCGTCAAGGCAACCGCCTGGGATCGCAACTTTGGCGGCCGAGACTTCGACAAGGCCCTCGTCGACCACTTGGCCAAGGAGTTCAAGGGCAGGCACAAGGTCGACATCTACACTCACGGCCGAGCCATGGCCCGAACCATTGCCGCCGCCGAGAAGACAAAGAAGATCCTCTCCGCCAACCAACAGGCTGCCGTCAACATCGAGTCCCTCATGAACGACGTCGACGTCTCCGCCATGGTTACCAGGCAAGAGTTCGAGGCCATGATCGAGCCCCTGCTCAGCCGCACCAATCAGCCCCTCGAGCAGGCCCTCGCCCAGGCCAAGCTCTCCAAGGAGGATATCGACGTTGTCGAGATTGTTGGCGGCGGCTGTCGTGTCCCGGCCCTCAAGGACAGCATCCAGGCCTTTTTCGGAAAGACCCTGTCGTACACCATGAATGCCGACGAGGCTGTCGCTCGCGGCTGCGCCTTCAGCTGCGCCATTCTCTCTCCCGTCTTTCGGGTCCGCGACTTTTCCGTCCAGGACATCATCAGCTACCCCATCGAGTTTGCCTGGGAGAAGGCTCCCGACATCCCCGACGAAGACACCAGCTTGACCGTCTTCAACAAGGGCAACGTCTTGCCCTCGACCAAGATCTTGACCTTTTACCGCAAGCAGCCCTTCGATCTCGAGGCCCGCTACGCAAGGCCCGACGAGCTGCCCGGTAAACTGAACCCCTGGATCGGGCGCTTCTCCGTCAAGGGCGTCAAGGCCGAGGGCAAGGATGACTTCATGATTTGCAAGCTCAAGGCCCGCGTCAACATTCACGGCATCCTCAACGTCGAAAGCGGCTACTTCGTCGAGGACCAGGAGGTTGAGGAAGAGATCAAGGATGAAGAGGCCAAGGAGGATGGCGACAGGAAGGACCCTGATGTGAGTTTTCCCCTTCTTCCCGTTTCGCCCTATACACGGGTCCTGTATCCCTACAGCAATCTTACCCCGTGTCCTTTCCTATTCCGCATGTGCTGGCTAACCTCGACGTCTATCGCAAGGCCATGGAAACCGACAACAAGGACGATGGCCCCAAGAAGACCCGCAAGGTGAAGAAACAGGTTCGCAAGGGTGATCTTCCCATCTCCAGCGGCACCTCGTCCCTCGACTCCGCTCTCAAGACCACCTTGATGGAGAAGGAGGCCTCCATGGTTATGGAAGACAAGCTCGTGGCCGACACTGAGGAAAAGAAGAACGAGCTGGAGGCGTACATCTACGACCTCCGAGCTAAGCTGGACGACCAGTACGCCGAATTTGCCAGCGAGGAGGAGAAGTCTACCATCAAGCAGAAGTTGGAAGCTGCCGAGGTAAGAATGCCCACGCTCATTGCGCGGTGCCCCATCTCTACAACGAGACAACCGACACTGACACTGCCTTCTAGGACTGGTTGTATGACGAAGGCGACGACGCGTCCAAGGGCGTTTATGTCGCCAAATTGGAAGAGCTCCGCGCCATGGCCGGGCCCATTGTGCAGCGCCACTTTGAGAAGGTCGAGGCGGAGCGACGTATCGTGCAAGAACGCGCCGAGGCCGAGCAGGCCGCCAAACGAGCCGCCGAGGAAGAGGCCCGCAAGGCTGCCGAGGCCGACAAGGCGGCCTCACAGGGAGGAAGCGACCAGGAGATGAAGGATGCCGATGCCCCGCAGGCCGAGACGGACGAGGCCAGCGACCCCAACTAGACTGGCAGTACCCCGTCTGTGCAGAGTTAATGGCGGCCAGTCGGGACAAGCGCACGGCAGCAAAAAGAAGAGCGGAAGCGGAATAGAAAGGCAGCCACCCAAGAGCGGCGGTCGTTGGCCTCGCTGGGCGATGGATCCGCAAGGTTTGGGAGTACTGTCATGAGATGTATGCACGTTAGACCAAGCCCCCATACAAGGACACTTTTTCTTAGTTGATGAGAAAAGAAAAAAAGACTTGTTCACCGTCTTGCCACATCCGGCCGATGTTGAGCCGATGTGATTGAGAAGGGGTCGTGGAACACAGTTTGACGGCAAAAAGCCTCGCCCTTCGGCTCCGAGAAGGAACGGCTTATGGCCTCTATTCCCCTCTCTGGCTTACAAGTTCGTCGTCGCATTGACCGCTCACAGCATTCGTCGTTGCCAACTCCAGTAGTTCCGACTCACGTCCCCAATCCTGTCCCTTTGGATGCCGTAGGCGAGCGCTGTCGATTCCCGCCTGACCCTCGCAACATGAAAAAAGAAAAGTGAGGGGCGGGAGAGGGGGGAGGTGTCTCCTTGACCGAGTCCAGCTAGGCGAGGGGGGAGAAGATGCATCCTCTTCTCTTCCCCCATTGCCTGCCCCGCCATCTAACTGATGTCGAAGAGCGGCTTCAACTTGATAATCAGCTGCCACTCCTCGTTGGACACTTCCTTGCGGTAAAACTCCTTCAGACAGTCGATGCTCGCTCGGGATATGAGACTGTAGAGCGTGTCTGTCTCTTCCAACTGCCGGCCGTACATGGGTTGGTGGCCGCCCATCTCGATCTTGACAGCCACCGAAGGCTGGCCCTTCTTGCACACCGGGATTTGCTTGTGGTCTCGCTCAATCGAAGTGCTGCGGCACGCAGCCCTGGTTAGCATAGTCGCTGATTCCTGGGAAGCTCAGCAGCCACGAGCCACTTACACTCTGCCCAGGCTGACAACCTCCTTGGCGTTGGTCACCGGATTGGTCTTGACCGCCGCAATGGGCGTGTTAATCTTGAGTTGGCCGTCGACCACGTCGACGCCAACGACAATGGGGCCCGTCTTGTTGAAGACGGCGACAGGCTTCAGGACGCACGGAAAGACAGCCAGCATCTTGGAGTCTTCCTTCTTCTTCTCCAGCATCTCATCCATGTGCTTGGTGAAGGAATCGAACAGGTGGTAGATGATGTCGGCGGTGAAGATCCTGATGCCCTGCTCGTCAGCGTACGCCTGGGCCTCCTTGTCGACCTTGACATCGAAGCAGAGCATGACGGCGTAGTCGGGCGCCTTCTCGAGCATGATGCCACACTGCATCACGTCTCTCTTGTAGACCGGGCCGATGCCGACGTTTGCCACCGGGATCTTGCAGTCCTTGAGGAAGTCGAGCAGGGCCTCGAGGGAGCCCAGGGTGGATGCCTGGACGCTGACGCCGCGGCCGGACTTCTCGACCCTGCCGAGCAAGTTGGTCAGGTCCGACTCGACTTCGTCCTCGATGTCCTCCTCGTCGTCGTCGGGCCCGACGACCATCAGCCTGGAGCCAGCAATGGCACCCTCGAGCCCGGGAGCGCTGATCTTGACGCCCAGCGCCGCCCTGACCTCCTTGTTGTGCACGTACGCCGACTTGAGGCGAAGCTCGCGCAGCGGGGCCGGCGTGAGCAGGGCTCTGATGTTGGTCTTGATGGCGCCCTCGGTGCCGCACAAAACTATCCTGTCACCCTCCCGCAAGACGCCGTTCGACAGGATGACGTCAATGGTCATGCCGAAACCCTCGATGGCCTTGACCTCGAGAACGGTCGCCTGGACCTCTGACAGGTACATGAGCGAGCCGACCATGCGTTCTTGGGTGAGCTGAACAATCAGCTTGAGCATGTCGGGCACGCCCTCGCCAGTGTGAGCCGACGTGGGCACCAGGGAGACATATTTGGCCATGGACTTGTTTTCGAAAAAGAGCTCCGAGTTGAAACCCTGTTCGGAAAAGGCCACCTTGGTCTGCTCCAGGCGATTCTTGAACTCGTTGTGGACGGCCTTGTTTTGGAGCGCCAGGCTCTCCTGGAAGCCGTTGTTATCCACCTTCTTCCAGCCGTAGAGCCTGTCGATCTTGTTCAGAGCCACGATGAAGGGTGTTTTCCGCTCCCGAAGCAGACGCATGGACTCGAGAGTCTGCGGTTCCAGCCCGTGCATAATGTCGACGACCAGGATGGCAATGTTGCAGAGGGACGAGCCTCGGGACCGAAGGTTGGAGAAGGACTCGTGCCCAGGAGTATCGATGACCAGCAGGCCGGGGACCTTGAACTCGAACTTGTTGTCCTTGTTGACGACGGCCGTCTTCTGCCGGATGGCGTCGACGGGGAAATAGGTGGCGCCAATCTGCTGCGTGATGCCACCCGCTTCGCCTTCCTGGACGTTTGTCTGGCGAATCTTGTCGAGCAGCTTGGTCTTTCCGGTATCGACGTGGCCCAGGATGCAGCAGATGGGAGACCGCAGATTGTCCTTGGAGCGGGCGGCCAGCGCGGCCTGGTGAGCCTTTTCCCTCCGTTCCGCAGCTTCCCTCTTGCGCTGGGCCCCGGCCTGTCGCGCGGCAGAGATGCGCTCGTCTTCCGACTCGTCTTCGGATGTGTCTTCGTCGTCTCCGGCCGCCCCCTCCTCCGTCGCCTTGTCGTCGGGCTTGGCCGCCCCGCCGCCGTTGGTCTTGGCTGCCGCCTTCTTGTCGGCCTCGTCGTCCGAGTCAGCATCCCAGCTATCCTTGACGTCATCGTCATCGGCCTCAGCAGCCGCCTCCCAGTCGTCGTCGACATCACTTTCCGCCGTCGTCTTGTCTGCCGCCGCCTTGGCCTCGGCCTCGGCCATCTCCCGCGCAGCCTCGGCCTCGGCTTCCTTCATGGCCTTCTCGGCCTGAATGCGTGCCCGCTCAGCGGCTTCGGCAAGAGCCGCTTGCTCGTCGACCTGGAGTCAGTTGGTATCAGCACACGATGGACTCGACCGTGGCAAAAGTTGGGCTGAAGGTGCTCGCCTTTTGCTCATTCTTGCCTCGCTTCCTCTTGCTGTCGTAGACAACCTTCTTCTTGGCGTCGCCATCCACAGCATCCTGAGGGCCAACCTTGACGCCAGCGGCCAGCATCTGCTGGAGTTTGCGCTCATTGCGAGCCTTTTCTTCCCTCTGGGCCTTGGTGAGGAACTTTCCGTCTTTCTTCAGCTGTTCGACGCGCTCCTTTTCCTTCTGCTTCTTGAGGGCCTTTTGTTCTTCCCTACGCTTTACTTCCTCAGCGGCCATGCGTTCCTCTTCCTCCGCGCGAGCCTTGGCCTCGGATTGGAGGCGTTCTTCCTCTTCCCGGCGGCGGCGAAGCTCCTCCTGCTGCTTCTGGATCATGGCAAGATGAGCCGGGACCTTCTTCTTCTTTGACCCTGTCTCCGCGTCGGCGGCCGGAGAGGGCTCCGCGGCGGCCTCCTTCGCAGGAGCGGCCGGCTTGGCCGGCTCCGCCGCTTTGGCGAGGCCGCCGGCCTTCTTCTTGGCGGCCTATAGGAGGCGTGTCAGAGAGCAAGTCCTGGGCTGGCAACAAGAGAGACGTCACGGCCAAGACAGCGGCATACCTGCTCCTTCTTTCGCTGCTTCTCGCGTTCTTTCTTGAGCTTCTCCTTCTCCGCCTTGGTGAGGATTCGGCCGTCATCGCCCGCTTCGTCGTCGGACTCGTCTTTTTTGGGCGCCTGTTTTCCTTTGCCGCCGCCTTTGCCCTTCTTGCCTGGCAGAGCGAACTCGTCGTCTATCGTCGCCTCCTCGGGTACCTTTGGCGTCGCGTCGGCCGCTGGGGTCGCGCCTGGGGGATCCTCTCCTTGCACCAAGTCGTCGTCGGGCAAACCCTTCTTCTTGCGCTTCTCCTTGTTCTTTCGCAGCATGGCCATCAGGCCGCCCCCGCCACCCGGGGCCTCTCCGCTCTCGGCGTCGGCATCGGCTGTTTCGTCGATGGACGTGGCAGCAGGAGGGGCGATTGGCTCGCCCAGTTCAGCCTCCCAGTCATCCTGGGCCTTTTTGTTGCCTTTCTTCTTCGGCGGCATTTTGACGTCGATGCTGAAATCTGGGTCTGGGCCTCTGCGGGAAGGGTCGGATGTGTTGGCCCTAGCGGAAGAAAGGACGGATGACGAGAGGCACCAGGACGACGAAAAGAAGGGGCGAAGTCGGCCTTTCTTTTTTCCGGCTTGTAGATTCCGACCCAGCAATTACAGCAAGCAAAGAAGGGGGGGATGAAGAGAAGAGGAGAAGGCAGGAGAGGGGGGACAGGTTGAGTGCCTTTTTGCTGGTGGACGGTGGGTTGCGGAGGTCGGAGGTCGAGCGTGGTTGGACTGTGCAACCGTGGAAAAGAAATGGACCAGAGTTACGAATCCTGCCTTCCTTCCTTACCTAACTTTCAACTTTCGAACCTAGAGGTAGGTGATAAGCACGGAAGTACTAGGTACCGCGGCAGCAGAGCAGGCCGCATCAAAGTTGAGCCGGCAGCCGGTCCTCAAAACAACAACCGCAGGGTCGAAGATTGTATCACGCACCGTCAACGTCATTCTAGCTCTTCACCCCGTCGTGATCCCGGGCGTGGCAGTCTGGACAAGCCCTGGGCGGCTAACTTTATGGCGTCAACTTTATGGCGTCGTACAGCTGGCACCTGGCTTCGCCTCCTCCACGCCAGCCTCGCACCATTCGCTGTCTTGGACGAGCCCGCGACGGGCGTGCTACCAACCTTTCACCGTGCCCTACCTACATGACAGGGTCGACGAGGTATTCCAGAATGGCATAGCCAAGCCTCACGTACTTGCCCCGCTTCTCCTGCTCCGGCACTGCTCCGCCCCGGAACCCTTGGGTGTAACGGCCGCCTTGGAGCCCGTCCAGGTATTCGCAGAACAGAGCAAATCTGTCAGCCTTTCGCACCATCTTGTCTAGTGCCCGCCGCCTGAGGCATCGCTCGAGTAGGTCTCCGTCGATGTGCATCGACGACGGATTTCGTCGGGGCTCCAGGTCCGCGTCGTCGTCATCGTCGCCGTCGTCATTATCGTCGTCGCCGTCGCCGTCGCCGTCGCAATCGGCATCCTCAACCTCGCCCTTGTCTCTGCCGAGGGCCGCAGCGTCGGCCAGGGGGGCCATCTCCGGGCTTACCCGGGCCATGTTTTGTACCAGGCAGAGAAATCGCCACAGCTCGAGCCCAATCAGGGTGAAGTGCTGCAGGGAGCCGTCGAGCGCGATTCCCAGAATGTCCGCGCCGTCTTCCGTGTTTGGGAGGGTCCCGTACCGGGCGCGCCGTCCATCTGCCAACCAGGGAGGCCGGCTCCGCGTGCCTGCGAACCGTCTCACCGACGCCGGCAGCATCCCCTCAAAGAGCACGTCGAACTCCTTGTTGCGCTGCCGCCAAGGGACCCATATCCCTGCGATGCCGCCTCTCTGGTCCGATAGCAGGGTCACCGGCCACCCAGCACGACCCTCGGCCGGGACCCCGGCATCGATCATGTGAACTGTCCTCCGCGAGACTCGGTCCGAATGAATGAGCGCCATGCTCCCGCTTGCCCCCGCGCTCTTGTACTCAATCACCTCCAAAGAATGCAAGCTCGTCAGCGCCAAGATGCGGCCGCCCACGACGCGGAGCGACGTCGCCGGCGAGTCCAGCTCGTACTCGTTCATCCGCCTCAGCTTCTTCTCGGCCAGGTCCAGAACTTCCCAGTGAACGGTCCTGTCGACACAGAAGATGATGCCCTGGTCGTCTCCCACGACCGAGTATATGGGTCGCCCAAGCGCCTTCTTGTAGCGTGTCCAGTAGTGAAGCTGCCGGACTCGCCCGTCGCCCATCCGATACCGCGTCTTGTTTGCCGACACAATGAGGAGCTGTCCGCCTTTTGTGGCCACGAGGATGAAGGAGAAGGTTTTGCCGTCCTTGACGTAGAGCCATTCATGCAGGCCATAGATTCTGTCGCCCGGGTGGCCGAGGCCGGATATGAATTCCGACGGCTTTCCGTCCTTGTCGGACGGTATCGAAATCGTCTCGCCGGATTCGGGGTCGATGAAGGCCAGCGTCGGCCTGTCGCCCTTGAGCAGCGCCACCACCAGGCAGTTCCATGTCTGAGAGTAGATGATGCGCGTGGGCGTGCCCCCGACGGGAATGCTCCTGGGCACCAGGCCGACGCGAGGCCAGATCTCTGCCAGAAGCAGCCTCGATCCCGCCTGGACCATGAGCGACATGTGGCCCGCATAGCCCGATATGTTGTGCCGCAGGCTACAGACCGAATGCGCGGGGGGCGAGGGCATCGACACGTCATTGGCATCCGTCAGCCAGACGAAATGCTTTTCGCGGAACTTGCCCTCGTGCGGCGAGAAGTCTGTCATCATGATCAAGTTGTTGTCGCAGCACGCCAGCGCCGCCGCCGATCCGTGGAAGGCACCTGCGGCCGGAAACACGTCCACCGGCGCCACCCCGATCGTCTCCACGACCCATGTTATTCGCTCGGCGCCTCGATCCACGACCCTCATGCTGAGGAGGCGCCCGCACCTGGTCCCGGCGGCAAAGTAGGCTTCGTCGCTGTCCTGGTGGGCGAGACAAATACTGGTCAGGGGCTCAAACTGAGCGCCGGCCTCGGAGCCATCAGGGAGCGTCATGGCGCCTCCAGCTAGGTTTCAGCGCCCTGTCATCGCACCAAGCGTCGAGGCTGGGAGACTAACCGTCGTGCTCGGCGATGGCCCTGGCAGAGACTGTTTCCCCGCTCAATGAGTAGATTGATATCCAAGGCGTCCCGTCCAGCACCGAGCCGGCAATGACGAATTTGCTCCGCGGGGCTGCGAACAGCGACACGCATGTAATCTCGCCCCTTGCTTTCCACGTGCTGCCGTGATGAAAGCCCGCTTGCGTGGCCAGTAGCGTGTGTAGCTGGGAGCCGTGGTCACCATGCGTGGATAGGACCACCACGTCGTCGTTGCAACAGGCATTCCCGGCCGCGACCTTCTCTGTTGAGAGGATGTCCTCGAGGGATATTCGCCAGCTTGTCCTTGGTCGTCAGCATGTCAAGCGCAAGAATGCCGTCAATCGCGACGGCGCGGCAACCTACCTCTCTGGGCCTGCAATGACTGTCACAGACCTTTCGGTGGCCTGGATCGTCTTGCCCTGTGACGTTTGGCATGCGTCCAACGTGCGGGAACCGATATCGAACTGCGTGTCCTCGGCAGCCAAGGCGTCGACTTGACTGAAGTCTTGCGAGAACCGGAGCACGAGAGAGGAATGAGGCAAGGCCAACAGCGCACACAGGCCGCTGCCCCCTCCGCGGTCCTCCAGCAAAAAGGCCCACGACCGGTTGATGGGCTCGCCGGATTCGATGTCAAGGCCTATCCTCCCCTGGATGCCCCGCCTCCACTGCGTTGCGCTGCCCTTGATGCCACGACCAGACGCGGTAAACAAGCGGTCCGGCTTCGCCAGGGACGTCCCCAAGGCCGCCTGCCTGGGACTGGCATCCTGAGACCCGGTAGCGGCGGCGTTTCTGGCGCAGCACAAAGTGGTCGTGGCTACGTCGACAACCGGAGACCAGTTCGGAAGAATGCTCACCTGTTCGAGGTCGGTGCGAGGCGCGAGCTACAGGGAACCCTGTGAGCCGCCAGCCATGCGGGACAAGGGCACGGGGCGGGGTGACGGGACTGCATACCTTCCAGATTCCGCCAGGGCCCGAGTCGCCGCCGATTATCAGGATGTCGGAAAAGAAGTCGTAGGCAGTGGCGAAGGCGGTGTCGATGTTTGTGTCCAAGCATCCCACGTTGGTCACTGAAGGCACCAGGTCCCTGGCTTCGATCTCAATGTGGATGATGGCGCCGTCCTCACGGGCAAGGTAGATGATGTCCGTTTTTTCGAAATACCCCTTACGGCGGAACGGCCGGGCCCATGCGGTCCAGAGGGGACTGCTGGCGCCATGATGTATACTGGTCTGGCTCGGGGGGTCTGTCCGCAGAGACTCAAACTCGGGGGACCCTGAGAGGCAGTGTTTGACGATGCCGATGAAATGCTCTGACACGGTAAAGAAGGCGATGCTGAATCTCAGGGGAATCAGGAGCAGCGGCATCTTGTGCT
Organism: Hypocreales sp. Mo6-1; assembly: GCA_002939055.1. Lineage (NCBI taxonomy): Eukaryota > Fungi > Ascomycota > Sordariomycetes > Hypocreales > Hypocreales sp. Mo6-1. The sequence continues at coordinate 5,121,281 of PNEP01000013.1, forward strand.
CAGGGGGCAGGCGGGTGCTAGTCTTTTCCGCTGCGAAAACATCCTTGAGTCTGTCTCCAAGCTCCCACTCGTAGGTGATCATGCGAGTGACAGGCTCACCCGGGCTCCTCCTCCCTCGGACGACGAACAAGATGAGGACAATGTGGTAGTCATCTTCTGGTCGCGGGTAGAGGAACTCGAGCTGGTGGACCCCCCCCTGTATCAGCCGAGTGCAGTCCGACTTGACTGGGGTGAAGGAGCCTCCCGACATGTACTGGGCGCTGAGGATGGCCATATCCTCCAACTCGTACGTGACGAGCACGCCGTCTGGGGAGGCAGCGGCCATGTAGCGGGAAGAGGGGTCGATGGCCAAAAGATGGCCAAGATGGGGTATCTTCTTGGGGACGCGGTACTTTGTCAGGGCGAACTCGAGCGAAGAGTCTGGCTGCTCCCGAAGGAAGAGAAAGATGAGGTCGCCGGAGTCGAGCATCAGGACGAGCAACTGCGGGGGCAGCGCTCGATTGCGATGTCGGCCGCCAGGGGCGCAGGCCGGCGCGTCGGCCACGGCAAGGTCCGAGTCGTCCGATTTGACAGGGTCACCGGGAGTGTCGTCGTCCAGGCCGTGATCCAGGGGATCGCCAAGCACGACAGCACTCCGGATCCTGGAGCCGAAATCATTTTTCCGCGCAACCTCGTGTACTTGGCCATCTTTCCGCAGCTCGCTTATCTGCACGAAGCGTTCCTGGCGGGGAGGGGGCCAGTTAGTACGGCTTGAGGGAGGGCGGGCAGCATCGGATTCATCGTGTCTGCGCCGGGGCCGAGCGGCGACGAAGCTACGCCGGGCCCAAGTAGGTAGCCGGGAGGTGGAGAAAGGAGCAGGGAAACGGCATCAGGGGTTGGGGGCGACAGTCGCCGATGGTCCATGTGTGCAAGGAAGGGAACTCACCCCGATGAAGGCGATATCGTTGTGCGTCTTGGACCTCAGCCGGACGGGCAGAACGCGGCGGACGACGGGGCTCTCGACGACGGTCCTGGACAGGATGCCGCAGGATGGAGGCCCAGGATGATGGTCGGAAACCGGACCCGGGGCAGCGGCCGTGGCCTGCCGCAGGGCAGACTGGTAGTTGACAGTCTCGGTAACCCATTCGCCGTTCCTGAGAAAGCTGGTCTGGAAAGCCATGCTCGCCAAGTCGGGTCACGGCATGCGGGCGGGGTGTTCAGGACCGCCGAGGGTGAGAGAAGGCGCAGGACAGCTGGCAGTCGGTTGATGTGAGAGCCCAAGGGAGAAGCATCTTAGGCCGCGGCAGTCGAGGAAGCGGCGAGGGCTCTCGGATCTCGTGCTCGGCGGGTTCACGTCGACTTGACATGCGCAGAGGTGCTGACGTCGAGGCTGGAGTTGCGAGGAGCGACGCTGCTTGTGGTGACGCCAGCCGCGATCCTATTGGAAGAGCGCGAAGCGGAGGAGGGGGCGACGGGGAAAAGGGGAAAGAAGGACGTCGGCTGGGCGAAAATCAGAGAGGAGAAGGGGAAGCGGGAGGGATATCGACAGCTTCGTGAACCTTTGGACGCGATCTGAAGGACCTGGGACGTGAGAAAGTGTAGGGATGCATGTTTAGGACGGGACCCCGGAGGTACCGGACAGGTATGCCGGTACATGCCGAGGTACTAGGACGATATACTTGGCCAAAGACCTCGGGTACCTGTGGCACATGTATACAACTGACTGTACACGCAATGGAAGGGGGGAACAGGAAGGTCGGCTCCCTGGTTGATCCTACCTGGCGTCTTGGGCCATCTACGCGCCGCCTGATTGGGCCGAGCACGACTGTCTTGAGACAATCCAGCCACCCGTGGTGGTGACGGCCAAGTGGTTGTCAAGTGGTGTGGTCGGGCGGTCTGCGCGAATTACTCCGTACATACAGCGAAGTACTTCAAGGAATTCGTACCTGCTGGTATTTCTGCCTTGGGCTCGGGTTGCAGATACATGGGCGACCCTGCATGCGCGTGCACGCACGGCAGGTAGTGCCTACTTGGGAGGCACCTGTCGAGCCGCCCCTCCGCTACCCTGCAGCCTACCTCGGGCGCTCACCGGCTGGGTAAAACACAGCTACCTAACCATTCTCGTGGGCTTCGATTTTTACCTTCCTCCCTGGGCACCCGGCCGGAGGCGACGCCATGGCTCGATGTGCCTCAAAAGGCCTGCAGCCAGCAGGCCGGTAGGTGCATTCAACCGACACCACGAGGCAGGGCATCGGCCGCCCTTGGTCTGGGAAAGACGAGCTGGCCCATCAGTCTCACCGGAGGCCGACGGCAGCGGGAAACGACTTGTACGAGCACATCGGCACGCTGCGTCGCTGGGAATCACTCGTCCGTCCATGTGACTTGATTCAGCCGGGCATGGCCAGGGAGCAAATAGCAAATACCACCCTACTTGCGCTGGGCGTCTTACACGCTGGCACCAGGGATTGGCCGGTAGATGGACCCGGAGCCGACAACTCGGCGGTGCCCAGGCAGGTAGTTATATACATACATGTGACCGACGAATAGTAAGGGGCTCAGGATTGCTTGTATGCAGGCATTCGGCCACCGTTGTTGACTCTGATCCTTGGATGGATGCAATGAAAGGACTGCGAACACCAGTGCCCAACTGGCCCTCGACAGCTAAGAGGGGTATAGATAGTTGTCCGGTCGGGCGACCTCATGCGTCCCCGAGGCTCTGCCCTTCACGGTTCACGTTGGCGGGACATAGTATGGGCATACAGCCTCATTATACAGTCCGTGTCTCCCTGCGTACTCTGTACACGACTGAATCTGGACAATAGCACGCATGAAACAAGCTGCTGGCCGAGAATCGACATGACAGGTCACCTGGATTAACCACCATGTGGTAGGACTTGGTACCTCTGCAGGCAGACAGCAAGTTACGTAAGGTACCTACCTGGGCAGTTATCGTGTACACATTGCTGAGGTATCCGCGAGCAGGGCGCACAAAGCTCATATTCTCCGGATAACCGCCCCGTGTCGAGGTACTTCGGCCCGGTACGTCCCGGTACCTACCTCGTCCCGACGCGACGCGCATTCGCAACCTCAACTCGTGGGCATCAGCATCCCCAACTCGATGCAGCTGGGCAGGATGCTGCCCGGGGCACCAGGACGACTACCCGGCAGTCTGCAGAAGCCGACGTAGCATCGCATTCCCCGCCGCCACCGACCGTCCCATGGACCGCGACGACGAGCGTGTCGAGGCGCTGGCCCGCCATGACGACGACGCCGCCGACGACGACGCCAAAGACGACGCCAAAGACGACGCCAAAGTCGACGCCAAAGTCGACGCCAAAGTCGACGCCAACGACGACGCCAACGACGACGCTGCCGACGCCGACATTGCCGACGCCGCCCCGGGCCTGCGCAACAAGAGGAGACGCGTCGTCGAGGCCTGCCGCCGCAGAGACCTTTCGGCCCTCAGATCTCTCGCCGAATCCCGGCAGGGCCTGCTCGCCGACGACCTCCGCCGCGCAGCATGTGCGTCCCTCCCCTACCGTGCCGTGCCTCCTCCGACCGTCGCCCCCCTCCCCCTTCACCAGCTAACGGGGTCCTCCGTCTCGCCGCTCAGGGCCCATCCTGCTCGGCCTGCCGTCCCCGGATGCGGCCGCTGATGGCCTTGCTGCACACTCGCCGCCCGCTTGTGCCGCCGCCGACTGGAAGGACCTGGCGCGCCACCGAGACGAGGACCAGGTGCAGCTGGATGTGAACCGCTCTTTCATCTACTACCCCGACGGTATGGCCATGTCCCCGCCTGGCACCACCTTGCGTCCCCGCCAGGACAAGGATGCCTCTCCTCGTCGGCCAGGGCGCAATGCAGCCCGTTCCCCCTCCCGCGAGCACCCATCGCTCACTGACCGCTGTCCGCCCCTGCAGACCAGTCGGAAGCCGAGCTCGAGCGATGCAAGTCCGGGCTGTCGTCGCTTATCGTCGAGGTGCTGCGCCGTCACCCCTACCTATGCTACTTTCAGGGATTCCACGACATTTGCCAGGTATTCATGCTCGTCTTGGAGCCGGCCTGGCGAGCGAGCGTCGTCGCACGCCTCTCCGTCCTCCGCATACGCGACTTCATGCTGCCCAGCCTCGGCCCGACGACTGCCCAGCTAAGACTGCTGCCAGACATCCTGGCCAAGGCGGATCCCCAGCTGCGGCGGCACGTCGCCTCGGTAGAGCCCTTCTATGCCCTGGCCGGCACCCTGACCATGTACGCCCACAACATCGAGGGCTACCGCGACATTGTGCGTCTCTTCGATGTCTTTCTTGCCCGCGAGTCCGTCTTCACCATCTACGTCTTCGCCCAGATCGTCATGGATCGCCGCGACGAGATCCTCGACGTCGACGAGCCCGACATGCTCCAGGTCATCCTCGCCAAGGTGCCCGCCGACATGAACCTCGACGCCCTCGTCGCCAGGTCTGTCCATCTCTTTGACCGCCACCCGCCGGAATCGCTCCCTTCCTGGAGGCGCATATCAAGCGCCAGTGTCCTCAAGACGGCCAGGCATGTCTGCGTCTGCGCCACCCAGACGCTCGACGACGGCCACACCTACTTCCAGCGGCAGGCCAAGGACATTCGCTGGGCAAAGATGCGGGACGGGGTCGACAGGGCCCTGTGGGGTTATCGTCGCCCGGCCACGGCCATGGCCGTCGCCGTCGCCGTCGCTGCCGTGGCCCTCTACCTGCGGCGCAACCCGCTAGTTGTACAACACGTCGCGTCTCTCTTTCAGCAATGAAAGGCGGCGGCGATTCCATCATGGGTCGGGCGTGGAGGGTAGCAAAGGGGGCCAAAGGGGCCCAGCCACACAGCACGGCACGTGTCGTGGAACGTCGGAGGGCCTCGACACCCTTTCCCCTGTATTGGGCAGGCTGCTATGTGCGCCAATTGATTCCAGTCTGCTCCACGAGAAATGCAACCATGGCGTCCCCGCGACGCCGTGCCACGCCCCGGCGTGGGTGGTGCTGGCCATGATGCGGGAAACAGGCACGGCGCTTTCCCGCTCGTCAGGATTCGTCGCAATGCGCCGCCTTGAGCTGCTCGAAATGCTCCTGTTGCTCCGCCGCCAGCTTCCCGCCCGTGTCGCCAATGATGGTGAGGATGAGGGAGAAGTTGTTGTACAGGAAGCGCTCGCTCTTGCGCTTGTCGGAGCCGTATGCCAGGCTCTGCCGGTGCAGAAACGCCTCCACTTCGGAGCGCAGCCGCTTCAGACTGGCGACGACGGGCTCGTCATCCCCGGCCTCGGCGCTGAGGGCGAGGAAGCCGTGAAGCAGCTGGCCGAAGCGCTGTGTCACCACGTGCGGCGCGGCCGTCATCCTGGATTGGTCTCCTGCCGACCGCGCCGCCTTGGCCGGCAGGGAATTCGTCAGCTGCCGTACCGACTCGCAGTGGCGGTCCATGACGACCTGGAGCCGCGGCCACAGGAGCATGTTGGTGGCGTTGATGTATCCCTCGACGGCGGGAACTCGGCGCCGCTGCAGCTCAAACGCAAACTGCTGGTTGAGGCGGATGCACAGCAGGATGCCCAGCGCATCAAACGTGTCGCTCACCAGCGTCTTGGACAGGGTCCGGCCCAGCTCAAAGGTGGGCTCGAAGATGTAGTTGAAGTTCCTCGACACCTGCGAAAGCGAGCAGGCGGGCGAGAAGAAGAAGGTCAGGAAGGAGTACTCGGCCGTCGCGTTGTCGACCAAGGCCAGGTTGAAGTTGCGGAAGGGGACCTCGAGGTAACAGTGCGCGGCCTGGTCCTCCTCGGCCAGGTAGGACGGCAGCGCGGCCTGGTTGTTGGTCTTGAGCAGGTCGATTCGGCGCCCGAGGTTGAAGGCGTCGTGGGGGGGGCCTGCGACGCGCGAGCTCGAGAGCATGGCTGCCATTCGGGTGGCGTCCTCGTGGCCCAGGCTGTCGTTCTTGTCCAGCACGTGGAGCTTGATCTTGCCCAGGGCCTTCTCATAGCGGCTGAAGCGGTTGAGATAGTACCATCGCATGGTATTCATGTACGCCAGCGAAATCTCCTCGGCGAGCGTCGCGTGATGCTTGTGCAGGAAGGAGTAGAGGTCCTTGAACTTGAGGAAGTTTTGCTGCTGGATTATCTGGGCGTTGATGTGAGGAGACCGGAGCGCCTTGATCTGGGCGACGAGGAAGTCCCGGATGCGCTCAATGGCCTGCGGCCGCCGTCAGCAAATACCTTGCCGCCGCAGATGGCGGGCAGTTCACCTTGAGAATGAGCTTCTCCAAGAGCGGGCCGAGCTCCTCGGAGGCCTTGCTGTGTGGCGAGTCCGGCGACGCCTTCTTCTTGTGTGCCGCAGCTCTCCTGTCCACTTCAGAAACCACCTTGACCCATGTCTCGTCAATGTGGCCCTCGGCTATCCTGGAGACGATGTCGGGGGAGACGCTGAGCTCTTCAACCAAGGGGCCCAGCGCCTTCTCCACCTCTTTTCGGTTCTCCAGGCGCCGGTTCAGCGCGGCGGACCGCGACTGCAGCGATTCGATGTCGGCCGACACGGCAGCAAGGTCATTGCGGAAGCTGGCGAGGTTTGCCTCGACGGAGTTGAGCACGTCGTCGCAGGCGACGATGGACCGGTGCAGATCTTCCACCATGGACTTGTCTTTTTGGTCTAGCCGTCTGCGTCAGCGTAAAGCAAGGGCCTGCGCTCCGCCTACGGGGAGCAACGCACATTCTTGGACGGTCTGCCGCCGCCGTGAGCCCACGGGGGGCGATGGCTCGGGGGGTTGCGACGAGGCAAGCTCCGTGAGAGACAGGCCGCCGAAGTCGACGTCGAAGTCGATGTCGCCCTCGACTATGAAGCCTGCCTGCTTGTCGGCGCCGGATCCGCCGCTGCTTGCTGGCCGGAGCAGCGTCTCCAGCGTCTCCAAAGAGTCGGGCACGTCGGACAGGGCGGTCGACTGGCGCAAGCCGGAGCCATTGGGCCTGCGAGCGGAAGAGAGCAGCGACGCCGACGAGTCGTTGGAAGCCAGCGAGAGCGACGAGCTCCTGGGCGAATGGGCCAGCCGCTGCGACGTCACATAGGGGCTGAGCGTGCTGGACGTCCTGCGCGGCAGAGGGGAATACGACCTGCTGCCAGGCTGCGGAGTGGACGGGACAGAGATGCTGCTGGCCTGGCCGCCGGCCAGTCGGTCGAGCCACATGGCGGCCACAGGCGAAGAAGGCGCAGACGCAGACGACGACGGGGTCACGTATGTCGAGGGCTCGGGGGCGATGGCCGTGGCATGCTTGGAGGCCAGAGGCTTGAGGCGTCCATGGAGGTTGTCTGGAGCGGCAGAGAGTGGGCTACCCTACAGAAGGACGAGGGAGCGCTTGGGATTACATAAGGTTGTCTGTATCCGTAGGTACGGAGTGCTCCGTACCTGTACATGGCTGAGCACCAGACTACACGTATTCGTACTTGTACCTGCGGCATCCAGCCACCAGCCCCGCAGATGGAGATACATATCATCACCTCGTCAAGCAGGCCGAGCCATGATTCTCTCATGACTCCCGCATGCCGCCCCTGACGAGCGCCTCGGCAACGGAGACGCGCCGCGGGCTCCATTTCGCAACTCCCGACACCGTCTGTCCACTCAGACGGCAGGCCACGAGGGATGTAGGCAGGCAGGAAGGCAGATAGGCGCGGAGGTACCCGGGCGGGCGGGCGGCGTGCAGAGGTACCTCGATGCCTACCGTCCGCAGGCATGACGAGCGCTGGCCGGGCGCCGCCTGGCAGCAGTGCCTGAGCCCGCTGTCACGCCCGCTGCCCGCTACCCGCCGCAGGACCCAATCACACAGGCGAAAAAAAATTCGAGACGGCCTTTTTCCTCCCTCCCCTCCATCGACGCTCGCACCTCGACCTTTCTCTCTTCTCTCCCCTCCTCCACCCGCTTATTCCCAGCACCTCCACGAGCCCGCTGCCTGTCGGTGCCAGACAGACCATCGCTCCGGCCCCCCCCCTTCCCTTGCCCTGTGATCGTCGACGATCCCGTCTGCTTGCGCAATCGCTCACCATGGCCGACGAGGTGAGTGCTTCCCCCGCGCTGCGCTGCGGCGCTGTCGCGACGCAGCCACGGCCGCGGCAAATCACCCCGCATTGTGCCTCGTGCCCCACGACACGCACACGCACACGCACACGCACACGCACAAACTAGTCTTTTTGCCCGGCCGCGGCGCGCCCTCGCCTCGCGGCCGTCTCGATGGATGCTTGGACTGCCGCTGATGCGCCCGTTGCCGCTAGCACGATGTCACCTTTGAGTCCGCCGACGCCGGCGCGTCTCTGACCTACCCCATGCAGTGCTCTGCCCTGCGCAAGAACGGCTTCGTCGTCATCAAGGGCCGCCCGTGCAAGATTGTCGACATGTCCACGTCCAAGACGGGCAAGCACGGCCACGCCAAGGTCCACCTCGTCGCCATCGACATCTTCACCGGCAAGAAGTACGAAGACCTCAGCCCCTCGACCCACAACATGGACGTCCCCAACGTTACCCGCCGCGAGTACCAGCTGGTGAGTACCGCGAAGCCCGTGCCCCAACGTCGGCCCTGGCGTGGCCCTGCAGCAGCTGACGCGCCGCCAGCTCGACATCTCGGATGACGGCTTCCTCTCCCTCATGAACGAAGAAGGCGACACCAAGGACGACGTTCGCATGCCCGACGGTGAGATTGGTGAGAAGATCACGAAGCTCTTCAAGACTGAGGAGAAGGATACCAGTAAGTGTCGCGGGGCATGGCGCGTGCTCGTCGGGCCCGAGGGCTAACGCGCCCCCGCGCAGACGTCGTCGTTCTCACCTCGATGAATGAGGAGGCCGCCGTTGAAGCCAAGGAGGCTCCTCGCCAGTAGAGGCCCTGACCCCCGACTCTGCACCCGACGTGCCATTGCTCAATGCCTGCCGCAAAAACAAAAGCAAATAAAAATTTGACTGGTGCAATATCTGAGGAATAGCGTTTTTGATGACTCTTGGCACATCAGATATCACTTGGGCGATGAATAAATACAAGGCCGTTGCGGGCGACAATTCTACGTGGACATGGGCTAGTCGCAGCGCTCGGCACGCCGAGGGCCCAAGGCGAGGCTCAAGCGCTCGAGACAAGCTTTACTCGCCCTCTTGTTGCTTACCGGCGCTTTTGCTGTGGCAGGAGGGCGAGGGGGGGGAGGGGGGGACGAGGGAAACGTGAGGTTGCAAGGCAAGAATGGACGCGTCCAACGACGAATCCAGGGGCTTTGGCTGCATGCCGCAGTATGCGTGCAGGGCCCTCGTTACCAATGTGACCTAGCAGCTCGGTGCATGTGCCGTAAGAGTCAATACACGTGTATGCGAAGCCAGTGAAGGGATGTGGTGAATGTGTGGTGAATGTGTGGCTGAGCGCAGGCCTCGGCGCTCATGTACCCAGGTACTTCGTACCGGCACGGAACAGCATCTGCCGTCCTCGTCCAACACCAACCTCAAAGACCACATCCCGAGCGATGTAATTTGACATGGGGCAGCCCAAGCGTCCCTGTCGCAAACAAACATGGAGGAGCGGCGGGAGCTTCGGAGGATGCCTCGAGGGGAGCGGTGCGCCGAATGCGGTAGCCAGAAATGGTACCTGCAAGACGGTCTGCGCTTCTGCGCCCGGGGCCATCAGATCGAGGTGCGCAGCGCCCATTCCGACGGGCCGCGGGCCGCGCGATGGTTTGCTGACGCCGCATCCAGGGCTTCGTCCAGTTCGACGTCGGCGACCAGGAGGACTCTGGCCGGCTCGGGGCCGTGACGCGGCGGCAGAAGGAGACGCGAGAGCGCGAGAGACGCCAGCTTGCCGGCCCGGAGGGAAAGGCGCTCTACCTCGAGGCCCTGCAGCTGCTGCTGCGGAACCAGGTCCTGTGGCTCGTCCACGAAAAGGGCTACCGCGCCGAGCTCGAGACGGTCGTCCGGGACCTCTGGGACCTGCGCACACGCGGCTTCGCCTCCCTGGCTCGGCAGGACGATGGGGAAGCGGCCCCGGGCCAGCTGGAAATGTTCAGCTCGCAGACGCCGCCGGAAGCGGACCAGGCCGCCTGGAAGTCGAGATCGAGGGCCCAAAGCTGGCGCCCAGAACGGGGTGCCGACTGGCCTATTCCGAGGCTGCCCGAGACGCTTGCCCTCTGCTGCCTTGGCTCGTTGCTCGTGCGGACGCCCACGCGCCTGGGCGAGCTGCTGGACTGGGCCAACAACGGCCACATGCCCTACAAGACGGCCGTGAGCGACGCACTACCGACCCCGCAACCCCGTTTCTCACTGACCAAGCAATCGCAGTACCATGGCTTGCCGCGCGAGATGCAAGACCGGATGCCCTCGGCCTATGTCAAGGCCCTCAAGCTGCCGCTTCGCTCCAGCCTTGGAGGAGGGGAGCTGTACAGCACCGTAATGGACCTGGTTCTCTCATACCACCTCAACTATTCCATGGTCTTCCCAGAGCTGGCTTACCTGTCGATGCTTGTCCAGTACGCAAAGGTGCTCGCCCTGCCAGGTACGCCGCCCCTGCTCCATGCCGGCCTTGCACGCTACCTTGGCCAAGGCTGACGGCGCGGGAACAGTCGAGTCGATTGTCGCGACCAAGAGTCTGTCGGCATCGCTGGAATGCCGCTTCCACTTTCCCGTCGGCAAAGCCAAGATACTGCCTCTCGACCATCCGGAAATACGTCTGGTGGCCCTGTTGATCGTCGCGACCAAACTCTGCTTCCCCTTCCAAGGCCGCCAACCCTCGCTCCAGGGCCACGGCGCAGGATATCTGCCCCGTCTCGACTGGGAGTCCTGGCGACTCGGACTTGTGCAAGATCCAGGGGAAGGCCATTCATCCAGGAGAGAGGCCAACTTTGACGGGGTTACGCCGAACCAGGTGGTCCACATGAACGACGAGGAGCTGGAAGCCTACTTGGCTCACGTCGCGAGCCTGGTTGACAAGACAAGTGAGCAGCCGCGTGCTCCGCTGGTTCGGTTTGCCGGCTGCTGACGTGGTCCCAGACGATGATCCAGTAGCACAGTTCTTCCCAGCCGCGACGCCCGCCGAGGCCGCGCCGCCCGTCGCCGAGCCGTCGGAGGAGGAGATGGACGGGAAGGCCTCCCGGCTCCTCAACCAGACTTTGGGGCCTCCGCAGGGGCTCGGCTCCACGAATGCGGAGAGGCCGTCCGGGGCCGGCAACATTGCATACGAGGCCTGCCGCAGCGTCGAGGATCTGACCGAGACAGCGGCCGCATTTTACAAAGCAGCAGGTAAGCATAGCAACGTGGCCGCTTGATTGCCTAGCCTTGCCTTGCCTTGCACTGCACTGCATCGCATTTGCATCGCATGTCCCTCGTGACGGATGCTGACGCTGGCTTCTCGTAGGCGACGCAGCGGGCATCCCCCTGGACATGGTCGTCCGAGCCGTCTACATGCAGGAGCAGAGGGTGATTTCGTGGCAGAAGAGACGAGCAGGTATGGATTTGGCCGAGGACGCGAGACTGGATGGATGAGCGCATGTATCGCAGCACAGCCAAGGCAAAGCCGAGAGGCCACCAGTCCCGGCATGCTTCTGCACGAGAAACTCTCGTGAAAGCCTCCAAAGGCAGTGTTGGCAGTTTGCGCGGCTGACGATGCTGAGAGTCGGGCCCTGGTGCTTGTACCGGCCTCGGCCCCACAGTCGGACGCCGGCCGGACAGGACAGGACCGAGGAGCGGGACCCACGAGACGGGGAGTCGCGGCCGCAGTCACGTGATCTGACACCTGACCTAGGGCTTTTCCCGCCTTGGCTCGTCAGGGCCCCACCAATTTTGCGCGCGCATCCTCTCCCGCGGCCGTCTTCACCTTGACGATCGCCAGCGAGAGTGAAATCAGCCAAGAGTGAGTGCCGGCGGCCACGACCCCGTGCAGCGCCCCAAGGTAGAAATGCTGACATGTTGACCAGTGCAGATGTGAGCCCAACCCCGGCGGAAACGGACGCGCGCCCGGTCCGTCGACGGTTCTGACCCTGACCACGCGTGCAGTTTCGTCAAGACCCTCACGGGCAAGACCATCACCCTCGAGGTCGAGTCCTCGGACACGATCGACAATGTCAAGTCCAAGATCCAGGACAAGGAGGGCATCCCCCCGGATCAGCAGCGACTGATCTTCGCCGGCAAGCAGCTTGAGGATGGCCGGACCCTGTCCGACTACAACATCCAGAAGGTGCGTCGAGGGGCCCGCGGAGCGGGGGAAGGGTGCGACGCGGCGCAGGACGCTGACGGTTTGCGGTACAGGAGTCGACGCTGCACCTGGTGCTCCGCCTGCGTGGTGGCATCATCGAGCCATCGCTCAAGGCTCTGGCGTCCAAGTTCAACTGCGACAAGATGATCTGCCGCAAGTGCTACGTACGTTGGCCCCCCGGCGTGGCACGGCCCAGCCGTTCTGGCGCTGCCACGGACGGCACACGCTGGTGCTAACGCTTCCGTCGGCGCTGCAGGCCCGCCTTCCTCCCCGTGCCACCAACTGCCGTAAGCGAAAGTGCGGCCACTCCAACCAGCTCCGCCCCAAGAAGAAGCTCAAGTAGAGGATTATTCCATGGATGTGGCGTTGGGTTCTCTGGCATTGTGGGGACGGCAAGGCATGAGGGTGCTTTTTGACGGCTGTCGAGTCTGGCTCTTGTTTCTACACCGGCATCGGCAGCTAGATGATGCCGACGAAGGCTTTCGTGTCCTGGCGCTGGGCGTGCGCGGCGTGAGCGGCGTGCGCGACGTGACGTGAATTGCCTAGGTCCGTACTCCGTACTGTGACGTGCTTACGCAAGCATCCCGGATAAAGGTCGGCGCCGAGCGGCGGGTCTGACGACAGCTTGCCGCAGCACACAGACAACAGCCAGCCTGCCTGATGGCTGCCTCGGACCTCGCAGTCGGAGACATCATGTCTGGGTCCGGATACGACGCGGTGGTGGACGTGGACGACGAGGTGAGAGGTGCCCCCTGCCTGTCGCTGCTGGCTCGCTGACCTGGGCTGCTCAGGGCGACCTCGGCCACACAGACCTGCAGGAGGACCTCGAGTTCCACCACTCCAACTTCAACGACACGGCGCGCAAGGGCCGCGCCCCGGCCAGCCTCCCGCCGCCGGCGACGGCTCCGGCGGCCTCGTCGAAGCGCTTCCTCTGGTCGCTGTCCTTCTACGCCCAGTTCTTCGACGTGGACACGTCGGCGGTGCTGTCGCGCTGCTGGGCCGCCCTCTTCCCGCGCGCAAACTTCCTCGACGTGCTCGAGGGCAACCCGGACCTGTACGGGCCCTTCTGGATCGCCACCACGGTCGTCTTGATCCTCTTCCTGGGCGGCACCATCAGCCAGTACCTGTCGGCGACGCGGTCGACGCCCTTTGCCTATGACTTTCGGCTGCTGAGCGGTAGGCAAACCTGGCAAACCTTTTGGCATTGACTTGTCGCCGGCTGACGGGCCCTGCGTGCAGGCGCCGCCGGCCTCGTCTACGGATACACGCTCTTCATCCCCGTCGTCCTCTTCCTCGCGCTCCGGTACTTTGGCAGCGAGTCGGCCAACCTCCTCGAGTGCTGGGCCCTGTACGGCTACTCCAACCTCATCTGGATCCCCGTGGCCATCATCAGCTGGTCGCCCGTCGAGATGCTCAACTGGGTCTTTGTGGCCGTCGGCTTCGGCCTGTCCGTCGCCTTCCTCGTGCGCAACCTGTACCCGGTCCTGAGCGCCACGGACCGCCAGGTCAGCAAGGTGCTCCTCATCATCGTGGTGCTGCTCCACGCCGGCCTGTCGCTCACCATCAAGATCCTCTTCTTTGCCCACGGCAGCCCGGTGGCAAGGCCTCCGGGCGAGGGTGGCCCCGACAAGCCGACGGACGGCACGACGCCCGGCACGACGCCCGGCACGACGCCCGGCAAGACGCCCGGCATGTTCTAAGCGACGAGGCCAAGGGGGCCGCCGTCGGACCGGAAGCATGTGTGTACGAAGCTATATATACTCGCCGAGTGAGCGCAATGGAGGCACGGGCCTCTTTCCACCACCGAGCCCATCTGTCTTGTACGATGCGGAGCACGCCTGTCTGTCCCATGCCCGCCAGGCTTGCCCGCCCGCATAGCCTGGCCTTGGTTCCGCGCCGTCTCTGAACATGCCACGTTGCCGTGCTGGTTCCCGTGGACTTGTCCTTCTCGGAGCCGCCGGCGTCGCGTCGCCTAGTGCTCGCCCTCGGGCACCTTCTCGACGGGGCCGCCGCGCGCCTCCCAGTCGAGCCAGCTGCCCGAATACTCGCCGACGCTCTGCCAGCCGGCGTGGCGCGCCAGGCCGGCGGCTGAGCGGGCGCGGATGCCGGCCTTGCAGTAGAAGAGCAGCGTGGCATCGCGGGGGGGCCGCGCGAAGCCGTGCATGGTCTCGAAGTCGTCGTCGGCGACGTGGAAGCTCTGCGCGGCCGACGTCATGGGCATGTTGACGGCGCCGGGGATCTTGCCCGTGGCGAGCAGCTCGGCCGGCTCGCGGACGTCTGTCGCCGTCGCGGCTCAGCGGTGCCCATCACTCGAGGGGGGGGGGGGGGATGGGGGGGAGCTGCACGCACCGACGATGACGACTCCGCTGCCCCCTTTATCGCGCCGCCGCTCCTCCACCAGCGTCTTCACCTCGTCAAAGGTCCAGATGCGGCTGCCCGGCACCGGGCTCTCGTCGGCGGCCGAGAAGCAGCGACGCGGCGCGCTCCTGGGCAGCGCGCCCGCAGGCCTGGGGAGCGCCCTCGTCGCCGACACGGGCGCCGGCCCGGAGTGCAGCAGGCGTCGGGCCGCGCAGGCGGCGACGACGGGCTGCGCCGCCGGACGCAGCAGCGCCGCCGGACGCAGCAGCGCCGCCGGACCCAGCAGCAGCCCCGTGGCCCGCGCCAGAGCTCGGCCCGCGGCCGTCATGGCCATGGCTGGGCGGTTTGCTGGTCTTGCCCGGTCCTCGGGCTTCCAAACACGCTGCTCAGAAGCGTGCGACTCTGACCATCGGCGCCTTGTCGTCGATGGCGTCAGTTTGTCGACCTGGAGAACTTGCCGCCGTGGCCACCTTATGTAATCGACATGGCGCCGCCCAGCGCCGCGGTCGTGGGCGGCGCCACGCTTCAGCCGCGCGTCGCTCATTGGACGGGCGGGCCAAGTACTCGCGAGGTACGGATACTTTCAAGTGCTTAATTCGACGTCCTTCCTTGGCCTGGACACAGCTCGACTGCAAGTCTCAGGCCGACGACCTCTAAAGGTGAAGTTCGATTCGCTGTCTATCACGTTCGAGCCGTCTGGCTCCCGGCTGGCCCGACAAGCCTCCCTCCCCAGCCCAGGCCGCCGTTGCCACGGTGAGAAGACTAACTAGTATATACAAAGGTATGCGAGTATTACAATTGCCTATCCCCAAAGCTGCTCCTTCATTGGCCTGTCTGGGAGGTTGCCGAGGGCCGCCGGGATTTCTCTCCCGTCATCAACCGTCGGCCTTCTTTTCTCTCCCCCTTGCCTTGCTCGTCTCCCAGCTCGGCTGCGCTCATGCCTCCATTTTCTTCATGTCGCTGTCGGCAGAAAAACCGCGTCCCATGTCTGCCAGAGCCGTTTCGTGCTGCGTGCGTCGGGCGTCCACGACTTGTCGTGTGCTTTAGCCGATGCACCACCGCCTACGGCTTGCGCTCTTCGAATGTGAGCGGACAGTCGTCCTGGCGCAAAAAGTCAGCCACGCAAATCTTGGACCAGCGTCCCGAGACTTGGCCGGCCGTCACCAACCTTGGGGAAGATGGTCGCAAAGACCTTGATCTCCTCGGATAAGGGCGTCGGGTGGTGGGTCCACTTGAGCTGCACAGAGGCCTTGCCGAGGAAAAGCGCCAGGTTCAGCTGCGCATACACCTGGCCCAGGCAGTAGTGAGGGCCGGTGCCGAAGACGAGATAGTTCTTGGCACCCTTGACCTCGGCGTCGCCGGAATAGTATCGCTCCGGGTCGAAGTGGTCGGGGTTCTCGTACACGGCGGGATCGTGGAGGGCCATGTACGTCGTGGGCACCAGCATAGAACCTGGACGGGCCCCATTCTGGTCAGCCGGCGACGGCAGGCGCGCCGCGAGAGCGACCCGGCATCGGGAGAGGGCAACAACGTACCCTTGGGGACCGTGTACGAGTCGGTAATGGGAAACGGCTTCTTGACCTGGTACGGGACCATGAGGACCGGGGGCCGGTAGCGGAGGAGCTCGCGGACGACGGCGCGGGTATAGGTCAGGGACTCGAGCTGGTCCATGTCGAGGTCGGCGTGCACGTCGCCGTTGCGGACCTTGAGGTTCTCCTCTCGGACGCGGTCGAGGACGTCGGGCCGCTGGGCCGCGACCTGGAAGAGCCAGGTGGCGGCGCTGCTGGTGGCGTCCTGGGAGGCGAAGAGGAAGGTGAAGACGGTCTGGGAGATTTCGTAGTCGCTGAACATGCGCAACAGGGGCGACGGCATCTCGAGCTTGTCGGTGGCTTGGCCGTCTTGGCCGTCTTGGCCGTCTTGCTGGGCGGCACGCCAGCGCTCCGAGTTGATCATCTGCAGGACCCAGGCGTCCATGATGCACGTCACGTCGCCGCCGGCGGCCATGCGGACCTTGCTCTTGGCGGCGCACTTGGCGAACTCGGCCAGGACCATGTCGGCAGCCTTCTTGCCGTACCACGTCTTGGTGTAGGGGAGGATGACGGGGAAGTTGACGAGCTCGAGGGCGGCGGTGATGAGGTAGTAGTCGTCGGCGATCTTCTTGACGGCCTCGTCCGAGATGTAGTGGCCGACAAAGGTGCGGCACGAGACGGCGCACATGAGCTCGCGGAAGTGGGGCATGAAGGGGACGGGCTCGCCGTCGTTGTGCGTCGTGACGGCGACGAACTTTTTGAAGTAGCGCTTGTAGACCTCCTCCTGGCCGGGCAGGTAGCACTCGAGGGCCTTGCGGGTGAAGAGGCCGTTGAGGCCCTTGCGGAAGTCGACGTGGGCCTTGCCGTCGAGGAAGACCCAGTTGTCGTGGCCGAGAAGCTTGTGGGCGACGTCGACGACGCAGGGCTTGACGTAGGCGGGCGAGTTGAGCACCTTGCGGGCCATGTCTCGGCTCGAGGCGATGACGACGAACCTGGGAGAGGGAGGGTTGACGTCAGGGGCGGCCAAGTCTCGAGCGGCGGAGCGGGCCATACTTGTGGAAGACGGAGACACAGCTCAGGGGGCCGCTGAGCCATTTGGCATAGTACTCGTCGAACTTGGGGTCGACGGACTGGAGGAAGGGGCCGATGAAGGGCATCTTCCACGAAGGCCCGGCAATGGAGCCCTTGTTGATGATGTAGCTAACTGGTGTGAGGCGGTCGCGTCAGCGCGACCAGGGAGCGGGCTCGCAGGGAGGGGGGAGGGAGGGAGATGGCGCACGCTGATCGTAGACGACGCAGACGGCCAGCAGAGTCAGGAGCAGGGTCCATGGGCTCGCGGCGGAGACGGCGTCGAAGACATAGTCGAGCTGGGGGGGCACGGCGATGGGGCCGTACTTGGAGGCGGAGAGGACCGAGGTGAAGGCGGACGAGGAGGCGTTGGAGGCGTGCATTGCGGCCGTTGGAGAGGCTGCGAGGCTGGTCCCAACTGCGCGCGCGCGCAATCTCTGAGGGGGAGCAGCGTGGTGTTGCAGGCGGCAAGGGGAGAATGGGACGAGGGGACGAGAGAAATAGGACGAGGTGCAGAGTAGGGGGGGAAGCGCGTCAAACGTCAGTCAAGGGGGAGCGCGTCAAACGTCAGTCAAGGGACGAGGTCGAGTTGGCGTGGTTGGCAGATTGGATTGGACACGCATGCACGGGGTACATGCAGCCAGGGCGCGGCCGGGTACCGGGTACGTGGTTGTCTGGCAGTCACTGCGGCCCGGCTGCAGGTAGCGGTACTCTGGCGGATGGGCTCGCCAAGTCGCCGGCGCCGGTGCAGGCAATCTCATCCGGAGGCTTGGCAGGGCACGACGTGTCCGTACTCCTGCACCTGATGAGCGGGCCACTGCTCTTCCCTTGGCTGTCGTTTACGGAAGACGCTTGCCCGGCCTGGGGACCTGGGCCAAGGTGCCGGCGCAGGTCTTCGTCCTTGCGCCCAGACGGGAAGGCGGGTGAGCGTCGCGCACGGGTACCTGTACCTGCCGCCTGGTGCTGACGCGTGGATACGAATACGACGGGCTGTGTCTGGGCTGTGTCTGGCCGCCGGGCTCTCCGCTCCGCCGCCTCCGCAACTCCGGCCAGGATGCCTCTGCGGCCCGCTATGACACCGCTGGTGCCCGGTACAACACCGCTGGTACCCGCCAGGGCCAGTCTCACCAGTTTCACCAGCACTCGTCTTCGTCATCGCCACCACCTCCGCCGCCACCCAGCCAGCCGCCTGAAACGCCCGTCCCCCGCGACGCAAACCGCCAGAATGCCCAGCTACGTTGTGAGTCGGGCGCGGAGAGACGGGCGCCGCGCAGCAGCTGACGAGCCGCCGCCCAGGTCACGTGCAAGGACGACGCGACGCCCGAGCAGGTCCAGGCGTACGCGCTCCCCCTCGTCGCCCGTGCCGCGGCGCTGAGCTGACGGGGCTCCGCCGTGCGCCCAGCGCCAAGCAGCACGCCATCGACCAGGGCGGCAAGATCGAGCACGAGTACTCCATCATCAAGGGCTTCTCGTCAGTCGGCGGCCGAGCTGGAGCCCGCGCGTTGCTGACCTGCCTCGCCAGCGTCTCCTTCAGCAAAGACGCCATCACGACGCTCGAGGCCAACGAGTACGTCAAGTCGGTCGAGAGCGACGGCGTCATGCGGACGCAGTAGCGTTGGCCTTGTGCTTTTGAGCTGGTTGCCGTTGCATGTACTTCGTACTTGGTACGCGCTGTATCTACCTATGTCTCGACTCGTATTCGCATGTACCTACCAAGTACTTCGTATATTAAGACGATCCCCGCCCGGCCTTTTGCCGGCGACGTCAGACTCGACATCGCGCGGCCGCCGCAGCACACAATCTCGCCCCCGGCCGCCATGCTGTCATGAGAAGGGCCCTCTTCTCCCGGCCCCGGAGACGCCCGGCCCCGGCCCCGGCTGCGCGCCGCCGCCTCTCCGCGCCGGTGCCCGTCCCGCCGCCGGCCCGGGAGCCCGTGTCCGACGCCGAGGTTGCGGCCCTGGCGAGCCAGCACCAGCACGCGCTCAGCCTCGCCGACCTCGTGAGGTGCGTACGAGCCCCTCTGCGTACGAGCTCCTCTGCGTACGAGCGCCTCTGCGTACGAGCTCCTCTGCGCACGAGCTCCTCCGCGTACGAGCCCCTCCGCGTACGAGCCCCTCGCTGACGGCGGACCCCAGGCACGGCCGCCCGCCGCTGTGCGAGGCCTCGCTCCTCTCCTCGGCCAACTTCACCCTCTCCCTGCTGCCCATCCGCCTCGCGCGCCGCATCCAGGCCCTGCGCAGCCTGCCCTACATCGTCGTGTCCAACCCCAACATCTCGCGCATCTACCGCAACTACCTGCACTCGCTCTCCATCCTGCTGCCCTACTGGCACGCCGCCGCCCAGGGCCGCGCCATCGCCACGCCCGACGACGAGGTCCGCTTCACCAACGGCCTCGCCGAGCTCGTCGCCACGCACACCGACACCATCCCCGTCCTCGCCCGCGGCTTCCTCGAGTGCCGCCGCTACATCGCCCCCGCCGACGTGACGCGCTTCCTCGACGAGCACCTGCGCGCCCGCATCGGCACCCGCCTCGTCGCCGAGCAGCACATCGCCCTGCACTTCAGCAGCCGCCCGCCGCCCGCCGCCCCGGACCCCGCCGCCCCGGACCCCGCCGCCCCGGACCCCGCCGCCCCGGACCCCGCCGCTCCGGACCCCGGCCCCGCCCCCGGCCCCGAGCATCCCTCGTACGTCGGCGTCATCGACACCGCCCTGCGCCCCGCCCGCACCGTCGAGTCGTGCGCCGGCTTCGTCGCCGACATCTGCGAGCTGCGCTACGGCTGCCGCCCGCGCCTCGTCCTCGACGGCGAGCCCGCCGCCACCTTTGCCTTTGTGCCCATGCACCTCGAGTACATCGTCACCGAGCTGCTCAAGAACGCATTCCGCGCCACCGTCGAGAGCCGCTCCCCCGAGCCCGTCGTCGTCACCGTCGCCCCCGAGCCCCCGCTCCGCCTCCAGCCCCGCCCCGCCCCGCCCGTCCGCCCCTCGCCCGACGACGCCGGCCTCTTCCGCGCCGATGCCATCCGGCCCCTCGACGACAACGCCCCCGGCGTCACCATCCGCATCCGCGACCGCGGCGGCGGCATCTCCCCGGACGTCCTGCCCAACATCTGGTCCTACTCCTTCACCACCTTCTCCGACGAGCCCGACGACCTGCCCGGCGCCTCCCCCGACGGCCTCGCCGCCATCAGCTCCGCCGGCGCCTGCGGCAGCTCCATCGCCGGCCTGGGCTACGGCCTGCCCCTGAGCCGCGCCTACGCCGAGTACTTTGGCGGCGGCATCGCCGTCCAGAGCCTCTATGGCTGGGGAACCGACGTCTATCTGAGGCTCAAGGGCGTCGGCACCATAGGCAGCTAGTCGCTCTGAATTCGTCAAGACGTCTGCCGCGCCCGTCCGTACCAAAAATTACCTGCGTATATGCATGTGTCTGATGGGCAGAAAAGAGAAAAAAATAAAAAAAAAATGGGAAGAGAAACCGGAAAACACCCCAAAAAGGGGGCCATCCATCGTCTCCCTAGACCAGAGACCTCGACTCCAGGGCCAAAAGACAGACAACAATGTCCAAGAAGCTTCCCTGCGCGTCAGGTCCTCCCCTTTCCAGGCGCTGCTGGCTCCATTACATGAGTTTGTAAAGCAAAGAATTAAATGGCACCCGATTTTTTGGTCAAATCCAACAACGCCCACGTTAGAGACGACGTCATGACACCAAGGCCTCCCTCCGCCCATCATCCCCTTGCTGCAAAATGCAAAACCCGGCCCGACCGGCACAGGCGCTCGCTCGGCCGCTACATGCTCTCGAGTTCGCGGTCGATCTGCCGGTCCATAAAGGTCCGTCGCTCGCCGACCAGCTCCGTCTGCAGGCGCTGCTCGACGAGCGCGCGAACCTGCTTCTTGGTCACCGTGTCCAGGTCCACCTCGCCGAGGACCGACTGGATGGCCTCGACGATGGCCGTGTCGTCGGCGGCCACGTGGCCTCGCTGGAAGTCAAACGACGCCGTCGACTGCATGGCCTCGTGGGCCGGCCCCGGACGGTGGCCGCCGGCAACGCCCAGCGCCGAGGCCGAACGGGCCGCCGGCAGGGCCGTGGCCGGCGACAGGTTGGACTGGCTGCGCACGTTCATCATGCTCGGGCGGCTCGCCGGGAAGTCCTGGTAGGGCGACTGGCTCCGCTGATTGTCGTGCAGCGCCGTGCCCATGGACAGCATCGACTGGCGACGCACCGACATGGGCCCGTCGTGGTAGGGCCCGGCCGCGCCCGACGCGCGGTGCGTCTGGCCAAAGGGCGGCGACTGCGGAGGCATGTACGAGTTGCGCCCGCCCATGCCCGTCACGACGGAGCCCTGCGGCGCCGCCGAGTAGACCGACTTGATCTCGTCCATCTCGTACTGGTCGCCGTAGACGTAGTCGTGCTTCTCCTGATACCCGCCCCGCCGTCCGGGCAGGTTGTTGGCCAGCGCGTAGTCGTCCCAGCGCTGCAGCGGGATCGACCGGGGGTCGAAGCCCTCGTCGTCGACGGCAACGACCTGCTTGCTGCCCTTCTCGCCAATGACGACGCGCGTGTTGCCCCACGTGAAGTTGTCCTGGTTCCAGAACGAGTAGATGGGCAGGATGAACGAGTAGATGGGGAAGGCGATGAGGTAGATGATCATCCACCCAATGTGCTGCCATTGCCTCTTGAGGATGAAGACCAGCGCCTGCAGCCCGTACACGGCCGCCAGCATGACGATAGAGATGAGCGGGAACTGCCCCGTGTGCGACGCCACCCTGTAGATGAGGTAGCCGAGGTAGACGCACGTGGCCGGCAGGATGATTGTGCCAAAGAGGTCGATGAAGACGACGAAGCGCATGCTGAAGCAGCAGAAGCCGCACATCTCCTTTAGGCGCATCAGCTCCACCAGGTTATGGATGGTCGAGTTGATCCACCGCCGGCGCTGCGATACCAGCACGCTCCACGACTCGGGCGCTGCCGTCTTGCACTGCGCATCCGGGACGAACTTGTACGCCATGTACGGGAAGTGCTTCGTCATTAGCGTTGTCAGATAGCGGTCCTCGCCCAGAGACAGCAGGTTTTTCTGGTGGAGCGTGTCCACGTCGCACACGCTGTAGTCTTTGATGACGGCGTCCGAGACGATGAGCGGCTTGCCCTTGTCCACGGTCCTCAGTCGGTACATGGAGAAGCTGCAAGTGATTCGGCGGTTAGCACGGCGTCTCTGAGCCCCCGAAGAGGACGGGAAAGGGGCGTGGGGGAGCGTCGGTCGGGGGCCTACCATCCCGGCAGACAAGTAACGCTGCCAAAGAGCGACTCGAAAGCCTTTGCCAAGTGGTGAGAGATGAAGTATTCGTACACCTGAATCATCGTCGTCCACGACTTCTCGTCGTTCTCCAGGCTCGTTTCCCCGCAGATACCGGCAATCTTGGCGTTGTGCGCGCAGGCCGACACCAGCCGGTTAAGCGAGTCTTCGCTAACCGACGTATCGGCGTCTACCATCAGGAGGTATTCGTAAAGCTCGGGGTCCACGCCGATAATGTTGTTAACCTGGTGGAACATCTCGAGCTCGAGGGGGCTCATGGGGGAGCGGTGATGGACGCGGTTGAGGAAGCTCATGAGGAGGATTTGGGAGTCACGCTTTCCCCGGTTGCCTGGCTTGGGCCTCGACTGCTCCGATTCCTTGCCGACCTTGACGACAACCAGGTACGGGACGACATTGCCCTCGTACTCGTAGAGCCCAGAGTACACCTTGCCGTAGTTGAGCTGATCGCTGCCGGGGCCGACCGACTTGAAGGGAAGCGCAGGAGGGTCCACCTTGGGGTCGACGCCCAGAATGTCCAAGACGATCTTGGGAGTCGGGCGGTCGTTGCCCTGGCCGACGATGACGCCGTCGCAAATGACGCATATCAACTTCCTCTTGTTGTCGTACTGCAGAGCGGTAAGCGAGTCGAGGGCCTTGCGCAGCGAGTCCTCGCCTTCCGTATAGGCCGGCACCTGGCAGATGACGAATTTGTCCTGGGGCGAGGGGCGGCGCTTCGACGTGAACCTGAGGGCTGCGATGAACTTTATCAGAATGACGGCGCAGACGATGATGGTGAAGGCCAGCAGGATCCAGTTGTTGACGGTGCACCTCGGCGTCTCGCGGAAGTCGGTCATGCCCTTGTAAAAGACGTTGTTGACGCAGAGCCAACTGTTCATGATCCTGGCGTGCTCAGTCTCGTTCGTCTTGGAGTCCCGGATGACGCCGTCGAGCAGGTCCTTGATGTCCTGGCCGGGGTTGTTCTTCCACAGGTCGCTGACCTTGGAGTCGAGAAACTGGTAGCTGGGGGTGTTGACGAACGTGTCCTGCGTGTAGAAGTAGTCGGTGAGGTCAAAGATCTTGTCGCCGTACGTGGCCCACTTGCGCTGCTCGTCCTTGCCGGAAGACCTGACGTAGCCTTCGCTGAAGACCAGATCGCCGTGGTAGTACTCCTGGATGGTCGGCAAAAAGTTGTCCCAGTACCAGCGTTCATTGTGGAGAGCGCTGGCCGGATTCGGCTGGAAGAAGCCAGACGCGTGAACGGCCACGACGAACTCGGGCGTCTTGTTGGCCAGCAGGCGCGTTGTCTCCTTGATGTCAAGGCCCCGGCACGCAATGTTCAGCGGCTGGGGGAAGTAGCCGTCCATGTCCAGGCCGGCCAGCGGTCTCATGTTGTCGGCAGTCGTCTTGACGTCCGTGTCGCTGTGCTGTCGCCTCCAGAAGCGCGAGATGTCGTAGACCCTGCCCTGGGTGCTGACCCAAAAGTCGTCTTCGCCCTGGTGGAACGAGACCTCCTTGGAATTCCAGGCCTTGTCGAAATTGGGACAGAGCAGCCGGCCAAAGGCGATGATCCAGAAGATGATGATGCCGTTGATGAGCAGAATCAGGAAGCACAAGACGAGCTTTTCGCGCCATGCCATGCGCACGTCCGGTCGCCGCATCCTGCCTACGAATCGAAGCAGCGGCGAGGGGATCCAGAAGGTGAGGGCCCACACGATCCAGACCCAGACCCGGCGGCCAAAAGTCACCTCCTTGGTCTGGATGTGCTTGTTCTTGGCCAGCTCGGGGTCCATGGTGCCCGTGAACTCGCCCTCCTCGTTGTAGTAGACGTCCCCCTTGTACGTGTCGCCCCTGGTCCCGAGGCCATAGTCTCCGGTGTTGCTGGCGTTGCGCATCGCCGTCGGGGCAATGGACGGTGCGGCGGTGGGGTTGGGGTTCAGCGTCAGCTGGCTGCCGTTGCCGTGGCTGAAGTTTCGACTGTGGATGAGGTGGTCGTTGCTCGCGTTGAAGCCGGCGTCCATGGCCTGGGGGGCAAAGTAGCTGTTCCCGCCGGCAGAATAGCTGGTGTCGAAGCCGGTCCGAAAGGGGTTGCTGGGGAGCGCCTGGGCGGCCGAGCCGTGGTCCCCGGGCTTGAGGTCGAGCATGCTCTCCGCCTCCCACCAGGCGCCCTCGCGCATCCAGATGCGTTCCTTGCCCACCAAGACCTCGCCGTTGCTCCAGCCGCGCTCGAGCATCCAGCTCTCGATGCCGTCCTTGCCGTCCTTGCAGCCGAGGGCCGAGTAGCGCTGGACGAACTCGTCGACGTCGAAGTCGGCGGTGAAGTCGAGGTTCCTGTTGCGGCGGTTGGCCCACTCGGGGAGCCGCCAGGAGCGCAGCTGGCGGGACACCGTGCCGGCGGACCAGGCCGGGGAGCCGGCTGGCAGAGCGGCGAGCTGCGCGGGGGAGTCGTCGGTGGGGTGAAGGGAGAGGTGGTACCACAGGCGGTTGGAGCCGAGCACCGCAGGCAAGTCAAACCTGCCGGCGCGACCGAGGTTGATGCCCTCGCCTTGTACGGGGAACAGCAGCTTCTTGAGGAAGCCGTCCTCCTCGGCCGCGAAGCCGATCTTCTCGAGGACGAGCTCCCGCTTCTCGAGCTCGTACTGGCGCTCCCTGCCCTCGGGCCCCGTCATGATTCCGAGGTCGGGGGCAACCTCGGACACGGCCTGCTGCATCTCGCGCAGGACCGACGAGCCGGCGGGCGACACCTGCACGCCGTCCTCAATCATCTCGGCGTTGATGCCGAGGGAATCGTCGAAGACGGAGCGCATCGACAGCGCCTTTCCCAGGGTCGTGTTGGGCACCTCCATGACGGTGATGGAGACGCTGTCGCCGTTGTCGTTGGAGGAGGGGGTCCTGATGCCGCGGCCGTCGGGCGACTCGTCTCCAGCCTTGATGAGCTCCATTTGCGCGGCAACGGCTTCGTTGGCCTTGGATATGACCCAGTCGACGAGGGACTCGTACAGGCCGCCGACAAAGGTCCAGCGGTCCTCGGTGCTGCACTGGCTGAGCAGAGTCTCGGGCTCGATGCCCAGAAGGCCGCTGACATCTTCGCATATGTCGGCCAGCGCCTCCGACTCGACGCTGTAGTCGAGCGTGTTGCCGAGCTTGAGCAGACCGGCGAGGGTTGAGATGAAGTTGCGATGGGCGGAGCCCTTGATGCCGATGTCCTTGAGGGCCTGTCGGAAGTCGTCGGCAGAGGCGGCATCGTCTGCAGTGGGGAGATAGGGGGGCGGCGTGTAGGTGCCAGACCGAGCCAGCAGGGCGTACGACGAAGGGCTGGTGAGCCCGAGGAACTCTCGCTCGGCAGGCGTCGAGGCTGAAGTCAGGAGGTAGTAGAAGACGTCGAAGGCGCGGTAGCCCGCCTCGGACGGGATGTTGAGCAGGCCATTGACGGTGTCGATGCCACCTTGGGACAGGGCCAGAGACGCTCCAGTGAGGTTACCGGCAAGGTTCAGGGTCAGTGTGACGCCGAGGGCGGCCTGCCTCGGGGCGGAGGGGTTGTAGGGCGTGATGCATCGAACAAAGGGCTGGATGGCGTCGAAGGCCTTGTAGAGAGTCGAGGGTATAGCGAAGGGGAAGGTGGAGAGAAAGGGGACCAGGACAGACGGGGTCGATTGGTGGAGCGAACTAGAGGCAGATGGACGTGAGCCGGCCATGAGCTAGCAGGCGGAGGGGGAGACATACCCCAAGATGATGCAGCCGTCTTCAGCGCGGCGGCGGGCGTGCTCCCAGGCCCTGGTAGCCAGCGAGGCGTCGACGGTTGGGGAGGCGCGCGACGCCGTGAGCCATGTGTTTACAACGAGGCTGGTGCTGGCGTCGAGCTGGTGGGACTGGGAGGCGAGATAGATGTTGTGGACGGCGTTGAGGAGGGTCGTGGTGGAGACCTGGGCCGTCTGAGGCCCTCCGGCCCGCGAGCCCGGGGCATCGGAGGCGACGGAGAAGAGGGACATGCGGTTCGCCATGGCGGGCCGAGCAAATCAGGGCGGATGGAGTCGCTGTGCCGGCGCAAGGGCCGAGGTTGTATCGCCCCCCCGGGACGCTGACGATGCTGGGGCACACTTTGGGTTGGTCGATGTTGGCGAGCTTCTGAAAGCGGCGAGCGAGGAATTCGACGGCACGCGATGGATAAACGACAGGATGGAGCCGGCCAAGCGAGTGAGGCAGGCCCGCCGAGGCCTGGAAGACGGAGGGGCGAGCAGCGACGACCCTGTCGACGGCCTCTTGCCGCGATAGGGACGAAGCGTGGAGGCGGTCGTTGGGCTGGAGCTGGATGTCGTGATCGTGGAGGTGAAGGAGAGCGGACGAGGATGGAGCGAGAGAGCGGACGCGCTGGCAGGTGCGGCGGGCGCAGCGATCCAAAGATGCAATAGCACGGGGCCGGCCGGATGCGTCTCGTCGGTACCTGGGCAGGGAGACGGGAGCGAGAAAGGCAGAGATGGGGGGGCACTTTGGAGTACCCGCTGTGCAATGCAGGCGCTGGTGGCGGCCGAGTATCCAAGGGGTCGTGCGCTAACGCGACTTGCCCATTCTCGACGTACCTGTGGGACTGCTGGGGGGCTAGGCAGTTTTCGGCCTGGGGCCCATCGG
This sequence comes from Hypocreales sp. Mo6-1, assembly GCA_002939055.1. Taxonomy (NCBI): domain Eukaryota; kingdom Fungi; phylum Ascomycota; class Sordariomycetes; order Hypocreales; species Hypocreales sp. Mo6-1. The sequence goes on from PNEP01000013.1 coordinate 5,148,323, forward strand.
TTCGGGAAGCGGGGCTGCAACGCGCAGCTGGCTGCTAGCTCAGAGGTACGAAGCCACTGGGAGGCACGGAGTGCGGGTACGGACACAGCCGAGCGAGCCTCTTGCGATGTGTACGGAGTACTGCATGTGATATGCCCGTACGGAGCATTGCGTTGGGGCACCAAGGAAGTCATGCATCGAGACTAGCGAGGCGCTTTAGAAATGAAGCTCCGCCTGCCAAAGCGCTAATCTTGTGGTTGTATGCGCCAACGCGGCTCCGAGTACTCTGTACCCCGTGCCGCCAAGCGGCTTTGCTTATGGCAGCATCGAGACATGAACACGAGTCCCCCTGCCAACGCGCTGCGATTACCTGCTGGGGACGCTGGCACAGCCTCGCTGGATACGAACTGCACGCCGACCCTTGAACGTTGGTTAGCAGGTCCCCTCACATGAAGAAGACCGGGAATTGCAAGACCCACCTTGCTGCTTTTTTTAGCTGTTCTTTTAGCGCGGCGCCTCGTCATGGTTGGATATTGATGGAGGCAGCTGAACTCCGTCCGAGGGCTTCCATCTGAATTATCCGACGCAGACCACCGACGGCCCACCTCGCTGGAACAGCCAGACTGTGGCAAATGCGACATGACACAAGGGAACGCAAGCGCGGCCTGGGCACAAGAGTCGCGCGTACTCGGCACGGGGTGCAGATGCCGCTGTCTCAGGCCTTGTGCCATGGAGCTGGCCGTCACACAGCGCCGCACAGCATGTGTCGAGCACGTACGAGGCGTACGAGGCGAGTGCCATGGCCGCCATTCTGCCCTCATGCGCCCGCGACGTCGCATGGACCTGGCCGTCGTTGTATTTCTCGCTGCTGACTTTGGCCGATTGTCACTGTGCGCTCTTGGTCCGCGCCGCCCGCCGTAGCGCGCCTGCCAGCTCCAGCTCGCGCCCCGCCCAGGGAAACCAGCCTTCCCCTTTCCTGCCGGCTGGCAGTCGATGCCTGTTGCGACTCCAAATTGCATCCATCCATCCATCCGCGAGAGATCTTTGCCCGGCAGCCCTGCGCTGGCCTCGCCGCCTCTCCCCACGCTCGCTTTGTCTCCCGGCCGCTTGACTCCGGCCGCTTGACTCCGGCCGCTTGACTCCGGCCGCTTGTCCCCGGCCGCTTGTCTCCGGCCCTTCTCCGCCTCTCGCTCCGCCTCTCGCTCCGCCTCTCGCTCCGCTTCTCGCGCCTCCTCTCGTTCCTCCGTCTCGTCTCTCCATCTGAAACCGCGGCTCGTGTCGCGTCCGCCTGTCTCGCGGCCCTACGACGGACGACTCCTGCCATCTCGCCCTGGCCCGGCTCTCTCGCTCGCCTCGACCTTCACCCAGGCCGCCCGCTGCGCTGCCATCGTGCCCGCCATGTCCACGAGCCTGCCTCCGCTCGGCGCTGGCAACGGAGGGGCCCATACCCAGCACTCGCTACCCTCGCTGCCCGCCCATCTCCAGTCCGACACGCACATCACCGGCCACCTGGCCAGCCGCTTCCATGTGTCGCATCCGACGGCCAAGCTGTCCTCGCACGGCCTCATCTGCCTCAACACCTACACCTCGTCCACCAAGGGGCCCGATGGCGGCAAGGCCGGCAGCGCCATGGCCGGCGCCGAGGACGTGGCTGGCCGCGCCTGGCTGAGGCTCGGCCACCGCTCCGAGAGCCAGGCCATCGTCTTCCTCGGCGAGTCGGGCTCCGGCAAGTCGACCGTCCGCAACCACCTGCTCTCGGCCCTGCTCGACAAGTCGTCGACGCCCCTGTCCACCAAGCTGTCGCTGGCCGCCTACGTCTTCGACACCCTCACCACCACCAAGACCGCCACCACGCCCACCGCCTCCAAGGCCGGCCTCTTCTACGAGCTGCAGTACGACACGTCCACCACCACCAACCCCGTCCTCATTGGCGGCAAGGTGCTCGATCACCGGCTCGAGAGGAGCCGCATCGCAGACGTGCCGACGGGCGAGCGCAACTTCCACATCCTCTACTACCTCCTCGCCGGCACCAGCGAGGCCGAAAGGGCCCACCTCGGCCTGGACGGCGCCAAGCGATGGAGATACCTCGGGCACCCGACCCAGCTCAAGGTCGGCATCAACGACGCCGAGGGCTTCCAGCTCTTCAAGAGCGCCCTGAGGAAGCTCGAGTTCCCCAGGGGCGAGATTGCCGAGATCTGCCAGGTCCTGGCCGCCATCCTGCACATCGGCCAGCTCGAGTTCGAGTCGACGAGCAACACGAGCGCCACCGGCGACGACAGCGGCGGCTTTTCCCACGAAGGCGGCGTCACCTCGACCACGGCCAAGAACAAGGAAGTGCTCGCCATCATTGCCGCCTTCCTCGGCGTCAGCAACGGCGATCTCCAGACAACCCTGGGCTACAAGACCAAGATGATCCAGAAGGAACGCGTGACCGTCATGCTCGACCCCAACGGCGCCCGCGCCCATGCCAACGAGCTGGCCCGCACCCTCTACGCCCTCCTCGTCGCCTGGATCATCGAGAGCGCCAACCAGAGGATCTGCGCCCCGGAGGAGGGCGTCGCCAACACCATCTCCCTCGTCGACTTTCCCGGCTTCGCCCAGCAGTCGTCGACCAAGTCGGCCCTGGACCAGCTCCTCAACAACGCCGCCACCGAGGCCATCTACAACATGACGCTGCACAACTTCTTCGACCGCAAGGCCGAGATGCTCGAGTCGGAGGAGGTCGGCGTCGCCCCCACGAGCTACTTCGACAACTCGGACGCCGTCAAGGGCCTGCTCAAGTCGGGCAACGGCCTGCTGAGCATCCTCGACGACCAGACGCGACGCAACAGGACCGACATGCAGCTCCTCGAAAGCCTGCGGAAGCGCTTCGAGGGCAAGAATCCGGCCATAGAGGTGGGCTCGGCCACTGCCAAGTTGCCGGGCAGCAACTTCTTGACGGAGAACACAGCGGCCGTCTTCACCGTCAAGCACTTCGCCGGCGAGGTCGACTACCCCGTCAGGGGCCTGATTGAGGAGAACGGCGAGGTCATCTCCGTCGACCTCCTGACCATGTTCAACTCGACCCGGAGCGAGTTTGTCGCCCGCCTCTTCGGCCAAGAAGCCCTGCAGACCATCGCCCACCCTAGCGAGAAGACGGCCGTCATGCAGGCCACCGTCAGCTCCAAGCCCATGCGGGCGCCGAGCGTCATGTCGCGCACGGGCGGGCGTGCCAGGACCACGGCGGCCCAGCGCCGCCAGCAGCAGCAGCAGCAGCAGCAGCAGCAGCAGCACGAGGCCTCGGGGCAATCGGAGCAGAGAGGTGACGCCAAGAACCTCAAGAATTTTGCCGGCAGAGGCTTCACGGAGCAGGGCGCCGCCGGACAGTTCCTTTCGTCGCTCGAGAACGTGCAGAAGGCGGTGACGGACCCGGGAACCAACGCTTACTTCGTCTTCTGCCTGAAGCCCAACGACCGCCGCATCGCCAACCAGTTCGACAGCAAGTGCGTGCGCACCCAGGTGCAGACGTTTGGCATCGCCGAGATCAGCCAGAGGCTGCGGTCGGCAGACTTCAGCCTGTTCCTGCCCTTTGGCGAGTTCCTCGGCATGGCCGACGCCGAGACGATGCTCGTCGGCAGCGAACGCGAGCGCGCCGAGATGGTCATTGACGAGAAGCGGTGGCCCAGCAACGAGGTCCAGGTGGGCTCGACAGGCGTCTTCCTCAGCGAACGATGCTGGATGGAGGTGGCCCGTCTCGCCGACAAGGTGGCCTCGCACGGCCGCTTCGGTCCGCCCCCCGACGGCGAGGGCGGCGACGGGCTCTCCCCCGGCGAGCAACAGGCCTTTGGCGCCTCCAAGGAGCAGCTGCTGTCGGCCGGCAACACGCCCCTCATGTACGGGGAGAAGGGCAAGGGCGGCTACTTCGTCGGCGGCTCCGACGACGCGCGCTCCGAGGCCGGAGCCTCGGCGCTCGGCGCCGGCGACATGTTCAAGAACCTCGACACGCGGGAGCAGATGGCCGAGCGGGGCAACGAGAAGTCGCTCGTCGAGGTGGAGGAGTTCAAGGACAGCCCCAGCCGCAAGCGATGGGTCTTCACCGTCTACTTCTTGACCTGGTTCGTGCCCGACTTCCTCGTCCGCTGGCTGGGGCGGATGCCGCGCAAGGACGTGCGCATGGCGTGGAGGGAGAAGCTGGCCATCAACATGCTCATCTGGTTCCTCTGCCTCGTCGCCGCCTTCTTCATCGTCGTCTTCCCCATGCTCATCTGCCCCAAGCAGAATGTCTTCAGCGCCGAGGAGCTCTCGGCATACGACGGAACCGAGGGCAGCAAGGGCGCGTATGCGTCGATCCGGGGCTACGTCTTCGACCTGGGCGCCTTCGTGCCCCACCACTACCCCAGCTACCTCAGCAGCAAGAGCCTGCTCAACTACGCGGGCAAGGACATCAGCTCCCTGTTCCCCGTGCAGGTGTCTGCCCTGTGCCAGGGAGCCAGCGGCTCCGTCAGCCCCGAGGTCACGCTGGACTACAAGAACACCAACCTGACGGGCTCGCCAAACCTGATCAACTCGCTGGACCTCAACGCCAAGTACCACGATTTCCGCTACTTCACCAACGACAGCAGGGACGACTGGTACCTGGAGCAGCTGATGACTCTCCGGGGGAACTGGGGCAAGGGCACCATCGGATACTCGCCGGAGTATGTGCAGAAGCTGTCCACCAAGAACCAGGCCGTCGCCATCCTCCGGGGCAAGGTCTACGACCTGACGACGTACATCACGGGCGGTCTCAGGATGCGCGCCAAGGCGGGCGAGAAGCCGGAGAACGACCCGTCCCTCACCAAGTTCCTGGACCCGGCCGTGGTGGCGCTGTTCCAGGTGCATTCGGGCAGCGACATCACCAGGTACTGGGAAACGACGCTGAACATCGCGCCCGAGGTCAAGGCCAGGATGCAGACGTGCCTCGACTACCTCTTCTACGTGGGCGACGTGGACACGCGGAGGTCGACGCGCTGCCAGTTTGCCGAGTACTTGGTGCTCGCCGTCTCGTGCCTCCTGGCGTCGGTGATCGCCTTCAAGTTCTTCGCGGCGCTGCAGTTCGGGGGCAAGAACGTGCCGGAGAACCTGGACAAGTTCGTCCTGTGCCAGATCCCGGCCTACACCGAGGACGAGGAGTCGCTCCGGCGGGCCATCGACTCGGCGGCGCGGATGCGCTACGACGACAAGCGCAAGCTGCTGGTGATTGTCTGCGACGGCATGATCATCGGCCAGGGCAACGACCGGCCGACGCCGCGCATCGTGCTCGACATCCTCGGCGTGTCGGAGACGGTGGACCCGGAGCCGCTGAGCTTCGAGTCGCTGGGCGAGGGGCTGAAGCAGCACAACATGGGCAAGGTCTACTCGGGCCTGTACGAGGTGCAGGGCCACATCGTGCCCTTCCTCGTCGTCGTCAAGGTCGGCAAGCCGTCCGAGGTGGTGCGGCCGGGCAACCGCGGCAAGCGAGACTCGCAGATGATCCTGATGCGCTTCCTCAACCGCGTCCACTATAACCTGCCCATGAGCCCGCTGGAGCTGGAGATGTACCACCAGATCCGCAACATCATCGGCGTCAACCCGACCTTCTACGAGTTTATGTTCCAGATCGACGCCGACACCGTCGTGGCGCCCGACTCGGCGACGCGCATGGTGTCGGCCTTTATCGACGACACGCGCCTCATCGCCGTCTGCGGCGAGACGGCCCTGACCAACGCCAAGGCGTCCTTCATCACCATGATCCAGGTCTACGAGTACTATATCTCGCACAACCTATCCAAGGCCTTTGAGAGCCTGTTCGGCTCCGTCACCTGCCTGCCCGGCTGCTTCTCCATGTACCGCATCCGCGCGGCCGAGACGGGCAAGCCGCTGTTCGTCAGCCGCGAGGTGGTCGAGTCGTATGCCACGATCCGCGTCGACACGCTGCATATGAAGAACCTGCTGCACCTCGGCGAGGACCGCTACCTGACGACGCTGCTGCTCAAGTATCACTCCAAGTACAAGACCAAGTACATCTTCACGGCCCACGCCTGGACCATCGCGCCCGACTCGTGGCAGGTCTTCCTCTCGCAGCGGCGCCGCTGGATCAACTCGACGGTGCACAACCTGATCGAGCTGATCCCCATGAACCAGCTCTGCGGCTTCTGCTGCTTCAGCATGCGCTTCATCGTCTTCATCGACCTGCTCAGCACCGTGGTGCAGCCCGTAACGATAGCCTACATCGTCTACCTGATAGTCCTGGTCGCCACCAAGGCCACGGTGGTGCCCATCACGGCCTTTGTCCTGCTCGGCGCCATCTACGGCCTGCAGGCCATCATCTTCATCCTGCGCCGCAAGTGGGAGATGGTCGGCTGGATGATCCTCTACATGCTGGCCATACCCGTCTTTAGCTTCGGCCTGCCGCTCTACGCCTTCTGGCACATGGACGACTTCAACTGGGGCAATACGCGCGTCGTGGCCGGCGAGAAGGGCAAGAAGGTGGTCATCTCGGACGAGGGCAAATTCGACCCGAGCTCCATCCCCCGCAAGAAGTGGGAAGAGTACCAGGCCGAGCTCTGGGAGACGCAGACGTCGCGCGACGACACGCGCTCCGAGCTTTCGGGCTTCAGCTACGGCACCAAGGCGCCGGCCGTCGTGTCCGAGTACGCCTTTCCCAGCCGCCCGGGCTCGACGACGGGCTTCGCCGGCCACGCCTCGACAGCTCACCTGCCCTACGACTCGCGCAACGTGTCCCGCATGTCGCTGGCTGCCTCGGACATGGCCGGCAACCGCATGAGCCACTTTGGCGGCTCGCAGTTCTTCAACCCCGACGACATGGTGGGCCTGCCCAGCGACGACGCCGTCCTGGCCGAGATCCGCGACATCCTCAAGACGGCCGACCTCATGACCGTCACCAAGAAGGGCGTCAAGCAGGAGCTGGAGCGCCGCTTCGACGTGCCGCTGGATGCGAAGCGCGCCTACATCAACAGCGGTATGTGGCCCCCTCCTGCAACCCCCTCTGCTCCCTCGCCTTTGCGCCCCTGACTGACTGGCCCGCTGCAGCGACCGAGGCCATTCTTTCTGGCCAACTTTGACGCCGTGACGGCCGGCTCCCCTCTCTCATCTGCCGTGCAGTCTGGCTGGTTTTGGTCTTGACCTAAAGTTGCCCATCTCACATGTGGCCATCTCGCTCGCACACGTACATTTTTTGCATACAGGGCACATAGGGGGGGGCCGGAGCATGTATGAGCCGACACGACATGTTTTTTTTTTTGGGAAACAAAGCGATTTGCGTCACCTCTTTGGGTGTTTATTCTGGATGGTTTGTACAGAAGCATTAATGGACATGGACTGGATGGACCACCCCGTCGACGAGGCTCCTCTCCGCGCCCCGGCTGCTCCAGGCTGCCACGCGTTGCTGGTCGCACGTCTCCCACAGGCGCCTCGCCAGGGCCCTGCACACAGCAGCCTCGTCCCCGTCGCCGCCGCAGGCCGCCCGCTGGGCGTCGAGCCAGCCGAGGACGCCGAACCTGGTGACGAGGGTGGTGCTGCCGCCCTCGATGCACGTGGCCCGGTATATAAGCCTCAGGACTCGTGTCCGGAGGCCCGAGCGCAGGTACGGATTGCTGGCCAGGGCCAGAATCTTCTCGAACCACGTCTTCTTGCGGAAGACGGCGAGGTCCGAGGGCGTCCTCAGGCCGTCGAGGAGATAGGCGAGGAGCCAGGCGAGCTCCGTGTAGTACTTGTCGTCCCCGGACGGCTCCCCGTGCAGGACGTCGTGCGCCAGGGGCAGCTTCTCGAGCGACCAGATGGGGCTGCGGGTGAGGAACGAGTTGACCTTGGGGTAGAGGGGGTGCAGGGGGCTCCGCAGGACGTCGAGTGCGTGGGCCGTGAAGGCCGTCCAGGCCGACGGAACCGGCCCGAGCTCGACCTGGGCCGTGGACGACTCGGCCAGCTCGGACAGGAGGAGCCAGGTCTGCGTCTTCTCCTCGTACGGCGAGTCCCTCATCCGGGCCGCCATCTTGCGTATGTTTGTCACGGCCTCCTTGCGGATGTTGGTGTGCTCCGACGACAGCAGGCCGACGAGGCCCGCGGCCCATCCGTCCTCGACCCAGTCCTCGACCCTCTTCGACGTCCACCTGGTGAGGGCGGCCGTGTCGGCGTCGCGGGAAAAGGGCGCATGCAGCATCTCCCGCAGACGCGAGCCGTCGAGGGGGCATCCATGCCCGTCGGCCGGCTGCTCGGCGGGCCCGTCGCCGCCGCCCGTGTCCAGGTCGGCCGCCTTCAGGGCCTCGACGTCGTCGGCGTCGCCCAAGCTCGCCAGCCCTGCCTTGGCCGACGACAAGTGGTCGCCGACGCGTCGATGCAGCGCCGCGAGCAGGGCATTGCCCGCTTCCCATACGTGGCAGGCGTTGAAGTAGAGCGAGAGAAAGCGCGCAAGAGGGCCCGTCACCCTCTCCTCGCCCGCGCCCGTTGCGTAGGGCAGCTGCTCGACAAGGACGAGAGCGAGCAGAGAAAGGCGGCCCACGGGTGCCGGGCCGCCATGCGCCGCCAGGGCCTCCATCTGGTCAAGGTATCTGATGGGAGAGGTTGCGCAGCGGTTCAGGCAGCCGTCCAAGAAGGCCCAGACGGCCTCGCCATCTTTTGCGCCAAGCTGGTCGACGGTGGCGTGCAACGTCCTCAGCAGGGGCTGCAATCCGGCGACGCGGGAGACTAGTTGGTTCTCAACGGCAACGTCTGCCAGCACGTCCCTGAGCTGACGGTGGGGAGCGTCGTCGTCGCCGCGGCAGAGGAGGCGGAGGAGAGCAGTGAATGCCGAGGACGGTGTCCCGTCGTCGCCCAGGCTCTCCATCTTGGAGAACCACCGCATCCCGGGGGAGTAGCTGGCTATCGCCACGAGATTCTCCAGCTCCATGACGCCCAATGCCTTGCTGCCCGGCTGGTGGACATGGCGCTGTAGGCGCCCGAGGACGTCCGCAACGAGCGGCGAGACGTCAAAGTTGGCGGCCAGGGCCACCCGGGGAATGACTTGGTAGTAGAGCCGCAGCAGACGACTTGCCAGCGTCCGGTGCAGCGAGTTCTCTGCCGGAATGCCCTTGTAGCATCGGACAATCTCCTTCATGTCTGGAATCCGTTGGCAGAAGGCATCTACGAGGCGCCGCGCCGCCTCTGACCACGTGGAGCCCCCGGGTCGAGACGGGCTCGACGCGTGCATGTCCACGGCCGTGGCGAGTTTCTCAAGGGCTGCCACGAGAATCCTCGTGGCGAAAAAGGACGTGAGGTGCGACTTTGGCGACAGGCATCGCATGAGGACCTTTTGATTGACGGCAGGAGGGATGATGTTGTCGAGGAGAACAGAGGTAGGAGGGGGGATGCTCGCGTAGCGCGCTGCGTCTCCAAAGGACGCAGGGAGCGGGATGCTCATGGTGTTGAAGAGAAAAGCGGCGTATCCGATCCATGTCATGGAGAGCTTTGGCTCAAAGCTGAACGAGCGGTTGTTGTAGAAGTAGTCGGCTACCAGTTCGGGGGCGGCAGTGAACATGGCGACGAGAAGCTCGCTGTGCCTGAGGCTGGACCATGGCCGGAGCTTTCCGGAGAATTCGGACAGGACGAAATTGAAGACGGGCACGCGGTCGCGGAGCCGGGCTGCCCAAGGGTCGCCGCCGTGGCCCTTGGTCGAAGACTCGTCGTCGGACTCCTTGGGATAGAGCCCCTTGTACGGGTAGAGCACGCCGGCGCCGGGCGTCGTACACAGGTACAGGAGGAACTGGTGGGCTCTCTCGCTCACAAGCTCCTTCTCGTCTGCGTCGCCGGCGGGGCTTGTGTAGCTGTAGAGGGCGAGGAAGCGCGAGAGCGTCTTGGTGTTGAAGCTGCGAAACTTGACGTCGCGGGGAATCTTGGTGTCCATGAGCACGTGGCATTTCAGCGTGTCCAAGATGTCCAAGACGAGATGGGGCGGATCCGTCTTGATCATGTAGGTCAGATGGGACAGGAGTTCCCTCTGCGACAGGAGCTCCTTTCGCCCGTGGGAGTGCAGGTAGCGCAGGCAGCTCAGGAAGAAACGGACGGCATTGGTCCGCACAGACGCCTTCCGGGTGTCTTGGTGGCCGTCTCCCACGTGCCCGAGCTCCATGTTTCTGCCGAGAGAGGCAAAGGTGTAGGCTCTGGCGCGGACAATCCTCTTGGCGAAAGCGCCGCCGTCGAGGCAGACGGCTTCTCGCAGGAGGCGCAGCGTGGGGGAGATGACGAAGGCCTTGCCCTTGTCGGAGGACAGATTCCTGGACAAGGACTTGAGCTGCGTCTCGTGCAGGAGTGTCTGGCAGAGGCCGAGCCCGTGGGGGACCAGTTGCAGCGACTGGGAGACTGCGGCGAGGACGAGGGCCAGGACGACGGCGACGGAGGACATGACGCCGTCGTCGTTGACGCGGGCGGCAAAGGACCACATGTCCATCATGTCGGCGAGGTAGACAGCTTCGTCACCGGCGTCGCTCGGCTTGACGGCCTCGAGGTACTCTTGCAGGATGGCGAGCTTCCCTTTGCCGTCGCCATTGGCCGCCGCGGCATCGTCGAGGAGCCTCTTGAACGACTGCAGGCCTGCCGCGTCCGGGTTAGCCGGGAGCAGCGGGCAAGAGGGACTCAAGGCGGAGCGCGTCTACCGTGCCGTGCGCGCCGCAGGTCCTGGTCGAAGGCGAGCAGCTTGCGCAGGTGCTGGCTGGACAAGACGTCCTCGCCAGGGGGGGCTTCGTGGGCCGTCTTGTGGCGCTTGCGAGGAGCAGGCGCTCCGTCGGCGCCGCTGGACGCTCTCTTTCCCATCTCTAGAGCCGTCGTCGTCGAGCCGGGCATGGATGTGCAACTCTCTGGAGTTGTACGTGAAAAGTACAGAGTACAGAGTATTGCCGCGCTCCACCGCCCGCGCGCCTTCCTCATGGGGCCAGGCCAAGCCGCGGCCGGGGCACCGGCCAATCAGACGCTGGGCGATCAGGGAGCGAGTTTTTCCGGATTTGTGTTGGCCTACGTCGGCTTCTCGGTGAGGCTGGCGCCGCCTCGGGAGCAGACGGTGGTCAACAGCAACTGCTCCGTGTGCCGGCCTGCGCCAGCGTGGTTGGAGAGGAGAGCTTGGACGCCATCCATGACCCCATGACGAAGAAGCGCGGCAGCCCTGGCGACGAGCATGACGATGGCCAGATGATCATGTGGTCCCCCCCATCGCAGGCCTCCCATGGCAGCCACCCAGCCTCCTGTCGAGGCTCGAGGGCGATGGCACCCGAGGTCAGCAGCAACGGCGGCGGCGGCGGCGGCGGCGGCGGGGGGCCGCGAGGACACGACGCCACGACAGCGACGAGGCGCGCCACTGCGCCCTGGCGACGCCCAGTTGGGTCAGCAGCGGCATCCGATTCGCGGCCGCATGCGTGCGGGCCTTGCCAAGCGGCGGGTTCGAGGCGCGAGGCCGTCCAGAGGCAGCGGAGAGGAGGAGGGCCTGCTGCTCGAGGGCCTGCTGCTCGAGGCCGCAGCCAGGGCCGCAAGCAGGGCCGCAAGCAGGCCATCGCCAACGGCCTCGCCAACGGCCTCGCCAACGACCTCCTCGGGCAGGATCGCAGCCAGGGCCGGCCCGGGGGGTCGCGTGGTTCGCCGGCATTGGCCTCGGGCAGGCCCCCCGGAACCGCGACGGCGGGCCAGCGGCCGGCGGATGCAACGGGCTCGCAGCCCTGGCCGGCCGAAGTGGACCCTAATACCAGCTGGTGTGGTGGCGCCAGCCATCCGGAGCCCGTCCTGGCCGCGCCGACTGGACGGCTTCGTCGACGCCCGCAGCCTATCATTGCCACGACGGCTCTGAGGCGCCTTCGCTGGCCATCTGTCTGGGTCAAGTGAGCAGGCTGTGTCTGTCTTTCTTCTGGGTTTGTTGCCTTTGTTCCCTCCTTCGCTTGTCTCTTCTGTTGCACCGCCCGCCCGGGCGTGGCTTTCTTCCCTTCTCATGCACCCTGGTCCGACTAGAAGCAGCCTCGAAGCGCCGGCCGTTTGCTTGTCTTGCTGCGGGCTCCTCGTTCCCTCAGCTTCGTCTGGCACGAAGCTGGACTTATCATGCCCAGCATGAAGCACCCGACTGGCGCCTCAGCCGAGGCCTCGTCCTCGTCCTCCTCCTCGCGCCTGTCCTCTCTCATGCCGTGCTATGCGCCACTCGTCTCTTGTCTCAAGGGAGGCCGGCGTGGTGGTGAGTCCATCGTGTCCTCCCTCCACGCCAAGCCCCAAGCAAAGGCTGACGGGACCAAGACGACGAGAAACGACCTTGTGGCGTCGTGCACAACCAGCCCCCTCGCCAGCCCGGTCCCGTGGCAGCACCCGAGGCTGAGTCTTGTGAGCCCGGCTGCAGGGGAACAGGGCTCAGGAGGAGCGTCGGGCCGCCGCCGGCCAACTTGTCTGTGAGGAGCAGGTTCCGGTCCGGCGCGCCCTGGCGCCGGCCGCTGATCTCTGCGCCCTCTGACTTTCGGCATCTGCATTCTGGCTCTCTCCAACGCGCCAGTGACCGTCAGGCGCCGCTTCGGCAAGGACTGCTCATGCCACAGCCCGGAGGCGCATCTCCCACTCGACGGCATCTCGACCCGGCCGGAGCCGTGACGCCGCCTCCGCCAGCCTACCTTGGCAGCCGGGCCGAGGACGACGACCGGCTGCTGCATCATAGGAGCTATTCGCCCATGTCGTTTCACATCCCCCGCCGGCAAGTCACGGGGAGCCCTCGGTCGCCGGCCCAGGATGAGCTGGCCCCTCGAATCGCGCAGAAGGCACAGGGCCGACCCCGTGCCGCTGCGGTACCGGCCGTGCAGGCCGCGGCGGAGGGTGTGAAGAAAGAGGGTGTGAAGAAAGCTGGCGGCGAGACGGCGGAGCGCCAGAGCCTCGCCGCTAGCAGCCGGCCATCGACGTCGCACTCGATGACAGGCGCGATGCCTGGTGAGAAGCATGCCGACCCGGGGCACACCATTTTCGCCACGGCTTGCGCTAACGCGGGCGACACGACGCTGCAGAGCTGAGGCCGCTGAGGCCGATGCCTGGCCTCGGTGCCCGCCCGCCAGAGACCCAATCGTTTGCCGAACGGGCCATGTCGGGCCTGGAGCGGCCGCACACGGCGTCGACCAAGGCCGAGCTCTGCCCCGTTGCCAGCGAGCCAGGGCCCTTGGGCGACGGCGGTGCCTCTACGGCGGCGGCGGCGGCAGGCATGGGCGTGGGCCGAGACGGGCGGCCGCCGCCCCTGGGGCCCCGACGGCCGCTGCGAAAGAAGAAGTCGTTTACGCGCGTGTCCGACTGGCTGTTCCCTGGCAGCGACGCCGAGCAGAGCGGGGGCCTGAGCCTCGACTCTGCGGCAAAGACGCCGAGGCAGGGCCAGGGCACGGCGGCTCCGTCGGCGCGGGGCCGGGCGAGCTGCGATTCTCTCGGCTCCTGCTCGGGGTGGGAAACGGACGACGAACAGCGCACGGTGCCGACGACGTGGTCGCCGGGAGGCAGCTCGGCGGCCAGGCAAGACGAGGCGCCGGCCATGGAGCGCAGCGCCACGTTTGGCAAAGGCGGCTGATTGCATGTGCATGTTGCATGCGACGGAAGCATTGGCGGCACCATGCGACTCGAGCTCATGCATCATGTATGGCACGGTGGTGGTGGTTTGCCATGGCCACGTGGGCGACGCGGTTGGCTGGAGTCGAGGGAGAGGCGGCACCACGACTGCATGGTGCTGGTGCTGTTGTTGGTGCGTTGCTGGTGTGTTGCTGGTGTGTTGCTGGTGTGTTGCTGCTGTGGTGCTGGTGCTGTTGCTGTACGGCGCGCGGCGCCACACCGAGGGCTGGCCAGGGCCAAGGATGAATCGAGCGAGCGGGCCTGCGGATTCATGCTCGACGGCCGGCCCTCGCACGTGGCTCCCGGCACGTGGTTCCCAGCAAAGGCGAGCCCGTGAAACCGGGCAAAAGTAGTCCGGCCTCCGCCGCGCCGGGTCCGCACGGACGACGGGCTGCCTCCGTACTACCTCCGTCCTACTCGACCGAGCGGCGGCGCCTCCAAGTCAAGGCGAAGCTGGCTGGCTGGCGTCCGGCTTGCTTGTGCTCCCCGACAGCTGGCGCGGCGTGCAGTTGCGAGGCGTCTTGGGCAGCCACGGGGCCCAGCCAAGGCAAGGCAGGGGCCGGAGAGCGTGCCCAAGCCGCAGGTATTAAGGAGGCCGGGTGGTGTGCGTGCGTGCGCCCGAGGCCTGCTTCTCGAGCCTGATGCGCTGACGCTCGTCCAGACCGGACTCGCGCACGCGTCGACGACAGATGGGCGTCTTGGACCTGCTGGCCGCGCTCCGGGGCGCGCTCCGGGCCGCGCTGGCGCCCGGCGACAGCTACCGATACAGCGCCATCCCGGCGCCGGCCGTGGCCCAGGCGGATGGCCACGTCGACGAGCACAGCCGGCGGCGGATACGGCTCCTCAGGCTGTGCGCGGGCAGCGTCGCCCTGTCCGTCATGCTGGCCACGGCGGCCGTCTACGGGTACGTGGCTCCGTGGCTTCCACCCGCGACGAGTCCAGACTCACGCTCGCCGGCAGCGGCGGCTTCTCGCGCGCCACGACGGGGTGCGAGGCGACGGCGCAGTGCCTCGACACGTCGCCGCACACGTGGGGCCAGTACTCGCCCTTCTTCTCGGTGCCGTCGGCCATCGACGCCGCCACGCCGGGCGGCTGCCGGCTGACCTTTGGCCTCGTGCTCTCGCGCCACGGCTCGCGCTACCCCACGGCGGCCAAGGCCGAGGCGTACCGCTCGCTCGTGGGCCGCGTGCAGCGCGCCGTCGACGAGTACCCGCCCGGCTTCGAGTTCGTCGGGCGCTTCCAGGCCAGCCCGGGCGTCGACGGGCTGACGGCCTGGGGCGAGCAGGAGATGGTGGACTCGGGCCGCGCCTTTTACCGCCGCTACGCCGCGCTGGCCCGGGGCGCGGAGCCGGAGCCGTTTGTGCGGGCGTCCGGGTCGGGCCGCGTCGTGGCGTCGGCGCGCAGGTTCGCCGAGGGCTTCCACGGCGTGCAGGGCGGCGGCGGCGGCAGCGGCGGCGGCGGCAGCGGCGGCGGCGTCGACATGGTCGTGGTGCCCGAGGGCCCGGCGTCCAACAACACGCTCGACCACGGGCGGTGCGCGGCCTTCGAGGACGGGCCGTGGTCGCGGCTGGCCGAGGACAAGCAGCGGCGGTGGCGCGACGTGTGGGCGCGGCCCATTGCGGCGCGGCTCAACGCGAAGCTGCGCGGGGCCAACCTGACGGCGCTCGAGGCGGTGCTGCTGATGGACCTCTGCCCGCTGGACACGGTGGCGTCGCCGGGCGCGACGCGGTCCGACTTCTGCCGCCTCTTCTCGCGCGACGAGTGGCTCGGCTACGACTACCACCAGTCGCTCAGCAAGTGGTACGGCTACGGCGGCGGCCACCCGCTGGGCCCGACGCAGGGCGTCGGCTACGTCAACGAGCTTGTCGCGCGGCTGACGGGCCAGGCGGTGCGCGACGGCACGTCGACCAACTCGACGCTCGACTCGTCGCCGGCCACCTTCCCGCTGGGGCGGCCGCTGTACGCCGACTTTAGCCACGACAACACCATGACGTCCATCCTGGCGGCGCTGGGGCTGTACGGCGACACGGGCGACCTGACGGCCGAGCGCAAGCTGTCGCCGCGCCAGACGCACGGCTACTCGGCCGCGTGGACGGTGCCCTTTGCCGGCCGCGTGTACGTCGAGAAGATGCGGTGCGGCGAGCACGGCGGCGGCGGCGGCGACGAGGAGCTGGTCCGCATCGTCGTCAACGACCGCGTCGTGCCGCTGCTCGGCTGCGGCGCCGACGACCTGGGCCGCTGCCGGCTGAGCGCCTTTGTCGAGAGCCTGTCGTTTGCGCGGGGCGGCGGCCTGTGGGACAGGTGCTTTTCCGACGGATAGACGTCTTTACTTGCTGCTGTCAGATGGCTGTGCGGCTGTGGATGCGTCCTCTTTAACCATGACTTTACCTCCCGATACCCTCTGATGTTGCGACGTCTGATGTGGCGAGAAGCATGAGACCCCTTACGTACTTGGGCGGCGACTTTTGACTCTGCGCGCGGCTCCTCAAATAGGTAGGCCGGTACGCAGGGTGCGCTGCCTGCGCGCTCTGCCAGCCTCGGTACCGCTCTAGCAGCCGCCTAGTGCCTGTTTCAAGAAGGCTGCCTGCTGACGTCGTAGCTGCCTTGGAATGGATCCTCGATGCCTCATCGTCCAACCTCGCAAGTTGACGCCCCAAAGCCGCATCGCGCGCGACCCCGAGCGAAGCGTACGAGCGTGTCCACGATGGTGTCGACGGCTGGAGGCATCGCCATCGCCATCGTCGTCCTGCTTGCCGGAGCGGCAGCCGGCTGGGTCGTCTTCACCCAGCTACGCGCGCGCAGGCTCGGTGTACGTGTGTCCATGGAGGGCTCGTGTGGAAGCCTCGTCCCTCGTCCCTCGTCCCATCGCCCCCTCGTCCCCTCGTCCCCTCTCCCCTTGCTGTGCTGACGCGGCGAGGCGCGCAGCTGCCACGGCCGAGCCTGTCGTCATACCTGCCCTGGCGGCAGCGCGACCAGCCGTACGGCCCCCCGCGGCCGGCGCCGGGCGGCGTCGTCGGCTGGATCAACGACCAGGTGCGCCGGTTCCGCAACCGCGGCAGCCGGTCGGCGGGCGGCGCGTACGAGCAGGCGCTGCACGGGCGGCGCGGGTTCGGGCCGCTGGACCCGGACGAGGCGTGGGACGCGCGCGTGGGCCACGAGGCCGACGGCTACGGCTACGGCGGCTACGGCTACGAGGCGCGGGAGCTCAGCGGCGGGCTGGGCGGCGGGCGCGGTGCCGAGCGCGACCACGAGCGCGACCACGAGCACGACCACGAGCACGACTACGAGCACGACTACGAGCACGAGCACGGCCACGACCGCGACCACGACCACGACCACGAGGCCGCCCGGGGCCGCGCGCCGACGCGGGCCGCCAACCCCTTCGACGACGACGCGGCGGCCGGCGCGAGCCTGCGCGGCGTCAGTCCGCGGCCCATCGATACGGCGGCGGCGGCGGCGCACAAGCCCAAGGCGCGCGGCGAGGCGGACCGCGGCGGCAGCAGCAGCCCGACGGAGCGCCGGTCGGTGTTTCGCGAGAACGTATGATGGCACGGGTTGGCGCCTCGTCTTTGTCGCCTCGTCTTTGTCGCCCGCAGCTGCACGCGCAGTGGAGCGACGTGTCGCGCTGCGGTAGGCGGCCTGTGGCGGGCCGAGCGGCGGCCGTGACGGCGTCGACGGCGTCGGGCACAAGGGCCTTATCGGCGACATGAGCTGTCCGTACATGAATGCAGTGCTCGGATGTGTGTGCTGTAATGTGTGTCCCGCTGCGGTGCTGCCCCTCGTGTACTCCGTACCTTGTACCTCCTCGACGGCCACCTATTTCTTCCACCATCAGCATCATCATCACAACGCCCGCGCTCCAGCTGCCTCGCCGTGCCCAATGCTCCGCCGCCGCCGCCGCGCCCTCCTGATCGCATCTCTCGCGACCTCCCTCGGCCGCCGTGCCTCCTGATCGCATCTCTCGCGACCCCCCTCGGCCGTCCTCCAAGCACATCCTCCGCTTCCAGCGCCTGAACCCCCGCCATGGACCTCGACCTCGACGCCGTCCGCGACGAAATGGTGGCCGTCGCCTACGAGGCCGGGCGCATGATGCTCGCCGCCAACCCGGCCGACCTCGACACCGACACCAAGCTCAACTGTACGTGGCCGCCGCCTCGCCCGCTGCCGCCCTGCCGACGGCCGCCCTGCTGACCGACGCCCTGCCGCGCCGCCGTGCCAGCCGTCGACATGGTCACCGACGTCGACCGCGCCGTCGAGCGCATGGTCTCGGCCCGCCTCGCCGACGCCTTCCCCTCGGTCGCCTTTGTCGGCGAGGAGACGTACAAGCCGGGCATGGCCATCGGCCCCGAGCCTACCTTTGTCGTCGACCCCATCGACGGCACGTCGGCCCTCGCCCCAGCCCAAGGCTTCCCCCCGCCGCTGACCCCGGCCCAGGCACCACCAACTTCGTCCACTCGATGCCCCACGCCTGCATCTCGCTCGGCCTCGCCGTCGCCCGCTCCCCCGCCGTCGGCGTCATCTACAACCCCTGGCAGGACCTGCTCTTCACCGCCGTCAAGGGCCGCGGCGCCTACATGACGCGCCTCCGCGGCTCCCCCCCCTGCCGCCTGCCCCTGGCCAAGACGCCCCGGCCCCTCGCCGGCCTCGGCGCCGCCCTCGTCGCCGTCGAGTGGGGCTCGGGCCGCGACGGCCCCAACTTCGACCTCAAGACGGACGTGCTCCGGACCCTCGCCGCCAGCACCGACTCGGGCGGCGCCATGGTCCACTCGCTGCGCTCCATGGGCTCCGCCGCCCTCAACCTCGCCGCCGTCGCCGCCGGCTGGCTCGACGCCTACTGGGAGGGCGGCTGCTGGGCCTGGGACGTCTGCGCCGGCTGGTGCATCCTCGACGAGGCCGGCGGCCGCGTCGTCAGCGGCAACCCCGGCGACTGGCACCCCGCCCTCGACTCGCGCGTCTACCTCGCCGTCCGCGCCGCCCCGCACGGCCAGGAGGAACTCGTCGAGCAGTTCTGGCGCATCATCGGCAACCGCGCCATGGACTATTCCTCCTGAGCACACCACCCGCCTCCGCCCGCCCCTTGTTTACACCATTTTGCGTACCTATAGACCATCCATGACCTTAGAGGGTTACTGACCTTAGAGGGTTAACCCCCACGCGCTGGCGGATACTAATCAACTGTCGACAAAAACGAATCATGACCATTGCTTTCTTTCATTCCCTCGTCCTCTCTGGCCAGGTATACATGCCTACGTACCCGGCCTAACTTAATTAATGCACAACGCCTTTATGCTCCGCCCTGTCGCCCGTGTTGTCTTCTCTATTCCGCCTCAAAAGGCCGGCCGCTACCTCTGCTACCTACCTGCCCCCCGTAGGAGCAGCCAATCCAAGCAACAGACAAGACAGGCTTGGGCAACCCCCTGCGGCCCAGGCACTTTTCGCCCCCTTGTCCGCCCCGAGCCCCCCCCTCCCAGTAGATAGACCAGCATCTGGGGCGACCGTTCCTCTTCGGTCGATGCTTGGTCCGTCGCCTCCTTCCCTCCTCCCCTTCATATCGTGGAGAAGACAAGTGTTCAACGCCCTGGACGCGCCCAGCCAGACCCCTACGACGCCTCGGCCTTGGCCTCCTCCTTGGTATCGACCTTCTTGGCCGCCGGAACACCCTCGGCACCATCGTCCTCGCGAGCTCGCTTGCCGTTCGTGGCAGTCGCCGCGCCCTTGTCCTTGGTCTCGTCGGCCGTGGACTGGATGCGAGGCTTGGCACTGGCAGCAACCGTTAGCCCGTAGACTCGACACAACCACCTCGGGCGCCCAGGGCAGGGCCTGGCTTACTCGTTGCTATCGTCCCGGCGCTCGCCATGTTCCCGTCGGCCGTCTCGATCTCTGCCGCCGTCGTGGCCGCCCCGGCCGCCACGGCCCCGGCCCCGGCCCCGGCCCCGACCGCCGCGCCCGCGACCGCCGCCGCGGCGGTCCTGGAAGCCGTGCTTCTGGTCCTGCTCGCGCCGCTTCTTCCAGTCGTCGGGGTCACGGGTGCCTTGGTGGTGGTCTTTCCCGCGGAAGCTCTTTTGGCTCGGATCCCTTCCTTCGAAAAACTTCTTCTGCGCGGTGCTGTTGGGCTCCAGCTTGCCCTGGCGGATGAGATCGCTCTTCTCGTTGCAGTAGTCCCGCTTGGTCATGATCTTCAGATCGTGTCCCTTGTATGTCGGCGCCGGGTCCAAGGCGACGAATTTCTTGGCCGCCTCTTCGTCGGGAAAGGTGGCGAAGACGGAGCCCTTGAAGAGGCCCTCGTTTGTCCGGCGCAACTTGAGGCCCTTGATCTCGCCAAACTTGCCAAAGAAGCTCTCGAGGTCAAACTGCGTGTCAGGGTTCTCGTCGCCGAAGCCCTTGACGTAGACGGTGGCAGCCTCGATCTTGGTCCTGCCCTCGGCCATGGGCTTGTAGGCAACCTTGCGCCGGACCGTTTCCTCGCCCTCGCCGCCCGCAACCTCGAGGAAGTCGCTGCCGCGCAGGGACGCAACCACGGCGCTGTACGGCTGAAAGGCGCGCATGCGCTTGAAGGAGTGGATCGTCGAGATGGGTATGGGCTTGTTCGCCGTTCCCTCGCAGGATTTCCACATGAACTTATCCTGTGGGAAGTTCCAGTCTCCAAAGTAAAACTCGACCTAGGTGGCGCGTGTTAGCCAGGGGTCCTCTCGAGGGGGGTCTTCCGAACAAGCCGTTACCTGCTTGCGAATGGCGACGGGATCATCGGTGACCTGGCGCGCGCTGGGGTCGAACTTGCGGTTGTTTCGGGGGTTGGCGAGGTCGTGCTTGGCTTTGGTCTTGAGCATCTTGGTGTCGTCGTCGTCGGCGGGCTTCTCCCCCGAGGCTTCGGGCTTCGGCTCCTCGGCCTTGAGATTGCCGGGGACAGATGCAGGCTCCTCCGCAGACTCGGGCTCAGGCTTATCCTCCGAAGGCTCGGCCCTGACGTCTGGCCCAGGCTTCTCCTCTGCACACTCGGCCTTGCCTTGCGGCTCAGCCTTGACTCCCACGAGCTCGGAGCCGTCAGCAGGCTGCGACTTCTCCTCGCCCGCGGGCGGGGGCGCCTGGGCAGCCTCTGCGGGCTTGGCGGCGGCGCCCGCCTCGGTCACGTTGACGTCGGCCATGGATGCGACGCGTCCGGATGGCGAGTGCGACCGCGTGCTTCAGGCGATGCGGGCTGAGATGCTGCGTCGGAGAGCCCTAGGAGTTGGTGGCAAGGCGTCAGCAGCAGTCCACGAATCTTGGAAAACGAGGCGGCGGGGTTGCCCAAGAGCCAAGCGGCCGGTCAGGTGCCCGCGCGCTTCGGATCCCCGTGACCAGCCTGCCGCCGCCAATTCGTCTTCTTACCCGAGGCCTGGTTGAAACACAGGTCGCCAAGCTGGGTGCTTTCGCTGGCGGCGGACGCGATGCGGACGGCAGAAGGAAAAGGGCAAAGGGTGAAGTAAAGGATGCAAGATTGAAGGGAAATTCTGCCGGCACGAGAAAGCCTTTTTCGAATCCTAGGAAGCTTCGTAGCGCAGCGCGCTCACCGCCCGCAGCTGCGCCCCGCCGCAGTGCCCCACTGGTGCAGGGCTGCCCAGTAGCAGGCAGCCCTGGACACCCGCCAAGCACTGGCGTACAGAATACCCGCCGCGGACATGGACAGTACCTTGGCGCAAACCGCTGCTGCTGCCGCCCCTCGCGAGGTGGCGCAGCTCAGAGGTTCCTCCAGGGTACACTGTAAGTGCTCGGCACTTGCGGTCGCTGGCGACCTACGCCCGGACGATCCCCAGTCCCAACGTCAACTCTGGATCCGCCAAATCACGACCTGGCCGCGACATGGAAGGCCATTGCCACTGCCTGGTGATGCTCTGCCCAGCGGCTTCGCAGCGACAGGCAGCCGCACCTTGACGCGCTTCGCATCGACAGGCAGCCGCACCTCAACGCGCTTCGCATCCGTCTCGATGCCGCCGCTGAACCGACGACCCCCGGGCCCGCGACAATGAGACGCATCGGCAGCCTCAGCGGCGCACTGGCGCCTCTCGCCAGCAGCCGTGTGAGGCTGGGAGTCGCCTGGCGTGCGGCCTCGCCCCTGTCCCGCCAGCCGCGGCTTTTCCACCTCCCAAAGGCGAGCTGGCGCCGCGTCTCGGATCGCCGCGGCTCAACCCTTCCCGTGGCCATCATCACGGGCGGCTTGTTCATCTGGTGGCTCTACCCGTCCGACGACTTTGCACAGCTCTCCACCAAGGGCCGCGGCGTGAGCACAGGGAGCCGCGCTGCCAAGGGCCACGGCCAGGGTGGCCAGCATCAGGACGGCCAGGGCGAAGCCGACGGGCATCAGCGCGACCAGTCTGCATGGGCCGACTTTGCCCGTCGGTTTGAGTCCCTTTCGCTCATGACGGACCTCGAGTGGTCTGACCTCTCCGACAAGCTGGTCGGTTACATCATCCCCGAGTGGTCCAAGACGGTCCCCGGCTACATGAGGAAGCTCCAGCGGGAGCTGTCCATGTCTCCCGGCTCCCTCGCCGACGAGATTTGGCGGGAAGCCCACGATCCCCTCGTCAACCCCGAGATCCGCTACTCGGCCGAGGTGCGAGTGTCGCCGGACCTTTGCGACGAGGAAAAGGAATACCTGGCGAGGCGACGCAGAGTGGCAAGAGTGGCCCTAGCACGCTATCTCGGCCTGCGCGAGGACGACATTCACCCCGACGACGTCCCGACCATTGCCATGTGCGGCTCCGGCGGTGGCCTGCGCGCGCTCATCGCCGGCACCGGATCCCTGCTTGCGACCGAGGAGGACGGGCTCTTCGACTGCGTCACGTACACGGCTGGCGTCAGCGGCTCCTGCTGGCTCCAGATCCTCTACCTCTCTTCCTTCACAAAGGGCAGCGTCGGAGCGCTTCTCGACCATCTCAAGGCCAGGGCGTCCACCCATATCGCGTACCCCCCCGTTGCCTTCCACTCCCTCATCTCCCTCCCCACGAGCAAGTGTCTCCTGAGCGGCTTGGTGGAGAAGCTCAGGGGTGACGCCAAGGCCGAATTTGGCCTCGTCGACATCTACGGCCTCCTGCTGGGCGCGCGCTTCCTGGTGCCCAAGGGCGAGCTGGGTGTCAACGACGGAGACTTCAAGCTGTCGAACCAGCGCGAGTACGTCAAGCTCGGGCAGCGTCCGCTGCCCATCTACACGGCCGTGCGGCACGAGATCCCCGACCTGGTCGACGCCCTCACCGATGCAGGCTCCGAGGAGGCAAAGGAGACGGCTAGGCAGGAGTCCTGGTTTCAGTGGTACGAAATCACCCCGTACGAGTTCTTCTGCGAGGAGTTTGGCGCCGGCATTCCGACGTGGGCCATGGGCAGGAAGTTCAAAGACGGCAGAGACGTGGCCCCCGAGCAGGGCTTTCATCTGCCTGAAATAAGGATGCCGCTGCTCATGGGCATATTCGGAAGCGCCTTCTGCGCCACCCTCAGCCACTATTATCGGGAGATCAGGCCGCTTGTCCAGAGCATGTCTGGCTTCGGCGCCCTCGACGAGATGGTCTCCGGGAGGAACGACGACCTGAGCAAGGTTCACCCCATCGACCCTGCCAGCATCCCCAACTTTGCGTACAACATGCACGGCCGGCTGCCCAAGACGACGCCGAAGAGCATCTACGAACGTCATTACATCCAGTTGATGGATGCGGGAATGTCCAACAACCTCCCCATCTATCCCCTCCTGCGCCCCGGCCGCGAGGTCGACATTCTCATCGCCTTTGACGCGTCCGCAGACATCAAGACGGACAACTGGCTCTCGGTTGCCGACGGCT
The DNA here is from genome assembly GCA_002939055.1 of Hypocreales sp. Mo6-1. Taxonomy (NCBI): domain Eukaryota; kingdom Fungi; phylum Ascomycota; class Sordariomycetes; order Hypocreales; species Hypocreales sp. Mo6-1. The sequence goes on from PNEP01000013.1 coordinate 5,171,692, forward strand.
ATGCCCGCCAGCGTGGCATCAAGGGGTGGCCCGTGGGCATCGGATGGCCGAAGCCGGGGGAATCGGCCAAGCAGACGGCCCGGGAGCTCGCCGATGCCCAGGCCGACACCACCCGCGAAGCCGAGCGAAAGGTCCAGGAAGCCCGGGCCGACCAAGAGGCTCTTCGCCGGGAAGCCGGCGGCGAGTCGAGGTTTGCGCCCGGGGACGAGGCCGGCGACCTGGGCTACTGCACCGTCTGGGTGGGCACGACGCAGGAGCGGTCCTCGGAGCCGCCGCCGCCGTCCAAGGCCATCACGGACGCCGACTCGTGGAAGCTGATGGAGCCTGACGCCGGCATCGCCGTCGTCTACCTCCCGTTCCTCTCCAACCCAAAGGTGCCCGACGTCTCGCCCGGCACGTCCGAGTTTCTCAGCACCTGGAACTTTGTCTACACCCCCGGCCAGATAGACGGCGTCGCGCGTCTTGCGCGGGCCAACTACGACGAGGGCAAGGCGCAGATCCGCTCGGCGGTCCGCGCCGTCTACGAGCGCAAGAAGCAGCTGCGCGAGCAGGCCGAGAAGCAGCTGCGGCAGGAGAGATACCGCAGCATGGCGAGGCACGGCGAGGCGGCGCTGCTGGGCGAGGGGGACCAGTTCAGCTGACGTCTTGATACTGACGCGAGGCCATGGTTTTGCCTCTTCTACAGCACGGCTTAATATACAGTGGCACCATCGGGCCCCAACCGCTAGGTGTGCACCTCTCATGGTGCCTGGTACAAGCGGCACGCTGTCGCCATCCCCCCCCCCTCCCTCCCCTCGCTTCCGAGCCGGCCTGTTCCCATCAGATTATCTCTCCAATGTCGATGTGCGGCGGCGTCCAGGGCTTCGCCCCCTCCTCCATCATGTCGCTCGGCACGCGCACCTTGTTGCCGGGACTGTAGAGGTACCACGCCTTCAGGGACACCATCGAGGCCTTCCGGCGGGCTATGTCGAGGCTCGGGCCGGCGCCCTCTCCGAGCTTCTCCTTGCCGCTATAGATGCCGACGACGTAGACCGGGGTGCGCGACAGCCGACCCGTCTCGCTCTCGAGGCGGGCGAGGGGCGGCTCGAAGCCCTCTCGTGCGCACAGCAGGGCGAGTTCCCGCGTCGGCAGCTGGAACTCGAAGAGCACCGAAGGGTCGAACTGCCGCGAGAGGATGTGTGAGGCGACGAAGGACTTGGCAGCCTCGCGACCGCAGTGGGCGTAGATGCAACCAACGACGGCCTGGACGAAGGAGGAGAAGGCCTCGTTTTGCAGGTACCGGTGGCCCTTGTCCTCATTTTTATTCGAATCCGTCATGGTGTCGCCAAAGTCGTCGTCGAGGACAACGCGGCTGCTGAGCCCGCGGCGATAGGGCGAGGGCCGCATCTGGTCCAACCGGGCGTACCCCCAGCGCGCGACGATCTTGTGCTCGCCGTCGGCTTTCCATTGCAGCAGGCCGGGGTCGACCTCGTCGCCGGGGGCCGCCACGGCCTCGACGCCCCAGCGGCGGGCAATCTGCCGCAGGGACTCGAGGCCCGAGTAGGCCCTGAGGGCCTCGTACAGGACGGCCGTGGGCAGGCGCGGCCACTTGCAGACGAGGTACTCGAGGACGTGGTAGTTGATGATTGTGCTTCCGAGGAAGGCGAGGTTCGAGTTGTTGAAGCTGGTGTCGGGGTCGGCGGACGGGGTGATGAGGGCTCGAGCCAGGGACTGCAGGGGGATCTTTCTGGAGAGAGAGAGTCGGGCGTGTAGGGCAGCGAGCTTTGCGGAGCCGGCGGCGCGCTCTGGAGGGGGAGAGGGTAGGGGTGGCCGCGACTCTTGCTCGATTGCGGGCTCGTTGATGGCGTCTGCTGCGGCTGCGGCTGCTTCTGACGACTGGAAGCGCGCTGCGCGGCGGAAGAAGGGCTGTCTAGCGGCAACGGCAGCTCCTGGACGAGCTCGGAGCAGATGCCCGCTCCATTGCGCCAGCCGTAGCCTCTTCATGGGGCCCGAGAGGAAGGACACAAGGAGGCAGCGGGGGAAAACAAGAGGAGCGTTCCCCTCTGGCCCCGGAGACCGCGTTTGGATGCGGTCCTGGAGGAGCTGAAGGTCGTCGGGATTGTCGATGGCCGTCCGTCGTCACGGAAAAAAGTTCTGTGTGGATGGCTTGGAGTTGGCGTTGCGGAATATCCTCGGCCCGTGGCAGGGAGCTTTACAAGTATGTTTCTCGAGTCCCCGACCTCACCTACCGAGCCATAGCACGACGCGATTGCGCAGCCAACAGCTCCCTCCCTCGTGCGCTTGCGAGTTGATGCAAAATGGTGAGTCTGAAGATGGCGGCCCGCCGTATGTCGACTGACCGGCTCCCCAGGGCGGTGGTGGAAAGATCCCGTGAGTCCTGGCAGCGGCGGCGGCGACGAGCCCCCCGACTCTCACATGGCCTGACGGCGTCTCGAAAGGTACCCCAAGCACGTGTGGTCGCCGGCTGGTGGCTGGTACGCTCAGCCTGCCAACTGGCGGCCTAACACGATGATTGCGGGCGTCGTCATTGCCAGCATCATGGCCGTCACCTGGACGTTCAGTGCCGGGCGAGAATCGTGGGCGCACAAGCCGCAGCCGACGGGGTGGTACCCCAGCCGAAAGTAGGTGACGGCACCTGTTTCGAGGGCACGCCTCTGTTGCTAACGGAGCACCACAGCTGGTCGAGGCAATTGATGGAGTGGGACAAGGAGGACCGGCTCGAGGCGGAGCAGCCCAAGGGCGCCAAGGACTGATGGATGGGTCGAGGGCGATGGCGGAACGGCTTAGATGCAGACAGTCCAATCTACCACCAAGGGCTGCACGGTCTATGGCCTGCCTGTTCCCCCCGGTCTTGGATGACATGTGAGACGCTGGGACAAGACGCTGCGACCTGCCATGGAGATTCGCTAGAGGCAGTTAAGTCGATGCGCACAGACGCGCCGCATACGGGCTCCCCTCGGGCATGGGACTCTTGTCCGCATGTCGCGTCGGCCAGAAAGCTACTAGGCGCAGAGCCCGAGCCAGCCGGCGCTTTCAGGGGAGGCGGCTGCTGCTCTGCCTGCCGGGCCAGGCCATCTCGCACCCGGACGTCAGCCCGCGGGCGCTCGGGGGACAAGGCCGGGTCGCCGTCCAGTGTCGAGTTGCCACGTCCAAGGCGGATGGAGCTGTGTGAGGGCGCGGGTTCGAATCCTGGACGTCCTGCCGCGGAGACGGGCAGCGCGTGCGTCTAAGCGTGCGCTGCTACCTGCTTCTCCGAGCCAGAGGCGCATCCGATCTGCTGCACTCAGCCGTCAGCAAACCGGGCGCTTGCACTTTATACACATGCACTCGCAAGAGCCGCCAGCAGAGCCCGTCAGTCGACCAAGGCTGTCTGCGCGGTTACCAGACGTTGAGGCGAAGGTGCGTGGTTGGGGGCCGTTTTAAGCCCCGCGCTGTCGCCAGAGAAAGAGGGGCAGCTCTGCCTGTACTTGGTACTTTGGACCCCTGCTGTGGCTGATGACAAACGAGTGCCCCAGCAGCACCTCGTCCTGGCAACGTCAGTCGACCTTGGATTCTGCAGCTCTTTGTGGCCTTGTTCCTCCTTCTCCGTCCTTCTCCGTCCTCTTGCTCTCTTCATCTCCGTCTTGCTCTCTTCATCTCCGTCTTCCTCTCTCCATCTCCGTCTTCGTCCTACGCGCCCTATCCTCGCCGATGCCTGATGCGCCGTCGGAGCGCCTGACGAGAGCGTGTCTGCCCCCAGACCGCATGCGCACCGCGTGATTCACAAGTGCGTCCCCAACCTCCGCTCGCCCAAGCGTCTGTCCTTTCTGTCCTTGCCCTGGCGGGCCCGACTCGGCATCCTCTCCCCGGCCTCTCCTTTACGGGCCTCTCCGCAGCTGCTGACGGCTGCTGACGTGCTGCAGGGCACCCAAGTTTGCGTTGCGCTGTCCGACGCGACGCCACCGCCACCAAGGCTTCGCCCTCGCAGCCTGCCTCTGTTCATCGTGCCTCTGTTCAACGAACCGGCTTTGTTCTCATCGCCACGCAGCCACACCTTGTTTCTCCCGTTGACTCGGTGGCCGTCCGCCTGCTCCTTGACTTCGTCGACTCGGACACGCAACCTTGCCAATCTCCCACCCTGGCGTCGCGCGCGATCCGTGTCGCGGGCCTCGCTATTGGCCTCGGGCTCAGCGTCTTAACCGCCTACCAGCGCAGACAGGACCAGATGGCCTCTCGCAGCCATCGTGGCGAACATCTCGATGCCACCACCGGCCGCGAGGTTGTCTACTGCCACGCCTGCGCCAACGAATGGTACCGAGACGAGCACGGCCTGACGTGCCCGGACTGCGGCGGCGACGTGACGGAGATCGTAAGCCCTGCACCCGAGAAGCCTCGCTGCCTCGCTGCACCTGCTGACTAGGAGCCCGTCTCAGGTAAGCCCTGACAACGACCCTCGCGAACCCGATTCCGTGCCGTCCTCTCCCGGCCTCTCGGCGGCCCGCTTTGACGATTTCCCGGACCCCGACGAGGCCGACATTGAGGAGCATGTCGGGCCGCACGGCTTCATCCTTCGCCGGAGCGTCAGACCCAACCTGGACAACGCCCACCACGACCCCGACATCGATCCCGTTCTACAGCGCTTCTACGAAATGATACAGAACTTGAGTCAACCACGGGCCGCGCCCCAGGGCGACGCGGCTCACGCCTGGCCACGCGTCCGCCGCACCACCTTTACATCGGGCACCTTTGGCAACGGAACCGCCTCGGTCACAATCTTCTCGGGCCCCGCCCCTGGACGGAACCAGATGGGGTATGCCCGCGGCGGCGCCCCTGCGGATCCCTTTCAAGCGTACGCTCCCGCGATGAGCAAGCTGGGCTGCTCTTCTTGTCGAGCCCATGGCGGAGAGCAGTAGTCGTCGTGGCTGACGGCCTGTCCAGTATCTTCTCCGATCTCCTCCGAGACTCCGGCCCTCCTCAGGACGGGCACGCGGGCGGGCCACCGTCCCCCTTTGCCCGGAGCCTGCAGGAAATGTTGAGCATGTTTAACCCGGCAAACGCCATGTCGGGCGATGCCGTGTACTCGCAGGAGGCGCTGGACCGCATCATAACGCAGCTGATGGAGGCGAACCCCCAGTCGAATGCGGCACCCCCGGCTTCCGATGAAGCGCTCGGCAACCTGGACCGAAGAACGGTAGATGACGAGATGCTCAAGGGCGAGAGCAAGGCAGAGTGCACCATTTGCATCGACGAAGTCAAGATTGGAGACAGGGCCGTGGTGCTACCGTGCAAGCATTGGTTTCACGAGGAGTGCGTCGTCCTGTGGCTGAAAGAGCACAACACGTGCCCTATTTGTCGAACACCTATCGAGATGAGCGGCGGCAACGGCGGCAACAACGCAGGGGGTGGCGGCGCTCCGAATGCGGGCGCCTCGAGGCCGGGACCGGGCCACCGTGGTGCTTCGTCGGCCGGGCCGAGCGGAGATGCTTCCGGCTCGTTCCCCCGAGGCTTCAGAGGAGGCTTCGGCGGGAGCTTCGGCGGGAACTTCAACAGGCCGGGCGAGGCTTCGACGGATGCACCGGCCGGCGGGGCGGCTCGGCCGGGCCATGGCAGCCGGCTCGACGACGCGTTCCGAACCATCTCGACAATGCAGCAAGAGCGGGACCGACAGCGCGGCTCGAGACCCGGGACGTCGCCGCAGAGCGGCTACGATACGCCGCAGGCTCAAAGGCGAAGTTGGATGCCGGCGACGGGCCCTGTAGAGGCTGGGTCGGGAGAGTATGGATCGCGAAGGAGGCAGAGGAGTCCATCAGAGAGCAGCCGACGCAGACAAGCAGACCGAGGCACGGGCCGACAAGCAGGGCAGGGGCCTATAGGCTGGCTGCGGGAGCGTTTCATCGGGAACGGCGGGTCCCACCAAGGCTCGTTCGGCGACGAGAGACGCTACTAGAGGTGCCCCTTGGCTTGCGCAACGGGGCCCGGGTGCGCTCGCGGGCAGGCCGTCTGCGGCGGATGGGCGACGCCATGGGATGATGACTGACGATGGACGAAGCTACGAATTGGCTGGCGAGCACAACTCGGGGAAGGTCGGCGCACGGATGACTGGACCGCCTTGGCGGATGATGAGTGAAGGGGCTATGGGCGTGCACGGGGCATAGATGGACGGGCGGCAATGGGGAGCGGCAGTGGACAGGTGCTGGGGCGAGCAGTCTCGATACCCGGACGGAGGGGTTTCAGGTTACGGCATGCCACAAGCGGGCATGGTTGATGTCGATAGAGGGATTGTTTGCAGGCCGTACAGCATGACATGACGGTTGAGGCCGGTTGCCGGAGCACGGCACGACGGCACGCGAGGGGACGACGCGGCGAGTCTCTTGGGCCTGGCAGGTGATGGGCCGGGCCGGTCTCTGGTCAGGGGTCCGTTGCGATGCCGGAGCCGGCCGGCGATGCCGTCATAGCGGGCCCGGAGGGATCGGCGTGGACGCGAAGCCTGTGTGGTCTCGGGGCCGGACTTGCGAATGCCGCGACGGGGCCGGGGTGCAGAGCGGAGTACGGAGCACGGATGCTGTGCTGCCGCTGTGCGTGAGCGATCTGCAGTGACACCAGCCTCGAGGCGACAGAAGAGGAAGGGAAAAGGAGAGAGGAGAGCCAGATACGAGGTACTCCGTACCCTGGAGGGGATATGCAATCGGGGCGCGGTCATTGGCTGGGCGGCGGCGCAGCTCCATGGCGCATGGCACCACCAAGGTTCGTCGCCTCCGGCCTCTGGCCTGTCGCCGTCATGCACAGGAGCAGGAAGCAGGCTCGGCCGCGGCGACGACGAATGGCCGCCGACCGGCAAGCCGGGGCTCCCGGACGCGGCCAGCCCGTGTCTCAGCCGGACGCCGGGCCGGCGCCATGGGCTGGATAAAAGCGCGGCGGGCGGCGGCGGAGCGGCTGGTGGTCTTGGTCACCAGTCTCGCATGCGCCCTGACGTGGTCTCTCTCTTGTCTTGCAAAGGTACGTCGTCTATCGTCGGTCGTCTTCCCTCGTCTTCGTCCCTCGTCTCTCGTCTTCGTCCCTCGTCTTTCCTCCCAGTTGCCCAAGCTGACGAGACGCCGACAGCTCAGCTGCGCCAGCCATGGCCGAAGCCGTCCCCATCCCAGAGCCGCCCGGCCTGCCCTTGATCGGCAACTTGGCAGAGTTCCACAGCAGCCCGCTCAAGGACACCCTTCGCCTCGCAGACACATACGGCACGCCGCCTGCTGCGACGCCGGCCGTGCTGCCTCGGCTGACATGGTCCAGGCGCCATCTTCAGGCTTCACCTCGGCGCCCGGCCCGTTGTGTACGCCACCACCAACGAGCTCGTCAACGAGCTCTGCGACGAGAAGCGCTTCCACAAGTCGTCGGCCAGCGTCCTGAGGGTGCGTGTCGGAGCAACAGTGAGGCGTAGGCCACGGCCCGGCTCACGCGAGGCAGGTCGTCCGCGAAGGCGTCCACGACGGCCTCTTCACTGTTGGTCAACCTCGACGTGCCTTGCCGGCCCATCGCTCACCCTCGCTGCCTAGGCTCACGACGACGAGCCCAACTGGGGCAAGGCTCATCGCGTCCTCGTCCCGGCCTTCGGGCCCCTGTCCATCCGCGCCATGTTCGACGAGATGCACGACATCTCAACCCAGCTGGCCATGAAGTTTGCCCGCCACGGCCCCCAGGCGCCCATCTGCGTCTCCGACGACTTTACGCGCCTGGCCCTCGACACCCTGGCGCTGTGTGCCATGGACTTCCGCTTCAACTCCTTCTACCGCGACGAGATGCACCCTTTCGTCAAGGCCATGGGCGACTTCCTGTCGGAAAGCGGCAGACGCAACCGGAGGCCCGCCTTCGCCCCCAACTTCTTGTACCGCGCCGCCAACGACAAGTTCTTCGACGACATCGCCGTCATGAGGAAGACGGCCGACGACGTCGTCGCCGCCCGCAAGAAGAGCCCCGGCCATCGCAAGGACCTGCTGGCTGCCATGCTCAACGGCGTCGACCCGACGACGCGAGAGAAGCTGGCCGACTCCAACATCACCGACCAGCTCATCACCTTCCTCATTGCCGGCCACGAGACCACCTCGGGCACCCTGTCCTTTGTCTTTTACTTCCTCCTCAGGCACCCGGGCGCCTACCACAAGGTCCAGCAGGAGGTGGACCAGGTCGTCGGCCGCGACAAGGTCACCGTCGACCACGTCTCAAAGCTTCCCTACATCGCCGCCGTGCGTGCCGTGCCGTCCACCACTTGTCTTTGCGCTGCTGACCTCGGCCCTGCAGGTGCTCAGAGAGGCGCTGCGGCTCGGCTTCCCCATCCCTGCCTTCACCGTCGAGGCCTACGAGGATACGCTGCTCGCCGGCAAGTATCTCGTGCACAAGGGCGAGCCCATCATGGCGCTGCTTGCCCGGGCACACCTTGACCCCGTCGTCTACGGCGACGACGTCCAGGAGTTCAAGCCCGAACGCATGCTCGACGACAACTTTGCCCGCCTCAACAAGGATTTCCCCAACTGCTGGAAGCCCTTCGGCAACGGCAAGCGCGCATGCATCGGCCGCCCCTTCGCCTGGCAAGAGATGATCCTCGTCCTGGCCATGCTCTTCCAAAACTTCAACTTCAGCCTCGACGACCCCAACTACCACCTCGAGCTGCAGCAGACGCTGACCATCAAGCCCAAGGACTTTTACATGAGGGCCTCGCTGCGACACGGCATGACGGCCACGGAACTGGAGCAGCAGCTCGCCGGCAGGGGCGGCGGCGCGGCCGCGGAGCATCGCCGCGAAGCCCCCGGCAAGGCGTCGCCGGGCAAGCCAGCCACGTCGGGAAAGCCCCTTGCCGTCTTCTACGGCTCCAACAGCGGCACCTGCGAGGCCCTGGCCCAGAGACTGGCAGCCGATGCGCCTCGCCACGGCTTCCGCGCCACGATGGTGGCACCCCTCGACGCCGCCAACCAGGACGTGCCCAAGGACCGCCCCGTCGTCATCGTCACGGCCTCGTACGAGGGCCAGCCTCCGTCCAACGCGGCCCTGTTCGTCGCCTGGATGGAGGGGCTCGAGGGCAACGAGATGCAGGGCCTGTCGTACGCCGTCTTTGGATGTGGCCACCACGACTGGGTCCAGACCTTCCAGCGGATCCCCAAGCTCGTCGACTCGACGCTCCACGAGCTCGGCGGCACCCGGATCGTGCCCCTGGCCACGACGGATGCCTCGGACCGCGACATGTTCAGCGACTTCGAGACGTGGGAGGACGAGTCTCTGTGGCCGGCACTGCAGCAGAAGTACGGCACCAAGGACACGGGCGACGGCAGCGGCGACGGCCTGCAGGTCGAGTTTTCGCTCCCGCGCAAGACGACGCTGCGGCAGGACGTGGAAGAGGCGCTTGTCGTCTCGGCCCGGACGCTGACGGAGCACGGCTCCGCCAAGAAGCACATTGAGATGCAGCTGCCGACGGGCATGACGTACAGGGCTGGCGACTACCTGGCCGTCTTGCCGCTCAACCCCAAGCAGACCGTGTCGCGCGTCTTTCGCCGATTCAAGCTGTCCTGGGATACCATGCTCAATATCACATCGGATCGGCCGACGACCCTGCCGACTGACACGGCCGTTTCCGCGGCCGACGTGCTCAGTGCGTACGTCGAGCTGAGCCAGCCGGCCACCAAGAGGGTACGTAAGAACCGGGGGGGGGGGCTGACGGGATCTGTGGGCGCGTTGCTGACGCCGACGGCCCGCAGAACATCCAGGAACTGGCCGAGGCGACGGAGGACCAGGCAGCCGTCCAAGAGCTCCGCAAGCTCGCGGGCGACGACTACCACGACAAGATCACGCTGAAGCGGGTGTCGATCCTGGACCTGCTCGAGCGGTTCCCGTCGATTGGCCTGCCCTTCAGCTCGTACCTGGGCATGCTGCCGCCGCTGCGGGTCCGGCAATAGTGAGCCGGGCTGTTGACCGGGAAGAGGCACGGGCTGACCAGCGGCACAGCTCCATCTCGTCGTCTCCTCTGGCCGACGCGTCGACGCTGACGCTGACGTACTCGGTGCTGGAGCAGCCGGCGCTGTCGGGCCAGGGCCCGCACGTGGGCGTGGCGACGAACTTCCTGTCGAGCCTCGGGCCCGGAGACCGGCTCCACGTGGCGGTGCGGCGGTCCGAGGCGTTCCACCTGCCGGGCGACGTGGAGAAGACGCCGCTGGTGTGCGTGGCGGCCGGGTCGGGCATCGCGCCCTTCCGGGGCTTCGTGCAGGAGCGCGCGGCCATGATGGGCGCCGGGCGCAAGGCGGCGCCGGCGCTGCTCTTCTTCGGCTGCCGGTCGCCCGACGACGACCTGTATGCCGACGAGCTGGCGCGCTGGGAGGCGCTGGGGGCCGTCGAGGTGCGGCGCGCCTACTCGCGGGCGTCGGACCAGTCGGCCGGCTGCCGGCACGTGCAGGACCGGCTCTGGCACGACCGGGCCGACGTGTGCGACCTCTGGAGCCGCGGCGCCAGGATGTACGTGTGCGGCAGCGGCGACGTTGGCAAGGCCGTCGAGGCGGCGTGCATCAAGATGGTGCAGGCCGACGCCAAGGCCAAGCGCGGCAAGGACCTGACGGACGCGGCGGCCAGGGAGTGGTTCGAGCGGCACCGCAACGAGCGCTACATGACGGACGTGTTTGACTGAGGAGGCCGCCGGGCGAGGATGTTGAATGCTTTGCTCGTAGGTAGGCATGACGAAGTGCGTGTGCATGTGCGACCATGACGTCACGGCGAGGCGGCAGTGACGTCGTGTGCATGCTCGAGGACGGGACGACATACTTGTGCCTCCGGCACTTCACGGCGACCCCAGATGGTTTACAGTCGCCGACTGCTAGCGAATAGTGCATAAGACTAGCCAGATAATGATACAGATGGTATCTACCCAGATCCCGGCGCCTGTTGAGGTATCTAGCCGTGCGCGTGTCATCGTGTCCAAACCATCCGCCGCGTGTCCGCGCATCCGTGTATCGTCCGCCCTGCCCTGTGCCCTTGCAAATCGAGGGGGAGGAGAAAGAGAGGGAAGAAAAAGGCTAGTCCTGGAAAAACTTGACAATCTGGGCCAGGTCGCGCAGGCCGACGCCGTGCTTGGGGTAGCAGATGTAGACCTCCTCGCCCAGGGCGCCAAACTTGGAGCGGAAGCCGGCCTTGCGGCGCAGGCCGAGGCTGTCGACGATGGAGCTGTACGTGGTGGCGAGGAAGCGGGCGCGGATGCCGTGCAGGTGCTCGCCGGGCGTCAGCTTCTCCGAGACGCCGACGCCAAAGGTGACGGGCCCGGACAGGCTGGCGAGGACGAACTCGATGAGCACCTCGATGGCGCCGTTGACGGAGCCCGGGAAGTCGAGGGCCCACTTGACCTGCCAGCCGTGGCGCGGCGCCAGGCGGGCCAGGACGACGAGGGCGTGCACCTTGCCGTCCCTCTCGGCGGCGAAGTAGCGGCGGTGCTCGGCGTCGACCCAGGGCCGCACGTCGGTCATGTGCACCTGCTTGCCCTTGCGGCCGGCCCTCCAGGCGGCGATGGCCGGGTCGGCGCGGGCGACCAAGTCGGCGTCGGGCTTGGCCTCGCGCATCTTGACGCCCTCGCGCTCGACGCGGCGCGCCTTGGCGCCGCCGCTGGTGGTGTTGTGGTGGCGGCTGGCGTCGACGCGCTGCTCCTCGGTGCACGAGAGGGTGCGCCAGCCCATCTGCTGGGCCAGGATCTTCTGCACCTCGTACGAGACGAGCATCCAGACGGGCACCAGGCGCAGCTCCGACACGGCGAACTTGACAAAGGCGGCGCACACGTCGCGGTACTGGCCGCGGTCGCACAGCGGGTCGCCCGTCATCATGACGAACTTGTCCTGCTTGACGTAGCCGACGGCGGCGCCCGAGGCGTGGCGCCAGATGTGGAAGCGGTCGTCGAGCCACGACGTGTTGGAGGCGTCGCCGTAGTTGGCGATGAGCTTCTCGAGCGGCGGCGCGCCGCCGGGCGCCTGCGGCTTGGTCGTGTCGGCCTCGGGGTGCGGCAGCCCCGGCGGCCGCTCCGGCAGCGACTTGGGGTCGCGGTGGAAGAGCGAAGCGTAGCGGACGTCGCCCAGCTCGAGCATCCAGGCCACGATGCGCTCGAGGCCGAGCCCGGCGCCGGCGTGCGGCGGCGCGCCCAGGTCAAAGGCGGCCAGGTAGTCCTCGAGGCCCTCCTCGGCCATGGCGGCGGCGCGCATGCTGGCGCGCAGCTCGTCGGCGTCGTGGATGCGCTGGCCGCCCGAGCAGATCTCCTGGCCGCGGATGAACATGTCGAAGGAGCGGGTCCAGCGCGCGTCGCCGGGGTCCTTGTGCGTGTAGAAGGGGCGCGCGCTGGCGGGGAAGCGGTCGAGGACGTAGTAGTCGGTGCCGTACTTTTCCCTGACGAGCTGGCCGAGGCGCATCTCGTCGGGCGTCGACAGGTCCTCCTCCTCGACGTCGCGGCCGTCGTCGCGCAGCATCTGCAGGCCGGCGCGGAAGTCGAGGACGAGCGTCTCGTCGAGGTACTTGAAGTCGCCGCTGGGCCAGCGCTTGCGCACCTCGTCCACCTCGGGCATGTCGTAGACGGCGCGGAAGACGGACTTGAGGAAGTCGTCGATGACGTAGATGACCTCGTGGTAGTCGTGCTCGATGGCCATCTCGATGTCGAGGCCCGTGTACTCGGTCAGGTGGCGGTGCGTGTTGGAGTTTTCGGCGCGGAAGACGGGGCCGATCTCGAAGACGCGGCCAAAGTCGGCCGAGACGGACATCTGCTTGGCGAGCTGGGGGCTCTGGGCGAGGAAGGCGTTGCGGCCAAAGTAGTTGGCCTTGAAGACGGCGGCGCCGCTCTCCGTCGCGGCCGGCTGCAGCTTGGGCGTGCTGATCTCGACGAAGCCCTGGTCCTCGAGCGACTCGCGGAACTTGCGGGCGACGAGGGAGCGGATGCGGAAGAGGGCCTGGTTGGAGGGGTGGCGCAGGTCGAGGATGCGCGACGACATGCGGTTGCGCAGCGACTCGGGCGGCTTGTAGTTGGAGAAGGGGGCGTTGTGGGCGGCGGTGACGAGATGGATCGAGTGGACGGCCACCTCGACGGCGGCGTGCGTGGCGGAGCGGACGGGCTCGGGCGGCTCCTTGAGCACGCCGCCGACCTGGACGAGCGACTCGGGGGGCAGCTTCTGCACCCAGCGGACCATGTCGGCCTCGTCGCGCGAGAGGACGCCCTGGACCGAGTGCGTCTGGTCGCGGAAGAGGAGGAAGTCGAGGGCCTTGGAGAGCTGGCGCTGCGTCGATATGCGGGCGCGGAAGTTGACGTCGGCGCCGAGGGGCAGCAAGTCGAGCTCGGCGACGGTGTTGAGCTCGAGGGGGTGCGTGGGCCAGTCGGCGCTCGACGCGGTGCGCGCGCTGTCCAGCGACGCCGTCGTGGAGCGGTCGAGGCTGGAGCGGGCCGAGCCCTTGGCGAGCTCGACGCCGCTGTCGTTCATCTTGGCGAGGGCCCTGCGCGAGGCGGCGCTGCGGGCGCTGGCGCTGCGGCGGACGTTGGCGTTGACGAAGGCGCTGCCGGAGTGGCGGTGCGGGCGGGAGGTGAAGGAAGCGGGAGCGGAGGGGGCCGGCGAGGGGGCCGGGGCGGGGACCGGGGCGGTGACCGGGGCCGGGGTTGATGTCGGGGCCGGGGCTGATGTCGGGGCTGATGTCGGGGCTGATGTCGGGGCCGGGGCTGACGTCGGGGCCGATGTCGGGGCCCGCGCCGCGGCCGCGATCAAGTCCGGGGCTGATTCGGAGGCTGCCGAGGGCAGCGAAGGCGCCGGCGACGCCGGGGATGCTGGGGATGGCGCGAATGCCGGGGATGGCGCGAATGCCGGGGATGCTGGAGATGCTGGCGATGCTGCAAAGGCTCGCGTCTTGGCCATGGAAGAGTCTGCAGCGGCGGTGACGTCACCCCGCGGCTTGTGGCTGCCCGTGGAAGCAGCGGCTGGGCTGCTGTTTCCCTTGCCGCGCCGCGAGCGGGACCGGAGGGGCAGCCCAAAGGCGGAAGCCACGGGCGACAGGAATCCACCGGAGCCGGGCATGGCGCTTTCCTGGGCTGCTGCTCCGGGGTGTGATTGAGAGGCAGGTTGGTCTCTCTGCCGGGCGCCTTCCGCAACGGGAAACGGGCTGAGGGCAGAGGCTGGTCCTGGATTCGCCCTGGAGGATGCTGATGCTAAATGCTGGGTGCGGAGATGCTGAGCTCCGAGCTGCTGAGCCGCCGAGCTGCCGAGCTGCCGAGACGCTTAGGGGTCGATGATGGTCGATGATGGTCGTGCTGGGTCGATGACGACGGCCTGTCCCTGACGTAGCCCGGATGCAGTACGGCGGACACGTCGACGGCTGTGTGAGGAGGCTGTGTGAGGAGGCTGTGTGACGGATCGATGTGACGGGTCGAGGCGACGGACACGAGAAAAAGCAAGGGGGCGGCCGGCCTCTTATGACGCGCGAGGCTCTGCTATTGCCCATGCGCAGACTGCAGCCGGGCATTGAGTCAGCCCCGGCCGGGCTACCCGGCGGTTCCGCGACACCGAGGCATAAGGCCACACACCGAGTCTACGGCCTGTCCGAATCGACGCAACGGCGCCAGCGCAACGGCCTGGACAAGCCGCCGACAGCCGACAGCAGGGGATTGCTTATTCAGTCGCCGATTCCTGTGCCCATTAAGCTCCGCTCACAAATCCGCATCGGGGTTTCGGTCAGCATCGCTTCGGTCAGCAACGGTTTCGGTCAGCATCCCCGCACCCAACGGCATACCGTGGCTTGCGTCTTATCGTCATACCGAACGCCTGGTGGGCCCTGGCGCTCGCGTCACATGTAAACAGGCGGCAGGCGCATGAGAAGGCCGCCCTCCATTTCCGCGCCCAACGCGCCGAGTGGCAATCAGCGCTGCTGCACCACGCCAATGCAGGCCTCTGCAGGCTTTTCTTAAGCTTTTCTTAACTGTTTCACCATCGGCCTTCCCCCCCGAGGCCGAGCACGAGAGGGCCCGTCCCGGAGCGCTATCCCCGAGTCTCCGGCGCCGAGGCCGTCCCCCCCCGAGTCCCCGGAAACCGCGCCGCCGGCCGTGCCTGCCGAGTCCACCACATCCGGAGCTGCCGGCAACGCTCGGGCCCGGCCTGGCGTCCGTGTACGCAGTACCTGCCAGTACCGCGAGTACCGTGAGCTGCGGGTACTGCAGAGTCGTTGCTGGGCCAGCGAGGGCCGCGCGCTACTTTTCCTCTACTTTTCCTCTACTTCCCCCCATGTGCTTGGCCCGTCCCAAAGACTTCCTCGACCCCAGATCTACCAGCCAATCAGCAGCCAGCCCATAGCTCGGGGACTCTCGCAACGTCGTCCCGAGTCGCCTCTCCTTGTCCCAACTGCCATCACAGGACATCAGCTCAGCCCGCCGATCCGCCTCCTGCAGCGTCCCGCGCGCTGTGCCTGCACGCTACTGCAACCTTGTGCAGCCTTGTGCAGCCGCGTCGCCCCCCTGCTCCTCCTGCTCCTCCTGCTCCCTCCTACAATCCAGACGCCCTCCTACAACCCAGACGGGGCTTTGCACCCCGTCGTTCGTCGAGGCCCTACTGGACCTCTGGACCTCTGGACCTCTGCGGCCTAGGTAGGTGCTACCCTTGGCTCTGTTGTGTATGACCTCTCGGGTGCTCAGCAGTCAGCGCTGACCCCCCGTCAGCGCCGCTGCCAGTCCTCGCGCGCCGTCATCTGAGGGCTTGCATCCGCCTACCGCCCCCGGCTCGTCACGGGACCGCCCCGGCCCCGACGCAGCGCGGCAGCGCGGCAGAGACACGGGCGCCGCGGCACATGGCCGAGTTGAAACAGGCCATCTCGTCGACGGCCAGCGCTGCCAGCGTCGCCTCGAGCACCGCCGTCAACACCGCAGCCCCCAGCCTGGTCCCGTCGTCCGACGCCGACGCCGACGACGAGGCCGACGCCGGGGGGGTTGATGTAGTCGTCGGCCTCGACGAGGCCGACACCGAGGCCGACGACGAGGCCGACGACTACATCAACCCCCTCGAGTCCAGCTCGCGATGGTACCTCAGCGCCCGCGCCTCGGCCGTCCGCTACGCCGCCAGCTTCGGCTACAGCATCGCCAACCGCTCCGACCCCCCCGCCCCGGACCCCTCGCGTGACATCTGGCTCGACTCGACCCTGTCGGCCTGCAAGGGCTGCCGCAAGATCAAGGTCGAGGTCTGGCTGCCGCCCCGCATCTCCGTCGGCAGCCGCCCCGCCGTCATCAACTTCCACGGCGGCGGATGGATCCTCGGCCAGGGCACCGACGACGCCCGCTGGGCCGGTGCCCTCATGACCGACCTGGACGCCGTCGTCTTCACCGTCAACTACCGCCTCGCCCCCAGCTACCCCTTCCCCATCCCCATCGAGGACTGCGTCGACGCCGTCCTCCAGATCTGCGCCCGCGCCCCCGAGTTTGGCATCGACCCGGACCGCCTCCTCCTCTCCGGCTTCTCCGCCGGCGCCACCATCGCCCTCAGCAGCTGGGTCGTGCTGCAGGACCCCTCGCGCTGGCACTACGACCTGCCCTCGCCCGCGCCCAACGTGGCCGGCCTGGCCCTCTTCTACCCCACCCTCGACATCACCGTCTCGCGCCCCGAGAAGCGCGAGCTGTGCAAGCGGCCCGACCTGACCCTGTCGCCCAGCCTGACGGACCTCATCGACGCCTCGTACGTCTACCCGCCCGTCCCCCGCGAGCAGCGCACCGACCCGAGGCTGTCGCCCGGCCTCATGCCCGACGACCTGCTCAGGCAGCTGCCGCCCATACACCTCTGCCTGTGCGAGTTCGACATGCTGCTCGCCGAGGGCATCCGCTTCGCCAAGCGCCTGCAGCTCCACGACAAGGCCCTGTCGGTCCGCGTCGTCGACGGCGAGGCCCACGCCTGGGACAAGCCCCCGCCCATGGTGCCCAAGGAGAGCGTCGGCGTCGAGTACCGCGAGGCCACCCAGGTCATGGCCTGCTGGCTCGGCCGCGACTGCGAGACGGACAGGGAGTCGATGGGCTGCATGAGGACCAAGCGGCCGCGGATCCTCCCCAAGTACCTGACCTTGAGGCCGAGGAGCGCGAGGTAGCCGGCGGAACCGTTTTACACTTGGCATGACTTTGGCGTCGGCACGGAACAGGCATTTCGTTACAACGCGGCGAATAGAGGGCGCATCATCGTTTTTATCCCCGGCAGGCACGGCTCATGGGCTTGAATGCAACGAAACAATCCTGGCTCGATGCCCCTTGGACTCTCGGACCGGGGGGGGGGGGGGGATGCGGCCAAGGGTTGCTGGAGGCTTTCCGGTCGTGTCCGGGGTGCAAAAGAGGGGCTTGGAGAGGGATTCGCCCGTCAAATATGACTGCCGGGGTCTTGCGCATACTCCATCTCCTATGTGACGTTCCGAACCAACATATCATGTTGCAACCAACTTGTCAACAAATCCCCGGCAGGCTACATCTTATAAGGACAACGCCCGTCGGCATTTGCAGCAAATCGCCTGGTTTCCTTTCAACCCTATCGTCTGCTGGACCGCGACGCAAACAGACATCCAAAAACACATTCGAAGCGGGCAAGGGAAGAAAGGCCGTGGCGGTTTGGCTGCAGCAGGAGAAGAGGGCGAGCGAGCAGGTCTTCAACGCCGGGGCGATATACGCCCGGACGCCGCGCCTGACCATGACCTTTTCTCGCCGAGCAGGCCAGGACAGCAAGCACAGCAACAACCAGCCCAACGGCGAACACCAAGATGATCCGCAGAACGGGCAAGCCAACGGAGAGATCGGCTCGCTAAATCGAAGCAACTTGCAGATCTGGGAGCTAGAAACCCTCAGCGTCTTGGGCACCGCGGTAAGCCTACTAGGCTTCGTCGGCCTGAGAGGGATGAACTGGACGGCGTCGGTTGCCCAGCTTGGCGGAGTCGTCATCATGTCCGTACTGAGGAATTGGGCTCGTCGGGGCCTTGCGGAACCCCTCGAATCTGGCCCCCTTGTGCCGGGGTTTGAGCTCGATTGGTTTGCCATGACGCTGGGGACTTGTGGCGATGCCCCCTGGCTGCCGAAAGACGGACCGGAAGAGGGGAGGCCAAATAGGACCAGGAGCCAGGAGAGCGCAGCTGGCCTTGTGTCTGACGACAGCCATCGAGGAAGTCATGCGGCTCTTGTCGCCCGGCTTTCCCCAGGATCGCTATATCTGGGTACTCCAAGTCAACCAGGGACCGCCACACGTCCAGCAAAGAGTCGAATTGCGCCCGGAGAAAAGGAAGGGCGTCTGGAGGGCGCATGCGGACGAGATTGACGCAGCCCTGTCGCTAGGGCTGCACTCGGCCCGCAACCAAGAGAGTCAACGAGCCAAGAAGAGGGCGTCTCGGCAGCATGTTGACGATGACGGGGGGGCGGCTCCGTCGACGTGGCTCAGAGTTCGCAAAAGGAATCTATCCAACGACATGATGGACGACAGTGAGGTTTCCTTTATCAAGAACGACGAAACTTGCATGCTGGCCATGGAATTCACAGTGGCTGGGAAGTCCTGAAGCTCCGGAATGATGAGCTGTCCAAGTTGGCCCAGGGCATTCAGAGCAGCGGCCTCGGCAGCCTGTATGACGCTGTAAAGACACTGTTGCAGAATGGGGATCCAAAGTTGCGAGACATTCAGGGGAGGGCTGCCATTCACCTGGCAGCAGCCTCAAGGCATTTCGGCGTTGTCGGGCTACTTCGGGACGACCAGGGACTCGGGCGGCAGGACGCCGCTTGCCTACGCAGCCCTGGCTCGGCAAGAGGAGGCAGTCGAGCAAATCATCAACACCTTGGGCGCCGATAAGAATCCCTTGTCCGCCGTGAAACTCTTACCATGGCTGTCGTGGTTCCCCTCCGGATTGCCTCGTCCAGTGATTGAGGACGTCGATGACATGGCATCAGGGTAGCACAGCCTTGCACACTTGGGTAACGCAAGCAGGGAGGCGTTGACGGACTTGGTTCTCTATCTGCAGGCCTATATAGCAATTGGGTAGGGTGAAGGAGGGGGGGGGGATTGGACTTGACGCAGGCGGCCCACGCAAGACCAAGATTCGAATCCTCTCCCTCCCCTTATATATGGCCGGCAGCCCCCCCCAGGCTTCGGCCCAGCGATGACTGGATTTTCGTCTTGACGCAAGGCAAACGCGCATACACACCTACTTCCGCAGCAGCCGCTTGCGCTCATCCTCCATGTGTCGCGTGAAGGGCTTGAGGATTGCAACAATCTTATCAAGGGCGGCCAGGTAGACGCGCAGGTCGGCCTCGAGTTTGGCGTGGTCGGAGCTGAGCTTGGCGTAAAAGTCCTTGCGGTATGGGCAGGCGCCCATTGCGGTGACGAAAAGGGGCTTGACGAGCCAGTTGTGGTGTGGCTTGAGCGTCTTGCCGTAGGCGGCGCGGAACGAATCGGCAAGCTCCTCGGACGGCTTGGCCAGGTTTTGGCCGAGGGCGATGCACGTGAACTCGAGGCCTCTGGTGGGCGTCAGCACATTGCTCCCTTTTGGGAGGAAACAGGCTGCCTACCGGACCAGCCAGAGGAGGCCCTCGTTGGCCACGCTCTGCCCATCCTTGAGCTCGTTGCGACAGAGGTCTTGGACGTTTGTCGACACGTCGGGCGGGGGCATGTTCTTGGCCTTGGCATCGGCGGCCGCCTTGATCTCGGCGGCCTGTCGGTCACGGAGTTTCTGAAGGACGAAATCAGCGCCGGCGCGTGCCAAGGGTGGACGGGTCGGCGAGCCTTGACGTTTCCCATAATGTCCGACTTGACGGGGGAAAAGGCGACAGAACCGAGGGCGTCTGCAGACGAGCATTAGCAGAGCCTGGGGTGCTTAGGGTTACGGGGGTGCCGACCAAAGATGGTCGTCAGGGACTCGGCGGCGTCGAGGAACTCGTTGGTGGCGACGGCGTTGTCATTTGCGGCGTCGATGGGCACGTCGACAAACGACTGCTTGAACGTCTGCACGATGGTGCCGCCGGGGGGGAAGACGGGGCCGGACATGGCGGTTATGGGCGGAGGAGCGAGAGGCTGGAGCAAGGACGCTGGGAGCTGGGGGCGGCGGTTTGGAGCGGTGCTTTGGAGCGGTGCTTTGGAGCGGTGTTTTGGAGAGGTGTTTTGGCCAGCTTGTCCGGCGGCCAACAGGGTGCCGTGATCAGCAAGCTTCCCGGCTGCAGAAAAGGGGTGTTGCGGGCAGCAATGCGGTGGAGATGCAGCCGGCTGTCTCCGCTGGCTGTCTCGACGTCGGAGCGGGGCATCTTGCTCCGACGACAACCGCAGAGTCACGTGGCCAAGCCTGCCGCCCGTGAAGGCTGGCTCCCCTGCTGCAGGCAGAATCCGTGGATGGCATCTGGGGCCCAGGCAGTCCAGGTGGCGGCCGCCAAAGCCGCCGAGATGGCTGCTTGGGGGCTCATCAGCGGGCACGGCTCATCGGCGGCCACGGCTCATCGGCGGCCACCGCAGCCTCGTCCCGCGTGCCGCCGCCGTCCGGCTCGTGGTCGCGCTGCCCGGTCTCGCGGGTGACGTCAGTGTATCGGCTGCCCGGATGCCGCTGCCGGGTTCGCGCTTTGGGTGCG
The DNA here is from genome assembly GCA_002939055.1 of Hypocreales sp. Mo6-1. Classification (NCBI taxonomy): domain Eukaryota; kingdom Fungi; phylum Ascomycota; class Sordariomycetes; order Hypocreales; species Hypocreales sp. Mo6-1. The sequence continues at coordinate 5,192,252 of PNEP01000013.1, forward strand.
TCGACGTATGGATGTAGCTTCTTCCAGCGTCGTGACGCTTCCAGCTTGTGTTACACCACAGGCCTGACGGGAGCGGCCGTCCGTCCTGGGCAGCGGAGCCAATCAGCCAATGCCTGCGCTACCCCCCCCCCCCCTCCTCCACCGCCCTTGGCCTCGACGAGCCCTTCGCCACCACCACCGACCCCCGTGCCTACATCATCGGCAGACATTATCCCCGGCGCCGCCTCTCTCCGCCTGCCCATCCCTTCTACCGGCGCCTTCTACCGGCGTTCATCACCTGCGCCCGGCCCATCCGCCATGTCGGATCCCCAGGACGCCGCCGGCAGCAGCCAGGCCGGCTTCTCCGGCTTCATGGACGAGCTCAGGGACAAGCTCCACGACTCCAAGCTGCACGACGCCAAGGTGCAGCTCATCCACAAGAAGTCGGTCCCCGTCCCCCCTCCCTGTGCCCGGTCTTGCGGCTGACCCGTCCAGGAACCAGATTGGAAAGCTGGGCAACCTCGTAAGACGAACCCCCCTCAGCCTTGGCCTCCGCGTCCTCGGCCTTGGCCTCCGCGTCCCCAGCCAGTCCTAACGGGAACCCCCCCCAGTTCAACAGGGCCCATCGCCATGACGAAGAGCACGAGAAGCGCTGCGACGAGAAGCGCGCCCAGATGTGCCAGTCGCACCGCTACCAGTCCTTCTTCCCCGAGCGCGACGGCAACCTCGTCAAGTGGTACGTCGACGGCTGCGACTACTTCTGGGCCGTCTCCGTCGCCCTCGAGCAGGCCACCGAGTCCATCTACATCGCCGACTGGTGGCTCTCGCCCGAGCTGTTCCTGCGCCGGCCCCCCTACCACCAGCAGGAGTACCGCCTCGACCAGATCCTCAAGCGCAAGGCCGAGGCCGGCGTCAAGATCTTCGTCTCCGTCTACAAGGAGGTCGAGGCGGCCCTGACGTGCAACTCGCTGCACACAAAGCACGCCCTCCAGGCCCTCTGCCCCGACGGCTCCCCCGGCGCCGCCAACATCCGCATCCTGCGCCACCCGGACCACAACGTCTTCGAAAACGCCGCCGACATGACCATGTACTGGGCTCACCACGAAAAGTTCATCGTCATCGACTACGCCATGGCCTTCGTCGGCGGCCTCGACCTCTGCTTCGGCCGCTGGGACGCCCGCCAGCACCCCCTGTCCGACGTGCACCCCGAGGGCGTCTCCGAGGAGGTCTGGCCCGGCCAGGACTTCAACAACAACCGCATCATGGACTTTAAAAGGGTCCAGGACTGGCAGCAGAACGAGCTGAGCAAGGCCGAGTACGGCCGCATGCCCTGGCACGACGTCGCCATGGCCCTCATCGGCCCCTGCGTCTACGACGTCGCCGAGCACTTTGTCCTGCGCTGGAACTTCATCAAGCGCGACAAGTACAAGCGCGACGACCGCTACGACTGGATCGTCCTCGAGGGCCGCGAGGGCGACGACGAGGACCTGGTCGGCGTCCAGCGCCCCAAGCACCCCGTCGGCGACTACGTCAAGCACCCCCTGACGCCCCTCGGCACCAAGAAGCTCGACAACCGCGGCACCGTCCGCGCCCAGGTCGTCCGCTCGAGCGCCGACTGGTCCAGCGGCATCCTGACGGACCACTCCATCCAGAACGCCTACTGCGACGTCATCCGCGCCGCCGAGCACTACGTCTACATCGAGAACCAGTTCTTCATCACCGCCACCGGCGACCAGCAGGCCCCCATCCACAACACCGTCGGCAAGGCCATCGTCGACGCCGTCGTCCGGGCCGGCAAGGAGGGCCGCAAGTTCCGCGTCATCGTCATCATCCCGGCCATCCCCGGCTTCGCCGGCGACCTGCGCGACAACGCCGCCTCGGGCACCCGGGCCATCATGGACTACCAGTACAAGTCGATATGCCGCGGCGAGCACTCCATCTTCGAGCAGGTCAGGGCCCAGGGCGTCGACCCGGCCCAGCACATCTTCTTCTTCAACCTGCGCTCCTACGACCGCCTCAACAAGACGCACGCCATCAGCGAGGCCGAGAAGAAGACGGGCATCAGCTACCAGCAGGTGCAGCGGGCCGAGGCCGAGGAGATAATGGCCGGGGGAGTCCACGGCTACGAGGACGACAGCTCCGACGGCGGCGGCGGCGGCGGCGGCGGCGGCGGCGGCGGCAGTGGCGGCAAGCTGCACGGGCTGAGGAGGCGCGGGAGCAAGTCTGCCGCGGGGCAGGAGGCCTCGGGCGGCGCGGCCCGGGCCCGGCAGCTGTTCGAAGAGGCCAAGCCGGACGAGGCGGTGACGTCGGCCGCGTCGGTCGCGCACCACGCCATGGGCGGCCAGGGCTCGCTCAAGGACGAGCCGTGGGACAGCCATGCCGATGCCGAGTCGGAGGTGCGGAACTGGATCCAGGAGGAGCTCTACGTCCACGCCAAGCTCCTCATTGCCGACGACCGCGTCGTCATCTGCGGCTCGAGCAACCTCAACGACCGCAGCCAGCTGGGCGACCACGACAGCGAGCTCAGCATCGTCATGGAGGACACGAGGCGGATCCCGAGCACCATGGACGGCAAGCCCTTCGAGGCCGGCTACCACGCCGCCACCCTCCGGCGGTACCTCTGGCGAGAGCACCTCGGCCTCCTGCCGCCGCAGGACCTCGACGCCAAGGACGACGTCAACGCCCAGCCGCCGAGCGTCCACCCGGAAAACAATATATACGACGACGACGACAGCTACAAGTTCGTCGAGGACCCCATGGGCGACGAGCTGTGGTCCACGTGGACCGGGCAGGCGGACAAGAATACCCATCTGTTCCGGCACCTGTTTCACGCAGACCCGGACAACCACAGTGAGTCACGGCTCTCGTTGCTCGCGTGGCTCTCGGAACGGCACGCTGACCAACGTCGCAGTCAAGACGTTCGAAGACTACGACCGGTACCTTCCGCCCAGGGGCGTCAAGGCCGGGCACATATACGACCAGTTCATGCCGCCCGAGGAGGCGCGGGAGAAGCTCGACCAGATCAGGGGGCACCTGGTTTGGATGCCCATGGAGTTTCTGCAGGACGCCGAGATGGCCGAGCGGGGTCTCCAGATCAACTCCTGGACAGAGAGTGTGTACACGTAGGGCTGATGATTCGTCGACTTGGAATGGAATGCCTTGTACCCTTTGCGCGCGGCGTCGCAGACGCGCCTCATCGGGGGCTGATGTGACGATCGGGCGGCTTGCCAGGGCTGCAGCTCTGGCCGCAGCCCGCGCCGCCGGATCGAGGTCTCGTCTGCCATCCAGCCCGGCTTCTGCGTCGCCACCGGCCATGTCGGTGGTGGACGGCGCAAGACAGGGAGTCCCTGTGCAAGCGCCGAGCCAGGCCAATCGGGGCCTGGCGACGGCCCGTACGGCCTCTTCCTCTCGTTCTGCGGACGTCGGATGGCCAGTCGTGCTGTGACTTGGAGAGTGGACTTGAGGCTACAGCCGTCGGGCGCGCCACGTTTTGAAACAGGATTCGCATGCAGCGCCGGCAGTTGAGCTGATGTACGAGGCCCACGGACCGATCCTTTGCTGTGCTGCCGCTCGAAGAAGCCTGGGACAAGACAACTCGAGGTCCTCGACAGACTCGAGGAGCGTGTCTAGGGTAGGTGGCCAGGACGAGAGCATGTACCTGTTACGCAGGCGAGCCCCGCTGTGGCCCTAGCCGCGGGCCGAGTGCGGGTACCGTGTACTCGGTGCTGCTGTGCGCTGGCGTCACTGGTCACTGGTCACCACCAGCGGCTATCAGCTCTCGCCTGTCAGCCAGACCTTCCCTTGGGCCCATGCAACTCTCCACCCTCGTCGAGCTGCCCGTCGAGCTTCCACGGCCTTCCAGCCCAGCCCTCTGGCGTCCTGCGTCCCCGTGACGCTGTCCCTCTGTTCGGTGCCTGCGCCGTCGAGCGGCCGCAGAAGAGCTCGCTCCGAGCGACGCCGCTTCGTCCTGGCGAGCCAACCGGGCCGGGAAGCCAGCCAGCGCCGGACCGTTGCACATCGTCGTCCAACGCCGTCGCCATCGCCTCTGCCTTGCCTGCTGCTGCCCGCCTCGCCGCTCTGAAACGGCTGCGCACGGCCGCCCAACAGGCGACCTCCCGACGCCGTCCGCCGCCTGCCGTCCCGTCGCCCCCCCCGCGCTTCATCGGACAGGGAGACAAGCGGCACAAGCAGGCCCAGCCGGCACGGCTTGCACGGCTTTTGCTGCCGCCGCCGCCGCCGCCGCCGCCGCTGCCGCCGCGTCTCCCCGGCGTCCGGCGGCCGTGCTGATACGCCAACCCGGAGACGCCGCATGCAACTCGCACCCCCTGGCCATCTCCGTCCTCTGGCCTCGGCCGTCGCCAGCTCGCCCCAAGACTGCCGTGTCTCGAACCCCCCCGTCGCACAGGCCATGATGACCCAGGCCCCCATGATTTCGGCGCCACTCAAGGCCACCAACGAGATCGACTGGATCGCGCCCTTGAAGGGCTACATCCGTGACACCTACGGCGATGATCCCGAGCGCTACGCCGAGGAGTGTGCCACCCTCAATCGCCTGAGGCAGGACATGCGCGGCGCGGGCAAGGACAGCACCTCGGGCCGCGACATGCTCTACCGCTACTACGGCCAGCTCGAGCTGCTCGACTTGCGCTTCCCCGTCGACGAGCAGCACATCAAGATTTCCTTCACATGGTACAACCCCACCTTCCTTCCCCTCGCACCTCGTCAGGGCGCCCTGGCCCATGCTGACCGTCCTCTTTTTCCCTTGCCCGCCCCAGGTTCGACGCCTTCACCCACAAGCCCACGACGCAGTACTCCCTGGCCTTTGAGAAGGCCTCCGTCATCTTCAACATCTCCGCCGTCCTCTCCTGCCATGCCGCCTTCCAGAACCGGACCGACGAGTCGGCCCTCAAGACCGCCTACCATTCCTTCCAGGCCTCCGCCGGCCTGTTCACCTACATCAACGAAAACTTCCTCCACGCGCCCTCCTCTGACCTCAGCCGCGAGACGGTAAAGACTCTGATCCAAATCATGCTTGCCCAGGCCCAGGAGATCTTCCTCGAGAGGCAGGAAGCCGACCGCAAGAAAACCGGCCTCCTGGCCAAGCTGGCCGCCCAGGCCGGCTCTCTCTACGGACAGGCCATCGAGGGCGTCCAGGAAAACGTCAACAAGTCCGTCTTTGAACGGGTGTGGCTGACCGTGGTCCAGGTACGTGCCTGCTGACCCGCCCGGCATGCCCGAGCTCGCCGCGCTGCCTCCCTTGAGTCCGCTGACCTCTGACACGTCAAAAGATCAAGGCAAACCTGTTCAACGCCAAGGCGCAATATTACCAGGCGCTGACCGACGATGAAGCAGGCCAGCACGGAATCGCCGTGTCACGGCTCCAGATCGCCGAGAGCCTGGCCAAGGAAGCCGAGCGCATGTCCAGAAGCTTCCCGTCCTCCGTGTCCTCCAGCTCCAACCTGAGCGTCGAGACGGGCGGGCTGCTGCAGGAGCTCTCGAGGCGGCAGCACGCGGCGGCGCAGGAGAAGCTCCGCGAGGCGCTCAAGGACAACGACTTCGTCTACCACCAGACCGTCCCGCCCGAGGCCAGCCTGCCGACCATCGCCAAGCTGCCCGCGGCCAAGCCGCTGCCCGTCAGCGAACTCTACGCCGGCCAGGACATCTCGCGCATCACGGGGCCGGACCTGTTTGCCAAGATTGTACCCATGGCCGTGACCGAGTCGGCGAGCCTGTACGACGAGGAGAAGGCCAAGCTGGTGAGGGCCGAGACGGAAAAGGTGGACACGGCCAACGGCGAGATGGCCGCCAGCCTCGACTACCTGAGACTGCCGGGCGCGCTGCAGGTCCTCAAGGGCGGCTTCGACCGGGACATTCTCCCCGACGAGGACTTTCGGCAGTGGTGCGTCGACGTGGCCGACCACGAGGCCCCCGGCGCAATCCTGGACGCGCTGAGGACGGAGCAAGAGTCCATCTCGTCGGCCCTGGACAAGAGCGCCAAGCAGCTGGACATGGAGGAGAGCGTCTGCGAGAAGATGCGGTCCAAGTACGAGAGCGAGTGGAGCCAGCAGCCGAGCGCGCGGCTGACGGTGACGCTGCGGGGGGACATGCGGAGCTACCGCGACGCGCTGCAAGAGGGGGCCAAGAGCGACGACCAGCTGGCGGCCAAGCTGCGCCAGAACGAGGCCGAGTTTGACGAGATGCGCCGCGCGGCCCAGGACGGCGAGGCGGACCTGCTCTTCCAGAGGGCCGTGGCCGTGGCCCGAGAACGGAGGGGCAGCGCGGCAAGCCCGTCGGGCCCCGAGCCGAACCTCCTCGACGCCGACTTTGGCGAGGGCGGGCCGAGCGTGGCGGAGCAGGTCGGCAAGGTGGAGGACATACTGAAGAAGCTGAACCTGGTCAAGAGAGAGCGCGGCCAAGTGTTGAAGGATCTCAAGGAAAAGGTAAGACTCGTCCAAGACGGCGGCGGGCAAGGCAAGGCCAGGAGCTAAGGCGGGACAAGGTCCACAACGACGACATTTCTCAAGTGCTCATCCTCAACAAGAAGTCGATAGCCAACTACGAGGCCCAGCTGTTCGAGCAGGAGCTCGGCAAGTTCAGGGCGCACCAGAACCGGCTGCTGCAGGCCAACCACAAGCAGTCGGTGCTGATGAAGGAGCTGTCGGCCACCTTCAACGCGCTGCTGCAGGACAGGCGGGTGCGGTCCGAGCAGGGCAAGTACGAGGCCATGCAGCGGCAGCGGTCGTCGGTCATCAACAAGTACAAGCGCGCCTACGAGGAGTTCCTCGACCTGGAGGCCGGGCTGCAGAGCGCCAAGCAGTGGTACGGGGAGATGAGGGAGGCGGTGGTGAGCCTGGAGAAGAACGTCGAGACGTTTGTCCACAACCGGAGGTCCGAGGGCGCGCAGCTGCTCAACCAGATCGAGCAGGACCGGTCGGCGAGCAAGAACAGCCAGGCAGAGCTGGAGCGAGAGCGGCTGCGGGGGCTCATGGAGCGCATGTCGATGGAGCCGGCGAAGTCGCCGCCGAAGCCATCGCTTCCGGGGAGGCCGGCGCCGGCACCACTTGTCGCCCAGCCGAGCCAAGGGCCGTCTCCCCCTTGGCATCCGCAGGGCGGCCAGCAGTCGTCGGCGCCTCAGACTGCAACGGCACACGCACAGCAGCAGCAGCAGCAGCAGCAGCATCAGCGGCAGCAGCATCAGCAGCAGGGCCAGCAGGGGCACGGCGTCAGCTACTCAAGCCCGGCGGCAGCCAACGCGTTCGCGCAGCCGACGTACAACCCGAGCCAGTACGGCCCGACGCCGGGGCCGACGTCGCCGCCGCCGAACCAGACGTCGTTTGGCGTCCAGGCCATGCGAGGGCCTGCGTCGCCGCCCCCAGCGTTTGCGCAGCCGCACCAGGGCCAGCAGATGTACCAAGGATACGGAGCGCCGCAGTCAGTGCCGCAGCAGCACGGGCAAGGAGGCCACATTCCCCTCGGGTTCGTGCCGCCTCCGCCGCCACCGGGGCCTCCGCCGCTGGGGCCGCAACAGACGATCCACTACGGGAACCAGGGCTACGAATACGGCCAGGGCGCCCATGGGGGACCGGCTCAGCCGCAGCAGTCTCACGACCCGTGGGCGGGCCTCAGCGCCTGGAAATGACGGGGGCAGGTTCCGTGAAGCACGAGAGTGAGTGAGAGGGAGAGTAGGATATAGCAACGGGGAAGCGCATTCGAGCGCTCGAAGCCTCGGTAATACATGCTAGGTGACACGTGCATAGGTCGTAATGAGAAACAAGCGTCTGATGGTCCCTGGGTGTTGCCTGGTCTGAGCACTCGGGTCTAGGTTGAGATAGCAGAGGCCTTCGCGGTGACAAATTGCAGTGGCCCTATTCGCCGGTGGAGGTCCAGTAGCCGCCTCCAACCAGCGCCCCGCAAGCGCCCCGCAAGCGCCGCAGACCGGGGCCGATAGCGGCCGATAAGGTACCGAGGTAAGTACCCCCGAGTCCGCGGGTAATGATCCGTCCTCCGTACCTTCCTCCGTAATGCAACCTCAAACCGTCGACTCCTAGGTACTTTTGCTGATTACTCGATAGAAGAGCGGCATCGTCTCTGGCCAACTCACTGTCGAAAGCTGGCTGATATCCCCGTCTGGAGGTGGTGAGCGGACGGCGCGCGTCAAGGGCCCGGCTCACGAGTCTCAACTCAAGTCACGAGTACGGTATAAGCTGCGGCCTGCCCTTGGACCTCGGCCGGGCGAGAGCAGGGACAGCTCAACGAGGCAGCAGCGCAGGCATGGCCCTGAAAGGAGACCAGGTCGCCGAGCACAGCGACGCAAAGTCGTGCTGGGTCATTATCCATGTAAGAGCTGACCAGGGCTCGTCCAGCCATGTGCCCTCTGCTCGGCGCTCACCGTCTCGCAGGGCAAGGCGTACGACGTGACCGACTTCCTCCCTGGCATGTCCCTCTCGTCTCGCAGGAGGGCGACGGCTGCTGACTGCGGCAGAACACCCCGGCGGCCAGAAGATCATCTTGAAGTATGCGGTGCGTTGCTGGCGGCCCCGGAGAGCCCCGGCATCGGCTCTCCGCCTCGGCCTCGGCTCTCCGCCTCTCTCCCCTCCCAGGCTGACCTGCCCCCAGGGCAAAGATGCAAGCGACGAGTTCGATCCCATCCACCCCCCCGACACGCTCGACAAGTACCTGGACAGGTCGAAGCACCTGGGCCCCGTCGACATGGCCACGGTCGCCGCCGAGGCCAAGCCGGAGGACCCCGACGAGGCGGACCGCCAGCAGCGCATCGCGCACAAGCCGCTGCTGTCGCAGTGCTACAACCTCTTCGACTTCGAGGCCGTGGCGCGCAGGGTCATGAGGCCGACGGCGTGGGCGTACTACTCGAGCGCCGCCGACGACGAGATTGTAAGGACAAAGGCCGGGCGTGGCGATGCCGACGGCAGGCTGCTGACCCAAGGCCAAGACGATGCGCGAGAACCACGGCGCGCTGCACCGCATCTGGTTCCGGCCGCAGGTGCTCGTCGACGTGGAAAAGGTCGACTTCGGCACCACGATGCTCGGCGCCCGCTGCTCGGCGCCCTTCTACGTGACGGCGACGGCGCTCGGCAAGCTGGGCCACGCCGAGGGCGAGGTGGTGCTGACGCGGGCGGCGCGGTCGCACGGCGTGATCCAGATGATCCCCACGCTCGCCTCGTGCTCCTTCGACGAGGTGGTCGACGCCAGGCAGGGCGACCAGGTGCAGTGGCTGCAGCTCTACGTCAACAAGGACCGCGACATCACGCGGCGCATCGTCGAGCACGCCGAGCGGCGAGGCTGCCGCGGCCTCTTCGTCACCGTCGACGCGCCGCAGCTCGGCCGGCGCGAGAAGGACATGCGCATCAAGTTCACCGACGCCGGCTCCGACGTGCAGGCCGGCCACGAGACGGACACGAGCCAGGGCGCGGCGCGCGCCATCTCGAGCTTCATCGACCCGTCGCTCAGCTGGCGGGACGTGCCGTGGCTGCGCAGCATCACGCGCATGCCCATCGTGCTCAAGGGCGTCCAGCGCGTCGAGGACGCGGTCCGCGCCGCCGAGACGGGCCTCGACGGCGTCGTCCTCTCCAACCACGGCGGCCGCCAGCTCGACTTTGCCCGCTCCGGCATCGAGGTGCTGGCCGAGACGATGCCCGTCCTGCGCGCGCGCCGCCTCGACGCCGGCTTCGCCGTCTTCGTCGACGGCGGCTTCCGCCGCGCCGGCGACGTGCTCAAGGCCCTCTGCCTCGGCGCCACCGGCGTCGGCATCGGCCGCCCCTTTCTCTACGCCATGAGCGCCTACGGCCAGCCCGGCGTCGAGCGCGCCATGCAGCTGCTCAAGGACGAGCTGGAGATGAACATGCGCCTCCTCGGCTGCGCCCGCCTCGCCGACCTGCACCCGGGCCTCGTCGACGCCCGGGCGCTCTTTGTCCACTCCAGCCCGGCGCCCGTCGACGCCCTGGCCACGACCGTCTACGACCCCCTCGTCGTGCCGCCCCAGCGGGCCAAGGCGAGGCTGTGAGCATGTACGTGTGGCTGGTGACGTTCGGTTGGAAACGACGAGACGATAGAGGGTAATGCCATGCTGCGTTGCCTCCCCCCCCTACAGCACGCGCATGAACTCGTGCAGCGATATCGGCTTCCTCACCGCGTTGTTCAGCCCCTCGTGGAACGTGACCCAGACCTTGCGCCGCTCCTTTGCCCTCCGCTCCCTCTCTGCCTCGCCGCCGGCGCCCGCGCGCGCCGCCACCGGCAGAACCTCGACGACGCGCCCGAAGAAGTCCCTCTTGACCACGGCGGCCTCGTCGGCCATGACGTCGTTGCGGGCCCGGCTCTCCTTGCCGCCCCGGCTCTCCTTGCCGCCCCGGCTCTCCTTGCCGCCCGGGGCCGCGTGCGGGGCCGCTGCCGCCGGCTGGGACGGGTTGCCGGCTCGGAACCGGGCCTGCCGCGCCGTCGTCTCGCGCAGGGCCATGGTGCGCTGGAGCTCCTGGTCCAGGACCTGCCGCACGGCGTAGCGGGTCGGCGCCTGGGAGCAGACAAGCGAGGCGGCCGTCTCAAAGGTGGCGAGGGCGTCGAGATCTCTGTCGGGGACGACGACTCTGTCAGCGCCAGCCTGGCCGTTTCACACGACCGACCGACGACGACTTACGGATCCATGCGGTAGACGTATTGCGGCGCGCGGCCCTCGCTCTCCAGCCTGCCCCTGTGCAGCGCGACGCCCACGTCGGCCAGCACCTCCGACGCCCGCCGCACCATGGCCCGCTCTCTCTCCCTGCGCACGCTGGCCATGGACCCCTGGCCGCCTCCGCCGCCGCCGACGACGACGGGCTTGACGTCGGGCGACACCATGCGCACCAGGTACGGCAGGAACTCGGTGGCCACGTCCTCGGCGCTGCGGAACGCGCGCATCAGCGACGGGCTGAGCTGCGCCTGCAGGGCCTGCAGCTGCGCCCGCGTCTGCCGCTCCGCCTCGCGGGCCTGGTAGTCGGCGCGCGGGCCGGAGAAGGGCGCCGGCGGGCCCGAGCCGTCCTCGGCGTCGCCGCGCCGCCTGTCGAAGCCGCCGACGACGAGGGAGTGCTTCTTGGGCGAGGCGAACAGGTGGTGGCACGCCAGCACGGGCTGGCTGAGGTACGGCGCCAGCTCCCACTCCTGGCTGGCGTAGAGGCGCGACTGGCACGCGTCGTGGAAGTGCAGCCAGTCGTACGCCTCGTTGGGCTTGCTGAGGTAGCAGTCGTCGTTGAACTCGCGGTTGGGGTACTCGGCGAAGATGTCGGCCACGACGCTGGCCACCTCTCCGCTGGCGTTGACCATCTGGGCCAGGCGGTCCATCGAGTGCTTCTTCTGCTGCTCCCCGAACCCGAGCTCCGCCCTGGGCTGCTCGTGCTTCGTCTTGGACTCGGACGCGGCCACGGCCTGCTTGGGGAAGCCCCCTCCCTCCTGGAAGAGGCGGTTGACAATGTCCCTGACGCTGCCGCGGCCGAGCCCCCGTGCCCCGGCTGCGCTGCCAGCGAGGTCGCGGAGAACGTGCCTCTCGACCCACTGCCTCGTGAGCATGCCGTTGCTCGCAGCCGCCGCCGCCGCCGACGAAGATGCCCTGAATCGGCCAGCTACCCACTCGCCGACGACCATGATGCCGCGCAGGTCGCCCTCGACGGTGCTCGCTGCCCCTCGCTTGGCGTCGATGCCGCCCGTCATGCCCCAGGCCGCCTCGCAAAGCTTTCTCGCCGCGTCCTTTTCGCAAGGGATCCCTTCCTTTTCGAACACCGTCTTCAGCCGGCCGACGACGGCGTCAATCGACGGCCGCCCGACGTGGATGATGTCGGCCAAGTTGGACTGTCTGAGGGGCCGCAAGGACGGGTGGTAGACGTCGTTGCAGATGAGAATCAGCGGCCGCATCAGCCGGAAGTCGTCGTCGCCCTTCTTCTTCCTCCGGCTGGTGTCGGCGGTCGGGTTCGTCGTCGCCGGGGCGTTCTTCTGGTCGACGAGGACCAGATCGATCAAGGCCCTGACAAAGCCGCCCTCTCCCGATGCGCCAGAACCAGAGACGACGCCGTCCACTTCGTCAACCACGACGCACACGGGTTTGGCCGCCCTTTGCGGAGTCTTGCCGTCGTTGGCGTTTGCGACCGTCTTGACGCTTTGCGTCCCCAGGCTGGTTCGGATGCGGTTCTTGACGACGTCGCGGCTGCGGTCGTCGCTGGCGTTGATCTCCATCACTTCGTAGCCCGCCTGTCGGGCACAGACGTGGGCCAAGGTGGTCTTGCCCAGCCCCGGGGGCCCCGTAAGCATCAGGATCTTCCGATGCGGCTTTTCCTCCTCGACCTTGGGCTTCGTCCCGGGCCTCCGGGCGGTGGAGGGCTTGGGTTTCGCGGCTCCTGGGAAGACCAACGGATCCCATTTCTTGAGCCACCGCAGCACCATTCGGTTGGTGCCGTCGTCGCCGCAGAGGTCCATGAAGGTTCGGGCGCGATACTTTTCCGTCCAGAGCAGCGTCCTTTTGGGCTTCTTGCCCGCGATCCCTGCGGCCTCCACGACGGACCGGACTGGCTGACTGGGCCCCGGCGCTTGGGGCTGTTGCTGGTTGGCGAGCTCCCTGGAAGCGAGGTCGATCAGCTCGTGTATGTCGATGCCGTAGTAGCTTCGTCTCGCCCTGCCTTCCTTGGTTTTCGACCGCGCCGCGACCATGGTCTCGTACGAGACGGTCGCAGGCTTGGGCCGTTCTCTGATTGTTCTCGTTTTGCCGCCGCATGTTCGTGACGTGTAGCCGGTGTTGCCCAGAAGAGAGCGGGAGAAGAGCGAACGCGGACCGGACAACATGGACAGCAGGGGCTGAGGATCTGGAGACGGCAGCCCTCCGCTGGCGTCCCCGCCGCCGCCATTGGCCGTCTGCGACTGTTGTTGGCCGCGGTCGACGATTGGTTCGAGGCCAGCGGCGGTCGACGCGGCTTCCGCCTCGGCAGGGTGCTGCAGCATTCGCTTTTTCGCAGCATGCTCGGCATCCGGAGCACTCGTCTCCTCGTCCGACTCGTCATCATCGAGGATAAAGGGCCCCTTGACGCGGGGCCTTGGACGGTCCTGGGCGTGCGGCCGAGAGCGCTTGGCAGCCGGGGGAGACGAGCTCTGGGGGTACGCGATGGGCGACGACGCGGGTGGCATCGTCATCTGTGGGCCAGCTCTGGACAGAACGCAGGCATCAATCAGTCGGCGGGTGGGGGATTGCTGGGCGGCATCGAGAGAGCCGTCTGGAGGATATCGCGAGACGCGTCGAAGGCAGCGGGGAGACGCGTTTATTGGCAGACCCACCTTTCTCGGAATTATAGAGTCGCCGGCCGGAGCGCGGGAAAATCCGTCGGCTGCTCGACCGGAGCTGGCAGGAGCTAAATTTTGGACACCCGCCAGCAGACGCTCTCCGAGTCTCGCGACCACAACTCGCCCCAGCAGCCTTCAGCTCAATTCTGGGCGGCCAGGGCTGTCAGGATGCGCAAGCCGCACCGATTCTTCAGCCTCAAACGGCCGGTAAGCCAGCCCGCGATGCGATGCCGCGCTCGTGCTGCCGGTTGACATGCTGCGTGCGTTTTGCTGACGGCGGGCTCGGCCATGGACAGAAACTGCGCCAGTCATGGAACAAGCACAACCTGTACAACCTCTACCGGCTGGCCGGGCGCGAGCCTCCGCTCCGGGGCTCGCCGACGTTCTTCCAGCAGAAGTGGGCGGCCAAGTCGAAGACGAGGGCCTACCACGGCGAGCACATCCCCGAGAAGAAATGGGTGCGCCTGTTCTCGCGCCGCCTCCTGTCGGCCGTGGAAATGCCGCCGGCGTACCTCGCGGCCCACGACGGGTCTGAGCAGGCGGCGGGCCGGGGCTCTGGCCTGACGACGACCAAGGTGACGGCCGAATCCTACTCCAGGGTGCCCAAGCTCCGCACGCTGGACAGCATGAAGCGGGTATCGCCGTTTGGAGACGTCAACAAGCTCGTGTCGGACCAGTTTCCCAAGATGACGCCGTACATGCAAATGACGTTTGCGCCGCTCGAGCGGAGGCTGGACACGGCAGTCTTCCGGGCCCTGTTCGCCAGCAGCGTGCGCCAGGCGCGCCAATTTGTCATCCACGGGGCCGTCAAGGTCAATGGCAAAAAGGTGCGTGGCGCTTGCTCTCTCCCGCCATTGGTCTGCGGTTCCGTGCTCCTGACACGAGGCAGATGGTCCACCCCGCGTACCAGCTGAATCCTGGCGACATGTTCCAAGTGGACGTGGACAAGGTCCTGTACGGAACCGGGGTACAGAAGGCAGGTGTAGACCGGTCCATGCGCCTGGAATTTGAAGGGCACAAAAAATGGGCCGAATCTGTGCCGAAAAGGGTCTTGGATGAGATGGCTAAAGAGAGGGCGAAAGAGAGGCAAGAGGCCAGTGACGGGGAGCTGGCTGCCGATGGTGAAGAGCAAGAGCAGGAGGCCGCTCCGAGTGCAGACGCAGTCGCCGCCACGGACAAGACGGAGGCGGCCGAGAGCGAGAGCGAGGGTTCTGCCACAGTGGATCTCGAATCGCTGAGTCCCGAGGAGACGTGGAGGGTGAACAACAAATATCTCAAGCACCTCGTCAGCATGGCCAGGAGAGCCCTACGATTCCAGGCGGACGACCTTTCGGCCAAGGACAAGGTACGGCTTCGCATGTTGAGGACGGAAGCCCTGCGCTTCCTGTCGCGACCCGAGGACAGCAACGACTTGAGCCCGGCGTGGCTGGTGAACATGCTGCACGAGGAGATGAAGACACACAACTTCATGCAACGGAGCATCGAGAATCTCGGGTGGAAGAGGGCCGACTCGGCGGACGGCGGAAAGGAACGAGGGCCAGAACACAGCCAGCGATACCAGATGGACAAGGGCCTCAAGGGCCTGTCGGAGGAGCAGAAGGCCAGGGCGAAGCGCATCGTGGGCAATCTGCGTTTCACGACAGGCCAGATGTACCGGCTCAGCAAGCTGCTCAAGGCGGACGAGGAGAACCCGGTGGACCCGGGCAAACCGTATGCCACGCCATGGCGGCCACGGCCTTTCATGGCGGCCTTTGCCTTTATCCCCCGGTACCTCGAGGTCAACCCGTACATCTGCGCAGCCGTCTACCTGCGTCACCCGGTGGCGAGGAGGGGCATGGCAGAGGTGCCGACGCCGTTTAGCTACCTGACGAGCCAGCTGGCGCACAACTGGTACCTGCGGCGGCGTTGACGGCGGATGGCGGTTGTTTGTCGCTGGCACGTACCTGGGACCTGGACTCATGGGGGGGATCGGGTCGGCGCGGCGTGTACTATACAAGATGGACAAAGACTTTTGTGCGCCAGAGCTGGCAAGGGGCCGTGTGTCTTGTTGTGAGAGCGGGTGGACGGCAGGAGGGGGGGGGGGGGCGGCATCGCGGCACGGAGCAGGACGGGACGGAGTCGACGGTGACTCTGCAGGGCGATGGCGGGTGAGAAGTGACGGCACGAAAGGGGGAGATGGACACTGGCGGGCCGTCTTTGGAGGCGTATCGCTGTCGTCTGCATGCCATCTGACGAGGCTGCATGTACGAAGGTCGGAAGGCAGGGCTAGCCGTCGATGGCGCTGACAGGGAAGCCGAGATATCCGTCCGAGGCGGCCGGCGGTCGACGGAGCCATGAGGTTGAGGCCCAAGACAGAGAGGGCAGCTGAGGAGGCGGCGACGAAGCACGGCAGCGGGACGGCATGGAAGACGCAACTGGCGGAGTCACATGTGTCTCAGATTCTCGGGAGACATGATAGAGTATCCGTACTGGGCACAGCAAAGCTGGACTGCGTGCGGAGACGGCTGCATCGTTCGTTGGACGAGGTGCGTCACCATGGTCAGGCACGCAGAGGAGAGGCTGCTGGGCTGCTGGGGCTCCGGATTGACATGCATTGATGGCCTGCGACGGCCAGTTCCTGGGCTGTGGCCACGTCTCGACGCGGCTGAAGGAGCGACGACTGTCGGGTGGTCTGATGTCGAGGCTGGGGTCTGACGTCGAGGCTGGGTCTGACGTCGAGGCTTGGGTCTGCCGTCGAGGCTTGGGTCTGTCTTCGGGTGCCGTCAAGGCTTGGGCGGCAGCCACCGACACATGAATTCCACGCCTAGTCGCATGGCGGTCGCTGCATATGCACATACAGGGCCGTCCGTTGGGCCTCGTCGTCGAGTCGGAAACAACGGGCTGCACGGAGTCGCGGCGTCGGAGCGTCGGAATGGCGGCCAGGCATGCAGGGTCGAGACGGGCAGGCGGTGGGCGCCAGAATGACAAAGAAACAGCTCATCGTGATGGAGCCGAATCGACGGATTCATGCTCGATGCGCATCATGCGCCTAGGCCCCAGATCTCGCCCAGCTCTCGCCCAGCTCTCGCCCCGACCAGCCGCCTCGACGAAGCCCGACGACACGCTTTCTTTTGCCGCTGGCCATGCTGTCCACCTACCCAGGTGAGTAACCGCCAGGCCAGAGACAAGAGCCGGCTGCTGGCCTGCTCGCGCGCCGCTCGACAGAGGATTCGACGAGGCCGTTCGCCGTCATCGCAGCCGTCGACCGCCAGCCTGGGCTCCTTCCTCGGCTGGCATTTCCGCCTCGAGCGCCTCCCCCTCTCCTGATCCCGTCCGCCGCCTCGCCTCCGCCTCTCCTCCGCCTCTCCTCCGCCTCTCCTCCGCCTCTCCTCCGCCTCGCCTCGTCCACGCTCGTCCTCGCCGCCAGCCCTTGGTTAGTACCTGCTAGATGGCCGCCGCCCGGCTCGGCGGAGTCCTATCGGAGCTAAACGCCAGGCCCGCGCCGCCGCCGAGTTCAGGGGTCAAGGAGCTAATGCTTGGGCCGGCAATGGCCAGGCTCGAATCGCCGCGGCCGAGCTGAAACGACAGGTTGCGCCTGTTCCTTTCCGTCGCTCGCTCTCCTATTCCGCGACCCACCGCCGCGACGCCACAAACCTTCGCGCCATCGTCGCCGCGTCGGCTTGAGCCGAAGCCATCGCCGCGCCCTCGCGCTTATAGTCGACGACCCCCTGACGCTGCCGAGTTCTGCACCTCCGCCGAGCCTCGTCTGGGCCTCCGCCGAGCCTCGTCTGCACCTCCGCCGAGCCTCGTCTGCACCTCCGCCGAGCCTCGCCCTGCCCGCCACCCCCCGCGACGTCGCGTCGAGGTGCCGCCGCCGTCTTTGCCGTGTAACCCGGGCCAGCACCGCGTCGCCCGCCATGGCCGGCGCCGGCAGCAGCTCCCGCGCCGTTGCTGGCCTCGGCAACCCGGGGCCGTCGAGGCCGCTGCCGGACACCGTCGCCGCCGCCGCCGCCGCCGACGCCCATGTCTGCCCGTCGACCAACACGGCCGACGCCACCAACACGGCCGCCGGCGGCTCGGCCACCGGCAAGCGGCCAAAGTCGCGCCGCGCCGCCGACTCGAGCGCCGCAAACCACAAGCGCAGATGCATCAGCACTGCCTGCATCGCCTGCCGCAAGCGCAAGTCCAAGTGCGACGGCGCCCTGCCCAGCTGCGCCGCCTGCGCCAGCGTCTACGGCACCGAGTGCATCTACGACCCCAATTCCGACCACCGCCGCAAGGGCGTCTACCGCGAGCGGCCCGACGGCATCAAGGCCCGCAGCTCGACGCTGCAGATTCTCGTCGAGGCCATCCTCAACGCCGCCGACGACGACGTGCCCGCCATTGTCGAGCGCATCCGCGCCTGTGACAACCTCGACACGGTTGCCCAGCAGATCGCCAGCGCCAGCGCCGCCGCGCCCGCCGACAGCAGCCGCGCCGCCTCGCCCGCCGACGCCGACGCCGACGCCGACGCCGACGTCGATGCCGATGCCGACGACGGAGACGCCGCCGCCGCCGCCGCCGCCGCAGCAGCAGCCGCGACGGTGGCGCCCGTCGAGGGAGAGCGCGAGCTGGCCCGCAAGATGGGCGAGCTGCGGCTCGAAAAGGGCCTCGTCCGCTTCATCGGCGGCACCTCGCATCTCATCTACCTCAGCGACCCCCCCGGCGAGCTCGACGCCGACTCGCAGCCCGACGAGTGCCCGCCCGCCGGCGGCGCCGACGCCATCACTTCGTGGACGCGCGTCACGACCGACGCCCGCCTCGTCAGGCACCTCATCGACATGTACTTCAGCTACCACTACGCCTACTTCACCACCCTCTCCAAGAAGCTCTTCTGGCGCGACTTCGCCAAGGGCAAGGCCCGCGTCGCCCGCGTCGCGGCGGCCCACTGCTCGCCGCTGCTCGTCAACGCCATGCTGGCCTTGGGCTGCCACTTCACCGACGTGGCCGGCGCCTACGCGACGCCGGGCGACAGCAGGACCAAGGGCGACCACTTCTTCGCCGAGGCCAAGCGCCTCATCCTCGCAAACGACGACTTCGCCAAGCCGCGCCTCGTCACCGTCCAGGCCCTGGCCCTCATGTCGGTGCGCGAGGCCGGCTGCGCCCGCGAGGCCAAGGGCTGGGTCTACAGCGGCATGAGCTTCCGCATGGCCCAGGACCTCGGCCTCAGCCTCGAGGTCAGCGGCGCGGCGCGGCAGCTCATGGACGACGACGAAATCGACGCCAGGAAAATCACCTTTTGGGGCTGCTTCCTCTTCGACAAGTGCTGGTCCAACTACCTCGGCCGCCTGCCCCAGCTGCCGCGGAGCTCGTCCAACGTGGCCAAGTTTGACGTCTTCCCCGACGAGGACGCCGCGACGTGGTATCCCCTGACGGACCGGGGCCACGACGAGTCGCACGGGCAGCCGTGGAGGACACGGGCCGCCGCGCTGCAGCTCTCGAGCCTGTCCGAGATCAGCAGCGACCTCCTCATCTTCTTCTACCACCCCAACCACATTGGCCGGTCGCGCGGCAAGTCGGCCGAGCTCAAGAAGCTGGGCGAGATCCACCAGCGGCTCGAGGAGTGGCGGCGGCAGCTGCCCAAGGAGTTTGAGCCTCGCGAAGGCCAGCTGCCCAACGTGACTCTGATGCAGTAAGCCCCCCCCCCCCCCTCCCCCCTCCCCTGGGTCCCTGGGTAGACGGGGCAAGAGTTGGGTAACGGTGAGGGCCAGCATGTTCTTCCACCTCCAGTACATCCACCTCTTCAGGCCATTCCTCAAGTACTCGCCGTCGGCCTCGCCGCTGCCGGCGCACGTCTCGCCACGGAGGATCTGCACGGCCAATGCCGGAGCCATCTCGAAGCTGATGCGGCTGTACAAGAAGACGTACAACCTCCGGCAGGTGTGCAACATCGCCGTCTACATGACGCACAGCGCCTGCACCATCCACCTGCTCAACCTGCCCGACAAGAGCGCCAGGCGCGACATGATCCACGGGGTCCGGCACCTGGAGGAAATGGCCGAGGACTGGCTCTGCGCGCGGCGGACGCTGAGCATCCTCAGCGTGCTGGCGAGGAAATGGGGGTGCGAGCTGCCCGACGAGGCGGCGGCGGTGCTGAAGCGGACGGACGACAAGTACGGCTTCTTCAGCACGTCGGACGTGCCGTCGCCCGAGCCGAGCGAGCACGCGTCGCCGCTGCCATCGGACGGCAGCTCGGGGTCGCCTCTGCCGAGGGACTGCAGCCCCGTCGGCCACTACGAGCAAGCGCACATGACGCGCTTCACGCCGCCCCTGGACGATGCGGCAGCGATGCCGGCGGCGGCGGCGGCGATGGTCGGCGGCGGCGCGCGGCTCCCGCAACAGCAGGCGCAGGGCCTGGCGTTCGACGCCGGGCGGATGGGGCTGGGGCCCGATGTGCTGGAGGGGTGGCCGCGGCAAGCCACCAGCGCGCCGGAGCTGGGCTACCAGGGCTCCCCCTTTCTTACGGTCGCGGGGGGCGGCATGGCAGCCGGCGGCAGCAGGGCGGCGGGGGCCAGGCAGGCAACGGCCGGGCAGGCAACGGCCGGGCAGGCAACGGCCGGGCAGGCAACGGCCGGGCAGGCAACGGCCGGGCAGGGGGTCAACATCAGCAGCCAGCACTGGATCTTGAGCGACAGCGCGAGGTGGCACCACAACTTTGAGGGCTGGGACATGGACGAACAGGTGTCGGCGGAGTGGGAGGGTCTCACGACGTCGATGAGCGGCGTCGGATGGCTGCCGGCCTTGGATTGAACGGGGAGGTGCCACTTGGCGTGGTTTTTATTTTTTCTTGGAACATTTCTTGTCGGTTGGAGCCCTGTGTTGCCGGCGTTGGTTACACGGGAGGTTAGCGGTGTTGCGGCTACTGGGAGCTTTGGAAAGGTGGCCCATGTTGGTAGGATTTGGGTAGGATTTGGCTCGGAATCTATTAACCGCTGGGTGGGCTTGGCCCGCCCATCAACGCCCCTCAACCTGTGTGCGTCTTCGCGTGATATGTGACTGGCGGGTGCTGGGAGGCGTTTCCCGGCGGTTGTGAGAGGCGCGCCGGGGGGGGGGTTGTGTGTGTGTCAGGGAAGCCCGGGAAGCTCAGAGAAGGCCAGCGAAGCCAGCGAAGGCCAGCGAAGGGCGGGGAAGGCCAGCGAAGGGCGAGGGAATGTCTCCCGAGGCGGCGGCCGAGGGTGCTCGAGATGGGGACGGAGGGCGGCGGCCGAGGTTGCTCGAAACGGAGACGGAGGGCGGCGGGCGGAAGGGGCCGGAAAAGAGGCCGGAAGAGAGAGGCAGTGCCGGAGGATGGACGGCTGCCACGTGGCTGCATGTACACAGATGCAAGGCACCGACAGAGCGTATGTGGGAATCAAGGCGCAGAAATCGGTTACCTAAAGCCTATGTAGGCACGAGGTATGTGCCGGAGGCCGGATACGACGATGCGACGCTGTCGAGGTAGCACCAGGCGCTGCTGCGCAACGATCTCGGAGGCCCTAACGATGAAGGATAGGGAAATCGACCAAGGCTAGGGCGGCCCCACGCGAGATGGCAGGCGAGCAAAGTTAAGCAACGACGGTGGACGCGTTAGACCTTGGCGGGCTGCGTCGAAAGGCCGTCGACGGTACGACTTCTTCGGCCGAGGAGCCCAGAGCGTCAAGGCGCGGGCAGGCGCGCCAGTCGGGCGACCACGTGCCCCGAGAATGCATATACCATGTATGCATATAGGAGTATACGGGAGGCAGGCTATAGGCAGGTGCGCAGGGGCCGGCATCGCCAGGCATGCAGGCAGGAGCCGCTCTCCACCTCGGGCGGCAGCTGGACCGAGGACGAGGAGACGGGCCGAGAGGCTGTCGGTCGATTCACGGCCCATTGTCACGTCGTCGACGCGGTGCCAAGGCGGCGGCGGCTGTGGACGCGAGCCGCGGCTGCGGACGCGGGCGGCGATTCACGTGGACGAGGGGCGAGCCTGGACGGAGGAGGCGACGGAGGAGGCGACGGAGGAGGCGACGGACGAGTCGACGGACGAGGGTCTCGACGGACGAGTCGACGGACGAGGGTCTCGACGGACGAGTCGACGGACGAGGGTCTCGACGGACGAGTCGACGGACGAGGGTCTCGACGGACGAGTCGACGGACGAGGCGACAGACGAGAGTCTCCACGGACGAGTCGACGGACGAGGCGACGGACGAGGCGACGGACGAGCGTCTCCACGGACGAGGCACGCACACGCGGCGACCGGCCCCATGAAGCTTCCCCGCCGACGCAAGCTTCATCACCACGGCCTTGCCGCCGACACTGCCGCCGCCACTGCCGCCGCCGCCTTCTTCGCCGCCGCCTCTCCAGCACGACAAGGTTTGCCTGCTGCTGGGCCTCGCGACGGTGCGACCCATTCTTGTCGTGTCCACTTCCCGACATGTCGGCCTTGTACAACGTTGTACTCGGCCGTCTTAATGTTATTACAGCATACATACACCACCCCCGGCCTCTCTCGCCGCCTCTCTGCGCCGACCTCGACCCTCGACCACTCTGCGCCGCCAACTCTGCGCCTCCAGACGCTTGCCCACGCACAACGGCACGGCAGAGGCATGACGCCTCGCACACCTGCCCGACATGCCCGCCCACAACCGCCAGGCCCAGCCCGCCTACGCCTCCGCCTCCGCCTTCCCCCCTTTCCAGCACGACTCATGCTCCCCGGCCGCCGGCTACGCATTCCAGCACCAGCAGCTCGACCCGGCCATGGTGGCGCCGCTGCCCGGCTCTCTGTCGCCCCCGTCTCCGCCGCCGCCGCCGCCGCCGCCCTCCGTCGCCAGCCCCGTCTCCCTCGCCCGGCCCAAGCAGCTGCCGTCGGGGCCCGCAGCTGCGCCGGCCGCCCCCGTCAGGCGCAGGATCAGCCGCGCCTGCGACCAGTGCAACCAGATGCGGACGAGATGCGATGGCCAGCACCCCTGTGCCCACTGTATCGGTACACGACGCCATACGCCCGAGCGCGTGCCTGCGCACCCGGTGCCCCTTGCTGACCCGTCGTCGCCTCTGCAGAGCTCAGCCTTGGCTGCCAGTACATGCGCGAGAAGAAGAAGCGCGGCAAGATGTCGCGCAAGGACCTTGCCGACCGCGCCGCTGCAGCACACATCATCAACAGCGGCCACGCGCCGAGGATGCCATGGCAGCCGCCAAGTGAGCGACCCGATTCCTCCGAGAGCAGCTGTCAGGCCGATTCTTTGTCCTTGCGTCGCTCTTTCTCACGTCGTGCCAGCAGCGAGACGCTGGCCAATCCTCACCCTGATGCTGCCCTGCAAAGCCTCCACGCCAGCACGGGCCAGGCGCTTCGTCATGCCCCGGACCTGGCGCTGCTGTCTCAGGGGCCGGATGTCCTGGGGACGGATGTCCTTGGGCCGGATGTCCTGGGCCCGGACGTCCTGGGTCCGGACGTCCTGGGCCCGGATGTCTTGGGGCCGGCCAGCTCCGGCTTCCCGAGCATGGCCAGCCCGGCGTACGTCGCCGCCGCCGCCGCCGGAGCCTCTCCCGGCTGGGCCATGCCCGTGCCCGTGCCGTTGCCGTCGCCGCTCGCTGGGTATCCGGCGCAGCCGACGCACATGATTGCCGACCCCAGCCTCCGGTATCCTGTCCTCGAGCCCCTGATGCCCCATCTGGGCGGCGCCATACCCACCGCCCTGGCCTGTGACCTGCTCGACGTCTACTTCGCGTCGTCGGCGGCTCAGATGCACCCCATGTCGCCCTACGTCCTCGGCTTCGTCTTCCGCAAGAGGGCCTTTCTGCACCCGACGCGGCCGCGGCGATGCCAGCCGGCGCTGCTGGCCAGCATGCTCTGGGTGGCGGCCCAGACGAGCGACGCGCCCCTGCTGACGGGCTCGCCCTCGGCCCGCGCCCGCGTCTGCCAGAGGCTCGTCGACGTGGCCGTGCGCCTCCTCAGGCCGGCCGAGGCGCCGGCCACGGCCACGGCCACGAGCCCTGGCCTCCTCGGCGCCGTGGCTCCCGAGGCCCTCGAGGGCGCAGAGTGCTGCGGCGCCCTGGAGACGGCTGCCGGGCGGCTCGACGACGTGGTGACGTACATGCACCTGGCCACGGTCGTCTCCGCGAGCGAGTTCAAGGGGGCGAGCCTGTGGTGGTGGAACATGGCCTGGTCCCTGGCCCGCGAGCTGAGGCTGGGCCGGGAGCTGCCCCCCGGCGGGCCGCGCGTGGGCCACGAGAGAAGGGCCGGATCGGTGCACGAGGGCCTGGGCCTGGACGAGCACGACGTCTGCCGCAACGTGCCGGGCCTCGTGACCGGGGAGGAGAGGGAGGAGCGGCGGCGCATCTGGTGGCTGGCCTACATGGCGGACCGGCACCTGGCGCTGTGCTACAACCGCCCGCTCTTCCTGCTCGACGTCGAGTGCGAGGGCCTCGAGCAGCCCATGAGCGACGCGGCGTGGCAGGCGGGCGACTTTGAGAGCTGCCGCGAGGCGGGCCCTGACGAGCCGGACGGCGCGCCGCGGGGCCGGAGCCGGAGCCGGAGCGCGCCGCGGCTCGAGTTCGGCGGCCACGGCATCTTCGGCTACTTCCTGCCGCTCATGGCCATCCTGGGCGAGATTGTCGACCTGCATCACGCCAGGAACCACCCGCGGCTCGGCGCCGGCTTCCGGGCGGCGCCGGAGCACGACGCGCGGGCCGACGACATCCGGCGGCAGCTCGACGCGTACGAGCAGAGCCTGCGGCGGTTCGGCGCGCAGCACGCGGCCGGCGGCGGCGGCGGCGGCGGCGGCGGCGGCAGAGGAGACGAGGCGCGCGGAGGCGAGGCGCGCGGCGGCGAGGCGCGCGGCGACGGCGGCCAGAGCCAGACACGGGCCGCCGACGCGGGCACCACGCCGGCCATGGCCGTGACGGACAGGGAGACGCAGGCGCGCATCGTGGCCGCCTACGGCACGCACGTCATGCACGTGCTGCACGTGCTGCTCGACGGCAAATGGGATCCCATCAGCCTGCTCGACGACGACGACCTCTGGATCTCGTCGCAGGGCTTCCTGACGGCCACGCGCCACGCCGTCGCGGCCGCCGACGCCATCGGCCACATCCTCGAGCACGACCCGGGGCTCGAGCTGATGCCCTTCTTCTTCGGCATCTACCTGCTGCAGGGGTCCTTCCTGCTGCTGCTCATCGCCGACAAGCTGCAGCTCGAGGCGTCGCCGAGCGTCGTGCGCGCCTGCGAGACGATTGTGCGCGCGCACGAGGCCTGCGTCGTGACGCTCAGCACCGAGTACCAGGTAAGCAAGCCAGGCGCCCCTTGTTGTCGACGTCTTGTCGTCGACGTCCTGTTGTCGACGCCCGGCCAACCAGCCCCCGTGCGCAGCGCAACTTCAGCAGGGTCATGCGGAGCGCCGTCGCCGTCGCCCGGGGCCGCGTGCCCGACGACGCCGGCGAGCAGCACCAGCGCCGCCGGGAGCTGCTCGGCCTGTACCGCTGGACGGGCGACGGCACGGGGCTCGCCCTGTGAGCCGCCCGGGCTGCGCGCCCGGCGACGTGTCTGGAGAGAGCATCTACGCCTCTCCAAGGCCCGCAGGATGCGCCCCGGCACAAGCCGCGCGCCCCCGGCCGGCCGCCAGCGCCCTCGGACGCGCTTGAATCAGCGCCCTTTTTCAAACACTCGTCCCGTCCGCGCTGCTCTTGGTCACGGCAGCGCCGCCGCCGCGTTCCGAGTCCACGTGCGCCCGCGGTGCTGCCGCTTCACCGACCGACGGCCCCCCCTTCGTCCCGACACAATGGCCTGTGACCAAGCGCACAATAGGCCGCCACCTCTATTTACCGCCTGTTTCCTGTGCCCTGCTCCGGCGGCAAAGGCAGCCCGCCCAGGTATAAAGGCCCCGTCGATTCACCGCGTCCCTCCTGCTCCCCCATGCTCTCCGTCCCCCGTCGTCGCCGTCGTCGCGATAGCCTCATCGCCGCCGTGTCCTCGAGCCCTTGACTCACGCCGCTGGGCGCGCACGAGACCGCAGGACTCGGCCCGGCCGTCTGCCTTTCCATCCCCGCCTGCCGCCGGACCGCGCCAACGGCTCTCATCAAGGTATCGTCGGCCTCGCAAATCATGACGCTCCCTCTGCCCTCCCCCCTCGGCTGTGCCCTGTGCCATGTACACAAGACGAGCACGGGCTGGCGTTTGATCAGGCACTCGAGTGCCTGTGCCGGCTGCCAGCGTGCATCAGACCGCCTCTCCCACGGCTATAACAAGGCCATCTCCCTCCTCCGAGACCTGGCGCTGACGGTGGAAAAGAGAGTGTCGGCGGCGTCAGCAAAGCCAACGTCTTCAGCCTCCGCTCCTCTTTGCCTCGCCCGAGCTTCGAACCAGCCTTCCACGAGACAGCCCCGAGAGCGCCGGCCCGGCAAGTAGCGGCAATGGCCCACAACAAGCGTCGTGCTTCTCCCTCGCAGCTGGGCCAGGGTTCGCAGAAGAGGCGGCTCGTGGCGTCCAGCAACCTCCCCGTGGACCCTTTGCTCCAGGGAGTCCAAGCTTCCAACCCCTTCTTTGGCTTCATCAACCAAGCCAGCTCGGCAAGCTCCTCCGCCATCAACCCGGCTGGCCAATTCGACATGCCGGCTGGCTCTTCCAACGTCAACTCGGCCGGCCTTTTCGACATCAACCCGGCTGGTGCCGCCGCCGTCAACGCCGTCTCGGCCCAGTACAGCTTCGTCCGGCGCCCGCCGCCGTCGGCGCCGCAGCCGGTGCTGGTGCCGAGATCGTCGGGTCCGCCGGTCCGCATCAACGGCCACACGCTCGGCGAGCTCAACCTCGCCTTCCCCGCCTGGCTCAAGGCCGACGAGCTCGCCAAGCGCCACAGGGCCATTGCGACAGAGCTCGAATATCAAAGGGACCATCCGGCCATCGAGCCGCCGTCTCGTGTGCCGGATCTGCCGCCCAAGGAGGACATCCCGGAATACATCTCGTTCCCCGACAGCGTCGACGACGAGACGCGACAGAAAATCGAGGATGAGAACAACCGGATTGCGACGATTGCGCAGAGGATCGACCGGCAGCGGAACAACATGGCGGCCAAGAAGAGCCGCGCCATCCGGCTCGAGTCGCGCGACAACTACCGCGAGCTGTACATGCAGGCGACGGCCCGGCTGTACTTCCATCGGCTGACGGACGCCGCCGAGGGCCGCGATCCCAACGTGTGGGAGCGGCTGCCGGAACACATCCGCAACGACCTGGTCGGCGTCGTCCGGCGCGCGTCGCAGGCCATCGACGAGGCCCGGGCCGAGGCCAAGAAGCAGGAGGAGGCGCGCAAGCGAGCGGAGCGGAGCCGCGTCAAGAACGAGCGACGCGCCCTGCGCGAGGCCGCCGGCCTCGACGGCCTCGGGGCCATCCAGAACCTCGACGCTCCCGGCACCGAGGCCGACAGCGTGGAGCAGCTCGACGTTGTGTCCCCCGAGCCCTGTGGGACTGGAAGTGTTCAGTACGTGAAGGGCGGTATGAATTCGTGACAGGCTGGAGTTGGCCTGGAGGCGTGTGGTCGAGGAAGAAAGAGGAAAGGGGAAAGAGGAAAATGGAAAAGAGGGGAAAAAAGATCAAGACATGGAGGAGCAGATTGAGGGAGAATCGGCGTCGACATCCGGGAGTCGTTGTTTTTCCATAGCGTCTTGATGGCATTTGACTGCTGGTTTCACTCAACTTGGAGGCAAAACTCCAGTAGCACAAATAGATTGCCTTTTGTTCCTTGTCTGCTCTCGCCGTTGGAACTCGTCGTGAACAGGAGGGGGAGGGAGAAGAATCTCGGTCTTGGTCTTTTGTTCTGCTCGAGTGCGGTGCTTGAGACGCGTTCAGGTCATCGACGCCTTTGTGCCACCCGGCCAAGACGCCAGGTCACAGCGGCGAACCGTCACCGAACGCCACCAGTCGAACCCCTTTCTGCCGCTGGGAGCAGACGCGGCGTCGGGCGGGATAAAAGGCCATGGCAGGGACGGCAGGCGAGGGCCGTCAACCCCCAACCAGCCTCGTCGGCCAAGGACCCGCAAAGCCACCGCTTCCCAGCCGCGAGGAAGCAACGAGAACAGATCGATCCCCGCGACGACGCCTTGGATCCTGGGGCAACATGTCGGCGGCGACGGCGTGCGACTACATGGAGCGCTACGAGAACGGGACGCTGCTGGCCAGATGCGAGCCCGACGTGCCGGACAAGCTGGTTGACCTGGTCGGGGCCATCGAGACGGACGAGGCGGCGGGGTCGGTGGGCGACTCGCAGCGGCAGAAGCTGGTCGAGGCGGTGCTGGGCTATGTCGAGTCCAGCGAGCAGCGGCGGTGGCGGCGGCTGCTGGAGCGGCAGGCGTCGGCGGGCGGCGACAAGGCCAAGAGGCAGCAGGGGGCGCTGCGGCGCGAGCTGACCGAGGGGATGCGCGCGCTGCTGGGCGAGCTGGAGGCGCAGTTTGCCGAGCTGACGGGCAGCGACGGCGGCGGCGACCTGGCGTACAGGAAGCTGGCGAACCTGTGCAGGGTGAAGAGGGACCAGGAGGAGCGGCGGGGGCGCGTCGACGGGCAGAGCTCGTCGAGGGCGGGGGGATGATGGTGATGGCGATGTGTGTTTGGAGGATGCTTTGGAGGATGCTTTGGATGGGCGAGGAGGAGGGGTCAAGGCGTGGAAGGGGAAGCAGCGAGGAAGGGGAAGCAGCGAGGCAGGGGGACAGCGAGGAAGGCGCCGTGTGCGCGAGTTGCCCGGCTGCCTTTTCCCAACCCTCCATCGCCGCCTACCCTAGATGGCTACGTCACCTGCGCGCGTGCACCAGGCGGCCGCGGACCCAGACCTTCTTGGTGTTGCGGTCGTCGCCGGTGAAGAGCCACTTGGCGATGCGCTCGTCCCACGTCTCCCAGCCGAAGAGGTCGACGTTGCCGCCGTCGTGGGGTGCGTCGGCGCCGAGTCCGGGTCCGTCGCCGAGTCCGGGTCCGTCTCCGTCTCCGGGTCCGTCTCCGTCTCCGGGTGCGGGCCCGGGTCCGTCTCCCCCCCCCCCCTCTCCTACGACGCCGCCGAGCCCGATCAGCTGCGCGTCCCACTGCTTGCCCACGTCGAAGCCGCCGACCCTGTCCGCCAGGCCGACGACGGCGGCGCCCCCCCGCGTCGCCAGATACAGCGCCTCGTCGACGCTCAGCTTGCTCGCCTCCCCACCCCCCTCCCCGGGCCGCATGGCCAGGTGGCGGCTCACCAGGACCGCCTGGCGCGCGGCCTCGAGCACCGAGGCGCTGTAGCCGCCGCTCATGTCGGTGCCGAGGCCGACGTCGACGCCGCGGTCCCACAGCCAGCGCACGCGCGCCTCGCCCGACGCCAGGCTGCTGTTGCTGCACGGGCAGTGCGCCACCTTGGCGCCGCGCGCCGCCAGCAGGCGCGCCTCGGCGTCGCTGACGTGGATGGCGTGGGCGACGATGGTGCGCGGCGTCAGCAGGCCGTGGCCGTCGTAGACGGCCGCGTACGAGGCCGCCTCGGGGAACAGCCGCCGCACCAGCGCCAGCTCGTCGCCGCTCTCCGACATGTGCGTCTGCACCGCCAGCCCGTGCTCGCGCTGCAGGCGCGCCAGGCCCAGCATCGCCTCGCGCGAGCACGCCGGCGCGAACCGCGGCGTCAGGATGGGCGCCACCAGCTCGCCGCCCGGGTCCACGCGCGCCATGTGCGCCATGGTCTCGAGCGTCGCCCGCAGCGTCTCGTCGGCCGACGCGTCGCGGTACCACTCGGGGCTCGTCGCCGCCGCGTCCATGCACACGCGCCCGACCAGCGCCCGCTGGCCCAGCGCCAGGCACGCGTCGGCCAGCGCGTTGGTCGCCGCCACGTCGATGGTCGCGAAGTAGGCCGCCGTCGTCGTGCCGTGCGCCAGCGTCCGCCGCACGCACGCCCGGTACACGCGCCGCGCCTTGGCCACGTCGCCCAGGCTGGCCTCGAGCGGGAACGTGTACCTGGCCAGCCACTCGAGCAGCGTCGTCTTGCCGAACAGGCCCACGTTGGGGTATTGCGCCGCGTGCACGTGTGTGTCTGCTGCCGCCGTCAGCCGAGCTCGCTTCTCCCCTCGCCTCGCCACGGCGGCCGCCGTCGACAGACCGATGAAGCCCGGGAAGAAGAACTGCCCCGGCCCGCACGCGCACACGTCCATCCCGGCCTCCTCGCCCCAGCCCAGCCGGGCCAGCAGCCGCTGCCCGGCCGCCGCCGCCGCCGCCGCGGCGTCCCCGGCGCCCGCCTCGATGCTCGTCTCGCCGCCCGCCTCGATGCTCGTCTCGCCGCCCGCCTCGATGCTCGTCTCGCCGCCCGCCTCGATGCTCGTCTCGCCGCCCCTCTCGATGCCCGCAATCCGGCCCTCGTCGTCCACCGCCACGGCCGCGCCGTGCAGGAACTCGAGCTCGCTGCGCGTCTTGCTGTGCACAAACGTCCCCAGCATCAGGAGACGCCGCCTCACGCCTCCCGCCTGCCGTGACGAAGAGGCCATCGTGTCGTGCTTTGCCGCTTCCGACGTCGTTGCCAAGGTTCAGCCTAGTCGCGCGGCCGCTCCTCCCTTGGGTCCCGCTGCAGAGACGCACGGAAGTGAAACCGAGCGCATGGGGAAGGCAGACCCGCAGCCCTTTAAATGTTTCACCTACGGCAGGCGCCACGCTACGGCAGGCGCCCAGGCGCGCGGCGTGGCGCCTGCCGTACCCCGTACCTGTAATACATAATACATGCGAGAACATAATTATAGAAGCGTCCGTCCGTTCGCCTCCAACTAACGCTACGGGCCGGCGCGCCGAACGAGCACCGGCCCCACAATCAACGACCGCCGACGTCATTCCGTCCTCCGTCTCGACAACAAGACAAACGCACCCAAGATTCGCGCACTAGGAGCTAACTCTACTCTACCCATAACTGCATCACAAACAGAGCCTCCCTCACGCAGCCGCCCCCGGCCCCTCGTACTCGACGCTGCTTCCGCTCTCGCTGCCCGCCCTGCCGTCGTCCTGCGCGTACTTGTCCCAGTTGGCCAGCACCGCCCCGATCTTGGGCGAGTTGGTCAGCTTGTACACCTCCTCAAAGTACTCCCGCGTCAGCGCAAACGGCTTGGCCGTCACGTTGGGGATGTATTTGCCGACCAGCTTCGACGGGTCGATCGTCGTCTTGTCGATCTTCTTGAGCAGGAAGGACCGGAACGGCTTGACGCCCGACCGCAGAAACGTCGAGTGGAAGGGCACGTCGATGCCTCGCAGCGGAATCGTCGCGAACCCGCGCTCCAGCTCCAGCGGCTGCGCCTTCTTCAGCGTCGCCTCGGCGCACCCCCTTATCATCTCCCGCAGCGCCCCCTTGGCCTCCTCGATGTTGCTCCGCATCTCCTCAATGTCAATCTGCTGCTTCTTGACGAAGTTGGTCACCCCCGCCAGCGTGTCGAGCGCCCGCAGGTCGCCCGCGCACACGTACTGCATGTTGGCGATGTTGTAGTTGACAATCTCCAGCAGCCACCCCGTCTCCTCGGCAATCGTGTTCACCACAAACTGTAGCGCCTCCTCGTTGAACGTCTTGGAGATGCGGCTCGGGTTCACCGCGCACATCGAGTAGTTGGACCGCCCGCTGGCGTCGCGCTCCACCGCCACCTGCATCGTCAGCCCCCGGTAGAAGACGACCGAGACGAGCGACTCGATCGGCATCACGTCCGCCAGCGCCGCCAGCGCCGAGTACTCGCCCAGCGAGTGGCCCGCGAACGTGCTGTCCCGCGGCACCAGCCCCTTGGCCTTCATGTCCTCGAAGCTGGCCTTCTCCATCAGCGTCAGCGCCGGCTGCGTGAACTGCGTCGCCGACAGCAACCCCGTCGGCGACCGGTACGTGTACGTCGTCTTCTCGCCAATGTCTTTGAAAATCCGCTCCGACTTGATCGTCCCGTCGGCTGCCACCGTCTCAAACGTCATGGCCATGTAGTTCTGTCGGATCGCCTTGCCTCTCGGCCCGCCAAAGTGTATCGTGAGCTCCTTGGGGTTGTTCTTGACAATGTTGGTGATGGAGAAGCCTTGCAACGCACTTGTCAGCCCAACCACGGAGCACGCCAAGCGTCGTCGTCGTCGTCGTCGTCGACGTGTCGCCAAACTCACCATAGTTGTCGACGAGGTACTTGTCGGCCCGGTCCCAGACCTCCTTGGCCACGGCGCTGCTCGCGTAAAGCTCCATGCCCATGCCCTGCTCCTGCGATCCCTGGCCGGTGAAGACGTAGGCCGTCACCGGCTGCTCAATCTCCGCCTCGCCCATCAGCACCTTCTCCTCCGTCTCCGTGTTGCTGACCTCGACCTTGATGATCTTGCGGCCGGCGACCATTCCGACGTGCTGCAGCTTGACCTGGATGTCGTCGTTCGGGAGCACCATGCCGACCAGCGAGGCGTGGAAGCTCCGAACCCGCCCAATGTCGTTCTCGGCGGCCCACGTCTCGACGAGGCTCCGCACGGCCGCGCTCGAGTACATGCCGTGCGTGATCGTCCCCGGCAGGTTGGCATAGGCCGAGAAGACGCGCGACACGTGGATCGGGTTGTAGTCTCCCGAGACGCGCGCGTACGTCTCGTTCGACGCCGGCGCGCGGAGCTGCAGCGGAGCCTTGCCGCTCAGCGGAATCGCGTTCTCAAAGTAGATTGGCTGGTCCAGCGGCGAGCCGTTCCGCTCCAGGTAGTCCATGACCGGGTTGCCGTGCGACTCGCCCGCCTCGTAGTCGACACTGGCAACCTGGATCACCTCCTTGGTCGGCAGCTCCAGCAGCACCTGGCCGCGCGTCTCGACGCTGCTCAGCACCTTCTTGTTCTTGTAGCGGACAAGACTCTGCAGGCGGAACGTCAGGGTCTGGCCCAGCAGGTCGATGTCGCCCGGCACCTCGTCAATGGCGAACCACTGCTTCGACCGAAGGACGGCCACGTCCCTGCTCGTCGCCAGGTGCACCTGCACAGGCGTTTCCACCTTGCGCTGGAACGTGTTCTCGTAGTCCAGGTACATGCCGCGGTACAGGAATTGCGACGTCACCTCCATCACGGGACTCCCGTCTCTGACGATGGTGCCGCAAACCTCGACCATCTTGCCCGACTCCTGGTTGATGACGGCATTGATCTGGGCCGTCGTCGAAATCTCATCGCCCATGCGCAGCGGCTCGGCGCCGGGGATCATCCGGAACTGATTCGACAGGTGGACGAGCTTGAGCAGATCGCCGTCGATGGTGCGGGGGAAGATGGGCTTCGTAATGGCCTTCCAGCCGACCACGATGGCAAAGTCCATGGGCGCGTAGACGGTCTTTCCCGGCCTGTCGACAAACGCCTCACCCGTGTTGCCCACTGCATGGACAAAGTCCCTGATGGCCTCGCTCGTAATCGTCGTCCGGCCACCGTCAAACTTGCTCGTGACGAGGGCGTCGAGGTCCAGGGCATCGTTGCCGAACCACACCTTCCAGTAAAACTCCTTGATGCGGTCGTTGCGGTCCTCCATGACCTCGTGGATGGGGGCATAGCCGGCCTCGGCATGGTACGTAAACCTCAGGGGCAAGGCCGCAGGCTTGCCCAGAGCAGTCGTGTCCTTGATCATGTTGACGAGGATCTCGTTCTTCCCCGTCAGCTTGACCTCGATCACATCCACGTACTGGTTATGCCTCGGCTGCTCCTTGACGACAATGGTCGTCTTGGCCGGCTCGTTGGGGTACAGGATTTCCACGAAGAGGCCGCGGGCAGGGGCGAAGATGCGGCGCATGGGGTTCGTCTGGAACTTCTGTCCTTGGACGACGACGTCGGACATGAGGAGCGCGTGCCTCCAGCTGCGGTTGGGCCCGGCCAGGAGCGAGAGCCACGAGTCGATGGACGGCATGGTGCTGGTCGCCGACGACGAGAGGCGATACGTGTTCTTGTGGGTGTCGTAGCTCACAGTCAGGCCCTCGACGTCGAGAGGAATATCCGACTCCACCAGCTTGCCGCCGAAATAGTCCACGGCGGGGATGGAACTCTCGTCGTCGTTGTAGTAGTCCCTCGTCAGCGCGGCGATGTGGGAGAGGTGGATGCCGTCGAGGATTTGCTGGATGGGCTCGTCGAGAACAGTCGAGAACTTGGCTGCCGTGGGGCCTTGAAGGATGCAAGTCCGGCCGACGTCCTGGCCGATGATGGCGTCGAGATCCTCCGACTGCCAGAGAGAGTCCTTCTTGAAGAAGAACTCGAAATTCTCGTCCAGAGCGGGGATAAAGGTCACGGGCTTCTGAATGGGCCGCAGGCAGAGGAGCAGGAAGTGCTGGACATCCTGCGCGTTGATGATCTGCGTCTCGGCCTCGGGATAGCTGGCCAGGATGCGGTCCACGGCGCCGAACGGCTCGTCGAGGTCGGCGTAGCTTTGGAGCAGCGAGGGCTTTCCGGGAGAGGCCGTGAAGCGCTCCTCGACCCGGTGGATGAAATCGCCGGTGAGCCTGGCAAACGACGGGTCGATCCACCGCGACTGGTGCTTGACGTAGAGCAGCTCGACCAAGCGTCGCACCACCTCGGCGTACGTCATGTCCTCCAGGTCGACGGCCTCGCCAGCCTTGTTGCAGCCGAACCAGACCTTCTGAAAGTCGTCGTTGAGCTTCTTGACGATGTACTCCCGGTTCTTCTTGAGCTCTGCCACCATCTTGTCCTTGGGCAGGCTGAAGATCATCTGGTCCATCTCGGCCCAGAACCTGACGCCCCGGGTGGCGAGCTTGTGGATGGGCTCGCCCATCTCGGATCGCACGGTAACGACGCCGCCGGCAGGGCCCTTGTACGTCTTCTCCCATTCGGCGTCCTCCAGCCCGGGGGCGTCGATGATGGCCTGCTTTGCGCTCTTGCTCGTGTGAGCCTCCTTGGCGACCATCATGCGGCTGCCAAAGAGGCAGCCGTCGAAGGGCATCGGCGGATAGCCATACTTCTTGGCCCAGTCGCCGGTGATGTAGGGGTACGTGTCGTCGGCACCGCCGAAGCCACTGCCGGCGACCAGGATGATGTTCTCCTGGCGTCGGATTCGGCCGTACATCTGCAGGACGGGCTGATGGAAGTCCTCGAAGGAGTGGTGGCCGCCGCCCCTGCCGCCGGTCCACTGGAGGATGACGGGGAAGCTCGGGTTGGCCTTGGCGATGTTGATGACGGCCTGGATGGCCTCGACAGAGCCGGGCTTGAAGCCGATGTGCTTCAGGCCCAGCGTCTCGATGTACTCCTGCGCGACCTCGATGGAGGGCACGCCGGCACCGATCGTCATGCCCTCGATGGGCACTCCCTCGGAGCGCAACCGGCCGATCAACGGGACCTGCCAGGCCATGGCCCGGGGGTTCACGTAAATCAGGTTTACCGTGATGCCGCGACCCGAGGGAATGGCCTTTTCGATCTTGACGAGGGCGTCCGTCATCATGTTGGGCTCGAAATAGCCGCCGCCGGCCAGCTCGATATGGTAGCCAGCATTCATCGTGGCAGCCACAAAGTCCCACGGCACAGTCGCGGGGGTCATTCCGGCGACCATGACCGGGGGCAAGCCAAGAAGCCGGCTCATCTTGGTGTCGACATACTTCTGCCCGCTCGACGTCTTGACCAGCCGAGGACCGAACTCCTTGACCCAGTCTATGGCGTACCTGACGGCGTTCTCCTCATCCCTATCGAAGAGCTCAGGCTTGTACCCGACCTCGGTGATGGTCCCGTCGACGGTGCCGGTGAGAATGACGCGAACACCAGTCCCTTCCTTGTTCCGGCTGGTCAGGATACCGAGGCCGGAGACGCCGCCGGGGCCAAAGTCGAGGATGTGCGTCGCCCGAGGGAACTCGGTCGCCTTCTCCCAGTTGACCGGGTCGCGGGTGATGAGGCGGACCAGGGCAGGTACGACGTTGCCGTCCACCTCGGCGCGGAGATCCTTGCCCGTGTTTGTGTCGAAGACGGGGATGCCCAGGGATGAGGACTCAATGCTGACGTGCTTGAGATCCTCGTCGATCATGGTGGTGGCCTCGGCGAGGTATTGGCTGTGGAAGGGGGCGCTGATGGGGAGGAAGCGGTTGACGAACCGGACCTTGCGCTCCGTGTAGGGGACGCGCGTCTGGTCAAGGCCCGTGGGGGCCTTGACCCTGCGCAACTGCGAGTTGAGGCCATAGAGAGAGGTGGGGGGCCCGGTGACGACGAGGTTGCGCGGGCTGTTGACGAGCGAGACGCTGATGTGGCGCTGAGGAGGGAGGTATTGGTTGGTGGCGTCTATGTGCTTCTGGACCTCCTGCTGAGAGAGGTCGCGGATGCTGAGCATGGGGGTAGGCTTGCCCTCGCCGTGGTCCATCGACTCGCGCAGCATGGTCGGCGTCATGGACGTGGTCGGGAAGGCCTGCTGGCTTCGGGTGCCGATCCAGAAGAGAATGGCCAGGGTGGAGCCGACGATGTCGCGCCACGAGTCCCAGGAATCGGCGGCGGCGGTGGCGGCGGCCATGACGATGCCCTGGGAATGGCCCGTGGTGCCACGGATACGCTCCCGGAACTGGCCAGGGTGGATTCCAAGGACCTTGCAAGTGACCTCGTAGTGGGCCATCTGGACGAGGCCGATCAGGGGGAAGCTGACGGGCGCCGAGATGAGGTAGTCGACGTCCGGGGTGGAGTCTGGGTGCTGGAGCCAGGTCATGACGTCGAGGCCCTTGGGGAACATCTTTTCGGCGTTGGGGTGGTTGGACAGGGTCTGGAGCTGCTCGGCGGCCGAGGTGATGAGCTCGCCGACGAAGCTCGGGTACGTCTGGAAGACCTGGCGAAGCTCCTCGAAGTACTCCTCGATGTTGCCCTGGCCGCCGAAGATGGTGTAGATGTCGGCGGAGCCATCGTCCGAGGCGCGGAGCAGGGCCGACTCGTGGGGCTTGATGGTTCGGTTGGAGACGGCGCGGGCCAGGTAGTAGCTGCGGATGACCTCGAGCTTCTTGGACTCGATGCCCGGCAGAGAGGCGACGAGGGCGTGGGCCTCGTTGCCGCGGAGGAAGGCGCGCTCAAACTCGTTCAAGACGAGCTTGAGCACCTCCTCGTACGAGCCCTGGGCATCGTCTTCGCCCTCTTCCACCTCGCGGGCCACGAAGCCGAGGTACCTGGCGACGAGCTCGGCAACCGACGACGGCTCGTCGTCTTGGGCAAGCTCGTCTGTGGCGGGGGGGAGGCTCGCAACGAAGCGGTCTTTGAGCTGGGAGGCGTGGAAGTGGAGGCTGGTCGGGACGAGGAACGAGGTTTCGAGGGTGCCGTGGGTTAGGGTCAGGGGACGGAGCGAGGAGCTGGATCTGGGGGTGGAAATGCCCGTCTGCGGGCCGGTGCCGGTGCCGTACATGTCGGCGGATCGATCAACAGGCTGAGGCGATGCCGAGGTCAGTCGCGCGGCGCGGCGGCGGCTCCAGGCCGACCTACCGGTCCAATTCAACGCCTCGACCCAGAAACAGCCCCGGGCAGTCGCTCGTGAGATGCGGCGGCGCGCTGGACGGGCAGGCGGCCCTCGTCTGGCGGACGGAGCAGCAGCGACAACTCGGCGGGACGAGGGGGAAACGATTGTGCTTTGGGGAGAGAGACGGGGAGGGAGGATGTAGGAGCGATGGCAACGGCGCCGATGTCTCAACGCACATGTGCCTGAGGATGGAGAGGCGCGTTCCGGTTGCCTGTCCGCAGCCGCGTGGTGGCGGCGTCGAGTCAGAGGCTCACAGCGGTGGCTCGCCAAAATTTTAGTTCTGTTGGGGATGGTCAATTCATGGATGCCACCTCCTGATCAAGGGCGCGGAGGGCCCCTAGCAACGCGACACCAAGTACCGGTACAAAAGGGCCGTGTCCTGCCACCCCGAGGTACCGAGTACTCTCCGAGCTGCTCCGTCTTCAGCCAACCTGGACCGGACCAGGTCCCGGCCGGCGTGATGCTACAGTCGCATGCAGAGGAGACGGTGACAGAAGGTTGTTGAAGACTGGGGATGACACTTTCTGCGGTGTTTCGATGGGCTCATGGTGCTGCCATCGCGAGGGCGGCTTTACGCAAGCAGCGTGGGCTTATCTCTGAGCTGTTGACGGCGTGTGCATTATGGATGTAGTTTCAGGAGTCTGCCCTCGACTCGGTCCGCATGCCTGCAGCGTACCTCAGAGGAACACCACGGATAAGACCTGCCACGCGGAACGCAAGCAGGACAACCCCGGGCTGTCGATCCAAGCCACGCCTATCGAAAGCATCATCATGTCGCGACGCTGAATCTTTTCCGGCGCCGCCATGGCGACATCGGCTCCGGAGGCGGCGGCAAGACGGCGCGCAAAGTACCGGCACTTGGGGCCGGCGTACTTGGGGCCGGACTCGCGTGCGACCCGCCCGCCCCAGCGGACCAGCCGCATCTCGCTGCAGGGCTTCATCCCGTCCCGTCGTCGCCCCGTCATCGCGCAGGCGCCGCCACATGGGCCAGGTACCGGTACATGCACGCAGCCTCCGACGTGCCGGGTACCTACATGCGTACTTCGTACATGCCGCGTGCAGGACGACACGGTGTTATCGATACCTCGACGCCGCTTGTCGCCCGAGCCGGCTGCCTGCGGAGCCGGGAAGCGGTTGCTGGATGAAAACAAACACCGGCGTCATGACTTGCAGCCTACGCATATGATGTCACGGATACACACAGACAGCGCGCTCGCTGCACGCCACTGCCGGCAGCGCTGAACCGTGACAAGCGCCGCATTTGTAGGTGCCGCCCCCGTGCTGACCGCCTTGCCGAGCTGGGCTTAGCCCCGCGATGTGGTTGAGGATGGCGCCCCCCCCCCTGGCAGGCTCCCTGCAGGCCGCCCTGGACGCAGCCCAGACGCCCCCCAATTTTTTTCTGCGCGCCGGCAACCACTGGAACTCTGGCTCCAGGATGCTGTGGGTCCACACGGTTCAACAATCAGGACTCGTGTTGGTCCGTCTGCTTCCATCATATCCACTCCTCCGTCTTTGCCCCGTTGCCGCTCCGCCAAATCCTCTTCCGAGAGCCCTTCTCTCTGCCTCGTGAACCGTTTGGGCGCTCCTGCTGCTCTCCTCGCCTGCCGCCGCCTCCTAGCACCTCGACTCGGACGGAGCCTCGCTCGCGAGCTCCATCTCCACGACGCGCGCGGATTAGGCTGGCCCCCGGTCTCCAGCCTCGGCCGCCGCGCTGCTCATGCCCGTTGGCCACCTAATTGAAGACCGCGATTGCTTCCCTCGGCTCCAAGACACCCCCGGTTCGTCGAATCGCGTCCTGCACCATGCGGCCCGAAGTCGAGCAAGAGCTCGCCCACACCCTGCTCATTGAGCTCCTCGCATACCAGTTTGCCTCGCCGGTGAGATGGATCGAAACCCAGGACGTCTTCCTCGCCGAGAGGACGGCCGAGCGCATCGTCGAGATCGGTCCTGCCGACACGCTCGGCGTCATGGCCAAGCGCACACTGGCCTCCAAATACGAGGCCTACGACGCCGCCAAGTCGGTCCAGCGGCAGATTCTCTGCTACAACAAGGACGCCAAGGAGATCTACTATGACGTTGACCCCGTCGAGGACGAGCCCGAGCCCGCCGCCGCCTCCTCCGGTACGGCCCCGGGTGATGGCCCGAGTGCGGCGCCTGCCCCCGCTGCCGCCGCCGCCGCCGCGCCTCCTCCGCCCCCGGCCTCCGGACCGGCTGCCCAGGTCGCCGACCAGCCTGTCCAGGCCATTGATGTAATCCGCGCCTTGATCGCGCAGAAGCTCAAGAAGCCCCTTCTCGAGGTGCCCCTCAGCAAGGCCATCAAGGACCTTGTCGGAGGTGAGTCGTCTGCCCGTCGTTTGTCGTCCCCTCGGCTCGGGTTCTAACGGCGTCGGCGGCAGGCAAATCCACCCTCCAAAACGAAATCCTCGGAGACCTCGGCAAGGAGTTTGGCTCAACCCCTGAGAAGCCCGAAGACACGCCTCTCGACGAGCTCGGGGCGGCCATGCAGGCCACCTTTGACGGCAACCTTGG
The DNA here is from genome assembly GCA_002939055.1 of Hypocreales sp. Mo6-1. Taxonomy (NCBI): domain Eukaryota; kingdom Fungi; phylum Ascomycota; class Sordariomycetes; order Hypocreales; species Hypocreales sp. Mo6-1. The sequence goes on from PNEP01000013.1 coordinate 5,231,450, forward strand.
CAAGCAGTCCCAGTCGCTCATCGCGAGGCTCATCTCTTCCAAGATGCCGGGTGGCTTCAACATCACGGCTGCCCGAAAGTATCTCGAGACGAGATGGGGTCTCGGGCCCGGCAGGCAGGACAGCGCCCTGCTTCTGGCCTTGACAATGGAGCCGGCGTCCCGTCTCGGCTCCGAGGCCGACGCCAAGGCCTTCCTGGACGACGTGGCCCAAAAGTACGCCGCCAATGCCGGCATCAGCCTGTCAACCGCGTCGTCGGCCGGCTCGTCGGCCGGCGCGGGCGCCGGCATGATGATGGACCCTGCCGCCATCGACGCCCTCACCAAGGACCAGCGTGCCCTCTTCAAGCAGCAGCTGGAGCTGTTTGCCCGCTACCTCAAGATGGACCTCCGCTCTGGCGACAAGGCCTTCATCAACTCGCAAAAGTCGGAGAATGTGCTCCAGGCACAGCTCGACCTGTGGGCCGCCGAGCACGGCGACTTCTACGCTTCGGGTATTGCGCCCGTCTTCAGCCCCCTCAAGGCCCGTACGTACGACTCGTCTTGGAACTGGGCCCGCCAGGACGCCCTCAGCATGTACTTTGATATCATCTTCGGCAGGCTGCAGGTCGTCGACCGCGAGATTGTGAGCCAGTGCATCCGCATCATGAATCGATCGAACCCCAAGCTGCTCGACTTCATGCAGTATCACATCGACAACTGCCCCACGGAGCGAGGAGAGACGTACAAGCTCGCCAAGGAGCTTGGCGAGCAGCTCATCGAGAACTGCAGGGACGTCTTGAACGTCTCCCCCGTCTACAAGGACGTGGCCGTCCCCACCGGCCCCCGCACCGCTGTCGATGCCCGCGGCAGCCTCAACTACGAGGAAGTGCCTCGCGCGAGCTGCAGGAAGCTGGAGCACTACGTCCAGCAGATGGCCGAGGGCGGTAAAATCTCCGAGTACGGAAACCGCACCAAGGTCCAGAGCGACTTGCAGCGCATCTACAAGCTCATCAAGCAGCAGCACAAGATGTCCAAGACGTCGCAGCTCGAGATCAAGAGCCTTTACGGAGACGTCTTGCGCTCCCTGGCCATGAACGAGAGCCAGATCATACCCAAGGAGAACGGCAAGAGCAAGAAGAATGGCTTCAAGGGCGCCGGCCAGAACAAGGGCAGGGTCGAGACCATTCCCTTCCTGCACCTCAAGCGCAAGACGCTCCACGGCTGGGACTACAGCAAGAAGCTCACCGCCGTCTACCTCAACTGCCTGGAAGACGCGGCCAAGTCGGGCGTGACATACCAGGGCAAGTACGTCCTCATGACGGGCGCCGGCGCCGGGTCCATCGGCGCCGAGGTGCTGCAGGGCCTCGTCAGCGGCGGCGCGAGGGTCGTGGTGACGACGAGCCGCTTCTCGCGGGAGGTGACCGAGTACTACCAGGCCATGTATACCCGCTACGGCTCGCGCGGCTCGCAGATTGTCGTCGTCCCCTTCAACCAGGGCAGCAAGCAGGACGTGGAGGCGCTGGTCGACTACATCTACGACACCAAGAACGGCCTCGGCTGGGACCTCGACTTCGTCGTCCCCTTTGCCGCCATTTCGGAGAACGGCCGCCAGATCGACGGCATCGACTCGAGGTCGGAGCTGGCCCACCGCATCATGCTCACCAACCTGATCCGGCTGCTGGGCTGCGTCAAGACGCACAAGGCCGAGAGGGGCTTCGAGACGCGGCCGGCCCAGATCGTGCTGCCCCTGTCTCCCAACCACGGCACCTTTGGCAACGACGGGCTGTACTCCGAGTCCAAGCTTGCCCTCGAGACCCTCTTCAACCGGTGGTACTCGGAAGACTGGGGCCACTACCTCACCGTCTGCGGCGCCGTCATTGGTTGGACCCGTGGCACCGGCCTCATGTCGGGCAACAACATCGTGGCCGAGGGCGTCGAGGCTTTTGGCGTGCGCACCTTTTCGCAGCAGGAGATGGCCTTCAACCTGCTGGGCTTGATGTCGCCGACCATCGTCGACCTCTGCCAGGCGGAGCCCGTCTTTGCCGACCTCAACGGCGGGCTCCAGTTCATCCCCAGCCTGAACGAGGCCATGACCAAGCTTCGCAAGGACATCATGGAGACGAGCGAGACGCGCAGGGCCGTTGCCAAGGAGAGCGCCATCGAGAATGCCATCGTCAACGGCGCCGAGTCCGAGGCCCTCTACAGGAAGAAGACGATCGAGCCCCGTGCCAACATCAAGTTCGACTTCCCTCCCCGCCCGGACTGGAAGACGGAGATTGCGCCCCTCAACGACTCGCTCAAGGGCATGGTCGACCTTGACAAGGTGGTGGTGGTGACGGGCTTTGCCGAGGTCGGCCCTTGGGGCAACTCTCGCACGCGATGGGAGATGGAGGCGTACGGCGAGTTCTCTCTCGAGGGCTGTGTCGAAATGGCGTGGATCATGGGCCTCATCAGGAACCACAACGGCTCGCTCAAGGGAAGGCCCTACTCGGGCTGGGTCGACGCCAAGTCGGGCGACCCAGTCGACGACAAGGACGTCAAGCAAAAGTACGAAAAGTACATCCTGGAGCACTCGGGCATCCGCCTGATCGAGCCCGAGCTGTTCGACGGATACGACCCCGACAAGAAGCAGCTGCTCCACGAAGTGGTCATCGAGGAGGACCTCGAGCCGTTCGAGGCCTCCAAGGAGACGGCAGAGGAGTTCAAGCGCGAGCACGGCGACAAGGTCGAGATCTTCGAGATACCCGACAGCGGCGAGTACATTGTCCGCATGAAGAAGGGCGCCTCTCTCTGGATCCCCAAGGCCCTCCGCTTCGACCGCCTGGTCGCCGGTCAGATCCCGACTGGCTGGGACGCCAAGCGCTACGGCGTCCCCGACGACATCATCTCGCAGGTCGATCCCGTCACCCTGTTCCTGCTCGTGTCCACGGCCGAGGCGCTGCTCGCCAGCGGCATCACGGACCCGTACGAGTTCTACAAGTATGTCCACGTCTCCGAGGTCGGCAACTGTGTTGGCTCGGGCATGGGCGGCACCGCCGCTCTCCGCGGCATGCACAAGGACCGCTTCCTGGACAGGCCTCTGCAGAACGACATTCTGCAGGAGTCCTTCATCAACACCATGGCTGCCTGGGTCAACATGCTGCTCATCTCCTCGTCCGGCCCCATCAAGACGCCGGTCGGCGCCTGCGCCACCGCGGTGGAGTCGGTCGACATCGGCTACGAGACCATCATGGAGGGCAAGGCTCGCGTCTGCCTCGTCGGCGGGTTCGACGACTTTGGAGAAGAGGGGTCGTACGAGTTCGCCAACATGAAGGCGACGAGCAACACTGTCGACGAGTTGGCGCACGGCCGAACGCCCAAGGAGATGTCTCGCCCGACGACGACGACGAGGAACGGCTTCATGGAGTCGCAGGGCTGCGGAATCCAGGTCATCATGACGGCCAGGCTGGCCCTCGACATGGGCGTTCCCATCCACGGCATCCTGGCCCTGACGACGACTGCGTCCGACAAGATTGGCCGGTCAGTGCCGGCGCCGGGCCAAGGCGTTCTCACGACCGCCCGCGAGCACGCCGGCAGGTTCCCGTCGCCGCTGCTCGACATCAACTACCGCCGCCGCCAGATCGAGCGCCGCAGGAAGCAGATCAAGCAGTGGCAGGAGTCGGAGCTCGAGTTTGTCCACGACGAGATCGAGGCCATCAAGGCCCAGGGCGCGTCGTTTGACGACAGGGAATATGCCCAGGAGCGCATCGCGCACATCGAGAAGGAGGCCGCCCGGCAGGACAAGGAGCTCCTGCAGGCCATGGGCAACAGCTTCTGGAAGAACGACGCGAGCATCGCGCCGCTGCGTGGCGCGCTGGCCACCTGGGGTCTGACCATCGACGACCTGGCCGTGGCCTCGTTCCACGGCACGTCGACCAAGGCCAACGACAAGAACGAGTCGTCGGTCATTTGCCAGCAGCTGCGCCATCTCGGCCGCAAGAAGGGCAACGCCATCATGGGCATCTTCCAGAAGTACCTGACGGGCCACCCCAAGGGCGCCGCGGGCGCTTGGATGATGAACGGCTGCTTGCAGGTGCTCAACACGGGCCTGGTGCCCGGCAACCGCAACGCCGACAACGTCGACCCCGTCATGGAGGAGTTCGACCTCATCGTGTACCCGAGCCGCAGCATCCAGACGGACGGCGTCAAGGCATTCTCCGTCACGTCGTTTGGCTTCGGCCAGAAGGGAGCGCAGGCCATCGGCGTCCACCCCAAGTATCTGTTCGCCACGCTCGACGAGAGCACATACAGCGAGTATTGCGCCAAGGTCGAGGCCAGACAGAAGAAGGCGTACCGCTTCTTCCACAACGGCCTCATCAACAACAGCCTGTTTGTCGCAAAGACCAACGCGCCGTACACGGACGAGCAGCTCAGCACCGTGCTGCTGAACCCGAACGCCCGGGTGAGCGAGGACAAGAAGACTTCGGAGCTCAAGTACGCTGCCGACTTTATGAAGCAGTCTGAGAAGGGCGTGCCGGCTTCGAGGGCCAGGGAGACGCAACGGGTCATGGAGGCCCTGGCGCACAAGGTGGTCAGCGCGAACAGCAAGGTGGGAGTCGACGTCGAGGACATCTCGGCCGTCAACATTGACAACGACAACTTCCTGGAGCGCAACTTTACTGCCGAGGAGATGAAGCACTGCCGGAAGGCGCCGAGCCCGCAGAGCTCCTTCGCCGGCCGATGGAGTGCCAAGGAGGCGGTTTTCAAGTCGCTGGGCGTCGCCAGCCGGGGCGCTGGCGCGGCCATGAAGGACATTGAAATCCTGCGAGACGACAAGGGAGCCCCCACCGTCTTGGTGAGTTGACGTTTGACCGCGCGGCGCACGGCGCACACGGGGCGATGCTAACGTTGTGTCTTGCTGGGCAGCTTCATGGTCAAGCGGCCGCTGCTGCGAAGCAGGCCGGCGTCAAGGAGATTGCCGTGTCCATCTCGCACTCGGAGACGCAGGCCATTGCCGTGGCGGTTGCTAACTTTTGAATCCGATGTATCAGGGGTAGCTGTGGCGGAACGGTGCGTTCTCTGTTGCGCGTTTCCGAGGAGATGCACTGTACGGGCTTTTTTGGAATGGATGCTTGGACCGGGAGGCAACGCAGGCAATGGAGCAGACAGCAGCGCGTTCCTTGTAGTATGCACCTTATATATCGCGTGTCCCTCGCTTGACGGCGCACGCATCATGCGCGTCGTCTCCTTGTCGTGAGTCGGTTGCCCAACTGGCTCGACCGTTGCGTGCTTGATTGCCTATTGGGCATTCAAAAGCAGAATTGATATCAGGTCGTCGGTGCGCGCCTCCCGTCGCCTGCATCATTGGCCTCGTCCTCTTCCGCCACGGCCGCGGCCTCCGCCACGGCCCCTTCCCCGGTCGCCGCCGCGGCCGCCGTGGTCGCCCCTTGATTGCCCTGGCCTGCCGCCTCTGGCGCCGCCTTGCTGGCTCTTCTGCGACTCGTTGACCTTGCTGATGATGTCCTCGGGGACCCGCAGGTATTTGATCTGAGGCCGCGTCAGCAGACAGGCACGGACGCCGCGCGCCAAGGGGGCCGGCGCACGTTGTTGCCCTTGACGTAGGCCTCTTTCAACTTGGTAAACTTGTCGCCTTCCTGCGCGCCGAGACGCCAAGTCAGCCGCGGGTTGCGCCATTGTCTCTCCGGCGTCAAGGGCGTACGCACGGGGCTCGTCTGCACCACCTCCCTGAGGGTGAGGTTCATCCAGGTGTCGCACATGACGAGGTGTCCGTTGAGCGTCTCTCCGTTCTTGAGCTCGACCATCATGGGCTGGCCTTGGGCCGCGTTGAGCAAGCCGAGGGGGAGCTGCGAGGGTGGAAGGGCGCATCGCGGTTAGCTCGCATCGTGGCAAGGCGGGCGGCATGGGGGCGTGGCGTGGACAAACCATGGCTGTGAGGGCTGCTGGGAGCCTGCCTTGTGCGGTTTTGCTGGACGTTGCCGGAGTTGAGCTTGGGAGCGTCTCGGTGAGGTCGAGGTGACCGCAAAGGTGGGCCCCGCCAGATGCATTGCCCCGCTTGCGCCTTGGGTACGTACTACTACGGAGTAGAAGTTGCGATAGCTTCAAAAGTTCAACCACCACACAGCCCAGACGCTCGCAATTGACGACGATGCGCGGCAGTCGGGTCACCTACGACAGGGTGTGGCGCTCCCTGTGCCCGGCGCTGGACAGGAGCGCTCTGCAGCGCGCCGTCGGCCTGGGCCGCCTGAGCAGCCCGGTGGTCCGTCGCCCCGTCCGACGAGCGGCCAGGCCATGTCTGCTACAGCATCGCCGCTACGGAACGGCGGCAGCGGAGCCGAGGCAGGCAGGTCAAGAAGCACGCAGCGCGGATCAAGGGGCCTCATGGGAGGAGCGCCTGCTCTCGCCGACGCCGCCGTCCGAGGCGACGCTGAGCGAGGCGCCGGTCGACGACATCGTCGCGGCTCTCATGGCGATGCGGGACCCGCGGGGATGGAGCTTCTGCGGGCAGGACATCGACCGGCACGGGCGCATCCTGCAGCTCGTCAGGCACGTGGTCGGGGCTCGAGGCCAGCCGGCCAGCCTCTTCGCATACGAGTGCATGATGGACGCCATGGCCGACCCGCAGGGATCGGCCGAAGGGGTGCGCAAGCTGCTGGACGACCTGGCGCGGCTTCGGATGAAGCCGACCGAGGCCATGTGCCAGAGCGCGCTGGCGGCGCTGGCCAACCACCCGGACTACACGCTGCGGCTCGAGATGCTGTCCGTCATGCACGAGTTCTGGTTCACCGTCGACACGCCGGCCAAGCAGAACGTGGCGCTGGGGCTGCTGCGCGACGGGCAGTACGAGCTGGCGTACGCGAGGCTGACGGAGCTCATGGACCACGACGCGCGGCTCGACCCGTGGGTCTACGACATCTTCATCCTCGTCTTCGGCCGGCTGGGCTTCCTCGACGAGATGCTGCTGCTGCTGCAGCGGCGGCCGAAGCTGGGGGCGTCGGACGAGGTGGCGACGACGCTGCTCTACCACGCGCTCGACGTGTGCAGCCAGGCCTTCCACCACGCGGGCACCGTGTTCGCGTGGAACGCGGTGGTGCGCAAGGCGGTGGTGCATCCGCCGAGCGGCATCGTGGAGAACGTGCTGGCGACGGCGGCGCGGCACGGGGACCCGGCGCTGGCGACGGAGGCGCTCGACCTGATCTCGCAGCGGACCAGGCTGCCGGGCTACCACTACGAGGCCGTGGCCGAGGCGTTTGCCGAGGGCGGCGACATGGCCGGGGCGCTGCGGGTGCTGTGCATCATGGCGGAGCAGGGCATGCGCATCGTGCACGGGACGACGCGCGTGGTGCACGAGGCGCTGCGGCGGCGGCCGCGGCTCGTCGAGGCGGCCGAGGCGGCGCTGGCGCGGCTGCACCAGGGCGACCGGCGGCTGCCCATGGCCGTGGTGAGCGTCGTCATCGAGGCCAAGGCCGAGGCGCAGGGCAGCGAGCGGGCCATGGACCTGTACCGCGACGTGGCGCGGCTGTGCGGCGAGCAGGCCGACGCGGGCATGATGCAGATGCTCATGGTCAACAGCCGCGACGTCGAGACGCGGCGGGCGCTGGCGCGCGACTACACGGCGCGCGTTGCCGCCGACGCCGACCCGCCGCGCAACCCGCGCGTCTACAACGGGCTGATCGCGGCGTGCGCCGAGGCGGGCGAGCTGGACCTGGCCTTCCGGTTCGCGGCGCAGGCGGCGGCCGTGTGCGGCACGCGGCGCGAGCTGGCCTGGGTGCGGCCGCTGGTCGAGGCGGCGGCGGCGCGCGAGGACGGGCGCATCTGGGGCGTCGTCGACGCGCTGAGCAAGGGGCACGACGCCGAGACGGCCGACATGGTGCAGGCCATGCTGCACGAGACGCGCCTGGCCAAGCGCGAGGCCGACCTGGAGACGCGCCTGGCGAAGCACGAGGCGCCGAGCGCCGAGACGGCGGCGTCGAGGGAGTGACGCCTCTGTCGGGACGGGCCACGAACATCCACGGCGCCGCAGACCTCGAGGTCCATCCTTCTCCATCGACGGACATGGACATGTACGGAGACGCTATGCTCGGCCGGCAGCCGGGCCTAAGCGGCGTTAGGAGATGGGTTGATATCCCGGATCACCGGCGGCAGCAGGCCGCGCCGGCCCGAGACTTGCGAGCGCAAGAGTCGGCGTGCTCTCGGAGACTTGTTGCGTCATGGCCGTCGGCCGTCAGGACAGGCTGCCATTTACTAAGCACGACGACAAGGTCGCCGCCCGGACCTGGGCTCGCCTCATGGCCAAAAAAGGCCTCGTCTGTTGGCCGTGCCGGGCCGTTGGTAATCCCCGCTGGGTTGGTAATCTAGGCGAGAGTTGCTCCGAGCTGGCGTCGAATCGTGCAATTAGAGTTGTCGAAGCCTGGCGCCAACCGACGAATTCTGGGTCCCCGTCCCGTTGACTCAACTCTCTGTCGACGCTGGGCTAAGCCCGCCCTGTCAGCGCACGTTATCAGTTGCGAGGAGAGGCCGGATTAGCGAGCAGGGCTGTTCCGGCCGCCGTGGACGTCCGTGGCGGGCGGGTATAAGAGGGCGGCGACGGCGTGTTGCTGCTGATGGATCGTGCCAACTGCAGAAGCGAGGGAAGCCGGGGAGCAGCTGTTTGTTGTCTGTTCCGTGGATTGTCTGTTCCGTGGACGCGGCAACAAGACACGGACGGCTGGTTGAAGGCCGTCTCCGGGCCGTAGCCTCGAAGCTTCCCTGCCGTCTCCCGAAGCTCTCTCGCTTCTCTGCCCAGCCTCGTACAAGCAGCAGTAACAACAAGACTCATGGCCGACCTCATCCGCGACGCCCCCCTCGGGCAGCTGATCCGCTGGGCAACGGGCAAAAGGCACCTGCAGTACCCGGAGGAGCGGCCCGGGTTCCGGCTGCCCCCGGCGTGGCAGGAGCTCCTCGACAACCCGGACTTGTCTACTTCCCCCGCCTCGTCTGCTGCTTCAGTTTCTTCTCCTCCTCCTCCTCCTCCTTCTCCTCCTCCTCCCCCTTCTCCTCCTCCTCCTCCTTCTCCTCCTCTTCATCCTCCATCCGCTGCCGACGATGACGAGAACCGCCGACAGCAGCAGCAACGCCAAGGCGACCCAGACCCAGAGGCGCCGCAGCTACAGCCTCGTCAACATGGCCTCGCCCCCCGCCGCACAAAGGACGGCGCCGTCCTCGTCGGCTGGTACGCGCCCGACGACGCCGAGAACCCGCACAACTGGTCCGACGGCAAACGCGCCCTCGTCGCCGCCATCATCTGCCTCTACACCTTCGTCGTCTACACGTCGTCGGCCATCTACACGTCGTCGTCCGAGGGCATCATGCGCCAGTTCGGCGTCAGCCAGCTCCAGGCCACGCTGGGTCTCTCGCTCTACGTCCTCGGCTACGGCATCGGGCCCCTCGTCTTCTCCCCCCTGAGCGAGATCCCCCGCATCGGCCGCAACCCCGTCTACGTGGTCACCATGTTCCTCTTCGTCGTCCTCTCCGTCCCCACCGCCTTTGCCTCCAACTACCCGGGCCTCATGGTCCTGCGCTTCCTCCAGGGCTTCTTCGGCTCCCCCTGCCTCGCCTCGGGCGGCGCCTCTCTCGGCGACGTCTACAGCCTGCAGGCCCTGCCCTACGCCATGGTTGCCTGGGTCTCGGCCGCCTACTGTGGACGTGAGTCTCGCCTCCTGCGCGTCGCCTCCTGCGCGTCGCCTCCTGCGCGTCGCCTCCTGCGCCTCGTCTCTCCTGCCGCTGACCCCATCGCTCAGCCGCCTTGGGCCCCCTTCTCAGCGGCTTCGCCGTCCCCGCGAAGTCGTGGCGGTGGTCCCTCTACGAGTCCATCTGGGCCTCGGCCCCCGTCTTCCTCGCCATGCTCGTCTCCCTCCCCGAGACGAGCGCCGACACCATCCTCCTCCGCCGCGCCCGCCGCCTCCGCAACATCACCGGCGACGCCCGCCTCATGTCGCAGAGCGAGATCAACCAGCGCCACACAAGCTTCTCGTCCGTCGCCCTCGACGCCCTCATCAAGCCCCTCGAGATCACCCTCAAGGACCCCGCCGTCTTGTTCGTCCAGATCTACACGGCCATCATCTACGGCATCTATTATTCCTGTGAGCCTCTTCCACGCACACCGTCCGACGAGAGCTGACCAGGTCCCCCCAGTCTTCGAGGTTTTCCCCCTCGTCTACCCCGTCGACTACCACATGAACCTCGGCCAGATCGGCCTTGTCTTCCTCTGCATCCTCGTCTCGTGCATCATGGGCATCGTCGTCTACTGCAGCTACCTCTACTTCTACATGGACCCCCGCATCGCAAAGGTCGGCTTCCCCGTACAGGAGAGCCGCCTCGCGCCAGCCCTCCCTGCCTCGTTTGGCCCGACCATCGGCCTCTTCCTCTTCGCCTGGACGGCGCGCGCCTCGATCCACTGGATCGTGCCCACCATCGGCATCACCATCTACGGCGCCACGTGCTTCGTCGTGATGCAGTGCATCTTCGTCTACGTGCCGCTGAGCTACCCCCAGTACGCCGCCAGCCTGTTCGCCGCCAACGACTTCTTCCGCAGCGCCCTGGCCTGCGGCAGCGTGCTCTTTGCCCACCCGCTCTTCGGCAACCTCGGCGTCGCCAGGGGCGTCAGCCTCCTTGGCGGCCTTAGCGTCATTGGCATCGTCGGCATCTGGCTGCTGTACTTTTATGGCGCCCGCCTCCGGGCGCTCAGCAAGTTTGCCGTCTCGGGCGACTAGACGCCGGGCCGCAAGGACATGCCGGCGTTGGCTTTCAAAGGAGGCGAGCCGTACGAAGAGTACGGCATTAAAAGGGTGGAGAATAATAGAGCATAGAGCTCCTCTCCGGAAATCCGCTCCCCTCGCAAAATATAGACAGAGCACCAAAGACATCCCTCGGGGGTAGCTTGTGATAGGTAGCCCCTGAACGCATTGGGTGTCCCACGGGGCCAAGAAATAAAATTAAAAACAAAAAACAAAATGATAGAGTATGAAAGCCAAACATGGCGGTGCCGCCACCAGTCCACGGAGCGGGACCGACGGGGCCGTCAAGACGCGCCCCCCCAGGGTTCGTCGGGCAGCTTCCAGGCGTAGCTCGGCCGCTGGTTGCCAAAGGCGTACGAGTGGTGGCTGCTGCTGCCGGCGGCGGCGTCGCCGGTCGCGCTGTTGGAGCTGCTGGCGTTGCCGAAGCTGTACCAGGTCGGGGGGCCGTGGTGCGACTGGCTTCCTTGGGGGCCCGGCTGCTGGCGGTGCTGGCGGTGCTGGCGCTCCTGCTGCTGCTGCTGGCGCCGCTGGTGGTCCAGGGCGCCGTGCCCCGGCCGGGCCGGCTGCGAGGCGGCGGCGCCGCGCATGTTGAAGTCGTGCGCCGAGGCCGGCGGCGCGTGCTTGCCGTAGGGCGAGCCGGTCCGGGCCGGCGCGGCGCGGGCCCGCGACGCCGGGAGCGGGTCCGAGGCGAACGACGGCATCGGCGGCGCCTCGGCCGGCATGGTCGTGGCCGCCGATGCGCGGCCGTCGTCGTACGCCGGGTAGGGCGCGCGCTGGTACGAGTAGGGCTCGTAGCCGATGCGGGTCGCCTGCATGCTCGGCAGCCCGTCCGGGAAGCGGCCGTAGGCGGTGTACACGGGCGGGTCGTCCGGGTCCGGCGCGGCCGGGTGAGACGACGGCGGAGGGCCCGGGGAGGCCGGCATCGCCGCCGGCAGGTTCTGCGGCTGCGGCTGGTGCTGCAGGGCAGCCTGCGAGAGCGCCACCGCGTCGTGGAGCTGGGCAGAGTTGGCCGGCGGCCGCTGGAGCGATGGCCGGGCGCCACGGCCTCCCGGGGCGCGCTGGTGCACCGGGGGAGACTCGGCCGCGGCCGCTGCCGCCTGGCCGCCGGGCCACGCGGAAGCGGCTCGAGGAGAGGCCGGCGCGTTCTCGCGGCCCGGCGTCTGCGAGGAGCCGGTCGGCAGGCTCCGCCGAGAGCCCCTGGCCCGGTGAGCGCTCTGCTTAGGAGTCGCCAGCTGGCGGACCGCGTCTCCTCCGCCGTTCTCGCTCGGCTCCGGCCGTGGCAGCGGCGCGTCTGCCGTCTGGGCCACGGGGGGCGGAAAATGCTGCGTGCCCTGCGGCAGGACCAGGCTGGAGCAGGCCGGGTGCATCTGCTGCGAGGCCGGCGACTCCTCCGGCTGCGGCAGGACAAGGCCTGACGCCGAGCGAAAGTACGGCGGCCGCGGGTTGTGCGCCGCCTGCGAGGGCTGCTGCTGCATCTCTCCGTTGGACGTGAGCATGTCTGCGACAGGGACTTGCGGGTAAGACGACGAATCGTCCGGGACCGCCCCCTGCGCCTCTGCCGCCTGCTCTGGCTGCTCATCACCGTCCAGCTCCTCGTCTTGGGGCTGCGCCTCCGCGTGGGCTTCTTCGCCTGCTTCGTCGTCGTATTCTTGCCGGTGTGCTTGCTCAAGCTGTGGCTCGTCTTCGGCGTCGTCGTCGGCGGGCACCATGGCGTCCGACTTCATTTGCGCCTTCGGCTTCGGCGGTGCATACTCGCACGCCAGCTGAACCGTTTGGCATTCTGAGCAGGCTGGCTTCTCGCGGGGACACTGGGTATCCGTCAGCCGGGCAATCCGAGACGGGGCAGCCGGGCAGCCGGCATACCTTGACCTTGCGGCGTTTGCACTCGAGGCACGCGCTGCGTGACCTGCCGGGCTTGCTGTACTTCCTCTTGGAGCGCTTGGCGGCTTGGTCGGCTTCATCGCCAGTGGCCGGGGCCTGGGGAGCCAGTTCCTTGGTCGTCATGGGCCCCGACGGCGTGGCCTGGGAAGCTTGCGCGGGCGACGTCGAGGCGCTGGCCGATGCCGATGTTGAGCTGTCCCTGTTGCCCGGGTGCACAATGCGAAGCCGTTCGGCGCCATACTTGACGAGCATGCTGAGCGACTCCTTCTGGAGATCGGGCGACTGGTTGGCAAAGATGTTGAACTGCTCGACGGACAGCGAGTCTGGGTCGACGGCGGCATCGGCCAGGAGCTTTGTGGCAGCTGCTCGGCGGCGAGTGGCCTCGCTTGGAGAAAGGTTGATAGGAAACGACGCGCCAGGCGCCGCAGAGGGCTGGACAGGCCCGAGTCCTCCCGTCTGCGCTGCGTCGGCAGCAGAAACGTCTGCAGCGCCTCGGTCGCCGTCCGGTGCCTGGCCATGGTGCTGCGGGAGCTCGGCCGCTGGTTGCAGGTCATGTCCAGGGGCGGCTCCAGGGGCGGCTCCAGGGGCGGCTCCAGGGGCGGCAGGCTGTGCCTGCGCCAGCTCGTCGTTTTTCTTCTTCCGCTTCCGCGGGTTGCCGCTTTCGCCCTGGGCTGACTCGCGCCTCTTCCTCGCCGAGGCCGGCTTCCTCGGGCTCTTGTGCTTCTGCGAGCCGCAGACCAAGGCCTGCCTTGGCGGCGGCCTGAAGAGCGCAGCGACGTCGGCGACGGTCTTGTGGAGCGGCGTGTGGTCGTACTTGATGGAGATGGAGCGGCTGCTCCGGGAGAAGGAGATCTTGACGGTGCCGCGGCAGTCAAAGGCCGGCCTGCCTGCGGCGGGCCGTTGCTGCACGTCAGCTGCTGCGAACGGGCCGTCTCTGGCCGCCTCTGGCCGCCTCTGACGCGCCACTCACCCATGAGCACCGGGTCCGGGTCCCTGTGGGTGTATTCGCCGATGACGGGCCTGGCGGCCTTGGCCTTGTCCTGGCGGTCCCAGTGCTGGAAGGAGTCGCGGCAGAGGTAGGTGAAGGTCCAGCCCTGGGGCCCGCGCGACATGTCCCGCATGGCCCAGGCGCTGCCATCGGTGGCGCTCAGGGCGGCGACGATGTGCTTGGCGACGGCCCTCTGCAGGACGGGGTCGTCCGGGGGCTGGCTGGCGAGGGCATCGGCGGCGCTGACGAGGCGGACGGCGGCGGACGGCTGCTCGCCCGGGCCGTCGGCGGCGACGCTGGCCGAGCGCAGGCCGCCGAGCGAGGGGTCGAGGCTGGCGAGGCCGTCGAGCACGCCCTTGTCGGCCTGCGAGAGGCGGAGGGCGAAGGTGGCCGACGCGCCGACGTCGAGCGTGGCGGCGACGTGCTGGGCGCGCGTCGGCGTCGCCTTGCCGGACAGCATGGCGCCGAGGCTCAGCTGCACGTCCTCGATGGACGCGCACGACGGCGGGCGGCCGGGCGCGGCGTCGTCAGCCGCGAGGCTGAAGCTGGCGAGAAAGTCGGCCATGGCAGGCCCTGCGCCGCGGCATCGGGCGCGCGCGAGGAGCCTGTCGACGTAGGGCGTTGCGCGAGGCTGCGGCGGGGGGGGGCAGCGCCTCGCCGGCGATGTCGGAGACGCGAGAGGAGACGCGAGGCCGGCTGCTGCGCCTGGCGAGAGCTGCGCGGGCAGACGCCTCTCGAGATGCCTGCTGCTGCTGGCGTTGGCGGAGGAGCGCCCAGGCGTGCGCGTCCGAGGCAGAGGCGCGCGTGCGGGCGGGGGGGTGGCCGTAGCAGCAGGCGAGCTGCCACCGCCACGGTGCATCGTGGCCTCGGTCAGCCTCGAGAACAGAAACAAGGTGCTCGAAATGGACACAGATGTATCAGTAACTGGTGCGGCGCTGCGGGCAGCTGCCAGACAACCAGCTGGCTGCCCGCCAGCTGCCCGCAGCGCTGGCAGTGCCCGGCACCGAGCAGAGGTTGGATGACGACCCAGCTTCGACGACCAGCTTCGACGACCAGCTTTGACGACCAGCTTCGACGACCAGCTTTGACGACCAGCTTCGACGACCAGCTTCGACGACCCAGCTTCGACGACCCAGCTTCCATCCTCGTCAAGCTCGCCCTGCACACGCCGCTCTCGCCGCTCTCGCCGCCCTCGCCGCTCTCGCCGCCCTCGCCGCTCTCGCCGCCCTCGCCGCTCCAGCACAACGACTCCCGTCAAGCACTCTCCTCGACCCATCGCTCAATCCGCTCCACCAGCTCCATCTTCCTGCCGCCCGTGCTCAGCCCTCGTGCCCCCGCCACGTCCCTCAGCTGCGCAACCGTCATCTTCGCCATCCCCCCGCTCTCCGCTGCCGTCTTGAGCTGTGCCAGCGTCATCGACGACCCGGCCGGCTTCTCCCATCCCGTCTTCCTCTGCTTGGCCGCCCGGTCCAAGCCCTCGTCGTCCGCCTCGCGCTTCAGCGCCTTGCGGCTCGACGCCAGGCCCGCCTCTTCCTCCAGCTTCTCCGTCCATTCCTCCAGGTACCCGCCCGCTCTCTTGCTGATGGCTTTATACTTGGGCTCCGTCGCGTCCTCTGCCTTGTCTGGCACCTCCTCTTCGAGCGCCAGCGCTTTGAGGATTCTGTAGTGCCACTGCAGCGCCGGGTTCGGATACTTGGTTGGGTTGTACATGGCTTTCGGCAGCTGCAGCTGCTGGATGATGGTCCTCGTCCGCGTCTTGAGCTCGTCCGAGCTGTCGCTCACGTCTGCCGGCGCCTTCATCTCCCTCACGTCGTCGGCAAACGGGAGCGGGTAGAGCCAGAGCCCGGCCGGCAGATATCGCGCTCCAGCCTCATCTCCCCGGCCCTCCTTGGACGGCATGATGGCTGCCAGCACCGGTTGAGCATTCGCCCGCACGATGCACCAAGCGATGCCGACCTTGTCGTCTCTGAGGAGCTTCTCCCACAGCGCGGCGAAGACGCGCGTCGAGCCAACATAGTCCTCCTCGCTGGGGAATATAAAGGTCGACTTCTTGACGCATGCCCAGACGGGGAGCAGCTTGCGCGGCTTGAACCCAATGATGCGGATGACAGGTGGCCCAAAGTCTCTGAGCGCCTTCTGCTCTTCCGGCGTGAAGTAGACATATTCCCCGCCAAACTTGTATGCCTTCTTCATCTCCGACTTTTCCACAGTCCTGGTGCTGTCCTCGGCAATCCTGGTCGTCTCGCCCGACGCAATCTGGGGCCGCTCTCCGTCTAGCCAGACGTAGCACGTCCTTGCCGGAGTCTGCCGGTGGAAGACGTTGTAGCCTTTGACGGATATTCGAAGACCTGGCCCGATTTCAAAGGGCAGGTTGGAGAACAACGCCCGCTTCGGCGTCTGCTTGGAGTTTATGTTTGATATGAGCGAGTTGAGCAGGGTCAATCCATCTGCCGACTTGGAGACGGAGACGGCCGACGCATTGGCCTCGGCCAGCCGGTCAACGTAGACAATGTCCTTTGCTCGTCAGCGGCTGCCAAGACAGAGCGGGGAGGCAGAGGGCGACTCGGCGCCGGTACGTACGTCGTAGAACTTGGACAGATCAAACTTGGCGTCCCCACGCGCAATCGGGAAGAGGTCGATGGAGACGCCGAGGTCATACAGGTCCTTGGCGCGCACTGCGGCCGCCGAAGTGGCAGCTTTGTCCGAGGAATGCGGGTCGTCGTTGTTGGTAATGAGGAAAAGACGCCGGCTGCCAAAGTTGGCCGCCTTGGTCGTGAAGATCTGGTTTGCGCAGAAAAGGACGTTGGACATGGATACTGCCTCGCCCGACGGCTTCAGCACCCCGTCTTCGTCCTCGGCGTCGTCGACCAGAGCCTTGAGCGCCTTGACGTCCTCTGCCGAGGGCACGTTCAGATCCGTCAAGAGATAGCAGTTTGGATAGCCCAGGCCGCCGCGGCCGTTGCCATCGCCCTGGAACTTGGACTTGTCCGTCCCAAAGAGCAGGATCCCCATCATGTCCTTGGGGTTGGAGATGATGCGCTGCTCCATCAGGTGGTAGGCGCATTTCAAAGCCGCCTGCAGCGCGCTGTCCTTGTCCGCCTTTTTGGATGTCGACGGCGGCGGCGGCGTCGACATGGACTCGCTGACCTCGATGGCCAGGATGACGGCATCTTTCTGCGCCTTGTAGCTCTGTGCCCGTGGTCAGTCCCAGTCGCCGCAGCCCCAGCGACGGCTCTCACGTTGTCGTCAATCTCCTGCTCGCCCTCGTCGTCCTCGTCTCGCCTCCAGTCCCGAGTATCGTCCGCCATGGCTGCAGAGGAGGTCAGTCGCGGTCGACAAAAAAGTATTGGGTCCACGTCGCCACCGCCATCGATCGACGTCAAGGACGACGGCTCGAGAACGCAGACGCGACTGCGGGACCGAGCACCGAGCCAGGGTCGCGCCGATTGTCGCGGCGTCACGTGAGAGAGTGAGCCGAATTGCAAGTCTCCTCATTGGCCGGCGTTCCAAAGTTTAAATTGTACCTCCGACAGCGGCATGTTTTTCGAGAGCGGCCCCGGCGTCATCCAGTACCATGCTAACAGTTAGCCGCCCAACAGGGCAAGCATCGCTGGCGTCACCATGGCCCAGCTGCAGCTCTGGAGCACAACCCTCGAGACAGGTTCAAGGGGGAACGAGCTCCTCCACCACCCACAACCACGACCACGCAGCGGGGAGCGCAGCAGCTGAAGCCTCAGGCTCTCTCGCCCACAATGGCCTTGCGGACGTCGACGCAGAGGCTGTCCAGGGACGTCTCGCGGAGCGCGTCCTCGCTCCTCGGCTTGCCTCGGCTCCAAGGCCAGAGGAGGCCGCTGGCCACAGCGGCGCCGCCGGTGATGCAGGATGCCACGGGGTCCAGGGGGCCGACGGCCATGGTCTTCCTCAACATGGGAGGCCCATCGACGACCAGCGAGGTCGGCGATTTCTTGAGCCGTCTCTTTGTGCGTTGTCTGCCCTGGACCCCCTCTCTGTTGCTGACATGTGACCAGGCCGATGGCGACCTGATCCCCCTGGGCAGACTCCAATCGTACCTGGGGCCTCTCATCTCGGCCAGGCGGACGCCCAAGATTCAGAAGCAGTACGATGCCATCGGCGGCGGATCTCCGATCCGAAGGTGGTCCGAGTACCAGAATGCCGAGATGTGCAAGATGCTCGACAGGATCTCTCCCGAGACGGCGCCGCACAAGCACTACGTCGCCTTCCGGTACGCCAACCCGCTGACGGAGGAAATGTACCACAAGCTGCTGCAGGACGGCTTCGGCAACGGCAGGGGGGGGAGGGCCGTCGCCTTCACGCAGTACCCCCAGTACTCGTGCTCCACGACGGGCAGCAGCTTGAACGAGCTGTGGAAGTGGCGGCAGCGGCTGGAGGGCAAGACTTCCCCGGCAGCGGGGGCCGGCACCATCGCCTGGAGCGTCATCGACAGGTGGCCGGCTCACCAAGGGCTGATCGAGGCCTTTGCCCAGAACATCGAGGCCAAGCTGGCGGAATACCCGGAGGCGCGGCGCAAGGACGTCGTGCTTCTCTTCTCCGCGCACAGCCTGCCAATGTCTGTTGTCAACAGAGGTACGGAACGCGCCATGGAACGAGCGGCGGCCTGCCGGCTAACGCGTCGTCCACAGGGGACCCGTACCCGGCCGAGGTGGCCGCCACGGTCTACGGCGTGATGCAGCGTTTGAAGTTTGCGAACCCGTACCGGCTCTGCTGGCAGTCGCAGGTCGGGCCGTCGGCCTGGCTCGGCCCCCAGACGTCGACCACGGTGGAGGAGTACGTCGCCAAGGGCCAGACGGACCTGATCCTCGTCCCCATCGCATTCACCTCGGACCACATTGAGACTCTGTACGAGCTGGACGAGGAGGTGATTGGCGAAAGCGGCCACGCCGACACGGTCAAGCGCGCCGAGAGTCTCAACGGGAACCCCGTCTTCATCAAGGCCTTGGCCGACATTGCCAGGACGCACCTGGCGAGCGGGCAAGCGAGCTCGCCGCAGATGGCCCTGCGCTGCCCCGGCTGCAGGAGCGAGAGATGTTCCGAGTCCAAGAAGTTCTTTGCTGACCAGCAAGCCAACGTGTTTCCCGTCGGCGTCAGCAGCAAGGCGGCGGCCTAGGGTCAGCGTCTGTTTTAGCGGCGCGTCACTTTGTAGGAGGGCTTTGGCCCTGTGTTCACAGCATGTCATGCACAGGAGCATGGTTGAATATGTACACTAGCGAGCCGGGGCACGGAGTTTGGGGAACGCATTTCGGGTGGCTGGCTGGTCTCTCAGAAGCGAGTTTACGCAACCTTGCTCTCCAGGCCGATGGCTGGCAGACACGTCACTTGAGCTGCGCGAGTGCTGTGGCTGGCTTCTTCCCGAGAGCCTGGCCAGCCATGAACCTGGAGGCTGGAGGCCAGTCGAGGCGGCGCGCAGTAGTTGGCTCGGGGAATTGAGGAGGCTGGCCTGGCTTCTCTGAGGTCATCGGAAGACGCATCGCAGGCCAATGGGCATGGCGCTTCACGCAGCCACGTACTACTTGGGACGAACCAGGTGCGTCGACGGGGCATCGATGTTGCGCATGGCCAGGCCTTGGACTTGGACCCAACCATGGCCGGGCAACTGGTGAGCAAACAATCCTCACCTGTACCTCGGTACTTCGTATTCCGGCCTGGACGGCGGCCGTCTGCTCGGCTGGCAGCAGGAGGCGAAAGGAGAAAAGCAAAAAGGGGCCAAGAAGACAAGGCGAGCGGCGGGTTGGCGTCGTACTGCAGCAGTGCTGGCGTGCGAGCCTGCAACTGTGCCAATGTCGTCCCAGCCACTCGTGTGGGGACAGCATGCGAGGACGCTTGCCACGGCGTCGGGCTCCAAGAGCCAAGCTGAGCGAACGACGACAGCACGCGGCTGTATAGGAAGGGGGCTATAGGTAGGCATGCGGTATAACCTTAAGCTGACGAGGCGCCGCAGGGAGCGCACGCAGGAGGAATGGCCAGCCTTGGACGGGACGAATAGGCCTGTTCCCGGGACTGGCACATGCGGCAGCTCCGTCATCTCGTCTGTCTCAGAGACGGCCGGCAGGGTTGCGAGCGCAGTAGCAACAGCAGCGTGCCAACACATGCGCATGGCGACGACGAGCGAGGCGCCGTTGGCCTGAGAATGGATGCCCATTTTACTTGTACAGGGGCAAAGGGCGGCTTGGAGCGACGAGGAGAGCCTGCTGAAAGGGCGATACGACTTCGGATTCCAACCAGGAAGCCCAGCACGGAGACGCCTAGGGCCAGAGGCTCGCCAAAAGGAAGCACTCCGTGTCCCAGGCACTCCGCAGCAGCAATCTCACGTCCATGCTTCTCACGTCCATGCTTCTCACGTCCCTGCGCTCCGTTGCCGGCGGCCGAGTGCGGAAACCGTTGACGAGGCTGGCAGCTGCTCGACGCCGACCTGCTCGACCGCTCGTTGCGTGCGCGCCCAGCGAGCGCTGGCCTGCAGGCAGCGTCGATGCATGCATGCTGCTGCTGGAATGAAGGACAGAGCATGCAAAAGAAAGCCTCATCTCTCTTCAAATGACCGAGGACCCGCCCCCCGAGGCTCACCGGCTGGCCCGTTCGGGCATTGTCAGGCCAGGGTCTTGGGCTGGGAGCTTGGGAGAGCCTCACCCGTGCCGCAGCCAATCAGCGCCCCCCGCCGCCAGCCCTGCCGTTCCTTCTCCAGAGCGCCGCCAGGTTGCCGCGCTAGCCCGCGCGCGGCCTAGCGTAGCACGAACCCCTTTCTGTCCCTTTTGCTGCTGCTGTTGCGCTGCAGGCGGCTGCGGTACATGCAGATCCGTACAATGGAGGTCCCCCGCGCCCCGTGCTGGCAAGGGGGTACCTCCCGGCGCAGGCCTGCCGTCGCGGCGACTGCGTACCCGCTAGCAGTCGACATTAGCAGGTACCGCAGGCCGCCTCGCGCACGGCAGCGCCTCGCGCACGGCGGCGACTGCGCGGCAACGCTGCGGCGCTGCTGCCCGCTGCTGCCCGCTGCTCCTGCGACCTGCTGACTGCGCTGCTCCGGATCCCGAGAGGAGCTGCTGCCGCCGCATCGTCGCAACTTCCATTGCTGCTGCTGCTCTTTAGGTTGAGGCTAAACACGGCAGCATCGCCTAAGGCACGCCGCTGCGAGCAGGCTCTGTTTTTATTTTTATTGTTTTTCTTCCCCTTGACAATCCGCCGTCGCGGCAGCCTTCGCTCCCGCATACATACGAGCACCAGCCTTCCGTGGCAGGTGCATGGCGCAGGGCCAGCGCATCTCCACCAGCGCAGAATTCCTCCGCCCCAGTCCCTCCTCACCACCTCGCACTCCCTCGTCACACACGCCCCCCCTTCCCCCAAATTTCCCTTCCTCGACCTCGATCTCGACTTCACTTCCGCTTCGTCTCTTTTCCCAACCCCCTCTTCCATCATTGCTACTTCCTCCTCGGCCGACTGCGCAGCGCTCCGCTCCAGGCCTCGTCGTCGATGCTTCGCGGCCGCCAGCCCAGCTCGTGAGCCCTTCTTTTCGACGACCCTTTTGACACGCGTCCTTGTCCTTGGCCGGGCTCTCCTGGAACCCGTTCCCCTTTAGGTACGTTGGTGCTGACCTCGCCTTGCCTCGCCTCGCCTCGCTCGCTCGCTCCGTCTCCATTGCCATCTCCATCCTCCCCATTGCCCTCGCCCTCATCCTCCACCCGTCTCCCTCTGCCTCTCGCCCCGGCGTCCTGCTCTGCCTGCTCCGCCTGCCCCAGCACTCTCGGCCTGCCCCAGCACTCGGCCTGCCCCAGCACTCGGCCATCGCCGCACCGTCAGTCCTTCCACCGTCTCGCTCTCTCCATGTCCTCGCCCGGCGCAGCTGCTGCCCCCGAGCCCTGTCTTGCCCGCTCCCCGCCCGTCGCAGCCTCCCAGACATCGTCATCGCTGACCGCTCCCTCCGTCAGATCCCGCCCTCCAACCCCATTCTTTTTAAGGACCGGTCGACCGCTCTTTATACATCGATATGGGTAAGGCGACTCCTTCTCCTTGTGCGGCCCATCGTCGTGTGCAGGCAGAGGCAGGCGGATTCCTGGACGCCACGAGGACCACCCCCGCGCCCTGGCACGTTGGGCCCAACGTCTGCCTCCAAACAACTCGCGCCTCCATCCACTCGCCCTCTTGGCCACATCGTGGATCACGACGACATTCGTTCTTCGCCATCTACTCTTTCTTGGATTGGTCTCCTCCTTGTTTTCTTTTTGTCGGCTTCCGGAAGCATCCCTCCCGCCGATAAACGCTACGCCTTTCCCCAATTTCGGCGACAACGTGCCATGACGGAAGAAGACTTGGCCATGTCCAAGCAGGGACCCCGGACCATCCAGGCTGGCGACATGCCCACGGCCCCGGCCAGCGCCGTTGACGCCGTGGTGCCCAATCCACAGCCTTCCAGGAGGACCAGTAGCTTGCCCGTCGGGCAGGACAACGCCAGCCAGCCGTCGCTCGCGTCGTCCACTGCCCCTTCGGCCCAAACCGCTGTGCGGCACTACCGCAGCATGCTCGAGGTGGACGAGCCTCCGAAGCTTGGCCCGTGGAACCCAATGTCTTTCGACGAACTTTACGCAGGTCCCATGCACCATGGTCCCAAGTCGGACTCGGACGGCTCGACAAAGGGCCCCTCCAGTGACGCCTCCAGGCCTACCAGCGACATCCAGGCCAATTCCTTGAGCCGTCAGCCACCTCCTCCCTGTCTCTGCCTGCATCATGGATTATCGTGTCGCGATTGCATGTCTCGTTGCCCAACACTCGCTGACCCTGCTGCCAACAGCTTCGAACGGATCTGACTCCCCTCCTGCGGCGGCATCTGCCTCGCCCCCCAATGGCAAGCCCGACTCGACGGCATCTGCGCAAGAAATCTCGGCTTCTGACCCTGCTCCCCTAGTTCCATCTCAGGTCGCCTCGGCTCCGGACAATAGGAACATTGTCCGCAGGAAGCTGACTGGCTACGTTGGATTCGCCAACCTGCCCAACCAATGGCATCGCAAGAGCGTCCGCAAGGGCTTCAACTTCAACGTCATGGTTGTTGGTGCGTGCAAAAGAACTCGCCCTCGCCGTTGCGTGGCGCCAGCTGACCTTTGGTAGGCGAGTCTGGCCTCGGAAAGTCGACGCTCGTCAACACGCTCTTCAACACCTCGTTGTACCCCCCCAAGGAGCGCAAGGGCCCGAGCCTCGACATCATCCCCAAGACTGTCACCATCCAGTCCATCAGCGCCGATATCGAGGAGGCCGGCGTCCGCCTGCGCCTGACTGTCGTCGACACGCCCGGCTTCGGCGACTTCGTCAACAATGACGAGTCTTGGCGTCCCATTGTCGACAACATCGAGCAGCGGTTCGATGCCTACCTGGACGCGGAGAACAAGGTCAATCGCATGAACATTGTTGACAACAGAATCCATGCCTGCGTCTTCTTCATCCAGCCCACCGGCCACTCCCTGAAGCCCCTGGACATCGAGGTCATGCGACGACTCCACACCAAGGTCAACCTTATTCCCGTCATTGCTAAGTCTGATACGCTTACGGACGAGGAAATCACAAACTTCAAGTCCAGAGTGAGTCGAGCCTCCCCCGGGCGCGAGGGCTGGCCGGTAGACGCTAACATTGGGGCAGATTTTGTCAGACATTAAGTATCACGGCATTCAGATCTTCGAGGGTCCTCGGTACGAGCTCGACGACGAGGAGACCATTTCGGAGAACAATGAGATCATGTCCAAGGTCCCCTTTGCCGTGGTTGGCGCGACCAACGAGATCAAGACTGCGGATGGCCGCCAGGTTCGCGGACGCGAATACCCTTGGGGCATCATCGAGGTGGACAACGAGGAGCACTGCGACTTCGTCAAGCTCCGCCAGATGCTCATCAGGACCCACATGGAGGAGCTCAAGGAGCACACCAACAACCTGCTCTACGAGAACTACCGTACCGACAAGCTGATCGCCATGGGCGTGTCGCAAGACCCCAGCGTCTTCAAGGAGGTCAACCCCGCGGTCAAGCAGGAAGAGGAGCGCGCCCTGCACGAGCAGAAGCTGGCCAAGATGGAGGCCGAGATGAAGATGGTCTTCCAACAAAAGGTGGCGGAGAAGGAGAGCAAGCTCAAGCAGTCAGAGGAGGAGCTCTACGCTCGACACAGGGAGATGAAGGAGCAGCTCGAGCGCCAGCGGATGGAGCTCGAGGACAAGAAGCAGCGCGTCGAGAGCGGGCGGCCGCTGGAGAAGGAGGGCAAGCGGAAGGGCTTCTCGCTGCGTTAAGGCGCGGCAACTCGGCGGCCCTCCGACTCGGAACTCGACCCTCTCCACGATCAACGTCTGCGTATCTGTGACGCCCTTACATCAGCAGCTCGACGCCTTTCCTTTTCTTCGATTCTCGTTTCTACTCGCAACTTCTCGTCACAACGTCTTTTTAATCAGTCACCACAACACTCCTCGCCTAATCACCCGGCACTCAAAAAAGCTTGCGTTAGATGGACAAGCACATGTCAACTGTGAAGAATGGCTATGCAAAGTGGGCTGTGGATCGAAACCCGGGAAAAGGGGGGTGCAAGCGAGGTTGGTACGGCGGTTGCGGCAGCCTATGAGACTGGCCTCATGGTCGGGAGAAGCCGTTTCCGAGGAAGCTCTCGTTGTGCCGCGACATGTCGGACAGTGTTGGGGTTTCGGTTGACGCCTGCACCTTGTCCTCTTCGGCCGACATTGCCGTCGGAAACGCCTTCACAAGTCTGGATGGAGCACTGGCTGCGGATTTGAATTAGACGGGAGCAGGTGGATGGTTGGCTGGCGGGGGGGAGGCCGAACAGCAACTGATGTATTTTAAGCCGCGTGTGTGCTGGGACGGGGATTGTTTGGACGTCTCGACTCACGAACTCGTCTAGGCTCGTTTGTCTTTTCCTTAGCTAGGTTGATTTCATTGAGTCTTTTAACGTGTCTGCGTTTGCGCGAGAGGGCGGGCGTCATGGCCCCTTGATTAACAAGCGTAGCTAGCTACACATATACAGCGGCGACGAAAGCGACGGCAGGCAGACGCTCAAGGCACATGTGATTCCGAGAGGCGGGCGCTCGAGGCGCGCAGGTGCGGGACGCAGCCAGGCACGGCGCAGCCCATGTCATCATCATGGTGGTCATCAGGGCCCTCCCGGACGTCTCGCGACTCTCACCTCCGGCGGGCGTTGCGGAAGATGAAGGCGCCGACGACGCCGGCGGCGATGCCGACGCCGCTGAGGATGGCGACGCCCATGAGGCCCTCGCGCGCGACCTTGTTGTCGATGAGCTGGCGCAGGTCGGCGGCCTGGAGGTTGGCGGGCTCCTTGTCGAGGAGGAGGTCGTTGTAGCGGCGGGCCTCGGCATAGTTGCCGAGCTTGTAGTTGCCGAGGGCGAGGTAGTAGAGGCACTCGCGGCGGCGCTCGGGCGAGAGGCGGAAGATGTCGGAGAGGAGGCGGACGCCGAGCTGCTGGTCGCTGCGGCTGTTGGACTTGACGAGGCCCTGCATCTGTCGTCAGTCGCGCGCGCACGGGTGTAGGGCCAGAGACAGGGGCCTACCCAGGCGTAGTTGAACTTGGTCTGGACGCCGACCATGTCGCCCTCCTTGTCGTACTGGGCGCGCAGGACGTTGAGCTCGGACGGGTTCAGAGGCCTGGCCAGCGTGAGATGGACGCGTCTATGGGGGGGGGGGGTCGTGGGACACTGACGTCTCTGCGTCGAGCGCATCTGCAGGCACGAGCGGGTCAGCACATGGTGAGTCTGTCGGGGGCGTGCGACTCACATGGTAGTTCTGCAACCATGATGGCAGCTGAGGGGGGTCAGGAGGGGGGGGCTGAGAGAGGATCAGCATGCACGGAATAGATATACGCTTGCTCTTGTACGGCAGCAGGAGGAGGGGCGGGCGAGGAGGAGAGCGAAGGCGAGGAGATGTACAGAGTAACAGACTGAGGAGTCGTTTTGGAGGCGTGTTGGGAGGAGAGTCAGGGCTCGCGGACGCATCAGAGCGGGTCGGGAGCGATGACGCCGGCGGCGGCAGAACCCCGGGGGGCGGGTGGCTGCGGCGGGTCCTGGCTGATAAGCGATAGTCGTCCCGGCGACGAGGACGAGTCTGGTCTGAAGCACGCAGCATCCAGAAGGCCGACTCTGGGCAACAGAAAAGAATAGATACAGCATCGCACCGCGCGTCAAGATGCTGCTCGCCGAGGACCCGGCGACGGTGAGTGGACGCGGCGCGTGCTTCTGCCGACGGGCAGCTGACAGGCGGACAGCTGATCCGGCACACCATCAACAACTTCAACGTGCAGCCGGACAAGCAGGCGGTGGCGCGCATCGGCGAGTCGCTGGCGACGCTGCAGCAGGCGCGCGACCTGCGCGTGCGCGACGGCGAGGCGGCGCTGCGGCGGCTGGCGCGGCAGCTGGCGGCGCTTCAGGCGCAGCACGACGACGCCGTGGGCGCGCACCACGCGCCGGCGGCGCACGCGTCGCGCATCGCCGCCCTCGACACGCGCAAGTTCCGCACGGCCAAGGCGGCGTCCGACGCCGAGGCCGACGCCGAGCGCCTCGCGGGGCAGGCCGCCGACCTGGCCGCGCGCCTGCAGGAGCTGGACCTGCAGGGCGTCGACGGCGCCGACGCGCGGCCGGGCGCCGGGGCCGGGGCCGGGGCCGGGGCCGGGGCCGGGGCCACGGCCGACGACGAGGTGCTGCTGCGCCTCAAGGTCTACCGCAGCCTCGGCATCGACATTGAGCGCGACGAGCGCGGCGGCGGCGGCGGCGGCGGCGGCGAGTGGACGCGCGCCGTGGTGCGCAACGACCGCAAGGGCGACGTGCACGTCGTCAACCTCGACAAGAAGTTTTCGCGCTTCTTCTACGCAAACTACTTTTGGCAGACGCTGTGAGCCATCTTCTATGCCTGGCGGGGAGCGGGAAGCTGTACAAGACTGGGAAGCCTTACAAGACTGGGAAGCCTTACAAGACTGGGAAGCCTTACAAGACTGGGAAGCCTTACAAGACTGGGAAGCCTTACAAGAAAGGGTAGAGCCGACGGCTCATCTGGACATGATGCTTGTTCAATGCCTCGGAGCATTCAATTGCATTCATTCCTCCCGGTCTATCGAACCAGGCTACGTGACCCAGCCCGACCAACACCGACTACCAGTACAGACTCCTCCACTCACATGGGATGGTTCAAGAGCTTTTTGGTGGCCGTCGGCGACATGGCCAGGGGAAAGTAGCCGTCGCTGTTGGCCATGCTGATGACGCTGACGCGGGACGTCGACGGCGTCCTCGCGCGCGAGCTGTTGGGCGACGTGGGCGTTGTGGCTCCCCGCGGCTCCGGGCTCCGCGCGCGGCCCTTCATCATGAGGACGCCGCTGTCTCCGGGCGTCAGGGCGCCGCCCGAAGGCGTGCGGTGGTGGCTGCGGGCGTAGGGCAGGTCGGGGAACTCGAAGCGCGAGTTGATGGCGGTCCACGTGTCGTCATCGCCGTCGGTTCCGGAGCGCCAGCCGCCGACGCCCTCGAAGTCGCGGTCGGCGCCGATGCTCGGGGCGAGGCCGAGCGCCATCTCGCCGGGCGTGGCCGAGCCGGTCGAGACGACGCTGGTGGCGCTGCTGGGCCGGCGGCGGCGCCTGGCGTAGAGGGGATGCTGCTGCTGCTGCTGCTGCGTCGGCGTCGTCGGGCTGTTGTCGTAGTTGCTGTACGTGCTGCTGACGGCCGGCGAGACGGGCTGCAGCTCGTCGGGCCTCACCGACGGCGACGACGGAGGGCCCTGCTGCCTGCGGCTGGCGAAGCAGTGGGGCACCAGCGACAGGGCGATGTCGAGGTAGACGACGACGACGCGGCAGATGAGGACCGAAAAGGCGAGCGTCGTCGTGATGCCGGCGAATATGGCGAGCGGCACGGTGACGACGAAGAGGAAGGGGACGAGGAGCGTGTGGACGGGGTTGATGAGGGCCATGGCTTCGTCTCAGCTGTCGGCGTCGGCTGCCGACGGCCGCTTCTTCATGGCTGCTCGAGGCGAGCCGCAGGGGAACGAGGCACACGACGACTTTGAGCAAGCCGCGGGCCCCTCACGGCGATGGGCCTGTCGTCTTTATCTGGCCTGCCGTCCTTGCCTGGCCTGCCGTCCCTGCCGGGCCTGCCGTCCTTGTCGGGCCTGCCGTGCCTTATCGCAAGATGCGGATCGGCTGATGATGGAGTGAGCAAGACGGCCATCAGGCGAGAGGGGGAGCATCACATGTTAGCGGCACAAGGTGCATGCATCCGGCGCAATGCCGCGGCGTCGTCTCTGCGTCTCTGCGTCTCTGCGTCGTCGCGGGTCGTCTGTATGTCGTCTCTGGCCGTCGAGATTCGCCACTGCTGTCGTCAGGGTGACTTTTGGACGTCGAGTCTGTTCAGGGGGGGTGGTGGTGATGGGTGCGCACCAGTCTATATCCATCTGCATATAGGGTAGCGATTGTCGAGCTGGTGCGGGGCAGCTCCACCGTTCGAGCTTGGCACGATGCTCACCTCAGCTTCCGCTGACTGATGCAAGAAGCTAAGCTAACCATCACCACCATGTGCCAGCAACAGGGCCAGGACGAACCCCTCAAGGAGGGCCTGGACGATGCCCTGGACGATGCCCTGGACGAGGCCCTGGACGAGGCCCCGAGCGAGCCGCCAGATGAGGTGCAGCAGCCCTTCCCCTGGCACGTCGGCGCCTTCGACGCGCACTGCCACCCGACCGACTCGATGGCCTCGATAGCCAGCCTGTCGACGATGCGTGCGGCCGCCCTGGCCATCATGGCGACGCGCGCCGAGGACCAGGACCTCGTCGCCGACGTAGCCGCCTCGCACGGCCTCGACAGCGGCCGCGGCTGCCGCGTCGTCGCCTCGTTTGGCTGGCACCCCTGGTTCTCGCACCAGCTCTACGACGACGCCGCGGCCACCTACCGGCCTCCGGCCGCCGGCGCCGGCCCCGACGCCGTCCACCGGGCCAAGAAGGCGCACTACCAGGCCGTGCTGGCGCCGCCGCCCGACGACGACGACCTGGTGGCGTCGCTGCCGACGCCCGTGGCGCTCTCGGCCTTTGTCGCCGCCACGCGCCGCCGCCTGCGCGCCCACCCGCACGCCCTCGTCGGCGAGATCGGCCTCGACAAGGCCTTCCGCCTGCCCCGGCAGTGGGCCCCCGGCGACGCCGCCGCCCGCGACGACGGCCTGACGCCGGGGGGCCGCGAGGGCCGCCTGCTGAGCCCGCACCGCGTCCGCGCCGCCCACCAGCAGGCCGTGCTGGCCGCCCAGCTCCGCCTGGCCGCCGCCGAGGGCCGCCCCGTCAGCGTGCACGGCGTCCAGGCCCACGGCGTCCTGTACGACACGCTGTCGGCCTGCTGGCGCGGCCACGAGCGCCGCCTGCCGTCGCGCCGGGAGCGGCACCTGGCGGCCCCGGGCGCCGAGGACTGGAGCAGCGGCAGCGACGACGGCAGCGGCGGCGGCGGCGGCGGCGGCGGCGACAAGCCGTACCCGCCGCGGATATGCCTGCACTCGTTCAGCGGCGGCGTCGAGATGCTCAAGCAGTGGATGCAGCCGTCGGTGCCGGCCAAGGTGTTCGTCTCCCTCTCGGCCGCCGTCAACCTGGCGACGGACGCGGGGCGCGCGCGCGTCGCCGACGTGGTGCGCGCCGTGCCCGACGACCGCATCCTGGTCGAGAGCGACCTGCACGTCGCCGGGGCCGCCATGGACGCCGCGCTCGAGCACATGTACCGGACCATCTGCCGCGCCAAGGGCTGGGGGCTCGACAAGGGCGTGCGGAGGATCGGCAGCAACTTTGAGTGCTTCGTCTTTGGGAGGCCGCCGCGTGGCCAGGACTGACGACGCCATGACACACGACGTTGATGCATGTATACCCAGCGCAGAGCGCATGCCAAAAGTCGTTTGGTTTATACACTTATACAATTCGATAGTGCATAGCAGCAAGGCTCCCTGTTCCCGGCGCCTAGAAGCACGGCGCACGCCTGACGCCCATTCCCGCAAGCGCCTCGCCCTCACCATCCCAGCCACGGCGAGTCCAAAGACGAAAGACAGCTTCAGAATGCAGGCTTCACTCCTTGGTGTGGCCCAGCCGGTCGCCCTCCTGTCCGGGCCTGTTGTCGGGCGGGCCAGGGGCGCTGTCGACGACAGCAACGTACCGAGGCAGGCAGTCGTCGTCGCCGTCGAGCCCGCCGTCATGGCGACAGCCGTCGCAGAAGGCGCAGTAGAGGAGCATGCAGTCGATGGCGAGCGCGGCCAGGGCGCATGCCAGCGTCAGGCGGCGCGAGGAGCAGCCGCGACGGCCGCCGGCCTCGTCCCTGTCGGCCGGGGGGGCGAAGCCGATCATGGCCTCCCACGCGGCCTCGTCGACGGCGTCCCAGCCGTCGGGCACCGGCGGCGGCGGCTCGGGGGCGGCGGCGGCGGCAGCGGCGGCGGCAACGGCGGCGTCGACGGCGTCGGCCATGCGCCCGGCGGCGGCGCTGAGCCTCTGCGCCAGCAGCTGCCACGCGCAGCGCGTGCTCCGGCACTCGTCGACGCGGGCCGGGTCCAAGGCACCGAGCGGCGGCGGCAGGGGCGGCGGCATCGGATGCGCCAGGGGCCCTGGCCCGGCTGGCACGCGGCCGTCAGCCGCCGACGGGACGGGAGGGCCGGGCGCAGCAAACGCACCGGGGGGGCCGGGCGCGGCTGACGTACCGGGAGAGTCGAACGCGGCAGACGCACCGGGCGGCGCTCCGACAGGGGCCGCCCTGGCCAGCAGCACGGCGGGCGCCAGCAGCAGCGCTCCGCCGCGACGCAGCAGCATGACGGCGTGTGTGCAGGGGCGGTTTTTAAGGCAGCAAGCCGCCTGGCTGCCGGAATCCATGGGGAGGGAACGCGGGTATAAGAAGGGTTCGATATATAACAGCCAGCACGGGGTGCCGTCGCGTCGATGAGGCAGAGCGTGAAACGCCAGGACGGCGCGGCTGCGGCAGCAACTCAATCCCAAGCGCCGACTGCCGCCTTTTCCATTCATGCCCTTTGCCCGACTCGACTCGACTCGACTCGCAGTGTCTGTCTCGTGGAGCGGCGACGAGCGGCGGCCAATGAGCGGCGGCGACGGCGAGTCGTGCGAGCCCAACGGCTGTCGTTGTCATGCGCACGTAATTACTCGTGCCGGACACATATAGTTTGCCGGGCGCAAACTATGGCAAACTACGGCAAACTAGGCAAACTACAGCAAACTATGCCGAATCATGGCTGCCAAATCATGGCTGCCACACGCTCGTATGTATTGCTTCTTATACGGTGCGTCTGTATGTTGGCCTCGTATCCATGTACATGCCCCCCCCCCCCGTCAGTCGAGAAAGTCGCCGAGGATCTTGACGCGCGTCCGGGCCACGTCCGAGTCCTCGCCGATGAGCTCCATGATCTGGATCATGCGGCTGATGTCGGCGCGGGCGCGCGTAAAGAGCGGATCGCGGGCCAGCACGTCGCCGCCGCCCGGCTCCTTGGCGGCCTCGCGCAGCACGTTGCCGATGCACAGGGCCTCGAGAAAGGCGCGGTGGTTCAGCACCCACCAGACGCGGGCCTCGGCCTCGAGCAGGCTGTACATGAGGAAGAAGGCGCTGATGGCGTCGTGGGCGGCCTCGAGGGTGCCGCGCACGTTGACGGGCACGTCGGCGCTCTCGGACGCGTGCACCAGCATCAGGTTGTGGAAGTAGTTGCTCGTGAGGAACAGCGTCTGGCGGATGACGCGCTTGTTGGTCGTGGCCAGGCGCGTCAGGCTGTAGGCGTCCCAGGAGCGGAAGACGTCGGGGAAGGACCGGTAGACGGCGCGGAAGTCGGCGACGAGCTTGGACTTGTGCCTGGCCGTGGCGCAGATGGGCAGGTCGAGCGAGCGCGGCGAGCAGATGGTCTCCTGGACCAGGTTGGCCAGCATCCACGAGCCGCGGACGTAGGCGGTGTCGGTCGGGTCGCTGCTGGCGATGGAGGAGCTGTCGTCGAGCAGGTCGTCGACGGAGACGTCGGTGTGCGTGGCCGAGGGCGGCAGCGACAGCAGGACGGTCAGGAAGGTGTCCTGCAGCAGCACGGCCTGCCAGACCTTGCGGCGCTGCTGCTTCTCGAAGGGGCTGGCGTTGGGCGTCACTGGGAGGGTGCCGTCAGCCAAAGGGAGCCAGCCAAAGGGGGCCAGCCAAAGGGAGCCCGGCGGCGGCCCGGCGGCGGCCCGGCGGCGGCCCGGCGGAGCGAGCGCTCACCGACGTTGGGGTCGCGGTGCAGGCCCATGGCGTAGGCCTGGCGCACCAGGATGCCGGCAAAGGCCCAGCCGTCGGAGGCGTGGTTGTCGTTGATGAGGAAGTAGGTCATGAGCACCATGGCCTGGACGGAGCGCAGCGAGGCGGTGCTGAGGTACGACGACATGCGCAGGGCCTGGTTGGCGGCCGAGGCGTAGAACTCGGCCGTCTGGCGGCGCTCCTTGGGCGCCGTCGACGTGATGAACTGGGTGCCGAGGGCCAGCATGACGAAGATGAGGCCGATGAAGGCGGCCTCGGCGTCGTCGCGGGCGCGGCCCGTCAGGCGCCAGAAGTGCTCGTAGTCGGCGTAGAAGGTCTGGCGATGGACCATGGGGTAGACGGGGTCGACGCACTCGAAGTAGCGGGCCAGCAGCACGTCGGCCTGGGCCTTGGCCGGCAGCACCGACATGACCTCGGGCAGGCCGCCCTCGCAGGTCCAGTAGTTGGCGAAGGGGTGCTCGGAGCCGATGCCGAAGACGTTGCTGGCCGTCGTGACCGAGTAGGGCACGTGCGAGAGCAGGCCGATGGAGAGGGCGACGGCGCCGCGCGAGGCGCCGTCGTGGTCCTTGATGGCGCCGCGGTCGGCGATGTTGGGCACGGCGGGCGTGGCGGAGCCGCCGGCCTTTTTCTTGGGCGGCTTGGTCATGCGGCGGCCGTTGGCGGCGGATCTGGACGTCTCGCTGGGCAAGCCGGCGTCAGGGCCGGGCCGGGGGGCCGGACACGGGGCCGGACACGGGGCAGGACACGGGGCAGGGAGGACACGGGGCAGGACACGGGGCAGGACACGGGGCAGGCAGGACACGGGGCCGGCGGCGACTTACTCGAGCAGGTTGGCGACGAGCGCATATCGGCACTCGGTCTGTCGCTTGATGCCTGGGCGCGGCGCCTCGTCAGTGCCGGCGGCGCGGCGGCGGACGGGCGCAGGGACTTGCATGCGAGACAATGCGGCCTGCCTCTGTCGCACTGTCCTGGGCTCAGCCGGTGCACCGCCTGCGCGCGCCGTGGTCCAGGCGACGAACCTTGGTCTTTCTCTCGACGCACTCGTGGCACGACAGCGTGGGCTTGTTGCGCTTCTGCTTCTGCTTCTTCTTGGGCGGCTCGGCGGCGGCGGCGGCGGCGGCGGCGGCGGCGGCGTCGGCGGCGTCGTCACGGCGGGCGGCGTCATCACGGCGGGCGGCGTCATCACGGCGGGCCTCGTCGTCGGCGGCGCGGCGCTGCTGCTTGGAGCCGCCGGCGTCCTTGGCCGCGGCGTCCTTGGCCGCGGCGTCCTTGGCCGCGGCGTCGTGGCCGGCGTCGGCAACGGCGGCCGAGGCGGCGCCGCTGGCGGCGGCGCGGTGCTGGTGCTGGCCCTGCTGGTGGACGTGGTAGTCGAGCGGCCGGCGCTGGTGGTCGCGGCCGGCGGCGGCGCCGCGGGGATGCAGCGGGTGCGGCGCGTCCATGGCGGCCCGGGCTTCGGGCTGCTCGCGTGCCGGAAGTCGGGCGCGTCGGCGCAATGCAACGTCGAGGCCGGCGGAGGCTCCCGGGGCGGCGGCGGCGGCGGCGGCTGGCTGCAATATGCGCCGGGAATAAAGGCGCTCGCGGGCGGCGGCGACGGCTTTGCGCGCTGGGAATAACCGCTGGCGAGGGGCTGGCCGCGCGCTGCTGAGGCGAGGGGGAGGGGGCCGGAGCGCGGTAGTAATAGGAGGACGGACGAGGCCCGGGGGCGCGATACCCAAACAGGCCGGCGGCGAGCGCCAGGCACGGCGAGAGGCAGCGGCGGCGAGGGAAGCAAGGAAGACGGCGGCCAGACGGCGGCCAGACGGCGGCCAGACGGCGGCCCTGGGCCCTGGGCGGCCCTGGCCAGGCCCCGGCGCCAAGTCCCGCCGGATAGTCGTCTCTTCCCGCAGGGAGTACGGAGCACCGAGGAGGGAGTACGGGGCAGCGAGTAGCGAGTACGGAGCACCGGGCACGGGGTACCTTGGCCGGCGGCCGCGGAGTGCCTACTACGGCAACCAGCAGACGCCTGCGGCCGCACGCAGCGTCGTCGCCGGCTGCGACGGTGGCTGACAGCCTGCGTCTGCCCTGTGAGGCAGATGAAACGAAACGCTGGCCATCCTTACCATCCTTATGCTCGTGCCATCCGGCCGGCCAGACCCCTGCAGCCGGCAATTGGCCGTCGGGTCCTCGGCTCTCTCCGTCGGTCCGTCCCTTTGTCCCCTGCCGGGACGCATGGCCGGCGGCATTGCAGTACTCCGTCACAACACATACATGGCAATACATGCCAATGCACACGTACATAGCGCAATCCAACACACGCGCGCCGTCTGCGCCTCGCCCGCCCGAGTCTGTTTCCCTGACTCGCCGTGGCTGCGACATGGCGCCATCAAGCTTTTTGCAGAGCTCTGGCTCGCTGCAGGGTAGGCCGCGGCAGCGAGCCCGCCTCAGCCCGTCTTGGGAAACTCCAGGCGCTCGCCGTGACCACGCTCCAGCCAAGGCACGACGGGTGGGGCATGGCAACCTCACCTCCCTCGACTCGGCAGCATCTCCCGAGCCAGTGCAAAAGCTTGCGCCTCTCCGCCCATGAACCTGGTCCCATGAACCTGGCTCGCGCCGTCTCGCCCTTCAGCTGCCCGCCGCCGCCGCCGCCGCCGCCGCCGGCCCCGATGCCCCCGATGCCCCCGATGCCCCAGATGCCCCCGACGCCCGCCGTCGACGCCCCGTGGCGCGCCGCCTTCCTCGCCCAGCTCGGCCCGGCCCCCGAGTCGCCGACCTTTGTCCTCAGCACGCTGCACCGGCGCCCGTCGGGCCGGTGCGAGCCCCGGGCCCGGACCGTCGTCTTCCGCGGCATGTGGGCGAGCCTGCCCGCCAACCCCAGGAACCCGGCGGCCCGCAACCCGGACGCCTTCCGGACCGACCTGCCGACCATGGCCACCGACGCCCGCATGGAAAAGGTGTCGGAGCTGCTGCCGCCGCCCGGAGAGCTGTCGCCGCCCCCCGGCGAGCTGCCGCCCGGCGACCCCCCGCAGTCCGCCGCCGCCGGCCCCGTCGAGGCCGTCTTCTGGGCCCCCGACGCCCGCACCCAGTGGCGCCTCCGCGGCCGCGCCTACGTCGTCGGCCCGGACATCGACTCCGACGCCGCCGCCCCCGTCCGCCACGCCCTGGCCCCGCGCATGCGCCCGGCCGGCCCGGCCCCGGGCACCGCCTGGAGCTGGGCCCGCGAGCTGACGGCGCACTTTGGCAACCTGAGCCCCCTCATGAGGGGCACCTTCCGGGACCCGCCGCCCGGCAAGCCCCTGACCTGCCAGCCGGTGCCCGGCGACGGCCTGGGCCTCGGCCAGGCCGTCGACGACCTCGACGACGACGTGGCCCGCCGCAACTTCCGCGTCGTCATCATCGTGCCCGACGAGGTGGACAGGGTCGACCTGTCGGACCCGCCGAGGGGCCGGAGGTGGCTCTACTCGTACACCGCTGCCGGAGCCTGGGCCACGACGGAGCTGTGGCCGTGATGGCCTGGATGCCAGGTTGCCCTCGAGGGGGAGCCCATGCCCCATGCACACCATGTCATAATTGTGCTCGCCAGTGCTGCGCCGACCCGTCGCGTTTCCCGCCGTCCGCACAGCGAGATGCCGTACGACGGCGGCGGCGTGTCGATGCCGGCCCCTGTTGGATCTGGCACAGGCCTGTATGTACGCGGGATATATCGACGCGTCGGGGCAGCAAAACCAAGGAGCGGTCAGCGACTGCCAGCCTGTCCCTCTGCCTCATTGCCTGCTGCATGCTGCAGATGCGATGCCGACGGGCGAGGCCATCGTCCACGGTAGCATCATCGACGGAGACGGGCCGGCCGAGACCTCGACGCTGCGCGGTTGACGTGTACACACTGTATGTCCGAAGGACGGCGCAATCATCGTCGGCTCGCCTTATCAGCTGGTCCGGCCTGGCCTGCCGTGTCACGGCGAGGATTGCGACGGAAGCGCTGGCAGCAGCGTGGCGCGTCGCCCTTGGACAGCGGCCCGGACACACATCATCCATGGAGCTGCACGTCGAGTCGCACAGGGGACTCAGGCGAGCTACATGCTGGCATCCCAAGACACAGAACCGCTCGGCTGTGCTCACCCCCGGCCATGGCCACGAGGCGGGGCGCGACGGGTAGCCGATCCGCGCCGAGATCAGGCAGTCGTCGCGACCCCTGTGAGCGAACGTCTGTCGCTGAGAGCCGCTCTGGCGGCAGTGTTGATATGTACGGAGTATCTGTGGTCGATACTCGTCAGAGCCCATGTACGGGAAAGCTGACATGTTGCTCAGACGCAGCGTTGCACTCTGGACTGCACACGCGGAACCGGCTTGCAGCAAACCGACAAGCCTTCCGGCACGTGTCAGTCTCAGCAGAGCCCGCGGCGGGCCCCTTGCCTGCCGGCTTATATCCTGCTGACCCTGCTGCATGTCAGCGGCATGGCCAGAGATGGTGTGATGGGTGATGAGCTTTATGCATCCAACATGAGACTCGTCGCCCACGGCCGACTCGACGATGCCGTCTTACGGCCGGTATCCGCCATGGACCAAGTACGTAAGGCATACACGTAACCTGTGAACACCTTCACCAGCGCTGTCTGTCCTCGGCCCGTTCTGCGGTGGCCGGCCAGCATGCGCTGACTGCCCAACAGGCAGGTCAACAGGTGGTGAGGTGATGGGACTGCCGTCACGGCCCACGCACAAGCCAGCCGATTCATTTCCCATTAAATGAAGGCCTCGAGCAACAGCCGGCTGGCCAACCAAGGAGCTGCCAAGCACCCGGACTTCTCCGCGTCGATTCACCTGATGGCTGGCCCGAGCCCATCCTTCGCAGACCAACCAACGAGCTTGCCACTTACGCACAACATACGCCTCTCTGTACCACCATATGGTACGTGCACGTCAAACGACATGCCAGCCGAGTCGAGCGGCCGTGGGCCTCGAGGTCCCCGTTGAGACTGAAGCCGACGAGCGTCCGCGTTTCGACTCGCAACCGACGTCATGTGATGAGCCGTAGACGCCGTCCATGTAAGACCAGGTTTTCAGGCAGCCGGGCTGCCGACATGTATGTGTGTATGCACTCGGTGCTCCCTGCATATGCACTGAAACATGGACATTGCTCCGATGATTTCGACCGGACTTGGGGGCTCGCAGTTTGCGGACCCCTGTCTCGTCGTCCGCTGCCTCACAAGGTTAGCCGACGCCGCCCCAGCTCCGCCGACCGGCTGCAAGGGTTCGGGGAGCACGAGGCACCATCTCGGATCTCGCAGCTGGCCTGGGAGGCTGTCGGCTCTTGGGGCAGCCTCAGACCCAGGCCCGTGGACCTCGGTCGGCTGGCCGGCTTGTTGGGCATCTACACGCTCTGAGCGAGCGCCAGGCCCGTGCTCGGGATGGGCATGCAGGACAGACAACTCTTTGTTTGCTTGGTCCATTTGTTGGCCAACGCAGCGGGCCAACAGCGTGTTGGTTGTACGGCAGCAGCATGCGGAGAGAGCCGAGCGAGTCTCATTCAACGGCAGCGAGAGGAGCTGGGCGTGGTGTGAAGGGACTGCGACGTTTCTGTCAACGTCAACGGGCAGTTGTCTGTTTCTCGGGGAGTTGACGACGGAGTTGAGACCATGTTAGTAATCAAACGAGCATTGTCTTGGACGCCCGGCCTGGGTGCCTACAGCAACTCGCGTGTTAGGCCCGTACGTCGATGCGAATCACTACTAGCTATACAGTAGCCTCGCGCACGCTGTCCTCGGAAGGCGTTGCATTGTTCGCGTCGCATTGCCGCGGCCATTGTGACATTTCGCTGCCCCTCGTATGGCCCGGGCCGTCCGTTGCCGCGTCCCGTTGCAGCACATTGTTTGTGGCACGGAGCAGCTCAAGGGAGGTGCCTATTTGGGTAACCCATGGATTCAAGGACGGCGCCGCTGCGAGGCGAGCGCGGAAGCTGGCGTCGCGCTGGCCTCGCTGGCGCCGCCTCGCTGGCGCCGCCTCGCTGGCGCTGCCCCCGTCTCTCTCGCCATGTCCTCGGACGCCTCTCCAGCCATCATCTGCCCTCGAGCGACTCTCGATGCCTGAACCACCTTGACATGGCGAGCGCTGTACCGCCGTCGTCTGTACGTCGGATACTCGGATACTTCGTACGCCTGGCCTGGAGCCCTAGCTGCTCTTAGCCAAGTACCGCAACCGCTAGCAGCTCCCCGTCGACCATGGATGCCACCACCTGCCACCACCCTCTGCCACCACCCTCTGCCACCACCCTCTGCCACCACCCTCCTCTGCCTCCCCCCTCGCCTCCGTCTCGCGTCTCGCCAGCCGCGAGTCATTGGCTGCCGTCGTCGGCAGTGCCCTCGCCCTGCCTGGGCCGCAGCGGAAGCGTCCCTCCGACCCCGCAGAGTCGCTCGCCGCTCTCCCGTCGTCCGTTGCCGCCGCGCGCCTCAGCCGACGTCCCCCTTCATCGCCGCCTGGTCGCCGTGTCGTGGCCGTGTCGTGGCCGTGTCCTGGCCGTCTTGCTCCCCGCGAGCGGCCGTCTTGCTCCCCGCGAGCGCCCCTGTTTCGGCCGCTCCGGAGCCCGCCCGTGCTGGACTGTAGGTAGGTCTGCCACTTCCAGTTAGGCCGCTCCGTGTTGACGCGTCCTGCAACGACCCCCAGCGGCTGCATACATACATTACCTCCAGTACTCCGTATACGCCGTCCAATCGTCTTGGACCCCTGTGTCGACGCTCTCCAGGCCGTCGCCTGTTTCGCATCGGGCGCTTCCCGTCTCCCTGCTTCGCCCGCCCGTCCCCAGACGCAAGCCTGCTGTCCGCCGCCCATCTGCGCACTGGGGGAGATCAAAAAGCCCTGTCCGCGTCCCGGACCCTCCCGGCGTCCTCGATAACCTCTCGCTCGACCCCCCCCCCCCCCCCCACAGCGGGACCGCAACCTTGACCCGCTCTCCGATGCCAGCGCCGTGACAACGCGGTTGCCACCAGCACCCCAACGAGCCCCCGTCGCGAGAGGATGACTCTGGCGCAATGGCAATGGAGGCGCTCAGGATGCTCGTCAACCACATCCCCGACTGGCAGAAGCGGCTCGACGACCTGAGCGGCCAGATTGACCGTCGCCAGGCCGAGCTGGCCGCCCTTGACGTGCTGCAGCCACGGAGCGCCGGCACCAGGTCGCTCAGGAACAAAGGCTCGGCCGAGTCGCTCAAGCCCCAGGACGACGGGCCCTTGCACACGGATGCCGACAAGGCGCCGCCGCCTCCCTGCGGCGCCCAGCTGGAGCAAGACGCCGGTGCAGCAATCCCTCCGTCGGCCGCGCAGACTTTGCCGTCGATCCCGGACAACGCCAATCGCCTGGTGCCGCACAGAACTGCGCGCGAGGCCGTCATGGCCGCCCACTCGCGGGCCTTGGCCCAGGCAAAGAAGAACAAACGCCGATCGGCCTCGATGGTCTCTGCCGAGGGCGCGCCCCCGACCTACCGGACGCGGAGCATCATCATCGTCTACTACGACAGCTACGTCCAACGCTTCTTCGACGAGCTCGTGCGCTTCATCTCGTCGAGCAGGAACCTGCTGCGCAAGGTGAGGATGGCAGCCAAGGTCGCCCAGATCAAGCGAATCGCCGAGCTGGAAATGGCCGACGACGACAAGGCCAATGGCGACGACAGAATCACGTCCGACTCGCTGCCGTCCCTGAGGTACATGAGCACCCGGCGGCTGGGCCCCATGTGTGCGCTGAGGAGGTCCGACCTCGGCGGCCTCAACGGCGACGACCAGCCGCCCGACGTCTACGACGGGCTCGACAAGAGCCTCGAGTTTGTCCAGTCCGCTTGCGAGCACGGCGCCCACCAGTTCCTGCGAGAGGCCGACTGCGACGACGAGCTCAAGAAGATCCAAGCCCGCATGACCGAGGTGCTGGCGACGGCGGAGAAGGAGATTGAGCGGGCCCAGCGCGAAGACGCAGACCCGGCAAAAGACACGCCCGACCCGCCCGACCCGGCCAAGGCTCGCGCCCGGCGCCCCATCAGCGTCAGACGAGACGTGCCCCTGAGCCCCAAGGGTGACGCCGAGCTGGACGAGTCCCTGCATCACCCAAAGAACGCCACCATCGAGGCCGTCAATGCGATCGAAGTCGACCCCAACGAGGCGGTAGACGAAGGCGTCGATGTCATGCTGCCCACGCTGCAGTATCGGTCGACGCGCTTTATGCGCAGCCGCGCTGGCTGACCGTCGCCCCGACCTCGTCCTTGTCGCTCCTGTCGTCTGGGAAGCAGGCCCGGCGGCGTCTGCACAGGCATTCTTTGTTCGGCCAGGTTGAAACGTGGGCATTTGTTTCAACGGCACAGCGACACGGGGCCTTTGACAGACTGTTTTATACCGGTTCGACGACACGATTATCACGACGGCATCGACAGGAAGCACATGGAGCGGAGCATGGACTAGCCACGGTGTTGCGACATGTATGCGATAAGGATGTGTATGTACGGAGTACAGGGGTAGCGATTCGCTTACTTTATATGATGCATTCTGGCGGTTGGCATACATGGATGGGACAGTTTGGGTCTGTGTATCCGGCGGGGCCTTGTCTGGGATTCCTGTAAGATCCAGAGGTAGTAGATATATATCGGGCAGTATCGAGACGGCGGCCGGCTCTCGAGGGCGATGACGATGATGGCGACGACGATGATGACGACGGTGATGACGATGAAAGAAGTGATAATTGAAGCCGCCGCCTTGTGCCTAGGGCCTAGGGCGGCTGCCAGGTGACAAAAGTGCCCAACAGCCTTGTGATAGCTATACCTTTAAGCCTCGGTGCCCTCAATGCCGCCGTCTTCTAAACGCAGCCCAAGGGCTCGACTTGCCGCTCCTTGACGCCACGAGATCCTCGATCAGGTTCATAATTCGATTCTGCTTGCTGCAGCTGGTCGCCAGGTTCGTTGTCAAAAAAGAAGCCGTCGGCCACAGGGGCTAGAAGCTCGTGATCATCATCATCATCGACCACGGGCTCGAATAACGCCCTTTCCGCTGATGTGTGCACAACCGGAAGAACCCTCGGGCCGCGCTCAACGGCAGCAACAGCGGCGGCGGCAGCAGTAACGGCAGAAGCTACTATGCTAATATGTTGACAGATCCCTCGGTGGTTGCTAATTTTGCAGTCAGAAAGAGGCTCTTCGTTGCCCCTT
Source organism: Hypocreales sp. Mo6-1 (assembly GCA_002939055.1). NCBI lineage: Eukaryota > Fungi > Ascomycota > Sordariomycetes > Hypocreales > Hypocreales sp. Mo6-1. Next base: position 5,272,508 of record PNEP01000013.1, read on the forward strand.
GTTTCCCTCGAATACCTACCTACCTGGGCATCTACCTAGGCAGGTACGCCCCGACTAGCTCGGTATATTAAGGTATGCAGCCAATGGTAGATGGGACTGGGCTCCACCTCGGTGACAAGGTGACGTCGCGACAACCGACTTCCATCGAGCTTCACCTCGAAGCTCCGGAAGCTAGAAGCAGGACCTTTTCCCCCAGCTCACCACGCCGACGATCCGACCCGCCGCTCGCGTTAGACTGCAAGATGAGGGCAGACGCGCCTTGCTGGGGATCATAGCTGCCAGAATTCGGGCCCGCTGCGGCTTCCATCCCCAGGCGCGACCACCATGGGCCAGGGCTTCTCCCTCGCCACGCCGTCGGCCGGCTCGGCCGGCATCGACATTGCGCAGCTCCAGGACGTGCAGTACGAGAGGAGCATCGGCAACGCGCGCTTCATGAAGAGCATCCGCGGGCGGCACGAAAACGGCGTCGTGCTGGTCAAGGTGCTCGTCAAGCCCTTCGCCGAGGTGGACCTGGAGCCGTACAAGCAGCAGATCATCGGTGAGGACCCGCGCGTCGACGGACCACGGCCCGGGCTGACCGACGGGGCTTGCCAGACCAGCGCAAGGCCCTGGCCGACGTGCCCAACGCGCTGCCCTTCCAGCGCGTCATCGAGACGGAGACCAACGGGTACCTGGTGCGCCAGTTCCAGTACAGCTCCCTCTACGACCGCCTGAGCACCCGGCCCTTCCTCGAGGACATCGAGAAGAAGTGGCTCGCCTTCCAGCTGCTGTGCGCCCTGCGCGACTGCCATGCCCGCGACGTCTACCACGGCGACATCAAGGCGCAGAACGTGCTCGTCACCTCGTGGAACTGGCTCTACCTGGCCGACTTCTCGTCGCCCTACAAGCCCGTCCTGCTGCCCGACGACAACCCGGGCGACTTTTCCTACTTCTTCGACACGTCGGGCCGCCGCACCTGCAACGTGGCCCCCGAGCGCTTCTATGCCGCCGCCGAGCCCCCGCGGCCCGAGGCCGCCATGACGTGGGCCATGGACATCTTCAGCGCCGGCTGCGTCATTGCCCAGATGTTCCTCGAGTCGGACATGTTCAGCCTCGCCCAGCTGTACAAGTATCGCCGCGGCGAGTACGACCCCGTCGCCACGCACCTCAGCGTCATCGCCGACAAGGACGTCCGCGACATGATTGCCCACATGATGCAGCTGGACCCGGAGAAGCGCTACTCGGCCGACCAGTACCTCGACTTCTGCAAGGGAAAGGTCTTCCCCGCCTACTTCTACAACTTCCTGCACCAGTACATGGGCCTCATCACCGACCCCTCGTCGGGCCTCAGCCCCATGTCTGGCGCGCAGCGGAACATGGGCGAGTCGGACGACCGCATCGACCGCGTCTTCGGCGACTTTGACAAGATCTCGTACCTGCTCGGCTACCAGCCCGAGAAGCGGCCCCCGGGCGCCGTGCCGCCGTCGTCTCGCCTGGGCCTCGGCCACTTCCCCGTCCGCCTGAGCATCGCAGACCGCGAGCACTGCGTCTCCGCCGACCTCGAGCCGCCCGAGGACGACGGCACCCTCATCTTCCTCACCCTCATCGTCTCGTCGATGCGCACCACGGCCCGGGCCTCGTCGCGGGTCCGGGCCTGCGACGTCCTGCTGGCCTTCGCCGAGAGGCTCACCGACGAGGCCAAGCTGGACAGGGTCCTGCCCTACCTCATGACGCTGCTGCGCGCCGACGAGGCCGACACGGTCGTCGTGTCCGCCATCCGCACCATCACCCAGCTGCTCCAGCTCGTCCGCGCGCCAACCCCCATCAACTCGCACGTTCTCGTCGAGTACGTCTTGCCGCGGATGGAGATTGCGCTGGGATCGCGGTCCCGGACGGCGAGCCCCCTTGTCAGGGCGACGTACGCGTCGTGCCTGGGGAGCCTGGCCTCGACGGGCCTGCGCTTCCTCGAGATCGCCTCCAGCCTCCGGGCCGACGGCTCCATGCCCGTCGCCGACCCGGAGCTGGAGCCCGGCGCCGACGCCCAGGCAAACTTCGAGAGCGTCTTCGACAACGCCGGCAGGGAGCTCTTCGAGACGCTCGAGAGCCACACCAAGCAGCTGGTCGAGGACCCCGACGTCCACGTCCGCCGCGCGTTCCTCGCGTCGGTGCCCGAGCTCTGCATCTTCTTCCACGAGCACTCAAACGACATCCTGCTCACGCACCTCAACACCTACCTCAACGACCGCGACTGGACGCTCAAGTGCGCCTTTTTCGACACCATCACCGGCATAGCAAGCTTCGTCGGGAGCACGAGCCTTGAGGAGTTTATGCTGCCGCTCATGGTCCAAGCCCTGGCGGACACGGAGGAGTTTGTCGTGCAGGCTGCGCTGCACTCGCTCGCCCAGCTCGCCGGCCTCGGCCTCCTGTCGAGGCCCAAGCTCTGGGAGCTGGCCGATCTCGTCGGCCGGTTCACCATGCACCCCAACATCTGGATACGAGAGTCGGCGGCAGAGTTCCTGTCCATGTCGGCCCGGTTCCTGGCCTTGGCAGACGTCAGGTGCATTCTCATGCCGCTCATGAAGCCCTACCTCAAGGTCGCCGTCCTTGCCGACCTCTCCGAGCTCGGCATCCTCGACTCGCTCAAGAAGCCGCTCTCCCGCGCCGTCTTCGAACAGGCCATCACCTGGGCCACGCAGGCCGACCGAGGGTTATTCTGGAAGCCCCTGCAGAGAGTGCGGTCGCTGACCCTCGGCTCGTCGGGGGGCCTGGCGGCGCGGTCGTCCAAGGACTTGAACGCCAGCTCGATGAGCAAGATGGCCCGCAACGGGGAAGACGAGCAGTGGCTCGACAAGCTGAGGAACCTCGGCCTCAAGCCCGACGACGAAGTCAAGCTCTTGGCCCTTCGCGAGTTTCTCTGGCGCATGAGCAGGGCCAAGGCGCGAGACTCGCCGGCCGGAGACGTGGGGGCCCAGACGGGCCTCGTCTCCCTGACGGCGCTGGGCGTCACGCCGCAGACGGTCTTCTTCAACGACGAGCCCCTCAGGGACCCTGCCGTCGAGCCGGATCTCGACTCCCCGCCCGGCCCGTACACCATCGCGGACGCGTTGCTGGATGCCTCGATGACGATTGACGACCCGGTAGGCAAGAGGAGACGCGCGGCGCGCAACACGCCCGTGAGCCGAGTCCACAGCGTCGGGCCTCGGCGGCCGTCGCAGACGGCAATGCGCCTCCTGTCGCCCGAAGGCAGCGACCGGGCCAGCTCGAGACACTCGAGGAGCGCGTCGTCGGTCGGCCGAGGAAACGACGCGGGCGAGGACGAGGCGGCGGTCGTCCGGGATGGCCCCTATTCGGCCCGGAGGGGCATCCGGCATCGGTCGAGCGCGCTGAGCCTGCTCGATGGCAAGGATGGCACAAAGTCGACGGCGGAAACGGGGACAAGCGACGCCAACGCCTTTGGGGAGGTGGAAGGCCCGTTTGTCCAGGCGCCGACGGCGCCGCCCGCCGCGGCACGGGACGGCGACGAGCGCAGGGCGGGCCCGAAGGCGTCGAGACACAGCTACGAAGGGACCGATCCCAACATACAGAGGATGCTGGACAGGATGTACATGGACAACTTCCCCCGCGACGTCCTGGAGTTTGGGCCGATGGTGCAGCCCATCTCTGGCGGCAAGATCAGAGTCGTCAGCGCGCAGCCGGGAGACTGCCAGTGGAAGCCCGAGGGCCACCTCGTGGCGACGTTTGCGGAGCACAGGGGCCCGGTCAACAGGGTCGTCGCGTCGCCGGACCACGTCTTCTTCGTCACGGGCGGCAGCGACGGCACCGTCAGGGTCTGGGACTCGGCGCGGCTGGAGCGCAACATCACGCAGCGCTCCAGACAGACGCACAGGCACGCCGACGGCGCCCGCGTCGTCGGCCTGTGCTTCGTCGAAAACTCGCACTGCTTCGTCAGCTGCGCGAGCGACGGGAGCATCCACGTCGTCAAGGTTGACACGGTGTCGGCGAGCGGCGTCGTCCGCTATGGCAAGCTGCGGCTGGTGCGCGAGCACCAGCTGCCGGGCGGCGAGTTTGCCGTCTGGTGCGAGCACTACCGGCAGGAGTCGGCATCCGTCCTGGTCGTGGCAACCAGCCGGTCGCGGATCCTGGGCGTCGATCTCCGGACCATGTCGACGCTGTACGAGCTCGAGAACCCGGTCCACCACGGGACCCCGACGTGCTTCTGCGTGGACAGGAAGCGGAACTGGCTCTGCGTCGGCACCTCGCACGGCGTCATGGACCTGTGGGACCTGCGCTTCAAGATGAGGCTGAGGGGCTGGGGCGTGCCGGGCAAGAGTCCCATCTACCGCATGTCCATCCACCCGACCAAGGGCCGGGGGCGGTGGGTCTGCGTGGCCGGTGGGACGGGCCAGGGGGAGGTGACCGTCTGGGACCTGGAGAAGACGACGTGCCGGGAGATATACCGGACGAGCGGAAGCAGGGACGGCCCCAAGGGATACAGCGCCTGGGACGTGGACGAGGACAAGCCCGAGGGGATGCTGGGCCGCTTCGCCACGAACCTGGAGAGCAGCGAGGCGGGCAGCGCGGACCGAGGCGTGCGGGCCATGGTGGTGGGGACGGGGACGGCCGAGGACTCGCGCGACGTCCGCCACGCATATCTCGCCACGGGGGGGTCGGACAAGAGGCTGCGCTTCTGGGACATGTCGCGGATCGAGGGCTCGTGCGTCTACAGCGGCCTGCAGCCCGACGAGCCGCAGCCGACGTACGCGGCGACTCACCCGAGGGCGGGCGTGACGCTGAACGCGGAGAGGGCGTCGCGGCACGGCGCGGCGTCCGGGGGCAACGGCGGCGGCGGCGGCGGCAGCGGCAGCGGCAGCAGCTCAGGGGCCGGGAGCGGCAACAAGAGCGCGGCGAGCGGGCGGCCGCCGCGGTCGACGGTCATCTCGACGCAGCAGCAGCAGCTCCTCCAGTCGCACCTGGACACGGTGCTGGACGTGGTGATCCTGGAGCACCCGTACACGATGAGCGTCTCGGTGGACCGGTCCGGCGTCGCCTTTGTGTTCCAGTAGGAGTGGCGCATACCGGCGGACGGGCTGGACGCTCTGGCGACGGCGGAGCTGCTGGGCTCGACCATGATGGAGGCGAGCATGGTGGACCCGGGGGGGCACACCAGGTACGGCTGAGCGCCGAGGGCCCGTTTGCCGCAGAATCGTTGTCTGAACACCTTGGGGTGCTGTGTAAGAGGCAGAGAGGCTCGAGAGGCTGGACGTGAAGTCGTCGATTGTGGCAGTTCCATGTGTGGCGCACCAGCTGTGGCTTGGCCTTGCTACCTAAAATTTCCGCTCTGCTTGTGCTTGGGTCCTCGTCAGCCTCGTCCACGTCGATCTGAAGGAAGGGCGCAGAAGGAGCATTATCCGACAAGAAAAGCCCCTGAGCCGCCACGTCCAGCGAGACGGCAAAAGGCACGGCGACGCGCAAGGGACCCCTGCGCCATGAGGCTCACGGCGGAGCTCATCCAGGACGCGCTGTCCTACCTCAACCCGCTCAAGGAGCGCGAGCTCGACCTGCGAGGTGCGTCATGAAAAGGGCAGATGCTACACGTGCTCGATGGTGCCGAGGGCTAGAGTTGATGCATGGTGTCGTTGGCCGGGCGCGAAACAGGACAGCGAATCCCCGCCATCGAGAACCTGGGCGTCGCTGGCGTGAGTGGCACCGCGGCTGCCCGTCGAAAGCCGGCTGACGCGCGACGCAGCCTCACGATGCCATCGACCTGACCGACAACGACATCCAGGTGCTGGGCAACCTGCCGCGGTCGCCGCGGCTGACGACGCTGCTGCTGGCGCGCAACCGCGTGGCGAGCATCCAGCCGGGCCTGGCCAGGGCGGCGCCCAACCTCAAGAACCTGGTGCTGGCGTCCAACGACGTGGCCGAGCTGGCGGACCTGGACGTGCTGGGCATGCTGCCGCGCCTGACGCACCTCGTCCTCGCCGACAACCCCGTCGCCAAGAAGGAGGTGAGCCGGCGCAGCGAGGAGCGGCGAGGGGGTAGGTGCTGACGTGCCTCTGCAGCATTACCGCTGCTGGGTCCTATGGCGCTGTCCCCCCGTGCGGTTCCTCGACTACCAGAAGGTCAAGCAGACGGAGAGAGAAAAGGCCCGGGAGCTGTTTGGCACAGCGGAGGAGCCGACGGCACTAGCTTCTCAGGCGAGCTCCCCCATTCTCAGGCCTGTAGAAGTTGACCGGGGGGTGCTAATCGTGGTCGGGAACAGATAATGGGCAAGAAGACGAAGCTGTTCGAGGCGTCGACCAACGGGCCGGCGGCGGCATCGAAGCTGTCGCGCATCAAGCTCACCGACGAGGAGAAGAAGCGGCTGCAGGAGCGCATCCGGCAGGCAACAAGCCTGCAAGAAATAACGGCGCTGGAGAGGGAGCTCAACGAGGGACGACTGCCGCCGGGCGTTCAGGGCGACGCCATGGAGGAGTGAGGACGGGCGCGGGATGCATTACGACGGCCTTTATTCCCCTTGCCCTTGGGGGGAATGTATTAAATTGCTACTTGTACCACCAGCTCGGCATTGCTGGGCCAGAGGAAAGCTAGAAAAGCTAGATGGCACGGCCGCCGTAGTCGTACAATGTGCGGGTTGAGAAAGGGTCTCGCAGCCGACTGCGTCTTGGTGCGTCGGGCTCCTAGCCGGACATGTGCACGTCTCCGTGTCGGGATGGGCCCCCTCTTGCAGCCTGCCTCATCTCGAGCTCGAGCTGCTCGTTGGGGTCGTCGACCCTATCGTCGGGCCGCAGGGAGAGGCCAAAGGCGATGCCCTGGCCGACGACGATGGAGGCGGCGGCGGGGGCCTTGCCGTTGGCCACGGCGGGGCGGCGGTCAGCGGGCAGCTTGTCGTCGCGGAGGCGGGCCTGGGTGTCGCGGGCCGTGGCCTTGATTTTGTTGAAGGGCACCGTCTTGGGGACGACGTCCTCGAGGAACTCGAGGTTGTCCTGGTGCGAGACGGCGTTGGCTGCGGCGGGGGATGTTAGCGAGGACGGGACAAAAAGGGGGGGGGGGGGGTTGCTTGCCAATGTCCTTGTACTGGATGTTGCGACGGGGCTTGCGCTCGAGCTTGGTCTGGGTGAGGGCCGCCTCGGCCAGGTGCTGGATGAACATTTCCTGGGGGGGCGGCGTCAGGAGGGCTTGAGCAGAGGGGGAGGGGAGGGGGGAGAGGGGTCATACGGCGGCGCACGTCATGACGAAGGCGGCATTGTTGGAGCACATGGCGATGTCCGAGTCGTGGCTGATGATCTTCTTCACCCGCGACACTGGAGGAGGCATGTCAGCGGCCAGCGGAGGGGTCGGAGGCGGCGGCCGGGGGGCGCACGGGGGAGCTGGGTGTGGCCGGTCGGCTCCTTGCGCGGAGGGATGGCGGAGGTGTTGTAAGGCATGGTGCGTGGCGGGCGGAGGAGGGCGAGCCTGGGACAAGGGCGTCAGCGGCGAGAGGGCAGCGGCGAGAGGGCAGCGGCGAGAGGGCAGCGGCGAGAGGGCAGCGGCGAGAGGGCAGCGGCATGGAGAGGCTCGGATGCCGAGGCTCGGACGCCTACCCTGGGTGGCGGCAGGCCAGGGGGAGGCGGAGAGGCGGACTCAGGGCGCTGCGCAGGGGCTCGGCGCGTCGCTGCGACGTGTTGGAGATGCGGGCGGGCGTCGATTGGGGCTGGGGAGACGAGGCATCGGGGAGCGATGTCGCGGAGGCGGAGGCGGAGGCGGAGGCGGAGGCGGAGGACGGAGGAGACGCGGTTTGGAGACGCGAACAATGGCCGCGTCTCGACGGGGCAGAGGCGGCCTACCCTAGACGGCCCCACCGCCGCCAGCTGACGCCAGTCCCGACCACGTCACGCACGCGCGCCGCGGCTGCTGGCCAGAGCCATGGATCCGCCGTCGACGTCGCTGAGCGGCGGCGCGCACCCGGCGCGGCGGGCGTCCATCGGCTCGCGGCTGTCGTTTGCCGTGTCGAGCGCCGAGCGCGGCGAGGCGGCGCGGGGCGAGACGCACGTGGACGACGAGATTGCCGAGATCAAGCGCTACGAGGTGCGGACGGCGCGAGGCGGCGGCGGCAGGACGAGGCTGACGGCGGGCAGGACTTTACGACCATCGGTACGGCGGCCGGCGCGGCCCCCGACGGCGCGGCCCCCGGCCGACGCTCCCCGGCTGACTCTCGCCAGACTGGGTCCAGGACGCGGCGCGCGAGCGGGCCCGGCGCCGGACGCGCAGGCGGCGCGCGGCCGGCCTCTCCGGGCGCGGGTGCCTCTCCGGGCGCGGATACCGCCTGTGGGCGTGGTACGACGCGGCCCAGGGCTGGATCGTCGTGACGCTCATCGGCGCCGCCATCGGGCTCAACGCCGCCTTTCTCAACATCGCCACCGAGTGGCTGTCGGACATCAAGCTGGGCTACTGCACCACGGCCTTTTACCTCAACGAGCACTTTTGCTGCTGGGGCGAGGACAACGGTGAGCCGGGCCCGGGCTGCTTGCGGCTGCTTGCGGCTGCTTGAGGCTGCTTCCAAGGCTGCTTCCAAGGCTGCTTCCAAGGCTGCTTCCAAGGCTGCTTCCAAGGCTGCTTCGACGGGCTGCCTCCAAGGCCGCCACGGGCTGCCTCCTCGCGACGCTTGCGCTGATGCCGCCGCAGGCTGCCCGCACTGGCACCGCTGGACGGGCTTCGGGCCCCTCAACTACCTCGTCTACATCGTCTTTGCCGTACGCCGCCGCGGCCCCCGTCCCCGTCCCCGGCCCCCCCCCCAACCGCTGACCATCTCGACAGACCCTCTTCGCCTTCGTCTCCGCCGCCCTCGTCAAGTCGTTCGCGCCCTACGCCGCCGGCTCGGGCATCTCCGAGATCAAGTGCATCATCGCCGGCTTCGTCATGAAGGGCTTCCTCGGCTTCTGGACCCTCGTCATCAAGTCCGTCTGCCTGCCCCTGGCCATCGCCTCGGGCCTCTCCGTCGGCAAGGAGGGCCCCAGCGTCCACTACGCCGTCTGCACCGGCAGCGTCGTCTCGCGCCTCTTCGCAAAGTACCGCGGCAACGCGTCCAAGACGCGCGAGATCCTCAGCGCCTGCGCCGCCGCCGGCGTCGCCGTCGCCTTCGGCAGCCCCATCGGCGGCGTCCTCTTCTCCCTCGAGGAGATGTCCAGCTACTTCCCCCTCAAGACCATCTGGCGCAGCTACTTCTGCGCCCTCGTCGCCACCGCCGTCCTCGCCGCCATGAACCCCTTCCGCACCGGCCAGCTCGTCATGTTCCAGGTCAGCTACGACCGCGACTGGCACTTCTTCGAGATTGTCTTCTACATCGTCATCGGCCTCTTCGGCGGCCTCTACGGCGCCCTCGTCATCAAGTGGAACCTGCGCGCCCAGGCCTTCCGCAAGAAGTACCTGGCGCGCTACGCCGTGCTCGAGGCGACGCTGCTGGCCGCCGCCACGGCCGTCATGGCCTACCCCAACGCCTTCCTGCGCATCGACATGACGGAGAGCATGGAGATCCTCTTCCTCGAGTGCGAGGGCGCCGAGGACTACCGCGGCCTCTGCGAGCCGGCCAAGCGCCTGTCCAACGTGGCGTCGCTGGCCCTGGCCACCGTCCTGCGCATCCTGCTCGTCATCGTCTCGTACGGCTGCAAGGTGCCCGCCGGCATCTTCGTCCCGTCCATGGCCATCGGCGCCTCCTTCGGCCGCACCGTCGGCATCGTCGTCCAGGCCATCCACGAGGCCAACCCGGCCAGCGTCTTCTTCGCCGCCTGCAAGCCCGACGAGCCGTGCATCACGCCCGGCACCTACGCCTTCCTGGGCGCCGCCGCCGCCCTGAGCGGCATCATGCACATCACCGTGTCCGTCGTCGTCATCATGTTCGAGCTGACGGGCGCCCTGACGTACATCCTGCCCACCATGATCGTCGTCGGCGTTACAAAGGCCGTCAGCAGCCTCTTCGGCAAGGGCGGCATCGCCGACCGCATGATCTGGTTCAACGGCTTCCCCTTCCTCGACAACAAGGAGGAGCACAACTTTGGCGTGCCCGTGTCGCACGTCATGAGGACGTCGGTCGTGTCGCTGCCCGTCGGCGGGCTGACGCTCGGCGAGGTGGAGCAGCTGCTGTCGGGCGACAAATACCAGGGCTTCCCGGTCGTCGACGACGCCGACTCGAGCAAGGTGCTCGTGGGGTACATTGGCAGCACGGAGCTGCGCTACGCGCTGGACCGCGAGCGCCGGCTGCGGCCGACGGCGGGCCCCGGCGCGAGGTGCGTCTTTGCCGTGCCGCCTCGGCCGGCGCCGACGACGGACCCGACGGCGCCGACGCTCGACCTCGGCCGGTACGTGGACGCGACGCCCGTCACGGTGCACCCGCGGCTTCCCCTCGAGACGGTCATGGAGCTGTTCCGCAAGATCGGCCCGCGCGTGATCCTTATCGAGTACCACGGCCAGCTGACGGGCCTGGTGACGGTCAAGGACTGCCTCAAGTACCAGTTCAAGGTGGAGGCGGCGGAGAACCCCAGGGACGACGACCGCATCGCCGAGGGCCAGGCGCGGCTGTGGGACGTGATGCGCAGGGTGGGCTGCTGGGTGTCGGCGCACGTGTCGAGCGCGTCGGGGGGGCGCATCCGGCTGAGCGGCCAGTTTGACGGCGAGAGGGCGCCGATACTCGACGGCGACGAGGAGGGCGTCGACGAGGGCGTCGACGAGGGCGTCGAGCTCGAGGGCGTCGAGCCCGAGAGCGGGCGCTAGCTTGGCATCTCAGGGGCATGTAATTCAGTGCGATTTGATAGACATTGGGCCTCGATTAGACATTGAAGCCTAGGCCTCGGCGTGTCAGCCATGGGAACTGCTCGACAAGTCTCCCAGCTGAGGGACATCCTCGTCGTCGTCGTCGTCGTCGTCGACGACGGCGGGCTGGTCATCAGCCTCCTGCAGGGCGGCCTTGAGCGCGGCAATCTCGTCTTGGACGACGCGGTCCCGCAGCAGAGGGGCCGACTCGGGGTCGTCGGGCGCGTCGGCGGCATCCTCGGCGTCGGCCTCGCTGCTGCGGCCGACGACGACGTTGCCGGCGACGAGGAGGGCGGCGCCGGCCCACCAGAGCGGCGGCAGGGCCTCGGCGAAGACGACGAGGCCGAGGAGGGCGGTGAGGACGAAGTTGGCCGACGTGTTGATGATGGAGACCTGCGTGGTCGACGAGCCGGCGGCGAGGGCGGCGGTGAAGAGCGTCCACATCTGGGCGGCGCGTCAGCATAGCGCGCAGGAGCCGCGGGCGGGGGACGGGGACGGGACGACGCACGACGGCGTTGAAGGCGAGGTTGAGGGCGAAGAAGGCCTGGGCGCGGTCAGCCACGGGCGCGCGCGAGCACAGGGTTGAGGGGGCGGCGGACGGCGCGGACGGCCACGTCGACGGCGCGCTGGGCGGCGGCGAGGCCCAGCAGGGCGGCGAGGTGCCGGGCGAGGGACGAGGTGAGCTGCGTCGTGGTGCTTTGGGCGGCCGTCAGCGGCGGCGGCGCGCAGGGCGGCGGCAGCACGGGGGCCTCACAGCTTGGCGAAGGCGCCGTTGACGGCGGCGCAGGAGCCGCTGGCGAGGGCGAGGAGGAGCCAGCGGGCGCGGGAGACGCGGGCCATGGCGGACTTGGACGGGGCCGGGGCCGGGGCCGGAGCGCCGGGGGGCTCTGCCGGAGTGCCGGGGGGCTCTGCCGGGGTGCCGGGGAGCTTCGCCGGAGCGCCGGGGAGCTTCGCCGCAGTGCCGGGGGGCTTAGCCGTCGTCGGGGGCGTCGCCGTCGTCGGGGACGTCGTCGTCGGGCCGGGCGCGAGGTGGTCGGGCGCGTCCGCCCGTCTGCCGCGCCTCTGGCGCATCATGGCTGCCGCGCGTCGTCGTCGGGCGTTATTTATAGACGGCAGCAGAGCGCGTCTCGCAGCGCCGCGTGTGGGCCGGCTATGGCAATGGTGGTAAAGGGGCCATGTGGTCGAGGTGGATCATGGGACGGCTTGCTGGGTGACCCCTGCGGCAGCCATATGGCCGAGCACGGCCAAGCAGGGCACGTCCAAGCAGCCACGTCCAAGCAGCCACGTCCAAGCAGCCACGTCAAGCGCCAGCCAGCTGCTCCAGGCTAGCGATGCGGCATTTTATTCGTCTATTCACGGAATCCTGAATCGCATTGTACGAGCATTGCATTCCCGTTGCCTCGGGCCGCGCCCAACGCCGCCGCACGAACCGCCCGCCTCTGCGCCGCGTACAGACCCCGGGTGGACATGGGAAAACTGACGGAAAGGGGGAGCAGAGCAGCGCTAGCTCCGAGGCTCGAAACCGGTGGCCTCGCCCGCCGCGCGCGCCTCCTGCGCCTCCTACGTCTCGCCGGGCTTCTTGGCGTTGCAGCTGACGATCTTGACCTTGTCGGCCTGCACCGACTGGCCGCCGCTGTCGAGCTTGAAGGTGACGTTCTTGATAAGAAAGGTCCACACCTCGTCGCAGAAGCGGTACGTGTCGAGGCTCCCCTGCGGCCGCGTCAGCGCGCGCCGCCCCGGCCGCCGCCCGCCGCCTCACCTTGAACTGCAGCCGGCTCTTGACGCTCTTCTGCAGCGTCTCCGTGATGGCCTGGTCGAAGTTGCCCAGGATCTTCATGGCCAGCTGCGGGTTGATGCGGTCGTCGCTGATGAGGTCGTCGAGCGTGTCCGTCAGAGCGAGCCCGATACTGGCCCTCGTCAGCGAGTCCGCCGGGCCCGGCGCGCCGCCGCTGCGGCCCGACGCACCTGCTCCTACGGTAGAGCTCGTAGAACGACTGCGCGCCGGACGCCATGGTGTGCGGATGCGGGCGAGGAGCAGCGCGAGGGAGGCGAGAGGCGCTGTGCAGGCAGAGAAGAGGTGCACGTCACGAGGAGTTCAGGGTAGTAGGCGGCTGAGTCAGCGGCTGAGTCAGCGCCCGGCGTCATGTGACGTCGCCCGTCTACCGCAGCATGCGCCATCTCGCACCGAGCATCACGGCAGACGACGTCGCTCCGCGCCCCGACACGCCAGACCCTCGTCGACGCAGCGCGAGAGGCACGCAGACCAGACACCATGAGCCTCCAGTACGGCCTGGGCGGCGCCGGGTCGTTCCTGACGGTGGTGGGAGCGTGTACGCGCGACCCCGGCGCCTCGCTGGCCCGCAGCCCGGACTGCGCCTTGGACGCGGCTCGCTGACGGCGCGCCAGACATGCTCTTCACCGGCAGCGGCGAGTCCTTCAACGTCGGCGCCTTCCTCGAGTCCGTCTCGCCCTACGCCTGGGCCGACCTGGGCATCGCCCTGTGCATCGGCCTCTCCGTCGTCGGCGCCGCGTGGTGAGCCTCCGGGCCTCCCCCCCCCCCCTCTCTCTCTCTCTCGTGGCCACGGCTGACGCGCCGCCAGGGGCATCTTCATCACCGGCTCGTCCATCCTCGGCGCCGGCGTCAAGGCCCCGCGCATCCGCACCAAGAACCTCATCTCCATCATCTTCTGCGAGGTGGTCGCCATCTACGGCGTCATCATGTCCATCGTCTTCTCCTCCAAGGTGCAGCTCGTCGACGGCCCCGAGGCCGTCTCGCCCAACTCGTACTACACCGGCTACGCCCTCTTCTGGTCCGGCCTGACCGTCGGCCTCTGCAACCTCGTCTGCGGCGTCGCCGTCGGCATCAACGGCAGCGGCGCCGCCCTGGCCGACGCCGCCGACGCGTCCCTGTGCGTGCAGTGTCCCTGACCCGCGGCCTCGCCCGACTGCTGACCAATGGCAGCTTCGTCAAGATCCTCGTCATCGAAATCTTCAGCTCCGTCCTCGGCCTCTTTGGCCTCATCATCGGCCTGCTCGTCTCCGGCAAGGCAAACCCGTTTGGCGAGAGCCTGTAAGGCGGCCCGGCCCGCCAGCCGCCAAGTCGGTCAGTCACATATACCGGAATGCATTGCGCCAACAGTGTTTGGCCTGGCGTTGGGGAAGACGGGCTGGAGGAGCATGTATGATTACGGTTGTACCCTTAGCCGGCCCCTGGACGCTCGTCGGTACATGAGAGGGAAATGCAGCACGCCTGACATGTCGACGCGTTGCCCTCGCCGTCCTATATTCAGCGGCCCCGTCTCCCCCTCGATCCAGCGCCTATGTCCCCCGGATGGCATCCAGCAGCAGCGCGTCGACCCTGGCGCCCTTGTCCAGCTTGCCCGTGCCGCCCGGCAGGCAGAGCAGCGCGTTGGCCGACCGCAGGCTGCCGACGCGCGAGCTGCGCTGCCCGCCGGTGCTGGTCGCCGTCAGCACGCCGTCGCGGCCCGCGGCGACGACGGCGCGGTGGTACTCGGGCCGCGGATCCAGGGCCACGTCGTGCGCCACGACGACGGGCACCCGGGGCAGCCCGGCCGGCGCGACGCCGGCCAGCTTGTGCAGGGCCGGCAGCACGAACAGGTGCAGCGTCACGAGCGCCGACGCCGGGTTCCCCGGCAGCGCGAAGACGGGCCGCGACACGCGCCGCCCGGCGCCGTCCTTGGCCGGCACCGTGGCAAACGTCGTCGGCTTGCCCGGCTTCATGGCGACGCGGCCGAAGCGGATGGTGCCGCCCAGCGCCCGCTCGACCGTCGGCTTGAGCAGGTCCAGCTCGCCCATGGAGACGCCGCCCGTGGTGACGAGCACGTCGGCCTGCCGCAGCCCGCGCCGCAGCGCCTCCTCGAGCGCGCCGGGCCGGTCCCCCGCGACGCCCAGGTCGACGGCCTCGAAGCCGCGCTCCCGGAGGGCCGCGAGGAGCGTCGGCCGGTTCGTGTCGCGCACCTCGCCCGCCCGCAGGGGGCCCGCCCGCCCGTGCTCGACGAGCTCGTCGCCCGTCGACAGCACGCCGACGACGGGCCGCCGGAACACCCGGGCCTCGGCGGCGCCGACGGCGGCCAGCAGGCCCAGCTCGCCGCCGACGCCCGAGATGCGCTCGCCCCGGTCGAGCACGACGGACCCGCGCGCCACGTCGCTGCCGACCTCGCGCACGTTGTCGCCCTCGGCGACGCCCTCGGCCCGAATCTCCACCTCCTTCTCCTCGCTGCCGTCGTCCGTCAGGGCCCGGAGCACCGTGTCCTCGACCATGACGACGGCCGTGGCGCCGGGCGGCAGCGGCGCGCCCGTCGTGATCCTGGCAACCTGGCCGCGCCCGAGCGGCTGCGCCTCGCCGGGGCTCGCGTGCGAGACGGCGGCGACGGGGAAGACGCCGCTGATGGTGCCGTCGGGCGGCGCGACGACGGCGTAGCCATCGACAATGCTGGCCCTGAACGCCGGCACGTCCTCGCGCGCCTCGACGGCCTCGGCGAGCACCGAGCCCACGATGCTCTGGTCCACCTTGCAGCTCACCACCTCGGGGGCCGGCGTGTGCTCGGCAATCAGGGCGAGGGCGTCGTCGACGGAGAGCATGGGATAGGGGGACTCGCGGTGCCGGCGCGTAGGGCCCAGCTGCGGGTCGTTGGACAGCGCCTCGGCGTCGGGGGCCGTGTGTCTGACGAGGGCCCCGTGGCCGTGGCCGTGGCCGTGGCCGTGGTGATGGCGGTGGTGGTGGTGGTGGCCTATCCCTGCGTCCGCCTCGAGCTTCTCGACGCCCCCCGCGTGCAGGGCCCGCGAGTCGGCGCCCGACGCCTGGAGACAGGCGTGCGGCAGCGTCTTGACGATGGCCTGCAGGTTCTCCTTGGCGCCCTTGGGGGAGCCGGGCAGGGTGACGATGATGGACTTGTTGCGCACGCCCGCCACGGGCCGAGACATCATGGCGACTTGGCCGCTCCGTCAGCGGGTTGCAGCGGCGGCGCCTGGAGAAGCCGGCTTACACGGCGTCACGGAGAGCGATGCGGCCAGCATGGCGTGCACCAGACCCGGGGCCTGTCTGTGCAGCAGCGGAGAGACGGCCTTGACCCAGACACAATCAGCGCCCGGTCGGGACACGGGGCATGCGAGATGGAGGCACCTCTGGCGTGCCATCCGCGACCGCGAAGCCGGTGCCGCCCGTCGTGACGATGAGGTTTGGCGGGCTCGGGCCGTCGGCCCAGGCGGCCACCTGTCGCTGGATCTGGAGCACGTCGTCGGCGACGATGGCCTCGCCCGTCACCTGCCACCGGCTGCCGCCGTCCTCGGTGACGTCGGCGAGGACGCCGCGGAGGGCCGCCGCGGAGGCGTCCGTCGCCGGCTGTCGGGCGGCCGTGGTCGACACGACGAGGAGGGCGGCGGTCAGGGGGTCGTCCATGGTCTGGGCTCGCGTTGCGTGAAGCTGCTAGCCATGACGAAGGCTAGGATGACGTTGCGGCTCGGACTAAACTTGGACTACTTGCTCGGACTAAACCTACTTGCTCGGACTAAACTTGATCCGCCATCTATCCGTACTCCGAATGCCTTCAACAGCTACTCAGCTACTCCAGCTTCGACCGCTTCCCTGCCTCCCCCCCAGACACAAGATGGAAGCACACGCCATAGGCCACTTCAACCGCGAAAAAGGTCGCCAGGCTCCAGACGACGAGCGGACTCCCGAGCCACTCGAATGCCTCGGGCCAGTACTTCCACCGCACATAGGCAAAGCCCACGGTGCAGCACGAGCCGAGGAAGCGGCTCAGCCTGTGGCCTGTCAGAGCCCTTCGCGCACGCCTGTCTCGCTGACTTACCACAGGGTCCACGACGCGCCCCTCGTGCTGTTCCGCTGCAGCAGCTGGCAGAGGCCGCCTATCGTCAACACCAGCTGGCAGACGACAGCCCCCCACGAGTAGGCCAGCCCGGGCCCGATTTCCGCCGCCAGCGCCAGGTGGCCGGTGAAGCACATGAGCGTTCCGCCGACGAAGATGAGCGGCGAGTGCCGGGCGACCAAGGGCGAATGCCGCCACTCGGTCGGGGCTGCGCGCGTTGCCGCGACCATGATGACGACGTTGAGGGTGACGCCTGCTGCAAAGACGGCCAGCTCTACCCTGTTCCGCGACGGGTAGACGATGGTGTACACCATCTCCCAGCCGATGTTGTTGCACAGCGGGATGATGGCCATGCTGTACGTCTCGCCCCTGTACGAGTGCCAGATCATGGCGCCGTAGTTGATGAGCCAGCCGATGCCCATCAGCGCGACCATGGTGTCAGCCACCCACTGGACCTCCTGGTACGCCGGCGGGGGCTGCAGATCAGCGAAGCCGTCCATGGTTGAGTCGGTGCTGGAGTGCCGTCTGCCTTGATCCGGTGTAAGACTACGACGACAGAAGATGAATACCAATGGCTGCGTGTAAGATGGACAAGCAGACAGAGCGGGCAGAGGTTAAGTACGTCCGGGGCCGTCCTATGCACATGGCCCGGACGGCTTACACAGTAATTACCCAGGGGCTGCCCTTGTTCTGGAACCCGATCGAGCATAAGAATATTATGAGACACAAGCACAGCTAAGAGTAATAGTGCCGATACGCACACGCGAACCTCTTTGGCCACCAGGGGTGCACATAGCCATCTGCGGCCAAGCCTCGACGGCAGGCTTGGCGCGTGTCATCTGCAGCGTCATCACAGGCGTCTGCCGCGCATGTGATGAAGCTCAGCGCTTCGGGGGCGACATCAGGAGCCGTGTCAGGCTGCCATCTACCAGGTTGGAAGCCAAGGTCAGAGGGTATTTGCCCTCGACGGGCAACCGTCTTCTGCATATGAGTGTCGCCAACATGAACGGGCGAACTGACGATGGAGACTGTTAAACCAGAGTCCGATATGGACTCGCAAAGCCATTGATGCATTTCGGCGCTAATGAGCGTAGACAAGCCAGAACCCGTCCTCTATCATCCGTCGACAGCCTCAAGACTTGGACCCTCCCTGCATCTGCTCGCGCCGTCCCCAGAGCGCCACCATCTTCTTCATCCCCCGGCCAGCTTCCTCGAGCGCCTTCATGCAAGCCTCCTTCACCCGCGGCGACTGCAAGGCACCCAGAGCCGCTTCCACGTCCTCTTCAGCATGGCTTTCCAGCGCCTTCTCCATGATTCCCCGGGTGCTCTCTTCGTTGAGAGCCATGACGATTGGGAAGGACAGTTCCCCGTTCCGCAGGTCCTCTGCCACGGCTCCTTTGCTGTTGACATACTCCGCCGAATAGACATTCTTGCAGTCGTTTTGAAGCTGCGCATACCATCTACGCAGCGTGTTAGCCGCCCAGAGGGACAAGACCGCCATCACATCCGAGGGCAACTCACCCAAACCGAGCCAGAAAGTCATCCAGCTCATCTCCGCCGTCGTTCAGCAGCCTCCCCAGCAGCACGAACAAGGTGCCCGTTTTCAGCACGGCCATGTTCTTGTACGCCTTGACCCGCTCGTCACCCTCGTACTGGAAAGACTTCAACCCGTCCCGGCGCCAAACGAGCGACAGGTCTTGGCCGTGGAGGATCTGCTCCAATGCCTTGAGGAGCTCCACGCCGAGGACCGGGCGCTCCCGCAGGGCTCGGTTGATGACCGTCGTCAGCACGAAGTAGGCTCTGTTGGCCGTTTCACTTGCTCCGTAGATCAAGTGGGCAGTGGGCTGGTTCTTGCGCTGGGAGCTGTCGTCGGATATGTCATCCACCAGGATCAGAGCGAAATGCACGGCGTCCATGATGTCGAGGATCAGGCTGTACTTGGCCGGGTCGTCCTGCTCCAGCGTGGGCCGGAACTCGTTGACAAAGGGCGCGAAGTGATGCCGTCCGTAGAGGCCGAGGAGATATTCGTACGGACACCCGGGCTCCTCCTTGCTGTCTCCTCGTTCGTAGGAGGCCTTCTTGCAGTAACCAAACTGCTGGACGGGTTTCGGAGTTGCCGCCTTGTAGGCCTTGGAGCCTCGAGCAACGAGGCCCATTGAAAAGGCAACTAGCGGGAAGGCGATTTCCCCAAGGCCGACGCGATCCTTGAACCAGCCCATTGTCTCGACGACAAAGGGCGGCATGCTCGAGAAAGGGGGCATGGTTGTAGACGTGATCTGAGCTGGAGAGGCTTTGGATGTATGGCGTAAAATGGGGCAACCTCTGGCCCAAGGGGCACCCAGTTGGTTATAAAATACACCGACGGTACACGTCACTGGGGTTCAGCCCGGGAGTAAGCCCGGATAGGTAGTGGAAGCTGCTGTGATTAGGACACTCATCATACTGCTCGGGTGGCGCTTGGCCGGCACGTGTTGCGGTTGCAAACTGACAGGGCCGACGCGGCACCGCAGTTCCAGGGAGCCATGGAAGGCGTCGTCACCCTGCAGGCAAGTGATGAAGATGGTATTACTGGAAAGGCCGAGGCACGCCGCCGTTTTCAGTAACGGGGCTTCATAAAAGTGACAGCTCGCACAAGCCGTCTGTTTAGGAATACAGTCCGTGTGATGTTTATCCCATCATATGACAAGTTATGATGCGTGTTTCTCGTCGACCTTGTCCGGCTTGTCCAGGGCCCTGTTGTGCTGAGTCCCGTCACCCTGGATCCAGTCCCTAAGCAGTAATACGCCCGCCCCCCCGGCTGCGGGTCCGGCGACCAGGCTGACGAGGAACATCCAGACGAGTAATTCTGCAGTCACACGCCGCCCCGTGGACTCGATCGCGTGGCAGAGGAGACCCGCCGTCATGAAGAAGCCGCTCGAGGTGCCAGTCATCTCGTTGATCTGCCTCAGTCGGGCCTGCCGAGCCGCCCTGCCGGCAACACCGACTTGCAGAGCATCGGGCACACCCGCCAGACTATTCATGACGCGCAGGGGACCAACGTCAGCCTTGGGCCCCAGCATCGAGGGGGCCCAAGTTGCGGCAAATGCCACGGCGAAGGCGCCAACGTGCGTCACTGCCGACAACAGGAAGAGACAGCCCATGAGGGACCTCTGGTATCTTCCCGCCGCCGGCGGGTGCTGCCTGTTCCGGCTTCTGTGGAGCAGCCAAAGCGAAACGATGGGCATGGCCGTTGAAAACCCGCAAAAGGCGGACAGAGCGCCTAATGCCGCAACCGTTCTTCCCCGGCTTAGTAGGGCCGCAACGTGGACATGACTGAGGCCGCATACCTGAACGGGAACCAGGCTCTCTTGCCCGAGGCCGACTCGTTGATGACGATGACCATGAACGGGACCACTTGACCGATGTAGAGGAAAAGGTGGAGCGAAAACCAAGGCCAACCATCCTCCATGGATTTCACTGATACGCCTCCCAGAACCTCGATCCATGTGTACAGCCATTGGTAGCCAGGCGCCTTGTGAGCTGGGTCGAAGAGACGGGCAAAGTCGGGAACCTCGACGAGCGGGTAGCCCTCTTTCAGCTTCCAGGCCATGCCGCCAAGGGCAAAGAACACCTGCAGAAGGCTCATGAGACGGATTGACGACATCATTGTGATGGTTGGGGTCCAAAGAGGGAAGCGCTATGAGAGCGTCCAGAGGCGAGGTGTTCAGCGCTACGTCTCAGCCGCCGTCACAGTCACTCCGATTTATGGACGCTGAGCATGACGGAGAGGCTCCGGAACATCTCTTGCCGGAACGCGCTCCAAAATGACAAGTATCACGTTCTGTGCCGCTGAAGAACCCACAGATGACAACCACACCAAGCCGTTGTTTGTACACTGACATATCATATATTACGAACGCCGTACGAACGCCAACGCTAAACGAAACCGATCTGAAGCTCGTGTGGAGACTCAAGGGTCGGGCCGCTTGCCCAATTCGTTGAGATATTATAACGGCGGCAGTAACCGGTCTAGGAAGTGACCAGCTCCCTTCGTACGACGAGGGCGGAAGCGACGGCAGCGATGGCGTACCGACTCTATGGGCGGGCCATATTACGAATTGATCCGGTTCCAGGTACGACATGCTGCACGAAACGTTCCTGCAGCTGAGCTGATAGGCGATGTTGCATTGCATACGTATGCACAAGGGAGCTTGCGTATTACTACAGTATGGATCCAGTCTGGGTCGATTTTGAGGCATCAGGGATGGCCCTCTGCCTCTGATTCCACCCCCTCTAGAGCATTGCCGTGGAAAGAAGCACGGCGAGCCCTCACACTGCATTGCATGCCTCAGTCCTCGGTCTCACGCGGTGACAAAGACGGCGAAACCCTGGTTGTCATGTATGTCTCATGCCGAACCATTTCCGCATGGGCATCGTCTGGGGTGGCGATTTGCATGTCTTACACCTTGGCGTGCATGTATTCTACACGTTTGCACATGTTTTGTGCTCCTTTTCGCCCGAGGGCGGGAAAAGCCCTTGATGTCTGTCTCGGGCGACCTCATGACGCGCTGCTTTAAGCGGTCCCGCCTCTCAGCAAGGAAAGCTTCAATGTTGCGCGCATGCTTTGCTTGGAGATAGATCACCTGTAAACATCTGTCTGCTAGCTACTATGAGAAAAGGAAAGACGCAGAGTGGTGCTCTGCGGAGGACTGTCTAAACAGCACCCAGCCAAAACGCGTAACACGCAAGCAAAGTTGGAACTGGTGAGCTCTAGCTGTGCAGTAGAAGACGCGGAGACTGTCACGAAGTGGGCAGTCTTGCAGGAAAGTACTAATTCATTTCTCTAGTATACTGTTGAAGAGTACGAACCTACTCAAACACTTCGGTCCTCTAGTTCCGTGTACATTGAGGAAAATGCAGGCAGTCATTGCTTGAAACATTGTTGCTACGAGGTAGCAGCTGCCGTGGCATGCTGGTTTGTCTTCCTCAACCACACCTTGGCCGACAGATTTGGCAGCATGAACTTGCCAAAAGCCACGTTCTTCGGCCGAGGACCAAAGTTCTCAATGGCAAAGTCGAAATGCAAGAGAAGATGCACCAGGACCAGTTTGACCTCGTCCGAGACCATGAATCTGCCGGGGCAAGCGTGGCGTCCCATGCCAAAGTGCATGCTGTACTCGCTGGTCGCCGTCAGGGGGGACGATGACTTGAGCTGGGGGTCGTCCCGCATCCGGGAGAAGCGAAAGCCGTCGAAGCTCTTGGCATCCTGGTAAAACCGCTCGTCTGTGAACAGGGGGGAGTTGGGCGTGAAGATGTAGGTGCCCTCGGGGACGTGCAGGCCGTTGGAGAAGGTGTATGGCTTTAGAACGAGCCTCGCCAGGGCAGCTGATGGCATGTGAGAATTATCCCAAAGAGCTTCTTTGCAGCGACGAGCTCCCACGGGGCCACGTACATGCGTCAAGGGGGTTGAACCGCTGTGTCTCCTTGATGAAGCTGTCCATCTTGTGCATGGCGTCGATGGCTGCCTTTGTGCCGTCTCCGTAGGTGGCGAAGCATTCCTTTATTTCGTCCCGGAGCGGCTCGACGTACTCGGGACGTGTAGCGATCTCGAAGATGGTCTGGACAACCAGCTGAACATGCGTCAGCCTCGCTCCGGCTTTGAAGGGGAGCAAGAACATACCTGGCTGGACGTATGCAAGGCGGCAAAGATGGTGTTGGTAAACATATCGGCAACGTGCCGCTCGTCCCATCCTGCTGCACGCTGCTCATCGACCCAGTTCATGGTGAAGTCGAGGAGATCCTGGGGCTCTGTGAGCTTCAGGAGCATGCTAGAGACAAGGGGGACACTCACTTTCATGGGGTTCTTATCCCGCGAGTCTCTTCGCGACTGGATCTCGTCGAACACGGCCGTCTGCAGTTTTTTCACGACTCGAGCAGCCGCCAAGAACCTCGCGAGGAGACTGAGGGCGTCTTAGCCAAGGCCTCGTGTGAGAGAAGCAACATGAATACTTACGGTCTCGAAAAGGAAGGGAAGCAACGCAGGATGAGGGCTTGCCGGGGCACCGCGTCCCCAAACTCGACGCACATGTCAAGAAACTCGGGGTTTCTGCATAGAGGCTCGCCGAAGAGGGACTTGGTTGTAAGGCGGGCAACGACCCTCAACGCCAGGGGGAAGCACGGAACTGCCGTCCATCCCGAGTCGCTAGGTGCATCGGCGGCATGGGAGAAGAAGGGCAGGTAGGATGACTTTTGAACTTTGCCGGCGAATTTCTGCGTCTCTTCCTGGAAGCCGTGAAGAAACTCGTAGGCAAACTCCCGGAAGAAGGGGTCTTGGGGGTTGCTGGCGCGGGTCCTCTGCCAGCTCAAGGCTTTGGCTATGACCGAGTTTGGAATCCTGCGGACGTTGTGCTGCATTCCGGGGAGCGAATACTTGAACTGAAACTCCTGCCAGTAGTGTCAGCGAGATGCGCTCGTCCAATGGAGGCCCCGGGAATTAATAGTTACTTCGGACATGACGGCGTTGAAGGACATGTGGTCCTCGTCGAGGGCGTAGTATTCCCTTGTCATGGCTCGATTGCAAAGGAAGACGTCCATCCGCGTCATGGTGGGGATCTGAAATGCAGAATCGCGATGCTGTTTGGACCCTCGTGAGCAGTGTGTCTCCATCGGCAGGGGGAGAGGCGTCTTGAAACCTTTTCATAGCCCTCTTGGACAGACTCGCGTGCGTTCCACACGTTGCGCACGGCGGCGAGCCATTTGCTAAAGCGGACCCCCGGGCCTATGACGGGCACGTCGACCTTGGGTAGCCTGGTGAGCCTGGGAGGGCGACGGCGACGGAGAAGGAAACCAAACCGTCTTCTGGTAGTCGAGATAGCGGATCAGGAGGAGGGCAACGACGACGGCACCGCCATAGGCCATCGTGGGCCACAGGGACTCGGAGCTGGAGAGACGTTCGGCCAACATGGTGATGGAGGGCAGGCGGGTCGCTCAGGGGGGGGGGGGGGGGGTTTGCGACGGGGACAGGCAGGAGAGCTTGAGGGATATTCGAGGACGAGGCCCTGGCCGTTGTCACGACTTTTATCATGACAACTGTCCAAGTTTATGCCGAGGGGGGCCAAAGACTGAGGGGGCGTGGGCAACTTGCATCATCAAGCATCTATTCCCGGCTTGGTAATACAAAGGACTAACGGTGTCTGGCTCTCTATGCATGGTATTACTTCCGCACCCAGCCCAATGCATGCCACGTAATCCAGACAACGGCACAGGCAACCAGCAGGACGTGAAGTCTCGGGGCAAAGGCCCTCAGGCTGCGGAGCAGCGTCCAGCCCGAGGCCCGGCGGCTAGCTCGCGCAGGAAGGGGGGCAAAGTGCAGCCGCGGCGTCCCACTGAGGATGGCAGTCGACGAGCCCGCGGGGATGTCATGCAGGGCAGGGATCAGGTATCGGCCCACGAGGCGCATCACGAGGCCGTCGTTGGCCTGCATGCGGGTTAGGAGCTCGGACTGGAAGCAGACCCTTGCCGTGCGGGACAGGCGGCTGGCGTTGACGGGCCGGATCATGGCCTCGACGGCGGATGCGTCTGCCATGACCTTGGCGAGGTCGTTGCTGGCCAGGGCGTTGGCCAGGGCGGCCACGTCCTCGATGGCCATGTTGGCGCCCTGGCCGATGTTGGGCGTCACCTGCGCGGGTCAGCCTGGGGAGAGGAGAGAGAGGGGAGAGGAGAGGCGGAGGAGAGGAGAAACAAGAGACGGAGGGCAGGAGAAGCAAGAGACAGGGGACAGGAGAAGCAAGGGACAGGGGATAGGAGAAGCAAGGGACAGGGGACAGGAAACACAGGACAGGAGAGCAAGAAGAGGACAGGAAACACAGGACAGGAGAGCAAGAAGAGGACAGGAAACCCAGGACAGGAGAGCAAGAAGAGGACAGGAAACACAGGACAGGAGAGCAAGAAGAGGACAGGAAACACAGGACAGGAGAGCAAGAAGAGGACAGGAAACCCAGGACAGGAGAGCAAGAAGAGGACAGGAAACACAGGACAGGAGAGCAAAAAGACAGGAAACACAAGGGCATCTACCTTGCGCACGGCGTCGCCGACGCACACGAGGCGCCCAAAGTGCCACGTCTTGAACCAGCCCTCCTCGAGCGGCTGGATGGTGAAGATGTCACACGTCGCCCACATGTCGCCAAACGTCAGGTTCGCGTCGAGCTTCTTGGCCTTGATGCCCTCGCAGATGCGCCGCGCATCCTGGTTGTCGAAGCGCGGCCGGTCGTAGTACGTGTGCGGCCGGTCCGTCTTGGCGATGACGAACCAGAAGGCCTTGCTGTCCTTGCCGTTGAAGACGTGGATGGTCAGCCCGTCGTCGAGCAGGCTCAGCTGGATGCCGTCCTTGACGCCGGGCACGTCGGACGAGATGCCGAAGACGCAGGCGTAGTCGATCCGCAGGGCTGCGGCGGTTAGCCCCGGGCGCCTCTCCATGGCCGGCGCCGCTCAAGCCTTACTCGACTTCTCGCCGTCGGTAACGCGCCCGGGCTCGGCCTCGTTGGCCTGTCTCCATATCTCGGACCGTACGATGCTGTGGACGCCGTCCGCGCCCACGACCAGGTGCCCGCTGTACTCGTCGCCGGCGGCCGTCCGGACGACTGCGTGAGAGGCCCCGTTCTTGACCGACACCACCTTTTGGCCGGTGTGGACGCGGTCTTTGCCGTGGAGCCTGCTGTAGAGGATGGCGAGGAACTTCTGGCGCTCGAGAAACGACAGCGGATAGCCAAAGCTGCGCGGAGCAGTTGGTTAGCCTCTTGACCCCCGGCCCTGCCGCGTTATACCGACTTGGATCGTATTATGGCCGGGTACTGGCTCTCAAAGAAGAAGCCGTCTCGGTAGCGGATCCGCGCAAACTCCAGCGGCTCTATCGCCTTCTCGACCGGCTCAAACAGGCCCAGCTGGTCGAGGACGACGGCCCCGTTGGGCAGGATGCCTATCGACGCTCCCACCTGGGGGCTTATTTCCTCGCCCTGCTCGAGGACCTCGAACGAGATGCCCAGTCGCTCCAGGCAGTGGGCGAGGGTCAGGCCCGCTACAGACCCACCGATGATCAAGACCTTGAACTCTTTCGACATGGCGACGGAGGCAGAGGAATCTTGGTATCATGGACGGCGGGAGCACGACGACGGCGACGCGTCAAACGGCCTGGGCCCTGTGCGCAGCAAGAGCCGGCTTCGGCCTCTGCTGTCTGGGCTGAGATCAATGTGCGCGGCGTTAGTAAGAGTCTCCAGCGATCATCAACACAGGGGTATATATATACATGTTTGCGTCGCAATCCATGGCATTTGACCCTCCGCTTATGCCGAGACATGGTGGCGATAGACCAGGGTGCATGCAAGATGCAGGTTCTCGCATGCTGCATGTCTGAGTCCTGCAGTATTCCGTGACAAAGAATAGCTGGTGGCGGGTCTTACATGTACTCGGGAGAGAGCATGTGAAGAGACAGTGGCCCATCTGCCAGCCTGAGACACGACGCTGGCATGTGAGATCTCGAAGCTTGGTGGAGAGAAACACTACCTGCGACCGCCACTTTCCCGTTTGAGCGGGACTCTACGAGTTGCCTGAAGAGATTTGATATATATTTAGTAAAGGGTTCTAAGACAAGGAACATTTATAGTAAGAGTATACCTTTATGGACAGAGTAGCTGAGTAGCTATATGATGGATCCGCGTACCACGCCGTCGTACAACTCGCCATGCCCCTCGCGGCGAGCCTTACGTAGCCTCCCAGTGTCTCAGTAACCGGCTGCATATCTGCAAGGCTGACTGACTACACACCCCTCTTCCCCATCATCACCTAATATATCTGTCTGCGCTGGGCCCACAGGCTGCTTGTACTAAGTGAGCCGTCATCATTTGCACGTCGCGGACGTGGACTGGCGCCCAGTTAGAGGTCAAAACTTGG
Source organism: Hypocreales sp. Mo6-1 (assembly GCA_002939055.1). NCBI lineage: Eukaryota > Fungi > Ascomycota > Sordariomycetes > Hypocreales > Hypocreales sp. Mo6-1. Next base: position 5,299,045 of record PNEP01000013.1, read on the forward strand.
GACAACACGAGCTCCTGTGTGAGTCCCGCGAGAGCCCAGCATCGTCGAAACCGTCTTTGGCACCCAGCGCGACCAGCAACTCTCAGCGTCCGAGTCCGCCATACACGCCGCCATGCCGTCCCATCTCTTGCTGTTCCAAGTCCCGGCCATATGCGCCGTGTGGTTCGCCGTGCTCTTCGTCATCGACCGCAGCCGCAAGAAGGGCGGAATCCCTACCGTCCGGCGCTGGCCATGGCTGTTCCCCGAGATCCTCGACCGGCTGGCGTACAACAGCAACGCCGGCGAGCTGGTCAAGGAGGGATATCGCAAGGTAGGCTCGTTGCCGTCCGTTGCCGTCCGCCTTGAGCGCCCCCGCCTGACCCTCTCGCAGCACAAGGACAAGCCGTTCCGGCTGCTGAAGATGGACATGGACCTCGTCGTCATCCCCTTGCGCTACGCCGCGGAGCTGCGCTCCATCACCAGCGACAAGCTGGACCCCCTGACGGCGAGCTTCGACGACAACGCCGGCGACCTCACGGGCATCCTGCTTGGCAGCGAGCTGCACTCGGACGCCATCCACCGCCGCCTGACGCCGGGGCTTCGTGAGTCCATGTCGCCCGCGCGGAAAGCCACGGCGCCGGTTCTGACGGCCCGTAGCGCGAATCATCCCCGTCGTCGTCGACGAGCTGCAGCACGTCTTTGACAAGGTGCTGCCCGAGTGCGACGGTACGAGCGCGACCCGAGGCTCGACGCCTTCCGCTGGCTGACCCCTTGAACCACAGGGCGATGGGTTCCGGCCAGTCCCTACGACATGGTGCTTGCGCTGTCGACTCGCGCCGCCGCCAGGGTCTTCGTCGGGGAGCCCGTCTGCCGCGACGAGATCTTCCTCGACACCTCGGCCTCCTTCAGCCGCAACATCTTCGACACCATCGCCACCTTCCGCAACCTGGGCAAGACGGTTGGCGCCCTGTTTGGAACCATGGTACCCACCGTCGTCAAGGCGCGCGAGCAGCTCGCCTACGTCCAGAAGCTGCTCGGCTCCGAGGTCGAGAGGCGGCGAGCGAACCCCGACGAGAAGCACGACGACTTTCTCCAGTGGTGCATGGACCTGGCCCGCAACGAGGAAGAGGCCAAGCCCGAGGCCCTGGCACACCGCACCCTCGGCATCCTGGGCATGGCCGTCGTCCACACGACCGCCATGGCCACCACGCACATGCTCTTCGACGTCCTCTCCAACCCTGAGCTGCGCGAGTCGCTCAGGCGGGAGCAGCAAGAGATCCTGCCCACGGGCTGGGCGGCCGGCATCAGCCAGAAGACCATGCTCGAGATGAGGCGTCTGGACAGTCTGATGAGAGAGTCGCAGCGGTTCAACCCAGTCGGCGAATGTCAGTAGCCCCGGCCCCCTTTCCGGCTTAGGGTTTGACCACAGCCGCAGTCACCTTCAGGCGCGTCGTCAGGAAGCCCATTACACTGTCTGACGGCTATGAGCTGCGGCCGGGGCAGCAGATTGGCCTGCCGGCCAGGAGCATCAACATGGATGACGACATCATCGGCGATGCTGAATCCTGGCATCCGACTCGCTGGGCGAGCCAGATGCACGCCTCTGCGTCGTTCCCTCACAGCAGCTCAACCAACCTGCACTTTGGGCTCGGCCGATATGCCTGTCCGGGACGCTTCTTCGCCTCGGTGGGTGCCCTCGCTCCTCGCTCTCATGTGTCATTTCCTACCTGTCGCATCTGCGTCGGCCATTGTTACCTTGGGTTACTGACCCAGAGCCTCTGCTTAGTACATGATCAAATCCATCATGAGCCGACTTCTGCTCGAATACGACTTCGAGTTCCAAGGCGCTGACAAGACGTCCCGTCCGCCAAACATCGTCCAAGGCGACAAGATCCTCCCTAACCGGGACGCCATCGTTCTCTTCCGCCGGCGCGGCACTTAGCGAAGGCTCCGTTAGCTGCCTCGCAGCGAGAATGCTGCTGATGCTGGGGAGGCCAGTGTCGACAGTTCGGGAGGACTCGGGGAGACGACCGACGGAATGGGAAAGCAGCACACGGCGGCGAATTGTTGTTCTCAGACTTGGTATCAATTCTTGCTTGCTAGTTCGGGATATGTAGGGACTGTTTCAGAGCAGACGCTGATAGATTGGGTAATGAACGACTCCGTATTCGGTGCACAGTAAGAAGCAGTTGATCACAGTGAGCCGGCTTTCGGTCGGGCTTTTGCAATGCCTTAGTCAATCTACTCAACCGGGACTCATGCCCGGAGTAGTCGAGTCTCCACGCATACAATGATACTGCCACCGGATTCCTGTAACATCCATGACACCATCTTATGTACCTCCCACGAGGAACGTCATGATGTCTCGGATGACTATCTCTTAGTAGTTAGTGCAGGCGGGACCTTACATACATACCTACCTAGGCATGCATGTATGTATGTAGGGTTCTCCATGTCTCTTAAGCACCGGGCTTCGGGTGACAGTACGCAGCTAGTACGCATAAAGGGCAGATGCATACATGGAGTCGACGAGGATATATAGAATCCACGGAACCCTACGCATCGCCCATCCATCTCCACTCTCCTCATCGCTCCTTCAACCCTCGCTCCTCACCCCATATCGGCGCAATGGCAACCGAGGTAGTGACAGTCGTCCAACTTGACAGCAAGTCTACAAGTACGCCAGACTTGGACTACTGGACGCGTCAGACAGCCCCTGTCCTTCACTCCCTCCTCAGATCTGCCGGATCCTACTCGCCCGCCGACGTGGAAGCACAACTGCGTATCCTGACTGAGCATGTCGTCCCGAGCCTCGGCCCGCGGCCGTCGGTGGCCCATGCCACGTCTCTGTTGACGCAGAGCGGCTCCCCCTGGCAGCCACAAATAAACCTCAGCTCCGGCAAGCCTCAAGTGCGTTATTGCTGGGAGATGCTGGGTCCCAACGGCGGCAGCGACAGCGACCCATTTGCCGTCGACGCGGCGCGAGAGATACTGTTTTCTCTCTCCAAGTCCCTTGGCTTCTCCACTCTACGGGCTGAAGAACTGCTCTCAGCCTTTGCTCCAACGCCCAAAGAAGCGAAAATCGCCCAGGCCAAGATCCCAGAATGGCTCTCGAGCTTCACGTCGGGGGAACATGAAGCAGCGCAAATGCCCCCCTTGAAGCGACTTCCCTTTTCCTTTCTCGCCTTCGACCTGAAAGGCCCCAAGACGTCCGTCAAGACCTACTTCAACCCCAAGGCCAAGGAAATCGCGACTGGCGTGCCGGCGGCGGAGATGACTTGGAATGTCCTTCGCAGCATGAAGCCAGCTCTCAACCCGGCTTCCATCGACGTCCTTCAGCAGTATGCCCAACCATTTCTATATACTCGCTCTTACGCTTCTCCAACCGTTACATCATTGCTTACACTTCTTTCTCAACCAGATTTCTCGCCGAGCGCCCAGCACCTTATGCAATCGAGCTGGTGGGAATCGATTGCCTCGACAAAGGCAACGCAGCGGACGCACGAGTCAAACTCTACATCAATACCATGAGCAACTCCTTCAACACGGTCCGCGATTGCGTGACCCTTGGCGGCCGCCTCCAGGACAAGACCACGTTGGACGGCCTGGCGGCCTTGCGGGGCGTCTGGCACCTCTTGCTCCAAGAGCCCGAGGGCATCGTTGACGACGACTACGACAAGCCCATCATCGACGGCTCTACCATGTGCCAGAGGCTGTACTTCAGCTTCGACCTGCGGCCTGGCAGGGACTTCCCCGAGGTCAAGACCTACCTGCCGACCTGGAACTACGTCCGCAGCGACGAGGAGACCGTGCAGAACTACGAGGAGATCTTCCGCAAATGCGGCTACGAGTGGGGGGAGGAGGGCAGATACAGGAAGGCCTTTGAGAGTGCCTTGTACGTGCTGCCCCTATGCGTCCCAGTGACACCACAAGTCGAATAACTCTCTCTTCAGTGGACCGGTTAACCACAACCGGCCGAAGCCGGTCCATCTGGATGCATCCTTCCTGTACTCGGAGAAGAAGGGGATCTATCAGACGCTGTACTTCAGCCCACCGCTCGGGGCAGAAGAGTAGGCCTGGACGTGAAGCATTGATCTGACTGAACCTTTGGTAGCAAACCGAGTACATAGCTTTCCGTTAATTATGTAGATAGTTCTGTTGCGATGCCAAGTTCACGCTCTTGCCAATAACATGAAAGTGGACCTCAAAGATTCAGGAGATTGGTGTCGGTGTGCCCTGCATTCGTGACAAGTCACGCCTGACAAGCATCCATTGACAGCAAACTGAATTCCTCCGTATAACATGAGGTGTGGCACTGCTGTCTCGGTCCACCCCGTGGCCATGTGTGTGTAATGAGTTTGGCCATCACATGTGACTTGGGAATCACATGAAACTTGAGACGGCGACCTCAGTTACATGTACGTGATAGATCACTGATGCGAAAAGATACGACAAGTCCTGTCATTTCGTGATAGAAGGCATTGCATGATCCCGGAATTGATAGGTAACACGTCTCGCCGTGCTATATGCAGGTCATACCTATTCAGGGACTGGGCCGGCATTTCGACACGGTACAGAACTCAAAGCAGCCCCAATCGGAGACTATCTTTGATGAGAAAATGCAGGGACTTGCATGAAGCAACGTTGCAGTGCAGGACGATTGGTCCCCTGCACGCATATAACATGAACCCGCATGGTCAGTGACTGACGTTGGATTTATTATTGTCTAGCTGGATCATGCATGCATATGGACAAAGCCGAAAGACGTCCCTCGACAGACTTCCATGATTTCAACGGACATCTTCTTCCTGCTCATTCCATTCGTAGGCACTGGTGCTCTGCAGTTCCCATATTAGCGTCATCTCTCGCATGCTCGTTCCATTCGAAGACAATATATTTACAAGCTACCCATCCCAAGCATAGTCAGATTTCTTGAGGTTGAATTTGGCCAGGTACTTCCGGCGAGTGAATATGGATGACAGAAATGTCTCTGCGACCCTCTTGGGCGATGCAATCTCCAGGCTGCCCCAGACAGGGCCCAACGGGCTCCCTTGGGGCCAGCTGATGGGCGCTCTCCTTATTGTCACGCTGTGCACCTGGATTTACTCTCCGAAATTTGGCGGCGTCTCTGCTCCCTTTGTTGGATATCGTTCGTCATTGGAACCCGGCCTCCTCGTTCGGCTGCGATTCGCAACAGGGGCGCCTAGGATGATCAAGGAGGGATATTCCAAGGTCTTCCATCTTGCCGCGTTGCCGGAGCTGTTTTGGCGCTAATTCTACATAGTGGAAAAACTCCATGTACAAGATCTCGCGAAACGATGGCGATCTGGTTGTCTTGCCACGCAAATATCTGGATGAATTGCAGAATACCCCTGCTGAGCGGCTCAGTTCTATCAAGGGTTTGATCAAGGTGAGAAATAGCACTTGGTCATTCAACCGCAACTCTGGCTAACCGCATCGTTAGAACTTCGGTGGCCGCTATAGCGGTATCGACCTCTTGGCGCAAAGCGATATTGGAACATTTGCCATTCAGGTATGGACAATGCCTTAGACGCCAAAGGGCCAACTGCTGATGTACGGCAGTCAAGAATAACGCCAAACTTGCCCAAGCTATCGGATGCCATGAGAGAAGAGCTTGAGCTCTCACTGCAAAACGACTTTCCCGACTGTGAAGGTAGTGCTGCTCCTATGAACGTACGGCCTCGACGCTGACCGAATGGTTCAGACTGGACTTCAGTCCCAATGCAGCCCCTGTTCCTGAAAATGGTTGGCCGGATTACCAACCGTGTCTTCATCGGACTTCCGCTCTGTCGCAATAAGGAATGGCTAGACACGGCCGCTGACCATGCACACAATGGTAATCGATCCTCTCAGTCGAACAAGGAAAGACAAGTCGTTGACCTATAAGCAGTCACCATGACGCAAATGTCGGTCAGGGCCGTGCCTCCGGTTTTCAGACCGTTCCTCAACTTCGTGCTTCCGTATTCGTGGAAGTACAAGGCCTGCGTTCGACGTGCCAAGAAGATCCTGGTTCCGGAAATCCAACGCAGGCAACATCTCGAGGAGACGGGTGCCGGCCATGTGAAGCCGAATGACCTGTTGCAGGCCATGATGGACATGTCCACTCCGAGGGGCAAAGACAGCGAGGCCGAAAACTTGGCCCATCGACACCTCGTAATCACCTTGGTTGCCGGGCACAGCACCGCCGCAGCTGGCTCCCATGCCCTCTTTGACCTTGTCTCCATGCCTCAGTATCTGGACGAGTTGCGCAACGAGACCCTCGAGGTGATGCAAGGCGACGGGGGCGTGTGGGAGAAACAGTCGCTGAGCAAGTTGTGGAAGATGGATAGCTTCCTCAGAGAGTCAGCATCGCCCCGTCCATTCGAAACCCGCGTCTTCTCGGCTCGGCTGACCCGCGTACTCAGATCCCAACGATGGAACCCGCCCAGTCTATGTAAGAGCCGAGGCCTCTCCATCCGCTCAGCCACAATGCTAACACGAAGCGACACAGTGGGCTTCCACCGCATCGTCCAAGACCCCGATGGCATCACTCTCCACGACGGCATCCACCTGCCGTACGGCACTCACGTCTGCATCACGCCGGAATCCGTGTCGAGCGACACCGCCATAGTTCCCAAGGCCGACGTCTTCGACGGGCTGCGGTACTACGAGAAGCGCCGCCAGGACGCCAGCGAGGCCATGAAGCACCAGCACGCCACCGCTGACAAGGATCACCTGCACTTTGGCTACGGGACGTGGTCCTGCCCAGGCCGCTTCCTCGCCTCCGCTATGCTCAAGACGATTCTCACCGAGTTGCTGCTGCGGTACGAGTTCAAGTATCCCGAGGGGCGCTCGAGGCCCGTCAACAGGAACATTGACGAGTTCCCGTACGTCGACACCGACACGCCGTTGCTCGTGAGGCGTCGTAGGGAGGGCCATGGAAGTGATTGAGAGTAGCCGGGTTTGAGTCGACGTTGATGGCGCGGCGAGACAGTAGTCCCATCAAGCACCGAGCGCTTTCAATATGTTCGGTCAGACAAAGGAACTTTATCAAATTGGCATTCTTGGTGACCCAGAGCCTTGGAAATTACAAATATTGACGAGGTTTGGCTTGCAGGAAAGCAGCACTCAGATGGGCATGGCCGTAGAAGCGATATGGTACTGACAAGAGTGTAAAATGGTGCCCGTAGGTGTTCTACAAGTTATGTAGGTACCCGCGGGTAGCATTCACTACCCTTATGCCGCTATAGGTTTGTCCACGGGTAAGCGCCCACGGGCCATTTTATACATATGTTGGAACCTTAAGGTGCAAATTAGTACGCCTATAGATAGTTAAACATACAATATGGCTGAACAGGACTCCTTTACAGGCAAAAAAGCTTTGCAGCTTCGGTGGTCACCTGCGGACTGAGCCGACATACAAAATGGAACAGGCATGAGGAAGGGGAACGGGAGATATTGCTGCCCTCAGCGGAAAGCCCTCGCATTTGCGTAACAGGCAGAGGAAACCCTATAGGGAAAAACTCTGTCCAGAGCTAGTTCGGAACCAACGAAACTACATCTATCGTGCGCTGTCATCTATATTTAAGCTTTTTCCGTGGCACTTAAAGGAACTGATCCTATCATTCCACGGGGGCAGCTTGGAAAGAAGGTCAATGCCGGGATAGTTCGCAATAAAAGAATCCCCACTACAGCCATAGTCTCTGATATTACACGTATTTAATTTCCAAACTTATTTTCGACAGTAGATTGGGGGGGGGTTGAAACTTACTCGTAGAAGGAGCAATCTCCAGCAAAGAAGTCCGGGCGAAGGGATGATATCTGATCATTCCAGGTAGACGACATGTCGACTTTAGATAGAGCCATTAGCAGATGAAAATATCACCGTTGATATTTCATAGAGACTCCGCGAATGCACCTGCGCTATTTCTGACTGGGTATGTAGAGATGAACATACTACATCTGGTAATAGGGCTGAGAAAGCGCATGCATTCTCCGGTAAAGTCCCTGTCCTTGCAGAGGTAGATGCCAGGAATCCCCTCTTTGGCAGTCACGGGAGTAGCCGACAGGTAGACAATCAGGGCCACGAGCTTTGGGGTCTGCATTTTGGTCGGTAGGTGATGCTGCGAGATTGAACGTTCTACTTGAAGTCGAGAGGACCTGATCACAGTCACGGTAGGCCTCCATTCATTTTATACCACTCAGATTAATTGTATTACCAGTCCCCTAATCAATAGCGGAGTACGGAGCGCTGACCAGAAAGTGCCATCCGGAAGCCCCCTACTATCTGGGTAATAGAGGGGCATTTTTAACTGTTAGCTAGGAAAGTATCGTAGTCTACTAGCCAATTATTATTGAGATTGAAATCGTTGTGATTTTACAGGCGTGCCGGCCCTTCGGCCCGGCCCCTCGTGCCCCGGAGCGCCGGCACCCCGGAGCAGCCGGCGCCCCGAAGCATAAGGTGCCCAGCCAAGCAGCCGGCGCCCCGAAGCAGCAGGCGCCCCGAAGCATAAGGTGCCCAGCCAATCAGCTAGCGCCCCGAAGTATAAGGTGCCTAGAGTAGCTAGAGCTTCGATGTATAAGGAGCCCTAAAGTATAAGGTGTCCTAGCTACATGTAAGTAGCCAGCGCTTCGAGACATAAGGTGCCCAGCCAAGCAGCCAGCGCCCCGAAGCATAAGGTGCCCAGAGTAGCCAGAGCGTCGAGGAATAAGGAGCCCCGAAGCATAAGGTGCCCAGCCAAGCACAGGTACATGTAGCCGGCGCCCCGAAGTATAAGGTGCCTAGAGCAGCCAGGGCATCGAGGCATAAGGAGCCCTGAAGCATAAGGTGCCTAGCTAAGTAGCCGGCGTCCCGAAGCAGTAGGCGCACCGAAGCAGAAGATGCTCAGCCAAGTAGCCGGCGCCCCGAAGCATAAGGTGCCCAACCAAGCGGCTCTAGACGCTTGGCTGGGCCCCTTAAGCTCGGAGGGGCTTGTGTCTCGGTGGCCCTTATGCTCCTGGGCGCCGGCTGCTCTGGGAACCTTATGCCTGGGGGCTTCTTGTGCCTCAAACCTCTGGCTGCCTTGCTGGGCCCCGTATGCCTATTGGCCCCTTGTGCCTCTACCCCCTTCCTATTTCAGGGCTCCTATGGGACTCGACCGACCTATGGCAAGAGCGCCTTTCTCCCTTTAAAATAATTGGCTAAGGCATTTGCAACGACTTCTTGAGAATACGAGACTCTTAAGCTAACGGAACTGTGGCTATGTACTTGACCGCAGCACCTCAACACTCACTACGTACAGTAGACCTTCCACGGACATGTCGCTACCTTCGGGCTGAGACAGGGCCGCATTCGGATGGTACTGTGCAGCATGCCGCGCCATAGAGCCATGCTTCCCACGAACCTATGGTTTCCCAAGGGATATACCGTGTCGCATGGTTTATGCTACCAGAGGGAACAGGGAGTCGCTGAGCACACGAAGTGTCACTGAGTAGTTATAGCTGGTAGAACAATAGTCAAGGTAACTCGTTGTGCTGAGTACTGACCAGTTTTCTAGGTAGAGAGCGAAGGTTGGGGGTCCTTATATATACTTGCTAGATCACCCTAGATCCAAGTGAAGAGTTGACGCCCTAAGTGATCACATTCCTGTTTGGTTCACCACCCGGCGTTCTCCCGTGCCGCTAACCGTCACGTGCAAGGCTTGTTGGCCCGTGCTGCGGCCAGCCCAACTAGGGTCGTAACAGGTATCGATTTCCCAGAAGCCGTCATTACATACGTTATCCAGTTCAGACGCTGAACAAACAACAGCCTCCGTCACGCCCTGAGACGGCCACCAAGACAAGCACAATGGTCCGCATCAAGGAGCGATACCTGCTCGTCAACATCGTCTACCCGCCCGGCACGGCGCAGTCTGCCAGAGCCAGCGTTCCCGACTTTGTCGTCCATCACCAGCCTACCGCCGAGAAGCTGACGCCGGCGGCGCTGAGCAAGGCTATCCGAGCCCAGGTCGCAGCCCTGTTTGGCGATTACGGCTCGGGGGCACTCGAGGGCCACCTTTCAGGTACTGTGCTCTTGACTTGCTCGTCGCAGAGGCCTGCATGCTGACTGCCGCGCGCGCAGTCAAGTACCTGTCCCTGGCCACCTCTACCTTCATCCTGCGATGCGCCAGGGCGCACTATCGGATGCTGTGGGCCGCCTTGACCCTTATGAACCACGTCCCCGTCAAGGACGGGCGCCCGTGCATCTTCCGCGTTGTCCGCGTCAGCGGCACCATGCGCAAGGCCGAGGAGGAAGCCATCCGCCAGGCCAGGGCGCTCATTCTGGCGGCCAAGCGAGGAGAGGCCTCGTCTCTATCGCCGGCGACTCACGCGGCCGTTGCAGCAGCTGACGACGTGCGAGACCAGTTGATGCTGGACGTGGAGGGCGACTCTAGCGACGATGGCATGGACCACGGCGACGGCGACGGCGGCGGCGACGACGGCAAAAGGGGTATCACTTCTTCCTCATCACCTTGACGCCGCTGTCTGCTGGTATCGACATGTCCCCAAAGTCCGGGTCCATGTCCACGTCCATGGCCGCCTCCCTGCCGGAGTCGCCGGCTGCAGGCTGCGACGGCTCGGCATCCATGGCCTGGTCCTGCGCCATCCTCGCCTGCTCCTCATCGGCCTCGCGCTCGAGCCGGTCATAGTCGTCCTTTTGGTCGATCCATCGCTCCTGGAGATCCTGCACCTCGAGCATCGACGACTCGTTCCTCATTGCGACGGCCCAGATGGTGTCGTTGGCACCCTCGGCGCCCCCAAAGACATAGCCGCCGGCACGGTCCACGACGCGCAGCAGATGCATCATGCTCTTCTTGTTCTCCACGGCCAGCACCTCGTACCGGACAAGGCCGTAGCTTTCAATCATCTTGGCAATGGCCTCGTTGAGCCGGCCAAACTTGTCGCTGCGCAGGGCCGGCGATTCTGCCTCGAGATACGGCGTCAGGTACGTCAGGTCGTCGACGTCGGTGTAGTACTCGAGGTTGAAGGGCAGCTCGTCGTACGACGAAACCTTGTCGATCTTGGACAGCACGTTGACGTGCGGCATGTCCATCTGGATCATGGCCCGGAGGGATAGGAGGACGTTGGAGACGTATAGGGAAGGCTGCGTGACGCAGATGGAGTCGGACAGGTGGACGCAGACGAGCTGCAGCACGGTCAGCCGGCAACCTGATTCCGACAGGACAGACTTGCCCTGTACTCAAGCTTCTGGAGCTTGTAGAAGATGTTGCGGAGCGAGTTGTGATGGGTGTAGAGCTCTACCTGGCCCGGGCAGTCGAACAGGACATAGTCGTCGGCAAACTCCTTGAGCCCCTGCTCCAGCCACTCGAAGTTGTGCTCGAGCTCCTCGAGGGCATACAGGATGCCGCCGTTGGGCCCGAGCTTGTCTTCTCGCATGACGTCTTCCAGCCTGACCAGGGTGCGGATGTCGAGCGCGCACGGGTAGTTGGTGTGGTCGTTTGCCGGATCGAGGTTGACGACGGAGCACGCGCGCCCGATGGCGCCCATGAACTGGTGCACTGCACAACGTCAGCGCTTCCAGAACCAGACTCACGGCCTGGTCCCAGAGACTTACTGCCATCGCAGTAGGTGCTCTTGCCGGCGCCGGGGCTGCCGACAACGAGCTGCGCGAAGGGCATCTGAAGGACGGAGCGGGAATGGTGTCTCTCACGAGCACATGGCGAGCGTGGCAGGCAGCGGCCGTCTCGGTCCCAGAGTGCAGATTCGACGCCGATACCGGCAGGAGGGTCTTTGCCAGCTGTAGGCGTTTGTCCAGCTGTAACCGTTCGTGATGCTGGTCCTGTTCGGCTGCTGCGTCGGTGACCTGGGGTACGAGTTTCCGGCTAAACTGCGGCAGACGCGTGGGGTCTCGCACCAGAGCTCCACCACCATAGCTCCACCACCACAATCCACAACCAGACACCAACAAATCCTGTTCTGAGCCCTCGCCAGCTCTGCTCCAGCCTCGTGCGCTCCTCTGCGGCACCGCCGCGGCGCATGATGCTGGCCTCCCGCGCGCCGCAGCCCGCGCAGCCATGGCATCTGACGTGGCAAGCGCCGCCCAAGCGGCCGACGGCGTCTCCAAGAGCTTCTCGCAGGTCATCGAGGCGTCCTCGGCGCCCTCGGCTGCGCTCTCGGCCGTCATGAGCACCGCCACCGACGCCGTGGCGGCGCGAGACGCGTCCGGCTGGTTCGGGTTCGTTGCGTGGCTGCTGCTGGCCATGATCAACCTGGTCTCGACAGTCCTCTACTGGGTCATCCGCATCGCCACCATCAACATGCCACGCATCCTCTACACGCTCTTCTCCACCAGCTGGACCGTGACCATGAACGCCACGACGCTCATGCTCATCCTGGCCGGCATCGCGTCGGCAGTCAGCTGGGTCGTGAGATACCGCATCCTCAACATGTACTCGAGGCTGCCGCCCGAACCCCAGCGCAAGGAGCCCGAGATCGACCTCTTCCCAGACACGCACGAGGAGGGCATCAAGTCGGGCCTTTCCAGCTACCTGGACGAGTTTCTGAGCGCCATCAAGATCTTTGGCTACCTCGAGCGGCCCGTCTTCCACGAGCTGACGCGGAGCATGCAGACCAGGAAGCTGATTGCGGGGGAAACCATCAACCTCGAGGAGGAGAAGGGCTTCTGCATCGTCGTCGACGGCTTGGTCGAGATTTTTGTCAAGTCGGGCCGCGATTCCCGCGCTTCCGTGCAGTCTCCGCGCTATGGCCTCGACTCGTCGGACGAAGAGGACATTGCCCCCGGCCTCCAGAGATATCAGCTTCTGACCGAAGTCCGCAACGGCGCACCCATGTCGTCCCTCTTCTCCATCATGTCGCTCTTCACGGAGGATGTGAAGCTGCGGCTTCGCGACGACGACTCGCCGCACATGCCATCCTCCGGCAACAACGACTACCGCCGCCACAGCTCGTTCAGAGACGACGACGCACGGAGAGCATCTCACGTCCCTGTTTCCATGCCAAGCACGCCTCATCTCGACGGGAGCTCGGATCGTGCCACCACGAGGCCTGATGACGGCGCGCAACTGCAGGCCACTCTCCACCGGGCCGCGTCCAAGATCCCCCCAATGTCTCTCGACTCTTCTGGGCTCCTGCACCCGCACGCGTCGCATAGGCCAGGCTTGCCACGGAGGCTCACCTCTGGCTCCGCGCATCCAGACATCATCGCGCGGGCCACTGTGGATACGACGATTGCCATTATACCGGCCAGTGCCTTCCGCCGCCTCATCAGGGTCTACCCCAAGGCCACGTCGCACATTGTCCACGTCATTCTTTCCAGGTTCCAGCGAGTAACGCTGTCGCACGCGTTCAACTACCTCGGCTTGACGACCGAGGTCCTTCATACGGAGAAGAGCATGATCAAGTACACCGTCTGCCAGCTCCCAAACATGTTGCGTGGCGACGCGTTGGCGCGGCTCAAGGAAAAGTTCAGCCGCGAGCGCGAGAAGATTGGGGAAGACGAAGAAGCCAAGGGAATCGCCCTGCACAACGCGGGCGCCACCCGCCGGCGCCGGGCGAGCAGCACGACGCTGCGCAAGGAGGCCATGCTTCTGTCCATGGCCAAGCAACGAACCCCCTCGCTCGTCGCCGAGGCCATTCCGCCGCCGCGAGAGCGTGCGTCGCCACATCGGCCGAATCCCGGCGACCTGCTGGCTCATGCGCAGCCGAACCGGGCGCCGGGCCGTGCGGCCGCAGCCGGGCCGGCGGTGGTGGCGTCGCCGGACCTCTCAAGCGAGGTGGCGAGTCCTCTGGATCAAAGGTCGTTCAACCCGTTCGACTCGCAGAGGCATGCACGCATTTCCATGGACCCGCGTGAATCCGTCGACGAGGACAACCTCTTCAGATCGTCGATCCTCGAGTGCATGTTCAAGTCTCTGGGGCTGGACGGCGGCGGGACTGCATCGAGGGAGCCCGAGTCTATCGAAGCGTCGCCCAGGCTTGTGTCGATCGACCAGAGACGCACCAAGGCGCTCTACACGAGCAACGCCTTCGGCCTCATGGGCCCCTTCGACGGCTCGGCCGAGGCAGACAGCGAGTCCCTGGCGTCGAGCGGACTGCCGGTGCATACGCCTCCCAGCGCCCAGGCTCTGTCGCACGAGATGAGAGACGAAGTCGAAATCGTCTTCTTCCCCAAGGGCTCCGTGCTCGTCGAGCAGGGAGAGAGAAACCCCGGCCTGTACTACGTGATAGACGGCTTCTTGGACATTGGCACGAGCAGCCATCAAGGCTCGCAAAACTTTTTCCAAATGTCCGGCTCCGGACAGTTCAGCGCCGACCCATCTTCTCCCGGAGACGCAGGCAAGGCCACGGACGGGGCCGGGCGTCGCCGGGCGGCCGACAAGGAGGCGGGCGGTCGGCGGAGCGTGGCACTGGTCAAGCCGGGCGGCCTGGCCGGGTACATCGGGAGCGTGTCTTCGTACCGGTCCTTCATCGACGTGGTGGCCAAGACGGATGTCTACGTCGGGTTCCTGCCGCGGGCGTCGCTGGAGAGAATCGTGGACAGGTATCCCATCGTGCTGCTCACCATGGCCAAGAGGCTGACGAGCACCTTGCCCCGGCTGATCCTGCACATCGACTTTGCGCTGGAATGGGTTCAGGTCAACGCGGGGCAGGTCATCTACCACAAGGGCGACGAGAGCGAGGCCATCTACATCGTCCTGAACGGGCGGCTGCGGCTGGTGGAAGACCGCAAGGACGGGGGGGTGACGGCCCTGGCCGAATACGGGCAGGGAGAGAGCGTCGGCGAGCTCGAGGTGCTCACGGAGACTGCGCGCACGGGGACGCTGCACGCGATCCGGGACACGGAGCTGGTCAAGTTCCCGCGGACGCTGTTCAACAGCCTGGCGCAGGAACACCCCAACATCACCATCAAGATCTCCAAGATGATAGCGTCTCGGATGCGAGCCGCGATGGACGACCCGTCCAAGAACAGCGGCAAGGAGGCGGGGTCCGGGACCATGGGCAACCAGCGAAGGTCGACGATGAACCTGCGGACGGTGGCCATCCTGCCGGTCACAGCGGGCGTGCCCGTCGTCGAGTTTGGCAACCGGCTGATGAACGCGCTGGCGCAGGTCGGGGCGCCCAACGGCGCCACGTCGCTGAACCAAGCGGCCATCCTCAACCACCTGGGCAAGCACGCCTTCAACAAGATGGGCAAGCTGCGGCTGTCGCAGTACCTGGCCGACCTGGAGGAGAAGTACGGGCTCGTGGTGTACGTTGCAGGTAGGTTGGGCCCGTCTCGTCGTGTGGTCTGCGCCGGATGATGAGAAGAATCGCTTGAGCCAGAGGCAAAGCTGCCGCTGATGGTTATGTAAACTCTAATTTTTTCCTGACGGACGCGTTTTGCTCTGCTGTTCTGACGAGGACCTGTCGTCGTGGACGGATGGATGCTGATGCTGACGCGGGCCCAGACACCAACGTCAACTCTCCGTGGACGCAGACGTGCATCACGCAGGCGGACAGCATCCTGCTGGTCGGCCTGGCCGAGGGGTCGCCGGCGATCGGCGAGTACGAGCGGTTCATGCTGGGCATGAAGTCGACGGCGCGCAAGACGCTGGTGCTGGTGCACGCGGAGCGCTTCTCTCGGCCGGGCCTGACGCGCTCGTGGCTGCGCAACCGGATGTGGGTGAACGGCGGGCACTACCACATCCAGATGACGTTCCGGACGAACGCGATGCCGGTGCACGCGCCGTCGAAGAGGCTGGGCCAGGCGCTCAAGGAGCGGGTGCAGGTGCTGCAGGCCGAGATCCAGAAGTACACGTCGCGCAAGGTGCACCACCGGCCCTACTACTCGCCCGACAGCGCGCACCGCGGCGACTTCCACCGGCTGGCGCGGCGGCTGTGCGGCAAGTCGATCGGGCTGGTGCTGGGCGGCGGCGGCGCGCGCGGCATGAGCCAGATCGGCGTCATGCGCGCCATGGAGGAGGCGGGCGTCCCCATCGACGTGGTCGGCGGCACGTCCATCGGCGCCTTCGTCGGCGCGCTGTACGCGCGGCACGCCGACGTGGTGCCCATGCTCGGCTCGGCCAAGAAGTTCGCCGGGCGCATGGCGAGCCTGTGGCGCTTCGCCCTCGACCTGACGTACCCGTCGGCCTCGTACACGACGGGCCACGAGTTCAACCGCGGCATCTTCAAGACGTTTGGCAACACGCAGATGGAGGACTTCTGGCTCGAGTTCTACTGCAACACGACCAACATCAGCAAGAGCCGGGCCGAGTTCCACACGAGCGGCTACGCCTGGCGCTACATCCGCGCGTCCATGTCGCTGGCCGGCCTGCTGCCGCCGCTGTGCGACGAGGGCAGCATGCTGCTCGACGGCGGCTACGTCGACAACCTGACCGTGTCGCACATGAAGGGGCTGGGCGTCGACACCATCTTCGCCATCGACGTCGGCGCCCTCGACGACGACACGCCGCAGTCGTACGGCGACTCGCTCTCCGGCATGTGGGCCTTTTTCAACCGCTGGAACCCGCTGTCGTCGCACGCGAACCCGCCGACGCTGGCCGAGATCCAGGGCCGGCTGGCCTACGTGTCGAGCGTCGACGCGCTGGAGCGCGCCAAGCGCATGCCCGGCTGCATCTACATGCGCCCGCCCGTCGACGAGTACGGCACGCTCGACTTTTACAAGTTTGACGAGCTGTACCGCATGGGCTACAGCTTCGGCAACGACTTCCTGCAGCGCCTGCGCGAGCGGGGGGGGCTGCCGGTGGTGGAGGAGACGGGGGCCAAGGAGGCGATGCGGCGGACGACGGCGCCGCGGCGGGCGAGCATCTGATTTATTGCCTGCCCCTACTCATACCGTATGCCCTAACCCTACACACTACACCCCGCTGCTGCTGCCCTCGCATTCCATGACGCGCTGGGCGCCGGCGACGAGCTGGTCGAAGAGGTCGTCGACGTGCTCCTGGCGGATGGCGGCGGTGCCGGTGCAGACGCGGATGGCAAACTTGGCGTTGACGACGGTGCTGGTGAGGTAGAAGCGGCCGGCGGCGTTGACGCGGTTGTACAGGGCCTCGGAGCGGGCGTTGACGCCGTCCTCGGAGTCGGCGGCGACGCGCAGGGTGACGAGGGCGAAGCGGGCCGGGGTGAAGACGGCGAAGAGGTCGGGCCGGGTGCGCAGGCGGGCCTCGAGGTGCTCGGCGAGGCGGATGCCGCGGCGGACGTGGTCCTGGAGGCCGCGGATGCCGTAGGCGCGCAGGACGAACCACAGCTTGAGAGAGCGGAAGCGGCGGCCGAGGGGGATCTGCCAGTCGCGGTAGTCGGTGACGAGCTCGCCGTCGGAGAAGGGGTTGCGCAGGTAGGGGGGCTTGACGCCGAGGGCGTCGACGAGGAGCCGGCGGTCGCGCACCCAGAGGGCCGAGCAGTCGAGGGGCACGAGCAGCCACTTGTGCGGGTTGAAGTTGAAGGAGTGGAAGCGGGCCAGGGGGCGCGTCAGGGCGCGGTGCTCGTCGAGGAGGAGGGCCGAGCCGGCGTAGGCGGCGTCGACGTGGACCCACAGGTCGGCGCCGCGGCCGGCGAGCACGTCGGCGACGGCGCCGAGGTCGTCGACGGCGCACGTGTCGGTGGTGCCGACGGTGGCGGTGAGGAAGAAGGGCTCGAGCCCGCGCGCGGCGAGGTCGTCGAGGGTGCGCGCCAGGTCGGCGCCCTGCATGGCGAAGCCGTGCTCCTCGGACACGGGCACGGCGGCGAAGCGCAGGCCGAGCACGCGCGCCGCCTTGTGCGTGCTCGAGTGCGCGCCGGCGCTGCCGACGGCGACGAGGCGGGACCGCAGGCGCCACTCCTCGGCGTCGCGGGCGTCGGCGTCGGCGTCGGCGCCGGAGCCGGAGCCGGAGCCGGAGCCGGACCCCGACCCCGACCCCGACCCGGGCCCCGACCCCGACCCCGACCCGGACCCGGACAGGTGCGCCATCCGCGCCGCCACGAAGCGCTCGCGCGCCGCCGCCATGACGGTCACGATGACCTCGCTCGCCGTGCTGTGGATGACGCCGCCGCCGCGCGTCGGCCCGCCGCTCAGGAAGCACTCGGGCAGCCCCAGCGCGCGCGCCGTCCAGTCGAGCACCACCGTCTCCAGCTCCGTCACGGCCGGGCTGCAGATCCAGTTGAAGTGGGCGCCGGTGAAGGCCGTCGACCACATGTCGGCCAGGGCGCCCGCGTGGCTGTTCCCGCTGGGGAAGAAGGCCATGAAGCCCGGGCTCGACCAGTGCGTGATGCCCGGCACGATCTTGGTCCGCACGTCGGCGGCGATGGCGCTCAGCGGCTCCGGGTCGAGCGGCGCCGACGCCGGCAGCAGGCGCCGGAGGTAGCCCGGCTCGACCTGCGATACGACGGGCCGCGACGGCACCGACTCGAGGTAGTCGACGACTGCCTTGTCAGCCGCCATGCGCCCGTGCCGCCGCGGGGGGATCGTCGCCCGTCTCGTCACCCGCACTCACTGTCGTCGATGGTGGCCTTGGCGGCGTCGCGGAACTCTTGGGCGTCCATGGCGGTGGTGCAGATGAGTCTCTCTGGAGGAGTCTGGCCGTGCGAAGGCGAGGCCGTGTGAAGGCGAGGCCGTGTGAAGGCGACGTCGGCGCCATTTGTACCTACCACCGACCCACCGCGCCCTTGGGACGACATGCGGACGACATGCACGACACGCTATTCCCCTCAACCCCGCCTTTGGGGCGTGGACTCTTAAATTTTATGCATTGATTCCCTTTAGGGGGAATACGAGAGAAAAGAGACACAAGTGTATTCCAACAGTGCAAGACTGGCCCACAAGACATGCCCCGTGGCCACCCCCCCCCCCCCCCCCCTTTAATCAACCTTGATCGCCCTGGATCCCAGTCAGCCTCGCACACGACGGCGCAGGAAGCGGCAACCAACCCGTATATCCGCCGCACAAAGGCGTAGGCGCTCAGGAAGCCCACGGTCCCCGTCAGCAGGCCGTAGACGCAGCTGGCCATGAAGCTGTAGGCGAAGAACAGCATGCTGCTCACCAGGCCGCTGATGTGCAGCCTGAAGACGTAGTACCAGACGCAGTAGCCAAAGACCCAGACGGCGCTGCCGCCGCCGACGAGGAACGACTGCCACCACCAGCCGTGGTTCTCGGCGCACAGCTGCATGTAGACCGTCACCACCGTCACCTCGGCCACCGTCACCACCAGGATGACGGACACGACGGCCAGGAAGCCGAAGACGTAGTAGTAGCCGCTCTTGTCCTGCCACAGCGACTGGAAGACGAAGAGCAGCTCGATGAAGACGACGGCAAAGGGGATCAGGCCGGCCAGCAGCGCCGCCTGCGCCGGCCTGGCGTACCACGCCTGCGGCGGAACCGGCCGGGCGACGGCCGCGGTCCGCGTCGGGTGCTCCCAGGGCCCGGCGCGCGCGTAGCCGTAGTAGGCGCCGGCGACGACGAGCGGCGCCTGGACGCACAGCCAGAGCGCCACCATGGCGACGAGCGTGGTGAAGGGGAGCGCCGTGCTCGACGCCTGCGCCCAGACGAACAGGTTGAGCACCAGCACCAGCGCAAAGGCCAGGCCGGGGACCAGCACCGCCGTGAGCACCGCGTTGCTGCGCACGTCGCGGCCGTCGAAGCCGCGGCCGTCGAGGCTGCGCAGGATGCGCGCCGACACGTAGCCCGACGAGAGGCCGGCCAGGACAAAGAGCCCGACGCCGACGCTGACGAACCCCCCCCGGAAGCTCGGGTTCAGCACGCCCAGCGCGCTCAGCAGCACCAGGCCGACGGCGACGACGAGCAGCTGCATGCCCGACCCCACCAGCGGCGCCAACAGCCGGCCCAGCCGCGGCGGCCGGAACACGTCGGCGTGCAGCAGCTTCCACCCCGTCACGTCCTCGAGCGCCTCGTCGTCGCCCGACACGTCGGCCGCCTCGTCGGCGTCGGCGCCCGCGTCGGCGAGCCCCGGCGGCTTCTCCCCGGCCGTCCGCGTCCGCGTGCCCGACGGCGGCTTCCGCTTCCGCGCCTTGGCCTCGTCGACCGCCACCTCCCTGTAGCCCTTGATGTCGGTGCGGATCGTCTTGGCCAGGATGATGATGACGATGCCCGTCAGCAGGCCGCAGATGATGAGCGAGTTGACAATGGCCAGCCAGTGGATGCGCGAGCCGTCCTCCTGGTTCACAAAGTACAGGTCCCACCGGTGCGACCACTCGATGCTGTCGTCCTCGCGGAAGTAGACCGAGTAGGTGTAGGGGATGGAGAGCGTGCCCTCGTCGTGTCCCCCGGCCGCCGCCTCCGGGGCGCCCGGCGCGTCCGTCGACGGCGCGGCGGCGGCGGCGGCGGCGGCGCGGTCGCCGGTGCGGTTGGGCGCCATGAGCAGCTCGAATCCGCCATCGACGTGCTGCAGGTCGGCGGGGCAGCCCGACGCGTCCCTCCGGTTGCCGTTGCCGATGCTCTTGGGGTACACCTCGAAGCCGACAATGACCCTGTCGCCCCTCTCGCCGGCGCGGCCGGGGGCCTTGCGGTGGCGGATGACGATGGTGTGGTGGTTGTGCAGGAAGTGGCGCGACTTGCCCGTCGTCGGCGAGACCTGGGTGAAGCCGAGCTTGAAGCCGGCGGCGTAGTACTTTCTCGTCCGGTCCGTCGTGACGAAGCTCGTGGCGCCGGGGAGGTTGTCGACGATCCACTCGACCACGTAGCCCTCGCCGACCAGGGCCCTCGTGCGGCCGACGTCGGCCCGCGACAGCTCCCTGGTGCAGAGGGCGGTGCAGGCCTTGTCCCTGCCCATGGCGAGCTCCACGTCGGACGCGACGATGCGGTCGCCGCGCAGCACCTCGCCCAGGTTGAGGGGGATGCTCTGGCCGCTGAGCAGGCCGCCGGCGGCCCTGTGGCGGCCGGTCGGCGGGCAGACGAAGGGGAGGTCGTAGTAGGCATACTGCAGCTGCGTGTTGTCCGAGTAGACCTTGTTGACCAGCAGCGGCACATGATCGCCCTCCCTGTAGCTCCGGACGGACCAGCCTGCGTGGCGGAGCGACGGCGTTAGCGCAGCAGACAGTCGGCCGCCGGCCGCCCTACCTGGGATGTAAAAGGCCTCGGCGGGACACAGCAGCAGCAGCGAGAACAAGCCGCCGAGCCCGGCCGTCGACGCCCGAACCATGGCGACTCCCGGGGGCTTGGCCTGCCTCGATGTTCCGCGGCGCCTATCGGCCAACGCCGTCGACGAGTCGCACGAGCCGGTCACGTTGCCCTCGGCCGGGAAGCGACGTGCTCGTGGCACAGAGGGCCAGGGGGGGGTTGTCGACGGGCCGCTTGCGGAACCAGAGGTGGAGGTACGGATACCGTATGCGAGGCGGTCGTCGGGAAAGCCTCGGTCGTCGAGCCCAATGGCACCTTGGACCCTCTGCCAGGGAAGCCGGCCAGGCGAGGCGGGCCGGCAAAGCGACGATGGAACAAGGCTGAACAAGAGTTGAACATTAACCAGGGGATTAACGAGGGGATTAACGAGGGGAAGCACCGGCACCGCGCGCTACCGAGCTGTATATGGATCTGGCGGACAGAAGCGGACGGGCGGAGCTGGCGCCTGCGGGTGCGGCAAAACGAAAACAGCAGAGGCACGGCTTCGGACGACGAGAACGGCGGACAGGAGGAGCGGAGACGGAGGGCGGTTGGTGATGGACGGGATTTGGGCATGAGGTACCGAGAGAGGTACCGAGAATGAGGTACCGGGAATGAGGTACCGGGTACGGATACGAGGTACCGAGTACGAACTGATACGAAGCTGCGGCGGGTCAAGGCCGGCTATCCGTGGCGCCTGCGCAGCGCAGCGGCACCCGCTACCCCGGGTTCTGCCGGTGGGCCCTGGTTCCCCGGCCTATCTGAAACAGCGCGCCCAATCAGCTGGCCGCCCGCGCTGCCCAACGGCAGCGCCTGGCCATTGGCCCGGGAGCAAACAGGAATATTACGTAAGCACCTTTGAAGCTGGTGCCGCGCCCGTGCTTCGACGACGGACATTGACATCAAGAGCCGGGAAGCGGACTGGTCCGGACCGGGCAAGACGAGATAGATGTGTATTGATACAGTCAGCCTCCTCGGCACGCTGCGCCTGTCGTCCTGCAGTCGGCGAGCATTCACCACCGGGTATAAGCCGTCGTCGCCAGTCGTCGTCTCGTCGCCATCATAACCTCATCCATGTCACGCCTTCACAGCATGCACCCGAAACTCCACGCTCAAAGCCAATCCGGTCCGTCGCGCCATTTTTCTCTCGAGCATAAAACGCTAGCCCATGTGCCAGGCAGAAAGCGTCGACGCAAAAACAGGCTGCAAACGTGTATTCCCATGAAACCAAGAAAAGAGGCATTTTTAGAAGACGGCGGTCAAACACAGCAGCAAGCGTCGCTAATTCGCAGTTATTACCTCCACTCTCCAGCAGGCAGACTTCAAACAGCAAAGAGGAGAAAGAAAAATCGGTCGAGGAAAGGGCTGGCGGGTCCGCTCAGGCAACGCTGATGGCACGCCGACCCAGCTCGTCGTAGCCGGGGAGGACGCCGTTGCCGTGCTGGCTCGCCGGCTCCGGGATGCGAAGAATGCGCGGCCGCAGATAGGCATCGGCGTCGGCCTCCTCGTCCTGGGCCATTGCGCTCTCGAAGCTCGGGAGGCCGCCGCCAAAGTGCGGCTGGTCCATGGTCTCGACGCCGATCTGCAAGGGTATCGCCAGCGACAGCGCCGTGTTGGTCGGGCCGACGGACAGGCTGAGGTGCAGCGTGTAGGTGCGCGAGATGAGGCACGAGTGGAAGGTGGGCAGGAAGAGCTTGCGGTTCGAGGTGGGGATGGTGAAGGGTATCTCGACCAGGGCCGTGTGGCCGACGGGGCACTTCTTGCGCGAGCGCTTGGGCTTGGAGGCGTCCGTCTCGGAGGCGTCGTCGTCGACGCCGAGGCTCGAGTAGCCCGAGTCGCGGCGGGGCGAGAGGTTGCGCTGCTGCCAGGCGATGCTGTCGACCGGGGTCGAGGGGAAGAGGACGGTGGTGGCGGTGTAGCTCAGCGACGGGTTGGCCGTGTAGGCCGAGCGGCTGCCCAGGTTGGGCAGCAGGTCGGTCGGGGCGGCGCCGAAGAAGGTGGCCGACGTGAGCTTGGCCGAGACGGACGTGGTCCTGGGCGGGGCGGCGTCGGGCGAGGCCGGGGCGAAGTCGAGGGTGACGCGGGCCGTCGACGTCGAGGCGCTGTGGCCGTCGGGGGTCAGCATGACGGCGCCGGGCTGCGAGGCCGTGGCCGTCAGCTTGCCGGCCTTGGCGGAGAAGAGCTTCCTGCGGATCGTCTTGGACTTGGCGAGGTTGTAGCGCTCGTCGCGGAAGGTGATGTCGAGGGGCGCGTCCTCGGGCATGGCGGGCAGCACCTTGACCATGTGGTAGCCCTCGGCGAGCTTGACGGGCGGGCCGGCGGGGCGGCTCCGGCGGTAGACGCGGGCCTTGACCGAGTACTCGATCTGGGCCATCTCGGGCGCCAGGTCGTCGGCCTCCCAGAAGCCGACGGTCGGCGGCAGACGCAGGTGGTGGTCGCGCACGGCCGGCGACGAGCAGTGGTGGGTGCAGGCGCCGAGGGTGAGCTGGTGCGGCACGACGAAGTGGAAGCTGACGGCGTACGTCCGGCCGGCCTCGAAGACGCGCGGCTCGGGCAGGGCGCCGGGGGCCATGGGCATGCGCAGCTTCATGAAGGGCCGGAAGGAGTGCGAGGGGTACTGCTGGACGAAGTCGAGGCGCGTGGCGGCGATGCCGGTGAAGACGATGTCGACGTCATCGAAGGCGGTGTCGCGCGGCGCGCGGACCAAGGCCTGGCCGGAGATGGAGGAGCCGGAGGTGTAGACCTTGGAGCTGAAGTGGCCGTCGATGCGGATGTCGACGACGGGCTTCTGCTGGGACGGGGGCTTGGGGCGCGCGTCTGCGTGCTGCAGCACCATTGCTCAGCCTGCGCGGTGCTGGAGGCCAGTCTCTCGTGGCGTCGGTCTCTAGCAGGGAGAGCGGTGGACGATGGTGCCGTCAATGTCGAGTCGAGGTCGACGATACTCGATGTCGAGGTCGACGATGCTGCCGTCAATGTCGATGCTGCCGTCAATGTCGAGTCGAGGTCGACGATGCTGCCGTCGAAAGCAGCAGGCCCAGCACGCTTCGCCGTCGTCGGAAGTCGCCGGGCGTGTCCGCAGGCGGCGGCTTGGCACGCGAGCAGCAGCAGCAGCAGCAGCAGCAGCAGACAGGCCAGCAGATGAATTCGGCGCAGGGGGAAGCCTTCTCCCTATTAATAATAGGAGCAGCAGCAGGATCGGGTGCGAGGCGGCGGCAGCCATGGCGGCGGCGCGGGCGCCGCGGCCTTTTTAAAGCTAATCGGCCACTTGGGCCACGCCGTGGTCCATGGAGAAGGCCTGGAGCGGTGGATAGATGGGGATCGATGGCACCACCGATTCTTCTAGAGCCACCCGACCTCTGTCACGATGAGGAGGTAGCGGTTTTTACGCCTTGGGTTTGGATTCCACGGCTGGCCGGCCGGTACCGGTACAAGGGCTGGCTTTGCCAGCTAAGAGCCACCATTTTCCAGAGCCGATTTCCCAGAGCCGCCATTTTCCAGGCCGCCATTCTCCAGGCCGCCATTCTCCAGAGCCACCCCTCGTCGCGCTCACTCGCATCGACCTCTCACCTGCCCTCTCACCTGCCCTCTCACCTGCCCTCTCACCTGTCCGCTCACCTGTCCGCTCACCTGTCCTCACCTGTCCTCTCACTTGTCCTCTCGCCTCATCGCTCTCACCGTACGAAGTACCCAAGGCACCTTTCCTCGTGTTGCATCAGCCCGCCGACACGTCGGCTGCAACGCGCCTGATCTCGGCATCGCGGCCTCGACCGCCCGAGACCGCGATCCCGAGCATCCGGCCAGCAGGCGCCAACAAAGCCCGCCCTCTGCTCGTCACGCACAATCGGTCGAGAAGCGCCGGTGGACTCTCTCGGCCGTGCATCGGAACTTGTTGGGCCACGGGACCCCTACCGGAGGCACCAGCAGACACCAGCAGCCGCACCAGCAGGCCACCCGCAACCTTAACCTGCATTGTTATGTACCGAGTACTCTGTGTGTATGTACGGACGTGGCGGCAATCCTGTCAACCTTGTCAACCTCGTCGACAGCAGCTGGGACCCCGAAGCCGAGGCGCGAGCATCTGCTCGACGTGTCTGTGCTCGAGTCTGTGCTCGACGTGCAGCTGCCAGACACGCCCTCTTCTCTCGGCTCATACGTCGGCTGGGTGACCACACGCAAGGGCTGCCGCGATGCCATCACGCCACGCCTCAACTCTCTCGGTTCCTCAGCCGTCAACTCAAATCGCCTCTGCTGCCACGGCCGCCGACAACGGCTTTCGACTCACCCGAGCGGAGGGGGCGGCAGAGTTTGCCCCGATCTGAGCTACCCTGTCGCAGAACCTACCTGTCGCAGAACCTACCTGTCGCAGAACCTACCTGTCGCAGAACCTAGGGCCTGGCGCAACCACCCCGGCCCAGTACCAGTACTGGCGTATTGCTCACCGGAGGAACTGCCAGCTGCCAAGGCCGTCTGGCTGTTCAGCCAGCCCCCGTTACGTAACGTGGAAGCATCGCTGCTGGACCCGGCAGCGGCCGCGGCGCCGACCGGATCAATCGGCGCTGCACGTGCCTCTGCGTGTGAGCATCTGAAGAGCGCGGTTGGTGATGGACTATTGATTTGCTGTCAATGCACAGTACTATCGTCAGTACTATCGTGCACAGTGCTGTCAGTGTACAGTGTACAGTGCCCCGCCATCGCCGTCTACCCGGCACATACCCGGGCACGGCCCTCTTATATGCAGGCGATAGTCGTCCGGCCCGTGATGCTGGTGCACACGTGCTGGTAGCTGCAGTTGAGACAGCTGGCAGTTGAGATAGCTGTCGGTAGCTTCCAGCCACCACGACTATGTCTGGGTCACGTGCGCGCAACGTCTCGTCCCGATCGGGCAGGCCGTTGCTGTCTGCGTCATCGCCCGGCTCTTCTCTTTGTTGTTCTCATGATTGTTGACGCCAAGCCCACGGCTGCAACGCAAACAACAGAGTTGGCATGTTTCATCCCATGCAACCCCATGCGACGGGAGACCATCACGGCTCCTGAGGAAGCCGGCAGTAGACTGCCCTTACGTAAACCCGTCTCCTCGTGCTACCCGGGCTGGATGCCAGGAAGGGCATATACTAGCGCACGCCTCGCTCGAGCATGACGGCCGCCGACCAGCCACGGCCGACGTCTTGTCCGGCAGGCGGCGGAATGCCTAGCCTCGCCCTGGCGCCCGGCATGCCGGCGCCAGGGCACGGGTGCGCCCGTGGAAATCAACCTAGGAAATCAATCTACTCGAGGCGCCGGGTCCGGGGGACCGCCGCCGCGCAAAGGACCCGGATCCGCGAAACTTGTCTATGCGTTTGCGAAACGGCCTGTTTCTCCCGTCTACAGAGTGCCTGAGCAAACAAAGCCTTATGGGTTTATGGGTCCGTCGACCATGATCGGCCACGTCTCGAGACTCCATGCCCAGAGGCAGCATCGCGGCCGCGGCCAGCACACAACCCAATGGCCTTCAGGACGGCATCCTCGGAAAGCAAGACTCGACGGGCAGGGCTAAATTTCGCAAAATTCAAGGGGCTGATGCCCGCCCTGGCATGCTTGGCAGATGCTCAAGCTCTGCTAGCGCAGCGGCGCATGACAGAGCCCACCGAGGGCGCATTGTGGCCTCATTTTCACATTCTGCCGCGAATCGCCGCCGCCTCTCCCCTGCTTTTATGGAGCGCGGCCGATTTATGGAGCGCGGCCGAGGCTCCCGGAGCGCCAAGCGCGCCGTCGACGGCGCCTCCCTGCAGGCCTGAAGGCTGCGGCGGCGCCTATACGCGCCCTCATATGCCGCTCCATTCCTCGAGATTCCGGGCGACCAAGACGAAATGTGCACAGAGGTGGGTATGCGGCCGTGCAATCAAACTGCCTCGAGGGGCCAGCCTGGTTCCTCGATATATAGTCGCGCCCTCGCTCGCCGCCGCCGCCGGGGCTCGAGACCGGGCGTGTCCTCTTTGTCGGCACCTTGTTGGTTCATACATTCCTTTTCTCCTGTCCTTTTCGACTCTTCTTCTTGGACGCTCCTTTTGTGCCGGCTTGCTGGATAGACTCGGCTCGAACAACACATACCAGGAACGACAGACGACAGCCCAGGAAGCACCAGACAACGGCCACGATGCGCCCCGTCGTCTTCACCCTCGCCCTGCCGCTCGCCGCCGCCGTCCCCCACGGCCACCACCACGACGATGCGCTCCTGAACCGGCGGACTCTGCTGGCGCCGCGGGACGTGCCCGTCGACATCCCCCCCCCGCGCACCGAAGTCTCGCAGCAAGTGAGCAAGGACGAGAACGGCAACGACGTCGTCAAGACCACCAAGACCACGTACACGTATAAGCTCTCGCAGCCCGACGACGTGGCTGCCGAGCCTGTCCGGCCGGTGCCGTCCGAGAAGCCCAAGACGAGCCCCGTGTCGAGGCCCAAGACAAGCCCCGTGTCGAGGCCCAAGACGAGCCGCGTGTCGAGGCCCAAGACAAGCCCCGTGTCGAAGCCCGTCGAGGCCACGCCCGAGGCCGCCGCCGCCCCCCAGGCGTCGTCGGCTCAGGGCGAGCGCCAGGCCGCCGCCACCGCGCCCAAGGCCGCCAGCGCCACCTCGGCCGGCGGCGCAGATCGCAAGACCTGGGTCAAGATGATGCTCGACGCGCTCCCCGACAAGTCGGACACGGCGTCCCGCAACGGCCTCTACCTCTCCCTGGTCAACCAGATCCGCGCCTTCTTCCACGACGGGCGAGACCCGCTGCAGCCGTCCGGCGTCGCGACCGAGGCGGCCGAGCACTGGGCCGGCCAGTGCAGCTACACCCACGGCGACACGACGTGGAAGGGAGTCGCCCTGGGCCAGAACATCGCCCATTACCCGGCCGCCGACGTGGCCGGCGCCGCCGATCCCCTCATGGCCGCCATGCTCCACTGCTTCCACGGCTGGGTCCACGACGAAGAGCGTCTGTGGGACTACGGAAGCAAAAGCGTGCGTGCCGATGCGCAGCAGCTATGGCAAGAAGCCGGCTTTCTTCGCAGGTCCAAACGGGACCTTGCCCATCTTGTTATTCACTTCAAGAACAAGCTCAACCGCAACTACGGAAGCACTGGCTTCGCTGTGGAGCACTGCCCGTTGAAAGTTGGTGGGCAGGTCAAGGATGCCTACTTCTGCGTCGCCAACTTTGGCCTACGCGGTGAGTCGCCCCCCTTGTCTTATATGCAGCGCTGATTCTGACAATGGCACAGACGGCGCACCCTCCGCCGATGATGAACTGCCTCTCGAGAGGCCGGGCCCTTTCCCCGAGCCTGCCGAGCTGGTCAAGACCTTCAAGGCCGGCGAGTCCAACGCCGTGGGAAAGGGAAAAGGGGGTGCGGAATGAGACAAGGGCACGAGAAGCAGGGCCTTCTCTCCTGGCCTCTCGGCTACGCGTTTCCCTTCTTAGCTCCACTGTAGCTCAAGGCGCTCCTTTGTCTGCATATCGTGGCCCGCCTACCGGCCCATCCAGGTGCCTCCTTGCCTCTATATATGTGGCCCGTTTATTTCCCTTTTTGTATTTTCAATATTTTGCCCTGAAGCCACATCCTTGCCTGTATCTGTATCCATGATCCCTGAACATGCATGTACTGTACCGAGAAGCATTCATCATCCCTGGGCCCGTCCAGACTGTCAATCATGCCACGAAACGTACAGCATGATGCCGGCCCCCGCCGCCAGGGCCGCCAGCTGCACCAGGGCCTTGCGCAGCTCCGCTCCCTTGCCGCCGTTGGGCCCGGCAGGCGCCGTCTCGAGCAGCTCCGGGACCGCGGCCACGGTGCCGACGTAGAGGAAGGCGCCCGCCGTGAAGGGCAGCAGCATGTCGCCCCAGGCCTTGACCCGTCAGCGAGAGGCGCCATGGCCGAGAAAGGGCTCCGGGACAAACCCACCAGGCTGGTCCCCCAGATGCCGGCGTTGCGCGCCATGGGCGCACCGCTGCCGCCGCCGCCGCCGAGCTCCTGCACCGCGATGCCCATGAGCGTGCCCAGCAGGGCGCCCAGGGCCGTGACAAACTGCGACGCCATGGCGGCGCGCTTGGAGAAGCCCGACTGGACGAGCAGGGCGAAGTCGCCCACCTCGTGCGGGATCTCGTGGAAGAAGACGGCCACCGTCGTCGTGGCGCCGACCGTCGGCGAGGCGTAGAAGCTGGCCGCCATGGCCAAGCCGTCGGTGATGTTGTGCGTGAAGTCGGCGCTGGCCAGTCAGCGACGTGTCTGAGGGTCATGGCCTGGGGAGTCGCGCCATACACGAGGTTGAGGTAGCCGCCCAGCTTGACGCTCGGGTTCGCGTCGCTGCGCTCGCCTACGGGAGCGACGGCCTTGTCGGCGCCCCCCGTCCCTTTCTTCCTGGACCTCGCGGCCTCGCCGTCGGCGGCGTCGGCGCCCGTCGCCTTGGCCGCAGCAAGCGGCTCCTGGGCGGGGGCGTGCCCGTGGTCATGGTGCCCGTGGTCGTGGGCGGCGCCGCCCGTGGCGATCCTCAGCGCCTTGTCCATGGCGACAAAGGTCATGAAGCCGACGAGGATGGCGAGCCCGAGCAGCAGGTTGCGGTTCGGCTCGACGAGGACGAAGCGCGCGCGCGCGTCGTCGCCGTCGCCGTCGCCGACAAAGATCTCGGGCAGCAGGTGGAAGAGGGTGTCGCCGAGCAGGCCGCCGACGGCAAAGGCCACCATGACGCGCAGCGACGACGGGTCCAGGTCGGCCGGGCACAGCGCCAGCAGCATGTTGGGCGGGCCCGAGATGTACAGCGTCGCCAGGAGCGCGTTGACGGCCGGCCGCGAGCTGGGGAAGAGGAGGCCCAGGAGGCGCGTCGTCAGCGACGAAGACGCCGCCGAGCCGTGCCGGTGCGCGTGCGCCGAGTTGAGCTCCTGGACGATGGGGCAGGCCTGGCGCCCGAGTCAGCGGGCTTGGATCCCGTCAATCGGGCCAGGGCGCGCGCCGATACCTGCAGCTGCTCGTCCAGCTCGGCCAGGCTCAGCCTGTCGATGCTGCTCGCCGCCTGCGCGGCAGCGGCGAGCAGCGCGACCGCGAGCAGCGCGGCGCCCCTGAGCCGCGTGCTGTGCGCCATTCTGGATCGAGCGGCAGCGAGTCAATTGGCGCGGGCGAGCGAGGAGAGGAGGAGAGGAGGAGAGGAGGAGAGGAAGGAGAGGAGAGGAGGAGAAGAGGAAGAGACGAGGAATAGAAGAGGAAGAGACGAGCAAGAGAAGAGGAAGAGGACAGTTGTGTGTGACGCTGGGCAAAGCCTTCCCGTTGCTGCACGGTACCTGGTACACGCAGCCTGTACTCCGTACTCCGTAAGCAGCATTCCCATCAGCACCGCTGTGGATTCTAGGTCCTAGACGAGGACAATGCAGCCTTGTTCCTACATACTTCGATTACGGATAAACGAGCGTCTGTTCCGTGTCCCGCACTTTTCGCCTTTCCAACATGCCGCCCGTAAAGAGTACAGGTGCAATACGGGGTCGCCGGCAGCAGCAGCGGATGCCACGAGGCCCCAAGAAGTCGAGACAAATGCGCCCAAAACGTACATGATGCAGGACGGCCCTTACATGACGGCGACGGCAAGGACAAGCGCAATGACGGCAGCGCCGAAAGAGTTCAGCTGGCCGCTGCTGGCCGCAGTCACGGGGGGGGCCGTGGCCTGGCCGCCAGACCTGGTCGACGTGGCGTTGGAGCCGGCCACAGGGGGAGCGACGGCGCCCGATGTCGAGGCCGAGTTGGAGCCCTGGCGGGAGACGGAGCCGGAGCCGGAGCCCTGTCCCGAGCCGGAGGGGCCCTGGCTCGAGCCGGAGGAGCCCTGTCCCGAGCCGGAGGAGCCCTCGACCGAGACGGCGCCCGGGACGGAGCCGGAGCCGGAGCCCTGTCCCGAGCCGGCGGGGCCCTGGCTCGAGCCGGAGGAGCCCTCGACCGAGACGGCGCCCGGGACGGAGCCCGAGCCCGAGCCCGAGCCCGAGCCCGAGCCCTGGCCCGAGCTAGAGTCAGCCCCAGCAGCGCCGGAAGCGCGCGACCCCCCCGTAGGCTCCGACTTGGAGCCCGCCGCCGTGCCAGAAGCCGCGGCCGTCGCAGAAGCCGCAGAAGCCACAGCCGTCTTGGAGGCCCCGGCGCTGCTGTTGCCGCACGACAGGTCAAACAGGGGCGCGCCCAGGTCCGAGCCGACAATGTCAAAGACGGGCTTGCCCTCGGCGACGGGCGGCTCGTTCTCGTGCAGCGCGAACCACCACATGTTGTGCTTGCCGAACCGGGGGCAGCCGACCAGGTCCCAGAACTTCTTCGCGTCCTGCGGCGACGCCTTGGCCTGCGCAGAGTCCCTGCCGCTGACGGGCCAGCCTACCTCGGTGAGGAAGATGTCCTTGTCGCCGGCGACGGCGCGCACCTTGTCGTAGGCGCTCTGGTAGAGGTCGTCGGCCACCTCGACCGCGTTGGACTTGTGAAAGTCCTCGTAGTACGGGTAGGCGTCCATGCCGATGAAGTCGACGGCCTCGACGACGGCCCGGTTGGCGTCGTCGACCCAGGCCGTCCACGTGTCGACGTGGCCGACGGGCGTCTCCTTCAGGCAGGTCCCCTCGATGGACTGGCGGACGCGCCCGATGTAGCCGACGAGCGTCTCGGCGTCGACGCCGGGGAGGGCCGCCTCGCCCTGCTTCTGCGCGTTCTGCTTGTTGAGGGCCGTGGTGCGGTAGAGGTCCTCGCTGCCGACCGAGATGCCGACGACTACGAAGCGCTCGTCGTCGCAGTACTGCTTCGTCGCCTCGCGGAGCGCCTTGAGCTGCGCCTGGAAGGCCTGCTCCGTGCCCGAGGCCCACACGCCGAGCAGCAGGCTCGTCTCCGTCTCGACGGCGGCGGGGATGGCCGCAATGAGATTGTCCGCCGTGTTGTGTTGCTGTCAAGCGTGAGCAGAGCGTGCCTGACGACGCCGCCGCGGGCAGCACGCACCACCATGGTGAAGAGACGGGCGCTCGTGAAGGCGCCGTCGGTGCCGGCGAGCTTCTTGGCCGCCGTGAACTGCTTCTGGAAGTCGTCCTGCGTCTTGGCCGCGTAGTTGTTGAAGAAGGCGCCGTAGTTGAAGCCCAGGTGGGCGGCAGCGCTGGCCGGCGCCGCGGCGGCAGCCAGGGCGAGGAGTTGGGCCGAGGGGAGCATCGTGCAGCGAGGACGACGGCCGCTGCGTGTGTCTTTGGTGTTTCTTGTGTTTCTCTACGACAGCAAGGATAGACGAGGCAAGGAAACGAGGCAAGAAGAGGCCTTGAGCGAACGAAAGGCACAGGAGCGAGAGAAGGATCGGACACGGGGCGTCGGCAGCAGCACGGAGCCTGGCTTCCTTACATACCTCTGGTATTCGACAGGCTCCTCATGGCCTGGACGGGGGGCAGGGACGGGGACAGGACCCGTCGCTCCATCTGCCTGTGCCTGGGCGAGTCGCGAGCGTCGTCCACGTCCCACCGCAGCGTCGATAGATAACCTTGTTTTATGCACGAGGCTGGACGCTGTGTCTATCGAGCCTGGACGCTGTGTCTGTCGGGCCTGGACGCTATGTCTGTCGGGCCTGGACGCTGTGTCTTTCGAGCCCGTCTTCTCACTCAAGCCGAGTGTGCCAGGGCGCTTTCTCGCCCTCTCTACTCTTACACTACATGCGCCTGCTCACCACGGCAGCCAGCTATATATATGCATACGATACATAGGATAATAGAGATATGCATCACCACCGGCTCTCGCCTCTCGGCGCCGCTGCCGCGCTCAACGTCTCGCCCCACAGAAACAAACGTCGCGACTCCGCTCCGTGTTTACCCGCCTCATCCACCTCGTATAATAAAAGTGCTCCGTAGATTGCACTTGTACCACGTTTATGCGTTCGAGGTATCCAGGCATACACACTCTCTTAAATTACTGTCTTCACAGCCGCTTCCCTGTCCGTGGCCAAAGTCCAGCTCGTCCGTGTCATCATTCATTCCCCTAAACCTGACGCTCGCACCCCCTAGACGAACCCCCGGATGCCCCTCAGGCCCGACGCCTTCTTCTCCTTCTTGGCCTTGCCCGCGCCGCCGCCTGCTTCCTCCTTGCCCCTGTCCCGAGACTCCCTGCGAAGCCGGCCCTGAAGTCCGCCTGCCAGCCCGTCAGCCGTGCTCCTCTGCCCCCCGCCTGGCCCCGGCATCCTCCCCGGCGTCGACTTACCCGGGCTCATCGACAGCGGCCCCACCATCCCCAAGCTCCCGGAGCCGCCGGCCCCCTGCGCCGCGCTCCCCCGCCGCTCCGCCTCCGCCGACGTCGGCGACCCCGGGTAGGACGCCAGCGGCGGCGTCACGTTGTATGCCGTCGCCTCCGTCTCCGACACCGACCAGTGCGGCGGCGCCTTGGCCGTGACCGGCCTGGCCGGCATGGACACGTAGTCGGCCCCGGCTGCCTGCGCCTTCTGCGCCCGGCCCGCCTCCGCCTCCGCCTCGGCCTGCATGTCCAGCAGCGACGACTGCAGCGCCGTGTACTTGCGCACCACCAGGTTGTACTGCTTCTGCAGCTCCGCCTGCTTGGCTCTGCTCGCCGCGAAGGCGCTCTCCATCGCCAGGTTCGAGTTGGCCCCGGGCCGCGTCCTCTCCTCGTGCGCCTCGGCCAGCTGTGCTTGCAGCTCCGCCACCTGCGCCCGGAGCACCTGCGTCGCCCGCCGCGCGTCGTGCTCCTGCGCCGCCAGCCTCATCCTCATCATCTCCGCCTGTGCCTCGGCCGAGGCCGCCGAGGCCGTGGCCTTGAGCGCCGCCTCGCGCGCCTGCCGGTCGCGCTCCGCCCCCGTAAGCTCCCCGACTCGCGCCCGGAGCCGGTCCACCTCGGCGCCCTGCACCTCCGCCGACTGCAGGTTCTGCTTCCAGCTGAGCTCCTTGACCTCGGCCTCGCACACGAGCTTGCGCAGCTTCTCGCACTCCTGCTTCGACTCGTCCAGCTCTCGCCGGAGCGCGTCGAGCTCGGCCGCCGCCCTCTTCGACTCGTCTCGTAGGCTCCTGAACTTGGCCGCCATGTCGGCCTCGCGCTTCTTGGCCAGCGCCCGCCCCTTTTCCGACTCGGTCCGAACCTGTAGCTCCGCCTTCTTTGCCTCCTCGAAGCGGCTCCTGAGATTGCGGTTCGTGATGACCAGGTTCTGCGTTTCCGCCTCCGTGGCCGCTTCCGCCACCTGCCGCCGCCGCAGCTCGCCAATGTGCGCCATGTGCTGCTGCTTGACATATCTCTCAAAGCTCAGGTCGTTTTCCAGCACCAGCACTCGCCGCTGAAGGTGCGTCACCTGCGCGCTCATGTCTGCCGCCGACGCAGGCGAGTTCGACGACGGCGTCGGCGCCATCACTGCTCCTGCTGCAGCCGGGGCCGAGCCCGAGCCCGCAGGCCTGTCGGCAACAGACTCCTGATGGCTCAGGGACAGCGATGGGACGCTGTCGTTTGCCAACGACTGGTGCAGCCCCGACTTGATGGCCTTGTTGGATTGGATCATGTCCTGCAGTTGGCTGCGCGACGGCGACATTGCCAGCTGTGCCGGGATCGTCGGACTGTCCATGGCCCGTCCCGCCGCCTGGCCTTCCTCTCCGGCGTCTTGGCCCCAGGGCAGGCTCGACTGCGAGGCCCAGCGCATCGTCACTGACGGGACCCGCTTGCTCGTCTCCGAGTCTGTGCCCACGAGCTGCGAGCTCCGCCGACTGTCCACCTTGGCCAGTGCTGCGTCGGCAGAGCCAGGCATTGGCGGCAGACATTCGTCGTCGGGCGCGTCAGGCTCGCCAGTCCAACGCAGCGCCATGCACTCGACCAGGACTTCGGCCGCCTCGCTCTTAATCCAGCGGGCAAAATCCGTCTTTTCCGTGTCGATGGTCAGCGTGTAGAAGTTGGGGTGCAGCAGGTGGCAGCGCCGGAAGCGCTCCGAGCGATGCCTGATCTCGGTGGGCTGCACCTCGACTTCGTCCGGGCCGGAGATTTGGGCGTGGCGCAAGTATCGGTGCGGCTTGCGGATGTAGTCCATGAAGTTTATGGGGTACAGACCGTACAGAACGGTGTAGTAGTTGGGGAGCTGGTCGATGGAGAAGTCGTCGACCTGGGAGTCGTATGCACACACGTCCCAGCCTTGCGGCTTGTCGGTGTCGTCTGACGCCTCGGCGGCTCTGAGCCTCTCCCGATCCCAGAAGAGTATCCGGGTGTAGATGTTGAAGAGGCTCGGCAAGTGCGGGACAAGGGAGCTCGGCATGTGCGGCAGCAGCATGACGAGGGCGGTCAGGGCTGACGAGATGACTGTTGTCGACGTGTCGTGCTGGAGGC
This sequence comes from Hypocreales sp. Mo6-1, assembly GCA_002939055.1. Classification (NCBI taxonomy): domain Eukaryota; kingdom Fungi; phylum Ascomycota; class Sordariomycetes; order Hypocreales; species Hypocreales sp. Mo6-1. Next base: position 5,334,404 of record PNEP01000013.1, read on the forward strand.
ACGTCAGCAAGTCGCAGAATATGGACGTGTGCAGAGCCTGGTGCAGACGAGGAGGCTGGTCCTGGATAAAGTCGCACAAGAAACGCAAGGTCGCTCTCCGGTACTGCCTCTTGACCAAGCAGCCGTCGATGGAGGTGAAGAACTCCTGGAGGAAGCAGAGTCGGTTAGTGAACTTGGTCCAGGGCATCTGTTGCACAAGCATACCTTGGGCCTCTTCCTGCCAAAGGCTTTCAGGGCCTGCCGGACCAGTCTCTCATTCTTCTCTTGAATCGCATTGCCTTCGGCCAAGGGCGGATAGAAGCGCTTGACCCATATTGCGAAGAGGCGGTCAACGATGGGGTTGGTGGCCGAGTCTCCAGCGGCGATGTCGACGTCGTCGGTAAAGGCAACGAGGTCCATGAGGGCCGAGACGGTCTCGTCGACGGCAAGCCTGTCGAGGCCCATTCTGTCGAGGAAGCCCTTGCAGGCATCGAACCAGGGCAGAATGCGGGCGGGCGTCTGCAGAGCCGGCATGAGGCGCCGCAGAATGGCGATCCACGGCCCCGACGCGGTGGGGGTGCCCTTGACCGTCTTGTCGAAGATGGCCAGCAGCTCCTCCTGGAGCCGGTCCGCCGCAGAGTCGCCATAGCTGTCCTGCCGCTCCAGGTAGGCGGCAATGGTGTCGACCAGGCTGTCGGGAAGCGGCAGGGCTGGCCGCGAGATGGCGGCCTGGATCGCCTTGGAGAGCTCCTTCAGGGACCTGTCGGGCTGGGGTCAGTCGGTCCGGGCTCAGTCGGTCGGGGCTCAAGGCGGCGCAGCGGGACTCACACTGACGAGGCCATGGCGGGCGCTGTGGCGGCCTCATCGGGCCACCGCGAGGGCGAAGCTGATGCTGTCGAGCTGCGAGCGCCGTCAACGGTCCGGCTGGCGAGGACTCTTGCTCATGGAAGCAGCGATGCCACGCGCCTGAGCTGGATGGAGCAGCGGGTCAAGCTCCGGCGTTGTCGTGGAGGAGGTTTGGCAGATGTGGGTACCTCCAACGACACCGGCCACTCAGTGGCCCCGGGCCCCGTGACTGGCGATCCGGGCAGGGCCAACGAGCAGAAGCGCCGGATAAGTATCCAGTACTTTGTCGGCGGAGGAATCGACCGTCCTATGGTGGGTACTGCATACTCCAACCCCGCAATCCGCATGACCCCAGGTCCCGCATCAGCGCACATCGGGCCGGTACTTTTCTGTACCTCCAATCCTTGTTGATGCATACCTAGAGGCATGTACCGGATGGTAACCAAGTTCTGGATACATACATCCAGTCGACGTCGGTGGGCGAGGAAGGCCAACTGACTGACGCGGACGTACGGACACTCAGTACTCAGTACCTTCGGGTCGTGATACTTCAGTACCAAGTTCGTAGGTACCCAGGTCGTCATCGCGTGAGCTCCAGCTGAGCCCAGCCAACGAGCCCCTCCTCCCCTCTCTACTCCGTGGCCCCTCGCCTCTTCCCTCCTCTTCTTCCCCTCCGTCTCCCATCGTCGCATCTCTCGCCTGCTCAATTAGGGTTCCCGTTGCCTCAATTCCAACCCTCTTCATCCAGGGCCTCGTTTCTAGATTTGGCCCTGCGACACGCACCCCATTGCCTCGTCTGCTCCCCCGCCAACCTGACGCTGCCGGCAAGATGGCTGCGAACAAGTCGTCCGCGGTTGCGGACCAAGAGCCCATCGACGTCCTTGTTGCCCTGCACCCCAAGTTCGACCTGCTCGACTTTGCCGGGCCCGTCGAGGTCATCACCAAGGCTGCCCACAACTTTTCGGACGAATGTACGTGTGCCTGCTGCTGTCGTCGTCTCGTGCCATGGGGCGCGCCCGCAAGCACTCGTGGCTGACGTGCTCCCCCTGCCTGTTCCCGCAGCTACCAGGGCGTTCGAGGTGACGCTTGCCGGCGCCGAACCCAAGGTCCTCTCCTCGCAGGGCGTCCTCATCGGGGCCCAGATCACGTTCAAGGAGGCCCACGAGCGCCTCGAGGACTTTGACGTCCTTGTCATCCTCGGAGGCAACACGCAGGAGGTGCTCGACAAGGAGCTGGAGCCCCTGGGCCTCATCAACGACTTTGCCGAGCTCCAGAAGAAGGACCCGGCCCGCGAGCGAACCGTCTTGTCCATCTGCACCGGCTCTCTCTTCCTTGCCAGGGAGGGCATCCTCTCGGGCCTCTCGGCCACGACGCACCCCGACTACCTGACCAAGTTTGAGAATCTCTGCAGCGATGCAGCCACGCGCAACCTGACTGAGCGCACGGATGTGATTGACAATGCCCGCTACGTGGTCAACAACCTCCGATTCGACCTGGGCGACGAGGACGAGAACCCGTACATCCGCCGCAAGTCTGACTCTGGACGCCGGCCTTCGAACGCTCGGTGAGACAGCTTGACGTCGAGAGGCAAGAGAACGAGGCTAACGTGGCGAGGCGGCAGCAAGGGGAGCATGTCCTGGAAGGGATCCAACTCGCGCCGCGAGTCGATTGCGCGCCGCGCGGCGATGCGTCTCGGCGGGCTGCGCGTCATTACGGCCGGGGGCGTCAGCGCAGGCGTGGATGCGGCCCTGTATCTGGTCAGCGCCATGGTCGACGACGAGTGCGCGACCGAGGTTGCCAGGTACATTCAGTGGACCTGGAACAAGGGCGTCGTCGTCGACGGCCTCGACGTCTAAGGGAAATGGATTGGGCGGCCAGTGTGAGACTACTTGTAGACGGAGAAGTCGATGGTTCACGTAGATACGGGTCACATTCCTAGATTGGCACATGGTGTCTGCCGGTGGAGCGCATCAGAGGCTCGAGCGCGGCCATTACCTAATCCGGAAGATGTGCGCTGTACATGTGAATGTACACAGTACATGTGACAGTGGCTTCGCGGGGTTTGCAGACGGAGCTGCTTCGCGACGCGGCTCGATTCCGTTTGATTTTTTTTACCCTCGACCTCGCTTCACTCCCTTTGCAAACCCGTCGCACTCCTGCGGCATCCTGTCGGCGCTCGAGCATCGGCATCAGCATCAGCTCGCTGGCGACGCCCGCGGCCGCACGTTGCCCCGTTCCGCTCGCTCGCATCTGCCTCGCGCGCGACGCAACCTGCCCTCGCCGTCTGCCATCTCTGATGCACCAGCTTCCCTGGCCGACCATCTGCCGCCATGTCCGACTGGCCTAAGCTCAAGGTCGCCGAGCTCAAGGCTGAGCTTAAGCGTCGGGGTCTTCCTCAGGGCGGCCTGAAGGCCGAGCTGGTGGCGCGCCTCGAAGCTGACGACAGCGAGGCCGCCAACCGCGTGGCCGAGCCGCCCGAGGCGAAGACGGGCGACGACGGCGACGCCGCAGAGCCAGAGACGCGTGGCGATGCAGACATGGCCCAGGCAGGCAGCGCCGAGGCTGCCGCCGAGGCTGCCCCTCCGGCCGGCGACGCAAACAACGGGCCTGCTGGGTCGCGTCACGAGCCTGCTTCGGTCGGCAGCGGCGACGAGGCCCGCGCGACCGCCCACAACAGCATCGAAGCTCCCCCTGCGGCATCCGCCGGCGTCGACGACGGCCGTGGCGCCCTCGACGGTGTGGAGGAGAGCCGCGAGGCGCACGACGTCGCCGGGCCCGACGTGCCGTCCGCAGCGCGCGAGTCGGAGAAGCAGGATGCTGCAGGCGAGGCGGCCGTGGAAACTGCTGTCGACGCCCTGAAGCGCAAGCGACGTTCTGCGAGCCCCACGCCCAAGGAAGAGGCGGTAAAGCGCAGGCGTGCTGGCGAGGCCGCCCAAGACGCCGCAGACGAGCGCCTCACGCCGGCCCCCAAGGCGCACGACGGCTCTGGCGAGGGCCATGATTCTGCCGACAGGGCCGCACCCGGAACCGGCCATGGCCAGGCAGCGCCGCCTGCGACGGCTGCACACGCCGGGCTCGGTGCGGAGGCTGGCCTCTACGACGACGACCAAGTCGAGCCTTCGTTTCATCCCAAAACCCCGGCCATCTACATCAACAACTTGATGCGACCGATGCGGGAAGTCGACCTGCGGGCCCATCTGGCCAGCCTTGGGACGGGCGGCCGAGCCGACGACGACTGCATAGCCACGCTGTACGTGGACTCGATCCGCACGCACGCCTTTGTCGTCTTCGACTCGGCCTCTACCGCAGCCCGGGTGCGGAACCGCCTGCACGGCCGCGTGTGGCCCGAGGAGAGCAACAGAAAGGCGCTCTTTGTCGACTTTGTCCCGGTCGACAAGATCCAGGGCTGGGTCAGCCAGGAGGAAGACCACGGCCGCGACAGGAAGACGGGTGTCCGGTGGGAAGTCGCATACCAGCCGGGAGACGACGGCAACGGCGTCGAGGCGACGCTGCGTAACACGTCGGTCACGTCTTCGGCGCCGAACCCGGCCGGCCGGGCGCCGACGACTGCGGCGCCGACGACTGCGGCGGCGGGCGTCGAAGGGGCCCCGACCGGTCCTCGCAACCACCGCCCGCCCCCCCCGACGCGGCGGCCCCCCGGGGCGGCCGGTCGAGCGCTTCGGGCACCTGGACGCAGACGCAGCAACGGCCGGGCATCGCCGAAGGCGCCAGCGAGCGGACCGTGGCGCAGCCGGCGCTTGGGTTCCAGCCCGTGTCTCCGGCCGTGGTCCGTCGCCGGCTCCAGGACATGCGGAGCTTCTACACGAGCGACAGCTCGCGGCACCACGGGCGCGACCTCAACAGGTACTCCTTCGAGGACGAGGACAGGTTCGTGGACCGCGGCAGGGAGGTGTTTGAGGGCATCAGGCCGCCGCACCGCCAGCAGGCCCTGGACCGCGAGCGCGCGCTCGGCGGCGGCGGCGGCGGCGGCGGCGGTCGCTCGGGGTGGCTTCCGCGCCGCCGAGGGACGGGCGACCGCTATGTCCCGGGCCACGGCGGCCCCGACGCCGACCGGTCTCCGCGGCGCTGGTGACGGAGGGCCTGTGTCTTCCTTCGTTTCTTGTTTTCCTAGACGAAATTTGACCACCGAGATACCCTTGACGACGAGGGGCCCAGGCGGATGAACGGCCGTGTTAAGCCTTGGGTACATTACATGTACGGACGACTTCACGGAGGCCGTTGTATTTCCATCGGCGTTGGAAAGGGGGGGGCATACGCGCAGGCGGGCGCGCTGGGAGGCGACGGGGGCGTTGCGCCGCGGTGCTGGTTCGACACTGACGAGCCTGGACGGGGGCACGCGATGCAGGCAGGGGGGGGGTGGTAGAGCTCTGTGTGTGTTTGTACAAAGACGGCCATGGAGTGCCAGGCAGGTAGACGGGAAGAGCGCAGCACGGGGCTGCTGCTGCGCGTGCGCTCCGTGTCTGGCGCCTCACAGGTGCGTGTATAAGCGCCTCACCGACCCCCGTGTCTGGCGCCTCACAGGGCCCCCAGCTCCTTGAGGCGGCTGACGAGTCCGTCGACGTCGGCGACCTTGGTGCCGCCCTGCCTGGCGGGCGGCTCTGCTGCCCGTTAGCCCAACGCTCGCTCGCTCTCCAGACGGCCCGGCCGGGGGGGGGGGCCGCACCCGTGACGCGCACCACCTCGAGGCGGCGCGGCTCGGCGTCGAGGCCAAAGTCGGCGAGCGCCATCTTGGCCAGCGGCTTCTTCTTCGCCTTCATGATGTTGGGCAGGCTCGCGTAGCGCGGCTCGTTGAGGCGCAGGTCGGCCGTGACGACGAGGGGCAGGCGCGCGCGCACCGTGGCGACGCCGCCGTCGACCTCGCACGCGACCTCGACGCCGTCGTCGCCGTCAAAGGCGATGGCGCGCGCCTGCGTCGCCTGCGGCCAGCCCAGCAGCGCGGCCAGCATGGGCCCCGTCTGGGCGGCGTCGGCGTCGATGCTCTGCTTGCCGAGCAGGACGAGGTTGCAGCGCTCGCGCGCGACGGCGGCGGCCAGCAGCTTGGCGACGGCGAGCGGCTCGAGCGGCTCGGCGGCGCCCGTGTCGACGTGCAGGGCGCGGTCGGCGCCCATGGCGAGCGCCGTGCGCAGCACGTCCTGCGCCTTGGCCGGGCCGGCCGAGATGGCGCAGATGTCGGCGACGCCGCCCGGCGCGCGCTTCTGCTCGCGGATGCGCACCGCCTCCTCGACCGAGAGCTCGTCGAAGGGGTTCATCGAGTGCTTGACGCCCGCCGTCTCGACGCCCGTCTGCGCCTTGTTGACCCGCGGCTTGACCTGCGTCTCGTCAGCCAGCCGCTCCTCCGGCCGCCGGGGCCACGCACGGCGTAGTCAATGACCCGCTTGACGGGCACGAGGATCCGCAGTGCAGACATGGCGATGGTGCGCGGCTCGATGCGCTGATCAGACGTTGTCGGGACGAGGGCGACGAGCTCCGAGCTCCGGCCCGGGCGCGGCTAGGAGCGGCCCGGCCACGTGACTCCGCCGCCATGTGGCACCCGCATGTACGTACCAAGTACTAACAGCACGGCGGCGCTCGAGATATCAACATCAAGATATCAAGATCAAGATCAATACCATGCCCATCTACATGCCTCCGCGCCTAGACTCCCCCATAAATACAGCATCACCAGTCCTCCCACTCGTCCGTCTGCTTCGGCGCCTGCCCCGCCGCCCCCCCCCGGCCCTTGCCCATGCCCATGGCGCTCGTGCCGATGGAGCTGGCGCTCTGCCGCCGCTGGTCCGCCAGGCTCGAGAAGTCGTCCCAGAAGTCCTTGCGGCTCGCGTCCAGCGGCGCGTCCCGGCCGTGGGGCTGGTCGCCGCCCTCGACGAAGCGGCTGAGGCCCTCGTGCGCGCTCTTGCCCGCCATCTGGGCCTGCCGCGCCAGCTGCGCCGCCGTCAGCTGCGCCTGTCGGGCGAAGTCGCCCTCGGCCAGCTGTCGTGCCGGTCAGCAACAGCGCCGTCGGTCCCGGCGGTGCGGGGGAAACGTACGCTCCTGGCCGTCGGCTGGATGTACCCGTCGTTGACGTTCTTGGCCGTCTTGGTGACCGTCGACGTGAACCAGCCGAAGCCCTTGCTCAGCGCCGCCATGGGGTCCCGCTGCACCTCGTCCAGGTTGGGCAGCCCCCCCTGGCCGGCCGCCGCCGGCGCCGGCGTGTTGCCGAAGCCGCCGTACCGCCCGCCCTGGCTCGGCGGCACGTCGTCGGGCCGCGCCGCGTTGTCGGCGCCCAGCCGCGCAAAGTACTTGTCGTCCACCTTGGCCTTGCCGCCGCCGCCGCCGCCGCCGCTCCCCCCGGGGCTCTGGCTCCGGCTCGCGGCCCCGCTGAGCGGCGTGCCGGAGCGCGGCGACATGGGCTTCGGCGACGTCGGCTTCGGCCTCGGCGCGGCCGCCTTCTTGGCCCCCGCCACGTACTCGCGCCCCTCGACCTTGCACGTCAGCCTCTCCTTCCACTCCTCGCCCGCCTCGCCGCTGTAGCGCTCGGCGATGGTGGCGTCGTCCCAGCTCAGGCCCCTCATCTGCGTGTCCGCGTGCTCCTCGAAAAAGGCCCGCCAGCCCTCGTTGCCGCCCAGCCGCATCCTCTCCATCTCGCTCGCCTTGAAGGCGTCCATGGAGATGCTCCGCACAAACGATATGTGCACGCCCAGCCCGCGGTGCACGCCCGCGCACGACAGGCAGATGAAGATGCCGAACTTGGGCGACGCCCACTGCGGCGACGGCGCGTTGCAGTCGCAGCACACGCCGTTCTTGGCCTCTTTCTGCAGCGCCGCCAGCTTCCGCCTCCGTCAGCCAAGCCACTCTGCAAGCCGCTCTGCCCGGCCAACCGCCCGGCCAACTGCCCGACGCTCTGCCCTCTTACCTTGGACCGCGTCTCCGGGTCCACCTCCCACATGGCCTTGGAAGCCATTGCCTCGTCTCAGGCGCGTAGACGGCGGTTGGCGGCGGCTCCGGGTGCGCTGCTCGTCGGAGCGCTCGGTTCTGCTCGGTTCTGCAGCGAACAATTTAAGAAGGGGTTCGACGTCGAGATCCAGCCCAGCAGCGGGGCGTCTCCAGGGTAGGTACAGGGAGGCCACCCGGGCTTGGGGTACAGGGTACGAAGTACAAGATACATTCAGACTCGAGTCATGAAGCTTCACGCAGGCAGTCACCTGCTTCGACCGACGACGCGACCATGTCAAGGCAGCATATGCTGGCATATGCTGACTGGCCGCTTCACTCACCACCAGCAACATTCAGTCATGCCCCCTTTGTTCAGTATTGCACCTAGCTATCCCTCTTCCCACCCGTTTTCCCGCTTAAGCTATTCTACAACCTAGCAGAATCGTCGCGGAAAAAAAGGAAAAAACTAAGTGATAAGTACAGATACATGTCGGGGGGCCTCTTGTCCTCCGGTGCTGGCTGGAGGTCAATAAGCTTGCCAAAATCAAAGAAGGAGGGGGGCAGTCGGCCATGGCCTCCCCGGTCCCCAAGAGTCCAGACAGGGGACGTCGAGTCCGCCGTCCGTCCTCGTCGGGCCAGGGCTGCCAGCCCAGACGCCACGACCATCGACAGCGTAGCAGCAGGCATTTACCGTAAGAGATGTCCTTGGAAAATCGCGTGCCATGTGCTAAGTATGCTCTGCAAGCGGCGGCACGTCACGGCTTGTCGAGATGGCCCTTGGCCGGCCATCAGGCAGTCGTGGCAGCGGCCTGGGCCTCGGCCTCGATGCCGTTCTTGCCCTCGTCGCCCTGAGCAGCGCCCATGTCGTCGTCCGTCTTGTCGGGGCTGTCAATGGCCACCTTGACGGCAATCTCGCGGCCCTCAATCTCCTTGCCGTTCATCTCGGCCACAGCCTTCTGCTGCAGCTCCTCCGACGCCAGCGTGACGAAGCCGAAGCCGCGCCCCTTGCGGGCCTCGCCACGGGCCTGGAGCTTCTTGATCATGAACCGCGGGATAGGTCGGAGGGCGATCTTGGCCGAGGATGGCTCGTATGCCTTGAAGAGCTCAATGAGCTGGCAGCCACAGTCAGTACCGGTTGCGCTCGCCTCGCCGCGCGCGGCCCTCCATGCTCACCTTGTCCTCGGTCAGGTCGTATGGGAGATTGGCCACCATGACCTTGGTCTTGGAAGGAATGCCGTCGGCGGGGGGACCGCGCTCTCGGCGCTCACGCTGGGGGCGAGCCTGGGTCTTGAGGTGCTTGGCGTTGCCGTCAGTCTTGTTCTTGTTCGTAATGTCCTTCAATGGCTGCACCTCAGTGGTGCCCTCGGCCGCGGCGGGGGCTGCGGCGTCAGTACCGGCACCTCCAGTAGCCTCCCCCTCCTTCCTGTCATCACCAGTGTCCTGCCGAGAGTGTCAGCCAGTCGGGCTCACAGGACGAGCGAGCTCGGGAGTTGCATACGCCAAAGCGGCCGCCACGGCCAGTGCGGCCACCTCGGCCGCGGCCGCGGCCACGGCCACGGCCGGAGGGGCGGCGGCGCGAGCCCTCGCCGCCGGAACCCTCGCCGTTGGCACCCTCAGTCTTGTCCACTCCGGCCTCGGGCTTGCGGGCGAGCTGGACGGAGACCTTGCGCTCGAGGATCTCCTTGCCGGACAGCTCCTCGATGGCACGATCGGCCTCGGTGGGCGTGGAGAGGTCAACGAAGGCGTAGCCAACGGGACGTTCGGTGCGAGGGTTCTTTGGGATCGAGACGGACTCGCTGTGGCAAGCAGGCGATGGTCAGCGAGCGCGTTCCCGACGGCGGTGTGACGAGGGAGCTGGGGGCTGGGCCCTGCGCTGGCGGAGCACGCAGGCAAGCCCAACGTGCGTCTCAAGGGACAAACATGAGTGTGGTGGAGGCCGGGTTTGCTGACGGCAAGGGGGGAAAGAGGAAAAAAGAAACGAGGGATAAAATATTAGACAGAAAAAAAACAAACGTCGAGCCGCAGGAGGCCATGCCCGACGAGGCGACGCAAGCACCAAGGCGGCGGGCCAGAAAATGACGCCAGGCAAGGGTTGGAGGCGACGGGGGATGGGGCAGCAAGCAGAGGCGGCAGAGGCGACAGGGGCGACAGGGGCGACAGAGGCGACAGAGGCGACAGAGGCGACTCACACAAGATAGCTCTTGAAGAAGTCCTTCAACTCCTCCTCGGTTGTCGCGTAGGCCAGGTTGCCAATGTACAGGCGGCGGCCCTCGGCAGCGCTGGCCGAGGCCGCCTCGTTGGCGGCCTTGTTGTCATCGGCAGGCGGCTGGGAGATTGAGGTATTGCTCAGAGCTTTTGCCAGGTCGTTGACGGCGGCGTCGGAAACCTTCTCCACGTTGGCGGCAGCAGACATGTTGGCGGGTGGAGGGATTCTTGCTTCCTTCTTGGCTGGGGAGACGAGAGGTATGACGTCCGAACGAGGGCTGGCAGGCGGGCGCGGGCAGCAGCAACGTTCGAGGGGACTCTGGTGCAATGAGGGAGGAGATGGGGTCAGGGTCGCTTGGTGCCCTAGATAAAAGTTGAGGGGACGACGGCGGCGATGCGTTGCGCGCGGAGACACTCGTTTGGCTGGTGATGAAAGGAGGAGAAGAGAGAAAGGGGGAGACGCCACCTCGCAGTCGCGAAATCTGAAATATTTTTTTCGGGCCTCGCTGCTGCGCCGCTGCGCTCCTGCCGCTGAAGAGCCGGGTGGTGCTGGGAGGAGGAAGGTGGGGGGTGGCCGGCCCGGGGGCTGCAGGGATGGAGCGCACATGCGCCTGCCTCGAGTTTGGCTGACAGTGACTCGGAGCAGGTACCAGACAGCAGGTACCAGACGGCAGCAGCCTCGTCCGAACTGCGGCAGATACTCGCAGGTAGCTCGCCGCCGCGCGTGCGCGTCGCGGTACCCGGCGGTACCTGCGCGCCTACACGAGCGGCGCTGCTCAGAGCAGCAGCGCTGCAGGGGCTGCGGCGTGCCTGCGCTGTAAATGCGCGCATTACGAGGACGGCGCGCTGGCCGTGATTCGCCCCTGTTGGCCGCTCACCGTCACGCCGGCCGCTCACCGCGACCTCAGCACGGCGCAGGCGGATTCAGTGCAGGCGGATTCAGTGCGACTTGCCGGACGGGGCAATCCAAGGCACAAACATACACTCGGACGACAAGCCCTTTCCGTGGCGATCCACCGAGCGGCCACCTTAAATCGACGTCGACGGAGCCGCCGAGCTGCTCCTCCGCTCTGCTCGTTGCCTCTCTGCGCATCCCCTTTGTCGTGACAGGCACGAGCAGCTCTTGGTGCCTTCCGGCCTCGCAAGACCAGGTGACACTCGGTACAAGATGCAAGGCCAGGGCGGCGCTGCCAGGTGGCACTTGCGTGTCCAGCACGGCAAACACATACGCGGTATTACGTGCAGGCGCCGCAAGCCTCCTGAGCGGTACGAGGACGCACACGAGTTCGTACCTGCTTCTGTCTTGGCCTGTATCGTGTGCCGTGTCCCAGGTGTCGAACATGCAGGGCCTCGAGGAGCGGTATGGCGAAACAAGCTGCTGTCACATTGACCGCATGCATGTACGAGCCTGCGGGCGATCAGCCATGCTGACCGTTGGCATATGCACGAAGCCTCGTGCGGCCGATCATCTCATTTGATACATGTGCCAGCGCGGAGAGGCCGCCCCCGGCCTGCCAGCTGGCATCGTCCAGGTGTCTTTCTGGAAGGCTTGTGCTCAAGGTCCACTGGGTGCGAGGTGCTCCGGGCGACAGCGCTCCGACGCTTGAGCCGGCAATCACGAATAATGCCTGAGAAAGACGCCGTCCTCCGAAAACACGGCTGCCAGGCGCCATTTCAGGCCTGCGCTGACCTATATCCTGCAACCAAGTGCTGGCCAAACTGCCCGCGCGGAATGGGACAATAAACTGTTGGACAAGCAGCTGGACAAAGCAGAGGACAAACCTACGCAATGGTCAAGACAAATGCCGGACCGGAGAAGCCGCGGCGCCGACGCTCCTGCCGATCGGCCTGATTGATAAGATCTCGGCGCCGATCTGCCCCGGCATCGGACCTGCGCCGCTGTACTTGGCCGCAGGTACCCCTACTAGACGCCGACCCTTTTTTCCCCACGCCACCCTGCAACTTGCATCCGCAACGCCGTGCCGCCGATAGCTGCGCGGCCAGGCACAAGCCTGTCGCTCTCCCTTGGCCGCCTCGCCGCCGCCGCTCTCCTTTCGCCGCCGAGCCGCCGCCGCCCCCGACCGCCGCCGCCCCCGACCGCCGCCATGGCCGCCGCCGCCGCCGCCCGCTCCGTCCTGGTCCTGTACGGCTCCGAGACGGGCAACGCGCAGGACCTGGCCGAGGAGCTGGGCCGGCTGTGCCAGCGCCTGCGCTTCGAGAGCCGCGTCGCCGAGCTCGACGCCGTCGACCTGGTGCGTGGGCCGGGGCCTCGCCGCCGCCTCGCGCTTCCGCTGACGTCTCGCCCCCAGAGCGCGCTCCTCGAGCCCCGGCTCGTCGTCTTCGTCGTCTCCACCGCCGGCCAGGGCGACATGCCGCGCAACGCCCTGCGCTTCTGGCGCAAGCTGCTGCGCAGGAGGCTGCCGCCCGGCTGCCTCGCCGGCCTGGCGTATACGTGCTTTGGCCTCGGCGACAGCACCTATCTCAAGTGCGTGCCGCGACCGGCGTTGCCCCCTGCGCCGCGACTGACGTCTTGCCCTGCCCTAGATTCAATTGGGCGGCCCGGAAGCTCGTCCGGCGGCTGGAGCAGCTCGGCGCCACCGCCTTCATCGAGCCGTGCGAGGCGGATGAGCAGTTCCCCGAAGGGTGCGTCGTCCCCGATTGTCCCCGTCGTCCCCGTTCGTCCCCGTCGTCCCCGTTCGTCCCCGTCCGTCCCCGACGCCGCGCTGACGTCAGGCGGCAGCATCGACGGCAGCTTTGTCCGCTGGGCCGACGGGCTGCGGCGCCACCTCGCCGAGCGCTTCCCGCACCCGCGCGGCCTCGAGCCCATCCCGGACGACGTGAACCTGCCGCCGCGCTGGTCCCTCGAGCCGGCCCTGCGCAGGCTCGACGAGGACGGGCCCGCGTGCACCGACGCGCCGCTCGTCAACGGAGACGCCGAACCCTCCTCCTCCGCGCCGCTCGTCAACGGACACGCCGACGCCCCCTCCTCCGCGCCGCCGGCCGACCTCCTCCCCATCCCCGACGGCTGGACGGCCACGCTGGCCGCCAACGACCGCGTCACGCCCGACACGCACTGGCAGGACGTCCGCCTCGTCGCCCTCGACATCCCCCCCCGCGGCCCCGGCCTCGAGCTCGCGTGCCAGCCCGGCGACTGCCTGACCGTCTACCCCAAGAACTTCCCCGACGACGCTGCCCGGCTCATCGCCCGCATGGGCTGGGGCCCCGTCGCCGACCGGCCGCTCGACCTCGCCCTCTGCCGGCCGCTGCCCCCCGGCCTCCACGCGCCCCGGCCGTGCTCCCTGCGCGCCCTGCTGCTGCACAGCGTCGACCTCGCCGCCGTCCCGCGCCGCTCGTTCCTCCGCAGCCTCTCCTACTTCGCCGCCAGCCGCGACCACCGCGACCGCCTGCTCGAGCTCGCGGCGCCCGGCTTCCTCGACGAGTACTTCGACTACGCCACGCGCGCCCGCCGCTCCCTCCTCGAGGTCCTCGACGACTTCCCCTCGGTCCGCGTGCCGCCCGCCCGCCTCCTCGACGTCTTCCCCCTGATCCGCGGCCGCGACTTCAGCATCGCCAACGGCGGCGACCGCCTCCGCCACCCGGCCCGCCCCGGCACCGCCCGCGTCGAGCTGCTCGTCGCCCTCGTCCGCTACCGCACCGTCCTGCGCAAGCCGCGCCAGGGCCTCTGCTCGCGCTACCTCGCCGCCCTGCCGCCCGGCGCCGCCCTGCGCGTCTCGCACCGGCCCGCCCTCGCCCCCGTCGGCGGCGCCGCCAACGCCCGCCGGCCCCTCGTCGCCATGGCCACCGGCACCGGCGTCGCCCCCGTCCGCAGCCTCATCCACGAGCGCCTGTCCCATCCGGCCCCGGCCCCGGCCCTCGTCTTCTTCGGCTGCCGCAGCCCCGCCGCCGACTTCTTCTTCGAGCCCGAGTGGCTCGCCCTCGCCCGCCACCTGCTCGTCCTGCCCGCCTTCTCGCGCCGCCCCGACGCCGCAAAGGTCTACGTCCAGGACCTGGTCCGCCGCGAGGCCCCGCGCCTCGCCGACCTCATCCCCCAGCGGCCCATCTTCGCCGTCTGCGGCGGCTCCGCCAACATGGCCGACGCCTGCCGGAGCGCCGTCTTCGACCCCTTTCTCGACGCCGCCGCCGACGGCCCGCAGGAGCGCAAGAAGCTGCTCGACGCCGTCACCTGGTGGCAGGAGATTTGGTAGCGCCCTGTATATTACTCGCATTTACATATATGAGAATGCCAAGGTATACTACCATCCTCAACCCCCGCGTAGAAGCTGGCCGGATCGAAAATACGACTATGCCCGTGATAAGCCCGGACTGCACCATTTAAAAGATTCATCTCATTGTATAATTACGCATGGTGTACCTTTGGCATGCATGATGCGCCCCAGTATTCATTCCTCCGGCCAAGATGCCCAATCCCGGTTCGACGCCCTAATCCCCGTGAACCTGGATCCGAGGTTCCATGAAAAAGCCAGATAGACTCGACATCAACCGCAGAGAACCCAAAAGGAAACGAGAGCCATGCTGTGGCGAGATCATGAAATCAGCCCCGGTCCATGCACCTCTCCCCTGATTTCCCACTATGCCAAAACTCCTTCGCTATTATTATTTCCAGAACAAAGTAAAAAAGTGCTGTCTTGTCAGCGGCGAGTCGTCATGGCTCGTCTTCCCAGCTATATCGCTTTTCCGCCATCTGAGGCACATGGACTAGGTCCTTTCCGGGATCGATGCGTCCTTGTGAGGCTGCAGGCTCCGACCCCGATCTCCGCCTCGCGTGGACTGACTCTTGTGCGTGCCAAGTGAGCAGCGTAGGCTGGTCCCGTTCCCCTTCGTCCGACGGCTCCCGAAATTCAGCCTGGCTGGACCTGATTCGCGAGAGGTTGACTTGCCGCGCAATCTCCTCGACGATCCTCTCCTCCTCTTCCGTGTAGTTGCTGCCTAGACTGCCCTCGGAGGGAAGGGAGGTCGTGTTAAACATGGGCACCGGGAGGATGCCCTGCACATCGCCAACATGCGGAAACATGCTCTGCCGCTGAAGCTGGAGATTCTCAGGCAACGGCCCGAGGCAGACAACCCTCGACGGGTCGATTGGTGTTCTCTGGAACGATGCGCGGAGGGGCCCGACAGTCGGGGGGGCTTCTGCCTGCGCCGTGCTGCATCGGCTTGCCGGGTCGGTCTGTCCGCCTCGGCTGGTGCTTCCGCCGGACCACGGTGCCGAGGGCGCAGAGGCTGTGGCGGGAGACACCAGCTCTGCCGAGTGCGCGTTCCACTCGGTCCGGGGAGTGACGGGCGACGGCTCGGGTGGCTGGAACGAGTTGGAGCCGGACCTCGTCGGAGAGACGGGCGACGGCTGATCCGTCGCTTGGTTGGCGGCCGGCGGGCGGAGATCGGGGAACGCCTTTTCTGGCGGCAGAAACGCGCTGTCCGCCGGTGGCGTATACTCGGGGACCGGCCCTCGAAGTTGCATGTCCAACCTCCTCCGGGCTATCTCGTAGGCGCTCAGGTGACGCGTCTTGTCAGTCCCCAGCTCCGTCTCTTCAAAGATGGAGTTGTCGTCGATTCCCCCATCAAGTTCGGCCGGAGGGAGCGGCGCCGGCAACTCGTAAATCTGGCAGTCGGGCGCCTCGGACGGCAGCTGGGGCGCGTCGGAGGCGTCGGGTGTCGCTGGCCGCGAGTGCTTCCGGTGTATTATCTTGGATATGATCCTCGACACGGACGACTTGGGGGAGTCGGGAGCGACGGTCGACGACGAGTCCTTGTTGTCGTCTGCCTTGTCCGTGTCCTCGACGCGCCGCGAGCGTCTCCGGCGGCGATAGCAACAGTACCCGGCCAGCACCAGCGCGCACAGCAACGCCGCCCCGACCGCGATGCCTACCATCTGCCCCGTGGTAAGCCCTTTCCTGGGGTCCGGTTTCGGGGGCGGGGGATAGGGGCTGTTGCTCGGCCGTTTGATCGGGACGAGTCTGGCGTCGCGCTCGGGGTTCGCGGGAAAAAGAGCCTGGTGAACGGAGAAGACAGCTTCGTCGAACCTGGTGACTAGGTAGGCCTCTTGCAGGAAGGAACGGCCGATAACAAAGGTGTCGTTGATGGCTTTCCGCAACATAAAATATGGGACGGCCGAATCGCCATACGCCAGCGCGCCGCCGCCGAAAGGATACTTGAGCAAGCCGACAAAGGCCTGCATCGTCAGTGTGACGTTGACCAGCCCGGGAACCTGGAGGGGGAGGCCGAAATCGTCGTGGTTGTCGAAGCTCGTGAGGCTAAAGGTCATGACGAGCGTGTCTTTGGACGTGTAATCGCGATACAGCTTATCGGGCATGGTGTAAGCGTCAAGAGTTCTGTTGTAGAACAGGCCCAAGATGGAGGCGAAACGGTAGCAAATGGACTCGGGAAGCCAGAGAAAGGGCGTCGAGCTGTCAATGACGGCAGTGAAGGCACCGGACCAGTCGGACAGAACCTCGGTCGTGGAGGGCCACGGAGCAGGTTTGTCTAGCCAGTTGTGGGCCGCCACCTGGATACCTCGGACAAGGGTGCGAGGAGCGCTTTCGCCTTGTGCCAGAGTGAAGGTGATGTCGTGGGGGACGAATCGCGCAGCATCGTAGCCGCCGAGGGTAGCCGATACAACGGCGTTGTCTGTACATGGTGTCAGACGCGCGAGGAGCGAGGAGCTACATGGCCGAGGACGTACGGTAATGTGCGCCTGCTGTATAGCCGTAGCTATAGCTGGGGATCCAGCCAAACGTCTTGACAGCCTGCGTCAAGGGAGACTCGGCCACCATGTCTCCGAACCTGCCCTGCTGGATGCCCAGACCGAAGAGGCCGAGGAAAGGAGTGGCGGAGTTGATGACGGACGTGAGAACGTTGGCCATGCCGAAGGCAATGTCGGTGATGGGGCTGTAGGAGTTGACGACGTCGAGGCCGTAATCCCCATTGGCCCTGAGGCCGAGATACTGGAGCCCCAGCTGCCAGGACCCCATGGGGGACCAATGGCTGGACTTGGTCGAGTTGTAGATGCCTCCGCGGGCAGTGATGCAATGGGTCTCATCTGCGGCTCGCCAGGTAGCGGTCCGACGTCAGCATCTCCCAGGCAGGCGGGCGCCTCGAAGGGGCACGTACTCTCGACGCATCCGCCCGGCCCCACGGCCCAGAACTCGGACAAGGTGGTGCTGACGAGAACATTGACGAGCTCGGATTCGGAGCCGAGGAGGAAGGAAACGGTGGACCAGTTGCCGTCGATGCCAAGCCTGCAGGCGAAGGCGAGGCCAGTCAGCCACAAGACACGAGACTGGGGCAGGAGGCGGCGCGAGACGGACCAGCTGCCGGGCCGCAGAGCAACGGGCGCGGGATCCAAGGCACGAGCCACACCAGCGAGGACGAGGGCGGCGGCGGCGGCGGCGGCGGCCGACGTGGCCACGGACGGCATGGTGAGGCTTGCGGGCGGCAATGCGGGCGGCAACGCTGGCGGCTACGGCGACGAGAGGCCCGGCGGGCTCATGGACAAGGAAGACGCCGCCGCAGAAGGTGCTGCGGCGCGGCGTCCATGCGCGTCGTCGGCGTGAGAGGAGCGTAGCGACGGCTGCTCGGCAGCTCATGCCCTGGTGAGCGCTGCCGAGCTCTGTGTGCCGTATCGGCGTCGCGACTCGGAGGCGACGCGTCAGGCAAGGAGCGGCGGCGCAGGGCACAAGAGGCAGCAAGAGGGAAAAGGCGGCGACGAGGCCATCCAAGGCCAGAGGGTGGAGAGGACGTGGACTCGGGACAAGTCGTGTCCGGGAGGATGGAAAAGCAGAGGTGCGGTGTCGAATACCTACCTATAACGGACTGGGATGTCGGATGGAAGGACGTTTCCACCGCGTGCGCCCTTGCCTGTTAGTGCGCCTAGTGCGCAGGACGGGGACGGAGGGCGCGGTACCGGTACGGAGCTCCGGCACCTGCAGGGCCCGTTGCGGTTAGCGGCGTTTCTCCGCGGTGCCGTCCAGGGTACCTCGACGGTACCGAGGACGGAGCGCGGCATCTACACGGACGCGGCGCATCACACGGACGCGGCGCATCGGCAGGCTCAAGACACGACTGGCATTCGCGCTGCAAACGGGAAACAATTGGCGAGCGTCTTGCCGTCGCGGCATCGCGTGCTTGTTGGCGCCCGTCGACGGCAGGCTGGGCTGAGCCGCTGCAGGTGGGCCAGCCACCTGCTGTTGGGAGGCAAGGGAGCCCAGGGCCGGGCCATGGCATGCACGACAGCTGCATCGGCCAGGTGAACCGAAGCCACATCACTGCCAATTTCCACCGTCTCAGCCGGCTGAGCGACGCCGGCCGAGGGCGTGTCGACCGAGAGGCTGCGCTGGCACCGTCACCGAGCCGCAACGGTACCGTCCCCACGGACAAGGCACGCGTACCCGCTACCACCACGGCATTCGGAGCCCGTACCCGGTACGCCGAGCAAACGGCCCGGGCCCGGCAGACGGGACGCCTTCGCTTGACGGCTGCTTGAAACGGACGGATCGACGTCATGGTCCGAAACGCTTGTCGATCCGTACCTCGCGCGCCCGTGCGGCTCCAACACGGTGCGATGCGGCCAGGCAGTCGCAATATACGCCCTTCTCGCGCCGCCGGAAAGGGTCATCTGGAGTTACACAGAACGCGCATGACACAGGGCAGCTGGCCGCCTGATGCAACCTTGCCGTCTGCTGAGCCGCCAGCTCGCCTCTCAACATCAACGGCAGCCAGGAATTCTCGAGCCGACGAAAAATGTTGTTGACTTGCATCGTCCAGCCGCCCGTCTGTTACGGTGCGCCGAGCCCTCTGTCCGCACTCCCTCCCTCTCCCTGCTGTCTCTGCCATGTCGAGCCCCCCGGGTCTAGGCTGGCCTTGTCTCGGACACGACGAGGGGGGAAGCGGGACGCGGCGCCGCAAAAGTGCGGACGGCCTGGTGAATGCTCCCGCCGCCACTTCCAATAACCTTATCCGCGCGGCACAAGAAATCCATGCCCCGGCATTCGCCTGGTCCGACATGCGATATCGGAAGCCCTTGCTCCTTACGTACCATGTGTCCGTCCATGACCGCCTGGCTCAGAGAGTCGAGGCCAAAAAGAACCCGAGCTGATTCTAGGCAGCTCTAGACATGGCAAAAGAAAGTCCCGGCTTGCTTCTGTCGGCGCACATCTGAGCCTGGCCTTCCAGAGTTCACGTGGCTCAGCTCCGAGCACTTCCGGCGGCCTCTACAGGCCATGCACCGGCTTGAGCTTAGGCATCACGACGTCTACACAGGCCGGCACAGACGGATCAGCTGGCCTACCATCACGGAGGAGGCCCTGGCTCCGATCCCTGCAGGGCCTTGGCTCCACCCCGCCCGGACGCCCGGGCACCTGGTATGCGCACAGCAAATGGACCTTCAAAGACCACCATGGACCTTTCTAAGCAGGGGAGCCGACTTTTACTTGCTAGAAACCTATGTAGGCAGGCAAGTGCCTGCTTCTTCTTACCTATACTAACCTCGTTCCTCGCTCAAACTTTTCCCTTCTGCTTTTCCACCAGGTCTCCTAGATTCGAGCTTGTGTGCATTCTCAGGCTTGTCGTTAGTTCAACTCTCCTTGATAGGCATCGCTAACGGACATAGGCCTCAACTAAACGAAGCCCAAAATAAAACAAAAACTTGCTAGCGACTCCTGCCGCGCATGGCGTTGCAAAGGAGAAAGGAACATTCGAGACCATCACTGCGCTTAGGATACTTGGCCCAGCCAGCCGTCATTTCGCGTTGAAGGCGACGAATTACTTGTCGGACACTACTTTGGAATCAGTTAGAGACTTCTCTACGGAGTACACTCGAGAACAGTCATGTACATTTAGGTACTCAGGCACAAGGGTATAAGGCTCTGCCCGATGCTACGTAATGCAGCCACGCTCTCACCCATGACCAGCCTGGATTGGAAGGCGCCGCAATCGAGAAGGTAGATGCGTGGCCAATGGCGGCCGCTTGGCCAGATGCCGTCGTCGGATCTGCATCAGTGAGTGCTGCTGCCACCACGCAGTTTCTGCCGCCTTCTGCTGTCCTTGACCGGCCTGACCACGGTATGAATCTTGGTCGACAACGTGGACCCCTGGGCAACTAGCCAACTTGGACGACAATGCCGCGGGCAGACGTTCGCGTCTTGTTGGTCAGCACCGGCTTCAACGGCCCGGCTCAGGTCAACGTCGGCGCCTGTCTCATTGCGAGGCTGAGCCGTCGGGCTGGCTGGAGCTTCTGTAAGACACGCAAATCCTTCCCGGGAGGAGCCAAGCATCACCGCCCAAGGTTCGAGGCCGAGGGTCAAGGCGGCCTTGGGCCTTTGCTCCGGCTGTCTCAATGCCATTTCCGCCCCCAACCGTGATCTGGTGGCGCTCCTTGATGCTGACAACCCTGTCCCTGAAGCCGGGGTTCCTGGATGCCCAATGTACATGTCCCGTTTCGGCGCTGCGGAGCACTTGCCATGGCGACATTGACATATTCTATAAAGAAGCTACGGATATTGCCCTTTGTATTGACCGGTAAGCTGAAGCCGGGTCAGCGCCCCACGACGCCGCTGTCCTGGTTCCTGGGACGGGGTGGCTGGCCAAGTGAGCACAGACCATGAAAAGAATGGCAAGTTCCAGGGGTCTCGGACAGGGCGAACCCCTAAACTGGGATTTAAGTGCTTTTCCCATCGCCATTTGCGCACATGAGTGCGTACCCGCTGCCCGGCGATAGCGGTGTCGGCTCCGAAGCAGACGGCTGGAATGAAGCTTGCACAGGCTGGACGGGAGTCCCTGTCGCTGTGTAATCACCTATAGATTCTAGCCGTCGCCATAGTCGGCCAAGTAGCGGCTACTTGGTCCAAGTCCAGATGCGTAGATTCTACGGAGCCCTACCGAGTCGCTGGTGCCGTGTGATGAGTCCGTCTTTGTACGAAGTACTTCGTACTCTGCACTCCCTACCAGGCACCTGCAAGGCCCAAAGGATCGCCCCCAAATTGGGTGGGGCTGGGGTGAGGCCGGTACCAACGTTTCCTCCGGGCAGCTTGCCGCAACGGAAGATGCACCTGCCTAGTCGTCAGCCGCTCTTGGCAGCCCGGGGAGAAACCTCGCTACCCGCTGCCTCTCGCGGACAAGTGCCCGGCCGGAGTACAAGGTACAAGCGCATCCGGGCTCCAGGGAGATCCCGTCCGGGCAGGCACCCGCGCCCCATGGCACCTGCCAACCCAACTCCATGGATCACCTGCTGTGCTGAGCCTGCAGCCGTGAAGATGACAAGCTTCTTCTTCTTCACTTCCTCTTCTTCGCTTCTTCTTCTTCACCCGTCTGCTCGCCCCAGACCTTGCTCTGCCGCCGTCTCGCCTCTCGAACGCGTCGAGCCCAGCTCGTGTCTCGCAGCCCGCGCGCCCCCAGCATCTTGATACGTACAGGACTATGCTGCGTCGTCGACCTGTCGGGCTGCTTCATGGCTGATGCTTCTGCATCGCCCTGTCGTGCCTAGATTCGTTCTGTTGGGCCTCCCGCTGTCCGCCGTCCCGTCTCCTCTCGACAGACACTGTCCCGCCGCCGACGATGAGGGTCGACGCGGTCCTGCTGCTCTGCGCGGCCTCGGCTGCCTCTGCAGCGGCCAGACGCGGTGCGTTGGCTTCGTCTGTTGCTTGTCCGCCGTGGCTCATGTCTTCCCAGGGCTTCCCAACCGCCGCAGCCAGCAATTCTATCCTTCGCCCAACAACACTCTTTCAGCCCAGAGAGCCCCGCCCCAGCTCGGCACTGCCTCGCCGCCCCTCGCTTCGGGCACCGACTCGGCCTTGTCCTCAGCATCCCCGGCATCCAGCGTGCTCAGGGTTGAGACGTCCAGTCATGGCCCCGTCGACGGCGATGCGTCGAGCGTGGTGGCATCCGCATCGACTACGCAGTATTGGACTTGGGCATCGCCATCACGCTCATCCGCCAACGAGGCCTCGGCCCTGCTGCCAGCCAACTCTCTTTCTTCTGGTCCCGTCGTCACTGTCACAGTCGATTGCCCCCCCGGCATTAACCCCTCCAATTGTACGTCGCCGCCTGGACGGGGCGGCAACATGTCCGGCAACTACTCGATAATTTCTCCGACGTCAGACAAGTGCACAAGCTTGACCGACAAGGGCAAGCCCATGACGCAGTTCTCCGTCGTCTACACGTCGACGGTCACCTTCTTTGGCAACAGGAGCGACTACACCCCCCCATTTGAGCCGCTGGCCACGCCCAACTATTGCGCCTTTCCAGCTTTGCCTCCCTTCGGCTCGGCAGAGACCGCCTCCGACGCCCTGGTGGCCTCCACCACGGCCTCTACCACCACCAGGAGGCGCAAGGACCTACATGCCAACCGTCCTGCCATCACCTTCATCACGACGGACAAAAACCCGGCCGTCGTCTTTCCCTCGGACCCCCCCCCTCGCTACAGCCCTACTTGGATTCCAGACGGTCCAGGGGGCCGTGGCAGCGGAGATCACCAGCCGCCGCCCGGCGATAGGGTCCCTGCTGAAGGAAGCACCTCCCATCCAACTTCTGCCGGGGAAGGCCCCTCCCATCAAACTCCTGCCGGGGGAAGCCCCTCCCATCCAACTCCTGATGCAAAAACCACGGGCACTGTCGAGCGGCCCGGCTTCACAATCACCGCTCGGGGTCACGAGGTCATCATTAATGACCATACGTACTCGGACCTGACGCCTAGCACGTCGTCGGTCGTCGTCGTCGACGGTGGCACGTTCACGATATACCCCATGGCCGTCGTGGGAGAAGGGGCCACGGTTCAAAAGCCTGCGCCAGTCGGAACGGCCCTCGTGGTGGCGACACCAACGACGGGCGTGGTGGGTGGCCTCCCCGTGACCCTGGCAGGGTCCGAGGCTGTCATCGGCGGCACCACAATGGCAATTGCACCTGGGGGCATCACGACCGTCGTCAAGGGCCAGAGCGTGTCGGTAGGACCCGGGGCTCTTGCTGTTGGCGGGGACATTTTGTCGTTCCAAACCGCTATGCCATCGGCCGAGACGGACATCCTGGTCACCGGCGGAGAGCTGCTTACTGCCATTGGGCGCAGCGTCGTCGTCGTACACTCGACCACGTTCACCTACGGTCCCGGGATCCCAGAGGTGACGGAAGTGGTCGACGGCGATACGATTGCCATTGGGCCCTCGGCCGTCTCTGTCCATCAAATGGTCATAGGAGGGCGAAGGTTGGACCCGTCCAGGACAACCTACGAGATCGTAGGTGGAGCGACAATCACGAAGATCGCCCCCTCGATCGCTGTCATCAGCGGCGTCACGTATACGGTCGGCCCCGGGACTCCCTGGACGACGGATGTGGTTGAAGGGCATACAGTCACCATAGGTCCCTCTGGGGTTATCCTCTCAGATTTGACCCTCGAGTACCCATTCGGTTCGGCGACGACGACGACCATCGTCGCAACTCGCACGCGCGTGACCTTTCCCGTCGAGACGACGGAAAGCCGGGGGAGCTTCCTGAGGCCCGGGGTTTTGGTGTGGAGGATAGCGCTTTGCATAGCGGCCGGTGTTTGGGTTTTGGCATAAACAGACGTGTCAGGGGGCGCCGGGCCCAACTGGAGTTGGCAGGCCAAGCCTGAGGGTTCTCTTTCTGCCCCCCCCCCGTCCTCGGCGACCATCTTTGACGATGTTACGATACCCACGGCTGGCTGGGGCCTGTTGGATCCCAGGTCTTCACTTATCGCCTGGCGGGAGATTGAAGGCGAGGCTCTTGCGGCCTGTCTCCGCTTGGCTGCTGTATTTTATGGAAATGGGAGGACGGGGAGCTTCGTCTTCTTTTCTCCCGTCTGTATAGGTAGAGCGACAGCGACGCGGGTCAATGAGCCCGCGATGATATGTAATACTTGAGGATGGTGTTGGGACCTGCTGCCTCACTTGGTGATATTGGCGAAGAGACGCGACAGACTACCGAGCTCCCACGTTGGAGAGATGCGAGCGCGCTTGAAATGAAGCAGACTAGATGTGAGCCGCCGTGTTGAACGACGGGGCGGGCTCTCGGCCGTTGAAGGCATACGCAAGTATATGACACGACTGTCGTTCGCGAAGCGCAACTCCGCTCGGCCGATGCAGTCAGCCAACAGGCAAAAGGCGTCCTTGTCGAAATCAGAACAACCACGATAGGGGGCGAAGAGGCTCAGCCGCTCCACGCGCGTCCCGTGCTCACCGCCCGCGCGGCTGCTTGCCCCCGGCGACGCCGTCGGTGTCGAGGGGCGGGAAGTCGTCGGCGGGGACGTCGGGCGGGCGGCGCGGGCCCTGGCGGCGGCGGCAGTCCTGCAGGCTGAGGCGGAGGGCGAGGGCCAGGTCGTGGTCCTCGGCGGGCGACGGGCCGTCGGAGAGCGAGGACGAGGCCGGGGCCGGCGGCTGCTGCTGCGCGGGCTTCCTGGCGGCGGGCCGGGGGGGCTTGTAGCGGACGGCGTACTCGACCTCGCCGGCGCTGTTGCGCGGCGGCGAGCGGCCGGCGTCGTCGACGTCCTCGAGCAGCGACAGGCGGATCGCCTGCTGGACCTGCTGCTCAAACTCGCTCTCGCCGTCGTCGGACGGGGGCTCCGGCGGCGGCGGCGGGCTCGCGGCGGCGACGCTCGGCTCCGACGCGGCCGTGTCGGCCGTCGAGCCGGCCCGCGACGACGCCGAGTCGGCGGGCGAGTCGCTGGCCCGTCGCTGCTCGTCGTGCAGGTACGACTCCTCCGACACCATCTGCGCGTAGCGCATGGCCTCGTCGTCGGTCAGGTCGCCGAGGGCGCCGACTCCGAACCGGCTGCGGAGGCGGGCCTGCTCGCGGGCGCGCTGCTCGCTCTCGCGCCGGAGCTCGGCCTCCTCGGCCGCGATGTACCCGGACACGGCCCCGCCGCGGCGGCGACTCGCGAGGCGGCCGTGCACGTCCGAGTGCCGGAGCCGCCGCTTGCGGCCAGCCGGGTGGTCTGCCGAGCTGTACGCCCAGTACCGCAGGAGGGCGCCGAAGGACAAGACGCCGCGCAGGACCGTCGGGTCGGGATCGAGGTAGATGGCGCCGACCGCCGAGTAGTCGCCTTGGCGCAGCGCCTGGTTCATGGACGCCATGTGCCACGGCACGCGGCCGTCGGACCTGGCGTTGAGGGTCCTGATGGGATCCGTCGTCGACGCCAGGGGGTCCCAGGCCTGGGCCAGGCCGTCGCTGCCGCCGTGGACGAGGTACAGGGCCGAGGCGGCCAGGCACGAAATCTCGGGAGAGTCCGTCTGGATGACGCGCAGCGGCCGGATGCCCCTGGCGTGGTGGCGCTCCCGCGCATTCCACGCCAGCACCGCTCCGCCCTTGGTGCCGACGGCGAGCAGGCGTGCTCTGTGGCCGGGCGTCTCTCGCGCGGCGGGGTCTGCCGTGCCCGAGGCAGAGGCCGTCTCCTTGGCGACGTGGAGAGGGTCCTCGGCCAAGGTCAGGAGGGAATGAGAGGAGCAGTCCATGCCGGAGGCAGAGATGGCGGCGTGGCCGTGACCCTGGAGCTCCAGCGCCGAGCAGCGCCAAACATGGAGGCCCGCCGACGGGCGAGGCGGAAGCTGCTGCACAGATCCGGGCTCGGGCTTCTGACGGTCGGAAGCGGTCTCGGTCTCGACCGGCCCAAACAGGGACGGCCTCGACGGCGCCGGGGCCGATGAACGTCCATCCGGCTGCGTCTCACGGGCCGGCGCCACGGCGACCGACCTGGAGAAGCGGCGGATGCGGGCCGGCTGCTTCTCGGCCAGGCCGCAGTCGATGACGAAGACGGCTTCGCCGGCGCCTTTGCCGTCGTCGGCCGCGAAGTCGACCTCGAGCCTGCGCTGCATGTCCCAGCCGTCGAAGAGGCTGCGAAAGTGCGCCGGCTTGTGGCGCAAGAAGGTGTCGATTTCACGGGCCTCGGCGGCCAGCTGCTCCTCGGTCAGCCCCATGGCGTCGCATGAGGTGCGCGGCGAGCAGGCGCCGCGCAGGGCTCCCGGGCGCTGAGCCAGGTCGTCCGGGCGGGCGGCCCGTCGAGTGGCCTCGAGGAGGTGCCAGTATGCTGTTCGGCCAGCACGCCAGGCATGCTTGCAGAAGTCGTCCCCGTTGGCGCGGCTGAGGGTGGCGACGGGCGTCTCGGTCAGGTAGTAGACCTCGCCGAGGGCATTCAGAGCCACGGCCCACAGCCTCGCCGTCGACTTGCGTCTGACGCTGTAGCTGTCGTCGACGTTGAGAGAGACGATGGGGACGCCGGGGCTGAGGACCCATCGAGCCGTCATGTCGCCGTTGGCATAGCGTGGCCCGCTGGGGTCCCAGCCCAGGGAATAGGCCGTCACCACTCCCAGGGCGGAGCCGGTCAGCATGCCGCACATGGCCTGCGTCGTGGCCGGCACTGCCGACGACTTGGCTATCCAGACGCTGCAGATGGCGTCGGACGTGTCGGGGATCCTGGGCATGCCGGGGTCGGTGCCGACGCCGCCGCCGTCGTCCAGATAGCGGCCCACCATGTCATTGACTCCGCGGAAATAGGCGCGGCCACCCGGGAGGGCCTCGCCCGAGAGGATGCCGTACGGCTGGCTGACGTCCATGACGTTGGGTGCGGCAGCCGGGCCGTCGGCGAGGCCAAACGGCACCAGGTTGGGCACCGCCTCGTCCAGCTGGGCGGCGGCAAAGGGGTCCGTGAGGCCCCATTTCTCGATTTTGCCGCTCGTGGGGTCGCCCATGGTCGCGACGCCGAGGTCGCCGGCGCCGTGGATGGCGCGCGGCGGCTTCTTCCCGTTGGAGAAGACGGCATGGATGTTGGTCACGCGCCAGGGGAGCTTGGAGTTGTACGTCAGGACGGCACTCCTCCGCTTGCAAGACGAGGCGGAGCGTCCCGACGAGCCGATGCCGTTGGAGCCCGGCTTCCCTCGCACCAGGCTCCTCATCAGGCGCGTCCTGAGCAGGTACTCGCTCCTCCACGTGGCGAGGGGTGTGAGGCGACCAAAGTGGCGCGTCTCGAACCGCACGAGATCCGGCGTCGTCCCGACTCGCGCCTCGGCGTTTTCGGCGCTGGCCTGGAGGGCGGCGCGTCCGGGAAAGTAGCGCATGAAGGCCATGCGCCACGCGTGGGGGGTCGTCACGAGCGCATAGAAGCGCTTCGAGACCAGGGCGACCGAGGAATGCGAGTCGGGATGGAGATGCGACAGGATGTGCGTCAGGATCTCTGTGCGCGACTGTCAGATGTCTTGATCTCCTTTCCCATCCTCTCTCGCTCCAACGGGGCACCGACCATTGGGAAAGTCGGCAAGCTGGGCGCCGGCGGATGCGTCAGGGCGCTTGGCGACCCTGAAGGCCACGACCTGCCTCGGCGTGGGCGGAGTCAGGGCCTTCTCATACTCGGATATCCTCTGGCCGGCGACGGGTCGACTGCGGTGGCCGCTGCCGGCGCCGAGGCTCAGTCGGCGAAGCTGGTGGCCGAGTTGCGGGGCATCGCGCGCGTCCGGGGAGCCGGTCCGGCCGGAGGCGGGCGAGGCGCTGCGGCAGCCGGCGAGGCCGGAGGGACGGAGGCGCTGGGGACGGCCCGGTTCACGGTCGAGGAAGCCATCTTGACGGAGACGGGGCGAGGTGGCGAGGCGGGCAGACTGGGGACGCTGTTGCGGAGTCTCAGCAGGCTCTTGTTGCATATAGCTTGTCGCGGGATTCACGGGCGGCTGGCTGTCGACTGTGCACGGAGACTCTGCACAGTCAGAAGGGCGTTTCGAGGGGCGGGGAGTCGTCGACGATGAGTCTTGCTGATTGCTGAGCTGGAGGTGGTTGGAGTGAGCGCGTTTTGCTCGCGGCACTCATGACTCATGATTTCCCCGGCGATTAGCCGACTGCCTGGAACAACAGCCGCCAGGAGGAGCCGTGGCCTGGCCTCGTCTACACTTGATCCTGTCTGCCGCCTCTCATAGTTGCATGTCTTTGAGAGCCATCTCCTCTCTCGGGAGTTTACGTTGGTGCAAATCACATCCAGGCAGGTGTTGCACATGTCGAGCGTTCCGAGAAAGGCAAAACCAGCAGCGGCGCCCGTCGACCTCGCCAGAGCCCACAAGTTGCTCTATTTCAAGGGGGCATGCGAAAACAAGGTTCGGTAAAGCACAGCTGCGCATTAGGAAGGCGGATACAAGGGATGGCCATCTGCCGCTCTGTTCCACGGTCCCTCGACCCGCATTGGCTACCGTCTCCTGCTGCTCGCGATAGTTGACTGCGCCAGGCTGGCCCCCACAGCCATAGCCGCGCAGCCGGGAAACAAAAGTGCCCAGCAGTAGCCGAGTGCTGGAATCCGACGAGGCCACTCGCGCATGTCCCCACGTCACAGCCTGCAGACTGCTTGTTCTTGGTCTCATTTCCTCAAAGGCGTCACTTCATGTATGTACGTGTGTCGTGTGCGACCTGGGGATACTACCCGAGACAGAAAAAATACCCGAGACGAGTTAAACTCTACCATGTCCGAGGCGCTGCAACGTCTACGGGGCATGCTACACCAACATACGAAGTATACACATACTGTACGCGCACATGGAGGCGCGGACGTTGTTCCGGCGAGGCGACGTCAACAGGCAGCTCAACGGTTGACGCGCGGGGGCCCGAGCGAGTCGTCTGCCGCTGGCCGATGCCCCTGAGCCGATGGCCCTATCAGCTCGAGTTGGCGTCGGGCCATGGGCCGATGGTCGAAGACGCCAAGAGCGGCTCCCCTTGGACTCGTCCGTCACTCGGATCCTCTCTTGGCGACGCACAGGTGCGTCCTGATGCCATGCGCCCTGCCGGCTTGTTTTGGGTTGGGGATCCGCGGCGAGACGAGAGACGTGGATGACGATGGAGTCTGCCGACTGTCAGTGTTACGCCAGCAGTCCGAGAGAAGCCGAGGGGCGCGTCATGTCTCTCCGCTCTCAGAGGAGCACAGAGTGCTGGACGCACGCCTGACGTGTCGCGCCGCAGCGGCCGGGGCTGTCAGGCTTCACGGCGGCTGCTGAGCGGGCCCGTGTAGGAGTCGACGATGGCCTCAACAGTGTAAGCTTATACGGACCGTCACATGGTGTATCATACGGGAGCATGCTGGGTGGATGCGTTCAGCCAGGGTTGCGTGTATGTACTCGCATGCGCCCCATGGACCCATGCCCATGCATGGATGGAGAAAAGGCTCAGACAGGACGCCTTGCCGTCGTTTGCGACGAGCCGACGGCCCTGTCGGAAAGGACGCAGGGCAGCATGTACTGGGTACATATTCGCCCTTCTCGGCCACATGGGCTTGGCGAGATGCTCACATGTGACCAGCCGAGGCCAAGGATGTTCCAGACTGTCGGGAGCATCGGTGGCGAGCGGCTGCTGGGCCAGGAAGCGGTGTGAAGGCCGGGGCCGGTTGAGCGAGGCTCTCATCAGCCGCGATGGGTGCGCTGGCGGGAGGCTGCCTGAGTCGTCGGCGACTTGGCCCGTCGTGTAACTTGGTGATGATGGCCTGGAGGCGGCGAGACTGGAGAAGGGTCGAGCAGAGAGGCGTCATACAAGGCTGGATGGTGTTGCGACTCGGACGTCATCCAGCCATGACGACAGCAGCTGAAGGGGATGGAAAGACGGGAGGGAAAGACATGGTGGAAAGACATGGTGGAAAGACATGGCCTGGCTGGGCGCCCTTGTCAGCACGCGGCAGTGGCTTGTGACACGAGAGGCTGGACACCTGGGCCGGATGGATGCTGGCGCGGCAACGTCGGCTTGCAGCGTCGCACTCGGCCAAGTCGTGAGCGGCGGCAGCAGGTCGTCGCATCAAAAGAAAGGACGCAGGACAAGTCGGCTTCTGTGAGCGAGGGGTTGGCAGCAGGAGGGCGCGTTGGTGCCTGAGAGGGCGCGATGCCGTGTCACGGGCGGCGACCAGACTGTCGGAAGATGACAGACGGACACGACATGGCGATGCCAGGCCAGGCCACGGAGCAGCCAGGCCACGGAGCAGCCACGGCGCTCAAGGGCCCCGGTCGCCGCACCCATGCCGCTGGAGCTCCGGAACTGACACATGACCGGGGCCAGGAGCGGGGCCGGCGCCGGGCGGGAATGATGGGCAGTTGGGAGATGAAGAGGCAGAGGGCGGAGGAGGCATCCGTGCTGGTGAGGAGGCATCCGCGCTCGTGCTGCTCCGGCGACGCCTGAGACGGCCTGCTTACTTTGTCGACGGCCGTGATGGCCTGCAACGTGGCCGCCCAGACGCTGCGGCACGACTGCATTCCTCGTCTGACCACGCCGCTGCTCCCAGAACCCCGGGTCGGACAGTGCATGCATGGGCCAACGCTGTCTGCACGCTCACAATACATACGTACATACATACATACATACATACATACGTACGTACATGCGCACTCTGACCTGCATCAGCACATCCGCGTTGCACCGCGTCCCCGCGCCGGCACCCGGCCGCCGTGATCCTGGCCTTCCGGCGCTCTGGACGCGCCCCGTCCGCCGTCCCCGAGCAGGGGCGGAACGAAGCTGGGAATGCAGCCTCGACGCACCTCGACGCACGTCTGTGCAGCAGCTCCACGGCGGACTCGATGCTCCACACGAGGTACTTCACATCCTACTCTCACATCCTACTCACACATCCTACTCGCAATCCTCAGCGCGTCTCCGCCGCTCCACGCCTCTCCACCTCTCCACCACCGCACCCCCTGTCCAGGTCTCGCTATACCGGCCCACTACTGCACGGTACGCACTATCCCCATGCAACCACCTGGAATCGCCCGCGAGCCCGTCGCTCGGTAGCCCGTACTTCGTACCTTGCGCCTCGCTGCGCGCTGGCCCGGCTGCGGCAGTGCAAGCTCCGGGTACTTCGTGCGCCGCCGGTACGCTCCCGGTACGCCGTCGGTACGCGCCCTCTACATGCCTCGCGCCCGCCCCCAGGTACCCGCTACCCGTCCCCGCCGCCGCCGCCGCCCCCCTTGCCGGTACCCGGTACGACGCCTCGCCGCCTGTCTCGTCCCGTCACGTCCCCTTCTCACCGGTTGCCTCGTCCCCGTCTCCCTCGACGCCTGTCTGTCGTTTGTGAGCAGGTACCTGCTCCATCAGACGCGCTCTTGAATAAAATCCTCGTCCCTCCCTTGCCGCGCCTCGTCCTCCTCCTCTGCTCTTATAGAACCTCCGTCTTCAACGGCTCTTCCCTACCTACGCCTCCCGCCCTCGACGCTTCCTCACTCCATCCATCCTCTTCCTCGGCCGCGCATCGCCCCGGCTGAGCATCGCCCCGGCTGAGCATCGCCCCGGCCGAGCATCGCCCCGACCCGGCCCAGCAGCCCGGCCCGGCCCAGCCGCCCAGCCCGGCCCGCATCTCGACGCGGCCGACGGCTCACCGACAGACTCGCGTCTACGGCCCCTCGCCAGGCCCCGTGCCACCCGTTGGCGTGGCACACGCCTGCCACTGCCTCTCCGTCCCTCGTGGCCGTGTCACGTCCTGACTCCTGACTCCCGGCCCTTGTGCCACCCCGGGGCTCGCTCCCCCCCACGGCTGGCCCTCATACCATCCCCAGCATCTCTTGTGCCACGCTTGTCCCTCGCCGTCCGGTATCACCATGAGCTCGCCGGCACAACCGAGGCCCGGCGACGGGGAGAGGAAGGGCGCCGGCGCCAAGGGGCTCGCCAAGGTCCTGTCCAAGGTCAAGACCGTCTTGAAAAGGGGCGAGTCGTCCAAATCTCGCTCGTCCATGCCCGCCATGCCCGCCAGGCCCGCCAGGCCCGTCGAGACGCCCGCCAAGCAAGTGCCGCCCGCCGAGAGGTATGGATGAAGAAGGCCTCCCCGCCCGAGTCTTTCAACAGCCAACCCCCCCCGGATACCGCGCGCCGCGACTGACGCCGTCACAGCAGGCCTGCGCCGCTCTCCAAGGCCGCCGAGGCCCGCGCCCGCTATGAGGCCATGGAGGGCGTCGCAAAGGTCGCCAGGGCCCAGCTGCTCGAGGATCGGGCCAAGAAGCTGGCCGAGAGGTACGGCCTCGACGTCCACGCCTCCGACTGGTTCACCGCCGCCCCCGGCGAAACCGTCCTGCGCATAGACAAGCCCATCCGGATGCGTGTCAGACGAGAATGCCACCGCTGCAATGCCGCCTTTGCTGCCACCAAGGAGTGCCCCAGCTGCAGCCATCGCCGCTGCACCAAGTGTCCCCGCTACCCCCCGCGGCGCTCCGAGGCGGAGAAGCTCGCCAGCCGCGAGAGGAGAGAGGCCGTCCTCAAGGCCAACAGGGAGAACCCGCCCATCGTCGCCGACTACTCGTACGGCGACAAGGACATTGTCCTCAAGCGGCCCAGCAAGACGGGCGGCCAGGACCTCTACCACCGCAAGGCCCGCCAGCGCGTCAGAAGGACCTGCCACGCGTGCCACGCCGTCTTCATGCCCGGCAGCAAGAAGTGTCAAGAGTGCGGCCACATCCGCTGCACCGACTGCCCCAGAGACCCGTGCGTTGCCCCGTCATGCCATCATGGCCATTTGCCCGCCCGTCCAGGGCGCATCGGCACGCAGCCGACGTTGTATTGGCAGAATCCATGCCGTCGGCTGGGCGCCCTGCACCCTGCCCTGGCGAGTAGACGCATCATCTCCCCCCCCTCCCCTGCGCCAACTGTCGGCTAACTCGTCGGTTCCAGGCCCAAGAAGGACAAATATCCCTTTGGCTACCCCGGCGACGCCTTTGGCCCCAGCAGCATCCCTCGCTACGAATGCGACCGCTGCCGGTCCCTTTACCCCCTCGACGCCGGGCACGGCACGGCGTGCAAAAAGTGCGGCCGTCACAAGTCGGATGCCTCTCCCCGCGCTCTGCCACGCAAGGTCGATCCCGACCCGGACCCCGAGGTCCTGAGGATGCTCCAGGCCAGGCTGGACGAGCTCAAGGTCGCCTAGGCCGCGTCGGCATCCAGGGGCCCAGACTCCCACGGCACCCTGGATGAGCGAGAGGGGGCCTTGGCCGACCCTGGACCGCTATGACTTGACCATGACGAAAGTCATCTTTTTGGGGGCGTGTACCAGCCTCGTCGGATCAATTGGGGAATCCATCCGGACACCGTTCCGAGGCGGAAGTCGGACTTGTGATACCACGGCCTGTGGCCAGGCTGAAGAGCGATGGGCGGCTGAGAGACATCTTGGCCTTTCTCGTCTTTTTCGTGACGAATGCAGCTATACGCTGTGGAGGCAGCGACGCCGACGCGGAACCATCATACCCGCATCACACCCCCCTTTTCCCCTGTCGCTTTCTATTTTCGTTTCCATGAGCGGGGTCGACGGGCCTGCAGGGCGGCAGAGAGGCCGACGTCAGGGCACTGGACGCGGGCGCCGCGGGCGGGAACGGAGTAAGCCTGGTTGGATGTTGGCTGGACGGGTTGAATTTGGATGTGTTTCCAGGTCGGGAAGCCCCGGGTCCGCAAAAGCCACTGCGATTCAGTCTTGTTGGTCGTGCATTGTTTGGCGTCGAGGTGCTGCCACGGACGACGAGGCGGCCGGCGCAAACGGCTGCCGTCTTGGAGCAGCGGGTGGCGTCAAGTCGTAGCATTGTCGTAGTTCTATACAATACAGTATACCCTAGCTCGTACACGTCCTATGCCGCCCGTCGCGCAAGGACGACGTGTCCGCCTCTTTTTATTCGTCTCCCTGCCCGCTGCGTGCGCGGGACCTCAGGCGCCACCGAAGCGGCGGCAGCGGCCCCTGGGCTGACGGGCCACGGCTCTACTCGGGCCCCGGCAGCTCGCGGATCGGGGGCTCGAGCGCCATGGCGGCGTCCTGGGGCACCGACGCGCCCAGCATGTCGCGGCGGTTGGCCTTGAGCCCGATGTAGCCGCCGGGCCCGTCCATGCGGTTGTTGAGGAAGGGGTACTGGGCCTCGATGTTGCCGTCGGCGACGGCGGCGCCGAAGGCGGCCTCGTTGAGGATGGGCATGAGCTGGTGCGTCGGGTAGAAGCGGCCGCGGACCGCCTTCTCGTCGAGCAGCACGTCCTCGTTGGCCAGCACCCAGCGCCACGGCTGGCCGGGGCTCGTGCGGAGCCGCCACAGCGTCTCGTCGCGCAGCGCCGGCGGCAGGTGCTCGGGCGGCACGGCGGCGGCGGCGGTCGCCTCGGCGAGCTGGTAGACGTTGCCGCGGAAGAGCAGCGCCGGGGGCTCGGCGCGCGCGACGATGCCGCGCAGGCCCAGGACGGCCCAGTCGCCCGCGACGCCCGAGTCGGCGGCGAGCGGCTTGACGCGCAGGCAGTCGCCGACCTCGACGCGCTCGGCGCCGAAGAAGCAGCCGTAGTAGGCCGCCGTGTCGGGGTTGGCGTCGTCGGCCAGCGGGCACCACAGCGAGTACGAGGCGTCGATCTTGGACGCGGCCATCTTGGACGCGTCGAGTATGAGGTTGTTGCGCTTGGCCCGGTCCTGGCCGGCGGCGACGAACAGGTCGTCCCACGCGACCTGGTCGAACATGGTGTTCTGCAGGTCGGGCAGCATCACGCCGGGCACGCTGAAGGCGTGGAAGGGCCGCATCTCCTTGCAGGCCTTGGTCACGTTGGCCTGCTTTGCCGCCGCGTGCCCGATGGGGATGAGCGGCAGGCTGTCGGCGCCGGGGGCCGCGATGACGCCGAGGCGCCACGAGTTGCCGTTCTGGTACCAGACGAGCTCGCCCGCCCGGAACAAGAGGGGCGCCTGCAGGTTCCACTGGACGGCTTGGGCTTGGGGCTGGGACTCGGGCTGGGCCTCGGTCTGAACCTGGGCCTGAGCCTGGGCCTGGGCTGGGGGTTCCGCTGGCGGCGGCGCTTGTGCTGCTGAACCCGAGGGCGCGGCCGCAGCGAAATCCGCAGAGTCGGTCGTCTTCGAGGCCGCCTGCCCAGGCACATTGGCCGCCTCTTTCGGCGGCAGCTGTCCAGCGGCGGCCGGCAGGGGAACCGGGGTCGCTCTGCGCGGTGCCATGGGTGCCTTGGAGATGACGGCGGCCTCGGGCCCAGAGTCATGCCCAGAGGCGATTCTGGGCTGGCTCGGCACGTTGCAGTGGACGCAGCAGCAGTCCCTGTAGTCCATGGACGCAGAAAGGAGCCAGATCAGGTGGACGCCAAACTCCTGCGGCGTCTTGAAGAGCTTGGACTTGATGGGGTAGCCGGACACCCATAGATGCTTGGACTTCTCGTACAGCCAGTATCCCCGCGGGAACTCGACGTACCACGGGTTCCCGTCTGGGTCCTGCGTCAGCATGGGGAGACGTGTGGCCGCTGCAGGTCGGATCGTTACCCTCGGGGTTGGGGGAAAGCTCCTGTTTCAGCAAGATGCCCAGCTTGATCCGCCATTCCACGAATCGCGGGTCGTCCTCGTCCAGACGGACCATCTGCGCCTTTGGCCTGGGAGCGGCCGCTGCCTCCTTGCCCGCCTTCTTGGCCGTCGTCGCCGCGGGCCAGTAGCCGGGGCCCGTGTCTGCGCCGTCGCTCCGCGCGACCCGGATCACGTCGAATTCCTTGCTCTCGGCCATGGCTGCTCCTCGATGCTGCTGGCATAGGCGGGACTCCTGGACACGTGGCCTCGCGGCTGTCGCTGGACGGGCGACGGCGGCGACGCTGCTGCGCCGAGTCGAGCCTCCCGAGCCGCTGCAAGGCGGATCGCGGCTGCGCGTCACCAGCTTCGGCGCCCGCTCATGTCTGGCGGGGCAGGCTCGAGCGTCCGGATGTTGGTCTCGTGTCCTGAAGCGCGATTTCGTGCGAGTCTCTGTTGCGGAACCAGTGCCGCAACCCGGAGCACGAGGGCGGCAGGGTTCAGCTTGGAATTTGGGGAGCCGCTAGCGGTCCTTGTCGGCTTCAAGAAATAACTAGCAGGCTCTGCTGAGGGAACCCAAGGCTTCTCGGTCTAGGATTTTGCAGTTGGAAGCTTGCAACGCGATTTTAAGCCGAGCTCCTGGACCGTGAGCCGTTCCGTGTCTAATTTGCAGCGCAGTTGGATACCGCTGCTGCTGAGTCAGCACTTCTAAGTTCCGGGTGTGTATCAAAAACGTGGCACAGAGGACGAGTCCAGGACATCGCTCTAGGGCAAAGTTCTAAAATATATTGACAGCATACTTTTACACTACCGGCCCTCTCTCTGCTCGTTTACAGCGCGTTGCACCGAGGCGAGGTGGCCTCTGGATGTACTCCGTACCTGGCGACCCCAACTGCACCGCCACAGGCCTTTAAGGGTGTGGCTGGTCGACGCGTGCAGACGCGTGCACAATTGACCTCTGCTCCAACGAGCATCTGAACAAACGTCTGTCGACGACCGACATCGCAATATCCTGCAGAGACCTCCGACGCCATGGCTGGGCTCGTCGACCCCAGCTACGGCCACAGCCACCGGGCATTCCTCCAAGCCCTCCTGGCCCGCGGCAGCGTCACGTTTGAAGAGTCGCAGTCGATCCTCGCCGCCATCTTCAGCGCGGCAAACGGGCACGACGGCGACATACGGCCCGACCAGGTCACCCAGGAAGACTTCGAGGCATTCGTCCAAGTCGTCTCCCATGCGGCGTCTCTGTACGACTACGAGATCCGCAGCACCGTCCACCAACTCACCAAGCAACGCATCTACGCCCTCGTCAACACCACGTCGGATCCCCAGACGCAGCTGGCCACGACGTACAACGCCGAGGAGCTCGCCTTCGTCAAGCGGACCCTGGACGCCATGTTTGAAAAGTACAACACGCCGCGCATGGAGGTGCTCGCCGTCACCGAGATGCAGGCCATCAAGCTGGCCCGTCCGAACCGCAGGCAGAGCCAGGGCGAGCCGTCGCAGTCGTCAGCCGACAAGGGACTGAAACACAGCGAGGTGGAAGCCGTGCTGGCGAGCCTCGTCGCCGGCGGCTGGTTCGAGCGGAGCAGGGACGGCTTCTACTCGGCCACGCCGCGGGCCTTGCTGGAGCTGCGGCCGTGGCTGGTCGACATGTACAACGACCCAGACGCCGGCCCGGACGAGTGGCAGCGCATCAAGTTCTGCGAGGCATGCAAGGACATTTTGACGACGGGGCGTCGCTGCTCCGAGCCCAGCTGCACCCTGAGGCTGCACGACGTCTGCCAGGAGGCCTTCTGGCGCGCCCGCAGGACCCAGACCTGCCCCAAGTGCTCGCGGGAGTGGACGGGCACCAGCTTTGTCGGCGAGCGCGCCGTCACCAAAACGGAGGCGTATCAGCGGGGGCGCAAACGGGGCGGCGGCAGGAGAAGCACGTTGGCAGACGACATTATGCGGCAACAGGCCGTGGACGAAGAGGCAGACGGCGGCGAACGAGGAGACGGCGGCCAACGAGGAGACGGCGGCGAACGAGGAGACGGCGGCGAACGAGGAGACGGCGACGAGCAATGAATCGACGGCCTGCTTGGGGAGCAGCCTTTGCGGATCAAAGTGCCCCCTCGAGATGCAGGTCGTAGCATGTGAAAGCCCAGGCCGTGGCTGATGACATCACACGGTGGCGGTGCACTGGCGGGCGGCCGCCGGCCAAGTACCATGTACCTGCAGCCAGGCGCCTGCCGCGACAGCATGATGGCATAAAGCAGCTGCTGCTTCACCGACGTCTCTCCTTAACACCACTTTGTTTCGAAGTCTAGGTGTATATTCTGCCCTTCATCGACGCGGCCGCCATGCTGGAATACTTTGCGTACAAGAAGATCAAGAAGCACAAGGCGGAGAAGGAGGCCAAGGAGGAGGCCAGGGAGGAGGTCGCACGCCTGACCGAGTCGACGAGTGAGTTCGGCAACAAGCGCGCCAGCGAGCAGGAGGAGCGCCACGGCCACGCCCGGCACGATGACCATACGCCGGCGCCTGTCATCGACTCGGATGACGAGTCCTTCCTGGCGGAGCTGCTCGCGAGCGAAGACGGCCCGCCGCCGCCCCTGCCGCCGCGGAGGTACGCGGCCAAGCCCGACTGGCCCTCGGACGGCGAAGCGGCGGCGGCGAGCAGGCCCAAGGAAGGGGAGGCCAAGGGACAGCAGCGGCAACAGAAGCACCACCAGATGAAGAGCAGCGAGGGCGCCGCCGCCGACAAGAAGCCCGGCCGGTTCGCCCTCCTCTTCACCAGGCACCGCAAGAACGAGGAGGGCCTCCAGCCCAAGAGCAGCGTGCCGGCGGCCGAGGCCGAGCGCGAGAAGCAGGACCTCAGCCACGTCCTCGACCAGCTCAACCTGTGCGCGTGCAACAACAAGGTGGTGTCGACCGACTCGTCGGAGCTGCTGCAAAAGTTCACGCAGGTCTTCAAGGACCTCGTCAACGGCGTGCCCACGGCGTGCAGCGACCTGACGCGCCTCGTCGAGGACCGCGACGGCACCCTCTCGCGCGGCTTCGACAAGCTGCCCGCGTCGCTCAAGCGCCTCGTCACCCAGCTGCCCGACAAGGTCGCCACCAGCCTCGCGCCCGAGATCCTCGCCGCCGCCGCCGCCAGCCAGGGCGTCAAGACGGACCCCGCCGCCGGCCTCAAGGGCGCCGCCAAGAAGATTCTGCTGCCGCACAACCTGGCCGAGCTGCTGACCAAGCCCGGCGCCGTCGTCGGCATGCTGCGCGCCATTGTCGAGGTGCTCAAGACGCGCTGGCCCGCCTTTATCGGCATGAACGTCCTCTGGAGCGTCGCCCTGTCTTGTGAGTCCCCCCCCGTTAACGCGTGATTGTCGCAGCGCGGGTTGCTGAGACGCGGACGCAGTGCTCCTATTCGTTCTGTGGTACTGCCACAAGCGCGGCCGCGAGGTGCGCCTCGAGGGCGAAAAGGCGGCGGAGGCCGTCGACGGCAGCGACCGGATCGAGGAGCTGCCCGACGACCCGGCCCTCCCGGCCCCCGAGGCGAGAGCGGCGGCGTCGGCGCCGGCCAAGGAGCGGTCACGGCCTACTTCGAATCGTCGGGAGGAGTGATGGGCTTGGAGCATCGGCGTGCGAGTGTCTGTGCTTTGCAATGTCGTGGCGAGTCTTTATGCCTTCGGGCGCCTGTATGATATCATGGTTTCCTTGCTGCTTGGTGTTGTGCAACGAACGAACAGTCTCTCTTGAATGTAAACGGGTATCTCTCTGCTGAATCCAAGCGTAGACGGGCCGCGTCTACCCCTCCATCGGCCTCGGATCAACATTCCTGCACCAGCTGCTTGATCTCCTCTCTGCCGGGCGCCGTGGCCGCGGCGTTGCTCTTTCTCTGCGCGCCGGTGGCGCCGCCGCCGCCGTCCTGCATCCAGAAGTCCACCTCGTCGACCATGTCGTACACAATGTCCTCGACAACCTGCTGCCTGTAGCGCTCGCACACGGCCTGGATCCTGGGCTGCCGGGGCTCCGACGCGGGCATCACCATGTCGACCTCGCCGTCGGTCGAGTCGTAGCCCGGCGGCGGGAACCAGAAGCTGGGCCCGAAGTTGACCTCGGCGGCGCCGCCGCGGAAGACGCTGACGGCCGGGTAGTAGCCGAGCATGCCGTCGTCGAGGCCCTCGCGGGCGCCGACCTGGGCCATCGGGCGCGAGGCGGGGGGCAGGAAGCCGAGGAGGTTCTCAAACGGCGTGCCCATGAGGACGCCGTTCTTGTAGATCCTGATGTGCGAGTTGGGCAGCGTGCGCAGCGCCGGAGAGGCGTGGTTGGGGCCGGGCCTCTGCGTCGACGACGAGCCGACGCCCATGGGGGACGGGTTCATGAGGTCCTCGAGCTCCTTGGTGGCGTGGTACTCGATCTTCTCGAAATACATGTTGGCCTTGAACCGGATGGGCACCCGGTCGCGCACAATGTCGGGCGCCTCCGTCGCCGACGAGGGCTCGTCGTCGGCGGCGTCGATGGCCGGGTTGTAGTTGCCCGACATGACCTTGCGGTGCAGGCGCTCCGAGGGCAGCTGGATCTCGAGGCCGATGACGTCGCCCTCGCCGATGTCCTCTCCGTGGGGGAAGAAGTCCCTGGGGCGCGACATGTACACCTTCTGCCCGGCGACGTCGCGGATGCCGTAGCTGTAGGCATCGAAGCCCACGGGGGCGTCCAGAGAGGCCTCGCGCCTCGCCCAGCCCACGCGGACGTGCTGGCCGCCGGGCGGCTTGGCGCCATCGCCGGAGCCGTCCTTTGCCGCCCTGATGCCCTGTGTTACCTTGCACTCCCAGTACCAGCGGCCCTCGCGAACGGCCACGTTGGCGCGCGCCATGCGGAAGCCCTTGTCTGTGGTGACGTGGTGGGCCGACTTGTCGAAGAAGACGTGCGATGCCGCATCCTCGAAGCTCATGCGCGGCCCGAACGGCTCCGGCTCGGTCTGGCGGTAGTAGATCGTGGACGCAAACAGGGGGTCTGCGATGCAGTGCGTGTATCGGAAGTTCTTCTTGTTGGATACGCTTTCATCAGTTTAGCCGGGGGTCGCCGGGTTGACGGGGAGGGGCTACATACTACTCCGAAGTCTCGAAAAAGTCAATGTTGCGGCCATCTGACGCCGTGACCTGGTGATGCAGGGTCATGACGGGCCCGCGGGGCACCTCGAAGTCTGATGCCTTGGGCGGAGCGAGCTTGTAGCGCAGGGGGCCTCCGGACTCGCCCGGCTTGCTGCCGCGGAAGGCCTTGAGGTCAGGGGTTCCGAGGCCGGCGTCGGCGGCGATGCCCTTGGCCTCGCGCTTCTTCAGCGAGTCCTTTTTGGCGCGCGAGGGCTTGGAGCGGCCCGCGGGCGGCGCGTCGTCGGGCGGCGGGGGGAGGTCGGAGGGCCGGCTCTCGGGGTTGAGGGGCGACGAGACGGCGGGGCTGTGGCGATCATCGACAGGGCGCTTCTGGGGGATCGAGAAGAGCATTGCCGCGGGCGTCGACTCCCGCTTGGGGGTCTCGACGGCGTCGGGAGCCATGGCGGGCGTCTGCGGAGGATGAAGCTGCTGCGGATGCGTTGACTGACGTTGATGGAAAAGATAAGATAAGGTCGGGATCAAGATCTGCCGGTGGCACGGTAGCACGGGTACGTACCGATGTACTGATAGGCAGGTCGCACGCAACCCGCACGCACGCGCAGGAAGCGGCCCGAACAGGACTAGCGCTGCCGACGGCCGCGCTGACTGGCCCCACGCCGTGGTGCGCTCGGCGGCTCAGCCAATGGGCGGGCGGGAAAATGTAATCGGCGGCGCTTGAGGGGCCCCCTTTTCATTGGCTCCCCGGGTGCGTGTCATGCTGACCTGGATGACCAGAGCCAGGCGCAGAATTCTTGCTTTCGTCCCGATTCCAGAGAGAAGAGACAGCTAGCGGCAGCCGGCAGCAGCAGCAGCATCGCCAGCAGCATCGCCAGCGGCTCCGCCAGCAGCAACGCCGCCGCCAGCATCGCCAGCAGCGCGCCTCGGGCCGCGACAGGACCTCGCCGCGCCACGTCGTCCGCTCGCCTCGGACGCCGCCGCAGGGTTTCACGCGCTGCGGAGGCGCCCTATTATTGCCCTCCATCTCCCCCCGTCTCGTGAGCCGCAGCGCCCGAGGCCACCTCACGGCGCCCGAGGCCAGGCAGCGCAGCGCCCGTCTAGACCGCTCGACGCATGCGCATCGGCGCATATCAGGTATCAACTATCTGTCAGGCGCCTCCGGCTCTGCAGCGGCCAGCTGGCCCCGAACCGTCGACGTCGCCGCCATCGCCACCTACCTATCAATCAGCGCCCCTGCCCTGTTGGGTACCTGTCCGCATTGATTGTTACATTAGGTCGCCACAACTCCGTACCTTATTCCCCGTGGCCCCGCGCCGGCTGCACCTTCCCTTAGACGGCTCACGCACGGTACATGCCCCGGGCGCCAACACTGTCAGCCAGAGGCCATCGTCATCTGCCTCCGCATCTCCTTGCTCGCGTCCTCGCCAGTCTCGCGCCGCGCTCGACCCCAGGCCCCGACTCGCTGCCTGCCGCTGCCTACCCGCTGCCGTCCCTCGCGCGCTCCCCCCCTTTCCTGGATGATCCCGGCCCGGACGCCGAATGCCCGGTTTTGCCTCACGAGCTAGACCACGGCTTGCAAACCCAAAATCACCCCAGGCCGTCCCGGCGTCTCTGCCGTCGTCCCCCGGACCGGCCCCTACGCTCCGCCTCCTTGCCAGCCTGCCCGGAGCCGCTGGCCGCCCGCCGATTCTCCCGGCCAAGAGAAAAACGCCCGTCCCATGTCCCCTCCCTCTCTGATGGGCGAAGCGTCGCCATCGACGTCCCCCGTGGCCCAGCCTCGCGAAGCCGGCCCGGTGCGGACTGCGCTCCCGTCTCGCCCCGTGCCGCAGGAAAGCCGTGCTCCCCGACGCACCCACGATACTGCCTCCCCCGTCCCCAACGGTTGCATAGTCGCCAACCCGGGTGCCGGCTCCCCTCGGGGCCCGAGCCCCAGCCCCGCCGAGGCTGACGGCAGCGTCCAAGCCATCATGAGCCAGGGAGGACAAGTTTGCAGGTTGGTGAAAGGCGACTCCCCTCGAGCAGACCTCCCCGCGACTGACCGCCGTGCAGCAACTGCGGCACCACCCGAACACCGCTGTGGAGGCGGTCCCCCCAAGGTGCGACGATATGCAACGCCTGCGGCCTGTACCTCAAGGCACGCAATACCTCGAGGCCAACGAGCCTCAAGAAACCACCCAGTGTTGTCCCTGCCGGCCCGCCTCGCCCCGCCTCCACGAGGTCCAACTCGGCGTCGGCGTCCAAACTGGTGCCGAATCTGCCTGGCGCAACCTATGTGTCGGCCGAGCAGACGCCGGCGGGGACCTGCCCAGGTGGTGGACGCTGCAACGGCACCGGCGGTGCCGAGGGCTGCAACGGCTGCCCGGCCTACAACAATCGCGTAGCCAAGACGGCGCAGCTCAACGTGATGCAGAGGCAAAGAGGCTTGCCCCGGCCCGATGCACCAAGAGATGAAGCCGCCGCGGCCGGCGCCGAGTGCCGCCAGGACCGAGGCCAGGAAACCACCGTCGTCATCGCCTGCCAGAATTGCGGAACCACCATCACCCCTCTGTGGCGAAGGGACGAGAGCGGTCACACGATTTGCAATGCCTGCGGTGGGTGGCCCTTGGCCTGCAGTGCCGTGCCCCTCTCCCGCGGCCGCTGACGTCCATTTGCAGGTCTCTACTACAAGCTCCATGGGATACATAGACCGGTCACGATGAAGAAGGCCACCATCAAGAGACGCAAGCGCGTCATTCCCGCCTCGCAGGAGGAGGAGCAGGAGGAATCGGCCGCCTCGGCCGACGCGCGCAGCCAGGACAAGACGCCCGAGAGGGGGACGGAAAACGAAGACGGGTCTATCAATCTGGGCCTGCGGCGACGGCCGGACCACCCCTTGACCATCGAGCCGGAGCCGGTCATGCGTTCCAGCAGCCAAGGCTCCCAGTTGGCGTCAGCATCCGACCTGGCCGCGTACCACCAGCCGAGTGGCTTCCCGCGGAATGTCCCGGCCCCCCTCAACGGCGACAATCGGTTGCCGCCAATGACATCAGTGACGGCCGCCACGTCGGACAGGCAGTCGTCGCCATCTCCGGCGTCCTTTGTGTCTCCCCGACGGAAACGATCCTTTTCCGCGACGGAGACGGATGCCGGCAGCGCGGCCGACGGCGGCCACGACGGCGCCAAGCGCATCTCGTCGATACAGTCTCTCCTGAACCCCCCCACGGCTCATGACGGCCGGCCGACCCCGAGACCGGAAGGCGCGGATAGGGGCGAATACACACTGCCTCCTCTTCGATCCTCGGGACCCGGGCTGCCGCCCACCGCCAGCCCCGTGCCGTGTTCGGTTGCCGTGGACCCGGCCTCGGGGCATGGTGTGCAACGCGCCCGGAAGCCTAGCAAGGGCGAGCGGCTCAAGGCGGAGCGCAGACTGGCCCTGCAGAGGCAGACGAAAGAGATGCGGGAGATGCTGGCGGCCAAGGAGCGAGAGCTGATGGAACTCGGCAACGATTAGAATCGGTCATTACAAATCGACTGCCCCGGCGTGGATCGAGGTTGAACGATGTTGCTGGCACCCATGAAGCCGCTCCTGAGCAGCCGACCCGTGCGCATGAAGGAACGCGCGGCTGAGGATTCACCAGCACCGCGCCGAGCACCCAGACACGAAGACCTGTATATTGCGACTACAAACACTCGGCAAGCTCGATAATGGCCCTGATGTCGGTGAGGGCCGGTTCTTATTATGGAAACAAGCGGCCGACCTAATCCAAGGGAGATGAGGATATTGCGTTTTCTGGGCCACGCGGAAAACCTCTGGATCATAATTAGCAAACTGCAAGAACAGTACTGTACAAGGGCAATTTCAAGGCAGTGCTCCTAGCGGGTAGCGATAGCATGTATTGAGTTGACATTTCTTGCCTGCATCTCGGATCATGTCCTAACTGGAAGCTTTGCCGAACGTTGTTGTGCGTGTCGCCGTATTAGGTTTTTATGATTTCGAGCTGCCCGGCCTGTTCGTCGTAGATGTCTCCTGGCCTTGGATGATTTTGCCGGCCAAATGACACTTGATTGGGAAAGAAGAAAAAAAGGGAGGACGCACGGGGTCGGGAGGCCTGGCAAGCTGCGCGGCAGCGGTTATTGCGTGGCCGGAACTGCTCTCGGTCTCGCATCCTATGCCAGTCTGGGGTTAGCTGTACATGATATCGGGTGAGGACTTATTGACGAGAAGATTGACTTGTCTCCTTCCCTTCCCTCTTTCTTTGCTTCAGTTGTTTCAATTTTAATCGAACGAATTCATTTCTCGCAGTGCGGCCACGATGGCTTTATCACGACGCCTTTGATGAACGTGTCACCTGACGGGAAAGAGATGGGTCCCGATCTGTCATGCGCTCCTTGTGGGATCAGACCTTGGCTCATCAGTCTGCCGGAGCTACGGGGACTCGGAACGGCTGGCCGAGTCATTGTGATAGAAATGGCACGGCATCAATTCCGTCGACTACATGGATAGCCGCTATATATACAGAGGCGTGACTAGAAAGTCCTTTCCGCGTATGGGGGGCTTATAGTGGGGGCTTCCGGAAATCACTTTCTGGTCAGCCCTCCGTGGACTTATTACCATTTGCATTAGGGGCAACTGCAG
Organism: Hypocreales sp. Mo6-1; assembly: GCA_002939055.1. Classification (NCBI taxonomy): domain Eukaryota; kingdom Fungi; phylum Ascomycota; class Sordariomycetes; order Hypocreales; species Hypocreales sp. Mo6-1. The sequence continues at coordinate 5,379,297 of PNEP01000013.1, forward strand.
TCGATCTGGGCTGCCGTCGATTTGGGCTGACAACTTTTGCGTGACCTGCCAACGATATAGGCAAGGGCCGGATAGAGAGCAAGGGGAGCTGAGGGTGACCATAAGTCGATTGAGACGATTGTTGGCATCACGTCACGATCCAGAGCTCGTAACTCTGAAGCCGCGTTCCTATCAGGGGTGGCTTGGCGTAGGGCACGGCCGCAAGGACGCGCAAGCCGAGCTGCCAGCGTTTCCGTCTGACAGCCAGGGGGCCGGCCACGACATGGCAAGGGAGCGGGCGGTGACTCGCCGGACGCCGACATTGGGCTGTTTCTGTTTCCTGCCGCAAAGAATGGGGTTGAGCTTCTTATGTTGACCAGGGGTTGAATGGGCCTCCGTGTGCCGAAGCTGTCAGGGTATGCGTCATTTGGGGACGGAAGCTTCTAGAGTCGCCTGGCGGATTGCCCATACCCTTTTTGTTGAGGCACCGCGGCAATGGTCGGCAATACGGCAGCCGCAGCATCAGAGCCTCCAATATATGTGGATGGAGGCGAGCGGCGGTTGAGCCCCTTGTCTCGGGTTGCGCTTATTTTTAGTTGGCGCGTATAGGTGCCAGGGGTTAGCAGCCGTGGAGAAGTGTGGAGGCAGGTCGTCAAGCAAAGGGCGCAGGATTGACAATGCGGGGCGTACGGAGTACGGTGGTGTATGTACGTGCATCCCTGCTTCCGGCTCCGGCAACTCATGACTCTTCTCGCGCTGCTTAGACTTGATTGAGCGGTTCCGTCTCGAGACAGGCTGTGGCTGCGCCGGGCAAGCACACGAGGGCGGTGCCTGGTAGTGCCTGCCTGCCGCAACAAAACCGACGGCGGCCCTCACCGCTGGGTCTGGCCGCCCCTCTTCTTACACCTTCATATACACTTTCATATATGTATATATATTCTACCCTGGCCCGAAAACCTGGCCCGACCTCGTGTCCTGCATAGGGCTCGCGTTCCAGGCCGTCTCTTGTGCAACCGCGCAGCTCAAGGGCGTCGATGACAGCTGGCTGCGAGGGAGGGTAGCATCGCCAGCCGGCCAGCTCGAACCTCGCCTCGGACGTCCGTCTCCGCGCCCTTGTCCTGCGCACCTGCGCCCTTTGCGCAACCGCCGGCCCGTGCCGCCATGGCCGCCTCGCTGGACGACATGGCCGACTTTGTCGACTGGGACGAGGCTGGGCCTGCCGCCTTTGACGACGCCTTTGGCCCCGCCGACGCCAACATAGGGCTCGTCCTCGCAAACGTCAACGAGGATGACTTCGGCCTCTGCGCCCTCCAGCAGTTCGCCGCTGCTGGCGACGGCGCCGCCGACCTGCTCATGGACGGCGCCCCGGCCCTCGACCTGCCCATGGACGGCGCCCCGGCCCTCGACCTGCTCATGGACGGCACCCCGGCCCTCGACCTGCACGACAGGGGCGCTTCCCCCTGCGACCACTGCGCCCTCGGGGGCTACGCGTGCAAGCGGATTCGCGAGGGCCGTCACAGCAGCTACTGCACCAGCTGCGTTGCCCTGCGCGTCGAGTGCAGCCTCGCCAACGGCGCCCTTGCTGCGAACCCCTGGCCCGCCATGACCAACCCGGAGCAGCTGGCCGACTCCTCGGCGGCGCCGCCGACGAGGGCAGACCTGCTCCATGTCCCACCGGCCGAGGACGGCGGCGTCTCGGCGCGCCGGCCCGGGCCGCCCCCCAAGATCGGCGCCCGCTTCTCGCGGGAGTCGGTCCGCGTCCTCAAGAACTGGCTCTCGTCGCACAACCGGCACCCCTACCCCAGCGACGAGGAAAAGGAGGCCCTCCAGCGCCAGACGGGCCTCAACAAGACGCAAATCACAAACTGGCTCGCCAACGCCCGCCGCCGCGGCAAGGTCCAGCCGCCGCGCTCCACGTCGCCCCACGTCGGCAGCTGGTCCGGCTCGGGCGCCGTCGACATCCCCCTGAGGCCCGGGACGCCGGCCCTCGAGGCCATGAACCCCCTGCAGCGCTGGCAGCACTCGCCGCCGGAGAACGAGGCGGCCTCGGTGACGGCCATTGCCCGCGCCGTCACGGCCTCGTCCTCCTCGTCGGGCCTCGGCAGCCCGTACAGCTTCAACTACACCGACGACGGCTCCGGCCGCTCCGTCTGCAACCAGTCGTCGACCAGCAGCCTCGGCACCTCGCACTCGAGCAACGGCTCCCGCGGCTCCGCCTACTCGCACGGCTCGCGCAACTCGTGGGGGTCCTTGGGCTCCGCCGCCTTCAGCGCCCGCGGTCGCCGCCGCCGCCGCCGGAGGGCGACGCCCAGCAACGCGCCCGGCAGCCGGCAGGGGGCCGCCGGCGGCACCGCCCTCGCCGCTCCCCTCAAGACGTTCCAGTGCACCTTTTGCACCGAGACCTTCCGCACCAAGCACGACTGGCAGCGGCACGAAAAGTCGCTCCATCTGTCCCTCGAGAGATGGGTCTGCGCCCCCAGCGGGCCCCGGGCCGTCAATCCGGACAGCGGCCAGCTGTCGTGCGCCTTCTGCGGCCTCGCCAACCCCGACGACGCCCACGTCGAGGCCCACAACCACTCGGCGTGCCAGGAGCGGACGCTCGAGGAGAGGACCTTTTACCGCAAGGACCATCTGAACCAGCACCTCCGCCTCGTCCACAACGCAAAGTTCGCCGACTGGTCCATGAAGCAGTGGAAGGTGGCCACGCCCGAGATCCGCTCCCGCTGCGGCTTCTGCGGCATCGTCATGGACACGTGGACCATCCGCGTCGACCACCTGGCCGAGCACTTCAAGACGGGCTACTCCATGGCCGACTGGAAGGGCGACTGGGGCTTCGACGCGCCCATCCTCGACATAGTCGAGAACTCGATCCCCCCCTGTATGAGGCATCCTGCAGTATCCCCGTAGACGGGCTCCAGGCGTCTAACGTTTTGACAGATCTCATCCACCACGAGCGCGCGTCGCCCTTACCGTTCGAGGCTTCCCAGGCGCCGCTCGAGACGCCGCGCAACGCGTACGAGCTCATCAAGCTCGAGCTGGCCTACTTTGGCGCCAACCACTGGGAGCAGCACCAGCGGGCGCCGACGGACGAGGAGATGCAGCTCGAAGGGTGCCGCATCATCTTCGCGTCGGAGCTGCTGTCGCTGCAGGGCGTCGCGACGCAGGCCTCGTGGTTCCGCGACCTCATCATGAGCTCGGACGAGGTAGCGCAGAGGGCCCGGTTCGGCCCCCTGCGAGGCGCGGCCGAGAACAGGCTGGCGACGCTCAAGATCAACGGCAAGGACAACCTCTTCGAAGAGTGCCCGATGGAGCGGCAGCTGCAGGACTTTGTCAAGGCGAAGCAGCTGCTGGGGCTGACGACCATGGACGACGAGCTGCAGGAGGAGGCGCGCAAGATTGTCGGGCGCGTCGAGGAGGTGTGCACGCACCCGTCCGAGTCGGTGGCCAACTGGCTGCTGCGGCTCGTGACGAGGTCGACGGGCTGGCTGGGCGACTTTCGGCGGCGCGCCCATCTGCCGCGCTCGGAAGACGTCCAGGACAAGGAGGTGCGGTCGACGGACCCCAAGTCGATCGACTCGACCATCCACAGCTACTCGCGGCTCGAGTGCGAGCTGTCGGACTTTTTGAAGCTGCGGCGGTCCATGGGCGCGGAGCCGACGGACGAGGACCTCCAGAAGCAGGCCCGCATCATCATCTACGAGTTCGACGACGGCTGGAACCAGACGGCCGCCGACAGCCTGCAATGGCTCGAGGCCTTTAAGCAGCGCTATCCGCGGGAGCAGGAAACGTCTCGGGGGGGCAGCGCCGACACGGCCATGACTGACGGACACGACGTCGCGCAGTCGGCCGAAGCGTCGCCGTCTGTCCGACTCGCGGCGCAGCAGCCATGGGCGCCGGCTGCCGGAAGCGGCGGAGACTTTTCCGACCTGGCGCAGCCGAGCCGCGGCCGAGGCACGGCCACGCCCTTCTTCCTCAACGACGCCAACTGCTACCTGAGGCTGGCCAAGGAGCTGCGGCGGTGGGTCAAGTCGGCCATGTCGCCCAAGAACCCGCAGCAGCACGTGCCGACGGACGAGGAGCTGCAGTATCAAGCCAGGTGGATTCTCTACGACGAGTAAGTGTTTTTTTTTTTATCTTTAACGGGACTCGGGGAGCAAGACTGGAGCGGAACTGACGCGGCTCGACGCCAGCGACGATGCGTGGAACCAGACAGCGGCGGACAACGTCGAGTGGCTGCAGCGGTTCAAGCGCGACGTGGGCATCCTCAAGGAACCCGGCCCCGGGCTGCCCGGGGGGTGCGCGTGGGCGCTCGAGCAGGGGGGCTCGGGCTTCGCCCCGCCGTACGCGTTCCCCAAGGGCCACGTCGAGCCGTGCGACAAGGACATGCAGGTCAACATGCGGCAGGGCGCCAAGACGTTTACGGCGGGGCAGGCGGCGGTCAACTGCTTCCTGGAGAAGCTGGCGTCGGAGAGCTGGCGGCGGGCGAGCGTCTTTTGCTCGCGCGAGCTGGAGAAGGGGCTGGTGGAGCTTGTGGAGAAGAGCGTGGGCAGCAGCGGGCGGCTGCCGGCGGACGGGGCGATGCGGGCCAAGGCCAGGGAGGTGGTCGGGGCGCCGCAGACGGCGGCCGACGACGCGGAGCTGCTCGGCACGTTCAAGGAGCGGATGCGGGAGAGGCTGCCGCACGCGCTGCCGGCGGCCGAGGGCGAGGCGGAGGCGGCACGGCGGGCGGCGGCGAAGACGGACGCGGACGCGTGGGACGAGGCGCTGGGCGGCATGCTGCAGGACATGGACTTTGACTTTACGGCGGACGGGATGGGCACGGCGATGCTCGAGGAGACGGAGGACGCGGGCGGGGCGCGGCTGGACTGGTGGACGGGCTGGGCATGAAGCGTGTGTTTCTATGTAAAGGGTGCCATGTCTATTGGAAACAAGGAGTGAGGTCGAGCCCAGGAGGCGCGTCTCGGCTCCGGCCGGCGCTGCGGGACGTTTCTGGGCCGCGTGTATGCGTGTGCCGACGGCGGCTAGACGGCGAATTGGCCCTTGACGTGTGGTTCAGACGACTCGAGGCCGTTGGGGGGCGGTTTCTGGGCGAGCGCGTGTTTCGATGCTAGTGCGGTAGCAGGAGGGAGGGGAAGGGCGCCACCAGGCGGCGACGGGGGCCAAGGCTAGCGAGGCGCAACCAAGACACGCACACGATAACACGATGCGGGCGACGTGAGGCGCGCGCGACCGCAGTGGCGACTGAGCAGCCGAGGATGCCGACGTACCTGTGCCACGGCTTCCGGTGGCATCGGCGCGGCATCCGCATCTTCGTCATTGTCAACGACCTGGAGGAGGCGGCGCCGGACTGGATCATGGGGCGGCGGAGCTCGGCGGAGATACTGGGGCAGTTTGCGAGGGGGTTTGGCTTTCTGCCGTGGGGGGGGGAGAGCAGGGAGACGGGGAGCGAGAGCAGGGAGACGGTGACCAAGGCGACGGCGCGCGACGGCAGCCAGGCGCCCGCGCGCCTCCACCACGACGACGACTTCGCGCCGCCGCCGCCGCGCGTGCCGCCCGCCGCCGACGCCGTCCTCGCCAACGACTGGTCGCCCGTCAAGCTGCTCGAGGAGTACGACGACGCGGAGCGGGCGAGCGCGGCGCGGCCCTACGCCTACGTGGCCGACCACGTGGTGCGCGTCGACCTGAGCGCCAGCGTCGCCGACGAGATGGCCCGGTACGACGCCGCCGCCGCCGCCGCCGCCGGCTGGTTCGGGCGCCTGCGCGACGAGCTGCAGCCGGGCGAGGACATACGCTGGTACGTGGTGGTGTGCGCCGACGAGGAGCGCGCCGCGCCGGGCGCCGGGCTCGACGCCGAGCACGGCAGCGCCGACGAGCCGCCGACGCCGCCGAGCAAGGACTTCCCGGCCATCATGCCGCCGCGGCCGGCGCCGACGCCGCCCGCCGGCGCCGTCCCGTGGCGCCACCAGCCGCCGCCGCCGCCGCCGCCGCCCGGCTTCCTCGGCGACGACCCCTTCAAGGCGGGCCGCCAGCAGCCGGGGCTGCGGCACCGGCTGTCGACCAAGGGCCTGCGGCGGCTGTTTTCGAAGCGCGAGGCGCCGTGAGGGCCGGGCGTGCGCCGGGCCGGATGCCGCGCATGCCGGGAGCGGCCCGCGAGAGGCCCCCGATAATTACATGACGTGCCCTTGGACGCCTTCACGCATCATGGAGCGGCCAGTCGTGACTGCTTCCGGCGGGACGTCGGCGTCACGTGTCGCCGTCTTGACCGTCAGCCCAAAAAGAGCCGCACCGCGGCCGTGACGCCCGGCCATCACTCGCACGCACCGCCGTCCGCCCCGTCCCCCCCCCCTCCCCATGGACGCGGCCCGCGCCCCCGCCCGGGGCTCCCCGGCCGACGCCGGCTCCGCCTCCGACGCCGGCTCCGCCTCCGACGCCGACTCCGCCTCCTCCTCGGCGTACGAGCTCGCCAAGCCGCGCCGCCGCCGCCCGCCCGCGCCGCCCTTCTCGCCCGCCGAGGCGCGCGCCGTGCGGCGCAAGCTCGACCGGCGGCTCGTCCTCTTCGTCGCGCTGCTGTACCTGCTCAGCTTCGTCGACCGCTCGAGTGCGTCCCCGCCGCGGCCGCGCGCCCCCGGCCGCTGACCCGCCGCCGCCAGACATCGGCAACGCGCGCGTCGCCGGCATGGACGCCGACCTGCAGACGGCGCCGCCGCGCGACGACTGGTTCGCCTGGGCGCTGACGGCCTTCTACGCCGCCTACGTCGCCGGCGAGGGCGCCGCCCTGCTGTGGCGCCTCGTGCCCGCACACGTCCTCGTCTCGCTCGTCGTGCTCGCCTGGGGCGTCGCCGCCTCGCTGCAGGCCGTCGCGCCGTCGTACCCGGTGCTCGTCGCCCTGCGCGTGCTGCTGGGCGCCGCCGAGGCCGGCTTCGCGGGCGTGCCCGTCTACCTGGCCTTCTTCTTCCGCCGCGACGAGCTGGCCTTGCGCACCGCCGTCTTCGTCTCGGGTAGGCGGTCTGGTGGTGACGACGGACGCGACGCGGCTGACTGCTGACCTGACACCCCCCCCCCCCAGCCGCTCCCCTCGCCACCAGCTTCGCCTCGTCGCTCGCCTGGCTCATCGTCGCCTGCGCGCGCCGCGGCCCCATCGCGCCCTGGCGCCTGCTCTTCCTCGTCGAGGGCCTGCCGTCCGTCGTCGCCGCCGCCGCCGCCTGGACCGCCGTCCCCGACTCGCCGCACACGGCCGCCTTCCTCTCGCCGCGCGAGCGCCGCGTCGCGCGCCTGCGCCTCGCCGACGAGCCCGCCGCCCGGCTGCCGGCGCGCGGCCCCGGCGCCGCCCGCGCCGTGCTCGCCGTCGCCGCCGACCCCGCCGCCTGGCTCCCCGCCGCCATGCTCTTCCTCGCCAACCTGGCCTACGCGTCGCTGCCCGTCTTCCTGCCCACGCTGCTGCGCGACATGGGCCACTCGGCCCTCGCCGCCCAGGCCCTCAGCGCGCCGCCCTTCCTCGCCGCCTTCGCCGCCGTCCTCGCCACCGCCGCCCTCTCGGACCGCCGCCGCGCCCGCGCCGTCCCCGTCGCCGCCCACGCCCTCGCCTCGGCCGCCGCCTACGCCCTGCTCGCCGCCGCCGAGCCCCTCGCCCTCGCCCCGGCCCTGCGCTACGCCGCCCTCTTCCCCGCCGCCGCCGGCTTCTTCGCCGTCGTCACCCTCGTCATCGCCTGGTCCGTCAACAACCAGCCCTCGCGCGCCGCCCAGGGCGCCGGCTTCGCCCTCGTCCAGGTCGTCGGCCAGTGCGGGCCCCTCGTCGGCACCCGCCTCTACCCGGACGCCGACGCCCCCTTCTTCGCCCGCGGCATGCGCGCCTGCGCCTGCGCCATGTTCGCCGTCGCCCTGCTCGCCCTCGCCCTGCGCCTCTACCTCGGCCGCCAAAACGCCGCCATGGACAGGGCCGACCGTCGCCCGTCGCCCGCCGAGGAGGAGGGCCTCGTCGCCTCCGGCAGCCCCAAGACGGCGGCCGCGGCGGCGGGCTTCAGGTATATGCTGTAGCCGTATATATCGTCGTGTCTGCGTCGCCACCGTGCTCGCTTTTCTTCTCCATAATACATCTCTTGCTATACCTGACCAGCGGGGCCTTTATACCAATGCAAAACACCTCTTGCCTCCGTCCCGCACAGCCTTCCCCCCCCCCTACTTCTGAAACAGCATCCACTTGGGCGCCTGGTACTTGGCCACGCCCTCCTTCCACCACTCCTCGTTGCCGTACCGGCTGCGCTCAAAGGAAAAGGTGCCGAAGCCCCTCTCGGGCTTGCCCTTGAGCGGGTCCGCGGGCCGCTCCCGCCGCCGGTTGGCCCTCCACGCCTCAAACTGCCGCCGATCCAGCTCGTTCTGCTGCCTCCACCGGTGGTAGGCCCGGCTGAGGCGCCGGCTGCCGCCGTGGTAGACGTTGTTGGCCCATCTGCGCAGGCCCGTGAACCGCGGCCGCTTCGCAAACGGCCTCGTCAGGCTACGCAGCGACATGTGCGACGCCTTGCGCTTCGACGCCCGGGCAGCCGCCGGTAGCGCCGTCGAGTCGGGGCTGCTGGGACGGCGCGCGTCCGTCGCTCCGTCGTACTGGTCCTTGATGGGCTCGACGCTGTGCCATGGGCCATCCTTGGAGCCGTGCCCGTCGCTGCCGCCCGCCTCCGCCTCCGCCTCCGGCGTCGACGCCTGCGGGCTCTCGCCCTGCGACATGGAGTCGCACGGCAACACGTCGGAGCTGTCGGCGAGCTCGTAGTGGTTGTAGCATGACCTCTTGACCGGCCGGGGCTCGTCCTGCCACCCCGAGATGGCGGCTTTCGCCTCGTCAATGACATCGTGCCGGCTGCCAGAGTCGGCCTTTGCGTGCTGCGTCGACGACGTCGGCGAGCTCGACCGGAGGAAGGAGAGGCGGTCGTTGCCGCGGCCGAAGCGGGAGAGGTCTGAGAAGCTGAGCCGGTTGACGCGCACCGTCGACGCGGGTGACTGAACGCGCGGCGAGTTGTGCCCTTCCGAGGGGTACTCGGACGATGCGCTCCGCGCCCGAGTGGCTCTCTCCGCCGAGGGGGACCGCTGCCTCTGGTGGCCGAGCTTAAGGTTTTCGTCCATCATCTTGAGGAACTCATCCGAGTCAGGGGCGAGATGACCATGGGTGGGCGACGGGGCTGAAGAGCTGTGAAACAGCTCTGCGATGCCGTTGTCGCCGCCGCCGCCGCCGCCGCCGCCGCCGCCGCGAGGGCCATCGTGCTGAGACAGGGGGACCAATACACCGCCGTGGAGGAAAGGGGCGGCCTTGACGGCCCAGGTGCTTGAGCCGGCAGGGCCAAAGAGGCCTTCCGAGGCGTCGCGGTCGTCGCTGGGGCCCGCGAACCGCTTGCTGTCCCTGTCGCTGTGCCAGTCGAAATTCTCCTTGCCCGAGTGAGAGTCCTATTCGCAGGCGGGAGGCGCCTCATTCTCGACAGAGGGCAGGGCGTGCGAGAAGATGGTCGCCCGGCGGGGAGCTAGAGGCTCGCGTTGGGAGCTCGAGAGGGCGCGGCCGTGCGAGGGGGGAGATGGGGCATTCTCGAACGAGGTCGTCAAGGGGTTCGGCCGGGCTGGCAGAGTGAAACGGTGAAGCATGGCGAGGCGGCGAGACGAGGATCAGGGCGGTGAGCTACTGATGACGATGACAATGATGATGATGGCGCTGAGGATGATATGGCGATGACGGCGACCAAGGCGGACGGATCAGCTCGACATTGGGCCGTCGTGGATGCGGTTGGAGGGCTGCGAGGAGGAGAGGAGCAGGTTGAGGAGGATTGGAGAGGCAAGCGCCTAGACGCGTGTGGCCCTGGTCGCGGATGACTATTTGGAAGCGACGTTGCACGCTCAGGGGCGGAAGGAGCTGCCTGGACGGGTCGGCAGGTACCAAGGTACTAAGCGCCAGGCAGGTCACGGGTATCCGGCTCTCTTGCAGGGTGTCTTGCAGACTCTCTCTCTTGCAGGTGTCTTGCAGAGTCTCCTGCAGAGTCTCTTCCAGAGTCTCTCCTTGGAGTCTCTCTGCTTGTTTCTCTCTACCCAGATAAGAAGACCATCGTTGACGCACTCCCAAGCCCTGGAACCGTTGACGCGGCAAAACGGAGCAGCGATCTGTGCTTCAGGAACCGCCGGAAGAGTCGCAAAGTTCGGCCGAGTTGTTTCCTCGGCAGGCGCGGACCGCACAGAGGATGCCGACGACAGACGAGAGCGTGGTTCGGATCGGATGGCTCGAGGCTCCAGGAGCCTAGTTGCCGCGGCGATCCGGGTCTTTCTCGTCTCACCAGGGGGCCCCTATCGAGAGCCCCGGGACGTCCAGAGATGGAGCCAATATCCGGCCTTCCAGCACGCCTCGGCAGTGCCCTCGGGAGCGTGGCGCGAGCGGAAGCGGACCCGGAACAGGCCGCATCGCCAGGCACGGGCGTCGACGCAGGCCCCGAAAATAGCCCCAAAACGGCAATCCAGGCGGTAGCCTCCCGCCGTGGCACTGGGCGGCATGGCAATAGCGTTTGCGCCGGCCGCGGCCGTGGTGAAACCGCTTTGACGTGCCGTCTCCCGTCTGTGTCCAGCACCGAGCCGCGGGAGCTCGTCATCCATTCACGGGCTGCTTTATATTCGACAAGATGGTGTCTTTTGCCTGCCATCTTGATCGCTTCTGTCTGCTTTGCTTCGTCTTTGTTTAGCTCTTGTTCGCTCGCGTGTAATTCGTACTGGACTGGTCTTCGCACGTCTTGCATCTCCCTTTCGGCGGTTCAGAGCACGGCAGCAACAGTCGTTTCAATGTCTTCACCCAAAATCCCTCCCCGTGAGGAGGAAAAGTCCGGCTGGTCGACGCCGGACACGGCCAGCAGCGGCCCGGCGCGCGACATGAGCATCCGCCGCTACCTGGCGTCGCGCATCACGACGCTCAAGCCGCCCATGGACAAGGTCATCAACCCCATTGCGGCGCTGAGGATGCTCAACCGGCAGCAGTGGCTCTTCTTTACCGTTCGTCGCCATGAAAACCGAGCCCGCTGCTGGCTGCTAACCGCGAGACCCCCCAGTGTGCTTGGTGCGGCTGGATCATAGACGCCTTCAACTTCTTCACCGTCAGCCTGGCGCTTACGCCGCTGGCCAAGGAGTTCGACAAGACCAACTCGGAAATCACCTGGGGCATCGCCGTCGTCCTCCTGCTGCGGCCCGTCGGCTCCATCATCTTCGGCGTCTGGTCCGACCGCTGGGGCCGCAGGTGGCCCTTTGTCGTCAACAACATTCTCTTCATCGTCCTCCAGCTCGGCACCGGCTTCTGCAGCAAGTACAGCGAGTTCCTGGCCACCAGGGCCCTGTTTGGCATCGCCATGGGCGGCATGTACGGAAACGCCGTCGCCACGGCCCTCGAGGACTGTCCCGACGAGGCCCGAGGCGTCATGTCGGGCCTCTTCTCGGCCGGCTACCCCTTGGGCTACCTCCTCGCCACCGCCTTTGCGCGGGCGCTCGTCGACACGACGCGTTACGGCTGGAGGCCGCTGTTCTGGTTCAGCGCCGGCCCGCCTGTTCTGCTCATCGCCTGGAGGCTCTGCCTGCCCGAGACGCGCACCTTTCGCGAGCGCCAGTTTGCACGCCGGTCCGCCACGGCCGCCACGGCCGCCGCCGCCGGCTTCTTTGAGCAGGCTGCGCACGCCCTCAGGAACTACTGGCTCACCCTCATCTACATGGTGGTGCTCATGACCGGTTTCAGCTACATGGTAAGCCCAACACTTTTTTTTTTTTTTTTTTTTTTTTGAGCCAAGGCCTGACTCGGAGCAGTCGCACAGCGCGCAGGACTTTTACCCGACCATGCTCCTCGACCAGTTCGAGTTCAGCGAGGACCAGTTGACGGTGACGCAGGTCGTGGCCAACCTTGGCGGCATCGTGGGGTCCATCTGCGTCGGCAACCTGTCCGAGATATTCGGGCGGCGGCTGACCATCATGGCGTCGTGCGTGCTGGCGGGGGCGCTGCTGTACCCCTACACGTTTGTGTCGACGCCAGCCGTGGCAGCGAGCGCCTTTTTCGTCCAGTTCGGGGTGCAGGGGGCGTTTGGGGTGATACCAAGCCACCTGATGGAGCTGTCGCCGCCGGCCATCCGGTCCTTTGTCGTGGGCACCGCCTACCAGCTGGGCAGCATGGCGGCGAGCCCGTCGTCGACGATGCAGTCGGCCATCGGGGAGAAGTACTTTCCGCTGCCGCCGGGGCCGGGGGGGATGAAGCGGTACGAGTACGGGCTCGTCATCTGCGCCGTGCTGGGCGCCGCCATCGGGCTGGTGATGGTGACGACGTTTGTCGGCCCCGAGAGGAAGGGGCGGCGGTTTGGCGTTGCAGAAGAGGAGCGGGAGTCGGAGTCGCAGCTATCGCCCAAGATGGGGACCGCGTCGGAACAAGCGTAACGTCTAGCGCAGTGCCAGCGTCCATGCATAGAGCCTGTTTGTAGCGGTGCCGGTCTGCCATGCAGAGCCTGATTGTCGGCGCAGGCGTGCCAAGTCTGCCGAGCCGTGTTTCCGTGCGTGCTGTATTCAGTATATGTAGACGCATGCCTGCAGTGCGTCGGGGCGATGCGGTGCGCCGTCGGGGCGACACGCGGGCATGTGTTTGATTGCTGGGCCCGGGCTGCCGTGCTGCAGAAGCTGCGGTGCGGGCAGCATCGTGGCTGCGTCTGCATCGTGGAGGGAAAGCGGATGGATGGCTGAGGAGGCTGAGGACGGCTGAGATGGCGGATGGATGGCTGATCGACGAGCCTCGGGAGCGTCGAGGAGGATCGGGTCGTCGCGGCTGTCTAGGCGGTGGGGATTCTGCCGCATGGCGTCATCCCCCAGATGTACAGCCTTGTATAGGTACAAGCGGTCGTCGACAGGTCACGCGTCACTCAAGGCCGTCGACATGTCACAGAAGCAGAAGCAGCGCGCCGTCGGGGTGCGACATTTAGGCCTCGACGACGAGCACATGCGACACGAGAATGGCGAAGCACATGCTAGCTATAGGCAGCGCTATAGGGTTGCCTTAAGGGGCAGTTCCGTCTAGGCAGGTATATAGTATTTATTATTATTAAAAATTAATATAATAATATAATAAAAATATAATAAAAAGTAAAGACATATATGGGTTACTTTATATAAATAGAGATTTATTATAATATAAATAGTAATAACTTATAAATATAGTGCGGCTCTATAAGGTTTATAGGGTTTTTACTATTTATACTTTTTGCGGACATTACTTAATGTGCGACTTATACCGCGCCAAGGCCCGCCCCAGGGACCCCACCCCCTCCCAGGTACTCAGCAGAGCGTTGGCAGGCAGCTGCGCTCCTGCCGCTTGCATCCCGTGCGTGCCCCTCGAGAATTTTCTCAACGTCGCCGCCTTGTCCTCGTCCTGCTCCCAGCATCGCCAGGCAGTCTCTGGCGCGCGAGCACGACGCAGCCTTGAGCGTGGCCTGTCGAGCTGCGGCGGCGGCCGCCTGCGCTGAGTTGGGAGCTCCCTGAATCATATCTCCTTGCAGGTTTGTACCCCGCCGTTGTGCTTCTTGTTGGGCGGACGGGCGGACGAGACGGACGAGACTGACTGCAGCAGCCGGGCGAGGATCCCTCCTCGCTGCTTCGACGACAGACGAGATCCGCACGAGACGGACGAGACTGCATAGTCGAGGCCCCGACCATCTCTGACCATCTCCGCCCGCTACGCTCGAGTCCCCTCCTGCCCACCATCACCATGCACATCAAGGACATGCTCAGCGACGCCCAAAAGGGCCGCCACCCCTCCTTCTCCTTCGAGTACTTCCCCCCCAAGACGGCCCAGGGCGTCCAGAACCTCTACGACCGCATGGACCGCATGTACAACTTCGGCCCCAAGTTCATCGACATCACCTGGGGCGCCGGCGGCCGCATCGCCGAGCTGACGTGCGAGATGGTGCTCCAGGCCCAGTCCGTCTACGGCCTCGAGACGTGCATGCACCTGACGTGCACCGACATGGGCCGCGACAAGGTCAACGACGCCCTCCGCAGGGCCTACCAGGCCGGCTGCACAAACATCCTCGCCCTCCGCGGCGACCCCCCCCGCGACCAGGACACGTGGACGGCCACCGACGACGGCTTCCAGTACGCCCGCGACCTCGTCAGCCACATCCGCGACACGTACGGCAACCACTTCGACATCGGCGTCGCCGGCTACCCCGAGGGCTGCGACGACAACAAGGACGAGGACCAGCTGCTCGACCACCTCAAGCAAAAGGTCGACGCCGGCGCCTCCTTCATCGTCACCCAGATGTTCTACGACGCCGACAACTTCGTCCGCTGGGTCGCCAAGGTTCGCGCAAAGGGCATCGCCGTCCCCATCCTCCCCGGCATCATGCCCATCGCCACCTACGCCAGCTTCCTCCGCCGCGCCAACCACATGCAGTGCAAGGTGCCCCAGCCCTGGCTCGATGCCCTCGAGCCCGTCAAGAACGACGACGTGGCCGTCCGCGACATCGGCAAGTCGCTCGTCGCCGACATGTGCCGCAAGCTCCTCGCCGCCGGCATCTTCCACCTCCACTTCTACACCATGAACCTCGCCCAGGCCACGCGCATGGTCCTCGAGGAGCTCCAGTGGGCCCCCTGCCCCGAGCGGCCCCTCCACCACGCCCTGCCCTGGAAGCAGTCCAAGGGCCGCGGCCGCCGCGACGAGGACGTCCGCCCCATCTTCTGGCGCAACCGCAACAAGTCCTACGTCCTCCGCACCCAGGACTGGGACGAGTTCCCAAACGGCCGCTGGGGCGACTCGCGCTCCCCCGCCTTTGGCGAGCTGGACGCCTACGGCATCGGCCTCACCGGCACCAACGAGGCCAACCGCTCCAAGTGGGGGGAGCCCGCCACCGTCCGCCACATCGCAGACACCTTCGTCCGCTACCTCGACAAGGAGATCGACTCGCTCCCCTGGAGCGAGGCGCCCCTCACCGTCGAGGCCGACGCCATCAAGCAGAGCCTCGTCGACCTCAACAAGCGCGGCCTGCTCACCATCAACTCGCAGCCCGCCGTCGACGGCGCCAAGTCGTCGCACCCCGTCTACGGCTGGGGCCCCACCAACGGCTACGTCTACCAGAAGGCCTACCTCGAGCTGCTGGTGCCGCCTGAGATTGTCGGCGACATCATCCGCCGCATCGACTCCCGCCCCAACCTCACCTACTACGCCGTCACCAAGGACGGCGAACTCGAGTCCAACGCCCCCGGCGACGGCCCCAACGCCGTCACCTGGGGCGTCTTCCCGGGCAAGGAGATTGTGCAGCCCACCATTGTCGAGAGCATCAGCTTTCTCGCCTGGCGGGACGAGGCCTTCCGCCTGGGCTCCGACTGGGCGCTCTGCTACGATTCCAACTCTCCCAGCAGAGCCCTCATCGAGAGGATCGTGAACGAGTGGTATCTGGTCAACGTTGGTACGTTGCTGGAGCCGCCTGTTCCTCCCCGCCTGTTCCTCCCCGCCGAGCGTGCCTTACTGACAGTTTCGCAGTCGACAATGACTTCCGCCAGACCCACGCCATCTTTCAGCTCTTCGAGGACCTAGAGCTCAAGGATCTCGATGTCCCGCAGGCTGTCTAGGGCTGGCGGCATCTCGTTCCGGAAGCCAGCCCGCCCCAACGCGACGCTTCCGTCCAATGGCAGCTGCCGCTACCGACACGAGAATCCATCAACTGGGATTCTCTCTGCGTTCTATTTCGGCTTTTGCTTTCCTTGTCTTGGGTCTCGGACCGTTATGATGATGCTCTCGGACACCAGTCGGCGGCGTTTCAGCACATTCACGCGAGGCGCGCAGACGGGGAACAAGGCGTGACTTTTTCAACAAAAAGCTACACGGTTGGGGGCCACGGAAACGAATCTACTACGCGCGACGACGAGCACCGCCAGGGGCTGGATCTCGCGCTCCTGCTCCTGGATCTCCTTTATCTGTTTTCTTTCGCTTTTGGGTTGCAGCAGATGCATGAAATATCTCAACGATACCCCCCGCCTTCGAGCAGCCTTGTCGAAACAGTGAGCGTCATGGAACGGTTGAACTAAAAAAAATAAACCGGAACAAGAATAACAGGAAAACATATAAAAAAATCGAGGATAATAGAAATCGAGAGCAGCACAGTTGTGACGATTCAAACGAATCATGAATGTGAGTGTCAGGCAGGTCGAGCTGTCGTGGCCTCACCTGCTGCATGCAATTCGTAATTTCGTAATTCGTATTTGGCGCTCCCTCGTCCATGAGAAGCCGCTTGTCCCGCACTTCCGCGACAGTGGTATACACACGTAAGATATAATACCCCCGTCTGCTATAATCCAATTACCCCGACCCCCCGAACCAAGCCCCCCCCGTCTCTCCTATTCCTCGTCCTCACTCCCGGCTCGACTCGCGCGCCCCGGACAGCAGACGGACCAGCTCACTGGATGCCCTCTCCCCAGGAATCGTCGCCGCCCACCTCGTAGTCCATGTCGACCTGGCGCCGCGGCGCGAGCTCGTCCTTGGAGGCCTCGGGCGCGTCGTCGGCGCCGGCCATGTCGTCGTCGGAGAAAGCGGCGGCCGAGTCGTCGGTCGGCTTCGCCGCAGGCACCCGGGGCATCGGCGCATTCACCCACGACACGTCCAGTTTGCCATCCACGCCCGGCAGCTCCTTGCCGTGCAGGCTGTGGTAGAAGCGCTCGGCCGTCTTGCGGTCCTGGAAGGACACGTGCGTCATCGAGGGGCTCGTCTCGACCGACTGGAACTCGCCCAGGTTCTGCGCCCTCGTCAGCAATCCGACATGTCTCAACAGCCTTTGCCGCACTCACGAGGAGGAAGTGGCGCAGCAGCTCGTCCTTGTCGGCGGGCGTAAAGTCTACCCCGCTGACGGCGACCGTCTTGGGCCGGTTGTCGAGCGAGTAGTGGGAATAGGCCGCGTGCCTGGCGCCGGGACCCCTGGCAAAGGAACCGCGGCCTCGGGGGGCGAAGCCGCCTCTGCTGCGATAGCCTCTCCTGCCCCTGAACCCCCCCCGGGGGACATGGACGCCGCCGTCGTCGACCGCGTTGGGGTCGATGCCGAGTATCTTGGCCTCGTGTTCCAGCACGGCAAGCTGCGCCCGCAGCATGTCCGTTCCCGAGGATCCGGGACTTGCGTCGTCGCCGTTCTTCTCCGTCAGCCTCGCTCGTAATCGATCCGTCTCTGCCTGGTGCTTGGCAAGCAGCTCCTGCTGCTGCTTCTGCAGCTCCTGGCGCTGCCGCTCCAGCTCCACTCGCTTGCTCTCCCTTTCTCGGTGCTGCTTCTGCGCCTCTTCCTGCTTCCTGTGGAATTCTTCCAGGTCGGCCTCTGGCTCTTGTTTCCCGGCGTCGAGGCCCGCATCGTTCCTAGCAGACTTTGCGCCGTTGGTCCCATCCAGGGGGGCCGAGGGAGGACGGGAACCCTCGTCGTCCTTGTGCCAAAACACCTTGACGAAGCGGTTGTCGAAGATGACCTTGGGCGAGCGGTATGCGGCATTGGCCGCAGCCCACTTGTCGTATTTGACAACAGCCAGGTGCTTGTACGGCTGCATCGAGACCTTGACAACGTCGCCAAACTGCGAGAAGTAGCCGCGAACCAGGTCTTCGCTAAAACTCTCCTCGGGTATGTTCTCGACGACGATTGTGCTCTTGGAGCGGTCGTGAACGGGACCGTCGGCCGAAAACGGAGCACGGGCGCCGCCTTTGCGGCCACCACGACCGCCGTTCCCTCGGCCTCTGTTACCTCGTCCCCTGCTGGGATCGGAGTGGAAGGAAAAGGAATTCGCGTGGTTGAGCGGCGTCGGAATCTGCATGGCGGCGTTCCTGGGGTCGTACTCTAGAACCGTGTCAG
Source organism: Hypocreales sp. Mo6-1 (assembly GCA_002939055.1). Taxonomy (NCBI): domain Eukaryota; kingdom Fungi; phylum Ascomycota; class Sordariomycetes; order Hypocreales; species Hypocreales sp. Mo6-1. The sequence continues at coordinate 5,397,125 of PNEP01000013.1, forward strand.
CCTCGCTGCTATTTCAACAGAATGGCCATGTTTATCGGCATGCAAGGGTGAAGGATGAAGAAAGCCATGCGTACCTAGGCCAGCCGACGGCGCAGCAGGGATGTAAATGGACTCGTTGCCGTGGTCATACAGGCACGTGCTGCCCCGGGAGCAGTATCCCTTAAGGTCGAAGTCGTGGCAGCGGCCTCTGCGCCGCGGCTGATTCCTCTGCACCCGGCCACCGAAAGCCGGCTGGGGCGCGGGCATGGCGGGGAAGGGGATGCCCATGGCCTGCATCTGCATCATGGCCTCCAGCGGGTTGCTGGGGTCGTACTGCGGCATGCCTGGCGGCAGAGGCGGCAGGTTCGCGGCGGGGAAGCCCGGGTGTTTGCCATCGCGGCTGTCTCGCCCGCCGCCGCCCCGTCGAGGTTGCTTGTGTGACCGAGGGGCGCCGGGGGCGTGGTTCGACTCTGCCGCGTCGTCCAAGGCCCTCTTGCGCGACCCAGTGTTCCCTGGGGCGTCAGCCTGTGCGTCGTCCACGGACTGGGCCTCGGGCGCCGCGGGCGGCGGCGGCGCCCCGGGCAGGTAGGACCCGTGCTTGATGGCGCGAAAGACGTCGTCGACGAAAACGTTGGTGTCTGAAGACACGTCAGCCGAGGCAGCACGGCGGCGAACGGGCCTGCTGGACAAACCCTCGGTCAAGAAGTCGGGCAGGTCCCTCTCGCACATCTGCCGGATCGCGGCCTGATCGCCGTCATGCTTCAGCAGCGCAATGACAAACTCGGCGAGGACATCAGAGTCGGCGTCGGAGCTGCGGCGCGAGACGTCAGCACCAGGAATGCGCGCAGACGGGCGACGACGTACGTGTTCTCGATTCTCTTGACGATCCACGCCTTGAGCAACGGCGCGTCCTCTTCCGGGAACAGCATCGTCAACCAGCCGGGACCGCCGAGCGGTGGACCCAGAGCGCCTAAGGTCGAGCCCGGCTCCGCGAGTTGATGCGTCGTCACCACCTGAGCAGATGTGATGAGGCGATGGCTCGAGGACGTCGTCGCCTACATGGAACCTTTTTCTCCCAAAAAAATTGGCCGAGCCTTTGCCGCTTATCAACGGTGGGGCCCGTACCTCCAACAAGTACCGCATCAGCTGAAAAAGGGCATCACCATCACAATGCAAGTCATCCCTTTCCCGCCAATCGCGGGGAGACTGGGGCGCGAGACTCTGGCCAACACAAGTCACAGCTCATTTACGCGTCCAATTCATCCCAAACGACATGGCTGTATAAATGACCAAAAGTGCTTCCCTTGGTAATTAGCCCCAACTCGGCCTCCAGCCGGGCTCGTCGCTCCAACAGCTTTTCATGCCCAGAACATCTGCACCCGAGGCCCAGACAAGTGCACCGCGCCTTTGCTAGCAGGCAGTCGACTGCGCAGTGCCCGTCGTGGCACCAAACCGTCATTCTATCCGTTCGGCACAAAGGGAAGCCGTCTACAGCTTGTCATAGTACTGCGGCACGTCAGCATCCGCTCAACCTGCAGACGCGGCTGGCCTCGACTTACGTTCTCGACGCCCGGAACCTCCACCTTGATACCCTTGCGCTTGCGCATCTCCGTGACGATCTGGCCCGTCTTGGTCGTGGGATCCAGAGGCGAGCCGCCCGGCAGGACCTGCCAGTGGTCGAAGACGGACTGGGGGAAGGCCTGGCCCGACGTGGCCTGGCGCAGATCGCCGTTGAAGCCGAACGACTCGAGGACGGGCAGGTAGGCCTTGATGTTGAACAGAGGCGTGCCGGGGCGCTGCTCCTCGTTGAAGACGTGGCCACGCCTGCGCGTCAGGACGCCGTACACGCCGCCCATGGCCTGCTCTGGCACCTGAATCTCCACCAGGTACACGGGCTCGAGCAGCGCGGGATTGGCCAGCAGAGCAGACGCGTACAGGACGCGGCGGGCAGTGGGGATGATCTGGCCGCCGCCGCGGTGGATGGCGTCGGCGTGGAGCGTCACGTCGAGGATGTTGAAGCGGATTGACCGCATGGGCTCCTCGGCGACGGGACCCTCGCGGCTGGCCCACTGGAAGCCCGAGACGACCGAGTCCTTGATTTCGTTGAGGTACTGGACGGCCTTGGTCTGGTCGACCAGCAGGTTGGCGCCGGTGCCATCGGGGCCAAAGGTCCAGATCTTGCGGGCGTCGGTGACGTCCCAGCCGAAGTCGTCGGCCAGCACACGGGCACGCGCCTTGAAGTCGTCGCGGGCGCTGACCTTGCCGTTCTCAATCGCAAGGGACAGCTCCTCTTGGAGCGGCTCGGCAACCATGTACAGACGGTTGTGCTTGTTGGGCGACTTGGACAGGGCAGTCATGCTCGACTTCTCCTGGACCGTCTCGCGGTACTGGACGACGGGGTCCGAGATGATGAGCGGGACGCCAGCGTGGTCCTCCTCGAGGTCCTTGAGGCAAATCTCGAGATGCAGCTCGCCGGCGCCGGCGACGATGTGCTCGCCCGACTCCGAGGTCATGGTCAGGACGCAAGGATCCGACTTGGACAGACGCTTGAGACCCTCGACCAGCTTGGGCAGGTCCTGGGCGTTCTTGACCTGGACGGAGCGCTGGACGACGGGGGAGACGGAGAACTTCATCACCTTGAGGTTGTGGGCCGTGTCGCTCGTGGTGAGGGTTCCAGACTTGAGCAGGAACTGGTCGATGCCGACCAGGCCGACAATGTTACCGGCGGGCATGTCGTCGATGGGCTCGACCTTGCCGCCCATCATGAGGACGGTTCGCTGGATGGCCTTGATGAAGAGATCCTCCTTCTTGCCAGGGACGTAGTTGGGGCCCTGGATGCGGACCTTGAGGCCGGAGCGGACGGTTCCGGAGAAGACACGGCCGAAGGCGTAGAAGCGGCCCTTGTCCGAGGTGGGCACCATCTTGGAGACGTAGAGCATGAGAGGGCCCTTGGGGTCGCAGTCGCGGATGCCAATGGCGGCGTCGTCGTCCATGGGGCCCTCGTACAGTGTCTCGGCACGGTACTTCTGGGCCGTGACGGGCGAGGGCAGGTGCAGGATCATCATCTCGAGCAGGGAGTCGGCGGCGGGGAGGAAGGTGCGCATGACGGCCTTGAGCAGCTGCTTGCCCTCCTTCTGCTTGTCCTCGGGGCTCAGCTTGAGGTTGAGCTTCTCGAGCAGCGTGGCCGTCTCCTCCTTGCGGAAGTTCATGACGGCCGAGAAGATCTTGAAGATGGGGTCCAGGATGAACTGGTTGAAGGCACGCTCGAGCTGCTTGCCCTCGTAGGTGCCGCTCTTGGTCCACTTTTTGGTGTGGGGGTTGAAGTAGTTGTCACCCTGCGGCACTGGTTAGCTGGAAAGGAGGAGTCGACGGGCGAGAGGGCGAGAGGGCTTACCCAGAGACGCTCCATCATCTTGTTCTTGTCGACACCAAACTTCTTGGCATAGCGGACGGCGAACTGGCGAACGGTGAAGGCCCAGCCATGCAGACCGGAACCAAAGGCAACGGTGCCCTTGAAGGGGTAGACCTGGACGTCACCGAGCGTCTTGTCGAGGTAGGTGGAGATGATGACGTTGACGGACTCGATGGTACGGCAGAAGGACTGGTAGAGGTCCTCCTTGGAGACCTGGAGCTCGAGCAGAGCGCGGTCGACCTTGTTGATGATGACGACGGGCTTGATGCGCTCACCGAGGGCCTGTCGGAGCACAGTCTCGGTCTGGACGCAGACGCCCTCGACGGTGTCGACGACGACGAGGGCGCCGTCGGTGACACGGAGGGCGGCCGTGACTTCGGAGGAGAAATCGACGTGTCCTGGGGAGTCAATGAGGTTGATGAGGAAGTCCTGGCCGTCGGTGGCTTGGCCAGCAATGTCCTTGATGTCGTCCGGGTCCTCGAGGTGGCCGTACAGGGAGATGGCCGTCGACTTGATGGTGATGCCACGCTCCTGCTCGTCGGCGCGCGTGTCGGTCGCCCGGGCGTCGCCCGCCTTCGCCGTCGAGATGATGCCGGCCTTGGCCAGCAGGGAGTCGGTCAGGGTGGACTTTCCGTGGTCGACGTGGGCAATGACGGACATGTTCCGGACATTGGTCGGCTTGTCCATCAAGGCCCGGATCTCGTCAATCGTGAAGCTGTCGCGGCGCAGGCACGCGGTCAGCGACGGCGTCAACCACGCTTTTAAGTCCGAGCGGGGTATCGCGAGGGCGGGCATTGCTGCGTGGCCGCCGCCAACAGCGAGGCCACGGCGGACAGGCGTCCGCCAGGCTGCTCGTCGACGGCGGCCGGGGCAGGTGTCGTGCAGAGGGACACTCACTTGACCATCTTGGCGGTGTTGTTGCGATGACCTCGCTACTAAGTGCGGTTTGAGAAAAATCTGGCGATGTCGAGCCCAGCGGGGTACGCTTTCACCCCGCGCTCAGTGGCTTGCGAACGGGACAGAGACAGCAGCCTTCGGGCGGAGGGAAGCGATACGGCGTGACGAGGCTATCACTGCCGCTCTTGTGAGGCTGTGAGGCGTCCCAGAGGTGTTGTTGGGATGATTTTGGGAGAAGGGAAGAGGTGAGGGGGCCAGGGAGGGGAGGCTTCTGCGACGGCGAGCTGTGCTAATGGAGGTACCTGCGACGAAGTACCTCCATTAAATCGTGCGGGAAAAAAAAATAATTGGGCAGGTGGGGCAGAGAGCGACCCCGCCACTGTCGCAGGCAGTGTGCAGGGCAACAGCCCTCCGCCCTCCTGGACCAATAGCGCCGCCGCCCGCAGGGAGCGTCGCTGATGATAATGCTCGTGGCGGACACGTCGTGCGTTGGCTAGCAGGAGATACAAGCGAGCTGGGAAGTCTTCGCCGGCTGACTCGACGTCACTGCAGATTCACCCGGCCAACGCAGCGTATATACGCGTCCATTGTCCATTGCGGCACCGAGATGCCCTGCCGCCATCGCCGTCGATCGAGCCATAGGCCTGGAATCGCAGCTCATACGGCCTCCAGAGAGCCAGCCTTCGATCCTCCGGCCGCCGGCCTGACTCACCCCTCACGACGACCCCAGGATCCGCGAGTAGGCGTCCTCGACCTCGCCCGCCAGCTCGAGCAGCGACACAATGACAATCTGGTGCGTCAGGTTGGGCAGCTTGTCGCGGTGCAGGCCGATCCACTCGAGCGGCGGCGTCGCCTCGCCCATGTCGCGCAGCTGCGGCGTCTCGATGATGGGCGGCTCCAGCGCCACGTACTCGTAGCGCGACTGCGGCACCTTGACCTCGGCCGTGATCTTGGGCTGCTGGCCCTGCTGGCCCTGCTCCCCCTCGGCCTCGCGCACGCCCGTGATCTTGACGGCCGTCATGGGCAGCTGCCGCCCCCACGTCTGCTCGAGCGACTGCGAGTGCTTGGCCCACAGGCCGCGGATGTAGCTGATGCGCGAGTAGTTCCAGCCCACCTCGACCTTGCCCTCGAAGTCGCTCTTGAAGATGTAGTCGATGCGGTTGCTGCTCGCCGTCTGCCACGTCTCCATGGCCGCCTCGACCTGCGGCACGCGCAGGATGGTGCCCCCTCGCGACCCCGTCGCCCGCTGCACCACGTGCTCGACCGTCGTCTCGCTCAGCGTCTTGGGCGCCTCGGCGTCGCGCACGCCGGCCAGCCCGACGCGCAGCTGGCCCAGCGTCATGCGCAGCACGCTGTGGATGCGCCGCTGCTCCATGCTGGCCGCGAACCTCGCGTACGCGTTGAGCGCCTCCACCTTGAACACCTGGTGGTCCGACAGCGTGCTGGGGAAGACGCCCAGGTTCAGCGCCTTGAGCGTCACCACCACGTCCGTGTCGAGCGAGATGGGCGACTTGGCCAGCCCCTCGTCCTCGGCCTGCTTGGCCGCCGACAGCGCCGCCGCCGCCGCCGCGCCGCGCGCCGCGCTCGACCTCCGCCGCGTGAACCGTTCGATCTCGTGCAGCGACGTCTCCAGGTTGTCCCGCCGCTCCTGGATCAGCTTCTGCACGGCCTGGTAGAGCGCGACGGCCTGCGCCGCCGACGTCGTCGTCCCAAAGACCTGGACCGCCTCGCCGTCGAGCGTCGCCACCAGCCGGTCTCCGCTGCCGCCGCGCGCCTCCCGCACGTTGTACATGAAGAAGGCCAGCGACGTGATGTCGGCCACCAGGAAGGCCTGGTAGTCAAAGGCGGCCTTGACGCGCCAGGCGTGCAAGGCCAGCGACGCCTGCACCAGCGGAGTCTCGTTGAGCGCCGCCTCTCGCTGCGGCCAGTCGATCGACGTGCGCAGCCGGAAGTCCTGCAGCGCCGTGAAGCCGCTCAGCCGCCCCGTGCACTCGATGCCCATCTTCTTGAACCCGAGGCACAGGTTCTGCTCCCAGTCCGACGTCTTCTTCGACGACACCCAGAAGTCGCTGATCTGGAAGACCGACTTGCCGATGGCCTGTCCCAGGTCGACGTCGACGTCGAGCGCCGCGATGGAGATCGTCGCCGTCCAGGGGAACGCGGCCGTCGCCGCCACCTGCTGGTAGCGCTGGACCAGGTGGCCCTGCGACGTCTCCGTCTCCGGCTTGGCCACGGGCGCCGACGACGCGTGCCGCAGCTCCTCGGGGTACCATATCTCGCCGAACAGCAGGAAGTCCTGGACCTGCTTCGCGTTGACCGACACCTTCATCGGGCTCACGCTGAGCATGGCCGACACGCCGCTCGTGCCGCTGACGTGCTTGCTGTTCATAAACGACAGCGTCACCGTGTCCACCTCGAAGCTCGCCGTCGACTCGCGCGAGTAGACGTGCTGGACCGACGCGTGCGGCTTGGTCAGCGCGCCCGAGATGGCGAAGAAGCTGCCCTGCTCCTGCGACGTCACCGTGTTGATGGTGAAGTAGACGTCGTCGAAACACGCCATCGCCGCCACGCGGGCGATGGGCTGGCAGCTCAACGAGAACTCTTGCCTGCAGATGCGCAGCCCGATGTTGAGCTTCAGCCGGCCCAGCACCGCACTCGGGTCTGCCGTGAGGATCTTATCCTCCTCCCCAGACCTCTCGGCCTTGGCCTTTGGCTGCCCGCCCCCGGGCCGTCCCCCGTCCTCGGCGTCATCGCTGACCACCTCCTTGACGCTCGACATCATGTCCAGCACGAGGGGGACGACGGACGGGTACAGGATGTTGCTTGACGCGTCAATCTTGACCTCGCCGTACAGCGACGGATCCTCCCTGCCATTGTCCCTGTACTTGGCCTTCCACGCCAGTCCCGGCGTGCGGAGCACGGCGGCGCTCCCAGAGTCGTCGGCGCTGAACTGGCCGTATTTCCCGGCCAGGGACGGCGCCCGGCCAAACTTGGACGCATGCGCGCCGCCGCCGCCGCTCCTCTTGCTCGAGACATAGACGACGGCACCGGCAAAGTCGGCGTCGATGAGCAGGCTCTCCAGCCGCTTGTTCCCGAGCAGGCTCCGCTGCCCCCGCTCAGGCGCCGTTTCGTCCGGCTTCTTGACGGGAGCCGTGCCCGTCGTCCACTGCGCCGACGCCTGCCGCACGTTTTTCATCGACAGAGATATAGACCTGGCCAGGCTCGCAGCGGGCACGATGAAGCCAGAGGTCAGCCGGAGGTCCAGCGACTCGCCCGTGGCCTGGAACGCCATCCGACGCGCCTCGGCGGTTGACACGTATGCGACGTTGAAGATGACCTGGGGGAGCAGAGCCGAGTGCAGCGACCGCAGATTCTTGTCCTGGCCCGGTGGCACCGTCTGAAGCTGAAAGTCTCCGATGGTCAGTCTGGCAGACCTTCTCGTCCTGGTCCCGAACTCGATCAGCTTGATCGACAGCACCAGGTCCTCCTTGGTGGTATCCCCGTCTTTGCTCTCGCTAGCAACGTCCCAGCAGACTCGGATGTTCCGCAGCTCAAAGTGGCACACCAAGGACGACAGCACCGAGTCCAGCATGTCCGCCTCCTCGCCCAACTCTTCAATGTCGTTGACGGCGATTCGGGGTTTGGACTGCCTCAGCTTCCGCAGATACTCCAGCTCGCGCGACGTGTCCAGGTCCTTGATCTTGGAGCCCAGGTAGCCCACCACGTCAATCACTGTCGAGACCGTCTCTGGAGAGAGATTGATGTCCAGGTCGTCGCTGCGGAAGTTGAGGTGCCAATCTTCCCTCCCGTCGTCCCCGCGCCTCGAGCTGGCAGACACCGTGACGCTGGCTCCCAGGCTGCCGCACGACCTCATGGCCCCCGTCATTCCTCTGCAGATGTCGAGCCCAATCTGCCGCAGGTTTACATGCAGGTCCGGATACTTCAGAGCGGGCCCGTCCGAGTTGCTCTTGTTGCACACTTGCAGGTACACCTTGTCCAGGGCGAAGAGGATCTGAGCCACCGGTTCGGCTTTCGACTTCAAGGCCGTCTTGGCAAATATCCGCAGGCCAGCCAAGGTCAGATGGACATTGTATGCCAAGGTCGTGCGTGGCGGACGGGCCTCGGTGGGCGTTGGCGCCCTTATCGTCCCGAACACATCGACAACGTGCTCTTGTATGATCTTGGTCTGCTCTTGCATTTCCTGAATCGCACAGGATACCTGCGGCCGATTAAGCGCAGTAAGCAGACTGTAGATGGCAGAGGCATCGAGCCCGATGACTTCGACAGAGGACAAGACGGTCAACACGTGCTCCGACTGATGCGTTTGGCTCGTGATACGCCCGTTGGTCGGCGGTATCTGCAGGAGGGAGATGCTTCGAGGCTCGTCCCTGACGTTTATTTGCATATCATGCGAGTTCTCCTTGACGTCGAAATCGAACACGACCTCCTTGCCGTAGTTCGCGGCACACGCGGCCCGCGCCACCACCCCGGAGATCTTGTAGGTCAGCGACTGCAGCAGCGGAATGCTGATGGTGTAGCTCTCCAGGAATAAGGCGACGTTGATCCTGACGCTGGACAGGCGATCCGCAATCTTGACGGGCTCAGGAGTCTTTGACGAGGCAGGGAGCTGGCTCCGGAGGCGGTACAGTTGAGCAACCTCGTCCTTGACGAGGAGGTCGAGAATTTCCAACAAGACGATGGGGTCCTGTTTTATGGCCAGCGATAGGCTTTGACTGCTGGCCGTCGACTTGATCGACCGCGACGAGGCCTCCGCTGTCTCCTGCAGCTCGTGAGACACGAAGACGCTCGGCTGCCAAAGTTGATATGTCCAAAGAAGCTGTGAGCGACTATGCAGTCTCGATGTAACTGCATCGCAATTGAAAACGACGCTGGCAATCTCCGCCTTCTCGCCGGCGTCGTACATCAATATAGACGCCTTGAGCCCGTCGCTCAACGTCCTAAAGCTGAGGTTCACGGTCTCCAAGTCGGCCGAGCCTTTCACCAGCTCAAACACGAAGTGGAACGCCGAAGAGCGCTTTTTCCCTGCCTTGGCGTGCGGCTTGGTTGACTTGGGCTTGTTGAGGTTCTGCGCTTGGCTGCGGTTGTAGAGACGCAAGATGTCGTCTGCAAGCTCACAGAGCTCCCAGTTCAGGTGGACGGCCGCCTCGCCGCAGCACATATTGCAGACCGTCAGCGGGCCATCGAAATCCGGCACCTCGGGCAGGACGTTGTCTTTTGAGCCAGCCGGCTTCTTTTCGACCCTAAAACTGACGTCGAGGAGCCCCAGGTGGTTCTGTTTCGGCCCTGGATCCAGCATTAGACGCATCTCTGCCAGCCGGCACGCGCCTAGGAGGGGGTACTCGTTTCCGGCCTCCGTCTCTACTCCCTTCGGGCTCGCCCCAAAGATCTTCTTGACCAACACGGAGTTGGAGGCGTCTTCCAGGTCCCAGCTGCGCCACCTCTGAAAGGCGGCTATAACCAGCTCGGCGGCGTCTGGGGGCACGGCAGGCGAAGTGTCCGTGCAATCCTTGAGCAGCCGAGAGCCCAGCTGGCTTTCCATGGTGGCCCAAATTTGACGAAGTCGCATCATCAACTTCCATGAATCGAATGTCCGCGGATGCTGGTGAGCCGACCTCAGGACGGCAGAGGGCCGAGTGATGAACGAGGGGTCATTGGCAGACTGACCCTCCTCCAGGAGGCGGTATGTCAGATACTTGACGCGGTCGCTCTGGCGGGATGCAGTCTCGGAAACAAGACGCCCCAGCTCCGTCGCAAGGCTTCCTGCCCGGTGTATTAGAGACGCCAAGTACTCGATGTTCCCCGATGCGGTGCTTCCAGCGATGCAGCCTATGTCTGAGTCAAGGTATGTGATATCCTTGGCACCCAGGGATACCATCACCGTGTCGATCTCAACCATGACAGCTGCCTGGGGGTTGTGCAGCGATGACAGGTGCTCCGATGCCGACAGCTCCGCAGATTTGAGGCGAAAGTGAAGCGACGTCCTGGAATCCTGGGAGACGGAGCCGTCCGTGACGGTTCGCGTGACGAGCGCGATCTTGGATAGCCGCACATCATACTGATCTTGTTCGTCTTGAGAATCGTTCGGAGAACCGAATGCAGACGAATTGAGGAGACGAATGTCCGCCTTGGGTATCCTGACGAGAATATCCTGTATCCGCCCGTGCACATCCTCCTGCTTCTTGGAGCCATAAACCTTATTGATGGCCTCAACCTGAAGTGAATCGAGGATGCTCTCGGGCTCGCTCGGCTGCAACGCCGCGAGGAGCGAGGTGGCGTGCCGAACTGCCTCAGGCTTGATGAATGCCACAATACCGCAAGGAAACTCAACCATGGTGCTCGCGGACGCATGATCCTCGCTGAGGTTTTGCGCATCAATGTCGGCCAGGCTTGCAGTCACTGGGCCGAAGAAGTCGTCGTGATCCTCCTCCTGTACGTGAGGGAACGCAACATCTCGAGCGTCTCCGTGACAATTCTCCAGAGAAAAATGAGGAGCGAAGTACTGGCTTGAAAAGGCAACAGATGAGTGATTGAGGGTTTCTTTTGCAACGTTGTTCGCAGCCGCACTATGGGAAGCCGAGTGGTGGCCGGTTGCGCCCGCGACCTCTTGATTGTTTGGAGGCTGAGGCCCAGCTGGCGAGGCAGACTGGCCGCCTTTCTGTCTCGATTTCGAACGGGTCCCCCCGCGGCGCCTCATCTGCCGGACACTGCCGGAGCTGACACTGGAACGAGAAAGAAGGGAGCTTTGACGTCCCAAGCGGTGGGAACGGCGAGACACGTATGTGCCGTGAGAGGAGCCCCTATCCTCTTCAGCATCGGCAACTGGATAGGGAGGTGCCGGTGGGCACTGTGCCGGAGGGTTGACTGATTCTGGAACAAAGTCGCTGCTTAATTCGTCGAACAGGAGAAACGGGGTTCTTCCAGTGCGCTGGTCCTCACGGCGCACCAAATCTTGCTGAATCCTGCGTTCCTCGCTGAAGCGATACTTCCTCCCGATCGTCGCCAGATGAACGTCGGTTCGCAGGTAGGCCTCTGTCTCGACGGGATGCTGACGCCGCCATCTGTGTCTCGCCGCCGACTCGGCATTGACACAAGACACCTGCACGTTGGGGATGTTGATGTTTGCGCGCTTCGAGTAATGCGAGCGGGCCCAGTCGTTGCTGTTGACTTCGATGGTGTCCGTAGAAAGCAGAAAAGCCGCTTCGTCGACATGGACCCAGAGGTGAACCGAGTCAACGGCGACCCGGATAAAGGTGATGTCGTGAAACACGAGGGACGAGTACGGGACCAGTGCGTTCTCGACATCATCGAAAGTAAAGGCAAAAGCCGTCGCGCCCTTGGCCAAGGAGGAGAAAAACTCGGCCGTGCATTCTCCGCTGACAGCCCCCACAGAGACATCCCAGTTGCAGAGATAAGTCGGCTCGGACGGCGGAAGCCCGAAGGCACGGTGACCAAAGACGCGCAAGCCATCGATGAATAGCTGCGTACTGGAGTAGGAAATGCTCGGAGAGTCGGCGTAGTTTCCCGGGCTGCCCAGCGACAGGCTGAGGGGGCTCAGGTCGAGCTCCATGTCCATGTAATAGTTCGTGAAGCGAAGGTCGACTGACAAGTCGGCGAGCTCGCACTGCACGTAGCGACCGGCCGAGTACAGGTTGCCCGGCAGCATGACCCGGGGGTCATCCACTTTGACGGACAGGATGACATCAAGGTCGTTGGATATCTTGTTTGGGGCGCGGGCCGGCGGCACAGCACCTTTCTTTTGCGCGCCAGTCTGCAGCTGCTCCTGGTACTCGTCCAGGGTCCTGAAATGAACATTGTCGCCGAAGTAGTTGTCCTTGAGCAGAATGAAGTATCTGGCAACGAAGCCGTAGAGGTAGACATACGGCGACTGGCCGTGAACACTCAAGACCAGCGTGTCCGTGTTGGCAGTCGACGTGGTTGCATTGTACTCGTAGCTTCCAGTCACCGTGAGGCCCTCTGCATGGCCGAGCTCATTCGACGGCAGGAAAGCCGCCTGGGTGCTCGACTGTGGAGCGTGCAGGGACAGGTCAAGGGTCTCGGTCCGTATGTCAAAGGGAATTGCGTTGCTGCTCGGTCGATACTTGTCCAGCGGGATAGAGGTTTCGGCGTTGAGCAGGGGGCTAGACAGGATCAGGTAGGTGTTGTCGTCAAGGGCCGTCGCCTTGTCGATGATATTCTCGTCATTAACATTAAAGTAGAGCTGTACGTTTCGGAACTGCAGGTGAATGTGGTACTTGTAAGGCGTGAAAGCGAGATAGTCGGCGGGCGGCCCGCTCGACCAGTCGTCTACCAGGTCGACGAGGAGAAAGATGTGGTCGCGGAGGAGATACAGCTCCAGGGCATCGCAGTCAATGGCGAAGCGCCAGTTGCGGAGAGCGTTCCAGGAGACCGGGTTGGATAGGTCGCAGGAAATCCGCTGGCGTCCGGATTTCCAGAGCAAGTCGTGGTTGACACTGCTCCAGAGCTCTGTGCTCGGGAGGTCGACATCGAGACGGATCTCGTATCCTGAGGAGCTGGCCAGCATATCCATCGAGTACGCCACTGTCGCGTTGGCCGGCACCTTGATCTCGAGCCAGCCGGCGGGACGCGACCGAGAAGCATCCCCTCCGCCCTTCTTCTTGGCTCGGTTCCTCTCTTTTCGCTTGCTGGGCCCTCCCCGGTGTGGAATTGGCGGCTCCTTTCCCCGCCAGCGCCAGTTCTTGGACCCTTCCCGTGTCGGGATGCGAAGTGTGACTGTGTCTTCTAGTTCGACAAACAAGTCGAACCTGGTCGCGACCCGCCACGCACCGGGCGCCAACGGGTCTGCCGGAGAGGCATCTTTAGCAAGGGACGGGACGAAGACGCGCTGCAGGTCGGCACGTTGCCGGTCGGCCCATGGCCCGTAGTTTATTGTGCCGCCCTTGACAGATAGGCTCACGCCCCATGCAGGTGGTTCACTGCCGTTGATATTCACAGGCGAGGCAGAACTGGCGTTCAGGCCAACTCGCTCCGGCACCCGGCCAACCACATCCCAATAGATGGTCAGGGTGGCTTCCGGCGAATCTAACACGGTGGAGTCTGCCGCGTATTCGACCGACGACCACCGGGCCTTGTCGTCTTGCTGGTCATCCAAGTACCTGGACAGGCCTAGCCAGTGACTCGACCCGGGGATCTGGGGGGCATCTGTGCCTAAGGCAGCTCTCGAGTCTGTCGAGAAGGATTCCACAGAGCGCCGCCAGTAGGGCACCAGGTTGCGCAAGGAGCTGAGGAGCTTGCGGCGTCTGTGTCTGAAGAAGGACCGCTGCTGGGGCGGTGGCTCCGCCTGGGCGTCCTCACGCCGTCTTGCTGCGCGAGTGACTTGGTCCTCCTTGAAGTCCTCGTTTTCCTTCATCTCCACCACGGGTTTGTCGAACCGGACTCGGAAGAGCTGCCGGTACTGGTCGCATGTCTTGGTCTCGGTGGCGTCTATGTCGGTAGACGCGGAGTTGGCCTTGACGACCAGAATAGCCCTGGTGGTGTCGTTGCCCGCGACGAGGGCGGGCTTGTGGCATTCGACATGGATGGGGTAGAATTGGAGGAGAAACGGGAGGTCTGCACCGACTCTCCGGCCGCGGCCATCAGCAGCGTCGGAACCGGCGCTGGAGCTAGCCGGGGAGGAAGCCCGCGGCGGCGCACCCTGTGCCTTGTCCGATGCTGCGCGATGATCGCCTCGCCGTGCTGGAGCCGCAGGTGCGTCCTCGGAAGGGCCGAGTTGACTCGTCCCCGTCGGCCCGAGGGACCCGTCGCCCTTTTCCCCCAACGCGCCGCTGGACCTCGAGCCGGCAGAGCCATCGTCGGCGAGACCGGCGAGGATGGAGTCGTATGCCGGACTGCGGTTGTAGACGAACCACTCCAGGCCGACGAGCTTAATATTGATGCGGCACGGAAGGGACGCGTTCAGGTCTCGTCCAGCCGCGACACCCTCGGCCGAACTGCTCGAGGCGCGGACGTCGACCTCGCGGACGCGGCGCAGCCAGTAGCGCCAGGTTATGTCGCCGTGCTGGACGAGGAAGGCCTCGTTGAGGCCATGGTAGCGCAGGCCGGTGAAGAAGATGCGGCCGCCGAGAAGCGATATCTGCAGGGCTCCGACGTCGACGTAGACGCGGTACCGGTGCCAGGTGTAGGTTCGGATGGCGTACGAGACGATGGAGGCAAACACGCGGTTGAAGTAGAGCAGGAAGAAGAGGGCCAGCAGGCCGCAGACGATGAGGAGGATGAGGAACTCGCTGGGCGCGGCAGACGGTCAGCCAGCGCCCGGCTTGGGCATGGGGGGTGCTCACAAGTTGAAGCCGGAGCTATACGGAAGACGCCTGGCCTCGAGGACGCCGCTGACCGCCGTCGACATGGTGTCGGATGGAGAGACGCCAGCGCGGAGGCATCATCGGGAGGCCCTCGGAGGAGTTGCTCACAGCATTGTGTGGGCTAGATGGCGGCAGAGCGCAGCTCCTCGAGGTCATCCAAGGCCATGGAGATGGTCGAGTCGAGCCACCAGCCACAGTGGCTGCAGGCGCTGAAACAGCGGGCCCCGCCCCCTGTGGCCGTTCGCCAGCGGACCCCAGGCCCCCGGGAGATGATGTAATTCCGTCCCGACCTCAGCCAGTCAGAGCGACCTCAGCAGTCCAAGCTCCCCAGGTCCACCTCCAACCCCAGCACGAGACGCGTGTTCGCATAACGCATGAGCGCGCCATCTCTCGTGCTCGCGCGCTGCTCGCTGGCGCAGTCGTCGAGCGGCTGATTCTTGCCCTCCCCCAGCCATGTCATAGCCTCGCGCAGAGCCGCTCTGTCTCGACGCCTCGACGACGCCGACGCCCGCCATCGCCATCACCACCAGCATCATGTCTGACGGCGGGACGGGCAGCAAGTTCACCTACGCCACGACGGTGGTGGCCGGGGTCGCCTCGCTGGCGGCGACTCTGCTGTCGGTCGTGTGCGTCCAAACTGGCGATTCTCGACTGGCGTGCCGCATCGACTGACTGACTGGCTTGCCCAGCTCGATATGGCTCCAGGCCAAAAACTACCGCAAGCCCCTGCTGCAGCGATACGTCATCCGCATCCTGCTCATGGTCCCCATCTACTCGATCGCGTCCTGGACAAGCATGGTGTCGTTGACCACGGCCGCGCTCATCGACCCGATCCGCGACATCTACGAGGCCTTCACCATCTACACCTTCTTCCAGCTCCTCATCAACTACCTTGGCGGCGAGCGGTCCCTCATCATCATGACCCATGGCCGCGCCCCCGTCCAGCATCTTTGGCCCCTCAACCACGTCCTCCGCCCGGTCGACATCTCGGACCCGCACACCTTCCTCTCCATCAAGCGCGGCATCCTGCAGTACGCCTGGCTGAAGCCCCTGCTCGCCCTGGCAACCATCATCATGAAGGCGACCGGCACCTACCAGGAGGGCTACATCAGCGCCGGGTCCGGCTACTTCTGGAGCGGCATCATCTACAACATCAGCGTCAGCGTCAGCCTCTACTCGCTCGGCCTCTTCTGGGTCTGCATGCACCGCGACCTGCAACCCTTCCGGCCCGTCCCCAAGTTCCTCTGCATCAAGCTCGTCATCTTCGCCTCGTACTGGCAAGGCTTCTTCCTCTCTATCCTTGTCTGGCTCGGCGCCATCCCCGACGACGTCGAGGGATACACGCGCGACAACCTCGCGGCCGCCATACAGGATGCCCTCATCTGCATCGAGATGCCCGTGTTTGCCGTGGCCCACTGGTACGCCTTTTCTTGGCACGACTTTGCCAACAACATCCTGTCTGCCCGGATGCCCCTAAAGCGCGCCCTGAGGGACGCATTCGGCATCAAGGATCTGATTGAGGACTCCAAGGAGACCTTCAGGGGCAGCGGCTACGGCTACCGCGCTTTCGACTCGGGCGACAAGGTCATGGCCCACGAGGACTCGCGGTCCAGGTTTGCGAGGCTCCGCGAGGGCATGCGCTACGAGAGGGGCGGCAAGGGCAAGTACTGGATCCCCAAGCCGGGAGAGATCAACGCTGCGTCGCCGCTGCTGGGGTCCAACGGCGGGCCGAGCTCCGCTCGCGCCGACCAGCTCAACGAGCACTCCAACGGGACATTTGACGAGCCCGAGCTCGACGCAGACGAGGAGCGTCTCTACGACTCGGCGCGCGAGCTCGAGTTTGGAGATTGGAACGTGAGTAGGCGACGCTGAGACGTGGCGTCTTGCGATGCTGACTTGGTCTCGTAGTATCCCGTCATCACGGCCAGCGAGCCACTGAGCCAACGCTACCGGCCGTCGACGGGGAGCGTGCCGAGGTCGCCCGCTTGGGCCGGTCCGCGCCCATTGTCCGCTGCTGCCTTTGCTTCCGCCGGTCGGCCGGAACCGCAGCAGGTTGCCCCCGCCAAGAAGAAGAAGAAGAAGGCGAAGAGGGCGGTCGCACACCCCGATCCCAGCTCATCACAGACGGGCCTCAGCCGCGGGCCGCCAGCGCCTCCGAGCGTGGAACAAGGCCCCGAGGCCGGCTCCACGGCGTCCTCGAGCGTGAAACCAGGCCCCGAGGCCGGTTCAAGGTTGGACGAGGACAGGCCGTGGGACGACGCCGGGGCGCAGCAGCAGTCCGACGGCCGCACACCGCGATACCACATGTCAGACAGCGACGAGTTCCGCAACGTCTGGGAGCGCGGCACGTAAAGTCACATGTGTGGGAGATTGGCTCATCTGTGTACCATGTCACGGACATACGTTCATGGGCCTCCTGTACACTGGCGAGGTGTTGTCAGGGACATAGCGAGGCGTTGTCGGTAATGCACATGCAGCGCAATTGGCTAAGCATCGCAAGTATCCCTCGTAGGCCGTAAGTCGTCTTGCCTCTCGAGCACGCTGGAGACTGGCTGACAGGAAAAGTCGTGTCGTGGGCTGTATCTGAGACGGCCGTGCTCGCCTCTACGTCTCGGGCGTCGCCATGGCGACAACCATCTTCATGGCGTCTTGGGCATCCAGACTGGCGAGGCTCGGCGGCGGCAGACCCGTCGTCCAGTTGACCGGGTTGCTGCCCAGCTCGAACTCGAGGGTGCCGCCGGCGACGAAGACGTCGTGCCACGTCAGCCAGCTCCTGTTCCAGGGCACGCCGTTGACGGTGAGAGACTGGACGTAGAAGGCGTCCTCGCTGCCGCCCCTGGCCTTGATCCGGAGCCGACTGCCGCCGCCGAGGTCGACGGCCAGGTCGGAGAACCAGGGGGATCCGACGAGGAAGACGGGCTGGCCGGTCATGGGGTAGAGGCCCAGCATGTTCCAGAGCAGCCACGACTCCATGGCGCCGGCGTCGCTGTTTCCGGGGAGGCCGCCGGGCGTGGGCGCGTAGAACGACTTGGCGATGAAGCGGCTGCGCTTGACGGCCAGGTCCTGGCGGTTGGCATAGTTGTAGAGGTAGGGGGTCGCGAAGCTGGGTTCGTTGCCGGGGTTGAAGAGCGTGCTGCCGAACTGGGCGTTGCCGGAGAAGACGCCCGGCTTGAAGGTCATCTCGAGGCGCTCGACGAAGCGGCCGGGCCCGCCGCAGAGCTCGATGAGGTGCGCCAGGTCGTGGTGCGCGTTGAACGAGTACTCCCACGGCAGGGCCTGGTAGTAGTGGTCGCGCCAGTAGCAGCCGCCGCACGACAGAGGGTCCTGCTTGATGAATGCGGCGGCGTCCCTGGGGCCGACGAAGCCAGAGAAGCCGAGGGCCTCCATGTCTGGGTTCCAATGGTTGCGCCAGTTGCGCGACCGTTCGAAATACTTGACCAAGTCAGAGATGCGGCCAAGGCCGGCCGCGACAACGGCCAGGGAAAAGTCGTTGACGGAGCTGAAGCGACGTAGCCCGTCAGCATGAGAACAAGGCCGGCCGTCGGCGGCGCTCACTATTCGACAGCTCGGCTGACGGACCGAGAGAAGCGGGGGGTGATGAATCCGTGCTCCAGCCAGTCCGCCAGCGCGCCCCTGCCCTCCTTGGTCGAGCCCGACGGATCGCGAGGGTCGTGGTTGTTGTCCGGGACAACCTCAGCGTTCTTGACCATGGATTGGAACGCGTCTTGCCAGTCGACCTTGCCGCGGACGCCCTTGACGAAGGCGTCGGCAAAGACGTTGTCGCCGTTGCTACCGCCCTGGACGGCGCCGTTGGACAGGGACGAGCGGGCATCCGAGACCCAGCCCTGGTGGCGCCAAACGTCCACCATGGACCTCAGGAGCTCCTCGTAGTACGCCGGCTGCAGGATGTGGAGCAGGGCCGTGGTACAGCGGTGCTGTTTCAGAATGTCAGCCTGGCTCAGGACACGAGGAGGGGGATGGAGATTGGCTTCCAACGGTGTCCCAGAAGGTAAAGATGTCGTCGTAGTACGGCTCGTCAGACTCCCAGAGAGGGTTCTCTCCCGTCTTGTTGGTCGGCAGGAGGTGCATGAAATACAAGGCAGTGTACAGCTGGGTGAGCTTGGTCGTGTTGGTGTCGGTGGTGACCACCTTGGCCAGGACTTGCGAGTTCCAGGCGTCGCGAGTCTGCTGCCGGACCGCCCTCAGCGGCGTTCCTTGAGGGATTTCTCTGTCGACGTTGTAACAGGCCCTGGCGGCGGAGACGAAGGAGACGCCGACCCGGGAGACAACCTCGGCCTGGTCAAAGGTGAAGAGGGCTCCGAGCCGCGCCTGGGACCTCTGGCTCCGTTTGGTCGAGAAGTCGACGAGCACGTCCGAGTTCCTGTCCTTGCCAAGGAAGGTCCGGTAGGTGGCAGCCGCGTCAAAGCGTCCGCAGAAATAGACGGTCCAGGGATCGGCTCTGTTCCATCCCTGAGGGCCGTGTGAGCGTCAAGGCTCCGAGCCAGCGGACTTTGGCGACCAGACTCACATTATCGTAGGTGCCCGAGCCGGTGTAGGAGAGACTGGAGCCCTTCCTGTAGACGGTGATGTCCCCCCCAAGGTAGTGCTGCTGAAGCCCTTGGCCGCGGTACGACGACAGCACGTGGGAGACGTCGACGAGGACATGGAAGCCGTGCTTGCCGCTTGGGAAGGTGTACCTGTACAAGCCCGCTCTCTCCGAGGCGGCCATCTCGAGGACGGTGCCGGATCCGAGGCTGGCCTTGTAGTAGCCGACCTCGGTCAGGTCAGGGGCGGCCCGGGTGTCGTTGACGGCGTCAGCCAAGGGGTTCTCGACCGTGCCGACCACTGGCATCTGAGAGACGACGCCGTACTTGGGCGCTCCGCCGGTGCCGCTCTCATGAAGCATGGTGAAGCCGGTGAAGTTGCCCGTGGGCTGGTAGCCCGAGTACGAGTCGGATCCCGTGTATAGGTCGGGGCCCAGCTTGACCATGCCGAGCGGGCGAGAGACGCCGGGAAAGGTGTTTCCGCCCTTTGTAGAGCCGGTCTGCGATTTCACGTGAGGCTGCGGCCGACGATTTTGTGGATGAATCCATGCAACTTACGTCGGTAAGAACATGCTTGGATAGGTCCGGAGGCGTCACGACGGCAGCGACGGCGGCGGGTACTGCTAGAGGCAGCATCGACAAGACGCGGCAACGCATCAGCACAGGGAGGGAGCAGCATGGGCATCATCTCCTGTGGCCGTCCCCTGGAGTATATACTCGGCACAAGCACACTGGTCGGTGAAAGGTTGGACCCGTGCGAGAAGGGAATCAACTGCTGTCGTATGTACCGCCAGGAAGAAATGTCACCAGGCGGTCACGTTCTTGGTGCGGTTAGAAGGGAGGCCGTGGACGTGGCCTTGTTTTAATGACGGGAATGCAGACCGGGGGTGAATTGGGATCGTCGGAGTGCGGGAACGAGAGCGCCACAGGCCACCTGACGTGTCTTTAAACATATTTCTCTTCTTCCTTTTCTTGTTTTCCTCTGGCGCGCTTGGGTTCGAGAGTTTGGCACATGGGGAGGAGGTTGGGGCACGGAACAGGTGTCTGTCGCATGGCCAGCCACACGAAAACGCGCTTCCGACAGCGTTTCCGCGCCGTATATGCACGAGCCATGATGGCGTGCAACCATGGTTTCCGGGAATCAAGGTCGCTCACCATGTCGCGGCCAAACTCGCTGGATAGAGGCTGACAGAGGCTGCAGCAGCTGCAGGACGGCATGTGGCTCCCGGCGCGTGGCACAGCGTCGCGCACCAGCCCGCAAATGGCCATCCGCGACGCAAGGGGGCCGTGTCTGGACGCGGAGCAGGTGGCCGACTGCCCAGACCGGGCCCGAAGATCAAGGCGGCGGGGCTCGCTCGGGGCCGGGCCGCCGAGACGGGCATCGCCTGGAGTTCCGGGATGCTCGGCTGTCGTCCGGAGTCGTCCGGTCCGCGGCGGAGCTCCGGAAAGCGCCGTAGCCCCGGCAGACGTGCATAGCGGGACGGAAGGCGGGGACGCAAGCTTATTTCGACCCGCTGCCTCGTCGGGACCCGAGTCTTTGGATGGCCGGGTGCCGACAGACCCGATGCCAAAAGTTTGCGCGCATAAAGTTTGGGTGCTTGGTTGACGTAGGCTTCTGGGCGAGGGCCAAGGCTGGGGAGACGCCATGACAACTGCTCGACAACAGCATCCCTGTACCTTGCGGCAAGGATGTATGATTAACAGTACGAGGTGTGCGAGGTATAGTACATCCCGAGCCCTTGGCCGGTGACCGCCACATGCTGCCCCGGGCTGAGTAGGAAACATTACATATTGCATGCATGCGTATATTCCTCGAAATAAGGTGCTGCTATGCTAAGCACGGCAACGGCTAGTCTAGTAACTTGGCGGCCCCTAGCAGTATCAGCCTTCAATAATGCGGCTAGAACAGGCACTTATGGCGGCGAAGGAGCTTGTACCTGCAGACTTCCCGATTGGGAAGTAGGATCGCTATTCAGGCCCATCTCTCGTACATAGAAGCAGACGAAGTTTTGTGGGCGAGCCTCGAGGCCGATCTAATAAGTTTCGTCGTCTTCGCTCCATGGCTGCCGACAAAACCCAGGCGCGGATCAGCGGAGACGGGAGCGTCATGTGATGAGCGAGCTGTGGATTGCCATGTTGAAAATTCTGAGGAAAAGCAGCGACCTCTAGCCTGGCTCATCTGTTCCCTGTCGGCGGATGGTCACGCAGTTCCGTTTCCGAGCTCGTCCGGCAATAGCGTCGCTCACATTCAGAGTCCCCACTCGGAGCAACTACTACCTATATGCACACACGTATACATATGTGCGCATACCGGATGGCAGTGGGGGCTGTGGTACGAACTGCAAAATCTCTTGAGCTTATCTCTTCCAGTTCGTCTTGTCTCGTGTGTCTTGCGCGCTCTTCTGGGCGTGGCCCAAGCGAGTCGAGGGATGGCAAAATTCAATATCGGCCTCGCCGCGGGAGTCCTGGACGTTTCGACCCACGGGAGCCATGGCTTTGGCGCGAGATGACGAGGACATCGTGTGCGGAACCGTACAGATAGACATATGGCCCAAGATCGTCATAACTGGATCAGTTTCGAGTCTAGATCCACCGATTACCGACGACTAAACGGATATACCTGGGTACATATATGTAGGTTGTACTATACAAGCCGCAGTGTTGTAGCTGACGCGAGTCAGGAGAGAAATGCGAAGCTCATCCCTGCCACCTGCTTGTGGAGCGGAGGCTGCCTGCGTGACATGGACGCCCCGTGAGCCTTTGCGTCATACGGACGCAGGTCGAGCACGGTTCTAAGCCTCGAACCAAGGGCTTCCCCGTGTCACCGACTATCGTGGCTCAACGCCGGAGCCGCGATGAGCGGCCTACGCATGGCACAAGACGGGCTGGTGCACATGCCGGCAAACTTTGCAATAAAGCGACGCACGCAGATACATATGTTGTAGTGCTGCGCTCGCGGTGGGACTGCGGCTCAGGTGGCATAAGGGAGAACGGGCCCTGGCGAATCCGTGAACTGTCGGTGCTTGGGTAGCAGCGGTGGCAACGACAAGCTCCCGTGGTTATGTGGTCGGGAAGCGTCCGTTGTGTTCTGACGCACCCGAGTCTCTTGAAACGACATGTATGAAAGAAGGCGTCCTCGAAGCTACACAGGCGTCTAACCCGACAAGCGCCTTGGATATGCATCCTGTGATACGTCAAGCAGGCGATGCAACTCTGCGTGGTGGTCTAGATTCACCGTGGCTAGCAATGCGCCGTGGAAGCCTGGAGCGGAGATAGATGTAGACGCAGTGTCGCATCCCGGAGCAGCTCCTCTTGGATGGATTGTAATTTACGACACACATACGTACACGAGTACGCACTCATTGGGTGCGAGCCGACAGCCGGCTCCGGGCAGGCCGCTGGTGATGGACGTCTGAGGCTTGTCTGAGGCTTGGCGCCGGTGCATTGAAGCGACGGAAATTAGAACAGGTGCTATATACGTATACATGCATTTGCTCCCGCACCCCATGGACACGGATGGCATTATGTGTAAAGGCAGCGCGGGCCTGCATGAGGAAATCGTCAAAGGAAATTTTGGTCAATGACATGGCGGAGCGTGGAGAAACAGATATTAGGTAAGACATGAAAGGTA
This sequence comes from Hypocreales sp. Mo6-1, assembly GCA_002939055.1. Classification (NCBI taxonomy): domain Eukaryota; kingdom Fungi; phylum Ascomycota; class Sordariomycetes; order Hypocreales; species Hypocreales sp. Mo6-1. The sequence continues at coordinate 5,419,946 of PNEP01000013.1, forward strand.
CAGTACATGCTCGGCAAAGCGTCTACCCAACAAGGGTATGGCGCCCGCGGCTTGCTGCCACTTTAGCCGATATACTTTGTGCTGCGTACCTCTTTCCCCACCCGCATGCAAGGTACCTGCAGTACCAGGTACCTCCCTGAGCGCCTTCGTCCGAAGTGCGGCGCCTGGTCCGAAGACGCGGGCTGCGCTCGCAGGACGGTGAAGGAGTGCAGAGTGGGACGCTCTCAGTGCAGGGCCAAGCGGAGCGGCTCCTGTCGCGTTTCTGGCGCCTCTCGCCAGCGCTGCCTGGGAGACGCCAAGCGTTTGGACCGAGGCCCTGGAGCATGTAGGCAGAACCTGCAGCGGTACTCGGAGCTTGGCGCCAAGACAAGGTGTTTCCCAAAACGGCGCCAGGTCAACGCGGCAGGGCGTGTCGGGGGGCGGCCAGGGCCCAGGTAGCGGTACCTGGAGCTGGTGGCGCGGGCGGGCTGGACTGGGCTGGATCCCAGTGGAGGCGTGGCCGTCCCCACCGTTGTCGACGCAGGGCCGTTGGGCTTTAGGTTGGAGCTGGTACAGGTACAAGAGGCATCCGCACATGGGGGATCGTACGATACTGGATCCATCCGGCACATGCCGCCGCACGCACGCTCCTTCCGAGTGTTTCGCGTGCGCGTGACAAATGTCACAAATCACGGGCGGCTGCAGAGACAGTCTCTGGCTGCGTGCCGGGCGCCGCTCGACCATTTGGGCAGGGCTCCGTCGAGGCGAAGCGAGGCCCCTGGCACAGGCTGCTGCCGTGCCGGAGCCGGGTCGCTAGCTTTTCCTTGCCGGGGCGCTGGCTTTTCCCTGCCGGTCCTTATCCTGCCGGCCCTTTTCCCTGCCGGCCCTTCCCCTGCCGCTGGTCCTGTTCCCTGCCGCCGGTCCATCAAAAGACGGGCGCCCCCTGGAGCGAGCCGTCGGCAGGGCACCGAGCGAGAGACGCACCCGAGAGACGCACCCGAGAGACGCACGGAGAGACGCACGGAGAGACGCACCCGAGAGACGCACCCGAGAGACGCACCCCGAGAGACGCGAGGCGCACGTCGAGCACGCACGCGCGATCCGGCCGAGTCGATCCAGCGACAGCGGGAGCGTTGGCTGCCGCGAGCCACGGCGCCCGCGTTTCAGACCCTGCCGCTGTGCTGAGCGGCCGCATCGCGCCCGGCTTTGCGTCGCTCGTAGGTAGCGGAGCGCCGCGTAACACCGCCGTGCATAGCTCGGGCCCGCCCTGCTCACCTCGCTCCTCGAGACTCGTCACCCGTCACCCGTCACCCGTCACCCGCCAGCGCACCCGCCGTCTCGCCATTCGTCCCGCGCCTCGTCCCTCGTCCCTCGCCCTCGTCTCGTCGCCTCGCCGCCTCACCGACCCCGAGCGCTCCCCGTCCCCGAGCGCTCCCCGTCCCCGAGCGCTCCCCGCCCCGTCCGACCTGCTTACCTGCCGTCGGCCACCTCCGACCCCAGCGCGCGACGACTTCTTGCTCCCATGCCGCCGCGACTGCGAAGCACGCCTTGTTAAGACGCGAGGGCCCTGGTCCGCTGCATTCGCCTCGCTTCGCCGCGCCTTGGTCCCCGGCTGCAGGCGGCAAAAGTCGAACCATCTCACTCGGCCACTCACTGCCGCGAAACCCCCCTTCCCTTCCCTCCTTGCCCCCTCCATCCTCCTCGCGCCGTGTCTTGCTTCGAGAAGTTCGGCACGTCCAGCGCATTGGCCGCCCCTCCCAACGAGCTGACCAAACCGGCATACCTCGCCCATCCATCGCCCATCTTCGCCCACGCCCTCTAGGCGCCTGCTTGCCGACCACGATTTCCATCTGACCAGGGCGGAGCCGCGCTCCGCGTTGCGGCTTACCGTCTCACCCCCCCCCCCCCCCCCCCTCCCCTCCCCCCGACATCCCCCCCTCCCCTTCCCATGGCTGAGGACGAGTCCGCGGGCCGCTTTGGGCTCGACGAGCCCGTCTTCGGCTTTATGGGCGACGGAACTGCCGTCTCTGAAGCCAACCCAGATCCTGCCAACGCCCCTGCCGACAGCGGTGGCCAGCCCTTCTACGCCTCTCCAGCAGGCTGGGACTTTCAAGTCAACCCCCAGTTCGAATCGTTCGACGTAAGCTCTGCTGGGACCGCGCCGCCAGTCCCGGCTGGGTCCGTGGCTTCATCATGGCCGCTCCCGCCCTTCGACCAGCAGCAGCACCAGCCGCAGCACCAACACCGGCCGCAGCCCCCGGCCCAGGCCCAGGCCCAGGCCCCGTCTCCTTCGTTCGACGGCTACCCGCCGCCCAACGTGAGTCCGACGGCCCCCTTCGGATCCAACCCCGGCAGCGCCTCCGCCTCCGGCAAACTCGCAGCAAACGCGCCCAGCACCCAGGTCCGCACAGTGTCGGCCATGTCGCACGAGGAGCTTCGCAACATCGCCATGCCGCCTCACCTCCAGTACAACTCCCCCCGAAGTGCTTCGAGCCCCGATTCCGCCAACAGCGAGACCAAGGCCGGCGCCGGCTCCTCTCCCGAGCTAGTTGGCCCCTCGTCCAAGAAGGACGCGCGCAAGCGGAAGGTGTCGGACGAGCTTGAAGAGGATGATGACGCAGACGAGGGCGATAAGCCCGTCAAGAAGACGGCACACAACATGATCGAAAAGCGGTACCGCACCAACATCAACGACAAGATCGCCGCGCTGCGCGACAGCGTCCCCAGCCTGCGCATCATGTCCAAGAGCGCCAGAGGGGAAGACACGACCGAAGACCGCGAAGAGCTCCATGGCCTGACGCCGGCGCACAAGCTGAACAAGGCGACCGTAGGCCATGCCCTCCCGACCGTCGCCCCCCGCGCATTGCTGACCCCGCGGCATAGGTCTTGAGCAAAGCGACCGAGTACATACGCCATCTGGAGAAGCGCAACAGCCGGCTGCTGGACGAGAACAACGCCATGAAGGAGAGGATAGCGGCGTTTGAGAAGCTCTTCATGGCCGGGGCCATGAACGGCTCCATCAGCCCCATGCAGCATCCGCCGACCCCGATGCAATACCCTCAGGAGAACCAGCAGCAGCAGCAGTTTGCCAGCTCCCCCATGACCACCCCGCAAGACGGCGGTGCCAACCCTACAGGCATGATCAATGTCCCCGAGGACATGAAGCGCATCATCTCGGCCCAGATGGCTGTCGGCCAGCCGTACCCCGTGCCCCAGCAGCCGTTCCGTGGAGGCAACCCGGCCGTGATACGCCAGCAGCAGATACAGCAGCAGCAGCAGCAGCAGCAGCAGCAGCAGCCGCAGCAGCAAATGCAGCCAAACGGCTGGGTCAACGCGAGCCCCTACTTTGGGAAGCTCATGGTTGGCTCTCTCGCTGGTCTGATGATCCTCGAAGCCGTCCGGGAAGACGAGGCGAGCAACGAGACGCCACACGGCAGGGGTCTCTTCGCCCTGCCCTTGCAGCTCGTTGGACGTCTGTCGTCGGCCCTCGACCTGCACGTCATGGGATACCATATCCACACCTCACTCAAGCTGCTGCTCTTCCTGGGCGTCATGCTATGGGTTTTCGTGCCGTCGCTCTTTGCGTCGGCGGGGGATAAGCCGAGGAAGCAGGAGACGGCGGTGCTCAGGCCGGCGCCTTCGCTGGCATCCTCGATCCAGGTGCGCCGCCAAGCATGGCTTACCGCCATCCAGACGGTCTGGGTGCCCCGGCACAACTTGTTCCTGGAAGCCTCGGCCTTGGTTCTCAAGATTCTCAAGCTCAGCCTGCGCAACGCCGTCGGCATCGACGGCTACCAGGTGCTGACGAGGCAGACGGACTACCAGGAGACGGCCCGGGTTCAGGCCTGGTCGATTGCCCTCGACTCGCAGCTTGCGGGCGGCGACATGGACATCTGCAGGAGCCGACTGGTCCTGACCCTGCTCGCCTCCCTCACCCTGCCCGACACGCCGGCGCGCCTGATGCTCAAGGCGCTCCATATCCGCGTCGTCCTGTGGGATCTGAGCAACAGGAACTGGCAGCTGGGCGTCGTCAACGCCATGGCCGCCAGGCTGGCGAGGAGGTGGTGGAACGAGGCCCGTCAGCTCAACGACAGGATCGGCCGGCATCGCTGCGGGCCGTCGGCCCAGCACGAGCACGAGCTCCCCGAGCACCTCGCCGCGCTGGTGGAGCAAGAGTGCGACGACGTGCTGAGCGCCTCGGTCGTCCAGAGAGCCCACAACCTGGCCTTCAACGCGGAAACGACGCACAACGTCGATGCCCACATTGACGGCATGGATCTCGTGGTCGACGACACGGCCGTGGGCTCGCCAATGGATGCCGTCGCGGCGTGGTGGTCAACCAAGACGCTGCACCGCGTCCTGACGGCTGCCCTGGACGAAGACTCGCAGGACCTCGACGCCAGGGCTGGGAACATGGAGCTGGCCATCCGCGTCGCCCCGATTGGATCCACTGCCCAGATGCGCGCCGTGCTGGCGCGCGCCGTGCTGGTCGACGAGTCTCGCTGCGACCACATCGATCTCGCTCGGCAGGCGATTCGGACGGAGCGCATGGAGAGGACTTTCAGCAACTCGACGCTCATCATCACTCCGGCGCCGCGCGCTTGCGACGTCGACCAGACGCTCACGCTCGACTGCGCCGTCGCCATTGCCCGGCTGGGGCGGGCCAAAGTGGCGGCAGACATTGATTCCCAGTGTCTTCGTTCCCTGAAAGGCATCACCAGGCCGTTGCACATGAACTCGATGACTCTGCTGGGGTATACGGCGAGGACGGAGCTGATGAGACGCCTCCTGGACCACGAGGACTTGAGACACGAGTTTGAGATGACGCTGGGAAGGCTGTGCAACAATCTTCGCCTCTGGATGGGGAAGCCCTGCGCGAGCAAATGCGGCGTCAGCTCGGAGCTGCGGAACAAGGTGATCGAGCGGTGTCTGCGAGCGGCCAAAGCCCTGGCCGGCCCGGACGACGACACGGGATACGGCAGCCTGAGCGAAGCCGAAGACCTGGTCGGTTGATTGCCTTTTGCAGGAAACGCGGCGTTTGGGCGGGTTTGGTTTTGCGACAGATACCGAGGCACTCCGCTTGACATGTTTACCATTTTGACGCCACTTCGCCCCCTTTTTATGACAGTACTGTACGATGACGGGCAGGCGACGTTGGCGACGGGGAAAGCTTGGCATTTGACCCTTTTTCACGTTGTGTCTGAAAAACGAAAAACTCAGATGGGTGTTGACGGAAATCATGGATCATGCGCGGCAGGGAGGGGAGAATATAGAGGCAGGGTAAAAGTGACGAGGTCACACGACTGGTTTTGCACTCATTTCCACCCGCCTCCTCGCATCTTGCTCGTCCCTTGCAGGCCGAGTCACGGAGAATGCGGGAACGGATTTAATCATATTGGGCTATAGCGGGCGTTGTGCTTGGGCCCTCGTGTGCAGAGATGTGCTCCTCGCCGTCCGGAACGTGGTTCGGGCGTGTTGGCGAGGCCATGCTGCCAAACGGGAACGGGCCGCCCCGGGGGCGGGGGGGGGGGGGAGCAGTGAGGTGGAGATACGGGGCCGTTCCGGGTGGGGCCGTGCCCCGGCGTCACGAGTCGGGGCCCGGCGGGTGACTGTTCCGGACGTCTGCCGGAGGCCATTTCACGGCTCGAGGCAATCCATAGAATTCATAGCATGTGTGGAAGATGAGTTTATGATTTGGCAATAGCGTGCCACGCGGCATGCCCCCGCGGCTTGTCTTGTTACATGGCCGGCTCCGGGCAGGCGGCGCGGACGGCGGGCCGGACCTCGTCTGCGCGGGGCGAGTCAGCCGCGTCCTCGCACAGGTCCCTGAAGGGGGGGGCGTACTGATGGCGGTGAAGAAGCCGCAGCGGGCGACGACGCAGGCGGCGGTGGTGGCGCGCTTGACGCTGCCGACGGCGGCGAGGTTGTCGCAGGCGCAGGCGAAGTCGGAGGGCTCGCAGGGCGTGGCGTCGCGGATGGCGGCCTGCAGGCAGGCGAGGGCGCAGGGGGGGATGCTGCCGGCGGCGGCGGCGGCGGCGGCGGCGGGGAGGGCGAGGGCGAAGAGGGGGAGCTTCATGGCGTTGGGCTGTGTTGTTTCTGCGTGCTGGACGGGGGAGGGGGGGAGGAGAGGCGATATATATAGGGGGGAGGGGAGGACACGGAGGGGTGGTCTGCGGCGAGGTGCGGCGGCGGGCGTGGTTGATGGGCTGGGGAGTCGTATGACATGGCTGGGGACGGAGGCCGGCGATGGGTCGCGATGCGGAGGGAGCTGGACGGTGCGCGGCGGAGAGGCGGAGGGCGAGGCGCCGGGGGTCGTCGGGTCCGCCGGGGGTCGTCGGGTCCGCCGGGGGTGCGACGTGCAGCGGCCGGGCTGCAGGGGCGCGGCGGTCGCAAGTCGCAATATCGGATTCGCACCTTGACGGCCGTGGCAGTCGGCGGAGCGGTCGACCCTGCTGGGCAAGGGCGGACGGCAGACGGGCTACCAGTCGGGGGCGCTGCCGCAGCCGACGGGCGGGGCGGCGGGCCGGGGGCCGGGCCGGACGGCGGCGGGCGTGCGCGCGCGGCGGCGCGTGGCGGCGTCGAGGGCGGCAAAGGGCGGCGGGCCGGCGTCGGCGCGGCGCACCATCCAGCGCGCGGTGCCGAGGGCGGCGTCGAGCTCGGCGGCGGGCGGCAGGCGGAGGTAGACGAAGCCGTCGGGGCGGGCCTCGGCGGCAAAGGTGGCGATGGAGAGGGCGGCGTCGGCGGCGCACGAGCCGTCGGCGAGGTCGAAGTTGCGCTTGTGGAGCGGACACGAGACCCAGGGCGGCTCGGCGGCCGAGGCGGTTGCGCCCGGGGCGCGCGGGCGCTGGCCGAGCAGGCCGTCGGACAGGACGAAGGCGCGCTTGTGCGGGCACATCTGCTGGGTGGCGTAGAAGCGGCCGCGGAAGCGCCAGACGGCGAGCTGCGTGTCGCCGCGCTTGACGGCGGCGGAGATGCCGTTGGGCAGGGCGTCGGCGCCGTCGAACACGGCGGCCTCGACGACGGGCTGCCAGGCCAGGCTGGACCACGTGGCGGCGAGGCCGGCGAAGTCGGCGGCGGCCGGGTCGCGGGCCCAGTAGGCGGGCCGGCACTGGCCGCGCTCGCGCTCCAGCTCGACGGCGTCGACGGCGGCGTCGGAGTTGCGGAACTGGCGGAAGCGCGCGGCCATGGCCGGGGTGCGGATGGCCTCGGCCCACTCGTCGAAGTAGCCGTCGACGAGGGCCTGCATCTGGGCCTCGAGGGCGGCGCAGAGGCCGAGGCGGTCGTCGAGCACCACCTCGCGCAGGTAGCGGATGCCGCCGGGCAGGGCGTCGAGCCACGGCGCCGTGCGCTGCAGCCGGTCGGCGGTGCGCATGTAGAACATGAGGAAGCGGTCGAGCACGGGCACCACGTCGGCCGGCGGCACGTCGGCGGCGAGCAGCTGCGCGTGCCGCGGCGTGGCGCCGCCGTTGCCGGCGACGAAGACGTTGAAGCCGCGCTCCGTGGCGATGAGGCCGAAGCTGGGGGGGGGGACACAGGGTCAGCAACGCGACACGGGCGCCTCGCCTCGCCGCCGCGACTCACTCCTTGCTCTGCGCCTCGGCGCACTCGCGCACGCAGCCGCTGACGCCGCCCTTGATCTTGTGCGGCGCGCGGATGCCCTTGTAGCGCTCCTCCAGCCGCACCGCCATGCCGACGCTGTCGCCGATGCCGAAGCGGCACCACGTCGTGCCGACGCAGCTCTTGACCGTGCGCAGCGACTTGGCGTAGGCGTGGCCCGACTCCATGCCGGCCGCCACGAGCCGGCCCCAGATGGCCGGCAGGTCCTGCTTGCGCGCGCCGAACAGGTCGATGCGCTGGCCGCCCGTGATCTTGGTGTACAGCCCGTACTCCTTGGCCACCTCGCCCATGACGACGAGCCGCTCCGGCGTGATCTCGCCGCCCGGCACGCGCGGCACCACCGAGTACGTGCCGTTGCGCTGCAGGTTGCCCAGGAACCGGTCGTTGGTGTCCTGCAGCCCGTGCGTCTCCCTGTCCAGCACGTGTCTGTTCCACAGCGACGCGAGGATGCTGGCCACGGCCGGCTTGCACACCTCGCACCCGGCGCTCTCGGCGTCGTTGCCCGCCGCGCCCATCACCTCGGCCAGCGTCGTCAGCCGCTTCACCATGACGATGCTGAACAGGTCGGCCCGCGACAGGCTAAAGTGCGCGCACACGTGGTTCTTGACCTCGTTGCCCATGGCCGCCATGGTCTTGTTGAACATGGCCGTCACGAGCGGCACGCAGCCGCCGCACCCCGTCCCGGCCTTGGTGCACGCCTTGACGGCCGCGATGTCCTTGCAGGAGCCGTCCTTGACGCGTTCGACGATGTCGCCCTTGGTCACGTTGTGGCACGAGCAGATCTGCGCGTCGTCGTCGACGTCGCCGACGTCGCCCGCGTTGCGCGCCCCCAGCATCAGCTGGCTGGGCGGCACGTCGAGCTCCTTCATGCTCTTGACCATGGGCACCACCCGGACGTAGTCGGACGTGTCGCCCATCATCATGCCGCCGAGGAGGTGCTTGCCGTCGGCGGTGAAGATGTATTTCTTGTAGACGTTCTGGAAGGGGTCTCTGTACGTCAGCGACTTGACCGTGGTGGCAGACAGGCTGTTGGCCGCGTCCCCGTTGAGTCCCTTGAGTCCCTTGGCTGGCTCCCCGTCGAGGCCCTTGGCTGGCTCCCCGTCGAGGCCCTTGGCCGCGTCCCCGTTGAGTCCCTTGAGTCCCTTGGCTGCCTCCCCGTCGAGGCCCTCGACTGCCTCCCCGTTCACGCCCTTGGCCGCCTCCCCCTTCCTCCCCGCCCGCCGTCCGGGAAGACGCCTCGGCCCGTCGCGGTCCGCGAAAAAGTCGCCAAAGCTGGCCACGTCGACGCCCAGCAGCTTCAGCTTGGTGCTGAGGTCCGGGCGCCGGAAGACGCGCGGCGCGTGCAGCCTGGCCTGCGTCAGGTTGAAGGCGAGCACGTCGGCCATCTCGACGCCCGGCGCGATCAGCCCAAACGTCTGGCCGCGCCAGCTGGCGCACTCGCCGATGGCGTACACGCCGCCGGCGCTGGTGGCCAGCCCGTCGTCGACGACGACGCCGCCGCCGCCCGCCGCGCACTCGATGCCCGCCCGCCGCGCCAGCTCGTCCCGAGCCCTCACCCCGATGGCGAAGCAGACGGTCGAGCAGCCGACCTCGTCGCCGTCCTCGAACGCGAGCCCGGCGACGCTGCTGTCCTCGGCCACCTTGATGCGCCGCACCCGCTTGCCGAGCATCACGTCCAGCCCGAGGTCGCGCACCTGCTGCACCACCATGCCGCCCGCGTCGCCGTCCAGCTGCCGGCTGAGGAGCCACTCGTTCCGCTCGACGAGCTTCACCTCGGCAAACGCCCCGAGGTCCATCATGGCCTTGGCCGCCTCGAGCCCGAGCAGCCCGCCGCCGACCACCGCGCCGACGGTGCCCCTGTTCCGCCCGGCGAAGCCAATCAGCCGCGTCAGGTCGTCGATGGTCCGGTAGACAAAGACGCCGCTGGCGTCGCAGCCAGGCGTCTGGCGGGGCAGCACCGCGTCGGACCCGGTCGCCAGGACCAGCACGTCGTACGCGACAACCCGCCCATCCTCGCAGACGACCGTCTTGCCGCCCGAGTCCATGTCCACCACCTTGGTGTTGATGTGCCACTCCAGCGCGTCCTTCGGGGCGCTTGCGTACTGTGCCACGGTCAGAGGACCGCGGCCCGGACGGCGCGCCACGGGCGCCTTACCCAGTCGGCCGGATTCAGGTAGAGCTTCTCGACCTTGCCGTGCTCGAAAAAGGTCGTGAGGCCGACTCGGTTGTAGGCCAGGTGCGGCTCCTCGCCCAGGACGGTAATGTTGTATTCCCTCGCCCGCGCGTCGTATTTCAACAGCTTCTCGCTGGAGCGGCGCGTGAGACGCGTGTGAGGGACGCCAGGGCGCATTCACTTACATGAAGGCAATGCCCACCATGCCCAGCCCAACCACCACCAGTTTCTTGCGAGTCTCATCCATTGTCGCTGCTGCCGGCTGCAACGGCTCCCTACACATGGGGGGGCCGGGTATATAGAGCACGTCCAAGTCGTATGACGGTCATGTGACTCGGGGGAAACTCGCGAACCCCTTGCCGATACGCCTTGTCTGCTCAGACACCATGGTTCAGTCGCGGCTGATAAGGGCCGGCGGCGATAGAAGCCCCTGCCCAATCATCTCGACGACATGCCGTGGCCCGCGGAGAAGGGAGGATGCCGTCTGCCTCCGTGCATGGGTCTGGTACGGCATGCATGTCTGGGTCGCTATCGCTGTCGCCAGCCGAGGCCGGCCGCAGGGTTCCATGGTGCAGCCGCGGGACGTTCCTCGCGCGCCAGGGACGCTTCCGGGCGCCGCTTTGGGCAAGATAGCAGCCTGGCTATCTCGTCCCCGAGGAGATATGGCGAGCATGTGAGGTTCAGGCCTCGAGCTGTGGAGTAGGGGTTGATAGAGGGGAGATTACCCATCCCCGGGCCCTGATTGGCTCGCCTGCGGCTGGCAGCGAGGCCTTATCGCCCCTCGGGCCAACGTTATCGATGCAATGCGACTCGACCTCTGCTGCCGTGTCAAGATGCGTCTTCCAGAACGGCCCTCTGGGCGGCGTCAGGGCTGGTCCTATTTATAGCCCCGAAATGCACGTGCCCGTGCGTCATTCCGTCGCCCCACCCTCCAATCCATCACCACTCCCTCACCTCACCTCATCCCCATCCTCACCACCATGGCCTCGCCCCCGGCGTCCTTCGCCTTCCCCCGCGAGTACCACTTCCCCGCCTTCTTCACCCGCCAGACAAACGTCGCCACCCGCCACGCCCAGCTCTCCAAGTGGTCCGCCCTCGTCCTCGCCTACGCCCGCCACCACCGCCTCTTCCGCCTCCACCTCTCCGCCGCCGCCGACTCGGACCTCTTCTGCAACGCCCGCCTCGCCCGCCGCCTGGCCCCCGCCGACATCCGCGATCTCCTCGACTTCATGCGCAGGGACGGCCGCGCCGAGCCCGTCGCCCCCGCCGCCGCCTCCGCCTCCGGCCCCGGGCCCGCCGCCGACGTCTTCTTCCTCCACTGGAGGATGCCCGACGAGTGGGCCGCCCTCGTCGAGGCCTACGTCGACGACACGGGCCAAAAGGGCAGCGTCCTGACCGTCTACGAGCTGACCGACGGCGAGGCCACGAGGGGCACCGGTCAGTGGCGCCTTCCAAGACCATTCCTCAACCTGTGCTGATGACGGCCAGAGATGCACGGCATGGACAGTGACGTGCTCCTCAAGGCGCTAAACGTCCTGGTCAAGCGCGGCAAGGCACAGGTCTTTGGCCAAGAGGACTCGCTTGGCGTCAAGTTCTTCTAATCAGCTCTTCCGACATCAACAATCCAGCTCGCTTTCCTGACGTGACAGCCATGGGCGGCCGGGCCCTACTCCAAACTCCGCCTTTACTCGTCATGCGTCCCATGCGAGAGCCACCAAAGCACCCTCACCTTGCGCCTACTTGTCCATCACAAACTTCTTGTCGAACCGCACAGCCACCAAAGCGTCCACCTTGCGCCTACTTGTCCATCACAAACTTCTTGTCGAACCGCACCTGCTGCGCCAGCGCCACGTCGATGAGCCAGTCGGCCGACACGATGCGCGGCTCCATGTTGCCCTTCTCGGCCATCTCCCTGAACCGCGGCCACATCTGCTTCTCCTCGGCGCTGCTGCTGCTGACCAGGTACACCGGTTCCGGCGGCGCGTGGCCGTCCTCCTCCGCCGTCGTCGGCTTGATGGTCGTGCCGCTGCGCGCGCGGTAGAGCTTGAAGATGGCCCCGTTGGCCTCGGCGATGGCCCGGTAGCTGTCGGCGCCGTTGCGGATCTTCTCGGTGCAGTAGACGGGGATGCCCTGGAGGAGCCTCCCCTTGTGCGCCTTGGCTCGCGCCACCGATCGCTCGAGATTCATGTTGTACCTCTTCTCGGCGCCTTGGTCGCGCAGCACGTACTCGTCCGGGCAAGGCACCTCGCCGCTGTCGAGGACGGCCTCGATGAAGTCTGTCGACAGCACCGTGACGCCCCGCGCCAGGGCGCAGAGGAACTTGACGGTGCGCACAATGTTGGGCGCAACGAGATAGTCGCACGCCTGGCACGCCTGGACAATCTGGATCCCGAGATCCCGTAATTTCCGCTGCGCGCGTACAAGTTAGCGTCCCCGGGACAAGAGGCCGACTTGGTTCGACTCACCCGGTCTTGGTCTTCCTTGTTCGTGTCTCCGACCCACCGCGAGAAGGTGGTTACCACGATTCGCATCTCCACCTCGGGCAGCGAAGGCCGCGACTTTTTGGCTGGCCGCTTGGCCTCGTCCTGATCGCCGTCGGCCGCCTTTGCCGCCGCCGCCGCCCTCTTTTCCTTGTCGGCCTGGTCCGCCGCCCTCTTGCCGCCCCACGGAGCGCCCGGCTTGCCGTGTCGTTTCTTCTCCTTCTCGTACAGGGCAATGTCCGGCGCGATGCACTGGAGCATGTCCCGGGCCTTGGCCTTGGCGCTGCGGCCGCCGGTGGATATCACGGGCGAGCTGTCGTTTTCCTTGCCGGAACGCGCATGTCGCGATGCCAGCGGCGTTTCCACCGCCGTAGACCTGTTCGGCATCACGTCCGCTTTCCGCTCCTGCTCGGGTCGGCCCATGGCGACGCCCTCGGCAGGCCCCTGATGGTAGGCGTTGTCTTCGGCCGCCTCGAGGATCCTCCGCTTCCTCTTCGCCCGCGGCGACATTGCCTCTTCGCCGCCGGGGTAGTACGTCTCGCGGAGCCGCGACTCGTCGAAAAAGGTCTGGCCGATAATCTCCCCTAGATTCGTACGCGGCGGGAAGTGGTTGTACTTGTCGACGTTGATCTGCTTCATCTCGCACTTGGCGTAGCTCTCCTCGAGCCAGAGGTGGTTGACGACGGCGACGCCCCATTCGGGGGCGGCCTTGCACTTCTCGCTCGTGTCGCGCGCCGTGATGAGGTGCGTGTTATCGGCCTTCATCGTCTTGGTGAACTCGGCGCCGCAGGCCTTGATGAGGTTCTCTAGGTAGATTCGCGCCTCGCCTCCGTAGTTAGATACGGTGATGCGTAGGCCCCGGAAGCCTTCGACGCCGTTCTTGGGGACCGGGTAGTGGAGCAGCCGGTGTAGCGGGTTCCGCCACTGGTTGTGGACGATGAGATAGAAGAGCCACGATAGACTGCCCACCTCCTTGCACGACCGGGACGCCTGGACGTACTGCGGCCCGTTGCGGTACTGACAGATGAACATATCGCAGTCTTGTACGTCCTCGACCATCTTTCCTCCGCCGTGGATAATTATATCCTTGACGACGCTGGTTAGGCGCGGCGTTATGCCTAGATCCGACGAGAGGAGGACATTGCGGTCCTGGAAGACGGTTGCCGGGGGACGAACGCCCTCGCTGTCGGGAGGTAGGGGAGGCAGCGGCACCCATTGCGGGTTGACCGAGGTGGCGTCGCTCAGGTTGGCGTTTGTCGGGATCTTGAGCTCGTCTCCGGGGGCCTTTTTGAGGATCTCGGGGTCTGGCAGGAGGTAGGGGTCTTCGCTGATGCGCTTGCCGAGATTGAAGCAGTCGTCGAACCTCCGTAAGGTCAGACACGACAGCCCTCGGACGGCACAGCGGCCCAGACTCACCAGTGCGGCAGGACCACCTTGCCCTTCCAGCCCCTTGCAAGGGCCTGTTCAACCTTGGGGTTGTCCATGGACAGGGCGCAGATGTGCGTGGTGAGCCTGTTGGCGTCTTTGGACTCCTGGCCGCCGAGCGCCATGGTGGCTCCAAGGATGCTCTCCTTATCCATGACGGGCAGGTCGGCGCAGGAGACGACGACCCGGGCGAAGATCATCCGAGGATCGGGCGAGTAGGGCCGCACCTGGGCCTGCCTGCCGCGCGAGATGGACATGCTGATCCACTGGTCCGAGACGACGGGGATCATGACGGCCTGCGACTCGACGTACTGGGGGAAGTCGATGGTGTTGGAGACGATGTGCGTGACCTCTTCGATGCGGATGGAGCCGTCGCGTCGCGGCTCGCAGACGGTCGCGCCATTATCCTCGAGAACGCTGGCCAGCTAGACCTTTCAGTTAGCATAGATCTACCGCCGGCATGTGAATCTGCAGACAGACCTCGCTGATCACCTTTGGCGGGAGCGAGTCGCTCGGCACGAAGGCGATGGAGCATTCGCTGAAGGTGCCATCACCCGCGTCGCCCATGGTTGCGGCCCCTCTGCCGGAGATGCGCGACTAGCAGGAGGCAAGCGGACGGTTGATCCTCGTGGGATCGGCTCGAGGTGCAGTTTCGCAGGTCGGGCTGGGCCAGCGGGAAGCAGTGCAATGGCGTGCATGTGCAAGCTTTGGGCGCGTATGGCCCGAGACGCGTGCTTAACGCGAACGAGCCGGGCAGTCACGTGAGAAGCACGCGAATCACGCGCCGCTTTCACGCGCCAAGTCGGCCGTACGTCATCGCCGTAATGCCTCGCTCTCAGTTTACAGTTCAACACTATATAACGCGCCAAGCAACAGGAAGTGGCGGTGAATAAGATTCATGGGAGTAACTCTTTTTATAAGAGCGAATCAATACTCTTCAACAAGGTTCAGCCTTCAGACTCGTGATTTTATTTACCTATATATTATATGTCCCACGCAATGCTACCAGCGCCTCTAGCATTATCATGTCCCAGAAACGCAAACCCGAGGTATCACTGGGAATCAGTCGTCTCGCTCGATGCAGGCCAGCGCAACGGCCGCTCCCATCAAGGAGCTCTCCTTAGCCGGGACGAGGTCGATGCTCCTAGGCTGCGGCAGACCCTTGCTCTCGAGCAGTTCGTTGACGTATCGTTGGCAGTTGCCGAGATAGCGGGGGTAGTGCTCAATGACGCTTCCGTTGAACGCAACAGTGGTCTTTTCCAGTTCTACGTCGGCCTCGGCCCTTTGCCGCTCGGGTGAGCATACGGGGAGGGCGGAGATGTAGGCCAGCTCGGCCTCCCGGCGGCAGTCCCAGAGAGCGAAGACGCAGGCGGCGACGAGGGCGCTGGATCTAACGGAGATGAATGATGCGATGGCCTTGATGGCGAGAATGTCGGAAACCGTGGGCGTGTGAGGGGAGGGGTGGCGCTCGGAGAAGATGCGGATGGCGTCTGCGAGCTCCGAGGTATCGTCACTGGCGGCATGTCAGCAGGTAGCCTTGGGCGAAACCTCGGGCGCTGCCCACCTCTCCATCATGGACAGGGTGTCGGTGCCCAGAGAGTATGGGGTGTTGAGAGACGGCGGGATGACGCCATCCAGTATGTCGGTAGACTCGATGGCCTCGACGAGGACGAGCCGGGCAATCTCGCCCAGGTACATGCCGCTGACGAGGAGCTCCAGGGGCTGGAAGTCGGGCCGAGGGTGCTCCTTGGACAGCATGCGGTCCCACCTCGTCATGGGCAGGATGTCGTGGCCAAACATGCTCAGCTCCGTGTTGACGATGACGTGGCTCGCCTTGTCGAACCAGCCAGCGGGGCGGATGCCGAACTTGGGCCTGCCGATGCCGGCGACGGGGAGGAAGGCGGCCATGTTGACGCCGGTGCCGAGGATGAGGCCGAAGCGGGTCGAGGTGTGCGAGTAGGCGCGCGACAGCAGGCAGGCGCTCGAGTCGTTGAGGATGGCCCGCAGCTCGACGCTGAGGCCCTGGTCCTCGCACGCCTGCCTAACGATGCGGCCCAGGTCCTCGCCCAGCAGGCCCTTGTCGGCCAAGAAGCCCTTGCCCATGGGCTGCAGCCTGCCGCCGCCGAGAGATGTCTGTCTGTCGGGGTGGTTAGACTGGTTCTGTCCCGGGAGGATGGAGGATGCTCACTCGAGGGGGAAGCTCCATGCCAAGGCCACGGGCAGCGGCTTCTCGGAGCTGTGCTCGCGGTTGAGGCCGGTGGAGAGCGTCTCCCGGATCCTCTCGGCCATCCAGTGGAAAAAGGCCATGCCCTCGAGGTCCTTGACGGGCTTGGCGATGAAAAAGCTGCGGATGCTGACAATGTCGCTCCTCCTGTCATGGGCGGCCTCGAGCCCGCGCAGCTCAACGAGGGCCACTCTCAGCGTCGACCCCCCGACGTCCAAGGCCACGAACTGGCCGCGCTCGGCGCCCGTCGGCAGCTGATGGCTGTACGAAGGCAGCATGCACTGCGTGTCGGTCTGCAGACGGTCGAAGAACTGGCTCCTGAGGCCGGCCGACAGCTCGAGGAGCCCATCTCCGCTGATGGGGCCGAGCAGGGCGGCCTCGGCATCCTTGAGGAACTCGTGGAGGGTCCTCGACGGCTGGTCGCGCTGGGACCCGGGGTCCTTGGGCGGCAGGGGGCCGATCCAGTAGGCCAAGATGGCCTGTAGCAGAGACTTGCCGCGGAGCAGGCTCTTGAGGATGGCGGCGAGGAAGGCTTTGCGGAACGACTTCATGGCAGAGGCGAGCGGAGGCATACCATGTGGATGTGGGGGGGGAGCGAGAGAGTTATGGGCGGCACGGGCTGGCCCGGAGAGGAGCGGGTAGCGAGCGTAAATAAGTGGCGGCGGAGGGGAGTCGAGATGCCAGACATGTAGCGCGTGCGAGTGAAGAGAGGAGGCGGCAGCACGGCGGGCGGGATCGAGAGACGAACGGGCCGATCGACAGGCACCCGGCCGTAGCAGTTGCTACCCAGGCGAGGCGGCGCGGGCAGAGACAGACACGGCGCGATGGATGGAACCTGACGCCGTCGACGACGAATTCCAGGCATGCAGACGGGGGGGGAGGCAGCGAGCGACGGAGGCGGACGCGAGCGGCGGACGCGAGCGGCGGACGGCGCCAGCGAGACGGCGCCAGCGAGACGGGCGGCGGGCACCAAGGCGAGCCGATGCTACGACACGGGCTGAGGGCCGTCGTCGTCGTCGTGATGGTGGTGAGGAGGAGCGAGTGAATGGGCAGGCGGCGCACCACGGCATGGGAGTCACGGACGGCGCACCAGGGCCCTCGGGAGCGCGGACGAGCTGGAGCCAGGCCAAGTCAGCGCCGAGGCGTTGGGTAGCAGCGGGAAGGGGGCCTGGGGAGGTGGCGACTGGGGAGGAGGGGACGGGGGAGGTGGTGACGGGGCGGTGGTGACGGGGGAGGTGGTGATGCGCATCATCACGGGCCGGCCTCGTCGCGCCAGGAACCAGCCAGCGACGGCGCGGGTACGTACACGGCGTCTACGCGGCGACGGGCGGGCCCGGGAGGCGCGCAGAGGCAGGGCGCAGCATGGCGGCGCTGCCTGGCGGAGGTCGAGTTGGCGGGAGGGTTGGCGGGCTCAAGGCGGCCACGGCCGGAGGATGGAGTCGGATGGAGGCGCTGGGGCCTCGGCCTAGGGGGCTGTAACGTTGCGGCGGCGCAGGCTGCGGGGCCGGGGGCGCAGCTACGCGGCTAACAGGCGGCGCGCGGGCGGCTGCGGCGCGGCGATGGGCGCGTAGCGGCGGCGCGCGGCCCAGAACGCCGGGCCGGGACCGCCATGGGGACGGCGGCGGCGCCGAGCCGTCACTTGACGCGTGGCCAGGGCATGGCACGGCTGAGTTTGCGGCGGCTGGCGCCAATGGCCTACGCGCCGCCAATGGCCTGCGTGGGGGGCGCGTCGCTGCTCGCTGCTCGGCGCCCTCGGCACAAGGCAGCGTCCCCGCGCAGCTGCCGGGGCAACGTTGATGCCCGGCCCTGGCTCCGGCCCGGCGGAGACGAGGCGCCGGCTGTCGGAAGACGGAACCCGAGCCCGTCCGTCGCCACCCAGCGCGCCGTGGTGCCGTCACGTTCCATCACGCCGTCACAAGCACACAAGGTTAGCTCTGCGTCAGAGCCACCACCGCGACTCATCATCATCACTCCTCGCTCCAGGCGTCACGCTAACTTTGCGCAGATCCAAGGCAGCCGCGCCGAGCCCCGCGGGCCTCTGTTCTTCTTTGTCTTCTTCTTCTCTTCTTCTTCTTCTTCTTCGTCTTCATCTCCGTCTTCTTCTCTTCGTCTCCTTCCTCCTCCTCTCCTTCTTCCTCGCCTCCGTCTTCCTCGCCTCCGTCTTCCTCTTCTACACCCCAGATATCCCTCACCATGCGCCTCATCATCCGCGACGACGCCCACGCGGCCAGCTCCTACGTGGCCAACTACATCGTCGACCGCATCAAGGCCTTCGACCCGGCCCCCGGCCGCCCCTTCGTCCTGGGCCTGCCCACGGGCTCCAGCCCCCAGGGCGTCTACCGCATCCTCGTCGACAAGTACAAGGCCGGCGAGGTGCGTCCCCCCCTCGCCCCCCCCCCCCCCCGCCCCCTGCTGCTCTAACAGGGCAGATCTCGTTCGAAAACGTCGTCACCTTCAACATGGACGAGTACGTGGGCATCCCCCGCGACCACCCCGAGTCCTACCACAGCTTCATGTGGAAGCACTTCTTCTCGCACGTCAACATCCACCCGTCCAACGTGCACATCCTCGACGGCAACGCCCCCAGCCTCGAGGCCGAGTGCGTCGCCTACGAGGACGCCATCCGCGCCGCCGGCGGCATCGACCTCTTCCTGGCCGGCATCGGCGAGGACGGCCACATCGCCTTCAACGAGCCCGGCTCCAGCCTGGCCAGCCGCACGCGCGTCAAGACGCTCGCCTACGACACCATCCTCGCCAACTCGCGCTTCTTCGGCGGCGACGTGGCCAAGGTGCCGCGCATGGCCCTGACCGTCGGCGTCCAGACCGTCCTCGAGGCCCGCGAGGTCGTCGTCATCATCCTTGGCCAGCGCAAGTCGCTCGCCCTGCAGCGCTGCGTCGAGCAGGGCGTCAACCACATGTGGACCCTCTCGAGCCTGCAGCTGCACCCGCACCCCATGATCGTCGTCGACGAGGACGCCACGCTCGAGCTGCAGGTCAAGACGGTCAGGGTACGCCAGCCCCCTCCGCCCTCCCCCCCCCCCCCAGCCGCTGGCTGCCTCGCTCACCGCGCCCAGTACTTCAAGAGCATCGAAAAGGTGGCCCGCGGGGCCGGCTTCGAGCAGATCCTGCCGTCCAAGGTCCGCACCGGCAACGGCCCCGTGCCCCTGACCAAGGTCGACGAGGTCGCCTCGCCTACCATCCTCTCCCCCCAGCCCACCACCTCGCGCCTCCTCCGCGCCACGCCCGCCACCGAGTACCCCATCCGCTCCGTCTCCCCGGACCTCGTCCCGGACCGCATGGCCTCGCGCATCCCCGACCCGGGCCTGTCCAGGCGCCTGACGCCGAACCAGGAGCAGCAGGCCGCGCGCCAGCCCAACGCCATCGCCGTCTAAGTCGTTGCCTGTCT
Organism: Hypocreales sp. Mo6-1; assembly: GCA_002939055.1. Classification (NCBI taxonomy): domain Eukaryota; kingdom Fungi; phylum Ascomycota; class Sordariomycetes; order Hypocreales; species Hypocreales sp. Mo6-1. Next base: position 5,439,250 of record PNEP01000013.1, read on the forward strand.
CGTTGCTTCCTCCACGTCGTGCGCTTAGAGGTCTTGGCTCGGCGGCTATATGGACCAGTAGATACCCTCGCTTGAACGGTTGGAAAGGGAAAATGGGTAACAAGACTGTAACATCGTAGTCATGCGTAACAATCGTGATTCGGCCTTGACAGCCGTCTTTTAATAGACAAACCACTCCGCACCCGTCGGCGAGTTGCCATGTCAGTGAACGCGGCGCATAAGCCTGAGCCCAGTTCCCCAAACGGCAACCATTGCGGCCCAAGACCCGAGTCTGACCGATAATCGAGAGACAGCCGCTATGCATGATCCCTGCATCCCCAGCTGCGACGTGCCCTCTCCAGGCCTGGCACGGCGCTGAGGCTCCGACCACAGTACGACCTGGCGCCTAGGGGCCCGAGAGTATTATGCCCCGATTCAGAAACGACAACCTGGAACCCACAATCTCTCGGAGATAAACGACCCTGTTGTCCCTAGCCAAGGTCTCAACCGCCGCCATACCCACACGGGTCCTCGGACGTGGCCCCTAGTCTACACCACGTCGACGAGCACCTGTATGCTGTCTATTGAGTGGAACCAGGAAGCCAGGTACCTACACCGAAATCCGCGCAGCGGGCTCCCCTCAAGCCTTGCTCTCAGGCACTGCGACGTTACCTGCCATGCTCTCGTCCTCGGTGCCGGGGTTGGCGTTTAGGCGGCGAGATGCAACCATCACGCCTGTCCCTGACGGCATCTCGTCGAGTCGGCGGCGTTTCACCGCCCCGGCTGTTTCGCTCTGGTCAATCATCTGCCGGGACAGGCGTTCGACGAGGCAGTCGTCCTTGAATAAATGCTAAATGCCCTTCTCTGCCAGACAGGTCCCAACGACACGAGCAAAGCCTGCCGGGACCGAACCATCTCTCACGGCCGCCGGCGCTCCGCCCCCTATCCAGCCCCCTTGCCGTCCCCGTCCTTGCGCATGTACACGGCAAGCTCTCCAAAGTGCTCCGGGTCGTCGGGGAAGGGCAGCTCCGTGTACCCCTTGACCATCTCCCGCAGGCGCGGCGAGTCGGGGTCCGTCGTGTGCGGACTGCCCGTCAGCAGCAGTCAGTTCTCTCTCCCCTCGCCCTCGGCCAGAGCACCTGCGACGTTACCTCATCCATCCTCCGTCCTTATCCGCGATCCATCCGCCGCTCTGCTGGTCCAGCGGAGAGACCGGGCCCCAGAGCATCGCAGCCGGGCGCGCCATGTCGGCGACGACCTGCCGGACGGGCACGCTGGGGCTGACGGTCACGACCAGCGTCGCCTCGTCTACCAGCAGGAACCCCCTCTCCGGCTCGACGACGGCGATGCCCTTGAGCGCCAGCGCCTCCTTGCACGACGGCGTGTATGCCGGGTCCTGGGCGTAGCACGCGACCTTGACCCCCGTGCGCTGCCCGAGCAGCCGCGCCAGCGACAGCACGAGCGCGTGCTGCCTGTACGACCGCCGCCGGCCCTCGTCGGCGAAGCGGCCGGGCCTGAGCCCCGGCGCCAGCCGCCCGAGCCCGAAGGCGACCATCTTGTCGATGCACCGCGGGAGCGCCGTCCCGGAGAGCGTCGACTCGAGCTGCCGCCACGTCGAGCTGCCCTCGAACTCCTCCATGTGTGTCTCCCACGTGGCCGTCAGCTTGTCCGCGCTGGTGTCGGGCAGCTCCCCGCGTCGGCAGAGGGCGATGGCGAGCGGGTAGATGCCCTCCTCCAAGCAGGGCCACGTCGCCGGAAACGGATCCACGAGCCTCTGCAGGCTGTCGAATGCGACGCACGGCTCCCCCCTGCCGCGCCGTAAGGCGACCAGCCTCCCCAAGGCTCAGGGGCAACTCTTTCACTCACCAGATCTCGTGGACGCGCGCCGGCTTGGGCAACGCCACCTCTCGCTGCTCGCCCTCCATGCCCGTGAGGATGAACTTGGAGCGGCGAGGCCGCTCCTCGAGCTGCTCCTGGAGATGCTCCAGCACCTCTCGCGAGTACATCGGCCGTCCTGCGTTGTATAGCGCCCACACGCGGTCGACGAATTCCTTTTGCTTCTTCAACAGCCCCTCTCTCACCTCCTCGGGGAGCTGAGACTCGTCAGCGCGAAGATGTCGAGTGCCTCCGGTTTCTCTCTCCGCCCCTCTCACCCTCTCTCTCTCCATGGTCCCTGGGGATCAGCAGGCAGACGTCGTCCAAAGTCGTCTTCCAGTCCGGAGACGGTCCTGGACAGGGCTTTCATCCACAGACAGGCCCGCAAGGCATATACATATCTGTGCCAATCGTGCCTACCTGGGCCGCCAGCATGCCTGCCAGTGGCCGGACCGCAACAGGGAGCTGCCGCCCGACCGGAAGTGCCAACCCATCAGGCCTTTGTCCCCCCGAAGCGGCTTGCAAACGCTTCGGCAATGAGACACTGCCATCTGACACGCACTGACAACGCAAGCAGGAGAAGCGAAGAGCACTGGAACCAATCACATTGCTAATACGTCAAGCCTGCTTCTCCAAAAGACCATCAGAGGGATAACAAACCAAGAAGGGGAAAAAAAAGTCCCTGGGTATAATAAGGCACGCTCTTCTGCGGTGCTCTGCCCAGCCGTGCCATGCCATCCGACAACTAGCCCCGAGAAAATACGACTTGGCGGAAAGCCACAAGCAGTGCAGTATGATACAGTACGACTGATTCCGGGCAGACGGCATCATGGCCCACGACACCAACTCCGTGCGAGACAGCCGCAATGACAGCGCCGTCGTCCAGCGCAACGTGAGACGGTTACTCGGCCGCAAAATACCGCTTGGCCTTGCTCCGGACCTGCTGCGCCTTGATTTCGGGCGGCACAATGGTATGGTGGACGACATGCGGCCTGTAGACGGCGTCGACCGGGGGCATCCTGACAGGACAGTTAGCGGCCGTGCGACGTGGAAAGCCCGAGCGAGCGTTGGGCAGGGCATGATACCAGTCGTCGACGGTGAGCGGAAAGTATTCGTACAGCGGATCCGGGTCCTCGACGGGGCTGTTGGCGGCGTTTTGCCCGGCCAGCGCCGAGGGGACCTTGCCGAGCTGCGGGCTCTGCAGCTCGACGCTCGACCGGTTGGGGCTCTTCTCGTCCTCGGAAAGCGAGAGGCTGATGGGCACCGCCGCAACCTGCCGGCCGACGGAGCCCCGGGGATGCTGTCCGGGCGCCGCCGCAGTCTTGGCGCTGACGTCGACTGACCAGGCAGGAACCGGCGGCCTTGCGAGGTTGGGCGACACGGCGATCCTCTTGCACGGACGAGGGCTCTGGCTGGGCTGCGGCACCGGCTGCGAGGTCGCCCAATCGGCAGCAGGAGTCTGCCTGAGTTAGCTCCCGCGGCAGGTTCACCAAGGGCCGGAGCACAGCACATACCGAGACATTGCTCATGGACTGATATCTCTGCATGGGGACGTGCAGGTCGTCGCGCTCCGTCTTGAGCGCCGCGACGCTGTCCGAGGCGGCCGGATTCTTGCGCTCCAGCCTCCTGTCGCCCGTCAGATGGACGTCTCTCCGGCTGTCAAAGTTGCGCGGACTGCGCCCCCGGACGATGACGGGGCCCGACTGGATCTCGGCAATCCTGACCGTCTCGCCGGACTCGGTCTTACCGAGCAGGTTGATCTGCACCACATAGTGCTGCTGGAGCCCCTTGCGGCGGCCGTTGTTGGCCGTGGCGTGCTTGAACTGCAGGCGCTTCCAGGCGACGGGCAGAGAGACGCGGTTGGCGTCGAGCTCCTGGGCGGTGCTGAGGTCGAGGGGGATGCAGGGGGGGACCGAGGCCGCCTTGCTGCCGGCGGCGGGGTTGCCGTTGTTGCCGTCCTCGACGGCCTGCTGGTGAGAGTTCTTCCAGGGGATCGAGATGATCTCGGTCACCTTGCCCTCGATGGACTCTAGCGCCGAGATGGACGCTGACAGGTCGAAGATGGGGAACCGCCGGCCCTGATCGTCGGCAACGTGCGACACGGAGCGGGGCAGCGTGATCTGGCCGGAGCACTGCCAGAGATTGCGGCGATAGCACGTCAGCTCGAGCGGCCGCCCGGCACTCTCGCCGCCGAAGACGTCCTCGGCGACGAAGAACATGCCGTACAGCTCGGCGCTCAGGTGCAGATCGGCAATGTTGCCCGCCTCGTCCAGCACGTTGAGGCTGCGCATGGGCTCGGAGAAGCCGAGGAGCTTGTTGTCGAGCTCCTGGGGCGACGCCCCCTCGTGGAAGGCATCCGGGTTCGGCGTCGGCTCGAAGGCCCGCGACGAGTAGGAAAAGGGATCCTCGAAGGTCGTGGCAAAGCTGTCGAAGTCGTAACCGGGGTTGAAGGGGAGAGGGGCGAGCGGAGCGCCATCGCTGGGGAGAGCGTGTCAGACGCAGGCCAGGCGTATGGGGAAGAGGGGTACTCACAGCAGCGCCTCGTCGAAATTGAGCGCGTGGTCGAAGTGGTCCATGGGCATGGGCTGGCCGGCGGCGCTGTTGATGCCCATGGAGTCACTGGCGGCAGCGGCAGCGGCTGTCATGGCCGGCAGGGAGTTGAACGTAGCCATGGCATCGTGCGCCCGCCGTCAGCTCACGGCACGGCAGAGTCGTATCGGCACGGCGGCGACGACGGGGGCCAGGTTTATCCGAGCTGTCAGCCGCGCAGGACTGCCGGCAGCGCTGACAGGCGTCGACGAGCAGACGGCGCCCTGGGGGGGAGGTTCGGCAGGGGCGGCGCACGGGCGACGACGGCGGACGGGCGAGGCGCAGCGCCGGGACCGACGGCAGTCGACGAGCCCCAGCCAGCGAGGCAGGCCAGACGGCGGCGGCGGTCTGAGGAGAGCGACGGCGCGGAGGCGGCGCGGAGACGGCGCGCGGAGGCGGCTGCGGCGGTGCGGCGCGTTGCCGGGCGGCGGCGGACGATGATGGGCGGCGGCGGACGATGCTGGCCGCAGGCGGCCTCTGCAGGGCAGTGCAAGTCTGTCGAGATATGGGAAATGGGGAGGGGGATGGTGAAGCAGGGCCGAGGAGGAAGTCGGCGTCTTTTTTCTGGGGCCCGCACAAGTACCGTACATACAGCAGCACCTCTGCCCGCCGCCGTCTTCCGCGCAAGCTGCACAGGACGCTACATGGTATCCGTCGCTTGCAGAATGCGCATCGCCAGATTCATCACACCTGGCAATTAATTGGCTGCGGCTTCACGGGGAGCTGGTGGCGCCTCCAGGGTCCCTGCGCTCCCTGCGCTCCCTGCGCTCCGCCCGCTTACCCTGTACTCACCGTCCACCGGCAGCGGCAGCGAGCCGGGGGCCCGGAGAGCAGGGCCGGCCAGGCCGGGACCAAGCCCGAGGCTATCTCCGTTGGGTAGGTCGGCGTCTCGAGGGGGCTGCTGCTTGGGGTAGGTGGTCGAGCCCGGCCCCGGACGGCAGCAGGGCACCGGGCGTCCAAGGCGCCGGATAGTCGGACAGAGCAGTGGCAGACAGGCCATGCGACCCTCCCAGGCCGCTCCAATTCCCGCTCGAGGGTCCTAAGCAGCACCGTCTGGTGGCAGAGCCGCAGCCGTTGGAAGCGCCGGGCCCCTGTCATGCGAGTGACGCTGGGTTGCATCTGCCCCAGGTTTTCCTAATCCTTCGTTTGCTGAACCAGATTCCGCTCCCCCTGGCCGCCCGATCGAGCTGCTGCTATTGTGCATGCTGTACGTACAACATCCACGGATGGGTTCGTCCGTCCGAGAACCCCCACGGTCGAGATGCCGCACGTACTTCGTATTGCGCACGTACCGAGTACAGTACCGTGGACCCGCACGATACGATCCGGCCCGCAGTTCTAGAAGCGAAAAGCGCCTAGGGCGGAAGTTGGCGTCATGCGTCATGTGACTCCCCGCATCGGTCTATGCCCCAGTCTGCCGTCTGTCTAGGTATGGTATCCTGGTATCCTGGTTTGCCCGCGTCGACGCGTCCTGTCACCGGCGTCGAGCTGCCATCGCTGCCCGGCTTCACCTGCCGCTGCCCGGCTTCACCTGCCGCTGCCCGGCTTCGCCTGCCGCTGCCGGCTTCACCTGCCGCTGCCCGAGCGGTACAGCCGCGTCCCAAACTTCCACACCTCGTCCAGCACCAGCCGGCTGCCCCCCGAGCCCGCCGCCTCCTCGGACAAGACGACCACGTCGGCGTCGGCTCCGGCGTCGAGCGTGCCCTTGACGCCCTGCAGGCCCAGCATGGCCGCGGGCGTCGCCGTCACGGCCCGGAGCGCCTGCGGAATGCCGGTGCCCGACCACCGCAGGAAGTTGTTGACGCACTCGAGGAGAGTCATGGAGCTGTCGGCCCCTTGTCAGCCTGCATCTCCTCCGTCGGCGCCCAGGGCCTCGAAACTCACCTCCCGGCAATCGTCTCCGAGTTCTCGAGCAGCAGCTTGGACCCCTTCTTGACAATGTTGCACGTCTGCTCGCCGTTGGTCCAGGGATAGGCTCCGTCGGGCAAGCCGACCAGGTGCATGGCGTCGGTGACGAGGATGAAGCCGTCCGGGTGCGCGTTGAAGGCAATCTTGATGGTGGTTGGATGCAGGTGGATGCCGTCGCTGATGATGCCAAAGTACGGCCGCGGCAGGCTCTCGGCGTGACCCAGCACGCCAAAGATGCCCGGGTTGCGGTGGTGCAGCGGCCGCATCGCGTTGAAGAGGTGCGTGATCATGGTGGCGCCCTGCCCCACGGCCTCGGACGCCTCCTCGTACGTCGCCTCCGAGTGGCCGACCGAGTAGATGATGCCCCTGGACGTGAGCTCCGGGATCAGTCGCATCATCTGTCCTCGCTCCGGGGCCGCCGTCACCATCTTGACGGGTATCGTCTCGCCCGGCGACGTGGGGTTGAGGTTGTCGGAGCCGTAGCAGGCCTCGATGTCGGAGAAGGTCTGCGCCTCGGCCAAGACGTCGACGTTGTGCACCCCGTTCTTGGTCGGGTTCAGGAAGGGGCCCTCGCAGTGGGCGCCCAGCGATTCAGCCCCGTCGTCGGCGATGCGCCGGCTTCCCGACGGGCCGAGATGGGGGAGGACCTGCGCGGACGAGTGAGCGAGTGCCGTCGGCCGCGCAGAGCCTTGCTCATCGGCCTACCTTCTGATACAGCTCTGGCCGCTGGCTGGTGATTGTGGGAATGTACGACGTGACGCCCGTCTGGATGAGCAACCGGTTGACCTCCTTGACCCTCTTTCCGTATTGGGACATGTCGTCGAGCAGGGTCGAAAAGCTGAAGCCAAAGGCGCCGTTGAGCTGGCACTCGATCATGCCGGGGGCGACGATGCGGCCGCCGAGGTCGACCGTCTCGTCGGGCAGGTTGAGGTCATCGTAAAAGGTGGCCTGGCTGTCGATGATCTTGCCGGTGACGGAGCTGACCCAGAGGTCCCCGTCGACGAGCCCGTTGCCCTTGACGAGCCGGCAGTTGGTGAACTTGGTCAGGCCGTTGCGCGGCCGGGTCGGGGGAGAGAGCGCGATAGGCATGGCCTGTGCTAGCTGGCTGCTACTGGGAGCGAGGACGGGGAGGGGAGTTGGGGAGAGCTGTTAGGCCTTGAGAGAATGGACCTGGAGGCGAGGAATCTCGATTGGAGCAGGATGCGTTGAAACGGCTTATGACATGGTGGAGGGTCCCGTCCCAGCTGTACATGGCTCGATGATACCGGGACAAGGAAACCTTGGCCGGAGCTGTTACGGTGCCAGCTGCGGGTGGAGAGGCCACGAGACCGACCTTCCATGCGCTGTGATTTGGGCCTGGTGGACCGTCGTCGCAGGCGTCACCAACGTTCGTCATGTAACGTTGACTCGGTCCGCCGGCTTGGTCCGCGAGCCACGCTGGGCTTGGCCAAGTCGGCCAACTAGGGGGCATGGATCCGGACGGAGGGAAGCTTGGCGGCGATGATGACTGATCCAGGCGGCCGCCGCCTCCGGGTGCCGCCGCCGTTCGCCTCCGCAGGCCGGCCGGCGCCGGCTGAGTAAGCGCCGCCGCTGTGCCGCGCCGAGTTTTTAGCCGGCATTGACCCGCCGCGGCCTCGGCGCCCTTGGCATGAGAGCCTCGTCCTCGACCGCACCAGCCAACTCGGGCAACCATCCTCCGGCGCGAGTCGACCGCCGCGGCACGGCAGCAGCTCTCGGCGTCCGACAGCGTCAGTAGCGCCGGGCCGGTCCGGCGACGATGCGCGCCCGCCCGTGACGCCCAGACGGCCCGCCCCCGCGTCCCCGCGCCTCCGTCGCCGCCCGTCATGGCCACGACCAACGCCGGCGCCGGCGCCAACGCGCACGCGCGCGCCTGCGCCGACGACGCCGACCTGGACCCACTCTGGCAGAACCTCGACTGGTAAGGCCCGCAGCTGCGCACTCGCGCCCCGGCGCCTCGTCCTCCGTCCGCCGCCCCAGCGGCAGAGCTGACGGGCATGCGTCCTGCAGGGCCATTGGCCAGACCCTGCTCATGGGCTGGGACGGCACCGAGGTGACGCCCCAGATCCGGAGCCTCATCGAGGACCACCACCTCGGATCCATCATCCTGACGGCCAAGAACCTCAAGTGTCCGTAGCCCTCTCGTCTTCTGTGTTGCCCGGTGTCCTGCCCCCTCGTCCCCGCCTTCCATTGCCGCCCGTCGTCGCTGTCATAAAAGTCCCGGCTGACATGGCGGTAGCTGCCCAGCAGACTGCCGGCCTTGTCCAGGAGCTCCAGGCCATCGCCAAGAATGCCGGCCACCCCTATCCCCTGCTCATCGCCTTGGACCAGGAGAACGGCGGCGTCAACAGCCTCTTCGACGAGGACCATGTCTGCCAGTTCCCGAGCGCCATGGGCATTGCCGCCACCGGCCGCGCCGAGCTGGCGTACGAGGTGACCAAGGCCACGGCCACGGAGATCTCGGCCTGCGGCGTCAACCTGATGCTCGGCCCCGTCCTCGACGTGCTCAACAACGCCCGGTACCAGCCGCTCGGCGTCCGCGCCACCGGCGACGACCCCCACGAGGTCTCGCAGTACGGCCTCGCCGCGCTGAAAGGCATCCGCGACGCCGGCATCGCGTCCTGTGGCAAGCACTTCCCCTCGTACGGGAACCTCGACTTCCTCGGATCCAACCTCGACGTGCCCATCATCACCCAGACGCTCGAGGAGCTGAGCCTCAGCGCGCTGGTGCCCTTCCGCAACGCCATCGCCTCCGGCAAGCTGGACGCCATGTTTGTCGGCGGCTGCGGCATCTCCAACCCGTCCATGAACGTCGGCCATGCCTGTCTCTCGGAGCAGGTCGTCGACGACCTGCTCCGGAACGAACTGGGCTTCAAGGGCGTCGCCATCTCCGAGTGCCTGGAGATGGAGGCCCTCAGCCATGACCTGGGCGTCCAGAACGGCGTCGTCATGGCCGTCGAGGCTGGCTGCGACCTCGTCCTGCTCTGCCGCGCATACGACGTCCAGCTCGAGGCCATCAGGGGCCTCAAGCTGGGCTACGAGAACGGCATCATTACCAAGGAGCGAATCTTCACCTCGTTGAGGCGCGTCCTCAGGCTCAAGTCGACCTGCACCTCGTGGCCAAAGGCCCTCAACCCGCCCGGCGTCTCCCTCCTCTCCCAACTTCACCCTGCGCATCTGACCTTGTCGCGGAGGGCCTACAACGAGTCCATCACCGTCGTGCGCGACAAGGAGAAGCTGTTGCCCCTGTCCGGGTCCATGCATCCCGGCGAGGAGCTGCTCCTGCTCACTCCTCTGGTGAAGCCCCTGCCGGCGTCTTCCATGACCAAGAGCCTCCTCCAGGCAAAGAACAGCTACGCCGAAGCCCCGACAAACCATGACGTATGGGCGCACCAGGCCCGGGAAAGGAGCTCGATAATGAGCGGCGAAGGCGTGTTTCGCGAGTTTGGTAAGAACCTTGCTCGGTATCGCAACGAGAAGCTCCTCCACACGAGCTATACAGCCAACGGGGTCCGGCCAGGTGAGGCTGCGCCCCGATGCGCCCGCGCCGCGCTCTCTGCTGACGCCCGCCCAGTGCACGAGAACCTCATCAACAGGGCGTCCTGCATCATCATCGTCACGGCGGACGCCAACCGGAACCTCTACCAGGCCGGCTTCACCAAGCACGTCGACATGATGTGTTCGATGCATCGGAGCAGGGGCAACAAGAAGCAGCTGATTGTGGTTGCCGTGAGCTCGCCCTACGACTTTGCCATGGACAAGTCCATCGGCACGTACATCTGCACCTACGACTTCACCGAGAACGCCATGTCTGCGTTGGCGCGCGTGCTCGTGGGCGAGATCGACCCCCCCGTTGGAAGCATGCCGGGAACGCTTCGCAAGAGCAAGAAGGTGCTCAAGTCGAGACAGCACTGGCTCGTGGAGGAATACGACCTGGGGCGGGACGCCAAGGGCTTGAACGACCTGCTCCGGGCCGTCCATCGGGCGACGGCGCCAGATCTCGAGTTTCTCAAGTCGACGACGGCGGCCTCGTTCGACCTGGGCGTTCCGAGCATCAAGGAGGCCCACTTCGTGGTCCGGAACAGCAGCACGCAGGCGCTCTACGGATTCGTCGCCACGTACTTTGTGGGCGGAGTGGGCATTCTCGGAGCCATCTTTGTCGACCCGGGCAAGCGGAACGTGTCGATTGGACGGTCCCTGCATCGACGAGCCCTCAAGAGCCTCGGGCAGCAGAGGGGCCTGAAGAAGGTGCAGGTCGGGACGGCGTTCCCCGGCGTCTTCCTCGGCATTCCCTCGAACCTCGAGCTGAGCACGGTCAAGGAATGGTTCGGCAACAGCGGCTGGGACACGCAGTTCCCCAGGAAGCTGACCAACATGGTCATCAAGGACCTGGGCGGCTGGCTTGTGCCCGAGGGGCTGCTGCAGAGCATCCAGAGGGCCAACATCAGCTTCGACCTGATACACGGCCTGGAAAACGCCGAGAGCGCGCTGCACCACGTGCGTGCCAACGCCAACCCCGAGGTCGTCGAGCTGTACAAGCACGCCCTCTCCGAGAACAAGTCGTGCGGCATCGTGCGGGCCAAGGACCCGGCGGGAAACCTCATCGGCACCGTCGTCATCTGCCGGCAGAACAGCGCCCTCGTCACGCACATGCCTCCGCTGCTGTCCCGCGGCGACGACGTCGGCGGCATCATTGCGCCCATTGTGCCGCCCACGCCGCAGGCGACCCTCGTGCTGCAGGGGCTGGCGCTCATGGGTGTCCGGCAGTGCAAGAGCCACAAGGCCTCGCGAGCGCTGCTCAGCTGGGTAAGTCGACGCTGCCCGCGGCATCCGTGACGGGCTCTGACGTGCCAAGGTTGTCGACGACGGCAACGAGCCGCTCCTGGCCATGGGCTTCGAGATACTCCAGGTGTTTGAGGAGCTTACGAGCTCTCCCGAAATGTGAGTCCCGCCGTGGTCTGAAGGCGCGGGAGAAGCTGACTTGCAGAAGTTGCTAGAGAGCAGGACGTGGCGCTGCGGCCGTGAAAAGCGTATCCATTTGGACAGGCATGTCTGGAGTATTTGGTTCGGCCATGTAGAATTGAGGGCGGTAAATGATCATCCGCCTATGACGTAAGCGCCGCTTAAGCTTCGGCAAGAGCGCGCCCGGGGTCGGGCAAAATAAGCGCCGGGCCTCGGCGCTGATTGGTGCATGGGCCGTGTGCGGTCATAGTGATCCCGGGAAGGGCAGGCAGCCTCGCCTCGCCTTACTTTTGCCCTCCAGCAATTTTGCTCCCTCTCGAGCGCCAGCACCCGCCTCCCCGACGCGAACGCGGCCCGCCGGCACCCGTCGGCTCCTGCGAGTCCCTCTGTGAGCTCGTTTTCTCCCAGGAAAGGGCAGCCCGTCGCCGCTGCCGCGCTTCGTCCGTCCCGCCTGGCGAGGAGCTCGGCTCTGCGGCCGCCCGCGCGCCCCCTCTGCCGCTCCCAGACGGCTCCGCCCAGCATGGCGTCGCAGCAGATCCTGTTCGCCGAGACAATAGCCGGCATGAAGAAGGCGATCAAGAGGAAGGCCTTTGGTGGGTGGGCCGTCGCGGAGAGTCTCGTCGGCGGAGCTGCTGACGGCGACGGCGAACGCAGAGTCCGACTCGGATTCCGAGGTTGAAAACCGCGGCAACCGCGGCGGCAAGCTGAAGAAGAGAGCCCGTTTCGCGCGCCTGGGGCAATTGGTGCCGACCCAAGGGCCGAGTGCATACAAGGAGGTGCGTTCTCTGCCGCCTTGGTGGCGCAATCGAGGACGTCTCGCCCCAGGCCGGCTAACGCTATCCAAGCCGGTCGACTACGCCGGCGTCCGGAGGGCCATCATCCACCGCAACCCGCCGCTGGTCGACGAAGAGGGCTACGAGATCGACAGCGACGACGACGACGACCGCGTCCAAGAGGCCGAGATGGCGGCCGCCGAGCTCAATCCATACGCCAACATACGCCTGGAACGTGCGTCGAGTCCGCCCCGGGCTGCCGCTGCCGAGACGAGAGCGAAGCTGACATTGCATAGACGTTTTGGCGCCGCTGACTGCCTCGACCGACCTGCCCACCCACCCGACGCTCTCGAAGCCCTTCTCCTCCAAGACGCTCACGAGGCTCGTCTCGCAGAGCTGCGAATTGATGCACAAGGAGAACCACTCGCTGTGGCGCATCAGGCATCTGTGGACGGCGCTGTGCGGCGACGGGACCTGGATGCCATGCGGGCTGATGTGCGGGCCGAACGACATGGAATTATACAAGGACGACCGTGTCACCCGCCACCTCCAGAGCCTGGCCAGGGCAAGCGGAGCCGACGCGTCGCCGCCAGGCACGCTGAATGGCGACGCCCGAAACGAACACGTGGACAGCACGGCCAATGCAGCGGCCAATGCTGGCGACCACCAAGAGCGGCCGGAAGAGGCACAGGGCGGCGCCGACGTGTCGATGAGGGACGCGAGCCCGGCCGACCAGAACAATGGCAAGTCGAAGGAACCCGACGGCGCGGGTTCATCCGAGGCGTTTCGACAAAGGAAAGGCGGAGACCAGCCCCCGGAGGGCGGGGGGGGCCACGAAGGGGACAACGGGCAAGCAAAGGGACGGGCCGAAGACAGACAAGATGTGGCGATGAAGGACGGCGAGGAGGCGACGGACATTCAGCCGGCGCCAGCAATAAGAGTCGACATGGACTCGTTGGTTACGGCCGAAGGCCTGGATCAAACGCTGATCCACCCCATGTTCCTGACGCCTGCGGATGCCCGGCCGGACCGAGACCTGGGGCTGCCGGAGCACGAAGCCGAGGACATCAGGCGACTGCTGGCGCTGTACGTGCAGAAGCAGGAGGAGGTGTGCCGGGGGACGAGCCGGCTGCACCAGGGCCTGCTCAGGGCGGAGCGGCTGCGCAAGGACGTGCTGCACTGGGCCAAGGCCGAGGCACACTGCGGCGCCAACCGGGACATGTCTGACGGCGAGGATTGGTACGACAAGGAGGAGTGGGGGCTGGCCGAGGACCTCAAGAAGGGGCAGGACGAAGAGGAAGAGGACACGACGACGGCGGGCAAGAAGACGAGGAACCGGCGGTAGCCTGGCATGGTTTGGCGTGGCGTTTGGCATGTGCGGGACGAGACGACGAGCATGACGAGCCACGAGAGGCACGGGCTCTTTGGCCTAGTGATCTTGGCTGACGAGCAGTAGCAGCGGGTAGAATGTACGAGACTGGGCGAGACTCGTACAAACGATGCTTGCCGTTGAGCAAAGGGGCACGAAGCAGCAGCACGGCCAATGGGCAGCTCGCTGTGGCTCCCCCTTGTTTTAACGTCACCCCTCCCCCACCCAGATATGACGCCTGTGCAATTTGTGCTTTTTCAACCTGGCAACCTCGAGCTTCCAGCTTCGTAAAAGCCGCAGCGGCGTGGAAGACAGCAGCGCAACCTCGGGCTTCGCCATCGTCAGCCGTCGCTGCAGCTCGTCGTCGCCGTTCTCCGGAGACTGTCATTTCTTGCAGCCAACATGGCGTCTCGGGCGGGTGGTCTCGCCGGCTACGTGGACCTGGACAAGCAGAGCCTGCTGGGTGAGCCGGCGACCCCGGGCCCTTCGACGGCCGGCGGCCGTGTCTGACGGTTTGGTGGCAGTGTCGGTGTGCTCGATTGCCTTCAACCCCCTGTTCTGGAAGTGAGTGCCGCGGCCGCCGGTCCCTGCGCCAAGACTGACTGCGTGCGTCGACAGCATCGTGGCGCGTCAAGGTTCGCCGTCCCAGCACCGGAGCGCGCGCACGGCTTGCCATGGCTGACGTCGGGCGGTCCGCCGCGGCAGAGTACCACAACAAGGCGCTGACGCGGCTCTTCGGCGGGCGCTCGCGGACGGCGTGCTACGCGCTCGCGGCCACCATCTTCGCGCTGGGCATGGTGCGCGACTGGCTGTACAAGCGGGCCATCGAGGAGCAGCCGTCGCACCCGGCGCTGCAGACGGCGGCGGCGCGGGCCGCGGGCGTGGCGCTGCTGGCCGGCGGCAACGTGCTGGTGGTGACGTCGACGTGGGCGCTCGGCATCACGGGCACCTTCCTGGGCGACTACTTTGGCATCCTCATGGACGACATGGTGACGGGCTTCCCGTTCAACGTGTGCAGCGCGCCCATGTACTGGGGCTCGACCATGAGCTTCCTCGGCACGGCGCTGCTGCTGGGCAAGCCGGCCGGCGTCGTGCTCACCGGCTGGGTATGGATCGTGTACGTCATGGCGCTGCGGTTCGAGGACCCCTTCACGGCTGAGATTTACGCCAAGCGAGAGCGCGAGAGGGCGTCTGGGAAGAAGCAGAAGTAAGGGGGGGGGGCTGGATGTCAGGCAAGCAGTCGGGGCAAGGCTTTGCTGGGCACGAGGTGCCGTCTTGTCTCCTTGGAAGCTGCGTGTGGAATAGAGAAGCATCAGCCCCAATGTGCCGTAACTTGGCTAAGACGACAATGACGACAAGAGCGGTAGAAGGTAGAAGCAGGTCAAGCGTCACATGCGAGACCCTTGGCGTTACGTCAGGCGGCCCCGCCAACGGCTGCGGCTACCCCCGCAACAGCTCGACGACTTTCCAACCTCGTCGACTTTCCAAACTCGTCGACTTCCCAACCTCGTCGACTTTCCGCTTCCCAGCCCAAGAAGCTTCCCAGCTTACGCCCCTGTCTGCCTGCGAGTTCCTTGGTGCTGCTGCCGATCGCTTCTCATCGCCCCGCGGCTCCATCGGGCCAAAGCTGCCGACTGCAGCCCGAGCCGGCCCGCCATGTTCTCGCAGAAGAAGCCCTTCACGGCCGTCACGGTCAACGTCGAGAACCTCACGTCCGAGTCGTACAGCGTCGACGACCTCAGCGGCATCCCCGACCTCGTCGACGTCATCAAGCTGCAGGCGTCGGGCCCGAGCGAGGCGGCGCGCGCCATCCGCAAGAAGCTCAAGTACGGCAACGTCCACCGCCAGCTGCGCGCCCTCGTCCTGCTCGACGGCCTCATCCAGAATGCCGGCTCGCAC
Organism: Hypocreales sp. Mo6-1; assembly: GCA_002939055.1. Classification (NCBI taxonomy): domain Eukaryota; kingdom Fungi; phylum Ascomycota; class Sordariomycetes; order Hypocreales; species Hypocreales sp. Mo6-1. Next base: position 5,454,622 of record PNEP01000013.1, read on the forward strand.
TTCCAGCGCGCCTTTGCCGACGAGCCGCTGCTCGAGCGCCTCCGCGTCTGCGGCACCTCCAACCTCGCCGACCCGGCCGTGAGGCGCAAATGCGACGAGCTCTTCCGCGAGTGGGCCCAGTACGCCTCGACGCCGGGGCTCGAGCGCGTCGCGCGCCTGCATCGGGTGCGTCGGCTTGTGCACGCGGGAGCAGTCGGCTGACGCGCCCCTCGCACAGGAACTCCCTAAGCGCAAGGTGACCGTCACGCAGGAGCGCTCCAAGGTCATCCGGGAAACCGAGAACCCGTTCGGAGACGACGGCGACGGCGACGGCGACGAGCCCGAGAGAGCGCCCGCCGCAGCGCCCTCGACGGCCGCCGGCCCCAAGGCCAGCGACTCGCCGCGCCACGCTAAGAAAAAGGACAAGAGCAAGGGCGCCAAGGCCAAGGCCGGCAGCCGTCGCCGGCCCTTCGACCTCGAGGCCGAGAAGGACAAGATGAAGGCGGCCATTGCCGAGGCGTCGATAGCATCGACGAGCCTCATGAACGCGCTGCAGAGCGTCAACCGCGAGCGCGAGCGCATCTCGGACAACCGCCTCGCCGTGCACCACTTCGAGGCCTGCAAGCAGCTGCGGCGCCGCATCCTGCGCTACGTACGCGCGCCCGCTTCCCAGCCCTGTCGTGTGCTCCTGCTCAAGCGCCGTCTAGATCCACCACGTCGAGAGCGAGCAGTGGCTCGGCAGCCTGCTCCACGCCAACGACGAGCTCGTCCACGCCCTCATGTCGTTTGAGCAGCTCGACCAGTCCATCGACGCCGACAGCGACTCGGACGACGAGCTCGCCGAGCAGGCTCATCTCTACCACAGTGCGCCCCCCCCCCCCCCCCCCCAAGCTCCGGCGCGTTTGTTGCTCACCAGTGGCATCCGCAGTGGCCGCGCTCAAGGCCAAGGAGGACCAGCCCGCCGTCCAGCCGCCGTCTCTCTCCGGCCTCTCACTCGGCCCCGCGCCCGTCCCGCGGTCCGCGCCCGCAGCTCCGGCCCGGCCGCGCAAACCCGTCGCCGAGCCCGCCCTGTCTGACGACGACGACGACGACGACGACGACGACGACGACCCCTTTGGCGATAAGAACGTCATCGAGACGCCCGCCCACGAGCACGAGGAGCCGCGCTGGTAGGCGGAGCGTTCAGCCGAGCGAGGGCCCGGCGTAAGGCCAGGCCTGCTGTTGGCCCTCCCTTTCTAGGTTGTTCACGGAGCATCTGATATTAGCGACGACACATGGGCAGCGACTGGCATGTGTAATGCATATTATACGAGACCGGGTTGGACACATGCACAGCGAGGTGGATTACGAGTATCACGCAGCAGATGAAACCATGCTTTTCTCCTTTTAAGCGCCCGTGTCACTGGCTTGAGCGTGACGGCGACGCGTCGACAACACTCGGACGCGGTATAGGGTAGGCTGCAGGATATCAAGGCGGCAAAGATGGTGGTCCGGAGCCAAAGCCAGGACCTGCGATGCAGCGGAGAGATCCGCGGCCTCGAGACGCGGGCGGCGTTGACCGCCGTTTGGGCTGCATCGCGACAATCCCAAGCCAAGGAGCCAACGGGGGGCAGAGCCAACAAACAACTCGCGCTCTGGTTGTTTGCTGCCAACCGCCTCGGTCGCACCAGCCTCGTCTCAGGGCCACACGTGGGCGCATCGGATGGGTGCTGCCCGGCGAGCGTGTGCGACTCGAGCCTCGCGGCGTGTCCCAGACAAGGGGGACGTGGTGCGCGGCATGCCGTGGCACCGAACTCGCCAGGACGGCAGTCGATGGCGCAAGGCGCTGCCTCGTGGCGGCGGCCTGAAGGGGCGAATCCCGTCGTGGCTGTCACGTCGCACGGCGTCATCGCGCGGCTGGGGCTCCGTGCGCCATCAGCCGAGGGCGGACGGCCAGGGCGGCACCCGTCGGACCGTTTCGCGCATGGGGCGAGCCTTGGGCCGCTGGCCGAGTCTTCTGGAAGGCTTCCCGTCAGAGACACGGAGGCGCCGGTGCCAGACAGGGCCGGTGCCAGACAGGCCGGTCGTCAGCCCGTGGCTGAACCCCTGGCGAGGCCGCCATTGGGCTTCCAGACTGTTGGTACCCTCGACCGCCTTGATTGACATGGGGGCGTCAATAGACATGGCGCCTGGGCTGTTGGCCGTCCGGACCTAGGCAGTCGCAACACCGTCTTGTCTCGCACGCGGCGGCTGCACATGTTTCGGAGGCTCGAGAGATAGCGCGGAGCCCGGGGTCGGATTGGCCGTCGGCGCCTCTTGTGGATGCCTGGGCTGCGACGCAAGGGCGGCCGGGGAGGCGGCGACGGCACCGCGGCGCTTGTCAGACGAGGCGCGGACGGACGATGCTGCCATGTTTATGTCCGAACTATGGCCGTTGGCCCCTGCGATTCCCGCCCCTTGCTGCGCCTGCGAGCCACGGGATCTCAGCACGAGCGACGGAGCGATACGAGCGACGGGCGACGGGCGATCTCGACTGCGGCCAGGCTGCGGCACGAGCAGCGCGATGGGATCGCGCAACGTCGTGGAGGAGCGGAGCAGCGACGGTCCGCCAGCGAGATGCGGGTCGCGAGGCGTGTCGACAGCGAAGCCGGCCATCGTCGTCCACGGCTGCCCATTGGCGCGAGAACGACGATAAGCCGCCACTGGCGCGACGTCGTCGGCCTCTTCGGCGCCGCCGGACAGCCGCCATTGTCGCCGGCCGGCCAGCAAATCAGCGGCGACGACGAGCCTTTCCACGTGCAAAGATTTTCGTTTCTTCCCCTTTGAGCACCTGCTCACCTAATCCATGACCGTCCTCGGTACCCCGTGTCCCTCGAGGCCGCGCCTCTGGAGCCCCCGGTTCCCGAGCTGCGCCCTCGGCCTCTCGAGGACCCCGAGAGCAGCAGTCGATGATCAATCCATGCGATCCGCCGGCAGATGCTGACGAGGCTGCCGTCGTAGCCGGAGGGCGCGCACCGCGAGCTCTGTACCGGGCACTTGGGTACATGCGTCATGATGCTGGAAGATTTCGAGAAGCCTGCCGCCATGCGTCTAGCCCGAAGCGGCGAATGAGGGGGAGAGCCGTCCAGCCGTGGCCTCCCCAACAGCAGCTCTCGCCTTGCTCTCTCGAGTGCGCCGTTGACGTGACGCTACGATGCACTGGACATGCCAGCTGCCCTGCCTGTGTATTATGTATTATGCAGAGCGCGGCTGCATCTGCGGAGAGGAGCCAAGAGTGGACTGTCGTGTCCGCGTGAGCAGGCGAGCGAGGCATCAACCAACGCCCGCAGTGCCGATGAATAGCAGGACAATTGGAAGCCGGCTCCACGAGGCCATGCCCCAGGAGCCAGGCTCAACAAGGCATCCCTCTCCAAACCTTCAAAGGGATCGACGGCTTGCACAGTGCACAGTGTAACCGTGTCGAGCCGCGCTCGCTTGGCGAGCAGGCGTTTGCCGGTGCCCCTCTCAGTAGACGGAGTCTGATTGCCCAGATCCCGAGGCTGTGGCTTGTCCAGCCTCTCGGATCTCCAGTTTCGGCCAGCAGGCGCTCCTTGGAGACAAGCCGCGGGTTGACGCATCCAAGCCGGGTTGACGCATCCAAGCCGGGTTGACGCATCCAAGCCGGGTTGACGCATCCACCGGGTCGACGCATCCAAGCCGGGGCGGCGGCGGCCCTCTGAACCACCTCTGGATCGCGTTGGTCCCGGCCAGACTGCGGCAGACGACGCCACTTCCGTCGTGATACGCTGTTCCTGCGCCGGGGCCAGCTGGCAGACAGGCCGCCTGCGTCCCGGCCAGCAAACCAGCCTCGCCCAGCCCGTGCCGTGGAAGTTGCCGGCATGGCTCCGACGGCCGAGGCGCACTCGCAGCTGCAGCGAGCCGGGTATTGGCATCAGCCAGGCGTCGAGGCTGGCGGCGCGCGTCTGGCCTGCCTGCATGGAGCCGCGAGAGGGCCGAGGACGACATTGGCCGCCGCGTAAGCACCGCGTCGCATGCCGCCGCCTTGAGCACAGAGGCGGCTATGGATCGAGCAGCGGAGCGCGGCGGCGGGCGCGTCGCATGGCCGCCTGTTCTCTCGTCCCGGTCGTCGTTCGGTCCGCGCCCGATGTGACAGGCTAATAATATCCCGATGTCGACGGCGTGTTCGCCAGAGAGCGCGTGCGCGCCCGCAACCGGGCTCCTCGGCCGTCCTGATGCGGCACAGATGCCCAAACGGGATCGTCCTTGCACGCGCCGCTCGCGCTGCCTCGGACCCGTGACCGGCGGCCGCGCAGGGCCGCCGGCTGGCCCGTCGCCCCCGTGCTGGCCCGTCGCCCCCGTGCGCGCATCGCCGGGCCGCCGGGGGACAGGGTGTCGTCGTCCAAGCTGCCGTGCCAGCCAGGCCACGCCAGGTCTTGTGCAGGCAATCACGGCGGCGCGTTGGTGGCGCACCGTGCCCCCTGCGCCCCGCGCACTATGTACACGCCGCCGGCAGAGGCTCAACTGCAAGGCCGTGAGCCTCCACGACGTCAGAGCCTCGTCCGTGCTCCTCCTCCGCCTCCAGCTTCCAGGTACCGGGTTTCACCACGCCGTCGCCATGGTCGCCCCCCGGCTCGCCCGTCCACGACCTGCGATGCTCCTGATGCCCGCGCGCCCGCGAGGATTTGGCAGCCCGCCATCAGCTTACCTGCTCCCCTAGGCCGCCGGCCGCCGCCCGACGTTGCGCTCTGCATCCGTCGACCGTCGACATCGCTGCCGCCGCCGCCGCCGCCGCCGCCGCGGCGCCTTGTTTGGTCGGGCCCCGCGAGCCGGCCCTCTCGGCGCACCTATATAGTCTCTGTGGCTCCCGGCGCTTCCCTTCTGGCCCCTCGCTCCCCGCGCCTCCGTTTCAGCCCAGTAGCCGTCGTCTGTTGTCCTGCTCGACGAAGCGCGCGCACAGAGCAGCCAGCCCTACGGGAACCAAGTGCGCCCGGTCCTCTCCCGGTGGCGTCTGCCGCTCCCAGTACGTCTTGGCTCGTCCTTTCTCTATCAATGGCTCGTGTGCCTCTTCATACCTCTTTTCCCCCTCTCTCTCGGCACTGCTTCGCCTGTGGTTCCTTCGAGATTCCTTCCTCGGCGGCTTGGCACCTCGCTGCCTGCGCTCGTGCTCGACAGGTAGGTACCGTCCCCATCCAGAGCGCACCCTTGCGCCCGGCGCCACAGCATGTCTCTGGCTCGTTGCCTTGGTCCATCTCCGGCTGCCTCTCCAATTTTCCTTTTGTTCCCCCCTGCCACCGAGGCGCCTGCCTGTACATGCCGTGCGGGCCGGGTACCTCGAGGTACCTCGCGCATGTACTCTGCACAGTACGCGCTGCAGGTGACCCCCCCCCCTTCCCCTGTGGACCCCCCGACTTCAGAGGCTTGGCCCCTAAAAAAAGTTACGTCGTGCCGATCCCAAAGACGGACGACAAGCATGAACCTCTTGGCCCCGACATTCCATTAATCCAGCCCGCGGGCAACAAACCTCTGGCCCAGAGGCGAGCCTGCGCCGCGACTTCTGCTTGCAGCCCCTTGTCCTGCCCTCTGGCTTCTTGCCTTTCCTTGCGCTGCTAACCAAGGGCCTGGAGACCGAGTCAGGATATCCTCCTCCGGCCGCCGCCCTCGCTCGCCGTGGCGCCAGCCCTTCCGGCCCGCTGCCCTGCGGCTTCAAGGCCTTGGTGCGACAGCTGCTCGTCCCGCCGGGCCTGAATCGAGCCGCCGCGCGTCGCCCGCCCTCCACGTGCCTCACGCGTCGAGGCTGCTAGGCCTCTGTCGGCTTCGACAACTCACCGGCGGCCGAGCTCTGTGTTGGTCGCCCGCCAAGCCCGCCTGCTCGGCAGTGACGTCCCGGAATCCAGCGGCCAGCAGGCCAAGCTGCCTGTGCTGCCTGCCGCGGGGTTTCTCTGCTCGCTCCAGCTCTGTTCATGAACTAGGTGTTGCCTAGGAGGTGGTGCAGACGGCACCCCCGCAGACAGACAGTCCCTTTTTCGCTGCAAAGGTCCGACAGCCGCGTTGGAGGGGTTGCCTGCCGTCTTCCCTCGACCTGGCTCCCTCTGGGCCGAGGATCACGACCAGCCGGGAACCAGTGGCCAAACTATCAGATCCCGAGGGTCACCATACCCTCCTCATTGTTCCCTACGGTGGCTTCTCTAGTCACGGGATCCCTACACCCACCAGCTCGCCCTGGCTGTTGCCACAGACAACAAGAGGGTAAGTCCAGACTGTCCCCGGCCTGGCGGCCTGTTGGGGCTGGGTGGGCACGTCTGCCATCTGGGACAACGGGCCACAGAGCGGCCCATGCTCGCGGTAGCGTCAAACTCGGGTAACTCGCCCTGCCATGACCATCGCGACGGGCGCCAACCCTCTCGTCCCAACTGCCTAGGCCACCATCCCCACCACCAGGCCTGTTGGTCGTGTGTCATTTGGCAGTAGCCCTAGTCATCTGGGTGCTAACCCTGGCAAGACAGACCAGCCCAATCGCCATTAATATCGCTGGCTCCGTGCTGTGAGAGACAAACGTGGTTGTGTACGTCTGCCCCCTCCGCCTCAGGTTGGCGCGCCCCCCCCCCCCCCCAGTCTCGGGAGCAACTGACTGACGGGCTTCACCAGGCCTGAGCAGCGACAGGACTCTGGGTGACGGCGTTGGGTAGATGGACCTTACGAACATGCTGAATAACAGAGGTGGCCCCGTCTCTCAGCATCAACTCCCCGCCGACTATCAACTTCTTCACCAGCTGCCTCTCGTCAAGCCCGAGCCCGACATGGAGCGCTCAGTCTCGCCTCACATGTCTGAACACTCGTCGTTCTCGACACCCCACAGCATGACCCGTTCGTACGGCTCGCCGGCCGCCATGCAGGGCTCGATGCATATGCCAACCTCGATGTCGAGCTCCATGACGATGCCGGCATACCAAGACATGCCCGGAGCCATGGCCGGCGTGCCCAACATGGCCATGCAACACATGCCTCAGCCGGCTCAGCCTCCACAGCCGCCCGTCAAGGCCTACCCGTGCAGCACGTGCGGCAAGGGCTTTGCGCGGAGGAGTGATCTCGCTCGACACGGTGAGAGACGGCCATGCGCGCCCCATGCTATCATCATCGGCCACTGACGTCAGGGACTGCAGAGCGAATCCATAGTGGAATCCGGCCGCACGTTTGTGACTATCCCAACTGCGGCAAGATGTTCATCCAGCGGTCGGCCTTGACTGTGCACCAGCGGGTGCACACGGGAGAGAAACCGCACCACGTGAGTCGGATGCCCTCTGACACCATGGGGACCCGTGCTGACGGCGACTGGGCAGTGTGAGACGTGCGCCAAGCCCTTCAGCGACAGCAGCTCGCTCGCCCGGCATCGGCGTACGCACTCGGGCAAGAGGCCGTACAAGTGCCCCTATGCCGACTGCCAGAAGACGTTCACGCGGCGGACGACACTGACGCGCCACCAGAACCACCACAGCGGCACGATCGAGGAGGCGGCGGCGGCGACGGCGGCGGCCCTGGCGGCGTCCAAGGCCAAGAGCGTGCCGCAGCCGCGGTCGGACGGGGAGCACATGTCGAACCACGGCTCGCCGCTGACGACGCCGTCGCCGGGGCAGCGGCCCATGTCGATGTCGCCCGGCATGGACATGACGGGATCCAACGGCATGAGCCGGGGCCACGCGGGCGAGTTCCAGTACATGGCGCAGAACGGCTCGCTGCCGGCGCACCTCCGCGTCGGCAGCCCCACGTCGGCGGCGCCGGCCGGCTACAACAGCAACGGGATCCGGCCGACGTCGCACCCCACGGGCTACGGGCCGCCGCCGACGCTGGAGCCCAGCCTGGAGCAGCATCAGCCGGCGCCGGGGAGCACGGGCGGCAGCCCTCACATGGCCAACGTCGGGTGGCAGTCTCCGTCGCACGTGCCGTCGCCGTCGCAGAACGGGGCCAGCTACGTGTATCCCGAGCCCGAGACGTATCCCCAGAGCGCGGCCATGGGCCAGATGTACTACGGGGCGGCGCCGCAGCTGCGGCGGCCGCAAGGCAACGAACCCAGCCTCGTGCACATGGCCTAGGCGGACGTGTTGGCGGCGGCCGACTGGGACGGAGCTGCCGTTGGACCGGGGCCGAAGACGGCCCACCGATACCCTGAGCCTCGCTGCGAGGTTTCGGTCGGCGGGGAGCAGTGAACAGGGCAGGGGCCGGGACGAACACGATGGCGTCGGAGGCAGATATTCCTGCCCACGCCTGCTTTGACGCGGGCCAGACGTCGATGCCCTTGCCCCCTGTTCTCGCTTCTTTTCCCTTGTCGTTTCTTATCTCATCATATCCTCGCTTTTTCCTTTGTCGACATTTTGACAATAGACAGGCGATACGGAACCTCACGACTGAAGACGTTTATTCTCTCACCCTCTCCACCGACACTCATGTGCATGACGAATTGCTGGGCGGATAGAAGGAGTTGCCTGGACAACACCAAGCTTGAGACATGGCCAAGCAGCCGGGCTTGCAGGAGACGAGGGGAAGAGAGAGGGTACATTATGTATGTATGTATATAGTCTGATGGCAGGAGACCCATCCAATCAAGACGATATGCACGACAAGCTTGCGAGGAAATAGGCTTTTTGGGGCAACATGACTCTATAGTAATAATAGCAATAATAGCACTACGGCGAGCTAGCAGACGTTGCAGCGGCGGAGCTTATTTGAATGCGTAAAGAGGAGGCCTGTTTCTGCTGGAGACGGGAGAGAGACGCCACTCCGGCTGTCTGGAATCCTGGATGCGTCGCCCGGAACCTCGACTTGGAGCCTGCAAACATTCACGGACTAAGTGTCGTTCATACACGGACCCTCCAGCCAATCGCGGGCTGCCAGCCCGTAGGGGTCCGCGCCACTAAAATTTAGTGTGAGTAGTCCCGAGCGCATGGCTCGGATTAGCCATAGAGAGAGTCGCTATCCAGCACCTTCGTTAATTGAAGCTATCGTCACGATAGCTATAGGAGCCGCCGCGCCGCCGCGCTGCCGGCGCTACCGTTAAGCCCGGCCCGAGGGTTCTTCCGATTATATATATATCGTATATAGTAGCGGAAAGGGCGTTATTTAAGCCCTTTAATTACTACTACTACTACCGCTATTATTACTACTATTACTATTACTACTACCGCTACTGCTACTATTAAGCCTAGCCTAAGGGTTCTTCTAATTATATATATATTATATATAGTAGCGGAAAGGGCGTTATTTAAGCCTATTAATTAATGCTGCGGCGGCTATTTATTAAGTTAATTAAAGGGGCTAGCCTAATGCTAAGAAAAGCCCTAAATATAGTTAGAGGCTATCTAAATAGCTATATTACTAAAATTATATATATTTATAATTACTAGCGCCCCGAATTACTATAAGCTCCTTTAATTTATTATTAGCGCTTTATATTATAACTATAAGCTTTTTATTTATTATAATAAAAGTAATATAACTTATAGTACTTATTATAATATTAATAGCTATAACTATTATAAAGCTTTTTATAATACTTATAGTAATTATAATATTAATAGTTATAGCTATTATAAAGCTTTTTATAATACTTATAGTAATTATAATACTAATAGTAATTATAATACTAATAGTTATAACTATTATAAAACTTTTTATAATACTTATAGTAGCTATAATATTTATAATAATTATAATACTTATAGTAATTATAATACTAGTAGTTATAGCTATTATAAAGCTTTTTATAATACTTATAGTAGTTATATTACTTATAATAGCGCTAGCTACTATATAGCTTCTTATAGGGCCTTAAATTAAGTCTTAAATTACTTAATAAATATATTAAGCTAGTTATTAATACTAGTTATTATATTTCTTTTATTATTATTATTTATAGTAACTTTCTTTCTCTTTTATATTTTTAGTGCCTATAAGCTTATTATAAATCCCTTCTCTTTCCCTTAAGCTTTTTAATTACTTAATATTTTATTTATAAAGGCTTTAGCTAAAGGGAGTAGTTATAGGAAGTTATTTATATATTAATAAAGTTAAATAATATTAAGGTTAAGCTTATAATATTATTAAAGAAGGGCTTTTTACTTAACTTACTTAAAGTTAGCTCTTTATATTATATTAATAATAATATTAACTATAAGGGCTTAAAGTTATTAATAATAATTAATATTATTAAATTAAAGGCTTTAGGCTTCCTAAAGGAAGTTAATAAGTTAATATTAATATAATAGCTCTATTTATAGTATAAAGTCGCCTATATATTTTATAAGTAGCTATTTTTTAATAAGTTCTTCTTTAATTAACTTAATTTACTTAATAATTTTATTTATTACCTTTTAGCTAATTTTATTTATTAAGTTTATTATTATAAGATAAGTAGCCTATTTATTATAGCGGGTCTTAAATTCTTTATTAAACTAAATATTATAGTATTAATAGTATTATTTAACTATTTTCTAAATATATATATATAGCTTAAAGAGATTAGAAAAATAGTTCTAAAAATAGGTCTTTAACTTATAATAAAAGCTTTTAATATAAAAGGTTATTATAATACTATAATTATAATAGCTCTTAACTATAAAGGTAGTAAACTAGAATTATATTAAAATATAAGTTTTATAAAAATAGGAAATTAAAGTTATTAATAATATTAATATAGAAATAGTATAGGGAAGTTATTAAAGGGCTACTTACCTTCTTAATTAAAGAACTCTTTAAGTAAAATCTCTTATTATATATAAAAAGCCTTCTTAATAGGTATATATATATAAACTATTTAAGTATTATAAATACTATTAGCTATATATTTAAGCTTATTACTTAAAGGCTTATTACTTAAGGCCTTTAGTTAATTAATAACTTAAGGCTTTTACCTTTCTATAAGTTAATAGCCCTTAAGGCTTTTAATTTACTTCTTCTTAATATATAATATTACGTTTTTCTTAATATATTAAATATAAAGCTATTACTAAACTTAAGGGAAAGTATTATAAAAACCCTTCTTAAATATAGTATTAAAGTCTATAAGGATTATAGCTAGCTTAATAATACTAGCTTTTATAACTATAATATAAAGCTATTAAATAAGTTATATAAAGGCCTTAGTATCTTTCTTTTTAATTAAACTAAAGGTAATACTAAAGTTTATATATAATAATATAATACTTATAATTTAAAGTAAAGGTATATTAAAATAATTAACTTTATAGATATTATTTATTAAAAGTAGCTTTAGGTTTTACTTTTAGTTTTTTATATAAATATAATATATTTAGAAAAACTAGTATAAAATACCCTTAGTATTATAATTATAAGTATAGTAAAAAACTTAATTATCTTTTTTAAGTACCTTTATAAAGGCTTATATTAATATATTAATACTATAATACTTAAAATAAAGCTATTATTAAATAAAATAAATATTAAATTATATAATACTAACTTTAGGATATTTCTTATTAATTTAATTAATAATATCTTTTATTATTTTAATAAAGGATAAATAGACTTAATAAATAAATATATAAGTATAGATACTTTTAATTAAATAATATTTATAATAAAAGAGTAAAAAAAGTTACTTAAAATAAAGATATTAATAGAAGTTAAGGAGATATCTTTACTTAATTTATAGTTAAAAGTTATACTTTTAGTAACTAACTTAATATATAAATTATTCCTAAGTTTTATCTCCTATATATACTATACTTACTTAATTAAATAATTTTAAGAGGCCTTTTCCTTTTTTATATATTTATTAGCCTTTAATTATTTCTTATAATAGTATTATATCCTTTAGTAAGTACTTTAATACTTTATTAAACTCCTCTTTAATATATAAAAACTACCTTAATTAAAAGAAAGTATAATAAAAAAATAAAGTATTAAATAATAAGTTTTATAAAACTATAAAGAAAAAATTAATTAATATAATTAAATATTTATAGAAAGAAAAGTTATTATAAAATAAAATTATTATATAAGAAAAGCTTTATAAAGGAAAGTATAATTTACTTTTATACCCTTTAGATCTTTTAATTTAAATTACTTTAAAGCCTTTCTTTAATTTAAGCTTAATTTAACTTCTTTTTTATTATTTTTCTCTTAAAGTTTCTCTTTAGGTCCCTTTACTTATTATTACTAATAGTATTAAAGATAGAGTTCTTACTCTTTTATTTAATTAGCCTTAGGCTTTTTATTTATTTTATTAATAGTTACTTTAATCTTATTTTAAGTATATAAGTCTATTAAATTAAAAGAGACTAAAGAAATAAAAGTCCTAAAAGGTTTAATACTTAAGACTTCTAGTATTCTATAAATAAGTTTTAAGTATTAATTAATTATTTTAATAATTATCTCCCTCTCTTTTAGCTAGACCCTTTATTAAGTATTAATTTATTTAATATTAAAGTTATTATATATAAAAACCTTATTTTTAATTTATTTATAATAGCTAGAATTAATAGCTAGTTAGCCTTTAGGCTTTATTTATTAATAAATAGTTATAGGAGTTACTCCTAAGGGCTTATTTAATCTATTTATAGTTATAAAGCTAGAAGAAGAAGCTTTATAATAAGTATTTAGAAAGGGAGTTTATTATAAAACCTTTATAATTTATTAATTCTTTTAAACTATAGTTTTTAGGCTTATTAGAATTCTTTAAGTAATTATAAAAGTTATTAAGGTTTATTTATTAACTCCCTTAAGAGTTTAGGGTATAGGAGGATTAATAGGCTTTATAGAGGTAATTTAAGAAAAGTAATATAATTACTAAACTAATAAAGTAATAGTTTTAGGAATAGCTATAACCTTTTAATTAATTACTATAAAAAGCTTACTAACTTTTTAGAGTAATTTTATTAATTTAATTAACTATTAAAAAGAAGAAGGCTTTAAGGGTTTAAAAGTTATAAAAAATACTTTATTAAACTTAAAAGAGTTACTTAAACTTAAGGATTATAAAAAAGAAAGTAAATTAAACCTTTTTAATATAATAATAATAAGTAAAGCTATAGTTAAGTTAAGAGGCTTAAAAGTTATTAAAAGAAGTCCTAAGGATTAATAAACTTTAGCCTTAAGCTTATAGTCTATAGAAAAAGCTTTAAATATATTACTAAACTTAAAAGAGTTATTTAAAGTAAGACTATTAAAATATAAAAAAGAGAGAATTAAGGTTTACTTAAGTATTATAGTCTATAAAAAAGGGGAATTTAGCGCTTACTTTAATATTATAGTAATAGCTAAGATATATTTTAAGAGGCCTATAAACTTAAAAGAGGCTTTTAAAGGCTATTAAGTAATAGATAGAGCTCTTAAAGGCTATTAAGCTATTAATAGAGCTCTTAAAGGCTATTAAGCTATTAATAGAACTCTTAAAGGAAGTAAAGGGCTAAAAGCTAACTTTATAAATAGCTTATCTTTAATTAATATAATAATAGGAGTTAAAGTACTTATAGGTAAGCGCTTTCTTATAGGCTAGCTTATTTAAAGAGCTTAAAGTACTTAAAGAGCTTTCTATATTTATAGAAATATTAATTAAACTTATTATATCTTTTTAACCTCTTTTAATAACTTTAACTTTTACTTTAAATCTTTTTAACTTAATTTAAATAGTATTATAACTTAAGGATTATATAATATTATTAAAAAGTTATTTTAAAATAATTAGTTTTTATTATAGCCTATCTTTTTATTAAAACTTTCTATTAAATAAAGATTATTAATAATAATAATTATATTATTTAAGTAAATAGGCCTATAAAGGCTTTAAAAATAAACCTTAAATTTATTAAGGTCTTAAAAAAGAACTTTAAGTTAAGGGAAGGCTTAATTAATTTAACTTAAGCTTTAAATCCTAAGCTTATTTTTAATAATTATTAAAAGGTTTTTAATAATTTATTAAAAATAGACTTTATAGGCTTTTTATTATTAAGTTAAGAAATATAAATATTAATTATAAAAGAAGAAGTCTTTAAAATTATTTAATAAAAAGGGGAATTTAAAGTATAACTTAATTTTAATTTAATTATTATAATTAAATAGCTCTTAATAATAAATATTAATTAAGCCTTTAATTTAATATTAAATTATTTAAATAGTTAAGTATTTATATTTCTAGCTTTTCTTTTAAGTTATATAAAGAATAAGGAAAAAGTTAAAGTTATAAAGTAAGTTAACTTTATATAAGATTTATATTTAGTAATTAATAAAAGCTTATAGTCTCTATAGGTAATTATTAAATTTAGTATTAAAGTATAGTAAAGTCCCCTTAAGGTAATCCTATAAGAAAGCTCTTTAATATACTTTATTATTATTTTTATTTATAAAATTAATTAAATTAATATATAAATAGTATTTATATACTTTAATATAAATATTAAATATAAATAAGCCTTAAATCTTAATAGTATTAAGAAGTATATAATAAGTAAACTTCTCTTTTTCTTAAGTAATCTAATTAACTAGCTTATATTCCCTATTAATTATAATTATAGTTAGGGTCTTTATAATTATTATTATATTCTTAATACTTTTAGTAAGAATTTAAAATATTATTATATTACTAAAGTTATTTATTTATTTCTTTTAAAGTATATTAATTATAAAATTATAGATATTAATTATATAATTACTTTAAGTATAAAGCTTTATATAATTAAATATAACTTTTAAGCCTAAATAATATATATTATTTTTAATTTTATTTAACTAGACTTCCTTATTAAGTATATAAACTAAGACTATAAGTTAGTATTTATATAAAATAAATTAAAAGAGTTAATATTTATATAATATTTTTAAATAATATATAGTATTATCTTCTTTCTTATTATAAAAGCTTTTAATACTTCTATTAAAGTAAATACTTTTAATAAACCCTTTAAGTATTATTTTAATACCCTTTCTAAAATACTTTTTAAAGAAAGTTGCCTTAAAAGCTTAAAGATATAAATAATTAAGTTATTTAAGAGTTATAATATTAATTAAAATAAAGCTAGAAAATATTATAAAAGAAAGAAAAAGGAAAGGAAAATACTTTAATTAAATAATTAAATATAATTTATAAAGTAAATAAAGAATAGGTATTTCCCTAAGGATAATATATATAAGTTAGGAAAGGGCCTTTTAAAATAAGATTTTATTTATAATTCTTTATTAAGGGTTTTTATTAAAATAAAGAAAATTAGAGTTATTTATAATTATTTAATTAATCTATAAGCTTATTAAAGAATTATAGAGTCTAAAAGTAATATAAAAAGAAAAGAATTATACTTATAGAAAAGGTATAAAAGAAAGAAAAGGTATTATATATATAAAATCTCTTTCTATATATTAATATACCTTTATAATAAATAAAATACTTATTTAAAAAGTTAAAGAACTATTTATTACTATAACTAGATATATTCCTATTATTTATTAACTTAAAGTATATCTTCTTTATAAAATCTTATTTATTACTACCTTTTAATTAATATATTACTTTTTTTTACTTATATTTTAATTTTATACTCTTCTCTTTAGCTAGAGATCTCCTTACTTTCTTTTAATTATTTTTTATAATATTATAACTTTTATTTTCTTTTCTTTTTTATTTTAAGCTATACTATTAGTTCTTCTTTCTTTTTTTTCTTTTAGCTTTTTAAGATAAATAGTAATACTTTTATAAGCTCTTTAAAGTAAATAAATCTTTTAAATATCTTTAAGAATATTTATTAATTTATTTCTATAAATTCTTTTATAATTAAAGTCTAACTCTTTTAGAATTATTATACTAAATATATATTAAACTTAAGCTTTATAAACTATTTCTAAATAATATTTTTTAAGACTATTTAATTTTAAGTCTTTAAAAGTATTAATAGTTTTTTTAGATCTATTATTACCTTAAGGTTTAAGTTTATAGAGGTTATAATATTAGCTATTAAAATATCTTTATTTTTATTAAAGTCGCCTTTTAAAAAGAGTAGCCTTCTTTTATACTTAATCTTATTTATAAAGTTATAAAAGATTATTTATTAACTCTTTACTTCTTTAAAGAAGTCTTATTACTTAAAGAGCTAGTACTTTTTAGGTTAAATTAAATTATTTATATATTAATTAAGATTACCTATTTAAATAGCTTTTTCTTTATTTAATTAATTAATCTATACTCTAAGCATACCTTAACTTTCGCTTTTTTATTTACTAACTATTAAAATAACTATATATATAGCTATTATATCTAGACTTATACCTTAATTATTACTATAATTAAAGAGTATATTCTTTATTCTTTCTATAAATATATTTTAAGCTTAACTTTTAATAGCTATACTTATATTAACTATATTTAGAATAAGAGTTATATTATAATATATAAATAATATCTTTTCTTAAGTTATACTCCTTAGCCTTATAATAAAGGATATATTAACTCTTCTTTTTATAATTATAATAAGCTAGATCTTAAAATTATTATACTTTCTATAAAGTATATTATTAATAATAACTACCTTTAGATTATAAAGGATTCTTTTTATTTATTTCCTAACTTTATAGTAATTAAAGGTAAAAGTAATAAAAGTTAAAAGTAATTAAAGTTTTAGCCTTTATATATAGAGAATTTATAATTAAAAGAATATTTAATTATTTAATCTTAATATTATTATTTTTATAAAAGAAATAAAAATAAAAAAAATTATAAAAAGAGTATTAACTTTTATATATTATAACTACTCTTCTCCTTAAGCCTTAATAGTAATATTTTTATAAGCTATAAGTTAAATAAGCTATAATATAATATACTTAAAGGAAAGATTTTATAAAAAGTATTTTATATTACCTTCTTTTTTTAGCGCTTAATTATAGAAGTTAGACTTTAATAATTAATAGCTCTTTCTTTATTAATTATAATTCTATATTATTTAATAATCTTTTTAAAAGAATTAATAATTAAATATTATTAATAACTATTTAATTAAAGGTTATTTATAAAGAATTAAAAAGAAGATCTTTTAGAACCTTCTCTTTAAGTAATAACTTATTTCTTAAAATTATTTTATCTTAAAGTAATTAATAGTTAGAAAATAAAGTCTACTAATTATTAAAATCCTAAATAAATTTCTTAATATATTCTCTTAATATAGTTTTATTAAGGCTAATTCTATTAAAAGTTTTAAGTTAATAGATATTAGTTTTAAATACTTAAAATTTAATTTAAAAAAGATTATTTTAATATAATTAATACTTTACGTTTCTTAATAAATTATTTAATCTTTAAATATTATAAAATAAAATAAAGTCTTCTAAAAGAAAAGTATTATCTTTTTTATATAATATATATTAATTTTTAATATTAATCCTAAGAGTTAGGTATTAATAGTATTTAGTTTAATAAAGGAAAAATAGATTTAATAAATAAATATATAAATATAAATACTTTTAATTAAATAGTATTTATAATAAAAAAGTAAAAAAGATTACTTAAAATAAAGGTATTAATAAAAGTTAGGGAGATATTTTTATTTAATCTATAGTTAAAAGTTATACTTTTAATAACTAGCTTAATATATAGGCTATTCCTAAATTTTACTTTTTATATATATTATACTTATTTAATTAAATAATCCTAAAAGGCTTTTTTCTTTTTTATATATTTATTAGCTTTTAATTACTTCTTATAATAGTATTATATCTCTTAATAGGTGCCTTAATACTCTATTAAACTCCTCTTTAATATATAAAAGCTACTTTAACTAAAAGAAAGTATAATAAAGAAATAGAGTATTAAGTAATAAGTTTTATAAAACTATAAAGAAAAGATTAATTAATATAATTAAATATTTATAGAAAGAAAAGTTACTATAAAGTAAAATTATTATATAAGAAAAGCTTTATAAAGGAAAGTATAATTTATTTCTATACCCTTTAGACCTTTTAATTTAAATTACTTTAAAGCCCCTCCTTAATTTAGGCTTAATCTAACTCCTCTTTTACTATTTTTTTCTTAAAGTTTCTCCCTAAATCCCTTTACTTATTATTATTAATAGTATTAAAGATAGAGTTCTTACTCTTTTATTTAATTAACTTTAGGCTTTTTATTTATTTTATTAATAGCTATTTTAACTTTATTCTAAGTATATAAGTCTATTAAACTAAGAGGAATTAAGGAAATAAAAGTTCTAGAAGGTTTAATACTTAAAACTTTTAGTATTCTATAAGTAAATTCTAGGTATTAATTAATTATTTTAATAGTTATCTCTCTTCTTTTTAGCTAGACCCTTTACTAAGTATTAGTTTATCTAGTATTAAAGCTATTATATATAAAAACCTTATTTTTAATCTATTTATAGCGGCTAAAATTAATAATTAGTTAGCCTCTAGGCTCTATTTATTAATAAGTAGTTATAAGAGTCGCTCTTAAAGGCTTATTTAATCTATTTATAGTTATAGGGCTAAAAGAAGAAGCTTTATAATAAGTATTTAGAAGGGGAGTTCGCTATAGGACCTTTATAGCTTATTAATCTTTTTAAATTATAGTTTTCGGGCCTATTAGGATTCTTTAAGTAATTATAAGAGTTATTAGGGCTTACCTACTAGCTCCCTTAAGAGTTTAGGATATAGGAAGATTAATAGGCCTTATAGAAATAACTTAAGAAAAGCGTTATAATTATTAAATTAATAGAGTAATAGTTTTTAAAATAGCTATAACCTTTTAATTAATTATTATAGGAAGCTTACTAGCTTTTTAGGGTTACTTTACTAAACTAGTTAATTATTAAAAAGAAAGAGGCTTTAAGAGTCTAAAAGTTATAAAAGACGCTCTATTAAGCTTAAAAGAATTACTTAAACTTAAGGATTATAAAAAAGAAAGTAAGTTAGACCTTTCCGATATAATAATAGTAAGTAAAGCTATAATTAAGTTAAGAGACTTAAAAGCTATTAAAGGGAGTCTTAAGAATTAATAAACTTTAGCCTTAAGCTTATAATCTATAGAAGAAACTTTAGATATATTACTAGACTTAAAAAAGTTATTTAAAGTAAGACTATTAAAATATAAAGAAAAGAGAATTAGGGTTTACTTAAATATTATAATCTATAAAAAAGGGGAATTTAATACTTACTTTAATATTATAGTAATAGCTAGAATATATTCTAGGAGGCCTATAGACTTAAAAGGGACTCTTAAAAGTTATTAAGTAATAAATAGAGCTCTTAAAAGCTATTAAGTTATTAATAGGGCTCTTAAAAGCTATTAAGCTATTAATAGGGCTTTTAAAGGAAGTAAAGGGCTAGAAGCTAACTTTATAAATAGCTTATCTTTAATTAATATAATAATAGGAGTTAAAGTATTTATAGGTAGGCACTTTCTTATAGGCTAGCTTATTTAAGGAGCTTAAAGTACTTAAGGAGCTTACTATATTTATAGGAATACTAATTAAGCCTATTATATCTCTTTAACCTCTTTTAATAGCTTTAGCTTTTACTTTAAATTCTTTTAACTTAATTTAAATAATATTATAATTTTATTATAATTCTAGCTATATAGGCTATAAGTTAGGATAATAAGGCTATATATAATATACGTAATAAATATAGTATAAGTAAAGGCTAGAGCTAAGAGCTAATAGGATATAGCTTTATAGTAAGGGTTATAGTTAAGTAATAATTTTAAGGAATTATTAAAAAGCTAGAACGGCTTAGTAACTAGCTAAAAGGAATTACTAAAAAGCTATAAGGGGAAGGCATTAAGCTAATAGGTATATAAGGACCCCTAACTTTCGCTCTCTATCTAAATAGTTAGTTAATACTTAACTTAAGCAATTAACTTACTAATTACCTTTATATTATTAATTAAACTACTTAATAATACCTTTACTTAATATAATATTTTATTCCTTTTATTAATATAAACTTATAATATAGTTTATTCTTTAGGAAATACCTATTTTATTATATTATAGTATTATTATCCTTAAATAGTAATAAATAAGCGCTTAAGTTATAATTAAAGTCTTTCTTTTTCTATAAAGAGAGGTTTTAATTAAGCTTTTTATCTTTAGAGTCCTAAGAGAAGGATTTTAAATAGAAGGAAGAAGTAAATCTATTCTTATTATTATTAAAAACTATAAAAGTAATATTAACCTTTAAGGAACCCTATAGGTTAATATTATTAAAATATTCCTATTATATTACTTTAATAATAAGTATAACTACTTAAATAAAGCCTATTTAATACTAAACTAAAAGGTCTTTATTTTTTAGTAAATAATTAAATATTACTTATATTAAATAAATAAAAGGTATCTCTAGAATAAAGAGAACTAGAATATTATTTAATATAATATAAAGTCTAATTAATATTTAAGTATAACCTATAAAGAGATTAGTCTTAATTTTACTATTTATATAAATAGAAAAGTTAAAATAGAATATAGTAAAGACTTTTATAAGTTATATTTTAAGGCTATAAGCCTTAATATAATACTTATTAATTAGGTTCCTTTTTAAGCTTAAGTCTAAAAGGGTAGTTAAAATTTTTCTATAGATAGAACTAAAATAAACCTAGATTTTAGGAAGGTTTTATATATATTTAAGGGTCTTAATCCTAGAGGTAATTATAAAGATTTTAATTATAACTCTAGATTTATTATTATTATAAATATATTTCTTTTTAGGGGATTTATAAATTAAGTAAAGTATTACTATTAGTTTATATTAATAGACTTTTAGGTTCTTTTTATTTTAATTAAATAATTCCTATACCTAAAAGATAGTATTAATAGTTAGACCCCTTTTAAGTTATTTAAAGAAAGCTTAAAGTCTTTTTTATAGCTTCTTAAAGAGTATTATAATATTATTACTTAAAGGGTTAAGGAATTTAATAATAGAAGCTCCTTAAGGTCCTTTTCTTTTAGTTACCTTTTCTTATTAATAGACTTCCTTAATCCTATAGACTTTATTATAGTAAAGCTTACTAATAGCTTCTTTTAAGTTTAGAATAAAGTTAATAAAGTTATTTAATAATATAAAGACTTTTTAAATAAAGATATCTATTACTAAAAGGTTAATATATTTTTATATTCTTTTAGTCTTATTACCTTAAGGTAAAAGTATATAGAATAAAGGGAGTCGCTTTTCTTAGGAAGAATTCTTAGCCTATAGTTATAGAGGGGGTAAAGGTTACTTAATAGTCTTAGGGGTTTCCTTTTATATAAAAACTTTTTTAATTAATTAGTTTTTATTAATATCTTTTAAAAACTATACTCTCTTTCTTTTATATATATTTATATTAATTAATAAAGGGTCTAAAGGTATAGAATAGGGTTCTTACTCTTTTTAGAAAAGAATAATAATTATAGAACTATTAGTTACTTAAGCCTTTAGTCTCTTTATTATATTATTTTATAAAAGCTTCTTTAAGATCTAGGCCTTTTTATTAATTTATTTAAAGAAAGTATTTAAAGTATTATTTTCTTAATTATTAAGTTCTTAAGTAGGGTATCTAAAGGGAGCTTTATCCTTTACTAACTTAATTAAAGAGTCTATAAAATAATTAAAAAATAATATAACTTAATATATAATAAATTATTATATATAGCTACTTATTATAATATACTAGAAATTAAGTCTAGGGGGTATAGTATTTTAGCTATAAGTCCTATTAAGGTAAATTTCCCTTATTATAATATTATAAAGGTAAAATCTAAGGTTATTATTATATTAATACTTAAAATAGTTATTAAAGTAATATTTAAGTATATTATAATATTAATACTTCCTTTCCCTTTTATTATTCTTAAAAGTAAGAGTATTAATACTAAAATTATTAATACTATTTTAATTAAATAATTAATAACCTTAAATTACTTTAATATAGCCTCCTTAGCCTTTATAAATATTACCTTAAAAGAGTTAATTATTCTCTTAGAATCTTTATACTTTATAAGTTAAGAGCTCCTTAAGTTTATTATTCTCTTTAGCTATATTAATTTAAAGGTTCTTTATTTACTTTATTAAGTCTTTAATAATAAGTCTTTATTTAATTTTTATAGGCTTTTTCCTTTTTATTTTAGCCTTAAGGTTTAAGTAAATAGCCTCTTTTAATTAATTAAGTTTAAAGTATATTTAAGTTATATTATTAAAAAGCTAGACTATTAAATCCCTTTAATTTATATTTAATTAAAGTTATAAATAAGTATTAATTATTTAAATAAAATTTTATTATAATTCTAGCTATATAAGCTATAAGATAGGCTAATAAGACTATATAAAATATATATAATAAATATAATATAGGAAAAGGTTAAGATATATAGGCTAATAAAAGGAGAATTATTAGAATTATAGTAATTTAAGTAATCTAAGAGTAATAAGATTATAGTAAGTTAATATAATCTATAATAAGGGATTACTTTAAGAGAGGTAATTTAAGTATAAACTATAGGGTATATAAAGACCCCTAACTTTTACTCCTTACTTAAATAGCTAGTTAGTATTTAATAAATAATTAATCTACTAACTACCTTTATATTATTAATTAAACTACTTAATAATACCTTTACTTAATATAATATCTTATTCCTTCTATTAATATAAACCTATAATATAGTTTATCCTTTAGGAAATACCTATTTTATTATATATTAAGTACTTTTATTTAATAAAATATTATATTATATTAAGTAATATTTATTATTATTAATATAGCTTCTAATAGTAGTACTTATACCCCTATAACTAATATTAAGGACCTTATAAAGGCGTTTTAAGCTTTTTATAAGGAGAATAAATAACTTTAAGAAGCCCTTATAATACTTTAGGAAGAATAGAGAATACTAAAGGAAAAGAATAGTAAAGAAAATATAAAGGTTCTTACCTTAATATACTTTAATAGAACCCTAGGATACCTTTAAGCCTTCTTAACTTAAGTCTATATTTATTATTACTTTTATATAATATCCTTACTTAAGTAAAGCGATAGAGTCCTTAATATAAGATTATTCCTAAAAAGAGATACCTTAATATAATTTAAACTATATATAAAGGAGTATCTTAAAAAAGGAATTAATAAATATAAATTAAAGATAAAGGCTATACTTAATAACTTTAATAACTTTAAAAAAGCCTTATAAATAGTATTTAGAGACCTTAATAAATAATAAGTTAATAAGAAGAGACTTATATAACTTACTTAAAAGGGATTAATTTCTAAGTATATTATGGAATTCTAATAGATAGCTTTATATATCTCTTAAAGTAAAAATACTCTTATAGCTTAGTTTTATAAAGGACTAAAGGAAACTATTAAAAATAACCTTATTAAAAAAAACTAATTAAATTAACTTATAAAATATATTAAGATAGTAATTAAAATTAATAATTAATAATATAAATAATATATAGAAAAAGGTAATAAAAAGGTTAGCTAAATTAATAAGTTTTTATATATACTAAACTAAAAGAAAAAGTAAGAATCCTAAGAACTAATTACCTATAGATATACCCTTAATTTAAAATAGATAGAGGTTAATATAATTTAATATAATAAGAAAAAGAAGAATAGTAAGAAATATTATAACTATAGAAAGTTTAAATACTTTATTAAAGAATATAAATAACTAAAGAAGCTTAAATAAAAACTAGCTTTAAAGAGTAAGAAATAACTTAATATTATTAATAAATAGATTCTAAATAAATTAAATTATATAAATTTAAGTTAAATTAAATATTATAATAATAGTTATTTTATATATATTAATAATAAGTAAAAATTAGGATAGTTCTTAAAAAAGTTAAAAGGGACTAAAATACTTATTATAATAGGTTAAGGAACTACCGTAAAGGGTAAGAGAACTTAATACTAAAACTATAAAGAAATAAGTTTAGAGAATAAATACTTTCCGGAAGATTTCTATATACCTCTTAAATTATAAATATTAATACTATAATATAAAGATATAACCCTTAGGATATATACCCTATATAATAAAGTAATAAATAATATTAAAATATAAATTAAACTAAAACCCCTAAATAATATTTAATAATTAACTTTTATTTAATATTAACTAATATTATATAGGAGTAATTATATAATAGTAATAGCTACTATTAATACTATAAGTATAATTAAAGGAAAATAGTAACTAAAAGAAAAGTTTAGAGATAACTCGCGAATTCTACTTAACTACTTATATTATATAGAACTCTTATAAGTATCTTATATTTACTTAAACTATAAGGTATACTTTCTTTTAAAAGTATAATATAATATATTTTTAATATAATTTAAAGAATAAATTCTTTAATACCTATACCTTACTATAAAACTTTAAGAATAGAAAATAATAAGATAACTTATATATAATTAAATTATAGTACTTAAACTTAATAATAATATATTACTTAAATATAAAAATAATATAAAGATTCTTAAAATATATTATATTAATACTTATAAGATTTATAAATAGGGAAAGATTTAGTAATAGTACTCCTATTACTTAAAAGGATAATACTTATTACTTATATTAAAAGTATTACTTTAATTAATTATTTATAAATAGAATAAATATAATAAATATCTATTTTTAAGCTACTTAAAATATATATAAGAAAAAGTATAAAAATAGTATAAAAAATATTATAATATATCTTAAAAGTATAAATAATAAATTAATAAACTATAATAATAATATATATAAAGAGAACTTACTATAATATAAGTTATAAAAGAATTATAATATAATAAGGAAATACTTAACCTTTAGTATAAAGATTAAGTTAAGGAAGCTAAAAAATACTAATAGATATATATAATTAACTATAAAAATAATAAATATAAAAAGTATTAATAAAAAAAGTAAGGACTTTTACTATAATTAAAAGATAACCTATTTAAATAAGTTATATTATTAATAGAAAATAGTAGATATTAATATTAATATAATAAAGCTATATAATAAATTAATAAAAAAATAATTTAAGTAAAAAATAAGATATACTATTTATAAAAAGGCTATAAATTAATAAGATATAAAATAGTTTAAGGACCCTATATATAATAGAGGTAAGTTATAATAATAAACTAATATTAAATATTTAAATTATAGGATATTACGTAAAGGCCTTAGTAAATAATAGCATAATAAGTAATTATATCTTACTAATAGTTATTAACTATTACTAATTATTATAAAAATATAAAAAAGACTATTACTAGCTCTATTATATTAAAGGAGGAGTCTTTAACTATAATAATAAGATTATTAATATAAAGATTAATTACCTTAATATTAGGATTTAAGACTATAATAAATAAGTTAACTTTAATATAATAGATCTAATAGATAATAACTTTATATTAGGATACCTATAGCTTATAGTAAGTAACCTATTAATTAATTAAAGAATTAATTAGCTATAATAAAATAGAATTATAGACTTTAATAAATAGTAGATTTAAAAGGAAGTAAAATTTTATAATAATTTAATTATTAAACTAAATAATAGAAATAACTATTTAAATAAATTATTATAAGCTATAATAACTTATACTTTAATTAATATAATTAAGTAACTTAAATAATAACTATAGATATAATTAAATAATAAAACTAAAGAAAAAGAGTAACCTAATATTTAGTAATATAAATAGCTAAATAGATAAATATAAAGGCTACTATAAAAAGAATCTAAGAAATAAAATAATAAAAAGGTATTTACTAAACTAATAGTATAACCTAAAATTTAATAATAATAAAATAAAGGTTATAGAATAAAGATTTAAAGAGTTATTACTACTTTATAGAGAAGCCTTAAAGATATTAATAATAATATAAAACTAATCTATAAGGAAAGCCCTAAAAACTAAGAAAATAGATTTAAGGATATCCTATAAAAATATAAAAAGTATAATAAATTATTTTAAGAAATACTTAATATTTAATTACTAAAATATAGTTAATAGAATTATAAGATTTACCTTAAGGAGGGAATAATACTTATATTCTATAAGATTTATAACCTTAATAAAAAGTAATTAAAAATATTATATAACTACCTTAATAATAACTTATAGAAAGGATATATTTAATCTTTAATATCTAAAATAAAATATTTAATTATATTTATTTTAAAAAAGAATAAAAAACTATAACTAATAGTTAATTACTAATAACTTAATAATATTATAGTTAAAAACTAAATACTATTACTATTTATTATAGAACTTAAAAATTAATTATATAATAAAAAGTAGTTTATATCTCTTAACCTTAAATTAGCTTATAACTTAATATAAATTAAGAAAGGTAATAAATAGAAAATAGCTTTTAGAATTAAGTTTAGACTTTTTAAATACTTAATTATATTATTTAGACTTATAAATATATTAATAATATTTTAATAGATAATTAATAATATCCTATAATAATTTCTAGATATCTTTATAGTAGTATACCTAAATAATATCCTAATCTTCTTAAAGAACCTTAAAGAATATAAAGAATATATTTATAAGGTACTAAGTATACTTTAAAGTATAAAGTTATTAATTATATTAAAGAAGAGTAAGTTTTATATATAGAAAGTAGACTTCCTTAAATATATAATTTTATTAAGTAAGATATAAATATAAAAGGATAAGATTAATATAATTAAAGACTAGTTAATACTAGAAAATATTAAAGATATATAAAGCTTTTATAGATTTATAAATTACTATTAATAATTTATTAAGAATTTTAGTAAAATTATAATATTAATAAATAACTTAATAAAAAGAATAAAAACCTTTATTTAGGGACTAAGAGTAAATAAAGCTTTTAAATAAATTAAAGAACTTATTATATTAGAATTAGTTTTAGTTATATTTAACCTAAAATAATAAATGGAACTTAAAATAAATACTTTAGACTATACTCTTAAAGCGTAAATTAAATAATAAGATAATTAAGAAAGACTATAACCTATAGCCTTCTACTTAAAGAAATTATATAAAGTAGAACTTAACTACCTTATTTATAATAAGGAATTTCTTATAATTATTTAAGCCTTTAAAGAATTTAAGTACTACCTTCTTAAAAGTAAGTATAGAGTTAAGGTATATATAGACTATAAGAATATTTTATACTTTATAATAATATAATAATTAAATAAATAATAGATTTAATAAGCTAAATATCTCTTAAAATTTAATTATAAAATAATTTATAAAAAAGGATTAAAGAATAGTTAAGTTAATATACTTAATTAATAAAGTAATTATAATATAAAAGAACCTATTAAATTAGGTTAACTCCTTAAACTAAATAAAAATAGTTATTATTAATAGAAATAGCTTAATATAATATTTTCTATCTTATTAAATAAAAGTATTACGGAAAGGCTATAAGATACCTATAAGAACCTTAATAAGTAAGAAGAGCTATTTATTATTAAAAATAGTAAAATAGCTTAATATAATAGAAAGACTTATATACTAAAGGTATTATAAAAATTAATACTTAAGGAAATCTATAAATATCTAATATATAGATATTAAGGAATCTAAAAAACTATAGATTAAATATAAAGGATTTATAACTTTTTAAATATAAAGAAAATAGTATAGAAAATTCTTAGTAAATATAAGCTATATATATATAGTAAAGTAATATAATATAAACCTTATAGAGAATTATAACTACTACTAGTATTAAAGAAATTATAGGATTTAATAGCTTTTAACTATATTATAAAGCTATTATTATTAAAAGAATTTATAATAAATATAGAATATAATAGTATCTTTATTATTATAAATAGACTTATAAAGTATAGATACTTTATACTATATAGAGAAAATAATAATATAAAAGAACTTATATATATATTCCTATAAATAATTATTAATAATTATAAGTTACTAAACTAAATTATCTTTAATAGAAGAAGTATATTTATAGTAAAGTTTTAGTAAACTTTTATAATATAACTTAAAATAAAATATAAGCTTAATACTATATACTATCTATAAATAGATAGTTAAATAGAATAACTTAACTAAATATTAAAATAATACTTATATTATTATATTAATTATAACTAAAATAATTAAATTAAATAATTATTAATAGTATAATTAGTATATAATACTATTACTATAAAATTAATAAAGTTATTATTAATATATATTAATTATAAATATAATCTAAAAGTATATTAAATTATTTAATAAAGACTATAGGCTAAATAAATAGTCCTATAAGTAAATTAACTATAAAAATTATATAAAGAAATATAATAAGAACTTAAATTTATTAAAGAATAAATAGTTACTTACTATAATTAGAAAAGATTAAAGGGCCTAACTTTTTAAAAGGGAGATATAATCTACTTACTTTAATAAAATATTAAAATAATATAACTAAATAATAAATTAGACTTTAAAAAACTTAAATCTTTTAAAGTTAAGAAGGTTATTTTAATAAATAACTATAAACTTTTACTACTAAAAATAATATAGATATATTTAATATTTTATATCTTATTACTAAAAATAATATTAAAAAACGCTAAACTATAAATATAGATTAAAGTTAAAAATAATCTTAAATATAAAGTTAAATAAATCCTAGATATATAATAAAAAGGTTAGTATAAAGAATATTTTATTAAATAGAAAGAATATAAACTAGAAGAAAACACTTAAGAACTGCTTAAGTATTTAATATATTACTATATAAAGCTTTAATAGTTCTATTAGTAAGTAAAGGATTAACTATAAAGTTATCTAGCGGACTAAAGGCACTTTAATTAATTATATTAATACCCCTAGTGGCTTAAATATTAATTATAGCCTCCGACTCTTAATACTCCGCCTCCTCTAACTTATTTAAAGACTTTAAACTATAATAAATTATATTAATACCTTTCGTTTTTACCTATTTCTTTTATTTATATAAATAGGCTAAATAAGCGAAACGCTTATTAATTAACTAATAAAGGGCTATTATTTATTATTATAGATTTAATAATTCCTCTTTAATAACCTCCTTCTCTTTATTAAGATAACACTTTTTAGCGATTAAATAATTTACTATTTACTAATTAATAAAGATAGATAAACGATAATATAATATAACTCTTACTAGTAAAAACCGAGATCCTAGAGCTATTATAAGAGCGCCCCCTATAGATATATTCCCTATACTATAAGATACTATCTACTATCTTATAAGGAAAACCCTACTTCTTATAAAATAAATAAAGTATTATAGGCAGACTAATAAATTTAATTAAAGTAACAAGCGCGCGGTAGTTCTATATAGACTTTATAGCAGCGCTAGGACCTCTAGTCTTCCTTATACTATAAGGCATACTATTAGTATAGCTAGCGAGAATATAGGAAGGATAGCCTATTAGAATCTAAAGGGAATAAATATAGTATTTATATAGCAACTAGGTCTTAAGGGTAAGACCTTAAGAGAGGGGACATTATATTACAATCCTAGCTATATAGGCTGTAGGTTAGGCTAATAAGGCTATATATAACGCATGTAATAGATATAGTATAGGTAAAGGCTAGAGCTAAGGGCTAATAGGATATAGCTTTATAGTAAGGGTTATAGCTAAGTAACAATTCTAAGGAATTATTAAAAAGCTAGAACGGCTTAGTAACTAGCTAAAAGGAATTACTAGAGAGCTATAAGGGGAAGGTATTAAGCTAATAGGTATATAAAGACCCCTAACTTTCACTCTCTACCTAAATAGCTAGTTAGTATTTAACCTAAGCAATTAACTTACTAACTACCTTTATACTACTAGTTAAACCGCCTAATAATACCTTTACTTAATATAATGTCTTATTCCTTTTATTAATATAAACTTATAATACGGTTTATCTCTTAGGAAATACTCGTTTTATTATAAATTTAAGAATTATATAATATTATTAAAGAGTTATTTTAAAATAGTTAGTTCTTATTATAATCTATCTTTCTATTAAAACTTCTTATTAAGTAAAGACTATTAATAATAGTAATTATATTATTTAAGTAAATAGGCTTATAAGAGCTTTAGAAGTAAACTTTAAATCTATTAAAGTCCTAAGAAAGAACTTTAAGTTAAGGGAAGACTTAATTAATTTAACTTAAGCTTTAAATCCTAAGCTTATTTCTAATAATTATTAAGAGATTCTTAATAGTTTATTAAAGATAGACTTTATAGGCTTCTTATTATTAAGTTAAAGAGTATAGGTATTAATTATAAAAGAAGAAGTCTTTAAAATTATTTAATAAAAAAGGGAATTTAAGGTATAATTTAATTTTAATTTAGTTATTATAGCTAAATAACTCTTAATAATAAATATTAATTAAGCCTTTAATTTAATATTAAATTATTTAAATAGTTAAATATCTATACTTCTAGCTTTTTTTTTAAGTTATATAAGGGATAAAGAAGAAGTTAAAGTTATAAAGTAAGTTAACTTTATATAGAACTTATATTTAATAATTAATAAAGGCTTATAGTCTCTATAAATAATTATTAAGCTTAATATTAAAGTATAATAAGGTTCCCTTAAGGTAATCCTATAGGAAAGCTCCTTAATATACTCTATTATTATTTTTACTTATAAAGTTAACTAAATTAATATATAAGTAGTATTTATATACTTTAATATAAATATTAAGTATAAATAAGCCTTAGACCTTAATAGTATTAAGGGGTATATAGTAAGTAAACTTTTTCTCTTTTTAAGTAATTTAATTAATTAACTTATATTCTTTATTAACTATAATTATAACTAAAGTCTTTATAATTATTATTATATTCTTAATACCTTTAATAAGGATTTAAAGTATTATTATACCACTAAAGTTATCTATTTATTTCTTTTAAAGTATATTAACTATAAAATTATAAATATTAATTATATAATTACCTTAAATATAAAGCTTTATATAACTAAATATAGCTTTTAAGTCTAAATAATATATATTATTCTTAATTTTATTTAATTAGACTTTTCTATTAGGTATATAAATAGAGATTATAGGCTAGTATTTATATAAAATAAATTAAAAGGGCTAATATTTATATAATATCCTTAAATAATATATAGCGTTATCTTCTTTTTTAGTATAAAAGCTTTTAATACCTCTATTAAGGTAAATACTTTTAGTAAGCCCTTTAAGTACTATTTTAGCGCCCTTTCTAAAATACTTTTTAAAGAAAGTTACCTTAAAGACTTAGAGATATAAATAGTTAAGTTATCTAGAAGCTATAGTATTAATTAAAATAAAGCTAGAAAATATTATAAAAGAAAGGAAAAAGAAAGGAAAATACTTTAATTAAATAATTAAATATAATTTATAGGGTAAATAAGGGATAGGTATTTCCCTAAGGATAATATATATAAATTAGGAAAGGGCTTTTTAAAGTAAGACTTTATTTATAATTCTTTATTAAAGTTTTTTATTAAAATAAAGAAAATTAAAGTTATTTATAATTATTTAATTAGTCTATAGGCTTATTAAAGAATTATAGAGTCTAAAAGTAATATAAAAAAGAAAGAATTATATTTATAGAAAAGATATAAAAAAAAGAAAAGGTACTATATATATAGAGTCTCTTTCTATATATTAATATACCTTTATAATAAATAAAGTACTTATTTATAGAGTTAAAAAACTACTTATTACTATAGCTAGATATATTCTTACTATTTATTAACTTAAGGTATATTTTCTTTATAAGATTTTATTTACTATTATCTCTTAATTAATATACTACTTTTTTTTATTTATATTTTAATTTTATACCTTTCTCTTTAATTAAGGACCTCCCTACTTTCTTTTAATTATTTTCTATAATATTATAACTCTTACTTTCTTTTCTTCTTTATTTTAAGCTATTATTACTAATTCTTTCTTTTCTTCTTCCTTTTAGCTCTTTAAGATAAATAGTAATACTCCTATAAACTCTTTAAAGTAAGTAGATCTTTTAAATATCTTTAAGAATATCTATTAATTTATTCCTATAAGTTTTTTTATAGCTAAAGTCTAGCTCTTTTAGAACTATTATATTAAATATATATTAAACTTAAGCTCTATAAGCTATTTTTAGGTAATATTCTTTAAGACTATTTAATCTTAAGTCTTTAAAAGTATTAATAGTTTTTTTAGATTTATTATTACTTTAAAGTCTAAGTCTATAGAGGTTATAATATTAACTATTAAGATATCTCTATTTTTATTAAAGTTACCTTTTAAAAGGAATAGCCTCCTTTTATACCTAATTTTATTTATAAAGTTATAAGAAATTACTTATTAACCCTCTATTTCTTTAAAGAAGTCTTATTACTTAAAGGGCTAATACCTTTTAGGTTAAATTAAATTATTTATATACTAGCTAAAATTACTTATTTAAATAGCTTTTTCTTTATTTAATTAATTAATCTATACCTTAAGTATACCTTAACTTTTACTCTTTTATTTACTAGCTATTAAAATAATTATATATATAGCTATTATATTTAGATTTATACTTTAATTATTACTATAATTAAGGAGTATATCCTTTACTCTTTCTATAAATATATTTTAAGCTTAACTTTTAATAACTATATTTATATTAACTATATTTAGAATAGAAGCTATATTATAATATATAAATAGTACCTTTTCTTAAGTTATACTCCTTAACTTTATAATAAAAGATATATTAACTCTTCTTTCTATAGTTATAATAAGCTAAATCCTAAAATTATTATACTTTCTATAAAGTATATTATTAATAGTAACTACCCTTAGATTATAAAGAATTCTTTTTATTTATTTTTTAACTTTATAGTAATTAAAGGTAAAAGTAATAAGAGTTAGAAGTAATTAGAGTTTTAATCTTTATATATAAAGAATTTATAATTAAAAGGATATTTAATTATTTAATTTTAATATTATTATTTTTATAAAAGAAATAGAAATAAAAAAAATTATAAAAGGGGTATTAACTTTTATATATTATAACTACTCTCTTCCTTAAGCCCTAATAGTAATATCTTTATAAACTATAGGCTAAATAAGCTATAATATAATATACTTAAAGGAAAGATTTTATAAAAAGTATTTTATACTATCTCCTTTTTTTAGTATTTATTTATAGAAGTTAGACTTTAATAATTAATAGCCTTTTTTTTATTAATTATAAATTTATATTATTTAATAATTCTTTTAAGGGAATTAATAGTTAGATATTATTAATAACTATTTAATTAAAGGCTATTTATAAAGAGTTAAAAAGAAGATCTTCTAGAACTTTCTCTTTAAGTAATAACTTATTTCTTAGGACTATTTTATCTTAAAGTAATTAAAAATTAGAAAATAAAGTTTACTAACCGTTAAAGTCTTAAATAAACTTCTTAATATATTCCCTTAATATAATTTTATTAAGGCTAATTCTATTAAGAGTTTTAAGTTAATAGATATTAATTTTAAGTACTTAAAATTTAATTTAAAAAGGACTATTTTAATATAATTAATACTTTATATTTTTTAATAAATTATTTAATCTTTAAATATTATAAAGTAAAATAAAGTCTCCTAAAAGAAAAGTATTATTTCTTTTATATAATATATATTAATTTTTAGTATTAATCTTAAGAGCTAAGTATTAATAATATTTAACTATATATTATTAAATAAGTTTAATATCTTTCTTCTTTTATTAAAGGACTTTTATTTAAGCTTTAAAAAGATTTTTTATAGTTATAATATTATTTTAATTAATAAGTTATTAAGTTAGGTTTTTAACTTTAAGGGGTAATACTAGCTCTTAACTATAAATAAAATAAAAAATAGATATTCTATATAAATTTTTAATAATAGTTTAATTAATAAGAATAGTATAATTAAGGAAACGCTTCTATTTACTTATTTCTTAACTTAATTTTATTAAAATAGATAAAAGAATAAAGTAATTACTTTTAATAATTATATTTACTTTAAGGTTATAAATAGAGATTTATATAATTTTTAACTTAAGGTTTTCTATAATAAGTCTAAATTATTTTTTTATTTTTAGGCCTTTATTAATAACTATATAAATAAGGATTTTATAATAAAAAATAATTAAAAGTATAAAATATATTATAATTTAAGTATTAAGTTTTTTAATAAATTATACTTTAAGCTAGCCTATAAGATTATAATAAGCCTTTAAAAAGTAGAAGTATTTTTAATTAAATAATAAGTATTAATAATTAAAGTATATTTTATTTATAGGATATCCTAAAGTTATAGAAATTATAGGCTTTTAAGGATATTAAAAGGAAAACTTTTAATATATTTTATAAATATTAATAGTAATATTAATATTATTTTATATTCCTTACTATTAATAATAGGTTATTAAGGTATTATAAATAACTTCTCTTTCTTTATAGTCTAGTTAAATATAAGCTTAAGTTATAAAAGTTTTTTATTTAATTTTATTATTTATTATTAATTTTAGTCCTTTATTAAAGCGGGAAGGCTTTTATTAAAGCTTTTACTTTATTATAAAGAAATTAAGGGCTTTTCTTTTTAACTTATAAAATTACTTTATATTTTAATTAAATAGTTACTCTAAAGTTTAAAGGAAATAAATAATTTATTAAAACTTCTTTAAGTAATTACTATTAAAGTTAGTATATTTAATAAAATTAAAATAGAAATTAATAAAATCCTTAATATTACCTTTAAGTTTTCTATTAAGGGTATTAAAAAGTCCTTTTAGTTTCCTTAAAAAGCTATTTATTATTATATTCTTTAAGTTAATAATATATTAAACTATAAAGTTAAAGAGGAAAATATAGCTAATTTAATAGGTAATTAAAGTATTAGGGATATTCTTAATAGCGCTTTTTAATTAATTAATAAGGACTTTTATATTTATTTTAAGAAAGAAGTAAATTCTATAAATAAAGCTATATAGTTATTTAAATATATATAAGACTACTTTATACTCTCTCTTTATAGTATTATATTTTTATTTAATATTAATTTAAGTTTTACTTTTAAAGTAAATTAAGTATTATTTTCTATAAATAATTTATATTAAAATTACTTTTTAATTAAAAAGGCTAGTATTATATATTAAGATAATCTCTCTATATCCTTTAAAGATATTAAGAGATATTAAAATAGGTAAGTTTTAAAGCTTTATCTTTAAGAGCTTTATAATAGCTTTTTACTTATCTCCTTATTCCTAGGGGGTACTTTTTTTTAAAAGGTATATTAATAGTAAAGTAATTTAAGTAAACTATTTAATTTAAATCTAGTAATATTTAATAAGTTTAAGGAAAGTATAAACTTTTAATATATTTTTATAAATAATTTACTTATAGATTTTAAGAACTTTCTATTCTTTTAGAGTCTTTCTATTAGTTTTATAAATATAATTAATTATATTAATAGCTTTTTAATAGAACTTAAATTTAATTATAGAGATTAAATAATTAATTAATTTAATATTAATAAAAACTTTATTAATATTAATTAAGTATTTTATTATAAATTAATAAACTCTAGGGATAATAGGTTTATCTCTATATATTATATAAAGGCCTTTAACTATAATATTATTAAGAAATAGTTAATAAATACTAAGAATTAATCCTTAAAGAATTCTAAGTATAATTTATATAAATTAACTTATAGAATTAATTACTTCTTATAGAAAAATATATATTTAATAAAGTCTAAAGGGTATAATAAAAGTTATTAAGTCTTTACTCTTTAGATTAAGTAATACTTAATTATATTTAGAGAAAAGGTTAAGTAAAGAAAGAATTTAATATATTATAAAGTCCTTATTATATTTATTAATAAAAGGTAGAAGTCTAGTATTATATATTATTACTTTATTTATTTATATTATTAAATTAATTAATTTAATACCTTTATTCTTTTTAGCTATAAGAAAAAAAGGGTTTTAATAAGTAATATATAATTCCTTAAGGATTTTAGTCTTTAAATAGGTTTTAAGGATTTCTATAACTTTCTATTTAAGGCCTTAGGGAATAGGAATTAAACCTTATTATTATACTTTATAGTTAATAGTTTTAATAACTTAAGAAGAAGTAATTATTTAATTAATAGTCCCTTAATAAATAAAGTCTTATATTAATACTACTTCTTTATTATAAAGAATAATAATTAAGATATCCTTCTTTTTAAGGGTAAGAAAGTTATTAATTTACTTAAGGATTTTATTAAGCTTTTTTTATATAAAGTATAACCCCTTTTTAATCTTAAAGAACTTCTTAATAATAAAGTTAAAATAATTAATAAGTTAAAGTTAATTTTTAACTTAAGCCTACTTCTTCTCTCTTTACTTAAAGTCTCCTTTTAGGATACTATTATTTAATAGTATATTATCCCTTAAGTTTTTCTTATTTACTTTATATTTATAAAGTATATTAATATTTAGATTATTTAATTAATTAATTTTAACTCCCTTAAAGTATTAGAAATAAAGCTATACCTTTCGGAACTTTTTATATATCCTTTTTTAGTTTACTTTATATTTAGTAATTCTAGTCTCTATAAGGATTTCTAGAATAGCTATAATTAACTTTAACTTAATTAAAAGAATTATAATATTATTATCTTTAAGTAGTAATAAGTAAGCGCTTAAATTATAATTAAAGTCTTCCTTTTCTTATAGAGAGAGGTCTTAATTAAGCTTTTTATCTTTAGAGTCCTAAAAAGAGAATTTTAAATAGGAAAAAGAAGTAAATCTATTCTTATTATTATGAAAGACTATAAAAGTAATATTAACCTTTAAGAAACCCTATAGGTTAGTATTATTAGGATATTCTTATTATATTACTTTAATAATAGATATAATTACTTAAATAAAGTTTATTTAATATTAAATTAAAAGGTCTCTATTTTTTAGTAAATAATTAAATATTATTTATATTAAATAAATAAAAAGTATCTTTAGAATAAAAGGAATTAGGATATTATTTAATATAATATAAAGTTTAATTAATATTTAGGTATAACCTATAAAGAGATTAATTTTAATTTTACTATTTATATAAATAGAAAAGTTAAAGTAAGATATAATAAAGGCTTTTATAAGTTATATTTTAAGGCTATAAGCCTTAATATAATATTTATTAATTAAGTTCCTTTCTAAACTTAAGTTTAAGAGGGTAGTTAAAATTTTTCTATAAGTAGAGTTAAGGTAAACCTAGATTTTAGGAAGGTTTTATATATATTTAAGGGTCTTAATTCTAAAGGTAATTATAAGGGTTTTAATTATAACTTTAAATTTATTATTATTATAAATATACTTCTTTTTAAGGGATTTATAAATTAAGTAAAGTATTATTATTAATTTATATTAATAGACTTTTAGGTTCTTTTTACTTTAATTAAATAATTCTTATACTTAAAAGATAGTATTAATAATTAGACTCCCTTTAAGTTATTTAAAGGAAGCCTAAAGTCTTTTTTATAGCTTCTTAAAGAGTATTATAATACTATTACTTAAAGGGTTAAGGAATTTAATAATAAAAGCTCCTTAAAGTCCTTTTCCTTTAATTACCTTTTCTTATTAATAAACTTCCTTAATCCTATAGACTTTATTATAATAAAGCTTATTAATAGCTTCTCTTAAGTCTAGAATAAAGTTAATAAAGTTATTTAATAATATAAAGACTTTTTAAGTAAAAATATCTATTATTAAGAAGTTAGTATATCTTTATATTCTTTTAGTCTTATTACCTTAAGGTAAAAATATATAAAATAAAAGGGGTTACCTTTCTTAAGAAAAATTCTTAATTTATAGTTATAGAGAGAGTAAAGGTTACTTAATAGTCTTAGGGGTTTCTTTTTATATAAAAGCTTCTTTAATTAATTAATTTTTATTAATATCTTTTAAAAACTATACTCTCTTCTTTTTATATATATTTATATTAATTAATAAAAGGTCTAAAGGTATAAAATAGAGTTCTTATTCTTTTTAAAAAAGAATAATAATTATAGAACTACTAGTTACTTAAACCTTTAGTTTTTTTACTATATTATTTTATAAGAGTTTCTTTAGGATTTAGGCCTTTTTATTAATTTATTTAAAGAAAGTATTTAAAGTATTATTTTCTTAATTATTAAGTTTTTAAGTAAAGTATTTAAAAAGAGCTTTATTTTTTATTAATTTAATTAAAGGGTCTATAAAGTAACTAGAAAATAATATAGCCTAATATATAATAAGTTATTATATATAGTTATTTATTATAATATATTAAAAATTAAATCTAAAGGGTATAGTATTTTAACTATAAGTCCTATTAAAGTAAATTTCCTTTATAATAATATTATAAAAGTAAAATCTAAGGTTATTATTATATTAATACTTAAAATAGTTATTAAGGTAATATTTAAATATATTATAGTATTAATACTTTTTTTCTCTTTTATTATTCTTAAAAGTAAGAGTATTAATACTAAAATTATTAATATTATTTTAATTAAATAATTAATAATTTTAAATTATTTTAATATAGCCTCTTTAATCTCTATAAGTACTATCTTAAAAGGGCTAGTTATTCCCTTAAAATCTTTATATTTTATAAATTAAAAGCTCCTTAAGTTTATTATTCTCTTTAGCTATATTAATTTAAAGGTTCTCTATTTACTTTATAAAGTCTTTAATAATAAGTCTTTATTTAATTTCTATAAGCTTCTTTCTTTCTATTTTAGCCTTAAGGTTTAAGTTAATACTCTCTTTTAATTAATTAAGTTTAGAGTATATTTAAGCTATATTATTAAAAAGCTAGACTATTAAATCTCTTTAATCTATATTTAGCTAAAGTTATAAATAGGTATTAATTATTTAAATAAGATTCTAATAGGGCTTTAAGACTAATTTTTTAAATAAAAGTTTATTCTTTTCTATAATATTAATAATTAAATCCCTTAATATAACTTAATAAATAATATATAATTAACTATTATTAATAGCTTAAGAGTTAAGTCTTATTTTATATTAATAATATATATATATAATTAATTAATTAACTACCTTTAAGATAGATTAGGGATAAAGAGTATTATAGTATTTTAATTTATTTATAGTTATTATTACTTACTTTATATTTAAAGTATAATAATATTTAAGAAAGGCTTTCTTAATACTTTCTTAAGTAATAGTATTTATAAATATCTTAATACTAAGGGCTTCTTTTTTATTAATATAAGAGTTAAGTTAACTAGCCTTTTTATTATTAAGGATACTATTAATCTTTATTTCTCTCTTAAACTTAATTAAGAAGTTAGTAATATTTTAGTTATTAAATTTCTTTAAAGGGGGGAGACGTTAAGGTTAGTAAAGCTATTTAAGAAGTTAAGACTATTCTATTTAAATAGACTTTCTAATAGTATAGTTAAGCTTTCTATAATTAATTTTAAGTATTTTTAATAATTAATTAAATAGTCTAGTTTAATAAAGTATTAAGGTACCCGCTAAGGGATATAATATTATTATAGGAAGTAATTAAAGGCTAATAAGTATATAAAAGAGGAAAAGGCCTCTTAGGATTATTTAATTAAACAAGTAGGTATAGTATATATAGGAGGTAAGACTTAGGAATAGCCTATATATTAAGCTAGTCGTTAAGAGTATAACTCTTAACTATAGACTAAATAAAGATATCTCCTTAACTTTTATTAATACCTCTATTTTAAGTAACCTTTTTTACTCTCCTATTATAAATACTATTTAATTAAAAGTATCTATATTTATATACTTACTTATTAAATCCGTTTTTCCTCTATTAAAACTAGTCTTTAGAGCGTAAGAGTCTATCCTTAATATAAAGAGGATCTTAGCCCCTCTTATAATAATAGAGGTACCTTTTAGCTATTAATTAAAGAATATAAGAAAAAGAGAAGGCTAGTTATCTTAAAGAAGTAATAATTATAGTTTTCCCCTTATTTAATTATTAATTAACCCTTTATAATTATAGACTAATACCCTAATATTAGGATTAATATAATAAAGTAGCTTTTCTAGCTAAAAGATTATATAAAGGGCTTATACGCAACTCTTTATAATATAAAATAAAAGGGGAAAGCTTATCTTATTAATAATTACCTTAATTAAAGAGAAGTAATTTTAGTATTAATAATCTTATAAGACTAATACTTAGTTAAGCTTTAGAAGTAAAGCGTTAATATATAGAGGCCTTATAAATAGTTAAAACTATTTAATTAAAGCTTAATTAAGCCTAGCTTATCTTAATAACTTAAATTTATCTTAGTCTTTATCTATATAATAATTACTTAAATTTTAACTAGAAGTTATATTCTTATAATTTACTTTATAATATATTATATAGCTTATTATAGGGAAGAAAGGTATAGACTTAAGTACTTAAAGAGAAGGATTTCCCCTAAGAATTATTAATTAAAGAAAGAGAAAAGAAAGATATTATTCTTACCTAAAGCTAAGTCTACCCCTCTTTTATCTAGCTAAAATAGGCTAGAGTATTCTAAACCTTTAATTAAGGCTAGACTATTTAATTAATTATTAAAGATACTTAAAATTAATTATAGAAAGCTTAGCTATACTATTAGAGAGTCTATTTAAATAGAATAGTCTTAGCTTTTTAGGTAGCTTTACTAATCTTAATATCTTCCCCCTTTAAAGAAATTTAATAACTAAAATATTACTAACTTCTTAACTAAATTTAAAAGAGAAATAAAAGTTAATAGTATCCCTAATAATAAAAAGGCTAGTTAGCTTAACTCTTATATTAATAAAAAAGAAGCCCTTAATATTAAGATACTTATAAATACTATTACTTAGAAAAGTATTAAGAAAGCCCTTCTTAAATACTATTATACCTTAAATATAGAGTAAGTAGCGATAGCTATAGATAAGCTAGAATACTATAATACTCTTTATCCTTAGTCTATCTTAAAAGTAATTAATTAATTAATTATATATATATATTATTAGCGTAAAATAAGACCTAGCTTTTAGGCTATTAATAATAGTTAATTATATACTATTTATTAAGCTATACTAAGAGATTTAATTATTAATATTATAAAGAAGAATAGGCTTTTATTTAAAAAATTAGTCTTAAAGCCCTATTAAGATTTATAATAAAACGAGTGTTTCCTAAGGGATAAACTATATTATAGGTTTATATTAATAGAAGGAATAAGATATTATACTAAATAAAGGTATTATTAAGTGGTTTAACTAATAGTATAAAGGTAGTTAATAGGTTAATTACCTATTAAGTATTAACTAGCTATTTAGGTAGGGAGCGAAAGTTAGGGGTCTTTATATACCCTATAGTCTATACTTAAATTACCTCTCTTAAAGTAATCTCTTATTATAAATCGCGTTAGCTTACTATAATCCTATTACTTTTAGATTACTTAAATTACTATAATTTTAGTAATCCTCCTTTTATTAGCCCGTATATCCTAACCTTTTCCTATACTGTATTTATTACATATATTTTATATAGCCTTATTAGCCTATCCTATAGCCTATATAACTAGGATCGTAATATAATATCCTCTCTCCTAAAGTCTTACCCTTAAGACCTAAGCGCTATATAAATACTCTATATTACCTATTTCCTATATATAGGCATCTCTTATTCCTTGGCCCTTAGGATGTCTTACTAATACTATATTAAGCCGTATTAGTAAAACTCGCTCCTAAAAGTCCTATAAACGTTCTATACTTATTAATATTCTTAACTTTAGTAGCGGTATAATAGATACACTATACTCCTCTTATTTTAGGCGGGGCCTATTATATTATATAGCTAATAGTTCTTCTTACTATAGCGAATGCGTATATTAGGGCCGTTTATATAATAAAGTAATAATAGCTTCTTCTTATATAGCTGTCCTTCCTTTTAGTTATCTATTTAGCTAATAGCTCTATATAGTAACTTATTTATTAACCTAATAAAAGAAGCTAGAAGCTAAGGAGGAGGAGGTAGGTAAGAGCCTAATCGCATTATACTCTAAACTTACCGATCTTTAATCTTAATTATTAACTACTATTAATCGTCTAGCTTATATTTATTATATCTAAAATAAGGTAAAAGAGAAAAGTATTAAATTAATTTATTATAATATTTAGGAGTTAAATAAGGAGAATAGGATCTCTCCTACCTTAAAAGCCTATAAGTGCTAGGTAGTAAACAATATTTAGTCTATAGGTATTCTAAACGATATAGACTAATCCTCCCTTAATTTAAGTAAAGGTTTTAAGGATATAAGTTTTCTTTCCCTTAATATCCCTAGTAGAACTATTAAAACTTTATATAGTAATATATTAAATATTTAAGCGGTTCTTAAGTATTTTCCTCTAATCTATATCCTTTTTATTTAATAAGATATTCTTTATACTAACCTTTTTATTATATATCTAAGATTTTTTTAACTTTATATTTAAGATTATCTTTAACTTTAATTTATATTTATAGTTTAGTATTCTTTAATACTATTTCTAGTAATAAAATATAAAATATTAAATATATTTATATTATTTTTAATAGTAAAAGTTTATAGTTATTTATTAAAATAACCTTCTTAATTTTAAAAGATTTAAGTTTCTTAAAGTCTAATTTATTACTTAGTCGCGTTATTTTAATATTTTATTAAAGTAGGTAGATTATATCTCTCTCTCGAAAAATTAGTCTCTTTAATCTTTTTTAATTATAATAAGTAATTATTTATTCTTTAATAAATTTAAGTTCTTATTATATTTCTTTATATAATTTTTATAATTAATTTACTTATAGGACTACTTATTTAACTTATAGTCCCTATTAAGTAACTCGGTATACTTTTAAGTTATATTTATAATTAGCGTATATTAATAATAATTTTATTAATTCTATAGTAATAGTATTATATACTAATTATACTATTAATAACTATTTAATTTAATTATCTTAATTATAATTAATATAATAATATAAGTACTATTCTAATATTTAGTTAAGTTATTCTATTTAACTATTTATTTATAGATAGTATATAGTATTAAGTTTATATTTTATTTTAAGCTATACTATAAAAACTTATTAAAATTTTACTATAAATATACTTCCTCTATTAAAGATAATTTAATTTAATAACTTATAATTATTAATAATTATCTATAGGAATATATATATAAGTTCTTCTATATTACTATTTTCTTTATATAATATAAAGTATCTATACTTTATAAGTCTATTTATAATAATAAAGATATTATTATATTTTATATTTATTATAGGTTCTTCTAATAGTAATAGCTTTATAATATAATTAAAAGCTATTAAATCTTATAGTTTTTTTAGTACTAATAGTAATTATAATTCTCTATAAGGTTTATATTATATTACTTTATTATATATATATAGCTTATATTTACTAAAAATCTTCTATACTGTTTTCTTTATATTTAAGAAGTTATAAATCCTTTATATTTAATCTATAATTTTCCGGATTCCTTAATATCTATATATTAAATATTTATAGATTTCCTTAAGTATTAACTCTTATAATACCTTTAGTATATAGGTCTTTTTATTATATTAAGCTATTTTACTATTCTTAATAATAAGTAGCTCTTCTTATTTATTAAGGTTCTTATAGGTATCTTATAGCCTTTCCGTAATACTTTTATTTAATAAAATAAAAAATATTATATTAAGCTATTTCTATTAATAATAACTATTTTTATTTAGTTTAAGGAGTTAACTTAATTTAATAAGTTCTTTTATATTATAATTACTTTATTAACTAAATATATTAACTTAACTATTCTTTAATCCTTTCCTATAGATTATTTTATAGTTAAATTCTAAGAGATATTTAGCCTATTAAATCTATTATTTATTTAATTATTATATTATTATAAAATATAAAATATTTTTATAGTCTATATATACCTTAACTCTATACTTACTTTTAAGAAGGTAATACCTAAATTCTTTAAAGGCTTAAATAATTATAAGAAATTCCTTATTATAAATAAGGTAGTTAAGTTCTACTTTATATAGCTTTTTCGAGTAGAAGGCTATAAGTTATAGTCTTTTTTAATTATTTTATTATTTAATCTATACTTTAAGAGTATAGTTTAAGGTATTTATTTTAAGTTTTATTTATTATTTTAAGTTAAATATAACTAAAACTAGTTTTAATATAATAAGTTCTTTAATCTATTTAAAAGCTTTATTTATTTTTAATCCCTAAATAAAGGTTTTTATCCTTTTTATTAAGTTATCTATT
Source organism: Hypocreales sp. Mo6-1 (assembly GCA_002939055.1). Classification (NCBI taxonomy): domain Eukaryota; kingdom Fungi; phylum Ascomycota; class Sordariomycetes; order Hypocreales; species Hypocreales sp. Mo6-1. The sequence goes on from PNEP01000013.1 coordinate 5,498,880, forward strand.
AATATTATAATTTTACTAAAATTCTTAATAAATTATTAATAATAGTTTATAAATCTATAAAAGCTTTATATATCTTTAATATTTTTTAGTATCAACTAGTCTCTAACTATATTAATTTTATCCTTTTATATTTATATCTTACCTAATAAAATTATATATTTAAGGAAGTTTACTTTTTATATATAAAACTTACTCTTCTTTAATATAATTAGTAACTTTATACTTTAAAGTATACTTAATACTTTATAAATATATTCCTTATATTCTTTAAGGTTCTTTAAGAAAATTAAAATATTATTTAAGTATATTACTATAAAGATATCTAGAAATTATTATAGGATATTATTAATTATCTATTAAAATATTATTAATATATTTATAAATCTAAATAGTATAACTAAATATTTAAAAAGTCTAAACTTAATTCTAAAAGCTATTTTCTATTTATTACCTTTCTTAATCTATATTAAGTTATAAGCTAATTTAAGGTTAAGAGATATAAATTACTTCTTATTATATAATTAATCTTTAAGTTTTATAATAAGTAATAGTAATATCTAGTCTTTAACTATAATATTATTAAGTTATTAGTAATTAACTATTAGTTATAGTTTTCTATTCTTCTTTAAAATAAATATAACTAAATATCCTACTTTAAATATTAAAGATTAAATATATCCTTTCTATAAGTTATTATTAAAGTAGTTATATAATATTTTTAATTACTTTTCATTAAGGTTATAAATCTTATAGAATATAGGTATTATTCTCTCCTTAAAGTAAATCTTATAATTCTATTAATTATATTTTAGTAATTAAGTATTAAGTATTTCTTAAAATAGTTTATTATACTTTTTATATTCCTATAGGATATCCTTAAGTCTATTTTCTTAGTTTTTAGGGCTTTCCTTATAGATTAATTCTATATTATTATTAATATTTTTAAGGCTTCTTTATAAAGTAATAATAACTCTTTAGATCTTTATTCTATAATCTTTATTTTATTATTATTAAATTTTAGGTTATATTATTAATTTAATAAGTATCTTTTTATTATCTTATTTCTTAAATCCTTTTTATAATAGCCTTTATATTTATTTATTTAACTATTTATATTACTAAGTATTAAGTTACTTTTCTTTTCTAGTCTTATCTTTTAATTATATTTATAATTATTATTTAAGTTATTTAATTATTTTAATTAAAGTATAGGTCGTTATAGCCTATAATAATTTATTTAAATAGTTATCCTTATTATTTAATTTAGTAATTAAATTAAAGTAAAATTTTACTTCCTTTTAAATCTACTATTTATTAGAGTTTATAATCCTATTTTATTATAGCTAGCTAGTTCTTTAATTAATTAATAAGTTACTTACTATAAGCTATAAATATCCTAATATAAAGTTATTATCTATTAAGTCTATTATATTAAAGCTAACTTATTTATTATAGTTTTAGATCCTAATATTAAGGTAATTAATCTTTATATTAATAATCCTATTATTATAATTAAAGACTTCTCTTTTAATATAATAAAGCTAGTAGTAGTCTTTTTTATATTTCTATAATAATTAGTAATAGTTAATAACTATTAGTAAAATATAATTACTTATTATACTACTATTTACTAAAGCCTTTATATAATATCCTATAATTTAAATATTTAATATTAGTTTATTACTATAACTTACTTTTATTATATATAGGGTCCTTAGACTATTTTATATCTTACTAATCTATAGCCTTTTTATAAATAGTATATCTTATTTTTTACTTAAATTATTTCTTTATTAATTTATTATATAGCTTTATTATATTAATATTAATATCTACTATTTTCTATTAATAGTATAGCTTATTTAAATAAGTTATCTTTTAGTTATAATAAAAGTTCTTATTTCTTTTATTAATACTTTTTATATTTATTATTTTTATAATTAATTATATATATCTATTAATATTCTTTAGCTTCCTTAACTTAGTTTTTATACTAAAAGTTAAGTATTTCCTTATTATATTATAGTTCTTCTATAACTTATATTATAATAAGTTCTCTTTATATATATTATTATTATAGTTTATTAATTTATTATTTATACTTTTAAGATATATTATAATATTCTTTATACTATTTTTATATTTTTTTTTATATATATTCTAAATAGCTTAAGAATAGATATTTATTATATTTATTCTATTTATAAGTAGTTAATTAAAGTAATACTTTTAATATAAATAATAAGTATTATCCTTTTAAGTAATAAAAATACTATTATTAAATCTTTCCCTATTTATAAATCTTATAAGTATTAATATAATATATTCCGAGAATCTTTATATTATTTCTATATTTAAGTAATATATTATTATTAAATTTAAATACTATAACTTAATTATATATAAGTCGTCTTATTATCTTTTATTCTTAAAGTTCTATAATAAGGTATAGGTACTAAAGAATTTATCCTTTAAATTATATTAGAAATATATTATATTATACTTTTAAAAGAAAATATACTTTATAATTTAAGTAGATATAAAATACCTATAAGAGTTCTATATAGTATAAGTAGTTAAATAGAATTTATAAGTTATCTTTAAACTCTCCTTTTAGTTACTATTCTCCTTTAATTATACTTATAGTATTAATAGTAGCTATTACTATTATATAATTACTTCTATATAGTATTAACTAATATTAAATAAAAGTTAATTATTAAATATTATTTAAAGGTTTTAATTTAATTTATATTTTAATATTATTTATTACTTTATTATATAGGGTATATATCTTAAGGGTTATATCTTTATATTATAATATTAATATTTATAATTTAAGAGGTATATAGAAATCTTCTGGAAAGTATTTATCCTCTAAACTTATTTCCTTATAGTTCTAGCGTTAAGTCCTCTTACTCTTTATAGTAATTCCTCGACTTATTATAATAAGTATTTTAGTCCCTTTTAATTTCTTTAGGAACTATCCTAATCCTTATTTATTATTAATATATATAAAATAACTATTATTATAATATTTAGTTTAACTTAAACTTATATAATTTAATTTATTTAAAATCTATTTATTAATAATATTAAGTTATTTCTTACTCTCTAGAGTTAGTTTTTATTTAAGTTTCTTTAGTTATTTATATTCTTTAATAAAGTATCTAAACTTTTTATAGTTATAGTATTTCTTACTATTCTTCTTTTTTTTATTATATTAAATTATATTAACCTCTATCTATCTTAAATTAAGAGTATATCTATAGGTAATTAGTTCTTAGGATTCTTACTTCTTCTTTTAGTTTAATATATATAAAAACTTATTAATTTAACTAACCTTTTTATTACCTTTTTCTATATATTATTTATATTATTAATTATTAATTTTAATTATTATCTTAATATACTTTATAAATTAGTTTAATTAGTTTTCTTTAATAAGGTTATCTTTAACGGTTTCCTTTAATCCTTTATAGAACTAAGCTATAAGAGTATCTTTACTTTAAGAGATATATAAAGCTATTTATTAAAATTCTATAATATACTTAAAAGTTAATCCCTTTTAAGTAAGTTATATAAGTCTTTTCTTATTAACTTATTATTTATTAAAGTCTTTAAATACTATTTATAAGACTTTTTTAAAGTTATTAAAGTTATTAAATATAGCCTTTATCTTTAACTTATATCTATTAATTCCTTTTTTAAGATACTCCCTTATATATAATTTAAATTATATTAAGATATCTCCTTTTAGGAATAATTCTATATTAAGGACTCTATTACTCTATTTAAGTAGGGATATTATATAAAAGTAATAATAGATATAGACTTAAGTTAAGAAGGCTTAAAGGTATCTTAAGGTCTTATTAAAGTATATTAAGATAGGAACCTTTATATTTTCTCTACTGTTCTTTTCCTTTAGTATTCTTTATTCTTCCTAAAGTATTATAAAGGCTTCCTAAAGTTATTTATTTTTTTTATAAAAAGCTTAAAACGCTTTTATAAAGTCCTTAATATTAGTTATAGGGGTACGAGTATTACTATTAAGAGTTATATTAATAGTAATAAATATTACTTAATATAATATAATATTCTATTAAATAAAAGTACTTAATATATAATAAAATAAGTATTTCCTAAGGGATAAACTATATTATAAGTTTATATTAATAGAAGGAATAAAATATTATATTAAGTAAAGGTATTATTAAGCGGTTTAATTAATAATATAAAGGTAGTTAATAAGTTAATTACTTATTAAGTACTAACTAGCTATTTAAGTAGGGAGTAAAAGTTAGGGGTCCTTATATACCCTATAGTCTATACCTAAATTACCTCTTTTAAAGTAATCCCTTATTATAAATTATATTAACTTACTATAATTCTATTACTCCTAGATTATTTAAATTACTATAATTTTAGTAATTCTCCTTTTATTAGCCTATATATCCTAACCTTTTCCTATACTATATTTATTATATATATCTTATATAGCTTTATTAGCCTATCCTATAGCCTATATAGCTAGAATTATAATAAGATTTTATTTAAATAATTAATATCTATTTATAACCTTAATTAAATATAGATTAAAAAGATTTAATAGTCTAGCTTTTTAATAATATAGCTTAAATATACTTTAAACTTAATTAATTAAAAGAGGCTACCTACTTAGACCCTAAGGCTAAAATAAAAAGGAAAAAGCTTATAGAAACTAAATAAAGACCTATTATTAAAGACTTAATAAAATAAATAAAGAACTTTTAAATTAATATAACTAAAGAGAATAATAAACTTAAGGAGCTCTTAACTTATAAAATATAAAGATTCTAAGAGAATAATTAGCCCTTTTAAGGTAATATCTATAAAGGCTAAGGAGGCTATATTAAAGTAATTTAAAGTTATTAATTATTTAATTAAAATAGTATTAATAACTTTATTATTAATACTCTTACTTTTAAGAATAATAGAAGAGAAAAGAAGTATTAATATTATAATATACTTAAATATTACCTTAATAATTATTTTAAGTATTAATATAATAATAACCTTAGATTTTACCTTTATAATATTATAATAAAGGAAATTTATTTTAATAAGACCTATAATTAAAATACTATACCCCTTAGACTTAATTTCTAATATATTATAATAAGTAGCTATATATAATAACTTATTATATATTAAGTTATATTATTTCTTAATTACTTTATAGACCCTTTAATTAAGTTAATAAAGAATAAAGCTCCCTTTAGATACCCTATTTAAGAACTTAATAATTAAGAAAATAATACTTTAAATACCTTCTTTAAATAGGCTAATAAAAAGGCCTAGATCCTAAAGAAGCTTTTATAAAATAATATAATAAAGAGACTAAAGGCTTAAATAACTAATAGTTTTATAATTATTATTCTTTTCTAAAAAGAGTAAGAACCCTATTCTATATTTTTAGACCCTTTATTAATTAATATAAATATATATAAAAAAAAGAGAGTATAGTTTTTAAAAGATATTAATAAAAAATTATTAAAAAAGCTTTTATATAGAAGGAAACCCTTAAGACTATTAAGTAACCTTTACCCCCTCTATAACTATAAGTTAAGGATTCTTCCTAAAAAAAGTAACTCCCTTTATTCTATATACTTTTACCTTAAGGTAATAAGACTAAAAGAATATAAAGGTATACTAACCTTTTAGTAATAAATATCTTTACTTAAAAAGTCTTTATATTATTAAATAACTTTATTAACTTTATCCTAAACCTAAAAGAAGCTATTAATAAGCTCTATTATAATAAAGTCTATAGGATTAAGGAAGTTTATTAATAAGAAAAGGTAACTAAAAGAAAAGGACCTTAAGGAGCTTTTATTATTAAATTCCTTAACCCTTTAAGTAATAATATTATAATACTCTTTAAGAAGCTATAAAAAAGCCTTTAGGCTTCTTTTAAATAACTTAAAAGGGGTTTAATTATTAATACTATCTTTTAGGTATAGGAATTATTTAATTAAAATAAGAAGAACCTAAAAGTCTATTAATATAAATTAATAGTAATACTTTACTTAATTTATAAATCCCTTAAAAAGAAGTATACTTATAATAATAATAAATCTAGAGTTATAATTAGAACCCTTATAACTACTTTTAGGACTAAAACCTTTAAATATATATAAAACCTTCTTAAAATCTAGGTTTACTTTAACTCTATTTATAGAAAAATTTTAACTACCCTCTTAAACTTAAGTTTAAAAAGGAACTTAATTAATAGGTATTATATTAAGGCTTATAGCTTTAAAATATAACCTATAAAAGTCTTTATTATATTCTATTTTAACTCTTTTATTTATATAAATAGTAAAATTAAGATTAATCTCTTTATAGGTTATACCTAAATATTAATTAGACTTTATATTATATTAAATAATATTTTAGTTCCCTTTATTTTAGAAATACCTTTTATTTATTTAATATAAATAATATTTAATTATTTATTAAAAAATAAAGACCTTTTAATTTAGTATTAAATAGGCTTTATTTAAATAGTTATACTTATTACTAAAGTAATATAATAGAAATATTTTAATAATACTAACCTATAGGGTTCCTTAAAAGTTAATATTACTTTTATAGTCTTTAATAATAATAAGAATAGATTTACTTCTTCCTTCTATTTAGAATCCTTCTCTTAAGACTCTAAAGATAAGAAGCTTAATTAAAACCTCTTTTTATAGAAAAAGAAAGACTTTAATTATAACTTAAGCGCTTACTTATTATTACTTAAGGATAATAATACTATAATATAATAAAATAGGTATTTCCTAAGGAATAAACTATATTATAAGTTTATATTAATAGAAGGAATAAGATATTATATTAAGTAAAGGTATTACTAAATAGTTTAATTAATAATATAAAAGTAGTTAATAAGTTAATTACTTAAATTAAGTACTAACTAACTATTTAAGTAGAGAGAGAAAGTTAGGGGTCTTTATATACCTATTAGCTTAATGCCTTCCCCTTATAGCTTTTTAGTAATTCCTTTTAGCTAGTTACTAAGCTATTCTGGCTTTTTAATAATTCCTTAAAATTATTATTTAGCTATAACCCTTACCGTAAAGCTATATTCTATTAGCCCTTAGCTCTAGCCTTTACCTATATTATATCTATTACGTATATTATATATAGTCTTATTAGCCTAACCTATAGCCTATATAGCTAGAATCGTAATATATAATCCTTTTAATTAAGTTAAAGTTAATTATAACTATTCTAAAGATCTTTATAGAGGCTAGAATTACTAAGTATAAAGTGGACTAAAAAAGAATATATAAAAAGTTCTAAAAGGTATAGCTCTACTTCTAATACTTTAAAAGAGTTAGAACTAATTAATTAAATAGTCTAAATATTAATACGCTTTATAAGTATAAAGTAAATAAGAAAAACTTAAAGGATAATATATTATTAAATAGTAATATCCTAAAAGGAGACTTTAAGTAAAGGGAGAAGAAGTAAACTTAAGTTAAAGATTAACTTTAACTTATTAATTATTCTAACTTTATTATTAAGAAGTTCTTTAAGATTAAAAAGAGGTCGCGTTTTATATAAAAAAGGCTTAATAAAATCCTTAAATAAATTAATAATTTTCTTACCCTTAGAGAGAAGGATATTTTAATTACTATTTTTTATAATAAAGAAATAGTATTAATATAAGACTTTACCTATTAAGAGACTATTAATTAAATAATTACTTTTCCTTAAGTTATTAAAACTATTAACTATAAAGTATAGTAATAAGATTTAATTCCTATTTCCTAAAGCTTTAAATAAAAAGTTATAGAGATCCTTAAAACCCGCCTAAAGACTAAAATCCTTAAGAAATTATATATTACTTATTAAAACCCCTTCTTTCTTATAGCTAAAAAGAATAAAAGTATTAAATTAATTAATTTAATAATATAAATAAATAAAGTAATAATATATAATATTAAACTTCCGCCTTCTATTAATAAATATAATAAGGACTTTATAATATATTAAATTCTTTCTTTACTTAACTTTTTCTCTAAATATAATTAAATACTACTTAATTTAAAAAGTAAGGATTTAATAACTTTTACTATACCCCTTAGACTTTATTAAATATATACTTTTCTATAAGGAGTAATTAACTCTATAAGTTAATTTATATAAATTATACTTAAAATTCTTTAAGAATTAGTCCTTAATATTTATTAATTATTTCTTAATAATATTATAGTTAAAGGCCTTTATATAATATATAGAGATAAATCTATTATCCCTAAAGTCTACCGATTTATAATAAAATACCTAACTAATATTAATAAGATTCTTATTAATATTAAACTAACTAATTATTTAATCTCTATAATTAAATTTAAGTTCTATTAAAAAGCTATTAATATAATTAACTATATTTATAGGATTAATAGAAGGACTTTAAAAAAATAGAAAGTCCTTAAAATCTATAAGTAAATTACTTATAAAAATATATTAAAAGTTTGCGCTTTCCTTAGACTTATTAAGTATTACTAGATTTAAATTAAATAATTTACTTAAATTACTTTATTATTAACGCGCCTCTTAAAGAAAAGTACCCTCTAGAAATAAGGAAATAAATAAAAAGCTACTATAAAGCTTTTAAAAATAAAGCTTTAAAACCTACTTATTTTAATATCTTTTAATATCTTTAAAGGATATAGAGAGATTATCTTAATATATAATACTAGTCTTCTTAACTAAAAAATAGTCTTAATATAAATTATTTATAGAAAATAGTACTTAATTTACTTTAAAAGTAGAACTTAAATTAATACTAAATAAAAATATAATACTATAAAGAGAGAGTATAAAGTAATTTTATATATACTTAAATAACTATATAGCTTTATTTATAGAATTTACTTCTTTCTTAAAATAAATATAAGAGTTCTTATTAATTAATTAAAAGGTGCTATTAAAGATATTTTTAATACTTTAATTACTTATTAAATTAACTATATTTTCCTCTTTAACTTTATAGTTTAATATATTATTAACTTAAAGAATATAGTAATAAATAGCCTTTTAAGGAAATTAAAAAAACCTTTTAATACCCTTAATAGAAAGCTTAAGGGTAATATTAAAGACTTTATTAACCTCTATCTTAATCTTATTAAATACGCTAACCTTAATAGTAATTACTTAAAGGAGTCTTAATAAATTACTTATTTCCTTTAAACTTTAAAGTAACTATTTAATTAAGATATAAAGTAATTCTATAAGCTAAAAAGAAAAGCTTTTAACTTCTTTATAGTAAAGTAAAAGCTTTAATAAAAGCCTTCCTACTTTAATAAAGAACTAAAATTAGTAATAAATAATAAAATTAAATAAAAGACTTTTATAACTTAAGTTTATATTTAGTTAAGCTATAAGGGAAGAGAAGTTACTTATAATACTTTTATAACCTATTATTAATAGTAAGGAATATAAAATAATATTAATATTACTATTAATACTTATAAAATATATTAAAAGTTTTCCTTTTAGTATCCTTAAGAGCCTATAATTTCTATAACTTTAAGATATCCTATAAGTAAAATATACTTTAATTATTAATACCTATTATTTAATTAAAGATACTTCTATCTCTTAAAGGCTTATTATAACCTTATAGGCTAGCTTAAAGTATAACTTATTAAGAAACTTAATACTTAAATTATAATATATTTTATATTTTTAATTATTTTTTATTATAGAATTCTTATTTATATAGTTATTAATAAAGGTCTAAAGATAAAAAAATAGTTTAGACTTATTATAGAAAACCTTAAGTTAAAAATTATATAAATCTTTACTTATAACCCTAAAGTAAATATAGTTATAGAAAGTAGCTACTTTATTCTTTTATCTACTTTAATAAAGTTAAGTTAAGGAATAAATAAATAGAAGCGTTTCTTTAATTATACTATCCTTATTAATTAAATTACTATTAAAAATTTATATAAAATATCTACCTTTTATCTTATTTATAGTTAGAAGCTAGTATTACCCCTTAAGATTAAAAACTTAATTTAATAACTTATTAATTAGAATAATATTATAACTATAAAAGATCTTTTTAAAGCTTAAGTAAGAGTCCTTTAATAGAAAAAGGAAGATATTAAGCTTACTTAATAGTATATAGCTAAATACTATTAATACCTAACTCTTAAGACTAATACTAAAAATTAGTATATATTACGTAAAGGAGATAATACTCTTCTTTTAGGAGACTTTATCTTATTTTATAATATTTAAAGATTAAATAATTTATTAAGAAACGTAAAGTATTAATTATACTAAAATAATTCTTTTTAAATTAAATTTTAAGTACTTAAAACTAGTACCTATTAGCTTAAAACTTTTAATAGGATTAGCCTTAATAAAACTATACTAAAAGAATATATTAAGAAGTTCGTTTAGGACCTTAATAGTTAGTAGACTTTATCTTTTAACTATTAATTACTTTAAGATAAAATAATTTTAAGAAATAAGCTATTACTTAGGGAGGAAGTTCTAAAAAATCTTCTTTTTAACCCTTTATAAATAGCCTTTAATTAAATAGTTATTAATAATATCTAACTATTAATTCCCTTAAAAGAATTATTAAATAATATAGACTTATAATTAATAAAGAAAGGGCTATTAATTATTAAAGTATAACTTTTATAATTAAGTATTAAAAAAAGAAAGTAATATAAAATACTTTTTATAAAATCTTTCCTTTAAGTATATTATATTATAGTCTATTTAGCCTATAGCTTATAAGAATACTACTACTAGGGCTTAGGGAGGAGAGTAGCTATAACGTATAAAAGTTAACCCCCTTATAATTTTTTTTACTTCTATTTCTTTTATAAAAATAATAATACTAAAATTAAATAATTAAATATCCTTTTAATTATAAATTCCTTATATATAAAGGCTAAAACCCTAATTACTTTTAACTTTTACTACCTTTACCCTTAATTACTATAAAGTTAGGAAATAAATAAAAAGAATCCTTTATAATTTAAGGGTAGTTACTATTAGTAATATACTTTATAAAAGGTATAATAATCTTAGGATCTAGCTTATTATAACTATAAAAAGAAGAGTTAATATATTCTCTATTATAAAGTTAAGGAGTATAATTTAGGAAAAGGCGCTATTTATATATTATAGTATAGCTTCTATTCTAAATATAATTAGTATAAGTATTACTACTAAAAGATAAACTTAAAATATACTTATAGAAAGGGTAAAGGATATACTCTCTAGCTATAGTAATAGTTAAGATATAAGTTTAGATATAATAGCTATATATATAGTTATTTTAATAACTAGTAAATAAAAGAGCGAAAGTTAAAGTATACTTAAAGTATAGATTAATTAATTAAGTAAAGAAAAAGCTATTTAAATAAGTAATTTTAGTTAATATATAAATAATTTAATTTAGCTTAAAAAGTACTAGCCCTTTAAGTAATAAGACTTCTTTAAAGAAGTAAAGGGTTAGTAAGCGATCTCTCGCGACTTTATAAATAAAGTTAGGTATAAAAGGGAGCTACTCCTTTTAAAAGGCGACTTTAATAAAAATAGGGATATCTTAATAGCTAATATTATAACCTCTATAGACTTAAACCTTAAGGTAATAATAGATCTAAAAAAACTATTAGTACTTTTAAAGACTTAAGATTAAATAGTCTTAAAAAATATTACTTAAAAATAGTCTATAGAGCTTAAGTTTAATATATATTTAATATAATAGTTTTAAGAGAGCTAAACTTTAGCTATAAAAGAATTTATAGGAATAAATTAATAGATATTCTTAAAGATATTTAGAAGATTTACTTACTTTAAAGAGCTTATAGAAGTATTATTACTTATTTTAAAGGGCTAGAAGGAAGAAGAGGAGGAAGAACTAGTAGTATAGCTTAAAATAAAGAAGAAAAGAAAGTAAAAGCTATAATATTATAATAAATAATTAAAAGAAAGTAAGGAGATCCCTAGCTAGAGAGAAAGGCATAAAATTAAAATATAAGTAAGAAAAAGCGATATATTAATTAAAAGGTAGTAGTAAATAAGATTTTATAAAGAAGATATACCTTAAGTTAATAAATAGTAGGAATATATCTAGCTATAATAGTAAGTAATTCTCTAACTCTTTAAATAAGTACTTTATCTATTATAAAGGTATATTAATATATAGAAAGAGACTCTATATATATAATACCTTTTCTTTCTCTTATACCTTTTCTATAAATATAATTCTTTCCTTTTTATATTACTTTTAAACTCTATAATCTTTTAATAAACCTATAGACTAATTAAATAATTATAAATAACCTTAATTTTCTTTATTTTAATAAAAAACTTTAATAAAGGACTATAAATAAGATCTTACTTTAAAAAGCCCTTTTTTAACTTATATATATTATCTCTAGGGAAATACTTATTTCTTATTTATTTTATAAATTATATTTAATTATTTAATTAAAGTATTTTCCTTTTCTTTTCCTTTCTTTTATAATATCTTCCGGCTTTATTTTAATTAATACTATAGCTTCTAGATAACTTAACTATTTATATCTCTAAGCCTCTAAAGCGACTTTCTTTAAAAAGTATTTTAAAAGGGGCGCTAAAGTAGTACTTAAAGGGATTACTAAAAGTATTTATCTTAATAGAAGTATTAAGAACTTCTATAGTAAGGAAAAAGATAACGCTATATATTATTTAAGGATATTATATAAATATTAGCCCTTTTAGTTTATTTTATATAAATACTAGCCTATAGTCTCTATTTATATACCTAATAAGAAAGTCTAATTAAGTAAGATTAAGAATAATATATACTATTTAGGCTTAATAGCTATACCTAACTATATAAAGCTTTATACTTAAAGTGATTATATAGCTAATATTTATAATTTTATAGTTAATATACTTTAAAAAAAGTAGATAGATAATTTTAGTAGTATAATAATACTTTAAATCTTTACTAAAAGTATTAAGAATATAATAATAGTTATAAAGACTCTAGCTATAATTATAGTTAATAGGGAATATAAGCTAGTTAATTAAATTACTTAAGAAAAGAAGAAGTTTACTTACTATATACCCCTTAATACTATTAAGATCTAAAGCTTATTTATATTTAATATTAAAGTATATAAACGCTACTTATATATTAATTTAGTTAACTTTATAAATAAAAATAATAATAGGGTATATTAAAAAGCTTTCTTATAAGATTACCTTAAGGGGACCCTACTATACTTTAATATTAAGCCTAATAATTATCTATAGAGACTATAAGCCTTCGCTAATTATTAGATATAAGTCTTATATAAAGTTAACTTATTTTATAACTTTAACTTTTTTCTTATTCTTTATATAGCTTAAAAGAAGAGTTAGGAGTATAAATACTTAACTATTTAAATAATTTAGTATTAAATTAAAGGCTTAATTAATATCTATTATTAAAAGCTATTTAGTTATAATAGCTAAATTAAAATTAAGTTATACCTTAAATTCCCCCTTTTATTAAATAATTTTAAAGACTTCTTCTTTTACGACTAGTACCTATACTCCTTAACTTAATAATAAGAAGCTTATAAAGTCTATTTTTAATAAACTATTAAGAATCTCTTAATAATTACTAAAAATAAGTTTAGGATTTAAAGTTTAAGCTAAATTAATTAAGCCTTCTCTTAACTTAAAGTTCTTTCTTAAAACTTTAATAGATCTAAGGTTTATTTCTAAAGCCCTTATAAACTTATTTACTTAAATAATATAATTACTATTATTAATAGTCTTTACTTAATAAGAAGTTTTAATAAAAAGATAGGCTATAATAAGAACTAACTATTTTAAAATAACTCCTTAATAATATTATATAATCCTTAGGTTATAGTACTATTTAAATTAAGTTAAAAGGATTTAAAATAAAAGCTAGAGCTATTAAAAGAGGTTAAAGAGATATAATAAGCTTAATTAACCTTTCTATAAATATAGTAAGATTCTTAAATGCCTTAAGCTCCTTAAATAAGCTAGCCTATAAGAAAGCGCTTACCTATAAGCGCTTTAACTCTTATTATTATATTAATTAAAGATAAGCTATTTATAAAGTTAGCTTTTAGCCCTTTACCTCCTTTAAGAGCCCTATTAATAGCTTAATAGCCTTTAAGAGCTTTATTTATTGCTTAATAGCCTTTAAGAGCCCCTTTTAAGTCTATAGGCCTTCTAGAATATATCCTAACTACTATTATAATATTAAAGTAAGCGCTAGATTCCCTTTTTTTATAGATTATAGTACTTAAATAAACCCTAATTCTCTTTTTTTTATATTTTAGTAGTCTTACTTTAAATAACGCTTTTAAGTCTAATAATATATCTAAAGCTTTTTTTATAAACTATAAGCTTAAGGCTAAAGTTTATTAATCTTTAGGACTCTTTTTAATAGCTTTTAAGCCTCTTAACCTAATTATAGCTTTACTTACTATTACTATATTAAAAAAGTCTAGCTTACTCTCTTCTTTATAATCCTTAAGTTTAAGTAACTCTTTTAAGCTTAATAAAGCGTCTTTTATAACTTTTAGACTCTTAAAGCCTCCTTCTCTTTAATAATTAACTAGTTTAATAAAGCCGCCCTAAAAAGCTAGTAAGCTTCTTATAATAACTAATTAAAAGGTTATAACTATTTCTAAAACTATTACTTTATTAGTTTAGTAATTAAGATACTTTTCTTAAGTTGCCTCTATAAAGCTTACTAATCCTTTTATACCCTAAACTCTTAAGGGAGTTAGTAAGTAAACCCTAGCGACTCCTATAACTACTTAAAGAATCCTAGTAGGCCTAAAAATTATAGTTTAAAAGGATTAATAAGTTATAAAGGTCCTATAGCGAACTCCCCTTCTAAATACTTATTATAAAGCTTCTTTTTCTAGCCTTATAACTATAAGTAAATTAAATAAGCCCTTAGGAGCGACTCTTATAATTACTTACTAATAAATAGAGCCTAGAGGCTAACTAGCTATTAATTCTAGCCGCTATAAATAGATTAAAAATAAGGTTTTTATATATAATAGCTTTAATATTAAATAAACTAATACTTAATAAAAGGTCTAGTTAAAAGAGAGAGAGATAACTATTAAAATAATTAATTAATACCTAGAACTTACTTATAGAATACTAAAAGTCTTAGGTATTAAACCTTCTAGGACTTTTATTTCCTTAATCCCTTCTAGTTTAATAGACTTATATACTTAGGATAAGGTTAAAGTAGCTATTAATAAAATAAATAAGAAGCCTAAAGCTAATTAAGTAAAAGAGTAAGAACTCTATTTTTAATACTATTAGTAATAGTAAGTAAAGGGATTTAAAGAGAAACTTTAAGAGAAAAATAGTAAAAGAGGAGTTAGATTAAGCTTAAATTAAGGAAGGGCTTTAAAGTAATTTAAATTAAAAGGTTTAAAGGGTATAGAAGTAGATTATACTTTCCTTTATAAAGCTTTTCTTATATAATAATTTTACTTTATAGTAACTTTTCTTTCTATAAATACTTAGCTATACTAATTAATCTTTTCTTTATAGTTTTATAAAACCTATTACTTAATACTCCGTTTCTTTATTACGCTTTCTTTTAGCTAGGGCGGCTTTTATATATTAGGAAGGAGTTTAATAGAGTATTAAGGCACCTATTAAGGGATATAATACTATTATAGGAAGTAATTAAAGGCTAATAAGTATATAAAAAAGAAAAAGGCCTCTTAGAATTATTTAATTAAATAAGTAGGTATAATATATATAGAAGGTAAGACTTAGGAATAGCTTATATATTAAGCTAGTTACTAAAAGTATAACTTTTAGCTATAGATTAAATAAAAATATCTTCTTAACTTCTATTAATACCTCTATTTTAAGTAACCTTTTTTACTCTTTTATTATAAATACTATTTAATTAAAAGTATCTATACTTATATACTTACTTATTAAGTCTATTTTTCCTCTATTAAACTAGCTTTAATTAAAGGTTTAGAATACTTTAGCCTATTTTAATTAAATAAAAGAAGGGTAGACTTAACTTTAGGTAGAGATAATATTTTTCTTCTCTCCTATTTTAATTAATAATTCTTAAAGGAAATCCTTCTCTTTAAGTACTTAAATCTATACCTTTCTTCTTTATAGTAAGCTATATAATATACTATAAAGTAAATTATAAGAATATAACTTTTAATTAAAGTTTAAGTAATTATTATATAAATAAAGACTAAAATAAATTTAAGTTATTAAAATAAACTAAGCTTAATTAAGCTTTAATTAAATAGTTTTAGCTATCTATAAAGCCTTTATATATTAGTGCTTTACTTCTAAAGCTTAGTTAAGTATTAGTCTTATAAGATTATTAATACTAGAATTACTTCCCTTTAATTAAAGTAATTACTAATAAGATAAGCTTTCCCCTTTTATTTTATATTATAGAAAGTTATATATAAGCCCCTTATATAATCTTTTAGCTAGAAAAGCTATTTTATTATATTAATCCTAATATTAAGGTATTAGTCTATAATTATAAAAGGTTAATTAATAATTAAATAAGAGAAAAACTATAATTATTATTTTTTTAAGATAATTAGCCTTCTCTTTTTCTTATATTTTTTAATTAATAGCTAAAAGGTACTTTTATTATTATAAGAGGGGCTAAGGACCTCTTTATATTAAAGATAGACTTTTATGCCCTAAAGACTAGTTTTAATAAAGAAAAAATAAACTTAATAAATAAATATATAAGTATAGATACTTTTAATTAAATAGTATTTATAATAGGAAAGTAAAAAAAGTTACTTAAAATAAAGGTATTAATAAAAGTTAGGGAGATATCTTTACTTAATCTATAGCTAAAAGTTATACTCTTAGCGACTAGCTTAATATATAAGCTATTCCTAAGTTTTACTTCCTATATATATTATACTTACTTAATTAAATAATCCTAAGAGGCCTTTTCCTTTTTTATATACTTATTAGCCTTTAATTACTTCCTATAATAGTATTATATCTTTTAATAAATACCTTAATACTTTATTAAATTAATTATATATTATTAAATAAGCTTAATATCTTCCTTTTTTTATTAAAGGACTTTTATTTAAACTTTAAAAAGATTTTTTATAATTATAATATTATCTTAATTAATAAATTATTAAGTTAAGTTTTTAACCTTAAGGGGTAATACTAACTCTTATTTATAAATAAAATAAAAAGTAAATATTTTATATAAATTTTTAATAATAATTTAGTTAATAAAAATAATATAATTAAGAAAATACTTTTATTTACTTATTCCTTAACTTAATTTTATTAAGGTAAATAAAAGAATAAAGTAGCTATTTTTAATAATTATATTTACTTTAAGGTTATAAATAAAGATTTATATAATTTTTAACTTAAGGTCTTTTATAATAAGTCTAAACTATTTTTTTATCTTTAGATTTTTATTAATAATTATATAAATAAGAATTTTATAATAAAAAATAATTAAAAGTATAAAATATATTATAATTTAAGTATTAAGTTTCTTAATAAATTATACTTTAAGTTAATTTATAAAGTTATAATAAGCCTTTAAGAAATAGAAGTACCTTTAATTAAATAATAGATATTAATAATTAAAGTATATTTTATTTATAGAATATCTTAAAGTTATAGAAATTATAGGCTTTTAAGGATATTAAAAGAAAAACTTTTAATATATTTTATAAGTATTAATAGTAATATTAATATTATTTTATATTCCTTATTATTAATAATAAGTTATAAAAGTATTATAAATAATTTCTCTTTTTTTATAGCTTAATTAAATATAAGCTTAAATTATAAAAGTCTTTTATTTAATTTTATTATTTATTATTAATTTTAATTTTTTATTAAAGTAAAAAGGCTTTTATTAAAGCTTTTATTTTACTATAAAGAAGTTAAAGGCTTTTCTTTTTAACTTATAGAATTACTTTATATTTTAATTAAATAATTACTTTAATATTTAAAGAAAATAAATAATTTATTATAACTCTTTTAAGTAATTATTATTAAGATTAATATATTTAATAAAATTAAAATAAAGGTTAATAAAATCCTTAATATTACCTTTAAGCTTTTTATTAAAGGTATTAAAAGGTTTTTTTAATTTCCTTAAAAGGCTATTTATTACTATATTCTTTAAGTTAATAATATATTAAATTATAAAATTAAAGAGAAAAATATAATTAATTTAATAAATAATTAAAGTATTAAAAATATTCTTAATAATACCTTTTAATTAATTAATAAAAACTCTTATATTTATTTTAAGAAAGAAGTAAATTCTATAAATAAAGCTATATAATTATTTAAATATATATAAAATTACTTTATACTCTCTCTTTATAATATTATATTTTTATTTAATATTAATTTAAGTTTTACTTTTAAAGTAAATTAAATACTATTTTCTATAAATAATTTATATTAAGACTACTCCTTAATTAAAAAAGCTAATATTATATATTAAGATAATCTTTTTATATTCTTTAAAGATATTAAAAGATATTAAAATAAGTAGGTTTTAAAGCTTTATTTTTAAGAGTTTTATAATAGTTTTTTACTTATCTCCCTATTCCTAAAGGGTACTTTTCTTTAAGAAATATATTAATAATAAAGTAATTTAAGTAAATTATTTAATTTAAATTTAGTAATACTTAATAAGTTTAAAGAAAGCGTAAACTTTTAATATATTTTTATAAATAACTTACTTATAGATTTTAAGGACTTTCTATTCTTTTAGAATCTTTTTATTAATTCTATAAATATAGTTAATTATATTAATAGCCTTTTAATAAAACTTAGATTTAATTATAGAAATTAAATAATTAATTAATTTAATATTAATAAAAACTTTATTAATATTAATTAAATATTTTATTATAAATTAATAAACTTTAAGAATAATAAGTTTATCTCTATATATTATATAAAGGCCTTTAATTATAATATTATTAAGAAATAGTTAATAAATATTAAAAATTAATCTTTAAAGAATTCTAAATATAATTTATATAAATTAACTTATAGAATTAATTACTCCTTATAAAAAAGTATATATTTAATAAAGTCTAAAAAGTATAATAAAAGTTATTAAATCTTTACTCTTTAAATTAAATAATATTTAATTATATTTAAAGAAAAGGTTAAGTAAAGAAAGAATTTAATATATTATAAAGTTCTTATTATATTTATTAATAAAAAGTAAAAGTTTAATATTATATATTATTACTTTATTTATTTATATTATTAAATTAATTAATTTAATACTTTTATTTTTCTTAATTATAAAAAAGAAAGGGTTTTAATAAATAATATATAATTCCTTAAGGATTTTAATTTTTAAATAGATTTTAAGGACTTTTATAACTTTTTATTTAAAGTCTTAAGGAATAGGAATTAAACCTTATTACTATACTTTATAGTTAATAATTTTAATAACTTAAGGAAAAGTAATTATTTAATTAATAATCTTTTAATAAATAAAGTCTTATATTAATACTATTTCTTTATTATAAAGAATAGTAATTAAGATATCCTTTTCTTTAGGGATAAGAAAGTTATTAATTTATTTAAGGATTTTATTAAGTCTCTTTTATATAAAGCGCGACCCTTTTTTAATCTTAAAGAACTTTTTAATAATAAAATTAAAATAATTAATAAATTAAAGTTAATCTTTAACTTAAGTCTATTTTTTCTCTTTTTACTTAAAGTCTCCTTTTAGAATATTATTATTTAATAATATATTATCCCTTAAGTTTTTTTTATTTACTTTATATTTATAAAATATATTAATATTTAAATTATTTAATTAATTAATTTTAACTTTTTTAAATTATTAAAAGTAAAGCTATACCTTTTAGAACTTTTTATATATCTTTTTTTAATTTACTTTATATTTAGTAATTCTAACCTTTATAAAGATCTTTAAAATAATTATAGTTAACTTTAATTTAATTAAAAGAATTATAGTATTATTATTTTTAAGTAATAATAAGTAAGTACTTAAATTATAATTAAAGTCTTTCTCTTTTTATAGAGAAAGGTTTTAATTAAGCTCTTTATTTTTAAAGTCTTAAAAGAAGAATTCTAAAGAAAAGAAAGAAGTAGATTTATTCTTATTATTATTAAAGACTATAAAGATAATATTAACCCTTAAGGAACCCTATAAGTTAATATTATTAAGATATTTCTATTATATTATTTTAATAATAAGTATAATTACTTAAATAAAGTTTATTTAATATTAAATTAAAAGGTTTTTATTTTTTAATAAATAATTAAATATTATTTATATTAAATAAATAAAAAGTATTCTTAAAATAAAAGGAACTAAAATATTATTTAATATAATATAAAGTTTAATTAATATTTAAATATAACTTATAAAAAGATTAATCTTAATTTTATTATTTATATAAATAGAAAAGTTAAAATAAGATATAATAAAAGTTTTTATAAGTTATATTTTAAGGCTATAAGCTTTAATATAACGCTTATTACTTAAGTTTTCTTTTAAGCTTAAATTTAAAAAAGTAATTAAAATTTTTCTATAAGTAAAGTTAAAGTAAACCTAAATCCTAAAAAGATTTTATATATATTTAAGGGTCTTAATCCTAAAAGTAATTATAAGAGTTTTAATTATAACTTTAAATTTATTATTATTATAAATATACTCTTTTTTAAGGGATTTATAAATTAAGTAAAGCGCTACTATTAATTTATATTAATAGACTTTTAGGTCCTTCTTACTTTAATTAAATAATTCCTATATTTAAAAGATAGTATTAATAATTAAACTCCCTTTAAATTATTTAAAAAAAGCCTAAAGTCTTTTTTATAACTCCTTAAAGAGTACTATAATACTATTACTTAAAGGGTTAAGGAATTTAATAATAAAAGCTCTTTAAAGTCCTTTTCCTTTAATTACTTTTTCTTATTAATAGACTTCCTTAATCTTATAGACTTTATTATAATAAAGCTTATTAATAGCTTCTTTTAAGTCTAAAATAAAATTAATAAAATTATTTAATAATATAAGGACTTTTTAAGTAAAGATATTTATTATTAAGAGGTTAGTATATCTTTATATTCTTTTAGTTTTATTACCTTAAAGTAAAAGTATATAAAATAAAAGGAATTACTTTTTTTAAGAAGAATCTTTAGCCTATAGTTATAAAAAGAGTAAAGGTTACTTAATAGTCTTAAGGGTTTCCTTTTATATAAAAGCTTCTTTAATTAATTAATTTTTATTAATATTTTTTAAAAATTATACTCTCTTTCTTTTATATATATTTATATTAATTAATAAAGGGTCTAAAGGTATTAAATAAAGTTCTTACTCTTTTTAAAAAAGAATAATAATTATAAAACTATTAGTTACTTAAGCTTTTAATTTTTTTATTATATTATTTTATAAAAACTTCTTTAGGATCTAAGCCTTTTTATTAATTTATTTAAAGAAAGTATTTAAAGTATTATTTTTTTAATTATTAAGTTCTTAAATAAAGTATTTAAAGGGAGCTTTATCTTTTATTAACTTAATTAAAAAGTCTATAAAATAATTAAGAAATAATATAACTTAATATATAATAAGTTATTATATATAACTACTTATTATAATATACTAAAAACTTAATTTAAGGGGTATAATATTTTAATTATAAGTTTTATTAAAGTAGATTTCCTTTATAATAATATTATAAAAGTAAAATCTAAAGTTATTATTATATTAATACTTAAAATAATTATTAAAGTAATATCTAAATATATTATAATATTAATACTTTCTTTTTCTTTTATTATTTTTAAAAGTAAGAGTATTAACGCTAAAGTTATTAATACTATTTTAATTAAATAATTAATAATTTTAAATTATTTTAATATAACTTTTTTAGTCTTTATAAATACTATTTTAAAAGGGCTAGTTATTCCCTTAAAATCTTTATATTTTATAAATTAAGAGCTCCTTAAATTTATTATTCTCTTTAATTATATTAATTTAAAGATTCTTTATTTACTTTATAAAGTCTTTAATAATAAGTCTTTATTTAATTTTTATAAACTTTTTTCTTTTTATTTTAGCCTTAAGGTTTAAGTTAATAGCCTTTTTTAATTAATTAAATTTAAAGTATATTTAAGTTATATTATTAAAAAGTTAGACTATTAAATCTTTTTAATTTATATTTAGCTAAAGTTATAAATAAGTATTAATTATTTAAATAAAATCCTAATAAAGCTTTAAGATTAATTTTTTAAATAAAAGCCTATTTTTCTCTATAATATTAATAATTAAATCCCTTAATATAGTTTAATAAATAGTATATAATTAATTATTATTAATAGCCTAAAAGTTAAGTTTTATTTTATATTAATAATATATATATATAATTAATTAATTAACTACCTTTAAAATAGACTAGAAATAAAGGGTATTATAATATTTTAGTTTATTTATAGTTATTATTACTTACTTTATATTTAAAGTATAATAATATTTAAGAAGGGCTTTCTTAATACTTTTTTAAATAATAGTATTTATAAGTATCTTAACACTAATGGCTTCTTTTTTATTAATATAAAAGTTAAGTTAACTAGCCTTTTTATTATTAAGAATATTATTAACCTTTATTTCTTTTTTAAACTTAATTAAGAAGTTAGTAATATTTTAATTATTAAATTTCTTTAAAAAGAAAAGATATTAAGGTTAATAAAGCTACCTAAAAAGCTAAGACTATTTTACTTAAATAGACTCTTTAATAATATAGCTAAACTTACTATAATTAATTTTAAATATCTTTAATAATTAATTAAATAGTCTAATTTTAATTAAAGATTTAAAATAATCTAGCCTATTTTAATTAAATAAAAAAGGGATAGACTTAACTTTAGGTAAGGATAATATTTTTCTTCCCTCTTATTTTAATTAATAATTCTTAGGGGAAATCCTTCTTTTTAAGTACTTAAATCTATATCTTTCTTCCTTATTATAAGCTATATAATATACTATAAAGTAAATTATAAAAATATAGCTTTTAGTTAAAGTCTAAATAATTATTATATAAATAAAGATTAAAATAAATTTAAGTTATTAAAATAAGTTAAGTTTAATTAAGCTTTAATTAAATAGTCTTAACTATTTATAAGGCCTCTATATATTAATACTTTACTTTTAAAGTCTAGTTAAATATTAGTTTTATAAGATTATTAATACTAGAATTACTTCTCTTTAGTTAAAGTAATTATTAATAAAATAAGCTTTCCCCTTTTATTTTATATTATAGAGAGTTATATATAAGCCCTTTATATAATCTTTTAGCTAAAAAAGCTATTTTATTATATTAATCTTAATATTAAGGTATTAATCTATAATTATAAAAAGTTAATTAATAATTAAATAAAGGGAAAACTATAATTATTATTTCTTTAAGATAATTAGCTTTCTCTTTTTCTTATATTCTTTAATTAATAGCTAAAAGGTACCTCTATTATTATAAAAGGGGTCAAGAATCTCTTTATATTAAGGATAAACTCTTATACCCTAAAGACTAGTTTTAATAGAGGATAAATAGACTTAATAAATAAATATATAAATATAAATACTTTTAATTAAATAGTATTTATAATAGGAGAGTAAAAAAGGTTATTTAAAATAAAAGTATTAATAGAAATTAAAGAAATATCTTTATTTAATTTATAGCTAAGAGTTATACTTTTAGCGATTAGCTTAATATATAGGCTATTCCTAAGTCTTATCTCCTATATATATTATATTTACTTAATTAAATAATTTTAAGAGGCCTTTTTCTTTTTTATATACTTATTAGCCTTTAATTACTTTTTATAATAATATTATATCCTTTAGTAAATACCTTAATACTTTATTAAACTATTAGTTTACTATTTTAATTATAGTTTTCTATAAACTTAAAGAGTCTTTTATAGTTAAAGGCTTACTATATATATTAATATTAATAATACTTAATTAAACGTTTAATAAAAGACTTATAATTATATTTATTATAAAGCTAGTAAATATAAAAGTATTTAATAAAATAATAGTAATTAATTATTAACTTTTAGGGATATAAAAGCTTTTTTATTAATATTTTATATTTAGTTAAATTACTAATCTATTTATAATAGCTATTATTATATTAATATTATAACTTAATAGCTTACTTAATTTACTTAAATTAGGGATACCTCTTATTATAATAAATAAAGATAAAAAAGTTTAATTAAGTCTATTATTTCTTAATAGCCTTAAAGGTAGCTTTATAAAAGGGAAAGATCTCTAAAAGTAATAAAATAGGAATTAAAGCTATTATAATACTTAAAAGCTATAAAGCTAAAGCTATAATATAATAAGGTTATAATATTATAACTTTATAATATAAAGTATAATAATATTAATAAAAGCTAATAGCTATATATATATTAATTAGCTATAAAGTAGTATTATAAGCCTACTAAAATTAATAAGTAATATTAAAGGCTAAAGTAGCCTTAAGTATTATTAAAGTACTTAAAAGAGCTTAACTATTTAATTTATTAAAGTATATACTTTAACTATCCCTTTAGGTACTCTACTACCCCAATTTATTATATTACTTAAGTTATATACTTATATTATTAATATAAGCCGCTATAGCTATTAATAGCTAGTCCTTATAACTTCTTTAATAACTATATATAAGCTTCTTATAATAGTTATATATAAACTCCTTATATATAACGCTTTTAATATATTTAGCTATTTTAATAAAGTATTAAGGTATTTATTAAGAGATATAATATTATTATAAGAAGTAATTAAAGGCTAATAAGTATATAAAAAAGGAAAAGGCCTTTTAAAATTATTTAATTAAATAAAGATAATATATATAAAAGGTAAGACTTAAGAATAGTCTATATATTAAGCTAGTTACTAAAAATATAACTTTTAATTATAAATTAAATAAAAATACCTCCTTAACTTCTATTAATATTTCTATTTTAAATAACCTTTTTTACTTTCTTATTATAAATACTATTTAATTAAAAGTATTTATACTTATATATTTATTTATTAAGTCTATTTATCTTTTATTAAAACTAGTCTTTAGGGTATAAGAGTCT
Organism: Hypocreales sp. Mo6-1; assembly: GCA_002939055.1. Lineage (NCBI taxonomy): Eukaryota > Fungi > Ascomycota > Sordariomycetes > Hypocreales > Hypocreales sp. Mo6-1. The sequence continues at coordinate 5,524,095 of PNEP01000013.1, forward strand.
ATCCTTAATATAAAGAGGTCTTTAGCCCCTTTTATAATAATAAAAGTACCTTTTAGCTATTAATTAAAGAATATAAAAAAAAGAGAAGGCTAGTTATTTTAAAGAAATAATAATTATAGTTTTCCCCTTATTTAATTATTAATTAACTTTTTATAATTATAGATTAATACCTTAATATTAGGATTAATATAATAAAATAGCTTTTTTAACTAGAAGATTATATAAGAGGTTTATATATAACTCTTTATAATATAAAATAAAAGAAGAAAGCTTATTTTATTAGTAATTACCTTAATTAAAGGGAAGTAATTTTAGTATTAATAATCTTATAAAATTAATATTTAATTAGGCTTTAGAAGTAAAGTATTAATATATAAAGGCTTTATAAATAGTTAAAACTATTTAATTAAAGCTTAATTAAGCTTAATTTATTTTAATAACTTAAATTTATTTTAGTCTTTATTTATATAATAATTACTTAAACTTTAACTAAAAGCTATATTCTTATAATTTACTTTATAGTATATTATATAACTTATTATAAGGAAGAAAGATATAAATTTAAGTACTTAAAGAAAAGGATTTCCTTTAAGAATTATTAATTAAAATAAGAGAGAAGAAAAATATTATCCTTACTTAAAGTTAAGTCTATCCCTTTTTTATTTAGCTAAAATAAATTAAAGTATTCTAAACCTTTAATTAAGGCTAGACTATTTAATTAATTATTAAAGATACTTAAAATTAATTATAAAAAGCTTAATTATATTATTAAAGAGTTTATTTAAATAGAATAGTTTTAATTTCTTAAATAGCTTTACTAACCTTAATATCTTCCTCTTTTAAAGAAGTTTAATAATTAAAATATTACTAATTTTTTAATTAAGTTTAAGAGAGAAATAAAAGTTAATAGTATCCTTAATAATAAAAAGACTAATTAATTTAATTTTTATATTAATAAAAAAGAAGCCTTTAATATTAAGATACTTATAGATATTATTATTTAAAAAAGTATTAAGAAAGCCTTTCTTAAATATTATTATACTTTAAATATAAAGTAAGTAATAATAGCTATAAATAAACTAAAATATTATAATACCTTTTATTTTTAGTTTATCTTAAAGGTAATTAATTAATTAATTATATATATATATTATTAATATAAAATAAGACTTAACTCTTAAGCTATTAATAATAATTAATTATATAATATTTATTAAGTTATATTAAAAGATTTAATTATTAATATTATAAAGAAAAATAGACTTTTATTTAAAAAATTAATCTTAAAGCCTTATTAAAATCTTATTTAAATAATTAATACCTATTTATAACCTTAGCTAAATATAAATTAAAGAGATTTAATAGTCTAGCTTTTTAATAATATAACTTAAATATACTTTAAATTTAATTAATTAAAAGAGGCTATTAACTTAAACCTTAAGGCTAAAATAGAAAGGAAGAACCTTATAGAAACTAAATAAAGACTTACTATTAAAGACCTTATAAAGTAAATAAAGGACCTTTAAATTAATATAGCTAAAAAGAATAATAAACTTAAGGAGCTTTTAACTTATAAAATATAAAAATTCTAAGGGAATAACTAGTCCTTTTAAAATAATACCTATAGAGGCTAAAAAGGCTATATTAAAGTAATTTAAGGTTATTAATTATTTAATTAAAATAGTATTAATAACTTTAATATTAATACTCTTACTTTTAAGAATAATAAAAGGAAAAGAAAATATTAATATTATAATATATTTAAATATTACTTTAATAACTATTTTAAATATTAATATAATAATAACTTTAGATTTTATTTTTATAATATTATTATAAGGGAAATTTACTTTAATAAAACCTATAATTAAAATGCTATACCCTCTAGACTTAATTTCTAATATATTATAATAAGTAGCTATATATAATAACTTATTATATATTAAGTTATATTATTTTTTAATTACTTTATAAACCTTTTAATTAAATTAATAAAAGATAAAGCTTTTTTTAAATACCTTACTTAAAAACTTAATAATTAAGAAAATAATATCTTAAATACCTTCTTTAAATAAGTTAATAAAAAGGCTTAAATCTTAAAGAAGTTTTTATAAAATAATATAATAAAAAGACTAAAAGCTTAAGTAATTAATAGTTCTATAATTATTATTCTTTTCTAAAAAGAGTAAAAACCCTATTCTATACCTTTAGACTCTTTATTAATTAATATAAATATATATAAAAAGAAGAGAGTATAATTTTTAAAAAATATTAATAAAAATTAATTCATTAAAGAAACTCCTATATAGAAAGAAACCCTTAAGACTATTAAGTAACCTTTACTTTCTTTATAACTATAAATTAAGGATTCTTTTTAAGAAAAGTAACTCCTTTTATTCTATATACTTCTACCTTAAGGTAATAAGACTAAAAGAATATAAAAGTATATTAACTTTTTAATAATAAATATCTTTATTTAAAAAGTCTTTATATTATTAAATAATTTTATTAACTTTATTCTAAACTTAAAAGAAGTTATTAATAAGCTTTACTATAATAAAGTCTATAGAATTAAAGAAATCTATTAATAAAAAAAGGTAATTAAAGGAAAAAGTCTTTAAGGAGCTTTTATTATTAAATTCCTTAACTCTTTAAGTAATAATATTATAATACTTTTTAAGAAGTTATAAAAAAGACTTTAGGCTTTCTTTAAATAACTTAAAGAGAGTCTAACTATTAATACTATCTTTTTAAGTATAGGAATTATTTAATTAAAGTAAGAAGAACCTAAAAGTTTATTAATATAAATTAATAATAATACTTTACTTAATTTATAAATCCCTTAAAAAAAGTATATTTATAATAATAATAAATTTAGAGTTATAATTAGAACTTTTATAACTACCTTTAGGATTAAAACCCTTAAATATATATAAGACCTTCCTAAAATTTAAGTTTACCTTAACTTTACTTATAGAAAAATTTTAATTACTTTTTTAAACTTAAGCTTAAAAAAGAACTTAATTAATAAGTATTATATTAAGATTTCTAACTTTAAAATATAATTTATAAAAGTCTTTATTATATTTTATTTTAACTCTTTTATTTATATAAATAGTAAAATTAAAATTAATCTCTTTATAGGTTATATTTAAATATTAATTAAACTTTATATTATATTAAATATTATCTTAATTCCTTTTATTTTAAGAATACTTTTTATTTATTTAATATAAGTAATATTTAATTATTTATTAAAAAATAAAAATCTTTTAGTTTAATATTAAATAGGCTTTATTTAAGTAGTTATATTTATTAAAATAATATAATAAAAATATTTTAATAATATTAACCTATAGGATTCCTTAAGGGTTAATATTACTTTTATAGTTTTTAATAATAATAAAAATAGATTTACTTCTTTTTTTTATTTAAAATCCTTTTCTTAAGACTTTAAAAATAAAAAGCTTAATTAAGACCTCCCTTTATAAAAAGAGAAAGACTTTAATTATAATTTAAGCGCTTATTTATTATTACTTAAGGATAATAATATTATAATCCTTTTAATTAAATTAAAATTAGCTATAGTTATTTTAAAAATCTTTATAGAGACTAGAATTACTAAATATAAAGTAAATTAAAAAAGGATATATAAAAAGTTTTAAAAAATATAACTTTACTTTTAATACTTTAAGGGAGTTAAAATTAATTAATTAAATAGTCTAAATATTAATATACTTTATAAATATAAAGTAAATAAAAAAAACTTAAGGGATAATATATTATTAAATAGTAATATTCTAAAAAAAGACTTTAAGTAAAGGGAAAAAAAGTAAGCTTAAGTTAAAAATTAACTTTAATTTATTAATTATTTTAACTTTATTACTAAAAAGTTTTTTAAAATTAAAAAAGGGTTATATTTTATATAAAAAAGGCTTAATAAAATCCTTAAGTAAATTAATAACTTTCTTACCCCTAAAGAGAAGGATATTTTAATTACTATTCTTTATAATAAAAAAGTAATATTAATATAGGACTTTACTTATTAAAGGATTATTAATTAAATAATTACTTTTCTTTAAGTTATTAAAACTATTAACTATAAAGTATAATAATAAGGTTTAATTCCTATTCCTTAAGGCCTTAAATAAAAAGTTATAAAGATCCTTAAAACTTATTTAAAGACTAAAATCCTTAAGGAATTATATATTATTTATTAAAATCCCTTTTTTTTATAACTAAAAAAAATAAAAGTATTAAATTAATTAATTTAATAATATAAATAAATAAAGTAATAATATATAATATTAAACTTTTACTTTTTATTAATAAATATAATAAAGACTTTATAATATATTAAATTCTTTCTTTACTTAACCTTTTCTTTAAATATAATTAAATATTACTTAATTTAAAGAGTAAAGACTTAATAACTTTTATTATACTCTTTAAACTTTATTAAATATATATTTTTCTATAAAAAGTAATTAATTTTATAAGTTAATTTATATAAATTATACTTAAAATTCTTTAAGAATTAATTTTTAATATTTATTAACTATTTCTTAATAATATTATAGTTAAAGGCCTTTATATAATATATAAAGATAAACTTATTATCCTTAAAGTCTATTAATTTATAATAAAATACTTAATTAATATTAATAAAGTTCTTATTAATATTAAATTAATTAATTATTTAATCTTTATAATTAAATTTAAGTTTTATTAAAAAGCTATTAATATAATTAACTATATTTATAGAATTAATAAAAAGACTTTAGAAGAATAGAAAGTCCTTAAAATCTATAAGTAAGTTATTTATAAGAATATATTAAAAGTTTATATTTTTCTTAAATTTATTAAGTATTACTAAATTTAAATTAAATAATTTACTTAAATTACTTTATTATTAATATATCTTTTAAAGAAAAGTACTCTTTAAGAATAAGGAGATAAATAAAAAGCTATTATAAAGCTTTTAAAAATAAAACTTTAAAACCTATCTATTTTAATATCTTTTAATATTTTTAAAGGATATAAAGAGATTATTTTAATATATAATACTAGCCTTTTTAGCTAAAAAGTAGTTTTAATATAAATTATTTATAGAAAATAATACTTAATTTACTTTAAAAGTAAAACTTAAATTAATATTAAATAAAAATATAATATTATAAAAAGAGAGTATAAAGTAATTTTATATATACTTAAATAACTATATAGTTTTATTTATAAGATTTACTTCTTTCTTAAAATAAATATAAAAGTTTTTATTAATTAATTAAAAGGTATTATTAAAAATATTTTTAGTACTTTAATTACTTATTAAATTAATTATATTTTTCTCTTTAACTTTATAATTTAATATATTATTAATTTAAAGAATATAATAATAAATAGCCTTTTAAGAAAACTAAAAAGACTTTTTAATACCTTTAATAAAAAGTTTAAGAGTAATATTAAAGACTTTATTAACTTTTATTTTAATCTTATTAAATATATTAACTTTAATAATAATTACTTAAAGAAGTTTTAATAAATTACTTATTTTCTTTAAATATTAAAGTAATTATTTAATTAAAATATAAAATAATTCTATAAGTTAAAAAGAAAAACTTTTAACTTTTTTATAATAAAGTAAAAGCTTTAGTAAAAGCTTTCTTACTTTAATAAAAGACTAAAATTAATAATAAATAATAAAATTAAATAAAAGACTTTTATAACTTAAGCTTATATTTAATTAAGTTATAAGAGAAGAGAAGTTATTTATAATACTTTAATAACTTATTATTAATAATAAGAAATATAAAATAATATTAATATTATTATTAATACTTATAAAATATATTAAAAGTTTTCCTTTTAGTATCCTTAAGAGCTTATAATTTCTATAACTCTAAAATATCTTATAAGTAAAATATACTTTAATTATTAATATTTACTATTTAATTAAAAATACTTTTATCTCTTAAAGGCTTATTATAATTTTATAAATTAACTTAAAGTATAATTTATTAAAAAACTTAATACTTAAATTATAATATATTTTATACTTTTAATTATTTTTTATTATAAAATTTCTATTTATATAATTATTAATAGAAGTCTAAAGATAAAGAAATAGTTTAGACTTATTATAAAAAACCTTAAGTTAAAAATTATATAAATCTTTATTTATAACCTTAAAGTAAATATAATTATTAAAAGTAATTACTTTATTCTTTTATTTATTTTAATAAAATTAAATTAAAGAATAAATAAATAAAAATATTTCCTTAATTATACTATTCTTATTAATTAAATTATTATTAAAAATTTATATAGAATATTTACTTTTTATTTTATTTATAAATAGAAGTTAGTATTACCTCTTAAAGTTAAAAACTTAACTTAATAACTTATTAATTAAAATAATATTATAATTATAAGAAATCTTTTTAAAGCTTAAATAAAAGTCTTTTAATAAAAGAAAGAAAATATTAAGCTTACTTAATAATATATAACTAAATATTATTAATACCTAACTCTTAAAATTAATATTAAAAATTAATATATATTATATAAAAGAGATAATACTTTTCTTTTAAAAGACTTTATTTTACTTTATAATATTTAAAGATTAAATAATTTATTAAAAAATATAAAGTATTAATTATATTAAAATAATTCTTTTTAAATTAAATTTTAAATACTTAAAACTAATACCTATTAACTTAAAACTTTTAATAAAATTAACTTTAATAAAATTATATTAAGGAAATATATTAAGAAGTTTATTTAAGATCTTAATAATTAATAAACTTTATCTTTTAATTATTAATTACTTTAAAATAAAATAGTCTTAAGAAATAAATTATTACTTAAAGAGAAGATTCTAAAAGATCTTTTTTTTAACTTTTTATAAATAGCCTTTAATTAAATAATTATTAATAATATTTAATTATTAATTCCCTTAAAAGAATTATTAAATAATATAGAATTATAATTAATAAAGAAAGAGCTATTAATTATTAAAGTCTAACTTCTATAATTAAATACTAAAAAAAGGAGGCAATATAAAATACTTTTTATAAAATCTTTCCTTTAAGTATATTATATTATAATTTATTTAACTTATAGCTTATAAGAATATTATTATTAAAACTTAAAGAGGAGAGTAGCTATAATATATAAAAGTTAATACCCCTTTTATAATTTTTTTTTACTTCTATTTCTTTTATAAAAATAATAATACTAAAATTAAATAATTAAATATTCTTTTAATTATAAATTCTCTATATATAAAGACTAAAACTTTAATTACTTTTAACTTTTATTACCTTTACCCTTAATTACTATAAAGTTAAGAAATAAATAAAAAGAATTCTTTATAATTTAAGAGTAGTTACTATTAGTAATATACTTTATAGAAAGTATAATAGTTTTAGGATCTAGCTTATTATAATTATAGAAAGAAAAGTTAATATATCTTTTATTATAAAATTAAGGAGTATAATTTAAGAAAAAGCGCTATTTATATATTATAATATAGCTTTTATTCTAAATATAGTTAATATAAATATAATTATTAAAAATTAAATTTAAAATATATTTATAGAAAGAGTAAAGAATATACTTCTTAATTATAGTAATAATTAAAGTATAAGTCTAGATATAATAGCTATATATATAGTTATTTTAATAATTAATAAATAAAAAAGTAAAAGTTAAAGTATACTTAAAGTATAGATTAATTAATTAAATAAAGAAAAAGCTATTTAAATAGATAATTTTAGTTAATATATAAATAATTTAATTTAACCTAAAAGGTATTAACCCTTTAAGTAATAAGATTTCTTTAAAGAAATAAAGAGTTAATAAATAATCTCTTATAACTTTATAAATAAAGTTAGGTATAAAAAAAGGCTATTCCTTTTAAAAAGTAACTTTAATAAAAATAAGAATATCTTAATAGTTAATATTATAATTTTTATAGACTTAAACCTTAAGGTAATAATAAATCTAGAAAAATTATTAATACTTTTAAAGACTTAAAATTAAATAGTTTTAAAGAATATTACTTAAAAATAGCCTATAGAGCTTAAGTTTAATATATATTTAATATAATAATTCTAAAAGAGCTAGACTTTAACTATAAAAAAACTTATAGGAATAAATTAATAGATATTCTTAAAGATATTTAGAAGATCTATTTATTTTAAAAAGTTTATAGGAGTATTATTACTTATTTTAAAGGGCTAAAAGGAAGAAAAGGAGGAAGAATTAATAATATAACTTAAAATAAAGAAAAAAAGAAAGTAAAAGCTATAATATTATAAAAAATAATTAAAAGAAAGTAGAGAGATCTTTAATTAAAGAGAAGGGTATAAAATTAAGATATAAATAAGAAAAAGTAATATATTAATTAAAAGGTAATAATAAATAAGATTTTATAAAGAAAATATACCTTAAGTTAATAAATAATAGAAATATATTTAGTTATAGTAATAAGTAATTCTCTAACTCTATAAATAAATACTTTATTTATTATAAAAATATATTAATATATAGAAAGAGACTCTATATATATAATACCTTTTCTTTTTTTTATACCTTTTCTATAAGTATAATTCTTTCCTTTTTATATTACTTTTAGACCCTATAATCTTTTAATAAGCCTATAAATTAATTAAATAATTATAAATAACTTTAATTTTCTTTATTTTAATAGAAAACCTTAATAAAGAATTATAAATAAAATCTTACTTTAAAAAGCCCTTTCCTAACTTATATATATTATCTTTAGGGAAATACTTATTCTTTATTTACTCTATAAATTATATTTAATTATTTAATTAAAGTATTTTCTTTTCCTTTTCCTTTCTTTTATAATATCTTTTAATTTTATTTTAATTAATACTATAACTCCTAAATAATTTAGCTATCTATATCTTTATACCTTTAAGGCAACTTTTTTTAAAAAGTATTTTAAAAGAGGCGCTAAAATAATACTTAAAGGGCTTACTAAAAGTATTTACTTTAATAAAAGTATTAAAAGCTTCTATAATAAAAAAGAAAATAATACTATATATTATTTAAGGATATTATATAAATATTAACTCTTTTAATTTATTTTATATAAATACTAGCCTATAGTCCCTATTTATATACTTAATAAAAAAGTCTAATTAAATAAAATTAAGAATAATATATATTATTTAAGCTTAAAAGTTATATTTAGTTATTTTAATAGAGAATAAATAGACTTAATAAGTAAATATATAAGTATAGATACTTTTAATTAAATAGTATTTATAATAGTAAAGTAAAAAAGGTCACTTAAAATAGAGGTATTAATAGAAGTTAAGGAGGTATCTTTACTTAATCTATAGCTAAGAGTTATACTCTTAGCGACTAGCCTAATATATAAGCTATTTTTAAGTCTTGCCTCTTATATATACTATACTTTTTTTAATTAAATAATCCTAAGAGGCCTTTTCCTCTTTTATATACTTATTAGCCTTTAATCACTTCCTATAATAGTATTATATCCCTTAGCGGGTGCCCTAATACTCCGTCAAACTCCTCCCTAGCGCGTAAAAGCCGCCCCGGCTAGAAGAAAGCGCAATAAAGAAATAGAGCACTAAGTAATAAGTTTTATAAAACTATAAAGAAAAGATTAGTTAGCGTAACTAAGCATTTATAAAAAGAAAAGTTACTATAAAGTAAAATCGTTATATAAGAAAAGCTTTATAAAAGAAAGTATAATCTACTTCTATACCCTTTAGACCTTTTAATTTAAACTACTTTAAAGCCCCTCCTTAATTTAGGCTTAATCTAACTCCTCTTTTACTATTTTTCTCTTAAAGTTCCTCCCTAGATCCCCCTACTTACTATTACTAATAGCATTAAAGATAGAGTTCTCGCTCTTTTACCTAATTAGCCTTAGGCTTCTCGTTTATCTTATTAATAGCTACTTTAACCTTATCTTAAGTATATAAGTCTATTAGACTAGAAGGGACTAAGGAAACGAAAGTCCTAGAAGGTTTAACGCCTAAGACTTCTAGTATTCTATAAGTAAGTTCCGGGTATTAATTAATTATTCTAATAGTTATCTCCCTCCCTTCTAGCTAGACCCTTTACTAGGTACCGGTTCGTTTAGTATTAAAGTTATTATATATAAAAACCTTATTTTTAATCTATTTATAGCGACTTAGATTAATAGCTAGTTAGCCTCTAGGCTCTATTTATTGGTAGGCAGTCGTAAGAGTCGCTCCTAAAGGCTTATTTAGTCTACTTATAGTTATAGGGCTAGAAGAAGAAACTCTATAATAAGTATTTAGAAGGGGAGTTCGCTATAGGACCTTTATAACTTACTAATCCTTTTAAACTATAGTTTTCGGGCCTACTAGGATTCTTTAAGTAGTTATAAGAGTCGTTAGGGTTTGCCTACTAGCTCCCTTAAGAGTTTAGGGTATAGAAAGATTAATAGGCCTTATAGAAGCGACTTAAGAAGAGTAATGTAATTACTAAACCGGTAGAGTAATAGTTTTAGGAATAGCTATAACCTTTTAATTAGTTATTATAAGAAGCTTACTAGCTTTCTAAAGCGACTCTACTAATTTAATTAGCTATTAAAGTAAAGGAGGCTTTAAGGGTTTAAGAGTTATAGAAGACGCTCTATTAGGCTTAAAAGGGTTACTTAAACTTAAGGATCGTAAAGAAGAGAGCGAGCTAAACCTTTCCGATATAATAATAGTAGGTAAAGCTATAGCTAGATTAAGAGACTTAAAAGCTATTAAAGGGAGTCCTAGAGATTAACGAACTTTAGCCTTAAGCTTATAGTCTATAGAAGAAGCTTTAGATATATTACTAGACTTAAAAGGGTTATTTAAAGCGAGACTACTAGAATGCGAAAAAAAGAGAATTAGGGTTTACCTAAGTATTATAGTCTATAAAAAAGGGGAATCTAGCGCTTACTCTAGTATTATAGTAGTAGCTAGAATACGTTCTAGGAGGCCTATAGACTTAAAAGGGGCTCTTAAAAGCTATTAAGTAATAGATAGAGCTCTTAAAGGCTATTAAGCTACTAATAGGGCTCTTAAAGGCTATTAAGCGATAGATAGAGCTCTTAAAGGCTATTAAGCTACTAATAGGGCTCTTAAAAGAGACAAAGGGCCAGAAGCCGACTTTATAAGCGGCTCGTCTTTAATTAATATAATAATAGAAGTTAAAGCGCTTATAAGTAGGCGCTTTCTTATAAGCTGGCTTATTTAAGGAGCTTAAGGCACTTAAGGAGCTTACTATATTTATAGGAATATTAATTAAGCCTATTATATCTCTTTAACCTCTTTTAATAGCTCTAGCTTCTACTTTAAATCCTTTTAGCTTAGTTTAAATAATACTATAGCTTAGGGATTATATAATATTATTAAGGAGTTATTTTAAAATAATTAGTTCTTATTATAGCCTATCTTTCTATTAAAACTTCTTATTAAGTAAAGGCCGTTAATAATAGTAACTATATTATTTAAGTAGATAGGCCTATAAAGACTTTAGAAATAGACCTTAGATCTATTAAGGTCCTAAGAAGGAACTTTAAGCTAAGGGAAGGCTTAGTTAATTTAACTTAAGCTTTAAATCCTAAGCTTATTTCTAGTAATTATTAAGAGGTTCTTAATAGTTTATTAAAGATAGACTTTATAGGCTTCTTATTATTAAGTTAAGGAGTATAGGTACTAGTCGCGAAAGAAAAAGTCTTTAAAATTATTTAATAAAAGGGGGAATTTAAAGTATAACTTAATCTTAATTTAGCTATTATAGCTAGATAGCTCTTAATAATAGATATTAACTAAGCTTTTAATTTAATACTAAATTATTTAAATAATTAAGTATCTATACTCCTAGCTCTTTTTTTAAGCTATATAGAGAATAAGAAAGAAGTTAAAGTTATAAAGTAGGTTAGCCTTATATAAGACTTATATCTAGTAATTAATAAAGGCTTATAGTCTCTATAGGCAATTATTAGGCTTAGCGTTAAAGTATAGTAAGGTTCCCTTAAGGTAATCCTATAAGAAAGCTCCTTAATATACCCTATTATTATTTTTATTTATAAAGTTAACTAAGCTAATATATAGGTAGTATTTATATACTTTAATATAAATATTAAATATAAATAAGCCTTAGACCTTAATAGTATTAAAGGGTATATAGTAAGCGAACTTCTCCTCTTTCTAAGTAGTTTAATTAGCCGGCTTATATTCCCTATTAACTATAATTATAGCTAGGGTCTTTATAACTACTACTATATTCTTAATACCCCTAGCGAGAATTTAAAGTATTACTATACCGCTAAAGTTATCTATTTATTTCTTCTAAAGTATATTAACTATAAAATTATAGATATTAACTATATAATCGCCCTAAGTATAAAGCTTTATATAGCTAGGTATAGCTTCTAAGCCTAGATAGTATATACTATTTTTAATCTCACTTAACTAAACTTCCCTACTAAATATATAAATAGGGACTACGGGCTAGTATTTGTATAAAATAAACTAAGAGGGCTAATACTTATATAATATCCTTAAATAGTATATAGTATTATCTTCTTCCTTACTATAGAAGCTCTTAATGCCTCTATTAAGGTAAACGCTTCTAGTAAGCCCTTTAAGCGTTACTTTAGCGCCCCTTCCGAAATACTTTTTAAAGAAAGTCGCCTTAAAGGCTTAGAGACGCGGATAGCTAAGTTATCCGGAAGCTATAGCGTTAACTAAAACGAAGCTAGAAGATATCGCGAAAGAAAGAAAAAGGAAAGAAAAACACTTTAATTAAATAATTAAATATAATTTATAGGGTAAATAAGGAATAGGTATTTCCCTAAGGATAATATATATAAGTCGGGAAAGGGCTTTTTAAAGTAAGATCTTATTTATAATTCTTTATTAAGGTTTTCTATTAAAATAAAGAAAATTAGGGTTATTTATAATTATTTAATTAGTCTATAGGCTTATTAAAGGATCGTAAGGTCTAAAAGTAATATAAAAAGGAAAGAATTATACTTATAGAAGAGGTATAAAAGAAAGAAAAGGTACTATATATATAGAGTCTCTTTCTATATATTAATATACCTTTATAATAAATAAGGTACTTATTTATAGAGTTAGAGAACTACTTACTACTATAACTAGATACGTTCCTACTATTTATTAACTTAAGGTATATCTTTTTTATAAGATTTTATTTACCGCTACCTCTTAATTAATATACTGCTTTTTCTTACTTATATCTTAATTTTATACCCTCCTCCCTAACTAGAGACCTCCCTACTTTCTTTTAATTATTTTTTATAATATTACGGCTCTTACTTTCTTTTCTTTTTTATTTTAAGCCGCGCTATTAGTTCTTCCTCCTTTTCTTCCTTCTAGCCCTTTAAAATAAGTAATAATACTCCTATAAGCTCTTTAAAGCGAGCGAATCTTCTAAATATCTTTAAGAATATCTACTAATTTATTCCTATAAGTTCTTTTATAGCTAAAGTCTAGCTCTCTTAAAATTATTATACTAGATATATATTAAACTTAAGCTCTATAGGCTATTTCTAGGTAACGTTCTTTAGGACTATTTAATCTTAGGTCTTTAAAAGCGCTAATAGTTTTTTTAAATCTATTACTACCTTAAGGTCTAGGTCTATAGAGGTTATAATATTAGTTACTAAAATATCCCTATCTTTATTAAAGTCGCCTTTTAAAAGGAGTAGCCTCCTTTTATACCTAACCTTATCTATAAGGTTATGGGAGATCGCTTACTAACCCTTTACTTCTTTAAAGAAGTCTTATTACTTAAAGGGCTAGTACTTTCTAGGCTAAATCGAATTATCTATATATTGGCTAAGATTGCCTATCTAAATAGCTTTTTCTTTATTTAATTAATTAATCTATGCCCTAAGCGTGCCTTAACTTTCGCTTTTTTATTTACTAGCTATTAGAATAACTATATATATAGCTATTATATCTAGACTTATACCTTAACTATTACTATAGCTAGGGAGTATATCCTCTACCCCTTCTATAAGTATATTTTAAGCTTAACCTTTAGTAGTTATATTTATACTAACTATATTTAAAATAGGAGCTATACCGTAATATATAAATAGCGCCTTTTCCTAAGTTATACTCCTTAGCCTTATAATAGAGGATATATTAACTCTTCTTTCTATAGTTATAATAAGCTAGATCCTAAGACTATTATACCTTCTATAAAGTATATTACTAATAGTAACTACCCTTAGATCGTAAAGGATTCTTTTTATCTATTTCCTAACTTTATAGTAATTAAGGGTAAAAGTAATAAGAGTTAGAAGTAATTAGGGTTTTAGCCTTTATATATAGGGAATTTATAATTAAAAGGATATTTAATTATTTAATCTTAGTATTATTATCTTTATAAAAGAAATAGAAGTAAAAAAAAATTATAGGGGGGGTATTAACTTTTACGCGTTGCGGCTACTCTCCTCCCTAAGCCCTAGCAGTAGCGTTCTCGCAAGCTATAAGCTAAATAAGCCGTAATATAATATACTTAAAGGAAAGATCTTATAAAAAGTATCTTATACTACCTCCTTTTTTTAGCGCTTAATTATAGAAGTTAGACTTTAATAATTAATAGCCCTTTCTTTATTAGTTATAATTCTATATTATTTAATAATTCTTTTAAGGGAATTAATAGTTAGATATTATTAATAACTATTTAATTAGAGGCTATTTATAAAGAGTTAAAAAGAAGATCTTCTAGAACCTTCTCTCTAGGTAGTAGCTTATTTATTAGGACTATTCTATCTTAAAGTAACTAGTAGTCGGAAGATAAAGTCTACTAACTATTAAGGTCCTAAATAAACTTCTTAATATATTCCCTTAATATAGTTTTATTAAGGCTAATCCTATTAAGAGTTTTAAGCTAATAGGCGCTAGTTTTAGGTACTTAAAATTCGATTCAAAAAGGACTATTCTAATATAATTAATACTTTACGTTTCTTAATAAATTATTTAATCTTTAAATATTATAAAGTAAGATAAGGTTTCCTAAAAGAAAAGTATTATCTCCTTTACGTAATATATACTAATTTTTAGTATTAGTCCTAAGAGCTAGGCGTTAGTAGTATTTAGCTATATACTATTAGGTAAGCTTAACGTCTTCCTTCTTCTATTAAAAGACTTTTACTTAAGCTTTAAAAAGATCTCTTATAATTATAATATTATCCTAATTAATAAGTCGCTAAA
This sequence comes from Hypocreales sp. Mo6-1, assembly GCA_002939055.1. Classification (NCBI taxonomy): domain Eukaryota; kingdom Fungi; phylum Ascomycota; class Sordariomycetes; order Hypocreales; species Hypocreales sp. Mo6-1. Next base: position 5,539,352 of record PNEP01000013.1, read on the forward strand.
TTAGGTTTTTAACCTTAAGAGGTAATACTAGCTCCTACCTATAAATAAAATAAAAAGTAGATATTCTATATAAATTTTTAATAGTAGTTTAGTTAGTAAGGATAGTATAATTAAGGAAACGCTTCTATTTACCTATTCCTTAACTTAACTTTATTAAAGTAGATAAAAGAATAAAGTAACTACTTTTAATAACTATATTTACTTTAGGGTTATAAGTAGAGATTTATATAATTTTTAACTTAAGGTCTTTTATAATAAATCTAAACTATTTTTTTATCTCTAGACCTCTATTAATAACTATATAAATAGGAATTCCATAATAAAAAATAATTAAAAGTATAAAATATATTATAATTTAAGTATTAAGTTTCTTAATAAGTTATACTTTAAGCTAGCCTATAAGGTTATAATAAGCCTCTAAAAGATAGGAGTATCCTTAATTAAATAGTAGGTACTAGTAATTAAAGTATATCTTACTTATAGGATATCCTAAAGTTATAGAAATCGTAGGCTCTTAAGGACACTAAGAGGAAAACTTCTAATATATCTCGTAAGTACTAATAGTAGTACTAATATTATTCTATATTTCTCGCTATTAATAATAGGTTATAAAAGCATTATAAGTAACTTCTCTTCCCTTATAGCTTAGCTAAATATAAGCTTAAGTTATAAAAGTCTTTTATTTAATTTTATTATCTATTATTAATTTTAGTCCTTTATTAAAATAAGAAGGCTTTCGCTAAAGCTTCCGCTTTACTATAAAGAAGTTAAGAGCTTTTCTTTTTAATTTATAGAACTACTTTATATCTTAATTAAATAGTTACTTTAATATTTAAAGGAAATAAGTAATTTATTAAGACTCCTTTAAGTAATTACTATTAAGGTTAGTGTATTTAATAAGATTAAAATAGAGGTTAATAAAATCCTTAATATTACCCTTAAGCTTCTTATTAAGGGTATTAAAAGGTCCTTTTAGTTTCCTTAAAAGGCTATTTACTACTATATTCTTCGAGCTAATAATATATTAAACTATAAAGTTAAAGAGGAAAATATAGTTAATTTAATAAGTAATTAAAGTACTAGGGATATCCTTAATAGCGCCTTTTAATTAATTAATAAGAACTCTTATATCTATTTTAAGAAAGAAGTAAATCCTATAAATAAAGCTATATAGTTATTTAAGTATATATAAGATTGCCTTATACTCTCTCTTTATAGTATTATATTTTTATTTAGTATTAGTCTAAGTTCCGCTTTTAAAGTAAATTAAGTACTATTTTCTATAGATAATTTATATTAAGACTACTCCTTAGCTAAAAAGGCTAGTATTATATATTAAAATAATCTCTCTATATTCTTTAAAGATATTAAGAGATATTAGAATAGGCGGGTTTTAAAGCTTTATCTTTAAGAGCTTTATAGTAGCTTTTTACTTATCTCCCTATTCCTAAAGGGTACTTTTCTTTAAGAGGCACGTTAATAATAAAGTAATCTAAGCGAACTATTTAATTTAGATCTAGTAGTACTTAATAAGTCTAAGGAAAGCGCGAACTTTTAATATATCTTTATAAGTAACCTACTTATAGATTTTAAGGACTTTCCGTTCTTCTAGAGTCCTTCTATTAATCCTATAAATATAGCTAATTATATTAATAGCCTTTTAATAGAACTTAAATTTAACTATAGAGATTAAATAACTAGCTAGTTTAATATTAATAAGAACTTTATTAATATTAACTAAGTATTCTATTATAAATTGGCAGACTCTAAGGATAATAGGTTTATCTCTATATATTATACGAGGGCCTCTAACCGTAATATTATTAAGAAATAGTTAATAGATACTAAAGACTAGTCCTTAAAGAATCCTAAGTATAATTTATATAAATTAACTTATAGAGTTAGTTACTCCTTATAGAAGAGTATATATTTAATAAAGTCTAAAGGGTATAGTAAAAGTTATTAAGTCCCTACTCTTTAGATTAAGTAATACTTAGTTATATCTAAAGAAAAGGTTAAGTAAAGAAAGAATTTAATATATTATAAAGTTCTTACTATATTTATTAATAGAAGGTAGAAGTTTAGTATTATATATTATTACTTTATTTATTTATATTACTAAATTAATTAATTTAACGCTTCTATCCTTTTTAGCTATAAGAAAGAAGGGGTTCTAGTAAGTAATATATAATTCCTTAAGGATTCTAGTCTTTAGGTAGGTTTTAAGGACCTCTATAACTTTTTATTTAAGGCCTCTAGGAATAGGGATTAAACCTTATTACTATACTTTATAGTTAATAGTTTTAATAACTTAAGGAGAAGTAACTATTTAATTAATAGTCCCTTAATAGGTAAAGTCCTATACTAGTACCACTTCTCTATTATAAAGAATAATAGTTAAGATATCCTTCTCTCTAGGGGTAAGAAAGTTATTAGTTTATTTAAGGATTTTATTAAGCCTCTTTTATATAAAGCGTAACCCTTTTTTAATCTTAGAGAACTTTTTAGTAATAAAGTTAGAATAATTAGTAGGTTAAAGTTAATCTTTAACCTAGGCCTACTTCTTCTCCCTCTACTTAGGGTCTCCTTCTAGGATACTACTATCTAATAGTATATTATCCCTTAGGTTTTTCTTATTTACCTTATATTTATAAAGCGTATTAATATTTAGATTATTTAATCGGCTAGTTCTAACTCCTTTAAAGTATTAGAAGTAGAGCTATACCTTTCGGAACTTTTTATATATCCTTTTCTAGTCCGCTTTATACTTAGTAATTCTAACCTCTATAAGGATCTTTAGAATAGCTATAGCTAACTTTAACTTAATTAAAAGGACTATAGCGTTATTATTCTTAAGTAGTAATAAGTAAGCGCTTAAGTTATAATTAGAGTCTTCCTCTTCCTATAGAGAGAGGTCTTAGTTAAGCTCCTTATCTTTAGAGTCTTAAGAGAAGGATTCTAAAAAGAAGGAAGAAGCGGATCTATCCTTATTATTATTAAAGACTATAGAGATAATATTAACCCTTAAGGAACCCTATAGGTTAGTATTATTAAGATATTCCTATTATATCGCTTTAATAATAAGTATAACTACTTAAATAGAGCCTATTTAGCATTAAACTAAAAGGTCTTTATTCTTTAGTAAATAATTAAATATTACTTATATTAAATAAATAAAAGGTATCTCTAGAATAAAGGGAATTAAGATATTATTTAATATAACGTAAAGTCTAACTAATATCTAGATATAACCTATAAAGAGATTAATTTTAATTTTACTATTTATATAAATAGGAGAGTTAAAGTAGGATATAGTAAAGGCTTTTATAGGTTGTATTTTAAGGCCGTAAGCCTTAGTGTAATACTTATTAATTAGGTTCCCTTCCGAGCCTAAGTCTAAAAGGGTAATTAAAATTTTTCTATAGGTAGAACTAAGGTAAACCTAGATCCTAGGAAGGTCTTATATATATTTAAGGGTCTTAGTCCTAAAGGTAGTCATAAGGGTTCTAACTATAACTCTAGATTTATTATTATTATAAGTATACTCCTTTTTAAGGGATTTATAAATTAAGTAAAGCGCTACTATTAGTTTATATTAATAGACTTCTAGGTCCTTCTTACTTTAATTAAATAATTCCTATACTTAAAAGATAGTATTAATAATTAGACTCCCTTTAAGTTATTTAAAGGAAGCTTAAAGTCTTTTTTATAGCTCCTTAAAGAGTATTACGGTACTATTACTTAAAGGGTTAAGGAATTTAATAGTAAAAGCTCCTTAAAGTCCTTTTCCTTTAGTTACCTTTTCTTACTAATAGACTTCCTTAATTCTATAGACTTTATTATAGTAAAGCTTATTAATAGCTTCTCCTAGGTCTAGAATAAAGTTAATAAAGTTATTTAATAATATAAAGACTTTTTAAGTAAAGATATCTATCGCTAGGAGGTTAGTATATCTCTATATTCTTCTAGTTTTATTACCTTAAGATAGAAGCGTATAGGATAAAGGGGGTTGCTTTTCTTAGGAAGAATCCTCGGCTTATAGTTATAAAGAGGGTAAAGGTCGCCTAATAGTCTTAGGGGTTTCCTTCTATATAAAAGCTTCTTTAATTAATTAGTTTTTATTAATATCTTTCGAAAACTATACTCTCTTCCTCTTATATATATTTATATTAATTAATAAAGGGTCTAAAGGTATAAAATAGGGTTTTTACTCTTTTTAGAAAAGGATAATAGTTATAGAACTACTAGCCACTTAAGCCTTTAGTCTCTTCGCTATATTATCTTATAAGAGCTTCTTTAGGATCCAGGCCTTCTTATTAGCCTATTTAAAGAAAGTATTTAGGGTATTATTTTCTTAATTATTAAGTTCTTAAGTAGGGTATCTAAAGGGAGCTTTATCTTTTACTAACTTAATTAAAAGGTCTATAAAGTAATTAAGAAATAATATAGCCTAATATATAATAAGTCGTTATATATAGCTACCTATTGTAATATACTAGAAACTAAGTCTAGGGGGTATAGCGTTTTAGCTATAGGTCCTATTAAGGTAGATTTCCCTTATTATAATATTATAAAGGCAAAATCTAAGATTATTATTATATTAATACTCGGGATAGTCGTTAGGGTAATATTTAAGTATATTATAATATTAGTACTTCCTTTCCCTCTTATTATTCTTAAGAGCGAGAGCGTTAACGCTAAAGTTATTAGTATTATTTTAATTAAATAATTAATAACCTTAAATTACTTTAATATAGCCTCCTTAGCCTCTATAGGTATTACCTTAAAAGGGCTAATCGTTCCCTTAAAACCTTTATACTTCGCGAGTTAGGAGCTCCTTAAGTTTATTATTTTCTTTAGCTATACTAATTTAAAGGTCCTCTATTTACTTTATAAGGTCTTTAATAGTAAGTCCTTATTTAGTTTCTATAAGCTTCTTTCTTTCCGTTTTAGCCTTAGGGTCCGAGTAAGTAGCCTCTTTTAGCTAATCGGGTTTAGAGTATATTTAAGCTATATTATTAAAAAGCTAGACTATTAAATCCCTTTAATCCGCGTCTAGCTAAGGTTATAGATAGATATTAATTATTTAAACGAGATCCTAGTAGGGCTTTAGGACCAATTTTTTAAACGAAAGCCTATTCTTCTTTATAATATTAATAATTAAATCCTTTAGTATAGCTTAATAAATAGTATATAATTAACTATTATTAATAGCCTAAGAGTTAAGTTTTATCTTACGCTAATAATATATATATATAATTAACTAATTAACTACCTTTAAGATAAACTAAGGATAAAGGGTATTATAGTATTCTAGCTTATTTATAGCTATTACTACTTACTTTATATTTAAGGTATAATAGTATTTAAGAAGGGCTTTCTTAGTACTTTCCTAAATAATAGTATCTATAAGTATTTTAACGCTAGGGGCTTCTTTTTCGTTAATATAAGAGTTAAGCTAACTAGCCTTTTTATTATTAAGGATACTATTAACTTTTATTTCTCTTTTAAACTTAGTTAGGAAGTTAGTAACATTCTAGTTATTAAATTTCTTTAAAGGGGGAAGATATTAAGGTTAGTAAAGCTACCTAAAAAGCTAAGACTATTCTACTTAAATAAACTCTCTAATAATATAGCTAAGCTTTCTATAATTAATTTTAAATATCTTTAATAATTAATTAAATAGTTTAGCTTTAATTAAAGGTTTAGAATAATCTAACCTATTTTAGCTAAATAAAAGAGGGGTAGACTTAGCTTTAGGTAAGGATAATATCTTTCTTCCCTCCTATCTTAATTAATAATTCTTAAGGGAAATCCTTCTCTTTAAGTATTTAGGTCTATACCTTTCTTCCCTATAGTAAGCTATATAGTATACTATAAGGTAAATTATAAGAATATAGCTTCTAGTTAAAATCTAAGTAATTATTATATAGATAAAGACTAGAATAAATCCAAGTTACTAAAATAAGCTAAGCTTAATTAAGCTTTAATTAAATAGTCTTAGCTATCTATAAGGCCTCTATATATTAGCGCCTTACTTCTAAAGCCTAGTTAAGTGTCGGTCTTATAAGATTATTAATACTAGAATTACTTTCCTTTAATTAGGGCGATTACTAATAAGATAAGCTTTCCTCTTTCGTCTTATATTATAGAGGGTCGTATGCGAACCCCTTATATAATCTTCTAGCTAGAAAAGCCACTTTATTATATTAATCCTAACGTTAGGGTATTAATCTATAATTATAAAAGGTTGATTAATAATTAAATAAGGGGAAAACCGCGATTATTACTTCTTTAAGATAACTAGCCTTCTCTTTTTCTTACGTTCTTTAATTAATAGCTAAAAGGTGCCTCTATTATTATAAGAGGAGCTAAGGACCTCTTTATATTAAGAATAGACTCTTACGCCCCGGAGACTAGTTTTAATAAAGGATAAATAGACTTAATAAATAAATATATAAATATAGATACTTTTAATTAAATAGTATTTATAATAGTAAAGTAAAAAAGGTTACTTAAAATAAAGGTATTGATAGAAGTTAAGGAGGTATCTTTACTTAATTTATAGCTAAGAGTTATACTCTTAGCGACTAGCTTAATATATAGGCTATTTCTAAGTCTTGCCTTCTATATATGCCGTACTTTTTTTAATTAAATAATCCTAAGAGGCCTTTTCCTCTTTTATATACTTATTAGCCTCTAATTACTTCCTATAATAGTATTATATCTCTTAGCGAGTGCCCTAATACTCTATTAAATTATATAAAGCTTTATACTTAAAGTAATTATATAGTTAATATCTATAATTTTATAATTAATATACTTTAAAAGAAGTAAATAAATAATTTTAATAATATAATAATACTTTAAATTCTTATTAAAAGTATTAAAAATATAATAATAATTATAAAGACTCTAGCTATAATTATAGTTAATAAGAAATATAAGTTAATTAATTAAATTATTTAAAAAAAGAAGAAGTTTACTTATTATATATCCCTTAATATTATTAAGGTCTAAGGCTTATTTATATTTAATATTTATATTAAAGTATATAAATACTATTTATATATTAATTTAATTAACTTTATAAATAAAAATAATAATAAAGTATATTAAGAAGCTTTCTTATAGGATTACCTTAAGGGGACCTTACTATACTTTAACGCTAAGTTTAATAATTACTTATAGAGATTATAAGCCTTTACTAATTATTAAATATAAGTCTTATATAAAGTTAACTTACTTTATAACTTTAATTTCTTCCTTATTCTTTATATAACTTAAAAAAAAAGCTAAGAGTATAAATATTTAATTATTTAAATAATTTAATATTAAATTAAAGGCTTAGTTAATATTTATTACTAAAAGTTATTTAATTATAATAGTTAAATTAAGATTAAGTTATACTTTAAATTCCCCCTTTTATTAAATAATTTTAAAGACTTCTTCTTTTATAATTAATATTTATACTTTTTAATTTAATAATAAAAAGTCTATAAAGTCTATTTTTAATAAACTATTAAGAACCTTTTAATAATTACTAGAAATAAGCTTAAAATTTAAAACTTAAGTTAAATTAATTAAGCCTTCCCTTAACTTAAAGTTCCTTTTTAAGACCTTAATAAATTTAAGATTTACTTTTAAAACCCTTATAGGCCTATTTATTTAAATAATATAATTACTATTATTAATAGTCTTTACTTAATAGGAAGTTTTAATAAAAAGATAGGCTATAATAAGAACTAATTATTTTAAAATAACTTCTTAATAATATTATATAATCCTTAAATTATAATACTATTTAAATTAAGCTAAAAGGATTTAAAGTAAAAGCTAGAGCTATTAAAAGAAGTTAAAGAAATATAATAAGTTTAATTAATATTCCTATAAATATAATAAGCTCCTTAAATACTTTAAGCTTTTTAAATAAATTAGTTTATAAGAAAGTACTTACTTATAAGCGCTTTAACTCTTATTATTATATTAATTAAAGATAAGCTATTTATAAAGTTAGCTTCTAGCCTTTTATTTCCTTTAAAAGCCCTATTAATAGCTTAATAGCCTTTAAGAGCTCTATTAATAGCTTAATAGCCTTTAAGAGCTTTATTTATTACTTAATAGCTTTTAAAAGCCTCTTTTAAGTCTATAGGCCTTTTAGAATATATTCTAGCTATTATTATAGTATTAAAGTAAGTATTAAATTCCCCTTTTTTATAAATTATAATACTTAAATAAACCTTAATTCTCTTTTCTTTATATTTTAGTAGTCTTACTTTAAATAACTCTTTTAAGTCTAGTAATATATTTAAAGCTTTTTCTATAAACTATAAACTTAAGGCTAAAGTTTATTAATCTTTAGGACTCCTTTTAATAGCTTTTAAGCCTCTTAATCTAGCTATAGCTTTACTTACTATTATTATATTAAAAAGGTTTAACTTACTCTCTTCTTTATAATTCTTAAGTTTAAGTAACTCTTTTAAGCTTAATAAAGTATTTTCTATAGCTCTTAAACCCTTAAAGCCTCCTTCTCTTTAATAATTAACTAAATTAATAAAGCCGCCCTAAAAAGTTAGTAAGCTTTTTATAATAATTAATTAAAAGGTTATAACTATTCCTAAAACTATTACTTTATTAATTTAGTAATTATATTACTTTTCTTAAGTTATTTTTATAAAACTTATTAATTCTTTTATACTTTAAACTCTTAAGAGAGTTAGTAAGTAAACCCTAATAACTTTTATAACTATTTATTAATAAATAAAGCCTAAAGGCTTACTAGCTATTAATCCTAACTACTATAAATAGATTAAAAATAAGGTTTTTATATATAATAACTTTAATATTAAATAAATTAATACTTAATAAAAGGTCTAGCTAAAAGGGAGGGAAATAATTATTAAAATAATTAATTAATACTTAGAATTTATTTATAGAATATTAAAAGTTTTAAGTATTAAACCTTTTAGGACTTTTATTTCCTTAATCCCTTTTAGTTTAATAAATTTATATACTTAAAATAAAGTTAAAGTAGCTATTAATAAAATAAATAAAAAGCTTAAGGCTAATTAAATAAAAGAGTAAAAACTCTATTTTTAATACTATTAATAATAGTAAGTAAGGGAACTTAAGGAAAAACTTTAAGAAAAAAATAGTAAAAGAGAAGTTAAATTAAGCTTAAATTAAAGAAGGGCTTTAAAGTAATTTAAATTAAAAGGTCTAAAAAGTATAGAAGTAAATTATACTTTTTTTTATAAAGCTTTTCTTATATAATAATTTTACTTTATAATAACTTTTCTTTCTATAAATATTTAATTATATTAATTAATCTTTTCTTTATAGTTTTATAAAACTTATTACTTAATACTCTATTTTTTTATTATACTTTCTTTTAGTTAGAGTAGCTTTTATATATTAAAGAGGAGTTTAATAAAATATTAAAGTATTTATTAAGAGATATAATACTATTATAAAAAATAATTAAAGGTTAATAAATATATAAAAAAGGAAAAGGCCTTTTAGAATTATTTAATTAAATAAAAATAATATATATAGGAGATAAGACTTAAGAATAGCCTATATATTAAGCTAATTATTAAAAATATAACTTTTAGCTATAAATTAAATAAAAATACCTTTTTAACTTCTATTAATACCTCTATTTTAAGTAACTTTTTTTACTCTTTTATTATAAATACTATTTAATTAAAAGTATTTATATTTATATATTTACTTATTAAGTTTATTTATTTTTTATTAAACTATATATTATAATAGCTTAATACTATAATAATAGCTTTAGTAACTAAACTCTTATTATTAATATTAATTACTATAAGCCCTATAAAATTAATATAAAGTAAGGCCCCTAAATATATATATATATAGCTTATTAACTAGCTTTTATAAATACTAGCTACTTATAGTAATTATAATATCTCCTTAAAGGGCTATTTAAGTAATTATAGTAATAATAACTTAATATATTATTTTTATTATTACTAGCGCCCCTAAAAGATATTAAGCTTAAGTTATTACTATAATTATTAATTATAAAGCTTAAGTTATTACTATAAGTTAAGCTATTATTACTATTACTAAAATTAATAATATTACTTAAAGTAATATTATTACTAAAGCCTTTATTAATACTAACTACTTTATATAACTCTTATTAACTTTTATTAATAATATAATTACTATTACTACTAGCCCTATAGCTAGTCTTATTATAGGCCTTATTAAAAGCTATAAAACTATAAGGGCTATAGTAATATATAATAAGACTATAAAAGTAATAGTAGCGGTAGCTACTCCTACTACCCCTAGGCTTATTACTTATAGGCCCTTTACCCCCCCTTTCTTATAAGGCTAAGTAATTTAATAATTACTTAACTAAAGATATAATAATAGTAGTAATAATAGTAATAATAGTAATAGTAGTAATTAAAGGGCTTAAATAATACCCTTTCTATTATTATATAGAGATATTATTAGCCTAGTAATAGTAGTAATAATAGTAGTAGTAGTAGTAGTAGTAGCGGTAGTAGTAGTAGCGGTAGTAGTAGCGGTAGTTAAAGGGCTTAAATAATACCCTTTCCGCTACTATATATATAATTAAGGGAACCCTTAGGCCGGGCTTAATAATAGCGCTAGTAGCGCGGCGGCGCGGCGGCTCTTATAGCTATCGTTACGATAACTTTAATTAATAAAGTTACTATTTAAATTAAAAGGTATATTAACGGCAACTCTCTCTATAGCCAATCCGAGCCATACGCTTGGGACTACTCATACTTAAATTTAGTGGCGCGGACCCCTACGGGCTGGCAGCCCGCGATTGGCTGGAGGGTCCGTGTATGAATGACACTTACTCCGTGAATGTTTGCAGGCTCCTCGACTTGCACGTGCATGCTGTCACGTCTTTATTCCTCAAACAGAGGCTGCCACGTCTTTGTTCCTCAAACAGGCCTGCCACGTCTCTCTTCATTCCTCAAACAGACATTGCCAACGCCGTGGACGCCTCGACCAGCGCGGGCCTTGCTGTAATTCCCTGCCCGCTGTAATTCCCCGAACCCGACCCATGCTCTTTCCCCTGTCCCGAAACGCCAGGAATCAAAAGGCGTCAGCGCCGCAGGCTGCTGTAGTCCTGCATCAGGTGCGCCATGTGCACATTGGTGGCCTTGCCGACCTTCTTGCCCGCGGCGCGCTTCTTCTGGGCCTTGGGCTTGGCGCCGGGGCCCTGCGTCACCTTGCGCGGGTCCTCGCTCGTGGGCTTCTGGCCGACGCTGACCAGCTTGCGGTGCATGTCGTCGGTGGCGGGCAGCGGGACGCGGTGCCACATGGCCTGGAACTCGGGCTGGACGGCGTGGTGCAGCGAGGCGTCGTCGAGCCAGACGTAGCGCGCCAGGTTGTCCTTCTTGGTGCGCACGACGAGCACGCGGTGCTGGCGCTCCAGCTCGGCGAGCGCGTCGTCGCAGTCGGGCCAGCCGTCCTTGAGGTCCTTGACGGCGACGCCCGACGCGTCCGTCTTGCGCTGCAGGTGCGCGAGCAGCGTCGTGGCGTCGCGCACGCCGGGGATGACGGGCCGGTGCGCGTACGTGCCGGAGCGCCACGTCTGGTCGGCGAGGGCGGCGTCGGGGCGCCACTCGACGCGCGGGTGGCCGCGCAGGCCGTCGCTGAGCTCCTTCTTGTGGTCGTCGGAGAAGCTGCGCAGGCTGAGGTGGTCGATGATGTCGGCCATGGACTTGGGCTCGCCCTTCTTCTTGAGGTAGTCGACGGCGAAGGTCATCTGCGTCTTGACCTCGGCGCCGTAGCCGGTCAGCTGCGGCTGCGAGAAGGGCACGTCGGGCGCCGCCTCGCGCTTGCGCTTGGCCGTGGGCGTCGCGCTGTCCGAGGCTGCCGACGGCGACGGCGACGGCGGCGCGAGCGATGCCGCCTTGACGACGCTGGCCGGGGTCGACAGCTTCGACGCCGCCGACGCGAGCGTCCCCCGGAAGGCCGACGACTGCTTCTCCAGGTACGACGACATGCTGGGGGAGATGGGACGCGAGGGCGGCGGAGAGAAGGGAGGATGTTGTGTCTGGATGGCGAGTCGAAGTCAAAGCCGCGAAGGCGAGGCTGCGTGACTGTGGGCGGCGTGGCGCAGGCCCGTGCTGCCGTCACTGTGGCTGTGCGGGCCCATGGCGCAAAAACACCAGACGATGAATGCGCGATGGACCTCATTACAAGAGCTAGCTATACTCCCCATCTATGCGCAGATGACGCCCGCGCACTACATGCTGCTGCGCTCCGTCTCTTGGCGCCAGAAATGCCAGACCGCACGCCGTCTATCTCGGGCTCGCCCCTGGTGCCGTGGTGCCGTAAACAGCCAACGCGGGCACGGGTACTCAACAAGAACAACAAACCAAAGGCCAAAGTCCCGGCGTCTCGGCACGGCAGGGACCGGTCGCTGCATCGCCGGGGCGCGCGCTCAGGCGGCCTGCTGTTGGGGCTGCTGCTTGGCCATGTACTGGAAGGCGGCGTAGCTGGCGAGGCCGCCGAGGAGGATGACGGCGTAGAGGCCGATGCCCATGCCCGTCTGGTCGGCCTTGGTCGACGCCGCGGCCGCCGCGGGGGCCGCGGCCTTGGGCGTAGGATCGCCGGGCTGACGGGGAGCGGCGGCGTCAGCATCCGGGCCGGAGAAGCGAGAGGGGGTAAGCTCACCTGCCGCTTCAGCGAGCCGACGAGGAGCTTGTCGAGCGTCTCCCGCGCCTCGTCGCTGTGGCCGACGTCCTCGAAGGCCTCGGTGGCGTCCTGGCCGGCCACGTCGAGCATCACCTCCTCACCGCCGCTGCGTCCGGGCGCGCGTCAGAACGGGGGGCGCAAAGGGGGGGCGCCTGCGAGGCAGGGGGCGGGCGCACGGGTGCTCGTCGATGAACTGGGCGCAGTCGTAGACCTTGTCGTGGATCACGACGTAGATGTCGCGCTTGGTGTTGTGCTCGGCGACATCCTGGTAGGTGAACTCGGCGGACATTTTGCACGATCGACGCTGGCGGACTGAGGCGACGCGACGCGGATCCGAGGCGGAGTGGCGGAGGCGACGGCGAGGGCGACGAGGCGGCGAGCAGATTGGCGAGGTGGTGGTGATGGTCAGGGGCGGAGGGGCGGACGACGGGGGACAAGGCCGCCCCGGGTTAGTAATAGTGGCCCTCGGAAGGGTCTTCCAGCTTCCACTCCGCAGCGGCTCGCACCACCCGGCCCTGCCAGCTTCCGCCGCTGACGGAGGCCCGCCGAGGCAGCGGGCCAATGGCCGCGCGCGAAATTACGGCCCGCGGCCGCTGATTCGCTGCGGCGCTGGCGAGGCGTGCTGCAGGCCGGGGCGGGCGGGGCGCTGGCGCGACGCTCGAGGGGAGCCGGAGCGCTTCAGGGGCCCGGGGCGGGGCCGGGCGCCGAGGGTTGCCCCGCGGGTCCTGTCCGGCCCGGCCGCGGTGCTCCGGCGTGGCCTGTGACCGGCGTGCCTGGGCCTGCCCCGGGAAAGGTCCGTGGATGCCTCGGATTCAGGACACAGATATGCTGCGGCGAGCGTCTTCCGGCGCCGCGCCAGCCATCTCGTGGCCGTCGATGCCCGGCACATCCGGCTTACTATGTACGCGCAGGCTGACTGGGGCTCGATGGGACCTCGAATATAGTAATACAGACTATCGTCTATCGCTTCGAGCTGCCGCCGCCAATGTCCTGGCCCAGCCGGTAGCTGGCCACCTTGTCCCACTCAATCTTCTGCCGCGTCACCGGCAGCTGTCGCCGCAGGCCCTTGAACGCGCCCTCGCTCAGGCTCACGAAGCTGCGGTTCAGCTCCTCCTGGTACTTCTTCTCCAGCGCCGACACCTCCTTGGCGATGCCGGCCCCCGTGCCCGACGCCACCGCTGCCGACACGGCCTTGTTGGTCAGCAGCCGCACGTTGCCGTCCTCGTAGTAGTGCACGTCGACCTTGATGGACCCCTCCAGGGCCCCCGAAGCAGGGTCGAACGTGTACAGAGATCTCCATCGTCCGTTCCTGCGGCCAAGCGTCAGCCCGCCAACCGTCGCCTCGACCGGGCCACCTCACCAGAAGTTGTTCGGGCTGTACTTGTTGGCGACGATGATGACGGCCAGCCTGGAGTCGGACTCGATCGGATACGCGCCGTATGCCGCGTTGGCAAAGTGCTCCTTGACGTAGGACCCCAAGCTCTTCAGCGTCGATTTCCTAGCGCACCGTCAGCGACGCGCCCGGCCGACGAGGCTGCCGCGCGGCACGCACACCAGGTCGGCTTGCGGTCCCTCGAGAGCGTGGCTCTGCACGGCGCTTGCTTTCTGTCACGGCGTTAGGAGCCCCCAATCGCGCGCAGGGCCGGCGGTTCCCCGCCCACGTGCCTGTGTCTTGTGGTCGACGGCGAAGCTCGACGAGCTCTCGACGTCGTAGTAGCGCCCGTCGCCGAGCGCGTTGTGCGAGCTGATGAGGACCTGGGCGCGAGCAGCGTCAGCACCCGGCAGCACCGCCGTCCACGCGCCTTGCTCACCGGCTGGCTGCTCCCCGGCAGCTTCACCGTAACCAGCTGCTCCTCGTTGTACTTTTCGAAGGCCGGCGCCAGCTCCGAGACGATGTCCGGCGAGGACCCCGTCAGAGCCTTGATGTCTGCGGGGATCCGTCAGCGACGACGAGACGGCGGCACGAGACGGCGGCACGAGACGGCGGCGCCTGCTTGCCGCGGGCCTCGCATCGTACCGGCGACGACGTCTGCGAGCTGCCACGGGTTAGCCAGCGATGCCGGGCGCTCAGGCGGCCGTTACCTCTCCTGGCGGAGCTCCCTCCACAAAGGAGGAGACGATCTCGAGCTGTGACATGCTGCGGCGCGGCGTGATTCGGAATGCGAGAAGAAGGACAAAGGATCTCGACTGTCGACGTGCCTGGACTCAGGGAGGCGCAGATGACGGTTGAGCGGGGCACAGCAGCCGAGGGGCAACGCGAAACCTCCCAGTGGGGTGCCTGGCCTGTACAGGGACTTTCCTGCCCGGGGTGCCGAGGCACGCGCCGAGGTAGAGGTACGGAGGGTCCTCGCCAACACAGCTTCACAAATGAACGACGATCGTACATCTATGGCTAATCGATTCAAGACCAGCTCGCAGACGAAATGCAGCTGCTGTCTAGCAGGTCTGCGGCTACGTAATGTACATTCACGGCGCTACTCTCGACGCCCCTAATAGTCCAGGCTCTTTCGGATGCTCTCGTATATCCCTGCCATGGTCAGCATGCAGTTCTCTGCGAACAAGGCCAACCTACTGGCGACGTCGGGCACGTGGAACTTCTCAAACGCCAGCGCCTGATGGATGCTCCATCCGCCGACCCGGCCGACGGGCGCCTCGAGGCGCACAAACGTGTCCGGGTCCTCCTGGATCGCGGCCGCCACCTCGGCTCCGACGCCGGCGTTGACCATGGCCTCGTGGACGACGACGGCGCGGCCCGTCTTGCGGACGCTGGCAAAGACGGTCTCCTTGTCCCAGGGGTAGACGGTCCGCAGGTCGATCAGCTCGGCCGAGATGCCCAGGTCCTCCTCGGCGCGCTGCATGGCCGCCAGGCAGGTGTAGACGGGCTGGCCGTACGAGATGACCGTCACGTCCTTGCCCTCCTTGAGCACCTCGGCCTTGGACAGCGGCAGCTCGTACGCCGCCTCGGGCACCTGCTCGACGGCGGCGCGGTAGAGCATCTTGGGCTCGAGGAACAGGCACGGGTCGTTGCTGCGGATGCAGGCGAGCAGGAGGCCCTTGGCCTGGACGGGCGACCGCGGCATGACGACCCGGAAGCCCGGCACGTGGGTGAAGAGGCTCTCGGGCGACTGCGAGTGGTACAGGCCGCCGTGCCCGACGCTGCCGCACGGCATGCGCACCGTCAGGCCGCCCGCGTGCACGCCGTTGGCGCCCTCGCGGTAGCGCATCTTGGCCGCCTCGTTGACAATCTGGTCAAAGGCCGGGTACACGTAGTCGGCGAACTGGATCTCGGCGACGGGCCGCATGCCCTGCGCCGCGAGGCCGATGCCGAACCCCACGATGCCCTGCTCCGTCAGGGGCGTGTTGAAGACGCGCTCCCCGCCGTACGTCTCGGCCAGCTTCATGGTGCAGCGGAAGACGCCGCCAAAGGCCACGTCCTCGCCGAAGACGAGCACGCTGTCGTCGGCGGCCAGCGCGATGCCGAGCGCGTCGTTGACGGCCTGGAACAGGTTCAGCTTCTTGCTCGGGCCGTTGCGCACCTCGGCGGCTATCTCGCCGGCGTTGCCGAGCGCCTGTTTCCTGCCGAGCGCCAGCAGCGGCGTCGTCGAGTAGTCGATGGGCAGGTTGAGCCTGGCGTTGGGGGGGTGCGTCGAGTAGCACCGAGCGGCCCGGCGCGGGGCCGCCGCAGCGCGCGTGAGCTGACGGACGGCCTGGCGCTTCATGGCTGCGGTGGCGGCGCTATCGAGAGAGGGAGAGAGAGAGAGAGGGGAGGAGGAGGATGACGAGGAGGTGAGCGCTGGGAACTCGGCTTGTCGCGGCTTTGGCGGCGTCCGAGGTGTCAGCCCCACCGATTAGATAGTTGCCCGGCCAACAGCCGGCCCGCCAGCACGCACCTCGATCAAGGTCGCTGCGACCCCGTCGCCGTGGCCTGACGCGTTCTCCCAAGACATGCTCATTTATGTTGTCTATGTTGTCACTCAACAGCCGCGCCCCCCGTCCTAGCGCGCCGCATTCCAGCAGAATCAATGACGCCGGGAGCCGCGGCTTCGCGGCCGGCGCACCGCCATCGCCGTCGACAAGCGGACGCGGGGCGAAACCAGCACCGGAAGAGGAGGACGCACACGCGGAGGCCGCCGGCCGCGCCCGACGACGGCGGGGAGGACAAGGGGTTGAACCCGCTCTCGGCGGCGGCGTTGGCGCAGCTGAACCGGGAGAATGCGCGGCACAAGAGCAAGCCCAAGGCCGAGGGGCGCAAGCGGGCGCCGCGGCCAGAGGCGGACGGGGAGCCGGAGCGGGCGCCGCAGAAGAGCCGGAAGCACCACGACAAGGGCAGGAAGAGGAGGGTCGTCAGCGGCGCCGTGATGGAGGAGGGGAGGGTCCGGAAGCCCGGGCTCCGGGGCGGCGGGGGGAGCTCGGATAGCTTCGAGAAGGCGGACTTGTACCACCCGCCGCGGAGGCGGAAGTCGAGGAAGAAGCTGTGTGAGTCGTGGGCGCACCACGCGGCGGGCGCGCAGGCTGCTGACGGCGGCGTCCAGGGATCCTGCTGGGCTGCAGCGCCGTGGTGCTCGTCGTGGTCATCGCCGTGGCCGTCGTGGTCAGCAGGAAGCCGGGCTCGACGGCGGACTCGAGCCTCGACGGCAAAGACCGCGGCGCGATCCCGGCCAAGTGGCAGAACACGTACCTGGACCCGTGGTCGTGGCAGACGACGACCGACTTCAACGTGACCTTCACCGAGGAGACGGTGGGCGACCTGCCCGTCATGGGCCTCTTCAGCGACTGGGACGACTCGCGGCGGGCGCACGACGGCGTGCCGGCGCTCAGCGAGAAATGGGGCGCGTACGGCTCGCGGCCGGCGCGCGGCGTCAACCTGGGCGGGTGGCTGGCGCTGGAGCCCTTCATCACGCCGTCGCTCTTCGACTACGGCGCGCAGCTGGGCATCGTCGACGAGTGGACGCTGTGCCAGCACCTGGGCGCGGCGGCGGGCCGGACGCTCGAGGCGCACTACGCGAGCTTCGTCACCGAGGACACCTTCCGGGCCGTGGCGGCGGCCGGGCTGGACCACGTCCGGATCCCCTTCTCCTACTGGGCCGTCGACGTCTACCCGGGCGACCCGTACGTCTTCCGCACCTCGTGGCGCTACCTGCTGCGCGGCATCGAATGGGCGCGGCGCCACGGCCTGCGCGTCAGCCTCGACGTCCACGGCCTGCCGGGCAGCCAGAACGGCTGGAACCACAGCGGCCGCTGGGGCCGCATCGGCTGGCTCAACGGCTCCGACGGCGCGCTCAACGGCCGCCGGGCGCTGGCCATGCACGACCGCCTGTCGCGCTTCTTCGCCCAGCCGCGCTACCGCAACGTCGTCTCGCACTACGGCCTGGTCAACGAGCCGCGCATGACGCTGCTGGCCACGGCCGACGTGGTGCGCTGGACCCAGGACGCCTACGCCCTCGTCCGCCGCAACGGCGTCGCCGCCCTCGTCGTCTTCGGCGACGGCTTCATGGGCCTCGACAAGTGGCAGGGCCTGCTGCCCGGCCGCGCCGACCTCGTCCTCGACGTCCACCAGTACGTCATCTTCAACGCCGACCAGATCGCCCTCGCGCACCGCGCCAAGGTCGAGTACGCCTGCGCCGGCTGGTCCCAGCAGGCCGAGCTCAGCATGGACCCGGCGCGCGGCCACGGCCCGACCGTCTTCGCCGAGTGGTCGCAGGCCGACACCGACTGCGCCCCGGGCCTGACGGGCGTCGGCCGCGGCAGCCGCTGGGAGGGCTCCTTCGACCCGGGCGACGGCCAGCCCGGCGCCGTCCGCACGCCGCGCTGCCCGGCCCGCGACGCCTCGTGCTCGTGCGCCCGCGCCGCCGAGACCGACCCGGCGCGCTTCTCCGACCCCTACCGCCGCTTCCTGCGCCTCTTCGCCGAGGCCCAGATGCACAGCTTCGAGAAGGGCTGGGGCTGGTGGTACTGGACCTGGAAGACGGAGAGCGCGCCGCTCTGGAGCTACGAGGCCGGCCTCAAGGCCGGCATTCTGCCGCCCCAGGCCTACCGCCGCGACTTCAACTGCGACGCCGACGTGCCCGACTTTGCCGCCGAGGGGCTGCCCGAGACGTACTGACTTGCTTCATGTGCTGCAACGCAGGAGCCATCAGGGTTGGCTCGAGTATATGGAACATGAGCAAGGACCGCTCGCTGCCTTGGCCACAGTCGCTCACCCTTAGAGTCCGCCGTGTTTACCGTGTATAGCATGGCATTCCTCCATGCCTGGACTGTCTTCCGCTTGGCCAACTCCCGCGTTTCATGAATGCCGCCAACACCCAAAATGTCTCCGTCTCTACGCATCAATGCAGCCAGTTCTGGCTCGGGGAATCCCTCCTGCGTCGTAGCTATCAGTCAAATATTGATTCTCGCGCAGAACCTGGCCCATTAGTCGCATGCGACGATATCATCTGACTCACGTGCTCTTGTAATATAAAAAAGGGGCGTCTCGTCTCTTCAATCTTCAACCCGCCCCTCTACACCTGCAATCCCATCCATCTCCTGCTACCGCAAGCAACTTCTCAAGAATCCTCATCATGTCTTTCAAGACGGCCATCATGGCTCTTGCCTTGGGCTTTGCTGCTCTGGCGGCGGCTGCTCCTCGCCTGCCCGCTCAGAACCATCACCTCGTGGCCCGGGGCCGCTGCGAATGTCCCCCCACGTATATTTGCCTGGGTGATACTTGCGTGCCCCTCTGAGAAGGTATGTCTCCCCAGTCCTGGAGTCTCAGTCTTTATGCCAACAACCCACTGCGCACGAGAAGGACGGCACGAGTTTATTACTACCGGCAGAGACCAAGGTACTGATCTTGTAGATCCTGGTTGACCATGTGGCAGATCACTATGCTGGGCTCTTGTATACTATTCCGAATTGTCTCTGTCGCCAAGCTGCTGTTTCATAATGCCGACGAGGAACTGTGTGCAATAGCCTATCCAAAACACGTCAGATGCTTGATGTACATTGCCGTTATGATTGACCTAATTAGCTGCAGCTAGCTTGCAAGATCCTCGAAATCCCATCCCCCGAGCACATTTCTACGATGGGGTACGGAGGAGAGCCCCTGTGATCGCTAGCAACGCGTCGTTTCGAGGTGACATGGAGACTCCGCGCTTCAGGGACCAACTTAATGTAACATAATAATGTTTTTAATATTATGATCCTTTATTAATTTTATCCACTCTATACGACTATATAAACTTTATACCAGCAAACATAATAAGTGTAGAAACAGATTCAGGCAGAATATAAAGAAAAGAGCGATCCATTTCTGTCGTCAACGTTGAACTCCTTGTACACCCGGGCTCCGGATCTGTACCGTTTAATACGTCTTCAAGCCAGCCGAGGGCGCTGGCCGCCCCGACAGCTGCGTACAGAAAATGGCTGAGGTTCGGTGCGTATTCCACTAGATACTTAATTGTCGCTCCCAGAGCACAGTAATTAGATACTGCAGCGTCTACTTCCTCGAGTGTTGCGATATCGTCCGAGACGTACTGGTACCAGAAGAGCGGAATTCGGGGGATAGCGTTGCGTCGGTTGCTGCGGCCGAGACTGCTCAAGTTTTGAAGGAAGCTGGTGTCCTTAAACATGGCCAGTACGTCTGCATATGCGAAAGTGTCCTTGTTGGCGTCGAGACACTGTTTCCTTGCCGCATAGAAAATTTCGCGCCACTCCGGCTTGAGAGAGCCGTCTATTAGCCGTTCGACCTCTGGGATCTGGGCGGCCAGGCCAAGGAGAGTGACTGGAATAATCCAGCTGTGTGATCCCTTGTTAAATTGGGAAAAGGAATGAGCGGCATCCCAGTGACCCGTATGGGACGCAAGACCACCGACTGCCGCGCCGGCTATTTCCAATTCAGGGGCGTAAGCAGGCTGTATTCCGACTGCCATCTTAGTCGTCGTGGCGCCGGCTGAGAATCCCCACAACACCGTCCTGGGCTTCTTCTGGATCCCTGTAAATGATGTCGACCCTAGTGCAGCACGCAGACCATCGAGAGTTGCAAATCCGGCCGAGGTATCGGGCGGATAGGTACCGGCAGGACCCTCGGCATCGGCTGAGATGATAATCCAACCGCGCATAAGGGCAGCTTGTATTAGCCGTAGCTGAAACTCCATAATGGGACTGCGGAGGAGCGGGTCGGGATTCGGGTGAAGCTGGAACCCGTAAGAAGGTGCGCAGTCGATATTTGCCGCATCCTCGGCTACCTGGAAGGATAAAACCTTATTGTAGTCGGCGTCATATGGAATTAGGACAGTGATGATAGTGGCGGTGGCGTTGCCTTGGCTGTCGGTAGTCCGGTAGAGGATCTGGTGGCTGTCTTGGAGATTGTGGAGACGTCTACTGAATGAGGCGATGGGAGATGGCGGCGTCCGATGCCTTAGGATGGTCCCAGGTTCGAGTTCATCAAGGCCTTCCGGTACTGCATAAAACGGGTCTCTGCTTGGCGGGACCCCGGTCAACGTTGTCTGGAGATGGAGATACGGACCAGACCCGCACCAGGACGCCGAGACAGCGGCTGAAATGGCTAACAAAACAGCCTGGAAACAAAGAGGAGCCATGACCGAGGGAAAGGAGAGAGGGGAGCCTCAAAGGAACCGAAACGTCTGCTCAGATGCCACAAGATGGCTTGAATATTAATATAGTGTCGTGTTTAGAGAAGGAAGAAGGCCTGTACTACCATGCGGAGAGACAAAACATGTCTGGTCGCTTTCGCACTAATGTTCTCGCGTTCCAGCCTACTTGCAGTAGCAGGATCATTGGAATCTGACATGCAGATCAGGACTGTACCGCATACCTATCGCTAGGTCTTAGTCGGGCCACAATCACATCCCGTAATTGACAAATCCCCATTTGAAGTGAATTATGAAAATCTAGGGCTCCACAAAATCACTCCTAGGTAACGAGGTATTAATGGGCTCAATTTGAGGCTCTCATAAGCCCGTAATATAAAAGACGGGCAACAATGGATACCCAAATAACCCTACTCCGTACATACAGGTACTGTGGATACTACTTTCGACAGTCTTCTATAGGGTAGCTACTGTATGTATGGGCACCCAAGGGCACTATTCCACGTTTCCTTAGGCCGCCAATAAATACCACCCGGAGGTGCCCATAAGATACCATAGAACACGTGGGCACCCGTGGCATCCCATTTTACAGCCTTGGCTTCGATATCATGGCTATGTGCTGCGCAATGCATTTCCCGATAGCCCCGGCCAACTCCTTGATCGTGACGTGATCTCTCGGCACCGTGTGTCCTTTGCCATGATCAAAAAGGTGAGCCGTGTCAGGATCACACATATTATAGAGAGCCATGGATCCGGGAATATATGGATCCTTGCATCCGACGATGTGACACGTGGGAATGTCAATGACATCTTCGCATTCGTCCGCAAGAAGATATTCGATGCTGTCTGCAAGCAGCCGAACAGGCGGCCAGCCAGCAAAGAATATCCCACACTGTCGCGTACGTTAGGGTGGCACCGGCCTCCGCCAGACGTCAAGGGAACAAACCTTGAGTCTTCTTGGCCTCCCCGCCTCCTCGTATCTGCGCCGTTCTTCTAGAATCAAGGTTCCCGCGATCATTGCCCCCTCCGAGTAACCCAGGACGCCCTACAAGGCTGGGGTTAAATCGATCTTTGTATTGGTATCGCGGGGTCAGCTTACGCCGATTTCGGGATCCGAGTCGACAATATCGAACAACCTGTTTATTGTTGCCAGGAAGTTTGCGGCGCTATTTGGCGGCATGTCTTTGAGGAAGAGGCGGAGACATTCCTCGGGTGCGAGCCCTACAGGAAAATCTCGAAGTCTCTCCATAAAGCCATTAAGGGCTTCGACGCTGTCATGCTCGACGAATTTGTAGAGGGGCGGTGCGCCAAAATATTCGTGAAATCCGTCCGGCGTCGTGACTTGGTGGAATCCATCTATCCATCGGAATCGGCCAGGAGTTGAGGATTCCACCTCCTCAATAAATGGCTGCAGCTGAACCTGAAAGTTCTGCAGATTGTTAGCGTCCGGAAAGGAGCCTACCGGATCTGCGAGAGTCTACCGCTGCGCTTCCATAGGAACCGTGTAGGCAAAGGAACTTCATGTCGGGAGATGGTGATGGCGGTAAGAAAGGATCCTCAATTGCACGAGGACATCTTGCCTGACATTACGTCTGTAGAGAACCATGTGCCGCGGCCGTACCAGCCTTTATAAGACGCGAAGAAGGTGAAGATCCGGTCCGGCAGCATTCCGCATTTTTAGGCCACGTCCACGTCCGTTGATCAACATGCGATTTTTGGAATATGTCACCAGACCTTAAGGATACGTAACATGGAAAGCCACTCGTTGACCAGATGGGGATTTTGGACTATGTCACCTTCGCCAAAGGTATCCCAACTCCGTATGGTGAGGTTCTCTTTACTGAAATGCATAGGCCGGGACTCGAGCACGGGATACAGCAGTGCAACCAGGTAGGGTGCGCGCACACCGTCCATATCCTTCATTCCTGGAGGGGGCTAAGCCTAGTGCCATTGTGTGAAATATTGTGTGCTTGGTTCTATGTATTATTCTAATAAAGGACTAGTCTGCCCTTGATTGCCCAAGATATTCCAACGTACCGAGTACATACATGTAAAGGGCTTGTTTGTCTTGCAGGTGCGCGTGTCATTTCGCATGCCCCAAAGCCAATCGGAGATTTATTCGCGGCTTTGCTCTAGTCCGGTTACATGTAGTGGTCAGGCGATTATGTAGTTTGTCACTGGCCGCTGCACGCCTATGTTGCCAACTCAAGCCGCCATCCGGCATGCTCATTCCGCAGACGCAGTTGCAGTGTGGCAGGCTGACTTACAAGACAAACAAACAAACAACCCAGAACTTAGGAGATGGAACACATGGTATCCGTAATGTGACGTAGCCCACGTCGGGACTGAATCACGGCCCGATTAGACATTCTTCATGGCCCGCAGAGCGACCCTTGGGTAGATATGGAAGAGACAATATGTCATCATTTGGTCATCCGTCGCAGATAGGCGCCACACCACTTTGCACAAGCAATAGGTTCCAATTGATGGCTGTACTCGAGTGTTTCCGGCAGCATCTATATAAGCATCTATACGGGGCGTAAACGCGGCTTGAGGATCATGTTTTTGATTGTGCAACGTCAAGACCAACAATCATAGCCAGCTTCTGCGGAATCTTGAAAATATCCCTTGGCAACGTCAACAATACACACTTGAAGCCAAACAAGCAAACTATGGCTTCATACAAGCCCGCCCCTCTCTGCCCCATTGCCGTAATCGGCTTCTCATGCCGTCTTCCTGGTGGCGTTTCGACTCCAGACGAACTCTGGACTCTGCTGTCCCGAGCTCGCTCAGGATGGAGTGAGATCCCCAAGGACAGATTTACGGCGAAAGCCTTCTACCATCCCAACCCCCAAAAGAAGGGTTGCATCAACACGATTGGCGGCCACTTCCTGGACCATGATCCGGCTGATTTCGATGCTGCCTTCTTTAACATATCCCACCAAGAGGCAAAGGCCATGGGTGCGTTGTCATAGCCAGCGACACGAGCTGGGCTGTAGGCCCTCGAAATCTGACAACTGTCTCAGATCCCCAGCAACGCCTATTGCTAGAATGTGTCTACGAGGCACTTGAAAATGCGGGCCTCGCCAAAGAGAAGGTTTCCGGCAGCAACATGGGCGTCTTTGTGGGAGGTGCGTCCTCGGACTACCAGATTGGCACCTTGGGGGACCTCGACAACTGTCCCACGTTTGACGTCACGGGGAACCACCAGTCCGTCTTGTCGGGTCGAATCTCTCACTGCTTTGACCTTCGCGGGCCCTGCTTTACCCTGGATACCGCGTGCTCGTCGGGCCTCTACGCCTTGCACCAGGCCGTCCAGAGCATTCGGTCTGGCGAATCCGGGTCGGCCATTGTTGCTGGCTGCCACTTGCTTATTCAACCCGACATCTGGGTGTCCATGTCAATGAACAGGTACGACTAGAATCACGCATCATGAAGTGCACCGACGGACGGACATGCTGCTGAACGCTGCAGTCTTTTTGCCGAGCACGGAAAAACATACGCGTTCGACCACCGGGCCAAGTCTGGCTTCGCTCGTGGCGAAGGCGCCGGCTGTCTGATCATTAAGGGCCTCGACCAGGCCATCAAGGACAATGACAACATCAAGTCCATCATTGTCAACACGGGGGTCAACCAGGACGGGAGAACAGTCGGTATGTTGCAAAGCTGATACAAATATCCACGTCCTCACTGACGGCATCCAGGATTGTCCACGCCCAGCGTTGCCGCGCAAGAACAACTGATCCGCGATGTGTACGCTGGATCCAACATCAACCCCGACGACGTCGGATTCGTCGAGGCACACGGAACAGGAACCAAGGCCGGTGACCCGATCGAGGCTAGAGCCATTTACAATGTTCTTGGTCAAGGGCGGACTCGACGGCAGCCTCTCTATCTAGGGTCTGTTAAGACCAACGTTGGTCACCTTGAGAACGCCAGCGGCATAATTTCCGTCATCAAGGCGTCAATGATGCTGCAAAAGGGTTTCATCCTGCCCAATATCAATTTCGAGAAGGCAAATCCTCAGATTCCGCTCGATGAGTGGAACATCAAGGTCGGTCACGGTTAATATCCGAATTATGTAGTCGCTAACACTTGCCGTCAGGTTCCAACCAATCTAAGATCGTGGCCCCAGCAGAAACGGTTCATCAGCGTCAATAATTTCGGATTTGGTGGCTCCAATGCCCATTGCGTCCTTGAGCGCCCGCCCCTTTGTTTAGAGGCGGCCATCAGGGAAAAGCCGGATGGCCAACGCAAGCTATTCGTCCTATCTGGAAATGACGAGACGGCAGCCAGGAACAAGGCCCGGCAGCTGGGGGTCTACCTGGAACAGCACCCCGAGCTTTTCCAGAAACGCCTCATCCAAAACATCGCATATACGCTCTGCGAGCGTCGTTCGCATATGGCCTGGCGAATCGCCGTCACGGCGTCGAGCGCCAACGAGTTAGCCGAGGCCTTGAACAACCTGGAAGCTAAGCTTTATAGTAGTGTCAAGGTACCGAAAATAGCATTCGTCTTTTCTGGACAGGGCGCTCAGTGGTATGCCATGGGCCGGGAGCTCATGACATCGCACCCTGTCTTTGCAGAGAGGATGCGCGATGCCGACGCCTGTCTCCGGCACCTTGGTGCCGAATTCTCCCTCGTCGAGGAGCTGGCCAAGGACAAGGAGCACACGCAGGTCAACAAGGCTCACATCAGCCAGCCGGCATGCACCGCGATCCAGCTGGCCCTAGTACGACTATTCTCATCATGGGGAATCGAGCCCCGGGCCGTCGTTGGCCACTCGAGCGGAGAGATTGGCGCTGCGTATGCTGCTGGCGCCATTTCTTTCGACGCGGCCATGGCCATTGCATACCACAGAGGCAAGGCCACCCTCCAGCTCAAGGCGCAGCACCCTTCGCTCCGAGGATCCATGCTCGCAGTCGGCGCCAGCCCGGCAGAGGTGCGCAAGACCATTACTATGATGAACCTCCAAGGGGCCTCGGTCGCTTGCGAGAACTCGCCCGGCTCAACCACGGTTTCCGGAAACGAAGACGCGATCCAAGAGCTCGCCGCCGAGCTTGAAAGCCGCAAGATCTTCAACCGCAAGCTCCAAGTCGACGTTGCCTACCACTCTCCGCACATGGGCTTTGTTGCCGAGGGGTATTTCCGGGCGATTCAGAACTTTACGCCTACCGCTGGCGAGAGAACTGCTACTTTCTACTCTTCCCTCCGCGGCCGTGAGCTGGAGAGCCTATCGCTTCTAACGGCCGAGTACTGGACCGAAAACCTCGTCCAGCCGGTCCGTTTTTGGTCGGCATTACACCAGCTCTGCACGGAGACGCAGCCAAACGTCTTGGTCGAGATTGGTCCCCATTCCGCCCTCGAGGGCCCAATTAAGCAGATACTTAAAGACATAGGCCAGCCGGCTGCCGGAATCAAGTATCAGGCCTCCCTAGTCCGGAATACAAATGCTACCGATACTGCCCTTAAGATGGCCGGGGGCCTTTACGTTATGGGCCAGTCACTGGTATTTAGCGAAGTTAATATCATGAGCGGCAAAGACCGGCCAATGCTAATAAACGACTTTCCTCCCTATCCTTGGACGCATAAGAAGTTTTGGTTCGAGTCTCGACAGAGTCGGCATCGCCGAATTAAGCCCTTTAGCCGGCACGATCTTCTCGGACTCCTTGTTGATTCTAGTAACGACATAGAGTATAGCTGGCGGAACGTCCTTACCTTGGACGATATTCCATGGCTCACAGATCACAAGATGCAATCCCTAATTACATTTCCCCTGGCTGGTTATATCTGTATGATTACCGAAGCGGCTACGCAGCGGGCCTCCCTCCGCCGAGTGGCGTTTGACCAGTTCCGCATGAGGGAAATACAAGTAACTGCGCCTCTCCTTATAACGACCGGGTATGAATACGAGATTCTAGTGACCCTGCGGCGATACGCCCAGGGCACCCGGTCGTACTCGGACGAGTGGGACGAGTTCCGCATCTCGTCTTGGGTGTCGAGCCGGGGTTGGCTAGAACATTGCCGCGGTCTAGTCGGGGTTCGCAAACATCAAGACCCGAACCCGGTCAGCTCTACCGAGTCTCGTCATAACGCCGCTCGCCTGCAAAGGGCCAGCTGGTCCTGCAACACCGGGATCTCGCCCGATTCCTTCTACAGCGACCTCAGGGAAAAGGGGGCCAACTACGGCCCAGTGTTCCAGCTGCAAGACGAAAAGGGGTTTAGGGGCTGCGACGAGTACACAATTACCACCATCAAAGTTCCAGAGACCGCCACATGCATGCCCTTCAACTTCGAAACATCCTCGACGGTACCGGCGCCCTTTATAGACCAATTCATCCAGCTGCCTTTTGCAATCCTAGGAGCCGGGCGCCACGGAATGCGCAGCTTATACTTGCCCTCCGCCATCAAGGAGCTCGAGTTTGGCACCGACATTCCGAGAAACGCTGGAGACATGGTTCACGCGGTTTGCGAAGGCCACCCCGACTTTTCCAGCCTTACCCCAGTCGATTTTTCCATGGAAGCTTGGCCGTCTCTGGAGTCGACTCAGCCGGTTCTCAAGATCAACGGCTGTAGAATGTCACCCGTCGAAGAGGGGCTCAAGGAAGAATCGGTGCCGAGGTCGCTGTGCTTCAAGCTCCAGTGGGAGGCTCTCGGCGAGGCCCAGAAGGCCGCCCCTTCCAGCGAGCTGGCGCTCGACGGGAATGCCGAAGCAACCGCGTCGAATGCGAATGGGGTCATGTCCAATGGCCATCACGCGAATGGCGTCAATGGCTCGGCGAACGGCACGGCGACGAATGGCCACGACGAAAATGGCGTCAACGGCATGCCGACGCCCGTGGTCATCGTTTCGGACAAGGACGCCGGTGATTCTCTGGTCGGAGCGCTGGTAGACCTGTTGACGCTCAAAACCGGAGCGCCGCCTTCTGTCTGTCCGTTTGAGGTACTTGTGCCCTCGGCCAAGGTGTACATCGCTCTCTGTGAGCTGGAGCGCCCCTTCATTTCTGGAATCAAGGCCCCGGACTTTGAAAAGCTGCAGGGGATGATTCTTGCAGCGTCCGCCTTGCTCTGGGTTAGCACCGGGGCCTACAAGAACGCCAAGTCTCCGGACAACGCCATGGCGCATGGCTTGCTCAGGACAGTCCGAGCAGAAACAGGCAAGCCGGCGGGGACCTTGGACCTTGATCCCGACTCTCAACTGGACTCCGACTCGCGTTCCGAACTTATCCTTCAGGCTCTGAGGACGGTTCTTGCGTCAGCGACCCAGAGAGCGCCGGGAGACTTCGAATTTGCCGAGGAAAATAATCAGCTAGTTGTGCCTCGAATCGTCGACGATGCAAGCACGAACCAGTTTGTCCAGCGACAGACGCAACCGTCGGCTCCCTATCTCCAGCCGTTCGATCAGGGAGATCGTCGGCTCGAGGTTGCCATCGGGACCCATGGCGCACTCGACTCGTTGTATTTCCGCGACCAGGTTTTGCCTCCTCTTGCAGACGACGAGGTGGAAATCAAGGTCATGGCGACGGGAATGAACTTCAAGGATGTCGTCATTGCGATGGGCCAGGTCGCCAGTCCATACCTGGGGATCGAATGCAGCGGCGTCATATCCAGGGCCGGAGCCAGCGTCAAGTCGCTCTCTGTCGGCGACAGAGTGTGCTCCATGTCGCTGGGCGCCTACAGCACCTACACACGGTGCAAGGCAACGAGCGCCGCTTCCATCCCCGACAACATGACGATGGAGGTTGCCGCTTCGATCCCGGTCGCCTACAGCACGGCCTACTACGGGCTTATCGACATCGCCCAGCTTCAAGTCGGCGAAAGGGTCCTCATCCATGCGGCCTCTGGCGGTGTTGGACAAGCGGCTATTCAGCTAGCTCAGATGGTCGGGGCGGAAATTTACGCTACAGTCGGAAGCCTCAACAAGAAGCAGCTGATCATGGACAAGTACGGCATTCCGGAAAGCCGCATCTTCTACAGCCGCAATACGGCATTCGGGCCAGCCATTCGGGATGCCACCAGAGGCGAGGGCGTGGATGTGGTTATTAACTCGTTAGCTGGGGATCTTTTGCGGGAAACGTGGGAATGCCTGGCCCGGTTCGGCCGCTTTATCGAGATCGGCAAGCGAGACATCACTTCCAACTCCGGGCTTGACATGGCCCAGTTCGAGCATAACGTGACCTTCAGTTCCGTCGATTTAACGCTACTCGCTGCCAAAAGGCCCAAGGTCATGGGACGCGTTCTGGGCGCGGTTATGGAGCTGCTTAAGGAGCATAAGATTACGCCCATCGATCCCATTAGGCTTATGGGAATATCCGAGCTTAAAACAGCTCTTCGAATACTCCAGAGCGGCAAATCTACCGGAAAGCTTATCATCTCCCCGCGTGCGGGAGAGCAAGTAAAGGTAACTAACCTGAAGCCGCCCCTTGAGGAACTCGCATGCTAACGATACAAAAGGCGACGCATCGCAACATCCAAGAATCCCTCTTTGGCGATGCCACCTATATAATCATCGGAGGCACCGGCGGCCTGGGTAGGTCCATGGCCAAGTGGATGGTACAACACGGAGCCAAGCACGTGGTCCTTCTCTCGCGCAGCGGCGGCGAAACTGCAGAGGTGTCTCGCCTGATTAAAGAGTGTCGCCAGCTCGGGGGCTCGATTCACATCAAGCCATGCGACGTTGCCAACATGTCTAGCGTAGACAAGGTGGTGGAAGAATGCGACAAGACTATGCCTCGCATCCGTGGCATTATCCACGCTGCTATGGTGCTCCGGGTAAGTCGTCCGAGGCTATACAGAGACGCGACTAATTTAACTCAGGATACTTTGTTCGAGACGATGTCTTATCAAGACTTTGACCAGGTTGTCAAGGCTAAGGTTTCGGGGACGTGGAATTTCCACCGCGCGTTGGCCAACCACGCGCTCGACTTTTTCGTCGTGCTCTCTTCGGTGGCCGGGATTATCGGGAACAGAGGCCAAGCGGCTTACGCGGCGGCCAATACCTTCCTAGATGCCTTTGTCCAGCATAGGACCCAGGCAGGACTCCCAGCCGTCTCCATTGACCTTACGGCCGTCGAGGACGTAGGCTACCTTGCGGGAAACTCGGCGCGTCAAAGTCAGATCCTCCAGACGCTCTCTGGGAAAACCGTTGGGGAGACCGAGGTCCTCGCACTGCTGGAGGCAAGCATCAGAGGCCAGGCATCTCAATCTTGCCAGAGCCAATACATCACAGGCCTGGATATGGGCATTGGTCGGTCCCTGCCGCACTATGCCGACGACGCCAAGTTCGTCCATTTACGGGACGCCGCCCTCGCAGCCACAGGGGCATCAGACTCGTCGGATCCATCGCAGTCCATATCTGTCCAGGACGAAATAAGCCGTGCGCCCACATACGAGGAGGCTCTCACCATCACAACTCATCGCCTGTCGGAGAAGCTCTGTGGCATCCTCATGCTGCAGCCTGGCGACATGAACCCCATGAGCAGCGTCAAATCGTACGGTCTGGATTCGTTGAACGCCATCGAGTTGCGGAACTGGATAGGCCAGGAATTACTTGCGCATCTGCAAGTCCTTGAGCTTCTTACGAGCGGGACGATGAAGGAGCTTGCCGCCTTGGTCTTGAAGAAGACGAAGATGAACTGCGCTAAGGAAGGCTAGAGGTTGGGCCTAAGCCACGCGTCGATCTCTGTACGAGTGAGTTATATAATTGATAGAACCGAGACCCCATCTGTACAAAGTGGTAGCCCTAGGCGCTAGGATAATAATGCCTAGATACAAATAGCCGGCCCCAAGAATTATAGAGTGAGAATTCGGAGCCTGCTCTGCACAGTGTCCTTTACCAACTAGGTTTAGGGCGGATTGCATTCCATCCGCCAGCAATCACGCATTCCAACAATAGGGTGTTGTCTGGTCGCTTTCAAGCTGTACTTGTTTCCAAGTCTCCGAGCCGTTGCCTTTAATTTATTGTTTGGCTCCTTTGGCCATGAGAGGATGCGTGGAAGGAGTGAGGAGGTTCGTATGTAGGCCGTAGTCCTAAACAAGTCGTACATGGCTATTGCTATATATCAAGAGCTGTTTGTTTGGTTTTACCCTTAAGGGCTGCCTAAAATATCGGAGCGCCGACTTTTAAAACAGGAATTTGCAAAGGAACGGAAGACAGACCAAGCATTGACGGCTCTGCCAATCGGGAGTGGAATCTCGAAGCCACAATTTTTCTGTTCAGTCTATTACTGGTATGAAGGGCCGAGGGCTTGGTTCATTATGTTTCCCGACGCTCATGTCATATCGATCAACTTTGACAGATCATTTATGAGAAGTACCGGACTAGCCCCCGACAGCTCTGAATGTGACCAAGGTGAAACGGTGGCCGGTCGGCCATTTCTTTCACAAGTCGAGCGTACAGCCTTGGACGCGGGCTACAAAGATATGGATCGTTGGATGGAACGGTTGGCTGAGGCCTCGGCCAGGATGATGCGGGCGGCGTTTACCGCACCACTGCCCCTGTCCTCGCACAGCTTGGCCAGCTCTTTCGCCTTTCGCCTCATGTCATGGGATGCAGCGCCCTCTACGACGTCGAGGAGCTGGGCCGAGAGCGCGGCAGCGGTCCAGCGCGGCTGAGTCTTCCTGCTCCCGTGGCGGCCGATGCCGAGCATCTCGACGCGTTCGGCAAAGTCGTAAGTGTCGAGCCACTGCGGCAGCACGACTTGGGGAACCCCGGCACTGTCCACGGTTAGTTCAGATGCCTGGTTAGGGTTGGGTCATCAGACTGACACGACAGCCTCGTTGAAGGAGTTGGCGCCTCCGTGGTGCAGCGAGCACACGACGTGTCCGGTCTGGAGGAGCGAGATGGGCTCGGCGCGGACCCAGTCGACGATTCTGACGCGGTCGGCCCGGAGATCGTCGCCGAGAAGGGCTTCGGTGGCGCAGCCGGGCTTGTCAACGCCGCAGTCGCCTCGCTTCTTGAGCTTCCAGAGGATCTGCATCGGCTTAACCGAGTCGAGCACCGCCCTGAGGGCCCGCGCCAGCTCCGCGACATGATCTTCGGCGAGGCAGTAGAGCGAGCCCAGGTTGACGTAGACGGTCGGCCCGCGAGCCAGCCATCGGTCGAGATCCGGGTCGATATCCGAGACGGGAGGTGCGCTGCGGACGATTGGGCCGCAGGCCGAGATGTTGGGCGGCATGGGGAGGGGAAAATCCAACTCGGGGAGGGTGCTGACGAGGATCCGCGGCTTGATGGGGGCCTGCTGGGCGAGCAAATCAGGCAGCGTGACAAGAGCGGCGCCTGTTGCGGCTTGCAGGTGCTTCTTGGCCGCTCGCAGCTCGCTCCAGGTGACGACGAGGAAGGTGATATACAGGTAGTAAAACCAATTGAGTAGCATCAGATACCACGGCACAGGATAGGCAAACCCGGTAAAGAGCCTGTAGACCGGTTCAGCAACGACCCGACACCGGGAAGCGCCAGCTGGAGGAAAACATACGCAGGGAGTCTCAACTGAACTGCCAGCGGCCGGCCTTGTGTGGAAAAATCCTTGATGGTGTTGGGACTCAGGCAGACATATCGAACCCCCAAATGCTGGCAGGCCGTCACGGCCAGCGTCAGGGGATCCACGACGACAAGGTCCGCGGAAACGCCATCGATAATGTCCACGATGGAGGAGAAGACGTCGACCAGCTGGTCGCCGGTGTAAGGGAGGAAGATGGGCAGCATGTCGCGCATGGCCCGGGTCGTGGTCGAAAAGCCCAGCGGCGCGCCAAAGGACGAGGGGATGCAGTCGTCTATGTCTGTCGATGTGCCGGTGCGCTGCATGGCGATGCTCGCGCCTCCCGACAGGCCGCGGACGCGATGGTAGACGATGGGCAGCGACTCGGGCACGGCGCAGCGGACCTCGTCGGACACTGCGGCGACAGAGTCCTCGAGCCCGCCAGCTGCGGCAACGTGCACCTCGACGCCCTGCCCGGCGAGCTCGCGGGCCGTGGCGAGGAACACGTTGGCCTGGCCATGCTCGACGTTGACGACGAGGAGGACTTTGGCCCTTTTGGCTTCCGCCACGTCGGGTTCGAAGGCGAGATCCATTGATGCTGGCTGATTGTGGCTTGGTTCGGGCTCTTGCACGCGAATGTAATCCGTACATGCTTTATATATGTCCAATGGAATTTGGCTTGAGTATCTGCTGGAATGGGCCCCTGAGTGCCCTTCATAGCTTGCACCGCGCTACATATGTACGCGCCGGGGTTGCCCTAGGAACATCCCTGGCAGAGCACAGCCAGCGTGCCTTGCCTAGACCCGTCTTGCATCCTTAACAGTGTCCTGAGCAGCCGTGAGCAGTGGTAAAAAGTGGCGATATGTTGGGTGAGCGACTGGTCAACTGTTGACGAGGGCAATTTTCGGGACGAAGCATCACATCGAAAGTTTTCCCCTGGGGGATATTGGCGAAGGCTGTGTTGGCTTTGTGCCTTTGCGAGTGCTTTGAGTACCACGAGAGACCGGACTCTGCGTTTTGCTACGACCCGAGGCCCTTTGTTTTGGGGAGGGGGGCTGTCGCACGCAAGTCTCTACGTCTCCGAAGTTTCAGCCAATTCAATACGGGATACAAAAGGGCACTTTAACTCCGTAACGGAAACCCCAACTAGACCCTCTGCCGACAGGTGTTATTGGGCTGAGACTGTCTAACCGGACCTGTCGTTCCGTTACTAGGGCCAATTGAGTAACGAAGGAGCAGACTAATGACAACGAACTACCGCGCCTCACGTTGACAAGGAAGATTATAATGTTAAGAAAGTCTCGCGAAAGTGGACCTCGGATTGGGTGACGGTTACTTTAGCGTACATGTAGCTACGTTGGGAGACTCGAGTGCGAAAAAGTATCTGTCGGTTTACCCCTACACTCCCGGGTTATCTATAACACCAGTAATGACGGCAGTATTTGTCCTGACCGCGCATGCAAGCGGATTGTCGCATCGGATTTCGGTGATAAAGTCGTTTCTAAGGAGTGATTGGAAGTAGACCGAGACAGCGTCATAAAACTCTCGCCTGGCGAATGCGCGTATAGGACATTCGAGGCGGGGAGATTAAAAAAAATTGTAACAGAAATAGTAGAATCGCAATTATACATTAGGATGCCCTAGAATAGCCCGCGAGTACCGTATTACATGTAGGGAGGGCATGGCCGCACCCATCCGACTTGTAGGTGGAAAATCTATTACTGCAGCTTCTTCGACATTCGCCTACAGGGAGTCGCTATGTCTAGCTCCCCGGACAGGACGCAACAAACGGCAGCAAAAACCCTCCCGCCATCGCCAAGTCCCTCAAATCCATTCTTACCAAGTCCATTCAGACCAACCCCAGTCAGATCGACACCCGACATCCTGACCCTCAGGGCGAAATCCACTCCGCCATGGGCGAGCCAAGCCGACGAAAATGAGGCCGCTTCCAGTATGAGCATTTACAGTGTTGCCGTAGTCTTTATCATTGATTGTTGCATTAATCTTCTGCTGGTAAGACGTGGCCTCAGTCGGTAGCGATCCTTTATATCTGTAGTTTCACGCCAGGAAGCTCCGCCGTGTCGCCTTATATAGGGTTTATTCTGGCGTGAGTGTCGCTAAAACCTGGAAGCAATATTCTCCGTTTCAAGAATTCTGCTTGTGCATTCGGTTCAACGTTCGTCGGCTACCCAGGGTTGTCTGGCCTCGGCACTTGCATCTCATATCTGGCCAAGTTTCATGTAAAGACCGAGCAATAACTGGGAACGCCCATGGCTGCAAATGCTTAATGTCTGGTATTGACCTCCGAGCAAAGACAAAATTTCGTTGGTGACGGGTAGAGTCTAGGATATCCTATGGGCGGCATTTGGTTTTAAAGCCCGGATTCCAACGTCGACGTCGGGAATAGCTCGCCGGGTGCAAGCTCATTGCATCGGACGTCTATTAGATGTGCGCGTGCACATCCGCTCACCTTCCACCAAGCGCGAGCTAAATGAAAAATTTTACGGCTTTTGTTTCATGTGGCCAAGGCTTCTCTGGTCCTGAATCCTCCCCTTCAGCTCGGCCTTGGTGGCGGCGTGGAA
Source organism: Hypocreales sp. Mo6-1 (assembly GCA_002939055.1). Taxonomy (NCBI): domain Eukaryota; kingdom Fungi; phylum Ascomycota; class Sordariomycetes; order Hypocreales; species Hypocreales sp. Mo6-1. The sequence goes on from PNEP01000013.1 coordinate 5,574,725, forward strand.
GAACATCTGATGTGTGGCGGGCATCGTCCGACTTTGCTCCACTCAATTGCCAATTCAAGTCAGGTTAAAGGCGATACTCGGAACTTCAGCTGTGATCGATCTGAGCTAAAACATAAACGGGGACCTTGGCTGTCACTCCGTTCTGCCAAGCCAAGGGTCCAGGGCGTGCCGGCGGATCCCGGGCGCAATTGTGTGGCTGTATCTCTACTTGGCACTCGTCATGGCAAGCGGTTCGCAAAAGGCAGAGCGAAGCCGGAAGCTGCGGAGTTCTTGGCCCGGGAAGATGTTTTGCGGTGGCAATTGGAGCGAAACCGAATGCCGGGGGAAATCCGACGTGCCTGGACAATGGCAGGCGGCTATCCTCGCTTGAAGGCTGCCGCTCGAGCGGGGCCTGTCTGAAGGTAACTCTAAGAGAGGCCATCTATAGGCCAGGAGATGCGAGATGCGAGGCACAGCGAGGCACAGGTGCGAGGCACAGATGCGAGGCACGAAAATGCAAAGCACGAAAATGCAAAGCACGAAAATGCGAGGTGCCAAGATGCCGTGCACGATATACGAGGTCAGAAGACTCCGTGCATTGTGACGGACGATGCAGCCCGTGCAGAGCATCATGGATCATGAGCCAGCAGCAGCAGCAGCAGCAGCAGCAGCAGCAGCAGGCGGCACAGGGCCAGGGTTCAGTGAGACTGGCGGGCCGAAGACGGCAAACCCCGGGCCTTGGGACTGACAGATTCATGCGCGGCAGCTGGTCTGGGGCCCCCGGCCTTGATTCAGGTCCCAGATCAAGTTCTCGACCAGCCAGCGGCGTCGCATTAACACATTGATTGCCGGCTGCGGGGCCCTTCCCGGTTCTGAGGCAATCAGATGCTGCGCGCAGCAGAACCCAGCAACCCCCAGCCCCGTTCCCGCTCTCGGCAGGCCGGCAGCGATCGTCTGAAGAGCGCGGGTTCTGCGTCTGCGGTTGCAGCCATTGAGGCTCGGTGAGAGAATAGCCCAACCAGGTACTCCGAGCCGCGCATCTGGGCTGCATGCACATGCAGCTGGCTCAATGAGATGAGTTGACAGCTGAGACATTCCCAAGGGCGTTGCCAATCAGGAACCACACCGCCACCCCAAACGGAGCTGTTGAAAAGCTTGGTCTAGCCGCCAGAAACGGCTCGGCGTTTTGGCTTGGCGAGTAATTCGAGCCAGTCCGGGGTCGCCGTCCGCCCTCGGATGCACTCCGAAAAGGGGAACCGAAACCCTCGCCAGGAACGAACAGGCAGCGCCACGTGTCCGAGCGAAGCCGTCCATCGAGCCGTCGAGGCCTCTCTTCTGGAACACGGCAAGAGGTGCCGTGGTGGCGGCGCTCGAGCCCAAGACATCGTGGCTCCCGAGGTCGCACCCAAGCGCCCATAGCGGCACGGCTAAGACACGACGTCAGCTAAGCCGCACTGGACCCTGGCCCACTGGCCGGAGGTAACAGGATTGGTCGGCACATCGATGTCTTTCAGCTGCCCGAGCTGAACCCCAGCCACACGTGCAGAACATGGCTTGACGCTGTGACACGGGGACTTTGTCAGTTCGGGCCTTCAACACGGGACACTCCCCAAGCACTACACTCATGCCCCCGATCAAGACTTGAAACCTTGCAGGCTCCCAGCCAGGCTCGAGATCCAGTCGAAGCCACAGGGTGACATCTAATCCCACTGCCGCAAGCCCCGGTGTGGGAACATACTTTCCAAGAGCAGCCCAGTGGTATATCTACACGCTGCCCGTCCGCCATGATTCCGCCCTTTCCTTCACGTTGCATCTCCCTCTCCTACCCGTGCAGTCGACGCCACATACCAAGTCCGTCAGTCCCCGTTTCTCACCATGGCCACGCGATCGCAGATGGTCCTCGGCCCCGAGGCTGGAGAACAGCACGTCCAGCAGGCCAAGAGAAAGGACCACATGCTCCCCAGCTCGGCTCGAAACTCCCTCACCGTCGTCCTGGGCGAGTTCTGCGGCACCTTCATGTTCCTCTTCCTGTCCTTCATCGGCGCGCAAACCGCCATCAACACCAACTCGCCCGGTAACCCCAAGGCCCCGCTGATGCCCTTCAGCCTGCTCTACATCGCCTCGGCTTTCGGCACCGCCCTGGCCATCAACGTCTGGATCTTCTTCCGCGTGACCGGCGGCATGTTCAACCCTGCTGTACGCATACCTCCCTCTGTATGGACTGCCGGTTCGATGCTAACGAGGCTAGGTCACACTCGGTCTTGTCCTTGTCGGCGCCGTCAAGCCACTCCGGGCTGCCATGATTCTGCCCGCGCAAATCGTTGCGGCCATTGCGGCCGCCGCAGTTGTCGACGGCCTCATCCCCGGCGCCCTGACCGTCTCCAACCAGCTCTCCGACACGACCAGCATCGTCCAAGGCCTCTTCTTGGAGATGTTCCTGACCGCCCAGCTCGTGCTCGCCGTCTACTTCCTCGCCGTCGAGAAGCACCGGGCCACATTCATGGCCCCGGTCGGCATCGGCATCTCCGTCTTCATCGCACACATCGCCGGGACCAACTATACCGGCACGTCAATCAATCCCGCGCGGTCGTTTGGCCCAGCCGTCATCTCAGGCTTTGTGGGCTACCACTGGATCTTCTGGCTGGGCCCGTTTATGGGCGCGCTCCTGTCGTTTGCCGTTTACAGCCTCTTGAAATGGCTCGACTACAAGACTGCCAACCCAGGACAGGACCACGACGACATCGAGAGGGCGGACAGGGTCATGTCGCCCATGCTGAGTGAGAAGCGAAGCGAAGGTATCATGAGCGACCAATTCCCAGTTAAAGGGTCATTGACACCTGGAAGGAGGAACAGCAGTTTCATTGGCCAGCAGCCTGGTCCATCGGAGGCAGGCCAGGCTCCTTAGGACTGGGTACTTTTCAAGGAATCTATGTGCGTGCGGGAGGGTTGAATTGGGCGCAAAAAGTACTAGTAATACATGTAGGTATTGATGCCCATATACATATGTAAGCTGTGTTGTATGTAATTATGTACGTAGATTTTCAGGCTAGAGACCACGTCTCCGGGTTCCTGTGTATTCTTGTCCGAACTTCGCCAAAAGGCAGCATGGGAATTGGATTGAAATACAGCACGAGGAGCATGTTTCATCAAGGCTGTCCCGAGTGCGACCCTGTTACGTCCAGGCCCATCTTCGATTTCTGCGGCACAAAGAAAGTTCGAGGCGGAGAACGAGATGCTTGATGCAACTCTCAAGCGAGGTTGAAACACTGCGCATGCGGCGGCTGCCCCGATAAGTGCGGAGTCGGTCGGATGGACCGTCACTCCGTACAGTAAGGAGGGGGGGGTCGAGCTTACGGGCTCCACATGCAACACGATCGACGATCGATCGTTGCTCCGCGACATGGGTTCTGCGGTTGAGCCGACCAAGTTGGCTTCCTCTCTTTACACATGATGACTGACTGGCTCAGCTGCAGCCAGGATGGCTCAACCCCCGTGTAAGTGGATAAAGAACGTTGATGAGCACTAGCTCCGAGCTACACATACGCCCAAGCCGCCCTGAGCGCGCGGGCGTCCGCGGATCGTCAACATGCAGGAAGCTCCACGCTGCAGCCGTCGGCCCCTCGCTGCGGTCATGATTCGACTCGTGTGGTCGGCTATCTGTGCGTCGAGCCGTTCGTACATGTGCGGTTGAAACCGGGGCCGTCCCCGTACAGTACGGACGTATACATGCTCGGTCTCGCGGTTCCTTAAAATAGAAAACAGAAAGCGGGCGACATTGTGATCCCAAGACCGTTAGACAACGTCATCACCCTTCAGCTACGGCGTGCTCTACGAATAAGCTTACATGCGTGGCGGTCTCTAGCCTGTGCGCGGACTGATCGCTCACTTCTCATCACGGCCAAGCTGTGCGAGCCGAGGACAAATGATTGGTGCCTGGTGTCTTGCCCATGCTCAGGACTGCTTGTAGGCTCACACATTGGTTCATGATAGTGTCAGCTCATTTGCTGTGCCACTCAGCTGCGGTCTCGAATTGAGCCGAAGACGAGGGGAGGATGAGCTGCCGACGCCTATAAATTGGACTGTCTGCGCCCATGTTTGCTGACCGGACAGATGCTCGACGTCTGACGCCCAAAACTCCGACTCCCACAAACCTGTTCCACGATGCTTCTCAACCGTCTCCTCGCTCTCACGGCCCTCGGCCTCGCCAGCCTCGGCCTCGCAGAGGAGAATGTCCCCAAAAAATCAGGAGACCCGCGCGTCCCCTGCGGCTTCAAGATGGCCCCCTGCCGCTACGACACGTACTGCAAGCCCAACGATCCGACGTGCAAAAACCTCAACAGGTGCCCAGGCACTTGCACCTTCAGGAACTCGTACGATCCGTGCGGCGGATTCCGCGTCAACCCGCCCGAGTGCCACGGGGGATTCATGTGCATCGACGACTCTCGAATCCCCGGAAACTGTGGCATGGCGTGCGACGCGCCCGGCATCTGCGTGCCCAAAGATGCACCGTCCTGCGGCGGCTTCACCGGCCACCCGTGCCCCAAGGGGAAGTTCTGCTACGACGACCCGAGGGATCAGTGCGATCCGAACAAGGGCGGAGCTGATTGCCCTGGCATCTGCCTCTGAACACGGGTGGCGTGGTTGGGATCATTGTCAATAGCTCGGCTTTACCGTATAAATCAGAAGTTTATTCGCAGAATACAGTCTGGTTGCCCAACTCCAACTCGTGTCTCATCAAAGAGCTGCCGCCTCCACGGCCGCCGGGTACGGGGTCCCGTATGGCTCCAGCTTGATGCCCTCAATGTCGACATATCCGTACTTGGATCCGTCCTCATTGGCCGCCATTGCCTGTCCCCATTTCTTCATGGACCTCTCAAAGGTCTTGAAGTGGTCTGGCCTGCTTAGGTCGAGGGGTTCCTTGTCCTTGCCCACTGTGCGCATCCTGGACACCGTCAGCCCCTTGTCGCCTCTCGCCAGGTGAGAGTCCACTCACTGAGTTCCAGCCGCGATGTTCGTCGGACGAAACTCTTGCTCGTCTATCAGGTAGAGGATGGCACTCTCGGCCTTGCCGTCCAGCAGTTTCTGCGGCAAGTCAAACTCGTGCGCAGCCGGGCGTCCGAGCCCGATGCCGTCCACCGCGTCGAGGGCCTTGACCATGGCGTCTGCCGTCCTCAGCCCCCCGGTGACGTACACCTTTGTCTTCTTCAGCTCGGGGACAATGGTCTCGGCAAACTCGAGGAAGAAGGCCTCGCGCTTCTTGGTCGACTCGCGCATGTGCTGAAAAGCTAACTTCTGGTACGTGCCGCCCGACAGCTCGACAAAGTCGAAGCCGTGCTTCTCCAGCTCGCCGCAGAGAGTCCTGCAGTCTTGGGGCGTGAAGCCGCCGTCCTGGAACTCGACGCTGTTGACCTTGATGCCGATGCTGAACGACTTGTCGGGCACGCGGGCGCGGATGGCGTCGCTTATCTCGAGGATGAGCCGGGCCCGGTTGAGCACCGAGCCGCCGTACTGGTCTGTCCGCTTGTTCGTCGTCGGCGAGAGGAACTGGGCCAGGAGATAGCCGCTGCCGAGATGTGAGTCTTTCTTCGTCTGCCAAAATGTCTGGAATCACTCACTGGGCGCCATGCAGCTCCATGCCGTCAAAGCCCGCCTTGTAGAGATACTCGGCGGCGTGAGCGAAGCCGTCGATGACGGCCGCAAAGTCCTTCGAGTCCATCGGCCGCGGCTTCGCGAAGCGCATGCCCAAGGTGTCGCCATCGAGCTGCACGTCGCTCGCCGAGATGGGGTGCTTCTGGATGTTCTCGACCACCTGGCGCCCAGGGTGGCTGACCTGCGCCATGACGAGGCTGCCGTGCTTCTTGGCCTCGGTCGCCAGCTCCTTGAACCTCTCGAAGCGCTCCCCGGAGAAGGGGGCGTCGCGGGGGATGATGGGGTTCCCGGCGGCCTCGAGCTGGTCGTACTCGATCATGACGTTGCCCGTCAGGATGACGCCGAAGCCGCCCTCGCCCCATCGCCGGTACATGTTGACGAGCGCCTGCGACGGCACCCCGCGCTTCTCGAGCACACTGGGGTCCCATGAGGACACGCGCTCCGTCATGGACGCCTTGAGGAAGCGGTTCTTGGCCGTCTTGCCGCTGAACTCGAGCTTGAGCGGCCGGCCGAGCGGCGAGGCATCGACCTTGTTTGCGGGAAATCTCGTGGGAGCCATGATGCGAGGACGGTCAGGATCGTGTGTCCGAAGCCTATGCCGGCGTGCAATTGAGCAGACAGGCTGGGCTGGCGTTTATAAGTACCGGGAGACGCCAAACATGGACAGACTCACGTCCCGGTTCCGGGCGTGCTTGGTAATTGCGAGTACCGAGCGAGATCTGAGTTACGGGTGGGACGCTATAGCCACAGCAGCTAACACGATCGTCGGGAGTCGGGACCGACGCTATGGCGCCCTGGAATCTGAAACGGCCCGGCGGAGATGCCTCGGGAGTTACGCATCATATGTCACCAACAGATTTATAATCGGGCACGCCATTGGAATTGAAACCTGTCGACACACGGACTTGCCGGGCATCAACAGCGATAGGTCTGCAGTGCCACACTTTAATATACCTCACATCTGCCTCGGTTACTCCGCTGGCGTCGTCGGACGCTTCGAGCGCTAAAGGCTTAGTAAATTCACCACGTTGCTTAAAAACGCGATGCTCGGCCCGCAAGGTTAGTAAATTTACCACGTTGCTTAGTGACTGGCACGCTCGGACCGCAGCATCCGAACCCACGCCTTAGCGATGGGACTTTACAGCAGCTGGCCGCAGCCGAGCTTTCGGCCTCGGAGCCGGACTGGCATCGGGGCGCGTCCCGGAGGAGACCCGCTTTTCCTCCGGACGCCGCCGGCCGGTTCGCGGTGCTAGCGCTGACAGGGGGCGACGGAATTAATAATGATCGAGCGCGGGCTGTCGAGAATCGACGGGGTCAGCGTCTTGCTCATAGATAGACGGCTCGAGTCAGCGTCCTGCTCATAAATAGACCTCAACCCGTACATGTCCGTCTTGTCCTCGCCACTCCTTCACCATGACCAACTTCCGCATCACCGTCACCTCCGACACCGTGTGCCCGTGGTGTTACGTCGGCCGCCGGCAGCTGCAGCGCGCCCAGCAGATGTGGCTCCAGCGGCACCCCGGCAGCGGCGACACCTTCTCCGTCACGCACGCGCCCTACCAGCTGAACCCCGGCTGGCCGCGGGGCCCCGCGTCGAGCATGGAGAAGCAGCAGTTCTACGACGAGCTCTTCGGGCCCGTGCGCACCGCCTTGGTGCACGGGCGCCTCTCGCAGATCGGCCGGCAGCTCGGCATCGAGTTCAAGTACGGCGGCCGCACGGGCAACTCGCGCGACTCGCACCGGCTCATCCACCTGGCGGCCAAGTACGGCGCCGAGGTCGAGGCCAAGACGGTCGACGGCCTGTCCGCCGCCTACTTTGAGAAGGAGTCGGACATCACCGCGTACGAGACGCTGCGCAACGTCGCCGCCGCGGCTGGCATCCCCGCCGACGAGTTCCAGAAGGCCATCGTCGACGGCGACGAGGGCGGCCTCGAGGTGGACAAGGCGGCGGCGCGGGCGAGGCTGGACGGCGTCACGGGTGTGCCCGACTTTGCCATCCAGGGTCGCTTCAGGCTCGAGGGGGCCCAGGAGCCGGACGCCTTCCTCCGCGTCTTCGCCAAGGTCAAGGCCCTCGAGAGGGGCGACGAAGCATCCAAGGACGAAGCTCCATGATTCTCGCAGTGTCTGCTGCAAATCTATTAGTATATAACTATTCACGTCGAGTCAGACGTCGCCCGTCCGAAAGGCGACCTCAGTCCGCCGGTCTAGAACCGCGTCCCACAGACTGTGCCCGTCAAACCCCGGGACGTGGAAGAGCACGCCCAGCTCCTGGCTCGTCCACCAGCTGGCCCTATCCATGTTGCCCGACCCCAGAACCAGGTACTCGTCGTCTACCATGGTCATCTTGAAGTGGCCGACGACCGGCTCGTCCTCGCTCTCCCTCCGGCTCGTCATCGGCGTGTAGTAGAGGATCTCGAGCTTCCCCGGCGACGCCGGCTGGGCCTCGGGGTCGGACGGCCGCGTCCGGGCTTGCAGGCTCTTGTACTTGCCGACGAACTTGCGCATGCACCTCGCAGTCGTCGTGCCAGCCGTGACGAGCTGCTCAATCAGCATCATACCCCGGCTCGTCCGGATTTGCACGTCGACTCCACGGGCCAGCGCCTCCAGCAGGGCGTCCAGGACCGGCCAGGACGTGACGTTGGGCGTCAGGATCGTGATTTGCCGCCGCGCATTGGCGAACAGCGTGAGCAGGGCCGCGTTGAGCGGCGTCATGGGCGGGTTTGACCGGGATAGGAAAGGGAAGAAGCTGAACCGCGGGTTTCGATGGTGCGGCGACGGCAGGACGATCGTGGGCACGGGCGCTGAGAAGGCGAGGGCGGCAGACTGCGTCGCCGATGCGTCGTCGCGTGCTACTCCCGAGCCACTGGCAGCGGGATCTGGTGTCTGTGAGGCCCCCTGCTGCGCCGTCTCGGTCTCCTGGCGACGGCCGCCGCTGCTGCCCCAGACGCTCTCGTGAAACGCCAACAGGGTCGACACGACGTCTCCCTCGAGCTCGACGCATCCCTCGAACCAGCGCTCCCAGCTGACATTGCAGCTGGGCACAAAGGCCCGGACTCCGTCGACAATGACGTACTTGGAGTGCATGACACTCAGCGGTGTGAAGAAGAGGCTCTTGACCGTCATGTCGATGCCGCCGTCCCGCAGCGTCACGTCATCGGGGAGGCCCAGCCTTGGCCACTGAGACGGCGGGTAGACGTGCCCATCGCGGGATGACGTGTGAAAGAGCTTCTGGAGGAGGCCCCTGGAGGAGAAGCCGACAGTGACGCGGAGTGGCGGTCCGGGCGGCGCCGGATGGGTCCGAGACGCCCCGAGCCGGACGAGGGTGTCGCGGAGGGCATCGAGGGTCGGCGACACGGCCCAGTAGCAGGTGACGAAGTGCACAGAATGTCTGGCCGCCAATATCGCGGGCAGGAGGGCGCGCGCGTATATGGAGAAGCCGGTGCCGACGTAGAGCGAGCGCGGCACGCTGGTCGTGATAAGCGAGTCGAGGTTCGTGACGTGGATATTGGGGAAGTCGTCGGCCTGTTCCTCCTGGCGAGAAACGAGGAGCTGCTTCCACGGGCTCACGAAGGAGGCCGGGAACCCGGCTGCGGGCATCTCGACGGTGAAGTGTGAATAGAGTTATAGCCCCGCTACGCGGGGTCCCGCCCGCAAGCGCAAAACTTGAAACTTGATAATTTTACAACACAAGGGGGGTGGCGCAGTGGTCAGGTATATCCATGATATTAAGGGTACAAGTTTAACTCCTACCTTTATACCAAAAGACGTCTAGATTATTATGGTAACGGCATATATCAGGCTCGCTCGCATTCGTACTCGCTACAAGCATGAAGTTGACGGAGTACATATATACAGGGGTTCAATGTCTCCCTAATAAGTCCGTTACGATACAGCTGACGCCTTAGGGGTCCATGATTCATCCCGAGCCTTATTTATTAGCCGACCCGGATCAGCCCAAGCCAGCGCGTCGTCTACGATGTCTCCGACGCCGTCTCGCCCTGGGGATTCTTCTTGCTTACGGGCGCGCCCGTCTCTCCGGCATCGCAGGCGGCCCTCGTGCAGTCAGCTAAGAACCTCTTCGCTCTCCCGGCACCCGACAAGCTGGGGGTCGACGTGGCTAAGGGCGGCGTCGCCTGGCGCGGCTACATGCTTGACAATGCGCTATCACTGGATTGAAAATGGCGATACCGCATTGTCAATGACTAGATCGCAGTGTAATGCAATGGCGCATTGTCAATGACTAGATTGCATTGTAATATAATGGCGCATTAATAACTAGATTTCCAATAGCGATACTGCATTGTCAATGCCTAGATTGCATGAATTATAATAGAACTAGTTCTATATCTTAGGAATTTGAAAGGGTTTTCAATAAATTTAGATATAGATGTTTTATCCGGATTGAACTTTACCATGTAGTTTTAGTTTGCTGATTATTTTATAACTTAAATATATTAAATTATTAATAAGATAGAGGTGTCAAAAACTATTATAATATCATACTTCCTTATAATTTCCTCTAAACACTCGCTATAGTGACTTCCTCAGTCTTTTAACTAATCTCCTATCTTCACTACTATGCTTCCCCGTGCTGTATACTCCGCCCTGGGCCTTCTGGCCGGATTGTTCTTAGTGACCGCGGAAGAAAAGCAAGATCTTGGTTATATGCCGAGAGGTACTTCAGAAATGCTTAACGCATCGATCAGTTCTCCCTTTGGCCAGAAGGAATCTGTTCAAGTTATTAAAGTTCCGGTGGAAATTTTTGTCATTTCCACTAAGGAGAAATCCGCAGAGGATTTCCCTCAGGTAAGTCGCCGCCTATCTTAAATATAAAAAAAACGAAACAACAAAAAGATAGAGCTCTTAGCTGATATACTTAATAGGATGACATACTTCGCAAGCAGATGGACGTAATTAACAACGCCTTTAAGCCGCACTTCGAATTCGAGCTCAATAATATAAGCCGCATTGTTAACGCAACGTGGGCCAGAGACGACAAGGCTTCCGATATGAGGGATGCCCTTCACCGAGGCGATCATAAAACTCTAAACTTATATATTATCGAGTACATGAAAGGCAATAACTTAGGCGCCTCGCACTACCCTGAGGAGGTTCTTCGAGATCAGCCAAAACAAGATGGATGCACTATACTGGTCTCGACTCTCCCTTCCGGCAGCTACTACGGTTTTAACCTTGGAATTACTGCCGTTCATGAGATCGGGCACTTCCTAGGCCTGTTTCATACCTTTGAAGGAGACTGCGATGATGGCGACATGATTGCCGATACTCCCCCTCATAAAAAACCTAGGTCTAAAACTTGCAATACCGACCGGCATACATGTGGTGGTTCTCGCCCTGACCCTATCCACAATTTTATGAATTTCGCTCTAGAGTAAGCTTGCCTTTTTCATCAGCCGTTGGAGTTAAAATAAATAACATCAAACTTTAGCTCCTGTCTCAATAACTTCACCCCACTGCAATTTCAACGCATGCGCATTAAGTGGCAGTACTGGCGCGCACCCGCAGTGCCCCCCCCTAAGTCGAATGCCGTTGTCGAGGAATGCATTAAATATGCTGTCGACGAAAACAAATGCAAAGACATCTTCATAACTTGCATAGAACAGACATTTCCTGACGGCAACCGTCCTAGCAACACACAGCAGAATATTAAAGCAGTCTCCCTCTGTGTTAATAACACTATAATTCAAGATAACGCTGTTTTGCCGCCGGACAGTACGCCGTCTGAATCAACACAGGAGGAACAAGCGAACAAAGATTTCCTATACAGCGTCTGCGAGCCTTATCTTGCTAATGAAACTTGCGAGAGAGCGATAAGGACATGCTTACAGGAACCATACTATAAAAGCTCTCCCAAATCCGAACTTCCGAAAAATCAGGCCTTTAAAATATGCATTAGGGGATATATACGGAACCCTAGCAGACTGCCACTATAGCCGATAAATAGTTCTTATCGGCTATAGTAGCACGCAAGAACAAGGGCAATAAGCACAGCAAGCAGAGCCAGTATAGTTAGACACTTGGCGAATTATTCTTTTATAAACGGCCTGCTCTTCTTATCGTGCCAATAAAAGTTGTAAGGAAGCGATAGAGGTATGTTTACGGGAACCAGACTTTAAAAGCAACTGAGTCCCGAACGCGATACGCAGCGTTTCATGTCCCTCCCTTCCGGAAAGCAAGTCTATTCGCCAGGTACAGTCAGCGCCGGTTCAAGTTCTTGGGCGAAGATACCCAAACTCCTGGGCGGCGAGCTGGAATTCTTGTCCGGTTACTTGAACGGCATGGAAGGTCGCCTTTCCGGATACAGGCTCCGACATCCCGGTGATTTCAGGCGCCTACGCCAGGGAGCTTGGCCTCAGAGTTCGCAGAGGACGACGCCATAGACGGATTGTTCGGTTCGTTGACGGCTCCGAAGACCTTACCGATGGCCTCGTGAAGAACTTGAACTGGCAATTCCGTGCGGATGAAGCGCCGATCCAGTGTGGCTTTCATGTCATTGACAGGTCCCCGGTCGATATAATTCTCAGCAATTCTCTTCTCGATGAGCTGGACGTCTGCGCAAAGTACGACGATTGCTTTGTGTGAGCCCAGTCGCTAGAGGAGCAATCTGGCATATACGGCATCTCGCTGGTTGAGAGAAGACGTGAAGAGAATCGTCGCCTGGAGGATGGCTACCTTGATGACGGTGGGTATAAGTATAAACATCGTGGAGATTCCTCCCGTGATCGCACCACATATACGGCATATCAATGGGCCTCTTCCGTATCTAGCCAGTGCCTTGCTCTTGTTGATCACTTAAATACCCGAGGACCATCGCGTTGCGCCTCGACTGGGCATTCTCTTTACCCAGTCCAAAGTCGAAGCACGTTGCTTGTTCGCCCTGCCTGGTTCCGTGGGGTGGAACGACGAAACATCTGGTTTCTGCTCGGAGCTCTTTCGGAGCTGGATGACATGGAGCGGAGAGCGTCTCGGGTCGTATCATCTGACTCTCCCGCTGGATGGGCTGCCGTGGGCCCTTTCCCTCTCGAACATTTCTGTGTGAAGGGATTATTGGAAGTGACTTCGTCCTACATGTAGTCAATATTTAGGGACATAGTCAAGTTGATGCTCCTACTGTCGGCGGTCGATATGCACGGTCAGCTGAGAATGGAATCGCGCTTTTCATTGCGTCATGTTGTCTAATTACTTGCACGAACTATTGGAGTGCGAACAAGCCTTGCCTCCAAGTTTTGTTGTCTTCAATTTTGGAAAATAATGGCCCTAGTCCCCGATGCTTCTTACAGGAGCATTCACCCTTCTATACCTGTATGTCCACGGTCCAACGACAGGAAGACTGGTGAATAAAGACAGATAAGTGACAAGTGGCAGAGTTCGAAGTAATATTGACACTCTAACGACAATGGCCTCCATGTATACAACAAAGAGCACTAGTCCCTTCGACCACGACAGATGTAAGGATTGTCTTCCCAATACCGGATTTGCCTAGACGTCTCGACCTCTGGCCTTGGCCTTCTATGTCAAGACTTGCTCCGCTGATGCGCATTACGTCTAGCTTGAATTCGGAGACAGCGCCCCGTTGCTGACGAAAACAACGAGGACGGCAGCGTATCTGCGGGTAGTGGCATTTCTTTAGGGGGCAGATGAAGAAGGGGTCAGGACTGACGCCGCGCTAGCAGCAAATATTTCGACGCGCCGTGCGGTCGTGATCAGGGCAATACTGGCAGCAAAAGCATGGTGAATCCGGCAATCATAGTAAGCTTCGCAACCGGCCCCTGGGCAAAGTAGAAGCCGATTATAGACCCGATCAAGAAGACAGCAGACGATGACACTCACAATATTGACTATAATGGCGATGGATGACTCTGAATCGACCGTAATGGTTTAATCCATCCCGAGAAGAAAGTTTCAAGGTACAGGACACTGAGAAGGCATACCTCTTCTACCCAATGCCGTCTTAGAAAACTTGAGAGATAATCGACTTCTGCCGGTGCTTTAAGGGCGGCGAGGTCGTTGGTATCGTGTAAGAACGTTTTGGCTTCGAACCCGAGGATGGGGTGGGGTCTTTCGAAGAAGTGCTTGACAGCAGCCAGCACACGGCTTTCGGGATGCTTGAGCTGTGCGATGTGGCTTTGCAAGAAAACCGCCTCGTCTGTGGAGTTGTCCAAGGCTATCGTCACCACTTGCTGGGGGACATGCTTGTACAAAATGGGCGAAGCGCGGCCCACGGGATTCTTTCAACTTGCTTCTCAGATCCATGATAAGGCCCATCCTGTCCTTGGCATCCTGTCCGGAGTTGTTGGACCGGCATTTATGGACGAGCGTCTCCCAGGTAGAGGCAGCGTCCTTGAGATCCATGTCATGGCTACCGACAGTGACAAGATGCATGTCGTCCAGCCTCTTTTCTAGCTCGAGAATATCGCTCTGCATGTAGAGCAGGTTGACAGCGGCGAGATTGTCGAATCTTCTGAAGATGAATGTCTCGTTATCGGGGTCGCGGGCGAGCCAAGATGCTGCCACCGCGTAGCCTCCTTGTCGCTCGAGCGGCGCATCTTGATTTGTCTTGGGCATGGATCGCGGCAGTCGGTTTGCTGGGGGTGACAGTGTTGGGCGACCAGCGAGGCTAACAATTGAGCGCGAGGACCGCCTGCCTTGCTTTAGGCTGAAGATGTCTCCCAGATAGGGAGGAGACTCCATGCTGTCTCGAGACATTACTATAGGGTAGGTAGGCACACCGTGCCGTCCCAAAATGGCTCACCGCCCAACGTCGGTGGCAGAATCTCAACTCCCCTCCTCGTCAACGGCCAACGCCTCCTATCTGCATCTCCCGCGGTGCAGCCTCTCAGCACCCTCGGAATCGTCTCTCCTGGTCGCAACCATGATTTCGGGCGTGCTCATCTTCAATCAAAAGGGCGAGAACCTCATCTTCCGCGCCTTCCGCAACGACTGTCGCCCCCGCCTCGCCGACGTCTTCCGCATCCAGGTCATCTCCAACGCCCAGGTCCGGTCGCCCATCCTGACGCTCGGGAGCACCACCTTCAGCCATGTCAAGCACGAGAACATCTACCTCGTGGCAATCACCAAGAGCAATGCCAACGCTGCCCTCGTCTTCGAGTTTCTCTACCGCCTCATCCAGCTTGGCAAGGGCTACTTTGGCAAGTTCGACGAGGAGGCCGTCAAGAACAACTTTGTGCTCGTCTACGAGCTGCTAGACGGTACGCCTCTGCCTCGATGTCCCAGGTGGAACCGCTGTCGCTGACGCCGGCCCCCAGAAATCATCGACTTTGGCTATCCCCAGAACACCGAGACGGACACGCTGAAGATGTACATCACGACCGAGGGCGTCAAGTCGGAGGCGCGGCCGGAGGACACGTCCAAGATCACAATGCAGGCCACCGGTGCCCTCTCCTGGCGGAAAGCCGACGTCAGGTACCGCAAGAACGAGGCCTTTGTCGACGTCATAGAGGACATCAACCTGCTGGTGTCGGCCACGGGCGCTGTGCTGCGCGCCGACGTCACGGGGCAGATCATCATGCGGGCATACCTATCGGGCACGCCCGAATGCAAGTTCGGCCTCAACGACAGGCTGCTTCTCGACAACGACGGGCTCCAGAGCTACCCGAGCGGAAACCGGACGGGCACCAAGGCGACAAAGGCGGCCGCCGGCAGCGTCACGCTCGAAGACTGCCAGTTCCATCAGTGCGTCAAGCTGGGCAAGTTCGACTCGGACAGGATCATCAGCTTCGTGCCGCCGGACGGCGAGTTCGAGCTGATGCGCTACCGCTCCACCGAGAACGTCAACCTGCCCTTCAAGATCCACGCCATCGTGAATGAGGTGGGGCGGTCCAAGGTCGAGTACAGCATCGGCGTCAAGGCCAACTTTGGCTCCAAGCTCTTCGCCACAAACGTCGTCGTCCGCATACCCACGCCCCTCAACACGGCAAAGATCACCGAGCGCTGCACCCAGGGCAAGGCAAAGTACGAGCCGAGCGAGAACAACATTGTGTGGAAGATCGGCAGGTTCACCGGCCAGAGCGAGTACGTCCTCAGCGCCGAGGCAATCCTGACCAGCATGACCAACCAGCGAGCCTGGAGCCGGCCTCCCCTGAGCATGAACTTCAGCCTGCTCATGTTCACCAGCTCCGGCTTGCTGGTGCGATATCTCAAGGTCTTTGAGAAGAGCAACTACTCTAGCGTCAAGTGGGTGCGGTACATGACCAGGGCGGGCTCGTACGAGATACGGTGAGACACCCGGCCCGTCGGCAGGGCTGCTGCTAAACAGGCTCTAGGTTTTGAGATGGAGTTGATTCTACTGGCTGAACGTGTGCCGGCGTTTACGGATATCTCGGCAGCCCAACTCATGGGTGCTATTCCGTCAGCCCCATTCAGTTTATCCAACACGGGATTACAACAAAACCATCAACCCGGCAACGAGGTCCCCGGCGCCAGCTTGAGGCTTGCGGTTCGACACGTCAGCCATGCCAGGGCTCAGGCGTGTCGAGAAACCAGGTCGGCTACACCACTTGCGGCCGAGCTGGTCACCCCGTTGGCAGGGAAACTGCAACGTTGTCGACTGTCTGGCTGAGCCTGCTAGTCTGCGTGGCTGCTCTCGCACCAACAAAACATGAGAGGGAGATTGGCTTTTGTGTTTGCGGCCACCCCTTGCTCATCAGCTGGCTTTGCTTGCGAGCCTAACGCCACCCTGAGCCGCGATGGGACGCGCGCAGACCAGCTCGGCGCCATGTGGCCAGGCACGCGTGGCCGGCGACTTGAGCCTGCAGCGTCGGCACGACGCTACCGTTGCTGTACGACGCTGCGGGTTCTTTCCATCACATTTCCCATCTGGAGAGTTGGTGGTACGGCTGACAGCCAGCTGAGCAGTGGAAATGACAGTCAGACGCCAGCTGCGGACGGCCCAGCCTTGTGGACGGCGACTCGAGCAACCGCCATCGGGTGATGGGCCAATTTCCACGTCATTTTCGTCCCCTCGCCCGTTGCTGCGCGCCCTTTCACATGTCATCACCAGATGTCACCCTTGCCGTCGTAGCCTCGAGTCTCTGAACAGATCCGACGGCACGATGCTCTCGCACCGCGGGTCGTGTCCTGCTGCTATAAGGCCCTTCTGCGGACTCTTGTAGCCTAGGGGTCGTTCGCCGGAGCAGCGTTCTGGAAGCTTGATCACGCCACCGGCGCATGGTTACTTTGTGGCGACTGTCAAAATCTGCTGGCTTCGACTTTGAGTGCAAAACGTCGCTTTCCGCCGTCACACGCCAATGTCAGCTTGAGCCACCCTTTTCTCTTCTCCTGCTGGACGAGGCCTGAGGAAGGGTCACGAAAAGGCCTGAGCTCGAGTGCCTGGCCCGAGAATGCCTTGTGCTTGTGTCCCCGAGCGACACTATCGACATGCTTACTGGAGAAGTTTCAGTCTGCCATGGACGGTCAGCACGAGGCTCCACGTGCCATGGTAGGATGGCCCGCGAGCCCCGCGGAAACGGTTATCGGTGGCTTTTCGTGCCTGATTATCGTGGCCTGAGGATTGTGACTGCCTGGCAGCGCGTCGATGAGCTGCCGGATGCGCCAGCCGGGGTGGGAGGATGGGGTGATTTGGCATGCAATGATCTCGTATAAGAAGAGGTGTTCTCGACTTGGGAGGCGAATCGATGGACAGCCGGACGCCTTGCCACGGCATACTCCCATCTGGAAGACGTCAGTCTCTGGATACGTCCTTGCTACAGACGTCGACGAGCAACATCTGGGCCACGCAGCAAGCTTCTCTTTGCCTGCAACATCTCTTGTGCGTCACGGAGCAACGCTGGAGCAAGAGCGTGCATAGAGCAGGAGAGCCTGAGCACGCCGGAAGCAACTCCGCAAAGGACCAAGCGCCCGTGGCCTCGCTCTGGGGCGCGGACCCTCGCCAACGCTCGATCAACGGTGGGCAGCTTGATGCAGTTGCCCGCAAGCGGTGCCTAGTCGGATCTGTCTGTCGGCGTCAACAATCAGCCTAGTCGAGCCTCGCACGACAGAGACATACATAGCCCGAGGCCCCCTTTGTCTCCGAAATCTCCGCTCCGACGGCGCGGATTCACGTCATCGAGGCAGTCGGCCGAGACATAGCGACTCCCCGTGCGACAAGGACGTCGAATCGCCAGGGCCCCTTGGCGGAAGCACCCCCAAGCTGACGGCGACAAAGAGCAGCTCTTGGCGAGGCGCGCCGCCGTCCGAGGCCAGCATGTGCATCTGCTCCGTCCTCCACCACCATCACATCCCCCCGTGCCCCCGGCCCCTGGCCTTTGTCAACCATTACCTGTACTGCCCCGACGCCACCGTCAACCCGCTCACCAACGAGGTGCTGTCGCCCTGCTCCAGCGTCCTCTACACGCCCGACCACAGCGTCAACTACGACGACCCCTGCTCCACGGGCGGCTGCGTCGTGTCCCCCCAGTGCGCGACGGGGACGTGCCGCCTGCAGGACCTGGGCGGCGTCTGGGTGTGCTGCCTGTGCAGGCGAGGGGGCAATGTCTTCCGCACCTGCACCAACAGGAAGTTTGGGAGCCCGGACACGTTCTGCTACCACGATATATGCCACAGGTGCACGGCAGACGACCCGCCGAGGAAGGCGGCGTGACGGACGGAGCCTGGGGTCGACGAGGCCTTGTCCCGAGCTGCCGTGTGCCGTGGCGAGTGCCGTTCCGTTGACGGCGTTGCCCGGGGCGCGCGGGGGCCATCTGGTTCCCTTCAGCCACGGCGAGGCCCACGACTAGTCTGAGATTGGCAGATCAATTTATTGATTGCTGTTGGACGGGCTTGACCCTGCTGTTGCATGCGCCTCTTCTTGGCGCGTCCCGGCCCCTATTTCAGCGATGCCGCAAGCATCTCCGCCAGGCCCCGGCCCCTCCCCCTTGGCAAAGCACCGCTCCCAAAAGCATCCAACGCGGCCACCGTCCACGGCCCAGCAGCGTCGGGCCGCATTCCGCCGCCGTCCCGCGTCGCACGGCCCACGCGCTCGGCTCCGCTATCCCTCCGAAGATTTGCGGCCCGGGCCGGAGCAGCGCCGCCGGGCCCTGGACGCGCTCCGTCGTCGCCGACGCGCTCGCTTCGACTTTCAGCGATGGAGCGGCCGCCCCGGCTGCCGCGCTGCTCTGTCTTTTCCTCGGCATGGAGCGCGGTGCAGCCGAGGCTCTCGCGCAGGCAGCGCCGGTGCGCGGCGCTCGGATCTTGGGCGCGCGCGCGTATTGGACGGAGGCGGATCGTGACGGCGGCCCGGCGGTGAGTATGCGGCGGGTATATAATAGTCGGCGCCCGTTTCTTGAGCGACTGCTGGTGAGAGCCGTGATGCTAAGCATGGCTCAGC
This sequence comes from Hypocreales sp. Mo6-1, assembly GCA_002939055.1. NCBI lineage: Eukaryota > Fungi > Ascomycota > Sordariomycetes > Hypocreales > Hypocreales sp. Mo6-1. Next base: position 5,593,719 of record PNEP01000013.1, read on the forward strand.
GTTGGCCGGTTCTCTGACCTCTTGTCTGGCCCTGGGATAAGAAAGAGATGACCTCTGGCTGCCTCTGGGATAAGAGACTCGCTCGACGCAGTCACAAGCACGAACCCGAAAGATCCCTGGGACCATACATTGGCGGCCGTCCTCGAAGCTTCACCTCTCGGCCCCAGGACATCCGCAACCAAGATCCCGCCCCCAGCGCGCGCCCCTTGGCCGCCATGTGCAAGGAGAAGCGGCACGTGCTCGCGTGCGGGCACATCGGCACCAGGCACGAGTACTGCAAGCGGCGGGCGGCGGGCGCCGACGCGGCGGCGTGCAGCAGCTTCGCACGCGAGACGGTCGACTGGCCGCCGGCGCGGAGCAGCGACCTGCCCGCGTGCCCGCTGGTGCCCAACTGCCCGTTCACGGCGCGCGGCGGCGTCTGGAACTGCTGCGAGTGCGGCTTCGTCATGAACCGCCGAGCGCGCTGCGCCAGCCTGATGATCCACGGCCGCATGACGATGCTGTGCGAGCACATGTGCTGCGACAACTGCCCCGAGGGGAGCTACCGGCTGTGAAGGGGGGCGGGGGGTGGCTGCTGGGCTGCCGTTGCTGCGGGCATGGGAGGGAGACGCGGTCCGGGGTGCTGTCTGATATCGAGGCCTTGCGGCTTGGCGGGCGTCCGTCGTCGCGGGCCAGGGAGCCACCAGGTAGAGTCGTATCCATTCCCAACACGGCGTAACCGCTCTGCAGTCGTCTCCTCGTCCAGTCCCGCCAGGCACCTGCGAACAAGCCGACGAAGCGGGCCGCCGCCGCCTCCGCGCCCCCGCAAGACAGAGAAGCGAGCGGCAGACGGCATCCGCGGCTCGCAGCTGCATCATGCAGAGCGGGTGGGCCTGAGATCTCCGAGCATGAGACAGCCGGGTCGCACCAGATCCAGCAGCCCTGCCGCGCTGGCCGCCGCGCGATCGACTCGCCGGCCGCGTGCATGAGGCTCCCGGCGGTGAGCGAGGGCCCGCGGCCGGCGATCGGGGCGGCCTCTCCGCCACGCCGCGAGGCCGTGCCGGGGCCGCGTAGACGGCGGCGGCGGTATTGGACGGCGGCGGTATTGGACGGCGGCGGCATTCGACGGCGGCGGCATTCGACGGCGGCTGATGCTCCAGGGACACGTGGGCCGTCGAGCTCCCGCGGACCGGGGCCCGGGCCGGCGAGACCATATAGACGGCCACGACGCGGACGCGGGCCCTCCGCCGGGCAGCCGGGGGAGCGTCGTCCCCGCGGCGAGCTGCAGAACAGGCCGAGAGACAGGCCATGTCTCGCGACGCTGCGGATTCCCACGTCCCAGCGCCAGCGCAGCCGTCGACGCGGGCCGGGATGAGGCAAGGCCTTCGCTCGGCGAGCCATTGGGCGGCAGGCTCTGGTGCGCTCGGGTCGCACAGTCCCAATAGCATGTGCCCCAGGGGTGGCACCGTTTGCTCTCCCGAGACATTGGCAAGGCTCCGCGCAGCGCTGTGCCAGGGATGTCCCGGCGCCGCGGTCCTGGGGCTCGCCGGCGCGGGGAGCTTCGCGCCGGTGCTGATGTGTCCGATGACGGCAGAGGTTGAGAGAAGGCCTGGATCCTGCTTGTCGTTGCGTCAACGAAGGCCGCCCGCTCGGTTGGGCAGCAAATCGAGTCGAGGGCCAACGGATGGCGGCAGTTGAAAAGGGGCGGACGAGCCGCTACCGTGGGACAGCAGAGGTCGGCGACGCTGCATCTAGGTCGAGGACGAGGCCTGGCTTGAGATGGTCTTGAGAGGCCACGAGACACGGATAAATAGGGCCATGTCTTTGCGCCGAGGGTCGCGAGTATAGCTTCTGGCTACGCATACGCCTCCTCCGCACGGCCGGCTTCCATCGTCGGCGAGAAGCAAGAGCAGGAGCCGGGAGGTGAGAGAGAACATCACGGCGCATCTTGACGAGAACAGCGAGCATGTGCAAGGGCGATCAGCGCGAGCACGTCTGCGGACACACGTCGATCAAGTGGTCCTACTGCCGGCACTCGACCTTTGACTATGGCACGCACCGCACCGACCCGTGCGGCAACGTCGAGTTTGGCGAGACGCGGCAGGTGAGGACGGGGTGCCCGCTGGAGAACTGCGCGTTCCGGACAAAGGGCGGGCGATGGGTGTGCTGCCAGTGCCGGCAGGGGCCGAACACGACGGGCTGGTGCACGCGGCCGGTCAAGCGCAAGCGGACGAGCTCGGCGTCGGGCGCGGAGCAGGACGTGGAGGAGACGTGCGACCACGGATGCTGCCAGACGTGTTTCCAGAGTCGTGAGTGCAAAGCCGGCAGCGCGTGACGGTCTTGATTTGCCAACAGCAGCAGTGCCAGGGAAAGCGGCCGAGGAGTGAAGGGGGCGGCGGCGGCGGCGGCGGCGGCGGCGGTCGCCAACTTGGGCCGGGGGAGGCCCCACATGGCCGGGAGGTGGACGGAGGCGAGGAGCTCGGGGCCTGAGCGGCAGGCCAGGTAACGGGGCGTCGGCTGTTGCATGTTTCGATCGGGCCCTCTTCTGTAGCAATTGATGACGGGTGTTGGCCGAGTGCCACCTGAGTGCGGTGGCAGCATGGCAGCGGCCAACACGCTGTTGCCTCGTGCTCACCGTTGATGGCGCGGCGCGGATCCGGCGGCGGCATACCGGAAGAGGCGAGACGACGACGCGGGCACTGGTTGGCGGGCACGGCAGAGACAGGCAGCGTCATTCGTCGTCGCAGGCCGGGCCGGTCGTGGCAACCCCCCCTGGCGCGAGGAGCCACGTGCGAAGAGAGTGCCGGCGCGGGCAGAGAGGAGACGGCGTCGACGAGGCGGGGCAGCGCGGGCGGGTCGTCGCGAAGGGGGTCGCGGCGGCTGAAGTCTCAGGCGGCAAAACGTGGCGTGGTGAGACGATGCAGGCGGCGGCGGCCAATGGGCGCGGCGGCGCGACGGCGCGCAGACGGCCGTCGACGGAGCCGTCAGCCTTAATCTCAGACGGCGCGCGGGCAGTCTGACCGTGAGCGAGAGCCTCGTGCCGTCGTCGTCGTCGACTCTTGGCCCCTGGCCCCGGGAGCCAGCTCTCGGACCATGGTCTGGCAGTCGTCCGGCCGCAGCTGAGGTGGAGGCCCTGCAACGCGACTCGCACATGGCAGCCGGGTCCACCGGGGCGCGGCTGGGCCGTGAGCCGCGGCGCCGGCTCACAGACGTCGAGATTGCGAGGGCGCCAGGACGGGCTCAGGAGGCCGGATCGAGAGGTCGCATCGAGAGTCGAGACGCTGTGCTGCTCACGTGCCGCCGCTCCGGGGCTGCCGAGGTACCTCCAGGCGCTGCAGCTCCAGCATGTCGCACGCCGCCGCCTCGTCCGGCCCCTTGGCCGCCGATCCGTCCCTCGCGCGTCGCATCGCCGCCTCTCCTCCAAATTGGCCGCCAGCTGCTCGGCCCACGCGCAGGATTGACGAAACGGCGGCGCCGCTCCAGGGGCCGTTTGGCGCTCCGTTGCCAGCTTTCCGTCCAACCGCCTCGCAGCTGGTACGTCCCCTGCGCTAGTCCCTCGGCCTGCGCCCATCACCACTCAACCCTCATCTCCACTCCCTGCCTCGTCGCGACGCTTCCTCCTTTCCCGCGCCTCGCCCTGCGCTTCCATCGCCCGCGAGCCTCCGTCCGCCGCTCCTTGGGCCGTCCCGCGCCTCGCCCTGCTGCTCCGCCGCCGCTGCGCCATTGACATCAGCGCAGGACCCACCGCCGCCAGCGTCCGAGGCCGTGCCATCGCTCGCCTCTCGTGTCCACCATTTACCGTTTCCCGGACTTGGCACGCAAGCAGGCATCCCCGTGTCCCAGCCTCTCGTCCCACGCCCGAGTCCCGCGCCCGAGTCGTCCCAGCAGCTGCCTGTGCCTTCGCTCTCCGCCGCCCCCGCGCCTCTGCATCTCCTGCATCATCCAGTCCGTCTCGCCCGCCAAGATGCCCGCTTCGCTCGAGTCCTCGCGCCCCATCATGGCCCCATCCGTGAGTATCTGGCCTTTCCTCTCAATTCCTCCTCGTCGATTGCATTCGCCTGCCCTCGACTGCCCGTCTTGCCCGTCTTGCTTGCCCTTGCCTTGCCCTCCATAATCAACCCGAGACACCGCAAAGCCCTCGCTCCCCTGGTTTGTCTTCACCGACGCATCCGCCCTCGCTCGTCGCAACAAGCAATTGGCCCTTCGCTCACGCTCGCTGACTTCCGTCCCCCCAGGTCCGAACCTCGGTCCGCTTCAGCTCCTACAGCATGGCCGCCCCCTCCCTGACGCCCACGATGCAGACGTCCGATTCTGCGCACGCCGAGATTCGCGACATCGCCCTGGGCCTGGATCGCATGGAGAACAAGGCCCTTACCTCCCAGCGCGTCCTGCTGAGCGACGAGAAGACGGACAGGTTGAGCAAGCTCGCCCTCGGCGCCAAGCTGGAACGCGCCCTCGACCGCCGCATGAGCAGCCAGGACGCCGTCATGCGCCCGCGCCCCAAAAGCGTCAGCCTCCCGGTCACCGAGAAGAACCCGCTATCCGAAAAGGTCGCCTAAAGCCGCCGCTTTGACGACACGGCCGGCTCTGGAGCCGGCTCGCGGAAACCACTGGGCCGTGGTGGTTGGTGATGGGCGCTCGAGGCGCTATGACACGCCTGTCGGCGCTGTGACGGAATTGCCGACGACCTGCCCGAAGATCCAGCAGCTAGCCGCGAACCTTCGATACCCTATCTAGCATGGCACCATGGTCCGCTTCGCGCTTCACATCGACCACCTTTTCCACTTTGCATGGCGCACAAAGCCTGGGACGACGGCCCTCGTCCTGCCATCTGTTCCGGCGCTGTGGGCCATGGCGCGGATGCCGCCATCATGAAGACGAGCATGCGTACGACGGCGCCATCACTCCCTCAGCCTTCCTTCTGTGTGCGGATATGAGCGGGCGACATTTCCTGACTTGTTTTTCCTAATCACGGCTTGCTTTCACATGCTTCAACGCGTGCCAGGCGCGTCATGAATGGCCAGGTATCGGATTGGGATAGTCTCCGAGTTCTGTGTTTCGCGGGTTTGTACCAACACGCATATCAATTGGAAATTCGAGCCTTACAATCTGCGGCGAGCCTACGTGAATGGTAACCCTAACCACCAGACGTTCCTAGGCGTGAGCACGACTGCGCCGTTACTGTCTCACGTATGAAGCCGAGACCTGCGGCTTGAGACATACACGCTACAGCTAGGGGCAGTCAACAGGGCGGCCTGCGCAAGACAAGATGCTCTGAATTGCTCCAAGCGCCGTGTACTAGTGGTGCTCCATGTACATTCCTCCGCGTCGTCTCTCCAGCGCCCGATATCGTGCCGTATAGGCAGCATAGCATGCAACCACCGACGCCCGTCCGTCGTCACCGCCCCCAGCACCCCCCCCCTCACGACGCGCTCTTCTTCTTCTTCTTCTTCTTGTCCATCATGTCCTCAATCTCCTTCAGCAGGCTCACCAGCTCGGCCTCCTCGCCCTCCACCTCCAGCCCGCTCTTGACCCACTCGCGCGCCTCGTCCAGGCGGCCCATCTCCGCCAGGCAGCGGCCGCGCCGCCACCAGCCCTTGGCGTTGCCCACGCGGCGCGCCTCGACGCTCGCCTCGGCGTCGACGGCGCCCTCGGGCCAGTTGCGCATCGCCATGTGCGCCTGCGCCCGGTTCGCCAGCAGCCCGCTCACCTCCTCGCGCACCAGCGCCGCCGGCTCCCAGAGCGGCCGCGTCAGCGCCATCTGGATCCCCAGCGAGTACAGCCGCACCGCCTCGGCGTACCGGTGCTTGCGGTAGTCGGCGTTGCCGTTGTCCCGCAGCTTCGTCACGTTGCCCGTCCGCTTCGGGTTCACCGGGATCGGCGGCGGCGGCACCCCCGACGCCCCCGCCTCCAGCGACAGCAGCGCCCGGTGCAGCCCGTTGAGCTGCTCCAGCTCCGCCTCGAGTGCCCGTGACGGCATCGTCGCCTTGATGGCCTTGGACTGCGGGTCCATGCGCAGCCCGAGGAGGTCGAAGTGCGTGAGGTCCGACATGGCTGCCGCTGTCTGTTCGACGTGTCCGACGTGCCCGGGGCCCTGTGTGTCTCGAGCTGGTTTGTGTGCAGGCGTTCGGGACCAAGTCTTGACGCGCAGAATGCTGGAGTCAGAGGACACCTCTCAACGTCGACTGCTATCGTATCGGCACGTGACTTGTGGGCCATCTTTCCGTTCCGCTGTCGGCCCGCATTTACCCCGGACGCCTAATCTCCCCGATTGCACTGTCGACGTGCGAGACGCAGTTCCTTTGAGATCTTGACCGTTTTTAACTCCTTTTCAGGTCTTCCCGAGGGACAAAAAAACGAGTTCATCGCCCTCTCATAACACGAGAGAGAGAAGCTTCTGTCACCATTGTCATCCCTCACAGCCTCAGCCGCCCGACCTCCATGGACGCAGCACGGCAATCATCCTCGCCACTGCGTCCTCACGCACCGTCTTGCTCCATCTGTTTTGTTCTTGGCTTAATTGCTTCGGCACGGGCTCCGACGTCGAGATTCATGTTGAACATTTGGAATTCATCCTCCACCCTCCCATGTGCCGCCGCCCTTGCCTCACCCTGCAAATCAAGCGTTATCCCTTGTGAACCACCGCGCCAATCTAATGAACCGCACGAGAAATGACAAGACAATGCGAAGGTGCCGAGATCGGTCTGGGTCGTGACGCGGCCAGCTTAGTAGCCGTAGGCCGCGAGGGCTTTCGCAGTCTCCGTCTTGGTCGCGGCCGTCTTCTTCGCGTCGGACAATTGTCGCGCCGCCACCTTCTTGCGCTCGTAGTAGGCAGCGCCCTTGGCCTTTCTTCGCTCCTCCAACCTGCGCATCCCGGTTAGCGTCGTGGTCGCGGCCGCACGACATTGCCACTCGACGTACCGGGCAACAACATCCTGGTACTTCCAGCCAACCTCGTGGCTCAGACGGCCGACAGTGCAGTACTTGCGGCCAGGCTGCAGTCGGAGGACGCGCAGGGCCTGGGGGACGACCATCTTCTTCTTCTTGTCGTAGGGAGGGGGGACGCCCTCGAAGACCTTGAGGCGCTCGAGAGCGGCGGCACCACGGGCAGTCTTGTGAGGGATCATGCCCCGGACGGCCTTGTAGAAAATCCGGGAGGGAGCGCGGAAGTGGAAGGGACCTATGAGCTGTCAGAAGGCCTCCCGCGCCCAGCAGCCGGGGATCGGACTCACCACCGCGGGTGGGGTTGTACCGCGTCATCTTGCGCAGATAGGCATGGTACTTGACTGTTTGACCATCAGCCTGTGCTCCATCGTGTAGCATCATCCTCTTTCTCGGTCGCTTCTGCAGACACAATCGGGCTCGGGGCCGGGGCTGGGTGACGTACGCTTCGCGCGGAAGAATTCGCCGGAGATGTTGAGCGCCTCGCAGCGAACGATGACGATCTTCTGGCCGTTGAGGAGCTGCTTGGCGACGATGCTGGCGAGGCGGCCCAGAAGGTGGCCCTTGCCATCGATGACGACCTGAGCAGCATCACATCGTTAGCTTGGCCCTGTTCCAAGTATCCGTGTCGCAACTCGGGTCACTGGGAGAGCGGCGACAGGCATTCATCTCCAGCCCAGTTCACCCCTTTGACTCCTGCCTGCGCCTCTCCCAGTCCCGAGTCCGCCGCCGCACGACAGCCTTCCGCGACAAGCGATGGTTTACTCACAACCGGCTCGAACGACGACATCGTGCTAGCTCCTTTGCGGAAAGAAGGGCGACAGCTCAGATGACGACAAACGCAAACAAATCCTCCAGCCGGGCCGGCGAGAATCTGCTGTTGTGCTGCTGGGTTAGTCGTCCCTGGGCGAGGGTGGTGGTGAAGAGTCGCGAGATAGTTGACGGCGAGAAAATCCAAGATGCGCTTGTGAGGGCTCGTTGTGCCTTGGGGACAAGAGACGCTAGCCGAATTGGGGAAGGCGGCGTTTGGAGGAAAGCGAAGGCGCTCCCGGCCGCCAGTCGATTTAGGGCTGCGAGACCTATCAGGCACCGGCGTTTAGCCGAGGAGGTCAGCAGCACGTGATAGCCGCGTGTTGAACAACGGCTTCAATGACATCACAGCATTCAAGATATGACGGTTATTATTATTTTTCCACTAGAAGATATGACGGTGGACTGTCATGACTCTCATGCCTAGTCACTGGCGGGATTGCGGGATGTATCGGAAAAGAAACAGTGGTGCGATTCCGCTGTCTGATCATGAGAGCGTCAAGTCGGAACAGGCCGTGTCTGTCTGATCTATGTTCTTAGTGGTACAGCTTGCCCTATGGCTACCGACCCCAAAAGCAATTACGCTGCATTCCCAACTTGCGCTGCGACAGAAGCCGTGGAAAAGGGCTCGTTCCCAGCCGGTCCGCCCCGTTGTCGCCATGCAGGACGAAACGACCTCAAGTGCAAAAACCCAACAATGTTAGGACCGCTTGGCTGCGGCATCCAATCCGTTGAGGACTTCCTGGACCCGCTGGACCAGCTCTCTCCTCTTGCCCCTGACCCCGCTGTTGCCCTCGGTGACTACACCGTCGAGTTGGAGCAGAATTTTCTGCATCAGGGACTCGGTGAGCTTCCGATGCTCCTCTTCCCGGGCCTTGGGATCCGAGGGCGGCGACGCGGTGTACTGGACACAGAGAGGCAGCCACCTGGTCGTGAACTCGCTCGACAGCTCCTCGATGCGCCTCAACGAGTCGCTGGCGGCCGGCGACGGAGGGGGCGACCTGGAGTTGGAGTTGCTGTCGTGGGGGCTACTGGCAGAGCCCGCGTCGCCGGCGCAGTCCCTCTTCTTGGCCGGTCTCTTCTTGCGGCGTCGGGACTTGGAGGCGTCGTCTTGGGTCGAATCTCCCACAATGACCATCTCCTCCTCCTCCGGGCTGCTGTCGGAACCGACGTCGGACAGGAGCGCCATCAGCTCGCTCTTGTTCTTGACTCCGTAATCGCGGACCGGCGCGGCGGGGTCCTTGAGTTGCCTGCTCTTATACAGCAGCTTGATGCGGCGGGTGGCGCGGTCCGGCAGCTCCATCATCAGCCCAGCTCGCTCCCGGACATCGCGGACGAGCAGCTTCCCTTCCCCGATCGAGTAGGCGGGGAAGTGGGCTGGGTACGTGACGCCCTTGTTCTTGATGAGGAGAACGTCGTCCTCGGGCGCCGGCGGGGCCGCCGACTGGGATCGGGGGTGGTTGTATCGGCCGTCCGAAGGGCCCAGGGAGTCATCGTCCAGGTCCTGCGACGTGATGTAGCTGAAGTCGTCGTCCGTCACGGCGGGGACGCTGCCCGATCGAGAGCCGTAGCGGGAGCCGCGGTCGCGGTTGAGGGGATATCCATATCTCGACATTGCGACGGCGACGAGGGCCGCGAGGCTGCTGTAGACAAGCCCGGGCGGAAGGCCCAGCGTCTCGGATATATATTCGCTCGACTCGTGCAAGGCTGACGAGAGATTGGCCAGTGTCCCGTTGAGGTACGAGGTGATGTTCTGCAGGGCTCCAGAGGATGCCGCGGCGGCCTGGCTGGAAGCCACCTTGTCGTCGCGGGGTGAAGGTGGCCTTGGGAAAGGACACCTCTCACGCCTTCCAACCGGGTTTCTCTACGGAGGCTATGCCGACGGCACATGCACAGGCGGAGGTGGTCGTGGCGTTTCCGGTCAGACGTGGGGTGCAGACTCGAGACTCGAGACTCGAGACGAGCAAGGCGCAAGGCGCAAGGCAAGGCGCAAACGGCGCGGCCGGCCGGAGAAACGTGGTCCCGCCCGGCGCATTGGCACGGTGGGTCAGCATCTACAGAATATCCGTGCTTCGTGCGGCAGGACGGTTGAGCAGCCTTCTGGCATGTCCTGGGTCATCTTTGACAAGAATCACCCTGCCAGAACGTTCCTGGGACAGTTCCGGCAACTCTGAATGGGAGAATTGTGTGCAGGTGAAGTCACCGCGGTCGACACTGTTGACGCATCTGGCCGGCATTACCCTACGTGATCGCCATGAAAGCCGGCTGTGTTGCCAACATGAAGCCTTCCGGTTGACGTAATAAGAGGAGCCGACATGATCGCCGTCTACAGGCCAGGTCTGGCGACGGACGGTTCACGTTGACGAAGCGTCTCTCCACGGCGGCATAACCAAGGATAAAGCCGAGGTGCGGCTCTGTCCGTGGTCCTGGGCTGTCAGTTGCGCCTTGGTCCTCAGGAGACGTTGCCGCCGCGCCACCGACGGGCTCAGCGCGTTCGTCTGGGAAGACGTCGAAGGAGAGGCTGTGTTAAGGTTGACCGGCGGGGGCCCGTTGTGCTGGTCCCCGGGACGGCGTCAGTGTGTGCATTGTGCATTATTAATGAGTTTTACAATTGGACCCCTATGCCCGCGCCATACTGCGCCACACAATTATTAATGCCTGATAGCTCGTAGGGTATTACCTTATAATAGTAAGACTAGAAAAATCCATAAGTCTGGATTGCGTTGTGGATTATACATAGTAAAACCCCCGATCACCAAGCCGGCACAGCCACTTCCCCAGCCGTGGCCCCGCATATAACGAACAGCCTTCCCCTTCACCTCCTCACCCCTCCTCGTCCACATGTCCATCTTCCGTGTCTTTCGGCACTTCTCGACGATTCCCTCCCCCCAGCGACAAGCGATCATGGCAGACGCCCGCAAAAAGGTCCAGCAGGCCATCGACAACAACCCCGTTGGTGCGTGCCTCGGCCGTCCCGGGAAGACCTGTGCTCACGCGCCGCAGTCGTCTTCTCCAAGTCGCATTGCCCCTACTGCAAGGCCACCAAGAAGACCCTCACCGATCTCGGCGCCGACTACACCGCCATCGAGCTCGACATCGAATGTACGTCGGTCCCTTTGGCAGAGCAAGGAGATGGCATCGCTGACGCTCGCCGCAGCCGACGGCGCCGACATGCAGGACGAGCTGGAGGAGATCACCGGCCAGCGGACCGTCCCCAACGTGCTCATCAAGAAGAAGCACATCGGCGGTAACTCGGACGTCCAGGCCCTCTTCGCGTCGGGAGAGCTGCAGAAACTTCTCAAGGATTCCGGCGCCCTGGCGTAAGCCATACCCGATGCGCGCAGAGGTGCCTAGGAGCAGGGGCGCTGATGAGTGCGGATTCGAGCAGCAGCAGGCTGTGACGGATGGCGCGAGGATATCTCCTGGGATCGCATCCTGGATAGAGACAGCGTGGAGACCTGGTCGACCATTTGAAACAGGTACAGACTAGTAGACAGCTGCGCCATTGCTGAGCGGTTTCTACATTCGTCGCTCCGTCCGTCGACTGACACGATGGTGCCACGTCCACGGTCCAGACCTATCGTACAAACCTGTACTTCTACAACACCTGCGTCGCGACAGTCCCCACAGGCCGCTCGACAAACTCCATGACTCCGTCGATGATGTTCTGCCGGGCCTTCTCGGACGCCACCGTGTTCCCGGCCAGGTAGTTGAGCCACAGCAGCCTCGACAGCCGCTCGTCCGACACGACGCCCATGACGTCCCTCTTGGAGTCCTTGCGGCGGTCGCCGTCGCCGTACATGACGGACAGCCGGCCCTCGCCGTCGCGGCACAGGAGCAGCTCCCTCTTCTTGGGCACCGACCCGCGGTTGAACATGGCCCTGAACTGCTTCATGGCGGCGCCAAACGCCTCGTCGCCGTAGGCCTTGTCGCGCTGCGACCGCCCCTGGATGGCCCTGACGAAGCCGTCGCGCAGGTGGTGGAAGTCGGTGTCCCGGACGGGCGTGATGCGGAACGCGGTGCGGCACCCCGCCTGCCGGAGAAGCGCGTCCCACGTCTCCTCGCCCTCGGCGGCGTCGAGCAGCGCCCGGCGCAGCGCGTCCTTCTCCGACGGTATCAGCGTCGTCGCCAGCGGGTTGATCTTCCGGACCAGGTAGTGCTGCAGCCGCGCAATGTCCTGCGTCGCGACGTAGAAGCCCACGAGGTAGACCTGGATGCCGATGAACGTCACCGTCCGCATGCCGAGCCCGACAAGCGTGAACTCGACACCCCCGTCGTCCGAGAGGGAGATGGCAAACGGGCTCGGCTGCTGCGCTGCCGGCAGCTCCACGCCCAGCAAGCGCGGGAACGCGGGCACGGTGCCGTTGCCCGTCGGGACAATCTCCCTGCCCTCCTCGTCGTGCAGCACCACCTTGCGCCTCTCGCCCGCCTCTGTCTTGAACGTCTCCGTCGGGATCGGCCCGTCGCACTTGACGGACAGCTTCTCCTTCTCGCGCTCGGCGGCAAGGGCCTTCTTGAGCTTCCATGCCGTGTAGATGAAGGAGACGATGCCCGCGATGGCACCCGCGGCAAGGAACGCGGTACGGTGCTGCTCGTAGTCGCGCCGCTTGGCATTGAGCCTGTTGAGATCAAGGTCCTGCGTCGCCCGCGTTGGCTGTTGCCTCTGGGAGAAGAATGTTCGACGGGCGCCGCGGGCCACAAAGATGCGGCTCGAGGCCCGGACGGGGTGCGCGATAGTTGCCGGTCGGAGCATCGTCACCGTGGAAGAGAGCAGCGGTCATTTGCCACCAGCAGAGGGCAAGGCCGTGGGAAGCGTATGATGGCCGGACGAGGCAAGTCGGAAAACGAGGACCTATGACGTACAAGCCGAGTCCCGGATTATGTAATGTTTCCAGAGCAGCCGTGGTGAGAGCATCTGGATGGTTTGATGGTCATTGGAGTCGTTGGAGTTCATTGAGGCAATGAATGGACTTCTTCAGGACGTAAAGAGAAGGGACATGTCTCCTGCTCTATGTCCGACTGTTCTACGTAGCGGTATCTCAGGAGAAGCGTCCTACGTTTGACTACCCTGTAGAGAGAATTGAATGGCGACTGGGTGGCACAAGCACAAGGTCGCCTATTGGATTCTTTGATGAATTCGTGTACAAAAGGATCGGAATCTCAGAGTCTTGTGGCCCAAAGCGTAGTCCAGCGGCATCACAGTACGTGTGTAACCGCCCACCGAGGTATGCCTTCAGGTTCGGCCCGTCCGTCATCCAGCGTAAGTGGACCATGATGTAATAACATCACAAACTATATACTGAGGGTTCTGCTCAATGGACGTAAAGGATTCGAGATGGCGGGGAGGTAGGCTGATGGGAGAAGCGGAGGCCGGGACTAGAGACGATGAGAAACGACAGAAACAAGAGACGAGACAAGCATTGGCTCTGTACTCGCGCTCCGGACGCTCACTGGGCCACCAGGAAAGACAAAATCATCGCATGCTTCCCTGCCGCCCCGACACGGCCCAATGGCTGATCCTTTTGACTTTCGAGGAGCTGCGGGCTATCCGGAGCATGCAGCCCAGCGGCACGATGCCACGGCATACTTGGCCAGACTTGCTTGCCCTGCTCGCGGCAGGCAATCAATTGACGCGTCTCGGCACCGGCAAGTCGACGAAGCCGTTGCCGAGGCGACTAGCTGCCTACGCTCGTGTATAACCGGCGAGGTGTATAAAGGCGGCACAACCTTCTTGCGTCCACCCCGAGCCCTCCACGCAGGACATCCGGATTTCCTACGTTGGAGCTCGGGGCAATATAAACAGCACATCGCGCCGGCCAATCGTACTGAGAAGGCTGGAAATCATGCGGCTTGCAGCCGTCGCGGCCCTGGCCTCGAGCCTGGCCTGCGTTGCTGATGCAGACGCAGACAGCTCCAAGAAGTGTAGGCAAAGCACCTCGGAACGCGCGACGTCGTGCGCTGCGTGCTGACGGCCATGTGCAGTCATCGTGGTAGACGGGCCCTCGTTCGCCCTCAACGGTGATCACGTCTCGTACCGCTTTCACGTCGACAACACCACCGGCGAGCTCGTCTCCGACCACTTTGGAGCGCCCGTCGATGGTGACACCATCGAGGCCGAGACTGGCCGCGTCCATGGCTGGGTCAACCACATCGGCCGGGTGCGGCGCGAGCTGCCGGACCTCGGCCGCGGTGACTTCCGGACTCCGGCCGTCCAGATCCGACAGGCCGAAGGACACACCATCAGCGACTTCCGGTACACGTCCCACGAGATCGTCGACGGCAAACCCTCGCTCAAGGGCCTGCCTTCGACCTTCGGCGGCGACCACGAGGTGTCCACCCTCATCATCCACTTGTACGACAACTACAGCTCCGTTGCTGCGGACCTGTCGTACTCCGTCTTTCCCAGATACGACGCCATCGTGCGCAGCATCACAATCACCAATCGGGGCATGGGAAACATTACCGTTGAAAAGCTCGCCAGTCTAAGCGTTGACCTGCCCTATGACGACTATGATATGCTCGAGCTCAAGGGCGAATGGGCGCGAGAGGGCATGAGAGTCCGCCGCAAGGTCGACTTCGGCACACAAGGGTGAGTGCCAAGATCAACGACCAGACTTGGTCGACTGATGTTCTGCCGTAGCTTCGCAAGCACCACTGGCTATTCCTCGCATATCCACAACCCTTTCCTCGCAGTTGCTGCCCCAACGGCGACCGAGTCACACGGCGAGGCATGGGGCTTCTCCCTGGTGTACACCGGGTCCTTCGCTGCCGAGGTCGAAAAGGGTCCCCAGGGCCTGACCCGCGCCATGATCGGCTTCAATCCATCCCAGCTCTCCTGGCCACTCGGGCCCGGGGCGTCCCTCGTGTCTCCGGAGGTCGTCGCCGTCTTCTCCGATACGGGAATCGGCGGCATGTCGCGCAGGCTGCATAGTCTCTATCGGAAGCACCTGATGAAGAGTAAGTTTGCGACGCAGTCGCGTCCCGTACTCCTCAACAGCTGGGAAGGCCTGCACTTCGACTACAACGCGAGCACAATCCACAAGCTCGGGGAGCAATCGGCGGATCTCGGCGTCAAGCTCTTCGTGCTCGATGACGGCTGGTTCGGCGTCAAGCACCCTCGTGTCGACGACAAGGCCGGCCTCGGAGACTGGGAGGTAAACCCCGAGAGATTCCCTGCTGGGCTCAAGCCCTTCGTCGACAGCATCACAAGCCTTGACAGCCGCAACTCGTCGTCCAAGCTCAAGTTTGGCCTGTGGTTCGAGCCGGAGATGGTGAGCCCCAAATCGAGCCTGTACGAGCAGCATCCAGACTGGGCCCTGCAAGCGGGAAAATATCCTCGCACCGAGTCTCGCCACCAGCTGGTGCTCAACCTTGCGCTGCCCGAGGTGCAGGAGTACGTCATCGACTCGGTTTCCAGGATCCTCAACAGTTCACAGATCAGCTATGTCAAGTGGGACAACAACCGGGCCATCCACGAGACGCCAAGCCCCAGCACTGGCCACGAGTACATGCTCGGCCTGTACCGCGTATTCGACACGCTGACGAGGAGGTTCCCGGATGTCCTCTGGGAGGGCTGCGCCTCTGGCGGCGGGCGGTTCGACCCCGGCATCCTGCAGTACTTCCCCCAGGTCTGGACGTCCGACGACACGGATGCGATGGAGCGCATCCACATCCAGTTCGGCACCTCGCTGGCCTACCCGCCGTCGGCGATGGGGGCGCACGTCTCGGCCGTTCCGAACAGGCAGACGGGGCGCACGACGCCCATTGAGTTCCGGGCACACGTGGCCATGATGGGCGGGTCCTTTGGCCTGGAGCTCGACCCGGGGGCGATGCCGGACGAGGACCGGGCCAAGATGCCGGAGCTGATCAAGCTCGCCGAGAAGGTCAACCCTCTCGTCGTCCGGGGGGACATGTGGCGCCTCGGCCTGCCGGGGGAGTCCAACTGGCCCGCCGCGCTCTTCGTGTCCGAGGACGGCCGGCAGGCGGTGCTCTTCTATTTCCAGCTGCGTGCCAACATCAACAACTCGTGGCCGGCGCTGCGGCTGCAGGGGCTGGACGCCAAGGCCAAGTACAGGATAGACGGCGGGCGGACGGTATCGGGGGCGACGCTGATGAACAAGGGCATCTCGTACAGGTTCGAGGGAGACTTTGGCAGCAGGGTCGTCTTCCTCGAGAAGCAGTAGGATGGGTGTCTCGAGAACAGAACATCCGTCACCAGGCCGTCACGTGCGTCTGCCATCCGTTCCTCGAGACCCGCCGCCCCGCACGGACGGTAGGTTGGGCCTCTATCGGGGCTTGGTGGCGTTCGCGGCGCTGCGGTGTCGAGACTCAGGCACCCAGGGCGTGCCGCGGACCAACGGCCAGGCTGCAAGGAGCCTGGGGAAATTGTTAAGGCGCTAACACCGTCGACGCCCGACAGTGGTCAAACAGCTGCCTCGTACCCGACTGGGCGTGCAGGCCCCACGTGCATACCCGTCCCTCGTCTCCGCCCCGTCGCCCAAAACCCTGCTGACTCCATCACCTCCCGCCAGGTTGCAGCAGGCAAGGAGGAACAAAGCCTCCCTTCGTCTCTCCTGTCCCTTCCACCCGTCTTCGCTTGCATCAGCCGCCGCCGCCGCCGCCCCGTCGCAGGTGCCGCGGCAGACGACTTGCCGCGTTGCGCACAGCCTCCCTGACCGCCTGCGACGTCATCCGTGCTGATTTCGATTGTTCGTGCGCCCGTCACTCGTCAGGCGGCAGGCTCCAAGCCGCCTCTCGGAGAGGGCGTCGAGACTGTCTCAACACCTCTCGCCTTAGCGTCCACAGGCCGACCGCTGGATCCCCAGCCCTCGCCGACCCCGTGGCTGCCTTTGGAACCTGGCTGTCGTCGACTCGCTTCGACGCCCGCACGACACGGCCTCCCTTTCAGCCCGGCGGCTTCGGGTGCTCTTCTGCCTCCCCTCTGGGCGTCAAGACAAGATCACATCCAAGCTGTCGCAAAGAAGGGGCAAAAAGAGGGTGACCTTTGTCATCCCTGCTCTCACCATGGCTACGAGAGCTGGCGCGGCGGCCGACGACCAGGACGACTCCCGCTCGTCCTCGTCGACGACGTCGCCGGCCCCCCCCGACAACGAGGAATCCGACTTCTATCTGGGTGCCAACGACTCCCAGTCGTCGCTCGGCGTCCCCAACTTCCAGGACATGCAGGTCGAGGACGCCTGCTGGCCCCCCGTCAACCGCCTGCCCAACGAGATCCTCATCAGCATCTTCGCCAAGCTGAGCGCCCCCGCCGACCTGTACCACTGCATGCTCGTCTCCAAGCGGTGGGCTAGGAACGCCGTCGACCTGCTGTGGCACAGACCCGCCTGCACCAACTGGCGAAACCACAGCAGCATCTGCCAGACGCTCGGCCTCGAGCACCCCTTCTTCCGCTACCGGGACTTCATCAAGCGCCTCAACCTCGCCGCCCTCGCCGACAAGGTCAACGACGGCAGCGTGCTCCCTCTGGCCGTCTGCACCAGGGTGGAGAGGCTGACGCTGACCAACTGCCGCGGCCTCACCGATTCTGGCCTCATCGCCCTCGTCGAGAACAGCGAGTCGCTCCTGGCCCTGGACATCTCCAACGACAAGAACATCACCGAGCAGTCTATCCACGCCATCGCCGTGCACTGCAAGCGCCTGCAGGGGCTCAACATCTCCGGATGCGAGGGCGTGTCCAACGAGAGCATGATTGCGCTGGCACAGAGTTGCAGGTACATCAAACGGGTACGTCCGCGCATCGTTTCCGCTCGTCTTCCCGGTACTGACGCATGCCAGCTGAAACTCAACGAATGTGCCCAACTGCGCGACGAAGCCATCCTCGCCTTCGCCGACCACTGCCCAAACATCCTCGAGATCGACCTGCATCAATGCAGCCAGATCGGCAACGGGCCGGTGACGGCGCTCCTCTCCAAGGGCAACTGCCTGCGCGAGTTGCGGCTCGCCAGCTGCGACCTCATCGACGACAATGCCTTCCTCGCTCTGCCCGAGAACCAAGTCTACGAGCACCTGAGGATCCTCGACTTGACCTCGTGCACCAGGCTCACAGACGCCGCCGTCGAGAAGATCATCGACGTTGCGCCACGCCTCCGCAACCTCGTTCTGGCCAAGTGCCGCAACATCACCGACGCTGCCGTCCATGCCATCGCCAAGCTCGGCAAGAACCTGCATTACGTCCATCTCGGTCACTGCGGACAGATCACGGACGAAGGCGTTAAGAAGCTCGTCAGCTCCTGCAACCGCATCCGCTACATCGACCTGGGCTGCTGCACGAATTTGACGGACGATTCCGTGAAACGGCTGGCCCTGCTGCCGAAGCTGAAGCGCATCGGCCTCGTCAAGTGCAGCTCGATTACCGACGAATCCGTCTTTGCACTCGCCGAGGCGGCATATCGCCCGCGCGTCCGGCGAGACGTCAGCGGGGTGTTTGTGGGCGGAGAGTGCTACGTTTCGAGCCTGGAGCGCGTCCACCTGAGCTACTGCGTGAATCTCACGCTCAAGGTCAGCCTCCCTTCGCCCTTGGCTCGCGGGCAAGACTAATACGTGCACAGAGCGTTCTGCGACTCCTCAACTCGTGCCCGCGGCTCACGCACCTGAGCTTGACGGGCGTCGCCGCGTTCCAGCGGGACGACTTCCAGGCGTATTGCCGAGCAGCACCTCCTGGTAAGCCTTGGTTTCCCGAGTTCCCGAGCATTCGGCCATTCTAACCCCAATCCAGAGTTCACGCAGCACCAGAGGGACGTCTTTTGCGTATTCTCGGGCAGCATGGTTTCCCAGTTTCGCGACTTTCTCAATACTTCGCCCCGTTTCGAGGAACTCCGAGAGAGCCTCCCCTACCGAGCCGGCGGCAGCCGCATTCGCGGTGCTGCTAGTCGTCGATCCCAAGCCATGGCAAACAACTTGCCGACAACAGAAGGCGAGGGCTTTGACGACGACATGGCCGACGAGGAGAATGACTTTGAGGGCCTGGACGGGAGCGAAATGGCCGTGGATCCGCTTGTTCAGAACCAGCACATGGCGGTTGGGTTTGCCGGCATCCCCCATGGCTCGACGTATCCGCACCTGACACATACGATTCCTGTGCTGCCCTCGGCGCCGAGCCTGGGCCAGCATCCGTTCGCTCCTGCGAGCCACGCGCATCCGATGGCCCAGCAGTACTATCCCCCAGCGGGCCCCCTGGGCCCCCTGGCCTTCTCGAGCTTCATGAGCAACGAACCCGCCAGCGGAGCCCCGCCGCTGAGTGCCCACGGCCACGCGCAGGCGAGCCTGGCCAGCCTGGCCCCCGAGGCTGGCCCGTCCCAGCAGGCCAGCGCAGCACCCGGAAGTGCCGCGTCCGGGGCCAGCACCGCGCCTGTGCAGCCGCCCTACCAGGACGCGCTTGGAGAATAGATTCTCTCCGCGTACGGGAGGTGGACGAACCCGCCATGAGCAGGGAATCTCACTGGATTGCAAGTTTGCTTGGCCTATATTCACGTACATGGTAAGTCTGGCCACCCCAAGACGTGGTCGAGGCTTTGCCAACTGACGGTCCCAGGTTATATTAGATGCTATGATTGTGAGCATGGGGGCTGAGGTGGGGGCCTCACATAGCAAATGGAGAGTTTCATGGTGTCATGGGAGACGACGTCTTTGTTTGCAAGCCAACAACAGTGGCCAGGCATGCATGAGTGTCTTGAGAGCAAGAAGCATACGAGCAAGCGAGCAGATAGGGATCGAGTGTCAGACTGCAGCACGTATAGATAGCAACAAAAGTGCATTGTGTTCCAGGTTAGGACAAATGCCGAGATCAATAGACTTGTATTAATGCAGGTCCCAATTGAGGTTATCAGTAACCTTGTGTGTCAATATGTATGTGTATATGAACCCTGCGGCACGCGGAGTAAAGGGGGAATCTTCAAGATGGGAGCTCATGCAATGTATTGCCGCGAGACCAACTTGCCCCCTGAACAGAGACCAACTTGCTCCCGCTGATACAGTTCAACATCTATCCATGTCTAGACAGGGTCAAGTATCCTGTCAGAGCAATCAGTCTGTTGCAGCGCACGGCCATGCACGGGTTGCGTCTAGCCTCTAGGCCCTCGCGCTCATCTGCCAGAGAGCATCTGCTTGCGCGGTCTGTGGGTGCAATTTCTTGGCGGATCGGAAGAGATGGACACTCAAGTCGATGGGGCGTGTGGTTTGCTCAAGCCGCCGTCGGCGTGGCTGCCGCCATTCACCGCTTCACGCTTCCGCATTGCTGCTTTGCGGGCCCGCGCATTCCGGGTCTTTCGGCCCTTGGAGGCTCCAGAGCGCTTGTTGGCACTCAGGCGTCGCTTCTGCGCGCGCTGCTCCGGCTTCTTCTCCCAGTCGTAGAAGGCCGCCGCATAACTGGCCCCCTCCATCTGGTAGTAGTCTGCACGAAAGAAATGCTTGCCACGGCGCAGCCGGTGGCCATAGTCGCTGTTGGGCAAGAAGTACCGCCAGAACGGACGATCGGGGTGGTCCTCGTTCCACTGAGCGACGATGCTGTCGAACGAGGCCTGATCGCGGACGCAGCACTCCTTGACAAAGTCGCGGTGAACGGCTTCGGAGTTCCAATCCAGTTCCATGTGTGGTGCGGTGTGTGCCTGGCTGAAGTCGACAAGGCGGCCTTGACGATAGTTGTCCTCGCGGATGTCCCAGTTGATGATGCCCAGCTTGTTGAGACGCTGGATGTCGCGCCTCATCTTGGGCAGCATCTCGAACGTGAAGGGCCCTCCGTCGGCCGGAATGTATTCCTTGACGATGGCTCGGAGCGGGCGGCCTTTGGTGGCGGGGCGGCGATCCCAGTCCTCGCAGCCGCGCTCGGCGAGCTCAGCTTCCTGCTCTGGATCGAGAAGAACGTAGCCGTAGCAGCGAGCGGCAAGGTCCTCTTGGCCAGTCTCTTTGAGCCGGCCGTAGGCGCGGCATTCGCAGTAAAACGGGTCATACTGGAAGATGACGTCTTCTATGGTATTCAAGCCGTCTCTCACGTATTCGGGTGGCGCCAGCATGTTGGGATGCATAAAACGAAACTGCGGAAGGCGTCAGGGTGAGCTGTCTCGAACACGAAGGCGTGGATGACCAACAATCTTGACGGCATAGGTTTGGCCGTCGATGATGGCGCGGAAGACCTCGGCGTGGAGGCCGCCTCCGAGGTAATCCAGGAACGTGATTTTGCGTTGCGCGTCATTGAACTTGAAAGGCGCAAGCTTGGGGCCCTTGTACCACGGTAAAGGGCGTGAAGCCATGACTGCTGGATACCTAGGAACGCGGTCAACGGTGGTGGTGCAGGATAGCTACATAGGTAGGTACCCAGCAGTAGGTACCTAGGTAGGTACCTAGGTAGGAAGGTAAGGAAGGTAGGTAGGTGGTAGGTAAGGCGATTAGGCTTGTTTTTCTCAGGTACGGCTGACCCTGCCCGTCAGCGCTTAATCACGTGACCTGAGACAACACAAGACTTCCGCCGTCTGCAACGCTCGCCAGCACCGGATGGCTTGCCTGCTAATCACACTGTTAATGGACAGGGTCTTCACTTGCAGGCGTTCAAGACTTTCAGCAGTCAAGGTTACTTTTTTGAGTGGCACTATTAGATGACTGCAGAAGGATGCGACTGTAGAAGGATGCAACTGCAGGAAGGGATGACGCATACGTATTAACAATATTCGTTGTGAACTCCAAACGGAGAGAATTTCTGCTTCTGGCGGGTGCTGATACCTAGATAAGCCTTATCTACCTAGCGATTACCCACAAAACAGTTCACTGGTTTTTATTCCTGTCACCAACACAATTCTCTCATCTCCAATAACACCCATCCTCTACCCGATATCGAAAACACAAGCCCATCATGCCCCTTACTGGCACCATTCTGGAGCTTCTAACTGCCCCAAACCCGACGCTTGACCTTCGTCAGCAGCCAGCTGGCCCCGTCACTCAGAACTCCCAGTATAGACAACTCAGAGACACCGATGTTCTGGATTGGCCCGACTTCACATATGCGAGTCTGGAGGCTGCTTTTGGCCATCTCTTTGGCATTGGCCCCATAACCTCGGATGCAATCCAAGATCTTCGGGGAACGCCAACAGAAATCAAAAAGGAGTCCCATATCGACGATATTGCTATGTTATGGAACTACCAAATCTGCCGACGGCCATTGAAGCGCGGTGCAGAATCGATACAATCTTCCCTCGGCATCAGACAAGCCGACGTGACCATGGAGCACGATGGCCTATCATCCAAAGATCCTCAGAGCGATTCCAAGGCGAAAGCGCCTGACTGGTCCATCTACCTAAAGGAGGATGGAACTGTCATCGTGTGGGGTGACAGCAAGTGCAGCAGCAAGTGGTCAAGCCAACGTGACAACATTCCGGTAGGGCTCAAGAAAAACTGGCTTTGGCCTTTCCGGCAGGTATTGACATATTGCGTCAACAATGCAACGCGGTACGGTTACATCCTAACGCCCAAGGAAGTTGTCGTCCTCCGCGTGTTCGAGGAAAAGCAGACGCCCGCTCATCCATGGCGAGTTCAGCACGCAGCAATTCCGTGGGACAACGCCGGACCGGGCACCCTCACAGTCAACTTGTGCATTTGGGCCTTGGCAATGATGGGTATCAACGAAGAACATCGCCCTATACGCAACCAAGGCGACACACTGCCGCTCAACTTGTGGTGGGAAGAGAGGAACTCTCCTGGGGTGGCATATGTGCATCACCTATCTGGCCGAAAAGTGTCGAGACTCCCGGCGGGTGCCCAAGTCGCTCGCCGGCCAGCGAACAGCCTCGACTCGAAGCGGGGGCCAGAGGAGGAAAGTAGTGGCCGAAGCTTGAGGCGGAGGCGCGAGCAGTAAATTATTACTGGGCGATGGGCGAGGATGGGCGGGGATGGGCGACGATGAGAGAGGACGAGAGAGGACGAGAGAGGACGAGAGAGGACGAGAGAGGACGGGCAAAGATGGGCGAGGGTGGGCGAGGGTGAGAGAGGATCAGAGAGGATGGGAGAGGATGGGCGATGCTGGGCGACGGTAGGAGACGATGGACGATGGCGGAGACGGTGTTCATCTGAAGAATCGGTCAACACAAAACAGCGCGCGGCTTGCGTGGTAATTTCCGGTGGTCACTGCTTGAAACCGATGGTGATTATGCTCTTGGAAGGCGGCAACTTGGTGCCATCTAGGAGAAGATGCTGGATTTCACGGTCGCTTCTTCTGTGTCGACACTGATGCTGCCCAACTAAGTCCAGGCTGCGACCCTGCCTGGGCCTCTGTCTTCCATATAGTTTCCAGCCGGTCCAGGTTGGCGAGAACATCAAAGGGGACCTGATCCTCCAGAGCCCTCTTGTCCCCGGCCGAGATGCGGTCCAGCACGTACTTGCTCACCGTCGCCGCATCCCGTTCCTCCGGCCGGCCAATGCCCACGGCGATGCGCGCAAGGGGGGAGAGCGGGTTCTTGTCCTGGGACAGGTGTCGCTTGACGGACGAGACACCGTTGTGGCCCTTGGGGCTGCGGCTCCAGGGCTTGAGCTCCGAAACGCCCAGCTCCCGCTCCAGCTCGTCGTGGACGACGACGAGGCTCGCCGATGCGGGGCCATGCCTCTTGAGCATGTTCTTCCACGCGCATTCGACAAAGGGCCCAGAGGTGTTCATGTACGTCGGCGACTGCACAAGCGTGTACTTGGGCCCTTCGGAGACTGGGCACGCCTCGGCCCAGCCGCCCAGTCTCACCGGCCGGAAGGCGGGCTGCTCGAGCACCTTGGCGAGGCCATTGAGGGCGAAGTGACCGGCGGAATGCAGCGATTCGTATCGGGGCAGGGGGTTTCCGATGCTGACGACGAGGAAGCGAGGCTTCAACATGGTGACGCGCGGCGACGCAGACTTTGAGCGCCACGCGATGCCCGCGAGGCCAGAAACGCGAAGTCACGTGAGACGACGCTGTGTGGCGGAGCCCTGCGCCTCATCGGCCACCGCTGACGTAGCGGCGCCGATTGGCGGGCGGGCTGTGGCTGCGCAGCCCGTCTCAACCTGTCAACGCTTCGCGCCATGCTGACCTCGGTCGGCCCAGCTCCCCGTCCACACGCTACACAGACGAAGAAGAGCCAAGGAAACGCGACTCCCATCCAGCATTGACCGCGACCCGATCGACAGAGACAGCCGGCAAGATGTCGTGGGCGGGTGCGTGCGATTGCCGCTCACCCCGCAGCCAGGAGAGGGGCTGACAAGGAGCAGGGTTCAAGAAGAATGTGAACCGCGCGACGACGCAGGTGATGATGAAGACTGGTACGGCTGTGGAAGGCGCTGTTCGCCATGGCGAGGCTTACAAGGGGCCCAGGCCACGTGGAGAAGACCAACGACCGCGACTACGAGGTCGAGGAGAGGTAGGACCCCCGAGACCTCGGCTGCCGGCCGCCCGCGGCTGACGGCGCCAGGCGGTTCCGAACCATGGAGGCGGCGTCGCTGCGGCTGCAAAAGGAAGCAAAGGGATACCTTGACTCGCTCAGAGGTGCGCATTCCGGGAGGAGCCAGCCAAGCGGCGCCGCTGACCGACGTGCCCAGCCATGACGGCATCGCAGATGAGGATAGCCGAAACGATAGACGCCTTCTACGGCGACTCGGGCGCAAAGGACGGCGTGAGCAGGAGCTACAAGCAAGCGGTCGAGGACCTCGACGCCGAGACGATCAAGGCCCTCGACGGGCCCTACCGGATCACCGTGCTCGAGCCCATCACGCGCTTCTGCGCCTATTTCCCCGACGTCAACGAGTGCATCAAGAAGCGCTCGCACAAGCTGCTCGACTACGACGCGCTGCGGGCCAAGGTCAAGCGGCTCGTCGAGAAGCCCGACAAGGACGCGACCAAGCTGCCGCGCACGGAGAAGGAGCTGGAGATGGCCAAGGCCGCCTACGAGCAGCTCAACGAGCAGCTCAGCTCCGAGCTGCCCCAGCTCATCGACCTGCGCGTGCCGTACCTGGATCCGACGTTTGAGGCGCTCGTCAAGATCCAGCTGCGCTTCTGCGCCGAGGCCTACTCCCGCATGGCCCAGGTGCAGCAGTACCTGGACGCCGACACCCGAGATCAGTACGCCGATGGCCATCTGGACGCCCGGGTGGAACAGGTGCTGCAAGAGATTCGGGAACTGAGTATCAGCGGGACGGTGTGACGGGCGGGGTTGGCGATCTACGGGCGTGACTGGTGATACGCGGGACAGCGTAAAGCAGACAGCTGCTTAAATGGGTTTCTTTTTGCTGTAGACGTGTTCAGCCTACACATCTAGGGATGGATGGGCTCGTATTTTCGCCCCAGGTCTTGAGCCGGTGCTAGGGCGACGGCGTGATCACCAACCGTGAGCTGGCGGTTGGTGTGGGTTTGTTCTGCGTCTGGCAGGGATTCGTAGCCCATGTCGGAGAGTCGTGCCTCATTGCCCCGTACTCAGACCGTTTTGCTTCCCAAACAAGTCGCTCAGGGACAGCCGCCTGCCGATGGCCTGCATAGCCGGCCCGGCCTCCGGGCCCTGCTCGTTGGCCAAGCCGGCGGACCTCACGGCCTTCCAGCTCTCGTCGATTATAGCGCCATTGATCTTCCTCGTCTCGTCCTTGTCGTTGTGGATCCAGACGCCGAGCACCTTGTCGCCCTCGTCGCGGCTGGCCTCGACGCGCAGGATGAGCAGCTCCTCGACGATTTCGACGTGGTTGACCCTCGCCAGGTCGACGATGAGGTTGTCGAGCCCGCGGCGGCTGAGGACGAAGACGCAGGCGCGCGGCCGCTGGCCCGGGTCCTCGGGCGCGGGGTTCTGCGCGCAGACGAACAGGGTGCCCTCGATGCCCGACTTGTCCCAGCTCTCGGACGCGCCGTCAAAGGTGTAGATGACGGCGTTGGCGGCGATGCTGAGGATGTCCTGGATCGAGGGCAGGTAGCGCCGCAGGACGCACAGGTTGAGCTCCGTGTTGGTGCGGGGGGGGGCGCCGCGTAGGGAGCGAGCATGGCGGCGGCGTCGGATTCGTAGTCGGAGACGGCGGGGATGAGGTTGGACGGCTGGCGGTTGTGGCGCGCCTTGCGCGGCGTCGAGCGACTCATGGTGACGACTGTGGTCTGCTTGCTCGGCGGGGGGCGGCGGCGGCCTGGACAGGGCGTAACGGCGCAAGAGGTAACGGCGCAAGAGGTATGCGTGACAGCCCAGGGCACCTCGCGGATCGTGCGAAGCCCGACCTAGGGAGCGGCAACGATGCGGCGCATCCTGTCACATATGCGTGGTGAAAGCCAGATCCGGAGATCGATGTGCCCAACGGGGACGTCGAGGGCTTATCGATAACGCAGCTTGGCATTGCCGGCCGCGATGACGCCGGGCTGGGCGCTCCTGCCGGACGCCGTCGCGAGGACACCTCACCTCAAGGTGAAGCGAATGCGATCATGTCTTACCCAGCTTCGCCATCACTGTCGGTCTGGGTAACAGGCTGTGCGCTTCACGTGGCCGAAATGACAGCATTCTTTGTGTATTGATTGCCTTTATTTCTGCTTATCCACACCACCCCCCGAACAGACCGGCTCGCCGCTCCTCCGCAGCACCATGGTCTAGCATGCCAGAGACAAGAAGATCCTCGATATCGAAGGCTGGCAGCGCCGCGTGCATCACTCCTCGCACTCCTCGCACGGAATGGCGACCCCGTCGACGGCGCCGTCGGCCCGCTCCGCCGGCTCCGAGCCGGTCGACCTGTCGTCGCCGCAGTCGCTCACGCGAGCGGTCCTCGCCCGGCGAGCCGAATACGTGCGCCCCCGCAAGACCCGGGTCAAGATTGGCACGTGGAACGTGGCCGCCTGTCCCGGCACGGACAAGGACCTGGCGAGCTGGTTCGTCGGCGGCCGCGGCGTCGACAAGAGCCTTGCGACGCTCGATCTCGCGAGCAACCCCGCCGTCGAGCGTAGCAAGCCGCGCGCGGCGGACGCGGACTCGGACTCGGTCCGGCTCGTCGGCGGAGACGACATTGGGCTCTACGTCCTGGGGCTGCAGGAGGTGGTGGACCTCAACGCGACGAGGGATTACATGAACCGGGCAGTGTACACGGACAACGGCCCCATGGAGAAGTGGCAGGCCGCGCTCGAAGCCGCCATGCCCCCGGGGTACGAGCTCGTCGTCGCCGAGCAGATGACGGGCATCCTGCTCCTCGTGTATGCGTCGCCCGACATCGCGCCGACCATCGGCAACGTCAGCACTAAGCAGGTCGGGACGGGGCTCCTGGGATACTTTGGGAACAAGGGAGCCGTCGCCACCAGGCTGGTTCTGGGCGAGACGACCCGGATGGTGTTTGTCAACTGCCATCTCGCTAGCGGCGCGAGCGCCAACTACCTGGAGCGGCGGTGCTGGGACGTTGGGCAGATCCTGTCCAAGACGCAGTTCGATCCCGTCGTCCATTCCGGCGTCGCCGACGACGACGGCGACAAGATCGGCGACGAGGACTTTGCCTTTTGGCTCGGCGACCTCAACTTCCGCCTCGACGGCCTGCCCGGCGACGACATCAGGCGGCTGCTGATGCTCCACACGCGAGGCGAGTACGACCTGACGAAAGATAAACCGTCTGCCCCCTTGGACGGCGACGAGGTCATTGTCATGAAGAACCGGGAGAGCGACGACGGCGACGACGGTGACGACGGCGACGACTACGGCGACGACGCTCCGTCCGCCCCGGCGCATTCTCGAGAGCTGAGCTTCGACTCGGATACGTCTCTCCTGGATCCCGACGACTTCCCAGAGGACCCGAGTCAGGACCCGGCGTCCCTGCAGGCAACCTTGGACTCGCTGCTACCCCACGACCAGCTCAGACGGGTCATTGCGCAGCGCAAAGTCTTCCATGACGGCTGGAGGGAGGGCCCCATCACGTTTCTGCCATCTTACAAATACGACGTTGGCACGATCGGCCTGTTTGATTCGAGCGAGAAGCAACGCGCGCCGAGCTGGTGCGACCGCATACTGTACCGCACGCGCAGGGACAAGCAGGACTACGACAAACGCATCGCCGACGAGAACGCGGCAAAGCAGAGGGACGAAGAGATGACGTCCCGGGGCATCGAGCAGGACGACGATGTCCTCTTTAGCTACGATCCGGAAGCCGACGGCGAGGAGCAGCCGCACGGAAGCCCCGGCATCGACTACGACGAGTACGACGAGACGGCCGACGACGAGCCGGAGCAAGTTGTGACCAAGGACGGATTTGTGGACCGCATCCATCTCGACATCTACACGTCGCACCAGCGCGTCACCTCTTCCGATCACAAGCCCATCATATCCGTCTTCACGCTCGAATACGACGCCGTCGTGCCCGAGCTGAAGGCCAAGGTGCACGCCGAGGTTGCGCGCGAGCTCGACAGAGCGGAGAACGAGGGCCGGCCGGGCGTGACCGTCGTCGTCGAAGGCGGCAAGGGGCACAATGAGAGTGCCGTAGAATTGGGCGACATTGGGTTCCTGGAAAGCAAGTCCTCCGTCGCCACCATCGCGAATACCGGCAGCGTGCCCGCGACCTTTGCGTTTGTGGAGAAGCCGACGACGGAAGAGGGCGATGCCGCCGTCGCATCATGGCTGACGACGTCCTTTGTCCGGCCCGACGAAGACGCGGCGGCGGAGCAACTGGGCAAGACGGTGACCCTGGAGCCGGGAGAGACTGTCCTGGCACGCATCGAGGCCCTGGTTTCCGCCACGTCGCACCTGCGAGCCCTCAACGACGGCCAGGCCAAGATCGAGGACGTCTTGGTCCTGCGCGTCGAAGATGGCCGCGATCATTTCATCCCCGTCCGAGGCATGTGGCTCCCGTCGTGCTTTGGCCGGTCCATCGACGAGCTCATCCGCATACCCGATGGAGGCATACGGAAATTCGTGCGGGACAGGGGCATCGAGGGCTCGATTCCGTACGACGCGGACGTCCACTGCTCGGCCCCGAAGGCGCTGTTCAAACTGACCGAGGCGATGCAGACGTTGGCCGAGCGCTGTGTCGCCGACGAGGCCATGCTGCAGGACATGGAGCTGCCCGGCGACCCTGGATGGCCGCTCGATGGCTCGACGTGGGAGACTAAGCTCGTGGACGACAGCTCGATCAAGGCAGACCTCGTTGCCGCCCTGGACACAGACTCGTCCATCTTGGGGGCCTTGCCGGTGGAACTCGCGTCGTCGCACAAATTCGAGGTGCTCTCGTCGGCGCTGCTGCTCTTCCTGACCTCTCTCACAGACGGCCTCGTGCCGCCGCACCTGTGGGCAAAGCTGTCTACGTCGCTCCCGAGCCTCGCAGCACTGCCTCGGACGGCGTGGCCGGACGTCAAATCCCAGGTCCTCGACATCCTGGCGTCGTCGCCAAGCCATAACATTGCTTTTGTGTTCCTGACGGCCACGGTCTCGCGGGTTGCGGCAGAGCTCAGCCAGGCCGCGGCGGAACTGCCGGGCCTCCCTCTCCCTGGCTTGGGGCGGCGGCTCAGTTTCCGGAGGGGCGACGACGACGGGTCGAGGAAGAGGCGAGCGCGCGAGAAGAGGTACGCGGAGATACTGGGCCCGCTGGTGTTCCGGGCAGTCGAGAGGGACAAGAGCATGAAGGAGAAGGAGCGGATCGTGATGGAGATGTTTCTCAGTCGAGAGGCGAGCGGCTAGGCAGGGGAGAGGCCTGGGGCGGCAGCCAGAAGGCGCCCGTGAAGGCGCTGGTGAAGGCGCCCGTGCGGCGTCGGAGGCATCTAGGAACTTGATTACATGGACGGTAGAGCATAGCAGCAAGGATAACTAGCAGGGGGACCTGGTATAAATAAACAGCACAAGCAGCCTGAGCAAGCCGCCTCGGCTCGCGAGGCCGATGTCGGACGGCGCGAACGAGGCGTTGGTGGAAGCATTCACCGCCGGCCTTGTGACACGGCCGCCGTCGCCGCCGCGGCCACGCGACCGGTGCCTGAGCTCCTGCTCCGGGCTGACGAGCGCGGTGAGAGACGGGAAGGAGGCTGTGAATCATGCGCGCTCAGCTGCGTGGGGGCTGTGTGAGAGTCTCACGAGATGGGGCGAGGCGTCGAGAGCTCCCTCTTGTGGCACGGCAGCGAGGCCACGCTGGGAGATTTCCGTTTGCTCGCCTCTATCTCGCGCATTCCGGGTCTTGGTCTGCTGAGCAGCGCCCGGCGGCCTGCGCTGTCATGGCCGGACGCCGCACTGCAGCAATCGCCGCCATCCTGAGGCTGCTCAACGTGCCATCGACGCCGCATCGGAGACGCCACGGGGACACGGCTCCCTGAAGCACACGGAGCCGTGCCTCAGGCGAGCCCGCGATGCAGCGCGGATCTCTCACCCTCACGGCCCAGATGTCGGCCGAGGCGCGGTATCTCTTCCTCGACAAGGTGGACGCCGTCGTGGACCGGCTCAGGGAGCTGCGCCTCCGGGCCATGCGGCGTGCCTCGCCCGAGGCCGTCGCCGCCTTTGCCGCCGAGGTGCCGCTGCCCGAGGACGATTGCGTGCCCGGGACGCGGGCCCCGGACGAGAGCCAGCTTGGATGGCACCCCGGGGGCGCGGCCCAGGAGCTGCCGTACGAGGCGTGCTTCGCCGACGGAGGCGAGACCGGCGGAGACATGCACACCATAGACGACACCTGGTTTGCGGCCCTGGGTCCGTCTGTCACGAGCCAAGGAGAAGCCTGCCACTAACACGCCCCCAGATGCTGAACGCAACGGCTTCTGCCACGAAGAAAGCTTGCAGCGAGGAGGCTCCGAGTACGAGCTGGAAGAGCAGCGTCATACGCACAGCCATGTCCTTTTCGGCGCCTGGAGCGACACGTTCCCCGGCAGGTTAGAGACACAGCTTGACGCCCTAGACGGCACCGGTCCCGGCCTCGGCCGCCTCCCCGACCCCGACAACGAGGCGATATCCAGCGCGCAGCTGGTCCGCCTCCAGCACGAGCTCGACGACGTCTGCCGGTGCCGCCGCAGCTTCGACAGGCGCATCAGCGACGCGCGGCGGGCGGCCAAGTGCCACCGCTCCCGGTGGCTCCGGCAGCGCTCCGGCGGCGACCCGAGCCCGCTGATGAAGAGCGGCGGCCTCGGCAGCCCGCTCGTCGAGAGCATCGCGGCGGACGAGCCGTGGCCGGGCGGCGAGTGGGACACCATGGCCGACGCGCGGCCCCGGGCCCGGCTCTGCGGCCAGGAGCCGGCGGCGTTGCGGTATGGCGATGATGCCTGGGGATGCGCGGGCGGGAAGGATTCCACGGCGCCGCCCAGCGTTCGCTGGTGATTACAAGCCATGCTGGGTGTCTCGAGCTGCTGGCCTCCGGGAAGCCGTCAGTCGATGTACTCAACCTTGGGCGACTTCCAGTTGCATACGGGCGCTCAAGTGTCGAGGATCGTCCAGGAGACGCAGCGGACTGATCCTCGCGGTCGACGGATATGGATAAGGAGTTGGGTAGGAAGACTGAATGCACTCGAGGCCCACGGGCATATTCCAAGAGAGCAACGCACTTCTGCATAGGCCTATCCGTCACAGTCGTGTGCAACTATGCCGTCCAGGACGCCTTGCCTCGTATATTCCCCGCATGCGGCGTGGCGTACCATTCTTGTGTATACTCCGTAGACAGACCCAACTTCTGGCCGTTTTCCGTTTTCTACAGCCAGCAACCGATATCCAAATGAGCGCATTAGCCCATCATCTAGAGCCGCAGAGAGCGAGCGTCGAAACGAAGAGGCCGAACAAGTCACACAAGATACTCGCGCTGGTATGTCGGATGGGGCTCCCACTTGTCCTCGAACACCTGGGAGATCCAGTAGAACGGATGGTCCCAGTCGAACTGCACCTGAGACCCCATGTAGGGCGTCTCGTGGCCCTCCCGGATCGGCAGCTCGAACCGCTCGACTGAGCGCGAGGTCAGCGGCGCATCACCGCAAGAGGCGCGGGCAGCCTACCGTAGCCGTTCTCCTCCTTGTAGCGCGTCCAGAAGGAGAGCTGCCTCTGGGTGCGCGGGTCGGCCAGCGTCTCCATGACGAGGTCGTAGTGCTCCGGCGACAGGCCGGACAGGAAGTGCGAGTGGCGGGTCCAGGGCTCGCCCGGGGAGGGCCAGGGCTTGCAGTTGTAGTAGTGCCAGTGCATGAGGATGTTGTTGCAGCCCTCCTGGAGCTCCTCGACGAAGCCGGGGATGGTGTAGCGGAACTGCGCGCTCGGTCAGACAGGACGCCACGGGACGGCCTGGGGCATACCCTGGCGCCGTGGTTGTTGCGCGCGTGGCGGTAGCGGTCGGCGCTGATGAAGCTGGCCTCGCGCAGGAGGATGAAGACGCAGAGGTAGATGGTCCACCACCAGCGCGGCTGGTTGCGGAAGATGAAGGCCTCGAGGTCCTGCAGCACCTTGCGGCCGTACTTGACGAGCACGCGCGTGTGGTTGATGCTGTCGAACTGGGCGACGATCATGCGCGGCAGCGACACCTTGCCGAAGAGGGGGTACGTCTCGTCCTTGGTCTCGGGCTTCATGCCGAGCTTGTCGTCGCCGCAGATGTAGGCACTGCCGGTCGTGTGGCCTGGGGGGGGCGCGTCAGTCAAGAGGAGAGAAATAGGGGGAAATAGGGGGGGACAGACGAGTTGCAAACCACAGGACAAAGAGGTTGCCGAGGAGCTGCTTCTCGGGATTCACCATCTTGCCCGACGGCCCCTGGATCTCGTCGTCGAGGCCCAGGTAGTGCTCGACGGCGACGGCGTAGGTGCGGCGGACGACGTCCTGGGCGACGGGCGGCAGGCCGTGCAGGCGCGCGGCGGCGGTGCTCTGCCTCAGAAAGGCCGGGACGGCGTTGTCGACGACGTAGCGCTCAAAGTAGGCGGCGGTGCTCCAGATGTTGTCGAGACAGTAGGCGTCGAGGTCCTTCTTCTTGCGCACCTCGTCGCCGCGCTCGCCCTCGCGGACGTGCCAGTAGCGCGCCGTCACGTCGCCCGGGCGCGTCGCGAAGCCGACCACGTCGAGCACCATGGGCCGGTCGCAGAGGCCCAGCGTGACGTGGATGGTGCGCACCGCCGCCGGCTGCTTGCGGTCGCCGACGTCGCGCATCGCCGTGCCGCTCCAGCGGCTCGTCAGGTTGAGCCCGCCCTGGCGGAAGAGCACCGCCTCGGTCAGCTTGCCGCGGAAGCAGGCCACGCGGTGGATCGTCTTGCGCGACGTCTTGGAGAACTGCTGGCACGCCCAGCACTCGCCCTCGCCGTCCGGCCCGCCGCCGACGCACTCCGTCTGTCAGCACGCCGGCTTCGCGCCCCGGCCGCCGGGGATGGGGATGCTTACCCGCAGCTTCTGCACCCGGCACCGCATGCATGCCTTTCTCGACCGCGGCTCGCCCGTCTCCCGGGCGCCGGCCTCGTCGCGCGGCGCCGGCGACTGCTTCTTGGTTGTCCGCCCCGTCGCAGCCTTCTTCCTCTTCTTCTTTTCCTTCTCTTTGCTCGTGCCCTTGGCCTTGGCCCTGGCCTGCCCCTTTTCCTGTCCCTTCTCCTGCTCCCCCGCCCTCTCATTCTCCATCTCCTTACATCTCACCGGCTCTCCGTCCTTGTCCCTCTCTCCCTCCCTCGCCTGCTCCCCGTTCTCGCCTCTCTTGACCATCTCGACTCTCTCAACTCTCTCCTTCGTATCCCTTCTCTCGTCTCTCTTTGTCTCGTCCTTCTCTTCCTCCTTCTCCTCGCCCTTCTCCTCATCCTTCTCCTCCTCCTTTGCTTCCCTCTTCTTTTTCTTCCCTTCCTTATCCCCGTCCATCTTCTTGCCCGCATCCACCAGCTCCGTGGCCGCATCAGTGTCGCTCAGCTCAATCCACACCAACTGCCGGACAAACTCCTCATCAACCTCGCCCGACGTCTCCCTCTCCACCCTCATCCCGTCACCCTCCCCGTCCGGACCGCCTTCACAAGCGGCAGACAGGGGTGGCCGAGACGAGGACGGCCCCGGCAAGGCCCCGTGCGAGTTGCCCGCGCCACCGTCTGACGGACCATCCTCGACGGCAGCGGCAGAAACAGCGGCCGCGGCCGCAGCAGGTTCACCATCACACCGATTGGCCTCGGATGTGACTCGCGGTAAGGAGCTACGCCCTTTGCATCGATGGGGCAGCGGCCAGACGTCCCCTCCACCCATTGCGCAGGACCCAGAAGCCGGACCGGGGTCGGAGTTGAATCTTGATCGGCTCAAGAAGCCTGGCTGGTGCTCAAACTCGGACAAGACCGGCCGCCCGGCGTCGCGCTGCCCGTCGCACTGGATGGAAAGCACTCGAGGGCAGGTCGTGCCTGGACTTGCCTGATGCTCCCAGGCAGCAGGTCGTCTCTGAGCCGGGTCAAGTCGTCCCGACGGCGTCTGAGGCTGCGTCTCCGGCGCGCAGCTCGTGACACAAGGCCCCGTCGAGGCTGCTGTGCTACTGGCGGCGTATCCGGGGCCCGGCGTCTGGAGCCCCTGTGTGGAGAAGCGATCTCCGTATGCCGCACTGGCGGCGGTGGTGGCAGCGGCGGCAGTGGTGATGGTGGCAGCGGCGGCGGGGGGTGGTGGTGGTGGTGCAGGCGGAGGAGGCGGAGGAGGAGCAGGAGGAGCAGGAGGAAGAGAAGGGGGAGTGGGAACAGGAGGAGCAGAAGCAAAGGCGGCCGCAGCAGGATGATGTTGGTAGTGTTGATGGTGGAGGAGGAGGTGGTGGCCGGGGAGAGAATGGGTCTGGTGCTGCAAGGCTGGGTCATATAAGTTGCCCAGCAAGCTACTACTGGCAGGCGAGGGCGTCACGTCCAGGTCCATCATGGCGGCCAAGCCGTCCTCAGCCGGATCATCAGGCCGGCCGGCCATCGCCCTGGCATGGGGGCCATGGCTCGGGGACCGAGCGGCAAGGCCCGCCGTTGCACACGGCTGAGCAGCCGGCTGTACCTCGTCGTGGCCTGCCCGGGCCAAGGAGTCGAGGCCTGCTGTGGGACGGAGCCGACGGGGACGGGGAGCCGCATCACGATGGGCCTTCCACTTGGCATCGCCATTGTACGACGGGTCCAGCGACGCCAACGACGCCCTTGTTCCAGAC
The DNA here is from genome assembly GCA_002939055.1 of Hypocreales sp. Mo6-1. NCBI lineage: Eukaryota > Fungi > Ascomycota > Sordariomycetes > Hypocreales > Hypocreales sp. Mo6-1. Next base: position 5,628,460 of record PNEP01000013.1, read on the forward strand.
CCGGCTGTCTCGGTCGCATCCGAGCCGGGATCAACGGGCCAGCAAGAGCGGGCTTGGTGAGCATTTGCCTCGTGAGCGTGTGCCGGCCCGGTCTGCTGGAGCTGGAGGTTGCTGCCGCCGCCGCCGCCGCCGCCGCCGCCGCCGCCGCCGCCGCTGCTGTCGTGCAACAATGCTGGCCCAGGGCTACAGGCCCTTGCGACACGACGCCGGCCTCGGCGGCCGCGGCGACTCGTCTCCGTCTGGCCGTCGGCAGTGCCAGCAGCAGCCCTCTTGCGTTTTGGTCCCCGTTGGGCCTGGCATGACTTGATCAGTCAGAAATGCATAGACGGTGAGACCTTTTTCTCCCCGGTCCAAGAGCTGACCCCGGACGTCGGGGAGGGGGGAGGCAGCTGGGGGCTCAGTCCACTCGACCTGATCGGTCCGCAGCCCGCCCGTTGCCCGGAATATCAGCAGAGAGGGGTGACGGGATGGGGGAATGAGGAAGAGTCGTACACGGACAGGCAGACAGGCATTCTTCATACATACATGGCTCGTACGTACATACAGGATACATGATACAAGGCCCGGGGAACGGGGGGGGTGATGGAGGGGGCGTGCGGTGCGATGGAATGCCGAGAGAAAGGGGATGGGCCCATCAGGCTGGCGAGGGCGAGGGGGATGGGAAAGCCCTTCTCACTTACCGGGAGCTCTGCCGCGGCGCCCATCGTCTCCATGACGCTGCGCCGCGCCGGTTGGGGCCCGGATGGGGACACAGCGTCACGAAGGGGGTGGGCAGGCAGACGTGTCGCACAGGGACGAGAGGGCCCGTTGGGAGAAGACGGCCGGCGGACCCTGACGGTGGTGTGCGCAAGAGGGCAGGGAGCCTGACGTTGTACGACAGTCTTGTCGTAATATCGTATGTGTGTGGTGGACGTATGTACGAAGTATGTATATCTGTATGTAGTATGTACGAGGCACGTATGTATATGGAATTGTGAGCGTTTGCAGCAGCAGGTGAGAAAAGGGTACGGGAGGAGTAGGACGATGATCCCGAAGAAGATGACCGCGGCGGAGGCTGGAGGAGCTGACGGGTAGACGGCTGCATAAGATGCTTGTCCGGTCAGCATTTTGTGTAGCCATAGCATAGCCGTTCCGCCTCATGACGACCCCAGCGAGACATGGGGACAAGCCACAGCTTCGGCTGGAGAGGCGGGCGTGTACTGCCGGGCAGCCATTATGCGTCCGAGTACAACTGGCACATCCATACTGCATACGGGACGGGAGCTGCCGGTCACAAGACAAGAGGCCAAGTTGTGTGTACACACATGACTTGAACCTCTGCCGCTGGTTGGCTTGCCAGACGAGACCGAGGGGTTGCGGCCATAACACGCTACAGGCCATGAGTGGAACTGGCCTGACTCCCGCAGACGCGGGTTGCCATATACAATAACACGTACGTGTATGTATGTTTTGGTTGTTGGCTCGGATGTACATAACACAGCATGTACATGTAGGCGATAGGAGAGCGTTCAGAACTCCGCCTTCAAAACTGACGGCTGGCGTTGCACAAGCAGCACCTCGCTGGCCGCCGAGCCGGGCTTCCTGGTCTGTCAGCGCCGCGTACATCTCCGTGCCGACGAGGTGGCCATGTCTGCAGGCCGCTGTTATCGAGTACGAGTCCCGGCACTCACCCTCGGACGCGTGGTATCATCCATTCATCAATGCTCTGCAGGACTTGGGACTCCGTACATATGTAATAATCGCGCATTGCCACGTTCTGCCACTTGCTGCTCCTTGTAAGCTGTCACATGGGGCGCCAGCGGCGCATCCATGCACGGCACGGACGGTTACGCAGCTCCTGTGTAGGTTATACTGTAGCTGTAAACTGCCGACTTGGCAAGCATGGGTCGTCCCCTGTAACTTATCATGCTGTTATTATTATACGTCTGAATGCAAGAGGCGCAGGGTCCGACGTGTACTTGGTATACCGTACATTTGCTGCCACAGGCCCGTCCGTTGGATAGTCATCTCCGGCAAATACTCACACACCATACTCAGGCTGGCGGCTATGTATACATTCTATATATTCTGCAAGTAACATCTGCACGAGCAGTGCCTGGATGCAAGGGGGACGCGAGATTCTGTCCGCCAATGCAAATGGTCGGGAGATTCACATGAGCAGCATGTGAGTATACGCCATGTGTTACCATATGTACATACATGGCCTTGGATGGTGGCTGGCGAAGCTGACGTCGCCTGCAGTGCGGCCAGAGAATCGGCCGACGCGCGCTCCAGAACTCCGGATGTGGAGGCTTTCTGCGTACATACATTCGTGAACATGATATTGCGTCTACGATGAGGCTCGGCGCCTCCGTGATCGGAAGCGACTGGACACATGCCGGCTGGAGTCGGCCGCTACTCGACCGTCAAGAGCCCGTCGTCAACAAGGCGCCATGGTGCCCCCTGCCCCCTAAGACCTTGAGGAACATGATAGGACGGAGAGACCCCGGGCCGTCACGGTCAGCCGTCCCCAACCAAGCATCAAGTACACAGCAAGTCCCGGCGAACAAAACGAGACTTCTTTGGGGCTCGCTCGGCCGTCTGCAAAGAGCGAAGACGGCGCTGGCATGTTCCGAGGCTGCCCGCGCTATCAAGCCTGCCGACGCCAGGGCTTCATGCCCTCTACGCTGCTCGTGCGAGGCTTCGTGTGCCTCGGTTCTCGGTGTGACTGATGGATATAGCTCGTCGTCCTTGGCTCGGTACTCAGACCTGCTTCGTCGTCCGGTCCCACATATGCCAGAGACCTGTCAACACATACTGTATGTCCTGGTGTATGCATCTCGCCGCGGGCTCGCCCGTGTCAATGTACCCTGTGATTGGGCTACAAGGCCGCAAAACCTGAGCCCAGGACAATCATCGAACCAATCATCAACTTGCAGACAGGGTGACTTGTCCTCTGCCACCTTGCCCAAACGTGAGCCAACGCCAGCCGAAATAAAGAGCCGTCGTGTTTGCATCCACAGTCACCACTTGCCATCGAGTCCGTGCGGCGTCCGACTCAGCAGCTCGTCCTCGAATCATGACATCACGCTGGGCTATGGGGACTGACGTCCAGTGGCAGCCGAGCCTGGGCCTCTGCATCCGTCTAGATACTCTCATAGAAATCCTTCGTCTATAAAATATTAAACCGACATGCAGCCTGCTGTGTAGGATTTGATGCATAGCCCTGGGTTTTCAACGATGAATCATTTACACCAAAATACACGAGATCCACGGCCCACACTCCTCGTGGAAGACAACTAAAAGCGGCTGCATCCGGATCCTCAGAGCGAGCTCCTGAAGAGTCTGGGAACAAAACCCCGACCTCCGACAAGATCCGCGAGCTCCAGGCTGCACTCAGTCTCTCCCCTGACGAAACACAACGCTCCCATGGACGTCATGATTGCCTGCGAGACGACGCCGCGGCCAAAGATGCGAGAGAAAGAGGGCAACGCGGGACCTTTCGTCGATTTCGACTACGACGAGCCCGTCCCAGGGCTCCCCGATGCTCTGGCTGGGCCGATGGTCTGGTCTGGGGCCGACTTCAAGAGTCACGAATCCTACGCTTGGCGGCTAGCTGCCCAAGAGGTGCAAGAGATCGAGGTCGCTCTCGAGGGCTTCAAGTGTATTAACTATAATACAAGATTCCTCCTGTCTCGCCAGGGGAAGCTGACTGTCAAAACCAGCTCTCGGCCTCAACGGCGATGAGGTTTCACAGAACAACTTTCCGCTCCCGAGACTCTCACCCAAGCTTGAACTGGTTGCCGAGACGCTACATCGAGGCAGGGGGTTCGTGGTCATCAAGGGCCTCGACGCCTCGCGGTACTCGGTCGAGGACAGTGTCACCATTTACCTGGGCTTGGCAAGCCATGTGGCCGACAAGAGGGGCATGCAGGACAGGAAGGGAAACATTCTGTGTAAGCCGCGCGACGAGACGCCCGGGCGCTTGTCCTTGCTGACCGCAGTAGCTCACATCACCAACTCGAAGCTCTGGGACGTCCCAATGGAGCAGCGCCACGGCATCCACTCCAGCCAGGCCTTGGTTCGTTTACACAACCGTGCCTCTCGACCACTAGGAGGCTAACAAGCACGCATCCAGCCTTTCCATAGCGATATGGGCTGCGACATTCTCGCGTTGCAGGTCCGCCACGGCGCACGAAGTGGCGGCCACACTTACTTGAGCTCCGCCTGGACCGCCTTCAACAAGCTTGTCCGAGACGAGCCCGAAGTGGCCAGAACGCTGCTGACGCCCAACTGGCCCGTTCAAATGTACAGAATCATCCAGCCGCCCAGAGGGGACCGTCCACCGTCGGTGAGCGTTCCCGAAGCTGACCGATTCCTTAGTTCCGGGCGGAAGAGCCACCACTACCTCGCCCCGGTCATCGCCATGCACGAGGGCCGGCTGATGGCGAGCATGGACCCGAACCGCCTGGGGCCGCATCCCGCCAGCGCAGACGCCGACGTCCCGGCCCTGACGGCCGCCCAAAGGCACGCCATCGAGAGGACCGCGGCAGTCGCCGCCGACGCGGAGCTGCGGCTGGAGCTCGAGGCCGGGGACCTGCTCTTCCTGAACAACTGGGCCATGTTCCATCGGCGAGACGCCTACCGGGACGGCCAGCAAGCCTCGCGCCACCTGGTCCGGCTCTGGCTTCGAAACACCAAGCTCGGCTGGTCGATCCCGACTCAGATGCTTCCGCCGTGGCTAGCCGCCTACGGGGAGACCTCCAGGGCCAGGGCGCGCATCTACTCGCTCCACCCGATGGCAACTTATGTCGTCCCCAAGTATTCCACGGGATCGGCAGCCTTTACCATTGACGACACGGACGAATCAGACGGCGAGTCGCAGCATCAGTCATTGATTTGAAGGGAGGGGGGGGGAGTGTTGGCAGAGAAGGGCGGAAGAGAAAAAACGATGCCATCAATATTTTGGCCCGCATGTGACGAGTTTATATCGAATTCCCCAGTTTATAAATTAATCTGTCATCTCTCAATTTTTGCTAGTCCGGGGTGTGGCAAGGGCTCTGTTTTCTGTGTCTTGGGTGGATGTTTTGCTGCTGACCATGAAATCAAACGGCGTCGATGCTGGTCCGAGGCGCGTATGCTTAATTGCCCAAGGCCGGAACAAGTTTAGCCGTTCTTGCCTTTGCTCTCGGAAGCTCTCCGTGTCGTCTGGAGCCCGAAATCGACTTGGTTCTATGGTCCCATAACGTCGTCGTGTCACCACAGGGGGCAGCAGCGCAGAGACGATGGCGCCATACATGTATCTGGACCTTGCATCCCACGTATTTGATGGTTTACACATTCCAGTCACCCACATCCCCTTTTATTCTTTCCTGGCGTATACGTACTTGGTCCATGGCACAATAGTTGAAGCTCTTGCGACTCATACAGTCCCTGTACCGTACGTGATCCGAGCCTGGCTAGCAGGTCACCAGCCTGCCAGGACGCATACCTTATATACATTAGACACCTATAATTTCATGCATGATCTGGCGTGTCATATGCTGCATGGATCGATTGTCGGCAGGGCCAAGTTGGCTGCCTGCGAGGCCTGCGGCTGTGCCATGTCCTTTTACCTTGTCAGACACTTCAGGCAAAAATGATGGGCATCATGGGCAAGCAGTATACAGCCGCCTGTGCATACGTGTTCATCATTTCTGAAATGTGAAGGGTCCAGTCGGGGCTGAAGCCCCGGGCAAACCCGAGGCCTGGCGTCTGCCTTATGCACGGGACCGTGGAGCGAATCTCCGCGAGTTGTATGATTAAATAAGGCTCACGGCATGTTGAAGACACTCGGTCTCGTCCGCAGTGACTCATACAAACGATGGCAAGACGCTCCGCGACGGAAACGCCCCTACTCTGAGGTATGTCGAGCCGTCTCCAAGGCGGCCGATATGTAGGTATAGAGTGCCTTATATAGGTAGCTCAGGGACAAGACAAAAGAGGCCAGCTGGGGCTCCCCGCGCCCAGACAAGAAACCTCGACGCCCATAAAACACATACTGTAGGCCTGAAACGAGGGCCGAGTCCGCCAGGTTGGGCTGCCATCGTCATCCACCACCGGACCGCCGTGACCGGCCTTTAATCTGGCTAGCACCGCCGTGCAGAAGCTGTGTGACGTCCGGTGACAGACGTGGCTGCTTTGCTGCGTCTCCTGCAGTCCTTGACGACGGGTCCCCTTATCCATGCTCCCCTCGGGCATGTGGTTAGGAGGAGGGCGGCACGAGGTCTTGGCGAGCCCCGGCCCTCGGGCCCCATTCCATGTTGGGTCTGCTCCTTTGGGTCTCGATCCATCAAGTGGTGGCGTTGGGCACGGAGACTTCGCGGGCATTCGTGTGACATATGCTCCATTCAGGCTGGGGTGACGAGTCGGATTCTCCCCCGACGCCCTGATCACCGTCAGCGGCTTCTACGCCTCGCACCCCCTACAGTCGGTCGACGGGTGTGTCGTGAAATTGTTCGGCTGCACGATTATGTACTACGCAGCCACGCCTGCTCCACGGTTCTGCCATCCGCGGGTCCGAGATTGCCTCTCCGCGACATGTTGACCGGAGTGGAGCCCCCGGCTATCTTGAATGTGTTGAGCTATCTCGGGATCTTCTTGCTCCGCGGCCATGGCCCTTAGCCACATCTCGGGAGCAGCCGATATCCAAGACTCCAGGTCCGATGACGACCGGAATGCGGCACGGACAGCCAAGTGCTGCACGTTGTATCCGCGGCCACCATCAAGGCCCTGGCCCTGGCCAATGTCACCCTGTATGTTTGTATGTGACGCGTAGTGAATGACGATATATTGACCCATCGATCACCCACCTGGCAAGGTAGAACCGTTTGCGGGCTGCCCTGCGGCGTTCAATGTTGCCTGGGCTGGGGATAGTCGATATCTCCAGCTCGGATACGTCTGCCTATTTACTTCCGACTCCATCGAGCTAGTTGCGATCTATCGTACTTGGACATGGCTGAGATGGGCTCGACACCGCCTGCAGCTCGTTGACAATCGGGCCCAACACTGCGATTTTGCCAACAATGCGCGCGGCCGTCTCTATCCAGGCGAACCTCGATTGCCGGGCAAAGGGACGAAGCTACGAAATGAAGACATGCGGCAGGCGGTGCTCAACACCAGATTTCGCTCGCTGAGTCGACGGATCGACAGGGACGACCTCGGAGCAGCGCCGACAAGATATACACATGGATTCACGAATGTCTCGACCTGATGACGAGATAGCGGCAAGTTTGGTTCTATTTGGGGTTATGCACGGAGGAGACTGCGCGAGTTTGACAGTGCTCTTCTTGGCAGGCACTGATCTTGATCTTGATGTTGGTATCGCCGGCAGCGCGTTTCGGTATGTGCTCAGCGATGGCACGAAGACAGAATGTCAAGACAAAGAGGAGAAGCCGAGAGCCGGTCGAGAGTCCATTTTGGACAATGCACGCTGGACCTAGCATGCGATGCCCGACTCGCCGTCGTTCTCCCCTCTCCCAGATGGTGGGCCAGCGCGCTCGATCGCTACAGCCAGGCGAGTCGAGGCAAGAGACAACTGGCTGGGAACAGCGGGATCGAATACATAGCTTGGCTGGGAGTCTAGGGACGATACTCGACGCTGTGAGTTCGTGCGACGTCGGCAGCGTTCAGGCGTCGATGCGGCTGCGCAAATCCCCAGCGGCATACGGAGCAGAGGTGCCGGATGGAAGACTGCTCTGCTGCCTATGCCAGAAGCAACTCGGTTGTCGCAGCCGGCGTCGCCGAAACGCCTGGCCGTCCCAAGGTGCAAGACAGCCGCCATTGTCTTCTCGTCAGCCTTGCAGGAATGGCGCAGAAGGCTTCAGCCTCTTCGGACCGAAGCCGCTTTGCGGAGGAAGCTGACCCCGCAGCCTCCGCATTGTGATTTTGACTGCCGCTGGCACATACGGAGTACATAATCCGTGCTGCCAACGGCCAGAGCCGCCGTCTGTCGAAGCCAACGCGACCGACGTGCCACGAGGAGCTGCCAGTGGTCAGCAGCAGGGGCCCGGTTGGTCAGGCCATTTCTGTCGCGGCCAGTCTGTCATCATACACAGAGGAACCTTGTTCATGCTACGTAGCATCGACCCCCGAGTTTGGCTGGTGACATGAAGCGAGCGGCCAACGGCAACGGCGTTGGCTGCGAGCATCATGGGCGACGTCTCGGCGAGAATGCGCTTTCAGCTCGCCGTCCCTGCCTCCCTCTGCCTCCCCTGGACGCTCTGCTGCGCTCCAGCGAGACGGGCGCACGACGCTGCGTGGCGAGCGCCTCGGACGAGGCTGAGCATCCGGTTGCACGCGTGCTCTTGATTGCCGACCTGCAGCTTATCATGTGTACCTACATATACCGCACCCAGATCGGCGGTTCCAGTTCCATCATTTCGAGAAGCTCATGTCCGAGTGCGACGGCCCGGCTAGCTGGCACCGCGTCTCAAGTCCGGCCCAAGGGGCATCTGGATCCGACGCCATTGGCATCTCGAGTCCCGGATCGACATTCCAGGCATGTCGCACAGTGCGGAAGCGCTTGTGAGAGCCAGCCCTGATCCGTCATCACGTTACATCACGGACCGAGGCGCAGTGCCCAGTCCACCGCGTAAGACGAAGGCTGCTGGGCGTGTGGCGGCGGATGTGGTGAGTGTCCGGCCGCCTTCTTTCTTAAAACCGCCTGTGTCGATGCAGCGGACGCGAGACGATGGGAAGCAAAAGCATCAAAAGCACATTGTTAGCACCCACAGTGCATGACAGTGTGCGGCCACGCTCGGCCGCGCCGTGCCCCAGTGCGGCGCCAGTGTGGCAGACTGCCGAGGCCTGTTAGGCCGGCTTCGGCGCGCGCCCCTGCCCGCACGGTGCGTGCCCTTGTTTCCTGGCCCCAGCGCACAGTCGCAGCGCCTGTCCAAAAACCGTGCGCTAGGCGGTTGGTGCCCATACAGTGCGAGATTGCCTCTGGGCTGTCGCACCAACTCGCTTCGCAGCGCCGCCACGCTCCACCCTGATCCTGGCTCCGCGACCGCCTGCTCATTTCTCCCCTCTCGAGCCAACGGGGGCGATCCCTTCAGGCCTGGCCTCTGCCATCAGCCACTGCATTCCAGAATCGAGCCTCGACCCCCGCCTCACCCCGGGCCCCGTTCTAAAGAAAACCCACCTATCCTCCTCTCCTGGCTTCCACGTCCACACCCGCGACGAGACACGACGACGACCGCGACGACCGCCCTGCATCGCCGCCGCATCGCCGCCGCATCGCCGCCGCCTGGCCCAGCGCAGCCAGCGCCCGTGGTCGCCCTGCCCGGCTCTCTCGGACGGCCGCGACCCGACGAGCAGCCGTCTCGTTCCCCGCGTCTGGGCCCGCTCCCAAAGGGCCGAATAGTGCTGCAGGCGCTCTCGCCAGCGTTCCCGTCTCCTGCGCCGGCCACGCGAGCCTGCCGCCCGAGTTTCCATCTCCTGCAACCTCCCCGCAAAATCCCCAAACTTTGGGACCCGTCAACGGCCTCGTGGCCCGCCGCGGCACCGATAACCGCCGCTCGTCTTTAGCCTCCCCCCATTCTTGCTCGACGACAGCCGCCCGCCGAGCCGCCGAGACGCCCGCCGCCGAGACGACCTCCGCCGAGACGCCCTCTGAGACGCCCTCTGAGACGCCCTCCGCCGAGTTGCCCTCCGCCGCCATGACCCAGGCCGTCAAGAGGGCCTGCGACGCCTGCCATCGTCGCAAGGTCAAGTGCGACGGCATCAACCCGTGCCGTAACTGCTCCTCGGCCCAGCTCTCCTGCACCTACAATGCCATCCCCCAGAAAAAGGGCCCCAAGGGCTCCCGCGCAAAGGTCATCAGCGAGCTGCGCGAGACGCAGCGCCAGACCAGCCTCTCCGCCAAGGTCCAGAACCGCATGAATGGCATCCCCTGCCCTCCCGCCAACCTGTCCCTGGGCCCGACGCCAGGCCTCCTGACCGGCGAGCTGGTCAAGGAATGCGCCCAGTTCTTCTTCGACAACCTCTACCCGCAGGCGCCCATCCTCGACCACCGCCAGGTCGAGCAGCAGGTCCTGTACATGGAGCAGAACCGCGACGCATACTGCCTCATGACGTCAATGTGCGCCTTCATCATGCTGCAGCCGGGCATGTCGATGCCGCCCGGCGACCCCTACAACCTCGACATGGTGCCCGGCGCCAACATCATCTCCAGCCAGCTGCTCCTCGAGGAGGCCCTCCGCGTCCGCAAGGGCTACGACTATCTCGACTCCATCACCCTCAATGCCCTCGCCACAAACTTCTTCATCTTCGGATGCTACTACGGCCAAGAGATGCACGACAAGGCCTGGTACTACATCCGCGAAGCCGCCACCATGATCCACATGATTGGCATGCACAAGGAGGAGTACTACATGCAGTTTGATGCCGCCGAGGCCGCCCGCCGCCGCCGGCTCTTCTGGCTCTTTTTCGTCGTCGAGCGGTCAGTCCCCATCCAGCCTGCCCCGCCGCCAAGGTGACCACTCTGACAGTCCCCCAGAGCGTACGGCCTCCAGCGCCAGCGTCCCCTATCGCTCCAGGCCACTATTAATCCTCCAACCCTCAGCGATGACCCGAGCGACCCCCAGGCCCACCAGCTCAACAGCTTCGTCCTGCTGGTGAACCTGTACCGGCCCTTTGACGAGGCCTTCACCGCGGCGTGGAACAAGACCAAGAGCCATCTGTCTACGCAGTACCTGGCCGGCCTCCAGAAGCAGCTCGGCGACCTCGTCCAGTCGTACGCTTGCCAGGACGGCAACTTGAACGACGTCCACACCAACCAGCAGTGGCTCAAGAATACCGTCTGGCAGCTGACAAGCGGCGTCATCGGTGGAAACGGCGACGACTCCATGTCCTTCCAGTACCCCGTGCATCTGGCCCGGGAGCTCCTCGTCAGCATGGCCTCGCAGTTCCACGTCCAGGTCGATCTCCTCGGTCTCGGATTCGTGAGTCGTGTGTGTTCAGGACCACGTGCGGCAGCCGTGCTTACAGAGTTGCAGATCGAGAAACTCCTCGAGATGACGTCGTCCATGACCGAGTTCCTCGCCATGCAGGCCCCGTCGCGCGACCCCTTCGCCGTCGGCCCCCGGGAACACCTGAATCAGCTCATCCCCATCGTCGCCATGTCCCGCAACGGCGACCATCGCTTCCTGCCTTTGCTCATGAGCAAGGTGGGCGATGTTCTCCCTCGCATCGCCACCCCCATGCTCCAGAACGCGCCCGAAAACTGCAACCTGGCCAACATCGACATCTTCGACGGCTTCGGCAACGCCGGCATGGCCCAGCCGCCGAACCAGATGCACATGTCCATGGGCGCCGCCGATTACGAGCGCAAGTTTTCCGTCGAGGAGTATGACAAGAAGTACAACAACATGGATATCAATGGCAACACCCCCGAGTCCGCGGCCCACTCGAGCAACTCCAACGCGTCGCCCTCGGTCCCGCCGCGGGGTGCGTCGGACATGAACAGCTCGTTCGTCGGCTCCCCGGGCATCATGTCCCCGGGCCTGGACTATGCCCACGGTCTCGGTGGCTTTGGCTGTACCCCGATGTCGGAGATGGTGATGAACCCCATGAGCAACCCCGGTGCGCCTCAGGGACAGCACCAGCATCAGCACCAGAACCAACACCAGAACCAACATCAGCACCAACATCAACACCAACACCAACACCAGCACCACGACAACGTGTCACATCACGGGAACAGCATGACGCCGCAAAGTATCCGTCCCCAGGGAATCGGCTCGGGTGCCTTGCCTCCGTCGCACCCGATGAACTTTCGTCCACCGCAAAGACAAGACAGCTTCCACATGCCAGCCCCGGCTCAGCTGCAGCCCGTGGGCGAATTTCACGGAATACAAAGGGCGGCGGGGCCCGATGCGACCAGTTCCATCATGGCGATGAACACAATGAGCGGCGAGCTCGAATTCGGCGCCATGAGGTAGGACGCCGCATACCGTCGCAGTTTGCTCGACGACCGGCTCGTCCACGGAACAGAATCCCGCCAACCTGTATTTATATCCGACACTTGACCTTCTCGTCTCTCTTTTTGTCATTCGGGGGGCCCATCTCGGCTGTGACGATCTGACGATGGGCAATCGAACATGGCAGCGCCTCCGAGCGGAAGCCGCTTCCTCACCCTGCTTCAGCTACCAACACCTGGCGGGATGCCTCGTGTCTGTTTTGGGCCACGGCCATGAAGGCGTTTAAATGGTTGGGATACATGACACATGGCGACTTGCGCCACGCTTGGAGCGAGCGTATGGGCCCGTTATAACTTGGATACCTTTGTTTGGTCATAAGCATAGTATTAGAAGACGCAACTACAATAAAGAAAGGCCTCCCCGGGCGATGCAGGGGTAGCAATCGGTTTGACGGATTCTGCCGCACTCGCTCGTCACGGCCAGCGTTATCTACGGGACCGATCGCCTCGCCGGCCGCGTCCCGACACTCGACCCTTGCTCGTCGCCGCCGCCGTCTTGCCGCTCGCAGTGCCTGTGCAGTCCAACTGCCATGGCGTCACCAAGTTGCCCTTGGCAGCGTACTGTGCCGGCAACGTCGCTGGCCCGCACCTCTCCGAGCAGCGAGGCTCCAACCTACGCGACCGCCTTCCGCGCCGCCATGACTGCTATGCGCTCGTCGTACTCCTGGCGCTGGGGCCAAGGTTCTATCTGCAGCGGGACAACGCGAGGCTCGCCCGGGGAGAGGGCTTCGAGAGGGTTGCGGGAGGCATCGTGACGGTCGACAAGGTGTATCGGCTGCGGCGGCGGCGGCGGCGGGAAAGACTCCGACTCCGGGATCAGGATGAAGATACCACCGACTGGAAGACGGTAGGGTTAGATACCGCCTCTGAATAGAGGAGCCTTTGGCAGAGGAAGGCAGCAAACTGCCATGCTGCGAGTGTAGCACGAGGTACGGAGTACTTCGCCCGCGTACCATCTTGAGAGTTTTTGTGGAGCATCTGAAACAGGTCGATGACTAATACACTGTGTCCTCGAGGACCGATATTTGTCCGGCCCCTCTGCTAATTCTCAGCCTTCCGCCACCCTCCTACCTTCCACCGCGCAACCACGACACCATTTCTTCCATTTCTTCCCCCTTCCCCTACATCAATCAACCACGGCGCGGCACGATGGCTTGGAGAAACCAGGGTATCACGGGCTCCAACAACATCCCCCTGGGCAAGACGCGCCGCTTCGGTGGCGGCGGCGAGCCTGATCTGGATGGCCCCGACCGCGACCTCAAGCGCGGCCGCGACCCCGAGCCCCGAATCGACGTCGATGGCCCTCGCCGGCGCAAGAAGCGCAACCGATGGGGCGATGCGTCGGATAACAAGGCGGCGGGCCTCATGGGTCTGCCGACTGCCATCCTGTCCGACATGACGAGCGAGCAGCTCGACGCCTACACTCTCCACCTCCGCATCGAAGAAATCAGCCAGAAGCTTCGCATCGACGATGTGGTCCCGGCCGACGGTGACAGGTATGCGCTTCCCGGCCCCGCGTCTTACGTCTGCTTGAAATAGATGCTGACTCCAAGTTCTCTCAAAAGATCGCCATCCCCAGCGCCGCAGTACGACAACCATGGCCGACGCATCAACACCCGCGAATACCGATATCGCAAGCGACTCGAGGACGAGCGCCACAAGCTCATCGAAAAGGCTATGAAGCTCATTCCGAACTACCACCCCCCGCAGGACTACCGGCGACCGACCAAGACCCAGGAGAAGGTCTACGTGCCAGTTAATGACTATCCGGAGATTAACTTCAGTATGATTGCAAACCCCATCCCAAAACTAATTTTCCTTTCTTTTTCTCCTCCCCCCCCCTTCCCCCCCCCCCCTGGCCTTTTCTTTTTCGTGTATTTCTTATTGCATATCCCCGCCGACCAGGCTCAGCCCATCATCGCGGTATTCCGAGACGCCTGGACCTTGGTCGGCTTTTGGCGCCACTCACTGTTTTGACCCCTCGATGGTAGCGATGTGAAAATGCTAACACTTAGGTTCAAGTCGGTCTACTCATCGGTCCCCGTGGCAATACTCTGAAGAAGATGGAGGCAGACTCTGGAGCGAAGATTGCGATCCGCGGCAAGGGCTCTGTCAAAGAGGGCAAAGGGCGCTCCGACGCTGCTCACTCCAGCAACCAAGAAGAAGATCTTCACTGCCTCATCATGGCCGACACCGAGGAAAAGATCAACAAGGCCAAGGAGCTGATCCACAACGTCATTGAGACGGTGAGTCTGACGAAACCCATTTGAAGACGAATGCTCATCCCTGTCTAGGCCGCTTCGATCCCGGAGGGACAGAACGAGCTCAAGCGGAACCAACTGCGAGAACTTGCCGCGCTCAACGGAACCCTGCGTGACGACGAAAACCAGGCCTGCCAGAACTGTGGTAAGATTGGGCATCGCAAGTATGATTGCCCTGAGCGGCAGAACTTCACCGCAAGCATCATCTGCCGCGTCTGTGGCAATGCCGGACACATGGCGCGCGATTGTCCCGACCGCCAGAGAGGCGCCAGCTGGCGCAACAACGATACTAACGGTAGCCGCCATGGCGGCCGGATCGGCGGCGGCGACGTCGTTGACCGTGAGATGGAGGTGAGTTTTATCCTCCTGCATTCCCCGCACCCGTCTTCACGGCCACGCTAACCTTGCCTCTTTAGCAACTGATGCAAGAGCTTGGAGGAGCGCCCGGCGCTGCCCCAGCTCTGATTGAGGATGGTCCCGTCGGCCACGATGGCGGCGACGGCAGGCCCTGGCACCGAGGTCCTGGCGGCGGTTCCGCTCCGTGGCGGTCGCGCAACCATGACTCCAACGACGGTGGCCCCGGAGGCGCGGCCCCTTGGGCCCGTGAGCGCGAGCGAAACCGCGGGCACGAGAGTCAGCAAACGGACAGTTACCGAGGCCAGGCCTATGGCTCTGCGTCCGGTGGCGCCCCGGGCGCTGCCCCATGGCACCGCCAGGCTGGTCCTGCTCCTGGCACGCAGAGCGCCTATCCCGGTTATCCCGGCTACGGCGGCTATGCCGGTGCGCCTGGCATGGGCGCTCCTCCTGGCCTTGCCCCGCCTGGTGCTCCTGCTCCTCCTGGCGCGGGTGGCGTCAACTCTCTGATGCAACAGTACTCGGGCGCTGCTCCGCCGCCGCCGCCTCCCGGCGAGGCTCCGCCTCCGCCCCCGAGCAACCAGCCGCCGCCACCGCCTCCGGGCGCCTAGTCGGAGCCCGAGGTAATGCTCGAGCCCACCGCTAACAGGAAGCGCTGTTGACTTGGGGCGACGGAAACAGAATGCTCACATTCAGAACGTAGGACACGTTGGCAGTTGAGGCGACGGGATTCTATTCTTGGCACTACCGCCTGTCATTCGCTGGTTCGCCAGAGGTCGAGTTATGCATCGACCAGGGGCTGCCTGTAACCACGCAACTTGCCGGGCTGCGCGTCACCGTTCGTGGAGGCAAAGGAGGCAAGCCACTTTTCGCAGGTGGCGGGGAACGGCGTCAACGGACTAATCGACCAGGCACTCACTGTATTATAGCAGCCGCGACTTGCTTCTGTAATGAGTAGAGAACAAAATTGGTGGCCGTGAGTTTGTATGTAGTTGAAAAATTGCGTGTTCTGTAGGAAGCTCGCGTCCCGGCCGCCCGGACATGTGACCGGACGCGCCCCGCGTGCTCGGGACAGTCGCGGTGACGTCGGGACAGTCGCGGTGACGTCGGGACAGTCGCGGTGACGTCGGTCCATGCCTAGGAAGCTACGACCCAGCCCCGGCTCGGAACATCCATTGCGCGTGGCGAGGAGGGTGCTTCAGCGCGTCAAGCGTCCGTCCTCACCACCACCCTCGGTGGAGGCGCAGTCCACGGCAAGCTCGCTGCCTGCTCTCCTGTCGTCGCACGACCGGCTCCGACGACGCGCGCAGCATGACCCTGCAGACGCCGCTGCGGCCTCACTAGCTCCCCTCGTCCCTTTGCGCCGCTCCTCCGGCCGCCGCCGTCATGAGGTGGCGCAACCCGTTCGCCTTCCGACCCGGCCCGGTCACCTGCTGGACCACAGTCGTCTACCTGGCCGTCGTCATCCCCCTGCTCTACGTCCACGAAACGGTCCCTCAGGCGCCCGCCGACCAGGACCTCGACCGCGGCCTCAACCTGACAGAGGCATGGCTGGACCTACAGACCATCACCAGAACCTACCATCCCTACAACAGCCATGAGAACGACCGCGTCCGCGAGTTCCTCATCGACCGCACGAAGCAGATTCTAGATGGCAATGGGATCGACTATCAGATGGAGGCGTCTGGCGGAGTGGTGTGGAGACGCGGGTGCGCACGATGACCCGACCACCTCCCCGTCGGCCTCGACTGATGAGTGACAACAGCCTGGGGTCGCCCGTGGGCGGGGGCTTCGACCCCCCCGGGCCGGCTGCGAAGCCGCCTGGGGTCACCATCTTTGACGACGGCGTGTCCAACGTCACGTACACGTACGAGGGCGGCGCAGCCGCGTCAATGGGCGAATACTTCGAGGGCAGCAACTTTTACGTCTACGTCCACGGCAGGGAAGATCCCCAGGGCGACTGGTGGCTAGCTGGCGAACGATCCAGGGCCTCGCGCCACACGGGCGGCGTGCTCGTCAACTGCCACTTTGATTCGTATGCCTGCATCCCCTCTTCGCGTCCGTCTGCTCACCTCGGTGCAGGGTCTCAACTGGCTATGGAGCCACCGACAACGGAGTGTCGTGCGTGTCGATGCTGCAGCTGCTCAGCTACTTCACCTCGGAGGGCCGTCAGCCCAGGAACGGCATCGTCCTCCTCTTCAACAACGCCGAGGAAGACGGCCTGCTGGGCGCCCGCGCGTTCGGTTACAGCCCCCTGCTCAGGTTCTGCCACACGTTCGTCAACCTCGAGGGAGCCGGCGCGGGCGGCCGCGCCATGTTGTTCCGCACGACCGACCTCCAGGCCGCCGAGGCTTACGCTCGGAGTCCCCATCCGTTCGGCTCCGTCGTCGCGGCCAACGCCTTTGAGCGGGGCGTCATCCGGAGCAGCACCGACTACGAGGTGTTCGCCGGCGTCTTCGGCCAGCGCGGACTGGACATTGCCTTTTACGAGCCGCGGTCTCGCTACCACACGGAAGAGGACGACGCGCGCCACACCTCGGTCAACAGCATCTGGCACATGCTCTCGGCAGCCTTGGCCTCGACCGAGAGCCTGTCGAGGACAACCGGCGTCGACTTCAACGGCCCACGCCCGGATGGGAGGAAGGACCTTGTCCAGAACGGCAGGCCGACCGAGGGCGTCTGGTTTGACTGGCTCGGCTGCGCGTGGGCCGCATTCCCGCTTAGAGGGCTGTTTGCGTGGTCTCTGACGCTCCTTGTTGCTACGCCGCTGGTGCTCCTTCTGGTCACCTACTTGCTGATACGCAGCGACAAGTACTACTTCTTCGCCGGGCACGTCAAGCCGCTGCCGGGCCTCGACGACGATGCAGTCGCCCTGGGCGGCTGGCGGGGGCTCTTCCGCTTCCCGTTCGCCCTGCTCGTCGCAGCCGGCCTGACCGTCGCCTCGGTGTTTCTACTCGCAAAGCTGAATCCCCTCATTGTATACAGCAGCAGTTACGCGGTGTAAGTTTGCCTGCGGGAGATGGCCTTGGCGGCCGCTGACGTTTCGCAGCTGGGCGATGACCATGTCGTTGTTTTACTTCACCTTCTGGCTGATCATGCGCGGCTCGAGCTTTGTCCGACCCAGCGCTCTCCACCGGGGCTTCGCCCTGGTTTGGCTGTTCATCATGACGTGGGCCTTGCAGGTGTTCGCCGCCGTCGCCGAGGATCGCATGCACGTCGGGGCCCTCTATTTCGCTGCGTTTCTTCACACGGGCGTCTTCGTATCGCTGCTGATATCGCTGCTGGAGCAATTCGCACTCCCCGGCAAGACGGCCTTCGCCCGCCAGCTCCACGACGCGCACCGGGGACGAGGTGCCTCTGGCCAGGGCGGCGAAGACGACGGGACTGTCGCAGAGAGCAGCGACCACGGGGGCAGCGAAGACGTCGACGACGCCGAGGAAGCCCCGACAGAGACGACTCCGCTCAGGGCGGGTGATCAGGGATACGGATCAAGCGTCCAGACGACTTTTGCCAGCACGTACCGGCGGTCCGTCGCGGCGGAAAGCTTGGCGCCCGAACCGCCGCCGGCGCCCGGCGCGTGGAGCCACCCGCCCTACCCCCATGAGCAGTCGTGGTCCGGCCGGCTGCCGACCTGGACCTGGTTCGTCCAGCTGCTGCTCCTCGCGCCGGCGCACGTCATCATGGTCGGAAATCTCGGCCTCGTCAATACGACCTCGACGGCGATGACGGGGGCGGACGGCAGCAGCCTGCTGATGCCGCTGATGGGCGTCGGCGTGGTGAGCATGCTGCTGCTGCTTCCCCTGGCACCCTTTATCCACCGCGTCACCCACCACATTCCCGTCTTCCTGCTCGTCATCTTCATTGGGACGCTCGTCTACAACCTGGTCGCATTTCCCTTCTCCACCAACAACCGGTTCAAGCTTCGGTTCCAACAGACGGTCGATCTCGACGCGGGAACCAACGTGGTGACGCTGTCGGGCCTCGAGGAATTCGTCCGGCCCGTCATCGCATCGATCCCGACGGCCGCGGGGCAGGAGATTCGATGCAGCAGGGCGGACACGGACGGTCTCGCGGATTGCCAGTACGACGCGTCGGCGCTGCCTCCCGACCCTGCCGACGGCAACAGCCTCGAGAGCTTGGTGTCGGTCAAGACGGCCAAGGCGGCCGACGCGAGAACAGCCAGAGTGCAAATCGAGGCGCTGAACACGAGGGTGTGCTACCTGGACGTGTCGCAACCCATTTTCGGCTTCTCCGTCGAGGGCGGAGGCGCGAGGGACGACCGCTTCGGCGCCCTCCCTAGGGATGGCTTCCAGCACCTCCGGGTCTGGCGGCGGACTTGGGATGGCCAGTGGAACGTGACGTTGCAGCTGACCGACGACGTATACCCGCGGGCCAGCGACGCGCCGGCAGCAGCCGAAGCGGGCGAGCTCAGACGGCGGTCGACGGCCGAATCCGCACTTGAAGTCACGGTCAGGTGCGCATGGGACGACGCGAACGAGGCGCCTAAGATGCCGGCGCTGGGCGAGCTGATGAGGTTCATGCCCGGGTGGGCCGTTGTCACGAAGAGGACGGTTGGGCTCGTCCAGGTGAAGAAGACGTACAAGGTGTGACGAGCGACACGAGCAGGGTTTGCCTTGGCGTCTGGCATGTAAGTGGAAGGGGGTCCCAGCCTATGCTTGGATTCTACCGGGTTGGGGACGGGCTCGCGTCAGCTGAGCATCGTTGTCGGTATTGTAATTGAGTATTCACTGGGCGGCTCATTCTGGTGCTTGCTTGTACTCGCTTCCGCAGCTCGTCCGCACGCTCCGTGTGCAGAGCCCAGTAGCCGAGCCTAGGAGAGTTAGCAGGGTTGCGGTGATGGGTGATGGATCGTCAGGCGTCATTGGCCACAGCTGCAGCGCTGCTCCTGATCGTCAGGGGCAACCCTGTTTGAACCTCAACGCTGACAACTCCAACCACAACTGCAACCACAACTCCAACCACGACGCATCGCGACTGTCATGCTCGCGGAGATCTGGCTGCCGTCGCAGCTGCGGGGCCCCAGGCGGCGCGCCCTCGTCTACTTTGTCTGCGGCAATCCGGGCTGCATCGGCTTCTACGCCGACTTCCTCGAGGCCCTGCGCGCCATGCTCGACTCGTGCGAGCGGCTCACGGCCTACGACGTCTACGGGCGCAACCTGCGCGGCTTCAGCGACGCCGAGCACGCGCCCTTTTCGCCGGCGCGGCCGCCCTGGGACCTCGACGGCCAGATCGACGCCGCCTACGACGACGTGGCCGGCAGAGGCGGCTCCTACGACCTGGTCGTCCTCGCCGGCCACTCCATCGGCGCCTACATGGTCGCCGAGATGATGCACCGGCACCGGCGCCGTGTCGCGACGCCCGGGCCCGACGGCGCGGCGCGGCGGCTCGCCCTGCGCCACGGCCTGCTGCTCTTCCCGACCATGGCCTCGCTCGCCCTGTCGCCGAGCGGCCGCCGGCTGGCGCTCCTGCGCCGCGTGCCGGGCTTCGAGGCCCGCGCGCACGCCTGGGCGCGCCTGCTGCTCGGCGCCGTGTCGGAGCGCGCGCTGCGGTGGCTGCTGGGCCGCGCCCTGGGCTGGTCGGCGCGCGCGGCCGGCGTCGGCGCCGAGTGGCTGAAGAGCCGCGACGGCGTGCGCCAGGCGCTGCACATGGCCATGTCGGAGCTGGACCAGGTCGGCGAGGACCGCTGGGGGGACGAGCTCTGGGAGGCGGCGGCGGACGGGGCGCAGACGGCGGCGGACGGGGCGCAGGCGGCGGCGGACGGGGCACAGGCGCCGGCCTTCTTCCTCTTCTACGGCCGCCGGGACCACTGGGTCGCGGACCGGGTCCGGGACGAGTTCGTTCGGCGCCGCAGGCAGCGCGGCGGGCCGAGCGTCGCCGTGGACGAGGGCCGTCTGCCGCACGCCTTTTGCACCAGCGAGCGTGAGTTGCCACTGCCGGCGTCGTCGATGGCGCTGACCGAGACTTGCGGGCAGACGGCAGCTGGGTGGTTGCCAAGAGGGTCCGCGGGTGGATACTGGAGATTGACGCCGGTGTCAAGGCGGATTGACGGTGTATCGGGCTCCGATCGATGTGTCAAGGAAGCATCGTCCTACTCCGTACACGTTGGGGTGCCAGACTCAGCAGACAGCTTATGGCCTTGGCTTCACGGCGGGCGGCGAGCTTCCCGGGTGAGTGACGACGCCATCTGGACACCATTCCTGCTCCGGTGAGTGCAGATGGTAGCGTTGGCGAGATGTTGCGATAAACTCATCGATGACGCCTCTCGGCCAGCAGCCTAGTCTTGAAGGCCTCTCTCCGCAACCTTGGAGTTGGCCTAAATCAAATGCAATGCTGGAACGATGGAGTGGCCGAGTGCACAATTACTATTAGCCAGATAACTCGGTTCGGACATTACACCTCCTCGCAGGAGAGCATTGCTAATCCAAACCTAACTCCCGCTTTTGGCTCAGCCTCATAAACAACTTTTGATCCGCCCGGGACGCTTCCCACAAAACTGCTCTTGGCCCGACATGTGCCGCGGATGTACCCATCGTGGCACGCTTACAGGAGCAGGGCTCCGAGACCGAGCATGGCGAGGCCGCCAACGGGGGCCAGGCCGGCAGCACCGGCAGTGACGATGGGGGCCGTGGGCGAAGTGCCGTTGGTCGAAGGCTTGCCCGTGGGCGCCATGGCGGTGGTGCAGTCGGTGGAGTGGTAGCCGCCGGACATGGTGGGCTGCGCTGACTGTGTAGGCTGGCCGGCGGCGCTGGACTGCTGGGAAGAGGCGGCGGACGAGGCGGCGGCGGACGAGGCGGCGGCGGTCGAGGCGGCGGCAGATGAGGCGGCCGAAGAAGCCGGGGCCGAAGAGGCCGGGGCCGACGAGGCAGCGCCCGACGAGGCCGCGGCCGAAGACTGGCCTCCGCTGCCGCCGCTGCCGCCGCTGCCGCCGCTGCCGCCGCCGCTCGATGCCTTGCAGAGCGCCTGGGTGGCGGGGAGGACCTTGTCTGGGGATGGCAGTCAGCGTGGCGTGCCTTGGCTCGCGCAAGAGGGGGCAACGCACTGAGGGCAACGTCCTGGCCACAGGCCTTCAGGACGCACGAGGTGGCTGAGCCCTGGATGGCGTCAAAGTTCTTGCAGATGCAGCCGTAGTCGCTGGTCGAACACTTGGTGTTCTGCTTGACGGCGTCGTCCAGGCAGGGCAGGGCGCAGGGGGGGATGCTGTCGCGGCCCTGGGCGTTGGCCAGAGCGGCGAGGAAGATGGCGGCAACAGGGGAGAACTTCATTGTGAAGGGCGGCGTCTTGGCTTGGGACGGCGGTATATACAAGAAGGACAGTGGCCGGCAGAGCGAGTGGATGAGGAGAAAGCGCTCGGGGGACGGGGGACGGGGAGGTTGGCTTTATGTAGGCTTACGGCCGCGTCACGGCTCACGGCTCGGGCTTGCCTTTGCCGGCTGGCTGGCCGCGGCCTCTCACACACGCTCTCTCGCTTGCTCACGTCGTCTCGCTACTGCGCTGCAGCCCCTAGTGCGGCCGGGGGCCGCGTCGTCCCCACACGCCGGTCCACCCGGCCGGCGGCGGCGGCGGCCGGGCGTGGACGAATGAGGGCGCGACCAACGGCAAGGCCCGATCTATTGTCTCGCCGGCTCGCGGCTGAGCAGAGGCCCAGGCCGTGATTGGCCGCTTCGGGAGGTTTGCAGACGCCAGCTCCCCTGCGCGGCGCCTTGCCGCATCCGCGGCGACGCCCGAGCCGCGGGCGCCGTCGACGGCCAGCGCCGGCGCCAGGGGCGAATCCGGGCCCGAGGCTGAGGCCGGGCGGTGTCTCGCGCGAGGCCGAGGGCAGAGCGTCCGGGTTGCTCCGGCGGGCGGCAGAGGCCGGCTGGGTTGCGGTCGGACGCTTCTGCCAGCGGTTGTAATGGCGGCGGACCCTGGACGTCGATGCTTGCCTGGTGAGGTCAGAAGGACGCCATGGTTCTCGAACAGCTGCATGGGAGTGTACTGAGACATGCATGTCGCAGTGGCATTGCATCAAGGAGGTCTCCTCCGATATTCACGTGAATCGGCCACTCATCTGGGACAAGCACCAGTCACTAGTCAACTCTCACCTCGACACGTCGCCCGGTGTCAGACAGGCGCCGTCGGGGTGGCACGACAGGCAACAAAGGGCTGCGGGAATAGCGTCGACCCTTTCGCATGTTCATACATACACGCAGTAGCACAGCGGCCAGGCCGTCCGCCATCGACGGCTCAACCCTTGAGAGAAGACCGGCCGCACCCATCTGGGCCGATCTCTTCGTCTCGGGCCAACCAACGGTGGACCCAGCCATCGACTGACGCAGCAGCTTACTGGCCAAGACATAGCCGCGTCTCGTATTCTGCTGGTGATGTGGCGAGCCTCGCAGGATCTGCAGGGTATGACGAGAGGGCGCTTCCCGCGTCAGCTCCATGCCGTTAGCTTCATCCCGTTCCCTTGGGCTGCAACTCTGCTATCTCGGCGGATGCAACCTCACCTGTTGTCCTGTACTTGGAATTTGAGCGTTATACACTGACAGGGGCGGAAAGCCCAGCGTTACACGGCTTGCTATGTGACTGCGTGATGCCGAGGTTGCGTAATGTCAGTGAGACATGGAGCTGCACGGCGCTGCGTGTTTTCATATATTGGCAGTTGGCGGCTTGTCATGTCACATGCTGTTGGGGTCCTAAGCACAAGGTCCTAAGCACAAGTCCTAAAGTTCCGCATCCAGGCATTGGATGGCACGGCGTGGCGGCCGCTCCGTCTGGCATCGTGGCGGTGCATCTCGGCGTGGCTCGGCCCGGCCGGAGCCACATTGCCGGCCTATATCATGTAGCATCGACCGTGACTACACACGACCGTCGATGCCGTCGAACCCTCACCGTCGACACATAACCGTCGACACATGACCGTCGACGCCATGGCAGCCACGGTCTTCAACGTCGGCGTCGTCGGCTACGGGTACGTCGACACGCGTGGCCGGCAGACACAGACTCGGCTGACAGCCCCCAGACTCTCCGCCAAGGTCTTCCACATCCCCTTCATCGCCACGACCCCCCAGCTCAGGCTGCACAGCATCGTGCAGCGCCAGCCCAGGCCCGGCAGCTCGGCGCCGCACGACCACCCCGGGGCCAGGCACTACACCGACGTCGACGCCCTGCTCGCCGACCCCGACGTCCATGTCGTCGTCATCACCACGCCGCCCGACAGCCACTTCGCCCTGACAAAGGCCGCCCTCGAGGCCGGCAAGCACGTGCTGACGGAGAAGCCCTTCGTGCCGTCGGCCGCCGAGGCCGACGCGCTCATCGCCGTGGCCGCCCAGAGGCGCCGCCTCGTCTGCGTCTTCCAGAACCGGCGCTGGGACGCCGACTTCGCCGCCGTCAGCCACCTCGTCGCCACCCGCGCCCTGGGCCGCATCGTCGAGTTCAACACGCACTTCGACCGCTACCGCCCCGCCGCCCCGGCCAGCTGGAAGGCCGCCCTGGGCATCGCCTCGGGCGGCAGCGCCCTCTTCGACCTGGGCACCCATCTCGTCGACCAGGTCTACCTGCTCTTCGGCATGCCCCGCGCCGTCCACGGCCGCCTCCTCTCGCAGCGCGCCGCCAGCGCCGCCGACCTCGTCACCCCCGACGCCATCTCGGCCGAGCTGACGTACCCCGACGGCATGCTCGTCCACGTCCGCACCAGCGTCCTCAGCGCCGAGACGGCCCAGCCGCGCTTCTGGGTCCGCGGCACCAAGGGCAGCTTCCGCAAGCACGGCCTCGACCCGCAGGAGGACCAGCTCAGGGCCGGCGCGAAGCCCACCGACCCGGGCTTCGGCGTCGAGAGCGCCGACCGCATGCGCCTGGTGCTCGTCGACGGGGACGGCGTCGCCAGGGAGGCCACGCCGCCCGAGCTCGCCCCCGAGACGTACCGCGCCTTTTACGCCGCCTTTGGCAAGGCCGTCGAGAGCGGCAGGCCCGACGACGTGCCCGTCAAGGCAGCCGAGGCGAGGGACGTGCTGCGCATCCTCGAGGCCGTCGTCGAGAGCGCGACGTCGGGAAGGGACGTCGTCTTGGCCTGAAGCAGGCGAGACGCTGAGGAACAGAATCCGGGGCATCCGCGACCGACACAGGAGGGAGCAACCTGCCGGGCACAGGAGCCAACTAGACCTCTGCATCCATCCCCGCCACCTCGTGCCTCGGCGGCGCTTCCATCACCTCGCGGCCGAGTCGATCCGTCGCCCGCCTCGGAATGGAGCCTCATCAGGCCCAGGGGCTGCTCTCCGGCGGCCCCGGCTCCTCGGCAGAGGTCGGCAACCGTGCCTCCTCCATCGCCGCAATAGCCCGCCGCGCGCCCAGAGCCATGCCGAGGGGCCGCGCCGCAGCCGCCGCCTGCCACGGCCCCCCGGGCTCGACGAGGTCGCGCGCCCGCGGCTCGTCGCACATGTCTCCCCAGCCGTCGCCCACGGGCGCCAGCCGCTCCTCGCCCGAGCCGCCGTCGTCGTCGGACTACTCGCATGGCGTCCCGCACTGGCGGCGAGACGCCGACGCCCTCGACCTCGAGGCCGGCTGCGCCCCGTGGACGTATGGCGGCGACAACCGGACCTTCCCCTGGCTCCCCTGTGCCCTGTTTGGCTCGCCCATCGAGCACAAGGCCCGCGATCCGGCCTCGTGCGACTCGGTGCACTACGACCCGCGGCCCCCCAGCCCCATGATGGGCTTCATCTGCCGCTTCCTCCTCTTCTTCGCCTACTGCGCCGCCATCTCCCTGTTCAACCGCAGGCTCAAGAGAATCGGCATCGACTGCGGCCACGGCCATTCCGGATCCTTTTTTGGGCACAAGCCCGGCGAAGACGCCGACGGCCCGTTGGAGGGACCGTCCGAGTCGCTAGCCATCCTCTGGGCAGAGACGCTCGTCACCACGGGCGCCTGCTTCTTGCTGGCACAAGGGTACTACGGGTATGTGTGGGAAAGGGAAGAATGGGTGGCCCAGCCGGTTTGCCGTCTGACACGACGCCCAGTATACGGGCGGCGCGGGAGCGCATGGAGCGGGTCAAGCAGACAACCGTCACGCTCGCCTACTCCTTCATGAAGACGTCGACGGTCGGCGGCGTCGGCCACGGCAAGGACGAGCTCCAGGTCCTGATATAGTAGGCCCTCGGCTTCGGCGTCGGTCGCTCGCTCGCTGACCAGCGGCAGCGAGTGCCTCGCACTGCTCACGGCGTACCCCGTCGCCCTGCTCGAGCAGATGCGCGGCAACACGTGCGAGCCGGCCGTGGCGCGATACTGCCACGACGTGGCGAGGGCGCTCAAGCGGCTCCGCGACGGCGACGACTCCATCGTCGCCGGCCACATGTACGGGCGCGAGCCGTGGGCCGGCAGGGGCGGCGGCCAGGCCCGATTTGTCACGGTCGAGTACTTCTTCGAGATCTTCTCCCTGCAGCTCCAGCTCGAGTTCAGCCGGCAGGCGATGAGGACGAAGGCGCCGTCGATGACGTCGCAGCACATCCTCTACAACCTCCGCAACCACTTTGAGAACTTTGTCGATCTGGGAAACCTGGACGATCGGAGGACGCCCATCATCCGTGAGGACACGCTCTGCAGAGGGCCCCTCTACAGAGGCAGCCGCTGACGGGAGGCAGGCGAGAACATCGACATGCTCGGCCTCGCAGGGCGCGAGTGCAGCATATTCGCGCTCATCGACGTGATCCCCCTGGCGTTCCTGTGGTCCACTCACATCGCCGGCTGGCTCATCGCGCTGTACTGCCCGGTGCAGAACTGCGACCGGCTGGTCAGCTGGCCCCGCGGCGGCGACGACGAGGAGAGGCTGGAGCTGCCCGACATGGCCCTCGTGCTGCCCATGGCGGTGCTGGCCATCCTGAGCGCCATGCTGACGACAGTGCTCGCCGAGATGTGGCAGATGTGGGACCCCTTCGACACGGGCACCAACACGCACGCGTGGACGCTGGGCATCGCCAACGAGATCGACAACATGATCAACGAGTTCTACGAGTACGACACAAAGGGGCTCGTGCGCAAGCACGCCTACATGGACACGTCGGCGTACCTCGACGACATGGGCCTCGGCAGCTGCGGCAGCTCGGGCAACCGGGCGCAGACGGTGTGAGGGGAGCGTGGCGACGACGTGTGGTTATTGATCTCATGCCTGGTACTAGCTCGCATAGGGGCCTCGAACTGCTTCATCCAAATACAAGACGCTTTATCCTTGGGGAATCGGGGGGAACGGTGAAGACACGGCGAATTTCCGAGCCATACATAGCCCAAAGGGGGGGGTGTTGGTGCTAGAGCAAAAAGGCCAGGACGGACATTGCAGCCACCACGGCCACTGTCGGGCCCGCGGTCGAGGCGGCGCTTTTCACGTCGATGGGCTTGCTGAAGAGGGAGGGTTCGTAGGGCGCGGGCGTCGTCTCGTTGAGCCGGCCGTCCCAGCAGTACCTGGCGAAGCACTGGTTGCACTTGTCCGGGACGGCGGCGCGGGTGCGGTCGAAGCTGCGCGAGAGCATGGCGCAGGCGACGCAGGCGGGCCAGTCGGGGTCGCGGGTGGCGTTGAGCTGGGTGACGACGGCCCAGCCGTTCTGGATCATGGCGTCGCGCTCGCGGGGGTCGACGGAGAGGGTGAAGGTGGAGAGGTTGGAGGAGAAGACGTAGGGGTAGTTGGGCAGGTAGACGACGAGGGGCGCGGGCGTCGACGTGTTGGAGGCGTTGCAGCCGAAGAAGACGGGCCGGGTGTTGAGGCCGAGGTTGAGAAAGGTGGCCTGGCCGGGGACGACGGGGAAGGCGGAGCCGTTGGAGAGGTCGGGGCGGAGCGAGCGCTGGTAGGTGGCGACGGCGGAGGCGCCGTCGGGCCAGCTGTGGTTGGTGTCGGCCGAGGAGTCGACGGCGAAGACGACGTCGACGGCGCGCTGGCGGAAGAGGTGCGGGTAGAAGGGGATGTTCTGCTTGTCCTCGCCGCCGTCGACGAGGGTCAGGCGGTCCGAGGCGGCGGCGGGGTTGGTGGCCGGGTTGTAGCCCCTGAAGGGGTTGGGCATCCAGTCGGCGATGTCGTTCTGGCTGGCGCCGAGGGCGTGCAGCATGGACGAGAGGGCGTCGACGATGAAGCGCGGCACGTCGTCGGGCACGGAGCCGTTGGCGGTGGCGTTGTCGAGGTAGAGGACGAACTGGTTGAAGAGCGAGCTCGAGGTGCCCATGACGAAGCCGACGTTGTCGAAGCCGGCGACGCAGCGCTCGCGGGCGGGCAGGCTGCCGTTGTCGAAGCGCGAGCCGACGTAGCGCAGCGGGGCGTAGCCGTAGAGCGAGCGGTCCGACGAGCCGAGCTCCCACGGCGAGAAGGCGAAGACGGTCGAGTTGGCGGCGACGACGGTCTCGCCGGGGGCGCGGCCGTCGGCGACGAGGAAGGGCAGCGGGGCGCGGCCGGCGGCGAAGTCGGCGTCGTCGGCGATGGAGGAGAAGGTGAAGCCGGGCCCGCCGGCGGCGGCGTTGACGAGCTGGTACGAGAGCATGCGGCCCCAGTAGTCGGTGAGGGAGACGTTGAAGCCGGCGCGCTCCTTGTCCTGGACGTCGTCGAGGATGTCGCGGTAGTACTGCAGCAGGCTGTACTGCTCGGGGCCCTTGAGGATCGAGTTCTGCAGCTGCCAGACGTTGGGCGAGGCGGCGGCGTCGCGCACCGACGAGAAGTTGTTGGCGTAGAGGCTGCCGACGAGCCAGCCGCCGCCCGACAGGCCGGACAGGTAGGTGGCGCTCTGGAGCAGGCCGCCGAGGTTGCCGGGGGCGTCGGCGCCGGCGGAGCGCGCGTCCCAGGCGGCGAGGGCGCCGGCGCCGTTGAGCATGGCGCGGTAGCCGCCGCCCGAGACGGCGAGGCCGACGACGGGCAGGGGCGCGGCGTCGCGCTCGGCGCCGGCGAGGTAGGCGTCGCTGTCGAAGCCGGGGACGGCGAGGCGGCGCAGCAGCGCGCGCACCGCCGGCAGCGTCTCGTTGCGGCGGCGCGGCAGCCAGGCCTCCTCCTGCGGCGCGAGCGGCGCGCCGGGCCGGATGGCGGGGCGCTGCGGCGGGCAGTCGACGGGCGCGGGCGCGTAGCCGCGGGGCGCGCGGTCGGAGGCGCGGCGGAGGACGTCTGGGTGGTGAGTGGTGAGCAGAGAGGACGCGAGGCTGGGCGGCTGACGTCAGCGAGGCTGCGCACCTGCATCGTCGCGCTGGCCCAGCGCCGGCGCCAGCGCTGCGGCGGCGGCCAGCAGCAGCGTCACGGAGCGCGCGGCGGCCATGACGGGCGAAGCTGGCGCGCGACAGCACGGGGCGGCGCCGCGCTTTTAACGGCGGCGCAGGGGGGCGCGGCGGTGCTGCTCCGCCGCATTGACGCTTGCTGGGCCGGCGCCGGCTGTCGTTTGGCACGCCCCGTCTGGCGCCCCGGCCGGCGGGACTTGCCAAGGGATTGGCGGCTGCGCCCCGCTGGGGTGGCATCAGAACGTGGCAGGACAGCGTGTACGTACAGCGTACAGGTACGCGCAGTGCCCGAGTCGGGTTGGCGCGCGTCGGGCTGACGTCGTGACCTAGCGTCACCCAGGGGCTAGTATTATGTGAGAAGCACCCCGGTCCTATACCGCAGACGGCGCCAAGAACTGTCTATGTCCTTTTGTATTCCCTTTTGTGTTTCCTTTTGTATTTCCTTTTGGATTCCCTTTGTATTTCCTTTTGCATTTCCTCTTGCCTCGAGTCAACCGCTGCCCATCACGGCCCAGCCTCCCCAGACGCACCTGTTCCCTCGCCCGTCTTCCCTCCCTCGCCGCCCTCGCCGCCCTCGCCGCCCTCCCTCGCCTCCTTCGCTGCCTTGCCTGCTCCGCCGCCCTTGGCCTGCCGCTTCCTCCCCGTCTGCGCCGCCCCCCCGGCCCGCTTCTTGGCCGCCTTGGCCGGCATCCTCCGCGAGCTCCCCTCGCCCGCCTCCTCCGTCTTCACCCTCGCGCCCTCCGTCTCCGAGACAAAGTCGTCGTCCAGCGCCTCCAGCGCCGCCCGCGGCAGCTTCAGCGCCAGCGCGTCCCAGTACCGCCGCCACTCGTCGACGCGCTCGCCCACGCCGCGCTTGAGACTCGCCTCGTCGCCCGACGCCTTCTTCGCCCGCCTCCCCATCGAGCACACCTCGCCCGCCACCGCCGTCTCCGCCTTGGCCACCTGCGTCACCACCTTGTCGGAGAGCCCCCTGAGCGTCTTCTTGAGCTCCCCCCCGGCCGTCTTCAGCTCTGCGTCGACGGCCCGGCCCACGTCCACGAACAGCGACGCCTTGAGCTGCTCCGCGTGCCTGCGCATCGTCGCCACCTGCCGGTTCTTCTTGCCCTTGCCTGGCCGACCGTCAGCCTCTCGAGCGCCAATGTCCCGGCGTCGCCACTTACCCCTGACGCCCTGCGCCTCCATGTATGCGTCCCTCATCAGATCGCCGATGCGCTCTCTCGACCCGAGCTTGATCAGCCTGGCCGTCGACCGGTAGTGCGCTAGCGCCTCCTTGACCCTGGTCCTGTACTCGCCAAATAGGTTCTCCACCTTGTAGGCGCCGCCGCGGAATGAGTCTCGGAACTCGGCCGGCAGCGACTCCAGCCGGGAGATGTCGTCGATGTGGCACGCAATTATCCGCTGCAGGCCGTCGTCTAACGACCTCGTCTTGTCTGATAGCATCTGCCCAAACATCTGTCCCCACGTGAAGGCGTGCGGCCCCCAGAACAGCCCGTACCTATACCGTCAGCTCCGTCCTCGCCGCCGACGCCGGGCACTTACGTCCGGGCCTGCCAGCAGTGCGTCTTCCGCGGCTTCGCGTATGTCCGGAACGCGCCTCCACGTCGCCGGATGCACGCCGCGTACGTACACCAGTGCAGCACGTCGCCCGACATGCTCCGCTGGTAGCCGTCGACATGTGCCACGAACCGCTGTGCCGAGCCGCCGTTTCGGCCCTCGTGGCTCGGCGAGTTGGCCTTCTGCCGCCGGTCGATATACTGTGCAAAGTTCCTCATTTTCCTGCCCAACGTCTGCGCGGCAGTTAGCGAAGCCGGGCCGATGCCGACGCACCACTTGCCTCCTTTAGCACGCATCGCTGCTTGTCTAGGGCCGAGACGACGCTGGGTCGCTCCGTCTCGGGCAGCCTCGGGCCCGCGTATCCCTCGTCCGCCGCCCAGCCGCCGATGGCGTCGAACAAGACGTGGCAGCGATGGAGGATGCCGTCGGCGTGCTCCTCCCGCCTCGGGAGGGACCCGCGGACCATCCAGGCCTTGAGGTCGTCGATGCCCGTCGACCGGGCGTCGTGGAACGCGGGCTCGGGCTGGCCCCTGGCGAGGGCCCGGTGCGCCTTGCTGCTGACCGGGAAGACGTCGAGCTCCGTCGACACCTTGGTCGCCGTCTTGGCCCGCATCGAGTTCCGGATGCGGTCCACGTATTCCTGAAAGGTCCGCCGCGTGTCGTTGCTGCGCGCTTCTATGCACTTGCCGAGGCACAGCGCGTCGAGCCGCCGCACCTCGTCGCTCAGCCCCGTGCCGCCCTGCCCCATGCTCGACAGCTCGCTCCTCTTGTCTTCCAGGTCCTTTATTATGGCCGCCATCTCGGGCGGCATCTCGTCGGTCGGCCACTCCGTGTCGGCGAAGCTGCGCCAGTCCATCTGATCGACCTTTGTGACGACGACGCACAGGCCGCTGTCGCGGATCATGCCGTCGGCCTCGAGGTCCATCACCTGGTCCTCGCGGATGAGCTCGATGGCGGTGCGGTTGTCGAAGGCGCGGTCGCCCGGCGCCACCACCATGAGGCGGTCCAGCTTGTTGTAGTAGCGGCGCGCGACCTGGGACCGCGCCTCGAGCGCGTCCATCTCGCCCGGCAAATCGACGAGCACGATTCCGTTGCGCAGGATGTCGGCCTTGACGAAGACGTCGACCATCTCCACCAGCGGCCAGCGCAGCACCTTGGCCTTGGCCATGCTGCCGACGTACGGCTTCACCGCCAGCAGGAACTCCCGCGCGTCGTCCTTGGCCACGGCGACGACGACGCCGCGCTGCGGGTCCTCGTCGAACAGCTCGTGCTGGTGCTTGCACCGCCGCGTGATCTCAAACGCCAAGTTATTCTTGCCGAGGTCGAGCAGCAGCTGCTTATCGAGGCCGGACCAGCCGCGGATCAGGTTCAGCTGCTCGTGGAACTTTTCACGCTCGCCGTACGTGACGCTGTCGTCGCCGCCGTCGAGCTCCACCCTGTCCTCGAACTCGTTGAACTCCTGGAAAAAGGCCGCAAGCTCCTGGTCGACCGTCTCCCGCGACTTGAGACGGATCGTGGCCGCCAACGTCTTGTCCGTCTGGCCGGGCTTCGGGTACGAGAAGCAGCACACAGCCGCCGTGCAGGCGCCGTTCTGGCTCGACGGCGCGATGTCCGCCACCTCGCTGACCAGCACGTTCAGCAGGCTCGACTTGCCGACGCCCGTGTCGCCGCCGGTCCCGATGAGGTACTGGAACGCGCTGGCGTCTCTCTGGAGAGCATCTGCGCCGGTCAGTCGTGCTCGAGCCACGGGCGCCGCACCTACCGACGAGCGATTTCCACGCATCTAGATCTAGGTCCGAGCCGCGCTTGGCATTTGCGATGCCGTCGGCAATCTCCTGGAGCCCAGCCAGTGCCGTGCGGACGGCCTCCTCCTTGGCTGCGACCCGTTCGGCCAGATTGGGGCCAGCATTGAGGGCCGGATCGAGCAGGATCTGTGCCGGGGCCTCGTTTGACGAAGCCGAGTACCCAGTGCCGCTCATTTCCGGGTGTCAGAAGAGGATGCAGAGAGCACTGTCTGGGCTGCGTTGGCCAACGAGCGCGAGTGGATAAGCCCTCAGCACGGGGCGGGAAGAGGACGAGAAGCGACGCAAGAGGATGGCAAGAGAAGCTGAAACGGGTTTATATTAAGGAGAGTTTGGGGCAGAGGAGAGGTAAGGTGGAGAGGTAGAGGTATAGAGAGGAGGAGAAGAGGGGAAGAGGGGAAGAGGGGAAGAGGGGAAGAGGGGAAGAGGGGAAGAGGAGAAGAGGAGAAGAGGAGGGAGGAGACATAAGGTAGAGAGGTAGAGAGGTAGAGGGGAGGAGGAGAGAGGGGTGGTAAGGTAAGGTAAAGAGGAGAGAGGGGTGGTAAGGTGAGGTAAGGAGGAGAGAGGGGTAGTAAGGTGAGGTAAGGAGGAGAGAGGGGTAGTAAGGTAAGGTAAGGAGGAGAGAGGGGTGGTGAGATAAGGTAAGAAGGAGAGGATAAGAGGAGGAGAGGAGAAGAGGAGGTAACGAGATAAGGAGATAAGGTAAGGAGGAGAGGAGGAGAGGAGGAGAGGAGGAGAGAAGGAGAGGAGGAGAGGAGGAGGAGGAGGAGAGGATGAGGAGCAGGAGAGGAGGAGAGGAGGAAGAGAGGAGGCGAGGAGAAGAGGAGAGGAGGCGAGGAGAAGAGGAGAAGAGGCGAGGAGAAGAGGAGAGGGGGCGAGGAGAAGAGGAGAAGAGGAGAAGCAGTACAAAGTGCAAACGCCAGTACCTAAGTGGCTACCACTGGCCAACGCACAGAACATGCAACCGAGGACGCCGACACCGGCGAGACGTAGGCTGCGGCGTTAGCTAGAGATACACGTAACAGAACCCCAATTGCCCATATGTACGCGAGATGGAAGCGTCCTCGACACCGACCTGATGCCCATCGCCTCCAGGCAGCCGAGCCGATCCGAAGGCCTGGGCACCCGATCCGTCTCGCCGGGGAGGTTCCCTCTCCTCAGGCCGGCTCGCCCCGTGTCCCGTCGGCCAGGTATCCCTGGAGGCGCCAGAGCAGCATGTGCAGGTGCAGCATGCTCATGCTGCGCCACTGCGTCAGCACCAGGACGTCGTGGTCGCGGAAGACGGGCGCCTCGTCGCGCAGCCGCCGCACCTCGTCCCCGCCCAGCAGCCAGGTCAGGTTGTGCACCGCCATCTTGCGCGCGTACCGCGCCCCCGCGACGTCGAGCGTGGCGTACGGCCGGGCGGCGGCCTCGGCCGGCAGCCACAGCACGCAGCCCCGCAGCCGGACGGCGCCGACGTCGTCCCAGCCGGCGCACGGGTGGACGAACTTGTCCTTGGGCTCCCCGGCCGGGCGGCTGCGCGCCATCAACGCGTCGACGGCGCGCCGCCGCAGCATCGCCAGCAGCACGTCGCCCATGTCCTGGCGCCAGACGTGGTTGCGCGTGTCGGGCGTTACCGACATGCCGCTGCGCCCGGCCAGCAGCATGGCCGCGTGCCTCCTGACCGGGCCACCGATCAAGTCCACCACCGACTTTCGGCACAGCGTGTAGCTCGTGATGGGTCCGCGCCCGCGTCGGCGACCTTGGTCCGCGTCGGCGCTCGCCGCCGGCCCGGGAGACTGCCCGGAAGACTGCCCGGAAGGCGGCCCGGAAGACTGCCCGGGAGACTGCCCGGAAGACGGCCCGGAAGACTGCCCGGAAGACGGCCCGGAAGACTGCCCGGAAGACGGCCCGGAAGACGGCCCGGAAGGCTGCGGCCCCGGCAGCCCAAAGGACAGCGGCCCCGGCGCCCACCACGGAGCCCCCGTGCCCGGATGCCTCACCAGCTCAAAGTCCTGCAGAAAGTACCGCGGCAGGTATGCAGCCGTGTTTGAGCATTTGCGCATCGGCGTCTCGAGCGCCCTCGCTGCCGTCGTCAGCCATGCTTCGAGCCCTCATCTCGCAAGACGGACCGTAAGGGTTGTTGGCCAGCTTCTTCCTAAACCGGCCCATTGGCTTGCCCGGGTCCGCCTTCTTCTGCCGCCGCCGCGACTTGATCCACGCCGGGTCCAGCAGGGGGGAGAGCGGCAGCGGTCCGGCGGCCGTCGAAATCGTCTTCTGCTCGGCGTCGACCCGCACGCCGCTGCCGTCGTCGTCCTCGCCGAGGCAGGCCTCGACCCTCCGCGCCAGGGCCTCCCTCGTGAGGTCCGCCTTGTCGTACGAAACCCATCGCCGCTGGAAGCCGACAAGACGCGCCCGCATGGTGGCGACGAGAGACGGTCGACGCTCGCATGTCGTCGGGACGGATTTTCCTGCCGGCATGACTAAGCGCGTCACGACAAGCCGCCAGCTGCGCCCGAGATGCCATCGCAAACCATGATGCCTCTGCGCCCCGGACTGCTGCGGGCCCTCTCGCGGCTGCCGCGCCACGCGCGGTCGGGCTTCTCCAGCAAGGCCCCGTCCATGGACT
Source organism: Hypocreales sp. Mo6-1 (assembly GCA_002939055.1). Lineage (NCBI taxonomy): Eukaryota > Fungi > Ascomycota > Sordariomycetes > Hypocreales > Hypocreales sp. Mo6-1. The sequence goes on from PNEP01000013.1 coordinate 5,663,266, forward strand.
ACATCCCGATGCCGTACATCGAGGAGACGTCGGTGAGCCGGGCCGAGCCGACGTCATAACCTGCGCTAACGAGGCAGGCCGCCGGCAGGAAAACATGTGAGACGGGAAGCGTCCCGCGCCGCACGCCCGCTGACCTCCCAAGGGGACATCTTCTCCAAGCTGCTGCAGGTACGAGCGCGCCGCGCGAGCGCGGGCCCGGCTGACGGCGCAGGAACGCATCGTCTGCCTCAACGGCGAGATCAACGACTACATGTCGGCGTCCATCGTGGCGCAGCTTCTCTGGCTCGAGTCGGACACGCCGGAAAAGCCCATCACCATGTACATCAACTCGCCCGGCGGCTCCGTCACGTCAGGTGAGTCTCGCCGCGGCGCGCACGCTCCCCGCTCACATGGGCAGGCATGGCCATCTACGACACCATGACGTACATCAAGTCGCCCGTCTCGACCGTCTGCGTCGGCGGCGCCGCCTCGATGGCCGCGATCCTGCTCGCGGGCGGCGAGCCCGGCAAGCGGTGCGCCCTGCCGCACAGCTCCATCATGATCCACCAGCCGCTGGGCGGCACGCGCGGCCAGGCGTCCGACATACTCATATACGCCAACCAGATCCAGCGCATCCGCGAGCAGTCGAACCACATCATGCGCCACCACCTCAACACGGCCAAGGGCTACGACAAGTACTCGGTGGACGAGATCAACGACATGATGGAGCGCGACAAGTACCTGAGCGTCGACGAGGCGCTCGAGCTGGGCGTCATCGACGAGGTCCTGACGAAAAGAGACAAGGGGCAGGCTGAATAGCTTCATGTACCGAGAAATCGACGCACCGATATATCACCCCGTCCGTAACTCCGCAAGCCGTGAGTGAATTACCGCGCCCGCCTCCCGTTCCAGGCCGCCACAAAGGCCGCCTTGTCGTCCATGGTCAGGCCGACCCTCTTGACCCGGCCCAGCCGCGCCAGGGCATCCGCGACGCGGTCGAGGACCCGCTGCTCGTCGCCCGAGGGGTCGCACGAGGGCTCGCCGGCTGCCTTGCGCCGCGGCCGGTCGCCGCTGCCGTTTGTCGCCGCCGCCGCCGTGGCGTCGGTCCGGAGGCCCTCGGCGATGCGCACGCGGATGCACGTCGTCGGCCGGGAGAGCAGGTCCCACAGGAACCGCAGCCACCGGCCGGGGACCGGCGTCGTCACGTCGGGCGGCGTGTAGCGGATGCTGACGGGGAAGATGTGGACGTGGGGCGGGCACCGGGCCAGGACCGGGCTCAGCGGCAGGATGGCCTTGCCGTTGGTGGTTCCGCACTCGGGGAAGACGGCGACGACGCGGTCCGGGTGCTGCTCGAGCAGGTCGCCGATGTCGACGAGCTCGGCGCCCGGCGGCGGCGCGGTGCGGACGGGCCCGAGGGCCGCGGCCACGGCGCCCAGCAGGCCGACGCGCCGCAGCCCGCCGCCCGGGTACGACACGGTGAAGACGGGGTCGAGCACGGCGGCCAGGTAGACGGCGTCGATGGGGCTCGTCAGGTTCGCGACGACGACGGACCCGGGGTGAGGGAACCGCTCGCGCGGCTGCTCCGACAGCGTCCCGCGCCGCACCCCGTCCAGCTGCAGGTCCACCCACCAGATGCCAGGGATGGCCATCAGGCCCCAGAGCGCCACCTTGCGCGCCACGACGGGCAGCGGCAGCTGGTGCAGGAGGCCGAAGTAGCCGGCCGCGTAGGCGAGGAAGAACGGGAGGCGGAACAGGAAGACGAGCCCGTGGGCCAGCGCCGCCACGGGCGAGAGCGGCGTCGCCACGGGCAGGAACGGCGCGATGCCCGTCGCTGGCCGGTCAGCCGCGTCGCGAGCGGGCGGAGGAGGCTCACCTCTGTCGCGAAACTGGCTGTACTTTTCCATTGCGTGCCGCGTTGCTGAGCTGGCCGGCAGCTGGTGGTGAAGTCGAGCTTTCAACATGTGAGCGCTTACTAAGGCGCCACGCCACCGTTGTGGCTGCACCAGCCACGGTTGCCCTCGCGACGGGGTAAACAACGGCGCTGCAGCCACCGCGTCCGCCAAACTTCGCGTCTCTCCCTCACAGCTCGCTCGCCGCGCAACGCCGCCATGGATGCTGCAGAGAACCGGGTACGTGCCCGCGCCGAAGGACGTGCCGCCGCTGGCTCTGCTGACCCGACAGCTGGCGCGCTCGCGCTCGAGTCGCCTGCCCGGGCCGGCCGTCAACGCCGGACTGACCGAGTGGAGCGACTCGCAGAACAACGCTCGCATGCAGTCGTCGTCGATCCCGGCGCCCGGCTCCAAGGGCGTCAAGCGGGAGATGTGCAACCCAGGTTCGACGGCCGCCGGCGATGGGGCGCACCGCGTTGACGCCGCCGCAGCGCAGCCCGATGCCAAGCGCAAGCTCCTGGCCGAACGGGCCGCCGAATACCCCCCCAAGCTCACGGCCGACGCTCGGACGGTCAAGGGCCAGCACCTACCAGCCATTCAGGTAGGTGACCCCCTATTGCTCCTCTTCTTTGCTCTCCCTCTTCTCTGCTAACGTCGGCTTAAGCCCTCCCGTCCTGGAGCACCAGGCTCCGGCCTCGCAAGAAGCTTCGGCCGTGCCCCCGATCGATCGGCTCCAAAGACACGCCCGCCGCACGGCAGATCGAAAAGCCAGGTGCCGCGTCCGCGGACCGCCCACGGCAACCGCGACGAGGACGGCGATGTCTCTACAAGCAGCGGTACGGCCCCCGACCACAAAGCCTCCAAAGGCGGCTCGGCCGGGGAAAGCTCTCTGTCCACCGGGCTCAGCGGCCTGAGCCTGGGCAACCCGCCTCCCAGTGGAAGTCAAGTGACCCGCCCCCGATCGCAGACGGCGCCGCAGCCACCACGCGTCAAGGGCGAAGCTCCGCCGTCGCTGCGTCCGGACACCTAGGGGGTGCCTCCGACGCCGACGCGCGAGCAGCTCGGTCGGAAGATCGACCACGTCCGCAGGACCGTCCTCCGGGCCCCCTGCTCCCCCTCCAAGTCTCCGTCTCCCCGCAAGTTCCTGACCAAGGATTCTAACGTGACTGCCTACTCAGCCTGGGACATTGACGGCCGCGTCGACACCATCGAGCTCCAGTTCAAGGAGCTCAAGAGCATGGTGGACGACTCGCTCACCCAGAAAAGGGACGACGACAACGCCCTCGAGCTGGCCAAGACGCGAGGTGGGTGAACGACGGCGCCGGCCTGACGACTGCTGACGGTCTGCAGTCTCGCAGCTCGAAGACGACCGGAGGAAGCTCGAGGACGACCGGAACAAGCTCGAGGAGCGCAACGAGCGGCTCAGGGAGGAGCTGGCTGCGGCCAAGGATGACGGGCGGCACCTGCGGCACGAGCTGGAACGGCAGCAGTGGAGCCACGGCCGGGCGACGGACGACCTCGAGCGGCGGCACGGCGAGGCCATGGACGACGTCGAGCGCAGGCACCGGGCGGCGGTCGACGACCTGGGCCGCGAGCTGGAGCAGGTCAAAGACCACGAGGCGGCGGAGGCGCAGCGGCGCATCGAGGCCCTCACGCGGCTCCACCGGCAGGAGCTCGAGGACGAGCGCCAGAGCAAGGACAGGGAGATGGACGACGCGCGGGCGCGGCTGGGCGACGAGCGCCGGGAGGTGGAGCTCGCGCTGCAGCGCCGCGACGGCGAGCTCCGGACCGCCCTGTCGCAGGCCGAGACGCTGCGGGCGGAGCTGGAGCGCGAGAGGTCGCTCGCGGGCGGGCTGCGGACCAGCATGCACGAGCTGTCGGCGTCCAACGCGGCGCTCGAGGCCCGGGCCGGCTCGCTCCGGGCGCAGGTCGAGTTCCTCGAGTCGGACAGCAAGGCCCAGTCGGACTCGTTCGCCAGCATGGAGGCGCGGCTGCAGGAGGCGCTGCGGGCGGCGGACGAGGCGCGGCAGGGCCTCATGCGCGAGGAGACGGAGCGGCGGATCCTCTTCAACAAGTACCAGGAGCTCCGGGGCAACATCCGCGTCATGTGCCGGGTGCGGCCGGTGCTCGGCGACGGCGACGGCGAGGCGGCGCGCATCTCGTTCCCCGACGACAAGACGTCGGCGGAGATTGTCGTGGCCGGGCCGGAGGAGCGGAGCAGCCTGGGCGTGGTGTCGCGGCGGAGCCACGGGTTCGAGTTCGACCGCGTGTTCGCGCCGGACGCGCGCAACGACGACGTGTTCGGCGAGATCTCGCAGCTGGTGCAGAGCGCGCTCGACGGGTACAACGTGTGCATCTTCTGCTACGGCCAGACGGGCTCGGGCAAGACGCACACCATGTCGGCCGACGACGGCATGATCCCGCGGGCGACGCACATGATCTACGAGTCGGCGACGCGGCTGCGCGACAAGTCGTGGGCGTACTCGATGGAGGGCTCCTTTGTCGAGGTGTACAACGAGGAGCTGCACGACCTGCTGGCGCCGCAGGGCAAGAAGGCGGAGAAGCTCGAGATCCGGCACGACGAGGCGCGCGGGCAGACGGCCATCGCCAACGCGCGCACGGCGCGGCTCGACTCGGCGGCGAGCGTCGAGCGGATGCTGCGCGAGGCCCAGGGCAACCGGTCCGTGGCGGCGACGCGGGCCAACGAGCGGTCGTCGCGCTCGCACAGCGTCTTCACCCTGCGGCTGGTCGGCGACAACGCGGCGACGGGCGAGCGGCGCGAGGGCGCGCTCAACCTCGTCGACCTGGCCGGCTCGGAGCGCGTCAAGCAGTCGCAGGCCGAGGGCGAGCGCATGCGCGAGGCGCAGAACATCAACCGCAGCCTCAGCTGCCTGGGCGACGTCATCGAGGCCCTCGGCCGCGGCGCCGCGCACGTGCCGTACCGCAACTCGAAGCTGACGCACCTGCTGCAGTACAGCCTGGGGGGGAGCAGCAAGACGCTGATGTTCGTCATGGTGTCGCCGCTGGAGGCGCACCTGAAGGAGACGTTGACGAGCCTGCGCTTCGCGACCAAGGTATGTGTGCCCGTGAGCCGGCGACGCGTCCGTCCGCTGACAGCCCAGGTGCACAACACGCACATCGGCACGGCCAGGGCGCGACGGGGTTGAGTAGATCGAGTAGTGCTATCCATTGTTGAGCCTTGCCTGCATGCATGTACCCTGTGGCCCGTGCGAGAATGACGCATACATGGCGCCGCCTCGCCCAAAACTTCACCTCGGCCATGGCCCAGCGACCCGGACTCGACGCGTCCATCTGGGCGCCGGCGGCGGCGACGCCCCTCACGCGCGCGCAGGCGCTGCACCGCTTCGAGCAGGCCTGCCGGCGGCTGCGGTGGAAGTCGATCGACCTCGAGAACGCGTACCGGCGGGCGCGCGCGCCCGAGCCGTGGGCGTTTGCGGCGCACGAGGCGGAGCGCAACTTCAAGGTCGACTTCCACGAGTTTTACGTGTGGATCGAGCAGGCCGTGGTGCTGCTGCTGCGCGTCTTTGGCACGGCCGTCGAGCGCGCCGGCACGGCCGTCGAGCGCGCCGCCGGCAGCGGCCGCGACCGCCACGCGTATCACCACAACGTGCTGCGCGCCCTCGACGACGCGGCGCACCCGCTGCACGCGGCGCTGGGCCGCGGCCGCGTCAACCGCGCGCTGTGGAAGGCCAAGGAGCTGCGCAACCGGTGGAAGGACGCGGCCGCGGGCGAGACGCCGCCGCTGGCCGCCTACGACCTGGGCGCCATCGTCGGCGACGTCATGGCCGGCCTGGAGGCGGCCTATGCCGTGGCGGCGGCGAGGGTGCGCGAGGAGCAGGCGGACGCGACGGACGCGACGGACGCGGCGGACGAGTGGGAATGGATGGTCGAGCCGATGGACTGGGAGGCGGAGGTGGTGCGTGATGCCCCCGGTCTCTGTGATACCCGGTCTCTATGACACCCTCTCTCTCTCCCCCCCCCTCTCTCTCTCTGCCTCTCTCTGCCTCTCTCTCTCTCTCCTCATGCCCAGGTCTCTGTGACACCCCAGCCGGCCGTCCGCGACGCCGTCCGACGGCTGACTCACCCCATGCACATGCAGCCTGCTCGTGCCGTTCCCCGCGTCCCCTCGCCCTCCTCCTCTCGCCCTCCTCTCCACGCCATCCGGCCCCGTGTGCTGCCCCCAGGATGCTGCTGCCGCTGTTCGCCGCGCTGGCCGCGGCCTCGCCCTTCGACTATGTCATCGTCGGCGCCGGCACCTGCGGCCTGCTGCTGGCCAACCGGCTGTCCCAGGACCCGCGCGTCTCCGTCGCCGTCATCGACCCCGGCGCCGACCAGCGCGCCAACGCCGCCGTCGCCGACCCGGCCGCCTGGACCCGGCTGCTCGGCTCCCCCGTCGACTGGGCCTACCAGAGCGTCCCCCAGCCGCACGCCGCCGGCCGCGCCCTGCGCTACTCGGCCGGCCGGGGCCTCGGCGGCACGAGCCTCATCAACGGTGCGTCGTCCCCCGGCCGCGGCCGAGCCCGTCTGACCCGCCAGGCATGGCCTACATCCGCGGCGACCGCGCCCAGCTCGACGCCTGGGAGGAGCTCGGCAACGCCGGCTGGAACTGGACCGCCCTGCTGCCCTACTACGAACGCGTCGAGCGCTTCTTCCCGCCCGAGGCCTGGCAGGTGGCCGCCGGCGCGTCTCCCCGGCGCGACCACCACGGCGCCGCCGGCGACCTCGCCGTCGGCTTCGCGCCCCGGCTGCTCAACGGCTCCTTCTACGAGTCGGCGCGCGCCGCCTGGGCCGCCCTCGGCCTGCCCGTCAACGACGACGGCGCCGCCGCCGCCGGCCACACGCGCGGCTTCGGCGTCTGGCCGCAGACGCTCGACCCGCGCCGCAACCTGCGCTCCGACGCCGCCACGGCCTTTCTCTGGCCCGTCCTCGCCAGCCGCCCCAACCTGCGCCTGCTCAACGGCACGGCGGCGAGGGTCCTGTGGCGCGAGGGCGGCGGCGCCGAGGCCGCGGGCGTCGAGTACGTCGGCCCGGACGGCCGGCGGCGCACGGCGCGGGCGGCCAGAGAGGTGGTGCTGTGCGCCGGCGCGCTGCGCACGCCGCTCATCCTCGAGCGCTCCGGCGTCGGCGACGCGCGGCTCCTCAGGGCGCGCGGCATCGAGCCGGTCGTCGACGCGCCCGGCGTCGGCGAGAACATGATGGACCAGACCAACGTGCCGCTCGTGCTCGCCAGCCGCGCCGCGCACAACGGCACCACGCCCTACGCCACCTTTGTCACGGCCGGCGACCTCTTTGGCGCCGCCGTCGACGACGTGGCCGCCCGGGCGGCGCGCAGCCTGCGGCGCTGGGCCGAGGAGCGGGCGGCGCGGACGGCGCGGGCGGGCGGCGGCGGCGTCGGCGCGGCGGCGCTGGAGCGCGTGCTCCGCGTCCAGCACGCGTTCGTCTTCGGCCGCGGCGCCACCGTCGCCGAGATCCTGACGGCGGCACCGGGCGCGACGCTCGTCTCGTCGTGCGTCTTCCTGCTGCCCTTCAGCCGCGGCAGCGTGCACGTGGGCGCGGGCGACGGCCCGGCCATCGACCCGGGCTTCCTGGCGGCCGACGTCGACGCGGCGGCGCAGGTGGCGGCCGGGCGGCTCGCGGCGCGCTTCTGGGCGACGGCGCCGGTCAGCGGGCTCGTCGCCGGGCCGGCCGCCGGCGCGCCGCCGCCGCCGGGCGCGTCGGCGCGCGACGAGCTGTGGGCGCGCTGGGCGGCGGGCGCGCTGCGGTCCAACTCGCACGCCTCCGGCACGGCGGCCATGATGGCGCGGCACCTCGGCGGCGTCGTCGACCCGGCGCTGCGCGTCTTCGGGGCGCGGCGGCTGCGCGTCGTCGACGCGTCTGTGCTGCCCCTGCAGCTGAGCGGCCACCCGACGGCGACGCTGTACGCCGTGGCCGAGCGCGCGGCCGCCATGATTGGGGCTGCTGCCTAGCCGCCGCGGGGGGCTGCTCAGCCCCGAGGGGTTGCTCAGCTCCGAAGGGTTGCATGGCTGCCCGGCTGCACGCGCCGTCATCTGATGCCGGCCGCGGCGGGGTTGTTGGGCCGTGATCAGCACGTCCGCGCGTATATTTAGCACCGAGTCATCCGTACTCCGTCGGCCGCAGCCCCCGGCTGGGCCTCACCCCCCCCCTCCCCCCCTCTCGCCATGGCCTCGGTCGTCTCGCCCCTGCCCGCCAGCCTGCTGCTGCTGCTGCTCGTCGCCGCCGCCGTCGTCGTCAGCCGGCTGGCGGCCCGGCCGCCGATGCCCAGCTCCGCGCCGCGCCTGCTCAAGGGCTGGCCGCTGCTCGGCTCGACCGACTTCTTCCGCGCGCGCGGCGACTTCCTGCGCAACGGCAAGCGCCTGGTCCCCGGCGGCCAGTTCAGCTTCTTCTACGGGCCGCACCCCATCGTCGCCGTGTCCGGGCCCGCCGCGCGCTCGTCCTTTTACACGGCGCGCGGCCTCGACCTGACGGCCGGGTAGGCCCCCGGAGCTTCCCCCCCCCCGGAGCTTCCGCCCCCGGCGCCGTGCCGTGCCGCTGACCCCCCCCCCCAGCTTCGCCGCCCTCTTCGCCGCCGCGCCGAGCGTCGACCACCTCGCCGACGGCGCCGACCTCTCCAGCCACTTCGGCCTCGTCATGCGCCGCCTCATGCACCCCGACCGCCTCGCCGCGCGCGCCGGCCGCCTCGCCGCCGACTGCGACGCGGCGCTGCGCGGCATCGACGCCGCCGCGCCCGTCGAGCCCTTCGCCCTCATGCTGCGCCTCGTCTACCAGCTGACGCACCGCACGCTCGGCTGCGACGACGTGGCCGACGACGCCGCCCTGCTCGCCCGCACCCTCGCCATCTACGGCCGCATGGGCAGCACCTCGGGCGTCGACGTGATGCTGCCCGGCCTGCCGACGCCCAACCGCCTGCGCCGCATGTGGGCCGGTTTCCGCCTGCACCGCGTCTTACAGCGCATCATGGACCGCCGCCGCGCCGCCGGCCCCGGCGACGACGCCATGCAGGTCCTCATGGACCAGGGCGAGTCCGACATTGCCATCTCCTCGGTAGGCGCCCCGCGCCCCCGCGCCGCTCGGCGGCCGAGGCTGACCGGCAGTTCATCATCGGCGCCCTCTTCGCCGGCGTCGTCAACAGCGGCTTCAACGCCGCCTGGATCCTGTGCTTCCTCGCCGACGACCCGCACTGGCTGGCCCGCATGCGCGCAGAGGTCGACGCCGCCGTCGCCCGCCACCGCCGCGACGACGCCGAGACGCCCGCCGACGTGCTGTGCCGCCTGTCCATGGACGCGTGGGAGTCGGAGTTTCCGCTCATCGACCTCGGCCTGCGCGACTCGATCCGCCTCATCACCCCGGCCGTCTCGATCCGCAAGAACATCAGCGGCAAGGACGTCGAGATTGCCGGCACCGACCGCGTCATCCCGAGCAACGCCTTTGCCGTGAGCCCCCCCCGCTCCGCCGTGACTCCCCGCTCCGCCCTGGCTGCCCGCTGACGGCCCAGGTGTACCCCATGGACGACATCCACATGGACCCGCGCTTCTACCGCGACCCCCTCCGCTGGGACCCCGGCCGCTACCAGCCGGGCAGGGAGGAGGACAAGAAGGCGCCGCACGCCTACCTCGGCTGGGGCAGCGGCCTGCATCCGTGCCGTGAGTGACCCCCGCCCGACCACGACGTCGCCGCTAACCCCCCGCAGTCGGCATACGGGTACGCCCCCCCCTTCCCGGCCGTCCGCCCGCGCTGACCCCCGCAGTTCGCCAAGCTCGAGATCACAATGACGACGGCGCTGTTCCTGGCGCGCTACGACTTCCGCCGCTGCGACAGCCGCGGCCGCGACGCGCGCGGGCCGCTTCCGCACGTCGACCGCAACGCCATCGGCGACAAGCGGCCGCCGACGCACGTCTTCCTCAAGTGCACCCCGCGCTTCTAGCGCGTCCGTAGCTGCGTGCTTGCGTGACCTGCACCTGCCGGCGGGGTCGTACCGTCCACAATTAAAGTTTTAAGCTTAAGTGCCGAGCCAATCAGTGTCGCCCGCGCCGGCCCGTCCCCGCGCCACCATGACGCGCCCCGATTTGGGTCCTACGTGAGCAAGCTCTGCACCGACGCCGCCCGTGCCGATTGTCCCGCCGCCGCCGGATGCCGCTCCAGACGCCAACGCTTGGCTGTATGGAGCGGTCGGCCATGGAGCTGGCCAGCCACAGCGGTGGCCAGTGGCGGATCCGACGTAGACGTGGCGCCGGGCATCAGCAGGCGCCGGCTGATGGTTGCGCCGCTCGCCGCCTCGAGCTGCTCTCGGCACGCATTCGACGGTGCGTGAGGCTGGCCGTCGCATGGTGATGGGCAGTCAGTGGAGCGTGCGATACCCGCCTGTCCATCTACCAGGTCACATCTCCTCTGGTAGCTGCATCTTGGGCAAGAGTCGCCGTGACTTCAAGTTGGCAATGATGCGAAACAATGGATTTCAAGTCGACCATCTGAATGATGAAATAATGATGCTCAGCCCGCTTGATACATCACTTGTCGCTCCCAGCTGCTTGCCAAATGGAAGCTCAACCTGATGCTCCCGGCCGCTGGTACTTCACTTGTCGCTCTTCAGCTCCTTCACTCGTCGCTCCCAGCTCCTCACCCCCAGCTCCTTCACTTGTCGCCCCTCAGCTCCTTGCCAAAGGGAAAGTTGAACTTGAGCAGGCCGTTGAGCCCCCCCACCCAGGGATCGCCGTCGGCGCGCACCACGCACGGCACGCCGCCGTGCCACTCCTCGCCCGGCCCCGCGCGCCCGACAAACTCGCCCTCGATGTGCACCTCGGACCCCGGAGGCAGCCCGGCGCACCGCTTGCCGTCGATGCTGAGGTCCAGCTCGCTGGCCCTGTTGCTGGCGCTCATGCGCAGGCAGACCTTGGTGTCGAGCGGCAGCACGAGCGAGCGGAAGCTCAGGCTGCAGGGGCTGACGGGCGTGATGAGCAGCGACCGCACCAGCGGGTGCACGATGGGCCCGCCCGCGCTAAGGCTGTAGGCCGTCGAGCCCGTCGGCGTGCTGACCAGGATGCCGTCGGCGATGGTCTCCGTCAGCCAGTGCCCGTTCTGGTAGATGCCAATCTTGGCCAGGTGCGGGTGCGCGCCGCGGTGGACCAGGATCTCGTTGACGGCGCGCATCGACGGCGTCGCCTCGTCCGATCCGGCCATGCCCGACTTGATGTTGCTATCGAGCGCGTCAAAGACACGGCGGTTGAGGTTGTTGCCCCGGGGGTCCAGGATGTCGGCCCTGATGCGGTGGCGGAGGAGGATCCTCGACGCCTGGGCCCCTTGGCCCTTGCCCTTGGCGCCACGGGCCGAGGGCGCGCCGCCGGGCACGTCGCTGCCGCTCATGTACATCTCCCGCCACGCCTTCTTGTAGTCGGCAAAGTTCCACTCGCCGAGGAAGCCCAGCGTGCCCATGCTGAAGGGCAGGATGGGCGGCACCGAGCCCTGCAGCTTGAAGAAGCTGGCGGCGCGGAGGACGGTGCCGTCGCCGCCAAACGTGGCCATGACGTCGACCTTGTCGCCGACGTCGCGCATGCTATCGGGGACGTGGACGGGCAGGGTGCCGAGCTCATGGCGGACGCTGTCGGGGAGGCCCGGCTCGAAGATGAGGTTGACGCAGGGGAACTCGGCGTGGATGTAGCTGCAGAACTCGGCGGCGGGCTTGGCGATGTCGGGCGAGCCGTCCTTGAGCACGAGGAGCAGGTTCCGCGGCGGGCGGGGCCACTTGAGGGACAGCAGCGACGAGCCCGGCTTGCGGCTCTGCAGGTATCGCGGCAGCGTGCGCTCCGGGAGGTCGGCAACGGTGCCGAAGGCTCGCGCCCGGGGCACCGCGCGGCGCAGCCAAGGCGACTGCGCCGCGCCGGGGAAAGCCAGACGCCTAGCCATGAACCATGGCGCTGGGGAGCGGGACGAAGCGGCGAGCGGGACCAAGCGTCGAGGCCGCCCGTGTCGGATGAGGGACCACGATTCCTAGCTCGGCGGCCGATGCATGAAGACCTGCCCGAGGTCAGCCAGTGCCGAGGTGCAGGACGATGTGCCTACCTCGCGTGATGGCACAGGATGGTGTGCCTACCTATGACGGTGAGGATGGTGTGCTATGATGGTGAGGGTGGTGTGCTATGATGGTGAGGATGATGTGCTGTGATGAGGATGATGTGCTATGATGGCTGCTGGATGTTGCTGGATGATGGTGCAGGACGCATCTCGCGATGCAGCCAAAACCCCGCCAGGCACGCGCCCCACCCGTGCCGGCAGCTCATTGGACCCCTTTAGTCCGCATGGCGTCACGCGCGCCCAGACCTCACCTGCTCACCTCTGCATCAGCGTCGCTCCCTCGGACGCCCAACGAAGCGCTGCCGCAGCTCGAACCGCGACGCCGACGCCGACACAGGATGGCTGGACCTCGGCAGCAGGCTCCGGAGCCGGCGCATCCGTCGGGCAGGCAGGGCCACGGCCGCCTCGCGCAGGTGCTGCGCGGCCTGGCGCTGACCGTCTACTTCACCGTGTGCTGCACCGCGTCCGTTGCCCCGTCGCCCTGCCGTGGCCTCTGCCTGACAGCCCCAGCATCGCCGTGACGCAGTTCGCCGGCGCGCCGCTCTACTTCGTCAGCCGCGAGTGGTTCTACGCCTACATGGCCATGACGAAGCGCTCCTTCGCCCTCACCACGACGGTCATGACGCAGATATGGGGCCCCACGACGATGCGCATCAGCGGCGACGAGTCGGTCGCCGGCCAGATCGAGGCGACGGACGGCGGCGGCGTCCGCTTCGCCTTCCCCGAGCGCATCGTCCTGATAGCCAACCACCAGGCAAGGCCGCGCCGCCGCGCGACGGGCAGCCCCGCTGACGCGCCGGCAGATATACACCGACTGGCTGTATCTCTGGTGGATCGGCTACGCCAACCGCCCGTCCATGCACGGCCACGTCTACATCATCCTCAAGGAGTCTCTCCGCTACATCCCCTTCATCGGCACCGGCATGATGTTCTACGGCTTCATCTTCATGTCGCGCAAGATGGCGACGGACCGCCCGCGGCTGGCCTACCGGCTCCGCAAGCTCAAGAAGACAAAGGTCGACCCCCGCGGCCGGCCGTACCTGGACCCCATGTGGCTGCTGCTCTTCCCCGAGGGCACCAACCTCTCGGGCAACGGGCGCTCCAAGTCGGCGCAGTGGGCCGGCAAGAACGGGCTCCGGGACCCCGAGCACGTCATGCTGCCGCGCAGCACCGGCACCTTCTTCTGCCTCAACGAGCTCAGGGGCACCGTCGACTACGTCTACGACTGCACCGTGGCCTACGAGGGCGTCCCGTGAGTCGACGCACCCGTCGGAAGACGCACTCGTCGGAAGCGCGGCTGGCTGACGGGCACAGCCGCGGCAAGTACGGCGAGCAGTTCTTCGGCCTGGCGAGCACCTACTTCCAGGGCCGCCCGCCCAAGTCGGTCAACCTCTACTGGCGGCGCTTCCGCCTCGCCGACATGCCGCTCGACGACCAGGCCGAGTTTGACGCGTGGCTGCGCAGGCAGTGGTACCGCAAGGACGAGCTCATCGAGCAGTACCTGACGACGGGGCGCTTTCCGCCCATGCCCGGCGCCGGCTTCGTCGAGGCCGCCGTCCGCACGCGTCACCCGTGGGAGATATTGCAGATCTTTGTCGTCATGGGCATCTCCTTGTTGGCCTGGATCAGGCTCGCGTAGGCCTGCTCGAGCGGGATCCTAAAGGTATCATTCCGACCTCGCTGGCAGAGGATGTATCTGGTTCATGATTCTCCGCGCCTCTGCGCCTCTCAAGCTCGTGAGTCCGTTTAACCGCCTAGTCTCGACCGTCGCTCATGGCTCCTCTATGAGCGCTACGACGACCTCTGCGTCCAGGTGCGGCTCTCGGGTGCTTGGGATGCGGAGCCGCGATGGCGACAAGCGACGCCGACGTCGTCTCCGCCCGTCATCATTTACATGAGACGGGAGGCGTCCCCTGCTCAAGCTGCCGCCACCTCCAAAGCCTTGTCCAGCTCTCCCGAAACCACTCTGCCCTTCCAGCGCAACCAGGCAATTAGATCAGCCGACGACTGCTGGAAGTACATCGCCAGGCAGCGGTCCCAGTCATCAGACGACTCTAACGCGCCGTGAGGCAACTGTCCGCAAGCGGCTACGGATCTCGGCCCCTTTAAGCTCTGGTGCGACGTCGGCCCAGCCAATATGCTCGTCGGCCCGGCTACGCTCTGCGGGTTCACCTACCCGCCCCCGTTGAGTTTGCATACTCCCCACCCTGATGGCTCTCCTCGTGATGCCTGAGGCGTCTCCGGAAGGGCTCGCCGACTGGGCTGCCAAGTACGAGACCCGACTGGAGACATTCCTCGGCGCCTATTGGGGAAGAAGGGCGAGCTCATGGACAGGCTGGTCCGCTGCCGTCTAAACGGCCGCCCCGGTGGAGGCTTATGCCGCGAGGAAGGAGGAAAAGAAGGACGGCGCCTTGTATGCCGGAGCAGAGTCGGATGTCGCTAGCGAGGGCACCCATGCTCGAGTCGCGGCGGGACTGCCTTGGGCCCGGAGCCCCTCGAGGTGTCACCGACGCGACAGCGGGTAGAGCGTCGCACCGCGCACGACGGGATGCTGCGTTGGCGGTGCTTGGCCGCCGAACGTGGTCCTTGGTAGAGACAACCGTGTACGGACGGGCATGTCTAACAACAAGAATGCAGCCGGTGCCGAGGAAAAGCTTGAATTGAAGGCTAAGTAGATGGGGAAGGGAGGCCATCCGCATATACCGTGGGACCCTGCTTGTCCTGGTCCCAGGGCCAAGTGGCCAAAGGGCATCGACGAGTCTCTTCAACCTTGCAAGCATCCCAAACGCCGCGCAGGATGGAGAGACAGGATAAGGAAAGCCCAGTCGACGTCTACCGGGCCGAACATGATGAGATTGACGAGCGGCGCATCCTGCGGCGCATCGACTGCCGTCTCGTCGTCACCGTCAGCGCCATGTACTGCGCCAGCCTCATGGACCGCACCAACATCGCCCTCGCCGTCGTCGCCGGCATGAAGGGCGACCTGCGCCTCGACGGATACAAATACGTGAGTCGGCCGCGTCGCCGCCTGCCGGGCGCGCTGACGGGCCAGACAGAACCTGGCCAACCTCGTCTTTTTCATCCCGTACATCGTCTTCCAGCCGCCGTCGACGGTCCTCGTGCGCCGCATCGGCCCCAGGCTGCACCTCGGCCTCATCACGCTGCTCTGGGGCGCGGCGACGATCGGCATGGGCTTCGCCACCGACTTTGGCCAGCTGGCCGGGCTCCGGGCCGTGCTGGGCCTCCTCGAGGCCGGCTTCTTCCCCAGCTGCGTCTACCTGCTCAGCACGTGGTACACGCGATGTGAGCGGCCTCTCCGGCAGGCCGGGCGCGCGGGCTGACGGGGCGCAGACGAGATGGGCAGACGCTACTCGCTCTTCTACGTGCTCGGCTGCTTCGCCACGGCCTGCTCCAGCATCCTGGCCTACGGGCTGATGCAGCTCGGCGGGCGCGGCGGCCTGGCCGGCTGGCGCTGGATCCTCGTCGTCGAGGGCGCCATGACGTGCGCCGTGGCGGCGGCGGCCTTCTGGCTGCTCGTCGACTTCCCCGACTCGCCGCGGGCGTCGTGGCGCTTCCTCAGCGCGCGCGAGCGCCGCTGGGTCGTCGACCGCATCCAGCGCGACCGCGGCGACTCGCACGCGCCGGCCTTTGACCTGCGGCGCTTCCTGGCCTGCGGCGGCGACTGGCGCATCTGGGCCTACGCCGTCATCTTCTTCAACACGGCCACCGTGTCGTACGCGCTGGCCTACACCATGCCCATCATCTTCGTCCACAGCCTGGGCTTCAGCGTCGGCGTCTCGCTCTGCCTCTTCGCGCCCATGTTCGCCGTCGTCGGCGCCATCATGTTCCTCGTCGGCTACGCCAGCGACAGATACCGCGTGCGCGGGCCCATCATCATGGCCAACTCGGTCGTCAGCCTCGTCGGGCTGGCCATCATGGGCTGGCAGGGCAAGCCGGGCGTGCGGCTGTTCGGCGTCTTCCTCGTCTGCGTCGGCACCAACAACAACATCCCGACCATGATGGCCCTGCAGGCCAACAACGTGCGCGGCCAGTGGAAGCGCGCCTTTTGCAGCGCCACGCTCGTCAGCTTCGGCGGCATCGGCGGCATGGCGGGCAGCCTCGTCTTCCGCGAGCAGGACAGGGCCAGCGGGTACAAGCCGGGCATGTACGCGTGCATGGCGTGCGCCCTGCTGACTCTCGTTCTCGTCGTCCTGCTCGACCTGGAGTTTTATAGGCAGAACAGGCTCGCCGACGGGGGGAAGATTCTCGAGCCGGATGCCGATGTGAGTCGGACGCTCGGACGGAGGCGAAGCTGACACGAGCAGGATGCCAACTGCCGCTTTCGCTATACCTACTGAGGGCATGAGACGGTGCAAAGGTAACCGTGGAGACGGGGAATATAGGGACACGGGTATAGGAGGACTCGGGTAAAGGAAGGACTCGGGTATGGGCAGGACTCGGGTATGGGGTAGAGCACGGGCTGTCGGGTAAAGCGACGAAGATCCGCGTGCCGTCTCCCGTTTCTCAAACTCGCGGAAAAAATGGCCTCCTTCGAGTATGAAATAACTCCGGATGTAGTTATTCGGCGGCGTTTATGGTGTAAAAGGCCCGGGGACAGACGATCGCTTTCTGCTTTCCCTTGCCACGCGTTGACGCGGGTACATCGGCGCGAACCTTGACGAAGAGGAGGCGAAACTCGACGAAGCACCACGCTGCCCAGTACGTCCAACCCGGGCAGGGCACGGAGTCTCTATAGGCGCCGGCGTCTCGCCACGGCCACCCCCTTCCGGCCTCTCCACACTCTCAACCTCCATGTCCTCGTCGGTCGTATGCGTATCGTCATCGGCGGCGGAGGATTCGACGGCGATCGGCTCTTTAACTGTAAGCGAAGGACGGCCCCGTCGGACGGAAGCAGCGGGCCCCGACGAGCCAACGCCCCGTTCACGAGCCAGCTCCCATTCACGAGCCAGCTCGTCCAGACGCTCACGCATCGGCTGGGACACACCACCCAACGCCAGCTGCTCTCGAGCCGTCTTCGACACCCCGCCAATGCGCAAGCCGCGCATGCCACTTGCGAGCTTCGCGGACCGGGGAGATATACCTTTCTTCTTCGGCGTCGCCACACTCGTCTTAGGCGTCGCGGCGACCTTCTTCTTCGGCCTGGCTGCGCCTTTCTTGGGCGTCGTACCGATGACAGAAGGTAAGAGACAAGCGGGGCCAGCCGTGTGAGAATTTCCACAGCCAAAGTCCTTCTTTGCACCCGCCGTAGCCCGTAAAGGCTTAGCGACTGTCGCAGCCGCGCCCCACGTCTGCCTCAAAAAGCGCCGCGACGGCCGTGACGCCCGACTCCTCCAGGCACCGCCAGCATGGAATTCGACACCAAGACAGCCAAGTGCGTGACGAGCGACCCGACGTCGTTTGCCAGCGACTCGGTGCGCAAGCGCTGGCCCATCATCCTCGTGCGTCCCCCGAGCGCGCCGGGCACCAGCCCGACGGCTCGCTGACGGCTCCAGACGGGCGCCGTCGACGACGTCTACCGCACCGTCTCGCGCACCGACGACGCCGAGAAGCAGGCCGAGGGCAAGCGCATCATCGAGCAGCTCGGCAGCCTCAAGTACGAGATCCAGCACGACCGCAAGCTCTCGTAGGTCCCCGTCCCCCCTCCCCTCGCGCCGCCCGACGCTGAAGCCGCAGGCCCATCGTCGACGATGGCTACCCCGACGAGGTGGCGGCCTACAACCGCGAGATCGAGCAGCTCGGGGGCCCCAGCTGGTTCGACGTGCCCTGGCTCTTCGCCGAGTGCTACATGTACAGGCGCATCAGCACCTTCTTCCAGCTCACCCGGCACTGGAAGGACTACGACCTCTTCGCCCGCCAGAAGATGGACACGTTCCGCACGTCGCGCAACGCCGTGCTCGAGCTGGCGTCGCGCTACCGCGAGCTGGTCGAGCAGCTGCGGGCCGGGCGCGCGCGCGACGACGAGGCCGAGCGGCTGCTCTTCGCCGAGGTGCTGGAGATCTGCCTCTGGGGCAACGCCACGGACCTGTCGCTGCTGACCAACCTCACCTACGAGGACATCCAGAAGCTGCAGGGCAGCGAGGCGCGCAAGGCGGCCGAGCAGAACATCCTCGTCAACGACCTGCCGGCCGCGTACGAGGTGCTGCGCAAGGCCCGCGCCGCCGGCGCCGCCGAGCGCCGCGTCGACGTTGTCCTCGACAACGCCGGCTTCGAGCTCTACGTCGACCTCGTCCTCGCCGGCTTCCTGCTCGCCGCCGGCCTCGCCACCCACGTGGTGCTGCGCCCCAAGTCGATGCCGTGGTTCGTCTCCGACGTGCTGCCCGGCGACCTGGCCGCGCTGCTCGGCGCCATCGCCGACCCGCGCGCCTTTTTCGAGACGCTGAGCGACGACGACCGCCTGCGCGACGCGACGCCGCCGCCGCCGCTGTCCGACGCCGAGGTCCGCGACCTGCAGTTCGTCTTCGCCGAATGGGCCCGCCTGCACGCCGAGGGCCAGCTCATCATGCGCCCGGACCGGTACTGGACGGCCGGCGGCAGCTACTGGCGGCTGCCGCACCAGGCGCCCGAGCTGCACGCCGACCTGGCGCGCGCCGAGCTCGTCATCTTCAAGGGCGACCTCAACTACCGCAAGCTCACGGGCGACGCCTTCTGGGACCCGACGACGCCCTTCCAGGACGCGCTGGGGCCCATGGGCAAGGGCTCGGGCGTCAACGTGCTGTCGCTGCGCACCTGCAAGGCCGACGTGGTCGTCGGCCTGCCGCCGGGCAAGGACGAGGAGCTGAAGGCGACCGAGGGCGGCGGCGGCGACAGCGGCGCGCGGCGCTGGGCGTGGCACGGCAAGTGGGCCGTCGTGAGCCTGTCGCAGGATAGATCTTAGAGCTACGTATAGACATTTATAGACTGATTGCAAACTATGAGTGTATATGCTACATCTGCCTTGCCGCGCCCAGGGGCTCCGTGTACGACGGGGGCTCCGTGTACGCCGGAGGCTCCGTGTACGCCGGGGGGTCGTAAGCCGAGGGGCCGTAAGCCGGGGGCCCGTAGGCCGGGGGGTCGTCCGGCTCTGCGTCGGCTGGGTGACTGGGTGGCCCGTACGGCGAACCGGAGGGGGTCTCCCCACGCCCGCCCGTGGTCAGGAGGGTGGTCGGCGAGGACGTCCGGGAGCGGCTGTGCGACGGGGGCGAATGGCCGGAGGCTGAGCCCTCGGAGGCCGTGGCGTAGGACCCGGACCGCGACTCGGCGGCGGAGCCGTTGGCGCTCGACGTCGATCCGGCGGGCGACGCCGTCGTCGCGCCGTAAGACGGGGGCCAGGCGCAGGGGCACCGCGGCGCGCACTCGGCGACCGTCTCGGCGGCGGCGGCGGCGCGGACAAGGGCCCTGCGGCGGTCAGCTCTGCGGCGCGCACGGCCGGCGCAGCGACGCACCCGAGGCCCGCGAGGGCGAGGCAGGCGGCGGGGTGGACCATGGCGGCGGGCGTGTCTGCGGCGGCGAGGCGCGGCGGCGGCGGGCCTTATGTAGCGCTCGGAGGCGCCGGGCGGCCGTATCGGGAGACGTTCGCGAGACATGTCGGCTGGCGGTGCGACGGGTGCGAGGCGAGGGGGGGCGCAGGCAGAGACAGCAGGCGGTGCGCAGCTGGGCGCGAGACACGACGTCGACGCGGCGAGGTTGCGGCGGCGCCGTGTGCCGGCCGAGAGAGTTGCCGCATCGGGCAGCCGGCTAGCCAATGCGGCGCCGTGATTGGCCGAGCGGCGTCGCAGAGAGATGGATGAGATAGATGGGCCGGGGCACGGCAGATGGTCGCCTCTCGCCGGGGGCCGACGGCTTCGACCGCTGGCGCGTCGGCTGCACGGCGACGACACGCGGCGGCTGTGTTGGAACACGTATGCGAGCGAGTCGCCGAGCGTACCGAATCAATAGTCAATAGTCTTGTGTCACGCCAGGGCGAGCCGTTGCGCTGTCGGCCCGGGCGCTGAGCTTGTGCGAGCTGGCGTGCGTCGGGCTCGTACCGAGTGGCGACACGGCTGGCAAGGCCGCTGCGAGAGGCAAAGCAATCGCTGTATTCCTAGACGCTCTTCATGCTCCCATGCATACGCCTACAGGCCGTTGCTCGCGCACGAAAAGACGCCCCCCGCGGCCCCGGCAAACTGCCGCGCAATGTGCCACACGCTCGCCGCCGTGCCCGCGCCGAGGAATGCGACGGCCCAGACGACGACTGCCCCAAGGTCAGCGGAAGTGACGGTCGGGGATGCGCGTCCGGCATGCGCCTCACAGAGGATGCCGCTCCAAGCCAGCCAGCCGGCGACGGTGTGGCTGTACATATGCCTCGAGTCACGGAAGAGGCGGAAGAAGACGAAGCGACCGGTGATAGAGCCGTAGACGGCGCCCAGGATGATAATGGTGGGCGCCATGAAGGAGAAGACGAGCACCTTGTACTTATCATCGAGGCTGCTAAATGCGGGCGCCGTCACGTACTGGATGCCGGTGAACCTGTACATGACGATGCCGACGGTGCAGAAGAAGAGGAGCTGCGCCATGGTGCAGCTCCAAAGCGCCTTGGGAAAGTCCCTGCGTCGGTTAGCGGGGAGCTCGTCCCGGGCCGCCGGCGTACCTGGGGTCCTTCATCTCGGCAATGAAGCTGGGCAGCGTCATCTGCCCGATGAAGGTGTAGCAGATTTTGAGCAAGGCCATGGTGACGGAGACAAAGCCGGCGCCCGGCGCGGGCCACGCCGAGAAGACGGGGTAGCCCCCGGCGGCGGCCCGGGGCCCCGGCGGCTGCTAGTTCGCCGAGCGGGCTTCGACGATGACGAAGACGATGGTGAGTACGGCCGAGACAAAGGTGAAGAGGCTGGAGGCCATGGTCAGGTGGAACAGCGCGTTGAAGGTGCGCGGCAGCGACGCGGCCCAGCAGACGGCCGAGGTGAGGGCCGAGAAGACGACCGTCTTGCAGAGGCGCGTGGCCCAGGTGGCCGCGACGGTGTTGAGAAGGACGCTGCCGGCGATGACGTGAAGGCCCTGGCACGTCAGACGAGCCGGGAGGCAGAGGACCTTCCCAGGCGCTCTGGAGCTGCACATGGACGTACCATGACAAACTGCTGGTCAGCGGCGACGCCTCAGCAGCGAGACGGGGGCCTACGGTATTGTTGGCGAGAAACATGACGGCCGTGGCCCACCAGCCCCAGGGGCCGAGCATCAGGCGGCCCAGGTCGCACACGTCGCGCACCTCGGGGTGGCGGAGGCAAAACTCCCAGAGGGTGAGCGACGTGTACAGGTATAGGGCGGCGACGACGAGCGTGGCGACGATGCCGCCGAACCAGCCCATCTCGACGTAGGCCGCGGGGAAGCACATGACGGCGATGCCCATGTACTCGGCGGACAGCAGCGCACTCGTCTGGGGCCAGGAGCAGCTGCGGTACTCGATGGCGCCGCCGCCCGCTTCGGGGCGCTGGCCCGTGTCCCGGCGGTCCGGGGGCGAGATGCGCGGGCCGATGTCGACGCCGGGGCCGCCGAAGAGGGAGGCCCAGCGGCGCCGGCCGGAGTCCTTGGCCATGGGGGGCGACGATGTCATCGGTCAAGGGATGTTGTCGGCGGACGGCGTCGGAGGGTCGAGAGATGGCGTCCGGGGCAGGGCCCTACGTATAAACGAAAGTGTCGTCACGCTCCTGCTGTGTCCAGCCCAAGACCATCGCCATTGAGACGTGCTCGCCAGGGCAGCAGCAAGGCAGTCACCCGGACGATGCGAGGTCGACGAGCTTGGCGGTGACGCCCGGTCCGCTTACGTAAGCACGCCAACCTCAGGTCTCGGCGTCAGCCCAAAGTCTGCACCGGCGACCTCGCAGCCACTCCGATGCCCTTCGTCGCCAACACGCCCGAGGCGCTGCTCGGCCGCTCCGACTCCAAAGACCCCGGCCTGACCTGCCGCGGCATCACGTCGAGCGGGCGGCCCTGCAGGCGGCCGGTGCCGCGGGGCGCCGACGCCGAGCGCTACTGCTGGCAGCACAAGGAACAGGCGGGCCGGCCCGGGTCCGGGGTCCGGCCCGTCGCCGCGCGCTCCAGCCTCGACACGCTCGCCGACCGCCTGGGCCTGCTCGACCTGGGGCAGGCGCCGGCGAAGCAGAAGAAGAAGAAGAGGAAGACGCTGCGGTTCTGCTTCTGCTTCACCGTCGACGAGGCCCCCGAGCCGGCACGCCCGAGGCCCGAGACGGCCCGCCCGAGGCCCGCGCCGGCCCGCCCGAGGCCCGACCCGGCCAAGCATAAGCGGCGCAGGCCCCGGAAGACGGCGCGGGAGCTGATCCCCGACGGGCTCGACGCGGCCACGGCGGCGGCGCTCGCGGCCGAGCTGGCGCGCCCCTTGGCCGACGCCGACGAGGCCGGCTACATATACATGTTCTGGCTCACGCGGGGCGCGGCGCGGCGCGGCGGCGGCACGGTGCTGCTCAAGATCGGGCGGGCGGCCAACGTGCAGCGGCGGATGAACGAGTGGCAGCGGCAGTGCGGGCACGACGTCGAGGTGCTGCGCTTCTACCCGTACGCGCCGGGGGCGGCGGCGCCGCGCACGACGCCGCACTGCCGGCGCGTCGAGCGCCTGATCCACCTGGAGCTGGCGGGCATGGGGTTCCGCGCGCGCATGGAGAGGTGCGCGGCGTGCGGGCGCGACCACCGCGAGTGGTTCGAGGTGGAGGCGACGCGCGCCGGCATCCGGAGCGTCGACGGGGTCATCCGCAAGTGGGTGGAGTGGGACGAGGGCTGAAGATTCACGGGGCGTCGAGCTATCTGGCTACACATGTACAGCGCACTCGCAACCTCAGGCCGCCGGCGCCGTCTTGTCGTCGCGCACCTCGGACGTGCGGTGCTCGGCCGGGCGCTTGGCCTCGATGTCGCCGTGCTCGGCGCGGTTGACGAGCTGGGTGGCGACGCGCGTCTTCCAGGCGGGCGTGCCCAGGTAGCGGATGCCGTCGGGGTCCTCGAACATGGCCTCGGTCTCCTCGAGCGTCTTGCCGGCCGTCTCGGGGAAGAGGAAGAGGACGTGGAAGAAGGCGACGGCGTTGAAGACGCCGAAGATGACGTAGGTGCGCCACTTGATGTTGGCCAGGGCGACGGGGACGAAGAGGCCGAGGGCCGTGTTGAAGGCCCAGTTGCCCGAGGTGGACAGGGCGACGCCCTTGCCGCGGAGGCGCAGCGGGTACAGCTCGGGCGGGTAGATCCACGACACGGGGCCCCAGGTCGGGGCGAAGGAGGCGACGAAGAGGTAGGTGCAGGCGATGAGGCCGCGGGCGGCGGCGCCGGTGACGCGCATCGACTGGGCGGGCACGTTGTCGACGCCGCCGGGCACCTCCTCGCCGTAGACGGCCAGGATGCCGGCGTTGGCGAACATCCACGTGGCCATGAGCACGGAGCCGACGAGCAGCGTGTTGCGGCGGCCCCAGCGGTCGACCCAGAGCAGGGCGGGGACCGTCATGAAGACGTTGATGATGTACGAGATGGACGAGGCGAGCAGGTTGGCGTTGCCCTTGTAGCCGGCCATGCTGAAGACGTTTGTGACGTAGTACACTGTCTGGTGAGCGGGGGCGGTATCAGGGGGGGAGCAACGAGACAACGCACTCATGACGTTCATGCCCGTCAGCTGGGACCAGATCTGGGTGAAGAGGCCGACGAGGGTGCGGTTGAGCATGGCGGGCCGGAACAGGTCGAGGTAGGTGACGTGGGCGTGGCGGCGCTCAAACTCGCACATGTCGCGGATGTCCTGCATCTCGTAGGCCACAAACGGGTGCTCCGGGTCGCCGCGGCCGTGGACGAGGGCCAGGACGGCGCGGCAGTCGTCCCAGCGGTCCCGGCGCGCCAGCCAGCGCGGCGACTCGGGCAGCAGCGTCATCATGAAGAAGAGGAAGATGGCGGGGATCATCTGCAGGGCCCAGGGCACGCGCCACGACGCCGCCTGCCAGCCCGTCGGCGTCTGGTCGCCGATGAAGGAGCAGCCGTAGGAGATGTAGTACATGATGAGGATGCCCCAGGTGATGGCCCACTGCTGCATGCCGATGAAGCGGCCGCGCTTCGACGGCGGCGACAGCTCGGCGATGTACACGGGCACCTGGGCCGACTCGATGCCGACGCAGAAGCCGTTGACGACGCGCCCGACGATGAGCATGGCGATGCCCTGCGACGCGCTGACGATGGACGACCCGACGACCCTGCGCCGGCGTCAGCGCGCGCGCGCGCCGCCCCCCCGTCGGCGACTCACCAGACGAGGCAGCCGAGCATGATGGACGCCTTGCGCCCGAAGCGGTCCGACACGGGGCCCGAGACGAGCGCGCCGAGCCACGAGCCGGCGGCCATGGCGGCCGTGATGCCGCCCTGGACGAGCTCGCGCGGGCCGCTGCAGTCCTCGCCGGGCGCGTTGTCGCCCTGGTTGAAGTAGCACTTGTACGACTGCTCGCCCAGCTGCGCCGAGAGGGACGAGATGTCGAAGCCGAAGAGGGCGCCGCCCGTGACGGCCACGGCGGCGATGACGTAGATGTTGCCGATGACCATGATGGGAGGGGGGGGGCCAGCGGACGGGGGATGGACGAGGGACGCGGGTGAGAGGGCGAGGCAGGCCGCCTCTGGCTTTATACACGCGGCGGCTTATACACGCGGCTTCGCACACCCGGGCTCACCCCCCGGGCTCACCCCCCCGTCCACAACAAAGGCCTGCATGGCGCACAAGGCCGGCTGCAGCTAGGCCCAACAGTGGAAGGTCGTGCCACGCCGCGCCCTAGCCGGCGGCGTGATTGGCCGGCGGGCGGGAGCATGGCCTTCGCACGTCGAGCCGGCCGGGGGGACGCGCCGGGGGGCGTCGCCAGGGAGAGGCGCCGAGGATTTGGCCGCGGGCGGCGAATCGAGACGAGCCCGGGCAGGCGGGCGGCGCTGGCCGGGCGCCTCGTGGCCGCGGGCCCTCGCGGCGGCTTGGTGTAAGTTGACGATGGGCCCCCCCGTGGGGGAGGTGGAGCCGCCGCGGCCGCCAAGCCATGTCGCCGCATCGGTCACGGGGGCGCCGGCGCGGTCATGGGGTCATGGCTCCTGCGCGGCGCGCGCTGCCGTCATGGGCGGCGTCATGGGCGGCGGCGGCGGCGGCGGCTGGGCGTCGCCCTCACCGGCTCACCGGCTGCTCACCGGCCCTCACCGCGGGGCGCAGCGCCAGCATCGCCCGACACCGGCTGCTCACCGGGACTCGCCCTGCACCAGCGTCGCCCGACACCGGCTGCTCACCGGCACTCGTCCGCCGCATCAGGCCTTAGATAGCGGCGACACGTGCCAGCCTTTGATGGAAAGGGGCGTCCATGTGTAACGGCGCCATCGGCGCAGCCGGTGTAACCTGCAACTCGGCCGTTCGACCCGCGGCCAAGCTGTGACTCCTCCGAGCTGCAAACGCTATCGGGTGGATCAGGATCCTCCGGCCTGCTATGTGCGCTTTTTTAGGTTAAGAACGACTCGACGACGGCTGCGAACGGACCGGCATTTGGCATGCGTATGTAGGTGCCGGCTACCCGTCCCGGCGTCCATCCAGCCATATATACGGGGAGCGCGGCAAACTGAATGCAGGATGGAAGGCATAGCGAGACTACCACGTCGACAGGGAGCCATGCTCGGCCACTCCGCCACTACTCCGTACTTCGCATGTACATCGCATACATACAGTACAGTATTCGTACATCCAGCTGGGCTTCAAATAATGGATGTCGCTGGTCGGGTATCGGCCCGACGTCATTTTCAACCTTGTCCGGTCCCGCCGACTCCAAAAGCGCCTCTCGATGCGACCCAGCAACCCAAGCTCGATGCTCTCTCGGGCTCAGTTGTTCCGCACCGAGCAGAGCCCTCTGGCGAGCCCCATTTATACGGTGGTGCGGTTCGGAGCCGACGCCGAGACCAGCCGGAATAGCCTCTCGGGCGAGATGGACAACTTCCGTCGACAAACAAATAGAAACGCGGCTCCAGAAACGCGGCTCCACACTGGCAGGGATCTGACAAGGCTGTGTCCGCGTCAGCTGCATTTCCGCGGGAATGCCCAAGGCATTGATACCAAGCCGGCTCGCGGGCTATTATCGTACATACATACGTATGCCACAGAAGCTCCGTGCGACGTAGGAGCCGGTACGTAAGGGTGAACTCTCCGGAGCTCTGGACCAGCGAGGAGAAGTTCGAAGCTACGGAAAGTTGAAGCCCTCGCCATCCGCTGGCTCCACCCGCAAGGCAGACAACGTCCCAACAGATTCGTCGTCGGGAGAGCACGGCGGGCTAAAAGCCACCCACGAGCGCGCCACTGTCTAAATGATTAAAAGGGAGACGCGGAGGAGAGAGTCACTGGACGAAATCAACGGCCTTGGCATGTCCGCAGTGCTGCACGGACGTGCATATGAAGGAGAATTATCCGAAATACGGACATTTGTTCCAAGTATCCGTACATTCATGCGCATGTACTCCGTACGTACGAAGCGGACAAGATGCACAGACAGCGCGGGTGAAACCTTTCTTGTTTCAGGCGGCAGCGGTGACAGCGCACCTGAGCTTCCTTTTGCCGCAAGCAGAAAAGGCAAAGCTTGTGTCGGCGTGTTCGACAGTGAAACATGACGGCCGACGCCAGCGAACCCATCAGTTGCCACCAGCACCAGCGTCACCTGTGACACAGCCTCGGTCATGTCTGAAAAAGAAAATTCCGCGACGCCCTCCACGGCCCCCATTTGCCGCGGCACCCCGCCTACGGCACCCCGCCTACCACACGTCGTCCTCGTTCTTGACCATCTCGAGCGTGGGAGTCTTGGGCACCGCCCTCCTCATCCGCTTCCGGTCCTCCTTGGTGACCAGGGACGGCGTCACCGGCAGGCACGGCGTGTATGGCTGGTACGGCGAGTACGGGACGGCGCCGGCCGTGCGGGGGGCCGTGCCCGTCGTCGGGGAGAAAGGCCCCGTGCTCTCGAAGACGGTCTGCTTGGTGGTGCGGGCCATGGCCGACGGCGAGTCCATGGCCGCCTCGTAGGCTCGCAGTGGCAGGCTGCCTCCTGTCCGCACCGCCGAAGGCGCACCGGGCCGTTGGAAGCTGGAACCCGGCCTGGGCGACGACGGGAGCGGCGGGAACTCGGCTCCGGGCCTCGGCGACGACGGCAGCCCGGCAAAGCGGGACCGAGCGGGCTCCGCGGCGACGGATTGCGGATTCACCTCGGTCGCCGGCCTATAACTGCCGGGCGGGCTCGGCTGTCGGCCGATGCGCTCGTCGATGCTCTGTACGCTCTGCGGAGAAACGTCCGGGGCCGGCGGCGCCATGCCGCGGCTGGTGGCCCTGGATCCATGCCAGGCCGGCTGCTCATCGGCCGCCGCCGGGCCCGGGGCCGACGGGGCGTAGGGCCTGGGAACCATGGCGTCCATCTCCTGGAAGTCGTTGCCCAGAAAGGTGGAAGACTGGGGCGTCATGATGGGAGAGGAGATTGAGACGCCTCTCAGCGACTTCTTCTTGGGCGAGCGGAGGGCGGAAAAGAAGGACGACGTCCTCGACTGCATCTTGTCCTCGCGAGGGCCGCCAAGATTCAGGCTCGCGGGCTTGGCCCTGTCCTTGTTGTTGGACGGCGTCGAGGCCGAGGCCGAGCTGTGGTGGCCCGATGTTGCTGGTTCCGGGGCGGCGGGCGAGGCGGGCGAGTCCAGCGCAAGGCCTCTCTGTTTGGCGTCCTCGTGCTCCATGACGTGCCTGTACATATCCTCGAGCTGCCGCTGTGCCAAGTCCCGGTCCGCCTGGACGACTCGCTGGTCAACAGAAGGGTCGACGCCCGGAAAGGCAACGGGTGACGTGGGCGACGGGTAGATGTACGGGGTGGGGACGTTGAAGTCGGGTTTTATGGGCGACGGGTACGAGAAGTTGGGCACGCGGGCGGGCGTCTGCGCGTCGGCGAACTTGAAGGCCGCCGAGGCCTCGGGCCGGGAGAGATGGGCCGGCGCGTCCAGAGCGAAGTTGGTGTCGTGGCCGGCCAGGAGGTGTTCCCGGCGCCTCTTTGCGAGGGAGAGCAGGGTGATGGCGACGAGGACGAGGGAGACGCCGTAGGCAGCAACGATGCCGCCGATCTGGACGGGCAGGTAGGACGGGTTCCGCAGGGCTCTGGCCGACAGGGGCGGACCGGACTGGGGATAGGGCGTCTCGACGTCGAGCAGGCTGCTGCTCGTCTCGAGAGCCGGGGGCGACGGGCGAGAGTGCGCGGCGGCGGCGGCGGCGACGAGCGAGCTGACGACGGCGGCGAGGGCCAACGATGCTAGCGGGAGACAGCCCGGGGGCATGGCGGAGAGGCAACGACAGTGCGAGGCGACGGCAGCGCGAGGCAACGACAGCGCGAGGCAACGGCACCGAGGCAACGGCAGCGAGGCAACGGCAGCGCGAGGCAACGGCAGCGCGAGGCAACGGCTAGGCACGGGGGGGGGCGCATGGTCGAAGGGAGAGGCGGTCGGCCGGAGACGGCCTCGGCGCCGAGCAGCCTGTTATACCTGACACGGCGAGCAGGCTGCAGCAGCAGCAGGGTCCATGTTGGCGAGCCTCCCCTCTCGTCCTGGACGAGGAGCTGCGCGGGCTGCAGCCGGTCTGGTTGGAGGGATCCGGGTGACGGCGGGGACCGTTAAGCGCCGAGCTCAGAGCCGCCGGTGATTGGCGGGGCCGGGCGCCGCTAGCGGGCCGGGAGCAGCTCCGCGGGCGGTTAGCAGAAGCGGCTGGCCAGCTTGTTGGGAGTGCTCTGTACCGAGTGCTGGGCCCTGGATACTCGGGTGAGACGAGGAAAGGAAGCCGCCTCCCCAGAGACAGGAGAGTCTGAATAGCTCTGCCGCCGCCAAGACACACAGGCAAGGCTGCCGCTCCTGGATGCCGTGCCGTTGCGCTTCGCGACCCCGGAGGCCCGTGCACCTCGCTTAGTCACACCCCTGTCACCTGACTGCGCGCTGCCACGCGGTGGACCGGCGGTAGGAGCCAACGGATCCGACGCGTCCCCGGAAGACAGGCGTGTCCTCGAGGCCCGGGGACGAATCTCGCTGTTTGCCGACTTCACCTGGTCTTGCCGCCGCCTCGCGCCCATGACCGAATCCGTCTCTGCCCTCGCCGCCCCGCGCTTCCCCTCGGCGCGTCTCCGCCATGTCGGCCGCCATCCTCGAGTCTCTCAACGACGCCCAGTGCCGTGCCGTCACGTCCACCGCGCCCATCGTCGCCATCCTCGCCGGCCCGGGGAGCGGCAAGACGCACACCCTCACGTCGCGCGTCGTCTGGCTGATCCAGCGGGAGCGGCTGCCCCCGTCCGACATCCTCGTCGCCACCTTCACCGTCAAGGCTGCACGCGAGATGAAGCAGCGCGTCGCCAAGGCCCTGGGTGACGAGTCGGAGCGCCAGGTCATCCTCGGCACCTTCCACTCGATTGCGCGGCGCTACCTGGCCAAGTACGGCCATCGAATCGGTCTCGACCCCAAGTTTGCCATCGCAGACGACGGCGACTCGAGGGCCATTATCCAGCGCATATGCAAGCGCCTCGACCTGCAGATCGAGCCCTCGCACGCCAAGGCGTGGATAAGCAAGACAAAGGCAAAAGGCACGCCGCCGACGCCGGCCAAGCACGGCAAACGGCAGCCCGAGAACCCGTCCCTGCGCGCCTGCTTCGACGAGTACCAGGAGTACCTGGCCAGGGCCAACCTGCTCGACTACGACGACTTGCTTGTGCGCTGTGTCGAGCTGCTGCGGAACCACCCCTCGTGCGTCTCCAACATCCAGGCCGTGCTCATCGACGAGTACCAAGACACCAACGGCATCCAGTACGACCTCATGAAACTCTTCGCCCAGGCACGCCAGCGCATCACCATTGTCGGCGACCCAGACCAGAGCATCTACGGCTGGCGGTCGGCCGAGATCCGAAACCTCTACCGCCTCTTGCGAGACTTCCCCGACGCCGACGAGGTTTCCCTTGAGCAAAACTACCGCTCTTCGCAGTCGATCCTCGACATTGCCCTCGCCGTCATCCAGCAGGACCAGAAGCGCTACCAAAAGGTTCTCAAGCCGGTGCACACTACGGGCGTGAAGCCCGTCTTGAGACGACTCAAGAGTTCCGCGGCAGAGGGCGACTGGATCGTGTCGGAAATCAAACGCGCAATCACGCTCTTTGGGGGAATGCTGAGGTTCCAAGACGTCGCCGTCCTGCTCCGCTCCGCCTCCCTTTCAAGACACATTGAATCGGCCTTGGGCAAGGCAGGTGTCGCGTACCGCATGGTCGGCGGGCACAAGTTTTACGACCGCAAGGAGATCAAGGTCTTGCTCGACTATCTGCGCGTCGTCCACCAGCCCGACAACAACGACGCCGTGGCGAGGATCATCAACATCCCGCGACGCGGAATCGGAGAAACAACCATCAAGTCCCTCCTCGACGAGGCCGAGCAGGCCAAGATGAGCCTTTGGTCGCTCCTATGCCGCCACTGCCGGGGACAGCGGAAAGCAACAACAAACATCAGGGCCAAGATGGAGCAAAATCTCAACACGGGGCTGCTGAGGATCGTGTCCGATCTCCGGCAAAAGGTGGCGCAGGTGAACGAGAGCAGCCCGCTGACCCTGGTTGATGTCATCGAAGACCTCGTCCGCCAGCTCGGCTTCAGAAAGCACCTGGAGGAAGAGTATGCCGAGGACCACGAAGGGCGATGGGCCAGCGTGCAGGAGCTCGTCAGCCTGGCCGGCGACTTTACACGAGACTTTGGACGGACGGACGAGGAAGCTCTGCCGGAGCTCCAAGGCATCGAGCAGGCAAAGGACGACGACAGCCTGCTCGGCCGGTTCTTGGCAAACGTGGCCCTGGCGTCTGACGCGCAAAGGGACGACAAGGAGCAGGACAAGTCGTCGCTCGTCACCATCTCGACCATACACGCAGCCAAGGGTCTCGAGTGGCCGGTCGTCTTCATTCCGTCCGTATACACCGGGTCCATCCCCCATTCGCGCGCCGAAGACTCGGACGAGGAGAGGCGGCTCCTGTATGTCGCGATAACCCGAGCCCAGGCGCTGCTCTACCTCAGCCATCCGCTCTACGGGCTGCAGGGAGCGGGCAACAAAACGGAGCTCTCGCCCTTTGTGTCCCCGTTTACGGCCGCGTTTGCGCAAAAGGGCCCGTCATTCGACAGGCCGGTGCTGGAGGGGGCGGCTAGGATTCTCGGCAGGGCGGCGCCGTCGGAGAAGGCCGTCTTGGACAAAGTGCCGCCCATGTTCTCGCTCGAGGACGACCTGTTTCCAATCGAGCCTCACGATCCAAAGGATCCGAACGGCCTCGGAGACGATGCCGGCGGGCACTACGCGAGAGCGCCGAAACGGCCACGCACGCTGTATTCGGACAGTGGCGACAACGGCCGTGAAGACGAGCGGCCGTGGAAGCCAGACTACGCCACGACGATGGAGAAGGCGTGCGAATTTACCATGTCGTCTTTGCCCGGGTTTGTCAGTGCGGGCGTGCATCGCTCAGCTCTTGCAGCAAGCGCCGCGGAGACAACGGCGGCAGCAAAACAGCGTCCCCGGCCGGGCACCAGTCGCCGGCGGCCAGATCAGCGGAGCCTGCTCGGGTTCGTGACGACCGAGCCGAGGACGCACCCGGCGCCGCCTTTAAACACAGGGCCTGGGGACATGTCATATGCCCGGTACAAGGCGGCTGCATCACGACACGGCGCGCAGCCGGCGCCTGCAGCAACGTTGGCCGAGGTGCCTAAGCCCGGCATTGATCCAGCGCTGGCTCAGCATAAGCTGCCGACGGGAAAGGCGTTTGCCCGACCGAGCGCGACGAGAGGGGCCGACGACGGCCCGAGAAACCAGTACGCGTGCTTCTCCAGCTCTCCGCCGCGATCGGTCTCGCCCGAGGAGACGGAAGAGAAGACGACGGCGCGGCAGCCGCAGCCGGAGCGGCCCCAGCGGGCGACGACCTTTCACACGACGACACTCATGTCGGCAAACCCCGTAGGGGGCGTGAGGCGCCCGGCGGGCCTCGGGCCGCGGCCGTCGATAGACCGGCTGCGCAAGCCGTTCAAGCCGTTGACGATCAGCCGTCCCGCGGGTCCACACAGATGAGGTTTAGGCAGGATCATACCAAGCGAGTTCCAACGGGCGTCGTCGCGGCAGAGGCGTCGGCCAAGCTCGGACTCGGAACTCGGACGGCCCCAGTCGACCTGCCGTGGAGCTGGCACGGATCCGGCCGTGGCTTGGCCGATCCTGGCCTAGGGAGGGGGGCTATATGTGCCCGTGGCTCGGTGGTTCGGGCCGTCCGGAAGCCGGTGGGTGGGACGAACCGCAGCGGCCCGCAGCGAGGACGGCCGTTTTGGGGAGGGGGGGCTAATAGAAGGCACGATGTTACCTGTCCAGGACTCCTTTGCACGAAGCCGCCCAGAGGGAGTCCTCTGGGAATCACCGGGTCTCCGTCGGAAGCACCCTGTCGTCGATGGGCCCAACCGGCATCGTCGGAGCACAGCGAACCCCGCCCCGAGGCTGGCTCGCGCCGCGGACGACAAAGGAAAAGGGGTGGTCGGGAGCAGCCAGGCACGCGGCCAATCATGGCAAGAAGCAGGGCCAGAGACGGCGGCAGGCTGCTGACCTGCAAGGTCATGATGCGCCTTGGTGGCGCATGACGCCGACTCTCCCTCTCCGCACACCACTCGCGACATCACCAGCTCACCACTTGTCACGTCGCGACAGCTTCTGTTATGACCCCCACAGCATCTCGTGGCCCGCAGCAGCGCGCCATGCCGACCTCATTGGCTACCTGGCGTGGTCGGTCGTCCGGGGCAGCTAGCAGGAGCAGAAGCACAAAGCATGTGCTGGGCTTCTGTGCTCTGTATCTTGCAGCACGAGGTGCTACCGCTGTCGAGACACGCCCGGGCGGGTCACGAGAGGCCGCCTGGTGGACGAGTCCAGGCGACGATGCTTTTGCCTAGGTGCTGGCTCCGGACGGGTCCTATGCCACATATCACGTCCCGTCCTTGACCCCCCAGGCGCCCCGGCAAGAGAGAGCGCCAGGGCGACTTCGCCAGCTCCGTCAAGGTTCGCGCCCGCTTCCCCTTTGCCGACGGCGGCCTCGTCCCACGGCCTCGTCCCATTCCCCGCCATGGCCTCGGCCCGTCACTGCTCGTCGGGCCTCTGGCCCGTGCTCGCCATCCTCGTCCTCCTCGTCAGCGCCGTCGCCTGCCGGCTGGCCAACCGCGGCGACAAGTATCTCATCGGCGTCGGCAAGGCAGACATCACGGGCCCCGTCGTCGAGGTCGGCTTCGCCGGCTACGCCAACCTGGATCAGGTCGGCACCGGCCTCCGCCAGCGCCTCTACAGCCGCGCCTTCATCGTCGCCGACGTCGAAAACCCCGCCGACCGCTTCGTCTACGTCGTCCTCGACGCCCAGTCCGGGGGCACGGCCATCCGCTACGGCGTCCTCGACGCGCTCGCGGACCTGGGCGAAGACTACATGTTCTACGGCCACAACAACGTCGCCCTGACGGGAACGCACAGCCACGCGGGGCCCGGGGCCTGGTTCAACTATCTCCTGCCGCAGATCACGACGCTCGGCTTCGACCGCCAGAGCTACCAAGCCATCGTCGACGGGGCCGTCCTCTCCATCAGGCGCGCCCACAAGAGCCTGCGCGAGGTGAGCGAGAGCATCGAAGACGGGCGCGTCTCTGCTGGGCATTCCATGCTGACGGGTGCCGCAAAAGGGCTACCTCGATGTCGGCACGACCGTCATCAAGAACGGCGCCATCAACCGCTCCCTCTACGCTTACCTCGCCAACCCTAAGGAGGAGCGCGACCAGTACGACGCCGAGACGGACACGACCATGACGATGCTCCGCTTCCGGCGCGCCTCGGACGACGAGGGTATCGGCGCCTTCACCTGGTTCCCCGTCCACGGCACCTCGCTCCTCGGCAACAACACGCACGTCGCCGGCGACAACAAGGGCGTCGCCGCCTGGATGCTCGAGAATTATATGGTGCCCGAGCCTTCGGGCGTCCGGAAATTCGTCGCCGGCTTCAGCCAGGCCAACGTCGGCGACACCACCCCCAACGTCCTGGGCGCCTACTGCGACGACGGCTCCGGACGCGAGTGCAGCTTCGAGAACAGCACCTGCGCCGACGGCCGGTCGCAGAGCTGCCACGGCCGCGGGCCCGAGTTCCGCGCCCTCGACCTCGGCGTCAAGAGCTGCTACGAGATGGGCCGGCGCCAGTACGAGGGCGCCAGGGCCATTTATGTGGGTTTTGCTCCGTCTGTCTGCCTTGGTTTGTTACCCTGCCCTGCTGACGCCGGAAGGACTCGCTCGACTCGTCGAGCACGGCCATCTTCGGTCCGACGGTCAAGGCCTTCCACTTCTTCCACAACATGGCCTACTGGAACTTCACGCTGCCCAGCGGCCAGGTGGCCGAGACGTGCCCGGCCGCCCTGGGCTACTCGTTTGCCGCCGGCACGTCCGACTGGCCCGGCGCCTTCGACTTCACCCAGGGCAACGCGGGCGAGCCCACGGCGAATCCCATCTGGAAGATCGTCTCGGGCTTCATCAAGACGCCGAGCGAGCGGCAGAAGCGGTGCCAGGGCGCCAAGCCCATCCTCCTCGACGTCGGCGAGCTCGACAGGCCGTACACGTGGACCCCCAACATCGTCGACATCCAGGTCCTGCGCGTCGGCCAGCTCGTCATCATCGTCAGCCCCAGCGAGGCCACCACCATGAGCGGCCGCCGGTGGAGGAAGGCCGTCGCGGCCGAGGCGGCCAAGTTCCTCCGCGAGGAGCCCATCGTCGTGCTCGGCGGGCCGGCCAACAGCTACGCGCACTACTGCGCGACGCCCGAGGAGTACGCCGTCCAGCGCTACGAGGGCGCGTCGACGCTCTACGGCCCGCACCAGCTGGACGCCTACATCAACCTGACGGTCAGCAACATGCACTACCTGCACCCGAACGCGACCGAACCCCCCCCCCAGGGCGAGCTGCCGCCCGACAACCGCGGCGCCGCCCTGTCCTTCATCCCCGACGTCGTCTTCGACAGCCACCCGCTGCACGTGCCCTTCGGCACCGTCCTGGTCCAGCCCATGCCCTCGTACCCCCTCGGCGCCGTCGTCAACGTCACCTTCCAGGGCGCAAACCCGCGCAACGACCTGCGCCACGAAGAGACCTTCGCGACCGTCGAGCGCCGCGTCTCCAACGGCAAATGGTGGCCCGTCCGCGACGACAACGACTGGTTCCTCGTCTACTCGTGGCGCCGCACCAACTGGCTCCT
This sequence comes from Hypocreales sp. Mo6-1, assembly GCA_002939055.1. NCBI lineage: Eukaryota > Fungi > Ascomycota > Sordariomycetes > Hypocreales > Hypocreales sp. Mo6-1. Next base: position 5,698,510 of record PNEP01000013.1, read on the forward strand.
CGGCTACAGCGAGGTCGACCTGTCGTGGGAGACGTACGGCAACGCCGAGCCGGGCACCTACCGCTTCAAGTACTACGGCGATGCCAAGGAGGTCTACGGCGCTGTCTGGCGCTTCGAGGGCGCCAGCGACCCGTTTGACCTCGTCTAGCGCTGGCGGGTGCGCATGTACGTGGCCGTCGGGTGCAGAATGTCGATAGGGGGCATCAGGGCCAAGCCCCGTACATCCAGCTTCACTTTTGGAATGTTTTTTTTTTTGCCACATGGCCCCCAGCCTCTCCAGCGTCTGCCCAAGCTCAACAACGTCATGCCGTAGTCCCCATCGATCCGGAGCCGAGCCGGACCGCAGCCGCTGCAAGCCTACGTAGAGCTCCCCCATGATGCTCCCGGACACGTCCAGCCTTGCCCGTCACTTTTTCCCGCTCGCTCACATTCTGCAGACGGAGATCGTGGCATCACCAGAGCCTACAGCAACCGTCCCGGTCGCAACCCCCCCCCCCCATACGAGCTCCTCAGGCCCCAAGCAAAGCAAACAGAGGGACACATACACGTCGGGCAAGCTCGCCGGCGGTGTGGGCAGTCCTGTCCCCCCCAGAGCCTGCTTGCCGCCCGGAGGTGAAACAGGGCGCACGGCGCAGCAAACGCGGCCCAGGCGTGCCGGCCGCCGCTGCTGAGGGCCTCTGCAGGGCAGAGACGCAGGAGACGCGGCTCAACCGGGTTGCCGGTTCCTCGGTCGGCGGCGACCCGCGGCGGCGAGATGTGCGAACGGCTCTCCGGGGCTCGAAACCGGTGCGTCGCCGTCGAGGTGGCGACTTGGCTTCGGGCGTCTACGTGCGTGCGTAGAGAGCTTTGCCGTGGCGTGCCCAAGGCCTGCCGCAGCCCAGCGGGTTGCCGTCGGGTGCCGGTACGTGCAACATACATACATACAAACATGGACATGGGAGCGAGGGCATGTGTGTCTTGGGCATCATGTGTATGTACGGGTTACTATATGTGTGTCTGCACGCACGTCCAGTCCAGATCGGCAGGGCTGCTCGTGGCAAGGAGAGAGCCATGCCACAGCCAGGCGGCGCAAATAAAGGATTGTCGCAGCAGCCTTGCCAGCTCAGGGTTGGTATTGCAGGGGCAAGCAAAAGCAAGCTGTCAGATCCTGCCAGGACCAGCCGGCCGTGGCTGACGCAAGGATAAGGAAGGGATACTGGCACTCATCTCGAGGAGACATGTTCTGTAGAGAGAAGAGGGAGGGGGAAAGACAGCTGGGCGTCCTGGAAACCGTCTTGCGGCACGGTGTGCTCCGTACGGACAGCTCCGGCGGCATTGCGCATTGTCCGCAATAGCCGCCGACTTTGGTCGTCGAAAGACGAGCTGCTGCCGCGTTGGTGAGAGCTTGCTCTGCGTGCCCGAACCTGAGATCTGCACCTGGTGCCGCACAACGACAGACGGCGAGCCCAGACGTGGCATCCTGTATTGGACGACAACACCATCCATCCATCCGTTGCCTGCTTGGGCCGCGACAGGCAATCCTTGCCCTGCATGCTGATCTTCCGGCCGCCGCAATGCGGGCACCGGCGCTTGCCCAACCCCATGCAAGATGAGACGATGACGTCTGGGTCGAGATTGCAGAGGAGCAGCCTTTCTTTTGGTGAAGACGTGTACGCTTCTCCAGGGCAGGCGCTCGCGAAGACGACGTCGAGGACAGGCTCTCTTGGCCGGCTGCATTCGAGCCCGACCATGGGTCCGTGGCTGCGGCTGGCCGACGGCCCTGTAGGACACGTTTCTTGCTCGCAAGCAATACGTCAGCCGGGTATGTGCATCTTCGTGTCGTGTGCCAACGACCGCTCCGTCGGATCAGATCGGGAGAGGGTCGAGGAGAAGCAACGTGTGTTTGCTTGTCCGACATGGGTCGAACACGACCTCGGAAGCAGGGACGGCAGCGGCATAGGAGCAGCATCTCAGCCACGGCAATCCCAGCTGGCCTTGGATCCCTGTCTGGCGGTCCCGACTCTTGGGGAGCTGGTCTTGAGAAGCAACCCGAGACCAGTCAGCCTCTTTGCTTTTTTCGCAGCGAGCCGAACGACGAAAAGGGATGACGTCGAGGGCGTGTCTCTTCGACTTTGACACGGCGTAGCGGGAGCATGTGTGTGTGTGTGGTCCGTCGTGGCGTCGACCAGACGGGCCGTCGACGCTCCTGTCCGAGACAACAAGATTGTCACGTCCCCTGGAATCGGGTCGCGGCGTTTTGTTCTTTCTTTGACGACACAGCCCGAGTTGTGGCTGCGGGAGAGGCTGTTTGTGCGCACGTATCAAGTACCCGGTACTCCGTCGGCAGAGGAGCAGGTACATGAGCAGCGGATAGATGCATGATGATGCTGTATGTCTGAACCGTGCAGCGTCTGGGCGGCGTTTGAGTCTCGTGGGGTGGCCATCGAGGGTCGGCGAGAAGACGTGCTCGTTGCTGAGATGGAGCTATGGGAGGTAGGTATAAGGGAGCTGGCAGAGCGGCGCCCAGAAGCCTTGGTCATTCATCGCCGGGCTCGCACCGTCGTGGCAACGGACGGCTGTTGGTGGAGAGCAGACAAGGCCGGCTGCAGAGGCGAGGCAAAGCTGCAGCCTCTTGGCGTCGATATTCAGGGGCGAGGCGCACGCGGGGAGGCCGAGGGGCGTGGCGAGAGCGATGGCGACGTTGAGAGAAGAGAGAAGAGATGGAAGGATGGATGCTGCAGCCGGAGCCTGCATACATACGAGGTACCGCGATGGGGAGGGTCGAGGGTCGAGATGAGGTTGGAGGACCAAGATGGCTTCGTCGGCAGCGCTGGGCGCCTGAGGCACTCGGCGTCAGAAACACATGACACGGCCGTCTACCTGCCTGCTACGGAAGGCACGCCTGGCCGCGCCTCCCCCGTGCGGCCCGGCGCCGGCCCGGCGCCGCGCGAGGGGGTCCAGGGCAACTACGTGACCGGTGGCTCCTGCGCCCGAGGTACCTGGGCGCGGTGGCTGGCCAACAGCATCGATGCCTTATATATAGACAGCAGATGACAGCGTGCAGAGCATCCGTCCTCGATCCGCCATCTGCGACAGACCCAGCTGAGTATTCCGCCCGGCGGCGCCCGACCCGCCCAATCCGGAGGCCGCGCGGGCGCCACAGCCTCCTCCCCGGGCCGCGGCCGGCCGGACCGGCGCTCCGGCGACGCGGTCGCTGCCGCCGCAGCCGCACGCCGGCCGGCCGACGCCCGCCGCGGCGCTCGTTGCCCACGACGGGTACCCCGTGCGGCAGCGTCGACGTGTGCGGGCCGGGGCCCCCGGGTGGCCCGGGCAGGCCAGGCTCTCCACCGCCGCTGCGCTGCAACTGGGGAGGCACCGAGTCGCATGCCGATATACGTGGCCGTCACGCGTCCCCCCTTGGTGGCTGCTCCCGGCGCCGACGGCGGCCGTCGACGCCTGCGCTCGACGCCTGCTCACCGGCGCCCAGGGCCCTGCGGAACCCAATGCCCCAATCAGTGCCCAACCGCCCGGCGCACAGCGTCGTCGACGCGGGCCGAGCGCCCTGTCGTGCCATCCGGCGCCTGGCATCCAGGCCCTGTGCGACGCAGCAGACGGCAGCGCGCGCCAGACAGCAGCGGCCGCCCGACCTCCCGATCCCCTCGCCCTTGGATGGCCCCCCGGCCCCGGCCGCAACCCGCACGGCCGCCCTGCTGTCGTGCGCCGACCCGCAGCCACCGTCGACGCCGCTCTCCCCGCCGTGGCTCAAACGGCCGCCTCGAGATGGCAGATACCCGACGCCTGAAGCCTCGGGCCCCGATTCCACCTGTCCATCCCTGCCCGTACTCGGTACTGCCGCTGTACTTGGTGGAATCCCTTGCAGTCAGAACCAAGACGGCCCCGCAGGTCCCAAGGCACTCCCCGGATACGCACGGCGTGCCACGCTCCACCCCCCGCTATGCCATCACATGGCGAGCCCATGTCGATGTGGCCAAGGGAGGGAGGGAAAAAATAATAATAATAATAAAAGAAAATATGCAAAAGGAACGGGCAAAAGCAAGGAACCGGTGATCCTGGCCATGCTCGCCCACTAATACCAGTTCCCCCCGGCGGTTGATGAGCGGCATCGCTCCGTTCCTTCTTTGGACCCGTCTCGACGCTTCGTTCGTCCTTGGGCCTCCGGAGCTCGACGCTCTTCGCCCCCCTTTCCCTCTCTCATGTATCCCGAGGATGCTGCAGTCTGCCGTGCCCGTCCACGTCCGCCAGTCCCGGGACTTGACACAAGCTTGTCGTCGGCCTCCCCAGTTGCACCAAATCCCCCGTTGCCACATCACACACCCCATCCTCGTCGGGCCCGGCATTCCTCGCGCGTCCCAGGCTTCGTCGACGACTGCGAGCCTATATAAGACCTGCTGGTGACCGCTCCCCGTGCGCCCCATCTCCTCTGCCGACATCTGAGACCGAGCCGCCATCCTCGCCGTGTCTGACCCCCCTCACTCGGTTCACCCGTCTATCCTCTCCCGTCTACACCTGACAACCCCGGGCCTTCCCTTCCATCTTGTCCCGTCCACCCACCCCGCAACGCAAGCAGCCTTCCCTCTCCCTCCCCTTCGCCGGCCACCCCAACATCCCGTCCGCCATCATGGCCACGTCGTCGACTTACAGCCCGACCGATTCCCACGCCTCCACTAGCCTCTCCTGGCAAGAGCGTCTTGAAGGTATATTCCGGATCCTCGACGACCGCTCCGCCGACCAGCTCTCGCGCCTCCAAGTCCGGAGCTGACGTGGCGGCGCAGAGGCCTGCCGTCAGGCCAAGCTCCTCCCCCCCGTCTTTCAGTTCGTCTCGGACCGCCGCGGTAGGTGCCGGCTCTTTGGGCTTCCCCCAAGTGCTCCAGCATGCCGAGCAACTGACACACATGGTCCGCGCGCCAGGCGGCCGCACCGCGTGGTCGAGCAGGGTCATCGTCCATGGAAAGACGGTGGAGGCGAGGTACTGGTACGACGGCAAGAACCTCAACAACGCGCGAGAGGATGCCGCCGAATGCGCCGTCAACTGGCTGACGGCTGCCAACGCAAACACGGCCAGCCAAGCTTGGAGCCCGTGGTGAACGGATCGCTCGTCGAGAGTCGCCAGGAGCGACGGCTGTCGACCATTGTGGCTGGAGCTTTCCTTTGCTCGCGTCATGTCACGAGTACCTGTCGGCCGGACTGTTCTCAGCCTTGCTGTCAGGCCTGGAGTTTGGAAGGAGACGGATGATATTCGGCGCCGGCGGGACAGCGGGACATGGCGGGCCTTGTAGCTCGAAAGCTTGGTGCGCATCAGATTGGCCCGTCGACGCCGGGAGCCGCGTCAGCGACCCCGTCTTGGCCTCGAGGCGGCAAGAGATGAATCACTTTCGTTGCTCACTGTCGAGCGTGCGTGACGGCCCCGGTCGAAACGCTTCGGCCCTCGGGAACGGAGTCATGTGGGTTAAAACAAAGCGTGGTAATGGTTACAGGCGGGACCAGCATCAGACGTGGTGGTCTGGCGCATGACCAGACGGGGAAGAATCCGTAATGTCGGGTGGTTGGCTGGGCGGCTCATCGAGACTGAGAATTGAACCCCTCCCCTTCGGCAGACCGGCATCAGCCGCGGCGGCTCACGTGCAGGCGCTAGAGGCGTCGCCTTGCTGGCCGTCTTGTTGCCGGCGAGAGCTGTTCCAAGGCCTCGAGGTGGCCGACTGAGGCATACTATCGGCGCGCAAAGGCATGCGTCCTCATGTCTTGCTCAAACCAGCTTCTGGCGGCCGGAGCGAAGGCAGAGCGCCACATGATGGGCGCGGATCGACGGCAGCTTGCCATTGCCTGCGGGGGCCTGTCGGGTCTGAGTCTTGAGTCGAGCAGATGACCGGGCATCGTCACTCGTCCGTCTCTTAAGCGGCAGGTGGCTCAGGCCCTCCGGGAGGGCTCATCCGCCAGCTTGCAGCGGAAGACTGTCGCCTCGAGTCCGCGGCAGACGGGATGGCGGGCCAGACATGGCTCGGTGTCTTGGAGTCGACGGCCGGTGGCAGGGAAAAGGAAGAGGTCGGCACTCGAGCGTCTTGGTGATCAGGCGGTCGATGGATTGCGTAGGTAATCAAGGCCGGAGAGAGAGTCCGCGGTGGGTCGGGCCCGGGGCAGCCTTATTCCGAGCTCCCCGCGTGGAAATTTCGTCGGCGGCCGGGGCGAGGCTCAGCAGATGGCAACGCGGAGCACCGCCATGTCTCCGAGACTGAGGTTGTGGGGAGCATGCAGGGCTCTTGCGCTGCGCACGAGGCCACCCGCACAGCCCCGGATAGGGTCCCTCGGACGAACAAGAGGGCCAATTCGCCCCTACTCTGACGATGCCGACGGGACCCCTTGGAGGCCGATCGACGCCGATAGACGGAGCCCGACGAGCGCGGACCCGGGGAACGGCCGGGCAGAAGCCGCCACCGACGAAGCTGCGCAGGATGACGGCCAATCGGCCGACGACGGGGCCCCTGCGGAGGTAGAGCCGACGCCAGGGAATCGGGCGCGGGTTCCTGCTGACGGCTGTCGCTCAGGCTGGCGACGGGATTCTCGATTCATACATGGACGCACTCGACGACGCGACGCTGGGGCAGATGATGTACGGCGGGCGGGCGGTGACGAGTCGGACGCAGGACGGTGGCCTGACGACGGCACAAGAAGAGGCGCTCTACCGCGAGGGCACGATCCCTCCTCGGACAGACGCCGAGGCTGGCCAGTCGCCGGCGGCGGACGCCGAAGCATTGCAGCTGCTGCCGGCAACAGAGCAGGGCGAACTGGGAACGCCTAGGCACAAGTTTGGCCTGCCGCAGAAGCCGTATCCCGAGGGCTTCAACGTCAAGAAACGATACCACCCGGTGCTGGAGCAAATCACGAGGCTTCTGATGCGGGACGGCAAGCTGAGCGTTGCGCAAAGGGTATGTTGGCCCCCCCGGATGAGGGGCGCGGCTGACAGGCGACGGGGCAGAACATGGCCATGGTGATGAACTTTCTGCGGACGGCGCCGGCTCCCATCTACAGCCCCAAGTTCCCCCTGCTGCCGGGCACGCCGCCGGCGGCGCACCTGCCGCTGAACCCGATCCTGTACATGACGATAGCCATCGACTCGGTGGCGCCGCTCATCAGGGTCAAGAACATATCCGGGGCGGCGGGCGGCGGGCGGGCGCTGGAGCTGCCGATGCCGCTTGCGGTGCGGCAGCGGCGGAGGACGGCGTTCAAATGGATCCTCGACGTCATCAACAAGAAGCCGTCCAAGGGCAGCGGGCGGAAGCAGTTCGCGCACCGGATTGCCGAGGAGATAATCGCCGTGGTGGAAGGGCGGTCGCCGGTATGGGAGCGGCGGCGGCTGGTGCACCGGCTGGGCACGACGGTGAGGGCCAACGTGGACTCGAAGAAGCTCAAGGGCAAGAAGAAGAAGTGAGGGCAGAGCGGGCTGATGGGGTTGATGGGGTTGCCGGGGTTGCTGGGGTGTAGGAGTGAATGGAGGCGGCGGCGGCTGGCGTCGCAAAGCGCATGGCATGGCGGCGCGTCGGAGGCGACCCGATAGGCAGAGGCGATCATGTGACGGGCCGGAGCATCCTGCGGAGTCTGAAGTAAGCTTCTATTAACCTTGTGCGGAGGCCTCGCTCGGGCCAGGGGAGGCCGGGGAGGGCGGGCTCTGGCTGGGCGCGCGCGCGACGGCGGCGCGCGACGGGCTGGCTGGCGGCGCAACAGGGCTGCTGCATGTCCAGCGGCTTGGCTGTCCAGCGGCTTGGCCGTCCAGCGGCTTGGCTCGTGTCGCAGGCGGCCTCGGATGCGACTGCGCCCAGCAAATCGTCGAGGCGGTGCCCTGGCCTGTTGGCCGCGGCGCTCAGTCACAGTGGGCCCGGACGCCGCAGTAGGGCGCCTCCGCCCCATAAGACTGCCTCGGGCTCCACCCCGATCCTCCCCTCCTACACCTGCTACCGCTACCCAGCCTCGACGACGTCGGCCGGCTCCTCGACTCGACTCGACGGCCCCGGCAGTACCTACATGCAGCCATCTGCATCCGGCACTCGCCAAGGCGTACCCTGTACCTCGACGCCCGTGAGCTGCCAGCCGCCTGCCGCCATGCTCTGACGCGTCGGCCGCCGCTCACCTTGCTCTCGCCAAACCGCCATGCTCTGGAGCCCCCGACTGCCCCCGACGAGCCGCCGCCTCTGCCCAGCGCCGGCCCTCTAGGCCTGCCTGCTCCGTACGTCGGCCGCGACTTGCCGCCGCCCGGATCCGCGCGAAGCGCCCGCGCGAGAGCCCGCGAGAAACAAACCACGCAAACGACCGGCCGGGCGAAAACCCTGATCCCGCCGCCCGCCATGTCGGCAAACCGCCCCCGGCCCATGAGCATCGACGCCATGCTCGACATGGAGCGCCAGGAGGTGCTGGCCCTGCTCGAGAACAAGAACCCGCCAGGCAGCTCGCCGGAGCGCCTGCGTTCGTCGTCCCCCTTCGCCGCCGCCCCTCGCTCGCCCGTCCGGAGCATGCTCGACATCGAGGAGGAGGGGCCCGGCGACGTGCGCACCGTCCCCGCCAACCAGGCCCCCGTGAGGAGCATGCTCGACGTCGACGGCCCCGTCGCCACGACGCAGCCGCCGGTCCGCAGCATGCTCGACCTCGACGCGCCCTTGTCGCCGCCGCCCTCGGCCACGCAGAGGAGCGCGAGCCCCATCTCGCCGGCCCTGAGCGCCGACCCCTACTTCAAGGCGGCCTCGCAGGGCTCCATGTACCACCGGAGCCTGTCCGACGCCGGGTTCAAGCCCGTCGAGTTCGGGCCCCGATCCGGCCATCGCAACGACCGCACCTCCGAGTACCAGTTCTCCGGCATCCTGTCCCACACCTCCGGCCAGCCCAAGCGGAGCTCCGCCAACAAGAGGCTGTCTGCCGGCGCCCTCGGCGACGCCCTCCGCGGCCCCGACCTGAGCGGCCTCCAGCTCCCCGGCGACGGCGGCCGGCATGCCTCCATGGGCAGCCGCCTGGGCAACCAGTCCAAGTCGCCCCACGGCCGATGGGAGGCCCGGTCGCGCTCGCCCGCCACCTTTTCGCCTCGCCTGCCGCCGAACAAGGCCATGCTCGACGACGGCCAGATCCTCGACATCAGCAGCGCCTACCGCCGCCTGTCCGACGCCAACCTGGCCTTTTCTAGCGGAAGCCTGGCGCAGCTGCCCATGCGGAAGCGGTCCGAGGAGCTGGGCGAGGGCAGGCTCATCAAGGACTACCTCGGCCCCGACGGCGAGCATCTAGGCTCTAGTGAAGAAGATGAGCCGTACACGTCCGACGACGAGGACCGCGGCCGTAAGACGGCCCCTCGGTCCCTGAACCCGGATGCGCGGGGCGAGGGCGGGCTGAGCCAGTCCGGCGCGCAGTCCGGCCGGGCAGGGCGGCAGAGGCAGAGCCTGAGCTTGCTGGCGGCGGCCGAGCAGGAGCGTACGTGTGCGGCGACGCCTGCCGGCTGCGGTTGATTGCTGACCTCGCGAGACAGGCTCTCAGGTGGCATCGCAGCAGCCCCCGTACCAGTACCGGTCTCTGATACCCGAGCCGGAGATCAAGATCACCAACTCTTCCGGCGACACGGTCAAGGCGTCCAAGGGTGGCATCCACCCCAACACGAGCTACGACCAAGGGCCGGCCTCGGCGACGCCGTCCATGGTGGATTCGGACGACGAGGCGGACGTGGACGACATCAAGCGGGCGCAGAAGCTCTCCTTTTCCATGACCAACATCCTGACGAGCCCCGAGTCGCATCGGGCGATCCGCATCATCTACCGCGGCGAGTACAACAAGATTGTGCAGCAGGCCGAGGAGGAGAACCAGCGGTTGCGGAAATACCTGGTGGCGACGGACCTCAGCGACGAGTCGACGCACGCGCTCGAGTGGGCCATCGGGACGGTGCTGCGGGACGGCGACACGCTCATCGCCATCTACTGCGTGGACGAGGAGACGGGCATCGTCAACGGCGACGGGGCGTCGGTGGCCGACGACGTCAAGGCGATGAAGGAGCAGGCGGCAGCCATCAACACGGTGACCAACTCGAGGTTGGTGCCGGCGCCGCTGAGCCCGGTGACGGAGCTCAAGCGGGCGACGGCGCTGCACCTGCGGAGCGACTCGGCAGGGACGACGGGGTCGTCGCCGGGGCCGGCGGGGCGGGACCGCAGCAAGGAGCGGCACCGGGCGATCCAGGACATGACGAACCGGGTGCTGCGGCTGCTGAGGAAGACGCGGCTGCAGGTGCGGGTGATTGTCGAGGTGCTGCACTGCAAGAACCCGAGACACCTGATGACGGAGGTGATTGACCTGGTGGACCCGACGCTGGTGGTGATTGGGAGCCGGGGGCGCAGCGCGCTGAAGGGGTAAGTTGGCCAGCTCGCGTGCGAGGGTGAGACGAGGCTGACGGGCCGACGCAGCGTGATCCTGGGGTCGTTTTCGAACTATCTGGTGACCAAGAGCTCGGTGCCCGTCATGGTGGCGAGGAAGCGGCTCAGGAAGCAGAGCAAGTACAAGCGGACGCCGGTGCGGCAGGTGAACAACCTCAGCAACCCGGCGGCGCGGAGCCTGGCGAACGCCAAGATTGACTGATGGGGGGGGGGGGAGGTTGGTTGGAGTATTGTGGTAGGGATCTCGCGTGGTGTGAAGACGCATACCGTCTGGACGAGGGCCTGCGACCAGGACGGAATCCACTCATTAGGCTCGTGTATGTATGTAGACGGGTAGCGAACAGCGGCCACGATGTGCACAGGCGGCGGCGCGCAGGCGGCGGGACACGCAAGCATATGCAGGGATCTCGAGGGGGAAGCGTTGGCTTCGAGTCGCAACGCTAATCGACGACGCTTTGGGGCTGCCGCGGCTCGGGCCCAGCCGCCAGCCGTTGGCATGCGGGGTCACGAGGCAGGCCGGGGCAGCGCGAGCTGGAGGGCCGACAAGGGCGTCGAGGGCCGACAAGGGCGTCGAGGGCGCGCGCGTCCCGATTGGGCGGCTGACGGGCGTGCCAGCTGTTGCTTCTGGCCGGCGGCGTTGGATCAGAGGAGCGGCCGTGGCGGCGGCGGCGGCTGGAGGAGGTTGCGCTGGCGCCGACGGCGCGGGGCGACAAGGGCGGTGGAGCCGCGCAACGGGGGCGGAGGCGGCGCTATGACGGGCGGCGCTATGACGGGCGGCGCATGGCGCGCCGAGCTTGGACGGACGACGGCGAGGTGTCGCGAGCAGATGGAGGTGGACGGCATGTAGAGGCAGGCAGGCAGGCAGGCGGTCGGCCAGCGTCGCGGCAGCAGCAAGGATATGCGAACAGCAAGGCGATGCGAACAGCAGGGAGCTGCCACGACAGGACACAGCGCTCGCCGCCGCCTGGCCGCTGCGCCGCGGCCCGCGCGTGATTGGCCGGCGCCTCGATCCGCCCTGCGACTTGCTCCTCCCAACCTCTCCATTTCGCTGGCATGGGCCTGGGCGCCGCCCCGGGGCGCCCAAACAGGCGGCCCAAGGGCGCGCCCGGCGGCCTCTCTTCCTCCTCCGCGCCCGTCGAACCCGCGAACAGGCCCGCGAACCCGCGAACAGGCCCGCCTGCGCCCCCGGCACTGGTCCCCCGGCGCGCGACTGCGACTGCGCCTGCGAGCGACTGCGCCTGCGAGCGACTGCGACTGCGGCTCCGTGACGGCGACCCGTCGCCTGCCTGCGCCGACCGACCTGCGCCGACGCCGTGCCCGCCCGCCTGGCCCCCCGCCGCCGGCCCCATGCCTTGGTCGCTGCTGTCCGTCACCACCAACGTCTCGCTCATCAGCGTCAGCGTCGCCCCGAGCAGCTTCCTCGCCGCCGTCGTCGTCGTCGCCGTCTTCCTCAGCCTCTACCTCCCGCGCCCGGCCCTGCGCCTGCCGCGCCTCGCCCTGCCGCTGCCCGCCCTGCCGCTGCCCGCCCTGCCGTCCTACCGGCGCCTCGTCGCCGACAAGCCGCGCGCCGCCTCCGTCTCCTCCGCCGCCGCCTCCGTCTCCTCCTCCGCCGCCGCCGCCCCCGATGGTCGACCCCCTCGACCGCCTCGACGCCTCCTTGCGCGACTTCGAGCCCCCCGCCAGCCCGACGAGCCTGCGCCACTCGTCGGCCCTCCCCAGCGAGCCCGCCATGGAGGAGGATCTCGACGACTCCGACTCCGCCTCCGTCGGTGGCTACTCGCCCCCGGCCTGGCGGAACCTCGGCAACGGCGACCGCAGCCGCGGCTTCTGGAAGCCCCCCCAGCCCGACCGCTATAGGCCCTTCTCCCCCGTCTCCGACGCCGGCCCCAGCGACGACGACATGGTCCTCGAGCAGGCCATCCGCACCCGCCTGCCCCAGGGCAGCCTGAGCCCCGACAAGGGCCGCAGCCCGAGCCCGGACACGGCCCCGCCCCGCGCCACCCTCCGCGTCCATCGCAAGAGCCCGCCCGTCGAGATGCCCCTGGCCGCGCTGCGCCCGTCGCCCCAGCCCGACAACTGTGAGTCGCGCGCCTCCTCCTCTCCCCCCTTTCCCTTTGCCGGCCCGCGCCCGCGACGCCCCCTCGCGGGCCCTCGCTGACCGCCCGCCGCCCGTGCCTCCGCGCCAGACATCCGCTTCGCCGTCCGCGCCGAGGTCCTCCAGCGCACCAGGCCCATCGAGGCCGCCGTCATCTTCCTCCAGAAGCAGTACCGCGCCCTCACCTCCAGCTGGGCCACCGTCCTCACCAGCCTCCTCGTCGCCGTCCTCTCCATCTCCACCGCCAACATGCTCGTCCGGCCCGCCGCCCCGCGCCCCGTCGGCGACCTCGTCAAGGTCGCCGGCCTCGCCCGCTCCTTCGAGCCCCTCATCTACTTCTCCGAGCCCGCCGTCGCCCACGTCCGCGAGCTGCAGTCGACCAGCATCGCCATCTGGGACCTCGGCGAGTCGGTCCGCATCAGCGGCATGGCCGACGCCGGCACCATCGTCCAGAGCCTCGACGCCATCAGCGAGACGATGAAGAAGCTCGTCCTCGACCTGACCAGGTTCCACACCCACGTCGACGGCGACATTGACGCGTAAGTCTTGGCTTTTCCCGCCGCCCTCCCTCTCGCGCTCTCCGAAGGGGGGGGGGGGGGGGGCCGGCAGAGGGGAATGGAATGCCTTTTGTCGTCTGACGCGCGCCGCCCCCCCCAACCGCAGCATCCTCAACGTCATGGACTGGGCCAAGATGCACCTCAACCGCCTCAACACGCGCCCGCCGCCCTCGCCCCTCTCGCACGCCTACGACAACATCCACAACCTCCTGTCCGACGCCCAGGTTCTCGAGGACGAGTCGGGCGCGCCGACGCGCCTCGGCCGCCTCACCACCACCGTCCTGGGCATGAGCAACCCGCAGCGCGAGCAGCGCATGGTCCAGCGCCTCTTCGACGCCTTCATCTCCACCATCGAGGAGGCCATCCAGGACGAGCTCGAGCACTCGGTCGGCCTCTTCGCCCTCTTCGACGACATCGACGACCACTTCCTCAAGCTCGCCCGCCACGTCGCCCACGAGTCGTCGACCCAGGAGGAGTTCCACGCCGAGCTGCTCTCCGGCCTCTGGGCCCGCATGCTCGGCCCCCGCGCCGCCGAGCTGCGCAAGTTCGAGCGCAACCGCGCCCTCCTCCACGACGTCCGCCACAAGACGGTCCGCAACAAGGGCAACCTCGTCTGCCACCACGGCAAGCTCCTCACCCTCAAGGCCTCGCTCGAGTCGCTCCGCGGCAAGCTCGCCTCCCATCTCGTCCGCGGCGTCAACTCCAGCGCCCTCACCCTCGAGGACCAGATCCGCGGCATCGCCGGCGTCCGCGACTACCTCGCCGACATCCGCCGCCAGCAAAAGGCCAAGGTCATGGAGACGCTCTACTCCATCGACCGCTCGCGCCGCTACGCCCCGGAGACGATTGACCCCGACGACGGCGCCTCGTAGCCGGAGCCTTTCATCACCATCACCATCACCACCATCCATCGATATCGGGCGTTTCGGACGGGCGCGTCAACGGCACGGCTTGCCGCCTTCGGTTGGCCTTTGGTTTGTTCTTTTGGAGACTTGGCCTCGCGTCTTTGCGTCGACTCTCTGCTTCTGCGTTGCGTGCGGCGTCTTGTATCAGTCGGCTGCTTGGCTTTTCCGCGCCCTGTCGAGGAAAATGGCGTTTTTTGTGAGCAGCTAGCCCTTCCGACTATTCCGTGTACATGCTTCTCTGGCGAGGCGAGGCACTCGGTCCCGTGGCACGCGTAGAGCCCTCGGCTGGAATAGAAACATCAAGCGACAACAAACAAAACCTCGAATCATTAGCACATTGCACCCGTCTAGGAACAAATCCGTAAGCATTGTCGTTGATTAGAAGTCCTACCACCGCATAACCTCCGTGTCAATGCCTGGAAACAGAACACCGCGGGCCATTCGTTCTGAGGGGGTATAGGCCTTTCTCCAGGCGGTCTCCACGAAAACCGGCATCCATCCTCCCAACGCCTTCCAGCTGCCTTCCCGTCGGCCGACGGCAGCTCGCCGCGTCCGCGTCCGCCGGGCCGCCTCTCGCTCCCCCGAGAACGCCCTCCCGGGTCCCCGCAGCTTTTGTCCTCCCTTCCTGAGAAGAAATAGCAATCAAGTCTATCTGTACATAATGCAATCCCTGTAGGCGGCTATGGATCGGCAAACCATGTTCATCGCCTCCAATCTTTAGGAGATTCGTCCCGGAGGTGTAAAGAGATTTGACGAGGGGGAAGAAAAACAAAGGAAACAAAGGAAACAGTCTTCAGCGGCCAGAAGAGGGGAGCGGCCGCTCGACAGCAACAACCTAGGCCTTGGGCTCCTCCTCCTTTCTGGCCTCGCCCGCGTCGGGGCCCGCACCACCCTGCGTCTTGATGTACTCGTCATAGACCGCGAGCGCCTCGTCGACCTTGGCCTTGAGCGCCGCCTCATCCTCGATGCTGTCGAGCAGTTAGCCGTTGGCCGCGAGAGAGTCGGCAGCGCAAGCGTCCGACTTACAGGTTGATGAGCTCCGAGTTTTCCATCTCGAGAAGCATGCCCGTGATCTTGCCGGCAAGCTCCGCGTTGATGGCCTGGATCTTGGGGAAGATCATCTCGCCCAGGATCTGCTTCTGCTGGGCGGGCGGGGCTCCCGTGATCTGGGCCTGCAGCATGGCCGTCGAGGCCACGTCGCCGGCGCGGCCGCCCTGCCCAGGAAAGCTGCCGTTGCGGCCGCCGTTGGCGCTTCCACCACGGCCCAGGCCGGCCGGCTGGCGGCTGTTGGGAGGGTAGCCAGGCATGCCGGCGCCAGGCATGCCGGCGCCAGGCATGCCCGCGGCGGCGTTGGGAGGCACGCCCGGCATGCCGCCGCGGCCGCCCTGAGGTCCTCCTCGGCCGCCAGCAAGAGCGGCCTGCTGGGCCTGCTGCATGGCCGCCATGAACTGAGGAGTGCCGGGCTGGCTGTACTGGGGAGGGAACTGCCCAGGCATGCCGTACATGTTGGGCGGCATCTGCTGCGGGACGCCGCCGCCGCGCCCGCCCTGCTGCGGATAGCCGGGGAACTGGCCAGGGCGGCCGCCCTGGACCCCGCCCATGCCCATGCCCGGCTGGGGGAAGGGCATTCCGCGTCCGCCCTGGGGCATGAAGCCGGGCTGCTGGCCCGGCGTGTAAAAGACGGGAGGCTGCATGTACTGCTGGGGCATCCCGGCAGCCGCGGCGGCCTGCTGCATGCGCAGCTGGTTGCGAGCCTGGATACTAGCCTCGAGCTGGCTCTTGCGAACATCCTTGCGCTGGGCGAGGGCGACGTAGAGGGGCTTGCCGTTGATCATGCGCTGGTTCATCTCGGCCACGGCCTTGGTCGCGTCCTCGGGGCTGCTGAAGCAGACGAAGCCGAAGCCCTTGCTCTTACCGAGCCTTTTGTCCGCCTTCTTGTCCGCCTTCTTGTCGGCGGACTCGTCCTCTTCGGACTCTTTGGCATCCTCCTTCTTGTTCTCCTTGTCCTTGCCATCCTTGTCGTCCCTCTCCTCTGCGCCCTCGATCGGGCTGTCTCTCATCACCTTTGCCGACGTGATGGGGCCAAACTCGGAGAACATCTGGCGGAGCTTCTCGTCGTCGACGTCGTCGTCCAGGTTCTTGATGTAGAGGTTGACGCCCTGGTACTTGTTGGCCTTCTCGAGGCGCGCCGCTTCGTACGACTTGCGGAGCTCCTCCTCGCGCTCGTGCTTCTTCTGGGCGCGGCCGACGTAGAGATCCTGGCCGTGGAAGTCCTTGTTGTGGAGCTCGTCGACGGCCTTGGCGGCGCTGTCGTGCGTGGTAAAGTTGACGAAGCCGAAGCCGCGGCTCTTGCCCTCCTGGTCGCGGGCGAGCGACGAAGAGGTGATGTCGCCGTACTTTTGGAAGAGCGCGCGGAACTCGTCGTCGGAAACGTCGCTGTGGACGTTCTTGACGTAGACGTTGGTGAAGTTGGCCTTCATCTCCTCGAACTTGCTCTGGCGGTCCTTCTTGGGGATGTGGTGGCCGACGTAGACCTTCTTCTCGTTGAGCAGCATGCCGTTGACGTGCTTGATGGCCTGCTGAGCAGCCTCATCCGTCTCGTAGTGGACGAACCCGTAGCCCTTGGAGTTGCCGTTCTCATCCTGCGCCACCTTGCAGCTCAGGATGTTGCCGAAAGCAGCAAAGGTGTCGTGGAGGGCCTTGTTGTCAATGGCCACGTCGAGGTTCTTGATGAAGACGTTGCCCTGGCCGGTCTTGCGGAGGGCCGGGTCGCGCTGGGACCACATGATGCGGCAAGGGCGGCCCTTGATCAGGGTGTAGTTGAGCTCCTCGAGGGCCTTCTCGCCGTCGGCAGTCGAGTTGTAGTTGACGTAGGCGTAGCCGAGGGAGCGGCGAGTGACGGCGTCGCGGCAGACGCGAATGGACGCGACGGCGCCGATCTGGGAGAAGAGCTCGAAGAGCATGGCCTCGGTGACCGAGGGGTCGAGCTCGCCAACGTAGAGGGACGCAGAGTTCTGGGGGTGAGGAGCAGCCGAGCTGGGGGTAGGGCCAGCGGCGTCGTCCGAGGCGCCGCTGCCGACAGTGGTGTCGATGGCGGGGGCCTTGGCATCGCCGCCGCCGTTGAGGGAGGTGTTGCTGAGGTCGCTGGCAAGCTGGTCAACAGCGCCGGACGTGGTGGGAGCGGCCATTTTGATGTCGGAGACGTGGAAGATCAAGGCTGGCGAGGCGACGCCGCGTTAGCACCCAGAGTCCAGCGACGAGCGCGCGCGGCGCGGGGCAGCAGGGAACGCACGGCCTAACGGAACAAAAGGATCGCAGACGGAGCAGAGTCGTCGAAGGAAGGAAACGGGACCTTGAGCGGCACTATCGTTTGTTATGGGTGGCGGTTGGCGGGGGCCCGGCAAGCGGCGTCGCGCGGAGGCAGGAGGTAGGGTTTTTTTTTGTGGTTTTTCAAATTTTTTTGGTTGTTTTTTCTGGGTTGGACGAACAAGAGCAAGGACAGAGATCTAGTACGAGGACCGTACCTCTGAACCGACTCGTCGTTATGGGTTTTGGGGTTTTGGTGATAAGGTTGGGGGGTGAGTGGAAGAAGAAGAGGAGAGGATTCGCATCGAGATGATTTTTTTAAGGCTGCTTGGTAAACCTGGCGCCTGTGGAGTGGCCCTTCCTGGCGAGTGGCACCAGCGACCGGACGGTTACCTTTGTTGCCGCCGGGGCTGCACTAGGGCGCGAGGTATTTTCCAGGTATCTGCCAGGTGTGCGCTTCTCTGCAGATACATACACTCACCTACTGGCGTCAGCTGTACTGTGCGTGCGAGACTGTGCGCCGAGGCAGGCGAGGGGGGCTGCGAGGGCCAGTGGTTGGCCGGCACAGTGTCGGAATTGCGCACTAACAGTCTGCTGCTCGAGGACCTTTGCGTGAACGGTTTTTGAAAGACGTTCTAGCTCTTTCTCTGCGCCTATATGTCGCTTTGTCAAAGCGCTGCCTGGACGACTCCTCGAGAGAACTGCACATTCCCTTGTTCGCGGGCTTCGCGGGCATCTGCTGCGAGCCGCTTCTTTGACCGTCGAGCGCTGGCAGGCGCCCTCGAGGCCCTACAGTGCGAAACGCTGTTGCCATCTTCACTGCATGTATCCGCACTTCTTCCCTGTGGCTGAGGCCTCTGTGCCACGTCGCCCCAAACCGTCGCCCGTTATCTTATCGGAGCCTCGGGTGTCATCGTTCTCTTCTGGGCACGGAGGCAGGGCCCCACCGACGCCGAAGTCCGTTGTCTCCGGGGACTCGCACCTCAACATCCGCTGACTGAAACTCAAGCTCTGAAGCTTCTAGAACGCACGCCGGTCACGTCCCGTGAAGCCCTGGGCTTCACTACCATGCGCTCTGGCCTGCCAGCTCTCGCCTTCGCCGAGACAACCGCCGCGCCGCCGTCACCATGTTCTCGACCTTCACGGGCAGCTCGAGACGGCCCCGAAACGTGAATTTGAGCGGGCAGGTCGGCAACCCCTTTGCCAACACCTCGTGGAGCCCGTCCGTCGTCTCCAACGCCACCAAGACCGTCTCGGACGCACAGGCCGACCGAGAGAAGCGCCAGGTCGAGCGGCAGCGCCTGAGGGCGGCTGGCAAGATTCAGAAAGTCTGGAGGGGCTGCAGGACGAGGCGGGCGCTGGCAGAGGACCAGAGGGCCGCCTTCGACAACCTCTATCGCCCCGCCACGAGCACCAGCCCGAGCCAGCGCCTGCCGATTGCCTTCAACCTCCTGCTTGCCTTCTTCTCGGCTCGGCGCGCCGACGATGTCCAGCGAGCGCTGCTCTTCGCCCGTGATGCCGACTCCGTCGACCTCGGGCACGTTGCTCCCGCCAACGCGCATGCTTCTCGGCTGAGACGCCTTGTGGGAATCCTCGTCAAGTCACTGGACGCCATATCATCTACGAGGTATGTCTGCCGAGAAGCCTCTTCTACTGGCAAGGAAAGCTTGCTGACGGCCAGCTGCAGCGACAAGCCGCAGGAATGGGAGCAGCTACTCAGGCTCATCATTCGAGCGACCTCAGCGTTTCCCTGTGCAATAACCGAGTCGATCGATCAGTATTTTCAAGCCTTGGCCCGCCTCTGTCGCGTTCGCGATGCGGGACACTGGAAGAATTTGTTACCCGGTGCGCTCACTGCGCCGTTAAGGGGGGTCTCGGGTGCTGGTGAGCCACGCCGATCTTGTGCCAACCCCGGCAATGTTGCTGACGCCTCGAACCGCAGAGTCCCGCATCTACGGGGCTCTCGCCTTTGGCTTCCTAGCGCAGAGCGACATGGTCCAGTTCGAGGACAACATTGCTTTATTCTCGGACGGCATCGACGCGGACAAGCTCATCGAAGCAGTCAGGACTGGCTATGCAGCTTCCCCGGAGGTGCTTGCCCCCAAGGACGGCCTCTTGTGGCTGCTGGCTCACTACATCGATCTGGGCCGCCTGTGGATAGATCCATCCGACAAGCTTGCCCATCTCAGCGCCCTCCTTCCGCAGCTGTCATTTCTCTCGTCGGAAATAAGCGTTCGGCTTGGGGTCAGGCCCGGTCCCGACCCTTCTTCCAACGAAGTCGAGGACTCGGTGGCGGACCCTCTGCACCCCTACGTCTCGCGTCTGCTGCTCTCGCTCCTCGACCGCCACAGCATTTCCCGTCTCCTGCGCGACTTTTCGGACAGCTTGGCACAGACGTCGAGCCATCAACTCCAGGACACGAGTGCTCTCGCCGGCTACATCTTGACCCTCCTCCAGTGCTTCCCGGCCGCTGCTGACGATACCCGCATGCGCCTCTTCCTCGAGCAAATCCCGGCTGCGTCGGGCCAGATCCCCACGGTTAAGTTCCTATGGCAAATCATGAGGCAGACTTCGGTGTTCCAGAAGCTGGTGACCGAAGCAGAGCAGCCCTCCAGCGTGCTCCGGAGATACCTGCATGGGGCTTCGCAGCTCTTGAGCGAGACGACTGAGGAGCAGCAATGGCGCATCATACTGCTCTTCCTCGAGCTGTACATCTTCATCCTCCGTCTGAGCGACGACGACGACTTCTTCAGCGGCATGGGCACCCACATCCTGGAGAGCAACTCGTCGACCTCGCGGCTTCGGTCCTCGAGCTTGTCTCTTGAGGACGTCAAGGCGCTCACCGTGTTCTTGAAAAACACCGCCTTCACCCTCCATTACAAGGCCAACGAGCTTTCACAGACGCCACTGGCGGTGGAGTCGGCCACAAAGTCTCGTCTAGACTCGTATCTGGGGGCTGGCGGGCCTCCCAGCACAGCGTCTGCCAACGCTGGCTCCTCGGCGGCGGCGGCGACCAAGGTGGACCTGGATGGTCTCCGGGCCATACTCACAACGGCATTGAAGATGCTGTACGAGAGAGACTCGAGAATGCACTTTCTGCCCCCGGACCACTGGCTCATGACCGGCAAGCTCGAGCAAGAGGACTTCATCAACGCAGTCATAGCCGAGGAGGAACGACAACACAAGGAAGAGGCCGAGGAAAGCGACAGCGAAGCGGATTCTGCAGTCCACGGTTACGACGCCGAGACCGGAGTCTACTCCACAACCGCCGGCCAGCGGCTTTCGCGCCACGCGAGACTCGAGCGGCTGCGGGCCCAGCAGATGCGTGCCCAACGGGAGCGCCGACTGGCCGAGATGGGCCCAAAGCTCGAGATTCTCAAGCACATGCCCTTCGTCGTCCCCTTTGAGACCCGGGTCAAGATCTTCCGGGAGTTTATCCATCTGGACAAGGCCCGCCGGGGGACCGACACTTCGTTTTTCCCCTTGTTCCCCGTGCACCCTTCCGCTCGGCATCACGCCAGGATCCGACGAGGACGGCTCTTTCAGGACGCGTTCGAGCAGTTCTACGAGATCGGGGAGGGCCTGAAAGACCCGATCCAGATCACCTTTGTGGATCAGTTTGACAGTGCCGAGGCCGGGATAGATGGTGGCGGTGTGACAAAAGAGTTCCTGCTGGGCGTCACGGCCGAGGCGTTCGGGCCGAGCGAGGTCGGGGAAAACATGTTCGCCTCGAACAAACAGGGCCTCCTGTTCCCCGACCCGACGGCAGCAGACGTCATGCGAGAACAGCTGCGGAGATGGGGGCTGAGCGAAGACAAAGAAGAGTGGGGACTGGCCCTGGGCACCCTCTTCGAGCGCTTTGAGTTCCTGGGGCGGATCGTGGGCAAGTGCCTGTACGAGGGAATCCTCATCGACCTCGCCTTCGCCGGCTTCTTCCTCTTGAAGTGGCCGTCGTCGTCGGGGCCCAAGGAGGAGAACGCGTACAAGGGCAGCATCAACGACCTGCGGGACATGGACGAGGAGCTGTACAAGGGAATGCTGCGCCTCAAGAACTACGCCGGCGACGTGTCGGACCTGGGCTTCGACTTCACCGTCGAGGACCAGGTCTCGCCGCCCGGGAAGCCGGTCAAGACGGTGACGAGGAAGCTGATACCCGACGGGGACCGGACGCTGGTCACCAACGACAACCGCCTGCTCTACATGTCGTACATGGCCCGCCATCGGCTCGTCGTCCAGCCGTACCTGCAGACGGCGGCTTTCCTGCGGGGCCTGCGCGCCATCATCCGGCCGTCGTGGCTGTCCATGTTTAACCAGTCGGAGCTGCAGCGCCTCGTCGGCGGCGACTCGACCGAGATCGACATCGACGACCTGCGGCGCAACACGGTCTACAGCGGCCTCTACGAAATGGGCGACGCCATGGAGGAGCACCCGACCATCAAGCTGTTCTGGAAGGTCATGGCCGGCTTCACCGACGCGCAGAGGCGCGACGTGCTCAAGTACGTGAGCTCGACGCCGCGCGCGCCGCTCCTCGGCTTCTCGCAGCTGCGGCCCAAGTTCAGCATCCGGGACGGCGGCACCGACCAGGAGCGGCTGCCGAGCACGAGCACGTGCGTCAACCTGCTGAAGCTTCCGCAGTACAGGCGCGAGGAGACGCTGCGGGAGAAGCTGCTGTACGCAGTGACTTCGGGCGCGGGCTTTGACCTGAGTTGAGGAGCATGAGGCTTGGTGTGGTTTCTGCGTATATTGTTTTTCCTGCATCTGTGTATTCTAGCATTGTCGGAGTCGGCGAGAGGGCGTCTGGACACTCATGGCACGTTTTTGACGAAAATTGCATACCCATTATTGCCGCCATTGCGTACAAAGAGCGGCGTCAGTCCTGGTAGCTCCTCTCCAGCAGATGGGGCTTCCTGTCGAGGAGATCCAGGATCATCTGTCCAAAGAGCCCGTTTGTCCAGGCGAACCTGGCCGAGTCAGCTCCGTCGACTCGTCGACTCTTGTCCCCACGGATGGCTTACCAAGACCGCGTCCACTTGGACGGGTCGTGCGAGTCGACGGACTCGTGCATGAGGCCCAGGCCGCCCGTCGAGCCCATGAGCTGCTTGATGCCGCGGACAATCTCGTCGTCTTCGTTGGACGTCATGACCTGCATGATGGCAGACATGGGCCAGGCCATGCCGGGGCCGAGGTGCGGGCCGCCGGTGGCGTTGAGGACGGGCCCCTGGGCGAAGTAGGGGTTGGAGCGGCTGAGGACGAAGCTGCGGGTGCGGCGGTAGAAGGGGTCGGCGGCGGGCTTGAAGCCGAGATGGGGGATGCTGAGCAGGGACGGCACGTTGGCGTCGTCCTGCCGGGGGCTGCCGTCAGCGGGGGACAAGCGCGGCCGAGCGGTCTGTCCGCACCATGAAGTTGGAGGAGCCGAAGCCGTCGACCTCGAAGGCGTATATCCAGCCGTGCTTGGCGTGCCGGATGATGCCGTGCTTGTGGATGGCCTTGGAGACGTGGCGCGCCATGGTCTTCATCTCGGCCGCCGTCTTGGCGTCGACGGCCTGCATGATGGGGACGCAGGCGGCGAGGAAGCGCGCAAACATGATGTTGGCGGGGATCAGGTACTGGTAGATGGTCGAGTCGTCCGAGGGGCGGAAGAAGCTGCGGACGAGGCCGATGTTGCCGACGACGGGGTTGCCGGCGCCCCGGTTGGACACGGTCTCGGTGGCCGAGTTGGCGTCGCGCAGCCAGGTGTAGGGGGGCGGAACGACGGAGCCGTCGGAGGCGTAGGTGCCCTGCATCATGTAGTCGGCGACGTGGAGGATCGTCTTGACGGCGTCGACCCAGCGCGAGGCGTTGAAGAAGGCGGCGTCGTGGGTGGCGTCGTAGTAGTCCCACGAGAGCTGCAGGAAGGCGGCGAGCGAGTCGAGCTCGTACTTGCACTCGAAGACGACGTCCGGGTCGTAGGGCGGGCTGACGGTGTCGTGGGCTCGCTTGGCCAGGTGCCGCCTGGCGTGGCTCGGCGCCAGCCTGGACTCGGGCGGCGGCTGGAAGGCGTTGCAGAAGGGGAAGCGGCGGATGTAGCGCGCCTGGAGGTTGATGGCGCCGCGGAAGAGGCTGGCGATGTCGTGCGTGTCGTTGGCCGACGTCTTGTTGAGGATGGGCTTGTACGACTGGAGCTGGTTGGCGCTGTCGCGGAGCCACATGGCGTGGATGTCGCCCGTCGTGACGAACGCCAGCTGGTCCCGTCAGCTGGGCCTCTCTCGCCCTGGCCGAGGCGGCGAGCCGGCGTAGATACCTCTTCGGCCGGGTCGTCGCGGGAGACGCCCCTCCAGAGGACGGTCGTGTCGACCGTGTTGGGCCATGCGTTCTGGAAGAGGCGGAAGAGGTCCGGGTCCCGGATCCGGCGCCGGACCGCCTTGATGGTCTGCTCGACCTCGGGCACGGAGAAGGTGCGGCAGCTCAGGTCCGGCCGCATCGAGGGATACCTGTACTTGCCGCTCGAGTAGGGCGGATGGCGCTGGGCAGCGAAGTTGTCGTAGGCAGGGCAGCCCGGCGCGAGGGCGCCGGCTACGGCCGCCACGCCGGCCAGCACGACGACGAGCGCGGGCTTCATCTTGGCGACGGATCCAGGCGCGGGCGACGGGTCCAGGCGCGGACGGCGGATCCAGGCGCGGGCGGCGGATCCAGGCACGGGCAACTTGGCCTGGCGAGCGTCGCTCTGGGGCCGGAGATTGCCAACGGCGACGTTATAAGACATCCAGACGGCCAGCTCCCGAGCGGGGTAGTCGGCGAGGGCAGATCATCTGCGGGACGCCCCTGGCGAGGACCAGGATGCCGGTCCCGTGCCCAACGACGGCTGATTGACTCCATGTCGGCATCATCGGTCCTCGGGGCCCTATGGCCGGCGGTGTCGTATCCCCAAGGGCCGCTGCATTAGTCCCGGCGGCGGGGCAAGCCATGGCCGTCTCGGGGGCGCCCTTTGCATGCCTAGAGTTGCCGTCGTATGCGAGCATGCGGTATCACGAGTCCTGGGTTGGTGACGGGCGGAGGCGCATGCTGTCCAGCGCGCGCTGCAGCTCGGGCTGCAGCTCGGAAGCGCGAGAGGGGCTGCCTGGCAGGGGTCCCGAGAGGAAGCCGGTCCCGAGTTCTTGACATAGCTGTCTTTCATGGTGCCGGGTGCCCCGGTCTGAAGTCCAAGCTCACCGGGTGGCTGGGGTTGGATTGAGTTCGTCCGAAGTCTCGGGAGTGATGTCAGATCTAGATTGGGTCCAGGGTAGGTGGTTATCGGAACGAATGTCTGACGCCCAGCAACGGCGAGTGCCGGTATTCCTGCTCGTACCCGTTGTTTCACCAGTCTCACCGTGGCGATACAGTGATATCCTGTGTCCTCCCGACCCGTCGGGGTCGCCTGGACTGTCTTTGTCGTCAGCCCCGGCAATGATCGAAATGTATTGAGTGCTCCGCAGAGGATGCTGCTCGGTACTCGATCGAGTCTGCGAGATCCATTTCTGACGATTGAAGCCTACCTGATCACAGGGCCGAGCTTGACTTTGCCTCGGATAACGCTCAGAGCAGTCCTCGGCGCGCAACGGCGTGACGTCCGCCGCGAACCCCGGACTCGGAGGACTGGCCCGGGGACTTTGCGGGTACATGCTAAGCCGAGCCTCGCCACGAATGGCATCGCCAATTCCAGTCGGACCGAGGTACCCGCCAGGTACCGGGCCCGGCTTGGGTCGGCTATCCTAAACCAGCTCCCAGCTCCCCACCAGCCAATTGTCGGGCTCATAATTGTAACCAGCCGCTCCAACGTCGCTCCAGAATCCATAACCTCGAGCGCTCCAGGCCTGCTTCCGCTCGGAACCATGTCGGCCGCCGCGCCCGTGTCGAGATGCGTCCCGCGCAGCGCCCGCGTGCTCTGCCGATGGCGGCCGAGCCGGACCCTCGGCCCGGCCGCCGTGTCGAGGACCGCCGCCGCCGCTGCCGCCCGGCGCCCGGCGCTGCCGCTGCCGCCGCCCGGCGCTGCCCGGCCCTTCAGCGCCGGCGCGGTGCTCCGGGCGCCCGACGCCGCCGACGGGCCGTTTGACCCCGCGAGCGTCGACCGCGAGTCGGACGAGGTGGACGTGTGCATCGTCGGCGCCGGCCCCGCCGGCCTCGCCGCCGCCATCCGGCTCAAGCAGCTGGCCAGCGCCGCCGGCAACGACGACTTCCGCGTCCTCGTCCTCGAAAAGGCCGGCGAGGTCGGCGCGCACACGCTCTCGGGCGCCGTGCTGCAGCCGTCGTCGCTCGCCGAGCTGCTCCCCGACTGGCTCGACGAGGCCAACCCCGGCCGCTTCGAGCACGCGACGCCCGCCGGCGCCGACCGCATGCGCTTCCTCACCCGCCGCCGGGCCGTCCCGATCCCCGCGCCGCCGCAGATGAGCAACCACGGCAACTACATCGTCAGCCTCAACCAGCTGGTCCGGTGGCTCGGCGAGCGCGCCGAGGAGCTCGGCGTCGAGCTCTACCCGGGCTTCGCCGCCTCCGAGGTGCTCTACGGGCCCGACGGCGCCGTCCGCGGCGTCGCCACCAACGACCTGGGCATCGGCCGCGACGGCCGGCCCAAGGACGCGTTCGAGCGCGGCATGGAGTTCCACGCCCGCGTCACCATGTTCGGCGAGGGCTGCCACGGCAGCCTGAGCAAGCAGGTCATCGCCAAGTTCGACCTGCGCAAGGACAGCCAGCACCAGACGTACGGGCTCGGCGTCAAGGAGGTCTGGGAGGTGGACCCGGGCCGGTTCGAGAGCGGGCTCGTCGTCCATGCCATGGGCTACCCGCTGCCGCGCGACGTCTACGGCGGCTCCTTCATGTACCACTTTGGCGACAACCTCGTCTCGCTGGGGCTGGTCGTGGCGCTCGACTACGAGAACCCGTGGCTGTCGCCCTACCAGGAGTTCCAGAAGCTCAAGCACCACCCGCTCTTCCGCGACGTGCTCGAGGGCGGCAAGTGCATCTCGTACGGCGCGCGCGCCCTGGTCGAGGGCGGCTTCCAGTCCATCCCCAAGGTGGCCTTCCCCGGCGGCGCCCTCATCGGCGACTCGGCCGGCTTCGTCAACGTGCCCAAGGTCAAGGGCACGCACAACGCCATCAAGTCGGGCATGCTGGCAGCCGAGGCGGCCTGGACGGCGCTGAGCCAGAGCAGCGACGGCTCCGTCTTCCTCTACGACTACGAGGACTCGCTGCGCAGGTCGTCCATCTGGAGGGAGCTGAGGGAGGTGCGCAACATGCGGCCCTCGTTCCACACGCCCCTCGGCATCTACGGCGGCGTCGCCTACTCGGGCCTCGAGGCCTACGTCCTCAAGGGCCGCGTGCCCTGGACGCTCAAGCACAAGGTGCCCGACTACGCCGCCACCAAGCCGGCCGACGGCTTCCCCAAGATCGAGTACGACAAGCCCGACGGCAAGATCAGCTTCGACATCCTCACCAGCGTCTCCCGCACCGGCACCAACCACGAGGAGGACCAGCCGGTCCACCTGCAGGTCAAGGACTGGGACGCCCACACGGACAAGACGTATCCGCCCTTCAAGGGCCTCGAGAACCGCTTCTGCCCGGCCGGCGTGTACGAGTACGTCGAGGACGAGTCCAAGCCGCACGGCGTGAGGTTCCAGATCAACGCCCAGAAGTAAGCCCAGAGCCCGCGACGCCGTGGCGCGAGAGGCGAGCGCTGACGAGGACCCGACAGCTGCATCCACTGTAAGACGTGCGACATCAAGGCTCCCCAGCAAGACATCAACTGGCAGGTGCCCCAGGGAGGCGAGGGGCCCAAGTACTACATGACCTGAGCGCTGGATTCTCTCGTCTCTCGTCACTCTTGTCGATACCTCTCCCACGTCGTCGGGCGCGCAGCCGCCTGTCGTGCAGACGCTCGCCGCCGCTGGGCAGTTTCTTGTTTGGACTCTGTACACATACACGCCACGAGGTACATACATAGGGAACGGGCGCGAGCAATCGCGCAAACGGCTCGGCCAAGAGGCCTTCTTTTGCCATGCAGGGAAGCAAACAGCGGAGGCAGAGCATTCCACGTGTCCGTTCCAGCCAGGACCGAGGCCCCAGCGTCGCGCGACGAGGCCGAGGGCAAGCAAGGACCGTATAGACTTGGTCAAGGAGGAAGGAAAAGAAAAAAACCCGGGTGATATGCAGGGGTCGGCAAGGTGGCTGGGCAGCCATTGGCGTCGTTTGCTTCTTCTCCCTGCTTGCGCCTCGCGAGGCGCCGGCCAGTCGCCGGAGCGGCCGGGGACCCGAGGTCACCACGTCGGGGAATTGTTAGCGCGGTACCTTCACAGGCAGGCCACTTAAACCGGGGCTGTGTCAGATGAGGTATCGATACTTGGCGGTCCCCGGGACCATCAGAATTTTCTTCATGGGGCCGCTCAGCTTCCCTTCGCCGAGGGCGCTGCTGAGCGCGCGCGACGACGGCGGAGCAGCGCGAGACGAAGGCGCCTCTTGCCCTCGCCAGGCAGCGCCGCAGCGCCGCAGCGCCGGGAGTGCCAGCAGCGACAGTCGGCGGCGGCAGCGCCGCGCAGCGACGACGGGCGGCGGCTATGCGCTGTCCTCATGCCGAGGTACCGCGACTCGAGGCGCCAGCCACTCAGAGGCCGCAAACAGCGACTCGGAGGGGAGCCGCACGCGGAAATGGTTGGACAGCGAGTGTCCATGACTCACACATGGGGTGCGCGCCGGCGCCCCTAAAACTCTGTCCGTGTCGCGCCGCCGGGCATGGGTGCGACGCGAAATGTCGCCACTGGCAGAGCGCGCGTCCTCGGGGCGTCATGGCATGCAGCGCACGCGCTGACCGCATGCACGGGGCGCTGACTGGCTGCCAAGCTGTCGGCTCCTGAAGCCATCCAACCGCACACCTGTGCGTCTTGTGCGCGCGCCGACCTGCCCTCGCCCGCCACGACGCGCAACCTCGCGGCCGGCGAGCAGCGAAGCGTCGACTCAGGGGTCCAGGCGCGTGTTTCAGAGTGCGTGTCCGCGCGTGTGAGGGGAGGGCTGTCGAGGGTGGCCAAGCGCAATTTCAGGGCAAGGGCTGGTGGGCATCATGGGTGGAGGAGGGGAGGGGGGGAAGGGGGCGACACGGCCAACCGGCCGGGCCATAATTTCCAGCCGCCCAGCTCCGCCTCGTCCCCCCTTGGCCCTTGGACCCTTTGCCCCAGGCGAGCTGCTTCTGCTTATCGCCCGCGGCTCGGTGCAGCTGCCGTAGTCGTCCGTCGTCCGCCGTCCGTCGTCCGCCGCTCGCCGACGTCGTCGTCATCGCCCCGTCATCGCCGTCGCCGTCGGGGGAGGAGAAGAATGTCGTGATGCGGTGATGCGCGACGCCGGGCGCCGGTGACGCGGGCGCAGGGCACGGCCGGGCGCTCTCAGTGAATGCTGCGGACGAGGTGAGTGATGAGGGGACGAGAGAGCGCCGAGGCAGCGCACAAAAGAAAGGACAGCTTGCCTGTCCCGTGCGCCGCACGCGCGCCTGCTTGTACCAAGTACCGCGACCGGTGCGCTGCTACCGAGGTACCTCAGGGGGCTTGTTGGGGCCGGACTGGGTTGCATGGTGGGAAAAAGGAGATAAAATCACCACCGCGGGGCGCGCTGATTGGCCGGCGCCGCCATTAGCGCCCGCGCTAACCTAGGCCAGGCCTGCCGCCGGCGCCGCCACACGGCCAGTTGTTGCCTGGGGGAAATGCCTGGGCCACCCGTGCCAAAATTATAAGTACCCAGGCCTCCCCCAACCCGCTTGTTTCGCCCTCCTCGCGGAAGTCCCGACCGGTGGCCCTGCGTACCTTCCCACTCACGTCGGCCGCTCTCCTCGATTTTTCTCCCTCGACGACGTCACGCCCCACCCTCGCCTGGCTGGTTTCGCCTACCGATCCCAACCTCGCTCTCTCTCTCCTCTCTCCTGCATCTCGCGGCAGACAAAAGACGCCTCTTCTGCGCCGACGCTGCCCCGCTGCACCGTCCGCGAAAGGCCTCTCTTTTCTCTCCCTCTCTCTGCGCAGCGAGCGCCTGGTCCCTGGAAGCGAGCGAGCCCGCCCTCCCAGGCTGCATCGGCGCCCGACGTCCGCAAACGGGCAAAAGAACTGGAACACGTTCCTTGAGCCGTCGCTCCCTCGTGGCGCAGCCGACCTCGTTGACCCCGACGAAGACAGAGGACCGAACCACCGTCGTCGTCGTCGCCATCGGGTCGTTGCGCGTGTGTAGACCACAATAGAAGAACAAGAGACAAACCCAAGAGACCGTTGTTTTTCAGTGAACGAGACTCAGGAGTCCCGGTTGGAGCCCTCCGACGGCGACAAGCGAGACCACATCTCGGCCGAGCACACCGCGAGATACCGCTTCCGCGCTGCCTCGTCTGCGCTGCAGCTGGACCCGGGGTGGTCGTCGCATCGCACGCAGGCCTTCTGCTCGAGCATCATTCTGTAGGGGAGACATTCACTTGTTCATCTCCCGCAAGTGGTAGGTCGCCTCATCCGCCGTTCCCACCCTTCTTCACCTGCTGGCGGGCCTGCCATCTGCCAGCTGGCCGACGGCCGCCAGCTGGCGAGCGCGCCGCTCGAAAACCATCCAAGCCCCACTTCAGCACACAGCCGCCAACCGTCACCTTGACAACTCCTCAACACGTCACACCACCGCTTTTCCCTCTGCGTCCCCTGTCTCGTCGCCGTCTTGGGCCCTCGGCCGCGTCTCCCGTCGCCCTGCCGGCACTTGATCCGCGCTAACTCGTCGTTAGATCAGCTCAGCATCCACCCCCTGTCTGCCTCTGCTGCCGCCTCTGTCGCACGCTGCGCAAACATGGAGGGCATCCAGACGCACCCGTCCAACGCCGCGCAGGCCAAGGCCTTCACTGCGCCCGGCTCGCTGTCGTTTCCCGGAGCCTCGAACGAGTTGACTCCGCCGTCGTCTGGCGACGCCGGCCAGCGAGCTGCGGCCAGCGGCCAGCAGGCGGCAAACGGAAATGGGGTGACTCCCGCCACTCCCGCTGCCACGCCTGCGGCGACTCAGGGCCCAAGTGGGATCACGCCTACCTTGCAGTATGTCTCACGGGTGTGGGTGGATGCTGGCTCTGTTGGGTGATGCTTAACGTGCTTCAAGGAACATCGTCGCCACGGTCAATCTCGATTGCCGTCTGGATCTCAAGACGATCGCCCTGCACGCCCGCAACGCCGAGTACAATCCCAAGGTACGTCTTGATGCCGTGGCCTCGGCTGCTGCCGACGCTAACTGTTGGCAGCGCTTCGCGGCCGTCATCATGCGTATCCGCGAGCCCAAGACGACGGCCCTGATCTTCGCCAGTGGCAAGATGGTGGTGACGGGTGCCAAGTCCGAGGACGATTCGAAGCTTGCGTCGCGCAAGTACGCCCGCATCATCCAGAAGCTCGGCTTCAACGCCAAGTTCACCGACTTCAAGATCCAGAACATCGTTGGCTCTTGCGACATCAAGTTTCCCATTCGTCTCGAGGGTCTTGCGTCGCGCCACCACAACTTCAGCTCGTACGAGCCCGAGTTGTTCCCCGGCCTGATCTATCGTATGATCAAGCCCAAGATCGTCCTCCTCATCTTCGTCAGCGGCAAGATCGTCTTGACTGGCGCCAAGGTCCGCGAGGAGATCTACCAGGCCTTTGAGATGATCTACCCCGTGCTTCAGGGTCGGTTTTCCTCGCTCCATCCAGCCGCCTTGCTGCTCCGACTGACTCGTCCCGCAGACTTCCGCAAAGTCTAGGCGCCTTTCGGGGTGGGTCGAGGCTCTCGCTTCGTAAACCCCTACCCCCTCCCTATTGGTTTGTACGAATAGACCTCTGGTCATGATACCACGATTGATTTTTCACCCCCACCCCCTCGGAAACGCTCCCGACCTGGCAGGCCACGGCCGGGTCCGCGGCATGGAGCTTTCCTTGTACCACCTCATACCGGCATTGCATTGGCGTTGGCAAAGGAAGGCCAGGGGTGACTGCGGTTCCCATTACTTTCCTCCTGCGAAGGACTTGTTTCACGGCGAAGAGATATAAGACTACCCCATCCCGCGACCCTACATAGATTGCTTACGGCCTTTGGTGGACTGGGCTGCTGGTCCGCACTGGCCGTCTTAATGCTTTCGAGGGGGAAAATCGAGTCGGAGGACGATGTCGAGGAGCGTTCAGAGATTGGCCTTGAGAGTCGAGGCACGGGCGACGGACGAAAATGAGCCTGGAAGGTGTGGGCTGCAAGCGCGGCGGGCGCTGGACGTGATGCTCTTCGGCTCTGCGTGTTTCGAGGTTCAAAGATGGCCAGCAGAAGCTTTGAGACTCGTTGCGAGACGTGCGCAGATTGCAGATAAGCACAATACTCAGCAGTCCTCGTGCTCTCTGCTTGACGAGATGTGTCGTCCGTTGTCGTGGTCTGGCTGACTTGGCTGAAGCCAAGAAGCGTTGCCTTACTCATGCGCAGGGCCGCATGATTGGCTCCAGCAGCGCGTGAGGGCATAGGCGTAAAACCCCCCCTCTTCGTGAGCCGAGGAAACGTAGCTGGTCAGCCTGCCATCCAGGGATACCACTGCTCGGAAGCGCGGGTCCATGGCCATGGAGCGAACGCCTCCTTCCATCCTCATCATCGGCTCCGGTGTGTTCGGCCTCAGCACGGCATGGGCGCTGGCGAAACGGCCACGCTTCGTCAACACAACCATCACTGTCGTCGACGACGCCGGCGGCCGGTTCCCCCCGCCGGACTCTGCAAGCGTCGACTCGTCGAGGATCATCAGGGCCGACTACGCGTATCCTCACTACACCGCCCTGGCGACTGTGGCACAGCAGGAATGGAGGAAACAGGGAGACGATGACCTGGGCGGCCAGGGGCGGTATTCGGAATCGGGCCTTGTCCTCATGGCAGACGCGGCAAGCGAGGGCGCAGGCGGGGGAGGCCCCGAGATGGACTATGTCAAGGAAAGCTGGAAAAACGTCGTCGCTTACGCCGCGGAGCGTGGATACCCGGCCGAAAAGGTCCGGACGCTCGAGAGCAGAGAGGTGCTGAAAGAGCTCCTGGGGAGCGACGGCCGCCCTGGTGACTGGGGCTACCTCAACGCCTTGTCGGGGTGGGCCGATGCCGGGGAGGGCATGAAGTGGCTGTACGAGCGCGCCAGGGCGCTGGGACGGGTCGACTTCGTGGACGCAAAGGTGACGCGGCTCGAGACGGAGGGCGACAGGGTCGTTGGCGCCAGGCTGTCCGACGGGGCCGTCCTGGGAGCAGACGTGGTGCTCGTTGCCGCCGGCGCCTGGACCGGCGAGCTCGTCGACCTCAGGGGCCAGGTGGAGGCGACGGGCCATGCGCTGGGGTACATGGACGTCAGCGAGGAAGAGCTGGCGGTGCTGGCCAAGCGGCCCGTGGCGCTGAACCTGTCGTCGGGCCTGTTCATCGTGCCGCCGCGGGACAAGGTGCTCAAGATCGGGCGCCACGGCTTCGGCTACCTCAACCCGGAGACCGTCGCCGGCGCGCTGCCGCCGTCGCCGGCGTCCGAACGCAGGCCCATCGTCGTCTCGCGGCCGGCGACGAGCCGCGGGGGCCGCCTCGGGCGTCTGCCGCACGAGGCCGACGCGGACCTGCGCCGCGGGCTCCGAGACCTCTCGGCCGTCAAGGGCCTGGAGACTCGGCCATGGAGGGAGGTCAGGATATGCTGGTACTCGGACACCATCGACGGAGACTGGCTGGTCGACTGGCACCCCGGGTGGAGGGGGCTCTTTGTCGCCACGGGGGACAGCGGCCACGGCCTCAAGTTCCTGCCCGTCCTGGGAGACAAGGTGGTCGACTGCTTGGTCGGGGAGGGAGGCGAGCTGGGGCATAAATGGAGGTGGAAGCGGGCCGAGGATGACAGCGCAGGGAGGGAAGTCGACGGTAGATACAACGGGCTGATTACAAGGGACGGGAGCCGCGGCCAGCGTCCTGTGATGATTCTGAAGGAGGAGCTGGAGAGGACTGTGCCCAACTAGCGAGCTAGGAGACGCAGACGCGCCAGCACTCAGACTCTCTAAAGACGTCGATATCAGATGGAAGTGTTCTCGTCTCAATGCACAGCGCGAAATGCATGTACCGGGGCAATGCTGCAAGCGCGGTCCCTGGCCCCCCGCCCATCATAGGCCAACATCGCTTCGCCTTGACCACATACCTAACTTTAGGCCAAACGGTCCGCAACCACCCGACGAATATGACGTGAACCGAGGCCGCCCAGACGACATGTCTTCCCGAGAAGCGCCAGCGGGCTTCCCCGACGTGGAAGCGAAGCTTGCCAGGCCCGTCAAGCAGTCGGCCTTCGAGCGGTCCAAGGCCGAAGCCGAGGCGAAGCGCAAGCGCGACGAGGCCGAGACAGCCGCCGTCTACGAAAAGTTTGTCAAGAGCTTCGAGCACGACGAGGACGAGGATGAGGACGCGTCGCGAGCCGGCCCCGCGCCGCCGCAGCGCCCCCGGCACGGCTTTGGCGGTCCGCCTTCTGGCCTTAACACGGGGAAGCGGCACTTTGCCGTGTCGGGGATGAAGAGGAGCGGGCCTGGAACGCTGGGCCCGGCGCCGACGTCGTTTGGCACCAAGCGCTCCTTCAACGAGTACGCCAAGGGGTCCAAGGACAAGGGCGTCCCGCCCAGGCGCCAGGAGTCGCAGGGCGCCGCCATGTCCGTGTCCGAGGCCTTCAACCACGCGAGCGACGACGAGGACGAAGTCCAGAGAGAGGCGATGGAGCGCGCCGAACTGAAGGCCATAGCAAAGCCCCAGCTCCGAATGCTCAACATGCCTCCCGGGACGTCGGCCGCGGCCATCAAGGCGCTCATCCCGGACGGCCTGCACGTCAACGCAGTCAAGATCGAGCCTCCCGTGGGACCCGGCAGCGAGAGGAAGAGCACGAATGCCGTCATCACGCTTGCGCGGGAGTCGCCGGGGAGCGCAATGGACGCCGCGGTGAGCTCGCTTCAGAACCGATACCTAGGCTACGGATACTACCTGTCCGTACACCGCCATCTGTCGTCAGCAGTCCTCAATCCCGTTGCGGCGCCTGCCTCGTCGTCGGCGGCGGGCGCGGGCCAGCCGTTCGGGGCGAAGCCGGTGGAACAGCAGTTCGTCCCGCACAGGCCTGCCGGCCCGCATGGGTTTCACCGCGGCTTCGCACCGCCATCATCGTACGGCCAGCCCGGCGGCGGGGCGAGCCGGGCGGACCGTTTCGAGGTCCCTCTGGCGCCGCCCGAGGATCTGAGAACGCTTCGGCTCATCCACACGACGGCCGAGCGCGTCATGAAGCACGGGCTCGGCTTCGAATCGCTCCTCAAGACCAGGCCCGAGGTCCAGCGTGAGGAGAGGTGGGCGTGGCTGTGGGACTCGAGAAGCGTGGCCGGCATCTGGTACCGCTGGCGGCTCTGGGAGCTTGCGACGAGGTACAAGGCCAGCTCGACAAGGGACAAGGAGGCTCACGTCTACCTGTTCCAGGACAGCCCCGGATGGCAGGAACCAAGCCGGCTGTCCTTTGAGGTGACGACGGAGCTCGACCAGCTCGTGTCAGACCCGGATTACGACTCGTCGGACGACGAAGACGCGGATGGAGAGGGCAACCGTGGGAACGGCGGCGGCGAAGCGGAGAGGCCGTTGCTCACGCCGCTGGACAAGGCAAAGCTCGTTCACCTCCTCGCCCGACTGCCAACGAGCCTCTCGAGGCTCCGCAAAGGAGATGTCGCGAGAGTGACCGTCTTTGCGCTTGCCCACGCCGACCTAGGCGCGGGCGAGGTTGTGGACCTGATCGTGTCCAACATCGGCAGGCCATTCGCATGCGAAGGCGCAAACGTCGAAAAGAACCAGGACGCCAGCGCCGAGGACGGATCTTCCAACGACACGAGCGGGGCCAGCTTGATCGGGCTGTACGTGGTCAGCGACATCTTGTCGTCGTCGTCGACGACGGTTTTCCGGCATGCGTGGAGATTCCGGGGGCTGCTTGAGAAGGCACTGAGGGAGCGGCAGGTTTTTGATTATCTCGGCATGATGCCCGAGAAGCAGGGCTGGGGTCGGCTGCGGGCAGAGAAGTGGAAGCGCAGCATCAGCCTCGTCCTGAACCTGTGGGAGGGCTGGTGCGTGTTCCCGGGCAAGGGCCAGGAGCTGTTTGTCTCAACGTTTGAGAACCCGCCGTCGCTCAGGGTCGAGGAGGACAAGAGCGACGATGCGTCGGAAAAGGGCAAGTGGAAGGCGGTCGGGCCCAAGCCGGCTGCCGCAGGCGAAGGCGGGCCCGGAGAGGAGGATGCGCGGATGGGAGACGCTGGGGCTGCAGTCGTCGTGGAGCCAGTCGACGAGGACGTCGAGGGCGAGCCCATTGGCGACGACGACGTCGAGGGCGAGCCCATTGACGAAGACGATGTCGAGGGCGAGCCCATCGGTGAAGAGGACATCAAGGGCGAGCCAGTGGGGGAAGAGGACGTCAAGGGCGAGCCGATGGACGGGGACGAGGGAGCCAAAGAGGCTACGGCGAGCCCCGAGGATCACGACGGTCAGGCGGACGGGAAGACGGAGCGGCCGCGGAAGCGGATGCGCGCGGTCGACATGTTTGCCGACTCGGAGGATTCCTCGGGGCGGTGAGGCTGGCGTCCCATGTGCGTTGTGGCCCATGTGCGTTGTGGTCGCGGGTGGATGTCATCAGGATACGGCGAAGTGTGTTTGTAATGGCGCCCAGGAACGCAGGCGGTAGAGTTGGCAGGCGGTAGAGTTGGCGGCCGAGCGTGCCAGCGGCCAATGGAAACTTGCTCACCCTGGGCCCAGGTCCCGACGACCAGGCACCCCGTCCGAGGCGATGTGCGTGATGGTGGGGTGGGCATCTGGCCGCGCGCGTGGGACTGCGTGCCTCGGGTCTGCTGCGTTCCGGAGACAAGGCTCGTGTCCGGAGGCCGGGGCCCGGGGCCGGGGACCCGGGAGCAAGGGCACGGTAGCCGTCGGCGAGGAGCAGGCGGCAGCGCCGCGCACCGCGCATCGGGGGGCTACCCTATAGCGCAGGCCTGCCTCGGTGGGCCGCGAGGAATACGGCGCTCGGCCGCCAGCGCCGCCGCACGGCCGACGTTTCAAGGCCGGCCTTGGGACCGGACGGCGGCAGGTACCGGTACGCCGGCGACCTCTGCGGAGCGGCGCGCGCGGGCGGTAGCGGTACCCGGGCCGCCGTCTGGACCCGGGCGCCGCAGCCCCGCACGTGGGGCGCAGGCGCTGATGAATGCGGGTTCAGACCTCGAGTGGGTTTCGCTGCCGTTGGCCGCGCCGCCAGAGCTTGTCCAGGCCGCTGGTGCTTGGGCCGGCTGGATCCGGTGGCTGTTTGTGGCTAGGGCCCAGATGTCCCATTCTTCGTTTCGGCGGAAGGGGCGCGACGCAGAAGCGCAGCCCGCGATCCGGCACCCTCGTCTCTCTGCACCAGCGCTCGACGGCGCCCCGACGACGCCCGCGCTCCATCGCCAGAAGGCACAGCGGCTGCCCGGCCTCCGCACTCGTCCGCCGACTCGTCCGCCGCCCGTCCCGCATCCGACCGCCCCTGGCTGGGCTCCGCGCGCCCGGCCGGCCGTCCCCGCGCAGCCCCGAGGCCGACGGCCGCCATGCCGCTCATCAACGGCCAGAAGATGGCCTGGTGCGCCGTCCCCTCGCCCGTCGCCGTCCCCTCGCCCGTCGCCGCCCACAGGCTGACCCCCCCCCAGCGAGCCCTGCATCCGCGGCCACCGCTCGACCAAGTGCACCCACGCCAACGAGCGACTCATGGTGCCCGTCCGCAAGCCCGGCCGTCCGCTGAGCTCGTGCCCGCACCCGTCGTCGCGCGCCTGCTCGTGCGCCGCCGTCACCGCCGCCATCCCGAGGAAGCAAAAGTGCCGCTGCGGGCCGTCGCCGGCCGACGCCGCCGCCGACAAGGACGGCCCGCCCGCCGACGCGGCCCCGCCGAGCCCGTCCAAGGCGCCCGCCTCGGCCTTTCGCGTCCAGAAGCCGGGCTCCAAGAGCGCGCCCAGCCGGAAGCAGCCCGTCGACCCCGCCGGCCTCGAGCGCATGGACGCCAGCCAGCTCAACATCCTGCCCGCGACCTACGCCGGCGTGCAGCAGCCGCCGCCCGTGTCCAACGGCCACGCCGGCCCCATGCCGGACATGGCCATGTACGGAGCCATGGGCCTGGCGCCCCCCGAGAGCCCGTTCGGCCCCGAGCCCGCCATATTCCCCCTCTTCCCGTATCCCGTGCAGTCTCCGGTCATGAGCGTGCCGCCAGCCAAGCCCGCCACCAACGGCAGCGGGTCGACGCCGGAAAGCGCGGCCCCGACGCCGGGGGGATGCTGTGGTGGCGGCGGTGCTAACGGCGTCCGCCAGTCTCAGGCTGCTGCCGCCCAGCCCCTGTCGGCGCCGGCGCCGGCTGCCAACGGGGCTGGGGAGAGCAAGGCCAAGGGCTGTTGTTCCCGCGAGTCGAAGCCGCCGGTCGAATCCATCATGATGCCGCCCTTCCAGCCTCCCATGGCAATAGCCAACGGCATCTATACGTACTTTCCGCAGCCGAGCATCTTCAACTATCCGCCGCAGTTCGGTTCCTTTCTCCAGCCCCTGCAGCCGGAGCAGTGGAGGCAGCTGATGGCAACCATGAGCTTCGGGCCAGCCCCGGCTCCGGGCGCCTTTGGCATGACGGACTCGGGGCCCTTCCACTCGCAGGGCACGCCCAACGGCGGCGCGCCGTGGACCTCGCACCAGTGCAGCTGCGGCGATTCCTGCCAGTGCGTCGGCTGCGCGGCCCATCCGTACAACGAGGCGACGCAGAACTACGTGCGCTCGGCATGGACCACCATGATGGAGGACGGGCAAAAGACAGGGGCTCACGCCAACGGCCACGCGCACCCCGCCGGCGGCAGCATGGACGGCAACCACGAGCGCTCGGCGAGCCTGGCGTCCAACGGAGTGACGACGCCGGTGACGAGCCAGGCAGAGGGCCCCGTCTCGCCCGTGGCCCCGCAGACGCCGTCGGACGGGGCGTCGGGCGCCAGCGAGGAGCAGACGCTCTCCGCGAGCGACTTCTTCTTCGTCAGCTACCCGTTTGGCGAGTCGTGCGCCGGAGAGACGGCGAGCTGTCCGTGCGGCGACGACTGCCAGTGCATCGGCTGCGTCATCCACAGCAACCCGGGCCCGGAGCTGACGGCCGAGGACCCGTTGACTCTATGAAGCGGAGGCCTCTTGCGAGGAGGATTGCAGGCGAGGCAGCAGGCGGAATTGGCGGCCGTGTTCATACTGAGCGATACCCAAAAGCACAGCGGGAACGTGATATAGACGTCATGTTGGGACGGTGGTAGATGCCAATGAGGAAATGGCCCACCCGTGGCTCTTTCATGTGCATGCGCCGAGATGCAAGATGCGATGCGACGTGCATCCTGGTGGCAGAGTGGTGAATGTTCCTGTGCCTGTTGTCCCTGCGGCAAGACGGCCGGCGGCGAGGACAAGACGATGTAGTTGAGCACGGCAGGACTGACAACTTTGGGGAAGCTTTGTCTGCGCCATAGGTACTCAACTGGCCGTGGTCTACGTTTTCTGGGACCTCTGTGAACGGTGACAAAGTACGGATACGGATACGGAGTACGGATAGACCGGACGACGTTCAAAGAGGCGGCAGGAAATGTGGGACTCACTGTGCCGAAATTATCTCTACACGGACGTAGCACCAGTCCCAAGACAGCCTCACGCAGCATCTGACCTCTTTGACGCGACCTCGGCATGTCTGCCAGCAATTGAAAAGCGCCCGAGGCCGCTCACGAGCTCGACGAGGCACCAGGCAGCGCCGGCCAGCATGTCCGACTCGCCGGCACAGCCAGACTCGGCGCGGCGGCGTCCGCATCGCCACCCGGATCCGTCTGCCGACGAGCATGCGGCGTCGCGCTCCCC
Source organism: Hypocreales sp. Mo6-1 (assembly GCA_002939055.1). Classification (NCBI taxonomy): domain Eukaryota; kingdom Fungi; phylum Ascomycota; class Sordariomycetes; order Hypocreales; species Hypocreales sp. Mo6-1. Next base: position 5,737,640 of record PNEP01000013.1, read on the forward strand.
CGAGCGGAAGCGGCGCAGGACCACGGCCGAGCGAGGGCGGAGCGCGTCGCCGGACACGGACAGGAGAGCGTCGGCGAGGCGGCGCCGCTCCCCTCGCCGCCACCGTCGACGCGACAGGAAGGCCAAGGGCCGCGCCGCCGCGCTGCCGTACGCGGCGCGGCCGCTGAGCAAGGCGGACCTGCCGGCGTTTGAGCCGCTCTTCGCGCACTACCTCGCCCTGCAGAAGCAAAAGGACGTCGGCCGCATGAGCGGGCGCGAGTTCCGCGGCCGCTGGAAGAGCTTCGTCGGCAGGTGGAACCGCGGCGAGCTGGCCGAGGGCTGGTACGACCCGGAGATGTTTGCGCGCATCTCGCAGAGGGCGGCCGACGGGGTGCCGACGGCGCCGCGGGACGAGGCGTCGGGGAGCCTCTTGGAGCCTGCCGGGGATGCTGCTGCCCACTACGACGATGACGACGACGAAGACGACGACGACGACGACGACGACGACGACGACGACGGCGACGATCATGACGACGGCTACGGCCCTCCGCCGCCCCGGCCGGATTCCCGCCGCCGCGTCGGCGCCAACATTCCCTCCCTGGAGGACCTCGCCGCGCGCGACGAGCTCGTCGCCGAGGACCGGGAGGCAGAGCGCGAGGCGCTCCGGGCGGCGCGAAAGGCGGACCGCGCGCTGCAGAAGGAGCGGCTCGAGGAGCTGGCGCCGCGCGCCGAGCCGGGCACGCGCGAGCGGCGGCTCGAGAAGCGGCGCGAGGCCGGCGACCGCATGCGGCAGCACCGCGACGGCAGCCCCACGGACGCGCCCGCCACCGACAAGGAGCTCCTCGACGGCGGCGACTCGCTCGACGAGTACCGCCAGATGAAGGAGCGCGAGAGCAGCAGGCGCTCCGAGCGCCAGGCCCGGAGGGACGAGGTGGAGCGGGCCAAGCGCGACATGATGGAGCGGCGGCGCAGGGCGTGGCAGGAGAGGGAGGAGGGCACCGTCAGCATGCTCCGCGAGCTGGCGAGGCAGCGGTTTGGCTGACGATGCCGGTGCGACGGCATCAGTGTCGCAGCGGGCTTACACTGTGGACAGCAAGCCGAGGCCCACCCGTGCCAAAAACTTTACGCCTTCGCTGGCACCCAAGACATACATACAATACATACAACGCGGCTTATATCCGGGCGCAACTCGCCATCGCGACGGCAAGCGACCGAGGTCCCGTCGCATGCGCTGCGCCGAACCGGCGGCCATCTGGCCCTAAAGGACCGAGCAAACAGCACATAGCCGCCATGGACGACTACGGAACGGCGTCCCTGATGGAGGAGCCCGACGACTACTACCCGCCGTCGCCGCCGCCGACGACGCAGACGTACACGATGCGCAGCGGGCGCGTCATCGCGCTGCGCGTCGTCGGGCACAGCGCCACCGAGGCGCACCACGTGTGGAACGGGGCGCGCATGGCGGCCGACTTCTTCGACGAGGACGCGTCGCGGGTGCGCGGCAAGGCGGTGCTCGAGCTCGGCGCGGCGGCCGGGCTGCCGTCGCTCGTGGCGGGCGTCCTGGGCGCGCGCAGCGTCGTCATGACCGACTTCCCGGACCCGGAGCTCGTGGCCAACATGCAGCGCAACATCGACGCGTGCGACGGCTGCGCGGCCGCCGTCGCCGCCGCGGGCTTCGTCTGGGGCGCCGACCCGGAGCCGCTGCTGGCGCGGCTGCGCGCGGCGACGGGGCCGGCATCCGGCGCCGACGCGGACGCGCGCTTCGACGTGCTCGTGCTGGCCGACCTGCTCTTCCGGCACTCGGAACACGGGGCGCTGGTCAAGACGATCCGCGAGACGCTGCGCGCGGCGCCGGGCAGCGCCGCCTACGTCTTCTTCACGTCGTACCGGCCGTGGAAGCAGGACCGCGACATGGCCTTCTTCGACGTGGCGCGCGCGGCGGGCCTCGCCGTGGAGCAGGTGGCGGAGCGGAAGCTGGAGCGGCCGCTGTTTGACGGCGACCCGGGCGACGTCGAGGTGCAGAAGACGGTCAAGGGCTTCGTCGTGCGGTGGCCGGAGCCTTGAGCTGGAAGACGCTGCGCGGGGGAGCGCTCGTGTCTGCGGAGAGGGGTTCGATGTCGTCAGCGGTTCGCCGTGGTGGAGAATTGCCCGGTCCCGCGGCTGGGGAGGATGAGGAGGAGAGGACGGCAGTTAAATACGGGCTCTGCCGACGCATTGCTTTCCGCTGCGCGCCCCCATCTCGTCATACCCCGCATAGCGCATATCCGCCAGTGCATACCCATGAGTGCCGTGGAGAGCCATGCCGCCAGAGAAGGCCGTCGACCTCACCAGCTCCGGGCAGTGCCGCACGTCCGCAAGCAGCCCTGCCACGGGACGCGCCGACGGCTGGGTCGGCGCCGTGAACCCGTCGGGCCTCGGCGCCGACTCGCCCGAGCACCGCGCACCGAGGCCATGCCGCCGCTGCGGGGCTGATGGTGGCGGCGGCGGCACTGGTGGGTGTGGTGATATGGGGGCAGCCGTGAGGCGGATACGAAGGGGGGAGGCCTCGGGACAGGCGTCGACGGGCTGGCCTCTATATCCCTCGCCCGGCCGTGTACGGAGCAGCGTCAACACGGGACGGCCACGCGGGATGGCGCCTGCAGGCTCCGGGTCCGACCCTCGTGATAGGCGGCGCGCGGAGCCGTGTGTCACTTGCTTGGTCCGGAAGGTCGACGAGGGGCTCCTCGACCTCAGCTCGGCGTGGCGTCTCTCGAGGCGCGCCCTCGGTGGCCTGCTCGTATCGCCCGAGGCCGTGTGACGGACGGCGGGAGCACGGGCGGCCGTCGACGAAGCTCCCGGCTTGGCGCGCGTGCCTCGGGGAGTTTCCAATGGGGAAGGCATCTTGCGTCTCGCGTCGGGCGACGAACCAACGCCGGAGCCAGAGGCGCCGACGCGCCGGATGCCGGGGCTCGACGGGACACGTGTAATGCGTCTGCCTCCCGTCGGCGCTACGCTGGTGGACGCATACACGTAGGCCCTACCACCGTCTCGGTAAGGTAGGTGGCGACGCCGTCTCGAGTCTCGGCCGTCAGGAGGCTGCCACGCTGCAGCCGGCGGCACGTCGGATGGTGTCGACGGCTGGATCCGGGCGCGGCGGAATAGGCCTTGGGACCCGGTGGCATCGCAGGCATAGCACCAGTCCGCCAGGTGACGCCATCAAGAAACCAGTTCAGAGGATCGTGGTGGGGGCTGCAGGCTCGCCGTCGCCCATCCGATCCCTCCTATTGGGCTTTATTATTAGCATGGAGGCATGCGGGGGGGGGGGGAGGGCCTGTTGGGGTACCGTATGTGTGTATAATCTCTCCAACTTGGGCGGCACAGCTGGAGACACCGAGCCCGGGAGTAGGTAGCAGCTCGCTTGGCCAGACCAGCTCGGCCGAGCCATCCATCCTCCCGTCATCACACGTATATGTACTGTACATATGCTGTGTGATGAAAAGACTGAGACTTGCGCCAAGCAGAGTGCGCGGCGGTGACGGAGGCGAAGCCGGCTGCCAGCGCCAAGACGCAGCCGCAGAGACGCAGGCTGCTGGGGCTGCTGGGGCTTGCCTATACCAGGCAGCTGCCACATGCCGCCGTGAGCGTCGAGGGGTCGTCGGCGGCGATGGCGCCGTCGAGCTTGTTGGCAGCCACTGCCGTGTTCGTGGCGGGGGCCATGGACGGACATGTCAGAGGCAGCGTGCGCTCCCAGCAATCCGATAGGGGCGTGAGACGGCGACGGCCCGTTGTCGAGGGAGCCCAGCGCCTCGGGCGAGTACCTTGTACCGTCAGCGCACCGCGGCGACAAGGATGTTGTCGACGCTAACCCGGAGCCGGTCTCCCCTCGGGGGCGTCTCCGAATCGGAGGCGGGCGGACGGGGCGGGGAAGCCGGGCGCGCGACGGGCCGCGTTGGCCTTTTGCGGTCGGGCCTGCGAGCGCTCGAGGGTTATAAACGCGCTGCAGACGATGGGCGGCGAGCTTGAGAGCTTGTCGACGACGATGACGTAATCCGGCGCGGACAATTATGCACACCCGCACAAGTGGTCCGTGCGCAGAGGCCCCAAGTCCTTGTCAGCAGCGTCTTGTCAGCAGCGTCCTTGTCCCTCTGGCCCTGATATCACGGATACACCACTGTAGCAAATAGAGACAGCAAGGGCTCGCAGGCACGGGCAGCGCGCACCGGCGCGCAGGGCATGTGGCCGCGTCTCCAATGCGGAGTCGACCCCAGGTTTTAACCCCATGGGGAGGGAAGGTGCTGCCCCCCACCCTCTTGCTGGGTTTTTGTGGAAATCCGTCCCTCTCCACAGTCCACCTCAACCTCACCTCGCCTCACCTCGCCTCGGCAGAGTCGACGAGGAGCGCGTCCGCCTGTCGAGGCCGCTCTCCCGGGCCCATTGAGCCGCGCCGCGCGCGCGCCGCCATGCTGGGCCGCGAGCCGGAGCTGCTGCCTCGGTCGACAAGTCACCTCGCGCCTCGCCGGCCTCGCATCCAGACCTGCCCTGCCTGCATCCTGTCTCACTGCCCCCCGTTGCCCCCGAACCGGCCGTGGCTGGCTCTGCAGGCGCCGCTCCTTGCGCCTCCGTTCTCTGGCCCTCGCCCTGCGCTGGCCGCGGCCCAGCGTCGCGTCCGGCGCCTGCTCCAGCGTCCACGCCAGCGCCTCGCCAGCGCCGGCTCCAGCGCCCGCCCCAGCGCCAGCTCCTCTCCGGCTGCCGACTGCTGCCGCCCCTCCGCCGCCCCGTCCGCCGCCGCCGCCACCCGTCGAGATAGGCAGGTACATACAGGCATACATACATGCGCCGACATACACGCTTGCGCCCCCAATCCTGGCTCCTCGCGCCTCGTCCCGCTGCGGTGAGCGGTTGGCGCTGCCTCGCTCAGCCTTCACGGCCGCCCCCCGTCCCTCCCCCAATCCTACCTACCCCAGGGCCCAGGCATCGCAGGCCGTCAGCCGTCCTCGCCCGCCCTCGCGCCGCTCGAACAAGCCAGCCCATGGGCCTGCGCCGCTGCCCGTCCTGCCCGCCGACTGGCCAGCTGCCTCGACGCTCTCCGTCCCGCCGCCCGCCGAGTCCGTCAGCCTCGGGGGGGAGCGGCAAGCGGCATAAAGAAGGAAAAAGAAAATAATAATAAAGGACGCAGGCGCTGCTGGCCCAGGCCGCCGGCAGCCGACATCCACACCCTCCTCCGTCCGTACCGACTTCTCCCATCGCCGCCGCCGTGGCATTGGCTCCCCGCAAGCTCGCGCCAGCCTCCCGTCCAAAGTCCCTCCAAGGTCCCTCCGACAACTCCAGACGCTCCCCCTCCCCACCCGAGGCTGCACGCCGCCGGCTGGCCGCTCATGCTGCCGACCTGCTGCCGACCTGCTGCCGCTCGTAATGCTCCCGGTCCCTCATTCCCTCGAGGCGAAGCCTCCTCACCCGCCCGCCGCCGCCCTGGTCGTTGCCGAGCCCGGCCAGGGTCGCGACCAGAAGCCCAAGACTCTGCCTTGCAAGTACTGCAACAAGCGCTTCAGGTCAGCAGCAGCCCCCTATCCTTCTCCGCCCCGGAGCCGCCGCCGCATACTTACACCACCCTCGGCCGCTCCCCAGGCGCGTCGAGCATGTCCAGAGACACGAGCGCACCCACACAAAGGAGAAGCCCTTTTCTTGCGGCTGGGACGGCTGTGGCAAGACATTCGGACGCCGGTGAGTTGCTACGACCTGCCTGCCAGTCTGGAATTATGACGCCCTGTTGCCGCATGCCTCTCCCACCACTCATGATGCCCCCTCCCCTCCTCGACAGTACGTCGCCTCACCCTCTCTGTTCGTTGCATTTACACATACCTGCGTCCGCCGCAGCCAGAGACAGACGCCCTCGCCACCGCCACCCTCGGGCAGAGACATAATACTTATGACATGGACATCAGTGATCTTCTCGTCCGGCACGAGAAGCTAGTTCATCACAATGAAGGCAGCAAGGAGAGCAGCCGGCCGAGGAAGCTGTCCTCGGCCGCCGCCGCCTACAGGCCCTCGGCGTCCGACGGCCCCGGGGCAGCAAATGCCATGGGCGGCCTGCAGCCGGTCGCTGCGCGGCCTCCTTCTCAACCGCAGCAGCAGCAACAACAGAATCAGCAGCAACACCAGCAGCATCAACATCAGCAGCAGCAACGTGAGCACCATCAGCAGCAGCAACATCAACACCAGCCCGGGCAGCACCAGCAGCACCAGCAGCACCAGCAACAGCCGCCTCCGCCGCCGCCGCCGCCGCCGCCGCAGCTCCAACACCACCAACCGCACTATCACCACCACCCCCATCATAGCCTCGGCGCCGGCCCGGCACGCATCCCCCAGGAACCCCGCGGCGCCCCCAGGTCGGCGGCTGCCTGCAACCTCGACGTCCTGTCCGATGCCGCGCTCGCCACCGAGATCAACCCCGCGCAGCCGATGGTGAACGACTTGGCTCAGCACCACCACGCTTCCCATGCTGGGGCCAAGGGCTACGGAGACGCCGTAGGGGCATACGCCGAGCGGCCGCGGGACGACCAGCCCCAGGTGCTCTCGTCCGGGTTCGCGCCGCCGCCGCCACAGCCGACGTACGACGACTACAACCTCTTCCTCGACGACTTCGCCGCGACGCCCCATCTCCTCCCTCCGCACTTCGAGCCGGACCAGCAGATGGCCATGTGGTCTCGCTCGCCCGCCCAGACGCACCAGAGAGGCGGCTCGAGGCCTTCGTCCCAGTTCCCGTCGCGCTTCGGGTCCCTGGCCCCGGACCTCCGCGAGCCGGGAGACGCGCTGTCTCGCGCGCACGACGACGGGTCGCGGGCGCCGCCGTTGCGCATCTCAGCCCTCGACCACGGCGCCATCAAGAACCGCATCGAGGAGTACTCGTCCGTCTTGCCGAGCGACTTTGTCTTCCCCTCGCGCCACACGCTCACCCGCTTCCTCGACGGCTACATGGGCGGCTTCCACGAGCACCTGCCCTTCCTGCACCTGCCGACGCTCGCGCCGGCCGAGCTGGCGCCGGAGCTGCTGCTCGCCATCCTGGCCGTCGGCGCGCTGTATCGGTTCGAGAGCAACCGCGGATACGCCCTCTGGTATGCCGCCAAGGCGGTTGCCACGGAGCAGATCCGCAGGCGGCGCAGCTCCGACGTGCACGCGCTGCTGCCCACGGCGGCGGCGTACAGCCCGCACTCGACGCGGCCGTCGCCCAGCATCAGCTACCGGCACTCGTTCGCCTCGGCGCAGTCGGAGAGGCCGACGACGCAGGACACGCATCGCGAGCCGTAGTGAGTGCGCCCACGGTGGCGGTGGCGGTGGCGGCGACGGTGACGGTGACGGTGACGGTGACGGTGCAGGCTTTGCTGACGGCCGCCGGCGCAGCTCTCCCAACACACCCCAGGCCCGGCTGGAGACGATCCAGGCGGCGCTGCTCCTCTTGGCCGTCGGCTTCTGGGGCGCCAAGACGATCCTCCAGGACGCGCTGTCCCTGCAGAGCGCCCTGGCCATGCTGATCCGCGAAGAGGGCCTAAGCGTCGAGACGAGCCAGGCGGTGCTGACCGACTGGGACGCGTGGGTGAGGCTCGAGGGCGCCAACCGGACCAAGCTCATCGCCTACTGCTTCTTCAACCTCTGCAGCGCCGCCTACGACGTGCCCCCGCTGCTCATGACGTCGGAGCTGGGCCTCTACCTGCCGCTCCGCTCGCGGCTGTGGCGCGCCGAGACGGCCTGGCAGTGGCAGGAGCTGCGGCAGTCGACGCCCGTGGCCGAGCTGACGGTGCACGAGGCCGTCTCGCGCCTCTTCGACCGCGCCCAACAGGGGCTGCCGGCCAACCTGTCGTCGCTCGGCCACTACGTGCTGATGCACGCCCTGATGCAGCACGTCTACCTGCTCAAGCAGACGTCGCTGGCGGCCCGCCCGTCCTACGACGCGCAGCCGGCGCTGCGGACCGACGACGTCGACGACGTGACGCAGGCGCTGCGCGTGTGGCAGACGAGCTTCGAGCACCGCCGCCAGGTCCGGGCCGCCGAGTCGGGCCACCTGTCGAGCGCCGACTCGCCGGCCGGCGGCCCGCTGACGTCCAACGCGAGGGCCCTGCTGCGCCTCGTCTACATGCGCCTCTACACCGACGTCTCGCCCCGGCGGTCGCTCGAGACGAGGGACTCGATGCTGATCGCGTCTGCCCTGAGCGCCACGCCCCTGCTGCTGCGGAGCCCGAGGCTGCCGCGCGCCGTCTTCCAAGCCGTCCACGTGCTGTCAATCCTGGTCAAGGCCGGCGTTAATTACGTGGCGAGGGCCAAGTCGACGGAATGGAGCATACAGCATTCACGCAAGTGCCCTTGCGCCCTTGGTTCCCCTTTTGCGATGCTAACATGGCCCTGCCCTCGGCAGTGTGCAACCTGGAGTGCGCTCTCCTGCTCGCCAAGTGGCTCCTGACGCTCGCAGCCGTCACGCCGTCGGACCCGCCCGTGTCGCCCGACGAGAAGAGCCTCCTGGAGACGGTGCGGCGCATGCTCGACGAGACGGAGTTTGCGGTGCCCATCGACCCGTCGCTGACGGGGCCGAGCTCGCTGTCCGGGCAGATGGACGTGGCGGCCAGCGACGGGGCCAAGCTGCGGCAGCTGGCGAGCGCCGTGGTGCGGCTGTGGGCCGAGACGTTCAAGGGGACGCACATCTTCGACCTGGTCAAGGTGATGGGGGCCAGCCTGGACGGGTACGCCGACCTGATGGACAAGCCGCCGGAGAGGGGGCCCATGGGCCGGATGGTGCCCGAGGCCGGCATGGGGTGAGGTCGACGGGGGACGGAGAGGCGACGTGAGAGACGGCGACGCAGCAGCGGCCGGGCTCGCACATGATGGGCGGGGCAAAGAGGAGGAATCGAGGGAGGCGGAGCTGTCGCAGCCATGAGCGTTCTGCCTGCAGCCGAGGCGTTCGGGGGGGAGCCGAAAAGCGTGGGGGAAGCATGGCGGGCGGGACGATAGAGCCAAGGCCCGTGTATCCGGCGTTTGCGCTGCGAGGACCGAGACGGGCCGAGGAGACGGGGCGCATGCGCTGCCCGCCTGGGGTGGACGGCTTTGCGGGAGCGGAAGCAGATGGCAGGAGTTTGCCGCTCCGACGGGGGCACGGCAGCGTCGGCCGTCGGGGCCGGGATAGAGAATGCCCGGGGCTGCGGCTCCACCCGGGGCTTCGGCGGAGGGTTCGGCAGAAGGGGGACATGCATGTGAGCATCCATTGTGCCGGGGCTGGCATGTGAGCCATTGTGTACCTAAGCTTCCCGGGCCATTGTGCCGGGTAGGCATGACGTAAGCGTCCCCGTGGGGCCAGGCCCGCTGCCGTGGTCCGTCGGGAAGTGGGGCGCTGGCGCTGAGCCTCGGCATCACCGTGCGCTGCGTGCCTTTAAGCGGCCGGGCCGACGGAGCGGCCTGCGCGCTTCCCTCCTCTCTCGTGCGAGCGACGGAGCGTCTCTGCGTCTGCTTCCCTCCCTCGCGCGCGCGCTTCTCCGGCAGGCCCCCCGTTCCTCTGCGCTGCCGACTCGAGCGCCTTGGCGATCCTCGCGCGTCGTCAGCCAGCGGCCCGTCATCGCACAGCCGCCATGCCGTTCGCGACGGAACTGACCCGGCGGCTGGGCATCCGGGGTGCGCGCGCCGCCTCCCCCTTCCCCCCTTGCGCCTCGCGCCCGCTGACGGCGACCGGCAGTGCCCGTGGTGCAGGGCGGCATGATGCACGTCGGCACGGCGGACCTGGCGGCGGCCGTGTCCAACGCGGGCGGGCTGGGCATCATCACGGCGCTCATCTTCCCGACGCCGGCGGCGCTGCGGGCCGAGATCCGGCGGTGCCGCGGCCTGACGGCGGCGCCCTTCGGCGTCAACATCACGCTGCTGCCGGCCATGGTGCCGCCCGACTACGGCGCCTTCGCGCAGGCGGCCATCGACGAGGGCGTCGGCATCGTCGAGACGGCGGGCAACTCGCCGGGCGCCGTCGTGGCGCAGCTGAAGCGCGCGGGCGTCACGGTGCTGCACAAGTGCACGACGATCCGCCACGCGCAGAGCGCCGTCAAGCTGGGCGTCGACTTCGTCAGCATCGACGGCTTCGAGTGCGCGGGCCACGTCGGCGAGAGCGACATCACCAACTTCATCCTGCTGGGCCGCGCGCGCCAGGCGCTCGGCGGCGTGCCCTTCATCGCCTCGGGCGGCTTCGCCGACGGCTGGGGGCTGGCGGCGGCGCTGTGCCTGGGCGCGTGCGGCATCAACATGGGCACGCGCTTCCTGTGCACCGTCGAGGCGCCCGTGCACGCGCGCATCAAGGACGAGATCGTCAGGGCCGCCGAGACGGACACGACGCTGCTGCTGCGCCGCTGGCGCAACACCAGCCGCCTGTACAAGAACAAGGTGGCCCTCGACGCCCTCAAGGTCGAGCGCGAGAGCGTCACGGGCGACTTTGCCGAGATCGCGCCCCTCGTCAGCGGCAAGCGAGGCCGGGAGGTCTTCGTCAACGGCGACCCCGAGCACGGCGTAGGTTGCGCCGCCCCGTCTCTCGCCTCCGCCCGCCTGCTGCTGACGCTCCGGCTGCCCCCAGGTCTGGACGACGGGCCAGGTCATCGGCTTGATACACGACATCCCGACCTGCGACGCCCTCGTCAAGCGCATCGAGAAGGAGGCCGAGACGGCCCTGCAGGACAGGCTTTCCCTCATCCAGCCGGCCGCCAAGCTATAGACCGCATCTGCTGTGTTTTCTGTAGAATATCGTTGATTCTCGCGCATAGAGAGCATGTCGCTGCCGTCTCGTCCGATCCTTGGCGCGGCTGTATCGCAAGCCCCGGTGTCGTGCGTCCTCTATTCCGGCGGCCTCCGAACGTGGTCCCATGCGCTGCCTGGCACCTGGAGGCCCCGATCCAAGCGGCTCCTCTGCGGGGGGTTTTGGACGTGCCCCTGGCCGTCGAACGGCCAGTACGAGTAGATACCTGCCTCCAACCCCAGCAGCTCATGGCCGGGCCCGCGGCTGACCCCCGTCTCCATGACACCAACTTCCGCGAGCGCGCGCTCGTCTGGCCGCACCGTCCATCCCGGGGGCGCCGCCCGCTCCCCGTTCGCCTCGCCGATGTCGTCGGCCAGCGTCAAGGTCGCTTCCGCCACGGCACCGCGGAGGCCACAGTAAAAGGTGGCGGAAAGGTCTGATGCCTTGGCGAGCGAGACCACTCGCCCATATGTGTCTGAGCCGAGAAACATGGTTGCGTCGGGCCGCCAGACGGGGTGCCTCGACTGCTCGTGCCAGCTGCAAAGACGCCCGCTCGCCGCGTCGCAGCGGTTCGGCCGCCATGTTGGTTCCGGGGCCGGCCGCATCGAGCCGTTTTCCTGCCGCATTTTCCTTTGCATCTGCAGAAACTCTGGGGTCTCGGGGGCTGGCGACTGGCCGGAACAAGGCAAGGCGTTGAAGTGGTAGTATGGCTTCGGATATCGAAAGTCAAAGAAGCGCAAGACGGACTCCGAGTTGCCCCCGGAGACGAACCGTTCCGTCCCGTAAACTAGCAGAGAGCTCGCCGCGTGGTATGGCTGGAAGCGGTCGCGGTACACGGTGGCTGCGCCCGACCGCGTCCGCGCATCCAGAAGCCTGCCATGAGAGTCGTTAACCCTCGGCTGAGCAGACAGTGAAGGGTGACAAACCAGTAGCTCCCGTCGTCCCAAGCACTGAGGAGCAGGCTCTCATTCCCAGGCCCCCCGACCGGCTCTATAGCCCGTATCGTCTCCCGTATTGGTGTGTCTAGGCCGCGCAACTCCACCTGGCGCTCATGGCAGGTGACGGGGGAGAGCTCCAAGCCAGTCGGACGGATCTTGCCCCAGAGGAGAGGCTCACGGCACCCACCAGCACCGCAGGCTATCGAGTCCTTGCCCATAAACTTGGCGCAGCGGACGAGCGAGACATCGCCCCTCTCTCCTCTTTTCGAGGCGTCGTAGTATGCCACGGGCCGCAGCTCTGTCTCGTCCTGCGACGACAGGTTGTAGAGCGTCAGGAGGGAGCTCCTGCAGCTTGCAATCATTTGCGTTTCAGACTGCCATTCGGTCCATGTGACAGCACGCCATCCCGGAGAGCTCCGCAGGTTGGCGTCGGGCTGGTCCACGGGGAACAGCCTCTTTACAGGCTGGCCGAAGCCATCGTTGTCGGCAGCAGAGAGCAGCTGGACGTCCCCGTTTGCTCTCCCCACAATGACCTCCGGCTGGGAGTTCCTCTCCATGGCCGAGACTGCGGTCACGTCACCGGTCCCGGCAGAATAGCCAGCCTCGCGGCCCGCAAGGCGTCTCCAGGTGCCGGCGTGCTTGCCGTGCGTCGGCCGCCATCGGACAAGAAGATCCTCTCCTGCACCGCATGCCAACATCTCGTCTTGCAGCGACGAGAGCAGGTGCGCATCGACGAAGCTCTGGAACTGGACCGATTGCCCCCTCTGTGCCCAGCGGCTTCGTCCCCGACCCCGTCCTTGGGCATTCTTCTCGCGGAAAAACTTGAGCAAGACGCCGCGCTTCTCCCAGCAGCGGTCCAGATACGTCAGCTGCTCGGCGACGGAGCTCCACCTGGTCGACCTGTTTGAAGGGATCGCAAGGGACGAAAACCGGGCCCGGACGAAGGCTCTCCAGCCGTCTTGGCTGACCAGACTGTGCGCGCGTCGCGAAGAGGCGCCTAGGTGGGACACGTCGCGAGCCGTGTCCAAGTAGTCGACGATGTCGAGGAGGAGGTGATCTGGCAGACTTTCTAGATTTGCCGTTTCTATCATGTCGAAAAGGCGCTTGGTCGGCGGCAACCGTCGAATATCTCACGCCTTGTGAAAGTCATGGACGCTCGAGATTACTCATTCGGGCAGTTGGGCGCATGTCGCATGATGCATATGCACATAGCGAGTCTTTCGATAATTGCATATCCAGACGACGTCTCACGGGCGTCCCTGGATTCCCATCTCTCACGAGCATCCTTGGAATCCCATCGCGCGTAGATATATATAGTCTTTATTGTCATACATGGATGCACGCCATGGCTAGTACTCCTTAACCAAGCTTTATAAATGTTCGCCTTGTCCAACCCGGAAACGCCTTGACAGCATCCGACATCGACTTCACATGAGAAGATACATGGCACGCACGCCCTTCTCCGCCGCCGCGACGTGCCAGGGCCGAACGTCCGTCTCCCGCTGCACGACCCCTCTCGCCCGTGCCAGCGTCCCCAGGCCCCTGAAGTAGCTCAGCATCTCCCTGAGCAGCGGTTCGTGCGCCCGAGGCGTCGCGTCCGTGTGCACCAGGTTGACCTCCATCAAAACCGGCGCATCTTCCGTCCGTGTGCCCGTCCGCTTGATGAGGTAGCCGCTGGCCAGTGCCGGGTGCACCTCGGCGACGCTCAATGCGTTGTTGAGCCGGTGGCCGACCACAGCTCCCCACGTCTGGTCCGTCACGTCCGAGAGGACCGCTTCGGCCTCGGTCTCGCCCGCTCCGTCGGCGCCGGGCGTTGCCGCTGCGGCATTCGCGTCGCGGGCCGCCGCCGGGGTCGCCGGCGCGCCGCTCTGTTCGGGCGACACGGTGTTGGTCTGCGGCGTCGACACCGGCGTCGTGCACAGGGGGACCGGCGGCTGCGGCAGCCTGACGACGGGGGGGATGAGCTGCAGCGACGGGTTCGTGTCGACGGTCATCAGTGTCATCGTCACCGAGGCCTTGATCTCCGTCCGCGCCAGGTCGACCCAGAAGTCAATCTCCTGCTGATCCATCGGCCCGCATTTCGTGATGATGACGCGCCAGTGGACCTTCCAGGCCGAGATCAATTCCAGCGTCGACTCCCATATCTCGTGCGCCACCTCGTTCGTCGACCGCGACTGGGGCCGCCCCTTTCGCCCCAGGCAGTAGGACGCCGTCTCCTGCTGATTTCCCCGGTCGTCCGTCCAGGCTGCCGTGATCCAGCGCTCGTCGATGCTCTGCGCATAGGCCACGTGGATGCACGAGTTCTCTCGGATCAGCGACGCCGACGGGGATATCGTGAGCTTGAAGTCGATGATGCGCGGCAACGGCTGCTCCAACCTGATGGCCGGCGCCGGCGTCGGACCGCCGATTATGGTGCATCGATCGTACGTCTCCATGCAGAGCCTGCCGAGCTCGGGCGCCGGCGTCACCACGACCGACGTCGGCGACGACAGCACGTCGGCCGAGACGAGCTGCAGCACCAGCTCGTGCGGCGCAGACTCTCGCTGCGCCGCGAGACCCCTCCGATACGCGTCGAAGAAGCGCCGGAACGCGATGCACGCTTCGACAATGGTCCCGGGGTTGCTCGGCGAGTAGACAAAGTACACGACAATGTTTGTCTGCGTCGTCTCCAGGCTGGAAACGGCCCCCCGCAACGTCTCCATGCTTTCGACAAGGGCCGACCCGTGTCCGGACATGGTTGCATCCGGCGACGTCGAGATCCGGTCAACCTCGTACGGCAAGATGCCGTCTTCCAGGTCTGCGGGCATCGGCATGATTTCCAGGGAGCCGAGCTTCAGCATCTCGTACACGCTTTTCACGCAGCCTAGGAACGTCTTGGCGTTGTCTGCCATCCCGTCCCAGCCAGGGAATACACAGGCGGCCGTAACATCCTTGCCGCCCGACGAAGGCGCGAGGCCGAGGCTTTCCCAGAACGTGACGGCGGTCGGCAGCACCGACAGCTTCATTTCCGATCTGCGAACCTCGAGGTGAGGGCCGGGGATGTGGTAGAGGTTGCTCAGCCGCAGCGGCTCGGCGTTGGGGTCCCTGCCGGGAATCGGCCGTGGCTGTAGCCGGCTCGGCTGCCCCAGGGGCGGAGGAGCATCCTGGATGTCGAGAAACGTCTTGAGGTTGACTGCTGCGGCGCCTCTCAGAAACGACGGCACAAACTCCCGTAGAACCTGCAGGGCGCGCTCGGCATCCACGGGGAGCGTCTCGCCATGCAGGTTCGTGGTTGCCGACAGCGTCGTCCTCTCTCCTCGCGGGCCGAAGATGTCCACTGAACCGACGGCGGCCTGGTCGGTTAATATCTGCGCGACCTGAATCACGTCTTCGTCGTTGAGGGCGAGCTCCAGCGGCAGCGGCTCCGGATCCGAGAAGAGCAGTGAGAGCGGCAGTTCCGGTGCTTCCGGCTTGGACAGCCTCGGCAGCTCCACGGCAAGCTGCTGATCCGGCTCTTCCATCGGCTCCAAGTCTCTCAGAGATGTAACCTGCGAGGCGACCTCGTCGTCCAAGCCCATGAGCCTGACACTGGACCTCAGGGGCGACGTGGGCTCCTCGGTTGTGTAGCTCGAATCGTCCTCGTCGGATTCGACGCTGCTGTCATCGTCATCTGACAAGAAGCCCTCAATCTTGGTCGGGCTAGGTTGTGACGCCGGCGCCTCCAGTCCTGTCAGGGCCCTCATCAAAGACCCTGCGTGCAGACGGCGGTCTCTGTGCTTTCTTGCCTGCCTCCCGTGCCGCTTCAGGTAATCGGTTTCCGGGAGGGCAGCCGGGTCGAGCCTGGGCTTTTCCAGGCCCGCAATCTCGTTGTAGTCGAATTGCCCGCCTCTCTCGTACTTTTTGTTGATCATTGGGAGCGTCGGGTCGAAGCAGACGCTGTCGAATATCCCTGCAAGCCGGGTAGAGTTGGGCACGGCGAGGCTGGAGCCGCCTCCAGTTGCTGCCAACGATGCCCGCACTCGCTTGAATACGGTATATGGATCGAAGGGACTGGGCTCGCGCTTCACGGACCCCGAGCGCGCATCGCGGCCTCGATGTCCACCGGCGTCGTTCTGGGAGCTTCTAGCATGTCTCAGCTCCGGCTTGGCGAAGACCACGACCTCTCGTTCCGCGAGGGCTTCGGCCCCGGCTTGATCTGCCGCCTGAGAAGCTTCTCCCTCCACTTTGGGTGTTGCGTCGCCGGCGTCCGCATCGTCCATTTGCATGTCGAGGTCAAGGCCGGCAGGCTGCTCATCGAAAAAGTTGAAATCGGCCTCGGTTATGTCATTCTCCCCAAACATGTCTTCGGCAAAGTCGCCGAACATATGGTCGGCATCGCCAAGCAAGTTGCTGTCGCTCCGCTGCGGCTTAGGTTCGGCCAGGTCATCGGCTCCATTGTCGAACGTGTCCTCCAGGGCACTCGCGTTCAGGGCCGCCTGGTCTTCTGTGTCGGGGCCTGGGACCGCAGACAGCGGGTTGCCTGGGCTCGACAGTGTGCCGTCGAACGACGGCGTCACGCCGTTGCCGTTCAGGTTCTGAAGGCCGTCCGGCGGAGTCGGGTAAATGGCACTGACAGCTGCCGCGCTTGGTCGCCGGGGAACCATGGGCGACGGAGCACTCAGCTTGGGGTCCGTCGGATTGGTGGTGTCCATGGATGCCGCAGCCCGCTCAGCTCTCCTCTTGGACATCTTGTCGTCCCTCTCGGAGGCAGAGCCGAACCACCCCCTCGCTCTGCCGAGAGGGTCGTAGCTTTCCTCGTGGCCGCTTAAAAAGGTGTCGCCCACGCGGCTCGTCGATGACACCTCGACAGCTCTTCTGCAGAAACACAGCGGTCCCGGCCAAGGTATTGTGATTGTGGAGCTTGAAGCATGGGCCCGCTTAGTCTCGTTTTTGACATCTTGAAGCTTGGGCTTGGACACGAACAGGTGCACCCAGAAGCAGTCGGCCAAGCTCGATGACGCAACGCCTCGCAGCTTCAGAACCCCCAGGCAGGCCTGCTTCCACAGTGAGTCATGGACATCAGTTCCGCCGCGAAGACTCAGCGCCTGCGTGTTCGGAGTCTGGGCTAAACTTGCCGTACCAGCCTCGCCAGTCGCGGAAACGTGATTGTTGGCCAGGACTCCGAATGGGGCGGCGAGGACAGGGGTACCTGGCAGTGCGAAGCTTGTGGCGACGAGGTCCGCGAGTGACGTAAGCCCCTTGCAGCGAGAGACGACGAAGCTGACGACCAGAGCACCGGCTGTCGTCAGGTAGGCCTTGAGCGTGGCCAAGATGGGGCACTGCTCTGCGTAGGATTCGTGCGGGTCGCTGGATTCCACCGGCTCGGGCGGAAGCAGCACCGTTCGATAGTTGAGAGGGATTGCGCCAGTGCGGTTGCAGAAGGTGGAGGACAAGGACAGGAGGAGGGCGGTGATGAAGTTTTCGTAGACGACCTTGTTGTGTGCCGATGCAGCTTTCGAGTCGGACCCGTCTGCGGCTTTGGGTTCCTGATCTGGAGAGCTGGACAGAGCGCTGCCCTGCGAGGCAGAGGCCGAGGCAAAGGCATTGCGCTGCGGGGTGTCGAAAGCAGAAGCGCTGGAGACGGAGCTTGTCGGCGTCTGGACCGGCTGCTGCTGTTGCGAGCGGGATCTGTGAATGGTCGCCGGCTCCAGGACGCCCTCCTCGGCGACGAGGAGCGCGTTTTCGCAGAGATGGAGCGTCGCGTCGAGGCCAGGGCTGTCGATGTCTTCGTGGCCCTCCTTGCCGAGGATGCGAAAGTGCCATATGCCGCGGCGCGCGGCCTCGTAGAAAACGACGTGTCCATCCTGCCTCAGCGCATCCTCTATGTCGAGAGCGGCCGCCGCAAAGCCGTTGGACGGATCGGAATGGGGTTCATAGACGCGAAAGGCGATGGAGGCAATGTTGTTCTGCACTGGCCGTCAGCTTCCAGCCCGCAGGGACGCGGTGCGCAGCACGTCTCGACGCACAATAAGTAGAGTGTTTGTATCGTATTCGGCAGTATCCATATCGGCAGCTTCTCCGGGGCTGCGGGCCGCGCGCGACAGCCTGTGCGATGGCACGCGGGAAGCGAGACGCCGCGAGACCGACGAGGACTCGGGAGCGTCGATGGCACCGAAGGCCGGCAGCCCCCGGCAGGCCTCGGGGATGGGTCGGTCCTAGCTGGAGACGGGCTTGCCGGCTGGCTGTTGGGTGGCGCGCAGAGGACGAGTCCTTTCGAGGAGTGAAATCTCTGAGGGCCTGGCTCCCCCGGGCTCCATCTCAGCGGATCTCGATGCTTGGTCGACGCAACTCGCGAGGCGCTGGCCGGGGCTCTCGGCGAGTCGTCGACGCACGTCTCAGCACCTAGCCGCGGGCTCGGGGCGGCGGATCGCAGGGGGCATCGGGCCACGGGCCACGGCCGTTCAGGGCGGGCTCAAGGGCAGCCGAGGCGGGCACCTCGCTGGGGTCGCACGGCACCGACGGCGACGGCAGGGCCTTGACGGGAGGTCCGCGGTTGGCGAGCGCCAGTCACGGGTGCAGCGAGACGGAGGAGCCTGGGCTGTCGTCGGCGGTCGGGGCCTTGCTTCCATGCTGGCTGCAGGCGGCTCGGTCAGGCCCGACGCTAGTCCCGTGCTGCGCTGTGGGGTCCATTGAGTCCTCACCGAAACAGCCGAACGGCCTCGGCGGGGCACTTGTTCCGCCAAGCTAGTTTTTTCTCTTTGTCGCCCTTGTCCTCTCTCTTCGCGCGCCTCGTCCGCGATGCCGTCATCCTGAACACCCGTCCGCCCCCGGCCGCCATGAAGCTCTCGAATCCCGGCACGGTCCCCGTCTACACCGTCTCCGGGGCGTCGACAGCGCGCCCGCTGCCCGACTGGCTCGCCCGCCGCCGCAAGCGCAGCCTCAAGCACGACGCCGAGTACCAGAGCCGCGTCGAGCTGCTGCAGGACTTCGAGTTCGACGAGGCCAGCTGCTGCATCCGCGTCAGCGAGGATGGCGAATGGGTCATGAGCACGGGCACCTACAAGCCCCAGATCCACGTCCACAACCTGCCCCAGCTCTCCCTGTCCTTCTCCCGCCACACCACGTCGCTCAACCTCGCCTTTGTTCTGCTCTCGCGCGACTACTCCAAGTCCCTGCACCTCCAGACGGACCGAAAGCTCGAGTTCCACACGCCCATGGGATGCCACTACCAAGTGCGCATACCCCGATATGGCCGCGACTTAGCATACCACCGCCACGCCACCGAAGCCCTGGTGCCCGCCGTCGGCCTGGACGCCGACGGCAAGGGCGAGGTCTTCCGCATGAACCTCGAACTCGGGCGCTTCATGAAGTCGTACCAGGTCCAAGTCGGCGGCGATGACGAGACCGGCGGCGGCCTGCAAGGAGGCATCGGCGTCGGAAGCGTCAACGTCGCCAGCATCGCACAAGACACGCACAACCTGCTGGCCTTCGGCACCTCGATAGGCACCGTCGAGTTCTGGGACCCGCGCTCCAAGTCCAGGGTGGCGCTGCTTGGCGGTCACGATGGCCAGGTCACAGCTCTGGATTTCAGCCCGTCTGGCTTGTCTCTCGCGACCGGCTCTTCCACTGGCATGATCCAGCTCTTCGACCTGCGGCGGCCCGTTCCCTTGCTCCAAAAGGACCACGGTTACGGATTCCCTGTGCAGAAGCTTGCCCACATGACAAACTCGTCCCAGGAGAAAAAGGTCATGTCCGCCGACAAGCGCATCGTCAAGATCTGGGACGAGCTCACGGGAGACCCGTGGACATCCGTCGAGCCGGTGGTCGACATCAACGATGTGGCGTGGTGCAAAGACACCGGCATGCTCCTCACGGCCAACGAAGGCAAGCAGCAGCATGCCTTCTTCGTCCCCCAGCTCGGCCCCGCCCCCAAGTGGTGCTCGTTCCTGGACAGCATGGTCGACGAGATGGCCGAAGCGGTGCATACCGAGACCTACGACAACTACAAGTTCTTGACGCTGCCGGAACTGAAGCAGCTCAGCCTGGCTCACCTCATCGGAAAGACGAACCTGCTTCGGCCGTACATGCACGGATATTTTGTCGCATCCAAGTTGTACGAGCAGGCCAGGCTGATCGCCAACCCCTACGCCTGGGAAGAAGAGAGGATGAAGCGCGTCAAGGAGAAGGTCGAGAAGGAACGGGCCAGCAGGATCAGAGGCAGCAAAAAGGTCAAGGTCAACCAGAGGCTGGCTGACAAGCTCCTCAAGAAGCAAGAGAACCGAGAGAAGGTCGACACCAAGGCCGGCCTCCTCGGAGACGAGCGTTTCGCCCAGCTCTTCGAAGACGAAGAGTTCATGGTGGACGAGACCAGCCGAGAATTCCAGCTTCTCAACCCCAGCACCGTCGTCACCCAGACCGCCGATTCCGGAGCTCCGACTCGTTATCAAGCCAAGGATTCCGAGGACGAGTCGAGCGACGACGACCAAGTTGAGCCCGCATCAACACGCGACGACGTGGTCATGCGTGTGTCCTCATCGCAGAACAACGGTGCGCGAATCCGCGACAATGCGCTGGGCTCCCGGCCACAGAAGTCGGGGCGTGGGAGCAGGACGCAGCGGAGCGATGTTGTCGGAGAGCGACAAGTCACGTTTGTTCCGGAGTCTAAGAAGAAAAAACAAGAAGCCCCTGCACCGCAGAAACGAGCTGCCGACACCCGGCGGAGTGCCAGCTCCAACACATTCAGGAGAATGTAACTTCAGCCATCCACATTCCTCGACAGCCAACAGGAAACAAAATAGTCCATCGGCGCATCACAGGCTGCTCCAAGCTGCCTCGGTCCGTGGCCCCGACTTCCGCCCTGGGCCATAGCCTCTCTGGGATCCAAGGGTGGATGCAAGGGTCGGAGGCAAGCAAGCAATGCCGCCACAGCCGCGTCGAAACGAGCCCGTCGACTTGCCCAAGCCTGGAAACTCGGCCTCTCCACCCGTTATTCACATTTCAGGCGACAAGAGGGTGTCACCGTGGTCACCAAAGGCTGTTGGTCTTGTCAAAGGCCGCCGGTCGCACCAAATTCTTGAAGATTGGCGCACTGGAGCCCGTACTAGGGTTTCCCGTCTGCTTCCGTCTGCACGACACCAGACTCCTAGCCGCCTTGCGCATATGGTCGAATGGATGCAGCTATGACATCGGTGCTTGTGGCGGTATTGACAATAGCTAAGAAGTTGCGGCATTGAGAATGCCCTGAAATGTAGGACGGAACGAGATTGTATAAAAGCCGAGCCGGGCAATGAACGCACCCCCCCAATGTCGAGTCGTGACCTACCTAGTGTTTCTGCAGGTGACCAGTAGTTCCCAGTGCACGTGAGGCCGTCGTTGGTTCCATTGGTTCCACTACTGCGTCCTCTTCATCAGCTTGCAGTCATGGATACTCAAGCTGGCAAGAGCCTGAGACTTACCTGCCTCTGAGGCGGATGTACAGGCCTACTTCGACGGCACGCCTGGCGGTGGAGTTGCTCCTTCCCCTGTGGTGCTGAGCCTTACCCAAGCCTTCGTCCAACGTAGCCCCCTTCTCCGCCAAAGCCAGATCATCGAAGCCGTCGAGGACAGCATCCTGCTGGTGTTCACGCATTTCTCCAAGGCCACCACACGCCAGTGTCGTCACACCTCGACAATTGCTCGGACTGCTATACTGCCCCGCGCGCGAGTGCCATGCCAAGAGTCCGATTCAACACTGCGTCACCGATCTGTCATTGAGTTGCTCTTTGGCGCTGCAGCCATGCCGCCGTCGTCTCCCGACGGCCGGAAAGGATCGCCGTCGAGTGTGGCAAGTGCCCAGACTTGCAAGCTACACTCTGACGGGCAAGACTTCGACAGGCTGGACTCGACCGTGGCCGACTCGCAGCAGTATGTGAGCAAACACTTTGGCAACACTCAAATCAAGAGATTCTCCTCCGCCAAAGACGAAATATCCGAGACCGCCCTCGGAGAAGGATTCTCGTTTGGGCTCAAACAGCCGCCTCGCCCCGGACAGTTCTCCGAAAGACCCCGCCCACAGCCGTCCGAGGCCACGAAGCAGATACAATTCAGTCCCCAGGTCAGAGAGCCTCAGGGCCACTCTTCCAGCCCCGGCAAGCAGGCAGATGTTTCTGTCGCCATTCCGAGAGGGCCCCCGCTCCATCTACACGAGCTCTCCCTTCCTGCGAGCCAACTCGTCTCGACGCCGCCACCAAGACGGAGCTCTCGCCCGTCAAATTCACCTGAAGTGAGACTTCTGGAGACCATTCCAGCACCTGTTGCCGGAATCCCTTCCCGACAGCCGTCAGATGAGTTGCCGTCCCAAGTTTCGGAATCTCAGGGGCTTGACTTGCCCACTGCTGCTGCGGCCTCCGTCAGCAAGAACCAAAGGGAAGCTGGCAGCAGTCCGCAGCATGATCCTCTTCGAAGCTCTGCTACAAGTGGACTCACGTCGGGCAGCCTGCCGTTCAAGGGGCCTAAGGGCGTGACGGGAACCATACCCGGCCCGCGCTCCACCGCACGAGATGGCGATGCTCCTCGACCGGAGGATATCCGTGTCCCTGTGGGTGACTTGTACCGCAAGGAGCACGCGACAGGTCTCAAGATATCAGAGAGGCATCTCCCAAGAACCGATCACATTCGACGACGGCCGTCGCCCACAAGCACTTGCGGCGACTTGGAGGGGCCAGTCCACAGAAGCCCCGTGAGGCCGCGCGACTCGACGGCCAGCCACCCAGCTGTTTCACGTGCTCCTCTTGATCCGGATCGTGCTACGCGACGTCGGTCTCAATCGCGAGCAAGCAACATTTCCATCAAACGCGGCGCCGTTCACAAACACCACCATCGGGCGGATCCCGAACGGAAGAAGATTGCCATGCACCAGGTCGCCCAATACTGGAACGAATGCATCCAAATCTCGGAAGAAGAGAGGAATGAATCCAACTTGGAAATTGAGCGCCTTCAGCACGAGCTTCACAGCCGGGAAGCGATGCTTTCTGAGTCTCGCGCTTTGCTTGACAAGAAAGAGCGCGAACTCCAAGAAGC
The DNA here is from genome assembly GCA_002939055.1 of Hypocreales sp. Mo6-1. Classification (NCBI taxonomy): domain Eukaryota; kingdom Fungi; phylum Ascomycota; class Sordariomycetes; order Hypocreales; species Hypocreales sp. Mo6-1. The sequence continues at coordinate 5,760,302 of PNEP01000013.1, forward strand.
CAGTCGTCTCTGCGAGAATCTTGAAGAGAGAGGGGCCCAGATCAGCAGCGAGAACAAGCACCTGGGCAACCAAGTCGAAGCGTTGCATGATCAGCTGTCCCAGTCCAAGACGCGAGCGCAGGCTCTCGGAGACAAGTACGAGCGATACAAGTCGAAGCTCAACGAGGCCATCAGTGAGCAGCAAGCTCTTTTCAAACGCTCGCGCGTGCTTTACGAACAGTCGATGAACGACATGAGGAAAGAGAACGAGAAGCGGGTTGCCGAGTCTCAACTATTCAACAAGGCTCTCGAGGACAGCCAGAAGAAGCGCGAGGCATTGAAGCGGTGCCTGGAGGAGTTGCGTGACAAGGCGGAGCGGGAAGACAATCTGAGTGTGTTGTCTCGCCCATGGCTTCTTGCAGTGCATGCTGACTGGATTCCTCAGAGGAGCAAAGGATTTCGGAGCTTCGAAGCAGACTCGAGGACCAAGAAGATAGCCTGCGCCACGAGAGAGACCTGACAGAGAGCTTGCGCCGGCAGGTCGAAATGCAGGAAAACATGCAGAAGACAGTCGAAGACGTTGCTTCCAAGATGGAAGTCCTGCTGGAGGTTTGTTCCGAGACGGACCGAGAGCATCAAGAGACTGGGAGCAGCATGAGCCAAATCTCTCAAAGGTACGTCCTGCGCGTCTGAAAGGGGGAACATTATACCAATGCCCAGGTAAGCCTCGATGCTTTGATGCAACATGTGAAGAACGCCGAGGCCTACACGCCTTTGGCGACCAGTCTTGAGCATGTGGTGCAAGAAATGGACAAGATCGTTTCAAATAGGCAAGTTCGCCCACGCGGTTTGTCTCCGAGACTGTCTGACGTATCTACAGGGTTTCCAAGGGCGTTGGGCAAGCAGCTACGCACCAACAGCGCGTACAAGAGACTATTCTGGAACTCGCAGCCGTATTTGGAGACGAGCTCCGCGACATCAGACAAGCTCTCGGCGACCAGATGAACATATTCGCAGCGTCCGGGGCGACAAATGCGGAAAGCAGCCGCAAATTCGAGGAATGTTTCAGGCAGCTGGGGGGTGACTTGCAGACAACGCACGAGGCGTGCGAGCAGATCAAGCAGATTCTCGAGTCGCGGATCGAAAAGGAATCTCAAGCTCGGCACGATGTCGTCAAAAAACAGCAGGCGGACCTCGAAAAGAGGTTGGCTGAGCGCGGCGACACAATCAACCGCTTGGAGCAGCAAATGCAGTTGCTCTCGGAATCCTATACGGCGCAGGTTGATTCCCTGGCGAGCAAAGCAGCTTGCAACGACGAAGCGGCTCAGAGGGAGCTGTGCGATGTCGTCACCGAGTTTCGTGGCAGTCTGCAAGAGGGCTTCCGTCAGGAGAGAGAGAGATCTGAGAGGAATCTTCGCCAGCACCAAACGGCCATGGCCGCCTTGGAGGGCCAGCTCAAGGCAGTGAACGACCACCTGGCAGTGGCCAAGTTCAGCGAGTCACAAGAAAACAAGGCTCGCCGGAATAATGACAGGGAAGACCAGGGCCTCGTCGCGCAACTTCAGCGCCAGGTTCATGACCTCGAAAGGCAGGCCAGAGCAACGGAGGAGCTTCGCGAAAGATGGAAGCGAGACATCCGGACGGTGGATGGATTGCGAGCTCAGCTCAAGGACATAGAGCAACGAGTGCCGCAGGTGGAGAGGTTCGACTTGACGCTCAGCAAGATGGCTGAAGTCAACGAGATCCTCTATTCGACGGCTAAGTATCTGGCTGATGAAGGAGCCTGGGCGCGGCAGACGCTCGAGGGAGCAGCAGACCAGATGGAGGGCAGCCGTGAAGTTTCTCCCGAGGACCAAGTGGAAGTACAGTCTGACGCGACGGGACAGGAGGCCGAAAACCAGCCTGACGCGGCGGCGGAGCCTGCCGGTGTCAAGGGCGAACAATCGATGTCGCAGAGAGAGGCCAACGAAGCTTTGGCCGAGATTTCGGTCGAGGACGTGTCCGTCCGACGCAAGGTTACCGTGTACAGCCCTGCAGGAAAGGGCGACTCGGCCTGGCCCCCTCCTTCGATCGAACAGGAACAGATACGGCGACGTGAAGCTGCGAATCCGCGGTCAATTCTGAAGCCTTCTGCGTCGTCTCAGGAATCGGGCAGCCTGGAGGAGCAAGCGGTGCGGATGACGCTCAACCAGAGCCAATACAACCGGCCTGTGATGGGCAAAGTTAGCGTTGCGGTAGCCAGCGCGGAGATGATGGAGGAGATCCGATCCGCACTGGTCCGGGAGTCACAGACGGCTTGGGCCCTCCCCACGGTTGCCGACTTTGAAAGAGACAACCAGTTGGCCAATGACAGCCGGGCATCTGAAGGCAAAGGCAAGCGTCGCCGGCAGAATCAGGACGAAGGGCCGGAGACGGACAAGAAGAAGGCCAAGCTGGATGCAGGCGGCAACGTGGCGAGGAGCACGACGCAGGTGGAAGGAAACGGCACCCAGCAGGTGCCACGGCGATCGGTCCGCAGGACCAACTAATGTCGGCGGAGCGGACGACCAAGTGCTCAAACCAGGGCAGACGCATCAACCTGCTCGGTGGTGGACATTGGTATCTCTCAGGCCTCGGGGCTTGGTGTCGTACACCTGATGTGTTGCGGAACTATATGACAGATGGCATGGTAGCTTAGCTTGACAGACTTGCTCCCAATTCGACGTGGAACTTTGCGATGGGTGTCTTGGAGAATCATGACGGTCTTATCGGCGGCGCAACTGCGCCATGCAAGCCCCCAAACTCCGGATACACCCATGGCGTTGGTAGAGTACATGAAAGACGGTGGAAACGGCGACTCGGATGCGTATACAGCGGTCATCTTGATCTCTTTTTGGTCTCGAGGAAGAGGACCTTTTGGCGAACTGCGACGGGACAGGGTCAGCGGAGCTGGAGGCGGGGGAGCGAGGCCAGGGCGGAAGAGGGCGCGTACCAATCGGGTCGTATTTCATCATGCCCATCATGGGGGACGTCCGGGGACGCTTGAAGGTGTAGAAGAAGCCGGTCATGGCCATGGAGATGAGACGGACGTTGACGAGACGAGACTTGGCTGCAGCGGGGCGGTTAGCTGAGGGGGCGACGGGGGAGAGGGGGCGCGAATGGGCTTGGGCATGGGGGCATTGACTCGCCCTTCTTGGCCATGGCTGCGGGCTGCAGTGCAGTGCAGAGCGCGGCTTGTCGAGGACGAGGGTGAAGGGCGAGGCGGGCAGTTGGGCTGGGGCTGGCAAAATTTCGGAGCGCGGGCGTCGGGGAAAGGTGGCGCCGGGGCCGGCGAGGGCGGCGATGCTTCGTCCGGGCTCCCCGGAGGAGGGCCAGGCCAATGGCGGTTGAGCATTTCGAGGACGGACGCGCACGCATAGCATAGGGGAGTGTGTGAGACGGAGGATGCGCGTCCCCTGCTGCACCTTTTCAACTTTAACCGCTCCGTGCAAGCAGCAAGCAGTGCAGGCAGCAAGCAGTGCCAGCAGCGCGCTCGCCCCGGCAGCATCCGATCGCCGTCGACGACTCTGCGCCGCTCAGCCGCGACACCGCAGCGCAGCGCCGCAATGAGCCTCGCGACCAGCAGCAGGCCGTTGGCGGCGGCTGGGGCCGGCTCGGGCCGCGTGGCGAGGCGGCTTGCAGGTAAGCCGCGGGCTCGGGTGCTACCATTGACTTTGCCCTGCCGTTGACGGCCGCTGCGAAGCGCGGCTGGCGCGCGTCTCCGGTGTCGGATGCGTCGAGCGCAGGGCTCGTGGCAGCGACGGCTCCAGCGCTCCTGAATCTTCCGACGCTGGCTGACGTCCGACCGAGACTGCCCGCCGCCCCTATATCCAGCATATAGATATCCCCTTCTCCCCTCGCTCCCCTTCCCCATCGCTCCCCTCCTCCGTCCAAAGCCGTCGGTGACTCATTGGACTCATTGCGACGCAGCCCCCCCCCGTCGACACGCCCTCGCTGCGGCCACCGCCCCGCATCCCCGCCAGCATCACCGCCAGCGCCGCGCCTCGTCCACGATGCGGCTGACCGTCGACAACATCAACCAGAACGTCCGGCGCGCGCAGTACGCGGTGCGCGGCGAGCTCGCCGTCAAGTCGGAGGAGCTGCGCGCGCGCCTGGCCAGGGGCGACGCCGGCCTGCCCTTCGACCGCGTCGTCTCGGCCAACATCGGAAACCCCCAGCAGCTCGACCAGAAGCCCCTCACCTTCTTCCGCCAGGTCTGCAGCCTGCTCGAGAACCCCGACCTGCTCCGGCACGAGCAGCTGCTCGTCGGCAGCCTCGGCTACAAGACGGACGTCGTCGAGCGCGCCCGCGCCCTGCTCGCGCACGTCGGCTCCGTCGGCGCCTACAGCGCCAGCAGCGGCGTGCCGGCCATCAAGGAGAGCATCGCCGCCTTTCTCGAGCGTCAGTGCCCGCCCGCCGCGCCTCTGCCTCTGTCTTCTCTCCGCCTTCCCCTCCTGACCATTTGCCAGGCCGCGATGGCTTCCCCGCCGACCCTGCGCACATCTACCTCTCGGCCGGCGCCTCGTCGGGCGTCAACACGCTCCTCAACATCATCTGCGCCGACGCGTCGACGGGCGTCCTGATCCCCATCCCCCAGTACCCGCTCTACACTGCCACCCTCGCCGTCCTCGACGCCACCTGCGTCCCCTACCTCCTCGACGAGTCCAAGGCCTGGGGCACCGACCTCGACACCATCCGGGCCGCCTACGACAAGGCCACGGCCGACGGCGTCGACGTGCGCTGCATCGTCGTCATCAACCCCGGCAACCCCACGGGCGCCTCCCTGTCCGAGGCCGACGTCCGCGCCGTCATCGACTTCGCCGCCCGCGAGAAGCTCGTCGTCATGGCCGACGAGGTCTACCAGACCAACGTCTTCGTCGGCCAGTTCCACAGCTTCAAGGCCGTCCTGCGCAAGATGCAGGCCGAGTCGCCCGGCCGCTACGACGCCGTCGAGCTCGCCTCGCTGCACAGCGTCTCCAAGGGCATGGTGGGCGAGTGCGGCCACCGCGGCGGCTACTTCGAGCTCGTCGGCTTCGACCCCGACGTCGAGGCCAACGTCTACAAGTTCGTCTCCATCATGCTCTGCGCCCCCGTCGTCGGCCAGTGCCTCGTCGAGCTCATGGTCAACCCCCCGCGCCCCGGCGACCCGTCGTACGACCTCTACCGCGCCGAGTACGACGCCATCCACGACGGCCTGCGCCGCCGCGCCGCCGCCCTGCACGACGCCTTCACCCGCATGGAGGGCGTCGACTGCGCCGAGCCCCAGGGCGCCATGTACCTCTTCCCCACCATCCGCCTGCCCCCCAAGGCCGCCGCCGCCGCCGCCGCCGAGGGCCGCTCCCCGGACGACTTCTACTGCATGCGCCTGCTCGAGGCCACCGGCATCTGCGTCATCCCCGGCTCCGGCTTCGGCCAGGCCGACGGCACCCTGCACTTCCGCACCACCTTCCTCGCCCCGGGCACCGAATGGGTCGGCCGCATCGTCCAGTTCCACAAGCAGTTCATGGACAAGTACAGGTAGGGCCTGGGAAGACGGGCCCGGGAGATGCTGGCCGCGTGTCGTTGCTGGCGTGCCGGTGCGGGTGACTGGGGGATCACGCAAGAGACGGACTGATTTGGCATTTTATGTGAGTTTGGTAGACGGCCGCACATGGCCAGCCATACATAGAGGGCATATCGAAGCTGGGGCCGTCCGTCAACGGGGCCTCGCTGTTTGTTTCGCACGCGGCTCATGTCCCCGACCCTCGCTTCTTGTATTCCGCAAGAGCTCCTCTCTAGGATTTCGCATCACATGCAGCCCGCACCGCCGCCTCCCAGCGCACCGCGGCCTGCCCGTCCCTCCCCAGCCCATCACGCCCTCTCGCTGCCTCTCAGCCTCACGGCCTGGCCGTACTTTTGCAGCTTGGTGATGAGCTGGTCGCCCTGGCGCACCACGTCCTGGTACTGCTTGTTCTTGTCGTCGGGGCGGTTGGTCTCGATGACGCCCTTGCCCGAGACGCGGTCGATGGTGCAGGGGATCCGGCCGGCGGCGATGAAGCGCGCGAGGTCGCTGCGGCGCCCGTCAGTCTGGCTCTCACGGCGAACGCGGGCACTCCTGGGGAACCCACCGGTCGAGAAAGTCGACGGTGACGCCAAAGTCGTTGGCCATGCTGTCGAGGCCGACGACGCGGTAGCTCTGCAGCAGCTGCTGGTAGGCGCGGAGGCGCATCTCGCGGATGAACCAGCTCTTGTGCTCGTGGAGGTAGCGGTCCTGGTTGAGGAACTGCTCCTCCACGTCGGCGAGGGACTGGAAAAAGGCCTTGTAGTTGCCGTTGTAGAGGCTGCCGACGAGCAGGGCCAGCGAGCTAAAGTCGATGGCCATCTCGGCCTCGGGCTGCTCCGCGCTGGACCCCAGCGTCGTCAGGTTGACGGCCGGGGCCGTGGCCGCCTGGGCCGCCTGGTCGCCCGCCGAGTCGTCGGCGCCCGGGCCGGCGCTCAGCGCGCCGCTCAGGGCCAGCAGCTTGTCCTCGCCGTCGCCCATGATGGCCTTGATCTCGGGCGCGTCGACCACCTTGGACTTGAAGTCGACGCGCTTGAGCGACACGGAGCCGGCCAGGACCGAGTAGACGACGAGGTTGGAGTAGGTGCAGAGCTCGTAGCTGGTGAAGGTGGAGAGGGAGTCGAGCAGGAGGGGGGCGGCCATGTTGTAGGAGCGGACCGTGATGAGGTGCAGGCCCTCGTAGGCCTTGAGCCGGTTCCGGCGGTCCCAGTCGCCGCCCGAGTCGACGAGGCCCTTGGCCCGCTCGACGTGCTTCTTGACCAGCGCCTTGTCGCCGTAGAAGAGGCCCATGCGTATTATGGCGAGCACCAGGTCAATCTTGGCGCCCAGGATGCCCGTCTTTTCGAAGACGCTCTCGTACGCGGCGATTGCCTTGTCCTGCACGCCGCCGTCAGAGCCGTTTCCCTCTCCGCCGCCGGGGCCGATGCATACCTTGTCGCCCACGCGGGCCCAAAACTCTGCGCGCTTGCCCTTGGCCGCGATGACCTCGGTGTCGCCCGCCTGCTCGACGGCCTCGTCCTCCTCCTTCTGGAACCCGGCCAGCTGCTTGTCGTTGTCCTCCTTGAGCCTGGCGTAGAGGTCCTCGTCCCAGGGCAGGTTGACGTTGGTCGCCGAGGGCTTGGGCGCCATCATGCCGACCAGGCTCGACTTCCTGCTCAGCGGCTTGCCCGGCGCCGCCGAGCCGCCCTCGCCGACGGCGTTGAGGATGCCCTCGATGGGGTGCGCCAGGTACCGGTAGAAGGGCGCCATCTTGTCCTCGGCGATGGCATCCTGCAGCGCCTTGGCGGCCGCCTGCTGGGCCGTCCTCGTCGCGTAGGCGTTTGTGAGGGTGAAGACGTGCTGCGAGAGCGGCAGCAGCGGCCACTTGGCGTATTGAGGGTCCGATCCCATGGCAGCGGCTGGAGGGGAGAGCCAGGCGACGACGAGGCTTTGTGCGGCGAGAGCGGTGGCTAACGTTGGACGGAAACGGATGACGGAGCTGATGGAGAGATGCCGGAGCTACGTTGGCCCGAGCGCCGTCCAAGGCTGCACCTCTTGTAAGCAGCCTACCCTATACCAGACAAAGGGAGACGAGCCCCACGCGCGAGCTCTCTCCCTCTCGCAACGACCCAAGACGAACTGCGCGAGCAACAGCACGGCCGCTCCGTGACGCCAACGCCGCCATGGCAGAGGGCGACAAGAACGCAGCGTCCGGCTCAAATGCCGAGGCAACCACGGCGAGGAAGAACCACAAGCGTCCGGCCGAAGAGGACCCCCAGGACGACCTGCCGCAGCCGTACGACGCCAACTCGCTGCAGCCGGCGAAGCGGCGCGCCGTCTCGCCGTCGGAGCAGCCGCGCAAGTTCAAGCGCCCCGGCGCGCGGGCGCGCATCTCCGAGGCCGACCGCGAGGCCATCCGGCAGCGCCAGCTCGAGCGGGAGCGCCAGGCGGCGGCGGTGGCGGCGGCGGCCGAGGCGGAGCAGAGCAAGGTGCGAGGCGTGCACGACGTGGTCAGGCAGCACTACAACAGCGTGCCCGAGCGCGGCCGTGACTGGCGGACGCGCGACAGCAAGATCAAGGGCCTGCGCGTCTTCAACAACTGGATCAAGAGCTGCATCATCCAGCGCTACTCGCCCGACGAGGACCACACGCCCGGCTCGCGCGAGCTGGGCCGCTCGAGCGGCAAGGACCTGCTCGTCCTCGACATGGGCTGCGGCAAAGGCGGCGACCTCAGCAAGTGGCAGCAGGCCCCGCAGCCCATCCAGCTCTACGTCGGCCTCGACCCCGCCGACGTGAGCGTCGAGCAGGCCCGCGAGCGGTACCGCAGCATGAGCTCCCGTGGCGGGCGCGGCGGGCGCGGCGGCTCCGGCCATAGGAGGCAGCCGCCGCGCCTCTTCGACGCCCGCTTCCACGTCAAGGACTGCTACGGCGAGACCATCGAGGACGTCGAGATTGTGCGCCAGGTCGGCTTCGACCCCTCGCCCATGAACCGCCGCGGCTTCGACGTGGTCAGCATGATGTTCTCGATGCACTACGCCTTCGAGTCCGAGGCCCGCGCGCGCACCATGCTGCGCAACGTGGCCGGGGCCCTGAAAAAGGGCGGCCGCTTCATCGGCTGCATCCCCAACTCGGACGTGCTCGGCGAGCGCGTCCGCAGGTTCAACGAAAAGGCGGCTGCCAAGCGCGACGCCCAAGCCGAGGCGGCCGACCAGCCGCACGACGGCGGCCCGGCAACCGCCGTCGACGGCGCCACGACGCCGCCGCCGCCGCCGCCGCCGGCCGCCGAGCCCGAGGAGGGCGAGCTCGAGGAGGGCGAGGCGGAGCCGACGGCCGAGTGGGGCAACGCCATCTACCGCGTCCGCTTCCCCGGCAAGACGCCCGACGACGGCGTGTTCCGGCCGGCGTTTGGCTGGAAGTACAGCTTCTTCCTCGACGAGGCCGTCGAGGAGGTGCCCGAGTACGTGGTGCCGTGGGAGGCGTTCCGCGCGCTGGCCGAGGACTTCAACCTCGAGCTGCAGTTCCACCGCACCTTTCCCGAGATCTGGGAGGCCGAGAAGGACGACGCGGAGCTGGGCCCGCTGAGCGAGCGCATGGGCGTGCGCGAGCGCGGCGGCGGGCGGCTGCTGGTGACGGACGAGGAGATGGAGGCGGCGAGCTTCTACATTGGCTTTTGCTTCTACAAGGTGTGACGGCGGCGGCGAGCGTTCACGGCAGCGGAGGAGAGCGAGCAATAAAAGTCGGCCCGGCGAAGCATCACCGTGTCCTTGTATTACGACTATGGATGACTGTGGATGAAAAGACAAGTAATCGCGTGGGGAGTTGGGTATCATAAAAGACCGACGACTGCTCCTCGCCATGCAAGCAACTCTCGCTCTCCGAACAGACTCACTCAAGCACCCAATATCCACAACACCACCAACCCGGACGCTGCGGGGGATTAAAGAGCGGTATCTTGCCAAAACTCGGCGAAAAGGCAATCATCGGCCTGATTTTGTAGCGGAGAAGAGAAGGAGGAAAAGGGGGAGGAGGGAACCCTCTAGGCGGCGTTTGTCGACCGGCGCCATATCATGACGGCGGCAAGGGCGGCGCAGGCGGTGGCGCCGAGGGCCAGGTAGAGGCTCGTCCGGTCGGGGCCCTCGTCCTCGACCTTGGGGAAGCCGAGGGACGGGTTGGTGGCCGTCTCGGCGAGGGCGACGAAGAGCTCGCTGATGCTGGACCAGGTGACGCTGACGTGGAGGGGCGTGTTCATGCTGAGCGACGAGGTGTACTGGTCGGGCTGGAGCTCGCAGCGCTGCGTCGTCTTGTCCTTGTCGGCCTTGAGGGCGGTGTAGACGGAGGGCAGGTGGTCGAGGTGCGGGTAGCGGGCGCGGGCGTCGACGACGTGGGCGAAGGAGTCCGGGTCGGACGAGTCGTAGGCGTAGCAGACGAGGTCGCAGGCGTCGAGCTTGGCCTGGTTGTCGAGGATGGCGGGCTCGAGCTCGCCGAGCTCCTCGAGGATGAGGTAGACCTGCTTGCCGCCGGGCAGCTCGACGCTGTTGACGGCGCGGCGGGGCTTGATGGTCGGGCGGTGCAGGGGCTCGAAGGGGCGGTTGAGGAAGGCGTCGAGGAGGGCCGACTTGCCGGCGGCCGGGGCGCCGACGAGGTAGCACAGGACGACGTTGCGCTCGACGCGGCCGGGGCGGCGGCGGCGCTTGCGCGGCTTGGTGACCTTGAGGGCGGCGGTGATGGCGTCGCGGGGGCTGGGGGGCTCGAAGCCGAGGTAGGCGAGGTACTCGATGGTGGTCCGGGGCTCGACGAAGGTGGTCATGCTCCACTGGGCGAGCCAGCCCTGGAGGGTGATGTGGCCGGCCTCGTTGCGCAGCGTCGACGAGGGGAAGGAGGCGTCGGCCCACGAAGGGGGGGGCCCGGGGGTCGGGGAGAAGAGGGCGTCGAGCTCGGCGTCGTTGAGGCCGCCGTCGTTGTCCTTGTCGAAGAGGAGGAAGAGGTCGACGAAGAAGCGGTAGCCGGCGGGGCTCAGCTCGGCCGAGGCGAAGTCGGGCACGTCGAAGCGCGGGCGCAGGAAGGAGTGCTCGAGGCTGAGGCTGTCGGTGTAGTGGTACTTGCGCAGGATGATCCAGATGGTCTCGTGGCGGCCCTTTTCCGCGTAGAGCTTGCTGAGGTGGAGGAAGGCGGCGCGGTCGAGGCCGCGGTCGAGGCGGGCGGCGGGCAGCGACTTGGCGACGGAGAGCTTGATGTTGTCGAGGTCGTCGGCGGTGAGGGGCTTGTCGAAGCAGCGGGCCTGGAAGGCGCGCATCTCGGCGTCGTCGAGGAAGCCGTCCTGGTCCTTGTCGCAGAGGAAGAAGACGCGCTCGAGGGCGGCGACGCAGGCGGGCTTGAGGCGGCCCTCCTTGTAGTCGAAGAGCGGGGCGATGGGGTGGGTGACGGCCTTTTGGCAGAGGAAGAAGACCTCGTTGACGTTGCGGTGGTCGCGGGCGCTGGCGCGGATGCACGAGTCGATCTCGCGGAACTCGGCCATGACGGGCAGCATGTCGTCGTCGGCGGCGGCGGCGGCGGCCGAGGCGGCGGCGGCGGCGGCGAGGTCCGACTTGTTGGCGCAGAGGACGACGGGGACGTTGACGCCGAGGGAGCGGAAGTAGGGCATCCAGAAGAGGGCGACGCGCTCGTACGAGTAGTGGTCGGCGTAGACGAGGAGGATGACGCTGGACTTGCGGATCTCCTTGCGCAGCGTGGTGCGGTCCTGGGGGCGGGCCGACGTGTCGACGATGGTGGTGGTGACGTTTTCCGGCGTGCCGATGCTGGGGGGGATGGTGATTTGCGGCAGCACGGGCTGGATCTTGGAGCTCATGAACTGGTCCTTGACGAGCGAGGCGATGAGGCTGGACTTGCCGGTGCCCTCGTCGCCGCAGACGCAGACGCGCACTGGGGGGTCAGCGGGGTCAGGCGGAGGAGGCGGAGGAGGAGAGGCGGAGGAGGCGGAGGAGGAGAGGCGGAGGAGGCGGAGGAGGAGAGGAGGAGGCGGAGGAGGAGGAGGAGCAGAGTTACCTGTCGCCATTGCTGCCGGTGCAGACGTGCCGAGGAGGGAAGAGGTTGAGTTTGTTATGGGAGCTGGAGGCTGTTAAATTGGCTGGCGGGGATTGGCCGCTGCGCCAGGCCTCCACCGCGGACGAGCGTGGCCTGTGGTTGCGGGAAGCGGGAAGCGGGAAGCGGGAAGCAGGATGCATCCGGATGCCTGCAGGACCTGTGCTTCCGGCCCTGCGCTGCCGGACCTGTGCCTCGGGCCCTGTGCCTCGGCGGCCGGCTGCATGGAACGCTTCGTCGCGGCTGCAAGGCGCCCAGAAGACGCGGCCCGCGTGGCACAGCGTCGCATCGGCGCGCGGCCGCCGGCCTCGGAGCTCGCGGCGCCACGACGGCTCGCGGCAGCCGCGCGCGTGCGGCGGCTGCTGCTGCTCGGCGCGCGCTGCTCGTCCTCGCCGGCAGCGGCATCGTCCATGGACGCGGGCGCTGGCTGCCGACGGCTGGCGCTGGCTGGCGCACGCCCGCCTGCTTATCCTCGCCCGCCTATTTTTACCCCACAGCGGCCAACAGGCCTCGGCGCCGTTGGATCGGGAATCCTGCTCCAGCGCTCGTCTGTCCTCGATGCGCTGCCTCCGCGAGCCCTCGCTCTCGCCCCCTCGCCGCTCTCTCTCGCCCCCTCGCCTCTCTCTCTCTTCCTCTCGCCGCTCTCTCTCGCGCCCTCGCCGCTCTCTCCCCCCCCCCCTTCGCGCCCGCTGCCCCCCTCCCCGCCCGTCGGCCGACCCCGTCCCGAGCGCTGCGACGTCGCCCAGGACTGCCGCCGTCGCCTCGGGGCCGAGTCCCGGAGTCCCGTCCGCGCGCCCCCGCTGCCAATAGGAGCCGCCGCCGACTGCCACCATGTTGTGCGTCTCGTGCCTGGCATCTCGTCCGTGGCATAACAGCAGCAGCGAGCGCCCGCTGACCGACGCAGCGTCCTGCCGCCGCCGCCGCGCTATCCCCTGGGCGGCCCCTACCACCCCGGCGGCCTCTCCGGCCTCGTTCCCATGATCGAGACCAACAACACCACCTCGAATCCGTCGGGCCCCGAGTGGCAGTTCCTCGTCGGCGAAGGCGAGCCGCTCCCCGCCCCTCCCCCCCGGCGCCGTCGCCGTCGCCGTCGCCGTCCGCTGACGCCGGCCCCAGGCACCTACGTCCTCAAGGAGGACCTGCACCTCGCCACCCCTCCGCCGCACCCGTCCGAGGCCCCCGTCGTCAACCCGAATCCCCTGGCCACCAACCCGCAGCCCGCGACGGCCGGCACCAAGATGTCCCTCGTCAGCCTCGACGTCCGCCCGCCGCCCTTCATCTACCGCGGCCCCGCCGAGAGGACGCTGTCGCCGAGCGCCGCCGGCTCGAGCATACACGAGCTCCCCAACGACGCCCGCTGCTCGACCGAGGGCGGCCTCAGCAGCGAGGACGGCCGCGCCGCCTCCAACAGCGACACGCGCACCACGTCCATCACCCCCGCCTCTGCCGCCCCGGCCTTTGGCGAGGGCAACGCGCTGCTGGCGCCCACGCCCCCCAGGGACGCCGGCAAGCGCAAGAAGCCCAAGAACAACGTGACCAAGAGCAACTCGTCCTTCATCTCGCGCGTCATTGTCAACGAGGCCCTGTCCAGGCGGCTGGCCGACCGCCCCAGCGACGGCATCTTCGCCTTTGGCAACGTCAACCGCGCCTTTCAGTGGCTGGATCTGTCGTCGCCGACCAAGGTGGGCGGCCGCCGTCGCCGTGATATATCGCAGCTCTCTGACCATTGCCGCTACACAGCAAGACTACTTGACCAAGATCCTCTTCACCAAGGCGCACTGCCTGTGCCACGACGTCAACAAGACCACCAAGAGCGCCTCGCACATGGACGTCATCATGGGCTTCTCGACGGGCGAGATCATCTGGTGGGAGCCCATCTCGCAGCGATACACGCGCCTCAACAAAAACGTGCGCCCCGTGAAACCCTTCCCCCCCCCCCCTTCCCGAGGCCGGACGCTGACGAGCGCAGGGCGTCATCAACAACACCCCCGTCTCCGAGATTGTATGGATCCCGGGGTCCGACAACCTGTTCCTCGCCGCTCACATGGACGGCTCCCTGGTCGTGTACGACAAGGAAAAGGACGACGCGCAGTTCAGCCCCGAGGACGAGGCGTCGAGCGCGCACGGCAGCGACGCCGGCTCTGCGCCAAACGGCGCCCACGACGGCACCCGGATGCAGATCCAAAAGTCGGTCCACTCCAAGAACCAAAAGGCCAACCCGGTGGCGGCGTGGAAGCTGTCGAACCAGCGGATAAACGCCTTTGCCTTCTCGCCCGACAACCGGCACCTGGCCGTCGTCTGCGAGGACGGGACGCTGCGCATCATTGACTATCTGCGAGAGGAGTGAGTGGAGCCGGAGACGCGTGCCGTCCTTGTCTAACGTGGGCGTGGCCAGGCTGCTGCACCTCTTCAACTCGTACTACGGCGGGCTGACGTGCGTGTGCTGGACGCCCGACGGCAAGTACGTCTTGACGGGGGGGCAGGACGACCTCATCTCCATCTGGTCCGTGGCCGACGCGGCGCTGGTGGCGAGGTGCCAGGGCCACCAGTCGTGGGTTTCGGCGCTGGCCTTTGACCCCTGGCGCTGCGACGACCGGAACTACCGGTTCGGCAGCGTCGGCGAGGACGGCCGCCTGTGCCTGTGGGACTTTGGGGTGGGCATGCTGCACCGGCCAAAGGTGAAGCGGCCATGCCGTGACGACGCCGGGCGCGGCTGACACGGCGCAGAACCCGTCGCGACAGCGAGGATCCGTCTCGTCGCCGGCGCCGGGCGTGCCGGCGCCGGGCATGCCGCCGCGCACCGATGCGGCCAGCTTCGCCGGCTCGCGGATGCGGTCCAACTCGGGCCCGGAGGAGGACGAGGGAGACGGCATCTTCCACGCCGTGGAGCCGCGGGCACGGATCCCCATGCTGCCGCCCGTCTCGGTAAGCGCGCCGCGCCCGGGCAGCGGTTTGAGAGGGCTGACGGGCCGGGCAGACGACGGTCATCGACACGCACCCGGCGTGCTGGCTGGACTTCACCGAAGACGCCATCATCACGAGCTGCAAATCCGGTGAGTCGGTTGCGAGGGCGGAGAGGCGTGGCTGACGAGGACCTGCAGGCCACGTCAGGACGTGGAACAGACCAGGCAAGGCGTGAACTGGGCGTTGGCGCCCGTGTACGGAGTACAGGGACGTGTAGGATAAAGGGGCATGGCCTGCGGCATTATTAATCACGGCCGAGAGCTCCCAGCGCAACGCTGCGTCGGCCGACGGAGGCTTGGACATGTGAGGCGATGGTGAGATGGTGGCTCGACGAGGCAGCACGCGCAAAGTGTATTTACGAGACAATCTTGATAGCGCCGTGTGTCGACAATGGCAGGCGAGCAGCTTATCAGGCGGTGGCATCATGTGCGGCGAGCCTGTGATGGCACCATCTGACGCCCACGTGGGCGGGGCGGACGTCGCAGCAGCGCAGGGACCGCCGAGGCGGGATTGACATGTGAGAGGGGAGCGAGAGGGGAGCGAGAGGGGCGCGAGAGAGGCGCGGAAGAGGAAGGGGAGCGGAAGAAGAAGGGGAGCGGACGAAAGGAGAGCGAGCGTAGGAGAGGTGAATCGCGGCATGCCAAGGGCAAAAAGCGCCGAGACAATTGCGCCTATCTCGATATGCGCCTGACGCACCGGGTACTTGGTACTTGGTACGGCCAGCGCTACGGACCCCCCAGCGGCCCCGCCGCAGGAATCAGGATGAACGGTAGGCCGTTGGCTCGGCTCCTCGGCTTCCAGGGCCTAGGCTCGACGATTGGCATCGCTGGCGGCCCGATTGCCGAGCGTCGGCTTTCGTCCGCCAGCAGAGACCAAAGGCTGCAAAGACTGCAAAGACGGCCGGCGACGAGGCCCGGCGCCGTGTCGCCGCCGCCCCGCCGCAAACCTTGGCCTGCGTGACTCGCACAAGGCCGAGGCTGGCCGAGACGGGCGCATGAATCGGGCCCATGGCATCGTCCACGGCCGCCTGTCTCAGGGAGCACGGATGCCCTGCGCTGCCACGTGAAAGCGCGAAAGCCGGCCACGACGCGGCCGTGTAAAACAGCCTGTCTTTGCTGCCTCGCGCCATTCCTGCGCAGCCGAGGCCAATTGCCGCCGCGCGCCGCGTGCGTATGGATGCCGGGCGCACATACATATGCGCAGATGCCCATACATACACACACACGCATCCATGCGCAGATGCCCAAGTTCGCAGGCCCAAGACGCAGACGCAGCCGCAGACGCCATCGCCCTGGACCCAGACGCAGCCACCCTAGACCCAGACGCAGTCCCCCTCGACCCAGACCCAGACCCTGGCGACCCTGGCCCTGGCCCTAGCCGTCCTGCCCTGCCGCCCCTGCCCTGCCCTCCCCTGCCCTGCCCTCCCCTGCCCTGCCCCACCAGTATCGTCGAGCGAGCCGCTCCAACGTCCTCCTCGCCTCCTCCTCTCTCAATGTCCGCCGTGGCATGCCAGCCTTGGACTAAAAACCCCCGGCCCGGCCCCCCCCCTGCGCCGTCCCGCCCGCGCCCGTCCGTCTCTGCCCTCCGCCGCCAGCTGGCCTCCTGGCTGCGTCGCCAGGCCGCCGCCGCCGCCGCCCTCGCCGCCCCCCCGTCGACGACGCCCCTATCCGCCATGCCCTCCTTCAAGCCCTTCTCCTCGGTCACCGGCCGCAGCAGCTACAGCCTCTTCGACATCCGCCTCGACCAGGACTTCCTCGTCTTCCGCGGCAACGAGCACGAGTCGGCCGCCCAGCTGCTCAAGGGCGTCGTCGTCCTCTGCCTCTGCTCCTCGCTGCGCCTCGAGGACATCCGCCTCCGCCTCACCGGCACCCTGCGCCTCAGCACCCCCAGCGTCTCGGGCCAGCGCCTCGACCGCTCCACCACCATCCTCGACCACCGCTGGGCCCCCTTCGTCGGCGCCCACGGCAAGAGCATGACGCTGCCCGCCGGCAACTACGAGTACCCCTTCGAGTTCACCCTCGCCGGCGACACCCCCGAGAGCGTCGAGGGCATCCCCGAGGCCTCCATCACCTACCGCCTCAAGGCCACCGTCGGCCGCGGCAAGCTCGCCTACGACCTGCACGCCTACAAGCACCTGCGCGTCATCCGCACCCTCGAGCCCGGCGCCCTCGAGTTCCTCCACGCCATGAGCGTCGAGAACACCTGGCCCAACAAGGTCGACTACTCCATCGTCATCCCGCAAAAGGCCGTCGTCTTCGGCGGCACCATCACCATGGAGATGCGCTTCACCCCGCTGCTCAAGGGCCTCGACCTCGGCGACATCACCGCCAAGCTCGTCGAGATCCGCGACTGCTGGGTCCACGGCTCCGCCGGCCTCGGCCTGCGCGAGCACCACACCGAGCGCGACGTCTCCACCTGGAAGTTCGACGTCAGCCGCCACGAGCACTGGCACGACATGATCCAGGACACGGGCCAGGAGGGCTGGGCCCTGACCAAGTCGCTCGCCCTGCCCAAGCGCCTGCGCCAGTGCATCCAGGACCTCAACCACCACGGCATCAAGGTCCGCCACAAGATCAAGCTCACCGTCGCCCTCAAGAACCCCGACGGCCACATCTCCGAGGTATGATGCCATGGCACAATGGCGAGACGCTTGTCTGCTGACGCTGCCCCGTCGCCAGCTGCGCGCCACCCTGCCCGTCTCCATCTTCATCTCCCCCAACGTGCCCTTTGACGAGCAGGGCAACCTCGTCAACCAGGGCCCCGGCGCCCCCTCGGCCGACCGCGACGTCGGCGCCATTGCGCCCCCCGGCTACGGCGAGCACGTCCTCGACCAGCTGTACGAGGACGTCGACACGACGGGCTTCCAGACGCCCGGCATGCAGACGCCCGCCCTCCAGTCGGGCGTCCAGTCGGGCGTCGCGTCGGGCGTCGCGTCGGGCGCTGCGTCGGGCGTCAACAGCCCCTTGTACGCGCACTCGCGCACCGGCTCGGCCGACAACCTGGCCGCCATGGCCGCCGCCAGCGTCCCCGTCACGCCCGCCGCCCTGTCGTCGCGTCTCGCCGACGTTTCGCTGGACCCGTCGCGGCGCAACAGCTCCTACACGTCGATGCACTCGGCATCCGGCAGGGTTTCGCCGACGGCGGGCCCCCACGGCTCCGCGCCCCGGTCGGATCCGCAGTCGACGGCTCTTACCAGGAGCAACAGCGAAGACGACCACTCGGGCCGCAACTCGGTCGAGCACGTCGACCTGGACGACGTCGACTTTGCCGAGCTCAACCGCGTGCCGAGCTACGCGACGGCGGTCCGCACGCCGGCGCGGTCCCGGACGCAGGCCGGCAGCGGGCCCGTGCCGGACTACCAGACGGCCCTCAGCGCGCCGCGCACGCCGCCGACCGTCGACGCCAACGCCGAGCACCTGGCTCCCATTTCCGAGGATGCGACGGGCGACGGACGCGCCCGGGGCAGGGCGCTCCCGGCCGACCTGATGATGACGCGGGCCCGTTCCGAGGACTCACAAGTCAGCCCGCCGCCAGAGGAGGCTGCATGATTTTTCTTCACTTTGATTTTTTTAATTTTTATTCCTCACCACACTGCTTGTTGCATAGGCTGGGCAAAAGGCAAAACAAGACGGCGTTGCGAGGCGAGGACGGTGGGCGTTTTGGCTACGTGGGGCATGGCTACTCGGCATAAATATCACGGTAGAAGAGGGGGACAGTCAGGGCTCAGGAATCAAGCGCCACTCAGCATTGCACCTTTTTGGCGTCGGATTCGGTTGGCACGGACATGGACGGACGGCTGGGCTGGATAGATATTGGGAGCACTTGTGCAACGAGTGCTCGCTTGAGGGCCGGAGGACAAGTGCCTGGTAGCACGACATAATACCCACAGCGCAAGAGACAGCGGTTTGAATTGCCTTATTTGCCTGGCGAGATGTCGTGTCTCAGCCGCACGGACGTTTCCGAGGCGTTGGACCGTCGAGGTACCGAGATTTAAGTTGAGTTGGTCGTTGACGTCAGGGCCAGGGGGCGGTAGAGTAGCGTGCAAATGACGGGCATGGGCATGTGATGCGGCCCGAGCCCCTCAACCGGGACCACTCTCAACCTCGCTACCGTCATTTCCGCCCAGGCTTCTCGACCACCGCCTCTCCGCCGTCCATTGTCGCTCGGCGGATATTGGATACTGCCGTCGGCCGCGCCGCCAGCCAATATCGCTTGCGAGGGAAGCGGCCATCGCTCGACAGCATGCCTGCCACGGCCTCGCCCGGGTCGACGGCCCTGCCCTCGCGCGCCACGACGGGCCTGAGCTCGCACGACGATGCCGTGCCCGACGTGGATCCCACGACGGTAGGTGGCCGGCGGCGGCGCACGCGCGGCCCCGCTCGACTGACGGCGGCGGCAGACGGCCGGCCTGCTCGCCGAGCGGCTGCAGGCGTGGCGGCACGCCGTCAGCTACCTCGAGGAGTACATGGCGGCCGTCGAGAAGATGCACGGCCGCCAGGCCAAGGAGTACGAAAAGGCCCTCAAGGCAGGTCGCGGCACGGCGTCGACGCGGGCCGGGCCGGGCGCGCGCTGACGCCGGCGGCAGACCATCTCCACGCCCCTCCGCGAGGGCCAGCACTTCGACCAGAGCCTCGGCGGCGTCGCCGGCTTCTTCGAGAACATGCGCGCCAACACGCAGGCGCTCATCAACACCAACCTCGAGACGGAGAAGAGCGTCCGGGGCTCCGTCCTGCCCGTCCTCGACCGCCTGCGCAGGGAGATCAAGCACAAGGCCAAGGAGCTGCAGGGCGGCGCCCAGAGCGGCGCCAAGGAGCTGGACAAGCTGCGCAACGCCACGCAGAAGCACATCGAGCTGCTCGGCCAGCAGACGGCCGCCTTCGACTCGGCCGGCGGCCGGCTGCACGGCCACGACGACCCCTACGTCGTCCACCGCGGCGTCGTCCACCGCCTCGGCAACCAGGTCGTGGCCGAGAACAACCACCACAACGACCTCGTCGCCGTGCAGGCCAACTTCAAGGCCTTCGAGGCCCACGTGCTCGACGTGCTGCGCCAGGCCGTCGAGGCCTTTGTCCAGCTCGTCGGCGGCCAGGGCGACCGCACGCGCGCCCTCTACGGCGACGTGCTCGCCACCGCCCAGGCCGTGCCCGGCGACTTCGAGTGGAACAGCTTCGCGGCGCGCGCCGCCGACCGCCTGGCCGACGCGGCCGACGCGCCGCGCTCCGTCGACGCCATCCAGTTCCCTAACATGGACCACGCGTCGACCAAGCCGCTCGTCGAGGGCTCGCTCGAGCGCAAGTCGCGCAACAAGCTGTCGTGGGGCTACTCGACCGGCTACTACGTCGTCACGCCCGCGCGCTTCCTGCACGAGTTCCGCGACTCGGACGACGCGCGCCAGGACCCGCGCCCCGAGCTGTCCATCTACCTGCCCGACGCCGTCATCGGCGCCCCCAGCGGCGACCGCTTCAGCGTCAAGGGCAAGGACCGCAGCAAGACGCTGACCGGCAAGCTGGCCGGCAGCTCCGAGCTGGCCTTCAAGGCGCACTCGCCCGCCGACGCCCAGAAGTGGTTCCACGTCATCCAGGCCGTCTGCGGCGCCACGGGGCCCGCCGCCGTGTCGTCGTCGTCGCCCGCCGCCGCCTCGGAGCCGGGCTCGCCCGCGCCCGCGTCGCCCGCCGCCGACAGGCTCGAGATGAACGCGCCCACGGAGGACAAGGCGCAGGAGGCGGGCGTGACGGGCACCGCCGGCGCGCCGCCGCCGGCCGACGACAAGAAGCCGGCCGACGACAAGAAGCCGGCCGACGGCAAGAAGCCGGCCGAGGGGGCCTGAATGAGGCGGACGGTGCCGGGTTCTTATTTTATTTTTATATTCATTCTTTATTTTTGCGACTTGCGAAGCATCGACCAGCTGGCTCGAAGCAGGCGAATGCTGCGGCTCGCGCTGTTGACTGGCGCCGCGCATCATGACAGCATTGGTAGTTACACTATATACACGTCCCATGGCCCGGCGGTCAGCAGCGAGCGGTGACGGACGTCCTGGGCAGAGACGCCCAAAGTGTGCCTTTTCCATATGCTTGCCGCCGACCAGCACGTCTCGGGCCCCTCGACGGCAGCGATCCGCTCTTGAGCAGTACCTGTCCCGCTGGAGCTTCTCTCCCAATGGCCTGTTCTGACCCTGACAGGCAAGTCTTCACTCGTTGGCACTGAGCTCAATATCAGACATGGCAACCAAGGAACAGAGGGCAAGTCAAGTGGCCAAGGGAATAGAAGTGAACACGGAGTACTTGGGTGTTGGTTAAGATGGCCTTGGCGCCTTACAACACACGGCAACGTTCTCCGGGTTTACGGCTTTCCCATTCTTCCGTCCACTATCAACACCACCTCTCATCGCCGCTCGTCTCGGAAGGACAACGCTCAACCACACACATGGCCCAGCCATGTCAGCCACTCGGCGTCTCGGCAGCCATCACCATGTCCATCGAAAGCAGCAACTACCGCTTCGCCCTGTAAACTGAATTAGCACACATTCGAGCGGCCAATGTTCAGCAAGAGTAAGACGCAGGTGAGTATCAGGGGAAGGTGCCTTGTCACAGGCAGTATCATCAATGCATATGGCTAAGTTGACCGTCGTGATATTTGTAACATCATGTGAAAGACAAGGGATGTAGAGAGCGTATATACTGACCTTGGGGGCCGACATGCACGCTTGCGACGCCTAGAGCAGGTCAGCTCGATCCTTGACGAAATTTCATGGCATCTTTGTCAACAGCCATCGTGTCAGAAGGACGTGCGGAATGGGTTGTCTTCGTCGCCTGAGCTCGGACATATGCTTGTCTTTGATCCGTGCTCATCACGCAAGGGCTGGCGTATCTGGCAGCGGGATATGCTGGGGCAACTAACCAGTCCAATCTGTTGCTGTCAGCCCATGGAACACAGATACTTCAGACGGCAACAGGAACATCATGTGCAGGTCAGGTAATGCATGAATGGTAAAAGATGGTGTCAGCATCGAAAACTCGAATATGACTCGTCATCTGTATCATCATCCAAGGCAGGGCATGGCGTGACGGGACAATGAACCTACCATACGAGATGCCAACTTGGCTCGGCCATGGCGCACAACGGACACTGTCGCCGACGCGTCAGCACTGGCAGGAACCGAATCGACAAACGTCAAGGGAGCCTTGTCGAATCAGTGGGCGAGGTTTTCTAGGCCTGCCGCAAAGTGGCTTTTCTTGCTCATGCTGTAATCGGAGCCCAGTGCCGGTTCATCATGCGACGTCGCGGGGGATACGAGACGGTCTGCATACCTTGTCTGGAAGCACGTCAGCCTAGGATCGGGAAACCGATGCAGTATAGACAAGACAAAGAGTGGAACAATCAGAAATAGCCAATTGATGTCGTCAACGAAGAATCTCAGCCGGTAATTTCCAGCGTTGTTGTTGAGAAAATGATCATCACGAACCAAGCTCCGACAGGACGAACGGGCACGTACCAATTGTTCGACGCCACCAGGAGCATTGCCTCTCCCCGTCCATCACTAGATGAGCACGGGCAGTCTGCACACGACGCGAGCCTGTGGAGGGACAGTCAGCCGAGCTCTTGCCGCCCATCAACAACGCGAGAGGAATCCGACGGCCATCTTTCAGACTGACGTGAAAAGGAGTCGTCACACCATGCGGTCAGAGACTCTAGTTTGCGGTTAAGGGTGTCATCAGGGAAGGGAAGGGAGATGCAGGGCGGCGGAAGCAGAAACCTACCTGACGGCTCCGGTCGTGAAGAGTTTGGAGATGGAAGATGGACCAAGATTTGCAGAAAAAGCTGCGCGACAAAATGTCGGCTGTGGAGCGAGTGGGGCGCAGCGCGTGGCCGGTCACGTAAGCAGGACCTGTCACGTGGTTTCGTGTCCGGGGCGTGAACGACGCGATGCCCTCGCTGAGCGTCTGCTTGATTGCGGTTGGAGGCGCCCGTGGATCCGAGATGCCCGAGATCGCAGAAGGCATGTCGCACGAATCGGCGCAGCTCGTCCCGCTGACCCGCTGCCAGTCGCCCGCATCGTGCACTTCCTCCGGCTGAGGCTGGTCGGCAAGACCATCGCCTCTGCCGCCGCCATCGACGACGCCAATGTCTTTGGCAAGGTCGGCACCAGCGGCGCCGCGGTCCAGGCGGCCCTCGAGGGGAAGAAGGTATCGTCTTGGCCGCGTCCGTCCCGCGCGGCATCCTAACGTCTCCAGGTCCTCTCGGCCGGCAGCCAGGGCAAGTACTTCTGGTGAGTAGGGCGGCCGGCGGCGCTGCGAGCCCTGCTGAGTGCGACGAGGATCACGCTGGACGAGCCGCCTCACCTGGTGATGCACTTCGGCATGACCGGTGAGGCCAGATGACGCGCCAGCCAGTTCGCGGCTTACCCGTGCCGCAGGATGGATTC
Source organism: Hypocreales sp. Mo6-1 (assembly GCA_002939055.1). Lineage (NCBI taxonomy): Eukaryota > Fungi > Ascomycota > Sordariomycetes > Hypocreales > Hypocreales sp. Mo6-1. The sequence continues at coordinate 5,783,281 of PNEP01000013.1, forward strand.
ACATCCGGGGCGAGCGCACCGCCTACACAAACTACTACAAGAAGATCAAGGACGGCGAGCTCGAGCAGTGGCCGCCGCGGTTCTGGAAGTTCCACATGACGACGGCCGGCACGCCCGCCGTCGACGTCGCCTTCACCGACCCCCGGCGCTTCGGCCGCGTCCGGCTGGTCGCCTGCCCCGGGCCCGACATCCGCAAGCACCCGCCGCTCGTCGACAACGGCCCGGACCCCGTCGTCGACGCCGACGTCTTCAGCGAGGCGTACCTGCGCGCCCGCATGCGCGCCCGGCACGTCCCCGTCAAGGCGCTGCTCCTCGACCAGGCCGCCATCAGCGGCATCGGCAACTGGGTCGCCGACGAGACCCTCTTCCACGCCCGCCTCCACCCGGAGCAGTACTGCGACGAGTTTTCCGACGCCGACGTCGGCCGCCTCTACGAGGCCATCCGCTACGTCTGCCAGACGGCCGTCGACCACCTCGGCGACTCGGACCGGTTCCCCGACCACTGGCTCTTCAACCACCGCTGGGGCAAGGGCGCCGGCGGCGCCGCCAGGCTCCCCAGCGGCGAGCGCCTGGCCTTTGTCACCGTCGGCGGCCGCACCAGCTGCTATGCGCCTGCGCTGCAGAAGAAGACGGGCCGCGTCGTTGCGGGTGCCAAGACGGAGCCGGTCGAGGCGCAGCCGGTCGAGGCGGCGCCGGACGGGGATGCGGGCGGTTCCAAGAGGCCGCGGAAGCAAAAGGCCGCGGCCACCAAGTCCAACACGAATGGCGAGGCGGATGGCCCTCCGGCCACGAAGAGAACGAGACAGGCAAGGGAGTCCAAGGACGAGGCAGCACCCGAGGCCGACGCGCCCGCTGGACGGAGGCGATCGGCCCGGCTGCGGAAGTAAGCGGCGTGTATATGATAGATGTCTCGTGTGTGGCATCGTTGGATCTGACGGGCCGTGGCCCAGTATGTATGTCTCGGTTCGACGCCCACCTGGTAAATCAAGACTCGTCATATCAACAGCCGTTCATTCCCGTGTTTATCCCGAGCCCACCAACTCATGACCAAGCATGCTTCCGCCAGACGTCTCTACCAACCGCTGTCCTTGAGCGCCGAAGCCAGCCTCCGCGCTGAATTTCCATTCCGACAAGACAAAAGAGCACCTCCTCACAGCCCGCCGTGTCCATGAGCATGATGCTTCCAACGGCCGCCCGTGCCTAAGAGCACCAGCTCCAGGCACCTATGCTGCTCACAATCCTCGACTCGGGGAAATGAGAGGCTAGGAATACAGCCATTGACGCTTAGACGCGACATCTAAATCTCTAGCCCGGCTGATACAGGCCCCTGTGCCGCCCAACGAGGGAAAAAACCAAAGAGCCCAAAACGCCGTCATCACTGGGGTATATGGATGCCTAAGAGCAGCAAGGCGTCGGCCGACGGAAATGCCCTCCCGACCCGGAAAGACGAGAAAAACGGCACGAGCCGGACAAGACGCGCATCGAATGGGAAGTCGGTCAATCAACCTCGACCTGGAAGCCGACGGCGTAGTGGTGCCCGGGCACAGCCAGCTCGAGGGGGATGACGCTGAGGACATTGGTGAAGCGTTGGCCGTTCTTCTTGTAGTTGACGAGCTCCAGCTGGATCTCCTTTCGAGCGTCGACGGCATGCCGCAGTCTTCGAACGGCGTCTTTGTCGGCGCCCGAGCCCGGCTTTGACGAAGAGGCCCCTTTGCCGTCGGGAGGCGCCTGGAGGAAGCGGCAGTTGCGGCCGAGCACCTCGGCTTTGGCATAGCCGGTCATGTCGCAAAAGGAGTCGGAAGCGTAGACGATGGGGGCGTCTGGGAGCTCGAGGTCGCACAGGACGAGCGAGACGGAGCAGTCGACGGCGCCCAGTTCGATTTCCGGGTTCGGGCGCCTCATGATACGCAGCTGGTTTGCACACAGTCAGCGTCCATCGAGTGCTCCCTGAAGACGGTTGACGGCTCGACGGGGCTCGGGGGCTGCTGACCAGAATGTCGACAATGTCGAAGCCGCTGGCGGAGTAGAGACCCGGATACATGATGGGATCGTCGAGCTTCCGCCACTTGCTCCGCGGGACGGTAGCCTTGCCGTCGACGACGAGCTCGGCGGGATTGGGCGGGCTAGGGAATTGATACTACGTGTCGATTAAATGGCGTCAGCCACCGAGGCTGGCATCCGCCACGGCATGAGCAGCGAGGCAAGACACTCACGTCCAGAGCCTGGGCCTCCCACGGGTTCAGGGGGAGCGGCGGCGGCGGCTTGGACGCCATGGCGAAGAGCAAGTCGTAGTCGCAGACCATTTGCAGACGAGGGCAGCGGGAGCGGCGGCAGCGGAGCGAGGAGCGAGCGGGGACATGGAGAGGAGGAGGAGCGGACGGGACGAGGCCGAAAGGGCGTAGTGTACGGATTAGATATAAAGTCCTGGCTTGGACGGCTGCCATGGATGGGGCCCACCGCCGGCTCGAGGCGCGAGGCGGCACGGAGAGGCATCCTCAAGATGGCGGCGACGGCTGGCTGCGGCGTGTCTGAAAGCCATCTCCGGCGCCGTCGGCCGCGATGGCGCTTGTGAGACGGGGAGGCGGCGCGGCCGACGACAGGCGGTGGGGCGGCAGCGACGATGAGCCACGGCTGGCACGAGATCGCGGGCGTCGTCGGGCGAGCGCGATGATCGGGACCGGGTTTGGGCCCTCTGCAGGGACCAGGCGCCACAGGGGCCCGGGGGGGGGCTGGCGAAGGGCCCCGGGGGCCTGGCGGAGGAGCTCCGGGGGCCTGGCCAAGGGCGTTAGGCACCATCGGGACGAGGCCGTCGACCCGGCGTGGGCCTAGCCAGCCCGCTGGGCGTTGGGCCGCCACGGGTCGATGGGCCAGGCCCGGGCGATGCGGAGAAGGCCATCCGGGCCAGCCATCTGGGTTCCGCGTGGCCGTCGACGATGGCCGCCGCCGCCTGCCGCGGCCCCTGTTGCCGGCACGCGCCGTGGCCCGCCCGCGTCGGTCGAGACCGGCGCAGAATCGCGAGGCCGGCGCCGGGCGGCGTCGCATCGAGATGGCCGCCGCTCGTCCCGTCATTCGCAGCGCGCGCCATGGCATTCTGGCCATGGCGCTTTTTTGCCCTTGCTGCATGCGTCGCCCGTCGCGCCGCGCCGTCGCCGATAGACGCACGCGGCGCCAGATTGCGATATCGGTGCCACATGGGCTTTCGGGGAGATGGCCATGCTGATGATATTTTGATGATGCGTGCACACGTGTCGCATCGCGCCTTGGCGGCTTGTGACGATGCTCTCTGCGGCGCCAGCCTCTGCGCATCGACGAGGAGCCCCGTCGGTACCAAGTACAGGGTACCTGCGTAATTGTTCCGCCGTGGCTCCGGACTTTTCTTCCGTCGCGTCCGTCGCGTCTCCCTGCTCCACCACTCACCACTCCTCCTCATCACCCCTCCTGCTCACCACTCCTCCACCACTCCTCCTCCACCACTCCTCCTCCACCACTCCTCCTCACCACTCCTCGCACACTGCCCTCCATGCCCCGTCTCGCCAACCCCCCCCGGCCCCCGCCGCCGTCCCTCCCCGACTACCAGCCCCCCCTGTGCCCCCTCAGCGCCACGGCCCGCCGCGCCCTCGACGAGCTCTGCTCCAGCCGCGGCGCCGCCCTGCTCGACGCCCAGCTCAAGGACGCCGCGCGCGGCCTCGGCTTTGCCGTCAGCGACCTGCACGAGCGCCTGCGCGCGCAGCTCGAGCGCCTCGACGCCCTGCGCGACCGCCGCCGCGACCGCGCCGCCGACACGTCCCCCGAGGAGGCCCGCCTCGACGCACACCTCGCCGCCTGGGAGCCCGCCGTCGACCGCCTCACCCGCGACGCCGAGCTCGCCCTCCGCCACGTCGTCGACATGCGCGCCGAGCTCGACGACGAGGCCGCCGTCCTCGCCGACCTTTACACCGACGCCGCCACCCGTGATACCCACGCCGCCGCCGCCCGCCGCCGCCGCACCGACCATGCCGCCGAGGACGTCGACGACGACGCCGCCAACGCGCCCGCCCAGCACCCCGTCCCCAGCACCCTCGACGCCCTCCGCGAGCGCCGCGCCCGCAAGCTGGCCGAGTACAACCGCCTCACCCCGCACCAGCGCTACGCCCTCAACAACGACTACGCCGCCTTCAAGAAGCTCTGGCATGACGCCGCCGCCGGCGAGCACGGGGCCCCGCTGCCCGACGCCTCCAAGTGGTTCCGCCCCAACGGCCAGCCCGTCATGGACCGTCCCGGCGCCGCCACCGATGGCGACGGCGACGACAACGGCGACGACGACGACGATGACGACATCGCCGTTGAGCGCGAGGTGCTCAGCCTGAATTGCCCTCTGACGCTGCGCGTAATGGAGGAGCCGTACAGCAACACCAAGTGCAAGCACACGTTTGAAAAGGCCGCCATACTGGACTACCTGCCCCGGCAGGGCGTGGTGCAATGTCCCCAGACCGGGTGCTCACAGGTATGGCATCCCCCCCTCCTTGCCTCTCGGCGCGCTGACCTGGCCCGGCAGACCTTCTCCAGAGCACGCTTCGCCCAGGACTTCTACCTCGACCAGGCCATGCTGCGCAGGATCCAGCGCGCCAACCGGGCCCAGGGCGACGCCGACGAGCTCGGCGACGAGGACGCCGATGAAGAAGGTGAGGAGGACAGCGAGACGGTGGTGAGGGGGCAGAGGAGCGTCCGGGGGGCGCCCAAGGCGGAACAGGCCTGAGAGTTGAGCTGAGAGTCGAGCTGAGAGTCGAGCACATGACGAAACGATACCCCAAAAATATACGCAGCAATGCTTGAATAGATATATTATAATAAACGATGCGCTCCCAGCGCACGTGTCTATCCATGATATATATCAGCTCTAGATATCAGGGGTATCGAAACATGTATCCATCGGCTGCGCTGCACGGCACCGCCAGGTTGCCCAAGACGGTCAGAAAACGCTCAAGAAAATCACCACATTAGTATTACCCACGTCATTCGCCCGTCATCACGCCCGCGTCGGCGCGTCTCGCAGCCGCCGTCGCTCACGCGAGCCCCATCTCTCCGTGCAGGGCGAGCACGGCAACGCCCAGCGCCCACGCCGGCAAGCCCCCCGCCAGGGACGCGGCGCTGTCCGGAGTCTTGGTCGCGGTGTACACGCCCGTCATGGCCTCGGCGGAGCTGGGCTTCGTCGCCTTGGCCGGCGGCGGCTGGCCCGAGGCCAGCGGCCAGTCCCTGGACTTGTCGTACAAGACGCCGTTGATGACGACGCCGCTGTCGCTGCCGCCGCGGCCCGCAAGCTTCTGCGCCTGTTCGTCGCACGTCAAGTTGTACGCGCGGACGAAGCACGTCGGGTCGGGCGCGCCGGGCAGCTTCGCGGTGCGCGTCGAGTTGACGGGCCCGGTTGTGTTGTACGCGGCCAGGTCGACACGGCTGCCCGTGGACAAGGACCGGCCCATGATGATGCGCGCAAAGACCTGGAAGGCCGTCTCGGGCTGGTACCAGGGGACCGAGTGGCCGGCCTGGTAGATGCGGCTGAAGGACAGGTTGCCGTACTGGCGGACGTCGCCGCCGATGTACGAGTCGTTGACGATGATGGGCGCGTAGCCGGCCGCCGGGAACTTGGTGGCGTAATCGCCGCCTGCTTGCTGGGCGACTGCCAGCGAGAGGGCCTCGCCCCCGAACCAGTTGCACATGTAGTCCCTGTCGCCGTACACGAGGCCCAGGCGGACGCCGCCCCGGACGAGGGCGGCCAGCCGGGCGACATTACCGCCCCTGGCGATGTCTCCCGTCGAGCCAAAGTTCAGGGCGACGTTGGCGCTCATCATGGTGAAGTTGACGGGCGATCCGACGGCCTCTTGCACGCTGGCCTGGTTGAGGTAGTCGCCGAAGAAGAGGGGCGGCTGGGGATTGGCCGCGTGGGCCGCGAGGTCGTATCCGCTTCTGCCGCTGTTGTAATATGCCTCTTCGATGGCCAGGCAGGCCTGGGCGGCCCGCATGCAGAGGTCGTTGACGTCTGCCTGGTTGCCGTGGCCCTCGGGATCCTTGTCTGCCGAGGCAGCTTGGCACTGCGTGACGAGATCCTTGCACTCGCCGGCGCCGGAGAACTTGCCGAGGTAGTAGTCGGCCTCCCCGGCCGACATGGCCTTGAACCCGTACGTGTTGCCGGTGGCGAAGGTCGGGAACAGGGGCACCTGCACCAGCCTATCGACGCAGCCGTTGACGATGCCGAGCGACGCGAGACGCAGCTCGAGCGTCGTGTTGCGGCTCAGGGCGCCCGTCAGCCGCTTCCGGTTCTGGGCCTGCCACGTCTCGGCAAAGACGGGGCCGTATACGCCGCCGTAGCTCTCGGTGAAGAGGCTGAGGCCGACGGAGGCGTTGGCACGCGGCTGATACTGGGGGAAGGTGGTGAGGAAGCCTTGGACGAGGTGCCACACCGCCATGGCCGCCGACTGGGTCGTGTTTGCCGTGCCCCGAGGGTCGTCGGTGCTGAAGGTGCCGTTGAGCAAGTCCCAAGGGGCCGACGAGGCGCTGGCGGGGAACGGGGGCTCGAGAACCAAGCCATTGATCATGGAGACGGTGCCGTTGGTCGGCGTGTCGTAGGAGAAGCCGACTTGATTGGGCTACGCAGGGGGTAAGCGGCAGGACGGCAGGACGGCACGGATGCGGAGGAGGGGCAGACCTGGTCGACGAAGAGCATGTTGGAGGCGCGGTCCCAGCCCCATTTCCGGGCAACCGTGTCGTACTTTTCCACGCTCTTCTCGACGATTTCGCAGGGCCCGTTTCCGGCAAAGAAGGCGAGCATGGAGCTGAAGCCGGGCCCGCCGTTGAGCCATATCGTCAGGCCGTCGGTGGGCTCGCGGGCCTGGACGAACCAGAAGAAGAGGTTGGTCGGGGCGTCGCCGGGGACGCTGACCCAGCCCGTGTACTGCTTCTGGCTGTCGAAGGCGGTCCTGCACACGCCCTCGGGCTCCCTGTACGAGACGGTGACGGCGGCGTCGGCGGGCGAGCGCACCACCGTCAGGTTGCGCGCGTGCGAGAGGAACTGCGCGAGGGCCGGGCTCGAGGCCGCCAGCAGGACGGCGAGGGGGGCAAGACGCATGCCGACGAGGACGACGCGCTCTTGGTCTCAGACCATGTCGACGGGCGCTCGGCGAGGAGCTCGGCGAGGAGCTCGCTCGAGCTTCGGAGGAACCAGCGGCCGACGCGCGCCGGCTCCGGTTCGCCGAGACGAGCAGTGCGGCAGCAGGCACGCAAGAACGAAGCAAAAGGGACCAAAGGCGTCGATGTTGCAGATCACTGGAGATTACTCGAGACTTGGCACGGCTGAAGTCGTCGGCCGCTCCTTGGCGGAGTACGGAGTACGAAGTACTTGCGGAGCACTCGGCACCTCGTATGCCCGACACGCGGACAGCTGGCAGGCATCTATCAGTGACATCAGGGGCTGGGCTGCAGAATTGGCCCAGGGACAGGTGGCGCGTGAAGCTGATGGCCGTGACGATGGGGGGATCTAAATATATCGTCTGGCACACCCTAGCCATCGCATCACCGGGCTTCACCGTGGCACCGCGTCACCGGGCTTCACCGTGGCACCGCATCACCGCATCACCGCATCACCGCATCTCCGCATCACCGCTTCACCGGCTTCACCACGGCACCGCATCGCCATGCTCATTCACCCCCTCGCCGCACGCCGAAAAAGTAGTTGCCGACCCTCTCGCTCCCCCGCACCTCGCGCCACCCCAGGCCCGGGACGTAGACGACGCCCATGGCGCGCGGGCTCTCCCAGCCGCGGTCCGTCAGGTGGCGCCGCAGCTCGTCCTCGTTGATGTACTTGGCCCAGTCGTGGGTGCCGCGCGGCACGATGCGCAGCACGTCCTCGGCCACCAGCTTGGTCGTCAGCCAGCTGGTCCACGTGCGCGCAATGGTGCTCAGCACGAGCCAGCCGCCGGGCCGCACCAGGGGCCGCACGCGCGCCAGGAAGGCGGCCGGCTCGTCGACGTGCTCGAGCACCTCGAACAGGCTGACGACGTCGTAGCCGTCGGCGGCGCGCCGCGGCGCCTCGAGCTGCTCGACCGAGCCCAGCCGGTACGTGAGCTTGCCGCGCAGCGCCGGGTCCCTGCGCGCGTGCGCCCGCGCCGCCGCCAGCACCGACGGCGTGGGGTCGACGGCCGTGACGCGCGCCGTCGTCGGCAGCCGGGCCGCGCTCTCGGCGAAGATGCCGCCGCCGCAGCCGATGTCGAGGTACGCGAGGCGCGCGTCGGGCGCGGCGCCGGCGCGGCGCGGGTCCGACTCGAGGCACGCGCGGATGAAGTCGTGCCGCAGCGGGTTCATCAGATGCAGCAGCCGCGACGAGCCGTACGGGTCCCACCAGTCGCCGGCGAGCGCGTCGAAGTGCGACACCTCGTCGGCGTTGACCGACGACAGGCCGCGCTGCTGCCGGGCCGGCGCCGCGCGATGCCGGGCGGCGCGGGCCGGCAGGGGCCGTCCGATCCGTCCGATCCGGGCCGCGGCCGTCCGGGACGACGGAGCTGCCATGGCGTTGTCGTCGTCGGTGAGCGGCCACGCGCAAAGCTCGCAACCTCGCGACCTCGCGCGCCCTGACAAAGCACGCCGGCTTAGCTAATCGAGCCGTCGATGGCGTCACCGGCGCCGTGCGCGCATCGCCGACGTTTGTCAGCACTCGTCAGCTTCCGCCGTCTGCGATGGACTCGTTGCAAAGCTCGTCGACGCCGGGCGGTGGAGCCGGCCCAGCGCATCCCTGGCATGTGACTCCCCATATAAGCTGAGCACCCACAAGTCACGCCGGCCCTCCGACGAGGACCGGAGGCAGGTCCTGCGAAGCTCCGGCCGCCGCCCGACCGTCGGAAAATCGCAGACGCCCGACCGAGGGCCGCCGCGCGCCACCCGCCTCCCCCTCGCACCCCCCGCTGCCGCGCCCATCGCCGCGATGCCCTCGTCGACGATACCCGCCAGTCAATTCGACGCCATCCCCGACGCCGTCGAGGCCTTCCGTGCGCTCCCCCAGGCCGCCGCCGGCCCGCGCCCCCCCTCCCCGTCTGACGCGCCGCAGGCAACGGCGAGTTCCTCGTCGTCCTCGACGACCCCGGCCGCGAGAACGAGGCCGACCTCATCGTCGCCGCCGAGGACGTCTCGACGGAGCAGATGGCCTGGATGATCCGCCACTCGTCGGGCTTCATCTGCGTCCCCGTGCCGCCGGCCCGCGCCGACGCCCTCGACCTGCCGCTCATGGTGGCCGCCAGCCAGGACCCGCGCGGCACCGCCTACACCCTCTCCGTCGACGCCGCCGACGCCGCCGTCACCACCGGCATCAGCGCCCACGACCGCGCCCTCGCCTGCCGCGCCCTCGCCGACCCGGCCGCCGGCCCCGCCAGCCTCCGCCGCCCCGGCCACGTCCTGCCCCTGCGCGCCCATCCGGCCGGCGTCCGCGCCCGCCCCGGCCACACCGAGGCCGCCCTCGACTTCTGCCGCCTCGCCGCCAAGCGCCCCGCCGCCGCCATCTGCGAGATCGTCGACGACGGCCAGGAGGTACCCGGCCGGGCCCTGCGCTCCGCCCCCGGCATGCTCCGCGGCGCCGCCTGCGTCGCCTTTGCCCGCAAGTGGGGGCTCAAGGTCTGCACCATTGCCGACCTCATCGACTACATGGACAAGACCGACGCCAAGCTGCCCGTCAACGGCTCCAACGGCTCCGTCACCTGACGCCCGGACGAGGGCGCGTCGAGCACTGCCGCCGGCACACCAAGGCATTGGCTAAACGAAAAAAGGAAGACGATGAAAAGAAACTATAACTGTGCATCTGTACTACGTCTGGAGCCTCGGCCACTCACGCGGCACGTCTCTGTCTCGGCTGCATGGCTGACCGCCGAGCCGAGTTGTCTACCTACCGCATAGATTTGCTCTGTACTGGCCACCCATACAGCGCATCATCCTGAATTCCCCTCCGTGCCATGCTTGTCCAAACTCGGTATATCAAGGCGCCTCGGCAACGCTATAGACCCGTCTCACGCCATAAAGTCGTCCTCGACGCTCCCCTTGGACGTCGGCGCCGCAGCACCGAGACTGAGTGCGGCCGCACGCTCCAGCAGGTCCGCGTTGCCGTCGTCGCCGCTGCCGCTGCCTCCTCCCCCCACCACAGGCGCCGTGCCCGACCGGACCTGCACCTTGAGCTCGCCCTCGATGCCGTCCACCTTGAGCGTCGACACCGTCGTCCCCCCCGCCGGCGGCTTCAGGTTTGGCTGCGGCGCAAAGCTGACGAGCTCCCGGAAGAAGTTGTTGGCCGCCTCGCAGCCGTCCAGCAGCCACTTGAGGCAGACGGTCACGCGCTCCTTGGCGTACCGGTTGTGGTCGTCGTAGGCGCAGCAGTTGAGCAGCGGCACGATGCCGTTGTACTTGACCATCTGCATCTGCACCTGCGGGTTCCCGGGGCTGCTCTGCCCCGGCGGCGGCTGCAGGAGCGTCGCGATGATGGTGAATATCTGGCCCTTGATGCCCGACCAGGGGAACTTGTGCGCGGGCTCCTGCAGCGGCGGCGGCGGCGGCGACGCCGACGCGCCGTCGTTGTCCGTCGCGTACGGGCGCTCCACCATCGGATTGCTCGTCTCTGCCTTGGGGGACCGCTTCGGCAGCTCGACGAGCGCCTTCTTCTGCACGCCCGCCTCGAGGCCGCTCAGGATGGCGATGAGGTCGTACGCCGCCTCCCACTCGATCAGCTTGGCCCTCGTATCCAGCGTCTCGGCGACCGTCGTCAGGAAGTCGAGGTACTGCCCCAGCCCGTCCTTGGCGCGCTCCATGTCCCAGCTGTCGACGGGGAACTCGGCCGGGTCGCAGTTCTGCTCGCGGATCCGGGCCTGCAGCTGCATCAGCGCCGCGCACTCGGGCACGATGCGGCTCCGGAAGAAGCTGAAGAAGAAATGCACCAGCTTGATGTCGCGCGCCGTGTCCTTGGGCTCCTGCGTCACGGGGTTGTGGATCCGCGCGCGGAACATGTGGTTGACCAGCCGCAGCAGCACCGTCTGCGCGGGCGAGATGATGTCCTTTGGTATCCGCAGCGAGTTCCACGCGTACGGGATCAGCGCGCTGTGGTGGAGCGCCTCGACAATCTGCGTCGTCACCTGGAATATGAGCGACTGCTCGTCCTTTTCCCACACGGCGATGAAGACGAGCAGCTCCCGCAGCAGGCTCTTGCCGCAGTCCAGCGCCAGGAGCATCCGGCACCGCGTCTTCTGCAGGTTCTCGCCCGCGCGCGTCAGGCCCGACCCGGCACTGTCCAAGATGCACGACTTGACGATCATGTGCAGCGCCTCGATCTGCTTGGGATCCAGAATGTTGGGCACTTCGGTCAACAAGCCCGTCAGCGGCCCGTCCCCATACGACAGGTCGTCGTCGACCTCGTCATCGTCCATCAGGTCCTCGGCGTACTCGTGGGCATAGTCGTGGTCGTGGTGGTGATGATGGTGGTGGTGGTGGTGGTGGTGATGGTGATGGTGGTGATGAGGGTGGTGCTCGCACTCGACGTCGTGCTCTTGCGCATCGTGATCTTGCGCATCATGGTCTTGCTCGTCATCGTCATCATGGTCGCCGTGGTGGCACCCGTGGCACTCAGGGCAGCGGCAGTGCTCGTGGTCCGGCAGGTTCTCCTCGACGGCTTCTGGAGGCGGGGAGTGCTCGCCGCGGTAGGAATGGGCGTAACGGTGGACCAGATTGCTCTTGCAGTGCTCCGTCCGCGACTGTGCAAACTCGACCGACGGCATGCCGACGATCCACTCCTCGTAGTTTGGGTCGCGTGCTCGAAGCCACCAGGTGTCGACTTCTCTCGAGACTCGGCCGTACGCCCGGTCCTGCTCGTACATGTCCGTCTCGTCGGGATTCCACACGGGGTTGATCTTCTCCGTGGTGTCGCCAATGTCGGGCGGCAGGTGGACCGAGCCATCCGGGAGCCAGTTCCAGGCCAGGGGCCGGATGGGCGCCAGGTTGCCGGGAGGCTTGTCGGCGTGGTTCTGGGCGTAGTCCTTGAGCAGCTTGCGTGCGTTGTCGCACATCCTGGAGTTGCGGTCGAGCCAGTGCTGGACCTGCTGCCTCGCAACCTCTGGTCGAAAGCCCGAGCCGTCACCCACGCCCTCTTCGGGTCCCGAGAAGGCACCGTCGTCGTCGTCGAAGAGAACGTCGAACCAAAAGGACATCTTGTTGCGATCATGCTTGGCCGTCCAGTTGTGAGCTTGCTGCAGGCACGTCACGAGGAGTTTCTTGTCTGCGGCGAGCTGTCAGCACGTGGGCAAGGCCAGGCAGAGGCGACAGGGGCTGCGCACAGAGCTCGGTAATGTCGGTGAGCTTGAGGCGCTGCGTGTCGTCGAGGATCTCGCCGTCGTATCCCTTGCTGGTGACGTTGACGCAGAGGATGATGGTCTGGTAGACCATCTGGTCAAAGTGCACAGCCGCACAGATGTCCTGGGGGACCTCGGGCTCGGCATTGACCAGCAGGTTGCGGGCAATGTGCATGAGCTTGATGAGCGACCCCAGGTCCTCCTTGATGGAGACGTGGTTCATGACGATGAGCGCCGTGCTCTCCTGGGGGCTGACGCCCTTTTCAGGGTCGTTCAAGCTTGACAGCGGGCCGACGGAGCGGGTCGTCAGGCTCGGGATGGCGGCGGCGAAGATCCTCGTGAGCCAGATCCAGATGGCCACGTTGCATGACAGCGCTTCTCTGGGGCCCGGTCAGGACGCGAGGGACACTTTCGGGCAGGGCCACGGCCTACCGGACTGCGCGGAGGGTGTGCGTCTTCTCCAGCGTCCTGGAGATCATCGAGTTGACGCGGGCTGCCGTCTGGGGCCCCATGGGGGGAGACTGGGTGTAGTGGCCCTCGAGGCAGATGAGAGCGGCCGAGAAGCAGCGCTCCTCGATGGTTTCGCCCGGAACATGGTCGGCTTCGCAATCCGCCAGGCAAGTCGCTGCCTCGTTGGAGGGATCCGCGTCCGCCATGACGAGCGCGAGGTTCGAGGCTCAAGATGGTCGCAGGCTTTGGGCAGCGGTGAAATTTCTGGAAGCATGAGGTATCGATAGTGGCGGCGGCCCGGGGGTTTGTAAGCAACAAGACGAGGCACGGCTGCGCACCAGCTGCCAGCACGCGAGGGAAGCGAAGAGCCGGCCAGTTGAGCGAGCGCTTCCAGGGTCCGGAGGGTTTCTGGTGTGAAATTGCATCATCCTGGACCTTGAGGGAGTGGCCTTGCATCCCCTGCCGAGGTATAGGGTAGGCAGGTTCTGTGCTGGGCGGGGGGAGAGGCCTCACGTGAAGCTCGCGGCAGCCTGAACGACAAGAGGGCTCGCAAGGCAGCCCGGAGCCTGGAACGACAGTGCAAGGTTCGACGGCGTCTCGGCTAACCAGTCTTTAGCACTCTAGTTGTCTCATTGTTTATTTTATTTGCCTTCCTGGCTGCCTACCTACCTATCTGCCTACGCACCCACGGCGGGGCCAGCCGGGGCATCACGACATCACGACTCCAAACATTTTCCGCGTCCGGCTTCGACTGTCCTCGACTGACGCCTCGCAACGCGCACCAAAAGACGACCCTCCAGGCTCTGCCGCCGACGTCTGCCATGGCTGACCTTGCCACCAGCTTCGACAGCGGGTCCCCCCTGAACCCCCCAGAGCGCTGCGCCCAAGGCTGACGCGCCGCCAGAGCCCGTCCACATCGCCGTCATTGGCGGCACGGGCCTCGCCCAGCTCGAGGGATACACTCCCGTTGCCGCCGTCAGCCCTGTCACGCCATGGGGCCGTCCTGCATCGCCGATTCACATCCTCTCTCACAACGGCGTCCACGTTGCCTTCCTCGCCCGCCATGGCCTGCACCACCAATTCGCGCCCCATGAGGTGCCCAATCGAGCCAACATCGCCGCCCTGCGGCACCTCGGCGTGCGCTGTGTCATCGCCTTCTCCGCCGTAGGCTCCCTGCAGGAGGCCATCAAGCCAATGGACTTTGTCGTGCCCGACCAGGTCATCGACCGCACCAAGGGAATCCGCCCCTTCACCTTCTTCGAGGGCGGAGTCGTCGGCCACGTCGGCTTTGCCGACCCCTTCGACGCGGGACTGGCCCGGGTGGTCAAGAGGTGTGCGCAGCACATGGAGGGAGACGGCGTCGTGCTCCACGACAAGGGCACCGTAATCTGCATGGGTCCGTCGGCCCGTTGGCCAAGGAGACTCGTGTCCGGCTGATGCTGTCGCGCAGAGGGCCCGCAGTTCTCGACCCGCGCCGAATCTCACATGTACCGCTCCTGGGGCGGCTCCGTCATCAACATGTCGACGCTGCCCGAGGCCAAGCTGGCGCGCGAGGCCGAGATGGTGTACCAGGTCATCGCCATGGCCACCGACTACGACTGCTGGCACTCGTTCGAGGACGTCAACGTCGAGATGGTGGGCAAGTACATGCAGGCCAACGGCCGCAACGCCAAGCGGCTGGTCGGCGCCGTCCTCGACCAGCTCTCCCAGCTCGACCACAGCGACCTGGTCATGGCCAAGCACTGGGAGGGCGCCAGCCAGGGCGCCGTCAAGTTGATGACCAAGCCCGAGGGCAGGGATCCCGAGGCCATGAAGCGGGTTGAGTATCTCTTCCCGGGCTTCTGGGAGTCTTGAGAGCCCTTTGACGGCCGGCGCTCCAAGAGAGGCGTGCTAATGCGGATTGGATAAGGGACGCATCGCCAGGAATCTAGAGCGTCGTGAATCTCGATAGACGGCATCTTCAACGGCCGGCAGTTACGAACAGTGGAATCTAGACGCACAGTTACAGCGCCATGTCGGCGGGGAACATGACATATCTACATGACGGGCACTTTTGGACTTCAGGGGGGACCCTGACAGCGCAATCTTGTTACGTGTGTGTGTTGATCATGGCGTCAGAAGCAGCAGCAGCAGAAGCAACATCCGCAGAAGCAACATCCGCAGAAGCAGCAGAGGCAGAAGCAGCATCCGCAGAAGCAGCAGAGGCAGAAGCAGCATCCGCAGAAGCAGCACAGACAGAAACAGCACAGACAGAAGCACACCAAGCACCACCACCACCAGCATCCGTCATCCAGTTCGCTCCACAAACCATCGTGCACCCCCGCCACCGGCGTTTGCTCCGCGGAAACGCAGCCAATCCTCTACGTCGCAATTCGGGGACCGAAAGTGAAAACTGAGGGACGTGGCTCCAGGTCCGCAGGCCAGGCGTTCCGAAAGCTACCGACACCACCATGGCCTCGTGGATGGCGGGTGCTGTGCGACCCCACAAGCAAGTGAAGGGTGCGAGCCGTTTGACGGGAGCCATGCCGGCTTCTCGTGCAGACGCTGGTTCGCTTCCGAGCCTGCGGTCCTCATTTGGCTGCTGCTTTGACGTGTTGCATGCACGATTCCAGCAATGCTTCCCTGAGCCGACCCCTGGAGGCTTGATGCCTCTTGCACAGTATTCTGTCACATCGTGCCGCCCATTATCGTCGTTCTTGTACTCCGTACTACCGCTCACGTCGCGTTGATATGGTTACAGGGAACGCCCCGATAGGCATACATGGCGACCGACACTCAGCAGTCCCGAGGCCTCGATGGGAGCAGCAAGAAAGCGATTGGCTGCCCGGAGGATTCAGCCCACCATCAGGTCCGCCCGACGGTTTCGTTTTGACGAGGGCATCGGTGACGGCGGCAGACGGGCAGCGCTTGGCGACCAGCCCGAATAGGGGCGCCGCGTCTTGCGGAGCCCCGGATTGTAACCTCCCCTGGACGAGGACGACGGCTGCTTTGACGAAAAGCCGTACAATGTCAGAGACATGCGTACGACGCTGGGCTCCGTCACCCGAAAGGCCCAGGGCACAGGCTCGTAGGGCTTGCCAAGACGAGACTCGGTCCCGGCGACTCGACATTACGGTTGTGGAACTCGACCGCTGCTGCTGGAGGCCGGCTCGGGCGTGTCTGATGCACCCGGATCGTCGTCTTCGCTTACCCGTATGTGAGCTGGACCGGATGCTACGGCCTCAGGAGTGCCCGACGTCCATGGGCGCCAAAGGCCGGCGCCCGTGGTGCTCGACAAGAGGAAAATCAGGCCACATCTGAGTCAAATCTGCAAAAAGCACGACATGTGTCCGTTTGCCTTACCAGGTGCCGCTGGCTCAGCACAGGGGAAATCGTTGCTTTTCCATTGGCGCGGCCTTGCCTCGACCGGACAGCACGCGCTGCCGGGCCGTCATCTGTCACTTTTCGGAGATTCCAACACCTTCATGAATATTGTGCATGACATGTGTCAGGCCTTGGGGGATCCGAGCAGATCACACATGGCTGGATGTGTCGGACTGTCCCGCGTCCTATCCCGTCGCCATGTCGGCCGTTTGCGCAGACTGCTCGGGACGTGATTCGATTCGACGAGCGCAGGGATGAGCGGCGAGGCGAGGGGAAGCACGCCGCCCAGCTGGTTGATGATTCTCGGCTCGCCGACGACAGAGGCGCTGCCTGGGTGCTGCGCCGTTGAGCCCTTCAGGTCCCGGCAAGACCGTCGAGGTGATGGACTCTGTTTGCCAAGGCTCTGTCCATGGCCCCTTGCAGTCGATGCTCTGCAACGGCGTGCTGGTGGAGCTGTGCCGTCTTCGCATACATGCAGTATGCAGTGGACATGGGATCCTGGCGGCGGGAATAGACGAGCGGCTCAGCCTGCGGGCCCACGAGCGTCATGGGCTCTGCCCAGCCTCTTGATACGTGGAGGCTAAGCCCCAGAGCCCGAGCTGGGGCCCGTTCGGGGCTGGCTGGGCCAACGCGGAGCTGAGATCTGAGTCACGGCGCGTCCCCTCGGGACGGGCTGCAGGTCGCGAATGGAAGCGCGGCGCGGAAGCAGGCCCGGTCCAGCTCTTTTAATCGCCGACACGGCATAGACGGCCGTCGTTGGCGGCTGCCCCTGTGCCTGAGGAGGCCTGGCATCTGGCGGAGAGGGACGGCTGCCGCGGCAAAGCCCTTGGGTGCATCGTGAACGTGCAACGAACAGACTTGCTCGTCCATATCTGCTGCTCCCTGATGTGCAAAACAAGCAGAAAAATGCAAGCGCCTTGCTTTGTAGAGTTTTGGCCGTTTCCGCGGGAGCGGCGGCAGCTCCCGAGCGCGGGGCGGGCCCCTCCGGCCCGATGCCGGTGTGGGGCCGCGTTGCAGCTGTACGACGGCGCCGCGAATCCCGAGGTTGGACAAGGAGGCGCCCCGGCAAGCGTCGTACAACACAGACGACGGTCCGGATGTAGGGCACGGCCTGGGAGCTCGTCCGCGCCGGAACCGCTCGAGTCCTTGTGGACGGTGACGGCGGAAGTGGCGGACCACGGCGGCGCGCGCGGAGCTCCGGATTCCGAGACACTGCGGGAAGTCGACACGGCAGGCAGGCAGGCCGAGCGCGGCGAGTCGCGGGAGGTCTCCTCCGAGGTGAGGGGGGGAGGGGGAGAGGGACGGGGAATCGGAGAGGGACGGCCTGGAGCCGCCGAAAAGGGGCACTGCAGTCTGCGAAGGATCGGGAGGGCCCAAGAGTCCCCGGCCGACATGCCGTACGTGCCGATATAAAGAAGAGCCAGGTGAGCCGGCGCGGGCGGCGGTGCGTCAGCACAGAGCGAGCCGCGAGACACGTGCCCAGGGAGCCGCCTCCTCCTCACCAGCCGCGGGACGGACGTATGTGCAGCCATGCGGGTGTGATACCTGCGTATGTAGCATAGACACGCTGTCGGGTCCTACATGTTGCATGTACGACCCGGCCCATGCAAGATGCGCCCGCCAGCGCATCCCCAGATCCGACAGGGAGAGGAAAAAGAGACAAACGGTACGTGTACGTAGATACAAGCGGACGGTGTATCGGGGGACCTTGGGGAAACAGTAGCGCCGCAAGGGGGCCCAGTCCAACAAGTTTGAAAGATTGCTGTTTCATTGCACTCGGCGGCTCGGCCTCTGTCGTCCGTGTCCGTGCTGCCGCGTCCTACGCCTGTGGTGGAGTCGACTGGCGGCAGCAATGCCGGGAGCGGTCTCGGCGCCTTGCTGCTGCGCCGGGAAGCAGAAAAGACGGCCGGAAGCGAGCTGGCGGCGGCCAGCAAGGGCCGGAGCTTCGTCCCCGTATGTCCCGCGCGCGGCACGTCGGCACGGACGGGAAGACGGGCGGCAGGCCATGGCATGGCATGCCGGGGCCGGGGCAAGCCTCCGTGCTTCGACATATACACACGCACAAGCTTCTTGCTGGCCTCTCAAGCTCCCTCGTCGACAGAGACGCCGTCGTCGAGGCGCCGCCCTAGGCGTACCTACCCCTGGCTTGGCGATGGCACCCTCGCACATGAGCAGGCCCGCGCTATCGACGCATTCCCGCAGGAACGATTCGTCGTGACGCCCAAGAAGAGCGAAGAAGAGAGAATCCGGCCAAGGACAGGGTCCAAGGGGACAAGGCCCGGCCGGCATGTCGTCACGGAGCCGGACGTGCATACGGAGTGCCTGCGTCCGGATTCGAGGCCTGGCCGCACGCATACGTGGGATCTAGATGAGTCCCCTATGCCAAGCAGGGTACGAGCTCTGTCGAATAGAGACTTCCCTGAGCACGCATTTGCCCGGCCGTCCAGCAGTCATGTGCCGCGGACTTGCAAGTTATAAGTTACATATATAGCCTTGCATCTCGGCCTCTATTTATACGTAACTACATGTACACGCTCCCTGCCGACGCAAACGAGCCGGGCACGCGTAATCAAGAGCCCATCTCGATCAAGGAGCCACGCAGCACACGCTTCCCCGGCCCCCTCCCTGCTGCCCCCTGGCGCCCAGCGTCGACCCCTTTCGTCGGGTCGCTCGCTTGGCCAGCGGCCTGGGTCTGGAGCCCCGTTGCCACGAGATTAGCGCCGTGCCGTTGCAGTTTTCCCTCGTCATGCGCCGCTCCCCGACCTGGGCCCCGAGCGAGCGCGATTGGCTCACCCTCGCTAGCCGTGCGATGGGCTTCTAGACGGATCGACGGCTCGTGCTCAGCTCGACGAGCCGCATCCAGGGCGCCGGGGAGGTAGCGTGTACATGGGATGCGTGTACTCGATGGAAACTCTGGTGACAGACTCGAGCAGCAACCCCACAGAGTCTCCATCTCCACCCAGATCCTCTCCTCCCGGGAGACTCTCCATCTGTCCCGATTCGTGCGATAGACGCCGATGCTCGGACGCGTGCCAGCAGTTCGCCATCCAGCAGCTTCGCGGGGACACGTTGCCACGTACTCAGAGTTCCTGTGCGCCCTCGGCAGAGAACCTGTAATATTCCACCCACACACAGGCAGGAAAACTCACCTGAGATGTAAGCCCGTCTGCATCTGCGCTGCATCCCCCTCTCACCCCCTCTCGCCCCTCCTCCCCAGTCCTTAGACGCCCTCTCGCGAGCAACACCGGGCATGTATGTGCAACAGTGCCGTGCCCTCGAGGACACGGCCGCCCTGCGCTCCAGGGCACTCGCCGCAGGCATAGGCGTCCGGGGGGGAGCACGCACGCTGTCTGTTCACGTATCGACTTCTCCGCGGATAGCCATCTTGCCTACACGCCCCCTCCCCTTGCCCGTGTCCCCGCAACCAGGCCGTCTTCCCCACCACCTCTCGTCAGAGAGCCGGGAGCTGGACGACGTCAAACGGGCAGCTCTATGGCCGTAGGCGAGCATTGCATACATACAGGTCCTAGCTCGGCACGCCGTGTCATGCATGCATGCCCTTGGTCGAGCCCCCCTGTGATCCAATCCGTGAGTGAATCGAAGCACGACAAAAACTGCTGCCTTTGCCAAGCGTCGTGCCCGAGTACTAATTCAGCTGCGTCGAGACGTCCGAGGACGACGGACAAGGGGGCGTGTATGACCTGTTCTTCACCGTCGCCGCCCGAAAATCGTATAAATGACATGCCCGGACACGGCTCCAAACACTCAGCCAAGGCCCTGTCGAGGCTTCTGCAGACCCTTGCAGCCCTGGTTCCTGCAAAACATACACACCGTCCTTGCGCAACCATGAGACTTACATCTCTTTCCCAACGGGGCCAGGGCGATTACTCGGAACAGCATATATGCCCAGCCTCGGAAATAACCCCAGGCCTGGCCTGCCGTCACATGTACGTGCGTAGACGACGATGATGCATGCGCGAGCACGTCGACAGGACGCCTTCCCGCCGGCGCACAAAACACCCATGCAGCGTCCTTGTACATGCGCCTCCGCCCTTCTTCGCCTTGAACTCGACGGAGCTGGGCCATGGCAGCGGCATCCGGCACCGTCGAGCCAGAGCCCAGGGCCCAGACCGGCCCGGGAGCAGGCCGGCGTGCGCCGTCGACGTGCTGGACGCTGCGTCTCCTCCTGTCCAGCTGTCCAGCTGTCCAGCCCACACCACCAGCTCGCACAGGCTCAACCCAGACGTCCCCGTTCCCCGGACGATGCTCGCCAGGGAGCAGGACGTCGAGAGCTGGGCAGGGGGGGTTCCTGTGCGCAACAATGCCACCCCCTCGTGCAGCGCCCTAATGTACGGCCAGGCCCCCGTCGTGGTGTCCAAGATTTTAATTCAGATTGCCCCGAGGGTGCTAGCCAGCTCCAGCTGCTGACTTTTGGGGTGCCTTGTCTTGACGCCAGCCCGAGCGACGCGGAGCTGCCATCGTCACCACACCGGAACGTCCTCTCCATTGTCCCCAGCTGTGTAGAAAGGACTCTGCCCTCGCCGACTCACTGCCCATTGTCGACGCGCACAGCAGACGCCCCGCCCGGCTGTTCCTCTCCTGGGCCTGGTGCAGTGCAATTGAGGCGCTCGAGACGCTCGAGACGGCTCCCTGCCGGCCCGGTGAAATGCCCCAAGGCCGTCAGTCCTGCGCCTGTTCGTTGCGAGACCCCCTTGGCTGTTCGTCGCCTGTGAGTCTCCTCGCCTCGGCACCTGGTTCATTCACTTCTCGTCTGACAGGTATAAAAGCCCCCGTCGAGCCGAGCCGTGGCGAGGTCCCATCCGCAACTCAACCCCGTCGCCGTCGCAGACACAGTCCGTCACCACGCCTCGTGTCCCAGGTGCCGCGCCCGCTGCAGACGAGTCAGCATCCCGTTGCTCGCTCATTATATCCACCCCGGCGCGTCAGCCTCGCCCGAGACGCCGGCGGCTCTTCGTCTCCGTCTCTGCAAACCCCTCCTGCGGCACGCGCCATACGCTCCCCGCAGCATGAGCGCCTCGCCAGCGTCGCCTCGCCATGGCGAAGTCGTCGATATCGGCGGGAGCGCCATGCACGGCGACGTTGGCGAAAGGCTCAAGCGGACCCTCAAGGCCGTCTATGCCCATCAGGCCAAGCCGACGCTCCCCGACGAGCTCCTGTACGACGACGTCGGCCTGCCCATCTGGAACGACATCATCTTCACCCCCGAGTTCTACCAGACGCACGACGAGATCGCCCTGCTCCGAGAACACGGCGCCGATATCGCTGCGCGCGTCAAGCCGGGCGTGACCATTGTCGACCTGGGAGCCGGGTAGGTGGCAGCCATGACGGACGGATGACCCCCCGAATCCTGTTTTCTTGCCAAAGGAGAGGCCGGCTGACGCAATGGTCGCCCGTAGCGATACTCGCAAGGTCGAGAACCTGCTCGCCGCTTTCGAATCCGACAGCGTCGCGGCAACCTATCTGGCCCTCGATATTTCCAGGGTCTCGCTCGAGCACAACGTCGCCTATCTGGTCCATCAGCACTCGGCCCCCGGCTCCGTCGTCAAATGCGCCGGCCTCTGGGGGGCTTTCGAGGACGGAAAGGAATATGTCGCGCGCATCCAGACGCCGCGTCTCTTCCTCTCGCTCGGCTCCGTCCTCTGCAACGACCCCTGGCTTGAGGCTCTCAATCACCTCAAGTATTGGGTGGGGGCGATGCGGCCCGGCGATCTTCTCCTCGTCGGAATGGACGGCCACTTGCTCCCCAATGACGAGGACAAAATCTGGGCCGCTTACCACTCCCGCGAAGACCTGTACCGGCGCTTCTTCCTCAACGGCTTCGACCATGCCAACAGGCTCGCCGGCGAGACCTGGTTCCGCGAGGAAGACTGGGACTTCGAGGCCCAGCTTGAGAAAGAGCCGACTACGCGTCACCGCTTCTTCTTCCGTGCCAAACGCGACGTCAAGCTGGAGAAGCTGGGCCGCGTCATTGCCAAGGGCGAGGAGCTGGATTGGTTTGACTCGCATAAATATGGCGAGGACAGCGTTCAGCTCATGTGCTCCAAGGCAGGGCTGAGCGTCATCGATGTCTGGCAGGCGCCGCAGTCGGAATTCCGTAAGTCATTGCGGCGGACGAAGCCTGCGCTCCTTGCTGACAGCTCCACTGCAGGACAGTACCTTCTGAAGATTAAGGACAAGAAGGACCAGAAGGAAGATGCCGACAGCGCCGTCTCGGGCGTTAGTTAGAGGGAAAACGAAGACGGGGGAGGCAGAGGCAGGCCCGCCTGTATTGTCTGCGCTGATTCCGCTCACCCAAACCCCCAAACCCAAACCCTAACCCCCCCCCCCACCCCCCCTTCCCCCCCTTTCCTTGGTATAGAGGCAACGATTGCCGCATGTGCGTCTTTTTTCTCTCTCTTTTTGTTGTTCTTCGGGTCAGGGGACTGACGTTGTCGATGACCGATCAGATCAGTTGTGCAATAGACTCATGCGTTGCCCATTTACGTCAAGCAAAGCACCTCGTCTTCCCTGGCATCGACTTGTTGTACAAGATGTTCCCACCAGGGATACCGAAGACCAATTGGAACGGCCTGGTCGACATTGGTAGGCGAGAAGGGCAGTGCGATTTCGGTATCAATCCACTGCCAGATGCGCTGCAGCGCCTCATAGAGCGGCGGGACACTCTGGTCGGGCGTGCTTGTTAGCATTCAAAACGGAGCATCAACCCATGCCCGTCCGTCGTAGACTCACGCTTCTGACAGGGGTTGAGACGACCTCGTCAAACCACGTCTTGGACACCCGCTTGTGATCTGGATTGGTTGCCAGCATGCCCAGCAGGAAGACCGGGAAAAGGGGCGCCTGCGCAGTAAACTGATAGCCCGACGTCGGCATGATGCAGATGCATCGCGCCAGGTCGGACAAGTTGGCAACCACTGCGGGGTGGTTTCGAGGGAGCCTGTTGCTTGCACGTTAGCCTACCGTTTGCCTCCGTCTTCGTCATCGTCATCGTCTCGCTCACCTCAAGACGCGGCATTGCAGGTAGATAATGGCCGTCAGCCTCCAAGCCTCGGCCGTCACGTCCGTCATGTCGGCAGATGAACCGATGATGAAGCCCTCCGGAACGGACCTCACCCACTCAGTCACCGGCGGCCCGGCCCTTGCCGTCTCCCAATCCTTGGACTCGCTGCTCCATTGCCTCATCTGCACCAACTCGGCGTACAGATACTGCGTCGTCACGGGCACCACCATGTTTTCCGGGTCCTGCTGTAAGCGCGCAGCGCAATACGTCATCTGGCTCATCATGTGGAGAAGCTTCTTGGAGAAGCCGCAGCCTCCGTGAATCTGGTACATGTCTCGTTCCGTCCCGTAGAGAAGCCACCCGAACCGCGATATTTCCGGCTCCGGTTCGAACACGTCCGGGCCCGGGAGCCGCATCATCGGCTGCGCCAGGATCATGGCACGGCCGACAATGATTGACTGGGAGATGCGGAGCGACGAGAGCTGCGCGTTGGAGCGTTTCCAAAAGCGAGACCCCTGGTCCGTTTCGTGGAGGAATATCTCGCCGTGTTTGAAGCCGGAGAGCCAACGGGGGTCGTGGGGCTTCCTCAACCGGCGTTCTGTCAAGACAATCTGAAGTCGAACGGGCGGCGTCAGCTGCGCCGGCCGACCGGGGCGCGGGGGCGACGCCAACTTACGTCTTGCATGGAGAGGATGACTGCCATGGTGATGAGCTCGTTCGACATGATTTCGCTCTGCGTGGTCGCTGGATTGTTGAGCAACATGCTGAATCGCGCTTCAGCCTCGCAGAAGCGCTCGTTGACCCGTCTGCGAATGCTATCCACGGGCTGGTAGTCGTAGATGTAAATCCCGGCCAGACTCTGAATCGCCGCCCGGACTCCGTCACTCTTGTGCATCTGGGCGAAGTCTTTGAGCCAGAGGTTGGTTTCGAGGAGCACGCTCCTGCCGGGGCACCAGTTCTTGATGTCTGTTCCTCCCGTGTCAGCCTGGTGTTGACAGCTAGGGCTGGCCATGATGAAACAAGGGACACGCGTGCGGGCGCTGTCGACATACAGAAGGTCCAAAACTTCCTATCCGTCTGATCCATCTTGGCTTCGTATCCAAACAACTTGGGAACCATCCGCGGGGCGCCAATTGGCACCATCTCGGGCGACATTCCGGCGCTAGCCACAGTGGGACTAACCTCAGCAGGGTTGATGAGCTCGAAGC
The DNA here is from genome assembly GCA_002939055.1 of Hypocreales sp. Mo6-1. NCBI lineage: Eukaryota > Fungi > Ascomycota > Sordariomycetes > Hypocreales > Hypocreales sp. Mo6-1. The sequence goes on from PNEP01000013.1 coordinate 5,807,658, forward strand.
CGGTCGAGGTGTTGGGACCGTAGACGAAGCTCGAGAAGTCAAAGCTGCGATGGAGGTCGAGAGACACGTCAAGTGCCACCGCCGACGAGGGTGCCGGCGTGGGACCCAGGGGGACCAAGGACGAGGACGAGGGCGGCGACGTGTCGGCGGCGGCGGCAGACTCGGCTAGACTGGGAACATCCGAGACGGGAGAGGCCCGGGCCGCTGACGGCCGGCGCGACTGCTTGTCCTTTGGCCAGTTGAACTTGATGTAGCCATTGACCTTGCCGTCAAAGGGGCGGTTGAAACGGCACTTGTGGGCCTCGCCAAAGCTGCCCACGCAGTCCCTGAAGGGGCTAATGAGGAGGCCCCGGTTTGTGATGATTCTGCGCAGGTGCTGGTGGTCTCTGGGCTGACACGATGGAGGGCAGCCATTTGGCACGGGGTCGCCCAGCGTGGGGGGAGGGCAGCGAGGGCGCTTCTGTAGGTGTGAGTGAGGGCGCGAGAAGGAGGCCGCGCTCGCAGGGGAGAGGTTGAACTCGGGAATCGCTGGAGTCAAGGTCAGCTCATGAACTCGACAGTGGACCATGGCATCATCTCGGCGCGGACAGGACAGGATGGTGTTATTGCCCGGGAGCGGCCAACCGGCATGTCGGGCGAGGCAAGGGGAAAGACGAGGGCAACGCGAGAGAGAGGGGTGGGTTTGTATGTATTGGGCTTGTCACGGCGGGCCAACGTTGATTGGAGTGATGCATGGGCCAGACCAGACCAGGGAAGGGGGAGACATGGCGGAAACGGAGGAGCGAGCCGGGGCTAGATGGCGGCAGCTATGTACATGATGGCGAGAGACAAGAGAGAGGGGGACAAGGGGCTGCCTTGATGCGGGAAGCAAGGGGGCGAATGCACAAGAAACGTGACCAAGGCGAGGGGCGTGTGTGGACAATGGATGTGTGCATGTATGGAGCATGTGCGCAACGGTCATGTACACACACGGGCGCACACACGCAGCCGCATACAATACGTGCATGCTCAGGGGGATGGAAGGATTGCGGTCGTGGTAGTGTACATGATGGAGGGAGGGTGAGATGGGCAGAGGCAAAGGCTGGAGGTGATATGTCATTGTCACGCAGGGGGGCGTAGGAGGGTGAGATGAAGATGGTAGGTGAGCGCGGGTGATAGATACCTATGTAGGGAGGATATGTTGGTTTGCACCGGACAAGGTCTGGAAGGGTGGTAGGCAATGCCAGGCACCCAGGAGACGATGATGCGCTGCAAAGACAGAAAGGGCGGCGGGAGCATGGGTGTGTCGTCTCGGGCAGACTGCTAAGGACAGTGGACTCACCTGAGGCCATGGACAACGGCGGCGGAGCGTCGGGGGCTAGGGGTGGAGGATAAGAGGCTGGCGGGGCGGCGAGCAGGCCGACGGCGTCGACGCGCAGGCTGGCTGGCGGCGCGAGGGCGACGACCATGGGCGAGGGCGGATGCATTGGCGGCGACGACGATGGCGGCCATTGGCACGGGGCCTCGAACAAGACGCCCGAGGCGGAGCTTCCTCCGCGCCACTGCAGGCTTGCTGGCGGCGGCGGCATGGCGGCGGGGGCCATGATGGCAACGTCGGCGGAGACGACAGCAGAATGCAGCTCGAGCAGAGGAGGGCGGAGCTGCTGCTGCTGAGGCTGCTGCTGAGGCTGCTGCCGTTGCTGGAGGTGCTGATGGAGCGGGTCGCCGTGTTCGTGGCCAAGGTGGCGATGGTCAGACGGCGGCGGTTGACTCGCGCTCTGCTGCTGCTGCTGCTGCTGCTGCCGCCGCCGCTGCTGCCGTCGCTGCTTCTTCTGATGCTCCTCCTCCTGCTCCTCCTCCTCCTCCTCCTCCTCCTCCTCCTCCAGGCGTCCCCGAGGGGCTAGATCCAGGGCTAGATCCAGGCGCTCCCCGGGCGGCGGCGGCAGCGGCGGCGGCAGCGCCTGAGACAGGTGCCACGGCAACTGGAACTGCTGAGCGTCAGCGCCGTGGGGGCGCTGGAGCAGCGGCTGGAGCAGCGGCTGGGGCTGTGGGTGTTGCTGACGCTTCCCGGGCGCCTCGAGCTTGATGCGCTTTGCAGGGACGTCGTCGTCGGCCAGCGAGTCGCCCATGTGATCACCGAGGTCGGTCGTAGCTGCCCGCTTTTCTTGGCACAGTGCAGGCCTGAGCCGCACCGCGGCGCGTCTAGAACCGGCCAGCCTGGAAGGAAGGGCCGACCAGGACCGTTGATGCCGTCGGAGCAGCAGCGCCGATGCCCGGCCAGGGAGGTACCTACCCCGTACTTGTACCCTGCGCCTCTGCGTCGCTGGCAGTCCAGGCTGTGCGTACGGAGGACTGATGAACAGAGTCGCCTCGGCGCCGTGGCTTGTTGCTGCCAACGGCGGCGACGACGGCGGCGGCGACGACAGCTCCAGCCAGCAAACAAGCTGCAGGCCGAGCCAATCGCGGTGTCGGGCCAGCGGGCTACTGCCGGTCGCGGGCCGCGGCTCAGATTCGCAGATGGATCTCGGCAAGCCAGCACCAACAAGAGACAGCCTCTGGGGCCCTCGAGACCTTAGGCCGGACCGAGATACCAGGCGCGCATGTACCTGTGCTGCCGCAGGCCGTGGCAGAGACAAGTACTGCGAGGTATCTGTATGCGTAGGCAGGGTAGGGAGGCTGTAGAACAACGGCTTGTGAAGCAGCTAGGCGCGAGGACCTGGCTATCCGCCTGTTAAGATGGCCCAGGGGCTTCAGACGTGCAACGCGGCCTGCTTGCCCAGCTGGCTTGACTGACTGGCCGCCGGCCGGTCCCAAGCTTGTGCAACGGCGCCAGTGCAGACAGGGGAGGGGTGGGCGCGAAGCTGTATGATGGACTTGGCGGGCGACGGTGATGCGATCCCCAGCTGTTCAGTGGCCCGGCAGGGCAAGCCAGATGTCAGCCCGAGGTGGTTGGAGGACGGAATGGAATCGAAACGAGAGGGAGGGTGCAGCTCGACGGGAGAGAAGGGGGGCCAGATGGCGCACTGGCGGCGCAGGGGGGGCGAGAAGAGGGAAAACGAGAGGTGGCGGGACGAGAGGAGAGGAGAGACGGCAGGGAGAGAAGAGACAAGATGGGCCGCAAGAGACGGGTCTGTCTGCTGCTGCTAAGCCAGCGGCCCAGGCGAACTCGCGACGAGGCGAGGCGGAGAGCGAGGAAACAGGTCAGCTACCTACCCGGGTGTACGAAGTATGTATGTAGGTACGGCCGAGAGAAGAGGGGGCGGGGAGAGAGAAAAGAAGAGCCGGGGTCCGGCGTCGACGGGGAGGCCGCGGACGATGTCAATTTGTATGTATGCAGGTAAGCCCGCCGATAGGCAGCTTGGGCGTTGCTGCTGAGCTGGTCCCTCCGACGTTTGTTTGCTCGCTCGCCGGGTCTGCCGAGGGAAAGGGGGAGAAAAGCAAGCCGTGAGTCGACAGGAAATCAAAGCTTGAAAAGGAACCGGGACACCGGGGACTGGGGAGATTACCCGCATCCATACGGACACAGTAGGTACAGAGGATAAAAAGTCGGTGACCCAGCGGCAGCGCGAGCGGCGGCAAGGGTCTGGGACACTTGAGTCGTAGAGGCAGTGGCAATAAGAAGGATAATGGACCTCTCGCCGCTCCTCTACGTGGACGTTGTGCTCATTGCATTCCTTTATTGCCTAGGTAGGTACCGTGTACCGGCAGGGCGAGACAGCGGGAAGCTCAGGAATCGGTCAGCGGTCTTGGTCTTTAAGGAGAAAAGACCTTCCCTCTACAGGCGGACACGTACGCACATGCGTGGCTGCATAATCGCGCCCTGGGACGTGCCCCCGTCACTTCAACCGGCCAGTCAGGATGCCGCGACTGTCGCTGGCCAACTCATCAGTCCAGTTGGCCGGCGGCGCAGGCACTTGACTGACGAAATGCAGCGTGCTGGTGCCATCCACGGGCCGCTGGATAAATGTACGTGGTGTATGTACCATGTACGCCATCGGATGCATCATGTGCCTGGCAGAGAACCGGCGGTGCACGCGCAGCCGTGCCCAAACTTACGAGGCCCTGCAGGCCTTTGCGCCCGGCGATAGATGCGAGGCGGTGTCCAACAGGGCCCAGAACCGGCCCGCCAGAGCCTCGAATCCACGCAGCCTGGACGCGGACACCAAGCAGCGGCCCGCCGCTAGCTGAAGGCGTCCCAGGAACACGCGTCCCCGGCCTGCCGTACCAAGTACAGGGGGCCAAGCACTGACCGCGGGCCATGCCCCTACCCGTGCGGAATGCCGGGCAGTGCACATACGGAGGACGGAGTACCGGGTACATGTGCCAAGGCCGGGCCCGACCCCGGACTTCCTAGATCGGCCAGTCTCCACCCGGCCCCGCCCGGCCCCACCCCGCTGTCCGGGTCCACCCAACGTCGGCCGCTTCTGGAGCGGGTCTTGGAAACCGCCTCCGCGCGACGCCACGGCAGCGACGGGTGCTCACAGCCGACAGATGACGCACATATACGAACCCTGACGAAGCGCTCTCGCCTGTATACATACATGCTCGGTACCGTCGCTGTGCGTTCCGTCGCCATGATCCGAGCCCCGCAGGTACAAAGTACTCGGCCCGGAGTGTCAGGTAGATGAGGACTGCAGAGCCAGGCCCAGACGACACGGTCACGTAGCGCTTCCGCCCGCGGTGCATTAGCGCCCTCTTAGCCTTGTTGTCTCTTTTCTCCGCGCCGCCACTGGCCGCAGCTGCGCCCTCGTGTCTCCCTCCACGGCGCTGTGTGAGACTGCGAGATCTGTCACCTCGGCCCTCACCCCCTCGACTGAAATGGCGGTCCTGTCTTGCCTCGGGGCACGGAGCCTCGATAATAAGCAAGCGGAGCCCGGCGGGCTAGAGGCGGGCACGACGGGAGACGGCTGTGGCGAGCTCTGCCGAGTACTATAAAAGTTTGTAGTTTCGAGATGACAATAGGCAAACAGGCCGAGCTTGATTTCTCTCGTTGGCTGGCTTCGTCGACTTGCCCGACTGACTCGCTGTTTCTCCCTTCGGACCCCCCCCCCTCCCCCCTCTCCCTCCCCTCCCCTCCCCTCTCGTCTCGTCCGCCTACTCGCTTCACCCCCCGCAACGCCCCTTGTTCCCCCGAGCCGTCGTTGAAAACTATCGTCTGCCGCGCATTGCTCACCGTTCACCAAAAAAGCGAAACAAAAAAACAAACATACCAAACGGCCCCGGTTCGGCGGGAGTCTCCCTTCCCCGGAGGACGAGCCCTGCGTCAATCCGCGGCACCCCCCGTCCTCCCCCCTCCCTGCCTGTCTCGAGCAGAGGGCCGCGGAGGAACCGCCACGGCGAACCGTCCCGTCCCGTGCGCCATTCCGGGCTCGGCCCCATCCATCCCTTCATCGCGCCCTCCCCCCATCCATTCATCCGCAGCCGCTGCAAGGTTTTGCCACGTTTTCCGCGGCCCACATCCACAGCCGTACGCCGTTGCCCGTGCAATCGTCCTTCCCACCTCCCCCTTCCCACCTCTCGGCGGCCAACCTGATTGAAACGGCGGAGCGCCTGTCTTGGGGCCTCGGCCGGGAGAGCTCTCGGGAGTACGCCGTGTACTCCGTACATACCTACATACCTACCTACATACCTACCTACCTACCTAGGTACCTACCCACATACAGACACACCACTCAACTACCCAGTACACAAGCAGGCGGGCAGGACATCGCGGCCAGAGGCACGCAGCTGCCAATCTCCCTCGAGCCTGGACTGGTGGACAGAGCCGGCCGGCGGCTGCCCCGTCCCCCCGTGCGTCGTGTGTTGGCGCGGGCGAACCCAGGCAGTCGATGCCGTGCCGAGCCTCGACTCACCCCGGGGACAGGAGGGAACCAAGGGGACCGAAGGAGGCCGGTGGTGGCATGAGCTCGGGTCCCCGGAGCTCCGCTGTACAAATTGCTTGCGTCGTGTCCAAAGTGCTGTGCCGACCTGAGTCCTGATCTGACCTTGGCTGGCTGGCCGGCCGGCCCTGGACCGCGTCTACGGAGCTCCGACGCTGCTTGCGCCTCCCGCCGCTTCGCCTCCGCTCCGCTTCCGCCGCCGCCCCCGGGCCGCTTCGGCTTCGGCTGCCAGGATCCGCAGCGTTGGGAGCTAATGACTAGTGCTAATTTGCGCACCATGTCGATGCCGCCGGCCGCGCTCTTCGAGGCCGGGCTCGACGCGGTCCTGTCGGCGAACCTGCTCGACCTCGACAAGCTCGTCCGCGAGCTCCTCAAGCACGCGACGCACGACCTGGACATGAGCGCCGGCGCCGGCGCCGACAGGCCGCCCTCGTCGGCGTCGGGCTCGAGCTCGGTCTCGGGCGACGTGTCGCTCAACCAGATGGGCGACTACCTGTCCCGGACGGCCGTGCTGTGGGCCTATCTGACCGAGAACCTCCTCAAGGGGCCTCATCTGGAACAGGCCACCTTCCGGGCCCATGAGAGATCCCGCACGGACAGCGGCATGTCGGATCTGTCCGAGGTGGCCCGCGTCGACGTCGACATCACGCGTCTTCGGTATGTATGACCGCCTCGCCTCACCAGGTACGAAGTACCATGGTCAGTTTCGTACATCCATACATCCGTCCAGACATGCCCCCTTGTCCATACAGATGCCCTTGCCGGCAGCTTGCCGAAGCCGCATCGTCGCAGCTGAGCCCGCGCTTACACTGTGTTTGCTCAAACGGCAGTAAAATCAGAGACCTCAGTCTCGAGTTCTCGCGCCAGGTGCAGTCCACATGGCGGCCGCAGACGCCCGTCATGGGCTCGCCCTTGGGCATGCCCCCCCGGCCCGCCTCCATCTCGCCCTTCTGTGACGCCAGGCTGTCGGCCGTCTCCAGCGGCAGCAGCAAGACGGTGGCCGTGTCCACCGACGGCGACACGCGTGCCTCCAAGGCCCGCAAGCTGCTGCCCGACAGCCACGCCCAGCTGCCGCCCGAGCTGGGCCACCGGTCGGACGAGTCCGACGACACTGACGACGAGCTGTTCCTCGAGATTGACATGGAGGCGCTGCGGCAGCGGGGCAAGGGCAGCTACTCCTGCCCCAAGGCCTACCAGTGCAAAAAGGGGGGCGTCGACAAGGAGGGCAACCTCGTCATCTTTGACCGCAACTCGTCGTTCGCGTACGTAGCCATTCCGTCTGGGGTATCCCGGGCGCGTGCGTGGCCCGGGGCAGGCTGCCGAGCCGCCGAGGCCTGCCGTCGCTTTGCTAACCGACAGCCAACAGGCAGCACTGCAACAAGCACCGCAAGCCGTGGCGGTGCGACATTCCGGGATGCCCAAACCCCCCCAAGAAGCGCCGGTTTGCCCGTCGGGATGGCCTAGAAAGGCACAAGGCTACGGTCAAGCACTACGTTGTGACCTGAACCAGCCTGCTTTTGGTTTCTCCCAGTTTAGCTTCCGAGCCTCTGGGGATAAGGGGGGGGGGGGCGATGGAGCAGGCACATCCTGGTCTAAACCGGGAATTCTGTTTTCGAGAAGGCACCCAAGGAGGGGTGCTCGTGCCCCGGGGTGGGCGTGGTGATGTGGCGGAGGGGCGAGGGAGCAAGGCAGAGGCAGAGCAGGAGGGGGAGAGGGGGTGGGGAGAAAGGGAGAGAGAAGACAAGGAGGACGGGAGACGAGAGGAAGAGAGAGGGTGGGCACATGTTGGCGGTGATGATTGGCTGCCCAGCTCTGTCCGGCAGTCGTCGGAGGAGCCCTGTAGCTTGGGAGGAGTCGGTGTGTGATTCGGGCGCAGAGCGATCCACGCCCGAAGGCTTCGGGGCCGTGATGCTGGTGGGCCGTGAGTGGATGGGTGGTGAGTCGAGCGTCGAGGCCAAGAAGCCCACGCCCTGGAGCTGGTTATACTCCAGGAGCACACATGCAGGCGCGAGCCCAAGCCACTTGGTCGAACAGCCAGGCCCGGGGTTGCCGCTCTGGGCGACGGATGGCGGGGCCGGTTTGGGCATTGGCGCGGAATCCGGTGGCCTCCAGATGGGAATGAATGGGCAGGGCGGGAGTTGGGGAGCGTCGAGTTTGCAGCACGTCGGTGGCCGGGCCCGGAGGCATCGGAAAGGGAAAGGAGGCGCGCGGCAGTGGCCGAAAATGACGGGGTGGCGGGCGGCTTGGGGGAAGGGGGGCTGGCAAATCTCGCAGGCCAAGGCATCCAATGGCACGGCTTCACATGTCGGAAGACGAGAGTTGCATGTATGTATGTACGTCTGGGCCATGTTTCACAAGCACATAGGCGGCGACGCATGCAACTGCCTGCAGCCCGCTGAACATGTGTGCACATACGTGGACTGCCGCGTGCCTACGGATGCCGTCGGGCCAGCCTGACTGTGCTGGCAGACGCCGTTCGGGGCCCAACGCCGAGTCATGCGCCCGACGGGTCTGGCCGCGGCTGCTGGATGCAGGGCCGTCTCTCCGACGCAGGGCCGCCGTGCCAATGCCCAGGCGCCGGGGGGCGTGATGGGGCGATGCCAGCTCGGGGGCGGTGACATGGCGGCCGAGGAGGACGCGTCGGAAGGGGGCTGCTGGTGGTAGAGGACGGCAGTTGTCCTGGCTGGGCAGGTGACGGGCGCCGTCACAGCGAGGAGTGCGGCCTTGCCACTGTCAGAAACGACAGCGAGCAAGCGAATATAACAAAGTAAAGGGCATTCCGGCCGTGTCCACGTCACACGGCCGACCTGCCGCGTTCCGCCTCCGGGGCTGGAAGCGGCAGGCGGCGCCGGGTGGGGCCGCCAAGCCGGAGAACCAGGTACGTGGGCCGACCCACTCGTTCGGTGCCGGCTCCAGAAGCCTCGACTCCACGTCCGGCCGGGCCAATCACGTGCGGCCGCCCCCGCCACCTGTTCGCCGGCGGCTACCCTAAAGGCGCCCCTGGAGGCGCCCCTGGAGGCTGCACTCGGGGGCTCGGGCCAGCCTCTGATGGTGGCCTGCCTACATGTCCCCGATGGCCAGGCCTCTGCCGTCGGCTTCGGGTATGCACAGGGCCTTGCAGTAGCCCAGATGTGCCGGGCGCTAGAGCAGCCGTGGTTGTATCCACGGATGCCACCACCCGCCGGCTGCTCGTCCGGGCCGCCGCTCCGCCGTGCTCCGTACGACGGGGAGGAGCCTTGTCGCCTTGTCGCCGTTGTTGTCTCTCGCCTCCTCGCACAAGCAACACGTCCCTCGAGTGATGGCCGTGGAACGTGCCGTCAGGTGTGCACGTGGTCTCGCACAGGTGCGGCCCTAATGTATGCGGCATACTCGGTGAGACGAGAGGGGAGAGGACACAAGGCAGGGAGGGTGAATCAGATGACGTCGGGGACAAGAAGCGGACGACAGGGGGAGGGGGCAAGGCACCCGGGAGCACTCCGGGAAGCAGAACCATGGGCTCTCCCGGCCATCTCGACGAGCATGTTCAGCCAACCGCCCGCCGCCATCTCACGCCATTGCTCACGTGTCGTCATGTTTGGAAACGCCCGTTTTGTGTGTCTGCATGCCAGGGGTGGCCTTTTGATTCGCCGCTGCCGGTCTGTGCAGTTCGGCGCGCGGATCGGTCAGGTGACAGTCTCGTTCTCGTCTCGTCTTGTTTTCTCGTGCTGCTCTTGTTGGCCCGCCTCGCCTCTCGTCCGCGGAGAGGGGGTGGTGATTCGACCCGGCGGAGTGTGCCTAGAGGCGAACGGCATGGATGGCGGGTGCTACAGACAGCTTCCAGGAGAAGAGAAGAGACGGACGGAAGAGATTTGACCTTTGCTCCTTGGCGTTTCCCCACACCTGCGCAGATATAGAGACAACCACAACCACAGCAACCGCAGTATGACATGGCGCTGCATCCAGCACACGCTACGTATTTTTCATACATACATACATATGTACACTGGCAAGCAGCCGCGACACGGGGCAACGCATCGTACGTTACACAACAACGTCTTTGTCTCGGGAACGCGCAGCTGGCTGCAAGCTGCTTGCTGAAATGCCTCCCCAAACACAACAAAACAAAAAAATACCGTCACTATGAATGAACCGAGGTGGCGTCGGCTCATCCGCCTGCAAGCAATTTACAGGATCCTGGGCATGGAGCGCGAAGCATGGCTCCGACGGACACGGGGATCCTGCCGTGGCGATCCACGACGCCCGGAGGGGCCAGCCAAAAAATAAAATATTTTAAAGATTGTGGCCCAAGTCGCATTCGGTACCCCCGTCCCGTCGTTCCACATAACCGGCCTCTTGTTTTCTCGTCGGGGGCTTTTTTGTTTTCTCGTCTATGGAGTCCTGGAGGCACTAGAGCGCCCAAGCGGGTGCCACTTACACGAGGCCAACCAACTGACGTAACTGTGTGATAAGTGCCCGTGAGTTGCACCGGGAGTCGTACGGAGTACCACTCCGTTGCTGGATTTGCTGGCGATGGCGAAGTTTGCCTCTCAACACGGCCGCCTGCAGAGGCGCCCATTCTCTGGAGCCAGCTCTGCTCGCTGCGTTGACGAGCGTTGTCTCTGGAGCTTCCGACTCGTCCCCTCCCCGAGATCCCCGCCGCGCCGCAGGGGTGGGAAGAGGCGGGAGAGGAGGATCCCTCTTGTCGGGATGAGACAAGTTTCCGGCCCTGAGACGTCACACCTGCCCATGCTCGCCCGGGCGATGGCCATGGCATCCGTGCCGTCGGCCATGATGCCTCCAACATTGCGGATACGTAGCCGTTCCCGGGCCCCGGCAGCCGGGTCTGCCGTTGCACAGCAGGACAATGCATGGATGCGAGGACCGCGTAGAGGTCCACGGTAGGATGGCTAGCCACCGGGCGGACAGTACCCGGTACCTGTCGGCGCTCCGGCTGCCGCGTCCAGTCGGGTATCTGTACCGTCGAGGCTCCTGGCTGCGACTATTTCCCCGTCGGCATCCGGGTGCGACCTGGCCGCTAGGCAAGCCTGCCCGACGAGCCTTCGCCTGCGCGGCAGGCTTGGCCACGGCTCGGGCTTGCTACCTGATGCCGGGCCTCCTGGCTCGGGAGGCCGCTTCCGGGCTACCTCCATGGCTATTTCCGACCCGGAGCCTCTGGGGCCGCTCGACAGCCCGGCCGGAGTCGAGGTATAAAGTCCCAAACGGCGCCCAACTCGAACCACCCCGGGCCGCCTGGGAACACGCGGGCAAGTTGTCTCCTCGTGACAAGGCACGCCCACGGAGTGGAATGCATGTCTTATCAGATTCACTGCCGCCATTGACGTTGCTGCCACACGTGGCACGAGGGCCGCTTGGCCGCTACTTGCTACTGTGTTGATATATAAACCGCCTCGGGTAGGCAGCCTCGACCCGCGCCAGACCTTCCTCACCAGCAACCTCGACCACCGCCACCGCTGCCACGGCAGGACCGCCTTGTCCACCTGCCGCTACCTGGCTGCCTCTCCGTCTAACCACGTCTACACGGCAGGAACGGCGCCCGTCACTGTCTCGCTTGCCTGGCTGCACCCCGGCCGCCCCTTCCTTGGACAGAAGCCTTCCTTGGACAGAAGCCTTCCTTGGACAGAAGCCTTCCTCAACGACAGGCCGTCAATCCTCTGCCACCAACACCACGACATCACGATTCGCCACCAGCCTCACCCTCGCAGACACCCTCTGGGCGCCTCCCTCGGCCATGACGTGCTCGTTCCTCATCATCGGCGCCGGCAACTTCGGCGCCGCGACGGCCCTGACGCTGGCCAAGCGCGGCGGCGCAAAGGTGACGCTCATCGACACGGCCCCTTTCCCCAACCCCAGGGCGGCCTCGCACGACGTCAACAAGATTGTGCGCGACGACTACCCCGACCGGCTGTACATGCGCATGCTCATCAAGGCCATGCCCAAGTGGCGCGGCCACGAGCTCTACAGCGCCTTCTACCACGAGGTGGGCATGCTGCGGGCCGACTCGTCGACGTTTGGCGACGAGAGCATGGCCGCCTACCGCGACATGGGCATCGCCAACGACTCCGAGTTCCTGCCCGTCGACGAGGTCCGCCGGCGCTGGAACGGCGCCTTTGCCACGGCCAACTTTGGCGGCCTCGACCGCGTGCTCTACAACCCCACGGTTGGCTTCGCCGAGGCCGACAAGGCGCTGGGCGCCGTCGTCCAGGCCGCCGTCGACTTGGGCGTCGAGTACCGGGTCGGCGTCGTCAGGACGCTCGACATTGGCCCGGACGGCCAGTGTACCGGCCTCACGCTCGAGACGGGAGAGTCGCTGCAGGCCGACAAGGTGCTGCTGGCCGCCGGCGCCCGCACCCCAGTCCTCCTGGCCCGGAGCGCGCCCGACAGGAAGCAGCTGCACGTCGGGCACCGGGTGGTCGCCACGGGCGCCATCAGCTTCTGCGCGAAGCTCCACGGGCAGCAGAGGGCCAAGTTTGCGCCGATCCCCGTCCTCAAGAACTGCCTCCCGCAGGTCAAAGGTACCCGGCCGCCTCGCCTCGCCCCGTCGATTGGCGCATGTCCACGTAGCGTGGCTAACCCGGACTGCAGGCGAGGGCATGTCGATACTCAAGGACGGCACCATCAAGTTCAACTGCGATATGTGCTTCACCAACTACGTCACGCTGCCTGCGACCGGTGAGCGCATGTCGGTGGCCCCGGACGACGACGTCTTCAACGTGTGGACGGGACCCAAGTTCGTCGGCTTCTTCCAGGAGCGCGCCCGCCGCACCATCGACGGCCTCTACGGCGACGAGGTCGTGGACATCGCCATCGACGCCTATCGGATGTGCTGGTGAGTAGCCCGAGTCGCCACCTCGCACGACGAATCCCCCCCCTCCTCCCGCATGGCATCCCTGCCCAACACATGGGGTCGGCGGGCCAATGGTGCGCGGCTTGCTGACATCTCGGGCACCGCCCGTTCCCGGCAGGGACGCATCGACGCCGACCCACGATTTCCTCATCACGCCGCACCCGCACTGCCAAGGTCTCTACGTGGCCACGGGCGGCTCGTTTCACGGCTGGAAGTTCCTGCCTGTCATTAGCGACTACGTCGCCGACATGATGCAAGGCAGCCTGGACCCAGAGTACGCCGATCGTTGGGCATGGGACAAGAAGGGCGGTGATGGCCATTCTGCCAATCCGACGTACCAGGTGGTCGGAGACCTGCAGGACTGGATCTAGCGACTGCCCCTTTCGATCTTTCTCTTTCCTTTTCGCCTTCCTTTTGCTTCTCCTTTCCCTAGTCTTTTCTTGTCTTTATTTCTTTATTCTTTCCACCCCGGCTTCCCGGCCACGGGAGGATGCCGGACGACGACTCGAGAGGAAGAGAGGAGAAAACCCAAAAACAAAAGAGCCCTGGAAAGACGGGATGGGGACTGTGCAAACAGAAAGAGGAGTTGCGTGCCGGCTTCGGTTTCTCTTCTGCTGGGGCGTTTGCGCCACGGAGTTTCTCTCTTCAGTTCTATCTGGATCTTGTTTGTCTCTCTCGACATTTTCTTTCAGCTCATTCCTGGTCTTGACCCCCGAGTCGGGGGCTGCGGACTCTAGAGAACATGCTGGACAAGGGCCAATAGAAGCGGGCAGTTGTGCAGTCGGAGCGACGTCTGGGAGGTGAAGCTGCCGGACCATGGTCGTGGCCTAACCGGTTGGAGCATCTTCGATTTGTATTGCGTAGACATACACATTTGTATGAGTCTGTTGTCGATCACGGAGTTTTCGTCCGATGCAAGCTCTTCCATGGCCATGGAGGATTTCTATGTGCCCTTTATGGACGAGCCCGCATGTAGGGATGTATGTATGCACAGCATGTACGAGCATGCGCGCGATACAAGACTAGTCGGATGTGACAAGTGACAGAGTAGACTGAGTGAGGCGAACTCTCTGGAAGACGGTGGCCAGGAACGACGGGCACGAGACGCGGCAAAGGTAGCCGAGAGCTCTCAGCTCCGATCTGAAGGGTCAGTTGCATTGCCGCTACTATCGACGCCGGACGCACGCGTTGGGGGGTCGACTAGTGACCGACACGGGCTAGCATCTGGCGAGTCTTGCGAGCCGGGGGGGAGGCGAGCATGCAGACGAGGCCGATGGTTGATCTCGGGGCCACGGAGGGGGGCTGGTCTGCAGAGGGCCGGGGGAGGGCCAGGTCGCGGACTCGGGAGCCGTCCATGTGAGCCGCGTACATGTGCGTCGACGGCCGGGCGGCTCGATGGCTTGGCCACAGGGGCCGTGGAAGGGCGGACGCGCGAGAGGCGGCGAGAAGCTGTCGGCATCGCGGACGGATGCATCGACGGCCGCACTGCATGCCCGCCCGTCTGCCTGCCCGTCGGTCCCTGGGCCAAGGACGGCCGCGGTTGGCTGGATCTGCTGCTCGCCGTGGCCAGGGAGCGCCCGGGTCGTATCTACACACATGTGCATGCGGCCATGCATGAGACTGTCCGCGGAGAACGTTCGATGGACGACGCATGTTGTCCCTCTCGCCTCTTGGCCCCCTATTCGTGCCCTACGTCGCCGCGCTGCAGCACACGCGCCGGCGGCGGCGCATCGGCGGCCGCGGTGCTGGCCGTGCATGGCGCTGGGAGCTGGCGAGCCGGGAAGGCCTGCTTCCGGCGGCAGGGCGCCTCGGCGGAGCGCCGTCGCCGGCGCCGGCCCGACGTCACCGCTGCCGGACCGTGCCCGAGCACAAGTGAAGCGTACGGGCTCGGCTATCAAGCCACCGACCGCCCTGCTTGCTAGGAGGGGAGGGAGGCGCCTCTGCCTGCCCCCTGCAAGACGGCGCCACAGAGAGCTCGACAAGACGGCGACGACGGGCGGACGAGGAGCAGCCACGGGCGGTCCACGGCCGCGCGACGCCCTCGTCTCCGCCGCCCTGAACGGCCCCCCTACGCAGCGACTGCGAGATTGCGCACGCCGCTCACCGCTCTGACGCACACGGCGAGGTCGTCGGGCCCCGCGCGTCGTCACGGCTGACCGGGCGGGCGTCGCATCCAGGGCGGACCCCGGCGCGGCAGGGCGGCTGGAGTCACATTGCAGGAGCCGGTGGCGGCGACAAGAGGTGAGCTCGCGATGGGCGAGGCGCGGATGGATGCGGCCGGCGTTGGTGCGGCCGGTCGGGTTCAGGGGCGAGACGCGCGAGCCACGAGAGAGAGGCCGTTTCCGTTACAGCGCGTGACGGTCTGCTCAGGCGCGCATACATACATGCATATCCAGCCCCGAACGCCTCAGCTCGCCGTAGCCTGTAGGTCCGTCCCGCCACGCCGTGTACGGCCGTCGGTGAGCGACCCTGGCAGACGTCGAGGACGCAGCGCGCCTAGTAGACCTCGAGCACGTAGCGCTGCTCGTCCTTGAGCTTCGGACGCAGCGCCCCTACCAGACGCCGAGGACGCAGCGCGCCTAGTAGACCTCGAGCACGTAGCGCTCCTCGTCCTTGAGTTTTGGACGCAGCCCCCCTAGTAGACCTCGAGCACGTAGCGCCCCTCGTCCTTGAGCTTCTCAATCTCCTTCTTGGGGTCGACCCTGGCGCCGGCGGCGGCGGCCTCGGCGGCTATGGCCTCCTCGAGCACGGCCGTCACGTCGGGCACCGGCCACGTCGGCCCGCACAGGTAGAAGCTGCCCTGGTCGCGCACGTAGGCGCGGCCGATGTCGGCGAGCGTCTGGCGCATGCGGTCCTGGATGTAGATCTTGTGCGGCTGGTCGCGCGAGAAGGCGCTGCCGATGAGGGTGACGACGCCGGCGGCCAGGTAGGCCTCCCATTCCTCGCCGTACAGGTACTCCTCGCGCTGGTGGCGCGCGCCCAGGTACAGCAGGATGGCGCCGATGGGCCGGCCCTGGGCCTTCTGCAGCGCGCGGTGCTGGACGAAGGCGCGGAAGGGCGCGAGCCCCGTGCCGAGCCCGGCCATGATGAGCGGCGCCGAGTCGCGCGCCGGCAGCTTCATGGCCGACGGCTTGACCGACGCCGTCACGGCCGCGCCGGCCGCCAGCCGGCTGAGGTAGCGCGTCGCGTGGCCGTGCCGCGCGCGCCCGCGCGAGTCGACCCAGCCGACGGCCACCACCATCAGGGCCACCGACGTCGGCGTCACCGCCTGCGCCGACGCGATCGAGTACTCGCGCCGCTTGAGCGGGCCGACGAGGCGCGCCAGGTCGTGGAAGCCGGGCCGCGCCGACGCGAACTCGGCCAGCACGTCGACGTACGTGGCCGCGTCCTCGTCGGCCCGCCGCCGGAAGCCGTCGGCGCCGGCCGCGCTGCCCAGCGCCTCGAGCGCCTGCCGCTCGCCGTCGTCGCCGGCAAAGGCCGCCAGCGCCTCGTAGAAGCGCTTCGGCGGCCGGCCCAGGATGTCGACGTTCTGCATCAGCGCCTGGTGCACCGTCCGCACCTCGAGCGCCGCCGCGTCGTCGCGCGCCGGCACCTGCACCAGCTGGCCCGCGTCGAGCCCGTACCAGCCGACGAAGGCGTCGACCTCGGCCTCGTCGTTGTCCGCGTGGATGCCCAGCGCCTCGCCGATCTTGTACGTGAGGCCCGAGTCGCCGAGGTCGAACTCGATGTGGAAGATGTTGCGGTCGTACTCGGCCGGCGTCAGCCGCCGGTTCTCCTTGACGCGGATCGTCGCCGTCTTGACCGGCAGGTCCGGCCGCAGCGCCGTCCGCGTCTCGTACGCCTCCTTGAACACGAGGCCCTTGGCGGCCGCCTGCCAGTCTCGGAGCTCCGGCGCCGCCTCGGCCTCCTCCTTCCGGAAGGGCGCGAAGCTGTGCGTCCGCACGCCCGTCCGCAGCTCGGGCTCGGCGCAGTCGGCCCCGGCCTCGGCCCAGGCGGCCGGCACCTCGAGCTTGCCGAGACACTGGCCGACGGCGTCGACGTACTCGCCCGGCGTCGGCGAATGGCCTGCGGCGGGGACCAGCTCGCCCAGCTCCCCGGGCGACAGCTGCGGCTGGGCCACCTTGAGGAAGGACAGTTCGAGCAGGAGCTTGATCGACCGCGGATCCTTCTCCACGGCGGGCGAGCACGCGGCGTCCAAGACAAACAGGTCGACGCCCTTTTCCCGCGCCGCCTTGCGGAAAGCAGCCGGCAGTCGCTTCTCAACCTCATCCGGCTTCACGTTGGACAGCTTCAGCATCACCTTGGCGCCGTGGACCGCGCCCTTGAGAACATCAACCTCGTTCAGCAGCCGCTCGTCGCCGACGACGACGACGTCGGCCTCGTCGACCTCGTAGGGCGCCTCGAGCGCCTTCTTGGACGCTCGCACGTCCGTTCGCACCACGCCGCCCTGCGTGAGGTTGTCGTAGGCCGCGTGCACATAGACGTTGGTCGTCGACTCCCTGGACAGGACGCTGCCGATGACGGCAGGCGAGTTGACGGCCGCAGAGTCATCCACGTCCCAGAAGGTGTATTGCTGGGCCTTGATGAGCGAGGGCAGCTCCTTGGCCTCGCCGTCGTTGCCGAGGACCTTGTGCACAATGCCGGCCAGTCTCCGGGGGGTCAAGGTCTGGGCAGGATCATACTTGATGTCCAGCACCTCGGGCTCCTGGTCAAAGGCGCCGGAGAAGGTGACGGCTGCCAGGACGTCGCCGTAAAGAGCAGACTGGGTGGCCACGTCCTGGACCGCGACCTCATCACGGACCTGGCCGAGGACGGCGACGGTGCGGGCAGAGGCGGGGACGGCCTTGAGGAAGGCCTCCTCGATGAAGGGGCGGTAGACGCGGACGTTGATGACGCCAACCTTGGCGCCGTCGCCGGCCATCTTGGACACGGTCTGCTTGGCCACTTGGGTCTCGACGCTGCCAAAGGCAACCAGGACAACATCGGGCGTCTCGTGGCCGTGGTACTCGAAGGGCTCGTACACGGTGCCGAGGTCGTCGTTGAACAGCCTCAGGAGCTCGACGACCTTGCCAGCGGTATCCAGTCGCTGGTTCAGCTTGCGGGCCTCGGCCGCGAGCCTGTTGTACAGGTCGGCAACGCCAGCCGCACCTAGGGCGTCGACGACACGGAGCGTCTCCCTGGCGACGCGGATGCCGTCATATATGTGGACGGTGGGGACGAGGGTGGCGAGCAGGGTCGAGAACAGAGACATGTGCTGGGCCTCGTATGCCGAGGAGCTGGCGACGAGGCCCAGGCCGAGATCCTCGGCCAGGCGCAGGGCCGAGTCGTAGTTGGAGACGAGGCCGTCGGCGGCGGTGTAGTCGGCGGCGGCGACGTGGGCGACAAAGGGGCTGGACAGGCTGTAGAGGAGCGAGAGCTGGTCCAGGGTCCCGCGCAGCAGCTGCAGGCTGCCCGAGGGGGCGAGCAGCGTCTGGGGGATGTGCCTCTTGGCGACGTCAAAGTCGGGGGAGAAGACGTAGCCGAGGGCCAGGGCGCCGGCGCCGGTCCGGGCCTGGAGCGGCAGGACAGCCGGGGCATATCCGTGGATGTTGGCGTGGCGGCTGGCGGCCCATTGCCTGGCGGCGACGTCGAGGTCGAAGGTCTCGGGGGAGTACGAGTAGACCTTGTCGGACAGCTGGTAGGCAACCTGCTGGACAAGGAGCTGGGCCGTCACGTAGGCCGGGCCGGAGACGGCATCCAGTGGGACGGACCGGCCGAAGGGCAGGCTGGACGACAGGCTGGACGACAAGGCCTCGGAGGACCTGGTCTCGGGGCCGATGGGCTCTCGGGACTCGAGACTCATCTTGAGCGATTCCACGACAGCGGGAAGAGGCGGATAGGCGGATCAAGGCGAGAGAGGACGAGACTGGCGGGGGGAGAGGATGAGGATGAGACTGGCGAGGATGAGACTGGCGAGGATGAGACTGGCGAGGATGAGACTGGCGAGGATGAGTGGCGAGAGATGAGACTGGAGCGACGAGGCAAGACAGAGGAAACGACGGGAGGAGAAAGAGACAGTCTTTAGGAGGCATGAGAGCCACTGGGCCCTCGGCCCATAGCGTCACCAAGTTCTCCTGAAAGGCGGATTGTTGATACGCGCAGGGGATCACGCAATTGTCTTAGGCCCAAACAGGCTTAGCGGCTATGGTGCAAGACCCCGGGCGCTCGGAAGCCCCACAGCTTCCCGACTTCCGGGCAGGAACGCGGAGCGGCGAGCGACGGCCCGGAGGGCAAGAAGCAGTGTGTGGAAAGGTGGAAAGAGGGGCCCTATTCTGGGGTGTTTGCGGAAGTATTTTTATTCCGTTCCCTTGCGAGTGCTACGGCAGGAGCTGCCCGCGAATCGTCGCCGTCCCGGGCTCGCGACGGGGCTGCCGGATTCGTCAGGCGCAAGGATGCTGATTGGCTCGGCCGCACGTGGTGGCCGAGTCGGCAGCCGTTGGGCTGGCTGGTCGCAGGCCGCGCCGGGCTGCGGCGACGGGCGCGGCCAGCGAGAGCATGGGCGGCGTCGAGGCGAGGGACCTGGAGTCGCTGCCCTTGCGCTGGGCGAGGTGCCACGGGGAGAGCTTATGGCGATTAGCCTTCGGCGACGAATGCCGCGCCAATCACCAGCAGGCGCGGAGTCTCGACGGGCCGCACCGTGCCCACGTGACCTGCGCATGTACTTGATATGTACCTACAGCAGCGTCACGCACACACGACGCACGCCGAGCGCATCACAGCGTCGCCCAGCCGATGCAGGTCGCACCACCGACGAGCGCCTGTCATGCGCTGCTGCGCTGCCGCCTCGCTGCCGCCGCTGCCTCGCTGCTGCCGCTGCTCCCTCGCCGCATCCGGCCACGCGCTCGCCGTGTCCCCACGCCCGGATGCCCAGCACACGGGCCTCACGACCACGGACGACGTCGACCCCCGCGACAGATGCTCGGCGATGCAGTCCGCGCAAGGGTAGCGCACCATGGAGCGAGACGCGCCGCGGCGGTGTCAGGGTGCCCTCATCCAGCACCGAGGCACGTCTATACCGTCCTGACGGGCGTGTATATATAAGACGACGGGGTGGGGATAGCTATAGGGGAGGAGCCTTGGCGTATAGGGACGCATTTCTTGGCCGTTAGCGTACAGAGAAGCTACGGTTATTATATACATACACCCCCGGCTGAACGGCATGCTTGCGATATTTGTGCGTAGATGCGATATTTGTGCCGGGTTTAGCGCCAAACCTTGGCGGTCCCCGTCATATGTCGTGTTATATGTCATCGCCGCTGTCGAACCTTCAGGAGCTCTCTACTGCTTCCCGAGGCCGCTCTGGCTTCCTCCTTAACCTCTACCTCCCCCCTCGCCTACCGCCGTTGCACTCGCTCCCCGTTGCACTCGTTCCCTCTCCAACAAACATCGCTACTCGCCTCCTCTCTCGGCTGTGACGCCGTCACGCGCCCGGCCGGAGCTGTGCAACATGGCGCCCCTCGACGCCGTCACCACGTCATTCCTCCTCGGCAACCTGCACTGCCCGTCGTGCGTCGGCATCATCAAGAAGCTCCTGCACGACGAGTATGGCGACAAGGTGCTGTGGGTGTCGCCCAACGTGGTCACGTCGGTCGTCACCATCGAGCACCAGGACGCCTCGGCCGCCTTCATCCGCAGCATGGGCAAGGCGCTCGAGGACGTCGGCTTCGACGTCTGCGGCGTCGACACGACGGCCCCGATCTCGGCCGACATCGACGGCCTCTCCCAGGCCTCGGGCCGCGAGGCCAGCCGCGATTCCGGCCGCGCCGCCCCGGGCTACGGCGCCGCCTCGGGCTACGGCGCCTTCGACATATGGTCTCGCCTCTGGCGCGGCCTCGCGCCGCCCGCCTCCCCCTCGGCCGCCGTCGCCGCGCACCTGGAGAACTGCGAGGCCTGCAAGGCGGCCGCCGCCCGCGACCAGGACCGCGTGCCCGAGGACCGCGTCCGCCTCGTCCGCACCCTGTCCCTCGCCTCCAGCCTCCACAGGCAGCCGTCGCCGGCGCCCCTCGAGGGCGTCGTCGTCGACGGCGCCGCCGCGCCGGCCCCCTTGCTCCGGGCCACCGTCTCCATCGGCGGCATGACGTGCTCGACGTGCGTCAACACCATCACCGGCGGCGTCCAGAAGCACGCCTGGGTGTCGAGGATCGTCGTCAACCTCGTCACCAACAGCGCCACCGTCGACTTCACCGACCCCAGCCGCGCCTCGGACATCGTCGAGGCCATCGAGGACCTCGGCTACGAGGCCGTCATCGACAAGGTCGTCGACCTCAACGAGCAGAAGCGCGCCGCCGACGAGCGCGAGGTGGAGATCGAGGTCGACGGCCTCTTCTGCCCCCGCTGCCCCGACCGCATCTCCCAGACGCTCGGCAACCTCGGCCCGCAGCGCGTCCAGCTGCTCCAGGAGCCGACGCTGCAGCTGCCGCGCCTCCGGCTCCGCTACAAGCCCGACGCCCCGCGCTTCACCATCCGCGACATCCTCGACGCCATCGAGGCCACGGACCCGCTGCTGCACGCCTCCATCTACCACGCGCCGACGCTGGAGGAGCGGTCGAGGGCCATCAGCGCCCGCCACCAGCGCGAGCTGCTGTACCGCGAGGCGCTCACCGTCGTCATCGCCATCCCCACCTTCGTCCTCGGCATCGTCTACATGAGCCTGGTGCCCGAGTCGGACCCGACGCGGCGCCACCTGATGGAGCCGTGGACGTCGGGCCTGAGCCGCAACGAGATCATCCTCTGCGCCCTCGCCACGCCCGTCTATTTCCTGGCCGCTGACGTGTTCCACGTGCGGGCCATCAAGGAGCTGCGGACGCTGTGGCGCAGCAGCAGCCGCACGCCGCTGCTGGAGCGCTTCTACAAGTTTGGCAGCATGAACCTGCTCATCTCGCTGGGGACGAGCATCGCCTACATCTCGTCGGTCGCCCAGATGATCGCCGCCGCCGTCAGGAAGGAGACGTACGTGCCCGAGGGCCGCTTCTACTTCGACTCGGTCGTCTTCCTCACCCTCTTCCTGCTCGCCGGGCGCCTGATCGAGGGCTACAGCAAGTCCAAGACGGGCAGCGCCGTCGAGGCGCTGGCCAGGCTGCGGCCCAGCACGGCCCTCCTCGTCGAGCAGGACCAGGTGCGGGGCCAGACGACGAGGACCATCGACATCGACCGGCTCGAGCACGGCGACATGATCAGGGTGCCGCAGGGCGCGTCGCCGGCGGGCGACGGCGTCGTGGTGGCGGGCAAGACGGCCTTTGACGAGTCGAGCCTCACGGGCGAGTCGCGTCCTATCAGGAAGGGCCCCGGGGACGACGTGTACGCGGGCACCATCAACAAGGCGGACGCGGTGACGGTGCGCGTGACGGGCATCAGCGGCAAGTCGATGCTGGACCAGATCGTCGAGGCGGTGCGCGAGGGCCAGACGAAGCGGGCGCCGGTCGAGCAGATCGCGGACCTGATGACGTCGTACTTTGTGCCCGTGGTGACGCTCATCGCCGTCGTCACCTGGGCCACGTGGCTGGCGCTGGCCCTGACGGGCCACGTCTCGGCCTCGGAGCTCGACCAGGCCGGCGGGCCGGCGGCGTTCGCCTTCCAGTTCGCCATTGCCGTGTTCGTGGTGGCGTGCCCGTGCGGGCTGGCGCTGGCGGCGCCGACGGCCATCTTCGTCGGCGGCGGCATCGCGGCCAAGCACGGCATCCTGGCCAAGGGCGGCGGCGAGGCGTTTGAGAAGGCGAGCAAGATCGACTGCGTCGTCTTCGACAAGACGGGGACGCTGACGACGGGCGGCGAGCCGCGCATCACCGACTCGGCGCTGTTCCCGGACGGCGCCATCGACGGCGTCGACCGGCGGACGCTGCTGTCGGGGCTCAAGGCGGCCGAGGAGAGCAGCAGCCACCCGGTGGCCAAGGCGGTCGTGGCCTTTTGCGGGCGCGAGACGGCGTCGGCGGCGCTGGGCCACGTCGAGGAGCTGCCGGGCAAGGGCATCAAGGCGACGTACAGGGACGAGGCGCTCGACCTGGCCGTCGGCAACGAGCACCTGATGCGCGACCTGTCGACGCCCGTGTCGGCGGGCGCGGCGGCGCTGCTGCAGGGCTGGAAGGCCGAGGCCAAGTCGGTGGCCGTGGCGGCGGTGCGGCGGCGCGGCGGCGGCGACGCGGCGTGGCGGCTGGCGGCGGCGCTGTCGGTGTCGGACCCGATCCGGCCCGAGGCGGCGGCCGTGGTGGCGGCGCTGCGGGCGCGCGGCACGCAGGTGTGGATGCTGTCGGGCGACAACGCGACGACGGCCGAGGCGGTGGCGCGGCAGCTGGGCATCGCGGCGGACAGGGTGCTGGCCGAGGTGCTGCCGTCGGAGAAGGCGGCCAAGATCACCTACCTGCAGGCGACGGTGCCGGCCGGGGGGGAGGCGGGGCCCGGGGGCGGCGGCGGGGCCGGGGGCGGCGGCGGGGCCGGGGCCGGGGCCGGGGCGGAGGCGCGGCGGCGGCTGCGGCGGCTGGCGGGCCGGCACGAGTACTCGACGCGGCGGGCCATGGTGGCCATGGTGGGCGACGGCATCAACGACTCGCCGGCGCTGACGCGGGCCGACGTGGGCATCGCCATCGGGTCGGGCAGCGACGTGGCCATCTCGAGCGCCGACTTTGTGCTGGCGACGTCGAGCCTGCCGGCGGTGCTGACGCTGCTGGACCTCAGCCGCACCGTCTTCCGCCGCATCAAGGCCAACTTTGGCTGGGCCGTCGTCTACAACCTGCTGGCTGTGCCCATCGCCGCCGGCTGCCTGTACGCGGTGCGCACGGCCGGCGGCGAGCACGTGCGCCTGGACCCGGTGTGGGCGGCGCTGGCCATGGCGCTGTCGAGCATCAGCGTGGTGCTGAGCAGCCTGAGCCTGCGCCTGCGGGTGCCGTGGATCGGCTTCCGGGCGAAGCCCGTGGGGGGGTGAGGGGGAGGTGGACGATGTGCGTCAGGGGGAGGTGGACGATGTGCGTCAGGGGGTGGTCGATGGGCGTCAGGGGGAGGTGGTCGACGGGCGTCAGGGGGTGGTCGATGAGGCTGCGTCCAGGCATTGCGGCGCCTTGGGCTCCGTACATACAGTATCCGTATCCGTATCGAGCTGAGATTTGGTTGCTGCGTCTTGGATCCCCCGCGGCGAGGTCGGCGACGCATCACGAGGGCGGCCTTGGTGTTGGTTGGGCCGGCGCAGCTGAGGAGAGCCGGAAGCGGCGGGTGCCGCTTATCCAGCGGACCGCTGCGCCCCGGCGCGAATGACTCGACGCCTTGGTCAGCGATTATGCAGCGCGGCGCAGGTCCCGCGTCAGTCAGCGGACGAGCCGTCACAGGCGCCCGTGATGCCACGACGCGAGCACTGCCGACGCGAGCCCGCTCTGTATTCATGCCCCGGTCTAGCGTCTAGGTGAGCTACAGCCTAACCCAATGCCATCCGCCGCAAACTCCCCAAGGTATTTCCAACACGGAACGCCAGCCAAAAGGGAAAAACGGGGGGGGGGGGAAGCAGCGGGGAGCGCGGGCATAAGAATGGTGGCGTCGATGGCCGCGTTGGCGCCCAACGTGCCCGTGCGCACGCCATAGACATGCAGGCGCCCGTGTCGGCGCATTAGTAGGCACAGGAGAAAAGGGAAAAAGGAAAATAAAAGGAACAAGACACATGGCATTATGGGAGTCGAGCGGCGTCCCGTCCAGGGGACGCAGGCCGGACTCGGTGCTGCTTGTGCAAAACGCCGTGCTTTTGCCAGTCGAACGCATGATGCAGGGGAAAGCAGGGCTCATCGCACCGTGACGGCGCCGCCCAGGAGGCGCCCCCACATGCCGCGCTTGTGCCGCTTCTTGGCGGCGGCGTGGTCGGCGGGCACGTCGTAGGGCAGCACGCGCGCCTTGGCCGGGGGCGGCGGCTCGGCGTCGAGGATGCGGACGGGCGCGCCGTAGACCTTGGCGCAGGCCGGCGGCGGCGGCGGCGGCGGCGGCGGCGCGGAGCCGAGGGGCGTCGTCTGGCGGCTCGAGGCGGCCGACGAGGCGCACGAGCTGGCCGAGCTGCTGTAGCTGAGCCCGGGGGGGGTCAAGGCGAGGGGGGGCGCGGCGGCGGCGGCGACGGGGGAGCGCGAGCGCGAGCTGGCGCGCGTCGAGAGGGACGACGACGACGACGACAGCGACGACGACGACACGGGGCTCGGGTAGCGCGCCGCCGCGGCGTAGACGTCGAGCTGGCGGCGCTTCTCCTCGCGCTGGCGCTGGCGGCGGGCGTGGCGCTCGGCGATGCGCAGGCGCAGCGGCTCGAGGAAGGCGTCGAGCTCGCGGTAGAGGTCGCGCTCGGCGATGCGCAGGTCCCAGTCGAGCAGGAAGAGCAGCTGCTTCTCCATGAGGTTGACCTCGGTGCGGTTGAAGCCGAAGGAGGGCGAGGCGGACGAGGCGGCGGCGGCCGGGGCGCCGTCCCCGTCGCCGCAGCGCATGTGCGTGTAGGCGGCCCAGTGCTTGTTCTTGGGCGAGCTGTCGTTGAGGTACTTGGCGGCGAGGATGAGCGAGGCGAGGAAGATGCGGTGCGTGGTGCAGCGCAGGCCGCGCGCCATGGGCTGCAGGCGGGCCTTGAGGCGGCGCAGGTAGACGAGCGTCGACATGAGCGTCGGCACCTGCACGTTGGACGCGACGACGAGCTGCGTGATGAAGGCGTCGAGCGAGGGCAGGGCGGCCGCGTCGGCGTCGGCGTCGGCGGCAGGCCGGGCCCCGGGGCTGCGCGGCGGCGTCGGCGGCAGGCGGCGCGGGACGAGGCCCGAGTCGCAGGCGATGACGCCGCGGGCCGCGTCGGCGAGGTAGGCGATCATGTCGCGCGAGACGGGCTGGTAGACGAAGTGGTCGAGGGCCGCCCTGTTGAGGTCGTCGAGGGAGAGGTGCCGCGGCGGCACGGCCATGGCGGCGGCGTGTAAGTCGGCGTGCGGCGTGCGAGTCGGCGGCGAGTCGAGGCGCGCAGCAGCAGGCGCCGTCCGAGTCGAGGCCGTCCGAGTCCCAGCGACGACGACGACGGCGACAGAGCCCTGATATGTCAGACGCAGCTCGCCGCGCTCATGTGCTCTCTCCGGATCCAGGGCCGTCGTCAGTGGGTGACGTTGGGGGCACGAGGCTGAGCCCCGGGCGCCACAGGGATGGCCTGCGCCAGCTGCGCAGGGGAGCGGGGGCGAAGGGCGCGACGGGGGACCCGACGGGCCCGGGGCGGTACGCGCGGGCGGCCAGGGAGGCGGTGCCTCGCGGGCGACGGGCCGCGGCGGCGGTACGCGCGCGGCGGGGGCGCGCAGGTACCCGGGGCCAAGGCGCAGGTAGCGGCGCCGGGGGGGGGGGGAGGCGGCGGCGCGACGGGCTCGGGGTTTGGATGGAAGCTGTCAGCCGGGCGATGGCGCTGGGGCGAGTCCGAGAGCCGGAGGAGGCGAAGCGGGGACGCGGCGGGCGGCGTGCGGCCGTGCGGAGGACGGAGGGGATGGCTGAAGAGACGGGCTTGAAGAGGAGGGGATGCTTGAAGAGAAGGGGGACGCTTGAAGAAGGGGATGCTTGAAGGGGCCGCCTGAAGAAGGGGACGCCTCAGACGGGGCACCGCTGCAGGGCGCCGAATAAAAGGGCCGCGGCAGATTGAGAGGCTCGTCCCGTCCGTCGGGATTGCAGGGCGCGGCGCGCGAGGCCCTTCATGCGACGCGCGCTCGGGCTCCGCCGCTGCGACGTCGGATGGCAGGCGACGTCGCACCGGGGCAACTTCCGGGCCGGCCGAGCCTGTGCGCAGGCGCCGTCGAGCGCGCCGCGAGCCGGCCGCGAGTCGGGCGGCCGTTTCGTGCCGCGAGTCTGGTGCCGCGAGTCTGGTGCCGCGAGTCCGGGCCGCGAGTCGCGCGCGCTGAGTCGCAGGCAGAGACGGGTGAGTGACGGATGTGCGCGCCGGCTCGAGGGCCGTCGACTCCAGCGCCGGCGGATGGAATCTCGAATATATATACACGATACAGGCGGGCCTGCCCACCGTCGACAAGGCTCCGGGCTGGTAGGCGACACGCGGCGACGGCGCCTCCCTGGGCAACGGCGACGGGCCGCTGGAATTCGCGGGCATTATATAGGCAGGCATCCTCGCGCCGCCGCGCCTGGCCGACGGGCCCCGCGCCGCCCCCCCCCCCCTGATGCCTGGCCCCCCTGATGCCTGGCCGACGGGCCCCGCGGCCATTGGGCGCGTCGTGAAACACGCTCCAGCTGCTATTCCGGGCTCCTGCCGCCGCGCAGCCGCCGGAATGCCCTGCGCCCATTGTTGCCGCCGCGCCGCCCGCCGCTGGCACGCCGCCGCCGCCGCGCCGGGGCGACAGCGTAGCGTCGCATCGCGCCGTTGCCGCCGCCACGCCCAACGGCCCGACAGCGGCCTCTGGCGCCGCCGCTGTGGCCGCCGCCTGCCGACGACTGCCTCCCTCCGCCGCCTCCCTCCGCCGCCTCCCTCCGCCGCCTCCCTCCGTCGCCTCCCTCCGGCCGCCTCCCTCCGCTGTCCGCCGCCTCCCTCCGCTCTCCGCCGCCTCCCTCCGCCGCCCGGACGCCGCCCGGCAACGCCCGTTGCTCCGCCGCCCCCCCCCCTTGCATGCCCGCTCCAAGCTTCTCCTTCTGCCTCCAATATATTGGCTGCCTAGCAAGCCCTCCGTCGTCAAGGCGCCCTCTGTCTCTCCCCCCCGCGCCGCTCCCTGCCCATCGCAGGGATGCGGCGCCTCGCTGGTGCCCCTTGGGGTCCAGCCGACCCCGTCACCGGGCCTCGCTGCTGCTACCCATGCCGTCGCATCAGGCCGCCCGTTCGCCGTCGAGCCGCCCGTTCGCTGTCGAGCCGCCGTCCGATGCTCTGATGCCTCGTACCATGCCGGCGCTTCGTCCCTCGCCCGCGTCATCCCCAGCATCCCCAGCGTCGTCCCAGCGTCGTCCCCGGCCGCCTCCCGGCCTCCTCCCGGCCTCCCCCCGGCCATCGTCTCTCCCTCCCTTGCCGCCTGCTGCCCTGCTTCTCCCTCCCTCCAACACCCAAGCGCCGCTTCCGGCTAGCCCCGCGTCATGGCGCCCGCCGCCCGGCCCTGTCGATCCCTGCTGCCGCCCCGCTGCCTGCCGCCGGGGGGGCCGCCTCGGCGCCGGCCGGGCCCCGCCTGTCCAGCCACGCCTCCGTCCAGCCACTCCTCCGTCCAGACCCCGTCACACGGCCGACTCGGCGCCGAGATGCCGCCTGCATGCCGCCCTTGTCCTTCGTCCGTCTCGAGAGACCTGCCATTTAAAAAAAGGCACCCCCCCAGGCCCGCGCCTATCCTCTCCTCCTCAAGCGCTGCGTTTCACCACGCGCCCGCACGCACATGCGTCCTGCATTTGCATCCTCACGCCCGCTGCCTGCGCCTGCCCGCCCAATCACGGCGCCTCCGTCTCGTTTGCCTGAAACATGTGCCGTCGTCGGCTTCATCGCCTGCCATGCCTCTATTATCGTACCTCCGAATCCAGTCCAGCATGCCCCGTCTACCTCGTACGGTATGAAACAAAAGAGAATTCGCGCCTCGCTGCGAAGCCCGCCTCGGCGCCTCGACAAGCCCTCGTCTGCCGCCGCTCTCCCGTAACCAGTGTCCATGGCCTCGGACCCATCAGCTCTCTCTCCTCTCCTCGCCGCCTGCCCCGTGCAACATGCCGCGGTAGCGTCGCCGTCTGACATGACGCCTTGTTTCGCCGCCACACTATCCTAAAAGTCCTCCCCAGCTCCCCCGTCAGCTTCACGTGTATGGCCGTGGCATCCCTCTCTAGTGGTAATAGCCATTCATCCGGCCCACGGCTGCCTGTTGCTGCGCCAGGTAGTCCTCGAAATAGGCGTGGTTGCACGCCTGCTTGGCCGAGATGCGGCCGGCCGGGTCGTAGACGAGCATCATCTCCAGCAGGTCGAGGCCCTTGTCGTCGAGGTTCTGGCAGAGGGCGTGGTTGTAGTCGCGCTGCCACTTGGGGAACGACGACTTGAAGTCGGGATACGACGTGACGCCGGGCCACACGTCCTCGGTCGGCGTGCCGAGAGCCCTGCCTCAGGTCAGCCAACGTGAGCCCGGCCATCGGCCCCGTGAGCCCGGCCATGGCCCCGTGAGCCCGCTCATCGCCTCGCCACGTACCGGAAGATTTTGAAAATCTCGTCAATCTCCGAGTCGCCCGGGAAGAGCGGCTTGCGCGTGCACATCTCGGCAAAGATGCAGCCCACCGACCACATGTCGACGCCCGTCGAGTACTGCCGCCCGCCCAGCAGGATCTCGGGCGCGCGGTACCACAGCGTCACCACCTCGTGCGTGTAGGTGCGCAGCGGCACCCCGAACGCCCGCGCCAGCCCAAAGTCGGCCAGCTTGAGGTTGCCGTCCTTGTCGATGAGCAGGTTCTGCGGCTTGAGGTCGCGGTGCAGCACCCGGTGCGAGTGGCAGTACTTGATGCCCTCGCACAGCTGCATCATGAACTTCTGGATCACCGCGTCGCTGAGCCCCAGCTGCATCACCTGCAGCGACGAGCCCTCGGGCAGCGCCTTGCCGCGCCCGCCGTCGCTGACGGGCAGCGCCTCCATGTACTTTTTGAGGTCGAGGTCGAGGAACTCGAAGACGAGGTAGAGCTTGTGCCCGTCGGCGTGCACAATGTTGAGCAGCCGCACGATGTTGGGGTCCTTCATCTCCTTGAGCAGCGAGATCTCGCGGATGGCCGTGCTGGGGACGCCTTCGTCTTCCGCCTCGAGGCGGATCTTTTTGAGCGCCACGATGCGCCCGCCATTTGCGAGGTCGCGGGCCTTGTAGACAACACCATACGTGCCTGTTTTTTTTTTTTTTTGTCCCCCGTCAGCCGACAGGCATGGCAGGCCGGGCAGCGAGACTCACCTTCGCCGACCTTTTCCAGCTTCTGGTAGTTCTCCATGGCAGAGGACGACGTTGCGACGGCAGAGCGACGACGTCGGGATGGCAGAGCGAGCGTCACGGATCGAAGCCGCGTGCAGCGAGCGTCGTCAGCGCCTCGTCACCTGTCGCTCGTCTCCGTCTCCCGGGCCGACGGAGGATCAACAAGGTAAACAGCGAGGGCAAAAGCGGAAAAAAGAGGCCCCCGGCGAGGGGTCGACAACAATCGCGGGGCACGACGCGCGCCCGGGGAACAAGGAGCGACAAGGTGCTGCAGGCCGTCAGGCTCGGGTCGCCATGGAGTCGGCTCGGTCGCAGTCGGTCGTCTCGCGCTCGATCGAGGGCCTCGAGCTTGGTGGCGCCGTCGACAAGCCGATGTTGACGGGAGGCGTTGCAGTGGCGTCGTCGCTGTTTTGCCGCTGGAAATTGCCTTGTTTACTTTGGCCAGCTTACCAAGGCTGTCAACCCGCGGTTGCGCCCCATTCGGCCTAGTCTGTTTGGTGCTTGTTGTGGCGGGGCATATCGATAAGCTCAGCTGCAACGTCGGCCCAGACTTTCATCGCGACTCCGTATAATCCGTATAATGGGAGTGCGAGCTGCAAGACGGAAAGACACAGGAGGGGGGCAACGCGAGCAAACGCCAGCAAACCCTCCATCCCTCTGCGGTGCCTCGGCTTAGACGCGGCTGCCCATGGACCTCCCTCACCATCATCCAGCATCAGCCCCCGGCGGCTCAACCTTGGCCAGGTCCACAACCTTGGCCAGGCTCAGCGTCCCCTTGGCCCCCCATCCGGACGGCCCGGCCTCGACCTCCGGCCGGACCGCAACGTACCACGCCCACGCCCGCCGGTCCAGCTCGTCGCCGCTCAGCACGCCCGCCCAGCTCGCGAACAGCAGCCGCAGCGCCCCGAGCAGCCGCCCCAGGTTCTCGTGCCGCTCCGCGCCCGCCGCCGCCCCCGTCGCCGCCTTGCCGTCGCCGCCCGCGCTCGCGAAGCTCCGCAGCAGGTAGTTGCGCGCGGCCTCTGGCCGGTGAATCGCCATGCCCCCCCCCGCCGCCGCCGCCGCCGCCGCCGCCGGCTGCGGATCCAGCGCCCACACGGCCTCGCCCGACAGCGTCGACGTGCGCTGCCGCGACGAGAGCGCGTCGTTGACGCACTCGCGCATCAGCCGCCACCGGTCCGGCCCCAGCATGACGCCGCCGAACCAGCGCGTCAGCACCACGACCGCGTCCCTGACGTCGAGCTCCCGCATCACGCCCAGCATGAACTTGCCGCACCCCGTCTCCCCGTCGTCAAACGACGCCTCCTGCACCAGCGGCGAGTTTCCGTAGCTTGCGCGCACCGCCCACGCGTTGTGCGTCGCCGTCTCCAGCTCGGCCTTCTCCGCCATGAGGCCCTTGATGAGGCCGGCGCGCTGCGACGGGGCCGACAGCGTCGCCGCGTGCGCCACAAAGGTCGACGCCCTCGACGTCAGCCTCTGGCTCGCCGTCCACGTCCTTTGCCTCTGTTCCTGCGGTGCTCGCGGCGTGCTCGCCGTTCCGGCTTCCGCGCCTCCGCCCACGGCCGTCTCGGGTGCCCACGTGTAGCCGCTGCGCTTGAGGACGGGCACGTCGCGTCCCAGGACGCGGACCCGGGGCTGGCCGTCGGGGATCTGCTCCCCGCCTCCCGTGGGCGCCTTCTCGATGCCCAGGCTCACGGCCTTGGCCCTCGAGTTGGCGCTGACCACGGCCTGGGCCAGGCTGAGCCGGCTGCTCGGCGGCTGCTCGGGCATCGTGAAGCGGAGCAGCTCGACGGCAAAGGCCAGCACCAGCGGCGCTCGGTTGGTCACAATGGTCGTCGCCCGGATCGCCTCCTCGTCCTCGACGAGCGGCAGGCCGAGAGACGCCTCGAGCTCGTCGGCCGTCATGGAGGCGTAGTCGAGGTTGTGCTTGTGCGGTTCCAGCCTGGGCTTCTTGGCCTCGGGCGACGTCGACGCCTCGGCGGCGCGCTTGGCCGTCTTCTTGCCGTGGCTCCGGCACGCCGCGTGCAGACTCTTTGCCAGCTTGGCGTCGCCCAGGGCCGATTCCACCGTCGCCAGGGGTGCTTCGGCAATCTCGTCGATGCTTTTGCGCGTCGCGTAAGCTCGAGGGCTCGGGGAACGGGCGGCGCGTCGACTTGCCTGCGGAGGTTCTTGTCCTGCAGTGCCTTGACCCCGGCCATGGCCTTCATCATGGGCACCTTGCGCGCGGTCAGCATCCGCAGCAGCGCCTGCAGGTCGCCCTGTCCCGCCATGCTTCTCTCTTCTGTCTAGATGTCGATGACTGACGGTCGTCCATGTCGACAGGCTCCAGGGTAAGGTTAGAGTTGGCACGTTGGCGCGCACGGGCCACTGCCCCACGTCGGCTACATCTCCGAATGTCGGGCCGTTCCTCTCCGCCAACCTTGACGCCGTTTTCTTTTCCCACGCCTTGCGCGACGACACCCAACGACAGCAATGCCGCACCCATGACGCGGCCGTCGCGCCGCTTCGCCGGGGCCGCCTGCGCCTGCGCCCAGCGGCGCCTCGCCAGCTCCTCGGCGCGCGCTCCTCGCCAGCCGCCCCCCGCGAGGCCGCCCCCCGCGAGGCCACCCCCCCGCGTCGCCAGGCCGTATAAGCCGTGAGCCCCCAAAGAGCCGCATCGTGGCCCCGCCTGACCGTCGCACCGCAGCACCGCGCGCAGGCCCGACGCGCCCCCCCCGCCGCCGCCGCGCTCCCCCGACACGCTCCTCAGCCTCTGGCGCCGCTCGTGGCTGCCCCTCAGCGGCGCCGCCCTCGCCGCCGGCTTCCTCGGCTTCTACATCGTCGGCACCGCCGCCGCGTCCGCCGCCGCCGCCCCCGGGCCGTGCGCCTGCCCGCCCGCCGCCCGCGAGCACGCCCCGCCCACCGGCCGGCCGCCGGCGCTGACGGGCGACAATGCCGAGCAGTTCGACCGCGAGCTCGACGGGCCCGAGTGGCGCATGGGCATCGCCGCCCTGCGCAGGCGCATCGCCCGCCTCGCCGCCGGCCACGTCCTCGAGGTCGCCGTCGGCTCCGGCCGCAACCTCGAGTACTACAACTGGGAGCCCCTGAGCGCCGTCCCCGGCCGCCCGTCCCCGCCCGGGCTCGCCTCCTTCACCGGCCTCGACATCTCCGTCGACATGCTCGACGTCGCCCGCCGCCGCCTCGTCAAGGCCGTGCCGCCCATGGCCTCGGCCGCCGCCGTCGTCAAGGCCGCCACCATGGCCGACCGCACCGGCGGCCAGCTTTCCTTCCTCGGCGGCCGCCTCCGCCTCATCCACTCCGACGCCCACCGCCCGCTCCCGCCGCCGCCGGCCGCCGGCCAGTCCGGCTACGACACCATCGTCCAGACCTTTGGCCTCTGCTCCGTCTCCGACCCCGTCGCCGTCCTCTCCAACCTCGCCTCCGCCGTCAAGCCCGGCTCCGGCCGCATCATCCTGCTCGAGCACGGCAAGGGCTGGTATGGCCTGGTCAACGGCCTGCTCGACAAGTTCGCCGGCAGACACTTTGCAAAGTACGGCTGCTGGTGGAACAGGGACATCGAGGCCGTCGTCGACCGAGCCGTCCAGCTGACGCCCGGGCTCAAGATCGTCGAGCTGCATCGGCCCAACTTCTGGCAGCTTGGCACCCTGGTTTGGGTCGAGCTTCGAGTGGCCGACAAGGCATAACGGTGTGCGCTACCTTGTACAGCATCACCGGATAGGACTTGATGTGGCATGAAATTTTTTGGGAGATTCCGCTTGTATCTGCCCCCTTGCGCCCGGCAACCAATCTTCTGGGACCCCGTCCCCCCCTATTTTCGTACATACATCCAGGTCGTAACAAGACAAAGACGAGAGCATCTATGTGTACACGTACTTGTACAACCACACCATCCGTTCAAGTTGGTGTCAAAACGTCCAGATCCCCACGCGGCAAAGCTCACTCTTTGGCCGTCTTGCCAGAACTCCTCGCGCCAATCGCAGTAAGAAGAAACAAGGAAAAGAGAAAAAAAAGGATTAAAGAAGAAGGGAGAAGATGAACAACAGAGGCCGAAGAAGCAAGCTAGCAGTCCTCCAAGAGGCAGTCGAGCTCGTCAATCTCAATGCTCTCGGCACCCTCGTCCCACTCAAACATTTTGTTGATCTTGAGCCAGGCATCCGACTCGTCGTCCTTGCGCAAGCTCGACACGACGCTTGGCTTCATGGCGGGGCTTGTGAGGAAGGTGGCCGAGGCGGCGACGCGGCTGTCGCCGAACCAGATGTCGTCGCGGAAGCCAAACTCCGTGGTAGGATTCCGGTCGGCGATATCGGGGACAAGGCCCTCTCCGCTGAGTTTGCGCTTCTGCAGCACGTCGGCCGTCTGGGTGAACTCGCGCTCGTCCTTCTCTAGCGGGGGCGAGGCGTGTCGCATGTCTCGGGGGTACCTCAGGTGGCGGATCTTGAAGGACCCGATGGGCGTCATGGGCATGGCGAAGTCGTCGTCGCAATCGTCAAACTCCGGGGACGACAGGTCGACCTCGGGCGACGGGCTCAGGTCCCTCCGGCGAGCCTCGACATCGTCGGAGCCCGAGTCGTCGGTGAGGGAGACAGACGGGGTGACTATGGCCGGGTGGGCGACGACCGGGACGACGCCGGGGTCAGGCAGCGGCTGCCGAGGGCACGTGGTGAGGAAGAAGTAGGTCCGGCGCGGATGGACGGCCTCGAGCTCCTTGGCCAGGGGACAGGGGGCCACGGACGACCAGCAGGTGCGCTTCATGTACGAGGTGAGGCGGGAGGAGATGATGGCGCACGGGTTGGCGGATCTGGCAGGAGGCGCGTCAGCGAGGTCGCGGTGGGCAGCGGCGCGGTCGCGTGAGGTGGGCCACTTACTGTTGCACGGACGCCAGCTTCTGCGACAGGACCGTCGCGAGCTCCTTGATGAGGTGTGGCCGGTTCGCCGTCGACAGCAGCTGGGCGACGGACGCCTCGACGATGTCGTCATTGATGGCGGCGAGGTCGATCTTGGGCCGGTGGTCGGCGTCGGTCATTTCGACGCTGGCGACGAGGGCGGGCGACGGCGGGGGCGTCTGCTCGGGGACCGTCTCGGGGGCGGCGGCGGCGACATGGTGCGAGCGCTTGAAGCGCTTGATGGGGTGCGAGTCGGGCGACAGCGAGCGCGGGCCCGAGGCGTGCGCCGCTGACGACTTCTTGGACGCGGCGGCGGCGGCAGCACGGGCGGCGTGCGGGACGGGGATATGGATGCCCAGGCTGGGCAGGGAGAGCGACTTGCGGCGCGTGTTGTAGGGCATGTTTGCTAGGCCTCGCACTCGCAGCAGCAGCCGCTGTCGACCTGGTCGCGTTTGTTGTTGTTGGGGAGGCACGGCGGAAGGGAGGCGGAGGGGGGGGGTCGGGAGCGCTCGAGGTCGCGAGGGCAACGGCAGCGTGTCGGGGCTCACGGCGGGCGACGGGGCAGCGCTTCGCAGGCGGCAGAAGGGCAAGAAGGGGAGGACGGGGGCGTGACGGTCGCTGAGGCTATTCGCAAGCAGAACGCAGGGCGCTCGAGGACGAGGCAGGGCGGTTGAGGGCGAGGGGAGGAAGGGGAGGAGACGCCTGGGGTCTGGGGAGCGACTCGACGGGGAGGCAGGAGCTCAGGCGATTTCTGGCGTTGGCTGGCAGGAAGGCAGCAAGCACCCGAGCTTGAACTTTTTTTTTTCCCTTCCCCCTGCATCCTATTGGCCGGCAGGTGGCTGCGAGCTTGCCGAAGTGGGCCCCCTAAACGTCAGTGGGGCGCTTACCCTCCCCCGATGCAGCATCACCAAAATTTGGGGCCCGCAGGGAGGGAGGCGCATTCCAAGGGGCCTGCCCAAGAGGGACATGCCGGCGGCGACGGCAGTGGCATCAAAACAAATGCGAGGACGACTCGGCGCGGACACGGATGCGGAGGACGGGGGACGGAGTCGACGCGGCAGAGACGCCGCCAGGGCCGGGGACCTGCCAGCGAGCCCCCAGCCCAGGGCCTCAGGGACCGCCGTCAAGCACGGGAGCAGGGGCAGGCCTGCGCCGCGAGCCCCTCCCCTATTCCTGCGCCGCCGGCTCTGGCTCCCTTTCTTTTGCTTGCCTCCCTTTTGCCGCCGCCCGGCCTCAGCTGGCGACGGCGCACCGACGTCGCCAATCGGACCGCGCAGCTGACAGACGGCCGCAGGACAGACGGCCGCAGGCAGCTGCATGTTTGCTGCCAGCAGCCGCCGGCGCTCGCCCTTGTTGGCCGCCTTGGCCGTCGCGCCAGTCGCTGAGCCGCGAGTCGTGACCTCACCACTTGCGCGCCTCCAACCATTCCCATCCTGGCCTCGCCTCCGCTCCGCTCCCCTCTGCGGACAACAATAGCTCGACACAATACCGGTGGAGAGCGCCGCCCGCACCAGCGGCCCCTGGGGCAGCCCTGCATGCTGAGGGTCCCCAACGGGCGGCCCTGGCGGCCTCTGCAGCCCGGGCCAATGCCGGGGTGCATACATATGTATGTAGGTGTGTCTGTATGCACATGTGCGCATGCATGCGCCGGCTCGTCAGTGCTCCGGAGCCCGTGGAGCCCGAGTCCCTCGGCGTGCTCAAGGGTCCACGGCCGCGGTCCACGGCCGCGGTCCACGGCCGCCGCAGCGGGGCGCCCCGGCCCAAGCCCGAGGGCGCGGCCGGAACAACGAGGCTCCGGCGCCACCGAGAGCTCCGTCCCAGCACAGCTTTTCGGCTTTCGGCTGCCGACGACGACTCTTACCTCGGCCTTGGTCTGTTTCCTCGATGACGAGCCGCGCGCGGCGGGCCGGCGCGTCACGCACCGCCGAGTTTGCAGCCTGCGCCCTGGCACTGACAGTCCGACCCCCGGCATGCTGGGAACCCTCGCCGTGAACCGGCGCCGCGGCCCTGCGGCTATCTTCGGCTGGCCGTCAGCGACATAAATATCAGCTGCCTCTCTCATCACATCCGATGCGGCCCTGAAAGAAGCCGGCGCTCCGTCTCCCGTCCGCCATGGAGCTCCCCTTCGTCACCCTCGACGTCTTCACCGAGACGCGCCTCCGCGGCAACCCCCTCGCCGTCGTCACCATCCCCGCCGCCGGCCCCGCCCCGACGCAGGCCCAGAAGCAGGCCATCGCGCGCGAGTTCAACCTCTCCGAGACCGTCTTCGTCCACGCCGCCGCCGACCCCGCCGACCCCCGCCGCGCCGTCGACATCTTCCTGCCCTCGGCCGAGATCGCCTTCGCCGGCCACCCGACCGTCGGCGCCGCCGTCGCCCTCGCGCCCCTCGGCGTCTCGTGCCTCGTCACCCGCGCCGGCCCCATCGCCGTCGACCGCCTCGGGCCCCGCGCCGTCCGCGCCGCCGTCCCGCACCACGTCCGCCGCCACGCCCGCTCCCTCCGCGCCCTCGCCGCCGACCTGCCCGCGCACCAGCTGCCCGCGCACCCCCGCATCCGCGACCTCGAGCTCGACGCACCCATCTGCAGCATCGTCAAGGGCGTCAGCTTCGTCCTCACCGAGCTGCCCGACCTCGACCTGCTCGCCCGCGTCGAGCAGACCGGCGCCGCCTTCCCCGTCGCCCGCCTGCTCGACGACGGCTGGCAGACGGGCTTCCTCGGCCGCTACTACTACGTCCGCACCGCCGCCCGCGACGGTCCCGACGGCCTTCCCGTCGTCTGCCTGCGCGCCCGCATGATCGAGCGCTCCTTCGAGGACCCCGCCACCGGCTCCGCCGCCTGCTGCCTCGCCGCCTTTCTCAGCTCCGTCAAGGACAAGCAGACGGCCCCGGCCCGCCGCTACGAAGTCACCCAGGGCGTCGAGATGGGCAGGGAGAGCAACATCGTCGTCGAGGTCGCCATGAAGGACCCCGACACCATCGACACGGTCAAGCTGGCGGGCTCGGCCGTCGAGGTGATGCGAGGCCACATCACCCTCTAGCTGCTGTTTCTCTCTCTTTCTCTCTCTCTCTGTCTCTCTCTCTCTCTCTCTCGCAGCCGAGGCAGGCCATTGCGTACGCGCCACCGTTTCCCCTGCAATCATCATGACATTGCTGCTATCGTACACATAATACAAGTCTTACAGTGCCTCGCCGGCCCTCGTGCGTCATTGTTTCCCCCCAAAAACAAAGCCGCCTCGGGCTGCGCCTCGTCTATTCCCAACCGTCGTCGAATGCACTCGTAATCAACAACCCCGCCCACGCTATGGCCCAAGGTCCGTCCAAGTCTGCGTCCACGTCGCGGAATCATGGTAATGCGCAAGCCACCAACTCCAAGAATGTTTCGTGCTCCTTGTCCCCCCTTGCCTGCCGTCACGGCGTCTAAGCCCGCTGGAGGACCGCGGCGAACCTCTCCGCCACCTGTTGTTGCCCAGCCGTGTCAGTGACCGCGCACCGCCTGCCGCGCCGCCGCAGATGCCACTCACCTCTGGCGTCGACTTGACGAACGGGAGGTCGAAGAACATGTACTTTTCGTTCTTGACGAGTTCGAGAATCGTGTACACGAGGCCCCACGGCTGCGGCCAGAAGCCCACGAGCCGCTCCAGGAGAACCCTCGTGATGTCCTGCCGGATCTCCGACTCCTCGGGGTCGTTGAGGTCCTTGCCGAACATGTAGAGGATGACCTGGCAGAAGTAGTCCGTGTGCGCGTTGGGGAACCGCAGCTGATTGACCATGCTGCACACCAGATAGTACCTGGCCTCGGGCGGCAGCTCGTGGACGAGCAGCGACAGCATCGACACGTCTGGCTCGCTGCCCGTCGCCGTCGAGCTCGGCCTCTGCGCCGCCCGGTTCGCCCCGTGCTGGCCGGCGTACACCACCACCGCCCCAATCACCTGCGCGTTCGCCGCCACGGACACGTGTCCGTACGTCGTCTCCTTGGGCACGCTGTGCGTCATCGTGTGCGCGATCTGCGCGAGCGTGTCCTCGGCCGGCCCGTTCTGCAGCACGTGGTCCACCACCGTCAGGAGCCCGCAGTCTCGCAACACCGCCGTGGCCTCGTCGACGAGCCCGGGGTGCGTCTTCATGTCCTCCGCCCGCTCCGCCTTGAGCCCCGGATGCGTCGGGTCCGGCAGCTTGCCGTAGTTCTGCTGCGGGTTGGCCGAGAGGATGGCGTTGAGCAGCTGCGTGCAGTGCGGCGGGATGCTGGCGCACAGCCTGACGTGGTTGGCCGCGACGAAGTCCGGGAAGTCGTGCTGGAGGATGACGAGGAGCTTCAGCGTGGCCCGGTAGACGTCCTTGGCCACTGGCGACACGTTGAACGCCTTGAGCTGCTCGCCCAGGCAGCTCAGGAGCTGGACGAGCAGCTTGGCGTACGGACCCCATCCTGCGTTGTCCGGCAGCTGCAGCAGCGCCGGGAGGAACGCTCGGTGCTGGATGAGCGAGAGCCAGCCAAAGACGAAGCCGGGCATGCGCAGGGGCCCGAGCGCCTGCAGCCTGGCGGCAAACCTCAGCGTCATGCTCCGCTGCTCGTCCTCCGAGAAGTCCTCCGAGATGTGCGCCTCGTGCAGCAGCATCGACACGAGGCGGAAGAAGACCCTCTGGTTCAGGTGCTCCCCCCTCTTGACCTGGTGGTGGTTGAGAACCAGGGCGATGAGCGCCAGGACCGAGTCGAGCAGCGACGCGCGCGACGTCGAGCCGTCGTCGTGCATGGCCACGAACAGGCAGATGAACTTCGCCAGCGCGTCCGCCATGGCAAACGAGTCGGCAACGCCCCCCGAGTGCGGCATGTGGTCGAAACGGTCCACGGAGAGGTCGACGGCGACGCGGACAAAGAGGAACAAGTCGTCTCGCCCGCGCACCACCTGCTTCGCCTGCAGCTGCTGCATGAAGAGCGCCGTGGCTCGGCTCGACGCGTTCTGGTTGTTGCACAGGTGCACCCACTCTTCGAAGACATACTCCACCTGGTCCAGCCGCCAGGCCGCCTCGTCGCCCTCGGCTGCCCGCGATGGCTGGGACAGGCTCGGGCCCATGAGCTTGCTCTTCAGCCTCTGCCCCGCCGGCGAGCTGCCGTCCTCGCAGATCCAGGCCCACGACGCCTCCAGCGTTCGCACAAAGTCGGCGTACAGGGCGATCGGGCGGTTGTTGAGCAGAGCGAGGTCGAGCATGTGCTCGAGGAACTCGAGGGAGCCCTCCTTACGGGCCTCGAGCGCCTTGGACATGGCCAGGTCGATGTTCCTCCAGTCGAGCAGGTCGGTGCGGATCAACGCGGCCAGCAGAGGCAGGCTGAGGAAGTTGGCACCGGGCTGCTGGCTGAACATGGCCCGGACGCGGCTGTTCAGCCCCGGCCCGGAGATCTTCCTGAGAGTCTCCAAGACATGGATGAGGCTTTCCAGCGTCAGGTTGTCCTCTACCTGCGCAAAGACGATGTTGACAATCTGCTCCGCGGTGTAGATGGCAAACTCCTCCGAGCTCTGCGACGTCTTGATGATGAGCTGGACCAGGGCATCGACAACGTCCAGCAGGGCATGCGGCCTCGGGAGGCTCGCGAAATGGCGTTCCTGGGAGTCGGTGGCGACTCGCTGGAGCTCCGTGAGAAGCTTATTGACACGGTCAGCCAGGCTGCGCACGTCCATCTGGAAGCCGGTTGTTCGCCCGCCCGCCATGACGTTTGCCGCTGCGGCGTGCACTGGCGCGTACGGCTGCAGCTGGGAGCCCATGTGCTGGATCGACGGCGTCTCGGCCGGCGTGGGGATGCTCGGGACCGCGCTGTACGACTCCTGCAAGACCTCGTTTGCCAGGGTCCGCGTGGCATCCGACGTCGACTGCGCGTGCGAGGGCGCCGATGTCGCGGCGTTGCGGGGCTGCCGGGCAAAGTCTTCGTAGATGGCCATCTGCTCGGGGTTGAGGCCGTTGATGTTCGGAGACAGCTTGTACGGGTTCGGGATCGTCATCGCCCAGCGGTTGACGGTGCCGGCGTAGAAGGGCTCGTTCGGCTGCTGCATGCGATGCCGTCGCCGGACCGCGAAATCCTCATCCAGCAGGTCCTCGATCTCGGGCACCGCTCTCTCCTCGGCCTGCTTCTCGATGATGTTGCAGGCCAGGTCGAGGTTCGAGTTGACACACATAATGATGGTACCCTCGGGAAGGCCGGAAGGCAGGTCGTTGGCCAGGTTTCGCATGTAGTTGGTCATGTTGGCCCTCAGGGGCTCCTTTGACGTCACCAGGGCCAGGCTGCCGGCCGTCGCCTTGACCATGTTCACGGCCGACGTTCGCACGCGGCTCTCCTCGGGCTCCGAGACGAAGTCCTTGCGGACCATCTGCACCGTAGAAATTGCGGCAATGGTGATGGACCTGTCCACGACGGGCTGGATGATGTCCTGCAGAGCACGAGTGAGGGCGGTCCGCACGATTTCGTGCAGACGGGCCGTGCTGACAACCATCTCGTTGGTCGGAGGGATGCTGATCAACGGCCCCACGTCGGGGATGCTGGGCGCAACGGCCTGGGGAGACAGGCCCGCGCCGACGACGGGCCCGATGCCGTTCAGGGACAGGTTTTCGAAGGCGTCCAGCTGGTCGTGCGGGATCACCTCGGCCGCCTCTTCCACCGAAGGACGGTTCAGAATCTCCCCCGAGGGCTCAATGCTCTTGTGGTCGAGGTGCAGCCCCTTGCAGAGCACCTCGATTTCGAACTTGAGATTGAGCTTCAGCTCGGCGTGGTGATACAGCTCGATGAGGAGGTGGATGATGTCCATGAGCCACGGGTTGGGCGGGCGAAAAACCGCAGAAGAGGCGCCTTGGATGAGCACCTTGCAGACGAAGGGTATCACGACGATCAGCCTCTTGGTGTCATGGGCTTCAATCAGCAGCTGCTTGAAGGCAATGTTCTTGTGCTTGATCGGCCGGTCACGGGCAAGCGTCAGGAGGCCGAGCCATCCTCCCAGGTTCTTGAGGTGCGATCTTTCGCTCGAGTTTTGCATCGTAGCCTCCGAGTTGAGCATCCGGGCAACGCTGATGTAGGTCTCGCGGAGAACCTCGTTCCAGAGAGCGAGGTCCTCGAACAGCTTGACGAGCTCCAGGTAGACGTGATGGTAGTTGGGCTGCATCTTGGCACGCTCCTCGACCAGATGGCTGGCGAACCACTGCTGGTGTTTGCGCTCCACCATGTCGCGCAGCTCGTTGCGCATCGACTGCAGGGTTCCCTCGGTGATGTTGTTGAGAACAAACTGGATCTTGCCCTGCTCCTCGTCGCCCGGTTCCTCGAAATCGACGTCGTAGGGGGGCGCGTCGATGCCGATGGAGGCGAAAGCGGGGGGCTTGCGTTCGCTGGCGGCGGGCTCGTCGGCGTTGCCGTTGGCGAAGGATTCGCCGGGGAAGCTGAGGCCGTGCGGCGTGCCTGTGCCGTTTCGTGAACGCGCGAGCTCGTCTTCGTGATCCCGGACAATCTCCTCGGCCTTCTTGAAAGCCTCGGTTCCCTGCAGGCCGGGGATCTGCAGAAGCTGCTTGCAGAAGCCGGGCCATTCTCTGAAACGAACCAGGAGCTGCATCAGAGCCTGGAGGCCAAACTTGTACATGGGATCGTCGGGCACATGATCCCGGACGGCCTCGAGTATCATGCCCAGACCAATCTTGAGCGGGAGGTCCGATATCAATTTGTGAGATATTATACCACCAAAAAGAACGGCCGTCGTGGCAAGGGCCTCCAGGGGATAGTCGACGTAGTGGCTGTACTCGTCGAAGAGGCCATGGATCATGCAGGCAAACGCATCCTGGTCCAGGGACTCCCGCGAGTGCTTGTAGCGGTCCAAGATCTCCACGATGGTGCGGACCTGCATCTCGTCTCCGTACATCTTCTTGTAATGCTCCTCCATCTTGCTGTTGGCGGCCTGCGGCAGAGCATTGCCTTCCCTGCCGTTCTTGTCGATGACGTCGTCGTAGCCCTCGCCGTAGTTGATGAGCCGGGGATACGCCGTGATGCAGTGGCGCTGGACCAGGATCAGGTCCTGCACCGGCGCCTTGGGCAAGAAGTCCTCGAGGATCTGGAGCAGGGCGGAGACGGTTCGGACCTGAAGACTGGTGCTCGTCTTGACCGGAGCCTGTCCGTCCGGCGGCCGCTGGAACTGGATCTCCAGGTTGGCCTTGATCATCAGGAATTGCATTAGCGTGCGCGACATCTCGACGCTCCTGTCCGCGTTGAACCGCGCCCAGTTCGCCAGGTCGAGATGGCCCTCGGCGTGCGCATAGGCGGCGAGATCGATGCCAAAGCCGTTGGGGAGGTAGACCAGATCGTCAAGCCAGCCGTGCTTGACGGCGTGATCGAACACCAGGGGCAGGTCGACGGGCTTGACGGCGTGGGCGTCGATCAGCCGCTGAATGACCCAGTCCCTGTCCTTCTTCCACAAGCTGTCGAGGACGAAGTCGTACTCGGGGGATCGCTTGTACAAGAAGTTCTCGAACAGGGAGTTGAGCGTGTCGACGGCCATGGTCGCCCAAGACTGCCTGGGAACCTCAAAGGCAGACACCAAGAAGATGTCGAGATTGGGCACCACCACCTCCTGGAACAGCCGCTTGGCCTCGACGCTCTGCGACGCGTGGACCGAGTTCAGGGCGACGTTGAATATGGCAGACAGGGCGGCGACGGACACCAAGGGATGCTTGACGGCAACTGCTGCCCGCTCCTGCACGCCGGCGGGGGAACTAGCATAGTCATCGAGGTTGATGCTCCGGTGCAGGCCCGGTATTGCAGTGGCATCCAGCTGGTCCGGCGTCAAGGACGCGTACGCGCTGACGAAGGACAGCTGAGCCTCGGGCTCGCTCCACGAGCCGCCCCAGAGCCGCTGGATGTCGAAGTTGTACTTGGGGTCCTGGGCGATGGGCAGCAAGGCCTTGTAGAGGCGCAGGAACTGCGACGACGAGATGCGCGCCGACGGCTGGTCAAAGAACAGCACAACCTCGGTCCAATCAAACGAGCCGGGGAGCACACGCTGCAGGGCGGCGGTGAGCACCGTCGGATCGTGTTGCGGGGTCTGCGTGATGGTCGTGAAGGTGAGTGCTGCCGAGACCTGATCGGGG
The DNA here is from genome assembly GCA_002939055.1 of Hypocreales sp. Mo6-1. Lineage (NCBI taxonomy): Eukaryota > Fungi > Ascomycota > Sordariomycetes > Hypocreales > Hypocreales sp. Mo6-1. The sequence goes on from PNEP01000013.1 coordinate 5,851,250, forward strand.
CCTAGCTGCATGTTGTTAGGCCGACTCTGCAAGTACGACAGACACGCCTCCTCGTCGCGGGTGAAGTCGGCGCCGGTCCGCTGGATGTATCGGGCCAGCGCGTTTGCCGGTCTGTCGGCCAGGACCCTGCCAATATCGAGAGCTGCCAGTACCTCCGAGGGGGGCGCCTGATCCATGGCGATGTATCGTTTGGTGACATAGCTTTGCAGATCTCGCCTAGATGAAGCATTGAAGCTCGGGGGGTGATATTGTAGGAATCGATCGACGATCAACGCGACGAAGGCGGGCGTGAGATCGGCGTGGGCCTCGATATCTGGGCGCGACATGATGTCCATGAAGGTTGGGAAGTTCGTCGACAAGATGGCGTCAGCTGCGGGGGTAGAACGTTAGCATTCTTCGGCCGTCCAGGAGGGCACGCCACATGCCTTTGGTCTTCAGATCGGGACGGGTCCCAGTTTTGAAAGCGAGAGCCAGCAGGGTCTTCTCCAGCGCATCGAGCTTGAAGTGCTCCATGAAGGTCGAGAGATCAAAGTCGCGAAAGATGTCCTCGGTGCCGCTCTCGACCGACTCGGCAATCTTGCTTGCTTGGTCGACATCGTGGGCAATCTTCCGCATCTCAGCGACGAGGATGTGGTAGTTGCCCGGGTTCGCGACCGGCCGGTTGAGGCCGGGGAAGATCTGTGGCGCATTGCCCGCTACCAACCGGGTGAAGTATTTGGAAAAGACTTCCATACCGTGTTCATCGATGAGCTGCGGTTGCAGGAGTAATGTCAGACGAGCCGCGAGGGACACGAGGGGCACGGGGGCCGACCTTTCGTAACTGATCGACCTGCAGCTCCCACTTGGCGCGATCCTTGTCCTCCTTGATGGTGCTGAGCAGAAGGTAGACTTGGGCGACAACAATCTTTGTCAGGGAGTTGGTCCCAGTCGGACTGCTAGTGCTGGGGCTTGCGCCAGCACTCAGGACACCAGCGTGGGACGGATGCGGCGAGTGACCGGTTCCCGTTTGAAGAGTCTGCGCAGGATTTGGTGAGAACGATCCCGCTCTTTGTGGAGGGACCATGGAGGTGTATTGACGGGTGTCGAGGCTTGGTGGTGGAGCGCCTGCCTGTGGAGCCGTGGCAGGCAGGGGGGCTCAAGAAGAGAGGGATGGACGGTGGTTGTGAGACTGGAAGGGAGTCTTGACCAGGTTCCTACATGGGGAGAGGATGGAAGCTCCAGGTCTTGCTCGTCGGGCGCCGGCGGCCGTCGGGAGTTGGGAGCTTCGCGCGACCGGGGCAGCTCGGAGCTCGGGCGAGCGACGGCCAGGGAGAGAGCTCTGGCGGCGACGCACGTTGTCGGCGGCGAGGCTTGGACTCGGCAGACGCCAACCGTGGTGGTTGCCGGACCGATCGACTGGGGGCGCAGGGCAGCGACGCAGGCGAGCCTTGGGGGGAGGAAGCCGTGCCGGGGGAGGGCGATGGTCGGAGGGACGGGTCTGGGTCTGGATGCGATGGAATCAGCTGTCGGAGCCTCGTCGAGGGAGCTTTTGTGGCGGCTGAGGTCGTTGGGAGGAGGTGGTGGAGGACAGAGAGAGCGGAAAATGGCCACGCGCGGGAGAGGCGGTACATTCCGTGCAGCATCAGGGCCCAGGCGGGAACAGCTACCAACGGGGCCCGGTCACGTGACGAGTCAGCCTTGTCGCCGCCGTTGCCCTGCCAACGGCTGCCCCCCCCCCGGCAAACAAAACCGACGTGGGCCGCCAGCCGCGGGCGCCAGCCGCTGCAAGGACGCTGCCCCTACAAAGGACGCCGAGTGCGACGGCAGGGCCTCCCGGACTCCTTTGTGCACACCTTGGGCTGCTTCGCTCCCGTCCCCGCGAGCACCGGCTTGGATCCCCTCCGCGTCGCCGAAGCTCGGTCTCCGGCGGTCCTTGACAAGGCACGATGCCGGCGGCGGCGGCTGACGTCCCGGCGGTCGCGCTGTCCTGTGGGGATCCCCGTGGAATCCGACTGCCGCTCGCGTTGGCTGACGGCGCAGCACCACAGTTGCCAACAACTTCTGGGGCAAGGACGATGCCGGCGTCGGCCCTCTCCTCGATCGCATGCAGGGCGCCAAGCAGACATGCGACGAGCTGAGATCCTTCTACGGCGGTGAGGCTGCCGCATCACACCCGGCCATGTGCGCACGCTGACGTGTCCGGATGGGTCAGCGCGCGCCTCCATCGAGGACGAATACTCCCGGAAGCTCCTCCACCTGTGCCGCAAGTCCCTCGGGTCCCACGAGATGGGGACGCTCAAGACGTCCCTGGATACCGTGCGCGGCGAGGTGGAGTCGATGGCCAAGCAGCACCAGAGCATTGCTGCGCAGATGAAGACGGAGCTGGAAGAGCCGCTGGGCGCCTTTGCCGGCGGCATGAAGGAGCGCCGCAAGATTGTGCAGAACTCGGTCGAGAGGCTGTTGAAGACCAAGATCCAGCAGACGCAGCAGGTCAACAAGGTCGGCCGCCGCGATGCCCCTGGGGATGCGAGGACGACGCTGACGTGAGCCTCGTCCATGCTAGACGCGGGACAAGTACGAGCAGGAATGCCTCAAGATCAAAGGGTACCTCGCGCAGGGCCACATGGTCATGGGCCAAGAGGAGCGGCGGAACAAGGCCAAGCTGGAAAAGACGCAGATCACCCTGGCCACGGCCAACACCGAGTACGAAAACGCCGTCAAGGCGCTCGAGGACACGACGGCGAGATGGAACAGGGAGTGGAAGTCGGCGGCGGACAAGTTCCAGGACCTCGAGGAGGAGCGGCTCGACTTCACCAAGAGCAGCCTCTGGACGTTTGCCAACATTGCGTCGACGGTGTGCGTCAGCGACGACGCTTCGTGCGAGAAGATCCGCATGTCGCTGGAGAAGATGGAGGTGGAAAAGGACATCGTCGGCTTCATCACGGAGCGCGGCACCGGCCAGGAGATTCCCGATCCGCCGAAATACATCAACTTCTGCCGCGGAGACATCACCGACAGCCAGTCGGAGGTGTCGGAAGATGAGAACTACTCGGTCGCGCAGTTCCCTCGCAGCATCAACCCGGCATTCCGATCGTCGTCGCCGCAGCCGTCGACATTTGAATCGCACCACGACCCCAACTCGGCCCTGGCCAACAACCTGGCCCACCGAGAACCGGCGCGGTCGACGAGCCGCGAGGCGACGGTGACGCCCCAGAAGCCCCCGCAGCCGACGAGGATGCCCCTGAACGACCACTACCCCGTGCAGTCGCCCCCTGCTGGCCAGGTGCCGTACGACATGAACCAGCACGGGCCGTTGGCCGCCGTGCCGCACGACCCGTACCCGATGGACGGCATGACGATGCTGTGCCGCACCGCGCCCGCGTCGGACCGGAGCTCGCAGCCGGCGTCGGCGAGGCCGTCGAGCCGCGAGTCTCACAGCGACTGCTCCAACCTGACGGCGGCGTCCAGCCAAGAGCCTCCCAGCGGGAAGACGTCCCCTGCCAAGCAAGATACAACGCCGACTGCGGCGCCGGAGAAGAAGGTGCTCAAGAAGAAGAGCGGCTTCTTCCAGAACCACAGCCCCTTCAGGCGCAAGAGCACCAGAGAGGTCCAAGCCCCGGCCCAGGCCGGCCGAAACACCTGGCATGCCTCGAATGCTCAGAAGATGGGGCACATGGTTTGCGCCTCGCCGCGCAGGCTGGAGGAGCATGCTGACCGCGATGCGCAGGAACGCACGGCCAGCCCGGAGCCCATCGATGCCAACGCCAGCCTCGCCCTGGGAGTCGGCCAGAACGTGCTGCCGGTCACGACCCAAGACACGCAGCGGCGCATGGTGCGGGCTCCGGCGCCCGAGGTGGACGAGAGCGACCCCATCGCCGTGGCCCTGGCGGAGCTCAAGGAAGTCAACCAGGGCAAGCAGTCGTCGGTCAGGATGTCGGCGGACCACTACCACGGCATTGCGACGCCGGTCCCTGGCGCCGAGAGCAGGGTGTCGCGGACCGTCCCCGCGCCCGGGAGCCACGACATGACGGCGACGACGCGCGGGACGCCTCCTCCCTCGTATCAGCACCCGGCCCAGGTGTCGAGACTGGGCGTGCCGCCGCCGGCGGTGACGTCCAAGGCGATGAAGGAGGCCACCAAGAAGGTGACGGACCAGACGCGCACCATATTCGGCAACGCCGGCAGGGGAGAGGCGGGGAGCCGCGGCGCGTCTCCGGCCTCGCGACCGGGGACGCGCGGCAACGACATGCCTCGGGCCGCGTCGCCGGCGCCGGCCCGGAGCGCGTCGCCGCAGCCGCGGCCGACGAACGACCACCGCGGAGGCGGCTACCGGTCGGCGTCGCCCAACCCGTACAGCGGCCACCACCGGGGCTCCTCGCAGCCCAGCCTGTCGCACAAGCGCGGGGCCGACGCGGGCCGCTACGGATCGGCGTCTCCGAGCGGGTCTGCCGGGGCCGCGTCTCCGTCGCCGTACCGAGAGTACAACCGGCCGCAGAGCAGCTACGGCGGCGGCGGCGGCGGCAGCGGCGGCGGCGACATGGCCGTCCAGCTGGCGCCCGTGGGGGACGACGGGTACGGATCCCAGAGGAGCAGACCCAGCCGCGCCGACTCGCGCGCCATGGGGCTCTACGACGGGGGCTCGCGGCCGCGGAGCAAGAGCGTGGCAGATCCCGCCAGGCAGTACTCTCGAGACGGCCGGCCGATCCTACACTTTGGTAAGTCGAGGACCAGGCCAAGCCGATGAAGACGCCGCTGACCGAGCTTCAGCCCGCGCCCTCTACATGTATCAGGCAGCCATTCCCGAGGAGCTAGGCTTCGCCAAGGGAGACTATCTGGCCGTCTTCCGCCACCAGGACGACGGGTGGTGGGAGGCTGAGGTCCACGGCGGCAATGGCCGCATTGGGCTGGTCCCAAGCAACTATCTCCAGCCATGCTGATGATTTCGAGAACATATTGCTTTGCGGAGGGTACAGGTTGCAGGTTGCAGTGTAGGCAGGGCGATTTCAGTTTGGGAAGCGAACGGGACGTGTACATGCCATGTACGACGTGCTGTGGATACGCTCTTTTTCTATTTTCCTTCTCCTGTCTCCCTTTTCGTTGCTTTTCCCTCCGGAACGATGCACCACATGTCCTTTTATGCAGAGAATGGCAGTTTGTTGATCTGGCTGAGCCGAGGTGTCCAGTCTCAGGTGAAATATGCCCCACCCAAGCTCCTTACCGCAAGCGACGTCGCGACCCCATGCGCGTCATACCTGCACAGCACCTCGGCGAACGCGCAGCCTCTGCAGCGCTCTGGTGATATGGCCCAGCTGCCGATGCCGGCGAGATCGCGCTGAGAGAAGGCAAAGCTAGCTCGGGGTCTCGCAACTTGCGCAGCAGCAATGGTAAGGGCGCGCGCCGGCGCTCTCCAGACTGCCTGCTGACCATGGCTGGCAGGACGCCCTCGAGGAGACGATGCGCGTCGCGACGTCGAAGCCCGTGCAGCGGGCGGCCGTCAACACGGTGCTCGTCGTGTCCGCCGCGGCGACGCTCTTCTGCCTGGCGGCCGTTGCCACGGGCCTCTTCTTCCAGAACTTCGTGCCCGACCGGTTTGTGACGACGCCGGTGCACCTCCAGTACGGGTACGTGGCGTGTCCGCCAGGCGCGCAGATGCTTGCCGCCGCCGACTGACAGGCTTGTGCTCGTTGCAGGTCGGGCCCGAATCCGTACGGCGTCGCGTCCCTGACGAGGCCGCCGATGATCAAGTCGCAGCAAGAATACGACATCTCCGTCACGCTCTCGATGCCGCGGTCGCCGGCCAACCTCGAGCGCGGCAACTTCATGGTTGCGCTGTACTTGCTCGGCTCCGAGGCCGGCGAGAAGCTCGAGGCCGGCGAGAAGCTCGAGGCCGACGCCCGGCACTTCGCCAACGCGCCCGCGCACCTTGACAGCCGCAAGGTCCTGTTCAGCTCGCGGCGGCCCGCGCTCGTGCCGTACGTCGACCCTATCGTGTCGGTCGCCAAGCGACTCCTCTTTCTCCTCTACCACATGCTCGTCCCCGGCTCCCAGACGTGCGAGATGAAGGTGGCGCTGGCCGAGCGCCTCGCCTTCGCCAAGGACGCCGTGCTGCCCGCCTCGGCATACGTCGAGGTCGAAGGCGGGCAGGACATACAGATCTACAGCGCGGCCCTGACCATGGCGGCACAGCTGCGGGGGCTGCGGTGGCTGATGTTCCATTACCGGACGCCTACGTACCTGGCCTTTACCCTCTTCTTCTGGGCGTGCGAAGTCTTGTTCATGGGCCTCGCGTGGGCGGCATGGGTCGCCGTTGTCGGGCCACGGGGCCCCTGGGCCAAGCAGGGCGGCCGTCTGTCCCACGACGGAGACGACGACGACGGGCCGGCCAAGGACGAGTTCTCCCATCAGCCGCCCAGCTTCCCCGGGGGGCAGCCGCCGCCGAAGCACGAGCCGGAGGTCAAGGAGGAAGACGTCGGGGAAGGCGGTCGGCGCATCTCCGACATGCCCGCGGGCGGCGCTGACGCAGACGACGAGGGCGGGCTCGGCGAGGCTGGCGGCGGCGGCGGCGGCAGCAGGCTGCAGCACGAGCACGACTCTGGCCGGGGCACGAGCTACGGCGAGCAGGGCGGCGGGAGCGTGCGCAGGAGAGCGTCCCGGCCTGGCGGCGTCACGCAGGAGGACTCGCGAGGGCGCAGGATGGAAGGCGGCATGAGTTGACTGGTCATTGACGCTGGGTGATGCTTGGATGCTTGCCGCCGACCCGAGCGACGGGACGCTTGGCCCAAACAGGATAGCCCTCCCGCCCCCAAATTGGCGGCTCAGGCCCGGACCATCAGGTTGATCCGGCCGGGCCGGACCCCTCCCTTGCCTTCACTTGGCTCCATGCTGCTTCACTGCTAACAAACATTCGTCGATTGACTGCTGGCTGCCAAACCGCCGCTGCTGTGTCACCCTGAGCAATATCCTCGACCCGGTTCATGGGCGAGCACGCGAAGCTGTCCTCTTTCTGCCTCTCTCCTCATCCCTTTTGGGCCGTCCCCTCTCATTGGCATATAACTGCGCTCCGCTCCACTCCGCCTCCGCTGTCGGTCTGGCGACGACGTGCACCTGGCTTTGAGATGGCTGGCTGCTGAAGCCTTCTAGCGCGCCGCCCCGTCACCGCAAAGTGTCCGCTGTGCTGCGAGCCCGCGTGCACCCCCGCCACCGCCCTTCGGCGACGACGATTCCGCCTCGCGCCCGTGGCCAACAGAGCTCCATCCGCAGCCCGGAGCCTTGCCTGCCCGCTGCTCTTCTGCGACGACGCGTCGACGCTGCCTCTGTGTGGCCTCTGCCGGCGAGCCCCCGCCACGATGCCCTGCTTCAAGGGCATAGCCGTCAGCATCCATGCAAACGGCGCCCCGCTGCCCGAGTACGGCGTCCAGCGCCAGTCGAGGCTCTCCCGCATCAGCAACTACATCCCCGTGCCCCAGCCGACCATCAGCCCCGACTCCAACAAGCCCGAGCCGGCCAAGTTTGCCATCTCCATCACCCTGCTGACCCCGGGCCTGCCCATCCCCTACTCGGCGCCCAAGCCGACCGAGAGCAACCCGTACCCGAAGCCGCAGTTCGTCGGCAGCCTCCACCCGGGTTCCGCCAATGAGCGCGGCAAGTTCGCCGGCATCGTCACGCCCTACATCCCCATGACCAACTCGGACAACGAGACGATTGCCGCCTACATCTACTTCGACGGCCGCGCCAAGGAGGAGGTGGCGACGCTGCTCCGGCCCGGCGAGGAGACCTGGGTCAACAGCCGCTGGGTCCAGGTCCCCGAGGCCGAGGGCGGCGGCCTGGCCGAGCGCGAGTTCCTCTTCCGCGAAGTCGGCCTCGAGCGCTGGCTCAACGGCCTCGACCTGCAGGGCCACGACGCCGCCGAGAAGCTCGAGAAGCGGCGGCAAAAGTTCGAGAAGCGCCAGCGCCGACAGAACATGGCCCTCGACGGCGCCGCCGCCACCCCCGCCTCCGCCGCCGCCGCCGCCGACTCGGAAAAGAGGGCCCGCAAGGACACGCTGCGGTACGGCGCCGACGACGCCTCGCCCATCGAGGCCGTCTTCGACTCGGACTCTTGGTCCGACGACGACGACGAGCCCCCCGAGGCCACCGGCCAGATCAAGGTGGCCATGTTCCGCGTCCTGGCGTCCGGGGAGATTAAGAAGGGAGAATACTCGCCCCAATTCGACGCGCACGACGGCGATGACGACGCGGCCGCCGGCCCGGACAACGGCATCAACGCCGACGTCGAGCACACGACGAGCTTCGCCAAGCCCAAGACGCTCGATCCTAAGACGATTAGCACTCAGACAGTGACGGGCATCGACGGGCCGGACAAGCCGTACGCCGTTTTCACCTTTTTCTACCGAGGCGAGAGTAAGTTGACAGGCCTCCGGCGCCCTCCTAGGCCTCCGGCGCCCTGCCCGTGGCCACGAGCTCGGCTGACCCGACTGCAGAGCAACTGCAAAAGATTGGCGTCATGCAGTCGTCCAAGAACCCGGCAGCATCGTCAGGATCTGCCAAGCGCCGCTCGGGTCAGCTGGACTTTTCCAGCCTGGGTCCCCTCAAGGCGGGGGGCACCGTCGGCTTCACGGCATTCCGAGACCAGGATTCCGAGATGGCGCGGCGGAGAAAGGCAAGAAAGAAGAGCAACGGCAACATTGCAGACGACAGCGACGACGACGACGACGACGACGATAGCGAGGTTGTCGGCAAGATGGAGGACCTCGACGACAAGGAAGGCGAGCCGAGGCTGGCCCAGGATGACTCCAAGTTTGGCGGAGAATTGGCGGATGGCGTCAACCGTATCCGGGTATGGGACCTCGATTCTAGCAGCAACCGACAAGTTAGCTAACAAGCCCCTGCAGCTCAAGCGTGCACATTCGACCGAGCCGGATGGCAACTCGACCCCCGAGGCATCGCAGCGAGCGGCGGCCGACGAATCGCCCTCCCCCCCCGGCGCACCGGCTGGGCAACTCGCGGCCTCTACTCTGGGCACCCAGGACATTCCCGCGGAGGCGCTCGTTGGCAGCCCGCTCAAGAAAGCGCGGCCGAGCATGGACCAGACCAACGCCGAGAGGTATTCGCCGTCTCAGAGCCTCAGCGCCGCGCTCGACGCCCCGGCGTCTGACAGGTCAGCACCCGCCTCTGGCGCTGCCAGTGCTGCTGCGACGAGCACCAAGGTTGAAGAGGAGGAGCTGTAGACGGGGGCGTATGGGGGCACGAGCAGGCACAGCCGACGACGCGAGAGCTGCGCCAGCTACGAGCGAGCTACCCGGACGGAACCCAAAGCCTGGTCGACGGCGGGGGAGGAGCCTTGCTCGGCTGCCGGTTAGACCCAACTTTGCAACGACGGCTCGGGATCGGATGCATGTAAAGCCTGTCACGAGTAGGGGGCAGTGTCGACGGAGTTGAAGGGCCGGGGATCCAGGTTCAGGACCCGGAGAGCAGGGGGCGGCCCGTCCAGATATTACATCCAGCGAGGGCCCGTCCAGATATCACATGCAGCGAGGAGGGGAGTTGAACGGGGTTTAAGGAATAGATGAGGTAGTTTGCTGTTGCCGGGGCCGGCCTGCTGCGTGTGCGTGAAGGGGAGCTGGACCTGGGCCGGATGCTGCACTGTTGAAGACTGCGCCAACCACCCCTTGGCTGTTGCATCTATGCTCCTACATACACGGCGGACAAGGTCCGGTCCTCGGCCTGGGCCTACCGACAGCAACCGCAGTGTCACTCGGAGGTATCTACTGCGAGCCGTCGAATGCGACTGTGCATGCATGAAGCAGGGATCCATCGGCTCGCCAGCGACCAGCCACCGGCTGTCTCGGAGGTTGGCCGCCGTTGCGTATGTATGTACTTGCAGACGGGTAAGCTGACGGTGGTGAGTCCGAGCCCGTTCACGTCACCAGCCTGGGCTCTAGAGAAACGCCTGTTCTCGCAACGAGCTCCAGCTCGAGACATCCAGCCGCCTCCTAGCCGAACGACATGGCCTGGCTCGCCGGCGTCACGCTCGCGCTGTCAGCGGCGATCCTCGGCTGTGCCGGGGCCGGGCCGGCGCAGAAGCCCGTGTCGGCCGGGCCGGCGGCGGCGCGCGCGGGCCCGTTGACGCCCGAGTTCGGCCGCTTCGTCAGGCACAAGCTGGACAAGTGGCGGGTGCCCGGCATGGCCATCGCCGTCGTTGACGGCCACGACGTCCACGCCGAGGTGCGCCGCCGAGCCGGGCCCGAAGGCTGACCCGAGGCTGATGGCCGGCGGCAGGGCTACGGCTTCGCGACGCTGCCCGACGTCCGGGCGACGGCCGAGACGCTCTGGTTCGGCGCGTCGACGACCAAGGCCCAGGTCGCCGCCGCCCTCGCCCATCTCATCGACTCGCGGCAGCACCCCGAGCTGGCGCGCGGCTGGGCGACGCCCATCTCGTCCATCCTCCGCGACGACTTCGTGCTGCAGGACGCCTGGGCGACGGGCCACGTCACGCTCGACGACGCCGTCAGCCACCGCTCCGGCATGCCTCGCCACGACAAGGCGGCGGCGCACCTCGTCAACGGCTCGCAGGCCACGCCCCGCGACCTCGTCCGCAACCTCCGCAACCTGCCCATGACGGGCGAGCCGCGCGTCTCCTTCTACTACTGCAACCTCATGTACGTGGCCCTGGGGCACGTCATCGAGACCGTCACCGGCAGCTGGCTCGGCACGGTGCTGCGCGACGCCATCTGGGCGCCGCTCGGCATGAACTCGACCTACCTCCGCCTCGAGGATGCCCAGGCGGCGCCCCAGCACCTCGCCACCGGCTACTACTGGGACAAGGGCGCGGGCGAGTACAGAGCCGTCGCGCCCATGGAGCTTACCGAGATGAGGGCCGCCGGCGGCGTCATCTCCAACGTCGTCGACTATGCCCAGTGGATCAAGTGCCTCCTCCACCAGGCGCCGCCTTTCCCCCCCAGCGTGCACCGGGACATCCGGACGCCGAGGGTGCTCGCCTCGACGGCTCCCCGCGGCGGCCTCGACATCTCGCTCTATGGGCTCGGCTGGTCGCGCACGCTCTACAAGGGCCACGTGCTCTACACGCACGACGGCGGCCTCGATGCCTTTGGCGCCCAGGTCTACTGGCTGCCAGATGCCAAGTTCGGCGCCGTTGCCTTTGCCAACACGGCCTCGACGTCCAATGCCGTCGAGGACGTCGTCATCTTCCGCCTGATCGAGGACAAACTCGGCATCCCCGAGGGCGAGCGCTTCGACTTTGACAAAAAGTGCGCCAACGATCCCGTCCGGACGAGGGCGCTGGCTGACTGTGCGCTAGGTGGCAAGACACCATCAACAAGACCTGGGGCGAGGTGCACCACGCCGACAGGATCGTCTTCCCCGACCACCCGGACCCGCCGCTGCCGTCGACGTTCGAGACGGACGACCTGGTCGGCACGTATTCGAACCCGGGATACGGCGCCTTTACTCTGCGCCAGGAGCCGAACCCCGACGAGCCGGACGAGACGGTCCTCGTGGCAGACCGCATGGACATGACGTGGCGGTACCAGCTCAGGCTGCACCACGTATCTGGGGACTACTGGATAGTCCACGGCAGGGTGCCCGGTAACCCGACCTTTCTCAACGAGTTCGAACCCGCTGAGTTCCGGAGGGGCGTTGACGGCAAGGTGTCGGAGCTGGAAATCGAGTGGTCGAGCCGCCTGGATGGCCTGTACGAGGGCAAGGCCATCTTCAAGAAGGTGTCGTAGCGGAGCCGGGGCCCCGAGGGTCCCGTGTCCTACCCAGGGGATGTCAGTCAATTGGATAGACATTGCAAGTTAGAAGGCAAGTGTAGGCGAGAAAGCGAAGATCAGACTGTTGAGCTTGGTGATGTGAACAATCAACATGGGGATTCAGTTGGCCGTTCTTGAGATATCATCACACAGAGGACGCCGTGGCAAATAGGGGCACTGCACGTACCTGCCTGTGTTTCTGCTGCACCGCAGCGACGGACACGTTGCGTGACATATGTATGAGCCAGATTGGAAACAGATGAGATGGCTGGCTTCAAATTTGTTGGCGCCGAAGACCCGACAATTGCATATCGCCTGAGCCGCAGCCCGGCCGCCATTCATGCACGTCGCGGGGCTGGCCCACGTCGCCCTGCACACGAGCAAAATCTGCACTGTGCTGCCCCTCAGCAACCCCACCATCAGCTACATATACGCCATCCATTGCCCTCTCAGTCTTGTCTCGTCTTGACCTGCGACGACCCAACAGCTCTGGGTTCTGCCTCCCTGCGTCCCGTCGTCACATCCTGCCGAACACGGAGCCGTCAAGATGGCAAACAGTAAGCACGCGAACTGCGCGACGGAAGCGGAACCCGGGCACTAACCGCGCATCTCTACCCAGACCCAAACTACGAGGAGGTTGCCAGTATGCGGCCGCCGTCTCTGCTTCTCCGCCGGCATGCGTCGAGTTGCTAACAGGGCACTTCGCCGAGCAGAGCAGTTTATCGAATTCTACTACAACACCTTTGACGCTGACCGCAATAATCTGTCGAGCCTCTACGTACGTCGGCAGCGACCCTGATGACGAGGACGGCGTGCTGACTCTCGTGCAGCGCGACCATTCTATGCTCACCTTCGAGTCCTCCTCGGTCCTGGGAGCCAGCGCCATTGTCGGTAAGCTGACGGTACGAGACAGCCCGGGCGCATCCCCGTCTGCTGGCCTGTCACTGACGAAGCTCTGCAGTCGCTGCCCTTCCAGAAAGTCAAGCACCAGGTCTCGACTCTCGACGCCCAGCCGTCCCACACCGATGGCGGCATCATCATCTTGGTTACGGGCCAGCTTCTGGTACGCACCACTTCTCAGCCTCTGGCTTGGCGAAACGCAGATGCTAACACGCGTTTGCCTCCAGGTGGACGAGGAGCAGCGCCCGATGAACTACGCCCAGAGCTTCCAGCTCTTGCGCGATCCGAACGGCCAGTACTTTGTCTTCAACGACCTCTTCAAGCTGGTCTACGGCTGATTCCCGCGTTGAATGCCTGTGGGCGAGAGAAGCTGAGTTGGCCGAGCGGATGGAGGCAAGACAGGATGATGACACGACGTTCAAGATACACGGAAGGGGCAGTGAGGAAGAGACTGGTGCTCTACGCTGATGAACTCGACATGTTTCCATGCTGCAGCCGCTTAGACAGCCGAGTTGAGCCATGCTGGGCCACTGCAGCACAAGCGCGATTTCCAGAATAGTGACCAGCTGGAAGGCCTGCAGTGGGTACGGTTGTAGGCAAAGCCTTGATTGACTTGGATAGATGGGCGTGGCCTCTGTGTGCTATCTAGCTTGTTTGGCTTGTGACATCTTCAAGTTGAATTCCGTACATCGGAGCAGAAAGTTGTCCGTTGAAGGACCTGGAGGCGTTGCAAGAGGCGATGTGACTGGTGGGGCCGCTCCACCGTGTTGCTGGGGCAATCGGCCGTCATCCTCCGACTTCATTAACGTGACGATTTTGCCCTGCCGACGCGCCCGGACGCTCAAGCACCCACGTCCTCGATGCACCGCCACGACGGCAGGCCGAAGCCTGGTGCCGCCTTTGCATTTAAGCCCAGCGACACCATCGCATCCTCCGACGCTCCCGACTTCGCCCAGCGCCGCCAGCCAGCCGATCCTGCGCTCCAGGACGCCGGCACCATGGTCAACGAACGAGTGCCGCCAAAGGCGCCGTCGCAGCCGCTCGAGAAGCCCGGCCATGGCGGCGAGCCCCAGCGGGACAAGTCTCCAGACGACGACGTGGACATCACCGCCGTGGTGCAGGGCTGGTCCGCCGTCAGCTCGGGCTGGTCCGCCGTCAACTCGGGCTCTTCTGGGCTCGCGTCGACGAGCCGTCCGGCGACGTTTGGGCACCCAACCAAGATGACATCGTCTCTTAAGCAAAAGGCAAGCGTCTTCATCCACCAGAAGACCCGCCCCGAGCACCACCTGGGCACCAAGGTCTCTGGGCCCAGCCAGCCGACATATCGAGACCGACTCCCTCCGCCGATGCCCGTCTTCAACTCGAACGCGCCTTTCGACGCGCCCCCGTCCCACCATGGCGACGAAGTCTTCTACACCGATCCGTCCAAGGCAAGCGCCGACCTGAAAGCCTTGCTCGAGGGCGGCATGGACGACGACGAGGCCGAGGGGGAAGAACAGCCTAGGGAGGCGGGGCAAGAGAAGGACGAGTCGGCCGAATCACAAGAACAAACAACCCAACAGAAGACTGACTTGGTCGTCGGCATGGATGGTGTGGTAGACGGCCTCAAGGTGAAGCTGCTGCCGCATCAGGTCGAGGGCGTCAACTGGATGCGAGGCCGCGAGCTCGGCCCCGTCAAGCGCGGCAAGGTCCCCAAGGGCGGGCTCCTCGCCGACGACATGGGCCTCGGCAAGACGCTGCAGACCGTGTCCCTGATGCTGACGAACCGAAAGCCCGCGCCCGACGACAAGCGCTGGAAGAAGCACTACGAGGGCATCGAAAAGCCGACGCTGGTCGTTGCCCCGCTCGCACTCATCCGACAATGGGAGCATGAGATCAAGGACAAGGTGGCCAAGTCGCATGGGCTCAAGGTGCTGGTTCACCACGGCCCCCAGCGGAGCAAGCGCTTCAAGGACCTGGCGCCCTACGACGTGGTCATCACCACCTACCAGATCCTCGTCTCGGAGCACGGCCAGTCGTCCGCCGCCGCCGCCGGCCTCAAGACCGGCTGCTTCGGCCTTCACTGGTGGCGCGTCGTCCTCGACGAGGCGCACAGCATCAAGAACCGCAACGCCAAAGCCACCAAGGCGTGCTACGCCCTGCGGTCCGAGTACCGGTGGTGCCTGTCGGGCACGCCCATGCAGAACAACCTCGCCGAGCTGCAGTCGCTCGTCCGCTTCCTGCGCATCAAGCCCTACGACGACCTCGGGCAGTGGAAGGAACACATCGACATGCCCATGAAGGACGGAAAGGGCCACATCGCCATCCGGCGCCTTCACAGCCTCCTGCGCTGCTTCATGAAGCGGCGGACCAAGGACATCCTCAAGGAGGAGGGCGCGCTGAACCCCGGTGGCAAGCCGTCCGCCGACGGGGGGGCCTCGGCGACTGGCTTCCGGCACACGGAGCGCAAGGTCGTCACTGTTCCGGCCACGCTGGACGCCGCCGAGCGCAGGTTTTACAACCGCGTGGAAGAGCGCGCCGACAAGAGCCTCGAGGCCATGCTGAAGGACAAGATCAGCTACGCCAACGCCTTCACCTTGCTGCTGCGTCTGCGGCAGGTCTGCAACCACCCCAAGCTCGTCGAGGGCAAGCTGCACAGGGATGTCCTGTCGACCGGCTCCAGCCGAAGAGCGCAGGATGTCGACGTGGACGCCGTAACGGACATGTTTGCCGGCATGGGAATTGAGTCCACGAGCTGCGGTATCTGCGGCAAGATCCTGAAGGGCGTCGACACCGGCCTGGGACGGGGAAACTGCTCAGAGTGTGAGGAGGATCTGGCGTACTTTAAGCAGCAACGCCAACCTTCGGAACGCAAGCGGCCCAAGAAGTCCAAGAGCAACAAGGTCGACAAGGCAGCGTCGGAGAAGAAAAAGGAGGAGGCAGACGCGGAACCGGCAGCGCGAGAGCAGGACAAGCAGGCCCAGCGCCGCCCGCGGAACCGAAACGCCGTCATCGACAGCGACGACGAGGAAGAGGCCGACGGCAGCTGGCTCGTGCCCGAAGGCGAGCGGGGCGACGTGCGCCTGGGCAAGGCGGGCGGCGAAGACGACGAGAACGCCGAGGGCGGCGGCGACTGGATCGGCTCGGAGGACTCGGCCGACGAGACGGACGACGACAAGGACCGGAGCAACCTGGGCAGCTTCGTCGTCGACGACGAGACGGCCAAGAAGGAGGCCGGGTATCGGTCAGCGGGCGAGGCGAGCGACGACGACGACTCGTCGCTCCTGTCCGTGTCTGCCTTGACGAGCAAGATGGCGGCCCAGACGCTCGAGGACAGCCGGCCGGCGGCCCCGCACGGCCGCGCCCCGGAAGCCGGCTCGGGCTCGGACGCCGGCTCGGGCTCGGACGCCGGCTCGGGCTCGGACGCCGGCTCGGGCTCGGACTCCGGCGCCGACTCGGAGGCGGAGGTGTCAGACGACGGCGAGCAGGTGGTGGCGTCGGCCAAGATCCGCGAGCTCACGCGGCTCCTGCGCGCCGAGGCGCGCCAGCACAAGTTCATCGTCTTCTCGCAGTTCACGTCGATGCTCGACCTCGTCGAGCCCTTCCTCCGCCGCGACGGCTTCGCCTTTGCGCGCTACGACGGCTCCATGCGCAGCGACGCGCGCGAGGAGAGCCTGCGCCGCCTGCGCGAGGACAAGCGCGTGCGCATCCTCCTCTGCAGCCTCATGTGCGGCAGCCTCGGGCTCAACCTCACGGCCGCCACGCGCGTCATCATCGTCGAGCCCTTCTGGAACCCGGTAAGCCCCCCCCCCCGGTTCGCGCGCGCCGCCGGCTGACGCCGCCCAGTTCGTCGAGGAGCAGGCCATCGACCGCGTCCACCGCCTCAACCAGACGGCCGACGTGACCGTGTACAAGCTCACCGTCGCCGACACGGTCGAGGCGCGCATCCTCGACCTGCAGGACAGGAAGCGCCTGCTGGCCGAGCAGACCATCGAGGGCGGCGCGCGCAAGGAGGCGGTCAAGCTCGGCCTCGCCGAGATAATCGACCTGTTCAAGCCCGGCGCGCACGTCGAGGCCGAGGCGCCGCCGGCCGAGCCTCCCGCCGCCGAGCCCCCCGCCGCCGAGCTGCAGCAGACGGCCCGCCGGCCCGGCGCCGAGCCGCCGCAGCGCAAGCCGGCGCGGGAGGAGAGCGCCGTGTACGGCCGGCGGTGGTGACGCCGGGCATGCGGGCTTCTTTGGCATGGTTCATGTATGGCGTTGGGCGATGGGTTCGGCTATAGGGGTAGATACACGAGGAAGAAACACGTCACGGCAGGCCTCGTGCCTGTCCCAGCTGCTCCAACCGAGCGCGCCCGCGCCGTCCCAGAACAACACCAACAGGCGCAGCAGCCGCAGACACACGCGCAGACCCGTCATCCGTCTCTGCACCGGCCGCGCTCTAGCGGTAATAGTCGCTCGGGTTGGGCGCGCTGGGGCCGGTGCCGGGGGGCACGTAGGGCTTGTACTGCTGCTCGGCGGCGAGGCGCGCGTCGTAGGCGGCGGCCTGGGGCTGCGGCGGCGGCGGGTGGTCGGGGGGGCTGTAGCCGTGATACTGGGCCTGCTGCGGCTGGGCGAAGGGCGCGGCCGGGGCGGCCTCGTCGGGGGCCACGGCGTGGCCGTTGTGCGGCGCGACGGGCGAGTCGTAGACCGACGTGGCCAGCTCCTGTGCGCCGTAGGTGCTCTGGGGCCGCTGCTGCGCCTGCGAGTAGGCCGTCGAGGCCGGCTGCTGCGCGTAGGGCGCGTAGCTCTGCGGCGGCGGCGGCGGCGGCGACGCGGCCTGCTTGCCGTGCGCCGTCACGCGCGGCGACTGCTCCCGCGGCGGGTACTGCTGCTGGGCGCCCTGGGACGGCACTTCGGATCCGGCCACGTAGAAGGGAGCCGACGGCACCTGGAAGCTGGGCGGCGGCGAGGCCTGATACTGGGCCTGCTGGTCTGAGGGCGCGCGCGTCAGCCACGGCGCTCACGGCCAGAGGCGGGGGAGCGCTACCTGCTTGAGGCCCTTGGGCGTAGAAGCCCTGCGCATCGTGCGGCTGGCCCTGGGCCGCATATGCGCCGCCATAGCCCTGGCCCGGAGGCGCCGGGCGCACGGCGTACTGGTGGTAGCTGTGCTGGGGCGGGTGGGACATGGACGACTCGAGCAGGGCCTCGTAGTCCCTCCGCGCCTTGATGAACTTTTCGTTGAGCTGTGTGAAGTCGTCTGGACGCCGCGTCAGTCTCGCCACGGGACGCCACGGCAGCCAGACGGCAGACGACGCACCCTTCTTCTGCGAGTACTTTTCAATGAGCTTGATCAGCTTGGGCCGGATGGCCAGCGTCTGGTGGTAGAGCTTCTGCGCCGGTCGTCAGAACAGCCCGTGCGGTGCGAGGGACGCGGCGACGCACCGAAATCTCCTCGTTGTCCTCCTCCCGCGGCGCCGTGTTGGAGGCGCTCAGCAGCGTCAGCAGCTTCTCCACGTTCTTGATCTCGGCAAACACCTCGGCCTCCATCTGGGCCTCGCGCTGCAGCTCGTCCGGGGTCGGGTCCGTCAGCTTCTCGACGTAGTTGAGCGGGAAGATGCCCGTCTTTCCCTTGAGCGACCCCCGCCACCAGTCCTTGTAGACGCTCTCGAGCACGGCAATGACGTCGCCCTTGCGGAACTCGAGCTCGCCCGCCTCCGAGGGCGCAAAGTCGTAGAGTGCGCGCACGCGGCTGACCGTCGCCGCCGTGGTGCCGGCCGGGACCGCCGGGGTCGGGGCGGCGTCTTGCTGCTGCGCGCCGGGCGCGGCCTGGGAGCCCGAGGCGGCCGGGGCGGCCTTCTTGCGCTCCTCCTCCTGCAGGCTCAGCCGCAGGGCCATCTGCAGCTCCTCCTCTTCCTTCTGCCGGTCCGAGTCGGTCAGGCCCTGCTTCTGGGGCGCGCTCGGGGGCTGCAGCGTGGGGTTGCTCTGCTTGAGGCGGTGGTAGGCGTCGTGCATGATTCCCAGGTCGGCGTCGTTGCTGAACATGTCGCTCCAGTCCTTCATCTTCTCGAGGATCTTGGCCTTGACCTGCGTGTGGGTGTTGCGGTCGTTGGCCAGCTTGAGCAGGGCTTCGGTGAAGGCGCGGCTCGAGACCTCGCGGTGCATGGGCGTGCCGCAGTTCTGGCACAGGGCGTGGGCCAGCTGTCGAGGGAATGAAGCGTCAGCGCACCGCCCGCCGACGGCCCGCCGGGCACGGCATGGCGGCGAGAGACAAACCTCGAGAGTGTAGAGCTGGACGTTGGCGTTGCGGTGCGCCAGCCGCTTGATCATGCTCTGGACGGCCTCCTTGGGGCCGTTCTGGTCGCCCGATACCTTGTCGCACACCTCGATGATGGCGCCCCAGTCCTCGGAGGTGAGGTTCTCGTCGGTTGCCTTGGCTGCGGCCCGTCGTCAGCCACCAGCGGCCACGGGTCCTCGTGCGAGAGGTCCTCGTGCGAGAGGCCCTCGTGCGAGACTCACCAACGACCTCGTCAAAGGGCCCTGGCGCTGCTGCTCGGAACATGGCTGGCAGGCTGCCCGCGGCGCGGATTGGGGACGCTTTCGGCAGCCCTGGCTCCCTGGCCCAAGGCAAGCTCGCCTCACCACGAGCCTCGAGATGGCCTCGTTGCGCGGCTCGGATCGCAGCCGTCGTGCCGTCCGGGACGGGAGAGCGTATGGAGAGCCTGGCTCAGTCGTCACAGCCGGGCTCGCTTGTCGATGGCTGGTGGCGGGCAGTTCGAAGCGCGGGCTGCTTGCCGACGTCGTCTCGAACCTACTTTTCGTCATCAGCTCCAGCCTCCGCGGCCCCACTCCAGGCCACGCGCCACAGCCACGGGCTACAAAGTACGAAGTACCTCATACGTCATCATTCTCGGCAGGCCGCCGACAACGCTTCATTCTTCAGCGTTTCATGCCTCGTGTGCCGAGGAACATGGCAGAAGTTGGTCCATAGGAGGGGCGCGTCGCCGCCGTACAGATTAGGATCGCTTCTTGCACACGCAAATCTCCATTTACACGTACTGGCCTTTACCCCCCTTCCTACTGCTTTCCGTATCATTCTGGCTCTTACTGCCCTCCTGAGCGGGCTGAGTTCTTGGGGCACGGCAAAATCTAACATGTTGCTCTATCTGTTCGGGGAGAATCGGACGCTCTCCCGCAGTCCCCAGCTTGACTCTGCCCAGAAATTGCTCAAATACCACTCTATGTGTATGAAATGCAGCATCATTCGTTGTCTGAAACCCAACCAAAGCTGCGACGCGCTACAAATGCGTCTAGAGGTTGTATCGCCGCGCAGCCGGCAACGCTCTATGAGTGCCACTTGCGGAAAGTATCCATGACCGTGGTGAAGACAACAAGAAGAATGCCCCCTCCGGGACCGAGACGCAGCACCTAGACACGGGGCGCGTTAAGCAAGGGTCCGACTGCCGCGAGCCGACATGCACAAGGGGCGCTCGCTCACCTTGGGCAAGAAACCCTTGTACAGCGCACCAGCGCCCTCCTCCTTGAGGACGGTAAAGACCGAAGGCCATGCCCAGTTGTACTTGGGGAGCTGACCGGGAACCCTGGGCGTGTTCTGGATGCGACTCTTGACAACGTCCATGGGCGTGTTGACCATGGTGCCGACGGTGCCGCCGATGGAGCCCGAGATGAGGTCGTTGACCATCTGGCCGCGCTTGGAGTCGGCCTTGGGAATCAGCTGGCGCACCTGGAAGATGCAGCCAAAGTAGCCGGCGTTCCACAGAACGTGCCGCCACATGGTGCTCTCGAGCCCCTGGTAGAGGGCCAGGGGGCCTTCGTTGCGGACCGTCTTGGCGACGCAGTCAACCATGCCGTTATACTTGCCGGCCGAGGCCTTGTCCTGCAGACGAATCTTGACGAGCTCGAAGGGGACGACGACGAAGGACTCGGTGGCACCGGCGGAAGCCCCGGTCAGGACGGAGAGCGACTGGGTCATCTGGGGCACGCCGAACATCTTGCGGTAGACCTTGCCCCACTCGTCGTTGGCAGCAAACTTGGTGGCTCGCTTGGGGGCCTCCATGAGGATGGGCGCCGAGATGCCGCGGTAGAGGCGGGAGAACCTGGCAGCTGGTGAGTCTCGAGGGACGGGGGCGTCAGGCGGAGGCGCTACCCTTCGGTCCTGATGATCTTTCGGAAGCAGTCCAGCATGCCATTGTACGCCTCGGCGCCCGATCCCTTTCCCGTTTGCAGCTGGCTGCGAGGCGTCAGCAGGAGCCCCCGGCGCCGGGCCGTTGCCTGGGGGGATCGCATCGTACACTCGGGTCTTGACCACGTCCAACGGATACCTGGAGAGCCCGTGTCAGCGTGACGCGCTCGCCTTGAGGGCATGACTTACATGACCAGAATCTACGCCGTCCGCACATGGGGGTAAGCAAGAGAGGCCTCGAGGGCGAAGTCGGGCGCGGCGGCGCCGATCATACCTCCGAGACGCCGGCAATTGCGCCTGCAGACGAGAGCCGTCAGCGCGACTTCCACCGGAGTGGGCCGAGGACCACGTACCTGCGGCGAACTGGTAAATGAAGGGCAGCGGCTTCTCCTGCGACATGGCGGGCAATGTGCGGCGAGAGCCGTGGCGGAGCGCGAGTGACGATGGGGATGATGCGAGCGTTGGAGAAGTCAAACCCGTCAAACCCGGGACCCTGGGAAATATGTGGAGGTGACTTAATACCTAATTTAGTGAGCGGCCCGGGGATAAGCGAATGGTCCGGGATCGGACCCCTGGACAGCAATGCACGCTGCCGGCTTTCAACCGTTGGCATTGCCGTTTCTGGCATTCGTCTTCGTCGCATACCGGCGTCTCGAGTCGCGATAGCACGTGTGCGCTACAGCTACAGGCAGGAGGCAGACATGGCTGCAGCCGTACGTGCTCCGCGTCGCTGGCATCACCAAATAAAAGGCGTCCCTGCGGCCATGTGTCCGAGCCCTATCTCCTCTATTGGCCCTAGAGAAACCTTGTCGAGCTCCCCTTCCAAGCTGGTGGGGCGCTTCGCACATGCTCACCATTAGATAAGATCCAGCTGTCGCGACACATTTCCTCAACCTCTCTCTACCGCCGCAGACTCGCTCCATTCTCCTCGTGTCCTCTACATCGCCGGATCGCCTCCTGGCGAGTCGCCTCCTGTCGAATCGCCTCCCGGCTGCCGCCCGAGTCCCTCTGCCTTGGCCGTCGAGCCTCCGCCGTCCTGTCCGTCGCATCGCCGCGCATCGCCGCGCATCGCATCCATCGCATCCATCGCATCGCCGCGCGTCCTGTCCCCCGAGCGCCGCCCGAGACGGCCCCCCGAGCCCCTCCGGCGCTACAAATCGCACCTTTAAACAGGCCGTGATCCCCTGAGAATCACAGCGAGGTGCCGTTTCCAGCGCCCGGACGACAGCTCGCCTCGCCCGCCTGCCCATGAGTCATCTGCTGTGGAAATACTATTGGGAAAACGATGTCGACAGGTTTCGGCGTCTGCTGGCTCCGGCCGGCTCCAACGTGCACGCGGCCGCCAAGAGCCCCGCTATAGGCACCGGGGCCGGCCATCTCGGCGCCAGCCCCGGCGGGCCCGGATCGTCGCCGCGCACCGCCCACAAGCCGCGCAAAGCCCCGGCGCACGCCGCGAAGTCCAGGGACGGCGCCTCTGGCCTGGGCCGGAGCGACGTCAACAGCCGCGACCACGCCGGCCTGACCGTCCTGCTGCGCGCCGCCTCGTCGACCGACCCCGGCGCCCGTGAATTCGTCCGAGCCATCATCGAGCATCCGGCCGTCGACCTTTACGCCCAGGACCCGGAGAGTGGCTGGAACGCCCTGCATAGGTCTCTGTACGCGGGTAACGTCTCGATTGCCCGCATGCTCCTGGCCAAGGAGCGCGGCGACCTGACCAACGCGCTCTCGTCCGTCGCCAGGGTTGGCCAGCTCATCAAGACCAAGGACCATGAGGGAAATAGTCCCTTCGACGTCTACAACTCGACAATTGGCACGAGGGTGCTCAAACAGACGCCCGACTTGGGCCACTCGGACAGCGAGTCGGACAGCGGCGACAGCCAAGACCAAGCACCCCCAGCGTCCGTGTGGCCTCCCAATCTTTCCCTTGGCATGATCTGACAGAAATCACAGCGCCTGTGGTATATCCCACGCTCTTGGACGCTCGGCTGAAGGCGGAGAGCTCTACATTTTTGGGAGCAATAAGAACCATTCGCTTGGAGTCGGAGACGAGGACGATCGTCAGTTTCCCGAGCGCATCCTGCTCCAGCGGACCGACGAACTCCTGCACCGCTTCCACCAGTCGCATCTCCACGACCACCATGTGGAATCGCCTTCCGCCCTGCCAGACCTGGACGACATCCCGACCCTGGTTCGCAACCGGCCGCTGCTCATCCAGGACGTCGTCATGTCCAAGCTCCACAGCGCCGTTCTGACCACGGACCCTGTGTCGAACCTTTACGTGTGCGGCGTTGGCAGGGGCGGGAGGCTCGGCCTCGGCGACGAGAACACCCAGTTCAAGTTTGTGCCCGTGCGAGGCCCCTTTGTCGACCGCAAGATACGACAGGTTGGTCTCGGGCAAAACCACTCGATAGCCGTGGCCGCCAACGGTGAGCTCTGGACGTGGGGCCTCAACTCGGATTCCCAGCTTGGCTACCTTCTTCCGGCCCCCGCAAGGTCCGACGAAGAGCCCATGAGCTTGACGCCGCGCCAGGTCTTTGGCTCCCTAAAGAAGGAGGTCGTCCATGGCGTTGCCGCCTCCGCCATCCACTCCGTCGCCCACACCGGCTCGTCGCTATACTGCTGGGGGCGCAACGTTGGCCAGCTCGCGCTCATGGACGCGGACTCGAGGTCGCTTGACGTCCAGCAGACGCCTCGGAAAGTGGCAGCGTCTCTGCTGGCGGCGCCCATCGAGATGGTATCGGCCATTGACAAGGCCACGACGTGCCTGTTGTCAAACTTCACCGTCTGGGTCTTCACCAACTACGGCTACAACCTCATCAAGTTCCCCGTGCCCGACGTCTTCACCAACAGTAACCTCGCGGCAACCTCCTTCTCCATCAGATACGACCCCGGCCGGAGAGACATTCGGTACGTTACGTCGGGTGGCGAGACGATTGCCGCAGTTACGGCACGGGGTGATTTGTTCACGATGCACCTGAATCACAAAGCAGATGCCAGTCAACCTGCCAGCTCCACGACCAACCCAGTCAAGATCAAGGGTGCCGTCACGCAGCCGCAGTACATATGGGACTCGAGAAAGGACGGCGTCGTCTCGGCCAGCGTCGGCGAGCACGGATCAGTCATCATCTGTACGGAATCCGGCGCCGTCTGGAAGAGGGTCAAACGGACCAAGGGCAAAACCGTCGGCTTTCCCGGGTCCCAGGATGCGAAGAAGAAGGACTTCAAGTTCGAGAGGGTGCCGTACATCACCGGCTGCGTCAACGTGCGGAGCTCCACCTTTGGGGCGTTTGCCGCTGTCAGAAGAGACAACAGCGTCATGTCTCGGGAGATCAGCATCGCAAAGCAATCACTCTGGGCAGACGTGGGCTCCTTGATGTGTCTCCGGGATTTCACTGCTTCCGAGCCGAAAAGCGACGTGAGAGTGCTACGCTGGGACGCTGCCATCGCGAGGGAGAAGCCGGGCTCGGTATCGCACGAACTATTGCGCTCCTCCAACATTGAACAGGAGCTACTGCGGTGGCTGCAGGCAAACTCCTTCCGGCACGACGGCATGGATACCGAGATTCGAACCACGGCGGCGCCAGACATCAGAATACCCGTCCATGGATGGGTCCTCGCCGGACGAAGCTCAGTCCTGCGCGAGGCGTTCTCAGAATCCCGTCACGGGGCGGACGGCGCGCACTCGAACGCTTTCCTGGTCGAAAGCGTCCATGGCAGGCGACTTCTCACGCTGCCCGGCGTCGACATCTTCACCATCTTGAACGTTGTCGTGTTCGCGTATGAGGACGCAGTCGTTCCGGTGTGGAAATACACGCGGCAAGCCCCATCGGACGCATGCCGCTTCCGCCAAGTCAGGTCAGAACTCATGAAGGTGGCGACCAGGCTGCACATGCCCACGCTCGAAGCAGCCGCCCGGCTGCAGGCTGGAGTGGAACGCTCCCTGGATGCCGACCTACGAGAGGCCGTTTCCGACCCCAGGTTCTTCCAAGATGGCGATGTCATCATCCAGCTCGATGGCGCAGAGGTCACGGTGCACAGCCAGCTGATGTGCCAGAGGTGCCCCTTTTTTGAGGGCATGTTCAACGGGCGATCGCAGGGCCAGTGGCTGGCCCATCGCCGCGGCGAGCCATCCGCCGCCGGGCGGGTTCGGATCGACCTCAAGCACATCCGTCCGGAGACCTTCAAACACGTCCTGGAATATCTTTACGCGGACGTGGGCGAGAACATGTTCAACGACGTGGCGATGCCGACCATAGACGACTTCTCGGAGCTCATCGTGGACGTTATGGGCGTGGCCAACGAGTTGATGCTGGATCGCCTGTCCCAGATCTGCCAGTTCCTGATGGGCAAGTTTGTCACAACAAGAAACATTGCACATCTTCTCAACGAAATCAGTCCCTGCTCGGTGACTGAGTTCAAGGACGTTGGGCTGGAGTATATTTGCCTGCAGCTGGAGTGCATGCTGGAGAACCACCTCCTCGATGGTCTTGACGAGGATCTCCTGCACGAACTGGACCAGGTCGTCCGTGACAATCAGCTGACCCGATTCCCGTTTGCGCGAGGCGGGAGGGCTGACCTCTTGCTGCGCGAGAAGTACCCCGATCTGGCGATGGATATCGACGAAGAGCGCCGGCGCCGCGTGCGTGAGATGGCCTTTAAACTGGCCCAGAGGGACGATGAGCGGAGGTTGTCCTCGTCGTACAAGGCGCGTGCCGGGAGCCTGGATGATTCCGCTTCGGCGCACACGGCAGACAGATCCCAGCGCAGATGCACAGCTGGCCGCAATGAGCCGTTCAGCCCGAGACTGCATCCAAGGGAGTCCCATGGAGATATGATCTTCAGAATGGACGAGGAAGACCCGAGGACAAACCACCCTCTGTCTCCAGATCTGACTGCCCTTGAGCCACCCGAGCTGGACGTTGAGAAGACGCCGCAGCTACCCGAGGCGTGGCGAGGGGGCAAGGGCAAAGCTGTCGCAGGTGAAGGGAAGCCGTCGCCATCGAGTTTCTCTCCGTCCCAGTTCCCAGCAGCCCCCGCCGGCGAGGAGGCTCCGCTACGACCGGACGCTTCAGGGAGAAAGGCCAGCGGACCTTGGGCGCCGGCCGCCTTGCCAACCTCGAAGCTGGACCTCAAGGACATCATGTCGGAGGCATCGTCCAGGTCTGCCCTGACTGCCGGCTTGGCTGCCCAGGCCACAAAGGGTACGGCATCCAGCAGGCCTCCGGCAAAAACGTCCCAAAAGGAGCGCAAGAGACAACTCCAACTGCAGGCGGAGGCGCAAGCCGCTGTGCAAGCCGCTGCGCAGGCCGCTGCGCAGTCCGACAAGCCCAAGCAAGTGCCGTGGGAAGCAGTGTCGGGGAGTCGTCCCTCGCCCTGGAAGGCGGCGGCTCCGATCCCGAAGACGTCTCTAAAGGAGGCCATGTCGTCGGAGTCGGCAGTCCAGGGAGCCGCGGCCGTCAGGACAAAGCCGCTTGTGGCATCGGAAACTGAAGCACACTTGGCCCGGAGACGGACAGCCTCGCGCGACACCAAGTTCCCCGGCCAGGGACGCACGAACGGCACGTCGGCAGCGGCGCCAACGGGGCCATCGGCGCAAGTCCAGACGACGCCCCTCGTGCCCCATTCCAAGTCTTACATGATGCCGGCGCCCAAGGCAGAGCCGTCGCCGGGGGCGAGCATGGCGGACATTATCGGGCAGCAGAAACGCGAGCAGGAGCTGGTCCGGGAGGCCGTGGCCAAGCGGTCGCTGCAGGAGATCCAGCAGGAGCAGGCCTTCCAGGAGTGGTGGGACCAGGAGAGCCGGCGCGCGCAGGAGGAGGAGGCCCGGAGGCTCGCGCGGGGCCAGGACAAGGGGCAGCCCGGGGGCAAACGCGGGCGCAAGGGGAGAGGAGGCAAGGCAGACAGGGTCAGCGAGCAGTTGTCCGTGTCGGGAGGCAGGCGTCAGGGGTAGCGGTGGCAGGACATTGTCGGGGAGATGGCAGGCTTTCTGTTTCGAGCTCTTATATCACGACCGGCACTTTGATGCGCACTACCCTAGAGATGGCTTTCTGTTTCTCAGCATACCCCGTGGTTGGACTGGCGACATTTCCCCGAATGGAAAGGCGGCGAGTGAAGGGCATGCTTTCCCGTCACTTTCTGGTTGCAGGAGCGGGATTCCTTGTCGAGGCATTACAGGACGATTCCGAGTTCCCGGGAGGCGGCGTCGTCCCGCTCACGCCGCAGGCCTGCAGATGGCCTCGGGCGCGCCTCCGAGACCAGGCAGGTTCCATCGTCTCCACGGGCCATGGAGGAGATTAAGCTGACGGGCGCGGAAGACGGACATGCGGCCAGGCGTCGAGCTGATTGGGGCATCTCGGCGGCTGGGAGATAATGGCAGCTGGTGACGGGACGATGCAGAGGATGCGCTGCCGATGACTCAGCGCCGACGCACAACCACGCGGAGGCTGGAAGGTTGAAGGCGGCGCCGATAGCGAGCGGGTACCGCGGCGGGTACACGGCTAAATGGCGGCTGGGGCCCTGGGTGGAGCCGCCGGCAGCTGCTGTTACTGCGGCTCTAGGGCTGCCGGGGGCGGTACCCGCAGGCCATCGCGGTTTACGGAGGCACGTCCATATAGTTCCGTCGGGCGTGTATATAAGCAGGCGGGGTGAGGTGGCTTAAGGCTTAGAAATAATTGGACAGGTCGGTCGCAGTTATGCACAGCTAAGTAGCTGCCCTACTAGATGGCTCTCGTATATATACCTCTAGCGTCGGAATTAAATGCATTCTTATGGTCTAACTTTGTTGAACCAAACGAGAAAGGCAAGAAATAAAGAAAATAGGAAAATAGAGAAATTCAAGAGGACTATAGCTATGGAAATTACGTACTAGACTTCCATCTCCGCTAAGGGGCTACCTTATTTAAGCCACTCCCTACCCACTTGCCTTATATACACGCCCGACGGAACTATTATGTGAACGTGCCTCCGTACGGCTCGACGCTCTGCCCCATCGCCAGCCGGGGGACGAGTCGCTGGCTTCCCGTTTCCCATCTGCTTCGCTCGTGTCCCAGCGCGCCCTCGTTTCCACGCCTCCGCGCCGATTGCCTCGCCGTCGCCTCGCCATCGCCGACAGCGGCTGCGCCATCCTCATCCTTCCAAGGCCCCGGGCCCAGGCGATGACGAAAGCCGCCGGGCCGGGTGTCATCACGAGGACCCTTGGCCCGCTGGTGCGCGGCAGCTGCTGCTTATGCGACCGCCCGCCTCGCGCAGGGCCTCGAGCTAACCTCGTCGAGGCTCGACAGTCCTGACCACAGCCGCCCAAGCGCCCTCGCCCGGCCGCGGCACGCCTCGAGTCCCGCAGGCGCCGCAGCGGATTGCGGCTTGCGGCTTGCGGCTTGCGGCTTGCGCAGGTGCAGCCGCTGCCAGCTGCTGGCAGGTGGCCATCCATCCCTCCCAGCCCTGCCTTGGGGCCTGGAGCTGCGCATCGCGACCACGGACCACCACCACCACTCGTTGACGGCCGCCTCGCTCCAGGGCGATGCACCGCCGCTCCGCCGTCCCCAGCCCTCGCGTCCTCCCATCGCCCGCTGCCCGCGCCTGACCAGCTCCCATCCCCCGGCCAACAGGAAGCCCCGATCTCCTCAGAGCCCATCCCTGACGCCGACGATGGCAAGGCTGCTTCGCCTCAGCATCCACGCCCCTGCCCGCACCTGACAAGCCGCACCTGATCTGCCGTCACCTCCCGAGTCCCGCCCGCCTCCCAGCAGCCCCCAACTCCCGACCCTGCCTCCGCCAGAGCCCTGATCGCCATGCACCAGCAACCTCGGGTGCCGCCGAGGCTGTCCTCGCCGGCCCTGTCGCCCCAGCCGAACCAGCCGCGCTCCAGCGCCCCGAGAGATGCCGTGCTCGGCGCCCGTCAGCGCGCCGGCTCCAACGTCTCCGCCAGGGACCTCGTGAGCTCCCCGGTCATGGAAAACGGTCCGCCGGCGATTCCCGCCGAGTCCACCAAGAAGCTGGACCAGATCGTCCAGGTATGTCGTGCCCGCGAGCCCCCGCCTCCCCCTGCCGCTGACCGCCGCAGAACTTCTACGCCAAGGCCGCCGTGGTCGTCCTCGACTCGCGAATAAAGGTCAAGATCACGCGAAATTCCAATGGCATGCGAAAGACAAACAAATGGGTGCGTTTTGCCCTGCCATGCCCGGGCTCGGCCGCCGCCGCACCTCGACTGACTGCGCCTTCAGTACCAAATCGAGACGGACGAGATCGACGACTTCCGAGACGAGCTCAAGGTATGGAAGACGTGCGGCAGCCTCGACAACCAACCGCCCCCCATGATCATCGAGGTCTACCTCGATACGTCGCGGCTCAAGGAAAGCCAGAGCCTCGTCATCCTCGACGACGACGGGAGGCGGTGGGACGTCATGGAGCAGCTGAACGCGTCGGGCTCCTCCTCCAGCCGAAGCAACTCGCCTCGCCCAGTGGCCAAGAGCGCCGAGGTTGTCCTGGAGAGGTGGCAAGTCGAGTTGAAGACGACTGGCGACGTTCCGTCCGAGGACTTCGGGCCCATACTGCCCACCATCTACAAGAAGGCCATCGTCTTCTTCCGAACCCTCTTCATCACCACCCGGCTGCTGCCGGTGTGGAAGTTTGCGAGCCAAGCCGCCGCGAGGAGCTCCCACCCGGCCCTGATACCTCGCTGCCGGGTTCGCACGTCCGAGCCGGCCAGGTCGAGTCCCGACCCCCTCAGGCAGCCCATTGATGGACGGACGGACGCCGTGACAGAGTACATGTTTGGCGATCTCGACGTGCCCGTCGGACGGCTGAGCGCGTCCGTCATCTATCGGAACGACTGCGGTTTCCGCATCGACGACTCCGAGTCGCTGCTGAGCTCTCGCTTCATGGGCGTCGACGAAAACTTCTTCAAGCCGTCGCTGCCGCCGCACGGGGAACGCCAGCGCGAGCCGTCGCTCGACGTGAGCTCCCTGCGCGGCAACCGTCGAGGCCTCGGCCTCGGCGAGGTGCAGCAGACGTATGGGAGCCTCTCGACCTTTCATGGCGACGGACCGCTGGGAACGAGTCCCATCTCGGCCCTGAGAGCCGTGAGAGCTCCCGGGTCGGACACGAGCTCCCCTCCGGCGTCTCTGCCGACGAACACAGGGCCCGACGCCCCCAGCTCCCTGCCCGTCTCAGGTCGCCCGTCGTCTTCCCGGGCCTCCATCCGCGCTGGCGACGGCCCGGTCAGGAGGACATCGGTGTCGTTTCAGCCCTTCAAAGCCGGGTCCTTGTCTGGGTCTCCGGTCCCGCGAACGCTGGACTCGGACTCGCCGGCATCCACGCACTCGCTGAGCCGGCCGGCCGCTCTGCCTGCCGGCTCGCAGCCGAGGAACCGATCATCCCTGACGGCGGGCATGCCCGCCTCGCTGCGCGGCGGCCCCCCCGCCGCCGCCGCGGCGCCCGAGACGCCCGTGATTGGATCGCCTCGACCGGCATCGACGAGCCGGTACAGCAGCAGCTTCACCCATCGCCGAGGACGCCCGTCGACGAGCGGCCCCGGCAGGGGTGCTGACGAGGAGCAGAGCAGCAGTGGCCGCCAGAGCCTCTCCTCGTCCGTGGCGCAGCCGGGTTCCGGTCTCCTCGCCGAGGCGGGTCCCGCGAGCTCCGGCTCTCTCCACGCGGAAGAAGACGACATTTCGAATTTCCTGAAAGCGCTAGACAGCAAGAAGACGCTCCGGAGCTTCGAGACGGCCAAACGGGCAGAGTCGGCCACCAACAGGACGGTGGCGCAGCTGTCGAGGTTCCACATGATGAGGGACTCCAACAACGCGCTCGGCGACTCAATGACGTCGTCGATGCAGCTGCACCGCTCGTCGAGCTCGTCGAGCCGGCAACTGGCGTGCGTGCCCGGCATGGTGGCGCCGGCGTCGGCATCGACATCGACGTCGCCCGGCAAGCCGCAGTCGCCGCACACGCCGCACACGCCCGCAGTTCCTTCTCGGCTCAGCGAAAACTCCATCATAGACTATGGGACGGCGGGCAGGACTGCCACAAGGAGCGGGCGTTCGCAGGAGCCGACCGTGCCGGAGCCCAGCCGAGAGAGCACCATGACGCAAGAAGGAACCACGGCGATCGACATTCCCCTATCACCACGGTTAGGATCATATCAGCGGCGATCGAGCTCGGTGGCTCAGCAGAGTCGAGCCATGATCGAAGACGAAGACGCTGATTTGGCTTTTGCAGCACATCGGAGCATTAGCCTGGGAGCGGATGACCGGGAGCCGCCGACGATGAGCACCTTGCTAGGAAGACAGATGCAGATGGAGACGAGATCGGCGGCGCGGGACGGCCGCCCCATCGGACTCCGGTCCGCGGCTGAGATGCAACCCACTGACTCTCTGGAGGTGATGCAGCGAAGCTCTGCAGAGGACAACCCGCCGGACGGACTCATGCCTCCTGTTCAGTCTGGCTCACCGTTCCCGCGACGACAGGCGGGCGTCAGGACGGCGGCAAGGCCGACACGACAGCCATCGCGAGGCAGCTTCGTTGGGTCGTCGGGCCGGTTGGGGCATGCAGACGACTCTGTCGTCGAGGAGCCGCTGGTATTCGATCTGGCCGAGATGGACATCTATGGGAGACGGAGCCTGGAGGAAACCAGGAGCGGGGGCACGACCTCTGAGGGAAATGGATTTGAGCCTCGCGGAACGACGCGGCGAGGCTGGCCGTGAGGCGACGGTCAGCCCACGAGCTCCGTCAGAATCGCACGACACACATCATGTTGCATTTTGTTCACGGTACATGCAAGATTGGCACTGCGCAGATAGCGGCCTGCTCACGCTGATTTGTCATTGAGTTGGCTTAGGGACATGGGCAGGGGGATCGGATGGCGTCTCGGTTCGGCATTGTTTGCTGCAAGGCGGCTTCATTGAATAAAAGACGAAACCCAAAAAAAAAGAGAGAAAGGCGACGAGTGCGGAATGGATAGGAGTTTGGACAACCGCGTGGTCCTAGGTAGCTACCTACGCGCGTGACCCTGTTTTTGGAAAGGGGGTGAAAGGACTCAGCTGGCTGACAGCTGCTGCAATATAAATGTCCAGTAACAGAGCCGTACGACTGTCGTAGCTACCCGTAGCCGACAGCATATCGTGGAGCGCCTTGTTAATATCTCTAACGGCTTCCTGGAGCCGCCGGATATTATTATAGCGGATCTCGAAGACGTTACGCTAGACAGGCGTGATCTAAGCCTTATGCTTCTTGTAAATGTCGTCGAGAGCACCAGGCTTATCGAGGCCACGGGGGGGTATGTGATTTCCGGGAATCACCAAGGTAGCCTGTTCTCCCGAGTTAATCGAGAGCGGAGGGGGGTTTAAACCAAATATCCCGCTTCGTCGGCCGTCGCAAAAGTTTGCCGCTTCATGACCATCTGGTATTTGGCACTTGACATGCTTGGATCCGCCTTCGGCGTGCTGCCGCTATTGGGGAGGTTGACGACGTCTGCCGCCTGGCGGCCATATCCCGCAGAGTCTTTACCTTAAGCGTACGCCGCCGCCGGACTTAAGACGAGTTCGACGAAACCGAAGCGACGCAATGAAGTTAACGGGCCCGCGTGCCGTCGGCTGGTCGATCGCAATATAGCGGTAACACTAGGGCACGGGGATCAAGAGCTAGACGGGGTAGGGCCGGCAGGACTACGGCACCGTCGTCTTCGGCTCTAGCGAGCACGGCGGGCATCACGGCAGGCACGATCATGGCGGGCACGGCGGGCACGGCGGGCACGGCAGCAGCCCGAAGCGGCAGGAAGGGGGAGTAACAGCTAGATAGGTAGATACAGAAAGCGACAGGAAGGTTCAGAAAATAATAGGAAGATATAGAGAGCGGCAGGAAGGTATAGAAAGCGATAGGAAAGAGAATAACAGCCACTAAACGCAAACGGAGATTTGCATGAGTGCAAATAGAGATTTGGCTGAGTGCAAATAGCAATACTCAAAAACAGGGTCGCCCGCGAAGGTATGCAGCAACAGCAATGATGAGGCGGTGGTGCCTGGAGGCGTGGCTTGTGTGTGCCGTGGTGTGGCTGGGGCCGGGGGTGGCGAGGTGGCTGGGCCGTGACGTAGAGCCGCGAGGCAGTGGCGAAGCGTCAAAAAGAGGTGCCGAGGCGCCTCCAGTGCGGAACTCTATATATCCTGTATATCCACAATGAATGCTAATTTCACTCAGGCAAATCTCTATTTGCACTCTACCTAAGCATCCCCCTTCCTATTTTACTCGCCTTGGCTATAGGCGCAAGGAGACTTGCGTGCGTGCAAAGCGCACTCCAAGGCTACTCCCCATTTATTTTGTCGCCTGTCCAGCGCGCACCCCAGTACGTAATCGCCAGGCCGCTACCCGGGAGGCGGCGTCAGCCACTGCCAACAAATCATCACCTCTGCAACCAGGACCATCCTCTCTCCAGCGCCCAACGCCGCCGACCAGCTTCTGTCCTGCCCGAGCCCCTTGCGGAGCGCTTCCTGTCGCCTGGCCTCGCCATCGGCGCCGCAGCATCGCCGTTCGTTTGCAGGCGTCGACCGTCTGTCTCACCACGTGCGCCTGCGACAGCCAGAAACCCGCCCCCGGCGCTGCTCCCTGTCGCCGTCGCCGGCCTTCGCTGTCGCTCGACGCCCCAGCCCTCGCCCTTCTTCTCGCCCCGGGATTCCTTCCCGCGCTCGCTGGCTGAGGCGCCAATCCATCGCTCAGCCTTTCTTGGCGTCGACAAGGCGAGCCCAGGCCCGCAAGCCCGCCGCCAAACCCGCCGCATTGCTCCGCGTCTCCGACGTCGCCGCGAGCGCTCGAGCCTCGGCCTCGCCTCTGTCATCGGCCTCGCATCTCCGGCCGTCGCCCGCGACGACGCCCGGCGCCAAGCCGTACTGCTACTCTTTCTTCTCCTGTTTTTCACCCGGGCCTTCGACCCCCGCAGCCGCCCACCATGTCCAAGGTAATGCGGAGCGTCAAAAATGTGACCAAGGGGTACTCCAGCACCCAGGTCAAGGTCAGAGAAGGCGGGTGCCCCCGGGTCGGCTTGCCGGCATAGCTCCATGGCGCTGACCTTGATGCGCAGCGACGAGCAATGACCCCTGGGGGCCGACTGGCACCCAGATGAGCGAGATTGCGCAGATGACCTTCAACACGTACGTCTCCGCGGCCCGCCATCCCGGCGCTTCGTCGTTGCCCTGACATGGGTGCCCGCAGGTCGACCGAGTTCTACGACATCATGGATATGCTCGACAAGCGATTGAACGACAAGGGCAAGAACTGGCGACATGTCCTCAAAGCCCTCAAAGTGCTCGACTACTGTCTGCACGAGGGCTCCGAGCTGGTCGTGACGTGGGCCCGCCAGAGCATCTACATCATCAAGACACTGCGCGAATTCCAGTACGTCGACGAGGACGGCCGCGACGTGGGCCAAAACGGTACGCGCAACCCTCTCTCTGCCTCGCGCCAACAGCCGTGCTGACAGCATCCACCGTCCAGTGCGTGTCGCGGCCAAGGAGCTCACTGCCCTGATCCTCGACGAGGAGCGGCTCCGTGCCGAGCGGAGCGACCGGAGATCGTGGAAGTCTCGAGTCACCGGCCTGGCGGACGAGTACGCGCCGCAGTTTGCCGAGCCCTCCCAACCCCGTCGCCCCCGCGAGAGGCGGCCCGCCCACGACGACGAGGATGCCGAGTATCGGCTCGCCATCGAGGCCAGCAAGTACCAGGAGGAGGAAGACCGGAGAAAGAGGGAGAGCCGGCAGAACGACGACGACGACGACGACCTGGCCAAGGCCATCAAGCTCAGCAAGGAAGAGGAAGAGAGGAGGCGCCGGGAGCTCGAGGAGGGCAATGCCACGTCCCTCTTCGACGACGAGCCGGCGCAGACGACCCAGCCGCAGTACACCGGCTTCAACCAAGGATACCAACAGGGCAACCCCGTCGACTTCTTCGCCAATCCCATCGACCAGGGCCACCTGCAAGCCCAGCCCACGGGCTACATGACCAACGCCTACACCGGCTTCCAGCAGCAGCCCCAGCCCACGGGCTTCCAGCCCAACTACGCCGGCTTCGGCATGCACACGGGCGTGGGCATGGACCCCTACGGCCAACAGAACCTGCAGGCGTTCCAGCCGCAACCGACGGGCTTCA
This sequence comes from Hypocreales sp. Mo6-1, assembly GCA_002939055.1. Lineage (NCBI taxonomy): Eukaryota > Fungi > Ascomycota > Sordariomycetes > Hypocreales > Hypocreales sp. Mo6-1. Next base: position 5,886,188 of record PNEP01000013.1, read on the forward strand.
ACCCCTATGCCCAGCAGCAGCAGCCCTCAGAACCGGCCCTGCAGCCGGGCAGCAACAACCCCTGGGCGACCAACAAGAACCAACAGCAATCGCTGAAGCCGACGCCGACCGGGTCCAACAATCCCTTTGCCCAGTTCAACCGGCCTCAGACGGCGAGGCCCACGGCGTCGACTCTGAGCCCGCTGCCCGAGCAGAAGCCGCTGGCCTTGTACAATCAGCCCGAACGGCCGCAGCTCCGGCCGCAGCATTCGTTCAGCACGCCGCAGAAGAACATGAACGAGTACGAATCCAAGCTCAACGCCCTGCTCGCGACCAGCGACGGCATGGACACGTTTGGCAACACCGGAGAGCTCCGGATTCCCGCGCAGCACACTGCCCCGGGAACCTTTGCCAACAGCGCCGGCTCGGGGGTCCAACGCATCAACCCGGACATGACCGGCAACAACCCCTTCATGCGGCAGCAGTTCACCGGCATGCCCGGCATCAGCTACGGCAGCCAAGCCACGGGACCCGTCGGCATCAACGGCCAGAGCGCCGGCAATCCCTTTGGGGCCCAGAGGCCGCAGCAGCAGACGCAGAACCAGGATCTGATTCAATTCTAGCCAATGTCAGCCACAGCGACGGCCCCGCGGCCTGTTTGGCTAGCTTGCTTCGTGTCCCCGACCTCACTTAAGCCGCCAGCCCGTCTTTTTGTTGAATTGTCTGAAAGTGCCGAGCCTAACGAGAGGTAGAATGGTTATCACAATCAGAGTACGCTTCGCATTTCGCTGCCATTGATTCACCTTCTTCTGGCGGGAAGGAATGGATGGGTCCGTGGGCCAGACTCCCCCTCGCACGAGCCATACTGAAGGCTATTTAGAGTGAGGCCTTCGGCATTCAAAATCCTAGATTTGATTTCATCTTAATCAACATCTCCCGTGCTCCCTCCTCGTGGGTATCGTCGCCGCACACTCTCCCTGTACAGGTATTGCTCGCCGCTAGTAATCCAACCTCGACAATATCACCCCAGCCAGTGTACCGGCCCCGGTGCCTTTCGAGCAGCCGTGAAGTGCTGGGTTCTGGGTCGTAATGTCCAACAAAGACCAAGGCATTGCCGGCTGCGGATGGCGAGCCGCATTTGAGTCTCGGCATAGCCGGCTGTCGGGCGAGGGCCGCTCGTCGGGGTGGTAGGTCGCCGAGAGGCTCTCGGGAAACGTGAACTGGTTCGCCGCCGAGCTCGCCCCTCGCGCTACCCGGCCTCCTCCATCATCTGGATAAACTCCTCGAGGTTGACGCCGCCTTTGCCGTCGTGGTCGAGGTGCTCGATCATGCTCTGAATCTCCTCGTCCGTCAAGACGCGCTCCTCCTTGATGTCCTGGGCCAAGTGCCGCATGTCTTCAAACGAGATGATGCCGTCCTGGTCATAGTCGAACATGTTGAACACCTTGGTGGCCTCCTCGCGGGGATCCCGGTTGGCGATGAGCTTGGCGGCGCACAGCCGGAACTGGTCGAGGTATATGTATAGGCGGTTGACGGGGCAGCTGTGCGGGTCGCGCCAGTCGGGCGGCACGGCGCCGTACGTCTCGAGCTCTCGAAAGTAGTCGGGCTTGGCCAGGTCGAAGCCGAGGGCGGCCAGGGAGTGCTTGAACTCGTAGCTGTTGAGCCATCCCTTCTTCTTCATGTCCATCAGATCGAACTGCGGCGCGGCGCGTGAGCGGGACGGCGGCTTGCCAGCATCGGACGAGACTCACGACTTCATCAATGTGGTCCCGGTCCTCCTCGGCTATCGCGCCGTACTCCTCGCTGGACGATACCTGGGGCGCGGGGGGGTGTCTCGGGGGCGGCTGGCTCGAGCCGCCGGCGATTGGCCGCGCAGGGAAGGGGCGCGGCGTCGTGTGAGAGTTCATGGCGATGGCTTGGGGCGGGACGCGGGGGGAACGGTGCCGTGCCCGTGCCTGGGTATCCAAGAACGAGGCGAGGACGGAGCGCCGTGGCCCGAGAGAAGGCGACACAAGTGCCAGCAGCGGGTGGCTGGGACGGGTCAAGAGTCTCTGTTGCTAGCAACCGGTACGCATGTGCTCTTGCGGTCGCGCAACGGCCGGGAGCTCGAGCTGGTCCTATGGTGTCTGCAGTCAATAATGCGAGAGAATCGAGGTTGGAGCAAATGGATGCGACGCGCCTGGCAGGGCCCGACGCGCTCTGCACGGGGTACCGTGGCTCGGGCCGCCGCCGGCCGCTGATTGGCCGCGATTAGTCATCGCAGCCTCGCGTTTCACCGAGGCGCTGCCGCTCGGGCACAAAAGTTGTGGGCTGAGGCAGCAACCCGGCGGCAAAAAAGCTGGCTGACTGCCTCGCAGCCACGCTGCTTCCTCCATCGCCACGTCGACGTGAACCGAGGAAGCCAGGGCGCGCCATCGCTCAACGGCGACTTCTGGCGGTCTCTGAAGCTCTTCGTCGTTGCGTCTCTTCTCCCTCGTCGTCTTTGCCTGTCGCGCCGCAGCGTCTGGCGACGGACGTCCTCGAGACAGCCGGCCCGCGGCTCCGCAGAGAGGCCTCATCTCCATCGTCGCGACAACGCAGGTCCGCGCATGCACGTGTCCGCTGCCGATCCGTAGCCCGCCGAACTGCTCTCGAACTCGACCCCAAAGCTCTCGATTTCGACATCGCGGCCTCCGCGGCTGGCGGCGAGCTGCGTCGGACATAGGGCAGCCAAATCCTTGGATCCCGCGCGTCGCAGGCGCCCGGCACCATGTCTTTTGGCAGCGGCGGCTTCGGGGGCTTCGGCTCAAACCCCCAGCAGCCCTCGGGTGGGTTTGGAGGCTTTGGCGCAAGCAATAGCACCACTTCGGGTACCGTCGCCCCCCGTGGACGAAGCGCCGCACCAGCCATACTGACCGCGGCTTCCTCAGGCTTTGGGTCCTCCAATACCGGTGGTTTTGGTCAGACCGGCAACACTGGAGGCGGCATGTTTGGCAATACCACTGCCGGCGGCGGTTTCGGCTCTTCTGGAGGCAAGTTCTTGATCCCCCCGGAGGATCGCTCTCATCTCTGCTCTCGAGTTTGCTAACGCGGAAACAGGAGGTTTCGGGTCGACTACTGGCGGCGGCTTCGGCAGCAAGCCTGCGTTTGGCTCCGGCACCACCGGCGGCGGCGGCGGCCTGTTTGGTTCTGCTCCAAACACCACCGCTAGCAGTTCCGGCTTTGGCGCCTTTGGCGCCGCCAACACCAACACTTCGTCCCCGTTTGGCGGCACAAACACGTCGGGTGGTGGTCTCTTTGGAAACGCCAACAAGACGGGCTTTGGCGCCACGAGCACCGCTGGCTCGTCGCTATTCGGCGGCGCCAACGCCAACACCGGCAGTGGCTTTGGCGGCGGCGGCTTCGGTGCTGCCAACAACCCTGGCCTTGGAGGTGGCGTGGGCGATCCTCCCGGCACCGCAACGACGCCCTTCCAGGCGTACACCGAGAAGGAGCCTAACAGTCCCAACCAGACCAACGCGTTTCAGAACATCTTGTTCCAGGACCCTTACAAGAAGTGGTCGGCCGACGAGTTGAGATTGGCCGGCTACGTGCAGGGACGCCGCCACGGCAATGCCAGCGGCGCCGGCGCGTTCGGTGTGAGCTCTGGCTTTGGCGGGGGCTTTGGGTCGACCAACCAGACAACCAACGCCTTTGGAGGAACCTCGAGCAATACCACCGGGGGCCTCTTTGGGTCCGCCAACGCCAACGCCAACGCCACCTCCGCCTTTGGGCAGGCTGCAAACAGCGCTTTTGGAGGCAACGCCGGCGGTACTTCCGGCGGCCTGTTTGCCAATGCCAACAAGCCGAGTAGCGGGTTGTTTGGAAACGCCTCGAACCAGCAGAGCGGTGGTGTGTTTGGGTCCGGAACCGGCGGCAGCTTTGGCGCAGCGAACAATGCCACCAGCGCCTTCGGAGGCACCAGCAACACGGGTGGCGGCCTCTTCGGCGCCAGCACCCAGGCCAACAAGCCCCAGGGCTCTGGATTCAGCTTCGGAAATGCCAACGCCAACAACCCCTCCGCAGGCTTTGGAACCACCGCCGGAGGTGCGTTTGGCACGACGAACACAGGCTCTGGACTCTTTGGCAACGCGGGCAACAGTAACCAGGCGGGCGGGGGCCTCTTTGGCAGCAACCAGCAGCAGCAGCAGCAGCAGCAGCCGCCGCCGCAGCAGCAGCAGCAAAACGCTGGCACTGGGTTCGGGGGCGTCTTCGGCACGCAGAATCAGAATCAGCAGAGCGGAGGTTTGTTCGGCAGCAGTCAGCAGAAGCCCGCCTCGGGCGGCCTCTTCGGCACCAGCACCAACAACCCCTCTGGAGGTCTCTTTGGGAATGCAAGTAACCAGCAACCAACCACAAGCGCCTTCGGTGCCAACACCAACGCCCAGACGACGGGCGGTCTCTTTGGTGCAGCCAAGCCCGCTGCTGGCGCCGGCCTCTTCGGAAGTGCGAACCCAGCGCAGACTACCAGCACCGGAACCGGTGGCCTGTTTGGATCCCTGGGCTCGAACAATCAGAACCAGCAAGCAACTGGCTCGTCTTTGTTCGGGGCCGCAGGCAATCAGCAAAAGCCCGGTGGCCTCTTCGGCAGCACCAGCCAGGCCCCTGGGTCGGGCCTCTTTGGCAGCCAGAACAACCCAAACCAAGGCAGCTCGCTCTTCAATGCCGCGAACCAGCAGCAAGCCCAGGGCTCCGCCTTCGGCGGATCTTTGCTTGGAAACCCGCAGCAGGCGAGCAACACGCCGCAGGGACTTACCGCCAACCTCAACGACGTGTCTGCGTATGGCAGCCCCTCCCTTTTCGCTGGCGTGGGCAACGACCTTAACCTCGCCCCCCTCGCCACCCCTCTGAACGGCAACTCGAAGCCACGAAGGAGCTCCATACTTCCCATGTACAAGCTTGCGCCGGTGGCTGCATCTCGGTTCACTACTCCGCAGAAGAGGGGCTTCGGCTTTTCATACAGCTCGTATGGCACACCGGGTGGTAGTCCCGCCAGCAGCATATCGAGCACGCCGGGCGCCCTTGGTCGCAGCCTGCTCGGGCCCGGCAACGGCGGCGCGCTGAGCAAGAGCATGTCGACAAACAACCTGCGCCGGAGCTTCAACACCGAAGACAGCATTCTCGCGCCGGGAGCCTTCTCGGCGAGCGCCAACGCTCGCTGGTACGGCAGCACGGGGTCCAAGAAGCTGGTCATAAACAGAGACATCAGGAGTGATCTGTTTTCCACGCCTCAGAAGGACAAGAACTCTGTCGACGGCAGTTCCGGCGCCCGCAAGCTGGCCAAGCGCGTCAGCTTCGATACGAGCAACATCGAGGCGGCGGATGGCACGCCCGTGCGCGACGCGCTGCCGGCTCCTGAGGACACGCCCAAGCCCCAGGCCGACGAGGCAACTCCCCGCCAGAGCCGGTCCTCCGTCGTCACGAACGGCACCAGGACCCCGGATATGGAGCAAGTCAAGGGCAACGAGCTGGCCATTGTCCACGAAGAAGACAACACACCCACTCCAGAGGCGCAGCAAACGACTGGCTCCGACAAGGCCCCCGGGAATTACTGGATGCAGCCGACCAAGGAGGAGCTGCTGGGCATGAACAGGATGCAGCGACAGCGGATCGACTCCTTCACGATTGGCCGCGAAAACGTCGGCTCCATCACGTTCAAGATTCCGGTCGACCTGAGCGGCATCGAGATCGAGGAGCTGTGCGGCACCATCGTTCAGCTCGAACCCCGGTCCGCCACCGTGTATCCCGTGCAAGCCAAGAAGCCGCCGGTTGGCAAAGGCCTCAACGTGCCCGCCAGGATCTCCCTGGAGCAGTCGTGGCCGCGCGGCGGGCGTGACAAGCGGATCCTCAACGATCCTAAGCGGTTCGGCAAGCATATCGAACGGCTCAAGCGGATACCCGACACCGCCTTTGAGGACTACAACACGGAATCGGGCGTCTGGACCTTCTCCGTTGAGCATTTCACGACGTACGGCCTGGACGATTCCGACGATTCCGACGATGAGGTGGCGCCCCCAGTGCTGGTCTCGGAGCCGCCTCCGACTCGGCCCGAGCCCGCGTGTGCGGACGTGTCGCCCGTGCAGGACGACACTTTTGAGTTTAAGCAGCGCAAAGGAGTCCCTGGCGCGTTCAGCCAGCAGGAGGAAGTGTGCGAGGATGATGTTGCTGGCAAGCAGTCTTTTTTAGGGGTTAGCTCCGCGGATTCGGCGCCCAGCAATGTTCGGCTGTCCCTCGACGAGGACAACGACATGGACGACGGATATGACATGTCCGAAGACGAAGACATGACGAGGTCTTCTGTCGGACAGCATCCTGCCGCGGAGCGCGATGATAGCTCGTCGGAGAATGACCAGGAGAGCAAGAGGGGCACACCTGGTGGCATCCTCAGGGCTAGGATGCGGGCGGCGAAGGAGTCAGTCGGTCCGGTGCAGCTGGAAGTGGCCGACGGAGACGACTGGATGGAGATGCTTCGAAAGACCGTCAGCCCTGCCAAGAGGGATCGCCAGCTTCTTCGAGAATTGAACGAATCGCCGTCGAAGCGAGTCCGTCTGGTGGACCTGGACGATGACGAGGACAATCTTCGAAGGTCGTCGATATGGGGCAAGAGCATGTCCAAGATGGAAAAATCAGGCGTCTTTGCTGCGAGCACCCAGATGGCCATGGAGAAGGGCCGCGGGTTCGCCACCAGCATCGACTTGATGAACTCGCTGTTTGAAAGGCCCGCGCCGGCGCGGCAGAGCCTGCGCGCCCCCCTACCCGCAAAAGGCTTTCCACAGGTCAGTCCCTGCCTGCTAGCAGTTGTCATGAAATTGAATGCTGATGCCCTCACCTAACAGTGGCCCTGCGAACGACAAGACAAGACGCTCACCATTGAAGAAGCGGAGCGGGCTTTCCACGACGCGTCGCGTCCGACCTGGGGACCGAATGAAACTCTTGTCGTGACAAGGTCGCTGGAGGCCGCGCAGTCGAGCCGGTCCTTCCGCGACAAGGCGGACATTGTTAGCTTCCAGCGATCCGGTATCCAAACCGAGAGGCAAGACGTTCGCTTGGCCAAGCTTTCCGCGCACGTAAGGACGCCCCAGCTGGGAATAAAAGGGGAGGGAGCCCGTGTGCTGATGCTGTCACAGCCGTCGAAGAGGTTCCTGCATGCCCAAGAGCAGCTGACCGAGATGGGACTTGTCGACGACGTCCCCAAGGCGACTCTACGTGCTGCCAGTCTGCAAGACATGTTTCACCACCAAGACATGAACGACGCGGCCAACGTGCACGAGAAGCGCATCTGGGAGTTGGCAAGCATCCTCTTCGATCGTCTCAGCCTGGCAGACTCGGCGGAGCCGGAACACTTGGTGCGGAAAGCCAAGCTGTCGCAGTTCTGGACCGACCTGGTCGAACAAGCATCCACGACGAACATTGGCCTTGCAGGGACGAGCGAGGAAAAGGCGGTGGCGTGTCTCGCGGGGCACCGGATCCCCGAGGCCTGCAAGCACCTGGTGGATGGCAAAAACTTTCGACTGGGAACCCTGGTGCCGCTCATCGGCACGAGCGATGCGGCCAAGAAGGACATGAAGGAGCAGCTCAGGGCGTGGCATGACTCCAAGATGCTGTCAGAGTTCTCGGAAGCGACGCGCACCATCTACGAGCTGCTGAGCGGAAACGTGTGCGTCTGCGAGGGCATGAAGGGGGTACCCGTCGAGGACCGGATGGACTCGTTTGTCATTTCCAAGAAGTTTGGCCTGGACTGGAGACAGTCGTTCGGCCTGCGCTTGTGGTACGCGATTGCGCACGACGACAGTGCGGCTGCGGCGGTCGAGAAGTTCCAGGAGGACATGGACCAGGACAAGGAGAGCCGGCCGCGGCCGTGGTACGTCGAGCAGGGCCTTTTGCCGCTCTGGAAGGACGCCGAGGCGGATGGGCGGCAGGACGTTTTATGGGGACTCCTGCAGCTGTACGCGGACGACAAGGTCAACCTGGAGGCGGTGCTCGGGCCCGAGAACTCGCAGCTGTCGCCGCTCGACATGAGGCTCTGCTGGCAGCTCGGCCTCGCGCTGGCTTCGACGGGCAAGGTGTCGTTTGGGCAGGGCGGCGCGGAGAAGGCGGACGCGGCGACGCTGGGCTATGCCGCGCAGCTGACGGGCGCAGGCGAGTGGCTCGAGGCCGTGTTTGTGCTGCTGCACCTCGGCAATGGCTCGGCGCGCGCCAAGGCGATCCAGGAGCACCTCTGCCGACACGCGGGCTCGATTGGCCCGGAGTCGGGCGAGACATTCACGACGCTGACGGACAAGCTGCGCATCCCGGCGACGTGGGTGTGGCAGGCTCTGGCGCTGTACGTGAGCAGCGTCAAGAAGGACGCGTCGGCCGAGGTCGACTGCCTACTGCGGGCGGGATCGTTTGTCGAGGCGCATCGAGCGCTGGTGCAGCAGGTGGCGCCGCGGGCCATCATCGAGCGCGACTACGCGGCTCTCGCCGCCCTGATGGCGCGGTTCAAGGGACACGAGGAGTCCATCTCGGAATGGGTCCTGGGCGGCGAGATGTACAAGAGCTTCCTGGCCCTGATGCAGCACCGGGCCAAGGGCGAGAGCGCGCCGCCGGGGCTTGTCGAGAAGCTGCTGGCCGGCCTCAACGCCATGCACCGCGGCGTCGGAGAGGTCGAGATTGTGCGATATGCGGCCGTGTCGGACATGGCGGACGAGACGGCGCGGGAGATTTTGAAGCTGGCCAAGAAGAAGCGGGTAGGCGAGGAGCGTGTCGAGCGGGTGACGGGGCGGACGACTAACACGTCGGGACAGGACACGGAGCTGCGGTCTCGCATCCTGAACCTGCCGCTGACGCAGGACCGCCTGTTGGCCTACTCGGTCGACCTCGGCATGGACCGCTACCGGGAGGTGATGTCGCACTGAGATGGACGTGTCTTGTGCAGGGATCGGGAATGGTCTCGGACGTGGACGCGATACACGGCGCCGAGGCGAGCAGATGCCGAGGGAAATGGAGCGGCGGATTGCGGCGTAGTATACCACAAGTTAGGTAGATAGGTAGCGAGCCCGCAATAAGTTGCGTGCAAGCGGGTGCTGCATGTTGCGGAAGACGTGAGGCAGCCTTTCTGACGGCGCCGCAGTTGCGGGCGCCGGCCGTCGTCGGCCCGGAGCGTCGGCTATTTGCGGCACGGGACCCGGCGCCGGGGAGCTTCGCGGCGGCGTACCCGGGCGATATGGCACTTGCATGACGACGCCTGGATGACGACACTTGCACGACGACACTTGCACGACGACACTTGCACGACGACGCCTGCACGACGCCGCCTCGACCCTGCCACCGGCTCTTCTGCTCGCCACTCGTACACGCCGTCGTCGGACTCGCTGGGCTATATATACATACACCGGGGGCCGCGCCGCCCCCCAACAGACGCCGCACAAAGCTCGGGAAAACCAAGCCCTAACCCCTACGCACCCTCCTTGGCCTGCCCAGCCGCCGTCCCCGGGCCGTTGGCCGCCGCCTTGGCCACCACGGCCACCTTGACCTCGTCCTGCGCCGGCCTGTCGCCGCCCCCCGGCTTGGCCTCGAGCTTCCTGGCCTCGACCTCGGCCCGCAGCCGCGCCTGCTTCTCCTTCCACCCCGGCGGCAGCCCGGGTCCGCTGTCTGCGTTGCCGTAGTCCGACTTTTTCGTGCCCTTGGGCCACCGCCCGGGCCCGCGTCCCGTGCCGCCCGTCTTGCGCCGCGACGTGCTGCTCCGGGGCCGGCTGGCCGCCGCGCGCCGGCTGGCCGTGCCCGTGCGCCTCGGCCGCGCCGAGCTGCTGACCGGCCGCGGCGCCGCTGGGCGGCTTGTGCTCTGCCTTGCCCGATCCGTGCGCCGACCCCCGCCGACGGGCGGGAACACTTCAAACCGCGTGGCCGGTATGTCCTTGTACGGCGCCGCCCAGGATCCGGCGTCCGGGCCCTCGTCCTCCACGCCTTGATCTGGTGCGCCCGCCTTCTCCTTCTCCTTGTCCTCGGGCGCCACCTTGTCAGTCGAATCGACGGGCTCCGGGTCGTCCGCCTCGTCCGCCTCGTCCGCCGCCTCTTCCTGCTGGGGCGCGTCCTCCTTGCCCTCGCTGCTGTCGCCGTTGGCCAACGACTGCGATTCCGCGCCGACGCTCTTGGAACCCTCCTGGACCCTGGCCTCGTCGTCCTCGCGTGGCGCCATGGTGCTAATGGGCGGGCCCAGCTCAAAGTTGACGGCGTTGCTGCGTCCCATGACGTAGGGCGTCCAGGCCAACGCCTCGGGCTTCAGCCGGACGTAGCCCTTGGACTCCCATTTTGCCACGTACTGCCGGCAGTAGTCCAGGTCGACGCGGAACGCGTACAGCTGCGTCTGCGGGTCCCGCACCAGCGCGCGCAGCCCCTCGAGCGCCGACACGACGTCGTCGGGCGTCATGCCCGTGTCGTCCGACATCTGCTTGATGCTGAGGCCCTCGCGCTTGTGCCTGTCGCCCTCCATCAGTCGCAGCAGGTAGCGGCACAGCTCGAGGCGCCAGTAGTTGCGGTACGACACGAGGCCCATGTCCGACAGCGGCTTCTCCGGCGACCCCGTCTTCTGCTCGGCCCGCGTCAGCAGGTAGGAAAAGTCGATGAGCAGGTTGCCGTAGCCCTTGCGCTGGTGGATGGGCAGCGTCAGGATGCACGACACGTTGTTCTGGCTGCTCGCGCGCTTCTCCTTGGAAAAGTAGCCGACAAAGTGGTATCCGCGGTGGTCGTACTCGCACAGGATGTAGAAGAGGAACGGTTCCACGTCGTAGTAGAGCGTCTTGGAGCCGAGGAAGAGCTTGGCCAGCAGGCACAGGTTCTGGCAGTAGACGGGCTGCTTCCGCCCGTCCACCTCGAAGATGGACACCGACTCGTGCCGGTATATCTCGTCGCCCGGCGGGTGCTTGGCCGCGCACTTGAGCTTGTGCCGCCAGGCCACGTAGTCCGAGTTCATGTACTTGAGGCAGAACTCGCAGATGTAGAGCACCCGGTTGCGGCTGTACTCGGCCGGGTAGGGCGCCGCGTACCACGTGTCAATCTCCCAGCCGCCGAACTCGATGCACTCGATCTGGCTCGCGTTGTCGTTGGCCTTCTTGGGCCTCCGCACCGGCACCTCGGCCTCGGCCTGCATCGCCAGCACGCGCGCCCGCCACTCGTCCTCGGCCTTTTGCTTGGCCTGGTCGAACCGCTTGCGGTCGTCGGGCGTCGGCAGCGTCTTGGACGTGTCCGCCTCGCCCTCGCTCAGGATCCCGCCGTAGGGCTTCCCCTTCGCGTCGTCCGTCTCCTTGTCGAAGAAGGAGTAGAAGGGCTGCGAGTACAGGTCCGACGTGAAGGGCGTCGGCAGCGGCGCGACGGGCGTCGCCACGGCGGCCGGGCGCGCCGGAGTCGACCGGGCCTGCGCCGCCGGCCTGGCGCCGCCACTGACGGGCCTCCTGTCGCGTTTCTTCCGGGCCAGGATCTCCTTGAGGTTGCCGGGCCGCACCGTCATCTTGAGGACCAGCGACGTGCGCGACCGCTTTTCCACGCTGACGGGCTGTGGTCGGTGAGCCTTGAGCCGCAGCGCCCTCGACGACCTCCCGCCGTCGGCAGGCTGGGCTGCGCCGCCGTCGTCCTGCGTCGCCGACTCGCTCGACAGCTTCCTTCGCCGCTTTCTGAGAGAGCCGCCCGCCTCGTCTGGCTCGGCCGACGACGTCTTCCTTTTCCGCAGCGCTCGCCCCCCATCCACGCCGTCGTCGTCGGGCGTTTGCTCGATCGAGACGGACCCGTAGCCCGAATTGCCGTTGCCCTGCTCCGCATCTGCCGCATCCGAGCGCTGCGACATGGGTCGTTCGTCTTCGTCGGCGCTGCCGTCGTCTTTCATGTCGACGTCTGCGTCCGACTCTCCGGTGAAGCATTCGGGGCATTTCCACTTTTTCGCGTCTGCAAGACGTCAGAAATCGGGGGGAAGGGCTGCAGGTACGAGCGCCAACGAGAAACTCACGATTCTTCTCCGTCATGGCCGCTGCGTCGCGGGCGCATTGCTGGTGTGCTGCTGCCGTTAGCCTGGCTGTGCAGCGTCGGTACATGATGGCCACGCACCGTTCTCGCCGCAGCCGGCACAAGCCAGGAATGCCTCGAAATCCTCGCTCGGGTCGTTCTCCTCGTCTTGCTTGCAGAACATGCACGTGTTGGCGGGCGCCGCGTCCGACTCCTCGTCCTCGTCTGCCGCGTCTGCCTCCTCCCAGGCGGCTTCATCGTCGTCCGAGTCGTCGTCAGCGGCACTCGGAAGGTCCGAGACGTCGCTCTCGGCGTCGCCGTCATCGTCCGAGTCGTCGTCAAGTTCTCCGGGCTTGATCTTGACGGCTCCGACGCCCTCGTCCTCAAGGTCGTCGTCCTCGCCGTCTGCATCTTCGAGCTCGGCGTCCTCTTCATCGTCGGCCCCGGCCGGCGCATCGCCGACGACGATTTGCCGAGAAAGGGGGTCGTTGTCTTCCTCGCCCGACGCATCCTCGTCGATCTCCTCTCCCGAGGCGTCTCGGTCGCTCAGTTCCTCGTCGCTGTCCGCGTCCCCGCAGACGGCTGCGGCGCCGGCATGGGCAGGTTCGGAGGCCCCTCCCCGAAGATTTGGCGTCGTAGACTTTGTGGCACTGTCCGCGCCGCTGCCGGCCCCATCGTAGTCGGCGCCTTCGGAGAGCAAAACACTCTGCTGCAGCTGCTCTTCCATCGCCTGTGCGCTCGCCATTGTTACCCCTGCTTCCCAAGACAGACGCAGTGAATATTCGACCCAAATTCGGGCATATCGGATTCCAACGGGGATCGCGACAAAGGTGTTCTCGCGGCTGTCGAGCTCGGAGCACGATGGCTCTCCGGAGGCGCCACGAGCGACGGGCCTGGACCGCTCGACCTGCCAGAGCGTCAGCCGCAGGCGCGCCAGGAGCAGGAGTAGCGTCACTGACCTCGCGCTCGCAAACAGCGCGACTCAACCCAGTCTGGAGTCGCTTGTGATGACAGCCAGGAGCGCGGGACAGTCAAGTCGCGTTCCCAGCAACGGCAAGAAGGCGCGGGAGCTGTCGCTACAGTGCGCGCTCGCGGAGGCGTGGCTGACGCGCACAGCCAATGCCTGTGGTCCGTGCGGCAGACGGCGCGCGCTAACTGTGTGGCGTGCAGGGAATCGCTCGCATTGAGATTCGAGCCTCAGGCATCCAACCACCAACGGTGCGCGAGCCAAACGTCACGACCGAGCACCTCCGTCCAGGCAGAAGCTCCAGCGACCGCGCACCGCCAGTTGACGAATCCGCGCACGAGCGGCGGGACAAGAGCCGACGTCCGTATACCGACCGACCGCGACACGCATCGACAGCCAAGTCCGCTCAGCGGCCCGCCGCAGCCATGCCGGTCCCTTTCGAGACGCTGCTTCCCTATGCCATCATGATAGGTGTATGTGCACCAGGACGCCTGGTCCGGGCAAGAGAGGGCGGCGGCTCATTGGTTCCAGATGTTTGGCATCACCGGCACCGGCCTCGCCGTTGTCAAGACGTGGCGGAACGAGGGCAAGCGCCCGCGATACTCGCTGGATCAGTGGGACAGGGTATGCTGTGCCCCTGCTCTCTTTCGGGTCCGATTGGCTGACGTTTCCTGCAGCAAAGTGAGAGGCCCTCGCCTTGCGCGTCGTGCGCGGACGAGATTCTCGGAGCTGACTGACATGGCTCAAGTGATGACCCGCGACCGAAGACTCACCGGGACGCTACGGGGACAGACGGATCGAGCAGAGGCACCGCCGGGGTTCGAGCTGAGCAATGCGTGGAAGGTAGGACATGCCACGGCTGAACCGTATCATGGCTGCAACGCGCTCACACTTGGCACAGATGGAGAAGCGCATCTCATGAGCCACGGCCAACAAACGTTCCGGCCGGCCGACAGGCGGCGATGGGATACACGTGTATATATCAAGTCTAGAAAACTGGCTGTTCTCCCTGCGACAAGCCGAAAAGGAATACCACGAAATTCCAGGGGCTGTGCGTCGAACGTTGCGCACAGCCTTCAATCTAGGGCTCCTAAGGAGGGTATCATGCTACCTAGATGGCGATATCGGCCCTGTTCTTGTTCAAATTCTCCAGGAGCGTGCATGCTTGGCACATGTCCTGGCTCGACATGTAGCCGCACTTGACGCATCGGCCAAGGGTCTGTAATGGCCCGGCGGCGTCCTTGGGACGACGATTCCGTACGGGCAGCATCACCGAGCCATCCGACTTGGGCGCGCCGTCGGAAGTAATCTCCGTCTCGAGGCCTTCCGGCCGCGGCTGGCTCCGGAGGCGTGCCTCCATCTGTGCCAGCTCGCTCCCCGAGGTGCGGCCGCCGGCCGATCCGCAGCCGCCCATGCCTTCGCCTTCGTCACAGGCGCAGCCGTCTTGGCCCTTGTCGGGCGTGAGCCGCGCCATGTCCTCTCCGCTCCTGACAATGTCCAATATCGCGCTTGGCCGGACCTTTTCGAGGCTCTTGATGAGGCTCCTCGCCGTCCCTCTGAACGCCTCGGGGCTGTATATGCACTCGGTGCTGAAGTAGTCGAGCTTCTTGTGGTGAGCGTACAGGACGATTTCCTTCTCGTACGCATACTTGAGCGGCTTGCTCCGCTTGACGTCGCTTGCCGAGGTGCCCGTGACTATGCTGGTGCTCCGCGACAGCCGGGGCAAGTCGCCCCGCAGGAGGTTCATCAAGACCGTCTCTGCGACGTCGTCTGCATTGTGGCCCGTGACGACGTGCCTGATGTTGAGCATCTTGGCGCCTCGATCCAGCGCCTGCCGACGGAAGACGCCGCAGTACGTGCAGTTGCCCTTCTTGCCAATGGTTTCCACGACCTGGTCCATAGTCCATCCGTAAAGCTGGTCGTAACCGACGATCTGCAACGGCATCTCATACTGAGCCGCATTTCGCTTCACCGTCTCGAGCGAGTCGTCCCGGTATCCCTTGATGCCCTCGTCGACACTTAGCAGGACCAGATCTAGCCCGTAGCTGTGCCGTTCGTTGAGAGTCTTGAGGACCGAGGCCAGGACGGTTGAGTCTTTGCCCCCTGATGCCCCTATCGCCACTTTCTCACCCGCGTAGAACAGCTTGGAAGCGACAATGGTGTGGTGGATCTCATCTTCGAACGCTGCGAGGAAGCAGTCTCGACATAGCTTGTGGTGGTTCTTTGGCCTTTTGACGACGGCTCTGTTTTCTTGACACCGGACGCAGGGTGTCGGGGGCATTATCAGGACTCGGGAGACGGGAGTCTTGATCTGGCGGCGCCCTCGAGTAAGAAATGTTTCTCAAGACCTTAACTTAGCCTTCACTTCAGCAACCATAGATCTGCACAAAACACAAACTGCGGCCGCTGTCTCAGCGGTGCTCTGGAGCAGGGAGCACTGTCACGTGATGCACGAGCCACATCACGCGCCTCCCTGGTGGGGCAGATCTGTGGCACACCAAGCCCTAATTTTTCACCCACCACCAGAAATCGACTTCTGCCTTTTGATCTTCGCAACCACCAGCTCGGCATCGTCGACTTTGCTCTCAGCACCGAGCATCGCCGCCCAACGAACAAGATGGTAAGTTCGTGACATGCAGGCCCTGGCGGCCACAGCCCATTGCCAAAATGCGCGAAAGCGCAACTTGGTCCGCAGCGTCGCTCGCGACCTGCTGGGGATTCCGCCTGCTTGTCCCTCGCGGACCAGGTGAAGACTGGCTGGAGACGCGATGTGTGCTGAAAGATGCCACAACGTGCTCTCACTAGAGTTCAGAGAAGACTCATTGGCTCGAGCAATCGCTGATGTCTTCTTTTCTCAATGACAGCCTCCCAAGTCCGGTAAGAAGGTGGCTCCGGCCCCGTTCCCTCAGGGAAAGGCTGGCGCCAAGAAGACGCCCAAGGTGCGTACGCCTCATCTTGACGATGGGCGCGGGTTCACGAGCTCACGGTGTGTGCGCAGAACCCCCTGATCGAGAAGCGCCCCCGGAACTTCGGCATCGGCCAGGACATCCAGCCCAAGCGCAACCTCTCGCGCATGGTTAAGTGGCCTGAGTATGTCCGCCTGCAGCGCCAGAAGAAGATTCTCCAGATGCGCCTCAAGGTCCCGCCTGCTCTGTCCCAGTTCCAGCACGTCCTCGACCGCAACACGGCCGCCCAGGCTTTCAAGCTGCTCAACAAGTACCGCCCGGAGACCAAGACGGAGAAGAAGGAGCGTCTGCTCAAGGAGGCGACGGCCATCAAGGAGGGCAAGAAGAAGGAGGATGTCAGCAAGAAGCCCTATGCGGTCAAGTACGGCCTGAACCACGTTGTCGGCCTGATCGAGAACAAGAAGGCTTCTCTGGTGCTCATCCCCAACGATGTCGACCCCATCGAGCTCGTTGTCTTCCTGCCCTCGCTGTGCAAGAAGATGGGTGTGCCGTATGCCATCATCAAGGGCAAGGCCCGCCTGGGCATCGTTGTCCACAAGAAGGTCAGTCAGGGCGTGCGACGAATGGGTGGAGTCGACATGGGCTGACTGGGAGCAGACGGCTGCGGTCCTGGCCCTCACCGAGGTGCGATCGGAGGACAAGAACGAGCTGTCCAAGCTCGTCTCTGCCGTCAAGGATGGCTTCATGGACAAGCACGAGCAGGCCCGGAAACAGTGGGGAGGTGGCATCATGGGCGCCAAGGCCCAGATGCGGATTCTGAAGAAGCAGAAGGCTCTGGAGGCGGCCACCAAGATTTGAAGTGTCTACTATGCAAGGTGCATTGGGGTCTCGGGTCCAAGGTGTTGCCGGTTTCAGGTCATGGAAAGAATTGAGATTTTCAGCGACGCCTTGTGTATGCCGTTCCCGCGCACGAGAGCAAGGGCACAGAGGACTTGGCCGAATTGTCAACATGGTGAGCAGGTGGCTGTGAGGGCCGCGCGAGGCTATTGCCGGCCACAGAAGACGAACCAGCGGGCGTCGGACACGGGGACGAATGAGCAAGGGGACGAATGGAAAAGGCACTGGCTGGCTTTGAGCTGATGGTCTGTAACGTCGAGGGAACACGGATCCAAGTCGGCGGCTGAAGCAGCAAGGGAGGAGTTTGCCACAATGGTCGCTGAGCTGCCAGATTCTATCCCGATTGGCCCGCTGCCGCAGTTTCAGACGAGGGCCATGTGTGCATTGTTGCTACCCAGCAGGCAGGATGCGTATGTACATGGAGTATGTAGAGGCTGGCCACGGTGCTCCGGCGGATGTTGCATTGCATAGGCACTCGGTCCGAGCCTGGACAGGGCCTGCCGAGGCCTCCCAGGCACGACGGTGTGGTGAGAGGCGGGGGACGAGGCTGGTGATGTGTCTGCCTGTCCTGAGGGCTCGCCTCGACGTCAGTCGATGCAGTGAGATGTGGAGCCGCGACTGGTGACAACGGCGCGGATAGCAGGGCAGGTAGCTTCGTGAATCCGTCACCTAGAATACGAGACAGGCAGGCGACTGGGGACGGGATAAGAGTTAAAACGGCCCCTGTTGCTCTCTTCCTCCCTTTCTACGGACGTACGGAGAACTTGATACCGACCTCGTCACCCAACGCCCGGGTCTGCGGAAATTTGGGTTAGATTTAGAGTTCCCAGGAAGGCGGTTGCCCCCTGATCGAGGAATCGTTGAAGGCACCGCTCCAGGGACCTGGTACCACGGTCCGTGGTGGACGTGCCTATTGTAGTAGAGCGCCCGACGGGTGCAACGACTGTCGAATAAACAGACAAGGTGAAGAGCCCGTGGCTACAGGCAGAAGTGCCGCCTAGATAGGCAGCTGCTGCAGGCGCCCGGAAGCGGCCGGTGGCTTGTTGAGCCGGGGGCCGTCCGGAGAAGACAGGGGATGAATCTTCCGGGGGTTGAGGCTTGGCCCGCGCAAGGCACCTGCAATTTCCATGTGTCGTACAGGGTGGGCTGGTCATGTGTAGGTGAAGGGGGACTCGGAGGAATTGCCAAACTACCGAAGTCTCTTTAGACTTTCCTCCAACTCGACAAGAGCCCATGGCCGCAGCAAGGGCCCCCCCGGGCTGGCATGCGGCAAGTGCCGGGCCGCGCGACGGGAACCGGCGGCGGCGGCGGCGGCTGGCGAGTTGCGTGCTCTGGCTGCGGGCGCGTTGCCCGGCGCCGGCGGCAGCGGGGCGAGCCGTCCGGCAATCTGTGGAGACGCCGGCTCCGGCCCCGGCGCCGGTGCCGGGAGACGACGGCTCGTGGGCGGCAACGCACGTGTCTGGCGGCACCGGCGCCGGCAGCCGTCGGCGGCAAGCAGCGGCCGGCGGCAAGGAGAGACGGGCAGCCGACGGCGGGCCACACAGGCAATGCGCTGCACCATGCAGGTGCAGGCTGTCGCGCCGGCCATGTCACTGGCGGCAGCGACAGGGATGCCGCCGCAGCCGCCGTCGACGACCAGGGCTGCGACCGGCGCCAGGGCCAGGACCGGCTTCGTGAGCGTGTCGCCGTCTGGACGGATTGGGCCGCCCCGCCAGCAGGCGCCAGATGCAGCTCGAGGGCGGTAGGGCGATTTACGAGTCAGGCTATGCAAGGGCCGGCTTGGGCTCTGCATGCGAGCGTGCTCTTGACAGACAGGCGAGCTGGCCTGTCATGCGAGGCCCTCTCGTGGATAGAGACTGCGAGGGTATGCGAGTTGGGCGCGTGCATGCTGCACATGCAAGTCCTGGTGGCATTGCATGTTCAGCCGGCCTCGACACTCGCCCCTCGGGCTATGAGTGGTGCTCGAGTCGACGGTCAAATCTGAGGAGAGCCGTCTGCATGCACGCGAGAGGTTGACGACGACGCCGCCGGAGCCCGGATCAGCAGCCGGTGCTGCGGCCTGCTGCAACGTTCCCCGGACTGTGAGAGACGATGTCCCCCCCCCCCCCCCTTTGTCTGTACGTAGTGCTGTGACGCCAAAGGTAATCCGGAATGCATGACTGAATTATATACAACATGTGGTATCGCGTATCGCCCGTATCATACACGAGAGCCGAGCGCCCCTAGACGTTGGAGCCCTCGTTGTGGCGGCGGCGGCTCCGGCTCGGGGCGGGCGAGTCGGCATCGTCGTCGACCTGGACGGTGTACGTGACCGACTTGACGATGGCGTTGTTGGTCTGCAGGATGTTCTCCTGGCTGGCCGACTTGGTCGTCGACGCAAAGGCGCTCTTGTCGGCGCTGACGCCGCTCAGCTTGTAGTGCTCGGCCGTCTTGCGGCCGCGGCTGCGGCTCAGGGCGCGCGACGAGTTGGCGCTGTTGCCCGAGTACTTGGAGCGGTAGTCCCTGGCCTTTTTCATGCACACGGGGGCGAGGAAGGGCAGCGACGAGACCATGTTCTGTCCCGGGTCAGCTTCTGGTCGAGGCGGCAAGACAGACGAAGAGAGCGAAACGCACGCCGACGTTGAACTCGATGGTCCCCCACAGGACGAGCATGGTCGAGTTGCCGTCGCCGTACTGGATGCGGTTGATCTGGGTGTAGCGCAGGATGGAGCACAGGGTGGTGAAGAGGCCGAGCATGAAGATGGCGATGAGGCCAATCTTCTTCTCGACGCGCACGTTGAGCTTGAGCAGGACGGGGATGGGCAGCAGGGCGACGACGACGTCGGAGACGATGGTGACGACGGCGTAGGCGGTAAAGGACGGGCCCGGGGCCAGGCACGAGCCCGGCTTGAGCGGGTTCCACGACTTGTCGACGGGCGTGCAGGCGAAGAAGAGGCTGAGGGCGCAGCCGAGATGGGCGAGGAAGATGACGGCGATGGCGGCCCAGACGACGCGGCGGTACCAGCGCTGGTCGGTGCCCTTGAGCAGGCGCAGGTAGCTGATGAGCAGGGCGATCTTGAAGAAGCTGATGCCCAGCTGGTAGACGGGGCGGCCGGCGAAGTTGACGCGCGTGTAGGGCAGGATGCTGGCCTTGGGGCGGCTGCTGAGCGGCAGGCCCAGGCCGTATTTCGTCTCTGGAGCCGTCAGGGCCGGGCGAAGGGGTTTCACGGGCACGGGGGCACGTACGGACGATGCAGAGGACCGAGTAGGCGAGGGCAAAGACCATGGACAGGGCGGCCATGTAGTCGTCGGCGGCGAGGCCGCGGGCCGTGGCGCGGATCCAGAGGCGGCAGGCGACGACGGCGGCGGAGAGGAGCGAGAGGACGACGCAGATGGCGATGATGGTCGGGTACTGCGACTCGGCGTTGAGCTCGGGGCCGGCGTTTTCGACCCAGCCCATGGTGAGGGACGGAGAGGGCGGAGGCGGCGTGCGGGGGGCGGCGGAGCGGCGGAGAAGATCTGTCCTACATATACGTGCGTGAGCGTATAAGTGAGAGGTGCTCGGCGGCGAGGAATAAGCAAGGACGAGCTCGGCCGGCGACGGCGACGGGCGCGATAGATGAGCAAAAGAAAGGAGTGCTGGAGAGGCGTGGTGCTGTGCCGCGCAGCCACGTCGCCTTGCAGAGCAGGCAGGCCTCGATATAGGGCCATGTACTCGACGGAGCTGGGGTCGAGACCAGCTGTGTTTGCCCAGGGAGGGGACTGGCTGTGCCGGACTGGCTGTCCCGGACTGGCTGATTCCCGAGCCGGTCCGGAGCGGTGGGGCCGGCGAGGAAGCAGTTTGCTGGCCAGGTGAGCAGCAGGCTGGCGTCGTGCATGCGGCATACACAACGGGTCGAGGCTCAGCGCCGGCAGAGCTCCGCCGGCGGCCGAGCCGACCATGTCTGCCGGCGATGCGTCACGGCCTGCCGCCCTCGTCTCGCTGGAATCCGAGTGCGCCCTCGCTGACGGCTGGCACCAGCTGACGCCTGTCTCGGAAGCGGCGAGGCCCATGTGCCGGCGTCCGGGGACGTGTGCCCAGCGTGTAAGCCGGCCCTGGCCCGTTTCCCGAGCAAACAGAAGGGAGGCCTGCCCGGCAGCCACACGGCCCATTCCTGGCGCGCGAGCCCGCTAGCCCATTCGGCAAGGTTGCGATGGCAGTTGCCGCGCCGTGGATACGTCGACAATGCGGATCGTGATCCATGCGAGCGTGTTGTTGTGTGCCATGGCCTGTCACGCCCAGACCGCGCCTCGGGGTCCGCCGCCGATGGCCCTTGCCCTAGACTCGGTGCATACATATGTATGGACGAAGGATGGCAGCGGAGCCGCAACGGCGCACAAGCCCCAGACGCGGGAAGCTCCACAGGCTGTCGACCTGTCGAGGCGGACCAACAGCGGCACCGGCCACGTCCGTGCCTGGTTCTTGCCCCTTTGCGCAGTCGTCGGGTTCCAGGGCCTCGGCGCCTGGCGCTAGCGAGCAGCTCCCGGGCTCGGGTCGCATTCCGCCGCCGTGGTCCGGAGTGCGGTCGAGTCGACGGGCTGGTGGTGCAGAACTTTCCTCCGCCCTTGAGCCCAGCAGCCTGGTCGCGACCCCGCCAGCGCTTTTTTGGCGGCTGCACGTGACCCCGCAAAGGGCCGGTTTCCTATCCCGGCTAGGCGGCACGTGCGCGCGGCCCCGGACGACGGCGTGCCAATTTGGCCACGCTCGTCGCCTGGCCCTGGCGACAGCGAGGCTCGCTTGTCGAGCCGACGGCCAGCTCGACGGCCCAAGGATGCTCGAGTCGCAGCAAACATGGCTCACGCCGCCGTCGGAATCGCGCCCCCTCCCCAATCAGTGCGTGCACCATCTCGCCCTCATGGCCCGTCTCGCCGCGCCGCCTCGCCCGCCAGCCCGTCCCTCCTGAAGCCTCCCGTCCATGGCTTATTCTTATACCTGCCGCCCCCCAGCAGGCCGCCGAGCTAGCCAGCCGCCGCCTTGGCGCCCTTTTTGCTCTTGCTCTCGCCCTCCCTTGAACCCTACATCGTCTGCTCTCACCCGCCGTGCTGGCGAGCCTCGGCCGCCTCTCGTCGCCATCCTTTTCACCTGATTCTTCCTATTTTACTCCGCCTCACCTCTGCCGACCCGAGTGGTCCTTCCCAGTCCCTCCCGGTCCTTCCCCTTTCACAAGCCAACCGCCACTTTCAGCATCGCCAGCCAACCGCCAGTTCCAGGTCAGCCAACCGCCAGTTCCAGCACCACTCAGCTCCAGCACCACTCAGTTCCAGCACCACTACCGTCATCACCACCACCACCGCCGCCGCCATGTCCGTCGACGAAAAATCCCCCGACGACATCGTCGCCGTCCACCCGACCGGCTCCGCCTCCTCCTCGGGCGCCCCCAGCTCCGTCTCCGCCCCCGGCCCCGGGCCCGGCCCCGACGTCGACGCCGCCTGGCGCTTCCTCCGCGACCATCGCGTCTCCGACGACGCCGTCGCCGCAGTCGACATCAGGGCCCTGCGCCACCGCATCGACTGGCACATTGTGCCCCTCATGTTCTGCTGCTACACCATGCAGTTCCTCGACAAGGTCATCCTCAACTACGCCGCCGTCATGGGCATCCAGGACGACCTCGCCCTGACCAAGGACGACTTTTCCAACGTCGCCACCTTTCTCTTTGTCGGCCTGCTGTGCTTTGAGGTGCCCAACAGTAGGTCCCCTATCATACCCCCTAACCCCCCCCCCTTAACCCTCTAACTCATCTCTCAGTCTACTTTCTCCAAAAGGTCCCGGCCGCCAAGTGGCTCGGCCTCAACGTGACCCTCTGGGGCATCGCCACCGCCTGCGGCGCCGCCGCCCGCGACTACCAGACGCTCCTCGTCTCGCGCGTCTTCCTCGGCATCTTCGAGGCCACCATCGGCCCCTCCCTCATGCTCATCAGCAGCCAGTGGTACACAAAGTCCGAGCAGGCCCCGCGCTTCTCCTTCTGGTACCTCGGCCTCGGCCTCGGCCAGATCATCGGCGGCGCCGTCTCGTACGCCTTCCAGAACGTGCCCCCCGGCGCCGCCCTCGCCGGCTGGCGCACCATGTTCGTCGTCCTCGGCGCCCTCACCGTATTCTTCGGCCTCTGCACCCTCGCCTTCCTCCCCGACACCCCCATGGCCGCCCGCTGGCTCGACGACGCCCAAAAGGTGGCCCTGCTCAAGCACGTCAGCGTCAACCAGACGGGCATCCAGAGCCGCCGCTTCCGCCCCCGCGAGATCGTCGAGGCCCTGCTCGACCCCCAGATCTGGCTGCTCGTCGTCTCCGTCGTCCTGCTCTCCGTCTCGAGCGGCGTCGTCACCACCTACTCGGCCACCCTCGTCAAGAACCTCGGCTACGCCCCGCGCCAGGCCGCTCTCATGAACATGCCCTCGGGCGTCGTCAGCATCTTCTTCACCCTCTTTGTCGGCTTCGGCATCCGCAAGCAGTCGCACCGCTGGGCCTGGATCATCGCCTGCATCGTCCCCGCGTATGCGCCCCTTGGGACCTCTCTTTCGTCGTGGGAAGCTGACAGTCTCCAGCATCATCGGCGGCGCCCTCATGTCCTTCCTCGACCCCAAGACCAGCCGCGCCGGCGTCCTGGCCGGCATCTACCTCGTCAACGCCGTCGTCGCCCCGTTGACCATCTATTACAACGTGCGTCTCCCCGCCGCCCACTCCCTTGTTCCCCGGCCCAGCCTGACCGAAGCTCCAGTGGACCGTCGCAAACTGCGCCGGCGGCACCAAGCGTGCCTTCGCGGCGGCCCTCGTCAGCGCCTCCTTCTCCCTCGGCAACATCATCGGCCCCCAGACCTTCCGGGCCAAGGACGCGCCCGAGTTCCGCCCCGCCAAGCTGGCCGTCATGGGCACCCAGGCCGGCTGCGCCTTCACCACCTTCTGCCTCTTCCTCTACTACGTCCGCGCCAACAAGCGCCGCAACGACCGCAGCAAGCAGCAGGAGGAGGCCTTCCTGTCCCCCGACGTCTGGGCCTCCATGACGGACAAGGAGAACAAGCAGTTTCGCTACTCGTACTGATGAGAGAAAATGGCTGCTATTTTTGTCCATCTGCATGTAATAATGCGTACTTATTCAAGAAGCGATACCCCGTCTATGAGGATCCTGATGAGGATCCTGGATAGCATTCGGAAACCGGCGCCTCACCCCGAGTGTCTGACGTTGTACATCTTGGCATTCGGCGTCTGCCTAGATTACAATGTCCCCTCCCGTGATGCCTCGACCCTCGTCGATCCATCCATGCGTATCCGACGCGACATGACAGCCCCGGGTTCTCCCTGGGGCGACGATGACCTTGCCGTCATCCAGACAATGAAGACGCCCATCCGAGCATGAGACTCTAAAACGCGGAGGAGAAAAAGATGAAGAAAATCAACGAAGAAAAAACACTAGACGATAGGCCCCGCCTTGACGACGTCCTCGGTCGCCTCGCTCTCGTACTTGGCAAAGTTGTCGCGGAACAGCTTTCCCAGCTTGACCACCTCGGCGTGGAAGCTGTCGGTGCCGGCGGTCCAGGCCTTCCGCGGGTTGAGCAGGTCGGCGGGGACGTTGGGGCACTCGGTGGGCACCTGGAGGTTGAAGATGTCGTACGTCTCGTAGCGCACCTTGGCCAGCTCGCCCGAGTGGATGGCGTCGAGGATGGCGCGCGTGTACTTGAGGGGGCAGCGCTTGCCGCCGTGCGCGAAGCCGGCGCCGACCCAGCCCGTGTTGAGCAGCCAGGCGTTGGCCTTGTGCTGGTCGATCTTGTCGGCGAGCATGGAGGCGTAGCGCATGGGGTGCAGGGCGAGGAAGGGCTGGGCGAAGCACGAGGAAAAGGTGGCCTGGGGCTCCGTCACGCCGTCCTCGGTGCCCGCCATCTTGGAGGTGTAGCCCGAGATGAAGTGGAACATGGTCTGGGCGCGGTCGAGCTTGGAGATGGGCGGCAGCACGCCGCGGGCGTCGCAGGTGAGGAGGATGATGTTGGAGGGCATGTGCGCCGAGAGGCAGGGGATCTTGGCGTTGCTGATGTACTCGATGGGGTAGGCGCTGCGCAAAGGTCAGCCTGGGCCAGCCTGGGTCTCGGAGGAGAAGACGGCACGGGCTCTACCCACCAGCGCGTGTTCTCGGTCAGGGTGGCGTCGTCGTAGTCGACCTGGCGCGTCGTCGGGTCGAAGACGACGTTCTCGAGGACGGAGCCGTAGCGGATGGCGTTGAAGATGTCGGGCTCCTTGTCGGCCGACAGGCCGATGCACTTGGCGTAGCAGCCGCCCTCGATGTTGAAGACGCCGCGGTCGCTCCAGCAGTGCTCGTCGTCGCCGATGAGGGCGCGGTTGGGGTCGGCCGACAGGGTCGTCTTGCCGGTGCCCGAGAGGCCGAAGAAGAGGGTGACGTCGCCGTCGCGGCCCTCGTTGGCCGACGAGTGCAGCGTCAGCACGTTGTGCTTGATGGGCATCTCGTAGAAGAGGACGGTGAAGACGCCCTTCTTCATCTCGCCCGCGTACTCGGTGCCGAGGATGACCATCTCCTTGTCGGCGAAGTTGATGGCGACCGACGTGGCCGACGTCATGCCCTCGGTGAAGCGGTTGGCGGGGAAGGAGCCGGCGTTGTAGATGGTGTAGTCGGGGTGGAAGTGGTCGAGCTCCTCGCGGCTGGGCCGGATGAGCATGTTGCGCATGAAGAGGGCGTGGTAGGCGCGCGCGCAGATGACGCGCACGCGGATCCGGTACTTTTCGTCCCAGCCGGCATAGCCGTCGACGACGTAGATGCGGTTGCGCGTGTTGAGGTAGTCGACGGCGCGCTCGCGGTTGATTTTCCAGACCTGGCACGTCAGCGGGCATGGACGATGTGTGACTGTGTGACGGTGGGCGGAAGCAGACAAAGAAAGCGCTGCGGTCCCGCGCCGGCCCGGAGCGGAGCGGAGCGGCGGAGCGGGGCACATCATCGGCTCCGCTGATCCTGGCTCCGGGCTCCGGGAGCCGGGAGCCGGGAGCCGGCTGCCGAGAGGCCAATGAGGAGCGCGGCAATGGCAAGCACCCGCAGGCGCCCGCTGCTCGGCACCGCCTCGGCCGGCAGAGGCCGCAGCAGGGCTGCACGTGCCACGGCGCCGTGCTGCTCTCCTCTGCCGTGCTCCTCTCTGGCGTCATCATGACATGCAGCCAAGGGCGGGGTGGCCCACCGCCGCCACCCAGGGGAACGTGGGCTCGGAAAAAGAAAAAATATACGCGTCTTGCAGGGGCAGAAAAAGGGGAAAAGGGAAAGGGGACGAGAAAGACGGCTCAACGCATACCTCGGGACTCATGGGCTTGTTGACGGGCCCCCACCTGCAGACGACGGCTCGGTCAGCTCCAGTTCTCGAGCACAGCAGCTGACGACAACGCACCAGACGTCCTTCTCCGACGTCGGCTCCTTGACAATGCGCTTGTCAAGGGGCGACCGGCCCGTCTTCTTGCCCGAGTAGGCCGTCAGGGCGCCGCTCGACGTGATGGCGGTGCCCATCTCGTACACCAGCGCGTCCTCGTACAGCGCCGCGACGGACGGGTTGGGGATCTGGACGTGGACACGCGTCAGCGACGGCCGTCTTGGCCCGCGCCGGGACGACGTACGATGGCGACGCGGTCATAGTCGATGTGTGCCTTGTCGTGCAGCTCCTCCTCTGCCGGGGCGTCAGCGTCGGAAAGCGGCGGCGGTCGTCCGGGGGCATACCGAGATCAGTGTGGTTGCGGTGCGGCCTGCGACCGGAGCGATGTTTGTCAGTCTTCGGCTCCGGCAACGGGGGGGAGAGGAGACGCACTGGACACCGCCAGGGTGCAGAGAGGTCTTGTTGACGGTGCTGGAAATCACTGGGGCGGGCGTCAGTGTCGCCAGGGCGAGCCGCGGGCCGCTCCGGGCAACTCACTGCTGGGCAAGTCGCCTCGGAGAGCCTGGATCTGGGACCTGGGGCCTTTGGCAGAGGGATGGGAGTAGGGAGAGGCGGACCTGGCGACGGGGTCCTTGGTGGTTATGTATCTATTTAACCTCGGGGAATCCATCGTGGGTCCAGGCTTGACCTTGACACGGGCAACGGGGCGCTTCCGAGGAGAGGGGGGGGGCGCAACGCGGCATCGCCTGGAGGGGGCGTGTGGCAGGCGGCGGGCAGCTTGCGAGGGCCGACGGGCAACGGACGGGCGCATGGACGGGCTCGGGCGCCGTCGTCGGGCGTCTGTGTAGCAGCGGCAGGTAGAGCTACCGGGCGTCGAGGCGGCGGCGGCGGGTGCGCTGGTCGCGGCGACGACACGGACGGCTGTGGAGCGGCAGCCGCAGCAGCGGCAGGGGGGGTCGCTGCACGAGGCGCGGCGCACGAGGATATACCGGAACGCCTTTTGGCTTTGGCCTTTTCGTCCTCGTCAGCTGCCGAGCGCGACAAGGTTGGTTCCAGACGGGGCTGAGCGGCGGAATGCTGCGCTGTCGGCGGCCGGAAAGCCTCGCCGTCGCAGGGGGATTGCTTCAGTATGTAGAGATTCGCCGGGAGAGAGGATTCGCCGGGAGAGAGGATTCGCCAGGAGAGAGGATTGCTTCAGCGTATAGAGACTCGCCAGGAGAGGCGATGCGTCAGGACAGGCGGCGCCACGTCGATGCTGCAGCTTTTGCCTCGTCTTGCTCCTCGCGCACAGCGCAGCCGTCGCCCCCAGGCGGCTGTTGGGCACCAGCGACCGCGCGCCACCTGCCCCGCGACGCCGCCGCCTTCCGACAGCCGGCCCCAGTTCCCCAGCTCCGCGTGACCGGCCCCGGATCTTCACCCTGCCCGGGGACGCACGGCGCAGAACCAACACGCACCGCACGCGCACGCGCGCACGCGCTCTCTCACGCTCGCACCCTCGTCTCTCTCCCCCTCGCTCACTCTCGCTCACACACGCTCTCACACACGCACCACGAGTCTCGGCTCCGCGGCACCGCCCGTCCCCCCCCCCCGCCGCCCTCCGCCATTGGCTGCCGCCTCCGGCCCTCTCTTCCGACTTTCTCCGTCCCCGGACTGCCGCCGCCGGCTCCGTCAGATCCAGCTTCCCAGCACGGATGCCTCTCGCGCGCTATCCCCACGCCCTCGGGCCCCAGGTACAAGTACCGCATCATGGCAATCACGTCGAGCATGCATGTGCATGACGCCGTTTCATAAAGGCCATGGCTCGTTGGCTCCATCCCAACCCCAGATTCTGCTGCTGCCATCTCCACCCCCAACCGCCGTCTTCCTCTCCCTGCCGCTCGCTCACCTCGTCCTCTTCAGCCCTCCCTGTCATCAGGGTTTCGAGACAGCCCAGGCCCGCTCGACAGCCAGCTCGACAGCCAGCTCGACAGCCAGCTCGACAGCCAGCTCGACAAGCCCAGGCCTGTTCGACAACCTGCTCGACAGCCAAGGCCACCTCACACGCCTCTTCCCCGACGCTCCCCACTTTCCGTCAATGATCCACACTTCCGTCCATGCCCACGTCCCGGCTCTTTTTCGTCCCCTTGGCCAACGACTCGCTTCCGTCTTTGCCCGCGTTTCACGAATCGCTTCTCATCTCCCGGCCGCACGGTTCTATGCCGCTGTCCGTCCACGACGGTCGCGTCGCCCTCCTCGTCAGTGCCAGCGTGTCGGAAGCACGGCAGCTTCCCCGTATCGTATCAGAGAATGACTTCCGTTTATCTGTGCCGTCTACTTGGGCCTCACCATGTCCTCTGCGGAAACGCTCCTCCCGGCTCTGCCACGTCCCCGTGGCCTCCTGTTCCCCTGGCCTCCTGTCCCCCTGGCCTCCTATTCGCGCCCCTGCCTCTGCCGTTTCCATATCCCTATCCCTGATGCCTTGCCCTTCCAAATGTCCCGTCATCTCATGCCCGACGACCAACTCGTCCGCCGCCGTTAGTTGCCGTCGTCGGTGATGAGCTTCGTAATCTTGCCAATGGCAATCGTTTGCCCCTGTCCCCGTGTCAGCCATCCATGCGCCCTGCTCTCTGCTCCTAAACCCATACCTGGTCTCGCAGCGTAAAGCGGCCCATCTGCGGATAGTCCTCAAACCTCTCCACGCAGACTGAGCCCGCCCCACCAATCACTTGCATGCGCGCAATGATGCTGTCGCCCTTCTTGGCGTGCGTCGGCGGGTTCTTGCTCTTGCGGTTCGTCCCCTTCTGCAGCTTGTGCAGCAGGGCCGCAAACGTCACCTCCTCAATCGCCGAGTGCACGTGCAGCACGCAGTTGAAGCCCGATGACAGGATGTTCTTGAGCTCCAGGATCCGGATCTGCGCCTCAAACTCGGCCACGCAGTGCACCAGTCTCTTGGGTGAGCACAGCACGAACCCCGGCAGCACGTCCTCCTCCTCGATGCCCTTGAGCCGCAGCCGCACCTGGTCGCCGCACTGCAGGATCGGCACCTCGTCCTCCTGCTCCCCGTAGATGGCCGCCGCCTCCACCGGCTGCTTCCGCGGCATCATCATCAGGCTCATGCCCTTCTTCACCACGCCCGCCTCGATCTTGCCGTCCACCATGGTGCCCATGTCGCGGTACTTGGCGTTGACGGGCATCATGAAGGGCGCGTTGACCTTGCGCTCCAGCGCCTTCATGTCGTCCAGGTACTCGAGCAGCGACGGCCCGTCCCACCACGGCGCCACGCCCTTGGGCAGCCGGTCCTTGATGTTCATCGACTGCTGCGCCGCCACCGGCATGAAGTAGACGTCCGTCTTGAGGTTGTACCCCGTCGCCTTGAGGAACTGAGACAGCTTCGTGATGCACTCTTGGTAGCGCTCGTGCGACCACTCCACCGTCGGGTCGTCCATCTTGTTGATCACCACCACCAGCTTGTTGACGCCCTGCGTCTTGGCCAGCATGGCATGCTCGCGCGTCTGCCCGCCCCGCTCGAAGCCCGTCTCGTACTCGCCCTTGCGCGCCGAAATGACCAGGATGCCGACATCGGCCTGCGACGCGCCCCCGATCATGTTGGGCACGTACGTCTTGTGGCCCGGGGCGTCCAGGATGCTGTAGCGCCGCTTGTCCGTCTCGAAGAAGCCCCTGCCCACCTCGACCGTCTTGCCCTTGGACCGCTCCTCCTTTGTCAGGTCCATGACCCACGACAGATACCACGACTCGCGGCCCATGTCCTTGGCCTCCTTCCTGTACTTGTCCATGGTCCTCTCGTCCACCATTCCCGTCGTCCAGAGGATGGACCCGCCCAGCGTCGACTTGCCGGCGTCGACGTGGCCGATGAAGATGATGTTGACGTGCTCCTTGCCGTAGATCTCCTTGAGCGTATCGTCGTCCACGTCGGCGGCCTGTTCTTTGGTGACGGCGTCTGCATCGCGCAGCACCTTCTTTTCGCCCGGTCCCGACGGGCTCGAGCGGCCCGACGAGGGGGTTGGCGACGTCTTGCCCGATGCGGCAGCCTTGCCTGCTTTCTCGCCCGTCTTCTCGATCGCCTTGACCGCCGTGGCTTTCTGGCCAGACTCGGGCTTGTTGGTCGGCTCCGCTTTGGAGTCCGCCTTGGCCTCACCGTCCTTGGCGGGTGCCGAAGTTCCTCCGATGGACAGCACCTTGGCCTTTGGCTTGGGCGCCGACGCGTCGCCGCCGATGCTGAGCACCTTGGTGCCGCCCTCCTTGGTCACCACGGGCTTGGGGGCAGCGGCAGATGCGCCAGCATTGTCGGCGGCTGGTGGCTTCGGAGACGTTGCCGGCTGGGCCGCTGCGGGCGGCTGGGGCTGCGGGACTTGCTGCTGGCCATGCTGGGGAAATGCCGCACCTGCGCCCGTCAGCACGCTGCGGGGATGGAGAGAGCATGCATGGGCAGACATGGACTGACCGGACTGACCGTAACCTTGGCCGTAGCCCTGGCTGAAGCCGCCGCCGTACGCCTGGTTGTACTGGCCGAAGGCTTGCTGCTGGCCATACTGGGGGTAGTAGCCCTGCTGGTAGTACTGCTGCTGGTACTGAGGCATCATGTTTGCTCCGTAAGCTTGGCCGGGCTGGAATGACTGGGCGGTGGGTTGGAAGGAGGCTACACTCGGCCGGAAGCCGGCTTGCGCTTGGGCGGCATTCTGGGGGTTCTGGGGGTTCTGAGGATTCACGTTGAGCTGCTGCTGTGCCTGCCGGGAGAGGTTCTCGTCCTGAGCGGCAGGATCGTCCTCCCACGAGTTGAGATCGGCCATGATGCTGCCTGGCGTCGTCGCGGGCCAGGAAAGGAGAGCGTCGAGGAGAGCGTCGAGCTCGACGGTCTGCGAGGGGGAAGGGAAAGGGATGCGCCTCGGGGGACGGTCGGCGCTGGGATCGTTGGACAGCGAAATGCGCGACGCGACTGTCGAGAAGTGACTGGTCTAGGCTCGATGGACGCGGCGGCGGTGGTCGCGGCGGAGGTTTATGAAAATTCGAGCCCCACTAATAAACCATGACGCTGCCCGTTGGAGGGGCTGATACAGTGCGGCTTTCGGCGGACGAGCACGGCCCCCGCAGGCAACCAACATGATGCACCGCTGCTCATCGCCGCAGCTTGTAATGCCCTGATCTCAAACTGGCAATAAGGTAGGAAGTACAGGGTGGCGATATAAGAGGCGATAAAGCGAGCAGTAGGAAGCGATAAATTACGACGCGATAGATCGTAAATGGCCGACGTCTCGCACGCTGGCGGGGCGGCTCTGCAGCTCTGCCTGCGCACTGTGCATCCATCCTTGCTCTGTGCGTACCGAGTGACTCCTTCGCCGAAACGCGTGCAGCCGTGCTCTGTGCTTTGTTTGCGCCGTGAATCAGGGCTTCGGGCCGCTGGGCATCATTATGTGACCTCCGATCCTTGGCCTGCCCCCCCAGCCGATCCTCATCCCCACTCCCTCGCCATGGATGAGTTTCTGGCAACGGTTGGTGTGCAGGCCATGAGATACGCCATCAGGTCTGGCATCGCCTTGACCTCGACCTATGCGCTGGGCCAGTGCTCGCGCCTGCTCAAGTCGGTCGACGACAAGAAGCTCTACTCGGAGCTGCGGAGCTTGCAGAGGCTCCTCGACAGCAAGATCAAGGTGCGTCCTCGCAGTCTTGAGCTGGGCGGCTGACCAACACCGCCAGGTGATATCGCCCGCCATCGATCTCGTCGAATTCAAGTCAGTGCCCCCCCCCTTGTCCCATCAGCGTGGCCCCGGATCGTTGACACGGCCCGCAGGTCCGGCCGCGGAAACGTCTTTCTCGAATCCGCAGTCCCCCTGACCAAGTCGCTCCACCAGCAAATCACCTCCCTGGGCCGCAGAATCGAGGCTGTTGCCGCACTCGAAGAGGATGCTCGCAAGGCACATGGCCGGGCTGCGAGCACGGGCGCCACGCACCGCGAGACTCTGTGCCAGGTGATAGCCGACATCAGAGGCCTCCTGGACCGTATCGATCGCGAGATTCCCTTGCTGCAGCTTGCAATCACGGCATCCGGGGAATCCCTATCGACGTCCCTGCCCTCCAGCATTTCGCCTTCTAGGCTTCTTCAAGCAAGCACGCTGCTCATAGTGGGCGATACCCAACACGCCCAGGATCCGACAAGGCCTGTTCAGATCGGCCCGGCCTTCAACCTGTCGCTGTACATGCTCTTCCTCGGTCACGCGTCGCCCAAGCCCGCAGCCCGGGGCCCTGGCCGCGACCAGAGTCCCGTTTACGGCCTTGGTGAAAACGAGCGAAAGCCGCTTTGGGAGGAAGTCATCCACAAGGCGCGGGTACGTCTATGTCGATCGGCACAAGGCCAGCAGTCCAACGGTGGCAAGAATGGTCAGCTTGTCCGCGGCCCGTGCTGTGCTGTGGAAAGCCTCGAGTACGCGTATCATTTGGAAGTCATCCAGGACCTGGACGATGGGAGGGTCCATGACGACGCCGAGGCCGGAACACCATACGACGGCATCGCAAGGGCCGGCGTCCGGGAGACCATTCCCATACACCAGCTATCCAAGCTTTTCTATACCGATACCGGCAGAATACTCAACATTGGAAATTCCGAGGACGGGGAAAACAGTCCGGTCCTCCTCCTCAAGCGAGACTTGGATGCGGATCGGCCCTCCAAGGCAGCAAGTGGCCCACGCAACTCGACGGACTCGGCTGACGAAAAGTCCGATGACGGAGTCGGGGATCTCGAGGATGAGCAAACAGACATTGATCGGCAGCTGATGGATGAATGCTCCGCCAAGTCCGTGTCCCGCGGGAGGGGAAGAGAGGCAGCCTTCTGCTCTTCTCTGCCGAAGCATTTTGATCCCGAATGGATAGCTTTGGAGGTTTACGACGATGACGACGACGACGACGACGACGACGACGACGACGAAGATGCGAGCGAAAACAGCGAGACAGAGGGTGGATCCGGAAGCGAGCCCGAAGAACTACAAGGCAAAGACCGGGCGCCCAAGCCAAAGCCAGCTACTCCGCGGGCTTCCCTTGATTCGAGACTGGTTGCCCAGATTAGACGCCTGTCGCTCCAGCCGGCGCCGAGCTCCGGCAGATCCCGCGACGACAGGTGGCCATCAGGGCAGGGCCTGGAAGTGGACGAAGCGGACACGCTGGATTTCGTGGCACGGTCGCCGTTCGGGGCCATCACTTCATCCCTGTCCCTAATCGAGATGTTGATACGCCTGGCTGGTCTGCAGGAGTTCCAGCAGGCATCGCACTTGTCCATCCCAGATCATGTCTTGACCTTCTTCCTCGAGGAGACTTCGACGACGGGTCTGTCGGGCGACGCGCGCCGGACCGTGCGGAACGAGGCGAAACGGCGCGTGGGCTTCGACCCGTATACAGATACGCCGGCAGAGTAGAGTAGGCAGCAAACATTTCTTCAGCCCCAGCCTGGCTCCCGCGAGCCTGTTTGCCAAGCATGCAACGTGAGACCTGCCTTCGACCCGCACATAGGCAGCACCGTGTGGTTTCCATTTGAGGGGGGCGCCGTCTGCATCCCAGCGACACTCGTCTCCAGTGAGTAGGTACGCAACATCTCGGACGACTTGCCCAGAGAATGCGGCTGGCTATCGGAACCACCAATTGACGGAGCCGTTGAGCTGGCCGTCAGCCTCCGCGCTCTTGACCGAATGCCACCATCCGTCGGGGATAAACAGGGCGTCTCCAGGACTCAGCTCCGCCTCGTGCAGCTCGTCGGGCAAACCACTGCAGCGCCAGACGGCGTCGTGCAACACCTCCCTCTCTTTCCCCTCCATCATTTCGGTCGTTCTGATGCGACTGTTGCCCCGCTGGCGGATTCTGGCCTGCACCTCAAAGTATAGCCGGTCGCCCAAGGCCGGCGGCAATAGCCTGACGACCTTGCGGCCGCACAGCTGGCAGAAGAGGTTGGGGTTTGGGTCCCTGTGCAGCGGCGTGTACGTCGGCTCCGTGCCTAGCCAGATGGAAGAGCCGTACACGTCCCCCCGTCCAGCCCGCCGGACCAGGTCCGGGGTAGGGACGTCGTCCTGCAGCGGCCGGGGCAGGTCGCCGAGCGCAGACTGTGCTATGTAGAGCTCCAGCATGCCCGCGGCCTGCGACGTTTGCGTCTTGTTAAACTCGAGCGCCTTGATAAGGAGTCTCAGGGGGCTGCAGAGCTGGACGAAGCTGCGCTCTCCGCCCTCGGTAAGCGCGGCTTGCAGCGTGCCCGCCACAATCTGATCAATCACATCAGAGCTCCGCACGAGCCAGTCGTAGAAAGCGGCCACCGCGTGCTTCGTCTCTGGCGACAGCTGGACAAGCTCGTAGGGGAACGGCCATTCCTGGAAGCCGGCCATGTAGGCTGACACGCCGCGCCGCGCAGCCGCATCTTTGCTGAACCACTTGTTCGGGGCGTGCAGCTGCGCCGTCGGGGATGCTGCATCATGCCGGAAGAGCCATGGTCTCTTGGGAGCCAGCGCCCTCTGCTGAAATGCCTGAATGTCCGCGGAGCCAGACTCGACCCGCGCCAGCGCGGCAAGCTCACGGCTGCGAGCTGTGTGAAATCGGCGCGTCCATGTCGTGCTGCATCGAAGGGCCCTCGTCATAGCCTTATCCGTAAAGGGGCAAGGAAGAACGCAGGACTTACGAGACGATGGGAGCCTCGTCCCTTGCAGACGTCGTTGATCGCTGCTGTCGCGCTGGCGAATCGGGGTCCGGAGAAACCAAGCCGCCGAGCACTCTACTCTGATCTTTCTCAGGCTGGCACACTTCGATCGCATCGGCATCCATCACTTCGAGTATCCAAATCGCAGACTCTGTCCGCCTGTGTCCGAAAACGGCCCCTGCCCGCTGTCGTGCCTCTGTCTTGCACATCTGCGCCGTCCGTCGTTCGTTCGCCCCCGCGCGCGCTGGTCGACGGCACGCGCGCCCAAACACGCCGTCCCTCCCTCGCCTCGTCCCTGGGCGAGGGCCTGTGGCCATCGACATCGGGCCGGCGCACACCCGTCGCCCCTCCAGATCCTGCGACAGCGCGCCGGCGAGCCGCTGGGGCCCCGCGGCACCATGTCGTCGTCGTCGGGCGTGCCCGAGTCTTGGATCTCGAGCTTCTGCGCCCTGCTCGGGCACGAGTACTTTGCCGAGGTGTCGGAGGAGTTTATCGAGGACGACTTCAACCTGACCGGCCTGCAGACGCAAGTCGCCATGTACAAGGAGGCCCTTGAGGTACGCCGCCGGCGGTCCGCGGGCCCCACGGCGGCGCCAGGCTGACCCCTCCAACCAGATGATCCTCGACGTCGAGCCCGAGGATGACGACGACGACGACGACGACGAGGAAGACGACGAGGAGAACGAGTCCGGCATGGGCGACGGCCAGGACCGCGCGGGCGGGCGGCATGGCGGCGAGCGAAGGCACCACAGCAGGATGGCCAGCGACCTGTCCGTCATCGAGTCGTCAGCCGAGATGCTCTACGGCCTCATCCACCAGCGCTTCATATGCTCCCGCGCAGGCATCCAACAGATGAGCGAGAAATACGAGCTCGGCCACTTTGGTTGCTGCCCGCGGACCAACTGCGAGCAGGCGAGGACGCTGCCTGTCGGCCTCTCCGACATACCGGGTGAGGACACGGTCAAGCTCTTCTGCCCCTCCTGCCTCGACGTCTACGTTCCCCCCAACAGTCGGTTCCAGACAGTAGACGGCGCATTCTTCGGCCGCACCTTTGGCGCTCTCTTCCTCCTCACCTTCCCCGAATACGACCTCACCAAGCGCGGCGCCGACGTGCTCTCCAGCACGGCCTCGAGGGTGGCCGACGACGACGGCCTGCTCAACGGCATGTACGCCAAGAACATCGCCCCCGGCCTCGGCCCCGGCCGCATCTACGAGCCCAGGATCTACGGCTTCCGGGTATCCGAACGCGCCCGCTCCGGGCCCCGGATGCAGTGGCTGCGCGACCGGCCCGAGGACGTCAACGAGCTGGACGAGGCGCGCAACTACGCCGAGCAGTTTGGCGACTCGGACGACGACGACGAGAGCATCAACGCCAACGGCCGCGTCATGGTCCGCCGGCGGCCGCCCGGCAACGCGCGCCTCCGCCAGCGGCAAACCCAGAACGGCAGCCCCATGCAGCTCTCCACCAACGGCGCCGAGTCCGAGCTGTAGCGTAGCGGGACCGAGGGCGACGATCGTCTGCGGCGGCGGAGGACACTAGCCATCGGAAAGCTTGCCCTTGCGGCGAGCTTATAGCCTCGCGGGGGGAGGGGGAGGAGGGGGAGGCGATGCTCCAGACCTGCCGAACAGAACGCCCAGCCGAGCGACGTTTCTTAGAACTAATGCATAGACGGCGTTGGGATGTGTATCAGGTTGTGCAACCCCCGGGCCGCAAATGCTACTTTTCTTTTCTTCTTCCTCTTTTCCCCCCCAATCCTTTCAAGGTGTGGGCATGTCTTGCAGGATGTCTGAAAAGGAAACTGGATGGCCGAGGGCCTCGAGGGGGCGTCTCGTGCGGATGCGAGGGATCTTTCTCGTTGAATAGCGCAGACAGCGGTTTGTTTGGGGAGGCTCAGGGGCTACGACAGCATAGAGCGGGCTGTAGGTTGAGAGTTCGGGATTTAACGAGCGACGCATCTGATTGACGTACAAGATTGGACTGCCACGGTGGCTCCTTTTCACGGACTGTCCCGCGCATGGCGATACAATGCTGTATTCAACAAGCTGTTCTCGCGACGGTCCTCTCCAGCACGACTCGTACGCTCCGTACAACCAACGCTGCTGCGCCCATGTCCGTACGAACCCCCCCCCCCCGCCTGTCTCCGTCCGCCTATCTCAACGGCGACCCCTTGCCGGGCGTCCAGCTCGCGCCTCCAAAGCCCGTCATGCCCTGCGCCGCCGCCAGGCCAACGGCCCTCCGCGCCGGCGTCGACGGCCCCTGCGCCGCGCCGTCGGCCGGCAGGGGGGGCGTGTCGGTCCCCTGGACGTCGATGCCGTCCTTGCGGGGCGGCTTGAAGTTGACGTCCCTGCCGGCGCGGTAGATGTCCTGCAGCATCGTCTCCCAGATGCCCGC
Organism: Hypocreales sp. Mo6-1; assembly: GCA_002939055.1. NCBI lineage: Eukaryota > Fungi > Ascomycota > Sordariomycetes > Hypocreales > Hypocreales sp. Mo6-1. The sequence goes on from PNEP01000013.1 coordinate 5,923,351, forward strand.
GTCCTGGAATTCGAGGTACTTGCGGTACAGCTTGAGCGCGGTGCGCGAGTCCTCGATGGAGTCGTGCGTCTCCATCTGGATGTCCTCCTTGAGGAGGTACCACGCGAGGAAGGCGAGCGAGAGCTTGCGGAGGCGCGACTTGAGGAAGAACAGGTCGATCGTGTCAACCACCTGGGCTCTCGGCACGTGGATGTTGATGACGCGAAAGTCCTGCTTCAGGCCGTGGCCCAGGAACTTGCAGCCCAGGTTCAGGAGGATCCAGAGCTTCTTGTACGTCATCTTCAGCGGCAGCAGGCTGTGCTTGGAGATGCGGGGGTCGAGGTCCTCCTGCCGGATGCCAGAGTACGACGTCAGATAGTCGACTATGGGCTCCTTGATGGCAATGTAGTCGTCGATGAACGGCACGCCCTCGTTTTCGCCCTGCCCGCGCACAACCGAGGCCCGGGCCAGCGCATAGACGATGGGCCGGATCGTCTCCCGCTCGCCGTCCGAGTTCATCTCGATTTCCGGCTGCCGCACCGCGACAAACTCCGTGTCCAGCGCGACGATGGTCTCTGGCCCGGGACGCTCCGTCTCGGGATCCAAGATCCGGTACGTCTTGCTATCCGCGTACGGGTTGGGGCTGCACTCGAGTCAGCCTCCGTCCCATCCGGCCCCATCACGCAACTACTTACTTCAAGTCCTGGTAGAGGATCGACATGTCGAGGTGGTCCTTCCATCCAGTGTCTATCTTGTTGTTCGCCTCCTTGACCTGGAAGGCCACGACCGACGGAACTTTCCAAGACGTATTGAACGCGAGCGCCTCTTCGGCGCCGACGGAGCGAACCAGGAAGTCGTTGAACAGATGCCACTGACTCTGATCCGGTGCTTCCTGTTCGGCGTGCGCAACTGTGCAGTCTGTGAGCACTCGGCTTCTTGTAGAATGGGGCGAGGGGCCTACCATTGACCATGGCCACAAGATGAGGCTTGTTCGCCTGACCGTTCTCAATGTTGACTGCCATACCAATGAGGGAGTATACCGTGATGTCGTGCATCCCGCGCTGCAGGTGGAGCTTCAGGTCTTCCCCTTCATAGCAGTAGAACTGGCCCTGGTCAACGATGACGCCAATCTCCTCGGGCAGCCAGCCCGGCATTGACCAGAGCGAGCGATGGTCGGGGCTCGTGATGGCAGTGTTGAGCATCAAGACGGCGGGGATGCCGTGGATGGCCTTTCTCGTGGCTATCGTCTGGTACCGCTGGCATCGACTACACCAGCCCTTAGACGTTGTCTCCCTCTCGATGCTGCTCTTCAGGACTTGGGAGAAAGTAACTCGCGGCATCTTGCCATTGCGGCCAGGCGATTTCTGCGAGAAGCCATCAGCATGCACCGTCCGACGACAGCGGGGGGAGTACCGACTTGGGAAGGATAAAGAAGATCATTGACAAAAGTCGATCCGGGACGCGTATACTCGCTTCGGCAGTTCATGCATCTAATAGAGCTCGTGGCCGCGGTCGCAAGCACCTGCAGGGAGTCAACAAGAGGCGGACCTTATTGTCTGCAGCTTCAGGCGAGCATACCTGTTCCATGGCGGGAGAGACGGGCGACATGCTGTTGTAATCCTGCACAATCTTGTCGAGCAGGAATCGCGTGAGACCCTGAAGCATCACGTTCAAGGACGATCCATGTGAGTCCTCCTCGAGGAGCCCAAGCGGAGCGGCTGCATTCCTTAGTACCGCCAGCTCGGCCGACGTGCCAAGATGTCTCGTACCTTGAGGGTGGTTGCTCAGAGTCCTCAGCAAGTTGGTTGCTTGGCAGATGGATCCGTCAGCTTTCTGCAGCATGTCGAAGAGGAAACCAAGCTCGCAAAGCAGGCACATTTCGCTAACGCATGCTGTCGCCGCGTGCTGGAGGGCCAGGTTTCGAATCAAGGGCGTAAAATTCATGATCTGGAGAAGCGAGTTGGCGTACGAGTTGGAGATGTGGATCTCGAGGCCCGAGTAGCGAGTCTTGTTGTAGAACCTGTTCCTGGTGAGCACGGCCTCCCGGATAAGATCTGTCGGGGACCAGCGTACCCGAAGTCAAAGTCGTCAACGCCAAACTTGCTGTACTTGATCTCGACGTTTCGGTACATGACCGGGACTTCCGATCTCTGGCTGTCAATTTCTGTCTCCGCCGTTGGGCTCATGAGCTCGTCAGCCTTGTCGTCAGGGCTCTTGATGTCCTTTTTGGCCGACTCCCGAGCCTTCTCACTCAAGAACTTGGGTGCTTTGAGGCCAGCATTGGCCGACCTGTTCATGTTGCGTGTGTCCTCGGCCTGGTTTCTGCGCAATCCGCGTGTATTCCGGCCGTACAGTCCAAAGTCGGTCGCCTTGAGGCTGCTGACGAACTGAGGGTCGAACCTGATCGGGGGAGCGCCGACATCAGACACGGTGTCAGGCCAGGCCGACGCCAACACTTCTCGATAGTATGATAGGCCGACGGAGCTCAGGGGACTAGAGTAGGTTAGACCTGCTCAGGCGGCGCGACGCGATGAGGCGGCGAACGACGATGGACTTACGTCTCCGGAGTCCACTCAGCGGGCGGCGGCTGCTCCTTGGGCGTCGCAAACTCTATCGGTGTTGGGAGATCGACGAAATGGAGTTTGGCGGGCGATCCCCAGAGGTGGATATAGCACTCGGGATCAGTCAAGGCCATGGCTTCGCCCGAGGGGGCGATTTCGAACATGCTGAGGTAGGTAAGCACGTTGGCCTGCCGGACGTTGCTGGTGTTGGGGTTCATGAGATCGACGACGTGCATCTGGCCTGTCTGCGAGACGACGATGCTCGTTGTCAGCATCCTCGGGTGCATGCGGACGTATGCAGCGCCGGCGGGAAACGGGATGGGCGGCATCGACGACATCTTCTTGATGTCGAAGACGTTGAGGAAAGGGTCCAGCATGTAGGTTTGGCCCTGCCGCAGGGAGTATCCGCAGGTGACGATGAAGTCGTGTTGGGCGTCCATGTCGTTGATCAGCGCAGAGTGGGCATTCCAGACCTTGACCACGGCAAAGCTGATGGGGTCGAGGAGGTGAACGGATCCGTTCTGGGTGGCAGCGTAGATGTAGCGTCCGCGCCTCATGATGGAATACTGATGCTCCGTCGGCACCTGGGGGCTCGGTCAGCCGGCGGTTCAAGACTTGCCAGCCGGGGGCCGCGGCACTGACCTGCTTCACGACCTCGCCCTTATTGAGGTCGATGACGAGCAGCTTGTCCTGGAGCCCGGCGACGACGATCTCGGCAGTGCCCTTGGAAGTAAAGCTCATGCATCGTAAGTCGGACATTTCGTCGTGCCTGCGTAGTCGTCAGTTCGCCCGAGGCTTGTCTTGGCAGCATGGACGGCGCACCTGATATGCCATATCGGCAGGCCTCTCCTCAGTGCCATGTGGACATCTTTGGAGCCCAGAACCACCACGCCCTTGTCGTTGACCAATATCTGTCGCACCGGTCCGTCCGAGGCCAAGAGAGCCTTGAACGACGTGTACCTCTGCAGCTCTGTGCCGACAAACGAAGTGACTCGACCCTAGTCGCACCGTCAGCGCGTCGGCGGGGAGCTGGGGCGTCGGCGGGCGACGTACGAAATCATTGCCAGTCCAGAGAAGCTCCTGGGAGGAATCGAAGACCATGGTGGTTACCGGCGTCGGCATCGCGTGAACTCCCGGGGGCGGGAACGGAATGCGGGAGATCTGGCGAGAGCGTCGCGTCAGCCATCGTGTCCACGGGCAAAGGGCTCGGCCGAGAGAGGAGCAAGGAGTCGTCGTCGAGCCTCGTACCTCGTCCCAGTCTCCGTCCATTGTCGCCGGCTCGTCATTCTCCGCGGAAACATAGCTCGAGGAAGAATGGCGCGCGCACGCAGGCCGAGCCGAGGCTTCGCGACTGCTGTCGGGCCAGCGCAGCTGTCGGGTCGCGGCACGCGGCAACACGCGGGAGTCTCGGATCGCGTGAACTCTGGAGGTTTGTCTCGGCTGGATGTGCTGTCAGCCGCTGGCGGGGCACTTGTCATGCTAGTGCTTCGTGGCCCGCCTACCCTATACCGGCTTCACCGCGTGTAAGCTTGGTCGCCGGGGCGATTACACGACCTCGAGTGTATTGGCTGCAGCTCTGACGAAGCGGTCCGTTCGGATTGTCAAGATCCCGGATTCCTACGGCAACTCAGCGCCACTCGACACGGGAAAAGAATGCTGTGATTAGCCACGAAGCTTCCATTAAATATTGAGGAAATCTCCTTTGGTGCCTAGGAACGCAGAGACCTAAATTATTACCCGACCTCTCGAGTCTCAATTATTTAGGTACCTAGTTAGGGTCCGTCAACCGCGGCAAATACACCATGCTAAATTCCCAAACAAACTTGCCAGGGACAGATCGGCTGCTAAGATGCAGCTTCAACCTGTCAACAAGCACTGTAGCGTCTTGGAGCGTGTCGCATGCTCGGCATCACTTGGATCGAGCCACCGAGCTCACGGGATCTGGTATACGGTAAAGCTCACAAGCCGTGAGCTCTTCTCGAACCGCTGCAACTGATGAGCGGCTTCCCCCGTCGACTCCATGTCGACCTTCCACCTGGTCTTGGTCAAGATGCCAACTTCGTCCCACAACGTCTGGAAGCTCTCCCGGTCGTGGAGGTAGGCAGGCGCCATGCTTGTCGGGGACTCTCCGGGCCTCGTGGTCCCGACGTGCCTGCCGTAGATGAGAGCGTTCCTGGTGCCTGGCCTGAGGAAGCTCACCAGACGTTTGCCAATATACAGCTGCTGGGTCCAGCTGAAGAGGTGGAAGAAGCTGCCGGCGTAGACGATGGTGACTCTGCCGCGCAGCTGGTCCAGACGGCGGTCGTCAGGGTCGAGCATGTCGCCGACGACAAAGGATGCCCCGAGGCTGGCCCGGTCACGAAACAGGTCGTAGCCGATGTCGATGAACCTGGGCTCGACGTCGGTTCCCATCAGCTGAGGGCCGCGGACGCCGGCGGCGCGGAGCTGCCGGAGAACCTGGCCGATGCAGCAGCCCAGGTCGAGGAAGACGTCCTTGGACCCCGTGACGCTCAACCGGAAGAGGACCTGGCGGTAACAGGGGCTCTCGCGGTCGTCGAGGCGGAGGAACCTCCACCGGCCGACAAAGGGGAGGTGGGCAACGCTCCACGCGGCCTCTCGCTGGACAGGCAGTGAGCGGAGGAGGTCGGATGGCGGGGGGGGGCTTTACCGCGCGCCGGATGCAACCGTCCATCTCGTCGTCGGGGACCCTGCTGTACGAGCGCAGCAGGTCCCGTACAGGGCCGATGTCATGGGGCAGATCTGGGACATAGGCCCACCTCTGCATCTCGATGAGATCCATGTGCTTTCAGCCTCTTCCCCCCTACATGTAGCAGCAGTGGGAATGGCTGGTCATGGCGCGGGCTGAAGTTTATAGAGGACGCGGCACAAGGTTCCGGAGCGGCCCGTCGCCGCCGAGGTGAAGCAGACGGCAGATGGAAGGCGAGGGCGGGCGCTGACCTGACATTTATGGCCTCGTACAGTATGTACAGGAGGGTTCCTGGGCGCACCCCATGGGTCTGGTGTACCTGCTTCGAGGGCATGCGAGGAATCGCCAAGGTTGCGGCGCCAGCTCTCGGCTCTATCCGACGCAGCGTCGGGCCCGCAAAGGATCGTGAATGCAGAAATATTGGCGGGGGCTAAAAATAGACACTAATCGGAGCCTTTTGGCCGTCGTTGATGGATGCTCGGCCAAGACAGAGCATTCATATCTCGAGGCACGGCACCTCGTGCACAGTATGTACGGGCATGGCACGCACTCGAGACGAGTCTCAGCCGTGATGCGCTGTGGCTGCACGGCGACCGATGATGACGATACCCCGTGCTAAGCTTGCGGCTGAGCTGCCCTCGCCGACACGGACGCTGACTAAGACGGCTGCCCGTGGGCCGATGTTTTGCCGCCCCGAAAAATTCTTCCACCTCCGTGGTGGTCGAAACCAAGGGTCAAAACACCCACACGCGCTGACACGGGGCCGAGTTCTTCCTATTCCGTTGATCGCGACAGGCCCATCGCATTTATCATCCTCCGTTCCTGGAGCTATCGCGAGCTGTAGGTCGACGCATCGCCAGCCGCGGCCCGCCGCAGCGCACCAGCACGAGCCTCGGCCGCGAGCTGCCTGCCTGCGAATTGCGCTCGGGAGGTGCTGAGCTAACCATGGCTTCGCTTGTGCAGAGTCGCGCCGCCTCGAGCTGCCGCGTCGCCGCGCGTCGCCCGACAGACCGTGTCACGTCGAGCCGCGGCTAGCCGGCGGACACGAGAAGCACCGGCGCGTCTGGCGAGAGCTTCGCGTCGACCGCGTTCAAGCCCGCAGACGCCGTCGAGGCCGCGGGCGCCTCGCCACCCGGATCCCAGTACCAGAGGATCCCAGAATCCCAGAATCCCAGAATCCCAGAATCCCAGAGTCCCAGAGTCCCAGAACCACCCGACCCCCGGCACTATGAGTCCGGGACGGGAGGGCGAGCAGGAAGAGGCCGCCGGCCTGACGTACCCGTCTCCGGGCGCCGAGGCCATGGACGCCGGCCCCTTCTACCACGCAAACACGCGCGACGGCGCGCCCGACAACGCAGACCAGCCCGACCAGCAGCCCCAGCAAGCGCATGCGCAGGCCCAGGAGCAGGCCCAGATGCCGTCGCAGGGCCCCAACACGCCGCAGCAGCACGTGTCGCGCCCGGCGAACCTGGAGGAGCTCCAGCTTGCCGCCCAGCTGGGCGACGGCCTGGCCGGCACGCCCATGATGCCTGCCACGGACCCAAACATGAACGTCGATGAGCACAACATGCGCGGCATGATGCCGAACCCGGAACCGGAGCAGCACCAGACGCCCTCGTATGTCCAGGATACGCCCACGACGGACCACATGGCCCAGCACCCCATGACCGTCTCGGTTGGGCCGCCCCAGTACCACCAGATGGGGGACGGCATCCCCCCTAGGAAGAGGTCCAAGGTGTCCCGCGCCTGCGATGAGTGCCGCCGCAAGAAGATCAAGTGCGACGCCCAGTCGGACACGGGCGACGCTCCGTGCTCCAGCTGCGCGCGGTCGACCATCCGCTGTCTCTTTAGCCGGGTTCCCCAGAAGCGAGGCCCGAGCAAAGGGTATGTATGCCGTGGCGGGTCCCAGCTTCGAGCCGGTAAGCTGACTGCGCCGCAGGTACATCAAAGAACTGGCAGACAGGATCCACAGCATCGAGAACAAGCTCGAGTCCGAGGGCAACCTGACCCAGGACGACATTGACAAGCTCTTTGCCGCCGACCGCCCGCGCAGCCACGGCCATGTCGCCTCTGCCGAAGATTCGAGTAGGAAACGGCCCTTCTCCAGCATCTCCACCGGCGACTTCAGCACGCCCGCGAGCACGCGCCAGGAACCGTGGGGCTCGGAGCCTCGACCGATGCAGCACCAACCTGCTCCCGAGGGCCTCGCCGCTGCTCACGGCTACACCAGCAACCATGCCCTGGCACCCCAGCCCTCTGCCGTCAGGCCCGACGGCACGCCGTCAAAGCCGCCGGTTGCGTCGATGGATGCCTCGATGAACGAAGCCGACGAGTCCCCCAACGTCGACGAGGGGGCCCTGCAAGAGTGAGCGGAACCACGAACCCCTCGTCGTCCCGTTTGGCCTGCCAGCGTGGCTAACTGGCCGGCAGCTACCTCGCAACCATCCAGCCGCTGTACCCGATCCTGCCAAGCAGCCTGGCGCGCATGCAGTCGCTGCTGTCGCAGTGCCCGCCGCCTCTGAGAGCCGCCTTCTCCATGGCCATCCTGTCCGTCGGGCAGAGCTCGCCGGGCGAATTGAAACATGCCGATGCTCTTCTGCATGACTGGGAGAGCGGCGGCGCGCCACGCAGCCGCGTCGCGGACCTTGTGCACGCGCAGACGCTCCTGCTCCTGGCCATCGATGCCGACTGGCGGGCGTCGTCCAAGCTGCCCTTTCTGTTGTCGCGGGCCGTGGCGCTTGCAAACCGAATGAGGCTCTGGAAACTGACCCCTGCCGAGTCGACGGACCCCGACTCGGAGGATCATCTGTTGGCCAGGATCTGGTGGTCGGTGGTCCTGATGGACCGCTGGCACGCCGCAGGGACGGGCACGCCTGCGCAGATACCCGACAGCAGCGCCGTGGTCAGGGATGGCGTGCGAGCCGTCGTGGGGGACGTTTGCTTCTACCTGCTACGTAGGTTTTGCCCGGGAGCCGCCCGGGCGTGCGAGACTGACGTGGCCAACGCAGGAATGTCGAAGCTTCTCAACAGAATCTCCTTGGTCATCTCGGCCGTGCCGCCGGGCGCAACCACGGCAGACCCCATCATGGCGGCCATCTTGGGCGACTACGTCGAGAACTACCGAGAGGACCTCCCCGCGCACGTCGACGTCGCCTCGTTCCCGCTCGTGCACCTCGCCTACTGGCACTGCCGCCTGCTGGTGACGCTGCTGACGCCCGGCGCCACGACCGAGGAAACCATGTGGCCTGCCAGGAAGCTTGCCAACGTGCTGTCGGCAAGCGCGCAGCTGAGGAGCCCCCTGACGCACCACTTCGTCTCGCTCGTCGCCCTGGCCCTGGGCAGGCTGGTCAAGGCCGACGGCTCGCGCGACGAGGCGACGCAGCTGGTCAAGGACATTGTGGACCGGCCGCCCGGCGGCCCCTGGGACGGCGTCCGGGACAAGCTGGCCGAGCACCTGCGCCCGGCGTCGTCGGTCGAGGCGACGGCCAGCCAGGGCCTGCAGCACCTGGCCGACCTGGCGACGGCGCACGAGGGCATGGTGCCGGCCGAGGGCGACGTCGCCTCCGGCCCGTCGCTCGCGTCGGGCTACCTCGAAGTCTCATAGGATGATTGGCTCTGTTCTTGGCCGTGGTGACTGACTGAGCTTGTCCACGTCTTGTTTCTCTTCCTACCGAATACCACCTCCGCCTGTACGATACGAGCCGGCGTATGGGCCATGGCGGACGAGGCCCAATATGCTATGGAGAGTCGATCAGAGTATCAAGTCGCCGTCTTCTGCCTCGATGCCGAAACAAGTCGAGTCTCTGGTGCGGGTCGAGCTGGGGCGCGAACTGGGACGTGTATCTATGGGGACGCGGGATGGGATTAATGATGAGCAATGGGCATTGACAATGAGCAACGGCATGGATGTGAGCAATGTCGACGACAAGGCGTCAAGTCGATCAAGCCCCCGCGGAGTCCCCGTCATGCACCTCGTCGACGGCACCATGCCCTGACTAGCGGACCCCAGAAACTTCGTATCCAGGCCCCCTGGGGGGCTTTTTCCCCAGTGGGGCCTGGGACGCCCACTCATCCTGTGCATAGAGCACCCCAAGCCCCTGATCGGCTGTCAAAGGAGCGTGCCGGCGTCTTGGTACGGAGCGCCCGCACCGCCCTGAGTGGTTCGTTTCGGGCCATCGCTTCCTCGGGCTGCCTTCGCGAGGCCGACGACAACTCTGGCAAGCCGGATTGATCGACGAGATGCCGGCGGCAAGAGCCTCAAACAAGCGCCGGAGCCAAAGTTTGGAATCAAATGATGTTTTTATTTTGGGGGGGGGGGGGGGGGGGTATACAAGTAGCTATACGAGCATTGGTGCGGCCCGACAAGCCGGGCTCCTCTATATTCCAACTCCGACGTCTATGTATATGCAAATCCTGTGCAATTCAAAGGTTGCCAAAGACGATATGGATCAATCAAACAGAGACCGCGGGGCAAATGCAAGTCCATCCAGATCCAGTCAGTCCACGTTTATCATTGTCGCATGTGTAACATCCTCTTGCATGATGCCGATGAGAGAAGCAGAAAGAAACCACAGAGATTCCGCCACCAAGGCCAGAGTCTCCCGACGCACGTGGAACAATGTCCTCGAGCCGACAAGAGACAGAAACCTGGCGAGACAACAACTCCAATGCCACAAGGCTCAAGGTCCAGAGCATTTCTCATTCCAAACACCAAAGCTCCCTTTCCCCGCCTCCGCCCCACGAGTGACAAGAGCCGCAAATCCTATGTACCTTGTGCGTCTATCCAGCAGCATGACTGTCATTAAAGGAAAAAAAGGGGGGGGGGGGGGGGAAACGAGGAAGAAAAAAATAAAGGATGACAACATGGGCAACCCCAGCGTGCAAGCGAGGGATGCCAAAGCACATCTCATCCGGATGAAACGCCCTGGCGCGTCGCTCCATCTTGCTCCAAGAGTGTTGCGCGGTCCCAAAGACATGCCCGGTGCGGAAAGCCGTGCGCCAGACATTGCAAATCCAATCCCTATGGTATATATCCGTAGTACCGTCATTGGGGTATTGCGTGCGCCGAACAAAAATCACTTCAAACCTCCCAAAAATTTGCCATCGAGGAGGCACCGGCGGAATCCGGGCTCTCGTCCACGGTCGCGATGCCGTCGTTGTAGTTGGACATCCAGAATGCAGGGTCCTCCTCCACCATGGAGATGGCGCCAACGCCCAAGCTCGCGCTGTCCGAGTTCTTGCTGTAGAAATTGTCGTAGTCGATGCTGCTGAGGTCGGCCGAGCTGCCGGCCATGGCGCCTTGTCTCAGAAAACTGCCGCCAGCTCCAAAGCCGTCGAGGTCGCCGTCCGTGTTGCCGATGAAGTCCTCCACCTCGGACACGTTACCAGACGTCGAGGTTGTGTTGGCCAGGTGAGGGGGCTGGTCGGAGCCGCTGCCGAGATCGAACAGGCCGTTGAAGCTTTGTGTGCCGGCCTGGCTGTAGCTCGACGGGGTAAACTCGCCCTTGGAGACGCCGAGGTCGTAGTGGCTCCAGTCAACCGATGCCGCGCTCAGGCCGGCGCTGTATACGGGCGTTTCCTGCTCCGAGGTGACCCTGGGGCCAAACATTTCAAAGGAGGCGTTGCCGACATAGGGATAGTCGACGCGCGACAGATCGAGCGGAGGCAGAGCGCTGTTGGCCTGGGGGAAGGCGGTCCCCGTCATGAGAGGAGAAGCCGTCTCGGACCGGACCCTGCGCTGCTCGTGCAACGTCGCGGCCCTCGTGCGGCCGTCATGCGGCTGGCCTTCGCCGCCGGCCTGATACAGCGTGGGCTCGGGGCTGGCACCAAGGCTGCTGGCGCTGGCTTCCGAGTTGACGCGGTACAGCTGGTATGGACCGCACTTCTGGGCGGCTCGGTTGTGCTTGGCCGTCGGCTTGCGATGGCGGCCTTGATCAAAGGCCACGACGCCATCCGAGTGGACCGTGTTGGCTCGTCGTCTCCTCGCGGCCACCTTGGCACGCGCCGAGCCGGAAGCGCCGCGATCTGAATCCGACTCGGGGACCGTGTCCAGAGAGGGCTCCTTCTTGAAAGCGCAGGTGCAGCGGCCACCGTGGTTGCAGCAACAGGTCTCTGCAGGGACAGATGAGCCCTCGTCAGTTGGGGTTGGAGGCCGGGGGGGGGGGGGAGTCGGCGGCTCAGGCTCACCCTTGTGTCCGTCAACAGGCTGCTGCAGGTGGGCACACTTGCTCGTCTTCTCGCCGCAGTCGCACTTGACATGGGCAGAGCGCGACTTGCGCATCGTACGGCAGTGCTGGCATTGCGAGACCGGACGGCCCTTCTTGTTGATGTGCTGGAGCGGTCGGTCTGCAGAGGCGGGAGAACGGGTTAGCTGCTGCTGCTCACAAAGTGCACAACTGGCCAGACGACGCCGCCGGATGGGCGACAGCCGCGGACCAGCCCAGCTGGCAGGCAGGCACCGGGTATGCGGGCGGCCGCAGCGAGGGACGGCGAGTGGCGCAGGACGCAGGGCAAGGCAGGGCAGGGCAAGGGCAGACTTACCAGAGTGCTGACAATTGCTCACACGATGGCCTCGCACGCAAGCCTCGCAGGCGTACTTCTCGCCGTCTATCAACATGGTGACGCTCGTCTTGTCGCGGCGGGTTGCGAACTGCCCAAGGTCCGAGTCGGCGAGGTGACGGTGACGATGATATGCAGTTCGCAAGCAGCCGTCGGCCGAGTCAGTAAAGGTCGGGGCCCTGGCAGGCAGCGCGGGCAAGGCTGGGCAGCGGCGGGCTGCAGCGTCTCAGAATCGGAGCGGGTCGGAGTACTTTCGTACTAGCACACAGACCAGGGTCTCCGGTTCGGGGGGGGGGGGGCGTCCACAATAGACGCTTCGGTTGCGAGGTGGAAACGTGGGACCAGGACCAGCAGAGGGGGGCGCGTCAATACAACAAGCGCATTGCCTCGCCCTGGTGCTCCGATGCGTGTAGGTACAGCCAACGGGCAACTGGAATAAAACTTTTTCGGAAGCAGGCCGGCACGTGGGAGAAGGGCTGACTTGGCCTGCCCGGCGTGAGGAGGGCGAGGAAGCCGGGGGGTGCGAGCGGAGGAGGTGGCCTGGTCGAGAGGAGGCCTGGTAGAGAGCCGAGGAGCTGCTCGTCGTGCTGGGCTGGAGAAGGGAGAGGTGGCGGTAGCAGTAGTAGTAGTATTCGTGGTTGCAGCTGTCCAGGTCTGGCGGCCAAGGGCTGGTGGTTGTATCCAGCAGGATGGAGGGTTGGGGGGGAGGGAAGGAGGGAGGGAGGGACGGATGGATGGAAGCCGGGCTGAAATGCGACCAGGACGACCGGGCCAGCAGGGCAGAGAATCAGGCGGCGGCGGCGGCGGCGGCAGCGGCGGGCGGCGGGCCCCAGGAGGCAGGCTTGTGAAAGCGACGACCCGTGGGCAGGCGGCGGCTTGGGCGCTCGGCTCGGAAGCGCTACAGAGGTATGTGAGGTGTACCTCTGCCAGGCAGGCGGAACAGCTGGTCGCGAGGACGGCCAGCAGGTATGTCGCGAGGTATGTATGCCGGAGGCTGGAGGTACAGTATGTGCGTCTTGTTGGACGGAGTACCCGGGCCGGACGAGGTAGGGCAGTCGGCAAGGACGTGTACAGTACAAGGCCGCGGGGCCCAAGAGAAACTAGCAGGAACAGGCTGGCAGGGAAGGTATGGAGACGCGGCACCGCGTCGGGGCGCGCCCGTCGAGCAGAGTGTGCGAGTAATGGAAGGCGGAGGAGAGCGGAGGGCGATGACGGGACGAGCAGGCGTCGTCGAGGCCGGCTGCTATGTGGCGCCGCGGTCCTGTCAGATGCAGGCGGACGGGACGGCGCCTGCCTACCTATTTAATACGTGCGCCGTACAGCGCGGCATGGACGACACGCCGAGGCAACTGCGGACGGCAGGACGGCCGCGCGCCTGCCCGCTCTGCCCTCTGCGCGTGCTCGTCAGAATGCTGCTGCAGCTGCTTCTGCAACCGGGCCTGTCTCGCCCATGTCCCTGGCCACCTCCTGGGCGCCTAGACGGGCAGGGAGCCGGGGCCCCGCGAACGCGCCTTTGGGCCACGATGACGCAGACGCACCCGAGCGAGGCCTGCGCGGGCCGTGGCACGGCACCGACTGCTAGGCCACCTGCCTGTTTATTTTTGAACTGTTCCCACGCCACGACGCCGCAGAGGCCAGCGGCGCGGCCGGGCCAGTGCGCGGGACTAGGTCAGCAGCGTCTGGATGGAGGTTGGCCTGCAGGGTTCAGATGCCCGCACTAGACAGCGGACGGGGTGGCGTGCACGGGTGCACGTGCTGCGAGCCTCTGCCGTCTGTTGCCCGCCCAGGCCGCCGGAGCCGCCTCGCCGCCGGAGCCGCCTCGCCGCCGGAACCGCCTCGCCGCCGGAGCCGCCTCGCCGCCTCAGGGAGCGTCCGGGGGGCGCGCCTCGCTGCCCGGCCCTGCCGAGTCGTTGCCGCCGCTTTCGTGGCCGCCGGGCCCTTTGCCCTCTAGTCCAGGACCGCCCTGGAGACCGCCCTGGAGGTGCAGACACGATGACGACGGAGGGGTGGCTGTGTGTGCCAAGCCCCACGGGTGGGGGTGCAGCGACCCTGGCCAGCGGCGCGCGCCACTCGGTACGTACCTGGCGTGGAGGCGAGTCCCGGGCAGGCAATGCTGCTTACTAATTCAGAGCCTCTTCTTTGCACGGTGTAAATACGTCCCGTCATTGACTGACTGTGTAACCCCGACAGGCAGTTTCTTGTCGCAACGGATTCGTCTTCTCTTAGACTTGAGTCTGCGGGACTCATCATCCATCATCGACACTGCTGTGACGTCTCGCAGCCAAACAACATCCTGGCCCAGCATTGTGCTACTCCACATCATCCCGGCTGCCACTTCACAGGTCGTATCAGCACCCAAAGACGAGCATACACGTTGACGCTTCAGTCACGTCATGCTATCACGTGTGCCTCGAAACCCAAGTTTGCCTGTTCGAACTCCTAGGTCTATGCATCGCTTGCCCAGCCACTCGCGGCCTCAAAGCCGAATGGCAAATACCGACGTAAATACGGATACGGCTACCTACAGACAGACCCAGCCCGGCAAAATAACTCAGCTGCGTGGAGTTGACCCATCAACTGTTTGATCTGCTTGCGGGGTACCAACATCCCTGATTCAGGGACAATGATGAACATGGACCGCAATGCGGCACTTGCGCCCATTCAGTCAATGCATGGATACTTGGGCGCACCTAGAATAAATTCATGCCCATTGGCACGTGTCCGGGCTGTCGTCGGAGGCTCACTCGTCGTCTTGAATTCACAACCGCTCACTACACATCGCTGACTATTGAGTGTACTATAAGTACAACCCGTACATGCCTCCCGCTTGTATAAATTATACCGACGTATATAAGGGTAGGTGCCTAGGGAGCAAAGCCTCACAGACGCCCGACTCTCAACAGTCCCGCAACGGTGGATAATACAACATAGCGTCCCAATAAGGCTAGATGTCCGAGTAGCGGAGGCTTTCCCAGACTTTTGGTAAGCCTGATACTCCATACAGGCATGCGTGTTACATGCATGTATTGCCGACTTCTGGGTTCAACCTGTGGCGCTAGCCGGTTGTTGGTGCCTGTGAGCCGTGACCAATGGTGAGTCCACTGTAGATCACCTACCTAGGAAGGGAATAGGACGGAGCACCCGTCGGATTTGTTGGACGCTGCGCAGTCGCCCTTCTCGGTGACCTTGCCGTGGAGGCTAGCCAGAGCCGACGCTATCCTGCTGCTGCCGGCGCCCAACCAGACAAGCAGACACATCATTATCCCTCAACGGCCAGAACAAATTCGCCTGCTCTGTGCCATGCCTTGGCGCTATAAGTAGGGTGCGAGTCGCACTCGTGGAGGTGCGTAAGGCATTCTCTCCGAACATGGCAGGTCGATACAAGCAATGCCACCCCTGCAGCCTCTTTTCTCTAAATGTGTTTCAGCGGTTGAAAAGGGAGCCGAGAGCGCCTGTGGCGCCCGGATTGTCGTCATTCCTTGTTTCGAGGAACGCGGTATCCGCAGCCCGACTTGGATGAGGTTGCCGTGGCAGTGCTCCCTGGAAGACGGATCCCTCCATCACATGGCAGGCGTTTGGGGCTCAGGGCATCCCTGGATGCCTGCACTGCACGGCACGTGGACGCTGTTCTCGGACGATGAGACAGACGCCGGGGAGAGCCACACCGCATCCTGGCAATGTTGGCTTTGCGGGGTTGCCTGCCCAACGGCGAGGAGAGGGCCGATCTTCTAGAAGCATGCAAGCCACTCGTTTGGGAGCAGGCTCTGGCCACGCCCGTGCTGCGACACCGCCCGCCGCCAGGTCAGCCTCGCCTGGCTGGCCCGTCTTCAGCGTCTGAGCGGCCTTGTGCCTGCGTGTGCCGCCGGGGCTGCTGAGCGGCTCGTGCAAGCACCTGCTTCTTCCATCGGTGCCTGGAGGAGCACGGATGGGCTCGCAATTGCGCGAGCAAGCCATGTCGTCAGTCGGCCACAGGGGGGCGAACCAACCGCCATTTTCCGCTCTACCGCCATTTGCGCCCGTCAGCGGTTGGTGCGTCGGTCCGTACGCGCCGCTGCCCGACCCAGCCAGGGACGCCATCTGAAGGCGGCATGATCGCCACCTGCACGCGCCAGCTCGCTGCCAACATGCAGAAATTGATACCCGATGGAAGACGGAGAGGCCAAGGACGCCGTATAGCCCGAGGTCATGCGCCTTCGTCCGACACCGCCGAATCGGAGCCGGCTCGCTCGGTGATTGGCGCGAGCGGGGTTGGAAAAAAATGCGAGAGCCCCGCTCAGTAAGGCTGCAGCTCCAACCCCAAAATCATTTTTTTTCCTCTCCTTACAAGCCGTCGCCTCAGCCCAGCACTGCATCTCTCCTCGTCGCGCCGCGTCTGTCGCTGCCTCTTCAGGCCCCTCCGCCATTGCCGCCTGCAGCCCTCGGAGGCCCCCTGTCTGGGAGGATGGTGTCGACGCTGCTGAGTGTCGACGCTGCTGAGCGTCGACGCTGCTGAGTGCCGACCGGCATGCGGCTGACCACTCCTCCCGCCTCGTGTCCGCCTGCTGCTCAGTCTCGCAGCCGAGAGCCGATCCTTGCAACGAAGCAGGCTGCCATCGGCGCCAGGGCTGATGATGGCCCAGGCCGTCTCCCCTGGCTCCATTTGTCCGGCATTTCCTGCCGCTCGTGACGCGCCAGCCGCTTTTCGTCCCAGGTCGCTTCCGCGTCAAGCGCGAGCGGCTCACAGCCACAGGTCTACGTAGTCGTAGGCCTTGCCAGCTTCTGCGTCGTTCCACGACGTACATCGACATCTCCGTCAGTTCTCCATTGGCTTGGATGTTTTCGCTCTGGCATATAGCAAACCACTCGTTGCTGGGCACCCTGCTTCGAGACGTCGTCTTGACTGTCTTGGAGAAGCCGGGAATCAGCTGTAGTGACATGCCAGAACACCTACTGTAGTATTGTTGAGCTCGTCTGCCCAGAGACTTCCGCTCATCATCATATGTAGGTATCTGGATTTATGAACAAGAGCGGCATATGACCGGCACGAGAGAGACAGAGACAAAGAGTCTCTCAACCAGAGGTTGAGAGGACTCTTATAGACAATGGGGTCGCAAGCCAATAAAGCCATTCTTGTATCACCACAAAAGTCCGTACAAGCAGCTGGGGCAGGAATGCTCTTATATTTGCTCAAGACGAGCTAACTCGTCAAACTAAGCTGTGGGACTCACGCCTTCCCTGAACAAATTGTCTGATGGATCAGGTGTCGAGACTCGTCTAGCTGTTCAATTGATCTATTGCTGTGTTGTGTTCGCCTTGTCGCCCTCCCTCTCTATAGTGCCGGAAGGCCTTGCTGCACTTCGTACTCACTGTTCCCTATAACTTCTCCTTCTCTATCATCTAGCCACGATCAGCGCTGCTCCACGGATACGGGCACGTTCACTGTCCCGGCCCGGGACTCACTGTCCGGAGCGGGAGTAGCTGATTGGCTCGGGAGGCCTTTACCCCAGACCCACCCCCGGAGCAGGTGCGCCGGGCCGGAGCGATCAGTGCTTGGCGCGCGTCTCGACTCAAGACGGCTGTTCTTGGGCTGCCGCCCCGCGCTGCCTGACAGTGCTATGCCCTTTGTCCTTACAAGACGCGGCCTGCTGGATCGTGATCGACAAGTATGGGCGCTGGATTTGCCTGCCTCATTGGGCAAGGTCCCAACCGGGAAGGCTTGAGAGGATCCTCACAGTGCGGCCACTTCTCCTTTGCATCGAGGACGGCCGTCCAAACTGTACGCGCTGCCGTGGAAGATGCCGAAGCGTAGTTGACGACTAATCCGATCCGGTGGCTCTTCGTCGCTGCCGGCTGTGACCAGATGGTGCTGCCTCCAGAGCAGAAAACTGGGCCGCGCGCCGGTGCCCCTGATCTTCACGATACCGGCTTGGGACGGCGCAAAGGATAATTCCAGGACCCTGAGGCCGATGCAACGGCCGCTTGTGTGAGCATGGAGGCATCCGTCCCGGCCAACACGCTGTGTGTCGCCTCGCAGCTACGTGTACCAGGGTGCTGCGCAGCCTTGTTGTATACAGCTCGAGATGAACGAAATGCGGTGCGCCTCAGACGACGGCCATCATCTCGATGCAAGGGGCACAGAGCGTGCTCTGCTGACGAAGAGGGAAATGGGGTGGCAGTTACAGTGCAGCGGCAGCCCCTCCACGGCACCCATTCTACACGTGCACTGGAAGCCACCTCTCAGCCCCTCTCCGGCCCATCATCGCGGAGCTCCTCAGCGTCGCATCGTCGTCTCTCGCAGGCTTGAACCTCGGCCGCCAGCAGCCGAAAGCACGGGCTCTCGCTTAGCAGCAGCGCCGTGGCCTGTCCTGCCGCCGCTCCTCGACGACTCCCCCCTCCGCCCCGGGCAGTCATCCATCCATGGCTCGCTTCGAGGCCTGAAACACTGCGCGTCATCGCCCTCGTTGGCTCCCAGGCTGCGCCCGTCCTCCCGGTCCAGCTGCTGCCATCGCGGGCGCACAACCGGCCCCAAGGCTCGAGCCGCTGCGGCTCTTGGTCGCGCGTCGCTCCGCCATGGACGAGCCGTCGTCGGAGCAGCAGCCGGGCCCGTCGTCGGCCCCCTCGGACCTGTCTGGCGACCGCGTCTTTCCCATCCGCTCCGTCATCAGCGTAGACCCGGCCCGGAGGGGAAGCTCGGCCTCGGACGACAACTACTTGCCGCACCTCTCCGACGCCGAGGCCTGGGCCATCCCCGTGCACTGGGCCGCCACCCATCGACGGGAGCACTCGTCCAGGCTCAAGGCCGACGCGCTGCCGCTGCCCTCCTCGCCGGCCCCTCCATCAGGCAACGCCCGCAGGACGAGGGCCTGGAGCGGCCCCTTTTCGAGCATCCAAGCTGATGCTGCGCGCAAGGGCTCCGTGCTGCCGCTCGACTTGGACATCGCTCCGTCCGACAAGGGCTCTGAAGAGTCCCCCTCGCGGAGTGGCGAGGCGGCGCCAAACGCCCAGGGCGCTGGGCCCGCGGGAAGTCTGTCGACCGTCTCGACGACGCACCATCTGGCCGATGCCGCCCACGTCACGACCCGCTTCACCCACGTGCAGACCGGGGATGGCCATGCCGTCATCACGGGCCGAGACGGCGTCCTCGAGCGGTGCGAGGACGAGCCGATCCACACGCCCGGCGCCGTCCAGGGCTTCGGCGTGCTGTTGTCGCTGCGAGAGGAGCGCGACGGGAGCTTCGTCGTCCGCCACGTCAGCGAGAACTCGGGCAAGATGCTCGGCTACAGCCCCCGGCAGCTGTTCGCGCTCAAGAGCTTCATGGACATCCTGTCCGAGGAGCAGCAGGACAACCTGCTCGACCACATCGACTTCATCCGCGACGAGGACGCCGATCCCGCCACCAACGGGCCCGAGATCCTCAGCCTCTCCATCCGCCCGCCCTGGAAGAACAGGAAAGTCAAGTTCTGGTGTGCCATCCACATCAACCCTGCCCACCCCGACTTGATCATCTGCGAACTCGAGCTCGACGACGACGACGAGCACCCGCTTCGCCCGGCCGACGAGCTGACGCCCGACGCGCCGCACGACACGCTGCATTCCAACCCGACCCTCGAGGAGATTGAGGAAAGCACCGAGATCCTGAGCAGGCCCCTCCGCATCCTCCGCAGCGCCAGGAAGAGGAGGGGTGAGCGAGCCGCGATGCAGGTCTTCGACATCATGTCGCAGGTGCAGGAGCAGCTCGCCTCAGCTCACAACCTCGACACCTTTCTCAAGATTCTCGTTGGCATCGTCAAGGAGCTGACGGGCTTTCACCGCGTCATGATCTACCAGTTTGACTCGTCGTTTGACGGCAAGGTTGTTACCGAGCTCGTCGACACGTCCCAGACGATTGATCTCTACAAGGGCCTGCACTTCCCTGCCTCCGACATCCCCCGCCAGGCCCGCGAGCTCTACAAGGTCAACAAGGTCCGGCTGCTCTACGACCGGGACCTGCAGACGGCGAGGATCGTCTGCCGCACCCAAGACGATCTCGCCGTCCCGCTAGACATGACGTATGCATACCTCAGGGCCATGTCGCCGATTCACCTCAAATACCTGGCCAACATGGCTGTGCGCTCGTCCATGTCCATCTCCATCAACGCCTTTAACGAGCTCTGGGGGCTCATTGCCTGCCACTCGTACGGCCCGCACGGAATGCGGGTATCTTTCCCCATTCGAAAGATGTGCCGTCTCGTGGGCGACACGGCCTCGCGAAACATTGAACGGCTGTCGTATGCCTCGAGACTCCAGGCGAGGAAGCTGATAAACACTGCGCCGACGGAGAAGAACCCGACTGGTTACATCGTCGCGTCGTCAGACGACCTCCTCAAACTATTCGACGCCGACTTTGGCCTGCTCTCCATCAAAGGCGAAACCAAGATCCTCGGCACCCTGGAGCAGAGCCAAGAGACGCTGGCCATGCTGGAGTATCTACGGATGCGGAGGCTGACGTCCGTGCTGGCATCCCAGGATCTGCGAGAGGACTTTCCCGATCTCCGGTACCCGCCGGGCTTCCAGGTCATGGCCGGCCTGCTGTACGTCCCGCTGAGCGTCGGCGGGAACGACTTCATCGTCTTCTTCCGCAAAGGACAGGTGAGAGAAGTCAAGTGGGCCGGCAACCCGTACGAGAAGACGATCCGGCAGGGGACTGCTGGATACCTCGAGCCACGAACGAGTTTCAAGATGTGGTGCGAGACCGTGGTCGGAAAGTGCCGCGAATGGACCGAGGAGCAGGTCGAAACAGCCGCAGTCCTATGCCTTGTTTATGGTACTTGATTTCCGGCCCGTGGTGAGATTGCATGCACTGACTGCGACCGCAGGCAAGTTTATCGAGGTCTGGAGGCAGAAGGAAGCGGCCCTGCAGAGCAGCAAGCTCACGCGACTGCTCCTCGCCAACTCTGCCCACGAAGTCCGCACGCCCCTGAACGCCATCATCAACTATCTCGAAATCGCCCTCGAAGGGTCGCTGGACCAAGAGACTCGTGAAAACCTAGCCCGGTCGCACTCGGCTTCCAAGTCCCTGATCTACGTCATCAACGACCTGCTCGATCTGACAAAGACCGAAGAAGGCCGGAACCTGATCAAGGATGAAATATTCGACCTCTCGGTGTGTATCCGGGAAGCAACCGACCCCTTCCACGTCGATGCCAAGAGGAAGGGGATCGAATACAACGTCATCCAGCATCCCGGCTTGCCTCGGCTTGTCCACGGAGACGGCCGCCGCGTTCGACAGGCCATATCCAACGTCACGGCCAATGCGGTCGCGCACACCCACAGCGGATCTGTAAACGTCGAGACGTTGGTGTCCGAGGCCAAGGACAAGCAGGCCATCATCGACATTGTCGTTGCCGACTCGGGCATTGGCATGAACCCACTGCAGCTGGACGCGCTCTTCCGCGAGCTGGAGCAGGTCAGCAGTGAAGAGCCGGAATCGAGATGGCCGACACCAGACGAAGAGAATAAGCCGCACAACACGCGAACGCTGGGTCTTGGACTGGCACTTGTCGCTCGTATCGTGAGGAACATGGATGGTCAGCTCCGCCTGAAGTCGGAGGAGGGCCAGGGCTCGAGGTTTGTCGTCCAGCTGCCCTTCAATCTGCCCGATGAGTCGCCCGGACCGAGCGGGGAAGGCATCCAATGTGCATCTCAGCTCAGCCAGTCGTCCAGCGCTGTAGCTTCAGCTTCAGACTCACTCAAGGCCCCTCCCGATGGAGAGATTACGCTCGTCAACCGGGGCAGTTCCACAAACGCCGCCCTCGAGCTCGCAATGCCCAGCCTTGGGGGGGGCAGCATCAGGAGCCGAGTGAGCGTCGGCAGCTTCGGCAGCCATGCGAGTCAGCAGAGCGACGCAGATCGGTTGATCAATGCGATTCAAACGCCCCTGTCCCTCAACGAAAGCCAGACGGGATACTTCATGACCCGCCAGAACTCCAAGGGCAGCTCCGGCCGAGCTCCGTCACGGGCGAGCATCGGCGGTCCTGCACGTCCGGCGAGCCCCCAGTCCCGCAAGGCCAGGTCGTCTTCTCTCGCGGGTCATCGAGACGAACCGGGCACTGCCGAGGTGCGCGATTCGATAACATGCATTCGGGCCATCAAGGTGCCAGAGAAATACAAGGACATGCCCGCGCGGCCTCAGCGTGGCGAGACGTCGCGGCCCTTGATTGAGCTGGCAAGAGGCAGGGCTCAGGAGGCCAGCCCGAGCAAGAGCGTGGCGAGCGCCGGGGAGTCGAACGGGAACTCACTCCGCACGTTGATCGCGGAAGATGACCCGATTAACATGAAGATATTGCGAAAGCGACTAGAAAGGGCTGGATACGAGGTCCACCACGCCGTCAACGGCGAAGACTGCGCGACCGTATACAAGGAGAACCCGTCCTCGTTTGATGCAATCCTCATGGACATGCAGGCGAGTTGGCGCCGCTGGCCGGGCCCTGACCTCGGAGCTAACCGGTTCCAAGATGCCCATTGTCGACGGACTCAGCAGCACCAAGATGATTCGTTCGATGGAAGGCTCGTCGCAGCCCAAGGGGAACTCGGACCTAGCCGCCATGAACGGCCGGGTCCCCATCTTCGCAGTATCTGCCTCGCTGGTGGAGACGGAGAAGCAGGCCTACGTCGATGCCGGCTTCGACGGGTGGATCTTGAAGCCCATTGACTTCAAGCGGCTCAACACGCTCCTCATGGGCATCCGTGACGACGACAAGCGCAACGCGTGCTTGTACGTCCCCGGACAGTGGGAGCGCGGCGGCTGGTTCGTCTCGAGGGATGGATCGGAGGGCGCGCCGAGCGAGAACATGACGCCTCGGGCCGAGGAGCCCAAGGAAGCGGAAGTGAATGCTGCCTAGGCTTTCTTTTCCTTTGCTCTCTCTTGCTCGTCTATTTTGCCCCCAGGCATGCACGAAATGACAGGGAACGAGCGCACGGCGTTGGATATGGACAGACGACATGGCGTGGCAGGCGGCTTTCGTTTTCTGTTTGGGTTTGCTGTTAGGATTGATTGCTCGAGCGGTTGGCGACGGGACTCGTACGTGCCATTTTCGGTTACCGTGACGGGCACACGCATACACCATGGAGCAAGCCGTGTCTGGTTCGGGCGAGGGCGTCGAGGAGGGGATGGATGCGGCAGTGAGCGAGGCGAGGCGGGCGGCCTGGGCAAAGGGCCAGCTGTCGCGACTGGGCTCTCCTCGAGAAGAGGCGCCGTGACGCTTTATTTTCGAACGTAATGTCTATTCGAGAATGACGGGGAGACGACGATGCTTCACGCATGTTTCCCGGCGCACGGGTCGGTATGGAAGCAGGGGGTATGTTTTGTGTGCCCACGCCACACCTACGGACCTATCTACCACCCACCTACCCAACTATTCGAACATGTCCAGTTTTCGGTGCCGTAAGTCAAGAAGCCACTTGCAATAGACATTAGGAAATAGCATTAAAAAAGGATGGCTTGTTCCGATGCCTCTATCGGGCAATCATGGCCCAAACCCTCCTCCGGATCCTGCACCACAGGCCCCTGCCGCTTTCAGAGTTCTCCTCGCGCACGTTGTGCTTGCCGACAATGGCCAGGAAGACCTGGTCGAGCGTCGTGGGGCTGACGCTGTAGTGCTCGACGCCGAGCCGCTCCTTGTGCTCCTCGAGCAGCACGATGAGCTGGCCCACGGCGCTGCCGTGGCTGCCCGACGGGCCGGCGGGGGCGTCGTCGGGCACGGCGGGCCGGGCGGCCTCGGAGGCGAACCTGGCCTCGGCCGGCTTGCCCTCGGGGGCGTCGGGGGCGGCGGTGGCGTCCGAGACGGCGGCCTCGGAGGCGGGCCGGCTGGCGGGCGGCGGCGGCGGCGGCGGCTGGCGGGCCGAGGAGACGGCCACGTGCCGGGCGCGGACCGAGAAGCGCATCTGGCCGTGGTACGTCTTGGAGTCGAGGGCGGCGTCGGGGAAGGTGGCGCGGACCCAGGCCGAGATGCGGTCCATGTCGGCGTCCGAGGTGCGCGGGGCGGTGCTCGAGACCAGGTGGACGTGCAGCGTGTCGGCGAAGCGGCGGCGGAGGCCGTCGGGGGTGCCGAGGGCCAGCATGCGGCGCGAGAGGATGCCGGCGCGGCCGGCCAGCGCGTCGGCCTCCTCCATGCTGTGCGTGGTGAGCAGGA
Organism: Hypocreales sp. Mo6-1; assembly: GCA_002939055.1. Lineage (NCBI taxonomy): Eukaryota > Fungi > Ascomycota > Sordariomycetes > Hypocreales > Hypocreales sp. Mo6-1. Next base: position 5,947,305 of record PNEP01000013.1, read on the forward strand.
TGGAGCGGCCGGCGACGGTGGCCGCCAGCGTCCTCCACATGACGCGCTTCGAGGCGGCGTCGAGGCCCGACGAGGGCTCGTCGAGCAGCACCACCGTCGGGTTGCCCATGAGGGCGATGGCCAGGCTCAGCTTGCGCCGGTTGCCGCCCGACAGGGCGTGGGCCATGCGCGCCTCCAGGGGCTCGAGGCCGACGGCGCGCAGCACGGCCGAGGCGTTGTGGCCGACGTCGGCGACGCCGCGGACGCGCGCGTAGAACTCGAGGTGCTCGCGCACCGTCATCAGGTCGAGCGCGTCGGCCTGGGGGCAGACGCCCATGTGCGTGCGCGCGGCCGCCAGGCTCTTGGCGACCGAGGTGCCCTCGACGAAGACGTCGCCGCCGCCGCGCCGGCTGGGCTTGACGTCGCCGCGCACGAGCGAGACCGTCGTCGACTTGCCGGCGCCGTTGGGGCCCAGCAGCGCGAACACCTCGCCGCGCTGGATGCCGAAGCTGACGTTGTCGACGGCCGCGACGCCGCCGAAGGCCTTGGTCAGGCGCACGACGCGCAGGCCGTCGCGCCCGGCGCCCGGCCCCGAGACGCGCGCCACCTCGCGGCCCACGTCCTCGTCGGGCTCGGCCGCCTCGGCGTCGGGCGCCCGGCGGCGCTCGAGCAGGCGGCGGACCGTCGCGCCGGCGGAGCCGCCGTCGAGCCAGATGAGCAGGGCGAAGAGCGCGAGGCTCTGGACGACGAGGTAGGCCACGGGCCCGCCGTACATGAGGAAGCCGCCGGGCCGGCGCGAGACGGCCTGGCCGTCGCAGGCCGTCGAGAAGAGGTTGGTCGAGATGAAGAGGGCGCGGACGGCGGAGCCGATGGGCGCCAGCGCCGAGATGGCCAAGTGGCAGGCGAGGATGGTCGAGTCGATGCGGTTGACGCCCACGTACGCCATGGTGTAGACGTAGGCGACGAGGTAGGCGAGGAAGACGACGGCCTGGTAGGCGGCGGCCCAGGCGAACGACGACAGCTGCGTGTGGGCGAAGAGCGAGACGAGGTAGGCGAGCAGCGTCGACGCCAGGCCGTAGAGGAAGAGGACGGCGAAGACGTAGTCGAGGCGGTACCAGATGCTCGACAGCGCCGCCCACAGGCCCGTGACGAGGGCCGAGGCGGCGACGACGAGGGCCAGGTCGAAGACGAGGTAGGCCACCCACAGCGGCAGCGGGCGCACGCCGTTGGAGTACTGCAGGGCGCGCACGAGGCGCCGGCGCTCGCCGCTCGGGTACAGGCCCAGCAGGGCCGGGTAGCAGGCGAGGGCGAGGCCCATGTAGATGACGAGGTTGAGCGCGTCGCCGACGCCCGGGTTGAAGGGCACGTCGAAGGGCGACCAGGTCGTGGCGATGGCCGTGCCCGTCAGCAGCACGTCGAGGAACTGCTGCGCCGTCAGGGCGCTCGTCACGAACACGTTGGCCACCCAGGCCACCGTCGGCGGGCTGTCGGCGTCGCCGAGCCAGAGGCCCGTCGTCAGGTTGGCGCGGTCGGCGGCCACGAGGCGCCGGAAGTCGTCGTACGTGTCGGCCAGCCGCACGTTGCTGAGCGCCGCCCGGCCGATGGCCGCGCCGCTCGGCGTCCCGGCCAGCACGGGCCCGGCGAGGCGGCCGATGCCCGAGGCGTTGAAGCGCGCCGCCGGGCCCGCCAGGAACAGGATGCTCCGGTCGCGCATCGCCCGGCCAAAGGCCGCCTCCGTGTCCGTCGCCGACGCCTGCTCCGCCGCCGAGCACCCCATCGGGCCCCTGCCCCTGACGTAGAGCGACGTCAGGCCCGCCGCCGCCACGGGCAGCGCGAGCGCCAGCACGTAGGGGATCCAGTTCCGCCTGAAGACGGTCGCGCGTTTCCGCAGCAGAATCGCCACCTGCGCCGCGTAGCCGATGGCCTTGCCGTCCGTGAGCCCGAGGCTGTCCTGCCCGCCGCTGCCGTGCGACGAGCCGTCGTCTCGCTCGCCGCCGTCTCGCTGGCCGCCGTCTCGCTGGCCGCCGTCTCGCTGTCCGCCGTCTCGCTGGCCGCTCTTCCCCGCCACCCGCCGTCCCGCCTCGTCCGTCTCCGTCACTTCGTGTGCCGCTTCCTTCTTCTCCGTCGCCGGCTGCTCCGCCCCGCTCGTCACCGTCACCGTCGCCGGCTGTTCCGCCCCGCTCGTCACCGTCACCGTCACCGGCTGTTCCGCTCCGCTCGTCTCCAACGTCATCCGGTCCGCCGCCTCCCCCTCGGCCCCGATGCTCGTCAAGGCCTCGTCGTCGCGGATCTCGTCGGCCAGCTGCAGGAACACGTCCTCGATGGTCGGGCCCGAGAAGCGGTAGTCGTCGGTGCCGACCGCCTCGAGCTCCCTGATGACCTGGGCGGCCAGGCTCGACGTCGGCGCCACGTACGTCGTCGAGTCAAACGTCTCCTGCTTCAGCACGCCCTCGACGTCGGGCGTCAGCCTCAGGCCGGTGCCCTTGTGCACGTGCACCCTGTACCCGCCGCCGAGCCTGTCCTTAAGCGCGACGGACGAGCCGGCGGCGCGGAGGCTGCCCTTGGACAGGATGGCAATGTGGTCGGCGAGGAGGTCGGCCTCGTCCAGGAAGTGGGTGGTCAGGATCAGCGTCCTCTTGCCGCGCTCGGCGAGGAGGATGTCCCAAATCTTCCTCCTCGACAGCGGGTCCAGGCCGCTGCTCACCTCGTCGACGCAGCACACGGCGCTCTCGCCCGTCAACATCATGCCGAGCTGCAGCTTGCGCCTTTGGCCGCCCGAGAGCGTCTTTGCGAGCGACTTTTGCTTGGACTCGAGGTCAATGGATTTGATAAGCTTTCTGATTTGGCCCTCGGTCGCCGGGCGCTCTGGAGACTTGAGGCGGTTGAAGATGGAGATGTGCTCCTTGACGCTGAGGTCGTCCCAGAGGACGTTCTTCTGCGGCGCGATGCCCAGGCCGCCCGTGCCGTCAATGGTGATGGATCCGCTCGTCAGCCTTTGCAGGCCCGCGATGGCATCGAGAGTCGTGCTCTTGCCGCTGCCGTTGGCGCCGAGCAGCGCGACGATTTGGCCCTTGCCGGCGTTCAGCGTGAGCCCGTCGACGGCCACCACTGCCTGGGCCCGCTGCCGGGGTCGCCTGAGGAGCGCCCGAATGCGCGGCAGAAGGCCGGGATTGTAAACCTTGGTGAAGCCATCGAGGCGGACGGCGTCGCCGCCGAGGCTGCTGTCCTTGCCCTTGTCCATGACGACGTGGCGGCCCTTGGTCGACGTGGCGTATAGCCATCCCTCGACCAAGGCCGCGAGCAAGGGGTAGGCAACTATCTGAACGAGCAGCAGCAGCCAGAAGACATAGCCGGGGATCGCCCAGGGGCTGCCGGGCGGCAAGCCGCGGAGGCTTGCGGACCTGTCCTGCCTCTCGAAGCGGGCCATGAGGGTGATGAAGTAGACGTAGTTGCACGGCGAGAAGAGGCTGGACAGGACGGCAACGGTGGCGGTGCTCGGGGCGGTGATGCACTGGGCGAGGATGCCGAGCAGCAGGGTGGCGAGCGTGGCCGTGATGCTGCTCAGCTGGGCCCTGCGGAAGAAGGCGGCGCAGAGAATGGACAGGGAGGAGAGGGAGAGGCCGGCGAGGAGGTGGAAGACGAGGACGATGGCGAGCGTCGTGTTGACGAAGACGCCGTAGCGGATGATGCAGGAGCAGATGAGCCAGGCGGGCGCGTAGACCATGGTGAAGGACAGGTGGTGGGCGACGATGCGGGCGGCGCGGGCCACCCAGGGCTTGGAGGCCTTCATCATGGAGTCGATGAGCTGCGACATGCCCGACTCGCGCTCGGTGGCGACGAAGCCCGTCAGGTGGTACGTGACCCAGATGATGGTGGAGATGAAGGCGACGCCCATGACGTTGACGATGGTGCTGTGGTAGATCCGGCGCACCCTCTGGTCGCGCTCTTGCTGCGTCTTGCTGGTGAAGGGCAGCTCGGCGGTGCGGGCCAGGGGGGACGCGGCCACGGCGGCGCCGGCGTCGGCACCATCGGCGTCGGCACCGGCGCCGGCGTCGAGGCGGGCGATGACGGCGTCGACGGCGCGCTGGAGCGGCAGCAGGTAGATCTCCTCGGGGTTGCGGGCGCTGTCGACGTTGATGCGCAGCGGGCTCTCGTAGAGCGAGGCGTCGGTGCGGATCGTGTAGTTCCAGACGGCGCCGGGGCCCTCGGACGGCGACGCGCGCATCACGACGGCGCCGAAGCAGGCCGTGACGCCGCGCAGCGAGCTGCGGCACTCGGACACGAGCTCGGCCTCGGCGGCGAGGCGCACGACGCGCATGGGCCGGCCGTAGGCGAGCGTCTGGCGGGCGACGGCGTCGAGGACGCGCTCCATGTCGCCGCCGCGGCCGCCGCCGGCGTTGATGAGCACGAGGCGCGTCCGGTCCGAGGCGCGGGCGGCGTCAAAAGCCTGGGGCAGCGTCAGGACCGGGTGCGGCGTGCCGACGCCGTAGACGGACGGCGGCACGAAGAGGTTCTTGGCGAAGCTGAAGAAGGCGGCCAGCGTGATGGGCAGCACGAAGGACATGACGACGACGGTGACGGGGTGCCGCAGCAGCAGCCTGCGCAGGTTCTTGGCCATGAGCGTGCCGACCTGCTTGCGGAACCTAGTGAGGCCGAGGCAGCCTTTCCTCTTGGCCATGCTGGCGTAGGCCTGTTCTCCTGGTGGTTGTGCTGGAGCCTCCGACGGCCGCTTTTCCCCATTCCCGGCAAGGCCGTGGTGGACTTGGGTGATGGCCGTCTCCCGATCCAGATGTAGGCCAGTCTCTGCCGGCTCCGGGCCTTGACGCGCACTCGGAGACGAGGCGGAAGACGTGAACAAAGGGCCGGGAGCCAAGTATCAAGCATGAAACGAGGCGAGGGTGAGCGGGCTAGGCTGTGCCGGGCTAGCAGAGCCGCACTGCTGCCGCGCGTCGAATAAGCAGGGGAGGGAGACGGACGGAGGAGGCCGGCAGCTGCAGCAGGAGGAGAGGGAGACGACCAAAACAAAGCGAGGCAGACGGGCGAGCCATCGTCTTGTCCCCTCGGGCCTCGGGCCTCGAGGGCGGCCTGCTGCTGGGGCTCGCCTGCTGCTAGGGCTGGCCTGCTGCTAGGGCTGGCCTGCTGCTAGGACTGCGCGGCTAGCTTGCCCTAGGTAGGCTGGCAGCAGGAGGCCTGCAGCAGGAGGCCGGCAGCAGGAGGCCGGCAGCAGGAGGCTGGCAGCAGGCGGCTGGCAGCAGGCGGCTGTCAGCGCAGGCCAGACGAGCAATCGCCATGCTTGCCGGCCAACGCCGCCGTCTGCATTACGAGCACACTCGCCGCAGCTGGCGGCCGCGCGGGGAGCGCGCAGCCCACCGCATGAGGAAACCAACCCGGCCGACGACCTGGGTGATCCTGGATAGGCTCGGCCCGGGCCTGTCCTGCGTGCTTGCGGCCCGTCCAGCCCGGGGCCAGCACGTCGCATGGCTGACGTCTTCGGACGGTCCGGCGAGCCGGCAGCTCCATGAACAGCATCCCGGCTCTCCTCGGCTGTGCTCCTTGTCACTTCCGTCCAGGGCACACGGGCAGGGCGGTACCTTGACGCTTTCCACCTCCTGGGCATGCGGCTCCAGCTCGCCCGAGGTGCTCGAGTCCGTGGTCCTTCCTCGATGGCCCGGCCGTCATTCAAGCTCAGACAATGCCGCCGCCACGTGCGCCACCCCGCCGAGCCCCGCGCCCAGGGGGTACGTACCTATATATAGTCTCCGGACGGAGTACTCGGTCCGTCTCCAACAGCTCTCGAGGCGTTGACAACAGCAGATCCAACCCTGCCATCCGTATTCCGCCCTGCTTCCAAGCATACTCTCCCAACTGAATCAAGATCCCCCTCTTCCCGGCATGTCGTGTCCTTCACCCAACCGCTACTCACCATCCGCTACTCACCATCCGCTACTCCACCAAGAACCCCCCGCCCCCAGCATCATCGTCGGCGTCAACCACCATATCAAACTCCTCCGTCACATCGCTAGCCGCATCCTTCTCGGCTCCTCGCTCCGCCTCCCGCCGCTCCGCCTCGCTCACCCCGCTCCAGATCCTCTCCCGTATCCTCAGCCCCATCAACAGCCTCCTCCACATCCTCAGCGCCGCCACTCTGCGCTGCTCCTCGTGCATCTCCTCCTCCGCCTCTGCTAGCCCCTCCATCACCGACCGGACCGCCTCCTCGAACTCTGCTGCCACCACGACCCCCCGCAGCACCGCCGTCCCCTGCCGCCCCTTGAATTTGAACCCCGTCAGGGCGGGCGCGTAGTCGATGCCGGCCAGGAAAGCTGCCCGCGACGCGTGCTCGTCGACAATGTGCACGCCGCCGCGCGGCACCATGCTGGGTACGTAGACGTCGACGTTGCCGAACTTGTTCTTGGGCACCCGCCCGTTCCGCACCGGCGGCGGCTCGTAGAGCTCGGTCTGGTCGAGCGTGTATGTCGGCGTTCCCGCGTCGTCGTCGGCGTCGGCGTCCCCGGCCCCGGCCCGCGCCCCGCTGCTTTTTTTCTTGGGCAGCCACTTGGCCGGCATCTCGTTTGCCTTCACTTCACGCCCCAGACGGTACCACTTGTCCGCGCTCCTCGCGATGCGGACGTCCTTGCGCCGGTAGATCCTCTCCAGCGGCCCCCGGCTTCCAGCGCCGACGGTGCCCGACGGCGTTGCGCCCGGAATCAGCACCTCGTGTCGCCGCAGGTGCCGCTCCAGCGCATACACGGGATGGTCTTTGAAGTCCTGTACGTTGCGCGGCATCGGCTCCCTGGCCTCGATCCCAGCGAGCTCGTTATCCTCGATCTGGTCCAGGTCCGTCGGCCGCATCGGTCTAAACAGCTTCATGACCCCCCGCCACCACCTGCCGCCGTCCTCTAGCGCACTCTCCACGCGCAGCTTGCGCGTCTTGGCCGTGTAGGCCTTTGCGTAGCGTCTCGTAACGTCCTTGGCCGTCCCATCGGCCTCGAACGCCACCACATAAGATAGGCAGTTCTCCTTGTCCGTCATGGGCGGCTCAAACACCCGGGCCTTCCAGAAGGTACGCAAGACGACGGGGTCCGCCGGCTGCCATTTCTGGTGGCCAACGTCGAGGACCTCGACCCAGTACACCGGATAAGGGGACTCGCGTATCTTGACCGGCGCGTCATACCCCCGGCGAGGCGTCGGTTGGGACGGAGCCGGCTCGAACCCGTGCGCCGTCGCCCTCGGGTGGCCCAGTCTCCGCCGGGGCGTTGGACTGCTGGACGTTGCATTTGCCTTGTCGGCCATTTTCTCGTACTGGGCCAGCGCCTCCCGAGCTCTGTCATTCCGTGAAGGCTTCGGAGTGGACGGTTTCTGCGTCGGCTTTGGAAGCGTCGGGCCGCCCGGGGCGCACGACAACGGCTGCAGCGAGCAGACAAGCCGGGCCCGGACGCCGGCGCTCCGCAGAAGCGCGCAGTAGAGTTGCGCGCCCACGTCCCGGGAGCCCTGCAGCTTCTTGGCCGCCTCTCGAAAGTCGGCGCGGTCCAAGCATGAGTCCATGTCACTCGGCGGCTCGTACTGGCATGCGCCATTAGCACACTCCATCCAAGGGGCTGCGCGAGACACGTACATCCTTTAGCAGCTCGGCGTCCTCGGCCCACAGCGCCCGCCGCAGGCCTCTCTCTCGAATCTCAAACTTGGTCTTCCACACATCAGCCGCCTGTCTGAGGCCGTTCTTGAGGCTCTCTGCCTGCCCAAACTGCGGCAGGAGTGAGCTCGGGTTGAGATAGTTGACCGCCTTGTCCGTCAGGTGCGGCCGCAGATGGTCTTGGACCTTGGCGTCGTTGCACCAGTGGTTGCGTCGCGCAACGTGCGAGAGCAGGCATACGAGGTGTGCTCTGTGGATGTCGATGCGACGCTCCCTCTCCTCCTTGGTTATTGGCCTGCGCCGCTCACCAGCCCGCCTGGTTGGAGTCGAAGACTGCTGCGCCGTGAGATTCAGCTCCAATGCCGCAGGTTCTTGCGCCTCGCTGGAGTTGCTGAGCCACGCCATGAATTCCACATCTTCGAACTGCAGCTCTTCATCCTCATCACACTCGTCGTCCGAGTCCCGTTCCATGGTCTGGACCGTCGGCTCCGGGAGGGGAACATCGTGAAACTCGACGTCTTCATCCCCGTCCTCGCCCTCGTCTTCCGGCTCCCCGCTTTGCGGCTGGCCGGGCTGCTCGCGATCCCCGGAGGGGCCTGGGAGGCTTTGCAGCGGCCGCGAACCCGTCCGCCTGCGCTTCAGGGGCGGATCCGGGGAACTCGGGTCCTGCGCTGCCACGCCAGCCTCGGCCAGCATCTGCTGGTAAATGCCCGGCTCGTCGGAGCTGCCGCCGACGGGCGCTTGGCTGCTGCTCCTCGGGGGCACATTGCGCCTCCTTCCGACCATGCTCACGTGTCGATCGGGGTCGTGCGAAGCTCGGAGTCGAGTGTTGTAGGAGGGTGAAGCTGGTTGCGTCATGGCGCGCAGGGTGGCGCGAAGTCACGTGAGAGGCATGGTATGTAGTAGATGGCATGTACAGCTTGGGCCTCGATGCTTCGTCCGGACAGCAGAGCCAAAATGGCGTCCACGGAAGCCCCGGCTGTTGGTCACAGTGGTGCGGCGAGCTCGGATGTAGGAGGATTCACGCAAACTCGCAAGTGCCTTGTTGCCCGAGTTTGGTAGGACTCCAGGGCCGGCCTGCAGACAGACAGGCGCAGCAGCCCTCGAGGACCTCGGCGCGGCCGTCGATACACGGCAATAGAGACAGACAGACATGTTGCATGGACGAATGGCCATTCTCATCATTACTGCCTTGCCTGGTCGCTCAACCAGCAGCTACAGAGTACCCGGGCCAGGGAAGCAAAGTGGGCCGCTGACGGATCTACCCGCTCCCCACACGAACCACAAGACGCCCCGTTGCCAAAATTCTCCCTCACCTCTCTCTCCTTTTGCTTCCATGGGCAGGGCTCTCGAGCAAAATCTGTCGTCTTCTCTCGAGCAAGTCTTCGTCTTCCACGAGGCGCTCGGGCAAATCTCTCGTCTTCCTCCAGGCTCTCAAGCAAGCCTCTCGTCTTCCACCAGGCTCTCAAGCAAAACCTCTCGTCTTCCACCATCTACCTACCCACAGCCGCGCGCACAAAGGAAACCGGCCGCCGATTGGTATACCACGCCTCCACGTCTCCGGAAATCGACCCTGCAGTAACGCCATGGACCAACAAGACACGGGCCGCTCGCCGCCTATTTGGTCAGCCAGCCGAGATAGTCGGCAACGATGAGCGTCACCATGCTGGTCCACGTCAGTCAGTCGGTATGCTCGAGCCCGTCGGCCGACACGGGAGACACTCACGCGTGAGGAGCAATCCGGACATAGTACGTGCCGAAGCCGCGGTAGAAGCGCATCGGGCCCTCCTGCTTGGCCACCTTGGCAAAGCAGTCGGCCATGCCCTTGTAGGGCAGGTTGCCGTCGGCGCCGCGCTGCTGCTTCTGGAGCCGCGTCTTGACAAAGTCAAAGGGCAGGCTGAAGAAGCTGGCGAAGAAGCCGGCGATGGCGCTGGCGCTGAGCGTCTGGGCCCGCGTCGACATGTCCGTCTTCCTCTTGAGCTGCGCCTTGGCCTCGCTGAAGAAGGCCAGCTGGCCAAAGTTGAGGGCCATGGCGCGCACCACGGTCGGCGCCGCGCCGGCCCAGAGGGCGCCGACGCCTTCGCTGCGGGCAATCGACCTGAGCGCATCGACGACCGACGTGTAGTTCTTGCGCTCCGCCAGCGGCTTCAGCCCGTCGCTCTGCATCCGGATCAGCGCCAGGTCGGCCGGGTTGCCGATCATGGCGGCAACGCCCCCGGCCGTCAGCCCGGCCGTCGCCCGCTCGCCGAAGCCAACCTCGCGGCCCCGGGCGCGCGCCCGCGCCGTCATGTTGCCCATGATGGTGTCGAAGAAGCCGAGCCGGGCCGTCGTGTACACGGCCTGCCGCAGGAGGCCCGCCGACAGGCCCGTGTACAGGTCCAGCACCTTGCCGCTGGCCACGATCTGCCGCGTCACCGACCAGGGCGTCGGCTTGGGGCCCGACGAGGTGCCCTCGCCGGCGAGCTGGATCCGCACCTTGACCATGTCGACGGGCTGGATGACGGTCGTCGCCACCATGCCGCTGATGCCGCCGTTGACGAAGGGCAGCGCCGCCCTCATCAAGGGCGTGTGGAGCACGTCGTTTGCCATGGCGGCCCCTTCTCCCTTGGCCGCGTTCATCACCTCGGTCGTCTTGTTGCGGGCCGACTCGGCCGCCTGCTTCAGGCTGCCGGACGTCATGGCGGGGGGCGACGGGCGACCCGAGCTGCCTGTTCTGATACGCAGTGCTCGCTGGTCCTCGGAGGCTCGACGGCGGCCGACGGCTCGCTACCTCTAGTCACTGTCTGCCTGGCCGCATGTCAGTCGGTCTGCCCCGGGGCGAAGCATGCGGCATAGCTCTGGCCGGGCGGGCCTCGCACTTCCAGTCGACACGCGACCGGCAACGGCTGTCAAAGGCCATCACTCACCCAAGGGACCCGGCGCAAGCACGGATGTCTCGACGGTCGGCGGCGCAGAAGGACGGCGACGGACGGTTTGCTGGACCGAGGGAGACGATGACTCGAGCGGGGTTGGAGGTTGGAGACACCTGACGGAGCTGCTGCGTGCTCTGCGGGGTCGCACCGGACGTGACCGGACGTGGCTACTCTCAACTCTCGGCCGCAGACGGCAGCAGGGACCAGATGCGCATGTGCGAGAGAAAGAGGACGCCGACGGTCGGATCCAGGGCAAAACAATGGCCAGGCTGGACATGGACAGATGGCCGCTCCAAAACAAACCAGTGGCGTCAAGCCAGTTACGCGTGCAGCGGCGCGGCAGCGGGTGTTGGTCCAAGGCCGAAACTCTAATGACGGCCGACGGAGCGAGGAGACGGGGCCGAGGGGCGGCTGGGGCGTCTACAGTATATGTTATACGGCATCCACGCTCATATGAGTGTGCCCGTAATGCGGGGCTATTTGTGTCATGGCCATCAGCAGCGGCTGTTGATGAAGCACGCAGCGACGAATGATGCTGCTCCGGGGCCCTGTCTACTAGGACCCATCAACGACCATCGACCGCCGCCGCGCTGCCTTGCGTGGAGCTCGCTGTCGACGGTCACGCGCTCCATGGATCATGTTTCATCTACAGCCATCCCTGTCCTGCAGCTCCGCCTGTGCGCCCTTCCCCGTCCGCTCCGGACCCTCGGCTATCGTTGCGGGTGGCCTGAGAGCTGTGAGTGCGTGCCGGGCGCTGTTCAGCGCTGACGATGCGGCTTCAATGACGTCGTGCCAGCCGAGGCGCCGGCGAGACACGGCGCCCGCGGGGCTCCGTGCGTCCACCCTGTTACATTGTATGTCGTGCAGCCAAGAACCGCCGGCAGGAATCGTCCCCGAATCCCTCCGTCGGAACTCGAAGCCATCCCGGGCCGGAGCCGCGGAGCCGGGCAGCGGCTTCGACCCGGAAGCGCTGGCCGGAAGCTCCCGACCTGCCGAGGACAGCCGCCTCCTAGCCGCGGCAATCACCGCCACGGAGCCGTTTGGAGCAGACGTCTACGGCTCAGCGCTGGACGTGTGGATGCTGCGTATTCTGAGAGAGCAGTCGACTCAGCGACACGACCGTCACTTGAAGCCGTCATCTGGACCCTCCGCGCCAAGTCGCTCAGCGAGAAGCTCGGTCATGTCAACGATGCTCGCCGCAGCGGTCGCGTTTGCCCCAGGCCAGTTAGTTGCGCAGCTCCACGGCCACCAGCCCCGGGATCCGGCAGTGCAAAACTCGCTCTGGAGCTGTGTCGTGCCGTGCTTCTCCGCGGATCGCGAGAGGAGCATGACGTTTTTGGCTTCTTGACGGGCGGTGCACGATTCCCTTGTTTCTCAACATCTCCATGACTTGGAACATGCTGCAAAGTGAGCTCCCGTTACGGAGGGCCTATTGCACGAGATGCATCGCTATATAGGAAACGGCCTGGTCGGCGGGCCCCAGCGGAGCGAGGCAGTTCCAGCTCGCCCGGTTTGACAAGGCATAGAAGGTTGTGAGGAAGGCCATGGGAATCGAGGCCGGCGTTTCCAACGACATTGGCTCGGGGGCGGGCACCGCGGCTGTCCAGGGCGTCCTAGCCTTGCTGGCCCAGTGCCGGCCAGCATGAGCGTGCAGACCCGGTCGTCGACTCTGATTACACGATCTTGATATCATGGATATTTGGGAATGCAAAGGCCGAGTCGCATCATCCTCGTAGCCCAAGCGACCGGGAAGCAGGCGTCGAGCGTGGTTGGATGAACCCAGTCGGACTCGTGGCTTCAGGAACCGCATGTCGCGCGCAGTCACGGTTGCGACTGCGACTCCATGCCCGGCAGTCAGATGCGTGATGTTACGCAAACTGGTCAGGGTTCAGCCCCTGCACTCGGACGCCCAGCAGGTGGTGATGACAAGGATGCTCCGCCGAAGAGCGTATCCAACGCGGGCCAACTCAGCCCAGTATCCCGCGGAATGGTTCCATTGATACCGGGGAGATCGTGGACAACGCGCAAGGCGCTGCTGCCAAAGGGAGAGCTAATGGCCTTGGAGCTTACCGGGCAGGCCTGACAGTAACGTCGTCCGGCCAGGCCTTGCACGATGCGGACAGCATCCTCTCGTCGCATTAGGCACGTGTCTCAATCTCGGGCGTGCGAGAAGCGGGCGAATCGACCTCGGGCAGAATACTCAAGTCGACCCGGCCTCCTATGACTGGCGAATAAACGGAATTGTTGGACCCCCTCGGACGCGAAAGCCCAGGTGGGTAGAAGAATTGCATCTCTATATCGGGTATTCGGTGCGTTGTTCTGGCAACACAAACACGAAATGCGCGCGGGTTGTTTACGAACACTAGAACCAACTCTCAGCCAAGGTTTGCCTTTTTTTTCTCTTCTTCTTTGTACGATTCATCAATTATCGCCTGCGATTCAATCATGGCGCCGTCGTATAAGCAGAACCGCTGGTATAAGCGCTACCTCAATGGAGGTAAACGCCTGCCTGATGAGCTTATCCCCGAGCCCGACGAGAATGAGGTAAGTTGAATTCAATTTACGAAATGCTCGATTTTAATCTTACCCATCTTTTCTACTAGGAGGGTATGTTCGTCATCCTCCCGGGCGAGCGCTTCTGCCGTTTCCGCGAGAACGGCCTGCTGTGCCAGCGAGTAAGTCTCTAGGCGAGATTCCAGTGTCAGTTCCCAGTTCTGATTGCCCCAGACCAAGATTTTTTCCTCCGAATCAGCCCTACGCCGCCACTACGAGGGGGGCCATGGAGTGCTCGTTAAGCTCCGGGATAATTCTACCAGGCTGGTACCGGGATCTCGTCGAGGGCCAGCGACCAATGTGGTCGGCCTTGAGCAGGCAAAAACGGCGAGACTCCACATGTACACATCGATATTGTTGGCCCACGGAGCTGAATGCGTGTTTCTAGTACGCACACACATTCACTTGGCATGTCAGCCCTCATTCAGGCTTTGTATATTCGTACATCGTAGACAGCAATCACATCCAAAATTCCGCCAACTGATGCAAGCGACTGAAATGCCAGGTAAATTCACTTTCCTCTATTAGCACACATTTATCTCAACCTAGTATGACTGTCTGTACTTACAATTCACAACTAAGCCGGCTCACAGAATAGCAGCCGCTCCAAGAGCAAGGAGAGCCATGACAGGCTTGACGTGGTCGCCAGCAGCGACGACAACAGGAGTGGCGGTGACGCCAGGGCGGGTCGTGCTTTGGCCAGGCCTGCCGCTGGTCGAGCTAGTGGTAGACGTGATGCTACCTCCAGGCCTGGTGCTACTGCCAGAGACAGACGTGGTGCTAGTGCCAGAGGCAGGCCTGGTGCTACTGCCAGAGGCAGACGTGGTGCTAGTGCCAGAGGCAGGCCTGGTGCTACTGCCAGAGGCAGACGTGGTGCTACTGCCAGAGGCAGACGTGGTGCTACTGCCAGAAGCAGCCGCGTTGGCGGTCGAAGCGGCATTGGAGCAGGCCGTCGGCGTAACGAGTGAGCCATCGACGAAGGGGTTACTGCCCAGGCAATTGGCCAATTCGGAGGCACAGGTCGACATATTAGCATCAGGCGCCCCGCGGCAGGTGTTGTGCTCGTCCAGGCAGTTCCTGACGCACGCGTCCTGCGCGAGTGCGGGAACTGCAAGAGCAAAGCTCATAAGAGCCGTGGCCGCGCGAATGTACTTCATTGTTGTTGCGGGAGATGGACAAACAAGGTGTATAGCTGAGTTTGTAAGGGTATTCTGTGGACAAGCGGTGATTGCGAGGCGGGAATGCTCTATTTTATACATGAGGGAGGAGGTCAGGCCAGATCCATGGATATGAATTAAGCTTTCGCCAGGGAGCAACAAAAGTGTCCGTATCCCGCAGTAACTTCATGTACGAGAAAGAGCTACATACTACTAGTTAGCCTCGTATTCTGAAGCTGTTATTTTAGGGATAAAGGGTGGTGGGACTCGTATAAAATGATATATATAGGCATGTTTGCCCTTAGTCTGTCGCGCAGAAGGACCCGTGGAAACATGAATCAAACACCAAACGAATGATGGACATATTTATGGGTCCAATAGCGAGCACTGAGTCATTCGTATTGTCTGTTATTAGCCACATATAGTAAGTTCAATGTATTACGTCTTGCTCACAGGGGCACCTGATGCCAAAGGCATGAACTCTCCATGAAGGAAGCGGTATGAACCGTGTGCTGTTATGTGAGGTTGAAGGTGCTAGAATACAGGAAGGAAGCTGTGCGGGGTTCTAGTAGCTTGGGCTTGGCAGCTGCCTGCCGCCTGACACCATGTGGGTTGTGTGGAGAACCGACGTAAGGGGTGGAGTTGATGAGAGAAGAGCCTGGACTTGCAGTTTGGATGTCCAGTAGGGCGTATGTACAGACTGTTTTGCTAAGTCCCAAATAGACCGGCATCGCCGATTTTGATGAGACAATGAGAGTTCACGAATGCAGGTGCGTGTGGGGGTAATGGTTGATCGACATAACTCCTATATGTATACGCAGTTGCGTTATTAACTAGATGCTATAGGGTCATCTGAATGGCTCCGGGCTGACATATTACTCTAGGCAATCACTATTTATTATTCCTCAAGTCGTTTTAAAGGAGGACATAGCCAATCAGAGGCGTGCCCTTTACTCACCCCTAGCCCCTCGTGTCACCGATTTGTAAAAATGGTTTCGGCGCCTAACGGTTTAAGAATTGCACCGTCGTCCCTTGATATATAACATGAATCTGTGAGTACATTAGTGTATATATTCTATTACACTAGGTAGCCCTTAGAGCTCTAGCTTCTGAGTCTGGAGCACCCTCATATCGGGGATGTGGATAGCGGCGGCCGGGCGTCTAGGAACGTGCAGCGGCAGATGTCTCGAGCCGGCCCCGCGGGTCGGTCGGGTCGGTCGAGTTCCCGCGGCAGAATCATCGAGATGCTATTCTTAGTATAAGGAAGGCGACGCCCCTGCCTGCACAAAACTGGGCATTCCTGAAATAGTAGGGATTTTCAATGCAAATGTCGGACTTGACCGTCTGACCTGCACAACCTCATGTGCTGTCCATCCCTGTTTCCAATGTACGGAGCTAGTAGGGGTCGCGTAGATGCCTGTTTGAGGAATAACCGCCGAAGCAAAGGGCATCGAGAAGCCTCTTTCTGGCTGCAAAATTCGGAGGGAGCTTGACAAATTGGCAGCTTCTTCTGCCGTTGCCGCCGCCGCCGCCGCGCTGTGTCATCATGAGCGCGTTGCCCGTCGACTTCATCAACCGCCTCGTGGTCGATGATGATGATGATCACGAGCTTCGAGCTGCTGTGGCTATATTGGCCTTGGTATATTGCCTAGGGGCCGGCGGGTTATTCGACAAGGAACCTCACGGCTGGCAACGCCGTGATGAAGATAATTGTCTTTTCGATGGCCTCTTCAGCTATGTGCTTGCCGGCGCTGAGGGCTGGATAGCCGACTCAATGCTGCTACGATAGCCCTCTCAAAGGGCTTCACGATACCAGATACCCGCTTCTACCTCGCTGATGCCGGCTTCGGCATAAGGAAACGCGTTATCGTGCCATATAGCCGCACTCGGTATGATGCAGCCTGGAAACCCGAGAACTCTAAGGAGCTCTTTAACCTACGGCACGCACAGCTTCAAACGACCGTTGAGCAGGTACTCGGCCTTTGCAAGCAGAAATGGAGGATAATCAGTTACAGCGCCCCTGAATACAGCTTTATCGACCAGATACAGATTGTATATGCCGTAGCAGGGCTACACAACTTCGTGCAGACGGGTGGGGTGATTCCAGAGACAAAAAGAAGAGAGGAACAACAAGTCTTACCGTAGTGGAGGCTCCGGGGCCTTGCAGATACTCGTGAACGGGCTGATGTCGTCGTGGCAGGTCGCACAGGACTCCAGCTACGAGATGCCATCGCGGCCTGGACGTGGGAGGCTCGTGAGGGCGATAATGAGGATGATGAGGATGAGGAGGAGGAGGACGATGGCGATGATAATGACGAGGAGGGTGCCGAGGACGACGGAAGTGATCTTGGTGCTGTTGAAACCTATGAATAGTGCCTGGGGCCTAACTCAGCCAGACTGGTGCACGGCAAACTGTGTTCACAGTTGACGGTTGAAGTTGTATGTGTACTCTCTCCCCTTTCAACATTGAGGCTCTGCTCCACAACTTGTCGAGAGTCATTTCTAGCTGGCCTGAAATGCCCGAGACGCAGACAAGGGGTTCAGGAAGCCGACGTCCTTTTCGACCTGGTCCACGGCGGTTTGCAGACTCACGTTTGAGGTAACGTCCCACGGAACAGCGACCAGGTTGGGACGGATGCTCTTTGCGGCGCTTTGCAGCGTCGCAAGATGCCTCCTGGCAATGTATAGCTTGGCTGCGCCGATGCTAGCCAGCGCTTCAGCTATCATGAATCCGATCCCTGGAAGGTCTGCGTGAGCTAAGCCTGCTTAGCGTGGCATGGCTCATCAGGGCAGTCTCACCACCGCCAGTAACAGGAGCCACAAGGCCGCCGACATTAGGAGCCAGCTCGCCTCGAGCACGGCGTCGCTTGGCTGGGAAGACATGATGGGAGTCGTTGGCCTGACGGCTGGTAACATGAACAAACAGGTATATTGCACTGAGATTACAGCTCCTGATTTCTACGGAGATACGCCTATGACATCCGGCGAGCCATGGTTTAAATGAAGGTTTGTCGACTTTGGCGGACCAATATCATGGGGGACAGTGTCGTGTGGATATTGCCTGCACTGTGCGCGAGGCCGCACTAGATGCAGCCTCGAGCAAAAAAATGGCTTCGTCAGCCGCACCACAGCATGCCCAAGCGAAAGCGCTCCGCCGATAACGGCCTGCAGGCCGTGCTCGACAAGCATCAGGAGGAAATCTTCCGGGCGCTCAAGGCCGCCAAGGGCTTTGAGCGTCAGCGCCAGAGCAAGAGGCTGCGCGACGATGGCGTCACAGCCGACAAGCAGCAGAGGCTGGGGCGCGAGGTCGCCGTGCTGAAGGTGCGTCGGGCATGGGGATAGACGTCTGCCAGGACGCGCTGACCAAGAATCCCAGGCCCTCGACCTTCACCAGACGGCTCGCACGCATCTGATCTCGTCCCTGCTCAAGGTCAAATCCATCGCGGCGTCCAGCGACCTCCCCGACGAGCTCCGAGTCGCCGTCGCCAAGCCCGACCTCCCCGATGACGAGCGAGCTGCCCTGCACAATGTCACCAGTGGGCTCTGCAACCGAGAGCCCGTCAAACAAGCAGTGGACCGAGCCGTTGCCGCAGTCTGCGCGGCGCTCAACGTTAGCGTGCCTGACAAGGCCAGGCGGTCCCGCAAGGACAAATGGGCAGACAAGGCGGAGCAGCCCACTGGTCGGGCAACGTCTCAGTCGACTGCGAGAGCCCCCGCCAGTGTTCATCCAGAGGAGGCCTCGGAAGACGAATCCGAGTTCGAGGGCTTCGGGTCCGATGTCGACGAGCGGGGCCCAGCAGTTGCCGAGCTGGATAGCGAGGCAGAGGCTTCCGAAGAGACCAAGTTTTCCAAGTACAACCATCTGCTTGGGGGCTCCTCGGACGAAGAGGAAGAGCTCGACGAGGATATGTTGAAGAGATTCAGGGGGAGAGAAAAGGTCAATTTGGACGACGTATCGCTATCAGGCTCTGCTTCGGACAGTGAGTCACAGCAAGAGTCCGATCCGTCTTCACGCTCGCCGTCTCCTCCTGCGAAGCAGCGAAAGAAAGACGCGAAGCACACTGCGGCTGCCTCCAAAGCCGGCCCGGCCAGGGACTCTACTTTCCTGCCGTCGCTCATGGGTGGCTACATCTCCGGCTCGGAGTCTGCATCGGACATCGAGGAGGCAAAGCCAAAGAAGCGTCGCGGGCAGCGAGCCCGACAAGCCATATGGGAAAAGAAGTACGGCGCGAGCGCAAAGCACCTGCAGGAACAGCACCAGAAGGGCGGCAGAGATGCCGGCTGGGACATGAGACGGGGAGCTGTAGATGGGAATCCCCAGGGCCACAAGACGCCATGGAAGAAGGGAGCCGGCAATGCTTTGGCCAAGAACAGCAGAGGAGGCCCTGGCGGACGCAACGAGGCTCATAGGCAACCGGGGCCCAAGCCGGCCAAGAGGGACGATCAAGGCCCGCTGCATCCCAGCTGGGCGGCCAAGAAGGCCGCCCAAGACGCGCAAAAGGGCGTGGCGTTCTCCGGCCAGAAGATTGTGTTCGACTAGCGCAGCTACGCCCTCATGAATGGTCAACCCGTCGCCGTCTTCCAGTGCGTTGGAGCGTCGAATCTCGACTTGCGAATACCTCAGGGAGTTGAATGAAGGGCTGGGGGTGCTGGAAGGTCCATCGATGCATCCTTCTCAACAGGCGACCCGGAGACCTCGGCCGACAAGGACGAACAGATGCCCTTGCCCCGGACCACGCGAGCATCCTTTGATCCCCATATTCCATTTCTTCACATCCACCTGTCTCCATCATCAAAGTACATTACCTTCTGTATCGCATCCTTGTCTCCTCGTGGCGCTTCGTTGCCTCTCGACTACTTGGAGCACTTTTGGCCCGATTCTCCGTGATTCCCTAGAGCCACAAGCCAGAGAGCCGATTGGCATTCAAGTCCCTGCTCGTCTGCAAGTGTCCGGCAGTCTCCATCTTGCGAGACCTCGGCAGCCTGCAATGGAGCTCAGCTCACCGCGGCCTGCTGGCTTCAAAAAGCGTGAACAGCCTGATAACGTCTCGTTTTCCGACGATAACCAGAGTACCGCATCGAACACGTCCGATAAAGGGAAGCGATCTCCCTCTGCCGGCCGCGCCCGCGAGTCGAGCCCGAAATCACCCAGCAAGCTTCGAGGCCCGGCGAGCCTGACGTGCTGCGCCCTCGCCGGCGACGGCAGGCCTCACAACTGCGTCTGGACAGCTTCCAGAGACGGAGCCTGCTTTGGCGGTCCTCCCATGCCCGACACCAACGTTCAAGCCACGAATGCGAACGGCAGCATCGCCAGAGAAACCGGGTCCCTCAAGTCGAACCTCAGCTTCCAGGCGTTTCGCATCATGGACGAGCTCTCCAGGGCTTGGGGATGGGCTGCCGATAAGCTGTCGTCGCAGCCGACGAGGACTGCGGCCGGAGGGCCTTCTGTTCGGTCAAAGAGCCCGCCAAAGACGCCAGCGACCGAGTCCCTCTACATCTTCAACCCTCACCAATGCTCTTCGGCCTGCTATCTCTACAGATCAGACGATGGCGGTTCCAACCACCCGTACGAGTTCGAACACGTACCTGTCAAGGTCGTGCATGGCTTTGGTCAGTCGGCGTACCTCATAGCCATCTCGGACAAGGACAACTCAATCAATTCCCCAGGACATGAATCCACACCTGGAGGCCCCAGGAGCGAGGGTGTCCGAGAGGGGGGCAAGTCGACTCCAAAACGGGCGCCGTCGGGCAACGTCGACGCAGAGCCGTCCGACATGGATGACAAGGAACGGACTCGACGCATCAGCGCAAACACGGTCGATGCCGTAATGAGCAGGGTGCGGGAGCGGCTGCTGACGCGGGACCAGCGTCGAGCCGTCTTCACCCTCGACGACACTCAGGGCGGGACCCTGTACTTGGTCAGCGACAAGGACGTCACCGATGCCTGCAAGCAGGCCATGACCGACGCCCTCAAGCTGACGCTCGCGGAGCTGGAGCTGGCGGATCACCCTGGGCAGGCATGGCGATCTAGCACCGACACGGGCAAGTCGCTGTCGACTTCGTCGTCTCTGCCCAAGCTCAACAGTCAGAACAATACCATTACGCCTTGCTTCGCAGCAGCTGCCGATCCGGCGACGACCATCAGCGTGCCCAAGGCGTCCTTCTCGAGCCTCGGCCGCACAGACAGTCGAGGCTACGCGGGCACCAAGAGCCCAGACCTGTCCGCCAGGGCCACCGTCGTTTCGCGTGGCAGCGTGGCCGAGATGTTGTGGACGGAGAGCGAGCCGGCATCGACGGAGGCGGTGCCGCGCGTCGTCTCCAAGGTGAGTTCGGCCTTGGATGCAGAGGGAACATGGCCGACGGAGCTGGACGTCAACGGATACTCCCTGCACCAGTTCGTTGCGCCGGGGACCCTCGACAGCGCCGTCGGCAGCATCGGCTTCCCAAAGCGCGGATCGCTGTCGACGGACGAGGAGTCCAACATGACGTCGTTTCCCGAGCTGCGGCCGCGCCACTGCACCAACGACTGGCTCAACCCGCCCGTCGCCATCGAGCAGCTCATCCGCAGCCCGTCGGCGGACCTGTACCAGCTGGGCGTGGACGCGCACTGCGGCGGCGACGCCGTCCCGCCGCCTAGCGGCGGCCTGCCGGAGCCCGTCATCAGGGCGCAGCGCTGCGGCCACATTGCCTTCAACGAGGATCCCTTCTCCTACGCCGGCGTGTACGCGTCGGAGCGCCGCGCCACCGAGGGCGCCCCGTCGGCGGCCGTCGACCGGCGCCTCGGGTCCTCGATCGGCTCCGCGTCGCGCCGCCGGCGCAGCTCCCACGTCCCGGACCGGCGCGGCTCCGTGCTCGAGTCCTACGACGGCCTGCTCCCGGCCATCCTCGGCAAGCTGCGCCGAAGCGGGCACAAGATGTTCCACCGCCACGAGTGCCCGCGCCAGTCGGACAGCTCCGGGGCCGGGACACCGGCCAACACGCCCGCCACCGACCGGCCGCCCGTGACGGGGGCCCGGTCCCGGGACAGCATCATCAAGGAGCGCACGCCGGTGCCGCCCAGGCCCGACTTGGCGGGCATTTACGAGGCCATGACGGGGAGCAGGATGCTTGTCGGCCGCAAGAGAAACGACACCTGTTCCGAGGACTACCGGCCGCACGTCTGCGAGAACGACATGGACTCGTGTGTCTCGATGAGCGTTGCGTCCCCGGCTTGAGGCAGGCGTCGGTCGGGTCGAGTGATTTGGCTTGTTAGCTTCAGTCGTCAACTGGTACCGTAGACACCACCAATGAACCTAAGGAGCAAGTCTTTCACCACGATCTTGGCCTTTATGAAAGCCAAGAGTCTCCATTCCCACAAGGCGGGCGAAAAAAAAAAAAAAAAAAAAAAGCACGCCATGGCGAGCGGCAAAAGAATGGACGAGCGGGGAATTGAACCCCGGACCTTCAGCAGATCGCACGTTGTCAGATGCGAAGCAGACGCCATACCACTAGACCACACGCCCTGATCGATGGTTGGTTGCAGCTTATTAATAATTATACGATGAAATCTCACGACTTGGCATTGCCGTACTATGGCCGTTGCCTGCCTGAATGCCTACCTGTAGGCTGTTCACATGCTTGCAGCTTTAAGAGATCGGTTTCGACTCTAAGATGCTTCGAAGTACATGTATAGAATTGCTTTGGCACTCAACGGCGCTGTCTTATGACTGAGACGTCGTTCGCAGCGGACATTGACATTGCACCTCTTGAGCACGCGAGGCCCTCATACAAACGTCTCCAGGTTCAACTGTTAACCGAAGAATGCTCTCTCCCATTCTTAATGAAGGATATTCCCGCCCGAACGTACAGCTATTCATGACTGGCAAATGTCTGACCATCAACACTTGCGAATCGAAACACGTCTCCCGCGCCCTACACGGCTCGAGCCGCCCTCGCTTTATTGTCCTGGTGGCGCTTCTCCTTGGCGGCCGCCTTCCTGCGCGACATCCAGGACCGGTTCAGCTCCCTGCGGTTCTCCCAGAACCACGTCTGGAAGCTGCTCTTGTCCTGCGCCCCTTGCGCCGCCTCGTCCTCGTCGGCGTCGGCGCCCTCGCCCTCGTCGGCGTCGTCCTCGTGCGGGTCCCAGAAGTAGTGCTTCCGCGACGGGTGCGCCGTGTCTGGCGTCGGCGCTGCGCTGCGGACGCTACGCTGCTCAAGGTCCTGCCGCGCAAAGGGCGTCGCGGGCACGCTCGCGGCGGGCTGCTCAACCTGCTCCTCTTCTTCGTCCCCGGCGCCTTCGTCGAAGAAGCTGAAGGGTTCTAGTTGCGCCGGGGTTGCTGTCGCCTTGGGATCGGGCTTTGGGCGCTTGTAGAGTGCTTCCAGGGGATGGACTTGCGCAGCTGACGGAGTTGGGGGCTGGGGAATCTTGATTGTCAGGCTTCTCGATGAGCTCGACGACATGGGCCTCGCGGCATCAGCCTTGGTGACAAGCGACGGCGTCGCATGCTCGGCGGTCTGCGGGGGGTCGTCTTCGGAGTTGTCGTCCTCATGTTCAGACTCCGACTGTTTCCCTGGCTCCACCGCGGATTCCTCAGCATCAGACCCAGACTCTTCCTCGGACGAGGTCCCACTGTCGCTGGTGTCGCCGGATTCTTCAATGGCAGTCTTTGGCTCAACCGCCCTTTTGCGCTTCGGCGGCCCGCCCGCGACTCGCGTCTTGACTTCCTCAACCACGTTGCCGTCCTCATCTACCCACCCTTTCCCTTCCACAAACTCCGTCGCCGGTTTGGCACTCGCCTGCGGCACGCCATTCTTCAAGAAGCTCGGAAACTTGGCGGTCTTCTCGAACTCGTGGACTGTGACTTCCCGCAACTTCCCCTTCTTCCTCTTCTTGCGCGCGTCCTCGTCTGGCAGGTTTGCCACGGCGTCGGGCGGCAGCTTCACCTTGAGCAGGCACTCCTCCTGATCCGTGTACTTGGACTTTTGTCGCTTCCGCGACTCCTTGTCCTTGCCGTGCTTGTCTTTGTTCTTCTTGTTCTTCCGCTTCGTTTCGGCCGACTCGGTCCATCCTCGCTTCACCTTTCGATCCTTGAGCGTGACGCCCTCCAGGACGTCCGGGTCCCGTTTCTGCCTCTTGGATCCGCTAGACTCGTCCTTGGACTTCTTGCGCTTCTTCTCGGACGTGCCATTGTCCTCTGCGGGTCCGATTCGCTCCTCGGGTCGAGCCTTTTCGACCCGGACTTTGGTGCCTTTCAGGACAGTGCCATTGAGCTTTCTTTTCAGCTTTTCGGCGTCCATCCGGGGCAGGTCGACGAATCCGTATCGCTTCTCGGGGAACGTCTCGATAATGTGGTAGGAAATGTTACGGGCGGCGGGCAGCACGGACGCTGGGACGACGATCTTGAGGAGCTCCGGGTCCAAGGGCGTGATGTGCAGGCGCACGTAGTCGCAGCTGCTGCCTGAGGATGGTTCGGAAGCAGCGGTTTGCGAGGGCGCAGATTCAGCAGGCATCTCTGATCGCGTGCGGCTGAGTGCGGCTTTGCGCTTTACGCGCGTCGAGCTTGAGGAAAAGATGCGTGTTGTAAACATTCGGCCTAGCGGGGGGGCGATCTGATTTGAACCGGCCTGCCTACCCTATACATTGCCTCGACCTCAACACATCACCTCAAGCATATGTCTTTATGAAATGTCGCCTTTATCTTTTCTTAAATAGTAAGAGTTTACCGATTATTGCAGATATAAGGGCTCAACACAAAGACAAATTGTCAAAGCTATGGGGAAACACAGTCGTTCCTCTGAACTCATTTGTTCATCCGACGTTCCAGTCATGAGGGCTATAGTACAGCTCATCCAAGCTACCAGAGAGGGATGGAAGACATCAAGTGTACAACACTGAGAATAGAGCGGCCGCCTCTCAACCCCAAGGCTTTACAGAACTGAAACGGAACAATGGCTGCGGGTCCTTCTCCCGCCTGTCGCCTCCCATAGCCTTCCACCACACGTCGGTGCCCCATCGAATCATCCTCTCAGCGGTGCCAAGAGGCGTTGCCGCCGGCCGGACGTCCAGGTAGAAGACGGGCTCGCCCGTGGGCTCCGGCTCGCCGGAGTAATAGTCGATGACGTAGCGGATCTCCTTGCGCTCGCCGTTGACATGGCGAGAGACGTACCAGTCGTGCCGGTCGAAGGGCGGATCGGTTCTGCCCGTGTGAGCCGTAGATTCTATCAAGCGAGGCGTACAGAGCCTACCCGAACTTGGATGGGCACACCCAGCCCAGCACCTGCAGCATGGTGGCCTTGGGAGTCATGTCCTTGGGCCGGCCTTGGAAGCGGACGAGCGTGGGCTGGCTCTCGGACCCATCCCAATGCCGCTCCAGCTCCTCGGCGCCGTGAGCCTCGCCTCGCCGGCACACCTGCCACCCCTTGTACAGGCCGCGCGAGAAGCGCTGTTCCCAGCCGACAATCTCGGCCCAGGCGCCCTCGTTGAGGAAGTTGTGGACGGACACCATGGACTCGACGGCGGTGATGTCGGTGTCGGTGTAGCCCTTGCGCAGCAGGGCGTTGTACATCTGCTGGGGAGACGGGTACTCCCACGTGCCGCCGTCCGACCCCTTGGGTATCGTCGACTCCTCGCGGGCAGTGGGGAGCGCGTGCGTCTGGTTGGGCGCGGGCTTCTGGGACAGGTCGCGGAACATGTAGTTGAGAGGGTTCAGCTGCGAGAGGACAGACTTGGGCTTCTCGGCGCGGGCCGCTTGGGGCACGGGGCAGCTCGAGGGCAAGGGGCCCTGGGGGTCTCTCTGAGAGACAGCATCCGGGTTCAGCGCATCGAGCGTCTTGCTCTGTACCGGACAGGCGCGCTGCCGAGCATCAGCGACGAGCGTCAGCGGTCGCGGGACAAAAGGCCGCCCACAGGAGGCGCTCGGTCACGGGGCCGGCCGCTGGGCGCATGCGCCGCGACAGGGGCATCGTCGGCCCAGAACCAGCCCATGGCGACGCGCAACAATAGAGATGCAAGGCAGATGGCGAACGGCGCAGGTTCGAGCGTCGTCGGGCAGGACTCGTGGCATGAGGAGGCAAAGAAATTTGGGCGCCACGGCACATGTTTATCCGAGCCTGGGCCAGAATACGTCACGCGACGCCTTTCCCCAACGGAGCTCGCCGACGTCGAGCATCGTCAGCCGCGACCCCGACGCTGCCGCCTCGATGCCGCCCCGAATATGAGAACAGGGGCCGCGTCCGGATCCCCGCCCGTTCCTCCGCCGAGATGAAGGCCGGCCTCGGCCTCGCACTGGGCCGCTTGCGCGCCGGCCCGGCGCTCCGACAGCGCGTCATCGGCTCGCCGGTGCTGCGCCGCGCCGCGTCACGGTGGCTCCACGCCGGGCCGCCGGCACGGAGCGGCCGTCCGGCGCGGCGGCTGGCGGTGCTGCGGGCGTCGGCCGGCGCGGCGTCGGTCGGAGCGGCGGCCTTTGTCGCGCTCGCGCAGCGGGACACGGGCGCCGCCGACGAGACGGGCGAGCGGCGCATGCTGGAGCTGTCGCGCGACGAGATGCGGCCGGCGGTGCCCGACGACTGCCGCGGCCTGGCGCGCGTGGCGCGCGAGGCGCTGCTGCTGCTCGACGCGTACGTCTGGGAGCCGCTGTGCACCGGCGTCCGATTCCTGCAGCTCGTCGCCATCTTCGTGCCCGTCGTCGCCGCCGTGCCCGCCCTCTGGCTCGGCGCCCGGCGGCCGGACCGCGACGGCGAGCGCAGCGGCGCCCTCTGGTGGTACGGCTTCCTCGTCCGGTGCATGGAGCTCGCGGGCCCGGCCTTCATCAAGCTCGGCCAGTGGGCGGCGTCGCGGTCCGACATCTTCCCCAACGACATGTGCGACGCCCTGTCCAGCCTGCACTCCAACGCGCCCGCGCACTCGATGCGCCAGACGCGCGAGACGGTCGAGGCCGCCTTCGACGGCCGCCCCTTCGACGACATCTTCGACGAGTTCAACGATGCGCCCCTCGGCGTCGGCGCCATCGCCCAGGTCTACAAGGCCAAGCTCAAGCCCGACCTGGCCTCGCCGCGCGACCGCGACCTGCCCGCCGAGCCGCCGGCCCTGGCCCGCAACGTCCGCCGCAACGTCGAGACGGTCCTCAAGAGCTCCCCCAAGCGCGTGCCCTCGTCCTACGTGGCCGTCAAGGTCCTGCACCCCAACGTCGAGCACACGGTGCGCCGCGACCTGCGCATCATGGCCTTCTTCGCCGCCCTCCTCAACGCCGTCCCCACCATCGAGTGGCTCTCGCTGCCCGACGAGGTGGCCCAGTTCGGCGAGATGATGAAGCTCCAGCTCGACCTGCGCATCGAGGCCGCCAACCTCGAGACCTTCCGCCGCAACTTCCGCGACCGCTCGACGGCCTGGTTCCCCTACCCCTACGCCGCCTTCACCACACGCAACGTCCTCGTCGAGGAGTTCGCCCAGGGCATCCCCCTGGCCGACTTCATGGACAACGGCGGCGGCGTCTTCCAGCACGACATCGCCGACGAGGGCCTCGACGCCTTCCTGCGCATGCTGCTCCTCGACAACTTTGTCCACGCCGACCTGCACCCGGGCAACATCATGGTCCGCTTCTACCAGGCCGCCCAGCCCGAGCTGCGCCTCCGCCCGCCTGCCGACCGGCCCGCCGCCGACGGCCGCGATGACCGGGCCGCCGACGTGACGGAACAGGTCCTCGAGCGCCTCCGTCCCTTCCGGCACCGCCGCAACCGCGCCGCCTGGGAGGCAGAGCTGGCCCGCATCGACGCCGAGGGCTACCGCCCGCAGCTCGTCTTCATCGACACGGGCCTCGTGACGGAGCTCAACGCGACCAACCGCCAAAACTTCCTCGCCCTCTTCCGCGCCGTCGCCGAGTTCGACGGCTACAAGGCCGGCCACCTCATGTGCGAGCGGTGCCGGCAGCCCGACGCGGTGCGCGACGAGGAGGTCTTCGCCCTCAAGATGCAGCACCTCGTCCTCGGCGTCAAGAGCCGCACCCTGGCCCTCGGCAGCGTCCGCGTCGGCGACATCCTGCAGCAGGTCCTGTCCATGGTGCGCAGCCACCACGTCCGCCTCGAGGGCGACTTTGTCAACGTCGTCATCAGCATCCTGCTGCTCGAGGGCATCGGCCGCAGCCTCAACCCGGACCTCGACCTGCTGAGCAGCTCGCTGCCCATCCTGCGCCAGTTGAGCGCCCAGAGCGGCGCCCGCATGGCCAAGCAGGGCGACTTTTCCATGCTTCTGGTCTGGATGGGCCTGGAGACGCGCAAGTTTCTCCAAGCCAGCGTTGAGGATGTATGTCTCTTGCCCCCCCATTCTTCCCAACTTCTAACTCACATTGTCCAGGTTGAGCGCTGCGTCAAGTACGATCTCCTATCGCCCAATGTATAAACGCATAGTCTACAGATTTCGCCCGTTCTCCCGGGATCTCGTGGTGACATAGGCGGGATAGACTCGGTGGCATTAGCGTTCGAGGCATCCGGCCCAGTTCTTCCCAAACTGATATTCATCTTCTCTGATGTAGACAGTGCATATTCTTCCCGAGGGCGTCTGACTGGTGTGCCCATCTTGGCCCCGGGGAGGATTTCCGTGTGCTCATCTCCACAATAGTGTAGCTGCTCGTCTCTTTTGCCAAACTAACATTGCAGAAGAGCCGCCTTAAAGAGGATGCCCTGCTCACAGCCTCCACTGCATATTGCAACGTATTATCGCGGTCGCCCGCTGCCCGGCCTGGCCTCTTACCCCCGAACCCGCGAACAAGGCCTGTTCTCCAAACCCGCTCGACGCCCTGCCCTCGACGACTCCGATCGTCTGGATCATGCCGAAAGCTTAAAGGCCCATCGAGATTTGGCCCGCCAACAGTGTAGCTGTCGGTTGAGTCAAAGCAAGTCTCAATCCTCCTTGCCTCGTGCAGTAGCCCTCTGTGCCAGTAGCGTTGTCGAGGGTAGCTCGTCTGAATGCTTATCGCCCATGGCGATCCAATAGACACACAAAGCGCCGCGGCACCGAGTCTGATCACGTCGTCAAGCAACCTCCAGTCTATGAACCTTTATATTCGGCGAACCATTGCCTCGGTCAAAAACAATCGCCAGGAGGGGCCGATTTGCCAGCAAGTCTGCCCGCCGCCAATTTTCCTGGACACATATATAAGCCCACTGTCTGTGTCCGTTGAATAAAAACGGGCCGGTGAACAAGTTGCTTCTTGTTGTGCCTTGCCGAGACACGGCTCAATCTGTGCTCGCGCTCAGATCCATCGACTTCTCCCAGAGGATTCGTAGAACCGCAACGATGCCGTCCTCTTGTTCGGCCCCAACAAGGCTCGCTCCGCTGAGCCGCTCATTGAGGCGGCTCACGTCGTCTGCCTCGAAGCTGGAAGCGGCACCGGCCGTCCTGACCGAGGGGGTGCGTCGCGGCGCAGGCGTCGGTCGAGTATCGGGCATGCTGACGTTGCGCGTATGGCGGCCGGCAGGCTCAGCGGATCGTTTGCCGTTCATGGAGGGGGTGCCGGAGCGCGGAATCCTTCGATTCTTTTCCAATCCCGGAGCCCGGCCAAGACGGCTCAGAGATCGGGCGACGGGAGTCTGATATCGTCGAACGACCAGGTATTCCATGCCGGTGCGTTCGAGGAGCCTGCCGACCCGAGGGTCGCGGCTGCTTCCGCCATCAAATCCAGGGCCCCCGACGCCGATCAAGGGGGCGGCGCCGACGACGCCGCCGACGCCCGTCACACCCTGGTCTGGCTCGAGAACCGAGCTAGCGCGCTGTAGGTTGAGCTTCTGCTGGACGCGCGAAGCCTCGGCCGGCAGGGCGGCTGCCCGTCTGGCCGGCTTGGGGACCAGGGCGCTGTCGTCCTCGGTCGAGGGGCCGGCGTCTGGCGCAGACTGTGACGGGCCGAGATTTGCCATTGAATTGGGGCGTCGCGGAATCTCTGTGGGACGCGCGGCGCCTCGGGGAGCGTGGTAGAAGGAGCCTTGGCTGGCCAGCCCGGAGCCCGGGGGGTCTACAAATCGCGAGGTGAGTTCATCGCGGTTGGCCCCCGACGGCGGGGACACGTTGGGGTCCGTCGAGCCGGGGGAGGGCGACAGCTGCGGCGGAGCAGCTTGCGCCATGTCGGCCGTCATCTTGGGAGGGGCGCCCAGCGACGGGGTCCGTTGGAGGAGACGGGAGGTGAGGTACTCCTTGTGATGGATTCTCTCGCGGTCGGGCGATGAGGCTGTGTGAGGCTGGGGGGGGGGCTCGTGGGGGATGGCGGGCCTCGAGGAGCTGGCGCAGGCAGCTGGCCGCAGTGACGACGGGCCGCTGCTGTTGAGGGAGGCCTTGCGTGACAGATAGGGAGAATTAGAGCCGCTGGCGTCGACCCATTCGTCGTCGTCGTCGGGGTCGTCGCTTCCAAGGTCGAAGTGAACTTGCGACTTGGTCGACTTGTGGAGGGTGGTGCCGCTGGGGGAGCGCTTGAGCTTGTCCGAGGAGCGGTTCCGCTTGGCGACGTCGACGTGCGATCGGTTGCGCTTGAGGCTCGCGTGCGAGGCGCTCTTGGGCAGGGCTAGGGCAGGCGAGCGGCTCGGCAGCCTGACCTCGCTGGTGACACGGCGGTGGGCCGGGTGCTGAGGGACGTCTTGCTCCGAGGGCGAGGGCGGTCGTCGGCTCGGTTTGGCGGCGGCAGGGCCGTGGCCGTGGGGGTGCAGCTTGTGCACGGCCTTGGACGAGGGCACGCGGGCGTGCAGGCGGCCGACGTGATGCTGCTTCTGATGGACGTGCTTTGTGCGAGCTTGATGCGGCGGCGGCCCGGCGGTATTTGTGCTCTCACTGGGCGAGGCGCTCTCGCCATGGCTGAGCTGAGGCCGCTTTGATTGGGTGCCGGGCGATGCGTTGTCCACGTCCCTGTCGCGAGCCATGGTGATGGCCTTGCTGCCTGCCTGGGGGGGCGGCTGGCGGCGCGCGTGCGCCCCTGCTCGAGCGGGTGATTTTGCCCCTAATATTTTTTCACCTCTCCCCTTTCCTTTTGCCGCGAAAGCATCTGTGATCAATCACCGCTGCTGGACCGATGAAGCTGCAGGCGGCTTATGCTGCAGCACCCCCGGGCCGGCGGCTGGTGGTTGGTCGCCGAGAGAGGACAGCAGGCCAGTGGCGCGGGGGCGAACACGTGTGGCGACGGCAGCCGGCGGCGGCGGTTTGCGAGGCGTCGATTGCTGTCGATGGCCAATTGGCACACAGGCCGAGGGGATGCGCTGGAGGCCAGGTCGGCGCCCGGATCGAGGGCAGGTGTGGTGAAGTGCCGAGAGGGGGAGAAGCTCGGGCAATGGCAGCTCGGGCCCCAGCAGCGGCTTGGACGTGGCGGAAGAAAGACAAGGGCTGAGGTAAGATGGAGGAGATGTGGACAGGGAGGGACGGAGGGTGGCAGCGTCGATGATGAAGGCGGCGAGGACAGATGGGTGATGGGTGGCAACCTGGAAGGCACCAGCAGAGATAAGCCGGGATCCGTAAGCGAGGTACGTATCGGCCCCGCTGCTGCCAGTCCCGGGGCTCCGTCACTGTCTCACCCGAGCGCCCCGCCTGCAGCCCCCACGGCCGAGCCCCGCCAAGTGGCACCCCGCTAGAAGACGCCTGGAACAATGGGGGCGTCGCCGCTGGTTGGATGACGTCCTGCGCTGCAACTTGGGGATGCTACGGGCTATGGTTAATATATGGGGGATGTGAGTTGCTGTCTGTTCGGGGACTGTGGCAAATCGTGCAACGTGCCGACTGCATTAAACACTGGATAGCATACATACCTAGACGTACAACGTGATACGGGGAATGTCTTCGGCGGCCGTCCTCAGCAAACGATGAGACGGAATACAAGTATCTTCAAGTCGTCAACCACGAATAACCGTTGTCGGCTGGTCGCCGAGTTGACAGGCGACAGGCTTTGGCGCTGCATGTGACTAAGCCGCTCCCCTACCTAGGTAGGTACGGACGTACAGCACGGAGACGGATACCCGACCGCAAGCTGTGGGGCCCCAGTCACGTGCACGCAATGGATGGATCAGCCACCCCGGTGTTTACGCTTATCTCATCGCCAACGCTGTCGGGTCCTCCAGAAACACTCCATCCTCAACTCTGCATCTCTTGTCTCGCCTAGCCTGCACCACCGCTCTTCAAACTCCTCACAATGTCCAAGCTCGCTGGCATCGAGGAGGAGAAGAAGCAGTACCAAGAGCAGGTCGGCCACTCTCGGCGCGCCGCCCTTCATGTCGCCTGCTGACACAGATCCCAGCTCGATATTGTCCACTACCAGCTGCGCGATGACCCCGAGAATGCCGAGCTGAAGGCGCTGGAGGAGGAGCTCAACGGCGTCATTGCCCTCCTCGACGAAAACATCGCCGAGCTGCAGCCCAAGAAGGCTGAACAGCCCGCCAAGCCTGCCCCCCCCGAGCCTGCCCAGCCCGAAAAATGGTCTCGCGAGAACCACCCGGCTTTCAAAAAGGCGACGGCCTCAGAGGACAGGGACGAGGCGTCAGTCAACTACCAAGTCAACGACACGGTCCTGGCCAAGTGGGTGTCGGGCGACCGGGCTTTCTACCCCGCTAGAATTACCTCGATAACGGGATCGTCTACCGCGCCCATCTATACCATCAAGTTTAAGGACTACGACAACACCGAGACTCTCAGAGCCAAAGACATCCGTCCCATATCGAATAAAAGAAAGGCAGATGGAAGCCCCGCCACCGCGGCTTCGGCCCCTGCTGCTGCCGCCGCCCCAGGCTTGGTCTCATCGGCCGGTGCAACCATGTACCCCGAGGCCAACAAGGACGGCCACAAGGATGGAGACGCCTCCAAGAACCCAAAGCCCAAGAAGATCAAGGCTAAAAAGGAGCTAGAGGCGAGCAAGAGCAAGTGGCAGGAATTCAATGCCAAGTCTAAGATTGCCAAGACCAAGAAGAAAGAAAGCATGTTTCGCACGCCCGAGGGCATCAACGGCAGAGGTGAGTTGCGGGAACTGGATCGGTCTCGCAATGAGACGGTGCTGATGCGTTCCTAGTCGGCTTCACTGGCTCCGGGCAAGCCATGCGCAAAGACCCTGCTCGGGTCCGCCCGCACCATCCCGAGCTGGAATTGGACTGACTATTTGTCTTCGAGACACTGTACAATCACCGCCATCATGCCAACGGCGTTGGGGAGGGATTCGACTACGGTATTTTTTGGACTCTGGCACTATGGCTCTTTGGCCGGCCATGACGGTACCCAGCTTTCGTGTGCCTGGCGTTGACGGTACGTGCTTTCGCTGAAACTGAGCATGTTGAGTAATTATGGCTCAGCAGAGCGGGGCGTGAGGGAACTTGCTTATACGATACCACGTCGCTGTTGGACATGCCCCGATGACTTGTTTGGGTTTGTAACGTCGACGTCAGGCTCCGACGCCGAGAATACCAATCTCTTCACGGCGTTCCACGCACTGATACATGAGTTCCGCCCGCTAGCTGCCTTTCAACTCGAGTTTGGTAGCTGCCTTTCAACTCGAGTTTGGTACCAATGGCCCGTGCAACCCGCAGAAACGCAGATGCCCTATCGCTTGCCGGCTCGGAAACCACAGTCGGCTTTCCCTTTTCGCCGTCGTCCCCGATGCTCGGATGGAGAGGAATGTCGCCCAAAAAGTCAAGCTTGTGCTCCGCGCACATGCGCGTCACTCTCTCGGTTGAACCAAAGACGTTTGTCTCGCCGTGGCAGTGGGGACACCTAAAGAGAGACATGTTCTGTATCAGGCCCAGAATATTGACGTCGACCGCCTTGAACATGTTGACGCCTTTGACGGCGTCTTTGGTCGCGAGCGTGTGAGGTGTTGTTACGATGACAGCACCTGGGTCCGTCAGCGCTGGCCGGGGTGGGCCTCGGGCTGCGGATCGTGGCAGCTTACCGTCCAGCACGACATGCTGCGTTATCGTCAACTGCGTGTCTCCCGTCCCGGGCGGTAGGTCCAGAACGAGAATATCCAGGCCGCCCCAGTCCACTTCGTGGAGAAGCTGCTGGATTGCCTTCATAACCATCGGGCCTCGCCATACTACGGGTGCGTTTTCACCGACGAGATAGCCCATTGACATGGTTTTGACCCCATAGTTGGTCAGCGGGATAAGCTGGTTCTCTAAGCAGCATGAGAAACACTCTCAGACAAGCCAGAGAGACGCCACTTACTACTTGACAGCCTGGGCTCTCCCGCCAGGTCGAAGAGCGTGGGAATTGACGGACCGAAGACGTCGGTGTCCAGTATTCCCGAGCGAAAACCTAGCCTGGAAAAGGCCAGTGACAGGTTCGCTGGGCAGCGG
This sequence comes from Hypocreales sp. Mo6-1, assembly GCA_002939055.1. Classification (NCBI taxonomy): domain Eukaryota; kingdom Fungi; phylum Ascomycota; class Sordariomycetes; order Hypocreales; species Hypocreales sp. Mo6-1. Next base: position 5,980,817 of record PNEP01000013.1, read on the forward strand.
GCGTCAGTGCAGATCACGCCAATGACCATCTGTAGCGAACCTGCGACTGTGCTTTTGCCGACTCCGCCCTTGGCCGATGAGACAGCAATGACCTTTTCGACACCACGTATCTTCCTCCTCTGAGGCCGCCTTGGCCAGCTTGGAGGCGTGCCTGATCGCGGGAGGCCCTGTGAGACGTCACGAACGGCGCTCGACATCCGAGACGGCAGACTCACGAGCGGGTTTTCATGAGCGAGCGGCCGCAGCACCTGGAAGAGTCGCGCGTGGGTGGCGCGCATGGCAAGGAGCTGGTGCTCGACCCGAGCACAGCAGTGAAGCAGTGACAAGTAACAAGTGATTCTGTGTTATAGAAGTCTCGGGATTTTCTTCGAGTCACGATATGTTTCTCGGGTTTGAACGCCACCTGCAGAGTACACCCGGGCCCACCTTGGGGGGCTGCTCGGGCATTCTGCCGTTGCCCACCGCCTAAAAATTGGAAAATGTCAGAATTCCAGGTTCTGTCGCCCAGACTTGCCTTCAGTCCCGATTGCAGCACTCCACCGAGGTTTCCAACAAGATGGCGAAAGCAAAGGGTCGCGCAAAGCATTTACAGGACCCGGATGAGCACATCACTCCTGGTTGGTTGCCTTTGCAGTTCATTTCAGCCTTGTCTAATCCTCGGCAGATTACGATCCCGAGGCCAATGCACCGGCCAACGATGGGGGCAGCGGCAGCGACGCTAGCGAAGATGAAAATGCGGGAACTGAGCACTACGTCTCCGTCGGGAAGAGCGAGTTAAGGCAAAAGGAGGATGTGTCTCTTGGCCCGGAATACAGAGGCTCCCGCGTCAGCCGGTCCGCCCTGGAGGACAGCTCGGACGAGGGCGATGAGGATGAAGATGGAGAGAGCGATACCGGCGACGGTAGCGATTTCGATGATCCAGAAACGGCGGATCTCGCGGCCGATGAAGCCCAGGCCAACGATTCGGAAATCGACAGTGACAATGCTCTCGCCGAGTCCGACGCGGAGCGCTTCGACGGCTTTGTCTTTAGAGGCTGTTCGAAGCCAGCAAAACCAAAGGGCAAGGCTAGCAGGAGAGCTACCGCAGCAGACTATATGTCGTCTGGTGACGAGGAAGATGGTGCCGGCGCCCTGACGGTAGACGAAGACGATATGAGCGATGGCCTGGACGACTTGGTCAATGGCGGCGGCGATTCGGAGGAATCGCAAGGGGCTGGGGAAACTGATCAAGAGAGCGAAGAAGATGATGGCGATGAGGATGGGGAATCAGAGAGCGACAAGGCCGACAAGTCGACTCGAACCAAGTCACACGATGCCAGACCCCATATGGACGCGCTCTCGAACCGATCCGAGGTGGACAAGGGCATTGCAATACAGCGGCAGCGGAAGATCTACGACGGACTCCTCAATCTTCGAATACGGCTGCAGAAGGCCCTGGTGGCAGCCAACACGTTCCCTGCCATGGAGGCCGGGTCCGATACGGAGTCGGAGCCTTACGAAGCCGCGGAAGAGGCCGCCGTCAAGCTCCTCGACACAATCAGCAGCCTCCGGGAAAGCCTGGGCGGGTCGAGCAGGGCTGGTGATAAGCGGAAACGACAGCTAGTTCCATCCATGGCCAGCGAGGCGATATGGGAACGGATGCGGGAGGAAGATTTGCATTCTGCAGAGTTCCGGCAAGAACGGCTGGAGAAATGGTGGCGAAAGGTGCAGAGCGTGACCGTGGCGCCACGCAGCGGGCTCGGCCAGAGGAACAAGACGCTGGTGGAGGCGCTCGAGGAGCAGCTGGCCAACGCCGAGAGCCGCCTGGTCAAGCGGACACGAGTGCCCCGGTCGTGCGCGCCAGTCCAGGCCGCCAACAAGGTGGCCGAGGACTCGGACGTGTACGATGACGCCGACTTTTACCAGCTCCTCTTGAAGGAGCTCGTCGACCAGCGCACCGTGGAGGCGTCAGCGGCGCCAACGAGGGCGGTGCCAACGGTGATGCTGACGGCAGCCAAGGAGGCCAAGACGCGCAAGCAGGTGGACCGCAAAGCCAGCAAGGGCAGGAAGATGCGCTTCACGGTGCACGAGAAGCTGCAGAACTTCATGGCGCCCGAGGACAGGCGGACGTGGGAGCAGGGGGCCATCGACCGCTTCTTCGGGACGCTGTTTGGCCGCAAGATGGAGCTGAACGAGGACGAGAGCGAGGATGAAGAGATGGGGGGCCTGGATGCCGAAGACGAGCGTCTCCGCTTGTTCCGGAGCTGAGACGAGGCGGGGGATCAGAGTACTCGGCACGGAGTACGGATAGTTGGTTGAGCATTGGATCCAACAGAGGAACCAGCGGGGCTGGCGTTGACGGATCACGGTCGTGTGTGAGTGTGGTGGCTGACGGAGGCACCGGGGCATATATAAATATATACATGACAGCCACGCGCCGCCACGGCGTTGGCACGCGAGCCATTGGGCCTCACAGCCAACTCGCCAGCATCGCAGGATGAAAGTCGGGCAGCTGAGCCGGCGAGTCGGGGCCGCGTCGCGGCGGCGAGAAGCGGACGGGGGAGCGGACGGGGGAGCGCGCGGAAGATGGCAAGGGTCACGTGGCCGGTCATATGGCTACAGCCATGCCGTTGCGTGGCGGACCGTCCCCTCTCCTCCGAGTTCAACCCTCGAGACATTCCGCAGCCGTCGCCAGAGCCGAGCGTCGGCGCCGCCGCCCGCGTCGCGCGTCATGGAGCAGATTGAGACGCAGGCCTCGGACCTGCGCTTCCTTGCGCAGGCGCCCGTGGCGCTGAGCGACACGGCGAGCGTCTCGTACGAGACACCGCAGCCGCGCCCGCAGGCCAGCCCGTCCGGTTCCGCTGCCTTCGGAGATAATTCCGCGGCCGGCAGCAAGCGCAAGTCGGACGACGGCGGCAGCGGCGGGCAGGCCAAGCAGACGCGCAGCAAGAGGAACCGGGTGCGTGGCGAAGGCTTGATTGTCGCGTATAGCTGCGCTGCTGACCCGTTGCGCAGTACATCTCCATCGCCTGGTAAGTCTCGCCGACGCGGGCGTCGCGCCAGCGCCATCCATCGCCAGCGCCATCGCCATCGCCACCCGCTGACCGGCCGCCCTCGCCCTCCGCAGCAACGAGTGCAAGCGCCGCAAGATCAAGTGCAATGGCGAGACGCCGTGCCAGCGCTGCGGCAACCTCAACCTCGCCTGCCTCTACGCCCCCAACTGCTGCTCGACCAACTTCAAGGACTCGGACGAGTTCAAAACCGTCACGGCCCACCTCGGCCGCCTCCAGGACGAGGTCAACTGGCTCAACCAGGCCATGCGCTCCCTGCACGCCGACCCCTCGCGCCTGGGCCCGACGAGCGACCAGAGCGCCGCCTCGACGCAGCGCCCCGACCTGTCGTCCCATGCCAAGTTCGGCGGCGCCTTCCGCGGCCCCACGAGCATGGCCTACAGCCTCGACATCGCCAACACGACCATCTCCAACATGGGCTATCGCGGCATCGACGAGCCCGACGACCAGGACCAGCCCTCGAGCGACGTGACGCTGCCCGCGGCCAACGCGTCCTGCGACCCCCTCTACGAGTTCGACAAGGACGAGATGATCCGGCTGTGCCGCCTCCACGAGGACGAGGTCGGCATCATGTATCCCGTCCTCAACATCCACACCGTCATTGCCCACGCCAAGGCTGTCGCCCCCCTCCTGGAATCCGCCAAGCGCCAGCACCGCCCGCTCCATGTCATCAGCGACGACAGGACCCTCGAGCTCAAAATGATCATGTGCTGCGCCCTCGTCGTCGAGGAGCATGGCCACAGCGAAAAGGCCATCCGCCTCTACGAGAGCTTGGAGGCCATCATCAACCGCAAGCTCATGGCCGACGTCAGCGAAGTGGCCAACCTGCCGCTCCTGTGCCTGCTCGCCGGCTATCGCTTCCTCTCCGGCGACGACGTTCTCGCCTGGCGCGTCATGGGCCACGTGGTCAGGCTCTGCGTCGAGCTGGGCATTCATCAGAAGAGGGGCCTCATGGCCATCAAGGACGAGCCCGAGAGGAAGAATGCTCTCAACAGCTTCTGGTCGGCATACACACTGGACCGCCGATGGAGCTTCGCCACCGGCCTGCCCTTTGCGGTGCAGGACGACGAGATTGATCCGCAGCTACCCCTTCCAGTGAGTCGACAGCCGCGCGGCCCCTCCCCCCCGGGCCTCCGTCAGTCTAACTGGTCTCCAAGGAAGAATATCCCTTCCTCGTTGCCATGGTCACGTACTCTCGGCTCGCGGCCAAGGTTTGGCGGCAGGTTTCCCACTTCGGCCCCGTGTTGGCGCGGGAGCTGCGGCAGGAAGAGATGGACCATCTCGACAGCGAGATCCTCCAATGGTACGAGAGCGTCCCCGAGGAGATCAAGGTGCGCAACTGGGACAGGGAAAAGCAAATTACGTCGACTCCGTCGTATAACCTGCAGCGCCTAAGGATATGGACCTATCTGAGGCTGAACCAGGCAAGTCGTTGCCTCGCGTGGCCGCACGAAGCTGCTGACCGCCCCTCAGATCCGCATCTGGCTCTATACGCCCATCCTCTACAGCGCGACGAGCATCATGTCGAACCCGCAGCAGGCGCAGCGCGTCGTCGACCTGGCCAAGGACACGATACAATATCTCAACCACCTTAACACGACGACAAACCTGTACCGCAGAGCCCAGGCCTTTTACCACCAGTTCCTCACCTCTGCCATCGCCGTCGTCTTCCTCGCCTCGGTCCACGCCCCCGTGCGATTCAGCGCCGTCTGCCGCGAGGAGTTTTACCTGGCCCTCGACTTGGTCAAGGACCTCTCGGCCAAGAGCTGGGTCTCGAAGCGCCTCTGGCGCACAATCAGGTCTCTCAAGGACGTGGCGCCCCGGTTCGGACTGGATCCCGACGACGATCCCCATTCCTCGGCCGCCCTCGGCATGATTGGGCTCGCCAGGGGCCACATGGACGCATCGTCGGCCTCGCAGAGCCCCTTTGCCAGCCTGGCGATGCCCGTCGCCCAGCAGCAGGCCCGGGAGCCACAGATAGACCCTAACAACGGCAAAATGCTCCAGAATGAGCTGTCGAGGATCTTTGAGGGCTACGTCGGCCTCAACGGGTTCCAGCTCGGCAACGAGGTTCCTCCACAGTCTTCCGTGGCGACTCCGGATTCCGGCACCAACATTTTTGCTGCCGACGGGACCGTCTTTCTCTATATGCGGGAGATGTTTTAAACGGCCGCATGGATGCTACGGTGGGGTTCCACCTAACTGGGCCTCGGGCGCTTGTGTGTGTGTGTGTGTGGGTATGCGTGCGTTTACCCCCATCGACTCGGGATGGAGGTAACCCTTTGACTCTGAATATATTGACACCTTTGTCGGATGGATGGGACATTCACAAGCAGGTTGGGGTCGAGGACAAGCCATTAGGGCCAGCGCAAACGTCAGCGTGGAACGCGCAAGCTTCAAGATCTGGGACGCCGGCTGAGGATACCCACTATAAGATGATGGGTGGACGTCGGTTGATCATAGTCGAAGACTTGGCCGCGTTTATTGGCCCTGAACAAGACGGCAACGGCATCGTTTCTTTCTCGAGGGGAGATTGCGGTCGTCTCCGCCGCTGCGCTTTGTCACTGGCGGCTCAAAGACATGGCCCAGGCCGCCGCAGCAGTTTGCCTGCCGTGACAACGCGACCTGCTTGCCGCTTCTCTGGCGCTGCTGGGCCCGTCACTTTCCCCATCTTTGACGGACGCTGCTGACGCCGACTACATGTGATTGCGAAAAAAACTAAGCGGCAGACAGGATCTGATACCGCGTCATCTCCCAGGCGCTGCGCTGCGACGTAAGCGCCCGCTGCTGACGGACGGCCAGGTGCAATCAAGGCAAGGTGACGTATTTCGACTGATGCCGTCGCCAGCATGACAGTGCTCGACTATCCAAATGACAAAGGAGATGGAGCACAAGAGCGGTCAAGGTCGGCGGTTCTCTCTAGCACACGCGCCTGGCCAGTGTCCCCTCTGCCTAACTCTTCGTTTCTTGCTTGGCCTGGCGCCGTCGTCATCAGCCGACCGTTTGCGGGCGCGCTCTGAACACTCGCTGGGCCACCCGCGACTCCGGCGGCGCTGTCGACGCTGCCTCTTTCTCCCCTGATCGTCCTCCGCATGCATTTGGCTCCTCGGGGCGGGCGCTTCCGAGCCGAGGTTGGTGAACTGCTCGCTGCTAAACACCGTCAAACCGAGTCTCTTTGGGCCCATCTTGGGGCAGGATACGACGCGGTGTGGCTCTCTGCAAAATGAACAGCTGCTTTGGGGCTCGGTGTAAACGGCGCGCTCGAGATCGCGGACACGAACGTCCTGGAGGACCGCTGGAGGCTGCCGTCCCCATACCACCTGAGGTCATGTCAGCACGACGGCGACACGGTCGATCCGGCGTGGACTCACGACAAGCACCGACGAGGGGAGGCCATGCTCGTACAGTACGCGAATGACAAAGGGCGGCATCGCCACGTGCATCGCCTTGAAAGCATCGCTGATACCAGCCGCGATATCAGGGGGCGTTTCATACACGCCCGACATCATCATCCACGCCAGAGGTTCCTTCCGAAAGTCGAAGGCGTGGAAAGAGGAAGAGACGGGGTTCAGGTAGCCAATGTGGTAGAGCAGATTACTGTCTGGGGGCTGTCGGCCTACCTCATATGACAGGTTATCTGGCGTCTCATGCTCCTCGTACTTAGTGACGATGGGGGCGTAGCGGTGCCCCCTGGACTCCAGAACTTGTGCTAGGAGGGCTGTCTTGGCCTCGTCTCTGCATTCAGGTGATTCGTATAGTAGAGCGATGGAATTTCGTAAGGGGAAAAATTTGACAAGACGTTTGTGGGCTGGCGACCTGGCTACCAGCATAAGCAGCAGCTCGGGGGCTGCTTTGGGGGGCAAGCTGATTGGGGCCGCGAGAATCAGGGCCCTCTGGCATTGGGCCAGATCGGTCTTGAGGGCGCGACGCAGCAAAGGCATCGCTACGCAACGGGCAGGAATAAAGATGACGCAGGGAAACGATAAGGGATGGCTGGTGGTGGGCGGGGAGCGAGGAACCGACAGACAGGAGACGTGATATAAATATTCACTAACCTCTCCAAGAGACTGCATTGCACTCCTATGCGCCATTCCAGCCACAATAGAGGCGGTCAAGGAAGAAATTTAATGACTCGGTCCCTTCGTAGTCCTAATGTCTCGACCCCAGTCCTGGTTTACACCCCTGCTCGCCGGTACCGGATGTGACGAAACGGGTGATTCCTTAGGGAAAGATCATATCGTAAGGCTTTCATTAGTAGAAGAACTAGGCGCGTAACTAAAAAGTAAGAGTTATAAATATATTAACTATTAAGTATTAATTATATTTATTTTATTTAAATAAAGAAGTAATATATTAAATTATTAATAATTTATTTTAATAACTATTTTTTTATAAAGTATATTAAAATATTTATAAAATATAATTTATTAAATTATTATAAAATATATTATTATAAAATTATAAAAAATAAACTTTTAAAACTATTTAAAATTATTTTAAAAGACTTATATAATCTTTATATTATATTTTAATTTATTTATAATTTAAAAAGGCTTTATTAAAAATATTATATAAACTATTTTAATAAAAAATAAATAGACTTAATAAGTAAATATATAAGTATAAATACTTTTAATTAAATAGTATTTATAATAAAAGAGTAAAAAAAGTTACTTAAAATAGAGGTATTAATAGAAGTTAGGGAGGTATCTTTATTTAATTTATAGTTAAGAGTTATACTCTTAGTAACTAGCTTAATATATAGGCTATTCTTAAGTCTTACCTCCTATATATATACTATATTTAATTAAATAATCTTAAGAGGCCTTTTCCTTTTTTATATATTTATTAGCCTTTAATTACTTCTTATAATAGTATTATATCTCTTAATAAGTGCCTTAATACTTTATTAAACTATTTTAATTAATTAAATTAATTAAATAAAATATTATATATTTTATTATTAATTTTTTAAATAGAAAATAAATAAATAAATTTTAATTTTAATTTTAATCTTTTTAAATTTATAATCTAAATATTTACTTTAAATTTTATAATAAAATATTAATAAATTAATAAATTAAATTAATATTCTTAATTTCTAATATTATTATTAAAATAGTTTAATTAAATACTTTAAAATATAAATTACTTTATACTCTTAACTTATTTAATTATAAAGATATTTAAATATAAAGTCTATTTACTTCTTTAACCTATTTATAATTATCTTATATTTTATTTCCTTTACCTTAATAGAGACTTATTACTTTTATTCTTATTTTTCTCTCTTAAAGTTTCTCTTCCGCTATATACCCTAATAGCCTATAACTTTTATAAAAGGCCTATAAAGTACTATAAGAGATAGCGAGAAAGGGACCAGGCATGCCATGAGGGCCATGGGAAGGGCGCAGACGCCGTCTTTCCACCCCCGAGGGGCGCACAACCTACCCTACACCTCCCGGCCGGCCGTATATGCGCCCACCCTCCGTACAGACGCCCGCCCGGCGCCCGCCGGGTATAGGGTAGGTATAGGGTAGCACGAATACCGCCTACCCTATACCCCGGCGTAGGGTGCTGACGGCCTGCCCGGCCGCCCGCGCCTACCCTAAACCTACCCTATACCCACGCTACCCGACGCCTACCCTGCACCCGCCCGGGCCTGCGCCCCCGCGCTGCTGGAGCTGGGCGCTGAGAGCGCTGGGGCGCCGGGCCCCAGCCGCTGGCCCACGGCGGGCAGAGCGCTGAGGGCGCTGTACCTAGCGCTTGCCCTACACCCGGCCTACCCTATACCTACCCTATATACCCGCTACCCTATACCTACCCAATATATCCGCTACCCTATACCTACCCTATACCTACCTAATATATCCACTACCCTATACCTACCCTATACCTACTTAATATATCCGCTACCCTATACCTACCCTATACTATATATACCCTATACCTCCCTACCGCCCGCCCTACCCTACGCCCCCGCCAGCCCCCCCCTCTATACGCATGCCGCCAGCCGCCCTACTAACAACTAGCCGCGTTTTACCTACCCTATACGCCCGCCGGGTGCCCCCCCCGCGCCTTTACAGGCCCTACGGCGCCTGCCTAGTGCCGCCCTCGCCACGCCGGCTTCAAGG